>CM036617.1:58117356-60946106 GCA_020746105.1 Trogon surrucura
TGCACGTAAACTCCCGTACAGAGGTTTGCTGGATTTACACTTGAAAACATAACTTTCGTGCACTAGAAAGAGGAAAGCCGTTTAGAGGGAACAACAACAAAAAAAAACAGTATTAGGTTTTAGTTAGCAGTCAGTGGGAACTCCCGCGAAAAATACTGTAGGAATTAAGTAGAAATATTGCTAAGATAGGTGAACAAATTACACGGGTTTAAGTGGCGAAGCTCTTTAGGCTAACCAGATAAAGTGGTCAGGCAACTTTCCACTCTGAAAACGTTACTGGAAACCGATGAAATGCTTTGAACGGTCTCAGTGTATTCAGTGAACTCTGTTCTCCTGGTCCATGAATGCCTTTTTTTTTTTTTTTTTTAAGATAATACGACAACTCGGTTTGGGCTTTTTTTTATCTTCTTTCCTATTCACGATTAAAAATGTGATAAATCAGGTTTTTTTGGCTCTGAATAACAATGGTTTGATTTAGATTTCCTAGTAAATCTATTCAAAAGTGAAACAAAGACAGCCTTTAGAGGATACCTTACACCTCACCTGGACCAGGCACGTAAGGGCAATTCAGATAAAAATCTTGTTAGTAATTCAACAAGAAATAGAGGTTTTTCTCTTTTCCCTGCTTCAGGCTTTATTTAAACTCTTTGTTCAAAAATGAACAGAGTGGTAGTCGGAATCTAATTTACAGATATAGTTTAGACGTCTAACTTTAAATTAGAAGATCACACAAGAAAACCATTTACACGTAAATGTTAAAACCAATACTTAATCTTTTTTTTCCTTTATATTACATAAAGCCAAAATGAAACTAAATACATGTTAGCCAGCTTCATTCACAAACATTAGTCAAAATATACACATTACAAAAGTAAACAAAAAAAAGAACTCTAAACTGATGAAGGATTTTTTTTTTCCTAAAATTTGTCGTTGTTTTTTTTAGTCGCCTTTTGCAATTGAATTGCAGTCGCTCTAAAATAAGCTAAACAGGTAGGATACTCCAAAACACATGTGAAACACTTCATGTTGGCGGGGGAGACGCATTTTCTTTTAAATGAGATACTCTTCTGTCAAAGCAAAGCTCTGTTTCAGTTCAGCTAAATAATAAATAGATAATTATCACTCAGACAAAAAAGTCTGATTTAACCTTATATAATATTGCGATCCCGAGCGGTCCCGCAATATTTTTATTCCCTTTGAAAGGCATTCCTTTTCTTTTTCTTCTTTTTTTTTTTAGGCTAAAACTGCATCGACAGTGGGCAAAGTAACAAGAGTTTTCAATCCGAGACCTAACGTTTCCACAGAGATATACAAATTTACAGTCTGAGGGTGAGACTTAATTAGTGGAGGGGAGGGGAACACACGGGGACGGAGAGTCACGAGCCTTTCCTCTCGTGGAAATCACCAACCCCGCCTGCCACGGTTCCGTCGCGGCGGACGGCGGGACCCCACGCGGGACGGGGCGCGGAGGGAGGGGAAGGGCAGCATCTCGCAACGCCGACCTTTTCTTTGCCTTGATCCTGCTCCCGGTGGCCCACGGAGGGGCTACTAACCCAGCACGCAGCTGCTCTCTCCTTTACCGGGGCTGCCCCTCGCCCTACTCGGGCCTTTGCCCGCCCCCTTCAAACTTTTCCCCCTCCTCTCTTTTCGGCGCCGCGACGGAACGTTTCGGAGCCTGGCACCGCGCAGGGCGGGGGGAACAGAGGGAGGGGAAAACCCGCGGCCGAAGAACGAGCAGTGCGGCCAGGAGGGACGGGGCATCTTGAGTCGGTCCCGAGTAAGCACTTGGAGGTCAGGCAGGGCGGGTCGGTTGTTTGCTTGGGGTTGGGTTTTTTTTTTTTGTCCTTTTTTTGTCTTCTTTTTTTCTCTTCTTTTTCAGCTCGGCTATCTGCAAAGACCGCATGCAACACACACAAGCTCTACGCGGGGCGGCGGGCGGGCGGGCGACGCGCAACAGGTCGGCGGCGGCCCCGGCGATCCCCGCCGCCGCCTGCCCCGGACCCGGTCTCCCTGTCCCGACACTGACGGCCCCGCCGGCGGCTCGCCCCCTTCCCCGGCCACCCATCTAGGCGGGCGCCGGGGCTCTGCCCGGGCATCCTCCGGCCGCGGGTCATAGCGCCGCGGCATAGGCTGCGGGGTAAGGGTCCAGCTGGGGCTTGCCCATGCCCGGCAGAAGGATGTAGGCCAGCGGCGGCTGCAGCCCCGGGCCCGGCCAGGCGCTGCAGTTGCAGGGGATCATGTAGCCCGGGTTACCGGGAGACGGGTGCGAGTGCGTGTGCCCCCCGGCGGCGGCCGCGGCGGCGGCGGCGGCAGCCGCGGCACCGTGGAAGGCGCCCGCCCCGCCGGCGCCGGGGTAGCCCAGCGATGAGGCGTAGGGCAGCCCGGAGCCCGACGAAGAGGAGGAAGAGGAGATCTCGGCCATTTTGGAGCCCAGGTCCAGCAGGGAGTACGGGCTGCTGGCGGCGGCAGCGGCGGCGGCCGCGGCAGCGGCGGCGGCCGACTGGGGAAAGAAGACGCGGGCGGCGGCAGCGGCGGCGGCAGCCGCCGCTTTCTCGGGGTTGGCGAGCAGCGACTCGGGCACCAGCCCGCCGGCCGCCCCGCCGTGCAGCCCGCCCGCCTTCAGCCCGTGCACCGGGTGCTCGTGGTCCGCCACGCCGCCCAGCCCGTAGGGCACGGGGAAGGCGAACTTGTCCTTCTTAAGAAGCGTCTTTGGCTTCCGCCGGGGTCGGTACTTGTAGTCGGGGTGCTCCTTCATGTGCATGGCCCGCAGCCGCTTGGCCTCGTCGATGAAGGGCCGCTTCTCGGACTCGGTCAGCAGCTTCCACTCGGCGCCCAGGCGCTTGCTGATCTCCGAGTTGTGCATCTTGGGATTCTCCTGGGCCATCTTCCGCCGCTGCGCCCGCGACCACACCATGAAGGCGTTCATCGGCCTCTTGACGTGATCCACCGGCTTTGACATGGTGTCCCCCCGCCGCCCTGGCGAGCCGCCGCCCGCCCCGCGTTGGCGGCCGCCTCCTCCGGGCGCCTCTCCCGCCGCCTCCTCCTCTTCCTCGCCGCGCTCCGGTCCTCCAAAAGCAATCTCGGAGCGGCAGCCCCGGCTCCGAGCGCGGGGCGGCTGTTCCCGGCGGCCCCGCTCCGGGTGCGGGGCTCTGCTGTGCGGCGGCGGCGCCTCCCCGTCAGGGCGCTGCGCCGGGCGGGACGGGGACCGCTCCCCCCCTGGGCCGCGGATCCTCTCTCCGCGGCTCCAATCTGCGGGCCAGGGCTCCTCCTCGGGGATCCTCGCGAACGGCAGCAGTCGGAGTCCAGGCGGGACCGCGGAGAAGTCTCGACGGCGAGGGCGGGAGCCGGCGGCAGGCGAGCGGCGCGGAGTGGCGTGTTATTCGCTTCGCTGTGGGCGCGGTGCTCCTTGGCACTCTCCGGTACGGCGGCGAGCCCCGGACGGGGCGGTGGTCAGAGTCCGCCCGATGCCATCGCCGCCCGCGGAGCTCGGGGGGCTGCCCGTCGCGGCGCGGCGACGTGCCGGGCGGGATGGGGTCCGCGGCGGCTCGGGCGCTGCGGGGAGGCCCGGGGCGGGGGGGGCGCGAAACGCCCCGCTCACAGCCACCCCGTTCCGCCCGCGGGAGCGCGGCGAGACACCGGTTCCTCGCACATACTCGCCGTCCGCCGTTCGCGAACGGCCGCCGGGCTCCGCGGCCTCCTGGTTCCCGCCGCCGGACAAACTTCTCCAAGTTTCGGGCGAGCTGCGGGGCGCTCCGCCTGCCGCGCCGCTCCCCCTTCTCCTGCAGCCGCCAGGTCTCTCTGGGTTTTCTTGGCCGCCGACTCGGAGGGGCGGCGGGGCGGGCGGGAGCGACGGGGGGCGGAGGGAGGAGGAGGCGGAGGCGGAGGGGGTGCTAATTAAAATACTCGGCGGTCTGCTCCCGGCGGGCAGCCGACCCGGTTATAAAGTCCGCGGCGGGGTTTGCAGCCGGCGCAGTCGCCCCCTCCTCTCGCCCCGTCGGCGCGGCGGCAGGTAACGCGCGCGCTCTGCATGCCCCCACGCCGCGCGCCGCCCCTATATGTTCGCATGCGGCCTTCCCGCGCCGCGCGCCGCGGGCAGGCAGGGGGCGGGGCCTCCGCTCAGGGAGGGGCGGGGCCACGGGAGACCCCGCCCCTTTTCACCTCAACCCCGCGTCCCGCAGGTCCGGGAGGGGTGGGGTTGGAGGCGGCGCATGCGCGTTGCTCCGCCGTGATCCCCCACCCGCTACCCGTGCCCGGCGCTGCCCGCGACCGTGGGGTGTGAGGGGTTGCGCTCGCTCCGTGCCAGCGGCGTGTTTCGGGGCGGTTTTGGAGTGTTTTAGAGTTTTCCCTGCGGAAGCCCGGTGCAGTGGGCCGACCGAGAGGGAGAGCCCGCGGCCCCGCAGAGCATCCCCACGCCCCCGGGGCGGGCAGCGGCGTGCGTCCGGAGGCGCCGGGAGAACATCCATGCGTGTTTTCTCGGCCGCTTCGCGCTCCCTACAGCCCGAGCTGTCCGACGGTGTTCCTCGCCCGGCTGCCCGTCAATCAGGGCGAACTTGCTCGCCTTGTTTGTACTTCGGCGGGTCGGTTTTGACTTACCCCTGTGGTATGTGGAAGCGCCGACTCCAATAAACCATTAACTCTTTCCCGTGCTGGCAGCGGGCTGGGCTCTGCGCCGGACAGCTCCGTCACTTACGCGGTTTTTAGGGAGAAAAAAAGACTTAGGGTTTCCAGGGGCGGTGCACGACGAGTGGGGTGGCAACACCCCCTCTCCTCTTCCCAGATCCACCACCGACATCGCTGTCTCCCGCAGATCCTGGGATGCTGAGACGTTTGGAAGGAAACACAAAACGCTGGTCACCCACCCACGGGTGCCGTCCGCCCCTCTTGTGAGCCCTCCCGGGTTCCGCGACAACCTGTCGCGGCCAGAGTTCTCTGTGGAATAACCGAGCAGCTCCTCTATAAACCGCGCCTTCTCCCGCTTCGTGCTTTACGACTTGTTTACTACTACTTAAACGTAATTCTCTCTGGCTTCAAAGCCACCTTGCCAACGTGTGACCTCCTACAATTCGTTTAGCCGTGAAAAAAAGTTCCCATAGGTTGTCAAAAGCGGGGAGATTAAGATATCTACCGGCGTTAGGTCGCGTTTAGGCTTAGCGGGGAAATAGTATTTCTCGAAAGTGGGAGCCCTCCCAAGAAGGGCTGAACCCGATGCAGGTACCTGTGCCCTGAAAGTCAGGTTATCAACCCATCGGCCAGCAATGTCCCACTTTGAAAGGAGCAGCCAGGTTTTTCAGCTGCGTAAAATCCTCCCGTTTGATTGGGCCAGCGATCTCCTATTTCTCTCGTTCAGATGTAACGTGATTGTGTTTAACTTCTGCGAGGCAAGGACTAATCCCCTGGCTCTTTCCGCACAGATTGGATGCAGGCGGGATCGACTTCCCCTCGCATCGTGGGTGCCAGCGGGAAAGCTCCCGGACTGATTCAGTTCAGGGGGAGGCGAGAGCGCGGTTTATACTTCCCCGGCCGCCATAAGCAGGGTGAGAACCAATAATGTGTACTGGGGGGGTGCTCGGGGAGGAGGGGGAGAGGCAGCAGCGACTCTCTGTTGCCACCACTAATGTCCCTCCTCCCCGCTCCCGGAGGCGCCCGACCCCGCTCCCGCCAACGCCCCCGGAGGGCGGGAGGGCAGCGTGAGGAGTGAGGGCTCAGCCCCTCGAGTGGGCTCGGCTCCAACGAGGCTGTTTCCTTGCTTTGCAAGCCAGCCACGCTGCACTCCTCACGACCCTACTCCTCCTGCTTGTGCCCTTGCAGACCTCGGCGCGAGAGCAAGGCGCGATGCTGAGAGGACCGCGACGGTGCGGTGTCGCGACAGAGCAGCGTGAAGCACTCAAGGCGGGCACATGCGTAAGACCCCGACCACAGATGAATACCCACCCCACAAACTCTCTTGCCCGTGGGCCGGTCCGTGGGTCTCCCCCAAGCCAAGGCTGCTGCAGCTCTGAATCTACCAGCACGCAAATCGCAAAGCAAGGTGCAGGCAGCCCGGGCAGCTCTTCCACAGAAGTCGCGTGGGGAAGGGCTCCACGGGTGTTGGCCCAGGGTCCAGGGAGGTTTCTTGGGTGAGTGGTCACCATTTGCCCTGCACTTGTCCGAGGACAGCACAACCATCAACTCGCAGGTCTCCGCAGAGTCGCGCACAGGGTGAATTGATCTTAAAAAGAAGCACTTGTATAACTTCCAGTAGAGACTGGCGCCTTCCAAAAATGTCGCCATTTGCAAGCCCGTGACTTCATCTTCGCATGTTTCTGATTACCTTCAGTTCTCCAAATAATGAAAACGGTAACAGAATTTATTGGTCATAAATTACCGTAGACGAATCTTTCACTGGCTGCAATCTATAAATAGCTCAAAACTGGCTCAAGAGTATTTTTCTAGTTGCAAATGAAACATTATATTCGAAGGTCTCATTCTCCAAAGTGTTTCCCACTACACCTCACCTCACCTGCAGTAGCCTCTGGCCACTAAAACTCACATACACGGTTATTTCAGCGATACTGGTAGTTAAAGGACGTCTGCCTTTCCCTAGTAATCAGCTTTCGGAAGGGTTTGCACAAACTGATGGAAACTCTTATCAGCTCCGCTTGGAGCAATGTTGGACCTGGGTTCGGAGAGACCGGAGGGTCCCCGGTCTCTCCCCCCAGTTTGAGGCAGCCACGACGGGAGGGGGAAGGGAAGAGGCTGTTCTCCCCGCGGGGGGATCCGCAGCCGCCTGCACGGCACACGCACACCCAGGGTGTCTCGGAGAGGTTTCAAATACCCAAACAGAAAAAGGGAAGGCTTTACCGGAGTTTAGCGACTTATCTGGATTTTTGTCAAACCACTGCAGTGATCTCCGCGTAGTTGTGCGAATGTGTTAATTGTTCTGATAATATGTAGTTATCGATACAATAACAATACAATCATGTATAATGTGACTTACTTGCCTTTGACCTGTCAATTCCTGACGCATGCAAATTCAAAGGCGCAATCTTCCCTTCTGCTATCGGGAGAAAAAAAAAAACAACCCACAAACCACAAAACCCAAACACAAAACCACGAAACAAAACAAAAAAAAATCAAACCCAAGCAGATGCGTTATCACACGGAGGCTAAACAAGAATTTCCAGAATGCAGTGCTGTCTTCCACCAAGCGAGATCAAAGCGCTTTAAAAAGTATTAAAGGAGGGGGGGGTTTAGGCTATCTTCTCGATACCCAGATGTTAGTTCTTCCAGATTGCTTACATCTAACTGCGAGCAATTAGATTAGGTCCCACTCCAAACACTGTCCGATTTCTCCTATTCTGACCGAACAGCACCTCATCTCGGGGACACGCAGGCTTAAGATGCTGCACAGCTGTTTAAGTCCGAGTTTAAAGTGAATTTCGAGGAAACAGCCTCCTTTCCTCCTAGTTTTTATTCGAGCCTAATAATCAGGTGGCGAGTCAAAGAGATAAAAAGTAGGCGAAGGATAGTAGTTGTCAGCCCGATAGCGATCTCCGCCTCACCGTGCCTCCCGCCTGCGAGACTGCCTCACGGGCTCCACAACCCCGTCGCTGCTCGGGATTTGCAGAGCCCCATCGCGTTTTCGGGACTAGCTTTGTGCACGGAAGCGTTTTCCACGCTAGTAACTTTGGAAGCCGGCGTTTATCTTTGTGTTAGGGCATCGGCCGCCGACCCCACGTCGCTTCCAGCTGTCCCAAATTGCCGGGCGCGCTGGTACCTTAGGCACAGCTGACGAGGCAGCGGGCTAACTTCTCTGCTTGGAGGGAGTTCGGCGAGTTTGCGAGCGCTCCTGAGTCTTTTCCCTCTCGCGAAGTCGAGTACACCTGTAGCGAGGAAGGCAGTTTTACTCCGCCGGCTCTTTGTCGTGCGTAACACTCTAAAGTCATTCATTTGCTTTGACAGACTGTTTCCAACCGCTCGGTATTATTATTTTTCAGTAACATTAGCTTATTATTAGAGCAGCTGGTAGCCCAAGCCCTAGTGAAGTGCCTGGCAAAGGATTCTACCATAAAATACTGGTTTCTAAGTTTATAGTTTCTAATTTGGCTGTGAAAGTGTGATTCTGGACGGAACTTGGCACTCAAACGCTCAGCTGGAGAGTAAACTTTTTATAGTAAAAACATTGGTTTATTTGGATTGCTATTTTAAGTTAAAAGAGAATTAACAGAGTTTTTACGACTTTGGGAAGCTTAGAGAAGTCCTGTACTTTTAAAAAAATTAAATGTTATGATTTCGGTAAGGGTAGAGCACGTTCTGCTTTTTAAAAATGTTTTAATGTGCTGTTATTTTAAAAGCAAACCCCAATCTTTGTGTTTTAGGACACTGGAGTTGCTCTTCCAGGAACACCAGACCTAGATCTCACACAATTGTCGTGTCAGTTCTGAGCTGAGGGTGGTGACAGGGTCTTTACTACTTTTAGCCATGAAGAAAAGTTTAAAAGGCAGCCTATTCTGATTTGCTAAGACACTAGATAAAATTTATCTAATCTGCATGCACTCAATTTGCAATCCAAGATATTTTTCATGTACTTTAATGATTTAATTTTTTGCTGCTTTTTAATCCTGTTAGCCTTGCAGTGCTTATGCAGCCCGGGAAGAGGTGATCAGAACAGCAGACAAGGAAGTTTTCGAAGACAAAAAGAAAGAGTTGTATGGTTGCATGCCAGTCACTGAGTGCTAGATGACTAGTCCCTGTCTGGGGTCGTGAAGGCAAGAGTTAGTGTCACTGCAGAGTTCCTGGGCAGGCTTGCATGTTCCAGAAAGGGTAGCTAAATACCTCTCGAGCACAAGGAGCTACTACTACCTTAAGCTCATCAAGTAATAAGGTTGTATAAGCTTCCCCTCCCTTGCATGATGAAATCGCAGCTGATAGGAATGGAGACTGCTGGCTGTCCAGGGTCCAAGTTTCCTGTTTGAGCAATCACCGATGGTTTTTCTTCAGAGGAGCCTGGGCAGTGCTTATGGTTCATTTTTCTGAAGAAATGAACCTTAACATTGCGATCTCACTGCCTTGTGTGGACGGTATAGTGCGGTTTTCTAGTATGTTGCTGGCAAAGCTGAGCCTTGGTTTTTGGTGTCTTCTACTTCAGTCTCCTTTATATTCACAAGCTCTTAAAAGGCTGCCAGTCCCTGGACAGAGGTCAGGAAAACTGAAGTGATGGCCTAGGCTGCTCTTACTCATCTACCTTCTGACCCATTCCTCCACCTTTTCTGTTGTCCAGTGGACAGCTAAGGACTGAGGGCTGAGTGCCTGCACAGGGATCCTCACTGTGGAAAGATAAATTAGATTGTATGTTCTTGGTGTAGATCATGAAGCTTTTTAACCAAGAGATCTTTGAGAGGGAGAGAGATCTCTGATGGTTTTTACATTTAAATTCAATTGAAATTTTACGCTGACAGCAACCATCTTGTTTCACTTCTTGGGGCAGTCCAGCAGGCATAGAGGATTTTTTTTCCTGGAATAAATACATTTTAATGACTAGTCTAGTTTTGTTCAAGGATGATTCATAACCATAAACAGCACAAGGTTGTTTTGCTAGTCATGAGTGCTAGACAGGTCCAAAAAATGCATGCAATTTTTAAGACAAGGTCTTCGATTTCACTGGATAAGACTGTGGTTTGAAAACCTTTGGCAGGCAACTTCAGGATTTGTAAGTGCATACAAGGAGGCTAAAAAAGATCGGACTTAAATGCCTGGGCCATTCCCCTCTGAAGAAAAGCAGAGCATAAGTCTTTGCTGTTTGCCTTCTGATTATAATGACTTTTTTAATTGACTACAAACAGGGAATGGAGGTCAGTAATAGAAAGAATTGATGTCTCTTTCTGGACATAAATTCATGGCCTTTACTTCCTTACGGAACGTGTTTTGCTTCTCTGCAAGAACGGCCAGTTTCTGGGTTCTATTTGGTTAGGAAGAACCAAAATGTCTGTTCTTTAGTACCAAGTCACTCAGGGAAGTTCAAAGCTAGTGGTCACAAGCCAGTTCTAGTGATCAGACAAGTTAAACATTTAGGATACCTACAACTACATCCCACACCTACATTAGTACCTGCATCTGCATTGTAGCTCAGATCAACAGTGGCACAGCTTTCCGAGCAAACCTCTTCACTCTGCTTACTCACTATGCTTTGGTTTCCATTGAGGAGCGTTTTCAGATGAGACTAAACAGGAAGATGCCTTCAAATACCAATGAGAGTGTGATCTGCAAAGAGTCTGGCTCAGCCTAGATCAGCTAGACTCCAACAGCGTGAAATGGATGATATTCAATGTTTTTGATTCAGACAGCTGACAATTCCACTTTTTGCATCCAGCATTTCAAATGCTTCAGGACGAGCTTTTCTCCCTGAGAGCGTGAAAGGCACTTTGGCCTCTGCATGAGTGTTCTCCTGAAAAGGAGTCCCTTCACTTTGTGAGTGATCTGTGAGTATAGGCATAGGTAGTCAAAAAACGAAGACGGAAGGCCCCCATCCTTATCACAGCTTTTGGGATTCTGCTAGGCCTTCCATCATCCTCACAACAGATTTCTCACTGTGCATGGTAGTGTCTGTAATGGTTTTTCTTTGGCACAGACATTGAAGAGAAACTATTCCAATCTTCTGAAGTTGGTTGAATAGTTAAATCTTACTGTGGTAAACATTGGCTATACTTTTTTAATTTCCTCACTGAAGTGTATAGTTTTAAGTAATATTAGTTGCTAGACATTATTTTTAATATCCAAAGTTAGATTTTCTCCTCTTTTTAAAAACTAATAATTTTAAAAACTAATTTTGAATAACTTGTTTCTATGAGTGCTTGACAGGTGTGTGTAATAATCTCATAATAAACAGACTGCTAATTGGAATATCAGCTATGAAACATAGAATCATAGAATTGTTTAGATTAGAAAAGACCATTGAGTCCAACTATTAACGTAGCAATGCTACCACTACACCATATCACTAAACAATATGGAGATCTTTTACATCTCGGCATCATAAAGGCTTCTAATGGGGTATTTTGTGTGGTACTGGACTTCAGGAAAGATGTGGAATCATTAGGCAGAATGCAGCAAGACTGGTTGGAGGTCTGAAAAACATTATTTACAAGAAAAGGTTGAAAGCAGTGTTGTTACTTTATCTGTAGAGGTGAAGATTTAGAAGACAAATTGGTCTTTAAGTGTATAAAAGGTAAATGCAAAGGCAAGGGGATTAAATTGTGTTTGTGGGGATAGACAAGAGGTAATGAGCTTAAAGATGTGAATTCAAGTTAAATGCTGGAAAAAACAAACTGCAAATAGTGAGGATAGACATGATGAGCCTCCTCTTGCCTAGGGAGGCTGCAGGAGCACTAAGGGGATGTTAGGAACAGGTGAGACTGATTTGGCAAGAATGACAAAGCCCTAGGACAGGAGTTTTCTTCTGCCTGGCTTTGTATGGGTCTATGACAGAGGAAGAAACAACTTTAACTTAGGTTCTTCATATGATCCTTTTTGCTCTTCAGAGCCCAGATGTTCTGGTTCACAGCCTGTGTCTTTACTGTTCCTCTCCTGCACATGCGTGTAACCCGCACACCACCACTTCCCTGCCCCTCTTCCAAAATGCTCATATATAAGCATGTCTGCCATTGACATGCTGAAGAATTTTTCTTTTTTTTTTCTTTTTTTTTTTCCCCTATCTGGTTTAGTTGGTACTGGATTCCTCTTTCTTCTTAGCACATTTTGTCACTATCTGTGAGAAGTCCAGTTTCTTGACATAGTTTTTTTTTTTTTTCACTTTATCACCTTTCCATTTTGTTTTAAGTCTCTGCTGAAAACGCGTTTTCTCTTCCAACTGCATTCCCTAGATCTATGATTAAAATACTTCATCTTATATATCATTGTATTATAATTTATATGAAAATTTAGATGTAAGTTATATGAATTGCATTATGGTACACAGCATGAAAAGAGAGTCATAATTGTTCAATAGCGTTGGCAAAAAATTGTCGGGTGGAATATGAAATCAATGACAAATTTGGCCCATGGTGTATCAGATTTGTTTAGACTATATTTGCCTGTGCTATGCAGGGAAATTCGTTACCTTTTACAGACATGTTTATTTTCCTCCATATTATTCTTCCATGTGAGGATGTAAAAAACAAAGGTGTTTTTCATTAGTGTTTCATATTGAAAATCTGACTTTTATTACTGATTCTATCACAGAAAGAATAAGGGGAACAAAACATACATTAAGCAATAGATCTGTAAAAGAACAAGGAGTTTTCCATCATTCTTGGAGACATTTCTTCATTCAGTGAGAAAAATAAAATCAGAATTTCCTGAAGGAGTTCTTTCGGTTTTCAGTTCTCCTCATTGTCTTTGTCCTACATTTTATCAGACGTTGTTTATAGAGCATGGAGAAGTTCATGCCAAAAATACTCATTTACCCAGAAAGTAAATAATTCAGATTTGGTTCTTATAAGAGACCTAAAAAGAATTAAGCACAGACTTTTTTCAAGTATGAGGGTGCCTAATTTCATTGATTTTAATTCCCTCAAGGAGATTCAACATGATTTTATGCCCTAAATTTCTTGAAAATATCTGTATACCCTGAACGGAATTGTCCCAAAGCACATTATGCTTTATGATAGAAACAGATTATTGATTGTTTCTTGTTCACACCCTCCAGTTTTTTAATGCTTCAACTGTTTTTCCAAGTAGGATGGTTAAACAATGGTTATAAAAAAGACTATATAAAGTTCAGTTTGCTTGGAATTTATCTGGCTCTTTACTTGATTTTGCAAATGATCCCAGTCCTGCTGGGCTAGGAGTTACCTGAACAAGTTTCCATGAGGTAAACTAGCGTGTGAACATTCCCATGTAGCTCCTCAACAATAAGAGATGATATGCATGGTAAGCTCAGGATAAAGCAAGGAAAATACCTGGAAATTATCCTTCAGATGAAAAAAGTACAAACTACCTCACATGCACTGTAGGTTAAGAATATGGGATGATTAGCAGTTACAGTGGGTATAGATGTTGATACTATGAATTTATGGTCTAGCTTACCCTGCAGGGATTTGCCTCCTGTGCATATAGCATTTGTCTAACAAAGCAGTTGAAGATGATGCTAAAAAGAAAACTCGTGGATGGCCTAACCATAATCTTTTGCTGAATTGTCAGGAGTGCCATATCTTTATTTATTATTTTTTTTCAACACAGAGAGAGAAGCAGCACATGTTAGACACAAGATATACTACCTCTGCTTTTCATTCAAAAAAAGGTTTTTACAAGTGTGTATTAAGTGCTCTTCTTTTTGAGAAGTAGTTCCACAAAGTTGTTAAATGCCAGGAAAAAAGGGAACTAAGGAATAATCTCGTCTGTTGCATATAATCGTATAAAAAAATGTTGCAGGTATATCTTTTAGATGTATTAATACCTCTGTACAGCAAAGCAATAGCAGTACTGTGTGTTACCAGTGAAACAGCACATGCTTTCACTTGCTTCATGTGAAATAGTGGCCCTGTTAAAACCAGCATAAAGCTGTTATCTTGCAGTGGAGCCATACTTTAAAACATGGTTTATGGAAACAGAAATATAAGGTATAACCCCAGCCTACTAAAATCAACTGAAAAGTTCCTGTTGCCTTACGGAAAGTGTGAAACTGGTGTCCTTTTCTTCTCCTGGTCATTACATGGAAAGGTGAAGCATCAAGCATCTTCATACAATCCACATCAGCATTAACGTTGGGATTTTCCGGAACAGAATTATTATGAGTTTGTGGGGTTTCCCCCCCTCCCCAGCTTTTATGTGTATGATACGTAGATAGAAAATAAAAAGTAGTTTACTTGTTTGCTGTACATAGCAAATGCTGTACATAGCTTGGACATAGCAAATGCGGAAAGCATGCTTTATTCTCTAAAGACATCACTCAAAGCCCACTGAAACACATGGGCTCTCCCAAGCCACCTCCAAGGTTGCTTGGGGGCAGGCAGTAAATTAAACCAGCCAAACCAACTCTTTCATGACTTCACTGTTGAGTTCAGGTCTTCTTAGGTAAAAGGCCAGTTCGTGAAACCAATTTGTTGTGAGTCGCCATCCTCTGCTTATCTCTCTCCCTGTTTAATGGCATGACTGGTTATCTTGAAGATAAGGAGTCTGTTGAACTTTCAGTTCCTACCATTGCTGCAAAGACTGAGTACATGATCCTTTCCCTTCAGAAGAAGGGATCCCTTTCTCTTTGCCTGCCGCATGTGCGATATCTTCCAACACAACTATGATTATGGATGTTTTGTTTTTTCTTAGAGGCAGAGATGAGTGTAATAGGAGAATTTTACCTCAAAGTGTAGATGCAATTAGTTTATTTTGGCTCACAGCACAGAGAGTTTAAGACAAAACAATAAATTAAAACTGTCAGGATTCCTTCGGGCACTCTGACGTTTTTCTTTTCTTTTTTTTTTTTTCTTTTTTTTTTTTTTCTTTTTCTTTTTGTGTTTAACAGGAGGTGGCGGTTGTAACATTTGCAAAATAATAAGTACAATAAGTTGACATTGTGATATGATTACTTATGTAAGTGCTTAGACATACAAATACCTAAGCACTAATGTCATTATTGAGAGTCATGGCAGTTATTCCAGCCAAGTTAATAAAAGATCATTACTATAACTATCTACACAGGACTGAACACGATGGGGAATCTGGGATATGGGAAGTCTAACAGTAAAAAACACATTGAAACTCTATTCTTAGTGTTTTTGTTCACATGTGGTAATTCTAACAAGAAATCAAGAATAATTCAGTGGATACTTGATCTGTAGGGGGCATTTAGAAATAATATTATACCAGAAAATTTTGCTTTTCTTCTCTCTGTATTTCCTTCCTATTTTCTCTGTTGAGGAAAATAAACACATTTAAATTAAAAAATGATTTCTCTGTAGTTTACATGCTCCTGGATCTTACATAGAGATGTAAATAGATGGGTTGAACTCACAAGGTATTATATTCAGCTGACACAAACAACCCAACCAGATAGTTCTGTGTAGATAACAAAACTCTTTTCTGCACTGGTCGGGAATCGGGCTCAGGTGATTGTTGTTCTTTAATGATTATTTATTTAAACTGGTCTTATTCAAATGCAGAGCTACAGCTGGCTGGACAAAACTTCACAGGTTGGACAAAACATTGGGGCTGGAATTTGTCCTCTTTCCCTGCTTCACCTTGCACCCCCCCAGCCAGGACTTTTCCACGGTGCTTTGCTATCCAGAAAAAGCCTGCAAAAACAAGCCTTGCTGAGTTTGTGCAAGGACCAACAAATCTCAGTTCTGGCAGGTAGGAGGAGAGGTAAATAACAAAGTGAATTTCAAAGTGATATCAGTGGGGATGCCTCACTGAATGGGCTTGTTTCCAACCTACCCATAGGATTTTTAGACAGTATCTTCCCTAGGTTCTTTGGCACAATGAGAGCAGCTGTCCCTGAGTTAACCAGGAACAAGCACTTCCAAGGGACCCCCTAAAATTCTTACTGAAGCCTAGAACTGAGTCCAATACTGGTCTAAACATTCAAGCATTCCACGCAAGCCACACACCCTGCACCGGTGAGCTTTCTGACAGAACATAAGGATAGTGCATTCAAGTCACACTGCAATGCCACCCGATGTCACTGCAAGTATTTCTAACCTCAGTGTCTACACATAGCAGCTCTGAGATAGAAACTGGAAACATTTTCTTCACCTCCCCCCAAAAAATGGCACTGTGAGAGAAGGATCTACTATGTCCCTGAGGGAAGCCTATATTACAACTTGAGGATTCATACACATTCCCAGAATCTTCCTTCCAGAACCCCATCTCCTCCTCCTGTGCACCAGCACTAAAAGCTGTGGTCAGATCAGTCGACTATTCCAGCTAAACCAAATCATCCCAAAAGGAAAGAAAACACTAATTTTCACCGATCACACAAACACCCGTTTGATGGCTAACACCGGTGAATGGACAGATGAAGGCAAAGAGGAAGATGGACCTTCTGTTTCGGCAGCAGCACAGTTTGAGATCAGTGTAAACCTCTCATGAAACCTCATCCTATGTGCCAGTTCCTGAAATTCAAACAAGGAAAGCACCACATTTACGTTCTTACAGAGGGTAACACTGGGCTGGAGTCAAGGTTATTATGAAGCTAAATTCTGCTTTGAGACACACAAAACACCACCGCCATCACAAAGCTGGTTGCCGTCGTCAGCAATCCAGCCTCCACAGCTGCTGTGATGGGAGGAATTAAGCCTTCCTTTTTTTTTGCTCTGCAGCCAACACATAGTATTTCAAAATCAGATGGATTTGGCATAGGTCCTGTCTTCACTGCAGTTTTTTTTATGTATTGTATTTACTTATGACAGTGAAGAATTGGAGAAAGGTGTTTGAAGCGGGTTTATCGGTGATTATCAATGTGTAAGGCCATTACAGAGCAGCCTGTAACAGGCTTTTCTCAGTCAATGAGATCTGGCCTGGAGCATCAACAAAACATGAATGGAGTCTGAAGTTTGCCTTTTACCCCTGGAAACGAAGAAGGAAAATCCATGGATGTCTTCTATGTCCACCGCAGCCCCAAGAAGAGCATCCCCTGCCCGGCGGGCTGGTGCTGCAGTAGTATCGCTAGCCAGCAGGGGCAGTGGTGGCCCAGGTAAGAGGTCCAAAGAGGCTCCTCACCATTGCTCCTTGCACTCTCGTTCTGCTAGCTCCCAAGTCTCTGATGACCAGCTGACGGTTTGGAGACTAGATGTGCAGGAACAGATAGCAGAGAGGGGGTTGAAGCTCTCCTGCTGTCATGCCTCGCTTTCCCCACAAACAGATCTCCAAAGCTCCAGGCTCCTGGTCACATTGCAGTCATACCCAAACTCGTGATATTCAGGTTCCACACCTCTCTCCCCACCAGCTCCTGGGGCTCTTCAAAGCCCTCTGATCCATGAGCACTTCAAGCTTCCGGCTTCTCCTGACTCCTTTCCAGAATCAAATAAGTCCAGCAGAGAGGAGCACACTTATCCACAGCATTGAAACCTGTTGCAGGAAAATTGCTGTAGCTTCATATATCTTAATGATTGAGTGGTTCATTAATAGCCTACATGTCCAAAGATTGGACCAGATCCGCACTGAGCTGGCAAATTTCTGTGGAGAAAGTCCCTGGCACACCACATTTGTTTATCTTAGTCAACAATTTGTCCTCATTGTCTCTAACATTGATGAAACCACAAATAGTGCTCCAAGATCATTTGCCTCGATAAAAATGACAACAAATTTAGGAAGCTCAGATACATAAGATGCAGTTACAATCTTTATCAGTGACACCCAAAACCGAACTGGAACCATTAAACTTTCAAGGACAGACTATTAAAATAAGTTCTCCACCTCGACAAGATAAACCAGTCCTATAATACCTATTTGTGTCCATGAAGAAATGGCTTTGATCTTGAATGCAACCTTTCAACAAATTAGGGAAAAAGGAAAAAAAAATTGCTACGTGTCCGATAGGATATTAAGGATAGTGTAAGCGAAGATATAAAGTTGAGGTTTCTAAAACTTGCATATAGGTGCTCCTATTGAGAAGTGAAATAACTTGATTCCACTGCTGTTTAATCTTTCAACTTCAGTGAGAAACTCTACAGGAGTTTCTTCTAGCAAGCGAATGAGAACATCCGTATAAGGGTTTAAAGCAAAGTGATTTGTGTGCATTAATCTTACTGCCCCAGATCGTTCGAGTCATTTTTCTCAACTGTCTGCAGTTAGACAAAAGGACATGTATTTATTCCTGATTAAAGTTATAGTTGTCCTTCCTGGCACTTTGTCCCATGTTTCTTTGCACCAGCCATGGAGCCATGGCCAGTGCCTGAGGTAAAGCACTCGATCTGCTGCTCCAGAGCACATGGTCAAGTAACATTTCTGCCAATGATCTCCAAAGCTATTACAGTTGCAGACGATGGTCTTTATGTTGAATGATGTTTAGATTCTTCAAACTAATTGTCATATACTATGTCAATTATGCAAAAATACTCGTTCTACATCTCTGTTGGCACTCATTTTGTCTCTCACATCTTAGGCTATACCCTATCCTGAGTTGCATTCCTTCTGTTGTGGGTTGGGTGAAATGTCATTGAAGCTATGGGTTTAACCACTACCTGCTTTTAACGCAGCTGTAAGAAACAGTTAAAGCTGCTTTACGAAATAATAATGACCTCCGCCCCAAACAAAAGCATATGTTACTGTTCAAAACCACAACACATACATAGACTGTGGAGGCTGGATGGTGTAGGAGAGGGATTTGGCTCAATGGAGCAGGATGTCCCTCCTGTGTGTGTGTGTAAGAGAGAAAGAAAAGCTCTGCAAGAATAAATACAGAGAAACGAGACAGAGCCTAAACAAAATACTGAGACCGTGGCCATCTGGCAAAATGAGAAAGGAAGTCTTCGAACTGAATACTTGAATCTTCCTGTGCTCAGGGAACTGGGGACTTCATAAAGTCTTTGTAATTAAATAGGTTTTATCAGAGTGATCTGATTCCATTTGAAATTTCTCTTAACTAAAGGAAAAAAAACTCACAAGGCCCTGAACTTCAATTAAGTGTTCAGGTCAAAAAGTATGAGACAAATCCCTACTGATCTGAATCAGGAGATTTGCACTAGATGTAAGCCTGGCTGCCCAATGTCAATGTTCATTTCTCCCCACCTCTAACATGAACACCATAAAACATATGGAGGAAAAAAAGAAAGGGATGAGGAGGGGGGGAAGAAGGGAGGGTGAAAAGAGAGTATATAAACCTTATCATTTCTCATACGTGCTCAGTACAAAATTGTAATTTAATAATGTATTTTCTTTGGCATAGTCATTAGATCTTTCTCCTCTTATTAAAAAGAATAATGATGATAAACCATAAATGCAAGGTATTTGATTTGACACAGGCTATATAGTTCTGGCTATATGGATTCTTAAGCCAGTTTAGTAGCTTTGCACTTATGTTGCAGAAGGATTGAATTATAGCTTTGTAGTAGATTAGGTTTCTTTGTATTATTCTATTTATATATATATGGTTGCTTTATTATGCATTTTCTTAGAACTATCGGATAAACTGATTGGGACATATCTCCTTTTCTATTGTGTACGCAAGTCCCACCACAGTATGGATTTAAAAGCGAATTAAATACCCAATATCCCAGCTTAGAAAATCATTGGCGCTCTGTTTGCTGCATTGTAATTCTGCTTACAGTTCTACCTACCTACATTCAGCTTACACAGAAAATGCAATTAAAGACATGGATTCTTGAGAAATGGGAATTATTTTCCACAAATCATAATGATAAACTCTGCCCATTTCCTGCCCGTATGCCGTACTTGAGCTTTGCTGAGGAGATCTTTTGATGATGTTCTTATGTTCCTAATACAATTGCTAAGGTAATATTTAAGTATGTTCTCAGGGATCCTTGTTTGCTTTGGGGCTCTGTGCTTTGTGTCCTTAATTATAGACACATAATCCTTGCATTTGCGCTGTGACTTGAAACAACTAACACAGTATCATTTCTGTGAGAGACTAATGGTGAGGGGAAAATATTATTTTACTAAGCAATAAAATATTCTTCAGGTACTAATGCATCTTAGTGTAAAGCAGATTCTAATATTGGTCTTTCCTTGCACTGTATATGTTGAATTTGCTATTCATGAAAGTAGGACTCACAAAATGGACTAAATCCAAGTACAGTGTGGGCAGGTGCCATGCAGCTTTCCCTCCCAGCTTCTCCCATCCCCCTTCATCTCAGTTTGTTGCTGTTTTTACACTGTATTCCTTACGGCAGAAATGTGGGTGTCTTTATTGTGTGGACGAGCATTTTGTGAGTTCTGAGATGAAACTCCACAATTTTTGCCCCTGTGCAGGGTCTGAACTGGGGTTTTTACAGGCACAACACGCCGGTACTCTGACACAGCTTTCCACTCTATGTGAACAGAGGGTGAAGACGTAGAGGATCAGACCTTGTTGCCTCTTTTACTCTCCTCCGCACCCAGAAACACTCAGTTAAAGCCCATTTCTAAAGAATCTGCAGAGGACATTTGTTAATAGTGATAACATTCAAACAAAGGCTTAACAAGGATAGAGCCAGTATCTTAGCTTATTTTGAGGTCCTCAGTTAAATGAGGATGATCTTTTGCAGTCATCTAACTGTAAATTAAATACAAGTTGCATGATCTCTGAATTAATTTGCCCCAACTGTGTTCCACCAAATAGCCTTTAAAGCTAATTTTGCACGTTTTTGTATGTATTATATGTTTATAATAGAAATGTAAATGAAAGAATCAAAACCTGATAGCTTTGCCTCATAATACTTCACTTGAAGCATACAGGCAGAGAGTAAGATACTGGGGAAAAAAAAGTATTAGTAGCTCTAGGAAGCATAGAGTGTTTAATATCCAGATTAAATATTGGTTGGAGCTTGAGCTCCTTTTCTGTCAGTCCTATCACCTGCTGTTGTAAAAGGACTCCTGTCACATATCTCCTGACCAATTATGTCTGCAGGTAGCTTGGGAAGAAATCCTCTATCTGGCTGCTCAAGGGGTGCTGTGGGGCTATGAACAGGAGACTGCCCTGAATTATTCTCAAGGGTAAACCCTTTATGGGTTTTAGAAACAATTAACTTATCTATTTTCTACTAGTCCAAAAGCTTTATGGGTAGTACAAATGTAAATTTATTTTAACCTCAAATCCAATGTATAATTTTTGTGGAACTGGAAGTAGGGAACCAGTGTGATTGGAAGATACATTTCAATTAATTCTTCCTCCGACGCTTTATCTCCTCGTCATCAGAACCTTTTATAGTGTTAAAATTAACAATTATGCAGCTGATGGCTGGCTGAAAACCACAGGGGATCTGGAAAGGGCCTCAGATAAACACAACATGTATAAATCATTCAGGAGAACAATTCATGAAAGGGAAAAGTTATCTGTGTTTTTGGATGACATTGGAAGAACTAAATAGGAGTCAATTTGAAGGAAGGGACATTTGCTCCATTGTCCAGCCTGGCTTTTTCTTCTTTTTTTTTTTTTTATTGTGTTGTAATATACAATTTTCAAAATTAATTAAACCATTAACAGCAAGATAAATGTTTCATCTTGTGTTAGGGAAATGCTGGCCTCGGTGGTGAGAAGATTATTTCACATGACAGCACTCTTCGAGAAAGCTGTCTGCCAGATAAGGTGGCGACTGTACTTTGAAGAGGAACAATGAGAAGGTGACAGACAAGAGACCGTGTTTACCAAACTGAATAAGGGACTCCGCAGGTTTCCACTCACCGCTCGGTACCTAAGCCCAGGGAAGTCAAGGCTGGAGTGCTGTTTCACCAACCCGATCAGTAACAAAGTGGTAACTACTTCAGAATGTAATAACCATGCCGTGAAATCTTACTCCAGGGTGGTAATGAAATAACATTTTTTTAATTTCATTTTTATGAAACGTTTAAAAAGTACGTTGTTTGGAATCAATCTTGTGTTTATGCAGTTGGCAGCTGTGGAGGTTTGTTTTTTTTGTCCCGCGCCTTTTTTTTTCAACATTCAGACTTTGATTACAGGTCGGGGTGTGAACGCAGCATGACTTGAACGTGAAATCCTTCTTGTTCAAGCCAGGCCAGAAATGTAGAAATAGAAAGAAGTTGTTCCTTGTTTCCGCAACTTAAAGAAGATCTAAATTTGGCAGCCGCACTGTACACAGAACAGCATGGGACTTGTGTGTGTGCCGTGCTCTGAACCATGGACCCAAAAGAAGTTAATTTCCTGGAGCAACCCACCTTGTCAGGAGAAGGGCACTGGAAATAGGAATCTTGCCGATTTTTTCCTCTAAAGCTTCAGAATGCCAGAGTTGTTATTGTAGTATAGGGTAGGACAAGACGCCCTCACCACATTGCTTGTGACAATTGATGAAGTGCTCAGTTTTTATTACCTATATGCTGTGGAAACATATGCAATGCTACAGTCCCAAACCCAGGGCTACTAGATACAGATATTTATTTTAACATCCATTACCTACATGCAAATGGGATGTAAGTTTTCAGTCTGTGTATAATCTGCTGCTATTTTTTCTATTAAAATTTTTTTATAATGCTTGTATATTTATTTTTCTCATCTGAAGTAATTTTTACACATGAGCTCTTTACATCTTCAGGTTCTACAACAATATTAATTGGATGTGGGTACATAACAGATTTCTAATTCATAGTACTTAGAAATTCCTTTCCATGAATGTATTTTACTAGAAGATCTAAACATCTTTTCTTTTTTTCCATTCAAAACCAAAGCCATCAAATACAAACCTTACAGAACACGTACAGAAAATACTTGATTCAAATCACAGGTGTTTGTTAACTGACAGGAGGGAGGGAATCCTTTGTGTTATTTTTGACATACATTAGTGATTGCAGAGTATATTTTCTCTCAGTGACAGTCGGTAGCTTAGTCTAGAAACATTGCAAAAGTAATACAGACTCGTGTTATGTGTGTTATCCAGAAGATCTTTAGAGAGGTCTTGGGAAATGTACCTCATCATTTATACTAAGTAATGATGTATTAATATTGCCCGATAAGACACTCATGCACATACACACACACGTGCAATATCTGGCAAAATCTCTTCTTCGTCTCCTGATGGCCTGCAGAAGTGGAAGATGACATTCTTTGTTGCATGCCACGAAGAAAGTGTGGACTAGGGACAGTATCACCAAGCTTTAACCCAATGAAATATTTCTTCTGGGATTGGAGAAGCTTTTAACCATCTCTGACTTACTGTTCAGGATATCTGGCTCCATTATTTTCGTTACAAGCTTTAGGAAACTGAGGTTTGAAGGAACATTTCTTGGTTGTGATTTACATTAATATCTTTCCTAAGTAGTGAAATTAGGTTTGCTTATTTATTTTTCTTTTTTTCCTTAGCAGTCCAGGATAAAAGCCAATGTAGTCCTTGACCACATAACGAAATGTGGGTTGAAAGACAGAGGCACTGGCAGAAGAAATCTTGCTGAGCATTTAAAACCAGTAACATCTCATTCCAACCTTGCCCTTATTCCTCTACGAGAGTTGTTGCATATGTGCACGGATTGTTGAAGTCAACATGTCGGCTTCTCCATCTTTGGGCAGTTTCAAAATCTGATGTTTTTTAAGGTAAACCTTGACTGATGATTTCATCCCGCTAGGTCTAACTGAAGCTGAATTGCTTCCAGTGTCCGTCTGGCAGGTGGAAACCACAAGCAGAAGGTTTGGACAAAATGCTGTACCATGGGTAAATAACAGACAAACCATCCATCAGAGCCTAGAGGTTTCTTGAAATGCAGTCCTTACTTTAAGACTTTCCTCCTTCAGCAAGAAACACTACTTAGATCTTTCTGTTTGATTTTTTCACTAAAAGCTGTAAGGAGTGATTAATAAACACAAATAAAAATCCAACTGCAACCCATTTCACCAAGAATGCAGATTTAAGTGAGCTGAACATTCTTTTCAATACTACAACTTTTTTTCAGCAAATCCTTTCCAATTAAAAAAACTAACCACATTGTTAAAATGGTTGTTTCATTTAACATTTCTAAAAAAGTATTTCAAATCATTATTTAATTACATTCTTAATGTAAATAAAACCTGAAAACAACACCAACCATTTTGCTGTGAATCAAATGAACTTTTCTCCACATTTTTTCAGAACTGCCAGTGCAATGAAAAATTATTTCTTCTTCCAATTCTATTATATTAGTTTATTCCTCACAATTCATATTGTTAATGTTTGTAGCCATCCATATAGTCTGAAATCCTAAACAAGATGGTGCTTTAAAAGAAGTCTCAGAAAAACTTTGCCGCTCTCAAAACCTCAAAGACAGGAGAGGGCAGAAGAAGTTGGCTTTAGGGAGAGCAAAGAACCGGAAGTGATAGGAGGAAAGGGGACCACTCTCCTTGTGGTGAGAGTAATACCTTCACTGTTTCTGAAATCACAGAGTATTTTAACAGGTAACCCACAGCTCATACACGTGAATAGACACTTCCAAGCATTGTAGGGGCACCTAGTCAAACACAAAATACTGGGTATTTACTCTTCTGGATGATGACAGCTGTATGAAGCTCCATGTGAGAGTGCAGAAGGAAAAAGCTGTGTCCTCTGCAGCAAAACCAAAGACCTCTGAGTGCAGACTGTCTGGGCTTGGTGCTCATGAGCCATATCCCAGAAAAGACTCCAGAAGGTAAAAATTGATCTAGGTCAAATTTAGGCTTTAAGTCAAAAGTTGCTACTGTGAAAAGCTCCTCTAAGCTGACATTCATAACCTGTGTATCTCACTGACTCTCCAAGGCCTAATATTTGGGAAAAAAAAAAAAAAAAAGTCAGGAAGACCCTTTGCAAAATACACTAGTAACTGCTGCTATGACTAGACTCTCTCACTCATAAATATGTAGCTCCTTCTGTTTGAGCTATTGCTCAGGGCACTGAAAACCCTTGCTTGGCTTTTCCTTGGACTCCCCCTGAGTCAAGATCTAGAGGGTGAGCAAAAAGTGTGGGCAGAAAGGTGCAGCATCGTTGTTGCAGGGAGCTTTGAGGCTGTGCAGGGAAGAACCCAGGATTCACCAATCTCTACACATATCACTATGCAAGTTAGTGGTGAGGACTTGAACTTTGGGTCTGTTAGAGGAAAAACAGCAATTTCAGTCCTCACACCTTTCTGTATTAGTGTATTTTACCCAATGTGTGTTTAATGTACAGCACATATGTGCCATTGATAGGAACAAAAGCCAGCGATCTCCACTATCAGTCCATCCCTGATAAAGCTAATAACCATGAAGCCACAGAGTAATGCTGAAGTCGGGGTTTCTCCACAATGAATCTTTTTCTCAGTGCCGGTTGTTTTCTGCACAGGAGAAGGAAGGTGTGAAACTACCCACAGTTTTTGCAAACTAGCAGAATAAGCCGTATCTGTAACAAGTATCTTTAGAAAGCAAAATACATATCCAGAGCACTCAGAGTGAGAGCTGTTACCTTCTTGCTAGTATTTCCACCCACTCCCATGACTCTTGTATTCCTGCTGGAAAGTGCCCAGCTTCAAAAGGAAGGTTTGCATTTAAATAATGTGGGGCATGTTTGCTCTAAATAGCATTGAGGAGTCACACACAACATGCTTTACTGGTACTTAGACTTTCTGTATGTTTTCCTTTTGAATACAGTCCCACAAAGAGATAGTGAGATTTAATTAACCAATTAAATATAATTGTTTCCAGAGTTTTTCAAACATCTGCCCCAAATCAGGAGACTCGGGAAGACGCTTCCCTAAAAATAGGTTGATTTGATGAGTTGGCATTTTCCAGCAAAAGCAAGAAAAATCGTGACTTAACTCTAACTCTTTGTGAAATGGGGAGAATATTTCCCTTTTTTATGTGTGTGAGTCTCTTCTCACAATAAGTGTGGGTGACAACTGTGGTGGGCACAGACTTCCTCTGTCTGTATGTTGTCACACAGAATGTGCCACACAGTGCCTGGGTCACTAACCTGATAAAGGGAACAGGGAACTGCGAGTGTGTATTAGTTGCACAGTGTTTTAACCTGTAATATCACTTGAGAAGAAAAAATGCTTACATAACGTCTTGTTATGGGAAAGTAGTGTTTTAAATCAAGGCCCATAAAGTGAAGAAAAACCTTCTAATTGCATGCTTTATCTTCAAAAGTGATGAATTTGAGAATGATCTGCATATCAGGTACCTTGCCTTTGTTTAGTTCTAAAAGGCTTCTTTTGACATATATCCAGCTTCTGTTACCTCTCTTTGACACATCACGTAGTTATTTCCTTTTTTAATCTCTGAAGAGCAGTAATATTGTGAGCTCTTTCTGGTGCCAGTATGGATAGAAACCATCCCTAAAGAGATGTATATTTCAATTGGCAAGATATAAATCACATACAGTATAAATATAGAGGTGTTTGTGTGTCAGGATGTTGGCAAGTGGTTTGTGAGAAAAACTACTCTGTTGGATGCTGAAAGCATCTTTCAGATCTGCCATTTACAACTCCGCTTTTTCTTGCTGTTTTTGCAACAATCGTCAAGATTGTTCATAAGGGATATATGTGATCGCCCTTCCAGATGTTGTAGAGGAAGTGCCTTAAGAGAAAAAGAGGGGTTTCTTGTCACTCTCTAGTGAGAATGATGTTGCTAGGAATTTGGTTCAGGTTTGTTTTTTTGTTTTTACAATCTCTTCATTCGCTAATGTCAGCACTTGTTTGTTTTGCACAGAAGCTTTGTTCTCTACCAACATTGTGGCTTGAAATTGCCTTGCTGTCTCTTTGAAGCATTGTAGTCATCCCTATCCAAACCTCAGCTCCAGGTTATTGTTTCTTGGTCTACTGCTTGTCATTTCCTTTCTCCCTGTTTCTTCAGTTTCTTTGCTTTGATGAACTTCCTTCAAGCCAGCTGCAAACTCACAGGTCTCACAGTGTGACTTAATGTGACTTTGCTTTAAATCTTATGGCACAAAGGATTGTTCCTGCTGTGCAATCCACACTGGTCCTATCGGGAAGGTCCAGACACCTTCAGCTTCATCAACAAACCTTCATCCCTCCCTCCCTGAGAGTGCGGTCAACAGAGGAAACCAGCAGGCACAGCCATTTGGGCAACCGCTTGTGCAGAAGGGAGAGGGAAGATGAGACCTACAAATGGTGCTCCGTAGTAGTGATCCCGCAGGGCATGGTGCCCAGCACCTGCTGGAGCAGCTACCTCCGGCACATCAGAGGCCTCAACACAGACTGGGCTCCCTAAAGGAGGATGCAGGCTCTCTGGGGCTGCCAGGGTGCCTGGGACTCCTTGCTGAAGCTGGGGCAGTGGGAGGTACATGGAGTACTGTTGCCAGTCCTGAAGACCTCAGCACAGGAAAGATATGGACCTGTTGGAACGTGTGCAGAGTAGGGGCAACAGAGATGATCAAAGGGCTGGGAGCACTTCTCCTACAAAAACAGGCTGAGAGGCTTGGGGTTGTTCAGTCTGGAGAAGAGAAGGTCGGGGACATATTATAGGAGCCTTTCAATACTTGAAGGGGGGCCTATGGGGGAGATGGGGACAATCTTTTTAGTAGGGCCGGTTGTGACAGGACAAGGTATAATGGTTTTAAACTAAAAGAGGGTAGAGTGGTGAAACACCGGAACACGTTTCCCAAAGAGGTGGTAAAAACTCCGTCCCTGGAAACATTCAGGGTAAGATTGGATGGGGCTCTGAGCAACCTGATCTAGTTAAAGATGTCCTTTCCCATGGCAGGAAGGTTACACTAGATGACTTTTAAAAGTTTCTTCCAACCCAAAACATTCTATGATTTTATGATTCTATGATTCTATGATTCTACAATTCTATGAGCTGGGCTCTGTCCTTGGAGGTACATGCTTATGGAGAGTCCCTGTTGCCAAGTGAAGCTGCTGCAGGAGACTGGCAGCTTGGGCAACATCATAAATTATAAAAGCAAGAAGCTTTGGGTCCCTCTCCCAAGTGCTTGTGCATGGGGACCAAATAAGAGCAATTGGAGGTCTGTGTGCAGTTGCAGGGCTACAACTTCACTGGGGTCACAGAGAGACATGGTGGAATAGCTCACACAGCTGGAGTGCTACAAGGAATGAATGTGAGCACTTGGGGAAGGACAGGCCAAGAAGGCAAGAGGAGACAGTTACCCATTATTTGAGAGAGTAGCAGGAGTGCACAGAACTTTGTCTGGGGATGGATGGTGAACCAACTGAGAGCTTCTCAGTCAACATTAGATGGCAGACCAAGATGAGTTTCATTGTGATGGGTGTCTGCTAAAGACCACGTGAGCAGGAAGAAGTAAATGAGGTGCCTTCTTCAGGTAACTGAAAGAAGACTCACATTTCATAGAATGACCAGATGGTTAAGGTTCGAAGGAATCTCTGGAGGTCATTTAGTTCAACCTCCCTGCTCAAGTAGAGTCACATAGATCTGGTTGCCTTTGTAGGGTCTTTTCCCTGAACCACCTCAATATCTGCCATTCAGAGCAACCTTGACAGGCTCCAGAAACTGGTCGATGGCAGGTTGGCCCAAGTTCAACAACAGGAGGTGCAAAGTCCTGCACCTGGGAAAGAACAACCCCATGCATCAGGGTCAGGTTCGAAGGTTGATTAGCTGGAAAGCAGCGGTGCAGAAACAGACCTAGTGGACACTAAGTGGGCCATCACCCAGCAATGTGCCCTTGCTGGAAGGAAGGCCGCTAGCATCTTATGAAGGAACACGGCAGGAAAATATTACCAAGAGTTGAGGGAGTTGATCCTTCCTCTCCTCAGCATGGGTGAGATGGATTTGGAGTCCTGTATCCCATTCTAGGCTCCCTAGTACAAGACATGGTCGTACTGGAGAAAGTCCAGCAAAAGGCTACAAGGATGATTAAGGGACTGGAGCATTCCTCCTCCAAGGAAAGGTTGAGAGAGCTCAGTTTGTTTAGCTTGGAGAAGGCTCGGAGACATCTTATGAATGTACATAGATACCTGAAGAGAGGGTGCCTTTGCACAGCAAAGGATGGAGCCAGGCTCTTCTCAGTGGTGTCCAGTGAGAGGTCAAGAGGCAACAGGCACAAAATAAAATACAGGAATTGCCATTTAAAGATAAGAAAAAACTTCTGCGCTGTGAGGGTGATCAGACACCGGAACAGGTTTCTCAAGAGAGGTTTACTCTCCAACTTTGGAGATATTCAAAACCTGACTGAATAGGGTCCTGAGCAACCTGCTGTAAGTAACCCTGCTTAACCAGGGGAGGCAGATCAGAAAATATCCAAAGGTGCCTTCCCACCTCAGCCACATTGTGATTCCCTCATACGTCTTTCACTTCTTAGTCCTTAACACTAGAAGAAAGGCGGATCAGATAGAAAGGCAGAAAGATGAAATGGTCCTTTGATCAAGTTTGTGCTTTTGCAGAAAAGGAGTGTATATATATATATATGTAGTGTAGATTTTATTCACATTACCTGGGGGAATCAACAGAAAATTTGAAATAAATGGAGGAGATACCCTGGGGAAGCAATCTGTCTCCCATGTCTCAAGCAAGGGATGCCAGTAGCTTTGATTGAGTAGTTAAATATCCAGACAGCATAGACTGTGCCAGTAAAATCAATACCAGTTCTCCATTCATGAAATAATTTCCTTTTATTTATTTTTTTTTTTTTAAAGACGGTATTTTACGGCTAGATCTTCATTACACATAGGGTCAATGGACTCATTTCCCAGAACTCTGGTCACAGGTATCTGTAAGTTGACAACTGAGGAGGTGAAGGCTTCCAGACTAAATCTGCAAGTTTTGGAAAGGAAAGGACTATGGACATGACAGGCTGGAGTCCAGCTGTCAACCACTGATGGGATCTGATGTCTTGCAGATCCATAGGCAGCACCATAAGTGCTTGTTCAGCTTGAGGAACAACTCATGGATTGTGGAAGATGGGGGAGTTAGCGTGTGGTGGAATCTTAATGCAAGAGACAGTCTGTCCATATATATTTGAAATGATAGCACTAAAGAGTAAAACAAAAAGCTATTGCAGGTTTTCTCATCACATGTCATTTGAGAGCAAATTTATGAGAGGACTGATAATTCTGAAGCTACACCATATATAATAATTTTCAATGCTAAAGTATCTAACAAACACTACACTGTCACCTTTTTGATTATTTAAGTGTCTTGAACAGTACCAAAATCAGCTATAATTCCTGAGAATGAATTCCTTCTATTAGTTATCTGACCTGGATAAAAGTCAGTAACCTAGAGCTACGAAGTCATGCATGTAATTATACCACTTTCCTCACTCTTTATTACAACAACTGTAGTCACCCGTGTTATGAAAAACTGCTTCTATACTGCACCTATAGTCTGTTCTGAAATCAGATATAAAAAATTATGACCTATGCCATCTCCAGAGAAGAAATACCAATTAAACATACTCCTTTTAATATTTCATCTATTGTTCTTCCAAACCACAATAATTTCAACACTTTTTCCACATTATTTGAAGTCTGTCAGCTATTCCTTAAGAATAAAAATAAGGTACTATCTTGCAGAAGTAAGTTGTCACGACAAAATTTGTATCAGTCTAAATTATCGATGCAATGAAATGACAGAAACCGGCACGCTTACAATACATAAAATAGGATATAGTAAGAAAGCAGTTTCAGTTCTGTTAAAAATAAAAGCTCTGGTAATAAGCTCCTAGCATCATGATGTCATTTGATATAATCATTTTAGGGTTAATAGTGGTTTGCTATCATGACGGATTTTGCAAATGTTAAAGTTATCAGTGTCCCCATATAGGCCTTAGCTCAGCAAAGCAGTTAAGCATGTGCTTAAGTCTCATTCTGTAATCTCTTTCTCTAACCATAAATCCTGCTTCATTGACTTCTGCACTTTTTATAGCTTGCTGAGAGAAATTCATGCTACCTGTTTGGCAACATAACAGTAGCATGACAGACTGCTGCACGTTTGCACCTTACTTAGGATTTTATTAAAGAATACATCTGGAAATGGAAGGAAAACGTATCAAGAGAGATAATCACTTCATTCTTCTCCTTTCACTGAATGTAAAAACTTCTAACTTACAAGTGTTGTATTGCTAATTACACTGTCTATTGAGATATTGATACTAACATAATATATTCATATCATATGCAACTTCAGTTACATTAATTATTATTTAATTTTTTATTCTTCAACCTCACAGAATGCAGAAAGCTACATGTGCAGACGCAGGAAAAGGTCACTGTCCTAAGGAATTCAAAGTTAGGGGAAAAACAGAGTGAAGAAAAAAACAACCAAGATGGTTTGGTGAGGACATCTGGAATACTGTGTCCAGTTCTGGGCCCCTCAGTTCAAGAAAGACAGGGAACTGCTGGAGAGAGTCCAGCACAGGGCAACTAGGATGATTAAGGGAGTGGAACATCTCCCTTATGAGGAAAGGCTGAGGGAGCTGGGGCTCTTTAGTTTGGAGAAGAGGAGGCTGAGGGGTGACCTCATTAGTGTTTACAAATATATCAAGGGTGAGTGTCACGAGGATGGAGCCAGGCTCTTCTCGGTGACAACCACTGATAGGACAAGGGGTATGGGCTGAAACTGGAACATAAGAGTTCCGCTTAAACTCGAGAAGAAACTTCTTCTCAGTGAGGGTGACGGAACACTGAACAGGCTGCCCAGAGAGGTTGTGGAGTCTCCTTCTCTGGAGACATTCAAGACCTGCCTGGACACGTTCCTATGTAGCATAATCTAGGGCATTCCTGCTGCTGGCAGGGGGATTGGACTTGATGATCTTTCGAGGTCCCTTCCAATCCCTAACATTCTGTGATTCTGTGTGATTCTGTGATTCTGTGAGGACGGTCAGTCATTCTGGGCTTCTTCCTTCTTCCATGTCTATTAACCAGCTCAACGTCTGCACATTTCTGTCATTTGTACCTTTCATATATTAGATGTTGACCACTTTTGTTATGTCAGCCATGTGCAAGTAGATAAAGTAAGCACTTTTTTTCTTATAGAAAGGCGACTCATTCTTGTGCATGTCACACATCAGAACGATTCACAGGACTATGAGTGGACTAGTGCCTGTAAATAGGAGGTGTAGGTCCTGACTCCAACCCTCTTACAAGTTTTCACATCACACAGACTTAGGTGATTTGGAGATGTTCAAAACTCTGCTGGGCAATGCCCTGAGCAACTCAATAAAACTTTGAAGTTAGCCATGCTTTGAGCAGGGACTAGAGGGAGATAGATGACTTTTAAAATTTTTAATGGTGCTTTAGTATAAACCAAAAGGAACAGAGGGTGAATTAGATTCTCACTAAGATACCATTGGTTATTTCACTATATGCAACGCAATAATGCTAATTATTAAGTCAATAGGTGCACACTAACATTTAAAAGAAATGTAATGAAGAAGAAAAATAAAAATCTTCATGGAGGTATTAAATGCTATCTTTTCAGAAGAAAAAACCTTGGGAACAGTGCTGAGAAAATTGTTAGACAAGACTGGCTAAGATATGAATATCAGTTTTGTAAGAGATGCTGACAACTGAGAATTTGTTATTGTTTCAGATCAGGATAAAATCCAATGTTTTTGATATGCTGAACAAATAACAATTCTGAAAAGATTGTATTTTAGCAATATCTAGTTCATAATTGTACCATTGTGTTTTCCAGATTTCATTCTCTTTTTGACCAGAGAATACATGGATAGTAATATCATTATTAGATTATTTGTGAAAGCAGTAATAGTATACAGCATACCAGATTTGTCCCCACTATGAATTTCTAAAACGAAGGGTAGTAAAATCTTCAGGGGCATGAATCTTCCCATACAATGCTAATCACAGCTGACATGAAAAATATTTAGATAGTTAGCTAAACCTGTGTTTTCTATATATTTTCTGAGTAAACATTTTGTAATTATAGCATCATAGAATGCATTGGATTGGAAGAGCCTTTCGAGGTCATCTAGTCTGACCCCCCTGCAGTGATCAGGGACATCTTTAACTGGATCAGGTTGCTCAAGAGCCCCATCAAGCCTGACCTTGATGTCTCCAGGGATGGAGCTTTCACCACCTCTCTGAGCAACCCATTCCAGTGCTTCACCACTCTCATTGTACTAAATTCTTCCTTATACCTAGTCTAATTCTTACCTTCTTTCAGTTTAAAACCATTGCCCCTGTCCTGTGGCAACAGGCTTTACTAAAAAAAAATTGCCCCCTTAAGTATTGAAAGGCTGTCAGTAAGGTCTCCCTGGAGCATTTTTTAATTCAGCTTTCTCCAACTCTCTTAACCTGTCCTTGTAGGGAGAGGCATTCCAACCCCTGATCATTTTTGATCTAAACCTATAGACTAGGTTTATCCCAGGGAGCCGGTGTAAAAAAAAAAAAAAAAGAAAAAAAAAAAAAGAAAAAAAAAGGAAAAAGAAAAAAAAAACAAAAGGAGGAAAAAAAAAGAAAAAAAGTCTTCTTTTAGAGGGAGAACAAAATTATGGTCAAAGGGAGGATGCAGACAGTAATCAGCCATAGGTTCCTCCTGCAGCCAGTGGAGACAGAAGGTAGAGCTCCTGGGACTCATGCCACCAAACTGTCCTCCGAAAGCAGGCACCCATCAGGCAGGGCTGATTCTTGTGAGAGGACGTGTGATGCACCTTTCCTTTGCCTCACAGCCCAGGGGTTGAGCCCTTACCCTTAAGAACAGGAGGACTGGGTTTGCGGATCCAGTGAGGTGTTTCAAGTCGGAACATGATGTCCAGCAGCAGCACTGCTATGACCATCAAGGACGTTGTGAGCAGACTAGATTGGGACTAAGTTGGGGATTTGCCTAGGGTCAAGTTGACAGTCACTGATTGAGAGATTGTGAGAAAGTAACCTTAGCTAAGGATTCAAGAGGAGAAGGAAGGCAGTGGTAAAGACCAAACTGGTATACAAGAGACATAAAAGAGGGCCATTACAATTTTGAAAAATGGTTTCCAAACAATTAATGAGATACTGCAGGAAAGCAGCCAGAGAGGCAACTGTGGTAAAGCTCTTGCTTGTGATAATTGACAATCTTTGAGCATTTTAAAAGTAATCTACAATTGGGAATGAGAGAAGAAAGAACACAACCAGAATTAATTCTGTGTAAATGGATTGTTAAAGAAAATGAAAGTAAGATCCCTAAGGAGTCCATGAGAACTTTCCTATTGAGAGAGTTGCAACAGGAAGATTCGGAAGAGCTGAGTCACCTCCATGAAAGAAATGCAGCAGAGAGAAGGTGCCATCTCTGCTGAAAAAAAACATTTGTGTGCTCTGCAGCAGTTCTCCAAAGGGGGCCAAGATCCAAGTTTGGGCACTGATCGAGATAATGCGAAAGATAGAAAAAACAATAATCTTGTTTAGGTTTACTAAAAGGGAAGCATGTATTTCTGAGCAGGAGGCTGAGATGAAGAGTCTAACAGAGATCTGCCCCACTTAATATATGAGGTTTAGTTTGGTTGACATTGCACAACGTGGAATTGCTGAAGCACACAACAAACCGATTTGAATTAGATCCTCTGCACACCTTCCTGGAGGTATACTGCCCTCCTCTTTCCTTTCCCAGTTAAGCATAAGGCCATCAGAATTTAGTAGTAAACATCATGACTTGTGACTTATCTCTTAATAAGCGTGTAACTGAGTCTCTGTGGCATTCCGTGCAAGCAGCGTTCCATGTGTTACAGGACAGTAGAAAGTTCATTTGTCCCAAATGTTATGTTTGTGAATCAGAAATTTCAAGATGATGCAGCTGTTTCCAGTCTTAGACTTCTCTGGGCAAAATGGGCAATTCAGCACCCCACGATGTCTCAGCCTTCCATCAACCCTAAGATATTTGTTTTGACCTCAGGGATTCAATGTAATGTGTTTGGGGCCACAAATATTGCACTGTCACTTTTGAGGGAAAGGCTGAAGGAGCTGGGTCTCTTTAGCTTGGAGAAGAGGAGGCTGAGGGGGTGACCTTATGAATGTTTATAAATATGTCAAGGGGGGATGTCAGGAGGACGGAGCAGGCTCCTTTCAGTGACGTCCAATGACAGGACAAGGGGCAATGGTACAAGCTGGAACACAGGAAGTTCCACAAAAAGATTAGAAAAAAACTTTTTCACAGTGAGGGTGACAGAGCACTGGAACAGGCTGCCCAGGGAGGTTGTGGAGTCTCCTTCTCTGGAGACATTCAAAACCCGTCTGGACGTGTTCCTGGGGGGGGGGGGGGGGGGGTGATCTACTGTAGGTGGATCCTGCTCGGGCGGGGGGGCTGGACTAGATGATCTTTGAGGTCCCTTCCAACTCCTAACATTCTGTGATTCCATGATTCTGTGATTCCCATGAAGAGCTAAGAGCTCCCAGGACAATGAACTTGACTGACCTACTTAATTTTTCTCCTTCTATGTCCAGAGTCAGGTGTTTTTTCTGCTGTTGCTTTCTAACCATGCCCACACTTCTGTTTAAGATGTTCCCAGAAGACAGTTTCAGCTTTTCTTCATGCCACCCTGGTGTCTAATAGTCCAAAATGCAAACCTGAGAATAATTCTGCGATTTTATTTCTTTAATGAGATGTGCTATTTTTAGATGTTTTTTTAGGTCTGGGACAGGTGGAACTAGCAGTTGCATGTCTAAACTTGCACTTCCCTTCAAATTCCCTTGTCCTCATGACTCCTAAGTTTTGGCAGTTCTTAAGAGATCTTTCTTAAATTGATAATAAAGCCTGTGACTAGTGTTACTGGTCTTAATGAATTAATGTAATTAGGTTAAAATTAATTAACTTTCAACTAAAACCAAAACATGCAGGGTTTTTCTGTGTAAAAATTCAAGTTGTAAAGCACGTAATCTAACATGGACTTTCCTCTCCTGCCTTTTTGTCAGATGTCATCTAGATTGTGGCTAAACAATCAAACATCTCCTCATTTATGTTTAATTTGCAAATTATATACTTGTAGCTGGAAAAATAATCTCTGTTCTTAGGGGTGGAAGTGGAAAGTTGACAGGTCCCTTTTGGCATGACAAAAAGTGGTTTATGATAATTTAGGCTAACCTTGGCCTCCCATAAATAAAGACATGTAACTTTTAACACCCACACTGTAAGTCTGATGCTCCTCCTGCTTTTCTTGAGTATATTAACACTCCACTTGTTAACAAGTGGGATGCATAAACCCCAATCTGGGCTATGATGGTGCAGGAGATCTGTGCCCAGACCTTCCTGAAAGCATCTGAAGACCGCTTAGTCTGAGCTCACCCTCAGAAGTCTTTACTCCAGAACATGGATTCATTTAACCCTTTCAGTTTTTCTTCAAGACAATTTGTATCCTATGTCCCTTGGCCGCCTTTGTACACTATTGCTCCTAGGGTGCTGGTCACGCACCCACACCACGTTGGTGCTCCCTTCACAGCCCAGTCTACGTGTCCCTCTGCTGCTGGAGGAGATGTGACAGCCCATGCCAAACTCTGCAGTACACTGTCCTGTACTTGGATCAACTGCAGCAGGTAATGTCCTTTACACAGAGTCTACATTTGTTTAAGTTTAGCACAGAAGAGGTCTTTTTCCCCAAAGCTTCTCTGTTGTTTTTTTTGGGGGGGTTGGGTTTTTTTATATTTTTTTTAAAACAGAACTTCCAATAGATAAATCTCAGGGGTTTATCTGCTATGAAAAAAAAAAAAAAAAGCATTTTCTAGTGAAAGTGCTCTGGGTGCTTCACACAGTTTGAGGAAAACAGTGTTTCCAAGGGGGTATTGAACATGCTCAGACGAGTGCTCTGTTTTCCTAAGGACACCTGCCAGAACCTTGCTGACATAGCAAGTGTTGAAAAATGTTTGGCAATTAACCGTCTCTCATAGAATTTCTCCCCTTGTTGACAGTAGGAAAGAGCCATTTATGCATATTTAATTCTCTTGCTCTCTGCTTAGCCAAGTGTCTCTATACTTTTCTTCTATAACCACTGATTCCCAAAGAGGAACAAATATCCATCTCTTCTTTTGGTCCCGGTAACTTCCTTGTCTGCTGAGAAATACTTTCCAGAAATGTGAGTTTGTCTTGGTCCCTTTCCCACAAACATGTAACATTAGTGCCTTCATGATCAACATAGTGGACATAATGTGGGGTTTTTTTTCAGTTTAGGGTTGGGTACATTTCCTTAAGTGTTATTACAAATTTCCACCTCTCTCTTTCTGTTCCGTATTCATGGTTTATTAACACTGATCTATATGAATTGTTCACACAACAAAATAAATTCCCATTACCCTCCAATGACCATAAGGGCAAAAACTTCTTAAAACACCACCGTTTTGCAGCAAATACCCATCTCTGCCTTCAGAGCCTCATATTTCTCTTTCCATTACACAGGTGACAAATCCACTGGAAAGGGAAAATTTATTTTATTTGCTAGGAAATTAGTAGACGGAACTTCACATTTCTCTGTGCAAATTTTTCTCTCAAGTACAATTTTTGCTTTTTGGCTATTTATGCCTCAACAAGATCCTCCGACAATTGCTTCCTGTACTAGTCAGACTATCTTTTGGCAATCAAAACATTATTCACAGCTATCAGGCATTATTATCAACATCTATCTTGCAGTAGTTCTTTTGTTTGTGATGAGTAATTTAACACTCAACACTCTGAAACCCAAAGTACTCCAAGGAGACAAATTACATATATCTTAAATTTTCGATAATTGTCTGATAGTTTGAGGGATACTATTACACTGTGGCTTTTCAGAAAACAAAACAACACAACAAAAAGTTATGCTCCTGATGCAGCTGAGGATCCCTTGCTTTCCCTTTGCTGGAGCTGAGCATCAGCAGCTGGTGATACACTCCTGCACTAGGATGCAAGCTGATCTATCAGTGTTCCCTCATCAGCATGGCTTTAGCCTGTTTGGAGCTCATCGATCCAAAATGAAATCTTTTGCATTCATTCAACTTGTAGCTGGTTAGCCAGTCCTTTCTTAATCTGTTTAATATCTGGTTCCTGGCACTTGACCGGTATCACAAGTTTTTGTGAATTTAAAATGTTAGCATTTTCCCGAACAAGATTCTCTCTTATCACAGGGACCTACTGTCCTTTGACAGTGATTTTTGGCTTTCACCATCTTTCTCTCTCAGTTGTGGAACTAAATTGCTTGCCTACACTGAGCAGTGCATGCATCAAATATTGACATTCTTTGTCGACTAAAGGCTACATAAGCACCCATTCTTCTAAGTAACCCCAGTGAACAGTTGAGAAAAAGAAATTTGGTTGTCAGATACTATACTTTCTCAGTGAACGCCTCCTAGTTTCCTTAAATATTCCTTAACACTGGGTGTAGAAATGTATGAGGCACTAGTACAGCTGTGACTGGCTTTAGCTACCAAATAACTTCCCGATGAAAAGTACTTTGAGATGGCTGCTACTTTTTTTTTTTTCAGATCTTAGGTTTGATATTAGAGCAAAGTTACTACCTGAGCCATAGGACTTAGAGATGGTTACAGAGTTTTATGAGTTGTGGGAGGTATAAATGCTCTTTCCTTATGGATTCACTGCTGCAAGCTGAGAACAGTGAGAGCAGTCCACACAGCCTGTCGTCTCCCTTCCCAGCCTCTACTGTCAGCAGTCTTTGTGTGCTTGATTCGTCTACGTTCGTCCTCCTCAGAACAAATATAGTTCTTCCCTTTAGGATCTCTCACATAGAATCATAGAATCGTCAAGGTTGGAAGGGACCTTAAAGGTCATCTAGTGCCAACCCCCCTGCCATGGGCAGGGACATCTCCCACTAGACCAGCTGCTCAGAGCCCCATCCAGCCTGGCCTTAAAAACTTCCAGGGATGGGGCTTCCACCACCTCTCTGGGCAACCTGTCTCACCACCCTCATGGTGAAGAACTTCTTCCTAATGTCCAATCTGAACCAATCCATCTCTAGCTTTAATCCATTCCCTCTATTCCTGTCAGTATCCGACATCCTAAAAAGCCCCTTCCTCATATAAGTCTCAAATAATTCAATGCCACATTCACTCAATTTTACTCTTTGTTCCTCTCTCTCTCAAGAGAGGATATTGGTTTTACTGTTTGTGGTTTTTTTTTTTTTTTTTTAAATAGGGTTTTATTATGTAGTGGACATCTTTTGAAATCTACTGCTTCCGAACATACATTTTGGGGTAACCTAGACAGATGTCAACTATCCTTGCCTTCTGATGTGCACAGTGTGCTCTTTGGGATTGCAGTCTTGCACAGACTCAGCTTAGCTGTGTGCAGGACTGTAGAGTGGCTCCAAGTCAGGGGTAGAAACCAGAGGGGTGGCAGTAGGAGGGTATCAGTCTTTGTGTAGGTTCACACGATGTAGAGTCAGGGTGCATCCAGGAGAAATTCCCAAGCTTGAGAAGTGAGAAGTCCTCCTAGTAAAGTAGAAAATCTTTAGCCATGGAGAGCTCTGTGGTACCTACAAATGGCATTAATGAGGAAAATCCAAACTGCTGTTTGGCAATGCAGAATAGAGTGGATCTAGGAAGTCCCATGGCATGCTGCAGGTTGTTGGAAGACTGAGGAGGAACAATGGTCACGCGCAGAACAAAAAACTAAACACCTCAGGAAAAAGGAGCTGCTTCTTTTGGTTTGCCAAATATAAGCTAAGCAAAAAATATAATAGTTGATAGTATCCTACAAGCATGGTCTTAACTAATTAGAATTCAACAAACCTCCCAGTGCAATGCTGTGCCATGTGGGACACGTTCTGGCTGTACAGACATGGAAGTAATGAATAGGAGTAGAGGGGTGATAGCAATTGTGTACGTTGTTCTGCCAAGGCAATGGCTAGGATATTGTGTTTGGTTTTGGTATTTTTTTCAAAAAACATTGAAAAGATGGAGAAAGCGTTTAAAAAATGTAATAAGTGATTTAAGAACTGGGGAAAAAAAAGCATTTTAAAAATCTTATTGAAAAGAAAGTTGAGAAGGGATTTGATTAGAATATATAAATCCCTTTCCTGGGAGAAAACACTGAGGCACTGAAGTGATCTTGAATTTAATAGAGGATGAAACTGTGGCTGGAATCTGAAGCTAGGTCAATCCAAGACAGAATTCAGATATATTTATTTGTTTGTTTAACAGTGAGTGGGATTAACTATTCAAACTAACTACCATGCTATAGATTTTCTGTCTCCAGCTATTGTCAGATCAAGACCAGATATTCTGCTAGAAGTTATATGTTAGTCAAACACAAATTATCCTTTCATCAAACAGAAGTTATTTTGACTCCATATAGAATTAATTGGCTGATGACATAATAGCTTTAATATACTGCAGATCAAATTTTATGATCTAAGAGTCCCTTTTGGCAGTGGAATCTAAATGCATATATGTGGATTTAAATGTCTAAAACTAGGGACCCAGGTTTGTCATTCTCAGTTCCTGTGAGAGTATGTTTCTTAAGATTACAGAGTTTGCTGTATTTGATTATAAGGTTCTCCATCATCTCTAAACTTCCATTTTCTATATCAGTCACGTCTCTGCAGGTTCTTCCTTTGCTATCCTCCAAATCAGTCACTCAAGGACAGTTCAAATTCTATAAACACTCTATGCTCTAAATGTCATCAGTTCTGTAAACATAGTATGTGTTCTGGCACCACCCAAAAACTTTGACAAAACATCCCTCATAATATCCTTGGTCCCCTTAAGGAGATTCTTATTCCCATTGAATAAGTGTCTCTAGGACACTGAGGTGCTCAGTGGTTCTGATTTTGAACAAACTCCATATTCAGGACATATGTCACAAGAGCTAGATCTGAAATTGAATGACAAATTTGCTTCTGTTTGCCAGTGCATATTCATCTGTATATATTAATTTCATATTTCAGCTCCTTTCTTAGCCTGCTCCATCACGTACTCAGAACAGCTCAGCTGGAAGCAGCAGTGACACCAACAATCTTCTAAAATTCTTAGCAAATATTAAATAAATCTATTTAGACATGCAGTGTCTGAAGACCTTTCATAGAGTAATTCTGAGTTATGTTTGATAGCTTAAGATTTATGAATAAGGAGATTTTGCTTGGGAACACCTACACGCACATTTACAAAAACAGGTAACGTATTGCAGAAGCGCAGAGGTCTCTGTCTTCAGTAAAAAGTCGGACGAACACTCAAGCCATGTCCAAGCTGCCCATACATAACCCACGGTTCAAGACTTTCTTGCCATCCAGACCTGCACGTAAGAAAGTCATGGAGATTATCTCACCCCTAATGACCTCAGCTGGAGTCTATTCACAGCTTAGTTATTATAAATACGCCTGCAGGAGGAAAAGATGTATCCTGGGCTACTCTGGACATACAACACATGCACCAGCACTATGGTAATGCAAACCAGAGAATATCTATATGCAGTATATTATTAAAACTATCGTATGAATCTAATGCAATACATTCGCTGCAGAGTGGAGAGGTTCACTTGACAATGATGTTGTGAACATGAAACATTTTTAGGTCATGGAGTAGTGGAGGTATTCCTCAGGGTAAGTTCATGACAAAGCTGGAAGTTTAATCTACAAACTGATTGGCAGGTATATTAACTTTTCCCCTGAGAATACCAACGGTTAGAGATTATCTACTTGTAATTAGAGAGTGATTTGAAACACATGTAGGTATAACTGGGTCATATTCTTGACTTCAGTTACTTCAGATGAGGCCCAAATTACCCAGTGATTATACTGTTAGATAAGTGGCTGATGCCGTTTGCCGTAGTATCCCAAATTTCTCATACTTTGATCTTGGACGTCTTTCTCCGAAGATAAAGTATTGAAAGAAATGAAACCCCTTAGAAATTCCTTGATATTTCAGTGCTTGACATCTCAATTTCAGGAGGGAAAATGGCTGTGGCACTATGACAAAGCAGTAACTTTGTACAATATGGGTCTTTCTATCGGATATGTCTAATCTGCCGAATTTTTTTTTCTCACACTTATTCATAGCTTTGCTGCTTCTTACCCGAAGTCAACCAGAAACCTGTGGTTTTCCACATTTGTTCTCAAGACTGCAGGCAGCACTGAATGGAACTGGGACTCCTCTCAGCAGCCTCCACTGCCATCAACCACGTACCAGGGTTGGCTGTTTTGTTGGCTGTGTTTTACTTATTTTGCTAATAAGTGTGAGACAGAGGGTTTGAAACTCTCTCTGAGCTTCCATGAGGCCACTAATCAGTGATCACTGAGCAGGCCAGTGTGGGGTTTGGGAGGAGCCCCTCTCTTCCATGACAGCTAGGTTTGCTTTTGCCCAGCTCAATCTCAGCTAGCCCAATAGTAAATATCCATAATGGTGAGAAATCACTCTGGAGTCGTATGAACTTTCTTGCTGGGTCTTAACTGAACTAATTACTCAGGGGAAATGTTTAAAAATGTATGGAGTGGCAGGCATCTTGATGCTATAGTCCTTCCTAGTGGTCAATTCCTACACAGGGAAATACTTAAATCAAAAGGATAGCTGTATTAAATGGAAGTCAGCTGGAGGAAAAAAACACAATTAGAAATTCAATACGGCCATTTCAAAGGGAGTACCTGATATATTGTTCTGAGAACAAATTCTCTATGCAACAAAAAAGTAAAATTCAATAGAAAGCTAACATGGTGAAATAATACAACCAGAAAATGAATATTTTCTCTTTAAAACAAATCAGTAGGTGTATCACTGATGTGGCAGAGTCCTCTTAGATGAACACTTTCCAAAACAGTGTGGTGCAGTTAAATTATTCGTGGAATATTTTCCTGTTCCAGAACATTTACCATGGGCAGTTGTAAAATCCAGTTCCCAAAAAGGAGAGTTGGTGATATTCTTGATCTCTGATGGTCAGAGAGCCTGAAGCATCTGAAAAGCAGGACTGCTTAATACCTTTTAATGAGATTGACTTTTAAAAATTAAAGACACCTTACTGAAATCCTTTACAAAGCAAGAAAATAGATTCTTAGCACAATTTTCTATTTGTTTGCATGTCAAGCAAAGAGTGGCTTTAGATTATTGGTGAATAGTGCTATTCTACACAAATATCTCCAATGTATAATTAATGAGTGGGAGCTAGTATGATTTAGTCCTGATACAGAATGATGAGAAATTTTAGCCAAGGTCATGACCTGCTGCAGCCATCCCTGTGCATTCATGTAATAGGGAAAATCCCTCCTGCTGAAGGGTTTGCACCTTCTCATCTTGAGAAGTCAACGTGAATTTCCAGGGTGAAGGACCAGACCATGTAGCCCATGATCAAACTATGAGAGACGCTTCAGGAGAGACAATAAGCCATTCACTGAAAGAAGACAGGCAGGCGGTTCCCTTCTGGTAAGGATCTCATGACAAGTTCTGTGCACAGACTTCAACCTAATCCACGAGTTTTTTGCACTCGAATTGTCTTTGGCATTCTCAGAACTCCTAATGTTTGTGTCAGCTCCACAAACACTGGCACAGACTGAAGCTGGAGAAAGCAAGGCTTATTTAATCATTTTATAGACAGGAAACTGGAGCACATACAAATCAAGGGTGCAATTCTTGAGCCTAAATACAAGCATCTACTGGCACTGTAAACAACTGAAGGTATCCAGAACATCTGCATGGGGCTGGCAGATGTAGGCAGGACTTCAGGAAGCACACAGTCTGCTGGTGTGGAGCTGGAGGCTGGGCAGTATACCAAATGGGACACCTAAAATAGCTTTATGTTTAGAAACCTGAATCACTCCCCAAATGGTTTTCAGGGGACTGAATATCATGACATGAGGCCAGGAATTTGAAAGAAAATATTTTGAGAGATGGTGTGTTACCATTCACATCTACTCTTCAAAACTGTGTACGATTCAAGTAGTTTCACCACGTAATAGTGTGGACATCTTGATTCCTTTCTGTCAAACACATAGCAACATTTCTGAGAAGAATTCTAGGTTCCTCAGATTTGTATCCTAATTTAATAAATAACTGTGTTTCTAGATAGCAGTTACTGAAGCTCTACCTATTTGGAAGTGTGCAATATGTGTGCGTTGTGAAAGCAACAAATTAAGTGCTGATTTCAGCTCAAGATTTCAAATTTAGAAAAAAAATTACAAATTTAGTCCTTCTAAAGCCGACTAATTTCTTTCATATAATGTCTTTTCTATGAGAATTTCCTGAGCTTGGGAAATCCCATCAGGATCAGTTCAGCTGAAATATTTCCTTTCCAGCCCATTCTAACTGCTGTCTAATAAATGACTTTGTGCTTCTTGACACTGTAGGCAGCTTAATTGAATATTTGATTAAGCAAGATAATTGCCTGTTGTACAGCAAGAATGACAATTTTTGTGGGAGAGATGTTTTTTCTGTTGTTCATCTCTGTTAGGCCACCGTGTTTTGATGCACATTTGAACTGATGTCACTGCAGACAAATCAGTTCCTGCCCATCCTTTGCTATTATTATGTTTTCCACTGACATTTCTGAGAAAATAATAGAGATCTTAAAGTTTCTTAAGGACAAGATCCACAGTCCCAGTATCAGCTCTGGGTGATCTCTAACTACGTATCACTAGTAAGGATTTAGCTGATTGAGTTGTTGTAGCTTAACTAAAATAGCTTCAGCAGAGTCAGAGGGTATATCAGCTTTCAAACAAGATAGGAGATATCTCTCAGAGATGTGGAGAGCAGCTCTCCTTGTTGAATCCTATCCTATCACGCAGCCTAGCATAACCAGAAGTTTTGACTCAGGAGAAACCCTTGGTTTGAGTCAGGTGTCGGAGCTAGACACAAACTGAGGATGGTGGTTTTGGGTTAATGGCTCAGTTAGTGCTATATGGGACAGAAGGTCTTTAGTGCCACCCACCTCCTATTTCCCGTGGAGGGGCTGCATTCTCAGGGGTGGCTTTGGCAGCTTTTCTCCTCTCCCAAACTAGACTGCTGTTGAGCCCACAAGCACAGACTTGTGCTACCAAAGGTAAGACCAAACAGCCAAGGAACAGTTGCCAGGAAAGAAATGGGAAAGGGAAATAGGAGGGAAATATCTTGTTGCATCAGTACACAGAAATGGGTAAGAAGAGACCACTGTATCACAACACAATGCCGGGGTACAAAATCAATCATGTTCTGGTTTTTTCCCCCCTCCAGGTTTCAGGAGTTTGTATTGTAATGAACATTTTTGCGTCTGCAGCACAATGTTAGTGTGATTTTCTTGGGTTTAGAATGATCATGTCACCCAGTACATTTAATCATTTACTAGGAAAGTATAGCTTGATATTTTAAGTCTGCCAGCTTTAGAGAACACTGCTGATGAAGTATTTTTGTTGACCAGAAGGAAGGTTTCAAAAATTAGTGGTAAAAGTTCAAGAATTGGTATTTGTACAAGCTAGTTGGTCTTAATGATGTTATTAATAGGCTCTTCATCCTGCCCAACATTTGAAAATCTGGTTCAATGATACGTCAAATTTTCAAACATGGACAACACTTTATCAGAAGATTAGGAATAGGACAGAATATGAAAGACAGTATTCTAGCCAGAGTCAATAGCTGATCACCCATGTCTTCACTAGTGTCAAGCACCAACGAGTAAGCAAGACACATACTTCTGAGTGATCTGTGGTCTTAGAGATTATGCATTTCAAATCTCAGTCCTGGATAAAACATTGCCATTAGAAATACTGAGATGCACTGATAGAGATAAATAAAGCATTCAGAATACCTTGGAAGATCACAGGAAAAAAAGAGTCTGAAGGGATTTTGAGAGGTCATCTACTCTCTCTGCCTCCTCAAGGCAAGGTAAACTATACCTATGACATTCCTGACAGACACTTGTCTAACCTGTTCTTGGAAAAAACCACCAGTGATAGAGACCCTACAGCCTCTCTAGGCAATCTATTCCAAGGCTTAAGTGGAAAGTTTTTGCTAATGACTATCCCAAATCCCTTTGCAGAAATTTAAGCTCATCAATTCTGTCCTATCTACCAGGGACACAGAGAAGAGATTATTTCCTGCCTTTATGAATACGCTTAAAAATTATGAAAATTTCTGACTTCGTTTTCCTGATACAGACCTTCTAATTCAGGAAAGTAAAAGGAAAGGGTAAGAAAAGAAGAAATCAGGGAGCAGTACAGAGCAAGTGTATAGGTGTAGGATTTCATATCTATAAACTGCTATATGCAGGTGTAAAAGCGGTGTATAATGGATGTATATTTTATGGACTAGAGGTGCTAGAAATCAGTGAGTAAGAGTGCAATCTAAGACTGCAAACAGTCAGGGGAAAACTGACTTTGGACAGTATCATACAGGACCACAAAGCTAAAACTCATTCACTGGTCTTGCTCATCTGCCTTAAAGGCTGGTTCTGATTTCAGTTTCATTTTGCAAAAGTGGCAGTTGGTTTCTGACTTTGTTTCAGGGTCTTGGGAGGAGGGCAAAAATAAGACAGAGAAATTATTTTGATTACATCAAGTAATATATAGGACACATTTCCACTGGCAAAGTCATTTGGACCAATAGGGTAAAACAGCTGTTGCTGAAGTTCCTGTATCCACTCTCTGTGCATTTCAGGGAGAGTGAATCTGGACTAGCTACAGCACAGGTCCAGGCACTGAACGTCTTTACCCAACCTAACTCAGAAGGTGCTCTCCAGAAGAGGATTCCAGTACAGCATGCAGCAGCCGAAATCCAATAGGAATACAGCTGCTGCATGCCAAGGTGTGATGTGAACCAAATGAACCAAAGTTGGGCAAGAAAGTGCCAAGTTTTGCTCTGTACACTATTTCAACAAGCAATGTCAATTTTATATTAAGCCTCGAAACTGGTTACCCAAAATGAAATAATTTATCTAACCATTACAAGCTTCAATCTGTGGGGCAGTTGCTCTTTTAAACCTCTGAATTTTCAGAGCTGGACAATAGACTTTCTGCAGTCAGTATGTCCATTTAAGGCCATTCCCCTCTTCCTTCCCAGCCACTGCTTACTCCCTCAGTTTTGCTGATATACTTTTTATGAATGAAAGGGCAATAGGGCAACAGGGCAAAACGACCAGAGTGAGTGCAGGGGCAGTCATTTCACGATCATGACAAGTGAGGAAAAAGTTGCAGATCTTTAGTCTCGGAACCTGCCAACAAGTATCTATCTGAGACATAGGGCTGGCCACCTTTCACTCTTTCGTAGTTGTTTTCTGCTGCCCCACAAAGTAAGCAGATTGCTTAAAGAGGGAGTAGAGTAAGGGAGACCACCCTAAGGGACTGCTTTTACTGGGAAGGCGAGAGAGGAAGAACAGTGTGGGTGGTGAGGAGGAAACTAAGGCAAGAAGGTGAAGCCTTGATAAAGATTTTAGTTTTGAGCCTAGGAAAATGGGCAACAGAAGGAAAAGGCATATAACAGAGGCTGCCTGGAAGCAGTCTCTGTCCCTGATGTCTCTCTTCTGGTATTTCATCCATTTTTCCAGCATAACTGTATGGCCATTTTGAGCCAAAGAGAGAATAACTACTTTTCCCTTACTCATTTTTCAGCCAGGTCAGCATCCTGGTCTTCTTCGCTACGTGACCATAAAAATGATCAGTGAAGGATGGGGTTTAGGAGAAGCAGGAGACTGCCTAAGTCATCATGGCCACCTGAAAAGCTCTGTGTAAGCTTGTATAGCCAAAGATGAGTGAAACGCAAGCCAGACTGACTGAGATGAACAGCAATAAGGTTATTATCACTGTGGTTTGGGAAGCACTTAGCATGATTTAAAATGGAAGAAATGTCCAAATATAGAGACCTGTCTTGATCTCACTGGACACAAATCTCCTTTAAAGCAGGATGCAATTCATTTAGCTGACTTCAGTCATCTAAAAGTTAAATGTCTGATCCAGTCACCCCAGGCTCCCTTTATATTCAGTCGGGAGAAATTGATATTCCACAGGGTGATTGATCCCTCCTTAAGGTGGATGTCTGACCCAAGACACATAATTTTCTTTCTGAAGGCACCAGTTTTCTTCCCATTGAGTGAAAAAAGGAAGTAGGGTGGCTAACTCAGACTTAGATGTCTGATTTTTAGTGTGTAAAGGTAGGTGAGATAAATACTGTTCTAGGAGATCACACCGTTTGGATATCACTGCAGAGCCCCATGTCAAGGCTGTATTTCACTTACATGGCCGATGCCCTAAGTGGCCTGTACATAAATAAGTGTAATTAACGTGGGTTAATGACAAAGCTCTACTACTCCAAGGGAGTAGGAGTCAGTCAATAATGAGAAACTACACTAGCTGACTGAGACGGCCTAATAGTTCTTTCTTTCATGAACTTCTGATTTGTGATACATATCCATTTTTTACCAGGACTTCTATCTTAAATCAGAGGAAGGATTGGACTTCACGTGAATCATCTCGGTGCCTACCAAACATAGTAATGATTCAAATATTTTTTAAAGAATGGAGTGGACATTATAATTTAATCATATAATAGAAATCATTGCAATCAGCTATATACTTGAAAAATCGTGTGTGTGTGCGTGTGTGTGCGCGCGTGTGTGTGTGTGTGTGTGCGTGTGTGTGTGTGTGTTTGGAATTTCCATGTTTTATTCACTTGTGGCATTTCAGCCTATAAACAACCAATCTAATCAGTGTAAATATTTTTATTACATGCCACTCATTTCTGTAATGCGCAAATGGCTTTTGTCATACTTTCAGTCAGGTTCTGTCGTGATGAGAACAAGAGTTCAGTTCATTTTTTTTCCCCTAAAACTGAGTAGGATTTTCTCAATCTTACCAACAAGATACAAGCCTCTCAAATTCAGGCACTGTATAAAATTTCCTTGGTTTCACTACTGACTTCAGTAATGTCTGGGTCAATAACATCAGCATTTGCTATACCAAGAAATGTCTCATTTGAATCTTCCTGTTTCTAAGGGACTCACTTCACATACTGGCAATGTGTTTGATGCAACCTCATCTTCTGTGACGTGAGGTACCTCATTACATCAGGTCTGTGGCAATGCAGAGTTAGTGTCCTCAGAAGAAAAAATAGAAAGAACATGTTATGGATGATGCACAGTATATTTCTTACTTTAGCTGTTTAGTTAAGTATAAAAAAAAGAGAAAGAGCAAGACATTTTGGGGCTCATCTTTAAGCACTGGAGATTTCTTGTGCGGTTCCCTCTATATCACATCCATTGTAACTGGCATTTAGGTATCAAATTACCACATGAAAGATGTGCCATGAGCTATTATTTTACTCAGGGGAGTAAAAAAAAACCTGTGCCAAGTGTCGCCAGGAAATATAGGAGGTTTTACTGTCTGTAGGGAAGAAATAAAAAGAAACAAACTGGGGTTAAAGTTTCAGTAACCAACTCTAGGATATTTTCTCCTCCTTTTTTTAAAAAAAAAAGCTGCAAAAGCTGTTCTTCACTCAGGAAATAGTATTTGTGTTTACATGTGATGAGTTTGTCTTTTGACAGTCTTTTGCTTTAATCAGAGTTTGACTCTATCATAACAAATGGCATTTGTGTTCCTCTGAGCAAAGAGCTAGACAAGATATAATTAGAAATACTTTAGCTGACCTTTCATAAACCACGATCCCCAACAAAATTGTTTGGAATCACATTAAAAAATGGTCTTACATCTTTTGTGGGTACAGACAAGATTACAGGATACTTTTATTTTAGAATAATTACACAGTGACCTTCAGCGTTATTTGCAAAGGTCATATTCTCTTCACATACCCTTGATTTCCTTTCAGTTTTCCCTTTTGTCCCACCAGACATAAATTTAGCAAAGGAAGAAGAAAGAGAGAGTATTTTTTCTGTGGTTGAAAACTGAAGAAGATAGTTCAAAGTCCCCATAGGCACTCAGAGGGCTGTGGGCTATGATAGGCTATTTTCTACCATTTAGCTCCTGTATTATCACTACTTCTTTTTCTTCATTATTCTCCACTTATCACATGCAGCATCACTACAGAGCCCAAATAGAGAGTTGTAATTACCCAGCTGCCACCTGATAGTACCCCTTCTATCATCTTTATCTCACAAGGCCTTGCTGTTTCATCATTGGATAAAACTTGCCCATGGCAATGCCTGTGATAGTACATCTCAGAGATACATTTAAAGTTTACTCATTTATCGCAGAAAAATGCTGAACCCATGCAATTATTAGATACACTTGCCAATTTATTTGTTCAGTAAGGCTACTTTAACTCCTTTTTCTATCAGCTATTTGTTCTGTTCTTCTTGAAAACACTGAGGTCACCGTTGGGCACGGAGATGAAATAAAAAATTTCTAAGCCATCCAGGCAGAAGGCAGCACAGAGACTCATTGATAAAAACAGACCTACACTTTCCCTGGCTATGTAATGTAAAAGATCTGCATTTTGCAAATATTTTTTTCTTATATCATCCCATGAGGCTAACTTGTGGGTCACATGGCTTGAGCATCCCATGCTCCCAAAGTAGATTCATGCACTGTGCCACGACTGTCAGGTCCAATCCAGAAATACCACATTTGGGAAATAAGTAATCTGCTGACAAGCGTAAAAACTGAGCGGAAAATGTGAGGACATATTATTAATGTATCCAGATGCAATTGGTCTATGAGTAGTCAGCATCTGCTCTGGCCTGCATGTATGAGTCTGATATTTAAACTGGTATTTTGCTTTAGGATCGATGCAAGTTCCCTGTCCTTCAAAGAGGAATAAAATACAGGAAATGGGAAAACACAGAGTAAATGAGAGTTAAAAATAAGGGTTTTTTTTTCTAGAATTTTGAAATCAGATTTACAGTATAACAACAGTAATAGCAATGCTTTTAACTGAATCCCATGCCTGTGCATCCTATGGGGAGATTCACAGAGTTCCCAATTAGTGTGGGAGATTCTCACTCACTTTACCTGGGCCAGGGGGCAGAGGACTGAATTCAGGCTGTTTTCCTGCTGATTTGCTCTGCAACCTTGGGCGCAGGATTTGCAAATATAGGTGCCTAAAATGAGATATGGTGAACAAAATCAGCATAGGCACAGCAAAAGCACTGGCGTCCCAGCACCAAGATGTCTCAGTAGCTCCTCAGGACTTTTCTTGAACCAGGCAGCCTCAGGAACTCAGCTCAGGCTGGATGTTGTCTCCATCTCCCTACTAGAAGAAAGACATGGACATGCCAGAACGTGTCCAGGGAAGGGCCATGAGGATGATCAGAGGGCTGGAGCACCTCTCCTATGAAGACAGACTGAGAGTTGGGGTTGTTCAGTCTGCAGAAAAGAAGGTTCTGAGGAGACCTTATTGCGGCCTTCCAGTGTCTTAAGGGGGCTGTCGTGGTTTGACCCTGTCCGGCAGTCAAGTACCCACACAGTTGCTCTCTCACCCCTCCTTCACTGCTAGACAGGGGGAGAAAATATTTCAAAGGGCTCAGGGTTCGAGATAAGGACAGGGGGATCACTCTCATTTACCATCCTGGGCAAAACTGACTCGATTTTGGGGAAATTAAGTACATTTATTAAAAGAACAGATCAGAGAGGAGTAGTGAGAAATAAGAAAAAGCAAACAGATGTTAAAAACAGAACACCTTCCCCCCATCCCTCCCCTCTTCCCGGGCTTAACATCAATCCCGGTTTCTCCACCTCCTCCCCCCGAGCGCACAGGGGGACAGGGAATGGGGGTTACGGTCAGTTCATCCGACGTTAGTTCCACTGCTTCTTCACTCCAGGGGAGGGACTCTTCACTCTTCCCCAGGGCCATTGTGGGGTCCCTCTCACGGGAGACAAGCTTCACGCTCTCTTCTCCGTGTGAGTCGTCCCACGAAGGGCAATTCATCACAAACTGCCCAACGTGAGACACCTCACGAGGGGCAGCCCACCCCTCGTGAGTCTGAGGCGCAGTCCTTCAGGGAAACTGCTCCAGCGTGAGTCCCCCGCAGCATCACAAAAGTCCCACCAGCCAACCTGCTCCAGTGTGGGGCATTCCTCTCTTCCACGGGCTACAGGTTCCGGCAGCAACCTGCTCCGATGCGGGCTTCCCACGGGCTACAGCCCCCTTTCAGGCATCCACCCACATGATATAGAGTTCTCTACAGGGTGGACATCTACGCGGTGATCCTCACAGTGGACATCTACACCCTGCCCATGGGCTGCAGGGGGACAACTTGCTTCACCATGGTCTTCACCACGACCCGGGGGACTCTCTGCTCTGGTGCCTGGAGCTCATCCTCCTCCACCGCCCCTTCTTCACTGACCTTGGTGTCTGCACAGACTCTCACTCCTGCATCTCTGTGCCAGCTGTTGTGGTGCAGTACTTTTTCCCTGTTCTTAAATACGTTTTCACAGAGATGTTCCTCTGCTATCACCTTACTGATAGGCTCAGCCTTGGCCAGCGGCGGGTCCCTCTTTGGAGCCGGCTGGCATTGGCTCTATCAAACTCGGGGAGCTTCTAGCAGCTTCTTGCAGAAGCCACCCTGCAGCTTCCCCCCCGCCACCAAAATCCAGCCAGGCCAAACCAATACAGGGGCCTACAAGAAAGCTGGTGAGGGGCTTTTTAGGATGTCGGATACTGACAGGACTAGAGGGAACGGATTAAAGATAGAGATAGGTCGGTTCAGATTGGACATTAGGAAGAAGTTCTTCCCCATGAGGGTGGTGAGACACTGGAACAGTTGCCCAGAGAGGTGGTGGAAGCCCCATTCCTGGAAGTGTTCAAGGCCCAGCTGGATGGGGCTCTGGGCAACGTAGTCTAGCGGGGGATGTCCCTGCCCATGGTGGGGGGGTTGGAACTAGATGATCTTTAAGGTCCCTTCCAACCCTGACAATTTTATGATTCTATGCAGGCGTGATTTTGTACCCTTCTGCTTGTACCCCCTCTGCCCCCAAGGCAGGAAAGTCAAGCCAGGGTGAGCCCAGCTGGCTCTATGCACATCCAGGTGCCTTAGGCTGGGCTCTTCTCGGTACAGAGGTGATTGCTCCTCTCCTGAAACCCAGCTGGCCCAAGCAGCAGTAAAGCAATGCTACATAACTGTTAATAATCTTGGCTAGATCTGAGCTGGCTCTGCATCCCAACATCCACAGTTTATCAGCCACCTGGATAAACCACCCACAGGTAATTGGGAGTTTACTGTGCAATACTTAAGGAGAATGAGGAACTCATGAACAGGAGTCAGAGAAACCAGGCAATTCAGGCAACTGAGAAGAGCATTGGCAGAGGTACTCAATGGCAAAACTGGGAGGTAGCAGGTATGGCAGGGCTGCCACTTTGTGAAAGCACTTCCCAGCCAGAGAGAAAGACCTGCTTCCCCATGGGCTTCTGCAGGATGTTACTTCTGAAGCTGGGGACTCCACCCAGCCCAATCTTCTCTGGAAGCAAAGCGGGTGGAAACTTCCCTTCTCTGTCTGTTGTTGCTGCCATTAGCGGCCCTGTGCTCAGGATGATCTCTGGAAGAGTGAACGGCCTGACATCAGCTTGTCACCACAGGTGATTTGGAGAAGTCTGAAAGTAATCAACCCAACAACTGAATTTTTTATTTAATAAATCCATGTTTAAAGATCTATGCCCTGACCCGTGTGCATCTCAGTTTCTCATCTGTAAATGGCAAAATCACAAAACTTCCTTGTTCTCTGCTTTGAGACTTGCTCTCATTACCAGGATCACTTAGGCTAACCACACCGTCCTGGCATTGTAGAGTGAAAGGGGATCTTGAAGATGTTCTGGAGGAGATGATTGCCTGAGATGCCCTCTGTGAGATAAATACCAGGATCCCACTGGGTCTTCTATTTGCCTTCCAAACATTACACACCTACCACACCCTTCAGAGAAATTCAGGTGGCTTGAAACTTAGGGTGTTCACTAGTGCGAGAGAAGACTGAAAAGGTTTCACAAAAGCTCCCACCCACCTGAAAAAAAGAGAATACCAGATAATTAGTGGAAATTGGCATTGAATATTGGCTCCACAAAATATGTTAGAGCTTTTTTTCTCCCCCCTGGCAAACAGCGCTGAACAGTGCTCCTGACTGTCCTGACACAAAATGACATACTGTGTCATGAACTTTTAAATAATATTTTGTTGAGTTTGTATGTGCTCCATAAATTTTTATTAGTTCTTAGCACTCAGTGGTTTAGTACAGAGATCGCTGTGGCAGTAACTAAAAAAAAAACCCAACCAAACCCAAACCTATTGCTCTTTTAAAACCAGTACTTTTAATTAAGCAGTCAATGCGTAGCTGAGCTTGTGTGCCAGGCAGTGAATAGCTGGCTTGCATGACCATGTAAACGCTGACAGAGAGACTGAGCAGCTCACAAACCCTTTATTGCAGGTACAGCAGTCATTTCACTGTATACTGTAGTTAATATTCAGGAAACAAAATTATTAATATTATTTAAATATTTGGCTCCATTTAAGAAATTTTAACTTTGAACCAGAGCTGAACCAGATGCTGGCTTTCTTCAGTGAGCCAAAACCAGCATATGGCCTTGCAGATCTGGCTGCTCCCCCAACTAGCACCACATATTTTCTTTTTGAGGAAGGCAAGCCTGAGAGGTAGAATGTTCATCCTCCTCTCTCAAGGAAAAGCTTCTCAGGATCTCAGCAGGATCTTCCTGCTTGCTGACTACTACAAAAGACCCCAAGAAGTTTGTCAGTCAGGCCTTCTTCATAATGCATGTTTATTGGGGTGAGCTAATCATGAGGAGCAGATTGATACTTCCCCTCATTTCTCCATGCAAGGAGAGCAGGATGGTGATTTTCCAGATGGAAAAAGGTCTGGCTCATTCCCACCTTGCCAAACATAGTTTTGGGATTGGAAAAGTGCTTTGTGGAAACAGAGGAGCTGGTTTAGGCTCCCTCTCCAGATCCACAGAGGAGCATCCAGGGAAGGGAGCATCACTTTCTGACTCCTCTAGGTATGCTCTGTAGCTGGACTTGTATTTCTGTTGTGTAAGCCTTGCAAAACTAACCCTGAAAGGATTCCTCTTCCACCTGCACTCCTGGCTTCCCTGCAGACTCACCAAGGGCTCACACATCAGGCCTTGGACGTCAGACCCTTCGTTTTTACCAACTGGGAGAGTCTCTAACAGTAATCAGTAATTCGTAGCATAGCGATGGTACCTGTTGCTTGCACTGCACCAGCACTAGACCTCCCTGTTGGGGAATATAGCACAAACTTGGACTATGGTACACCAAATAGTTAAGAGGACAGCATAGGTATGTCACACAGAGCTAGCGATGAGATGTAAGCAGAAAGCAAATGCTAATATCCAGAAAAACCCCAACACCATACCAAATTAAAAACACAAAGAAGGCCTTGGGAAAAGACTGTAGAAACTGTGAGAATTCACAACTGTGCACTGTGACTTGTAGTAAACTGAGAGCAAGTCACAAATACGCTGACTCCATGCTTAGCCAGCTCCACATATAGAATCACAGAAAGTTAGAGGTTGGAAGGGACCTCTGGAGATCATCTAGTCAAACACCCTTGCCAGAGCAAAATGACCTAGACTAGGTCACACAGGAACACGTCCAGGTGGGTTTTGAAGGCCTCCGGCAAAGGAGACTCCACAACTCTTTGGCAAGGTTTGATCTTATGAGGGTCTAAGACCAGGGTGTATTGCTCAGTGCACTGGTGTGCTTGGTGCCATGGACAAGCATTATATAGGCTCTTGCAGGCTTTGCTTTTGACTCTGGTGAAATAAATTTTGTTCCTACCTAGATAATTAGGGCTTTTTTGAGGTCTTGGGGGAAAGAGCAAGGGATGCCTCTGTTGTTTACATTGTTTTTATCTGAGAGTCATCTAAATAGATGGGATTGAGATCTTGGTTCAGAAATGCACGTTTGGGCAAAGCCTTGTTCAGCAAAGCAGTTACATACTGAAAGTTAAGCATAAATCTTGTATTCTGGTCACTTCTGGGCCTGATATAGTGGACACCTATTTGGATATGCCATGGTGTAAGATGTTAAAATGGCTGAATTGTGTAAGATATGTTCAACCTGGGTCAAGTCCAGCCAGGAGACAGATCAATAGCTGAATTTTATTACAGATGTTCTTGAACCTCTTGTTTGGCATTGTTTCTAACCAGGAGAGGAGAGGAAGTCCAGACTGCCTTAAAGTTGCTCCAGAAAGAATAAATCAGCCTCTCCATCTGTGTAATATTCCTTGCATTTCTTAACCCATCATAGAAAGTGCTTTTTATATATTCATGCTTGTATGCATGTATGTATGACTATACATATGTTCCCTGAAATACTTTCCCTTGTATTATAGCCAAAGGCAAGTACTTTTCAACCCAGCTATTTATAACAGATTAATTTAACCATTTTTGTTAATGAAGTTTTGGAATGGGAAATACAGGTCTAGAGTCATACAGGTAACTAGATCTTTGTAAATTTGTTTATACTATAAATCTTCAGTTTAATTTTGCCAAAGCACCAGGTTTTCCAGGCAGAAATATGGGCAACCAAGGCTGTAGTGAGAGAACTCTGGAGTATTAACTACCTTATAACACAGAGGCAGCTCAGTCCTCATGATGGGCAGTTAAAACTTCTGGTCCAAAATACATAAAAATGGAACAATAATTGAATCTTCTTTCATAGCAGTGAAAAGTTTTCGCCGTTATTACAAGAATGTTTTGAGAGTGCAGGGCTGAGGAGAACCAAGGGTGTGCTCTGAAAGAGAGTTGCTAGCTGTGATATTGCAGAGTTTATAAAGAAGGTCATGAGTTATTTTTAGAATGTCTATTACATGTCTCTCTTCTCAAAGCCACATGCCAAATAACCTGCTATGGTTGGGTTTATTATTTGCTGTTCCTGGGAATATCCAGAGAGACCTACCATAGCTCCAATACCTGTACAACCACAGAGAGGGAGGTGTAATCAGTGCCCTGTGGCATATATATCCTAAACAGAGAAACCAAAGGGGCAGCACAAGCAGGGCGTGGAGAAAGTCCTGCAGAGAGATGGTGTAATGCTGAGGTTAAATCAACAACAAAGATCTGTCACTCAGACAGGAATGGATCTCCCATATCTCCTGAGTCTCAGACCAGTGCCTTCAGCAAAAGTCTTGTTTTGTTTCCTTGTCCCTCTTAGACCTGCTCACGTTTTGCAAATGCCTCTAGATTGGTTCAGTGACTGCTCTACTCTTTCGGCTGAAAATACACTAGGAGCCATAGCACACCTTCCCCAGCCACACAGGGAAAGGATATGGTGGTAGATGGGGTCAATGTCCCTTTCCCAAGAGAAAGGATCTCTCAGGCCAAAAGAAACAACCGTCAGCACTGTCATGATATTGGTCTTTGGTATGTCTTCATGGTGGCTGCTTCATGTCTGGCTGAAATAGAGCCTGTGGTGGATCAAAAAGATGCTCCTCCCAGCAGGGCCATAGCTCTTTTCTAGAGCAGGACATTGGGCTGTTCCTTGCTGGCACTTGAAGGAGAAAGTTTGATGCTACATTAAGGAGGGTCTTCTTGGCCAAAGGAAAATCTTAAAACCGTATCTTAAAAGGAGTCATATTCTGCAACATGCATTGGGGCCTGAGGCTAGCTAAGCACTCTGGCCAGAAACCAGCTCTTCAGAAACAAACACAGACACCACCTACGTCTGTAAAAGAATAGGCTAGGAAACCTCCCCTGAAATGAGATAGGGAAAAACACAGTAGAAAGTTAGTCTCATATCTTCCATAGGAGATAAATATTGTTTAAGGAGATAATTCACAGCTCTTGGATTTATCAAGGCTAGCTACAGAAATGGCCTTTCATGTAATATTTTACCTGGAATTAGAAATTACAAGAACCTTATGGATGCCAGGCATTCAGGTAGGTATTTTTTTTTTAACTTTGTAGATGTTGGCTTCAGATACTGGTAGGGTTTCAAGCTAGTTAGACATTCCAGTGTTTTTACTGGTCCCTACTGATAACCCTAAACCAGTGGATCATATTTTATTCTTGCATAAAGGCTTCTTTTTCCTTGACAGGTTGTATTCTGATTTCTTTCTGTAACATCATTTGAATAACTTTGTTTAATGACTCTAGTTAATTACCATATTAGCAAAGCTAACCATTCCACAAGTCCCAGAATCATCTGTAGTGGCCAAGGTACTTATAATGCAAGCTCTCCCGTACAGTAGCCGATTTTAATGCTAAGTTACACAATTTTGTAATCAGCTTTCCCCTCAGCTCTCAGCCACTTTCAGGAATGTTAGACGAATACCATTCAGTTCTGCTTTCAGACAATAAAGCCTGGTCTTATAGGCTCTGCCTTCACTACAGTTTTAGCTGTGGCAGTCAGAATCAAATATTAGGGAAAGACTGAGGGAAAATGTTAGCCAGGACTGATCTCATTAACTGCAATATTTCTTGCTTGTTGCAAGCTGAGCTGTAAACTAAGTGGAGCTATAAATGAATCTCACTCTTGCCCGCTTAGAAAATTTTTTAAACTCAGTTTATTCTCATATGTGCTTACCAGGGACTATAAGTTTCCAGAGAGAACCATTTTCGCTAACATGGTTACCCCTCTAAAACAGATGGTGGTGGATAAATTTTTTTCCTTTTCCTCTCTGCTGGACAGACCCTTGTGAGATATCACATTTTAAACTCATGAAACTGTACAGTCTCAAGTCCTTTCCTCAGTCGTGCACTCCTCTCGCAGTTCAAAGAGCAACATTTCAAGGGTTTCGCTTGCCTCTCCCCTCAGCCTCAGCAGAAGTTTGCAAAATCGTTTTGAAAGCTTTTTTCTTCACAACAGATCTAAAGACGCCCGATACTTCAGTAATCTGGTAAATAGCAAATAAAACTCTCGGGCATACTCCCTTGATACTTCCACTACTTTGAAAGACAAAGGCAAATTGACTGCCAGATGAGAGTTCTCCAGTACATAAATCCTTGTCTGCAAAGCCACAGAAACTTTGCACAATGCCTTTATCTTTCCTCTCTTTGACTGTGGTGATATAATGGGAACACTGTGTTCAAACAGCTATTTGCTGGAAAAACTGCAAACACTCCAAAAAATTAAACCTAGCACAATCGCATTGAGGCTAATGAAAGCTGGGAATGTTACAGAGGTGACGCTCTCCATCTTCGCGATGAGGGTGCATTATGGGACCTGTCATTCCCCACCACTCCTGGCTGCCAATCTACTGTAGGGAGCAGTGCTAACAATACCCAGCGCCTTCCCGACCATGGGGTTCGTGTCACGAAAGGGCACGACGGGCTGACGAACGGGGAGGGACAGCCAGGGAGAGAGAGAGAGAGAGAGAGAGTGCAAAAACACATGATGCCACTTGAGTGGGGCTGGCGTCCTGAGCCTCTCTCTCTCTCGGGCCATTGATAACTACTTTAATGCATGTCCTCAGGAAGGACAGTTGACACACAGGGAACTCTGGCTGAAAAATGAACAGGAACAAGTTCTTTTGTCTATAATGTCAACTACGGTTGTGATAAACTGTTATAAAATTGCTTTGACTACCTGCTTCTCCCACCTCTAAGAGAGATGGGCCAGATGCATAAAATGGCAGAGTTCAAAACACTTTTTCTAAGAACTGAACAACCATAAAAATACCATTTTCTCCAGCATTTGTGTGAAAACCAGTGAAAGCAAAGCTACCTGTGACAAATATGTCAAAGAAGTGTTATTATTTGCTGACATGCATAGAATCATAGAATGTTTCGGGATGGAAGGGACCTTTAGAGGTCATCTAGTTCAACCCCCTGCAGTGAGAAGGGACATCTTTAACTAGATCAGGTTGCTCAGAGCCTTGCCCAACCTGACCTTAAACGTCTCTAGGTGGCCTTTTGCCACCTCTCTGGGTAACCTGTTCCAGTGTTTTACCACACTCATTGTAAAAAACTTCTTCCTTATATTTAGTAAAAATCTACCCTCTTTTAATTTAAAAGTGTTACCCCTTGTCCTATTGCAACAGACCCTGCTAAAAAGATTGTCCTCATCTTTCTTATGGGCCCCTCCTTAAGTATTGAAAGGCTGCAATAAGCTCTTCTCGGGAACGGAGGGGACTTGGTATCTATCCAGAATTTGCTTACTTCCTCAACCCTTGACTCTTACAGCTGAAGGTGTCCAGTGTCGGGTGTCAGAGTTCAAGAGGGTATCAACTACAAGGCATTGTTCAGCACATCATTAATCTCCCAAGGAGCTCCATCTGCGGCGCACAGCCCGGCACACCGGCAGCCAACAACAGGAGAGCAGAGCTGATGGCGAGCGCTCGCAAGCAAGATGACTGGAAGTCTGGGGTAAACTAAATTAAGTTCTGACCAGGCTGGGCCAAAATAGGACACAGCACAAGGTGAGGTGATGTGACAGAAGCTAATTAGAGCCACTCTTGGGAGTACGATGAGAGACCTCTGAACTGGGAGAGGAGCCAGTCTCAGGAGTTAGTGGTGGTAGGAAGATTTTCACGGATCTTAAGGTACTTTGAATTTGGCCCTGCGTGAGTCATCAAGTTTTATATTTTCAAAAAGCTCTCAAAAGTGTTTTAGGAGGTGATGTAGGCACTCAGCAACTGAAGTCATGCAGGAAGTCAGCGTGAGACCCAGGGAATGACCTCAGAGAAACGGAGTTATCAAACACTGTGACAGACCTTGTATCTTGGTGGGCTTACAGCTGAAAGCAGTGCATGTTTTCAGTGTGGTATGTTAATAGCAACCAGCACTTGAGCTCCTCTGTTTCAGATACACTCACCCAAACAAGATTCCTCCTCCTACTTTACAAAAAGCCAGGGTCATACGAGGGTGATTCATCTGCCTGACAACTCAAGCATATGGATGCAACAATGGATGCTAGAGACTCCTGGTCCAGGCAGCCCAGAGAGGAGGGGCATGCATTAGATGGCCTTCAAGGGTGCACACACAAAATAGATGCTCAGTTACCTACCCACAGATATAGTGTGGTCTGCCTACAGAAAACCAGTCACCTATAGTGACGGAGGATAAGCAACTAGCTCACTTCTTCAGCCCATGAACTTGTTGGCTACCTGTGAAATTTGTTTCCGGTTCTCTGCGATTCTGGGTAACTCTCTCAAGATCAACAGCCTTTTCTGGCAAATCTTGTAGTGGAGTATTTAGCATAGAGCTTGGGCCTCTTACATCATCTTAATTCAGAAGCTAAAGAATAGCGAGACCTCTGCCAGCTAGCCGAAATAAAAACAGCAGCAGCAGCCCCAGTTACCATTCATCCCCATATACACCACAGCTGCGTTCAGGGCATTCTGCAGCTGCTGTGGCTGACAGATCCTGTGCCCCGTGCAGCAGCCGTCAGGTAGCAGGCAGAAGGGATGCTGTGCCAGGCCACGTGCCAGGCTGTGCATGGTCATCCGTGTTCCAGCGTGGGAGTAGGATCCTAATTAAGGCTGTAAAAATTGCTGAGTTTTTAATTTCCAGATCCTCTCTAATTCACCCATCATGCTCTTCCTTATTTGCAGGCTCAACGACCAGTTAAGTTTTATTCCAGCTGAGTAGCTGTGGTGGGAGTTGGAAGAGAGATCCCACCCAGAGTGCCTCCTAGGTCAGATGAAGAGAGGCCACTGGAGGTCCATGTCTTGCCCCAAGTCTTGTATAATTATTTAAATTATTTTGAAGAAGCAATCCATAGGAGAGAGTAAGAAACCTATACTGTATTTCATAAATGGAAATACTACCTCAGGATTCATTGCCATTGTGAAAGGTGTTGTTTCAGATCTTGAAGCGGTGAAGAAAATGTAATTTGGCCTTCTAGATCCTGAAGCAGCTAAAAATTATAAGTGATGGAATAAAGCCACCACGGGTCATTTGGCTGAGTACCTTATATTCCGATCTTTCTTGCAAAGAAAATCGGAGAAACAACTCCCACCCTCCCCAAATAAGTTTCTTAAAGAGAGTTATTTTTTGGTTACTTTCCTTGTAACTAAATATTATAAGTTGTCTTGGAGAAGTTATGAATCATTATAATATCCTCCACATTTACATTAAGAATAAGGAGATATATTTGGCTTTCTGGTTTCTCTAGTGAGGAGTTTGTTAAATTGTCTACATTTTTTTCAAGGAGCAAAATCTGATGGAACAAAATATAGTGGAAATGAGGTTTTCATGGAAATGAGGTTTTCATTAATGGTTCCAGAGAGGAAAAAAAAAATTCAATAATCTATATTACAAGCACACAGTAATGTTATAACTTAAAATAATTAAGTAAAGGGTGTATAATCCATTGTGGATTACACTTGCAAATACATTTATGTATATGTTTGTAGCACAACCGATGCTTGATATTGATCAAGGGTATCTGAATTCACAACAATAGAAATGTTTGAGAATTATTATTATGATGGCAGCCTGATGCACAAAGAGAGAAACATCTTACACCAGAAGTTTACTAATCACAACAAAGCAGACAGCAAAAGACTTTGGTATATATTAGATCCTTCTTCCTTATTTATTGGAAGAAGATGTGCTCATTAACAGCGAGGATTTCTTTCACCCCAAGCCTCTTCATAACTTTCTAGAAATCTGAACAAGAGAGAATATATTTCTGTATGAGGGTAGACTTATTTCCAAGTATTCTAACTGCGGGCTAATTAACTTTGTCCTTAATCACACATGATGAATGGTTCCATCTCCTAAGTTGCAGCAGAGGTGAACACAGAAAGACAAAAGAAAAAGCTTTGTAGAAGCAGTAGTACATTACACAGCCACATGGTCTAAGGTTCCTCAGACTATTAATCCACAAGCACCTTAGCCCATTTGAAGAGGTAAGTACTTTACAGGCATTTTATACGTCTCTCTTCATTCTTGGATATTCAGCCTACCAAGTTTTACAGTCCCTCAGCATCTAGTGAGCTTGGAGAGCAGCAGACCTTCAAGAAGTAAAGGATATTATCCACAAACTGGACAGTATTACATCCAATAACTACCATATGGCAACATCGATCACGTCTTCTTGCGGATTTGGGCAAGCTGTAAACCATGACTGGAGAAAAAAAGTGAAAAAAAAAGAAGAAAGGAAAAATCATGTTTAGCAGGCAACCTTTACTGAAGACTGAAAGGGTTCAATGCAATTCTCAAAGAGAGCAAGTCAACCAAGTTGCATTGAGGTGGTATAAGCCCATGTAAATTCAGAAAGACAGCTCCTCACTGGGTGTAACTTCTCAGAAAAATGGCTCAGCAAGAGAGAGTGCATCTACTTTTCTTAAGTTCTCCATCTTAGTACCATTTACTCTCGGTTTGCTTCCTCCCTGCAGATGCTCAAGGCCCTATGTGTTAAGTTCTTGAAGAAAGGGAAAAAAATACACTGTTTATCTACCCAGCTATCAAGAGAGACTGCCAGGCAATTATCTGCTGGAACCAGTTAGTCTCATTAAGAATGTGCAAGCTTCTACAATAGCTGACACATTCTCCAAAAGAAACATTCATTGTCAGATCACCTTCTAGGTTATCATCTCTGGGCTCAGGGATGGCACCGTGTACACAGCAACAAAAGCCAGTCAGCACTTTGCCCAAATGTGCAGCCAGCACTTTTGTCTGAATAAGTCTTTCCAGTTCCTTCCTGCAGCCCTGGAAAAAAAAAACAAAAAAAAAAGAAAAAAAAGAAAAAGAGAAGAAATCATTGTGCAGGCAGGCAGAAAAACAACCGGTGCCTAGCACCTGTGCAAGAGCTCAGAGTGCATTACACTTATTCGAGTTTGCAAATAAGGGCTGCTACTGTGGTTGCTGAACAAAAGGAGCTATTAAGATAAGGGAAACTCTTGCTCCCTTTCCTGCCAGCTGAGTAGCATCCTTATCCCCTTCTTACCTCGGGACCCTCCCTGTCCCCAGCTGGCTCTGCCCTCCGCTGAGGCAGGGGCGAGCTGCTTGGCAGCCCAGGGTTGGAGTTCAACATTTCCTCCCTTCCTGATCTCATTAGCATGAGATTCAGACAGAGCTGCTCCATTCAGAGCCCTGGCCTCTGCTTGGTTTGGGGGTCTCTAATTCCTGTTTCTGGCAACCAAAGAGAAAGCGGGGGGTGAGACTATCTGACACTGCTCCTTTCTGAGGGAAACAATGACTACTGGTAGTCAAGTAAAATGCCATCAGCTAACTAAGCTCTTATGAAAAGTACACGTTGATATTTTGGTAAAGCTACATCCTCAGGAGGTAGTATTTCTCCTCCCAGAACAACTTTGTGTGGCACAGCAGATGAGGAGGTAAACAGCAGCCATCCCAGAGTTTCTGCTTCTACCTAACAAGTTGCAAATAGGTAGAAATGGAGAGAAGGGTCACGTGGAGATTACAGTGCTTTAAAATCCAATCTCTTATAATGTGTGACTATCCCTTTTCAACACTAGAATGAAAAATCATTCACAACGATGTTTTAAAGCATATATATATGCACACTATATATATTTGTGCAGTATGCATATATATACACTATATAGCTATATAGTATACATGTATTTTAAAGGGATTTACAAATGTCATCTAGTAACCTCTCCTGAAGGTTAGTACGCTGTAGCATTTGGAGAGAGAAATGAGGAAGTACCAGACATTTATAAAGGTGTGACTCCCCTTTCTCCGTAGCTGTAAATGAAGTCAGCATCTGGCTTGGATATTCTTACATTCTTCTTTTATTTCTAAGATAAGAAAATAGATGATAAAACAGTTATGTGACTGATATGCAGATCTCCTACTGTCTAGTTCCTGGGAGGTAGTGAGCTAAGAGCTGGAAAGCCCAGGTTCTCTGCCTGGCAAGTCAAGGTGTTGTGCATGAATTTGTCTCCTTCACCTACTTGGACTGTGGATCTGCTCAGGAAGGGACCTTCCCTTAACGTGTGCACACTGCCTGGCATAATGAAACAAGACCGTGCAACGTCATTCTCCATCACATTGCACTATATGCTGCTAATGCATGACGTTAATACAGTCTGTACACTCTGTGCACTCTGCTAATAGACTAACGTGATATACTATGTCATGCACAGGACCTAATTTCTGGTTTTATGTAGATAGATCTCACTTAAGAAAGATGAGCATCTTGACATTCTCATCAGGACAGATCAGGCATAACAAGTGATTAACGTTGCTCAAACACTTGACTTTCTTCTTCCTAAAACCATCAGAGATTTATTTATTTTGCTGTTTCCCAACCTTTGTTCCCTAAACCAAACATGATCACCTCTCTTTACCTATGTATCCGTATCAGTCTTTGGCACCTCCTGTAGGTTCCCTTTGCTTCTTCAGTCCTGCTCGTCTTTGAAATGTTACGATTGGCTTTGGAAAAGGGCATTAGCTCCTAAATCAGCTTCTCAGAGGAGCAAATCACTGGTAAACCGACCTTGTCCCCGAGAGGGAGCTTCCAAGAGGAAAATGCATTTGTTCCTTAAAATCATGCTAACTCTCTTGTTGCCATTAAACTACTGGATAGGGATCTTTTGACTGCCCTTCTTTGTAGGACAGCTGCTTAAAGGCTCCTTGATCCCAGAAAATACTTAAAAGAGGTTGCCACATTTATCTCTGTTGGCATAAATCCCCTTCTTTCGCAGAGGAACTGAGCCTCTCCATTACCACCAGCTGTGGGTGTGTGTGCCCATACCCCTGCCGCAGCCCCTCTTTCCACTCCGCAGCTCCTGCTCACATCAAGGTGCAGCTTTTTGCTATTTAAATAGGCTCCGTGAGGAACAACATTGGTTTCAAGCTTTAAACAGAAAAGCAATCTTCAAAGCAGCCCAGAACCTGCTTCGGGTAGGAATGCGGAGGGATGGAATAAAGAGCGTGGGAGGCATGGTATTATTTTGGAAACAGGGAAATCCCAATTTTATTAACATCTCTGAAGAATACAAATCTTTCTGCACCTGGGGTTTTCCCAGGTGGGATGGGGAAATGCATTTTTCCATTTGATAAATACCTGGATATAGCGCCAAACTGAGGAATTCAGGTAAAACAGAGTGCTTCCAGTCCAAAACCTACCGGCTTATGAAATAGCTGCACTTCATTTGGGAATCATGTGCTTCATCACTACGCAGATTTAGATTTTGCTTTGTCTTGTCTGCCGAAGTGTCACACATTTTTCTGTTACATGACTTGCTAGCAAAAAAAATACTGCAAAAAAAGTTTATCACTTGATGCCAACTTACACAAATACATGATGTCTGGTGACTGATGAAGGCTCAAGTGACACCTAGGAGTTTCCCCCAGTTGTGGTGGAGTTGAGTCTGACCCAGCAATTCCTGTCTTCTTGTTGCCCCCTTGGCGCCATTATATAGGACAGATACATCTGATTAGCTGCACCATGGCTGGTGGCCAGTGTGGGACTTCACTAAGGCACACCACCTTGCACAGAAACTTGCACACACTCCCAGGTGTTGCCACTGAAGACGGCGGTTCTTTGTTTTGCTGCTGCTTCCCAGGGTGTGCACAGACCCCAAGCAAATGTGATTCTCTGTATCTTCATACTGTAATGTAACACCCTAAATCCCACCTCACCTCTCAGGAAAGGGAACATAGGCCAAATTGCGTAACTTACCTCACAGCCTGGTGAAACCCTGCCTGGTCCTTCATGTAAGAGAAAATTAAATAAAAAAACTTGAGGAGTAGGGGCTTCCAGGAGCAGAGTTTTTAGTTGTAGGAGACACTTTAGATGTCACCCTTGTACCTACAGCCCATGCCTACAGCGCAGCTGCCATGCACTCACGGTTCTGGGTAAATGAAATAAAGCAATAATAACAAATACATGCATTTCAATTACTAAGATGTTGCCATACACTAGGCCACAAGCTTAAAAACTCCATCTGTTTATTTAATTGCAGTTTACCAGGATCATGGTAATTAGAGATAAAACAGATCTGTTAGATTATCCAGTTTATTTTAGCGCAAGAGCGGTAACTTAATAAGACATATTAACATATTAAATTCATCCTGCCCTAGATCTCAGCCAAAACGCTGAAGAGATAAGATACGTTAGTGCAGTGTGCCATCATAATAAAACGGTTGATATCTGCTTTATTTTGGCTTGCAGTGCTACTGTGAGTCATGTTAAGAAAAGGCTTTTTTTTGTCCTTGTTTTACCTGTAATCTGAACCTTGCTGCATTGTTCAGAACACCTCCTGACCACATTGCTCTAGATGTAATTAACCACGGCACAGGGTTTTGGATTCCTGATGCAAATAATCTCCCATAAAAGTTACTCTGGATCGAACTGATATTTCCCAGAGCACTTGCAATAGTATTTCATTCCGAGCTACAGGTTGCAGCTGGTCTGTCTCTCACTGTGTGCTGCTAAGTGCTTAGACTGGCACTTTATTATCAGAATAGAACAAATCTAGGCTAATGTGTGTAGTATAAAGAGTCCCAGGGAGCCAGGGCTCCTCATTCTCCAACCATTCTTTCCAGTTTTTCTGCTGTTGCACTCCGGATAATTGCAGTTTAATTGGGTGACATGAAATGAAAACTGTGTCCACATTATCCAGGATTATCTCTTTTTCCTGAAGCCTGCCACCAATTGAAAGGAGCCCATTTATCAGTCCAAAGAGCTGTGCTCAGTTGCTTTTACGAGCTGGGAAGAGTGTGAGAACAGGCTGGAAATGGGAGAAAAGGACTTGACAGCTAAGAAAAATTATTTCAGTTGTTTATCACAAGGAAAGTTTATCTGATTCTTTACAAAATGATATGGAGGCTCAGAGTGTCAAGCCATGAGTAATGAACATTGACCAAGTTTGCTTCCTCAACTTGATGTGCTCAAACACTGCTTCCCTTTTGTGTGGGCACAGATCAACTTTAAAAGCTTCTTTCAGGCAGCATGAATGCACTTCATTTTACCAAAAAGAACTTTGTATTGATAGCTAGGAAAAAGGAAGGTTGTTTAAAAAGGAAGGGTAGACAATCAGGACAAAATGAAGAGCTTTCAGTTTCCATTATGAGCATGTCGCCCTATTCTTCTCAGCTGTTTATACATTCCCAGCACAATAATGCCTCTTTGCAGTAATATGTTTCCCCTTTTACACTATTCATATTGAAAAAAGCCCTCACATCATGACCACAGTAATAAATACTATAGAAATGTGGGTATAATGTCAATTTGCATTCTGTGAGAAGATCAAGGTAAACCTAAAGGCCAAAAGAATATTCCACTAATGCTCATTCATCATTCTACAGTTCCAGGTAACAGAAGGACCTTGTCACTACACCGCACACCCTTTCAATTGCTAGTGCATCTGTGTGAATATTTTAGTCTAATGCACTGATTGTTAAATAGAAAGAGCAGTCTTTGAAATTGTCTACTGCACTCAAATCCCTAGCTGCTCAAGGTCTGGGCAGGAGTGGTTTCTATTCAGAAGGAAATAGAAGGCTTTAGTTCAGTAAGCACACTGTGTGTGAAAGCGACGGAAGATATTAGGGAGTTATTAAATTAAAGTTTGCAAAGGAAAAAAACTCATGAACTATAAATGGCTACTGTAAATATACTGTGAATACCTCATGTAGATGAATGAAACCACAGCAGTTGTCCAGGCACTTCTGCTTATAAATCCAACCAAGAGAAGGGATTTAAATATTACTAAATTTCCCTTTTCCATCACTTATACCTCCCTAAAATTGTTGGTCAGCTGTACTGATTAACACTTACAGCACACCTAAATAGAGACACTCTTCACAAGTACACAAAGGGAGACAGAGCATAGCTGGCATTTCAACCATCTTGCTTGCACACTGGCCTGGGTCCTGCTCTGTGTATCTAAAACACTAATATTGAAGCTTATCCTGAGCCTGTGAACAACAAGTAGAAAGACCTTCCCTCATATGAGTGGCCCTGGGATCAGCCCCCTCCATGTGTCTGTGTGCTGAGTGTTCTCCAGGAAATATAAGAACATCCAGAGCTTGTGCTTCTAATTTTTTTTAATACTAAATTAACCTGAATATCATGCTTTTGGTCTTAAGCCAATCTCTAACTGTTAAATGAGGGAACGAGACTTAACGCAAGGGACATTACTCTGTGTTTGCCCACTGGGATTTATGCACCTGTCTTTGGGGTTTCGAGTGCCTGCTGTTGTGAGAGATGTGCTGCTGGACAGGGTGAAGCTTGGGGCGGATCCTGTGTGACAGTTTTGGTTTGCCTGGTCCTGTGCTAAGTGATGGTGTTATTGGTGTTTGGAAAGGGAGAAGTACAAATGCTTTAGGATGCCACAGACAAGGGTGTGTAATCTCAGAAAAACTGGTGAGATGTCATCTAACCTTAATGCAATCAATTGTACCATGAAATCTGTGCCTGAATGGTGGCTATTCATTTCATGGAAATCAAATTTCATATTAAGCCATAGCCCCTCTAAACTCTTCTCTTCCTCTATCCTCTGTCCTAAACCACCAAGCCCTTGGTTTAAACAAAATCTATAGGAAGCATAATCTATTCTACCTTTTTAGAGGTTAGTTGTGGAGCCAAATTGCAAAGGAGGTGGAATTTCGTATGGTATGTGTAGGTGTTCAGATATTTACTAATAAAGTGTCACAGGACAAACATTTTGACAATTAGGAGCATAAATTGCATACTGCTGAGAGAATGTATTTTTCATGTTCATGGATTGCAGTTTGACAATTTGTGTGAAATAGAATCCATTTCTATACTGTCTCATGCAAATTTGTGACAAAACACATATATCCTAAACATAAAAAATACATTGCGAAATCAAATAATTCACTTCTCATTAGAGCATATAGACAAATACAGGGAGGTGAAACTTTGTCAACTGAAAATGAACACCCCGCCACCTGAGAAGAGTGAAGAACAGTATTCTCTTTTTGTGAACAACAGATTGTGAAAGTTATTCCCTCCTCCTTATCCGTGACTGTCTACTTTTTTTGTTTGTTGAAGATCTGTGGGAATTGTTTGTCAGTCAAAATTATATTATAATTTGTCTTCTCTTTATGGATCCATATTTTCTGTATGTGAGAATCATGGAGGCCAGAGTATAGTCCCCCAGCTCAGGACACACAGCAGTTTTTTTTTCTGAGCCACAAGGAATTAAAAGAGAAAGTCGGAGCCAACAGAGGAAGCAAAATGCAATATCACAAGGCTGTTCTTTACCAGCTGGTGAGGATTAGGGGTTGCCCAAAATCATAACTTATGGCTTTTTTCTTCACCTTTGTTTCTACCAGCAGGTGCTTGGCTGTGGAAATGCCATTGGAAGCGGGTCATTAACTTTAAGAGTTGACAGTGTGTAGGGAGGATCAGCTGACTTCCCTTTACAAGGCCTTTGGGGATACTTAGGTGATGAATGCTGCAGCAACAGGAGATAACACCACGAGATCTAGGAACGTGGCCCAGGAGCCAAAATCATGCTTTAACACAAATGGAATGGGAAGCCCAGTGACTTCTGTGTGTGATGATTGATTTTTGTTTGTGGGTTTTATTCTGGTCAAGGTGTGCAGCATGTTATCTGACCAATGATGGGAATTTTACTTTGTTTTTGATATATGTTTCACTAAGAGTTAAGCTATCTCTATGCCATTGTATTTCTGTCATATAAAGACGACATGCAACTATCTGTAAATATGCTCCAACACATTCCCTTACTCTCATTATTCAGCAAGGAAATTCTATTTTATTTGATACACTCCACCTTAATAAAAAAAAGTACGTTGGCCTATTCACTCCACTTTGATAAGATATCATCTGAGATGAAGAGAAACCAGTTCTGGTATTATGGAGGACGGGGAGTAAGATAACTGTAGCGAGACACCTATTTTAGCTTTGTAGATGTCAGCATTACAGGTTTTGATAGCCCAGATTTTGTCTTTTTAGACAGAATTTCCTTAAGTTTCTATTTTACCAAGGCTACCGATCTTCAAGAATACGAAAATCTTCATACATGTTTCCATATCTTGACAAAATTTAGCTATTTTTCCAAATGCATTTACGTAAAATCCTTTAACATTCTAATTTCACTTATAGAGCTCCAGAAAATATGGTATTATCCAAGATAGCCCCACCAATGACAGCTTGTTGTTTTGCCAGTCTATGTATTTGTAAATGAAGAAATATGTGTGTCTTGATACAGAAAAAAACTATATGCATATTTCATCCAGTCTTTAATTTTGAATGACTTGTGTCTAAGATGTGTTTTATTATGAAGGGAAGTCGCACTATCCTCTGTTTTGCTGAGCTATCTCTATTTTTAGCTTGGTTATCTTTCCCTTTTAGTTCAAGCTGCTGTTACTGAGAAGAAGAAAAAGACATAATTTGCTTCTTTCCATAATGAATTTTTATAACTTTTCTTTGACTGTACCTCAAGTCCATGGCCTGTCTCTATATATACTCAGCATTTTCATTAGAGTTTTAAGGGTCACTCAGTGAGGAGGTGTGAAATGACAGGACTGCACTTAAGAGACACTGTTCTAATTTCCACTTACATGAAGGGCTGCCTCAATTTTTTTTAACGATTAACATGTGGACTCAAGTGTGGAGTAAGGAAATCACGGCAAGGACAGAATACTTATCTGTAACATTTATAGGTCTTTAATGAGACACCAGTTTTTCTTGTAAGTTATCCTGAGTTTCACATGGTGTAAAGCAGACGATTCTTCAGTTTCAGAAACATTTGCTGATGGTACACCGGGTGTGACATGTTTCACAACGTATTTCATCTGCCTTCGTAGTTGGCTCTTCACTAGATTTCATGCAAACTGCCTTCAGAAAAATTATGGGTGCTTCATGGGACCTGGCATGGGAGGCACATCCAGGAGGAAGACAGTCAAAATAAAGTGAAGAAAGAAAACTTCTACAAGAGCCTCACTTGCAAATCCCGCTTTTGCAGGAGAACCCTGTGCAAGAACGACTTGCAGATGATTTAAGCTAGAGCTTCTCTAGACCTGTAGATTGGCTGTGGATTCTGATTCTAACTCACCCCCTAACAGTGTCAAATAAACCAAGGTATTTCCATAAGTGGGGGAAAAAGGTATCTGTACTACTGTACAGGACTTTGGTAGCACCTCATTTTGAGTGTACAGTTTTAGGCATAGCAATCATGAAAATTTAGTCCTACACAGCCAGAAAATGATTAGTAGGAAAAGTGAGTCTGTTCTCATATAACCATTAGAAAAGACCAGCTTCATTAGCTGTGTATAATAATACCTGATTGATCTCTACTGTTGATGTTTACCCCTCTGACCTATTTACAGAGCAGAGTTGTTTCACGTAAAGAGAATGTTGGCAAAAGAACAAATAATGTAACTAGCCATGGGTAAACTCCTCTGCTGTCAGAATGTAGAGGGTTTGGATCAACCTTTTATTTGCAAGAGAGTAGGTAAAGTACTAGCAACACTTGAGATAGAGTTCTGTGATCTTATTAAATAGATTATGTGGTCTGTGTGCTTGCAATAGCAGAAGACTGAACTGAACGACAGGTCCCTGCCTGTTATATATTCCTGTATCACCTTTCTTGTTTTCCATATTTTATTTCCTTTTTGCTTTTTCTGACTCTTGCTTGCAAGATGATAGACAATTTAGAGAAGAAACGAGGAAATGGTACCGTCAGTGCCCAGGGATCTGAGTAAGCAGCCAGCAACATTCTGCAGTAAGCAATGACATTGCAAATATCTAGACGCTGTGTTTGATTAGTGGAAGCTACTTTGGGTGTCACTTGTAATGGCGTAGAGCATATCTGTGACATGAAACGTCAAGAAGATGTGTCCTGTCTAGATTCAGTCAGCTATATCCATCACAGGCAGTGAAAACTCAAGACGCTGAGGCATCACCTCAACCAATTCACCAGGAGAGATAAAACAATCAAGTTGCCACTTAACATTTATACTCTAGACACCTATCAAATAGGAATTGCACTGAAATCAACAATCCTCTAACAAATAGCCTGACAGACAGCAAATCTTATGGTATCTCATTTGTGTGTACATGCCAGAGTTGTCATACTTGTTTCAAACCGTGAAATTCATAAATCAGGATTTGAAAAGGCATACATTATAGTTGGTTTCAGATAACAATATTATGGGTTAGAGATGAAAGGGAACAGGTTGGCCAAACATCAATCCAATCCCAAACTGGTCTCTGTTTTTCTCCAAAAAAAAAAAATAGAATGCATTTATCCTTTTTCATCCAATTTCACGTTTTTAAAGAAGATTTGAAGGCAATAATCTTTACAATTCTACGTGTAGAAGGTAGCCCTGCTCACTCCCTTCATCCCAACTAACTACAACTCTCTGAAGTGAAATTCAGTTCCAGATCATAGGCATTCGAATTTAAAGCTCTACAGTGTTGAGGTCTAATGTAAGCTAGATCTTTCCAGGCTCCATTGCGGTTGATGCAGATCATGACTGAGATGTCACTACAGAGACATAAATGATTAGTGTCTTTTATAAGGTATCAGAGATATTTTTATTGTGCTGACAGATATGACTAGGACTATTGGATACTAGGAGAGGCCACTAGACGAGGGCTACTCCAATTACCTCAATTTAGGCAGCCGAATCCCACCTCTAGTCAGTACAGTCAGTGGTGTCTACAAGAGTCCTTACTGCACCCTGAAGATATCATGCTGAGAGATGCCTTCCATTCAGCCACTGCTAAGGACGCAAGGACCTTCTCTTTTCTCAGTCCCCTGTGCTTCCCCACTCCTGAAACTCCACTGAAACACTGCCATATATTGCACAGCAGCTCACAGCTAACATGACCAAGCCCCACTGGTAATCTTTATTCCCACTACATCACTTGCTCTCTTTTTGTTGAAAATACTCCCTCCCCTGTTTCTTTATTCAGACACAGAGCATGGAGCCATCCTTCATTTTCCCTGTCTGCCTCCTGCCATACCTGCACTGTCTCCATGTTTGACTGTTTCTCTTCTCAACAATGCACTTAAGATTCCTTCCTAAAGCTAAGGTATTTATCCACAGTCCTAAAATCCCACATAACTTCTGCATCATTCTTTGACACCTACATTATGCCCTCCAGTTCTGAGCTCTGCTGCTGTTAAAAAAACACACTCTCTCCTTGGACAGATCATTTTGCACCCTTCCAGTCTCCTTTGACCCCAGCTTCTAACAAAACTGAGTGGAAACATTTCATGCTGATCTTCCTGTATCTCAGGCTTTTTGTTTTTTCCTTGCCATATTCCTCTTCTTTCTCTTCATCCCAGCAATATCAGCCTTGCAAGTCACTTTATTGTTTTCTTCCATACACATCATTGTATCTCTTACCTGATAGTGTTCATAGTGCCCTTCTACCCCCTCTCCTCCATCAATAGAATTCTGAAAATCAATGTTTATGAAACACCCACAAACATTACATCACACTGAGAATGTTCACTGTCCTTGTGCTGTGCCCTGGATGTTGATGGGTAAGATTGGCTATTTGCCATACATAAGGCTAGGGTGGTCACTCCAATAGGAAGCAGGGTCAAATTGAGAAAGTAGCCCAATAGCATGGACAGCTAACATTTTTTGATGAAACCCACGGAATGCTTTGTGTTCTGGAATGAGTACTGGGTAGTACAGGGGCTGGCACTGGCTTGTTGCAACCTACCTTAGTGATCAAAGGTCACCCCCTTCTAGGGATGATGTTCTTTTCTATGTCTTTCCACCAAGAAGCCATTTCAGTGTTCTGATGGAGAAAATATACAACGAAAGTTATTGAAACCATACTGAGATCGCACTAAAAGCCATTTAAATTTGGACGTATGGTGGAGTCCTTACAGGGTTGCAGTGACATCTCTGAGTGCAATAGGTTAGAGATCAGACAACATGCATTAATGCTATTGAGAAATTTGCAGATGATATTCATAATAATTAACTGGTTTTAACAGCGCTTTCTTAGCCTGTAAACTCATCTGGACAGGGATTGCATTAGTCTCTATAAACTACCTAGATGAGACCAAAAGATTTTTTTTTTTTTCTGAAATGTTAGAGCAAAGTAATTTAACTCCCATTTAAAAGTTAGATGGGCTGGGCAAGTGATAAAATAACATTGTAGCTACTACAAATGAATCTTGTGCTCCACCTTGTCTTATTTTTATTATTTATGACAGTACTACCCGTCTTTCACTCTGGGCTCACTAACACTTTGTCATCCCGGGAAGCACCTCCAGATTGCTGACTACCACTTGGGAACATCGGAAGAACAGGCTGTTCCCAGTCCGTGCTTCCCCAGTTACGAGCCGCGCGTGCTGGAACAGGACTTTGGCAGCCCAGGAGAATAGTTAGGTATGGAAGCATCCGAAAGACAGCAGCTCCTGTCTGCCCCGGTTTCTACCACTTTTTAGAAGCTTTCTGCCACTCTGGAGCAAAGTTGGTTGCTTCTCTCAAGCTTGCAGTGTGGAAATGCACATTATCACACACTTAAGCCTCTGCGTTGCAGGTACTGCCCAGAGATCACCTTGCTATAAAAAAACATGAAGAAAGCCAAGCAACCTAAGGAACTCCATTCTCCCTTCTAGACTTTGCCTTTAGTGGGAGGGTAGCACTTGGGGAATATCACATCTCATCTGTCCTCTGCCAAGCAGCCACTGTTGCTCTGCTTGGGCTGGGACCCTGAGGTCCCAATGTGTGGGCTAACACATTTTAAGGAGGGAAAGAATGAGCTACAAAGCCCCCTGCTCTGAGTGTCAGTGTCCCTTAGTTATGCAGCAGAAATCTGTGGGTTATCCTGGAAAACAAGGGACACAGGGACTTCCTCTGCCACCAGCATCACTTCATGTTTCATAAAACTATTCTGTTCTTTTTTAACAAGTGGCTCATTTTCCCATATCTAACTGCTACACCGGAACTTCATGACTCTCAAAAAATCCTTTAGCTTTCAGTTGAAACTTAGCAAGCAACCCTATTTATTCTTGTGCCAAGATTGTCCTTCAAATAGCCCTTCTCCCTCCCTGCACATTACTCCCCTGATGTACAGAGAGCAGCTGCATCCCACCTCGGCTTTGTTTTGCTGGGCCAAGTAAAATAAAGCACTTGTAATACCTTCCTTTAAAAGAGGATCTCCATTTTCCCAGCCATCTGAGGAGCCCTCCTCAGTATTATTCTTGCCCTCTGGTGCCTCTCTTTCTCCAGCCCCTCTGCCCACAGTCCAGGTGACCAACAGCCCCATTGTCTGCATGGCAGCAAAGGCAGCAGCTGCAGCATCATGGGCTTATTTGTCTTGATTTGGCACCTCTTTCCTCGCTCTTTTACTGTTCTGGCGTTGGTATTTCTCTGCATTTACTGGCAATACCTTGGTTGGCGCCTTTGAATTTTTTTTTTCTTGGTTTTTTTAGTTATTTTTTTCCCTGCTTTTTTTCTTGGCTTCTTCACAACTGGCAGCTCAGATGTGAAGCTCTGACCAGCTGACATACTCAAGTCCTTCCCCTCCTCACTTTCTTCCAGACGGGAATCTCCAAGCTGGCAGCAGAAATTCTGGTGACTAAACCCCCCAGTTCCTACTGTTGCATTTGCTATTGCATTTTTTAATCAGACTTCTGCACCAAGCCACCCATTTTGGTTTGCAGGATACCCCAACCATCTCTGAGTATTAATGATGTTGCCTAATGAGGACGACAAATAGTTTCTGATGGTGCTGAGCTAATATAATTTCTACAGTGAATTATTTCCTTCAGGATTGATCTTTTCTATGTTTCACATTGCTGGGTGAGTGCAGCAGCCTGGGTCCATGCTAGGAAGAAGGGAGGAAGGTGAGGAAGAAGTATGTCGGCCTTCCTTGAAGGTCCATCTGCACCCCAGGGCAGGTATTTCATCTTCCTCCACGTCCTGGGCTTCATAGAGTTGGAAGGTTCAGTCATGGATTTAAAAGAAAACAAAAGCAAACAACTTTGCAGGACCACCACTGCATTCCTGCTTTTTCTCTGTGAGAGTAGGAGAGGCTTTTGTATATTAAGTTCTGAGCTGATGCAGTGGGCCAGATTCTCTGAGTTAGTGAATTATAAGGTGCTTTTCATTCTTTTAATGCTCCTTTTGGATTTTGCGGTGAGACCAAACTTCTGCAGATGCCTCTGAAACTAATCTGTATCAGGCTGCAACTCCAAATACTTCATTAGCAACTGATAACCACCTCTCAACCAGACTCAACTAAGGTAGCAGTAATGAAGGGGACTAGTACAAAATTGCTCATTTGTATGAGTCAAGTGATACAGAGGCATTGTAGCATTTGAGTTCTCAGCAGCTGTGATATTGCCGTTGCAATGGACTAAAGTGCTTTAATTTTTGTCGTGGGATCAGGTAACTGTTCAGCAGCCATGGCTATTTGTAGCTGCAAGTATCCAAGATGTTGGTCATGAGAAGGAAGAACAAGTGTTAAAATACAGCTGGTGACCTTCTTAGCCAAATAACATTAACTTCAATGAATGTAATACACGCAGAGTATATTTCCAATGTACATGATATTAATTTTAATTATATTTCTAAAACTCTGGCCATCTGGGTCCAAACCTTGGCTTAAACCAGAGTCAGAAATGAGTTTGGCAGTGTGCACTGCCTGCTTCCACGTCATGAGAACTGCTCTGTGCTTTGTGCATCCCAAAATGTACAGCACCATTTGGGAGCCAATGAGGACCGCCCTGGGGAAGTATGGCCAGTCTGAAACAGCACAGGTTCTGTGGCAGGTCTGCACACGTGATCCGATGTGGTTTTGTCCTTACCTGGACTTCCTAACTATCCACAAGCCCTGAATTCAGGAACCAAAATCTGTCAGAAAAGGATGTAACATCACAGTTTTGTCCTTACCTGGACTTCCTAGCAATCCACAAGCTCTGAATACAGAAGCCAAAATCTATCAGAAAAGGATGTAAAATCACAGTTTGCCACCAACAGAAGTGTTGTGTGAGGTGCTGCTGTTGTTGGGGTGCTGAGAGACCCAGGAGATGGAGCTCTCCTGGGACACCTACCCACCACCCTGCCCATGGGCACCTGAGCTCACTGCAAGGGCACGGGAGGAGTGGAGCTGCCCCATGAGAGGGGATGAGGAGCAGGGTGTTGCGGGGACCCCACAGCCGGCCATGGCACCCCAATGGGTGGGGGAAATGGAAGTAGCAACAGGGAGAGTAAAGCCTAGTGGTGCTCATGATAACCTAACTAATGCAAACTTTTAATTTCTAAAAATAAGGTTTAATTCACTCTGTCAATTTAGTTTCAAGGCACCTGAAGTGTATAGCTTCAGGCAAGACCAATTTTTGGAAGATAGAAGACTAGTGCATCCCTAGATCAATCCTATGTCTCCTCAGCCTCCAGCCACACCTGAAAACCTTTACCAGGACATTTGTCTTCATTTATCTGAAGTATTTAAATACCTCAGCACTCACCGTATGCTCCACTGTAAACACCGGGCAACCTCCGATTAGCTTGGAAAAAACAGAGGCACTGGCAAGATAACAACCGCGGGTGGAACGACAACCAGTGTACAAATAACCATCCTGTTAAATGTGTAACTCAGTGTATTCCACTCACTGTTGAAGAAATGACAGACCACTGCCTTACTTGAAATCATTACAGAGGTTGTTAGGCTGTTGTGTCCCTTTTCACCCTTGCTGGCTGACGGAGTGAGGGAGAGGGTAAAGGGAGAGGCAGTACCCTAGGAAAAGCAGATCCCTCCCTGCTCCTGACACAACTTCCGGAAGCTTTCCCAAGCCCCCCTCCATTGGAAAGGTAGTTACAAATTAAAGACAAGATTTTCCTCAGCTGTAACCAGGCCCTGGGGATTGTTGTTAGTGCTGCAAAGTCTTTTTTGCTGGTCTAAATAAATAAAGATAAAACATGTAGACAATGATTGCAAGAGCAGGACGTTGAGAGGCCGCTGGCATGACGTGGGGACAAAGCACGACAGGAAAATTTAGCGTGGCAGTCTGGATTGCCGTGCTACTTGAGTGCAAATTTTTTTTCCATGATAAATATCAAACTTGGAAAAAACTAACATTTCCAAAAATGGCCTATCCCCTTTTCTAGCTTAAAAAAAAAAAAAAAGAACGAATAGTTTGCCAGAATTGGAGACAGTTTCTGAGATCCTTTTTCAGGCTTATTCCCCCCAAAACAGAAGGTCCATTTTCCCTAAGCGAAGGCTTCGGGTACAGATGCTTGGACTCTTACCTCCCATTCCTGCACAGACACATAAATTTCTATTGACATCAACCAGCTCCCAGCATGATCATTTTCAAATCTGGCCTAAACTTGCCATTGACATTAACTCAAAATAGCAAGTGCTCATGGTTAAAAAACCCCACCCAAACAGCGATATTGTTTTATTAAATGAAATAAAAGGTCAGAGAAAGAATTAAGAGAAAGAAATAGCAAAAGAAAAAAAAATTCATCTCGTGTGCTTAAGGAGCCATTCAAACTATAAATGATCTGCAGGAGTCTCTTAAAATACATTTTTCCAATCTGTTTGAGCTCCAAGAACTAGTACGTCATGCAGATCCACGTTGTTGCTACAGGCATTTTAATACCCAGTTGTCTTCTGCTTATCCTCATATTGGTCCAGTTGTGCTGCTCTGCGTTAAGAGCTCTGTCAGCTCAGTCCTCCTCTCCACACAGACAAGTTTTATGTTCCCTGTCTGTTCACTAAGGTTTGGGGAATTGGTGTGTCATTGGGTCTCTGATTTTCCTCCTATTGCAAAAGCAACTATGCATTATTTCTTTTTGGCATTGCACAGGGCCAGGAAGAAAGGAGCTTCATTTGTGAAACACTGTGACATGATTTCCTACTGGGGCCATCAAAATCCTTCTCCTCAGCTTTACGATGAGGAACTATCTTTACAAATCAAGCACTTAGTGCAGCACCCCTGTACGCCTATACAGCACGCTGCTGTCGTTGCACGCCTGTGACTCTGTCCAAAGGAAAGTGAATTGCTGCCACAGAGAAAAGTTGTATTACAAATTGTTTTGTTACGACCAGTTGTTCTCATGAAACAGCTCTTGTGTTCTGTTACAAGTGATTCCTGTGCTCTTCAGAAAACAAGGTGAAAAGAATCCTCTTGTTTGCAGGGTAGCCGGCTGATCTGATACTCTCTGGAGTGGGTGGAAGGATCTGACTTCTTTCCGGTGGGACTGGGATAAAATTGACTCTGAGAAAATGATCCATCAGGACCCACTTTTCTCTCTTTCCAATCAGGGAATAAAATTAAAGGTATATAAATAAACCCATAACTCAGCCTGCTGTCTTGTAGATGTTAATTTGCTCAACACTTGTTGTACAGGAAGCTTAAAACCGCCGAAGTTAAATGGGATATTTTTGTCATGACTTCATTCTAATCTTTCAGGTATCATAAAAAAAGCCAGAAGATATATATGTCAGAGAAACCCCTCCGAGCTGTGCTGGGAGAAACGTGGCTCTGCCTCAGCACAGCCTTTGCACGGGAGCCGGCTGGGAGCGAACTGCTGTCTGTCACCAGGCGAGCGTGGCTATTTGACAGCGAAAAATTGCATGGTGGTTTTGGGGATTCCTGGACGGTGCCTGCGTGACTGTACCCAGTACACATCGCAAACCACTTCAGGAATCTCCTTCCAAAGGCTGTTGACTGGGGCAGGAGCCATATTCTCTGAGCTTGAGAGACCAGGTCTGAATGTGATCTGTGAAACCTTCAGGACCACGGTCTCTAAAGGGTTACAGCTAAAATGTCTGTAGAAAATCAGCTTTAAAATGTTATACAACAAAACATGTTATTGCTGGTATTTGAGTCAGGCTTGATAATGCATTTCAGGCTAAAATATTTCTTTGATTGTCACAGAAATATGTGGAGAGCCAAGTGTTTGCTTTCAGTGTGCAGAATATATTTGGTTGCATTTCATTACCAGAGGCTAATTGTCTGAGAAACAGTTTTCACATCCAGAATTCCTGATACGGTGGGGGAGAAAAAAAAAAAAAAAAAAGGCTACTGGGAACCAAGAAGCCTTATGTTGCTGATTATTTAAGAGTGAAAGGATTAGTAGTGGCAGTGAGTACTTAGGCACTTTTTGAAAGAAATGTAGGTTAGTTCTTGGATTGACGTGGGTGCCCAGCAATCCTGCCCAACGCTGAAGTTAAAGCACCACGTGTGTACTGGCTGTTTGTTTAAAAATACCTCAACAGCCGCTTTCAGTAAAATATGGAAATTCCTTCATTCTGTAGCCGTTCTCTGTTAGATCATTAAGCATGTCAATACCGCTGAACAATCAAACGGGGAAAAAAATGGTTTAATCTGCTTATGCTGGAGTGCTTATTTATTACAATCATTCATCAACAAGACCTGAAAAAAAAGGGGGTTGATTATATCCATTGGTTAAATACCACGCGGTACACAAACGTGACAAACACAAGAAAAAGATGGGCATCCTGCCTGATAAAGAATTACACTGGAAGTGAAAGGCTGACCTACAGTCAGCAAATGTTAATCATTTTTACACCAAAGTGAGTGTAACGTTTCTATAGGGAAATTACTTCAATCTGGTCAGTGCAAGGAGCAGTTTGTATAATCGGATTGCAAATAAGGTTTGATCACATTCCAGCTTAATCTACTCTCTGAGCACCATTTACAGCACTAAATCAAACACTGGGAAGCTGCAGGTGCTGCTTTACAGTCATTACACCCAAGGGGCAGGGACTTGGTAATAAACAGCAAATAAATTGAAGCACTGACTTGCCTGCTACGGGGCATTTCTAATTATCCTCTAGTTTAGCTGGAAATTGTCATGCTCTCATCACAGTCTATTTTAACTGCTGCTGAATAAGTGTGACACTTTTAGACTGAATTAACTGAGAATATGAAGAAATGCCTTTTTTTTTTTCCCTTTTTTTTTCCCCCTAATGTGGGATCAGAAGTAACTTGCTAAGATCTAAGGAGGACATTCTGTTTTCATGTCCTTGCACTGCAAGTAGAAACATAACAACTGTAAGCCTCATATATTTTAATTACGGGCTGAAGACCTACCGAAATGAACAGCACTTGTCATGATAGCCCACATGTATTACCAAATAGGCTGATAAGTAGGGCTGTAGCCTCCCATGCTGTAGTTGCTCCAGGATTGCTGGTGTAGTATTTCCCAGAAAAGTTGATCTTGAAAATGAATGGCGATTACCAAAGCAGCACGCTTTTGTTGTGATATATTTAATAAGTTTAAGGAGAGGGAAGGAAGATAAGACCCGTAGCTTCTAAAAAAAAAAAAAAAAAGTTGTTTGGAAATACACATATAATCGCAATGATTAAAAGCCACAAATATCTTAGCCATTTGTGATACCTCTAGATCCTCCCACCCAGGTTTCATTCTAGTAACTTGTCAACACAAGTAATAGTCAGGAGGAATGTTGATATAAAAAGACATCTCTGCCGGGAAGTACAGCATCGTAGCAGCAAAGGTATGTAATACACCTTGATGAGAGGTGATGCGGTGATCATTTTCAGTACTTTTAACAAGATGTGTGATATGCAGTGTAGCCTGACAGCTGCAGTTACGAAGCTGCTGTGTAGCTCAAACCCAAAACCAAACAGCTTTCTGTGGAGGTGGGACATAACAACAGGTCTGATTCTAGGAAGCTTTCTGGCTTTTCCAGCTAGAAAGAGGCTAGTTGCAGCTAGCTAAGACATATATCTTTCTATTTTAAAATGACATAATTGTGTTCATTCCTAAGACAGTCCAAATTTGTGATCGTATTTTTTACCCAGATTTGATGCTTTTTATTAATATACTGTGAAACAAGACTAATAACCTTTAGGTAAATTGTTTCCCCTAATATCCTTAAAGTAGAATTTAACGGGTAGTAATAATGAATGCAATTGGATCATAGCTCTGCAAATATCCTTTATCCATTTGCTAATGAACAAGAGACAATAGAATAATCCTTGGGTTTGCACCTTTAAGGACCCGAAACAATGAATAACTTAAATGATTTATTACAGGAAAAACGCTTAACTACCGGTTTTACATATCTCAGTCGTTTGCCTTTAGAAGAGGACCATGGAGGAGATAGTGCTGCAGAGTGCAGCGTAGCTCCTGTCATCTGAGCTGCAAATAATCTCAGCTCACTGACCTAAACTTCCAGGTTCCAAGAAGCGAAGGACTGCATGACTGCTGGGCCACAGTATTTATTTCAGCAGAGAGTAAATGGATCTTTTTCTGCTGCATAAACTCAGTTGCAGACTGGAATGACAGTGGAACAGAGGCTGCCCTAGTGCCCACTGAGATACTGTTGGAGTTTCTAAATCAGAGAGAGGAGTAGGGGCAGGATGTCTCTGGAACTGTCTGCTTTGAGCTATGTTACAGGAAGAATAGATTAGAATCGAGCCCAGAAGATTAAAAAAAATAAATGTTAAAGGCCCGGAAAGATTGAGAGCTCCATCTCTGTTCAGTCCAATCATTTTTCACCCACCAATTAGGTCTCAAAACTGTATATTTGTTTGTAGATGTTATCACAGGGGCACACAGTATTATCCTGACCTTAAATCTTGGGGTTTTTTCTCCCCCAGATAGCTACTGTTATTCCCAGTGGCCACAACCAGGACCACTCAACAGTAGCTGGCAACTTTATTTTATTTTTTTTTCTTATGGAAATGCAAAGAGTGTTCCTTTGTTACATTTTGATTTGGTATGGTATCTGCATTTAAAGTGCCTCCATGTTGTAGATGAGCTATGCTTTTCACATTATGTTCTTTCTTTTGGTTTTCAGGCAAATTAATTAACATGATACAGAAAAGGGAGAATACAAATGCTGAAGCCCTCACTTTAAGCCCTCATACTCTTTTGTTCTCCATTATTGCACCAAATTATTTAATTGGGTCTCTCTGATTGTGCACAGACACAGAAAAGAACACAGTCTATTGTGAGAAGCCCTACAACCATAATGCAGTATCAAATTCAATTCCCATCAAAAGTGCTTGCTGCTAAAAGCCTGTACTGTGGCTGCAGATTAATGAAGATCTGCATTGAGCAAAGTGGTGGTCGTAGAGACATTATTTTTCTCCAATAGAAGGCCTATTCTTGAAGAACAATAAAAGCATAGAAAAGCGTTAGTCTGCTTATGGATGGAAATAAATCAAAATGAATAAGAGGGTTGATGGAAATAGTCTGAAAGCAGTAGAGTGGAATTCTGAAAATACTGTTTTTGTTTTGTAAGGATTTTTTTTTCCCATAGTCTCTCAAAAATGCTGCTTGATGGAGGCTCAAAAGCCTTGGAGTGAAGGACAAATTCAAAAAATCAGAAAATAATTGCAGAAAATCAGCATTTCACAAATGCATTTTTCTCTGCAGAAATGTTGCACAGAATCCTGACTTAAGAAAAAAACATAAAGGAAAACAAAAATCAGTCATATTAACTAATACACAAGTCTGACCCAAAGAACAGCCGACAGCCCTTAAATGTTATCCAGTCGTCACCTTCAGAACTCTTAGTTTTTTCCTTCCTTTTGCCGTGATTTTATATATGGTTTTTCTTTTATCTTTCAGTGTCAAAATCAACTTTGTGCTTGTTTGTGTCAACTATTAGGGCAAATCCAATAAGAACATTGCCATGGACTGTAGCTGGGTAAGCATGTGACTGTAATATTAAGCAATTTCTTTTTAGAGCTACGTGGTTGCTCTCCTCATACTTCCAGGTGGTATCGTTTTGGCAGCATTCCTCAGTGCTGGGTAGGTTTGAACAACAAGCAGAGTACTCAGGTAAAGCAAACGGTGAAGGAAAGTGAGTCACTGTCAGGCTGTGCAGAGAGGAGAGGACCCACACTCACATCACCAAAGGTCACCCACCAGGTGGAGATAACCAGGCTGACAGCAGGTTGAACCTTCTCTCTCGGTGTCTTCTCCTCCCCTCCTTTGCATAGAATTCCCACATTTGGATTCCTGACTTGGGTGAACCGTTTGGTGTCTAAAATAAGCTCAGATGAATCTGAAGCAGACACATCCATTTAAAATACTTAATCTCAGTCCTTGTTTGCACCCTCAGCATCCCAGCTGTATATACAGTCACAGGTGGTGCTGAGGCTGGATGCCTGACTCACATCAGTTTACTGAAGTGGTTGCACCTCTGCACTGAGGATACACACTTAGAATGAACAAATCCAGAAGCAGGTCCAGGACAATAGATGCTTTATTATCATCCGGTTAGGCTATTTTTTGCCAGGTCCCCACAGAACTGAAACCCTTTTTTTGAGGAGAACGTACATTCTTCAAAGAAGTTATTGGTGTGAAAGCTGGAGCAGTAACAACAATTCTGATGGGTGATTCTCTCCACTGCCATGATTCAGAGGCAATGTGGCTTGTCCTCTGTGATAAACTACTTCATGTTGAATGATATTGGCATGTTTTTGAACACATCGGTTTATACAGGATGAAAGACAATTTTTTGTAGCCATTGAGTGAGAAGAGATGCAGGTTATTCTTAAAAGGAAAGCTATGCCTTGAACCCACCTTATAGACTTAAGAGTTTCAGCAGTTGGCTAAGATTGACATTGCTGCTTTCCATGAGAGTATTGACAGTGGAAATAATGTGGAGATGCACTTCATCTGTTTTGCATTGGACTAAGTCACATGAAGCAGCTTTGAATTATACTTTAGAATAATTTGACATGAGACTAAGCTTTGCGCTTACTCATTATTCAGTAGTATCTCTCCGTCGGATCTTTATGTTGATGAGAAGATCTTCCAGACCAGCTCCAAGGAGTTGTGCTCCTCTGGTGACACATGTAGTGCAATTAAAACATGGCTCTATTTTTGAAATGTCTCAGCCCTGACACGCTGCACTGTCTTAGATAAGCTGCCCCTTGAGCATTCAGACCTGACTGCTCTGATTTCCAGGGTCCTGTAAAGAGGAATCTGGCTTGGAGGCACTGTAGATGTTGAGTGGGTCCAAAGACAGAAATAGATGCCAGAGGCTTGGAACACACATGAGAGTAATCTGGATATGGGCAGCTGTAGCACAAGCACAGGACTGTGCAGGATGTAGACCATAGCTAGAGGGTTTAAAATACCACATCACATTTATATTGGCCTGTGCCTGTTGTGTGCATTCTTATGATCTTTTCACAGACTTAACTGTTAACTATTTAAGTTGAATAAAAGGGCCTGAAAATATAAGAGGGTTAGCCATAGCACACATGATTTCTCCAGTGAAGGATTCGGTGGCTGTGAAATACACTGGGTATTCTCACATTTCTGCATGGGCTTGAGGAGATACCAGAGAACTAGAGACCCGTGCTCTTCTGGAGACACAGCTCGAGCCCAGCTGGGACCATTCGTGATGTCCAAAGTGACACTGTTGCTTCTACATAACTGAATGCCAACTCCTTGTCAGCCCTGTACCACAGGGCTGTCCTGTGTCAGCAAAAGGGAGCCTTCTTCGGGGTTTAGGCTGGTTAAAATGGACAGAATGAACAAATTTTGAAATACAAACATCATAAGGCATTTGTTTTATTGCTCCTTTCTTAGTTCCGTCTTACTAAACTTTCTCTTTTTGGTGGCTGATCATAGGAACCCAGATGAAGTCTGGATTTTAGGCAACGCTTACGCCTTCCCTCCCCTTCATCCTCTCCTCACCATCGTCTCCCCAGACACCTTTAGTAGATCTTAACCTGAGGTCCGTGAGTCACGTGCAGTGTGGACTCCGAAGCTCAGAACCGCTGAGGGCTGAGACAGTCCCAAGTTCTCAGTGAATGACTTATTCCTCCATTTCCAGAAGAGGCAACAGTATTTTCCTGTACCCAGTAACTTCTTGGAAGCAGCCTGAAATGGGAAAAGAAAGAGAGGAACCACTCACTGTCTTTCTAAGGTCACAGGGCTACAGATTACAATGGTCCAAGTTTTCATTATGATACCCCTTCTCATTTTTTAGATTATCTCCCCAGCACTGTCAGGTAAAACCTGACTTGAACAGTGATAGGTCTCATCCTATGAAACTTTATGGTTTTTTTTTTTTTTTTTTTTTGTCTTCATTTTACGGGGGATGAGTCCCTTGTCTGGGCCATGTTACCTGTGGTACCTACAAAGCACCTGCATGTTGGTCTTGTAGGGATGTGAGCAGCTGCAAGGTCTGACTGTGGCCCCTCGTGGCTGTGTTCCTGTCCACGTTAGGTGACATGGAGTTTATAATCCCCACAAGCCATGTCAAACGAGTTAATTACTTTGGACAGCAGTATGCATGTGGTAACTGATTCTGTGTCTGACGTTTAAATACTTCTGCTGAACCCTAACCCAAGACTAATAAAAGACCAAATGGAAGTTCTTTGCTCAGCTTGTTTGATCAGACAAGAGAGCAAAATAAACAAAGTCAGACAAAAGTATATTGAATTCAGACATAGCTCCCTCACCAGCTCGTTCAATTCACAGACTTTTGCTAGGAAACAGTGGCGTAAAATGAGTCTGATTTACACATCTGCTTTTGTTCTAGCAAAATGAAAGTACAAATGAAAAACCACCTCATACTGGGAGCAACCTAAACTCTCCACACCAAGTACTTGAACATCGCATTTCTGCAAACAAATTATTTTTCCCGTGAATTCTTCAGTAGGTCTTCTAAGCTGCAGGATTTGAGGGCCGACGACTAAAGTTTCTCATCAGGCAATTCCTTTCCCAGGCAAAACTTCCCTCAATAAATGCTGCAAGCATCTCATGTCTGCAATGTCTTTGAAACATCTGTCTCTGGCAACAAAGGCACCTTAGACACAGTAAGCTTTGCACGGTGTTATAACTTTCATATTACCCTTTGCACAGCCATTTTACTTCAGCTGCATGCTGTGTATCTTTCGTTGCGAGTTTACTTCATTCTTTGGATTCATGGCTGATGCTCTCTGGACCATAAAATTTCAGCTGCAAAACCAGAACATCTCATTATTTCTGAAATATCGAGCTTGTATCTTCTTGATAAATAATTCCTACTAGTATAATGTATCAGACTAAAACATATTTTCTGAGGCCAGTGAGGTTAAAGCGGCAATCTCACCTTTTTTAATTTTTTTGCCCTGAAGACAGTGATTTCCATATATAGAGTGACCCCGGTTTGTGTTGAACATGGGGAATGAGGATGAAGCATGAAACGACACATATTGCTGTCAGAGATTTGAAATGAGGCCTGCTAACCTGTAGGCAGCCTTACAGGACTAATCAGTCCCTCACATTACCAATGTATTCAGATTGCTGCATGCAGCAGCCAGCAATGGCCAGGGAAGTTTTCTTTTTTTATCACTGCCGTTGACAAACATTACATTTTAATGCGATTCTCCCCTTCCATCCACTGGCTAAAAAAAAACCAACAAAAAAACCCCAACCCACAAATCTTTTGACACCATATCTCTGAGACACTGGTCTCATCTGGTTTCCTTGATGCTTGAAGAGTGGGTGCAACTGTGTTGATTTGCTTTTGAATATACATTAGTCAGCAGTGCTTAAACAGCCGATAACAATTTTTTTCACTCTTGTAGCTGACAACACAAACTCTTTTGAATTCATCCTGTTTCTTAAACTTTGCCTCTGAAGTTTATAGTAGCCTGAGACACCTGAGTTTGTTTGAAGACGATAGAAGGAACGAAAGCCAAAACCTGTCTTTTGCTCGTAAGATTTTTAGTATCCCAGGCACCAGTAAAAGCATTAGCAAAAGAGCCTCTCGAATCCATAAACGCCTGACTTTCCCATCCAGAACACACCCAGCAGTCTGGTTTTCCCCTTTTGTAAGACAGAAGTTTCAATGATGATAAAATGTAATTTAAATATACTCTTTCAGCTTACTCTTGTACTAAGTGCTATTTCATCTACAAGTGCTGGTATTTCTTGTGTTCTTGATATTATGTCATGACTCTTCATTTCAAGATTTTTTTTTTTGTGGGGAGATCAAAGCAGAAAAAAATAGAAACCCCCCCACTAAAAGTCTTAGTGAGTAGTAGCCACCCAGTATGTAAATGCCTTCAAGTGAGAATTACATTATCACTTTTTTGGGGTGGAAAAAGGCATGGCAGGAAGAGCTGGCTAAAGGGCACAGGCTATACTCCCTTCTAGACCCAGTCCAGGCAGAAATACACCTGGAAATGTGCTCTATGCATATCTCCTTGCATATCCCCACCCCTTCTGCATGATTTCTGGTGAACCTGGGTTCCATGAGGGTCTCTCACTGATACTCTTTTGGAGTTAATGGCAACACAGTGAAACACGCAGCAAGGAGGAAGAGCAGGCATCAGTGCCGAGGCCTAGCACAGCACCGGCCTGCTTAGCATCTCCAGCATCAATCCTCCTGCCTTGGCTTCCTGCCTCCCGTTGCATCCCGTCCACAGATCCCTAAAGATATGGATTTTGCTCCTTTCCAGCCACTAACACAGAAATAAAGCAGTGACGGTCTCTGCCCCTATGTCTCAGAAGGTTTTCCTGTCACTTTCTCCGCTTTTGGGATCCTTTATAGAAGAGGAATAGTGGAGTTTGCAGCACAGCTTGCTATGGTCAGTTATGGGCTTGCTTTGAGGATCAGTGTCATAAACAAAATACAAGAAACAGTAAGAAGGAAAATCCATGTCTTCAGACTCCAGTATGCATAATACTCGGGATTTTCTGTGGGAGTCTTTGCATCCTGCATCCTTGGAGGGTGCTGCTTTTGCAGGGTGGCTCAGGATGAGGTGATCCACCCTCCCTCCCCACCCTGGGCTGCACATTCCTTTCCCCCCCCCTTCTTCTGGCACCAGTGTTCATCCTAACCTTCAGTGAACTAGCTCCAGGCACAAAACTAGCCTAAATCTAACTTGAGATTTAAAAAAATACTGAATGGAAGCTTAAACCTGTTGCAGAACCTGATCCTAAATGTGCTCAGCAGCTCTTGGAGATAATGAGCATCCCACAAGTTCAGACCCAACTTTATCCTGGAAAAAAAGGGAGATGATGAGGAGATGTGCTAGCTTGGAGCAGTGATTCCCTGGTTCAGTGAGTCCATAGTGCATCCTTCAGCATGATGCAGGGCTGATCAAGCCAACTCCAGGAAGAGCAGCTCTGGAAATGGCAGGGATACAGTCACATCAGCACAGTGCCTTGGCCTGGTGAGCACTGCTTTGGGGACATCAAGCCTATAAATCCAACTTGGCATCAGCTGTCCAGCCAAGGCTACACCAGCTCACAGGTCTCCCTGAGGTACCACGTACCTGCCAGCCCTGTGGGGACATGTTGGTCATGCCGGACACTTTGGATGGCACTGCTCATCTGTGTGTGGGCAACCAAACACAGGACCTCCACCAGTATCAGCTGCTGCCGAGAGCCTCCACCTGAAGCTTCCTGCCTCGACGTGGAGAGCAACCCCTCACTTTGTCACTACATATCATTTCTCAGCACTTTGTTCTCTCTCAGAATGATTATCTGGAGGCTCAATTTACCGTAAAACTCAAAAGCAGCTCTGGGGAAATGTCTGCTCCTCATGAAACAGAAAAAGAGAAAGTTCCCACTGAGGTTTTACATGGGTGTTATTTTTCCCCTTGTGTAATGTAAGCGGTTGAACTCATTTTTTTTTTCCCTTTAAATAAAAGAGCTTCAAAGGCATTTTAAATAAATAAATAAGCTTGATGAAGTGATAGAATTTTTCTGGAGGAGAGATCATCGGCAAATTCATTTTAGATTTTTTTTTTTCAAACCATGGCATCTTGTTTTTAAAAAGATGTTTGAAGTCTTTGAATTTGCCCCTTGGAACCATTTAAATCTAATTTCTAATCCCTTAGTCTCTGTAATCATACGAAACCTCTATTTTGGTATTATCATTTGAGTCCTAAGTATTTGCCAAATGCATACTATATCATCAAATACTTGTCATATAGTTGTGACTAAGATGTAGAGCCCTCAAAAGAGGTTGATAACAGTTTAAACAACTTTGGAGTAAATTAAGGGATTTAAAGGATTAGAAAAAAGATAACAGATGTTAAATGTGTACAGATTTTTTTAAAAGTTTTGTTGATTTTTAAATACCTGTCACAAATAACGAAATAGAGAAGGTGATTTTGCATGTTGTATTTGCAATTCCTACTCTCCTGCATGTAAAAACAACTAAAAATCAGGTGTCCTCGTCACCATTCAGCAGAGTATTTTACCTCCAAACTCTGTCATTCAAACTCCTGACAAAGTTGGCCTCTTTCCAGTGAGGCAGAAATTAAGCCCACACAGTGAGGCACAGGAACAGGTTGCCCAGAGAAGCTGTGGATGCCCCATCCGTGGAAGTGTTCAAGGCCAGGCTGGATGGGGCTCTGAGCAACTCGGTCTAGTGGGAGGTGTCCCTGCCCATGGCAGAGGGGTTGGAACTAGATGATCTTTAAGGTTTTTTTCCAAGCCAAACCATTATGTGTTTCTGTGATGATTCTATACTCCCAGATCCCATCATCCAGGCTAGGGAACCAAAAACATTCTCTGTATCTGGGGTGTTCATGTTCATCCTCCTTTACATCAAGGCTCCAGGCATAAACTCAGCCCAGCTACGTTGTCTCTTTGCTGTGGTGGGTGCCACAGAGGCCCTTTCCCAGACCCTCTGGGGGAAAAGGAGGGAGGTTGGATGTGGAGAAACGACAGGGATGCCTGGGATGGCACCGGTCCATGACTCGGCATGTTGCTGTACCTGGGGGCTGGGTGATGCTTCCAGGGGATGAAGGAGCCATTAAAAACTAGACAGGGTTTTATTCAGTGTCCTTGCTACAGGTTACTCTTCTGTCAAATTAGTGGGGGGTTATCTCAAAAGAAGAGTTCAGGACTGGGCCCTTGATTTATCTCAGAGGTCTAAACTTTTAAAAGCTCACACAAAAGCTTCTTTCTGCAGCTTTCATTTTATCCATGTGGAGAAATAGGTTTTCAAACACTGAGAGCTTCTCTCAGCCACACAAGTAAGGGCACTCAGCAGATTAACAGTTATTATTATATCTTATGGCAGCAGCCATAATGTGAGCGATGCTATTGCAGAATGGTTCTTTTCCTAATGTAACTAGAGCCTAAAAAAGCAAATAGAAATAACTGTGTGCAAAGGGTATCTCGTTGCAGCAAATGGTGACTGTGTTTGCACAAACAAGAAGATTTTTCTTGGACGACCAGGATGAGGATCCCAATGGAGCTGCTGCACCATTGAACATGTTCCAAGATGAGAGCTGAGCAGTTCTGAACTTGGAAATATAGTTCCTGCCTGGCAGCAGCTGGAAAACTGTAAGACCACACCTGAAATGTGTGTTTATACCAGGTGCTGTTTTACAAGATGGGCATTGGAGCAGCAAAAACAGAGCAGAAAAAAAGCAACAAGTATGAGAGGAGGTCCCAGGTGTTTCAGCAGAGAAGGGAGGTTAAGAAAACAGACACGTTGAATTCTCAGCAAAAGAGGAGGCAAACGGAACAGACCATGCAATGCCTGAGATGCTGAGGAGTGGCAAAAAGCTGGACGCCGAGGATGTGAGAATGGAACAAAAAACTAGAGGAAGAGAAGACAAGGTTTTCACAATGTTTCTGCATGCTCTCTCCCTATAAAGGGTAATTAGTATGAGGAACACAATAACCCACAATCGTCAGGCAGCCCTGGATGTGTTTACAACACAATGCTTAGCTGTATTGGCAGGAGAAGCTGCAATGCCTCTTGGAAACCCCCTTGTTAAAATTCTCCCACCAGACTGAGGGTTATACGACAGAGATAAAATCAAAAAGGCTAAGACACAAAATGCATTTCAATTAGCAGGGGACGTAAGAAGCGACCAAAAGGAGTTCTTCAACACAACAGAAATAAAAGGAAAATAAAAGGAAGTGTAACACCCATTAGCAAAAGGCAAAGGAGAGCAAATAAGCGATGAAGCAGAGCAGACTAGTCTGTTTAGCATTTCGAGTGTTCAACATCTCATTTTCTATGGCGTTCCCTCCCTCCCTCCAAAAAAAAGGCAAATTGTGTCCAATTGTTTATCAAAATTAATTTTTAGGAGGAAACAGGAACTCCAGTCTGGATAACAAAACCAGATTGCATTGCAGAATAATTCTTTTGGGTAAACAGTCAAGCTAAAGGAGACAGAATTCATGCTACAGCACTGAAGGGATGATTTGTGGTGACCCCCAAGTCAACAGTGAGCTACCAACAGGACAAACAGTGGTACCCGCTGTTGAATGTGATGGTGACACTGAGCTGAGCGTCTGGACTCCTAGGCTGGGCTCTGGTCTCCACACCAGGCAGGCGGTTAGTGATGGAAGTGCTGAAGTCTTCTGTTAGACCTAGCTCACTGCTCCTATTTTTGTTGTTGTATCAATTTTCTAGGTTCATGGGACAGACACACTCTCTCACAGCCAGAGAGGAGAGGGTGTAAACTCAGCATAAGTTGGCTGCCCTGCAAAAGATGCCAGTGCACCAGTTCTGACTGAGGGATGCATGCAGGAGAGTTTCCTCCTCAGCAAGTAAATGAGGGGGAAAAGAGGGAGAATTTACTGTGGGGAGAGCAGCAATTAAAGCAATCCAGCTTTGAGGCACATTCACACATCAGCTAGCTGACAGTAATTAGTTGTCGTATCCATATCCCTAGCTCTAGGATGCAGAGAACTATTTCTGAAGGATGCGTTTTTCCCATTTGTGTTCAACAGGCTGTACTTTACGACATGGTCTGTCGAAAGAACCACATGGCTTAATTGGTCTCCCAAGGCTGTTTGCCTTCGTTCCTTGATTATGGTTACAAGTAAGCATTTAGCTGGTAACTCATGAGTTATTTGACTGGGGCATCACAGCAGACACGTTTCTGGCAGAAAGGAGAAGAAGGTGTGAGAATACAGATGACTTTTTTTTTCCTGGAGAGCCTTGGGTAAAATACCAGAACCACATTCTGAATATGAAAAGAGGAAAATAAGCACTGAGACTGATTTCCAAGCCAAGTGACTTGGAAGTTGAGTTAAGATCAACAGACTTTGGATTGCATCCTAAGGAAGATGCATACAGTAATGCGTTGGAGGACTTTTACTCTGTATGATCATACTCTGTATGATTCGGACAAATCTGCCTTATTAAACTCATGTTTAAAGAGCCCTTTCATACTTCCATAATCTGTTCTTGTTTTATTTTGTTTTATCCAGGTCGCTGTGATACTATTTCTGAAAATTAAGTAGAAGTGTTGCACTTTTGTTGTGATGCATCCTTGACAACCTGCTGTCAAAATCAGCCACCAAGAGCTTTTCCCAGTACTAGATAGTGGAGCCATCAAGGGCTTTTGGAGTCTATGGGATCAGGGCTTTTCTTCCTGCATCATTTCTAGTCACAAGCAGATGACTAGTGATTGGAGCATCTTCTTCTACCAGAGGAGGCAAATAGCTCATGGAAGGGGCTGGTGAAGGAAGAAGCTGTGTCCTACCACCCAGGATGTCTGGGTTCAGGCAAAAGAGCATGTGGGAGCCTGGAGGGAGCTGGGTGCCAAGGGTCCTATGGCAGCCACTGCAGATTTTGTCAAAGGGGTCGAGGGAGCTCAGGGGGAGGTAGGCACGTCTCTCTGGGCAGAGCAATAGCTCCCCAGGCTCTGCCAATGTCGACATTTAAATGTGAGCAAACATCCCAGTGTGAACATTTTACTTGGGAGATAAATCCCATTCCTCTTGCTACGGTGAGATGAGCCCTGTTCCAAGTCATGTTCATGCCAGCACAGCCCGTTCTAGCCTCCCTCATAGTGCATATTTCAGTTCCTACCCTGTTAATGTCCATGGGAGCTTTTCTATTGATTTCATCAGGTGAGGAATCATAGAATCATAGAATGTTTGGGGAGGGAAGCCACCTTTAAAGGTCATTTGGTCCAAGCCCCTGCAATGAGCAGGGACATCTTTAACTAGATCAGGTTGCTTTGAGTCCTGCCCAACCTAACCTTGAATGTTTGCAGGGATAAGGCTTCTACCACCTCTCTGGGCAACCACAGGATGTGAAAGAGCAAATCTATCAGCAAAGTCCCCATTCTGGTGAGCACGGACCAATTTGGAGGGGTGTCGTTTGCTAGAGCTATGTCCCCCCCCTCAAGGTGAGCTGTGCTCCACTGCCTTTCTATGGCCCCAGCCAAATAATGTCATGCTTCCCAAATATTACACCCTGTCCTGATTATATGTGTTGGTTACCACTCTCTTATTTAGTTATCACTTTGTAAACCAATTATGCTTGTAAGTCTAGGTGGAGGTGGTAACAACAACATTTTGCATAAAGTGGGGGAAAAAAAAAGACTTCACCAGCCCCTGGTGATCTGCCTGGGTAGTTTGTTTTATTGGATTTTGTGATATTGAGATGATTTGGCAACTGTTGGCCTGTCAGATTGAGAGGTCACTCACCAGTCTCCATCAGAGATTTAAAGGCACTGCAAGGAAACTCCTTGTGTCAATTTGACTCAATTTGCAAACTAATGAGTTAAGCCCTCCCAATGTGTTTAGGGTCAGCTCAGATCTATTTGGGAAATGTTTGACTATTAGCATTTAAAGCTTCAGATGTGCCAAGCCCCATTTCCCCCTCCTGCTCCCTAGCCCTCTCCAGGTTGCTCCCTCCTTTAATTTCCCTGCAGGTTTTAGAAAGGATGCATTAAATTAAAATCACTAGCTGTTTTGTGAGCAGTCTTTTGTGACCAGTAATGAATGTAATGAGTGAAAAAGGATAGGGAAAACAGGATGATTAAATGATGCTGGGCTGTTTTTCACCCAGCAGTTTGCAATGTGACACAAATGGACAATTGGGGCTTTTCTTTTCCCATTAATTTGTATCTGTGTTTGCACTTGTCACATAAAAACCAGACTATTTACTAAAACATGAGGTAGGTAACAGATGCCACCTCCTTTGGAGCTGAACCTGATTGACCTTATGTCTGATAGTACAGTTGCGCAACATTATTTTGGATCTTCTCGCCACTGGACACAGCCTCAAGCACTATGACAACTAGAATTTACTCTCATGTGCCTTTAGAAGGATTGGTATCTTGCCTTGTGCGCTCATTGTGTTTCATAAAATACTGTAGTCATTTTGAAACGTTTTTCCTACCAGCTCGGAAATATAGTCAGCGTTCATTTCTTTTTTAAAACAGCTGACAGAACTAAGAGCTTTCCTTCCTAAGATGCGTGCTGGGATTTTTCCATCATAGATATTAATCAAAAACTCTAGCAATTAATCATTTTCTGAGCCAGAGTGTGCTCTGAGTGTGTGTGCGTGTGTGTGTGTTGATCAAACCAAGTATCTAGACCTTAAATCCTCAGATATCTATGTTCACTAGACTGTTTTGGGACTATCCTGGGAAACAATTTCTTCATACTCCAAATATACTAGATTCCTTCTTACTGTTTTCTCATTCCTGTGATTCCCACAAGACAACCCACAGCATGGAAATAGCCCAGATTCAGTACCCTAACTAAAGCGAAGCCTGCGCAACAGTATGTACGCAATCTAAAAGCGAGGTGCTGTCGTATCCTTTTAGGATTTGCACTGAGAGCTTAGGCAGGACTGAATCTAGAGTTCTTGGAAAGTACCCTGTGATACAGTCGAACCTGAGTTCTTGGAAATGAACATCATTACGGCTAAATGAAATTGTTTAAAATTGAGTCTATTGGAACAAGGTCATGCTCCATCCCGTGTTTCACTAAATGTGTATTTATAATGGGTGCACTTGTCACTCCTAGGGACCTAACAGGAGGCTGAATCAAAGACTGGTCTGGCTGAAGCAATCTTACTGTCAAGGTCAAAACCCACACAGAGCGCCTAGTCAATAGTTCTCACGAGCACACAGAACAGTAGTATTTAATTCAGAATTAGCAGAAGTAGGCTGAAGCTGGTCAGAGTGTAATGGATTTCAAAAATTCACTTGGATCCACAAAGTGATCAGGTCTTTTCTGCGTGATTTTTTTTACAGCTGGTGCTGCACCAATGTGGAATGACAGGTCCTGTAGCTGCAATGGGCTCTAATGAGAGTCATCATTGCCAGAGACAAGTGACACATGAAGTCAGCCACAGTACTTTAGCAACAGGCAACCTTATCCTACTATTAAATAAACTCTTCATCCAATTTCCATTTCAATTTTATAGTTGCTGCCGACACAAGTCATTAAAATGCACAAGCTAGCTTCACAATTATTCATTCAAATAACACTTAAAATTGTAAGGGGTATTCTTGCTCTTGAACTTGCAGAGCTGCCATCCACACCTCACTGAAACGCTCGTTGAAAAACACACCGATGAGAAAGTGGCCTTTCCATCCTGATTCGCCCCCGCTTAAAGATCTGTTCTGTTTCTGTTCACAGGAGGAAAATGAACTCTCATGCAAATCAGGCAACAACGGTAAATACTTTTTGTTTTGTTTTTATTGAATGAGAAAACAAACTTTAATTTGAATACTAAACCATCCAGAATATCTAGCTGAAAACATGTTTTTATTATTTACATTCCTAGGTTTGGCTTGTTATGCTTCTGGCATATCTATTCATATCTCTTGCAATATTTTTTCATTTCATATATTAATATTTAATATTCTTTATACATTGTTCAACCTTAATGGTTGTCTAATTTCTGTTTTTCATCCACAGAGAAGCTATTAATTTATGAGCATATAGGGCAGTAAGTAATAATTTGCATGAATGCCTTGAGCAGATATGCTTCCATAGGCCTCCCATAGCATAGACTTTGGAAAGGGTGATACCATCTATTGGCCAAGCTTCAATGAACACTCTTTACAAGAAGAAGAAGAAAAAAAGTTTTTTAATCCATAAAGAAGTCTACTAAGTGAAAAATCAAGAGAGATGACAGGAACTGGATTGTTCCTGGGGTTTGTTTGGCTTTTTTTTCCCTTTATTAATGTGTTAAATATATTCCTGTGGTTTAGAAAGCATCACAGAAACTGAAGTTTTCTGTACATCTTCAGGATTTACAATGAGCATTAAAAAAGATTCTCAAAGACTGGCTGGCCTGCAGGGACAACCCCACTCCTGGTGTTCCCAGCCACAGTCTGAGACTCTTTTTTCAGAAGGTCAGTGATAATTTATACCCTGTGGTAAGACTAACTTCTGAGACTTTCTTCCACAGACGGATGTCAATGTAAAGAGCTAATAATGTTTACCATGTATTACTGTCCCCAAAAGACGCAAATTAAGCAAATAATTGATTTTATTTTGCATTCTGTTGAGTATGGGGTGGAGAAAAAACATTGTTTGTTGGTTAAGTGCATGTCTTCTGTCTTCACATACAGCTCATTAGAGCATGTGAAACTATTCTCTCTGAATAACTTCAAGAACACAAAACATTTCTGATGGGATACCATTCTATTAGACAGTAGACTCAAGGAAGTTTCAAGATTTTTGCAGTCATGCGACATCAACAGTGCTTTCTATGTAAAAGTGTTGGAACTTAAGCTACCAAGTTCTGATTTAATTTTTTAGGTGTTTTCATGTATTTGACATTGAAAATTTGAATGAAACACTAGAAAGGGTTTGAATAAAGTCTTTCAATAGTAGTCTTTCTTTTTTCTTTCCATTGGCACATACTAGCTCCATGACCTGGTATTGTAGTGTGATCAAATCACATGTCAAAAGTTTGGACTTCATTGTGGAAGGGAAAGCCCATATTTTGACAAAGTTTTTCTTGAAAGTTGGAGCTGTCTATTTAGCGTAGGTACAACTGAGTAGAGTCCTGCAACCACCAAAGATCACCCAACACCAAGAAGAAACAGGAAAGGAAGGAAATGCCCGATGGTTCACAGATATCTTTCAAGGGTTGTTCCAGTGTAGTTTCCCATTATATTCTATTAGAGTAGAGGAGTTAATCTGTGCATTTCTCCTTCCATTTTAAAAGCAGATCTTTAAAAGAATCTTGTCCACCAAGCAGACGTTACTGCAGAATCTCCTGCAAAACAACTCCTTTGCCAACAGACATTTCCAGAGCCCTCATTTAAATACTTTTTCTTGTATGGCTAGACTGCTTATTTTATGCAGGGTTCACAGAAATAAAGCAAAAATCTTGGCTTGGCTTGCTGCAAGAGTGCATTCAGGCAGAAATATGTGCATCATCTATTACCCATGTGTAATGATAATGCCAGTTTGAGTGGACTCAATGACAAGAACGGTCTGGTCATTCGCACAGGCAGACAGAGCAGAGCCTGGCTCAGGGAGCACTCACCACCCACCACATGTTCCCAGCTTTCCTACCCAAACAAGCAGCTTTTTGTGCCCGAGGTGTAGATCTCCAAGGGTGATAAAGGAGCTTTTAGGGTGCTGTTTGCCTGACCCACCCCAGACTGCTGTGTTAGCGCACGTTACGTGCTAGGTGTATTTCTGTGTCTGCACTTGAGACAAAAGTGCATAGAGAACAAGGCTCACGTTCTCTCTAATTCTCTCTTTCTCTCTCTAATAAGATGATGTTCATTAACTTCCTTTCATGAGCCTTGTAACCTGATTTTTCTGTCATTTGTGCACAGGGAGAGTGTAGAAGTCCAAAAGTAAAGCCTTGGCTTAGTTGCTTAAGTGGTTCTGCCTCATCTCTCAACTGATTGAGAGAGGGGTCACCACTTTCAAAGGGTACAACACTGCTGATTTTGACATTTTGCCTGACTACAAGTCCATAAACCAGATGACACCTACCTTTAAAAAAAAAAAGGTAGTCCTTCATGTTAAAAACATATTTTTTCTTATTGTTTGAACTGTAAAAAAGGAGTACATGGTAGAAAATGCAGTTGAAGAAAAAATATCAAATGAAAATTTATCCTCAGTGTAATTTTCTACTCAATTTCCATGGTTGAAGAGCTAAAACTCTAATATTAAAGTTCTAAATTAAGCTGTGTATATCAGTGTACTAATAGTACTTCGTAGCATGTATAATAATCTGTCACATTGCTTTTCCAACTAATCATTAATGAATTAATGAAAGGGTTTCACTGGGTTTTGTACTGTGTAACATAATGAGATACACAGTATTTAAGCTTTCAAAGATTCAGGCCTCTATTAATGAAAAATAATTATTATCCTACAACAGTAATTAAGTATAATTTGCACGGAACTAACATTTTCTAATCCGTAAACATTAGCGATGTCAACAGTTCCTCACGGAGCTGTTAACTGCTCTGCAAGGTTTTTTAAAGGAAGATGAATGGGCTAATGCGCTGGCAAAGAGGGATGTGGTTCAGAAAACTGGGAACAGCACTCAGGCAGAAGGCCTCTGGGCAGACCTGGAGATGCCTTGTCTACAGCTTTAGGTGCCTAAATACCTTGATTCCTTGGATTTAGGCAAAATGCAGAAAAAGCACGTTGTGTGTGCCGCGAGTGATTTGCAAGGTGAGAAGTGAAGATGCCTTTCGCACTCGCTGCGTGGATCCTGGGGACTCAGTGGAGCCTTTTCTTGTGCCATAAAGGGCTGTCGGAGGGCAGGTGCTGGAGCAGGATTGATTTACCAGGGCTTAACAAGCTGGGTTTTCCCAGGAACACCCTACCTTATCCCTGCTGCGGGCTGAGAGTACAGTGGCTCACCTGAGAAGCAGCAAATGGTTAAAATGTGGTGAGTTGTTGTTGGTGCTCATGTACTAGCTGACATCAGATTACAAGGAATAAAAGCTACAATTTTGTCTCTGTTTTGACACACCCAAGAGTCACCCACTCCGTATCACTGCTCTTCAGGACACACGTGCTGAACAAACATCAGTTTTGCCTCTATCCCCTGGACGGAACCCACCCACAGAATCACAGATAGTATCCACAGATTATGTTTGCAGGGCTTCTAGCAGATAGTAGATGGCATAAACTACCAGCAACTGATTTTTTTTCTTCATTATGCATGTCTGGGTGATAAAGAACAGCAAATCTTACTTGTTTCAGTTACTGTTTTAGCTAAAATATTAATCATCTGGTTTCTGTCTAGAAACAAGCTACACACTTTTTAAAAATATCCTCTATTCCCTTTTTTGACTTGCAGTTTTAAAAACCTAGAACTTGCAAAAGTTGCCATAGAGAAGGTTGAGGTTATGAGTCAGGAATGAAAGAGAACGTGGCAATGAGTAGCAAGAAGATAGAGAATGTCTCCAGAGCTAGGGAACTTAAGGGTCGTGTAAACTGGGTCCTCCTCCAGTTTCACTCTGCTCTCACCATACAACCTTAGGCAAAACTGTGCTCTTTAAGCCTATGGAGACCAATATTTTTAAAATTGCATTGCCAGTGGTGAATATCTGAATTTACACTATAAGGCTGTTTTAGTATTTTGGAGATCTGTGTGCAGTTTTGAAGGCGTTGCTGATTTATAACCGTGTGACATGCTGCAAAGAGTATTTGCAAAGGTCAAATTAATAACTGACAGGGAGGTGTCTGGAACAGAAGACTGAATAGAATTTGTGATTTTATAATCTTGTGATATGTTAATTTTATGTCTTTTATCTATGTGCATTTTATTAGCAGACAACACTATGTTTGCCTCTCCACTTCCTCAGTGAGAAGTGCACGGTGAGGGAAGAAGAGAAGGCTACAGGAGGTTTGGAGGTTGATTTAATTTCTTAGCTATAATTCAAGGTGGATTAGAAAATAGCTTGTGAATAGATTTTCTCTGAACGTTCAAAGTAAGTTTTGCAACCTCGGAGTGAAGATCTGAAATTATCTAATAACAAGAATAAACAATTTAACAAGTTTCAAGATGGATTTAAACGATACAATCTCTCTTCCTCAGTCTCCTGGGTTTTTTTGATGACCTACCTCCCCCTTTTACAGCTTGTCAGTATTATGTTTGCTTAGCCTCATTCCCCACATCCATCAGGGCCCTCACACAAGCTGCACACAGCAAAGGACATTTGCATGCTGTCCTCCACCCCTTCCTACATTGTGCTGATAATGTGGGATCCTTCCAGCACCTTTGTCATCACTCCTAGGATGCTGTTCCTTCCTCCCTGCTCGTCTACTTCCTGCCCTCCTTATCGGTCAGAAAGTCAATTTGTATGTATAAATTGATATAGTAAAAAGGTTGCTCTCAGTTCTCTGGAACAAATTTTTTCATACATTTTAATCAATGTCTACTTCAATCCTCTTTAAAGAAAAAACCCTGCTATTCTGTATAAGAGGGACAAAACAAAACACAACAGAAAAAAGTAGTCTTTTCAGACGAATCTCTTACATGTCTATATATGTGATTGGTCAGATAATCATAAAGACCTTTTAAAAAACTTTTTTAAAACTTCAAAGCATCGAGCATAAAAATGTGATCTCCCTGAAGTTTTGTGTGTTTCATTCTCTATCTTCAAACGGTCTTTAACAAACTTTCCAGAGAAAAAAAATATTCTTTGGGTGTAGAAGCAAGATATATCAATTAAGGACCTTTATTCCAGAGTGTCCAAATAGGGAAGTCCAGATGCAATGAACGAGTATTTGACTGTAGCTTTCACTGTGCTATGGCTGTGGATGTGTTCTGAAGAACATGCAGTTGTCATCTATTTGACAGGAACTATTTCCAAATTGTAGGGACTCTTAAAGGCTTTGTGTCATACAAACGTGTAGTGAACCATAAATTTGCTTATATGTATTTTATAACATATACTTGGGTTTTAAACTTGTTCATCAACACTGTCACTGTTCTTTTCATTTTCCTCTTTCTACTTGAGTTTAAAAGGTGGCACTGAAGCTAATAAGGGGAAATCGCCTCAGTATCTCATTCGTCACCCAAGCTCTGCTTCCACTTATTCACGTCGGTATGAACCCAGAGGCACTGCCGAGACCAGCAGCAGGGCTGGCACAGTTTTGCACAGCTGGAGACACCATTGTGCTCTGCCCCTTCAGGGCCACAGTTTGACTCCCCAGGATGGAGAAGTCAGATGCAAACACAACTACACACATCTGTACTGATGAGCAGGATCAATGAGAGCATTAATTCCCCCAGTTGTTTAATGCAGTGGACGTGCTTCTCTAGAGAGCCGAGTTCAAATTCAATTTAGACGACAAGTCAGAATGATGGTGGCCATTTTTTTTCCCTCCCAAAGAGGTATCAGTCTGTCTCCAGCTACCATGACATAATTGGCAATATCTTTTCAGGGCAATTCAGGTCTGAGATTGATAAGGGCTGCTGGGTGTTGAACCTTGAACCAGGGCTTCCAGCACCAATCCTTACTCTGACTGGTACTGCTAGCTCCATATGAGCAAGAAATTAACATAAAATACCTCAAAATCACAGATTCATTAAAAAACGGATACTATGTTTGCTGAAGTGGTTCAAATCTGCATCCACACTGACCGTAATTATTCTGTTGGTTTTAAAAGGGACCTGAGATCCAATAAATATTATATTTAGGCCAGCCATTTTCCAAAGTAACCTACTTAACTTTTAAGGTCCTCACATTTTACCTGCTGAAACAGGAACGTGCTACTGACCTTGGTTCCCCAGTCACCTGCACCGGGGATTTGAAGACATATTTGAATGTAGACTTGCATGTAGTCTGAGTACATGACTTCGTGGGCCTTGGGGGGCCCTTAATGGGCCCCAAGGCAAAGGAAGGGGAAAAGGTGAGCATGTGGGTGGCTTCTTCTTCAGGCAGGACTCCTCCAGGACGTATGCCCACCTCTGAAACCAGGAGGACCTCCCTTCTTCAAGGCCACCTTGCTTTTTTTGATTTGGGCATGACTGTGGTGCTGAAGCTCTAAAAATTTGAAATCTTTTGTATTGAGCCCTGAGCCCTCTTATTGAGACATTGAACATTTCCTAAGCCAAGAAAGCTGTGAAAGCAAACAATGAAGGTGTTTGATATCACCTCAGGCTGCAGAATTTTCCATTCTTTTAAGAGGTAAAATAAATACTCATCCTTGTTATACTCTGCCCATATCCCAGATGCAGCTGTGGTTCTGCTCATCATTACTGTGCCAAGACACAATGTCAGCCTCCATGTGGACAGAGCTGAGCTGAAAGCGGGGAGAGTTTACCTCCCTGAGTTCCACACTTTCGGCAGTACCTGTTAAAAAACATGTTTTATTCACTACTTGCATGTGGAGAGACTTTCAAAGGAGTCCTGGCATGTGCTAGAAACAAAATGTAATCTTCAACATTCAGGTGCCCCTCTAAATGAAGGACTATGTCATCTCTGGGTTCAAGAATATCAAAGGATGTGCATTCTTAGCTCTAACTAAAAAGGACTTTTCCTACCTAGTCTCTGTTTCAGTGTGCAAGGGTTGTGTTTAGCAATTCAGTAAGACCACCTTGACATTTAAACATATGTCACTCTACTTCAGAAATATTTCTAGCCCTCCACCCTCTTCAGCCCCCTGGCTTCTGTGAAAAGGAAACTGAGCCTTTTAAGGGCATCTGTCAAATGTCAGGCAAGCATGCATAATCTGCAGTGTGCTCCCAGGGTAAATGCTGAATAGTTGCTGCTAAATCCTTCTGAAACTAAGGGAAGAGCCAGACCTGTTGAAGTGAAATACAAAACAGGAGGAACTTCTAAAAATGATTTGTTGGTACAAATGCAGAGACCTCCACTTTGAAGCTTCTGAGTCTGTCACTAGTGGCAGCAGACTACCGCGGCACGCATTCACGACACTGACTGTCATAATTAATTTCTTGGCAATCATTGCTGGGAAAAGAAAGTTGCACAGAATTAAGCCAGCACAAAATATCTGTCACCAGAAGAGAGGAAAAATCGTTTAGTGAAGGGAAGACCCAAATTAAGCTTGGCTTTCTATGTCCTGTAACTTATTAACCTTAAACTGTGAAATTCTTGAGAGAATGAGAATAGAGCATCAACAGAACAGTCGTAAGACTTCCCTCTGTATTGAAATGAAGTGATTATGTATATCATTGTAGCACATAAACGACAGAGATGTTGAGAAGCTCAGCATTTCTAAGATAATAAAATAAATGGGCAGAGGAAGTTTTCCTTAGCTCATAATGATTTATAAGGCAAACTAGTAGCCTTCTAATCTATTATTCTTGGTAACAGTTCCCTTCCCACCCAAAGATGTATTTATATATGCAACATATCCAGTAATATCCAGTCAGAAGATGAATGATTTATCTCGCAGTCTGCAAATTACATTAACAACATAATTAATAACTTAGATATAAAAACTGTGTATGTCAGAGCAGTATGTCATGTAATCAATGGCAACAAATCATTTTCTCTGGTGTTTAATGATTCTTTCAAGAGGGTGAATCTATAAAAACAGAAGAGTCAATCAATGAGGATGTTGCATACATTGTCTGTCCTATTTGCAGACTTGAAAACTAGGGTTGCCTTTATTGTTTAAATTTTAACTATTGGAAATCAATCCTGGAACATAAACAAAAAAGAGAAAAAAAGTATTAATGGCAAAAAAAGAAGTTAGTATCTGTAAAATCTAGTCAGAATTGCCAACTTCCCAGGTGTTGCTAAATGCTGATCACATAAAACATTTATGAAACCATTATTGCTTGCACAAAAGCACAAACACGGGCAGTACATTGAAAAATTATCTTTTGAAAAGGGAGTGCTCTTCCTCCAAACTATAATGTGCAACTTGGATGGGTCCTGCAAAATCAATGAGCTTTCCTGACAGCCCTAGTTCATTTCTAAAGCCTTCTGCTGAAAGCGTTACTCAAAGCCCACCTCATTCACTCTCAGGAGCAAAATAAGGTAGTGCATTTGTGCAGGGCATAGACTCTCTTTCATTGACTGACTCTGGGTGAGCATTTGCTCAACTTGTTTCCGTAGGAAGGTGATCTGAATACAGGGAGAAAAGCTCTTATCTAGCAGTTGCTCTAGACTGCCAGGTTCCTCCTTGGGTTTTGGCAACGCGCTTTTCCACTTGCACTGACTCATTTTGGGCGAACACCCTCATTCAGAAGTCAGGGCTGTAATTCAGGAAATGCTTTCATGTTGTTATGACAGACAGATTTTTTTATTCATTTTTCACTCCAAGATGGAAAGAATGACTGCCTTCTCTGTAGCTTGGAGGCACTCAGAAGCTAAAAAAAAAAAAAAAATTCATAACAACTTCATGTCTTTTCTATGCTATCTGGAAAAAATGGGTATTAGCTACAAGAATGAGGAAGACAGCAGAACCTGGAGCTTCAGATACACACAAGCACTGAAGTACTTGTGGGGGATTCATCCTTCCAAACTGTAGAATTCTACAGTGTCCTCTTCTGGGCTGCTTATCCCACTCTCTACTAGTAGTGCCAAGAAATAAGCATTTGTAGGGTTTACTTCAACAGACGGATGTCAGAGATGAACACAAGGATGAAGTAAGTAGTCCTTTCAATCGACTCTCAAGAGTGGCTGCTTTCGGGTGGAGAAGTCTATCAAGCTGTCTATGGGTGTTCACCCCAGTGCCTCTTCTTTGCCAGGAGCTTTAGAGTCCTAAATGCCTTTGTGGATCTGGTCTATAATACCCTCAGAGAAGAACAGGTATGATGGATCTCCCTTGTTATGTTGATCAGGAGGGCAATCTGCAACGCTCTCCTATGATGCACAGAGAACAAAGTTCAGACTCCACCTACTCCCAGCCCCACCCTGTCCCCTGCCTCCCTGCTTGCTTCTGGCCATGGAGGGTAATATAGCTTGAACAGCTACAGAGTAATAATTACTATTTGTGCGCATTCTTTTCATTGCCATATTTTTTAGAAGCTACTCTTGATCTTGTTCAAAGCGTGACGCACAGAGGATAACAACTCCTGGGACAAACAAATGGCACTATTTAGCAGTGCAAGCCTCACTTTCCAGTTGCATTTGCATGTATTTGTACGCTTCCCAAGGCAAAGCTGGAAACCAACTTTAGCTGTGCAGTGACGAGTTGGGGGGGGGGGGGGGAGGGAAAGAGAACAATAAGATTTTAGGTACCTAGAACAGAGAGCATATGGTTAGACAAGAATAACCCATAAACACGAAAAGGCAGAGACAGCTAAGGATCAGTTACACATTGAGCCTCTAATGATCTGCTTACATCAAAAGCCCTTTCAAGGCACGGAAACATACCTGCCCTGCAAAGGCTCCTGAGCTACGGGATAATGTAATCATCCGTTCAATATCCTTTCTCTTTTGTGAGAAGTTTAAGCAAAGAAAAGCAGCTGCTTTGACTCTAGTACTAAGCCTCATCTTGAACAATAACCAAGAACAACAACGTCACCTTATTTGCTAAAATATGCTCTGTGTGTCTGTATGTGTGTGTGTGTAAGGAGAATGACTCTACCTGGAATATTTAAGCATTTCTTGCACAGCTTCAGGGTTGGGTGTTTTTTTTTGTTGGGTTTTTTTTTGATTTCTAGTGCTTATTGTGTAGTTGTGTGGGAGCTGGGGAGTAATTCTCGAATCTGTTGAATTCGTCTTATTTGTTTCACAAGCAGGTATTTAGATGAGCTTTGTCTCCCTAAACCTCTTAATATAAAGAGTAAACTAGATTGCCTGTGAGTGTATTGACTGTGTTAAGAATGCTGGATTGTATTGCAAAGGAGTTCAGGCCTGTAATGTTATCACTCAGCAGGAATGGATCCCATCAGAAGGCACATGGCGTGCCATGACGTAGCCAGCCTTAGACCACAAAAGCAGACTTTTCTCTGTGAATTAGACAAACCACACAAAAGGCAACAATAGCTAGCATAAACACTATTTAATACTATTCACAGGCTATTGAAGAGATGGGCGTTGACTAAGAATTGCAGCAAAGCCAGTACATTGTTGTCAGATGAAAGGACGCCTAATGAACAGGAAGCATCATTTGAGCAGGCTGACAGTAACCATATAACTGCAGGATTGTGGGACTGGCATTTACCCCATGGGTCTTTACAGTCAAAAAAATAAAGAGAAATTAAAGCATAAGGAATCCTTTTTTTTGTAGGCACTTAAAGCCCATAAACCAACACAAGAAAGTGTACAATTGTCTCTTCATGATTTGTCTGTGCTTCAGCTAATAATAAAAAAGAACTTTCGGGGTGCAGTAACTATAGGTTCTGCGTCGTAAAATAAACCCTTCAAACAATAGAAGACTTGGGTATTTGCAAATTGTCCCAGTTGAAAGAAGAGCTATTTTTTTTTCTTCAACTATCTCAAACCAGATTCTAGCGACGGCTCCTTTAGTAATGCCATGATGATAAACACTTTTGTACTTGCCCCAGTAACCAGGCTAAAGAAATGCTCTTGCAGTGGTATTACTTTATTTGTTAATGTGTAACAGTAGAAGGAAGTTAATTAAATAGGTTCCCTTCTGATACAATTATTCCAACTATGTTCTCCCATCCCCATGATCACACAGAGAAAACAGCTTCAAATTGTTCCTGCTTTGTGTATTTAACCTTTTGAATTGTGCACTTAAGATGCAAGCAACATGCGTAAACTCCTTTCAGTTGAGACTTCAGCTGAGCCAGAAGGGACTCAGGTTCTTAGAGCACAGAGGTCCAAGAGTCGAATTTTGTTAGTGAGAGTTTGTCTGAGTAAGACTGAAAATATTTTAGGACTAGCATGTCTCAAAATGTTCTTTGAGAAACTGAATCTGGGATAGTGTCCACAGAAAGACCTTCGGGCCACTTAGGCCTGTTATTTGGCAAAAGGCTGTGATGAATAGTATTGTGGCCAGGAAGAGGATATTATTATGTTCTGAAACTGAAGAACTGGCTCTATGTTGTTTGCAACTGCCTCAGCAGGGACAGCAGAATTATATATACACATATATGCACATAAACACATGTATATGTACATATATATCTATGTGGACCAGAAGATCAGCTCCTATACTCTCGATTTCTCAGCACTCTGTCCCGGTAATATAGCAACCGGTATAGACAAGGGACTGCAGCAAGGGTGGATCTACACCTCTTGACTCCCACTTTTGGACACTTCAACCACAGAAAGACCCAAACCACCATTTTTGGCACTGACACTGTGAGTAGGAGGCAGAGCAAGTTTTGAATAACAAAGAAGTATATCCCATATCACTGTTTAACTCCCTTCCCCACTAACCCCTATCAGCTCTTTCAATAGGTGCACTGTAATACGTTTACAGAAAAGAAAGAGAAAGCAGGTGTCGAGGGAATGAAAACCTAAGATCCTTTTCCACATGAAACAGCTGTGAAAAGGCAATCCATGTTGAACTGTGTTTCAGAGGATTCCAGCTAAATTGCCCCCTTAAGGATTTCATTTTCTTTACAAAAATTCAACTACTTGAAAATTAGTTCTACATTAAAAATTCCCTGAATGAACAAATGAGGGATCCAGCCAGCTCCTGACTCACTATCAGCCCAATTTACCTCGCCCACACAATCCTTTTGATATGTTCTGAATTAGAGCATTGGCTATGCAGTTGACTTTATATGCTGTTTATTAACTGACAGATGGAGACCAAAAGAAACTCTCAGATTATAGCACGCTGTGCTATTATGCTGTTTTTAAACATCTCCTTTATGTTTACACAAATATATTTAAACACACATTAAAATAGAGAAGATGCTTTTCACCAATAGAGTGAGTACGACTGATCCATCTAGTTCTTGAAATATGGAAAATATGATTATAAAAATCATTGGGCTTGAGCTGGTAAGTTGGTGAGTTAATGTTTAAGGAGGCACAGCTAAGATGTGGGCAGCACAAACTGAGTAGGATGTCGTGAGGACGATCGAATGAATAGCTGATTTCAGCTTTAACCACTGAGTGTCTAGTGTAGTTTATCACACATTTAAGGCTGGAAAAGAGAAACAAAAAAGAAAGAAACAAAAAGAAAGAAGAGAAATAGAAGTTTAATTAAATGCCATGGATGCAGTATAATGCAAATCTCACAAATAGAGCATAATTGGTTTAGCAGAGAGATCCAATGCCATAAATAACCATTCATAATCATATACAATTAACATATCAATAGTTCTTTTTTGGAGTTATAGTCCATAAGCTAAGTTAGTTCTTCACTAGAAAAGTCTGGCAAAACCAAGCTGTTAATTAAACCCTTTTCAGAATTTGGTGCCACATTTCGACTTCTCCACAAAAAAAGTCTGAACCTATTATGGTGTCTCTTCTTTATAAGCAGAAGGACATATTTTTTGCCTATATAATACCACATAAACCTTCAGAGAGGAGAAAATCAGCAATCTCAAGCCTTTCCACTACAGCGGGCTGGATGAAGTTGCATGTGTCATAGTACAGTGTTGGAACACTGCAGCAGAGTGGAGAAATTGGCTTTTTGTGCAGCACTGAATGGAGCTTGTGACTGATTGAAAAAGACTTCATGATAACCCAAAATAATCTTAAAAGAATCCAGTCCCAGCTGAGGGTTTATGTACTTTAGGTGATAATTACAAGAACAGGTTAAATGTAATCTTTTCCTTGGAATTAATGAATGTCCCTCTTTCATGTATATTAACAATAATTCAGTCCTGATCTCTCTGCAAAAGAGCTCATTAAAGAAAGGCAAAGAGCTCGCCAGTTACCTGGAGAAATGCTGAGAGTTTTCTGTGTACTCCCAAATTAAAGGGGAATTAGAAAATCTTTAACCAGTTGCACAAAGGGCTGAAATTTTCACCCCAAAACTGCTTCAAAAAAAAGGTGGCTCTCCAAGCAGTTGGAGTTCCTGCTTTGCTTTGAACAGGAGACGTGCAGACAGGCTCGCTTCCCAACTTTGCACCTTTCCAGGCGTTTGCCTTTATTCTTAACTTCACAAAACAGCTCCACCAAGCAGACACTATCCTGTTCTTGATCGACTGCTCCTCGGACTGCTATGGGTCTTACTCCACTCCTCTTTATGGCCCCCTCTAAAGGCCTCTCCTTATTGTCTGATCAGTTCTCGCTTCAGAAGATCTATGCTATCTCTCTGGAGCCTTCAGCCACTGGAGAGGAAGGTGACTAAAGAGTCAAGGTCCCTGTCATGCTGCTTGCTCCCCCCTTATTCAGCCCCCTCTTATGTGAGTGTGCAACAATGCTAGTGTGTGGTCAACATGCTGGAGGGAAGGGATGCCATCCAGAGGGACCTGGACAAGCTGGAGAGGTGAGCCTGTGCAAACCTCGTGAAGTTCAACAAGGACAACTGCAAGGTTCTGCACCTGGGTGCAGGCAATCCCAAGCACAGACACAGGCTGGTTGATGAGTGAATTGAGAGCAGCCCTGAAGAGAAGGACTTGGGCATGTTGGTAGATGAAAAACTAAGCGGGAGCCAGCAACGTGTGCTCACAGCCTAGAAAGCCCATTGCATCCTGGGCTACATCAAAAGAAGCATGGCCAGCAGATGGAGAAAGGTGATCCTGCCCCTCTGCTCTGCTTTCATGAAACCCCACCTGCAGTGCTCTGTTCACCTCTGGGGCTTCTAGTACAAGAAAAACATCGACCTGCACAAGTTTGTCCAGAGGAAGTCCAAAAAGATGTTCAAGGGGCTGCAACACCTTTCCTATGAGGACAGGCTGAGACAGTTGGGTCTGCTCAGCCTGGAGAAGAGAAGGCTCTGGGGAGACATTATAGCAGCCCTCCAGTGCTAATAAAAGGCCTACAGTAAAGAAGGAGAGAGACGCTTGATCAGGAAGCGTAGGGGTAGGATGAGGGCTAGTGGTTGCAAATTGAAAGAGAGTAGGTTTAGATCTTAAAAGGAAGTTCTTTGTTGTGAGGGTGGTGAAACATGGAACAGGTTTCCCAGAGAAGTTGTGGAAGGCCCCTCCCTGGAAGTGTTCAAGGCCAGGCTGGATGGGGCTGTGAGCAATGTGGTCTAGTGGGAGGTGTCCATGCCCATGGCAGCGGGTTGGAACTAGATGATCTTTAAGCTCTCTTCTGACCCCATTCTATGGTTCTTTTAATGAGAACTCTATCGAAAGGCTTGGGAGCAACTCTGGTCCTTCATGTGACAATGTTTTATCTTCATATCCATACATTTTCACGCTCGCCTACATATCAGTCAGACAAAAGGAACAATATTTCCATTTAGCTCCATTGTTACAACAGAGTTTGTTATTAAAACTACTACTTTTTGAGCGGGCAGCCATCTCACTACAAAGAACATAAGGACAGAAAGACCTACCAGAATCTTCCCTCAAAGGAACCATGTCAAGCTCCAGTATCAGGTTTATTTATAAAAGAGATGATGCCTCTCTTGTCCATTGGATTTTAATATATTATCAGCAAATCTACTTAAACACAAATAACAGTTAGGACAGATATCATAGGAGTTATAAAGCATTTTTTGAAAGAATGTCCCTTCCAGACTCTTTGATGAAATAAAATGGGACTTCAAGACAAAAAAAATTGAATAATGAAATGTCACCTTTCACCCCCTTAATTCTAATGCTCTTCTCGGGTCTGTGGGCTTTCTTACCAATATTTCATTAACAATGCTGTGGGAGGAACAGGGAGTTTGATTAATGGCAGCAGTGTTGTACTAAGCTAGTTGATTATTTCATATTGGATGTCATACAAAGATATCTAACAGCACTTAAATCATTAGCTAATTTAAAACAGAGAACATTTAAATCATGAGATAATGGGTACAGAAGCTGCACTAATGCTTCCTAATCTCTGAATCAGCTGGACTTTAAAAAGCAAGGTCTAAATCTAGAGTTTCCAAATTCTCTAGTATCAGTTCAAAACTGGCAGACATGGGAAAAACAACAGCCTACTAGTCAACACTGCAGCCTTACAGCCACAGATGTATGAGCTCAGTCACTTGCTAGGACTTGATGACATTCCTCATTAATTTAATGTGGTTTTTATCTTCAGAATTAGAATAGCACATGTAGTAGGATTTATTCCACACACCTGTATTGTGTGTATTCTCTGTACAAATGAAGCCTCATGGGCAGGCATTAGTGGCACTGAAAAAAAGCAAGTGCCAATGTAAACAATACGTCTACTTCATTATGAGCACAGATGTAAGTCCTCCACACACTGGAGAATGTGGGCACAAGCCTTTCTTCAGGTGAGCGTGTGAGGAGACATTTGGGGAGTACTACAAGGAAATTTTGGAACCAAAAGGAGAACGTGTGCCAAGTGCAGACCTATTAGGAAAGCAAACGTTGTTGCAGTGCATCACTTCAGGGGGTGGTGGGAAACACAGAGACAATTGGATGGGTCATGCTCAATCTGTTCCCCTGGGACACCTGGCCTGTGCTCCATTTATCACTGACACATTTTCGTTATCACCACCTGATCAAGGAGACCTTTCTCGAAGAACCCTGAAATTGCCTGATGAAATGAGATATTGAGACAGTTGAAGCTTGGGCAGCCTGAAGATCACCATGAGCATGGCAATGAGCTGCAGGTCCCTGAGAGGTGGCCACATGGTGAAGTTTTTCAGTCTCTGATGACAGCTGAGGCTTCTTCACATGGGGTAGTACCTGGTTGACCAAATACAAACACCTAGAGTCATTCTAGATGCCTAACTGTATCCAAGACAGCTGCATAGAGCTTGCAGTTATGACCCACACCCTTACAGGATAGCTCAAGGCCAGGTGGGACATTCTACACCTGTGTCTAGACAACTTACTGCCAGTAAGAAACTCAGCAGTAAAGAGGGATGTAAGCAGGCAGAGTTTGCAAAATAGTTAATAGGTGTAAAGTAAAGTGTGGGGAAAGGGAATTGTGGGGTGATAAACAGAGATTTGTTGGTGCTGGCTCTTCCAGGAGCACCAAGAGCAGGGTTTGAAGTATACCAAAGGATTTGAGAACAGTGACAGGTTTGGAGCAGTGGGTGAGAAGCATGGCTCTGCCCCTGATGGCCCATCTGCCCGGGCTGGGGGGGAATGTTCCGCTCTGTAATAGCGAGGGAGGGTGAAGTGTCAGGAGTAACGCAGGTGCTGAGCAGGCTGAAAGACAGTTGAGAAGAAGTGAGGAGAAGTCTCAATGGGAACACCCAACTTTAAAATTACTGAAGCTGAAAGAGTTTCTGCTTCTCAAAAAAGGAGAAGGTGGGAGAGGGGAGAGGGGAGAGGGGAAGGGGAAGGGGAAGGGGAAGGGGAAGGGGAAGGGGAAGGGGAAGGGGAAGGGGAAGGGGAAGGGGAAGGGAAGGGAAGGACCCTGAAACAATGTTTCACTGCTAACTATGTTTTACAGCTAGCTGGTGCTACCCAAGCTCTGGTTGTATGCTTGTATAGGAGTTTACCGCAATCCTGGACTGAGGTCACACTCAGAGCCTTTATTTCATTGCACCTGGTATGTGGGCAACACAAGAGTCCTGGTTTTGCTGGCCCTAACAAGCAGGGCCATTCAATGAGAGCCCTTCGACATCCTAACCCTCACTCTGGGACAGGCCAGTTTGAGCCTTTCTGTTCAGACCTTCCTTTTGTCTTAACTTCCTTCCCTCCTTAGGATTTTTTTTTCTTCTTTTTTTTTTTTTCTCTCCCCAAAGACACTGCACAGCCCAGAAATTCCCTGCTCCTTGTGTTGCATGTCTGGAATCCTAACAAGTCAAACCACAGGAGTTAAGCCAAAAATTTGAATGGAGACAATTAAATTCTTCAACACTTGCAAAAATTAAGGAGTCATAATTTATACTGACTTTAAAATCCACCCCATCTGTTAGTACATTTCTAACAATGTGATTTGTCACAGTAAAAAGTAATTAAAGGAAATGTATAAAGACTAGTCTCATACTGTTTTATGCATAAAATATATTTTGTTATAATTAGTCACCTGAACAAAGGATGATGAAGTGATTATAAATGGCAACGCTTACAGAATTGAAACACACAGAAGATGTAGCACAAACAAAATATTTTCTACATAAAGAATCAATTCGCACAGAATATTTAAATGGGAAAACTGCATTTTATTTAGGTAATCCAATTGTTTTCAAGAAAGAGAAAGTTTTGCGAAAGGAGGGCAGCTATGTACAGTGTTGGGGCCTGATTCAGAGTCAATTAAAAGGCTCCTGCTGATTTCAGTGGCTTTCAACCAGCTTCCTCAGCGTGCCACTATGCTGAAGAGCTCCCTCACTGAGCCAATAGAAGGAATCAATGGCCTTTTACACTAAGAGAAGAATAACCCACCCGGATTAAATTGATCTCACTGGCTCGACTATGTAAAAAGTTCACATTAAAGCTGCCCATTATCATATGAATAAACAAACCTTTCCAATGCTGCTATTGTTTTTGCCATTTCCATGTTGTTTTGTTGTGCTTTTTCTTTTTTCACTTGACACTTGAAGACACACCTGTGGTATTTTATTTCTGAGCTAGAAAACAGAAAGCTCTTTGGTTAGGTGTAATAGCTGTGAGGTGTCATTTTCTATGTGCACAGACTAAGAAAGAAACCACCAGAAAAAAAAGGAACTTAAAAAATATGGTACTAGACACAAATAAAATGAAAATCTATTGCGGGGAAGGGAGATGGGGTTTATGCCATAAGCAGAAACAGCAGTAAAAGCAGAGAAACAAAAAGAACACCTGGAGAGGGAATGATGAGGAGACCCATTTCTAACCTGACTCAACCAGAAGGAGACCATCCCTGTCGGTCATTTAGCAAGAGCTGCTGGTAGCTATCCGACAGCCTTCTCCAAGGGAGCAGCTCTCTGCAGCCTCCCAAAAGAAACCAACAATCAGACCAAGCCATTTAGGGTCAGAACAGATAATAATGTCTGTACTTCTAATTTGAGAATGAATTTCTAATACAACTCAGAAACTTAGACCTCCTTCTTTCCCTTCCTGCAGCTCTAGTCTATGAAGTCATCTTCCTCTTTTGGGCAATTAGGATTTTGTTTATAATGTTGAAAATACAAGATCCCAAGAACATTCATCTGTTGCTCTATTCCCCCCCTTATTTATGTCTCTTAAACAAGAAATTTATGTAAATGTAAGTTGCCAACATTATGTTAAGCTTGTCCGTGCTCTTTCTTTCTTTAATGAACTCTTACTCCTGTGATGTAGGAAAAGGATGAACTACAATAAACAAGAATCCAGGAAGTATCACACAAAAATGCATTAGTGTTCCTTGCCATCATTCTCCTTACCTATTTATGCCCAAAATCTATCTAATCAATATTACCCACAGCTAAGAGCACTGTAGCCCAGAACATTACTACATTGACTCTTAAGCAGAAAAATAATAAGTGACGTTATTCATAACTCAAACATCACCACTATATTTCACTTCCAACATTTAAAAATAAAAAACAGAACCCCAAAGCCTTCATTATTTAAGTTAAACAATGAAATTGTTGCTGTGTTGCTTGAAGCCCTGCTTTGCTCCCAGTGTCTTAGGACATCTTTTCTTCCCGGAGACTAGTGAAGAATACATTTTTTAAAACACAGATATGTGCAAAGCAAGACCTCTTTAGATCAGTTCCAGGATTACAGGTTGCTGTGAAATAAAAAAAAAAAAAAAGAAAAAGAAAAAGAAAAAAAAGAAAGAGAAGGGGTTATGCCAGGAAAACGTGAGAGAAAGCAGTTTCATTTCACTCTCAAGGTAAATTATAGGGAGGCAGTTTTAAAAGGCTGTCATCTTCTTCACCTTCTGTGTTACCTGGGAAATGCTCAGAATAAAGAAGAGTGAAATGTGAAAATGCCTCAGCTTGTGCTAGCAAGCCAGAGCAGTGTTGACAGGATTACAGAAGTCACCTAATTAATTCCTTCTTTGCTAATATCCACCCCAAGAACTTGACTTGGACTGGTAGAAATTCAACAATTCAAGGAGCTAAACCTAGGAGCTAAATACCAAATCTGAATGCTCTTCTTTCCTTCTGGGTCTCACCTACCACCGGAGCTGTTCCTGTGGGCAGCAGGGATGGTTTTGGGGCAGGGGTACAGCCCCTGTCACCATTTGTCCCTTTCAGCTGCGCAGAGGAGTCAGGCCAGGAGCAATGGCAATCAGCCCTACAATCTCCCCAAAGACAGGGTCACCTTCCTCTCCCTCTCCTGCCAGGGCTTGGAAAGGGGACACGCATATCTTAACCCTGGGGTTTTCTCATTCATTTTTCTTCAACAGAGCAGGAATTGTCCATCAGGTGTTTGGGAGGTTTGCTTTCCATGCAGCCACGTGAGGAGAGGGCTGGGTGTCCCTCCCAGAGGAGGCAGCTGCCATGCTCTCTGTGTGAGCCCCCAGCCCTGACAGTCACCTGTGATTTGAAGGTACATGCATGTGACTTGCAAATTAGGTCTCATTCCTTGGCATGTTATAGCTAATAAAATCCTGGTCCAATGTTTAGCCACTGAAAGAAGCAGAAATTACTATGATTTCTGTTTTTTCCCCTTCTTCTATTAAAAAAAAAAATTACACCCTCCCCCAAAAATAATAGAAAGTTTTAATAAACTCACTTTTCTGAAACAAAACTGAATTCCAGTTCTCTAGGATTTCCCAGCGACTTGATAGCAACCATTGTGTATCTTTATCTTTTCCTTAAAGGAATAATAATTAAAAAACCTTACAACTCACAAAGCTGCCCCGATTCATTGCTATACTCATTTGCATGTACACTTTATTCCCATTCTTCTACCCTTTATTTGTGTCCTCTAGATGGTTAACTCCACAGGGAAGGGATTATATCTTTTCTTTTTTATACAGTTCTATGCATAATGCTCTGCTACCAGTTCCTTTGGACACCATCATAATATAAATAAAAATATTTACTACCACTGCTAGCACCTAAGAAGAATTATCCTGAATAGCTGTACAAGCATAGCCAGTAAAATTTTAAAGATCCTCGTCCAGCAAATGCATGTGAATTGCTGTTACGTATTGATCCAAATGTGAGTGACACCTGTAAGACTCACAGCCATCCAGTTTAGTTGCTGTAACTCCTCAGCTGCCGGCATCATCAGGGCTCAATATGACTGCTAACCTATACACAAAATAGGTTACGTGCCCCACACTTGTGTGAATTATTTTCTTTTTCACAGGACTCACCATTAGCAGGGAGAGAAATTATAACCTCTGTCCAGGAAGCGCTCTGCCTGTGCAATCCTCCTCCCTTTCATTTGCAGAGTGGCACACTAAAAGCTGGCAAGACAGACTGTATGCAAAGCCCTTCTGTAATAAAGGTACGACACAAGGGACTACTTGTGAATGACTGATTTTCTCCTTTCTGCTCAGTTCCCAGCTATATATTATATATTATGGTCTAGTGTTACAGGGAGATTATATACTTGCCATACGGTAAAAGTTTTCATGACCGCTGACTCCACTTTCCACAGTTAAATCTACTGTTTTTCTAACATGCACAGGCACACGTGTCCTTTTAAAGTCAAGCTCAGATGAAATACAGCATCAAATGAACATAGTATTATGGCAGGTGTCTCAGTTCCAAATTGTTTTTCTTAGATATACAGAAAGTTTTTACTCCAGGAAAAAAAACCTCGGTCTTGCCAGTTATTCTTTATTGTACAAGGTTTTAGGTAGAACAGCTGTATGAACAGTGAGAGAATTTTCTTTCTCCTCTGATCTCTAAAATGGGTCCATCTCTGATGTATAGCTACTTTTCAGTGCTGGAAATGAGGTGGCAGTCCTCAGAGGCAGACACTTTCTTGCGTACCCAAGATCAGGGGCAGATGTGTTGCACTTGAAGCACCTTCAGATGATGTTGCTGATTCGGTCTTCTCTGGAGACTCCCCTGCAAAGTCCCAGGCTGGTGTTATCACACCAATAACCACAAAGTGATGACTGGACACCCTTTTGTCTATTCTATCTCAGTGGCTTTCTGAACACATGATATTCTCTGTTCCTCAAAACAAATACAGGGTGTGGACCTGCCACTGTTTGGATGTCTTCAGGAAGCAGAGAGCGTGGTGTAGTACATGGCTTCTGTTCAGGGGGTAGACCTGACCATGGGGAGAAGCTGCAGAGGCTTATGGGTATCTTCTTTCTGCTTGGCAGAGAACATCTCCACCAGTTTTCCCTTTCCTGACCTTTAGATGGCTGCACATGAGCTGACTGCTCTGAAGTTTTGTCTCAGTCAAGAGAGGAAAATTAACTTTCTAGGGAAAAAATCATTTAGATGTATCTTCTGCGATGAGATGAGTCTCTTCTCCAGCTGCTTCTTCCCGTCTGTCACTGATGTTTGGGTAAACGTTACCTCTAGCTGGCTCATACATTTCAGGGGGAAAAGTGACTCTGACATTATGAACCTGCACTTTCTTGCCATCCACTACTAAAATGAGAATTGAGAGTTCTTCTTCCAGTTCTTGTATTTTCCATTTCTTCCCAGGGAAGGTTTCCTTCTTCTTCCTCACAATTCTCTTGTATTAGTCCATGTACAGAATGAACGACACCATAAAGTTATCTAGATTGTACCTCAGATGTTGAGGCCATCCCAGGAGATATCCTTAAATGTATATTAAACCCAAAACAAGACTGAAAATACAAGTTTTGTAGCAAGTTAGATCTGTGGCTTATGACAACAAATGAAAATTGTTGACTTTTAAGTAGTGACCCAAGTTCTTCATTTTGGCTGATGGGACAGCCTTGTATTTGATGGTTTGATCCATATCTTTGGTCCAGCAGACAAAGTAGTAACATTTGGCTTTACTTTCTGTTAATGTGGTTAATTGGTACCTGTCCAGAGTCACTAAATATCACTTAACTTAATCACGAGGCTGAGTTCAGCTGCCTGCTTAGTTTCTCAAAGTTAGTGGGACTTGCCTGCATTATCTTATCAACATTCCATTACCATATCTAGAAGGCTATTTTTCAACATTTTCAACCTAGCATTTGAGTGGGCTATAAAATGATTTGGAAAATGAAGACATCTTCTGTTTTGGTGACAGAGGTTGCGTCCTCACTAACCTTTGGCTGTGCTCTGTAAGGTTCCCGGAGTGGTGGTCATCGTGGCCCAAATTCAACACTGATGAGCATGTGCTGGGTCTCACGGCGCAGTTGGACATCGTGAGCGGCGGGCACGGGCATCACTCCCTGGGCTGGAGCCGGGATGCAACAGGGTGGGTACAAGCTACACACAGGCACTTGGCAGCACTCCCAGGTCCTGTAGTCTAGACACAGCCAGTGGCTTAATTAACAGCTGAATAAAATAAAAGTTAGGCTGAAACTTTAATGTTCCTCAAGTACTTTTGTTGTTTGCTGGCAGACTTTCTGGCCCGTGAGGTGGAGTAGCCGTGCACTGAAGCATGCCAGTCCGACATAGCCATCTAACACAGCTCAAGGAGAGTGCCTCTGACAGGGTCCACAACCTAATGAGAGGTGTGCAGGACCACGTCAGCTGCTTTAAGGTATCTCATGTGGCCTCCAAGGCCTCTCCACTGTGGGTCCTGTCAGTCTGGTGTCATACTGGTGAAGAGTGGCATTCCTCAGGGGTCTGTATTGGGACCAGGACTGTTTAACATCTTTGCCAGTGACATGGACAGTGGGATCAAGTGCATTTTCAGGAATTTTGCAGATGACACCGAGCTGTGGGGTGAGGTCACATGCTGGAAGGAAGGGATGCCATCCAGAGGGACCTGGAGGCTGGAGAGGTGGGCCCGTGCAAACCTCATGAAGTTCAACAAGGACAAGTGCAAGATCCTGCACCTGGATCAGGGCAACTCCAAGCAACACCTTTCCTATGAAGACAGGCTGAGAGAGTTGGGTCTGCTCAGCCTGGAGATGAGAAGGCTCCGGGGAAACCTTCTACCAGCCCTCCAGTGCTTACAAGGGCCTACAGAAAAGAAGGGGAGAGACACTTTATCAGGGAATGTAGGGATAGGACAAGAGCTAATGGTTGCAAATTGAAAGAGAGTAGGTTTAGATCTTAAAAGGAAGTTCTTTGTTGTGAGGGTGGTGAAACACTGGAACAGGTTTCGCAGAGATGCTGTGGAAGGCCCCTCCCTGGAAGTGTTCAAGGCCAGGCTGGATGGGGCTGTGAGCAATGTGGTCTAGTAGGAGGTGTCCCTGCCCATGACAGGGGGATTGGAACCAGAGGGTGTTTAAGGTCCCTTCCAACTCAAACTATTCGATGATTCTATGATTCTATACCTCCCACCCAGCCCACATGAATGTCTGTAATACGTTAAGAAATCTAAAATCACACTAGACATATGTTCAGGCACCTGAGTGTGTTGCTATGTGACTTTTACCCACTTCCCTGTATATAAGGAGAGTAAAAGACAGTTCCTGCTCTTCAGAAGCTGCAGTCTCAGTAGTGAACACTGGTACATGCATGAACGTTGGAACTGGATCAAAGTGATGTACTAATTTTTAGCCTTTCCTGCTTTTGGTATTGCTGAATTGGTACTGTTGGACTAAGCAGGAGCCTCAGTCTCAGGTTAAGACTTGGTTGAATACTGCACAGACTATCGAAAGCCCTGGTGAGACCCCATCTGGAATACTGTGTCCAGTTCTGGGCCCCTCAGTTCAAGAAAGACAGGGAACTGCTGGAGAGAGTCCAGCACAGGGCAACTAGGATGATGAAGGGAGTGGAGCATCTCCCTTATGAGAAAAGACTGAAGGAGCTGGGGCTCTTTAGTTTGGAGAAGAGGAGGCTGAGGGGTGACCTCATTAATGTTTACAAATATATCAAGGGTGAGTGTCACGAGGATGGAGCCAGGCTCTTCTCAGTGACAACCACTGATAGGACAAGGGGTAATGGGCTGAAACTGGAACATAAGAGGTTCCGCTTAAACTCGAGAAGAAACTTCTTCTCAGTGAGGGTGACGGAGCCCTGGAATAGGCTGCCCAGAGAGGCTGTGGATTCTCCTTCTCTGGAGACATTCAAGACCTGCCTGGACACGTTCCTGTGTGGCATAGTCTAGGCATTCCTGCTCTGGCAGGGGGATTGGACTTGATGATCTTTCGAGGTCCCTTCCAATCCCTAACATTCTATGATTCTATGATTCTATGAAAGTGGCAATCTCTTTGCTTCAAGGAAAAGGCAGAACTCAGAGAAATAAAAAGAATCAAGGTTGACTGATAATCTTGAGGTCATCACAGGAAATTCATTCTAGGCACTGGAAAAAGTCCAAGAGTACCTGGGCACAAATTTAGAGGAATATATTGCCCAGTCAAAACTAGTAAAGACCTACTTAAAATAGAGATAAAAGGTTGGATGAAAACAGATTTTGAAAGCCCTTACCAATGAAAACAAGAAACTTTTTTAATGCAGTAATAAAGAGAGAAAAAGTGATAGGGAAACAAAATGCCTAAGTAGATCAGAGCAGGGCAAAAAAAGTATTTTCTCATGTTTACAGAAAAGGATTTTACAGAATCTGCATTTGCATGGAAAAGCTGTGGCTCCTAGGGTACAACATTTTTGCCAAAGTTTTTCTTTCCTCTTAAAAATAAGTATTTCTCCTTCATTCTCCTTCTCTATGTGTCTCTCTCAATAAAGTTAAACAAATTCCCTGATCCAAGTCACAGAGCACTAATGTGGTTCCTGTGCTCTGAGATGAGGCAACAGGTTCTAGGCATAACCAGCTGTTATGCCTAGAAGAATTTGCGGATTTAAATAAAAATATCATTAAAATGCAGTCTATATTTGTGCTTCATACGTTGCTAGTCTTAAGAGCAAACAGGCAACAGGCATTGGACTAGATGACCTTTAAAGATCCCTTCCAACCCAATGTGTTCTATGATTCTATGATCATGTGGACAGTAGAAAGAGCTTGGATGGTGACTTTTCATTCACTTTCTATTTCTGCTCCCACCACACTAACACAAGGCTCTCTACAAGGGTATTACAACAACAAACGTGAACTGCTGATATGCTTAAAAATCTTAAAACTTTTCTATTCTTAATGTATCTCGTTAAAGTCTCCTAAAAATAGAAATCTGTACTGTGGTAGCTCTCTTCCACCTTACCAACACACAGACAATAAGTCAAAGAGACACCACTGTGTCATCCACCCCAAGACCCTCTATTGCCTGGGCAAAGTGACATTCCTGGATGCATTCCTGTTTGGACTGGAGCAGATATTTCAAACAAACAATAAACAATTTCACACAAATTACTTTTAACTTAAGATTGTGGAAACCACTATATTTGGAGAATGTTGCTGTCTTCATGAAAAGTAATGGTTCCTCAGGTTTGTATATGAAAATCAAACTTAGTTTTGTCAGAAATGAGACCAAAAAAAGGTCTAGCTTTAAAGAAAATGCATCGGTGAGCTGTACTTCAGTCAGAAAAAAAAAGAGCAGCCATTTGATTTCCATTATTCCATTCCATTTGATTGCCCATTCATAGCCTGTAGTGAAGACTTCCCAGTTTGCCAGACAGTTGGTGGAATCAGCCATGCCAAACTTGGCACATATTTAAGAGATATACAAACACAATGGATTAGCGGTATTTATATTTCACCCTTCACCTCTCACGGGGGTCACGTTCTCAGAAGAAGGTGACATCATTGTGAAACTTTACCCTGCTTAAGCCCCAAGCAACATGTCTCCTTATTTAAAGATCAGATTATCCCTTCTTCATTGTTTTGCATTTGATTTTGTTTCTTTTCTCCATTTTGGGGAAGGGCAGCTCACTATTTTGAAGAGGTGATGGAGCATGTCAGGATTTAAGGAGTGAAAGGGAAGAGATTGGTTTGGATTTTCTGCCCTCCTTTGTGTGCTCTGAAGCTCAATATACTTAAAGTGGTGACTGCAGGTACATGGGCAGAAGAAATCTTTTGTGCTCTTATAAACCCCAGCGTTCGCTTGGACTATACCTCTATAGTTAAGAAGACAGGAAAGAAGTTCAAACAGTTTTTAGAAGCCGCTTTCCATTTCAATGGGCATTTATTAGCGATATTGCCTGTCTCAGAGATCAGCATTTTAAAGTGCTGATAAGGAATTTAATGCATGTACAGATAGCACAATGTAAAGAGCAATAACGACTATAGGTGTCCCTGTTTTAAATAAAGCTAGAGGACTAAGTGTTGTTCACATTGGGTTTATAATTTTCTGCAAATGGTAGCTGGGTGTTAATACACGGGCAACAACTGCAACCATATAGCTTCTCCCACTGATGTCTCCTCTAGATAGTTTCTTACTTCGCTGGCCCCAAAAAAGCTCCTCAACTTCAGCGGGTTTGTAAACTCTGCATAAGTGTGGAAAACACCTATCTTGCCACGTAATCTTTATCTAGAATAGTTTGTAGAGTAAGGAGAACAAATTTGAACTCCATGTCATGAATCAAGGGAGTTTCTCATGTCAAGACTTTTTGTGATTTTAAAAAATATCGCTAATATTAATTCACCGTGTTTTGTATTAATGGATCTGACAAACATAGCAGATATAGTAATTCCAGGAGAAAACAGTTTCAGAGAAATATGGTAAAGCAAGTGACTCAGTGAGATATTGGCAATTCTGAGGGGAACTCATGTCATTGACCATATGGAGGTGACAAAGTATCACCTCAATGCACTGTTCAAAGATTAATATGAGAATAATGTCATCTTAAGTGTCTGCTGAAAGCACAGGTTATAATTATGTGAATATTTTGGATACTGTCTTCTCACTAAAGGTGGGCAAATACTGTCATGAATGCTTGGTCAGACATTTAACTGGATTTGCTTCTGCCACACACACCTCTTGTACACTCACTTTTCAAGCACTGTAGTGTATTTCAATTTTACTGACATAAGCATTTAAAAAAAAAAAGAGCAAATTTCAAGGTCATATATTTAAGTATTCATTGGAAAAGGCATTATAATTTAGCATGCATGACTATTCATGCTAGAAGTACTTGTATAATTATCTCATTTGAGCCACCAGCAAGGTTTGAAATCAGAAAAAAAAATAATTAAAAATGCCCTTTAAAAAGCAACTGTTCTCATGGTAGTGTCTTCTCATTGGGACAGTCACTAATAAAAAAGACTGGTGAAATCTCCATGTACATTTTGATCTTGGTCTTAGTCCCGTAGAAATCAGCCATAAAACTTCTATTGATTTCAGTAGTGCTGCATCAGAGCCTTCAGCTGTGTAAGCATTAAAGGAAGAAGAGTAGCACCGCTCAAGAAAAGGACCAGTCATGGTTTACTTAGAAGTATCAGTAGGAATTAACTTGCAGATACATCTGTTAACATGCACTGAGCTACATTCTGCTATATTATCTTCCTTTGTACCAAATTCTAGATTCTTACCACATGTAGAAACTAAATTGGAGTTTTCTGGATTTGCACCTTCAGGCATTATATGGTCTGTAATCTAGACCCCATACTGGGGGACACATGCACATGTGCCAAAGGGGTTTTTTTTAACTTATCCTACTTTTTCATTTCCCTCAGAAGTCCTTTTTGCCATTGGTTTGTGGTAGGAACAAGTTCCACAAAAGTACTCCTACAAAAATATACTTATTTGAAAGAAGGCAGTGGAGGAAATTTCATTGCATCAATTTCAGTTTGATATCTGAAACGTATTTTATATGTACAGATATTCCTCTCATTTGTTATGTTTCAGTTTTTTGATATGGCGGGCGTGATATTGTGTGGCAATTTTCACTTCTTTAGTAATTTTTGGAGCAGCAGTCATTTTGCTGGTTTTGCTCCCTACGAATAACACAGGACTTTCTATGAGATCTCAGGGATTTGATCTCTGAGCTTCCGAGATTTGGTTTCCCTAGGTAAAGAAGCTCTTTCGTGGTGTTTCCACCTGAGCATCCAAACCATGTTTAAAGGGAGGGGAAGGAAAAATTAAAAGTGAATTGGCATGTTATTAGATCTGTTTGAATTAGTTTTAAGGGGAAGGGCAAAGAGAGTTGTGTCTGGTGAAGAACACCCAATCAGGCAACAGTTGTACATTGCCTTGTGTATTGTATCCCTGCTCCAACTTGTAGATGTTACTATGGAGGGCCAAAGTTTGAGGATGCTTGTGGACCACAGATTTCATCCCTGTAAATCAATCTGCTACTCCTCTAGTGCATATATATGAGTAAAGAAGGGCCTGACTTTCGGGCATTTTTGCACTATCTGCTGTGAGGTGTACCCTCCTTGCCCTCTGTCAGGCTAGAGATCGAGAAATGTGACCTTCATGAAGACAAGGATATTCACAGAAAGTGAGGGTCTTGTGCTTATGGCACAGAGCTGTTATCAGGAGTCCTTCAGCTCTTTATGCTGCACCTGATTCTTAGAAGGAGTTAAATCTTGCATACACGAAAGACTGCAGCAGTTGCTGTGAGAACCCAGTACTTGTGAAAATAAAGCCTTGCCTTCTATGTTGTACTGTGGTAAAAGACTAAAAAAAACCCCAACAAACAAAACCAAACAAGCACCCAAACCAAAACCTATAAATAAATTAAAACAGCTAAACAGCTAACAATTGATTAAAATGCTAACCTCTTAGCACACCAAATTAATCTTTGATACAAGGGTTTGAGAAGGTGCACAAGGAGAGTCTCCCAGTGGTGGCGTTAGAAAAGTGAGAAGTTTGATTCAGACTGCAATCAAATGTGGAAATTGTATCAGACAGGGATGCTAATTCTCCAGAGAACACGATAGTTGTCACCGATAAATACACCGCCAAGGCCTGACATACTCCATTTCAAGTAACACACCCATCCATCACACAGGCATGTACGTACCTGCTGAAAATCTTCCTAAATTCTGTTTCCAGGGCCTGATCGCTGCAAGGCTGAGGGACACAAATAACCCTGGGACATGCCAGTAATCCCATTATCAGGCAGGATCAGGCCCTGATACTGAACATGCCATCTCGCTGGTTCTAATCAAAATGCAAATGGCTCACGCCACGTTTGGGTTAAGCAACAAGCACCAGGACTATTTTGAGATTTCATATTCCATGGAATTAAGAAATCTCTGAGGATGTTTGTCAAGAGGAGGTTGCATCATTATATTTTTCTGCATTCCAGTTGTGTTAGTTATGTTAATATATTACAGTTTTAAAATCACGTTTTGTTCCCAAATCCTTCTATGTTTTTTACAAAAACATCTCTATCATTACATTTGCATTTTAAAAGACTGCGGATGTTATACTTACAATGGGTATTATTTACATTTCAGATTTCCATATATCTGCACCAACTGGCTTTGCTGGATCTCTGATACAATCATGCTTTCCATTATCCGTCGTCTTCTGCTACAAAGATAATTCCCTTTACCTCCAAACTTTTCTAGTCATGCTTTGTGTAATAACTCATGTCTTACTACCCCTCGCAAGTTCGGTGGCTCATTAATATAGAGCTTACAGAGAGGGTGCACTACATATTGATCTAATTAAACGTTTTTGATTCAGGACAACAATAGTAATGGGATTAATTATTGTAATTTGTGCAACAGAAGTATATACCTAAATGGGCAATTTTTTCCCCCCTTAGAGCCGGCAGAAAATGAATTTCAGACATTAGGACCTGAGAGACCAGAGAGCTACAGCTGCTGAGCTGGTGTCCCTCCCATAGTCCTGGCCAGCAGCTCTGACATCCCTGCACAAAGTAATCACAGATCACAGCATTTAATCACTGAAAACAAGCACTCCAGAGGACAGCAGTGTCAATATCCCACTCTCTCATTATCTGTTTGGATTGCACATCCACACTGTCAGATAAACAGAGTGGAAAATTAAGATTAAAAATATGGTAATTTCATTTCAGGCAGCAGGCACCACTCACTGCCCCTATTATGCTATTGATTACCTCTGAATTCAATTTTTCTTTCAATGCAAACTTTAATCTGTTTGCTACCCAGCAATTCAACTCCCCAAGGGCTATTTGAGAGTAAGTAACCATTTAATCTGATGCTAACTGAAAAATCACCGTCCTTAATGAATTGTGTAAATCATTCAGCTCTAAAGCACCTTTGACTTCTATTTCATTTTTTATTTTCTACTCAATATAGGAAGGGATCGGCGTGTGAATAATTACAAAGTAGCAAGTATTTTTAAATAGAGCAAATATGATAAAAACCCTATTATAGTGGGGCATGTGTAATGAACAGTACTTTTTAATTTCAAAATAGCTATTCATTAAAAAAGAATGGGAGATTAAAAAGAGAGGCTCAAAGCTCAAGGTAAAAGTTGATAGACATTGTAATTACATGGTTAATTTCAAAGATTTATATGCTGTTATGATTTAAAAGGAATTTTTATGACCTGACATTTTCATTTGAGAAGATTTTTTATTTAAAATTAATCTTCTAGCTCCTATTCTTAATTATTTCTTGGCAAGCGATAAATGGGAATACAAAAAATGCCCTATATCAAATTTTCAACAGAATAAATGCATGTGAATTTGTGAACAGCAATAAAGTGGTCCTACTTACGGTAGTTGAATCACTTTGCACTGAAATCCCAGGCTAAAATAAATTCTTTGTATATGGAAATTATTGACACGTTTAGGGAGGCTCTTAAACCACAGATTCGTAGCGTGTTTTTTATTTTCCCAGGTAAGAAATCCAGGAAGCTTTGGCTGAGCCGAAATTGCCTTTCTACTTTGCAACTCAGTTTTCACACACCTTTCCTCCTCCTCCTCGACTTCGATGCTTCCCAGCTCCCAACAAAGGAACTGGCAGTCTGGGGAAGGACTTTGCCTCCCAAATTTCCTCCAGCCTCAGCGACAGAGTGGGAAGCCGGGGGCTGACTCAAGCCAAATGCACTTTCAGGTGCTTGGTTACAGCTCAGCTTGCAAAGGTGGGGTATCCCTGTCCCTGTCCCTGTCCCAGGCTGTCCAGGCTGTGCAGGCTGCACCCCAGGATGCTGCCCAGTCCACACATTCAAAGTTGTTTTTCTCAGAGCCAAGACGAAGATGGGAGCTCGGCTACAGCTGGCGCTACCACAACATCCCCCCCTTTACATGGGTCACCGTGCCTTTTGTTGTCACCGAGCCGAGGACACAGTTGTTAAAGAAGCCTGGGGACCCCTCTAATTTTCCCAGCACCAACAGAGTACACCCCACACCACTGGGCAGGGCTCCCACTCCTCCCGCTGCTGGGTCCCGTGGGTGCGGCATTAAAGGGTGGTGGGATGCAGAAGCAAGGGGTGGAGGATGTGGAATGCAGGACACAGGCTATGAGGTGCAGGATGCAGGACATGAGATACAGGATGCTCTCTCCTTCACCGTGCAGCAAGTTGAGGGGGGAAGCAGCACACCCCAAAACACATCTCTTGCTAACGCACAGCATTGTGGACAGCCGCAACAACAAGCCTGTTGGCAGTCCCTGTTCCCAGTCCTGGTCTTGGCCCTTCCTCTGCAAAATAAATCAGGCAAGAGCATGTAGGGATTGGGTGCTTTTTGAATGACATCTGCCAGAAGGTCTGGGTTGCCCTGCCCTCCCTCTACAGACACCCCAAATCTGCATGGCTCCACTGCTTTCCAATGGAACTGCACAGCTGCCAAGGGAGCCCTGGCAGGTTGGAGGGGTTGGCAACATCTGTTTTCTCTACAACAGCAGCATGCTAAGTGACGGGAAGGATGGGCTCTGCTTCCCCAGCACTTCATAGAGTGAGCCTGGAGGCAGGAGGGCAGGACCTGGGGCTGACTCGCTCCTGCACTGCCTCCACCCCAGCAAGGGGGAAAAGTCAGCACCCACCGTGCTCCCTCTCTTGGAAGAGCAATAAGCCAGCTGGCAGATGCTCAGGAAAGCTCACTGCTCCTGTCACCATGCTGGCATTAAACCTCCTGGGAGCACCTGGCTGCCTCTGGCCCGAAAGAGGTGGTGGTGAGGGTGGTGGCACTCAAGGTACCACAGCGTGTTCCGCATGGCCCTGCTGTGCGCATGTGGGTCTGCATGTGCCCACATGCCCTCAGCTGACTGTTTGCACACACTCACCCAGAATACGTGCAGGGTGATCCATATGTGATAAAATGCAAAGCTGCATACTATATTACAGTTTTATGCCTTCCAGACATAGTCACCTGCATTTTCTGTCCCATCTCATACCCTACTCTGTCAGCTTCGCCCTCCCTAAGCACAAAACAGTTAAGAGCAGCTGCCATTCTTTCTTTTTTTTTTTTTTTTTTTTTTTTTTTGCAGTGCATGAAACTTTTTACAAAAGTGTCTACTGATAGGACAATTGAAATGGATTTAAGTTAAATAGATTTAAGAAAAAATTCCTCAGTATGAGGGTGACAAGACTCTGGAATAAATTGTCCAGAGAAGTTGTGGATCATCCCTCCCTTGAGGTGTTCATGGCCAGGTTGGATGAGGCCTTGAGTAGCCTGATCTAGTAGAGAGGCGTCCCTGCCCATGACAGGGAGGTTAGATTAGATGATCTCTAAGGTCCCTTTCAACCTAGGTTGTTCTATGATTCTATGATTCTTTTTAAATTTGACCCACCATTTAAAAATTCCCTCCTTTCCTACCAAATCTCTGATTCAGCACACAGTTTAAGGTCTACAGTGCTTTATGTCCTCAGCTAGCCCAAGAGGCAACCACTACCACCACCACCATGCCTTCTGCCACCAGCTGACATTCAGCTCCCAACTGCAGCAGGCAGTAGATTGGGCATCTTCTACAGAAAGTTACTGAAACATGCCCAATGCTCTTGGGCTAAATCCTTGTGTTAGACCTTCTGATTTCTCCAGAAGTGCAATAGCCAAGGCTCAACTCAAGGCTTACTTGTGTCCAGCTTGAAGATTTACGGTAAACAGAGGGTGGAGATGTTTCCACTAAGTGAGGGGGGATTTTAGCTTTCCTGCGGGATGCTCGCTTGTCATCCTGGAAATTCCTGAGCTTTTTTAGAACATAAAATTATGACAGTATGATGTACGGTGAAAGGTTTTAAAGTGGGAAAAAAAAAACCCGCCAACCCTATTCATGTGGTTGAGTTGCACTCTTGGTTTTGCTACACGTACTGTACAGAGTTGAAGTCAATAAGGGTACCGACATGAAGAAAGTGTTGCCGGTGTTTACAGAGCCCCAAGTCATCTGGCTTTAGAGGCAGAAGGCTGGAGTGCCAATAACGTTATTAAAAACTCTCTGCAATTGTTCCAAAATATTTCTTTAATAGAAGGTATCGTACACAGAATAGCCCATGTTGGGGCAGAGTATAAAGGTTTTGCTGGCACTTGTTTGGGAAAGGATGCATTAATGATGTCTTATGACCCAAAGCATGATTGAAAAAAATTATACCACACAGAAGGTATTTCGTGGAAACACAGCCATACTGGAAGCTTACACACACTGCAATCCTGCCTGACAATACACAGTGCTTTAAACAGCCTAGTTCTCCCACCGCAAACACTTTCACAAAATCAGAGGCATCCGACACTTCATATTTAAGCTGAATTTTGAGCAGTGTTTTACCACGGGTGCCAAGCATGTCTTTTTTTCATTCTTCTAGCAGTGGGACTGGTGTCTAAGGTCCCATTAGAGCTGTTATCTCTGTGTCTTAAAAATTCAAATCATTGCATTCAGGCAGAAAGATACCATAATAAGCATTTTGAAATACTTAAATGTTTAAATTATATTTGTATATAATTGAGTTCAGTTCAGAAAAGCCAGTACAAAATTAATTTGCATGAGGGGGACTCTCTTCCTAAATCACTACTGAAAACAAGACTTAGGCTCCTCAGGCTCTAGGCAATTTACATTTTTCTAATTTAATTTAATCCCAAAGCAGTAAAATTATCAAAACAATCCTCTGATCTGTATGTACTATATAATACATATATGACACAGAATTAAAAAAAAAGGATCTTTTTTTCCTGTAAAGATATGTATTTCTATGTGTTTCTATACACATTACAAGTGTATACCAACATACCATATGTATCTATGAAAGAGAAATGTTGATCTGTGCAACATATACTACCATATGCTGTATATACCTACTTTCTAATAGGTATAGTAACACATGACTATACATTAAATTTTTGTTTCATACATTGAATATACTTAGTACACAGATGCTGGGTATTTATTAAAAGCTGAAAGAATTGCGGTGAATGAAAAAGGGGGTCCTTCCTTTCCCTCAGGTCATGTTATGCAGAAAGGATCCTCATGTGGAGACGGAGAGGGCTGTGAGCAGATTTCGCCAGTGTAGGACAAGACCTGTTTTTCTGGCAGAAAGCAGCACGTTTCTAAAGCGTCCCCTCGAGTTACTCCCCGTCTTCAGGATTTTTTGTGCCTGTGTGCTGCAGAAGGCAGAGCCTCCTCGGAGTAGGCCTTTGCTTTTTGTCACTCGGATTGCATGCCTCTGCAGGAGCCCTTCCCTCTGCTCTCCTGCTGCCATATTTCAGAAGCTCAAAAAAAAAAAAAAAAGTTGATTAGATTTGTGCTTTCCAGGTGTATCTGTTCCTCATTTGACTTAACCAAAGCTTGTCTAGGCAAGAGGCAGCCGAGATCCTCTGAGCAAAGCCCCTTGCAAACAGGCAGTGCTCACCAGCAACAGCCTGAGGTTTTGCACGTGCTTTCTCCATCTCCAAGCCCCTCGCCCCCCAACATGCGTGCAGCCACCCCCTAATCCGATGGACACACCTGCCACAGAATAAAGCACAGGGAAGGGGACTGCCTGCCATCTCTCATGTGCCTCTTCCAGACCTGGTCCTGTGATTTTCACAGTGTCCAGCAGCTATGGTTCTCAGCAATTTGGCCAAAGGTGTAGACCTAGCCACCTTTTTGTGATTTTTTTTTCTGTTTGTTTCTGGGTGGTGCTTTTTATGCTCTACACACACAGATGGGATCCCTCCATGGGGCTCGGCGATGTCCGTGCAGGGGCTCCTTGTACAGACACACGTGTGCTGTTGTCAAGGGCCCATTCTCCCCTGCGGCGGATCTTCCCCTTAAAGAAATAGAACGAAAAAGCAAAACCTCCTTCCACAGGCTTCTCTGAATTGCCATGTATCGCTCACATGATGTGTAAAGATCATCTGTTAGCCAGAGACCCCTGATGGAAGTTCCTACTATCTGCAATACCTAGACGCAGATAGTAGTGAATAAGAGCAGGATTACGAAAGCTCTCGTCACCTCTGCCTCATGCAGTGTGAAACGGGGTTGATGGGGATAACAGACAGCACTGGTTTAGACTGAATTTCCCACACTATAACCTCTTAGCCTAGAAGAAGTACCAGGTTACCCTGTTCCTGTCTTATTTCAGCTCAAGACTGTCAGCACAATACGAAAATATGTGTGTTTGTGCACATAGTTCCCTTTATTTGTGCTACGAGATCTCTCCTCTGGGAACACGAGAGAGTCTGTGATGGATCCCCTTCATTACAGTGGTCAGTACTGATGGTCTGTCACAGTCGGAGAAAAATGCGTGTATGCAGAGTAATTTCAAATGAGTATCTTTTACCATGTTGGTGCAGAAAACTGCCTCCAAAGCTGTTATGATCCATCATGGCAATGGGCACTTATGGTCTTTTAAACCCACAAATTAGATGTTGTGCACAGGAACTAGAGGCAATTATGTTCAGCTCGGTGCGTGGAGCCTCAGCCACACAAATCCAGATTCAGCACACGCCTCCCAGCACGCTAAACCCCAGCATTTGCTTGTTGATGTATGTATTTATTTACAGGTGAGGGTGAAGTTATTAAAGTTGTACATATAAGTAAAATTAAATTCTGAAAGAGAGATAAACGCAAAATATTCTTAATATTTTTTTTCCAAAAAAAACCACCAGTCTGTGAACTGTGATCTGTAAGAAGATTAGACAGTATTGTAGGTTTGAATTAGCAGAGACCACAGATGTGTGTACACACACACAGAGTCACACACTCAAACTTCTCAACACCAAAAAAAAAAAACCCAGGAAAAAAAATATCCTGCAATGACAGTCGCACAAAATTTCATTTTTAAAAATCCCATCTGGATGGGAACCTCACAGCTTAAATATCTGCAGAGTTAGCACATTTTTAAGGCTATCCTAATTCTCTGCAAAATGGGTTTAATTGGAAACACCTACAGACATTTAAAGTTAAAAGGATGAAAATAACACCGTAGAAGGAAATATTGTCAGACTGTATTTTTGCAAGGGTTTATGAAGGCAGCTGAACTCCCAGGCCCACCATGTTGTCTTTCTGCCAACCAAGCCTATGCAGCTCAGTGGAGGATGTAACCATGAGTACAGCACCAAAACTCTTCTGGTCCTAAAAAACTTCGTCAGTGCCTCTCATTACTTACCATTTCATTAAGTGTAACGTTTTCCCTCTCAAAACAGGAGTGTGAAGTGGGAAATGGGGCAAATTGCTTGTACCCCTCCTAGAAATAAGCAATGAGCATGTGTTTCCAACCGTCTTTTTGAAAGGCTTTGTCTAATCACGCAATGAAACTTTCCATCATTACCTAAACCCCAAAGATCGGAAAGAGAGAGGAAACCACTGCTTGGTAACCCCGCAAATCTTTGGCAAGGGTGCACTCGCTTCATCCCTGCTTCCTGAGAGACCCCTTGTTTTACCGGCACTTTCTCCAAAAATGGACAAGACTTTGGGTTTCAAGAGCATGACATTGAGGGAATAGGAGCAGTCTTGGAAGACACAAAACATACGACTTTCTGCATGGTGTTGGGCATGGGAAACCCCCAAGGAAGGTGGAGGGAAAGGTCTATGACAAAGGGGAGAGGAACAGAGAGGAGGAACACCGAGAGCCACGGGGATTTGGAAGCAAGTTATGGTTAGGTAGTTTCAAAACCATCTAGGGAATATTGTTGAAACTATAACTCAGAAGCACACACTGAAAAGGATGCTGAGCTCAGGGCTGATTCTTTGCTTCAAAACAGACAAGAACGGAGAAGACAAATTCTTGACTGAAAAACTGAGGTGCCAGGTTTTTGTTTTTGAAGAGCAGGCAAGGTAAATGAAATGCTACCTAGTAAACATTTTCTGCTGTATAAATTAAGGAGCTGCTAAAGGAAATACTTTATTACACAACGTGTAATTAATGTGTGGGACTTTAAGCCACAGATACCACTGAGGTTAGAAAAAGAGGATTAAAAAATGGGCTACTGTTTATACGGGTGGCATGAATATTGAGAGTTGTGATACATTAGCTAGAATAAAAAACAGGTTAAATTTCAACACAAGAAGACTAGTTGTACAAGGAAACTGCCTAAAAATTTATTTTGCATTATGCCCATGTCTTGTGGTTGTGGAGGCCTCTGAAGAGGAGCCGGGGGCCATTGCTTCAAACAGCAGTACCACAGCTGGGCAGGCTGGTACAGAGGCTTTCCTCAGCGGCATGGGCTGAGCACATCCACACAGGCTAGTGCCTCTGGCCAGCTCTTTGGCATCTCCCTGCTCTACTGTAAAGCATTGGCCTTGTAGGGACTTGCCCTCCTGTCTCTCTGGGCACCTGAAAGCCTCTGGGTGAAGACTTATGGTCAAGGGCTTTGAAGGGGGCTGAAGGACCACAGGATGATGAAATGAAGTCTTCGGACAGAAGAGGAAATCACAGAATTATCATGGAATCCCAGAATGATTTGGGTTGGAAAGGTTCTTAAAGATCATCTAGTTCCAACCCCACTGCCATGGGTAGGGACACCTCCCACTAGACCGAGTTGCTCAGAGGCCCATCCAGCCTGGCCTTGAGCACTTCCAGGGAGGGGACTTCCACAACCTCTCTGGGAAACCTGTTCCAGCATTTCACCACTCTCACAGTAAAGAATTTCTTTCTAATATCTAATCTAAATTTATCCTCTTTCACTTTGAAACCGTTACCCCTCATCCTATCACCGCAGTCCCTAATGAAGTGTCCCTCTCTTTTCTGTAGTCCTCCTTTTAAGTACTGGAGGGCCACTATAAGGTCTCCTCAAAGCCTTCTCTTCTCCAGGCTGGACAACCAGAATTCTCTCAGCCTGTTCTTGTATGTCAGGTGCTCCAGCCTCTTGATCATCTTCATGACCCTCCTCTAGGCTCGCCTGTCAGTCGCATACAGCCCATACCACTTTCCTAACTCAATAATGAGACTTAAGATGCAAACTTCCCTTAAGAACAATTAGCACTGTAATTCCCCACAGTGGAATTTCTTACCTCTTTCTCCACCATACACAGTGCTGGCCATGATTTCAGACAGTGTGCAAGACTACTTGCAGCTGCTGTTTCTGGTTTTTTTTTCACTAAAAAAACACGTAAGAAATGGCATGGTTCTTACATTGCATTGCTGCCTTTCCTCTTCCTCTTCCTGTACACAGTGTGTTAATACTGTCTAGATGGACTTTGTTTTGCTGAGCTACTGCATGCCTGAAACATGTTTATTGCTATACAGGCAATAAATAAGTATTAAATGCTGTACAAATTACAATAAATATTAAATCTACTAGACCACACTTCTGGAAACCTCAGCAAAATGGCTCAGGGGTGGAATGCCTCTGTCATGCAGGTGGCTTGTTCTTGAAATTAAGTCCATGGATGAACAGTTAAGGCATTTAGAAATGCACTCCAGAAGACTGCCACTGCAAGAGACCTTCCAAAACAGATTAAAACATTAGTTTGGATGATAAGAAGTTATATCAGCATGCACTCTAGTACCAAAATAAATTCTCTGGGGACACCTCTGGGCATGTCTAGGCTTTGAGATGAAGCACAGTGGGGAGATCCTTATGTGAGCAGCAGATAAGGGAGTGGTGGAGTTGAGTGGTATAGCTCTGTCAGCAAGGCATAGTGCTTGAGCCGGGCTCAGAGGGGCAGCTGAGTCGCTCAAGCACAGTGTTGTGCTGACCTAGCTGTGCTGCTCCTGGTTTCAGCCCTGAATCTCCAGCCACACCAGCAGACGCAACATGTGGTCGACCAAGCTGAGCCCTGGAATCAGCAGAGGAAAGCCACCACTTGCCTTAACTGAGAAGGTCGAAGGTGGTCCCCTCCAAGGAGGACTCGGCACTTCATGATTAAGGTACTCTCTTGGCAGCAGAAATAGCTGATTGGAAATTCCCACCCAAGTCCATTATGCCTCTGCTGAGCGTCTGAGCCCTCAGGCTGTGGCTGCAGCTGCTGTGCTGGCACAGAACAACACTAAGATGCCCTGGTAACATCTTCACAGAGGGGCTTTTTGTCCGGGTGGAGGGCCATCTTAACACACCTCCGTATTGCCCATTCAGTGGTGTCCCTGTGCTGGTTTATGCTTCAGTTTGCCTTTCCCTGCCTGCTTGATCTCAGTTGCTCTCTCCCAACACCCCAGAAAGATGCCCCAGCAGCCGGAGTTGCCTGACCACATACCAGAGGTGGTACCTATGCTCCACCTCATTGCTCTGCATTTCTACGGGCTTGCCTACACAGCTCTCAATACTTCACACAAGTTTCTGTGAAGTATATCTCCTCCCCAACACACTGGGACAGGGAGTTTGGGACTCTGGAGTATGTGCGGCAAACGCATATCTCCATCCCCAGGTCTGACCCTACAGCAAAACTATATGCAGGTCACTGACACAGATATATTTAATTCTGAAAGATGGACTTGCTGAAGAGTTTTAAATAGCACTTTGAGACTAATGGGTAGCTTCACAGGGTGAAATGTGCCAGCCTGCAGCAGATCCTTAGCATATAAAGAATCAATGACTGTAAACTAGGAGTGGAAATTGGAAGAGGCAAAGCACAGTGCAGAACTGAAAAGAAATCACTGAGCAACTAATGTGATAGGGGAGGAACTGAAATGGAGAAGCGCATCCTATTTCTGTGCCAAAACCAGGTGGAAATGTGAGGAGGAGATTTTCCTAAAAAAAAAATAAATTAAAAAGCAGTAAAAGACTTTCCATTAAAAAAATGTTGAGAAAAACCTTTGCACAGTGATGAGAGGAAAGAAAAAACTGGTCTATGATCATGCTGAAAAGGAACTTGCCTCTAAATCCAAACCACGTCACAATGATAAATGAAAAGAAGTTAAACTTCCAAATGCTCTGACTATCCTCAGTTCTGTTCTGGACAGATGTTTGATGTATTGTATCTCTCTGTGACAGAGACCTGAGGGTTCTGATGTCTTTTTTTTTTTTTTAAATTATTTAATATTTTAGCAAAACTTGTATAGCTTGTCATGCCAGCAAGGTATTTTTTAATTAAAATGAAATGTATGTATGTGAGGTGAGCCAGAGTTTATGAGGAGCTTCTTCAGGGGAAAAATGAATCAGTCCAGGATTTTCAAGAAGGATTCAAGGCTAAGCTCGAGCTTACTAACTAAGGAGGAATGTAAATTAAAGTGTGCTTACCAGGCAGGGAAACCTGGGATGAGAGTCAGGTTCTCCAGCCAGGGAGGGCGTCCGCCCTTGCAGCTCAGCCCGGTAAGCAGAGCAGGCATTGCCCAGCAAGGAGGGCGATACGAGAGGTACAGACAGAAATATTTAGCATAGAGAAGCCAGAGCCCGGAGTGGCTAAAAGGCAGGCTTACGGGTACCTTAGGGAAGGACCTAGGTAAACGCCACCGGGTTAGCGGTTGCAGAGCGCCTTTCCCGGGGCAGGAGAAGGGCCAGGCTACACACGCGGCTGTCGCAGACTAGAAAAGTGCTGCTCAGCTCCTCTCAGAGAGGTTGGAATGGCAGCCAGAGACTGGCTGACCCGCAAAAGTTCAGGCAAGTACTTCTCCCTCCACTCCATCTAAAAGATTGTCTTGCTGCCTGGAAGGAAGCCCTTTGGGAACAAACTGTACCCTCGTTCTGAAATTTTTCTGAAGCCATAAAACATCTGTCAGGCCTGATAAGCTAGATTTTCATGGCTTTCCTCTGCATTAGAGAGGTTGCTAATAAAAAGTAATATTAGTGTTATATTGTATTATATATTTTTATATATAGTGTATTTAGTATCATACTGCAATAAACAATAGCATTTATACTAAATACTAGTATGTTTTCCAGTGGTCACAAGAAGGAGCCCTTATCATCATAAAAGTGCAACTAGAGGTGTTAAAAGAGCCCCATGTTCAGCTTTCCAGCATGAACGTTGTGACAATTTATCAGGACCAAAACGGAAGTCTTCCCATTAGGCTAATACCTGGAGTTTGTCAGTGAATTCCTCTCTGTCGGGGATTCTAATCTCTGAAGAATCTGACCCAGAAATGGCATTACACCTGAGAGCAGAATTAGGATTAGAGAGTAGCAACCAAGAGAGATGACCGTTTTTTCAAAGGCGATTGTGTATGCAGCAGGAAACAAAAGAAAGGTAGTATCTGGTGGTAAGAGCAGAAGTTGAGAGGCATGAGTTTGTTTCTTCTTAAAACACTTAGTGAATGCTATGGATATATTTTGTTTTCATATCATTCATATTAATTTTATGAACATATAATGTGGTCTGTTTTTTTTCTTATCCTGGTAGATGAATAACGTTCCTCATTTTTTTATTATTTTCTGTGGTTTTTTGTTTTTTCTTCTTCCATTGATTTCACAATGTGATAGACTTGTAATAAGTGGTTGTCCTCTCTGAAATCTTTCTTGATAAACAATACATATGAATCATCATTTTTCAACCTTGTTCTGAACCATTTCAAAATTAATAGACTAATTAGTAACCTGGTAAATTATTACCATAACCATTTAAAAAAACCCAACCACTTTGGTGTGGCCAGAAGTTGCTATTGAGATAATATCCATGACAGTCTTTTGCAACTCTCCGCCACAACCCAAGACATAAAAGCTCCTCTGCTATGTGCTGAAGCACGCTCTTGTGGTGGGACCCAGAGTGCCAAATATGAAACAGTGACTCACGTTCCTCGGGATCCGGTGATCCTCTCCTTGAATATTTCACATAGCTGGATCCCTAGTCATCCTGCCTAACTCGAGGTGGCTGACTGAGGCCCGTGGAGAAGTGCAGGCACAACCCTTCACTCCACCAAAGGTGCCTGGGGTGGCAAAACTCTTCCAAGATGACTTCCCAGTATAGGGATGCACCTGAACTGGGCCATGTATTCAGGTGCTGGGCAGAGGTCAGGCAGGGCTACTTCAGCTTTGGTCTAGCTAAATTTCACTGGCTTTTTCTGCTCTTGCAGTGCTGGATATCCACCTCCTAGTACTATACCCAGCCCCTGTCCTGGCTTTTTCCGTCTTTCTGGAGCTTTCAATCTTCAGCAATGCTGGTGTCTGCATTAGTGAAGTGCTGCTGGGGGATTCTTTAATACTGCCAAAGCAGGATGACAGCCACTGCATGATGATCCTATATCCAGCTTCATCTTCAGTCTCTCCCCACTACCCAGGGTGTTAACCAGATTATATTTCTATCCATCTTGCGCAAGATGAATATTTCTAAACTGGCTATCCCAGTCTCAAAGTCTGCAGCACTATCTGTGTCCGCAGCATGCATATTTTTATTTAGTCTCCCATCCTTCAGGAGTGATTTCCTTTACCCTTCCCTAAGCAGCAGCTTCTCTGGAGGGGCCCTTTCTTATTACAACTTTTCAAGCCCTCACCTTTAAATCTATGTCGGTGGGTGAGGGAGAGCTCCCCTCGAATGGTGACATGCTTCTGCCCTCATAGGACTCCTCTGTGTACTGGTCAGTGCTGCAATTATTTCACACCACTTGCCTTCTGTCTTAGCATGGGGTCAAAACCCTCACACCAGCCCCGTTACATTTCCACAAGCACAGCAGCATCAGTGGCATGATGAAACGCGAGCTCTGCCTCCAACACGGTCCCCACCCAGGTAGGTCCAGGAGCAGCCCCCACCTCCCACTCAAGCCATCACAAAACTGGCAGCTTTCTGATAATGTCCTTCACACTGGAGAGGAACCTGCTATGCCCTCCTGTTGGTTTTGCTGCTGAAAGCCCAGCATGCCTCAGTAATGGCATCCCATGTGCCATGATAAATCTTCCTACAGTGTTAAATAATTATAAATTCTCAATATATCAGTTAGTTTTCCCCATGTATCTTGCCTTTCTCTTTATGTAACCAAGCGATTTCTAGTACTTACACTGAAAACTTGTACAATATTCCTTCCTTCCTTCCTTCCTTCCTTCCTTCCTTCCTTCCTTCCTTCCTTCCTTCCTTCCTTCCTTCCTTCCTTCCTTCCTTCCTTCCTTCCTTCCTTCCTTCCTTCCTTCCTTCCTTCCTTCCTCCTCCCTCCCTCCCTCCCTCCCTCCCTCCCTTCCTCCCTCCCGTCCGTCCGTCCGTCCGTCCGTCCGTCCTCTTTGCCAAGTAAAAAATTTCCTCACCACCAGATCTCCAGAGCAATTCATGTCTCCAAGCCTACACATCTGGTTCTACTTCAGACACACCAAGGCTGCTCAGTTGTCGCCAGCTGTTGCCCAAGCCTCCTGCAGCCAGGTGTCCTATACTACTAGATGTGACAAGCGTGGTACCTTCACCGGTTATTAAGTAGCTATTTCTATGTGCATATATATTCTGTATGAGAAAATACTTTCTATCACAAAACAAACATAAATGCTGTACATCGTTTCCATCAGCAGGCTCCACCGAGGACCGAGGCAGGGATGTCTCTCGCACTTTGTGGCAGTGACTCTGGCTGAACTTCCAGCATTTTGTCTAGTGTCACAAAGGGGAGATGTTGTTTGTTTGATTAATGGGAAAGCTTTTGCTCCTGTGGAATAATGAGATTGGCAGTGCAAGTTTCAGAGGCTCTCCTAGTGGGTGTATTACATGGCATAAAAAAAGTGGCAAATGAGACGGGAATTACTTTTGGGGGGGTGAGGCAGGATGTTCTTCTAGCGTATCAGCAGACAGAAAACGAGCTCAGCACATTGCAGAGAAAAGGGAGAGGAAGCTGTGACATTGGCAGCAGCTGGCCACTCACCCAGAGAGGCTTGGACAGAAGAAAAGTCTTTGGGAAGCTCCAGAGGAATTCAACTTAACTGCATCTCTGGATGGAATAAATCCTCATCTTTCCAAGTGAGCCAGTCATCAAGTTCCAGAGCAAAGAATGTACACATCTTCAGCTCCTAGGACTGATTTCCTCCTTGGACTACCTGGCAATAAGGCTTTTCTTGTGAGGATTTCTATCCTGCGTCCTTCATTTCATACCACTTGAGGAAGAAACCCATTTCTTAATGAGTTTTCCACAGCATAAGTTTAGCAACATTAACTCTGCTTATGGTTTTCCACAGGCTTACAAAAGAAGATGTATATCTCTCTGGAAATGTATTACCAGGTCTGTACGGGCATACTTGCATGTCTGTGAGCCTCAACTGGCAGCACTTATGGAGTTAAAGACAAGTGGAGTCACTCTATGGCTGAAGTGTCTGATCCCAGCTTCCTTGATCTTGTGGAGCAAGTTGTCACGACCTGGAAATCTTCACATGTAAGAGAGCAAAAATGCCAGAAAGAGAAGTTTATATGGTGCAAAGCACCCTCCATATTCTCCAGAAAGCATGTGATGGTCACAGCAGGACTGCTTTGGAGAAGAAGATATTTGCAAACTTGCCCAGAGGACCTGTGTTGAGTCTCTGTAGAGTCTAGGAGGAAGGAAACAGGATATCAGATGAGCCTTATAAACTTTTTCTTTCAATTTTCTCTGAATTAGGAGGTGGACATTTCAGTTTAAAGGGATTTACATGTAAATTTAATTCTCTCTCTTGAAAGAAGGTAAACTGTCACCTGGGTAAAGAGTTTTTGCATGATGTCTGCTTCTTCTCCCTTCTCTTTCAGTAGATGATAAAATCATAGAGTGCATTGGGCTGCAAGGCACTTTTAAGGGTCATCTAGTCCAACCCCCCTGTAGTAAGCAGAGACATCTTTAACTAGATCAGATGAAACTTTCTCCCCCCATGTTCATGGTGTGGAACACCAAGATATATCTGCACATGGCCACCAGCATTTGGACACTCACGACAGCATGAGGAGAGATTATGGCAAGCATTATAACCTTCCGGTATTGAATCTAGAGAAAATAAAGATTGACAGGACAGCACAATTCATAGTTGCTGCAGGCTGGCCAAAAAAAGCTCAGTATCAAGGATTGTGGAGGTGTTGAGGTGCCACCTGGGCTACCAACTCAATTACTCAACACAGCTGGAGAGAAAAGGCATGGCGGAGAAGATGGAATCAGTGCTTCTGAGTCCTCAGAGGCTATCCACAGAGAAGGTTACCTCTTTAGGGGACTATTTTAAACCCTGCACATTTTGTACCCTTTGCTCATCAAAGGGAATGAATGAATGAATGAATGAATGAATGAATGAATGAATGAATGAATAAATAAATAAATAAATAAATCCACGTTGCAGATGGGCTTAGTTAATGTATAAACGTAATATATATAGACAGGGTACACATATTGCAAGATTTTACTTTTCGAGACTTTTTAGGTTTCTGATGCATTTGCGTGCAAAAGTGCTACTGCAACAGCACTACGAGTGGGATCCATGATCGTAGCACAAATACAGAGATAAATACAGTTTTTCTTCCCAGCAACTGAAGTTTTAAGGACTATAGCTCAGCTTCTGAGCATAGTAGTTCATTCGGCATGTTTTACGCTAAAGAAACAACCTTCATGGAGTTACAACATTGATTTTAAAGCTCTTAATTACAGACCCATGAAGCCCGGGAACAAGGGTTTCCTATCTTCCAATCAACTAAAGGAGCCTTCCTGACTGCGGGAGCATCTTCCAGAAAGATAGGAGACCTGAGTGTGGTCTGGATGTGGTCACTGGGAGAGCAGCACTGTATTACTCACAGAAAGATGGCGGGTATGCAAACTCCTGTTGAGTTTCCAAATCGCATTCTGCTTTTCCAAGAAGTAGTCCTGGCTTTTTGTGTTTTGTTTTTTTTAAATTCGGAGAGGAAAGGGACTCCCATACAGCAGATCAAAAGGAAGAGGGAGCTTACCACTCAGAGGAAAGGTCTTTTCCTCCTTTGTGTCCTTTCAGCATAGGGAAAAGTGACAAACAAGTTCCTGCATTTCCCACGGCAAGGTAGGCAAAGCACAGCACCTGAGAGACACCGTATCAAAGGGACAAGCCACGAGGTTAGCATGAGGCACTGCTCCATCTCAGAAATGCTCCTGGGCCTCCCTTTGCCCCAGCTGGCACTACCTCACCAGGAATTATCTTGCAATAATTTACTTCCATGGGTTTCAATGGGAAGCATTAAGACATTTCCTTTCAGGAAGAAGAAGAAGGGCTGAACTAAATAAAAGGGCCAAATTACCAGGAAGAAGTATGAAAGGATGAATTTAAAAGGGTCTGCGTGGCATGCTGGGTTCTGTCACCAGATGATACTGCTACTGTCTGTGGAAGGTTGGAACAGGCCCTTTCTGCTCAGGGAGTCTGCTGAAATGAAGCGCGGGACAACGGGACTCTCTGTGGCGCCAAGCGAGTTTTGATGAGTCTCAACATTTATCATGATTTGGTGCTGCTTTTTATTCCTCTCTTAATTTCGAAGGCAATTGCTGGGATTCAAAACTATGTTTTCTGCAATTGTTTAGAAAAAAAATCTGGAAATGGTGAAGAAAAGGTGAATCAAAAGAATATTCTGTAACAGGAGCAGACAGGGTAGTATATTTTCCTCCCTGTTGTGTCCTGCAAGCATGATCAACCCAAAGGTGAGGGGAACTTCAGCTGCTCACTGCAGAGACTCCAGCTGGGGCAGCTCGCCAAGAAACCTAGTAAGATGGAGCTGAGAAAAAGGCCCAGTTTCATCAGAAAGTTGTTATCGGACCGAGACTTTATGCCCAATGCTGGGGCAGGTGTGGTGACCATAGCCAAGCCAGCAACCCCACCAGGGGAAGGCATCCCACTGCAAAACCAACCTCTGTAAAGAGCTTCCATTGTTCAGGTGGCCAGGCACCAGGGAGCTAGAAAAGCAGAGTGAGGGGTGAGTAGGAACATGTCAAAAATAATTTTTTTTTCCCTAAGTTTTCTCTTTCTCACCCCGCAAAAGGAAAAATCCTGAGAGATCATGGACGGAGCATAAAAAAATGGATAAAGAAGAGGGCTTAATTTATAGGGGAGCTCGAATTTTTAATTCTGTGCCTGAAAGAAACAACTGCCTAGGCAGCCAAATCCTGTCTGCAGAGGCTAATGAAGGCAGAAGGTACAGCACAGACCCCCATAGTAGCCCCATCTACCTAAGCTGACAAATCAGCCTTCTCCACCCAGAAGGCTGAAATTTCCCTCATGAAGGGCCCTGTAACATTAATTGCAGAGACACAACCTGCCTTTTTGTAAGACAAATTAATAATTTCCTTAATCCATCATCAGGAAATTGAAGGCTTTGATGCTTTAATTCCTCTTCCGTGACCATGGCAACAACAAAAAGGGAGGGGGGTATGTGTTAATTTTCTCATCCATGAGAATTTCGGCAAATAGTATGTTAGTGTTCTTTGTCTGTAAGTGAGGTTTTGCTGGAAAGGAGTCCAGAGAATTACGCATTGAGTGCCTGGAACATGATGGTGGGATGGAAGCTGGAGACAGGCTTTAGCAACCTTGCTCCGGTCAGAAACAAAATACAGAGGGGCTGTAGCACTATGATTATTCACCCCAGGCCCACAACCCTCAAGGGAGAAACACCAGCTCACTAAAATGTTGTGCTGAGGGCATTGAATCTCACTGAGGCTCGGAAAGCGAGGCTCGGTAAGATTAGCGTGGGTTGGGAGATCAATCTTCTCCAAAAAAAAAATGAATAGAACAACAGGCCACAGTTCTTAGTCTGCAGTATAGGTAATTACAGCACTAAAGTTGGGTAGTGCATAAGAGCGCAGCAGATGCATGTGTGTGTGCATGTATATGCATATATGTGTCAATGTATATACGTGCGTGTACATATCGCGTGTCCACACCTTGCAGTCTAGAGTGTGTTCACGCGCTGCCAGCTGTAAAAGAAGTTTCTGGCACCAGGATGGCAAATCCTTTTTATGTCATGCACCACTTGCAGATGCATGGGTAAACACTCTTTCCCCTCCAAAACACTTGGCCTCATCCATACGGCTCCTGAAGAGCAGAGCCTGGTCCTGAGCTGCCCAGGAAGGTGTTAGCGGTCATGGGCCACAGTCATGCCATGGTGTGCACCCACTTCAAAGTGTGCCCGGCTACAGCACAGTGCTCAAACCCTTTAACTTACTGGTATAGACAAAACCTCCTCACCCTTTCTTTTGGAGCACAGGCTCACCTCCTGCATCCACAGCTTCGTTCTTGCAAATCTAGAGCACATTGCCGCCAGCCAGGGTTCAAAAGGGCTGTGATTTCAGCCCTGCGGTTCGGGTACGAAAACGCTTGCAGAGCTGATACTAAACGCGACTCCAATGCCGGTGCTTGCGTAGGTTATTCTGAAGTAAGGAGAGGCTGGATTCCCAGCTCGTGAGTCAGGCTACATGGTCTGAGGGAGGCTGATTCACCCAAGTTTGACTTTGCTGGAGCGAATGGAGCCAAGGCTTTTTCCAAGTGAAGGTATCAGAGCAAGGATCTAACACGTATAATCTTCAAATTGAGTACGCCGTCCAGCTGGGAGGAGTCTGTGTTCAGCTGCTATGAGGAGGCCATGTCTCTCCAGGTCCTTGACTCAAACTTTAGGGCTGCTATGAGAATATAATGCAATTACAGACAGGCACAGGAATATATATTCCTAAGCATCACATGGGAAAAGCAATGTCTAAAGGGCACATGTACATTCAGCACCAAGCACTCTCTGGTCATCTTTGTGAACACCAGGCTTAGCTAGTGACAAAGGTTGGGACGCTTCCCTCCTCCAGAGAGCAAACCTCGTTTGCTAAATCTTTGATTGTCCATGGTGAGATTCGTCTGGTAGGCATCGTGAAGCTGCATTTTACTAGCTTCGTGAAGCAGCTCTCTTGAAATAGGAGCCTGTGTAATCAAAGGAGAAAAGCTCCTTTGAAAGACACTGGGCTTGTTCAGCTGCTCCTCAGGGTTTCCTCACCAGTGTGTGGACGCCTCCCCAAGGATCATGTCCTACACAACTCTAGGATTTCCCCAGACAACTGCTGCCTGTTGCATTTTTCTGTATCGTTAAAACCCAAGGCAGTGTTTTGCCAATAGCGCCGAGAGATAGAAAATCGTTGCTGCAACCCTGCATTTCATAAGGTTGAGGAGAAATTTCCAAAGAGAATTCTTTATCAGTCTCAAGCTAATCTGAGTTTGTCTACATTCAAAGGGTACAAAAAGCTCTTAAAAAAAGTACTGCACTTCTCAGGGAACTGGAGATGCAGAAAGCCCCTAATATCATACAGTTCAGAGGCAGCACTCTCAAGTAACAGTGCGACCTGAAGAAGATTTTCAGACATACAAGCACCCATGTGGTGTGAAGACACCTGAAAGTGGTTGCTATTCTGACATTGTGAGCTGAACACCCCTCAACAGAATTACAATTAAATACATTTAACTTTCACTGTGTGCTTAATCTGCATTTCTTAAAATACATGTGGGCCCATTTAACCTCTAGGGAACATGTATCCACTGCAGATGGCTACTGATCCCACTTCTACTTACTATTTTGCCTTTTGTACTTCATTCCAGCTCCAAACCCCAAACATACAAAAGAGTATGTCATTACCTTTCTACCAACACAAACCCCTAATGAAGAAGAGTTTGAGCATCTCTGCTGGGTACTGTTTAGCTTCAGAGTGCCTACAGAAAATGGACAAGCAAGCATCGGACACCCAAAGTGCATTGAGAGAGTGAACTGGAGTTTAGCGTTAGAGAAGCCTTCCGAATGCGTTTAACGCTGAGCATGGGTCTGTCTCACCTAAGGTTGTTTACAGTAAGGTCTCGCAGCACTGCCTTGTTTGTGCGAACTGCAAGCAGGGAATCAGGGTACCTACAGGGGTCAGAGCCCTTCTGAGCCAGTGACAACCTTTTTGCCCGGCTGCATGGGTAGAGCCAATGCACCTTGAAGTTTAGGCAAAACAAATGTTCCCAGGAAGACGGAGAGAGTCACAGATGTATATTTTGTTTACTGTTAGGGAGATTAGTTTTAGCACATGTGTGTGTGTGGGCTTAGACGATTAAGCATGACTGTGCACTGACAGTCAATACTATTTGCATTTTATCATGTGTAAATGATATTAACACAGAAGTCATGACGCAATGTGTAGCAAGTTTCATTAGCCTTCATTAAAGCAGCTCTCCCTTGCAAGTGCAAATGTACTGGAAGGCTGACCTAAATGTAGGAGAAGCTGAATACTGATCCTTATCTTAATGAACAAATACAATTAGCCAAGTGTAAGAGTGTCAGGTATTGAAATGATACCTATAATACCGTCTTTCTTTTATTTCACTGTGATGAGCATCTCCTGATGGTATCAGAGCAGCATCTCATCACAGCACCTGGCAAAAACTACCTGAGGGTCCATGAAGCTTCATAGCTGGGCAGTCAGTCCTGGCCCAGGGTAACCAGCCATTTCTGCTGTGGTTGGACTTCCTCAAATGTATACTAGACTTTTAGGACATTCTGGGAAAAGTTTCTATTGAATGCCTTTCAGCTTTCTAGACTGTCTCTGAGAGTGAAGAAAGCCTCAATCCCCTCTACCAGAGCTGGTGTCCCTCACGTAGTAGAAATCAACAGTAAAAGCGGTTACAGAGAAGGGAAGTAGCATGGCTCAAAACCAACCTAATCGGATGCTGATGACTGATCCACTGGCAATTTATGATAGTGAAGACATGAATGAAGGGGCTCCAGGCAGTATTTGCCATCCTTTGGAAATGTCTCTTGACCAAACTGTGGCAAGGCTGGTGACATCCTTTCTTCATTTTTCTTCCTGATGTTTGATTTGTAGTATCTGCCGTAACAAGCCAAAGACTTTAATCTTTCATGAAGACCCTACTGCTGAGCTGGGCTCCTCCCCTCTGAAGGTTCCTGCCTATAAAATGAGGGGGAAATAATAGATCTACATAGATGGAATGTTTTAAAAACAGGTTACACACAAAATTTTCAAGATTGCAAAATTGCATTTGCATAAAGTTTATTTGTATAATCTCACCACTGAGTATAAGAGTTGATGCTGATACAGGCTTGACGCCATTGATTAATAGGCACCACGTGCAACATATTTATGCTATGGAAAGCAAAGACTTCTTCCCCCTCAGTAAGGGCAGGGGACATTTTGCTTGATCAGAGCAATGGAAACTTGACTCTGTTGTGACTCTGCACCAAAGAGACATCTGGGACTGTCTGGGCTTTCCCAGACAAAGAGCTACATCGCAATCAATTGCCCAAGCAATTTCAGGTGAGTCTTCACACAGTGCAGTGATTACTTCCGGAGGTTTATTTCTAGCCTAAAGTTTTCTAAAGTTTTCAAAGCAACAAGAATTGTCTTACCTGCTTATGCAATTATACACATCTTGCTTGATCTAGCCTCTGTCCCTGGAATTTTTTCAAAGAGGCAAGTAATTTCATCTGGATTGGACAACCCGATTGAACTAGAGAAATTAAGGATAGATTTGGGAGAGGTTTGGGCACTGAAATCCCTGACTTTTAGGTGATCTGGCCTCCAGGAGCTTATGAGCTGCACTCAGACTCCCTACATGGTTGATGGAAAAAGTTGAGTTCTTCAGAGCTGAGCCCAACAGAGCTGGCAGGATACAGTGGGATCTTCTTGAAGGGAGCACGCAGCTGCTTACATTCAAGCAATAGGAAAAGTGAAGGACAAGGGTGCATCTGCAATTCTCTCTTGCACTAAAAGCCCCTTGAGGCTGGAGTGAGGCAATCCTGTCTGCTTGGGATACATTGTCTGAAATCTTCTCCTGGAGATTGGTACCTACGCCCTCTCTTTCAAAAGACTCCACACAGATCGGTCTTTTGAAAACAAAGCAGGAAGAAGAAAAGGTGGTGATAGCTTTTATTATATAATGCCTCAGTATTCAAAGTATATGCTGAAGGAAGTGGGAGGCCTGGGTTCCTTTCCCGCCTCAGCCCGAGGGGCCCAAACCCATGTCTCCCACATCCCATGAGAGTGCCCCAACAGCCATGCTGGAGGCTACCTTGGGTGGAGGATCCTCCTCCACCCCGGCTTTGAAACTGCACCGCTCCACAGCGAGGAACTTCAGGCTCTGGAGGCCAGGGACTGGGTGTGGTAGAGCGAGGGAGAGCATACCTTATGCCAAAACCTCGCTATGAGGCCGGTCACCAAGTGAGTGGGCAGCCCTGGGCTCCCTCCTTGCTCCCCTTGGCATTCGCTGTCTGAGGAGGTTTGAGCGCTGACTGCGGGTTATGGTGTCTGATCTCTCTCCTTGGCACCGTGACTCTAGGAAAAGCTTCCAGCAAGGCGGTATTGAGATGGGTAGAGAGAGTCTTTTCCCCCAGGATCCCGGGCATCCTTGCCACGAGGGCACTTTCTTTGGAGGTAGCAGGCAGGGTTCTCCTCTGCCCCTCTCCCACTTGCTCTGCTGGTGCTCACGTGTGCCATCTTTTCAGAGCTACGGTGTTGTGTGGGGAGATGCCAGGTCTCATTATTTGGGCCTGTAAGCCCCCAAACAAGTAAAATACTCTTTTCTCTATGCAAGGGAGGCCTAGGTGAGTATGAGGCACCAGGCTGCCTGGACTTGGCAGCTCTGGAGAACTCACGGAGTGTGGCTCTGAGCACCTGGATAAGCTCCAAAATAAAGAGTCAGGTATTTCTAGTGTTTACAGGCAATTACAGGGTTAAGTGGCAGTAGAGTCGGGTTTTCCAGACAAACTGCCCCAACACATGGACTTCAGTTCAGTTTATATTCTTTGGTTTTGATCCTACCTACAGCAGAGCAGGTTTCTTTCTTTCCGAATGTGCACACTGGGTGGCAGACGGGGAAGTAATGTCCCCTCCCTGATGTTAAGACAATAAATCAGCTCCTCACTAAAATCGGGATTAAGGGCTGTCCAGATAAATCAAAGTGGAAATCAAGCTCTTTCCTCAACTTCAAGGCAATGGATTAGAGAAGAGGGACACACTCAGCTTTATTCACTCAGTTATGAAATGATTAGGTGTTAAAATTCTAGCATGACTGATATTTCTCCCAGTGTAAGATCAAATTTCCCAGTCAAAAAAAAAAAAAAGGAAAAGTAAAAAGAAAACAAGAATTATGCAAACAATTTAACAGCAGGGGCCAGTCTTTATTACAGTCCCCTCAGGACGGGCAAATGAAAGCCCTGAACAACTACCAACAACAGTAGCCACAGTTAAAGTATCAGGGTTTAAATATCACGTGAGCTTGGCAGCTCTCATCCACCAAGAAGAAGTCACAAAAAGGCACATTACACATAGCAATTTCTGATAGACGTTTGCCTCAATATCAGTTCCAGGGAAAGGATGAACTGATAATCTTTTCTTTAAATAAATAAATAAATAAAAAGCTAGAGAGAAAAGCTGCTTTTCTGGTACATCTGACAACAGCATCAGCAACTCCGACTGGTTTGTTGCCCATTCCTTTTGGCAGCCCAGCAAAATCATCTCCCAGAGATCGACACGTCTCTCTGTTAAGTAATCTCTGCACTCCCATTCATTAGGCTGCAGCAAAGGCATCCCCATTAGCCAATTAACCAACCCATTAGGAGGTCCTTGTAAGCATGGTGGGCTGTTACTCTTTCCTCATACCCAGAGCACCCATCGGCCGCGGCTCCAACATGAGCCCAGAAAAGAGGAGAAAACAGCAACTTTTTGTCTGCAGGATGGAGACATCAGAAGGAAACTTCCCTCTAGGAAGCTCTCCCTAGAAATTTCTCCTTTCCGGAAGGCTCCTCCTCCTCCAAAATAAGCCCGATTACTCAAACTGGGCAGAGGCACAGTCAGCCAGCCCACTCCTACGGACAACACCTGAGAGGAACAGGCTTTGGCCATGCCCGGCACAGGATAAGCATCTGCTCTTGCCTACCAGCAGCACTTGGCCTTTCACTTTCTGCTTTCAGCAACAAGAACTGGTTCTGCACAGCATCTGTTGCAACTATACAAGTGCAGAAATGCACAAAGAACCTTGGCAAGTAAAACCAGTGCAGGGAGACTCCTTCCAGCCCTGCTCAGTCCCAGCAGACTGCAGGCAACTTGTTGCTCTCTCTCTATGTTCTCTTGGCGTGTGCAGAGGCACCCTCCTCTTCTCCCAAGGAATCACATCCTCTATTGTTGGCTGCTAGAAACGGCAGCAGAGACTTTTCCGTAATACTATTTGAAAAATGCAGATTCTTTTCCCTTCTGTGTCAATGTGTATGCATGATGTGACAGGCTGTTCAAGTAAATCTAGCTTTACTGACATAGATACTCACAGAAACGAACACACATGTGTGTGCTCAAAAACCAAGTGAAACCAAAACTTTAAATTCACAGGTACGGACATCTACCCCCAGCTGATACAAAGACAAAACTACGTAGTTTCTCTGATCTATTATGAACATGACTCAAAAATCAATAAACATTAACCACATACACAAATGTGTGATCTACACAGAATGCTTCAAAGTAATTGCAAAAGGATTTGTTGAGTAATTTCAAAAAAAAAAAAAAAAAGATTGTCAGGAGACGACCTGGTTGTGGGAAGAGGCACTTAATTCACTGCATGAATGACTCACAGTGAATTACTTGCATAACTCCACTCGCGGAAATCACTACTCTGCAAAAGTGCATACATGTTTAATCAACCAAAACACAGAGTGGTCCATATTCTTGGTACGATGCTGTCTTCTTGCTGGAACAGAATGAGGAAAAATTCTCTCAGCTGCGCAGGGAGGAGGAAGAAATCCTCTTTCTTGGTATCCTAGCAGTCTTTTCAAGAGAGTTCAACACTACTCGCTTGCCCTATTCATGCCTGGCATTTATGTTACAAAGAAAATCTGGGCCTGTAATATTCAAGAGCAAGCTGTTGTTGACAACAAAACTTTGACTAATAAATCTGAGGCTGTGTTTTCCACCCAACTCCATTTAATGCAGTAAGGTAATTATGGTCCTTTCCTGCAAAATACAAAGCTCCATGAAGAATGTCAGCTGGTATGAACACTAGCCATGTTTTTTTTTCTTCAGACTACTCTCAAGATAATTAACTCCTTCCTTTATTTGCTATCTGTGCTTGAGCCGTGAGGCACAAAGCTTACTGGGATTAAACAAAGAGAACTATTTTCCACTCTCCCGCCTAACTTTAATTTCCCATAGCAAGTCTCCTATATTAAAGAAAGAATGTAAGAAAAAGCCATAGCTTCTTTGTAAGTCTCATGTGCCTGACACGATCCACCAGACATAGCTCAGGCACCAAAGACAGATATTAGGGTGACCAGCTGATAAACATCCCCTCGGCTGCAACACTGACTTAAACTTCATGAACCAGGACCTTATTCTCTGGGTGTAGTCCATGCTGAGGCTTGAGCTCATATTTCAGAGGTCTTCTATTAGGAGCTTTATTGATCATACAGAAAACCTTGGTGTACAGGGAGACTCACTGCCCATGTGCTGCGAGAGGAGCAGCTGCCTCAGGAACAGTAGTGTGCAAAGAGCATCCCAACTGAAGCAGAGGTCCACACGGTAGTGACAGCGCTGAGGGCAACGGCATCATCAGGGAGACATGAGAAGCGTGTTTGCTTTTGTAGAGCTGCCCAACAGCTAAAGCACCAACTGCAAATGGCAGGCTCGTGCGCTGTGGGAGCTGCAGCCTTGGCCACCGTTGCCCAGCAGGGATGAACAAAAGCAAGTGGATCCTGGCTGCCCAGTGAGAGCCCAGCTACGCTGACACGAGAGTCCTGGAGTAGAAGAGTAGAATGCCCAGCTCTTTCTGGTGTTTCTACTGACAGTTGTTGAACAAAATACATATATACCCACTGAAGCTGGGATTTCTTTTCGTTCACTTATGGTGAATATTCCCATTAAAAACATCCTGAATATTACGCTTCGGCGATGCAGAAGACTGGAAGACCCAAGAAGCTCAGGCTAAGGGAAGCCTGCAACCCTTGTCTCCTGCTTCCCAAACACGTGCTCTAAAAAAACCGGGCTACTGCACGCAGGAGAGCGACAGGAGCTCTGGTGCAGCTTTTAACTCGGCCACGTTTGAAGAACGCTGACATGATCCAAGCTCCCTGCACTGAGCCGCTCCAGTAACGTAGCACAGGGTGTGCCCTGGCTCCCGAATGGCACTGGGACTACCTCCAGTTTCTTCTCAAGGTTATCATACTTTGCAGCATGTACTGGATCTGTGGCTGAGATCCACAAGGAATTCTGTATCTCAAAACGGCCAGGGCTATTGATTCCAAGCGATTTTGGGACTTCAGTGGTGCCAAGGTACAGAGTGGAAATCTGATTTCAGAGATCAGAGTATGGCCCTAATAATTTACGCATTAATATAGCTCCAATTCCATGAACCAGCTTTATACACCAAGTTTATGAAATTCATTCTTGTTCATAAAACACATCGTTGGCTTTGCAATTAATCAGCAGCTCTCTACCAAGTGACCAAACAAACCTACCCCTGCCATTTCTAAGTCAGAATTGTTGTATTAACATGGGAGCATATGAATTCAGCAAGTGCATGCTCCAGGAGGATACCGCACATACCACCAAGTGACTTGTGCTGTCATAACCTAAGACAAATTCGCTTACAGGCAATTAAGACAGCTGCATGGTGGTCATGAGGTAGACTTCTGGCAGAAACATGAGAAATTTTTCACACGTGCTCCAGCATCATGTTATAAAAGGACAAATGATAATTCATGTTGTATGAAGTCCTGGGACTTGCTGCACCGGTGGATAATAGACAAACACAATTTATCTTTTACTAAAAGCTTGCATAAAAATAATAGATTTAAGTGCTTGGGATGCTAACCACAGAGAGAAACTCTGAGCAGTTCTCAGAAATAAGCAGCTTTTTGAGAGTACCTTGTTCAATTAAACAACCAACTCATCAGACAAAAGTACAGGATTGAGAGATGACACCAGATTTTGGAGCTGGGCTGCTAACACACATCACTTCTGTGTCCATTAACCTTCCAACTTTCAGCTGTCCAGTCCACTGAGGTTGCTAGATGCTTCAGGTAGAGACTGTACCCGATCCGCATTTGTGCAACTGCAGCAGTTCTTCCATCACAATTTTTGAAGATCTATTTGGATTACTTTTTGGCCCTCATCACTAAAGCAAGAAGCTTAATAATAATAGCTCAGACTGCTGATGACTGGTAAACCCAAGCTGTAATGTATTATTCTGTGTTATACCTGCAAACGGAGGATTTTCAGCTCTTGGAGCTGGCGATGCCACCAAGAGATGTTTGGAGATTTTGGGAATGATGGGACTTAGCTCAGCCCTGCATTTCTGTCTTCAACCACACATTCACAATGATCATAGAATCATAGAATCATAGAATGTTAGGGATTGGAAGGGACCTCGAAAGATCATCAAGTCCAATCCCCCTGCCAGAGCAGGAATGCCTAGACTATGCCACACAGGAACGTGTCCAGGCAGGTCTTGAATGTCTCCAGAGAAGGAGACTCCACAACCTCTCTGGGCAGCCTGTTCCAGGGCTCCGTCACCCTCACTGAGAAGAAGTTTCTTCTCGAGTTTAAGCGGAACCTCTTATGTTCCAGTTTCAGCCCATTACCCCTTGTCCTATCAGTGGTTGTCACCGAGAAGAGCCTGGCTCCATCCTCGTGACACTCACCCTTGATATATTTGTAAACATTAATGAGGTCACCCCTCAGCCTCCTCTTCTCCAAACTAAAGAGCCCCAGCTCCTTCAGTCTTTTAATGATGACAGACTTCTGCACACTTCTGAGAAACGCCTTTTATTGTACGACAGGAGTTGTCACATGAACGTCAACAAAAGAAATCAATCCATAGCAATACCAAAATCAACTTATTACACAAATGCAAAAAAACCACAAAACCAAACCAGAGTTAAAATGATGAAAAAGCAGTGTTCTGTTACGCCATGTAAAACATACACAGAAAGCCACATTCTTCTGCTAAAGTGTCAGATGCTCATCACCATCACAGGAAATGAGAGATTTCAACTCTTTCTTACTGTGCCCCTCCCTCAACCCCCCCCAAAAAAAGGAAGAAGCAAACTTTGAAGTGAGATATTTCAAAGGGTCAGATTAACAAAAAAAGCAGCATTTTCAGGAAAGTTTCTATAGCGTTTGGATTTCTTTGTCCCCTTCTGATTCTTTCTGTAACCTTATTATAAACATGTATTGGGAAGGTTAAAAGAAACTGTCGACATCACTAAGGCAACCAGCATTACTGATGCTGGTCAGAAGAAGGTCCTCCCTCTTCCCAAGGGCAGTACGAATGGTATCGCAGAAGACTATGCTTACCTGGCAAATGAGCTCTGGTTCAGTTCACTGAAGAGAGTTTTGCCCTTAAAATAAGCAAAACACAAGATAAACTATCCTTGAGTTGGCTCTGACTCTCTCAGTGGTCTTTTGAGGAGAGGTCAAGTAAAACGAAGGCATGAAGAACATTCTTGAGATCAGAAGAAGAGGCTGTTCCTAGTCTTCTACACCAAACAAACAACAGTTCTGCAACTGACAATTTTCAGTATTACTATATGAAATTACTTTAATTAGAAATAAGATTCTGGAATACCTTAAGGCACCTCATGGTGAAGAAGTATTTTAAAGGCTTGAATATCTGAGAAGACTGACTTCTTTTTCCAAGATCACAAGGAAGGAATGTAGCTTATAGCAACCAGCTTTGCTATTTCCAGATAAAGCATGAACATTTTCAAAGTGGAAGTTTAGAACTATTAGAACTTTTCTTTAAAAGGAAACATAAAACACCTTTCCATAAAGATATTTTGTCCATTTAACAGACCAAGACTTCTACCGAAGGAAGGCCTTTCTCATCCTGAATCTGCCATTCAGGTACCACGCACTTTTTTACTCAACTGAAATTAAACGAGTCAGTCAATCTTAACCAACAGTCATCTGAACAAAACAACTACCAACAACAAAACCAACAAAATAATCTAAACAATTTCCTGACAGGAATATTTTTGTTACTTTAAACTAAAAATATGACAGAATGCCAATGACAGACACACACGACTCGCTATCACTTGTTCTACTCAGCAATTTATGGGTTTCAAGTGCGATTTTGTCAAAAATTTGTTCTTATATTGACATTTGATACCTACAGCTAGTAATGTCCTGCCAAAACACGCGAAGAAGCAGAATCAGCGTCTTCAGAGATACCTAACATTTTTGTGCGCATTCAAAAAGCTACAGGATCAAATTAATTCTAGTTTAGATACCGACAGCTAGATCTGTCAGGGTCTCATACCACTGAGTCTGCAGCAGCCAGTGTTTTGGAGCTCTGCTCTGAAATATAACTTATCATAGATTCATTTCAGAGCTGAAATGAACTAAAACTGTAATTATACCCTTGGTTTACGCATGCATATCTCCTTCATTCTGATTAAAAAATAAAGCCAAACTCAAGGTATATGGCCATGAGAACGTACTGTTCTCTTAGAGTATTTAGAAGTCTCAGTGTATTATATACCATACTTAATCTCTTGTAAGAACCAACTACTTAGAAATAAAAAGAATTCACAACTGCAAACCACAGTGAGACTCTGGATATGTCCACACTGCTCAATAAAAAAGGTAAACAAATGAGCTCAAGCACCAGACTCTATAACGTGTCTACGCTGCCTTAGTCGTCAGCTCAGCCCAGCCGCTTTGGACCACGCCAGCCAGCTGTCACCGTGACAAAGCCTGGGCAGAGTCTGGACACGGTTCACACCACGGATCCCTTCCAAAAAGGCAATTATAGACAAGACCATGCAAAATTGAACTTTCTTCGAGCTACACAGTCCCTCAGCATCATCCCACTGGACTTTACGCACTCAAACACGCCTTCACATACCTCTACAATACAAACACGGCTCTACCGAGCTGCAGAATAACTCTGTCCTTATTGAGGCAATTTGAACTGAAAAGGAAACCACAACAACACACGCTGGACGGTAACTGTGTGCTAGGTCCATAAGTGGACTGCATAAGCCTGGAGAAGACCAAGGGCCACGTGTCACAGCAAAGTGGATGTGGCCGGTGTGCTCTAAGGAGCACTAGCCACAAGCACTGCGTACACGAGTCAACTTGGGCCACGTGGTTTGGGGGCAGCTAGAGCACCAGACGCAGCGCAAGCCCCATGCTGCGCATCACCGCACAAAGTTCAGTTCCACTGATCTTGGGGGGGATTTGCTACGGTGTAAGGTGCTACACAGCGCAGAAGAAGTGTCAGAACCTGCCAGAAGCAAGCTAGGGACACAAGAGCTAACTTCTAACTTCTTGCTGATGAGAGAAGAGGATGTTATGAGCAAAACCAGACGCGTGATGTTCGTTTTTAACCCCCAAGAGAAGCTGGCTGGTGGCACTGCAGGTAGGGAGAGGTCCTCCCCTCTCTGCCAGGACCTCACAGCAGGACAGCAAGCCTCACCGCAGGGATGATGCTGCAACAGGGTGGCGAGGCTCTCACCACTGGGCTGACTGCTAAGCAGGACAAAGCCCTCCTAGATGAGCCCTCGCACTGAGGCGCAGCCTGTGGCCTCAATTTACTTCTCGACAAGAAGAGAGTCAGTTTGTGTTTGAGTCGGTTGTTTGCTGGCAGAACTGCCTGAAGCGAGAAACATTTCTGTTTGCCTTACTTTAAGACCACTGGGTGAACACTGGGTAAATGACATTTGTCTTACAAAGGTAACAGCAAGCATCTTCAGTATTTTTTAAAAAGCACAGTATTTTTCATGCCCTGAAGAGATGTGTTGCCTTTTAGTCTCTTCTGCACCCTTTAAACAGTAAGATGAAGTGATTTATTTTCTACTGGACCTCAAAGAGTAGCTATCTCACCAAACGTGAAAAAGTCTGAAGCAGCACAGCACTTGCTTGTTTTTTTTTTCTTTTTTTCTTTTAAAACATGGGAATCATGCCTTTGTGTTAAAGTGTTTTGCTGCATGAGGATGTAACTCAGGAATACTGAACCTCCCTCTTTCTCACTGCATTCCTCTCACTATCAGCAACAGCCTTTCAAAACTACAGGTTGTACTTTCCTACCTATTCTGTTAGGATGGTAACTTCAAACAGCTTAAGTTTAACAGAACCCCCGATGAAAAACTTTAAATATACTAAGGTTACATATTTTTAACATATACTTAATGAATTTGTTGTGTACCCTGCAGTAACAGCTTTGGCTTGAAGGCACAAATATTAAGGCACAATAAATGCAAATAATGTATACGTTTCAATGTGTTGTGTTGGAGATAACTTTGTACTACATGGCATTTAGGTATAATGACATGTCATTCAAACGTTTCCTCAAGTTATTTTAATACCTTTTTTTCTTTGATAACCTGGATAAAAAGAGGAATGTATGTTAAATTATTTAAATATTTCTTCAGTGCAAATGTGGTAATTTTCTTCTAAAGTATAGCAGGTGGAGACTGATTTTTCAGCATTTGGATTTTAGCAAAATTAATGTTTACATTCATCTTGAACAGCATTATTTGTATTTTTTATCAAAAAAGTATATAGTAGGTTTTGCTATCAAAAAGTATTTTTGGTTTGTTAATTCTTTCTTTTCTACCAACCTGCATAGCTACTTATGGCAGGCAGCAAGACAGTTGCACTTGACAATTAAGTTGTACGCTACTGAGTCTGCTGTTTAGACATAGCTGTCATGCTAAAGTGACACTGAAAAAATTTTGGTTTTGCTTGCTCTCGAAATATTTCCAAAAGAGAAAAAAAAAGACACATTCTGATTTTTTTTCAAGAAGCTCCAAATACGCACCCTAGGTCTGTTAGGTGTCCTGCACCTGTTTAAATAAAAGAGATCTCTAACATATAACTTCCAAACAAAAACTGAGTCTGCCTAATTTCCTTAGCAATACAAACAAAATTAGTTGGAAAGGAAAACATATTGCACTGAAATTAAAGAAAGAGGGACAGTAAAAATTTTCTTCTCAGTAGGAAGGATGTCCAGTGCAAAGAATCGCCTCCTCCCCTTCCTCTCCTCTTGACACTTGTCACTGAGCTTAGATGATCTCAGTTTTCCACTCTATGGAAAACAGTGCAGGTTATCAGGAATCACAGTGCAGTTTCGGTTACACATAATCCTGAGGAAGGATCCAAGGAGGAGTCTGTGGCAAGTTGACCATTCTGCACAACTTCTGAGTAATTCTTACTGAAGTACACCTAGGAAAAACATCAGATTCTGTGAGTCATTATGCACCAAACACCTCTCAGCCTCAAACAGAATTTCTAGAGATACAGCAGAGAGAAAATACATGTCCTTAAGGAACCCCAACAGGAATTTCAGGTTAGTGGCATTCAGCAACTGTGTGTCATTCAAAAATTAGCAAAATTAATACACGATTTTACATTATAACAAGGCGTGAGAAAAATCGCACACAACCTGTAGATTCATCCTGTTAATTCAGATAAATAGATACATTTTATCACTTTACATTAAACTGATAAGTAAAATAATTTTAGTAGCTCAAAACGTGGAGATAAATTAAAAACAGGATGACAAAGAAGCTGTGAAATCTTGCGTCTGCACAAGGGTTTCTCATTTTCACACATAAAACGAACACAATGGATTTGGATGTTAATATCAGGTTGTAATCCCTATATTTTACAAACTATGATTGACAACCATTGAAACTTCGAGGTATATGTATGAAATATCCCAGCGTTTAATTTGTGCTGCAGAGCAGTTATAGGGCCTATAGAAATGTGATCTCTGGATAGCGAACCACAATAATGAAAAAAGAAGCAAAAGCTTTAACAATGACTCAGCCAAGCAACTTCTCTAAAAGGTAAGATGATACCAAATAATAGGACAGTTCTCTGCCAAGCCTTTGAGTTCCTGAATTCTACCAATTTCTAGCTCAACTAGAAGAGATACAGGTTTCCTGATAAATGTATAATCAGAACATAAAGGAAATGAAATGCTGTCAAGTTTCACTGTTCCACAATCATCAGTTTTTAGTAGCTGTATCATATCTCTGTTCCTTGACAGATGCGCATAACAAAATGAAATAATGTCAAGACTTGTGTGCTCTTATCTAAAAATGTGTTGGGGTGAAAAAGGACTTCAAATGCGATTTTTTTTCATAGAAGAATGTGAAAAGTTTTGTTTGAGTCTTTAAAAACACAAAATACACTATCTTTCTGAAGCTGACACGTCACGAGTTAGGTCTCATAGTCAGACTGCTTTGACTACGGCTTATGAAACATTTCTCCAATTTATATTTGAGAGTGTTGTCAGCAAAGCTCAGTTTGGCTGATAATAATGTCCTTCTCATATATACATGAATACATGTTTAAGACGCGCGGGATAAAAAAGAAACAGTCGTTCTACTGAAACATTCCTGTGAGTATCGCTGTCGTCTATTGTGCATGCACACTAATGCAGCATATATGCATCTTTACACGTTTCAGAGAATATTAAGGTCTGATTTGAATCAACAGAAGAATTGGGAGACCTGTTAAGAGGCACTCCTCAGTAACCAGCCACCGTCGGATGCAACAGAGGAAGGTTAATCAGGCGCCTGCCTGCACGCACGCTGCAGAGGCGGCAGCCCCAGTCGTGTATTCCTGCCCCGTTCCTGGTTTAAAACATAAAACTTTGGCATACTTTTAATGCAGTTTCTGAATGTGATCTTTTTTTAAAACGGAAAGTTAATAGAAAACCTTGGCACATTACTAGAGATGTAACGAAATGGCAGCTGCTTTTCAACCGTCTCATTGCAATTCTTCCCCTGAGCCCAATCCCTCTAGATATTAAATGCCCAAGTCTTTATACAAGCTTCTTCCACTGCCAACAGAGCTGCAACGTTTTTAAAAGTAATCACTGAGGTGAGATAACACCTAGTATTTTAATATTTTCACATCTGTCATAGCTTTAAAATAAAATAACCCTTATTTTTCCCCTCAAAGCACTCAAAAACTGATTGACAGAAAAGCAGCCCTACCCTGATGCCACTAAAGCTTGCGGAAAAGCCTCTCTCAACGCTGCCAAGAGCACAGAGAACACACCGACTTTTGTTTATCTGAATAATTGAGAACTTTTTTTTTCCTTCTTAACTGTTTGATGACTATTTCTCACTTTCCCATGCGATTTTCTCCTAATAGCTCCTTGTAAACTGAGCAAAGACAAAAAAACACAGTCTCATGATGTCAAGCACAGCTCCGCTGCAGTCAGGCTCACGGGCAAGTTAATGCATCCTCGGTGGTCTCCAATTTGAGCTGTGCCTGTGTTGTTTTCTTTGACATTTGCACAAAAAATGGGGATTCTGAGTGACCAAGAGAGACAAACAAACAGCAGCGCTGGATCAGTTTGGAAGCCTGAGCTCAGGTTCCAGCAACAGCTCGATCTTGCAATGCTTGGCTAAGATGCCCTCAAGTTTGTTTTTTTTCTTTTAAACTAGGTTTCATCAGTCCAAGTTAGTCTTCCAGTTTAAGATGTGCAGTCCCTCCTCATTCGCACTCCAACGACATATGCAGAATCCATACTGTTGCAGAAAATGCATTTAAAGTCTCATCAACAGAAGCTCTTGATACAAGCTTGTTCTGCGCACAACTCGAGTCCAAAATGCAATAAATCAAATAATCATTGCCAAAGCATGGACACATGCCAAACCATTTTACTTAGCAACCCACTGTAACGCCCTTTGAAAAGCATGTATATATGTCATATTACCATTTCTTTTTATGTGCAGCATGCTGTTTTTCAACAACAGACAAAAAGCTGCTCTTCATAAAAACAGTTCTTAGCAACCACAGCAGGAATGCATGAGACCAACAGCAATACATGTAGCAGACTTTAGTAGTGCAAAAAGAAAAGCCACTGGAATCAGCTCTTCTGACTAAGCAACTTCTCCAAAAGTATGCGTGAAGCGCAAGGGACAGCAGTAACAAAAACCCTGAATTAACGTCCAAGCCCTTCAAGCAGAAGGAACTGCAACTGTGCTTCTGGGTAGCTGCTGACTGCAGATAGAGTCTCTCGATTCCCATATTTTTGGGCTCAGTGTGGATAAGCACCATGCTTTGCATTCTTGGCAGGAGCTAAAGCTTGTATCTGCCTTCTAGCCTGGGAGTTAGCAAACTTTTTCATCAAACCACATTTCAGCAGAGACTGGTTCCTGGATCTCTTCCCTTCCTGTGCAAAATCACATAACATTGATGTGGTAACTGCAGATGACTATATGGGCAAGTAACATCAGGCAATTATTTTTATATATTTTGAATTATCTTTGAATGCAATTGTGCAATTGGGGAGGGCTGCAGGGAAGGAAGGAGAGGCAGCATGACATGGCTAAATCTCTACAGATGACAGCTGGACAGCCTCACCTCTTGCTATTCCACGGATCAAGCCTCAGGAAGCTGGTCTTTGCCTTACAAAGACTGGTCATATGAATCTGAAGCTATCCTTTTAAAGATCATTTACATAACCTCCAGATTGTCATAAGCATACCACAGGGAAGAAGTCTAACCCGTTCCATTCCAGTAATGAAATGTAAGAAGCTACACTGCAGCAACGCAGAAGGACAGCAGGACTCATTACACAGTCTAGTCGAGGACAAAGCTGTTTCCTCAGTTCTGCAATTAGTGCCACACATGAATTTATGGTGTACGCTCTTAGCTACAATGCTTCGCTTGAAAAACTCTTTAAAAAAAAAAGTTTCAGCAGCTTTAAAAAAATTCTAAGCATACAAGAATATGAACAGACACAGAAATCTCTTCCGTAATCTTCAACAAGCCCAGCAAAATAGCCTCCAGACACGAGCACGCAGCCTCCATGACAGCACAATTTTTCATTTTTTTTCCAACTTGGGGGAAATCAGTCTCTTTTTCCTAGGAAATAACCAGGCACCTACCACCTTGTTTTCTGTCTTTAAGTATTGCTTCCCATCTACTGGTCTCCTGTTTCCCTGGGAAACAGTTTGCAGTTTGTGTTCCCCTAGCTCTGCTCCACACATCCAGCAACCCGAGGAGAGGGAAGCGTAAAGGCTAGAGATGAGACCTTTGCCTCTCATCTTGAAAAACCTCTCCTAGGACACTGCATGCCTAATATCAGAGCCTGACTTCCACGCTGAAAATAAAGTTACACGACTATGAAGCAAGTTGCTGCCCAACTGAGCACTGCCGGTCTCAACTGAAGCAGTGCTGAAACTTCATTGGCATGGAGAGAAATAGAACCTTGCTCTGGACATCCTGTGTGGTAAATCATCAAGAAAAAAGAAATCAAGCCAAAAGCTCATCAAAATTAGTTCCTCAATCACGGGTCATTTTTTTTTTGTTTTTATCTTCTTATCTCTACTTCGGCTTTCCATCTGAAAAGTGGAGATGATACAGCCTCACTTCAGAGGCATATTATGAAAATTAATCCATTGATGTTTCTTAAACACTTTGATTGCCAGAGGAATGCTCACAATTACATTAATAATTCTGTACTCAGAGTAGGATTTGAATAGTAAGCAGTAAATCAGGCACAGAGCCTTGTAAGGAACAAGGAGGCAACAAAACATTCAACAGCTGTTTCTTAATTGAGCCCTGCTCATCCTATGTGCACAATAGAGCGAGGGTTTAAGAACAAAGTAAGAGAAAGCACAAAAATAAGAATGTGACCACACCCACGGTGGCCATAATATAATGCACAGGTACTGCACCTCAAACTAAAACTTGATGGGCCCTTTAAAAAATATAGAAATAGCAGATAACCGGTGGACTCTACAGCCCTAACATGTTTTTACAGCAAGTTTTTTTAAGATCAATGCCCAGCCCAGGTGAGTATGTCATATATTATTTACACTTACCGTTTTGTGTACATACAGAAGGATGTAAGAAATCCAAACAATCTTTCAACTCAAGAGTATATAAATACACTTATCATTTGAAAGGCTGTGTGTATCCCATTAAAAAAAGCACTGAAAATGATGGCTGTGCCTTGTAAAGCTGACAGATTCTTTCGTGGAAGGCTTGCTATAACACTGAATATGCTAACTTGAGATAAACAAACTGCAGACGCAAACTTAATTATCCCTTCTTCTGAAATTACCCGTTTTGCTGTTTCAATCAGAGAAGCCGCTTCGGTCTTGCCCACTTGTTGGACCATTTTGTAAAACAAGCCGTCTTGTTCTTGCAGCAAAATGTAAGGCTCACCATACTCTTTCAGTCTTCCTGCATCTAAAACCTGTTAAATCAGAAGAAACCAAAGTATTAACATAGGAAATTCAAAAAAAAAAAAAATTAAGAGACTACAAGCAAGGGGCGAATGTATACACTTTAAGTGCTAAGATGAATTTTGTATCCTGAAAATGAAATCCATCCTCTTCAAACTAGCATAGCACTTTTTCAGTTTATAGACCTGTTGTTCAATTTCGGAGTGCCCTGCAGCCATTCCACCTATGGGAATTCAATGCAAAGTTATGCAGAATATGAAAATACAATGTTTGTGAAGCCAACAAAGCAGATTATAAGATTCATTGTGTAAGAAAGAAACAAAGAGGCCTAAAATGGGCTCTGAAGTAAACAGCTGTGGGTAAAAACCACGCAATAACCACCAAGACGGTTAAGGGAGAACAAGTAGGTCTTTGGGATTAGAGGAGGTGAAGATGTAATTAAAGAAAATGAGGGTGTTGCTGAAAAGATAAACAATTTCTTGCATCAGTTTTTGCCAACTATGTATTAGAAAGGTACTTTCCCTGAACCTATTCTTTCTACAGAAAAAAAAAAGATGAGATGCCACCAGGGACATGGGTGCCCAAAAGAAAGGAAGGGCGAAGGAACAAACAACAGAGAAATTAAAAAGGCATTAAGTCAGTAAGCCACAGAGGATATATTCAGTCAAAAATATCAGAAAAAAATATGAACAAGCTAATCAAACCTCCAATAAAGGTATCTGGTGTAACTAAGTATCTGCTACGACAAACAAAAATTTATCAAGAACCTAGACTGAAAACACGTATTAGAAGTAAACAGTGCATTTTGTTTCATGGAAAGCTGAACAGGTAGGAACTGGTGGGAACCACATTGTTCTGGCATATGCGGTAGCTACCTGCGTATGTGTTAGTCATCAGAAAAAGGAGTTATCAGAAAAGTGGCGAACCTGCAAATGACACAGAAACATGCAGGTAAGTCTAGACCAGAGGAGATTCAGATATACCTATCTAACCTAAGAGAATGAGGAACACAATAGCAGCGAAAAGTCAATATTGGCAAATGCAATGCACTCAAATACTTAACTGGCTTAGAAATTAATGGTATTGACTCAGGAAGGTGATTTGGGTATCAGTCTACAAGTTCAGTACTTTAGTCCATGTGTAAAGGAGCAGCAAAGAAAAAAAGGGAAGAAGAATTTATGTGAGAAAAAGTAATTTAGAAAATACTTTTGTTCTTATATAAATAAAAAACTGAATACAGATTGCATACTATTGAAAAAGATATTGCCACAACAGAGGGACTTCAAGGACTCATAACCCAAGCCATAACTGTGGTGTACATACTTATTAAAACAAAAAACAAGAAAAACCCCAAACCCTGGAGCTGCTGATTTCAGAAAATTAATAAAAGGTGCCATGAGGACAACTTCCAGGACAAGAAAAATACTCTGCAAACTTCTGTTTCAGAGAAGAAACTCCCATAAGCTTGGAGACAAAATTCCTGTGCGGAAATTTTCGAACGTGCGCTTTGCCTGCGCAACTCCTGAAGGAAAAACATCTCGGTGGCCAGGAGCTGGGCACGTCTCCACAGGGCTGGGACCCCCGTTAAGGACCAAACCTGCGGTGCAGGAGGACAGCTGAGCTGGTCCCTCTCCCCGCACGGGTGTAGGAATTACAGAAAAAGTTACAGACTGACCATCAAGATCGCTGCCGGCTTGTTTGACACCAAGGACCCGGCACCAGGGGAAAGGTCCCCACACCTCTGCTTCTGGGACAATTAAGTCCACGGTGTTTGAATGGAGAACAATGCAGCCGACAACAGCAGCAGCATAATTAAAATAAAATCTCTGATTTTAGAAACCGTATGCACAGAAGACTACGAGAAGTTATCTGCTACTTTTAAAAGTTTATACTTTAGAGCACCCAGCTTACACTACGATTTTCCTCTGCAAGCGATTTCCAACACGGTTTGGTATGTAGCTGAAGAAAGTGTTCAGGGAAAAAATTAAAAATATTAGTAATGCTGCATAACACTAATATATAGCCATTTAACACACAAAAGATGTAGTATTTCACCTTGTGCACATGGTGTTTTTTCAGTGTACTTAGTCCTATCCCATTCAATCTGAATATTTAAAGATTACAAGTGTAATTTTAATTGTAATCTTTTATATACTGTAGTGTGTACTGTAGTACATCACAGTTAAGGACAGCTTCCTTAAAGATGCAATACATTAATTTATCAAATACAGTTCAAAATAATGATTAAATTGGGGTGCTGCAGCATAGGACAACTCCGGTGCCATGAGTAAGTACATTTTTTTTTTTCAGAATAGCACTAGATCATGCAGCCACTCCTTAAGAAATAAAACCAAACCCCATCTTCTTTAAATGTGTCTCTCGTAAGTAAAGAACTACAACAGAAAAACAGTGGGTTTAAAAAACCCTATATTACTGAGGTATTTGAATTTTAACATTAATTTTGCAAATATCTGAAACAACCAGAAACACAGACAATCTTTCTCCTCCAAAGAAACTGGCAAGGAAAAAGGAAAAATTTATTCTTCCTCGATAAGTTTTAAACAGCCAAATCCAGAAGATGAACAGATAGAGTGAGCGATTTGTGTCTAGAAAGATTTCATTCACATTTTAAACAAATCATTAATCTATTCATACCCTTTCTTGGGGAATAAAAACAAACTTGTGTTATGAAAATAAAACAAACATAGGGAAAACAAGTCGTGCTATTTTTTTAAAAAATCCGAAATGAAAAATAAATGAAACTGAACAGACAATATCATTCCCACAAGTCAGGAAAATACAGAAAAAACCCTATTCACTAAGAAAAAAAACACTGTTTCTACTAACTGCTGTCATCTATGAGACAATGGAGAAAATGTAAGCTGATTTACCTGGTAGTTATACATTTATTTACGTATACATTTATTAAAAAGCGCTTAGACAAAGAGCTAGGTACTCTTCTTTGAAGAACTACGTGCTGATAAAATTTAAATAAATAAATAGGTACTTTGGCTAAGGCTTTGCATACTCTTACTCACTGACTCCAAGCCAAATTAAAATCATTAGGACTTCAAAAAGCCAGCTAATCATTCAGGAAAGGTGGAATCTGGTGTTTACCAGCCACATTATTTTCTGATCAACTTGCACGCAACGCTTATCACTGCACAATACGACTGAATCGAACCCAGATGCGTTCCAAGGCCGTTGTACCAGTGGAACTTGATACAGAAAAGCCAGAGAAGCCTGAAGCTGGCGAAATCAGATCAGGAGGGTGATTATGGAGGACACATGCAGGAGCACGGGACTCTGAATCAGACTGGGATTTCATTACAGACCTCAGCGTAGACTTTGCGGGGAGGGGGGTTGGATTCTGGACAAATCAGTCAACTTCCCGGCTCCTCACTCAGACTCTTTGGAATATACATCAAATAAAAACTCACTCTCATTCTGTGGGAGTTAGCTCCCTGTGAAACACTTAAAACAGCCCAGAGTAAAATAAAAATGAACACAAAAAAGCTATATAAACCCAAAGCAGTCATATGTAAACTAGGGCCAGATTCTCCACTGTCTTGTACTGGTGGTTTCTTTTACCTCACCTGCACTGTTCTTGGCTTTGTAGTCACATTCTTACGACTTCAACAGGACTTTTTCAAGTGGAAGAGTAACTCCAACAGTACAAAACTTACAAAAACGGCTGCTGGTGATCATGTGAAAGAAAGCACGCAGAGGAATTCTTATTCAGTGGAATTTGTTCACACCCTGGCGAAAGGCGAAACTGCTCTTTACTCACAGCTATCCAAATTATCCTTACTCAGGTAGCACTACCCAGATGTCTTCGGTTCAAATAGGGCTCAAATGCTATATTCTTCTTAGGTAAAATCCCCTCATGCCACCTAATTCCTCTACATCTAATGTTTCACCCTGGTTAAATAGCCTGGGGCAGTCACTGCTCATCCCAGTTGTGATTTATTTTTTTGGAAGGATAAGCACTGTGTTAGGTAGAAGGCAACATGGTTTTGAACAACACTTTGACATAGAGGCACAGAATAACATAGAAAGAGTGAGGTTAAAAACATGTCATGAAACAGCAGAGAAACAGAAGCACTTAATTTTGACTGACCTGCAAAGGTAAACAAGAAAACAGAGTTATCAGCCATTTAAATGTGTTCATGTTAACTCTAGCTAGCACAGAAAGACTATTTGCCTACGACACCAAAATGTTGCTGAATTAAATTTGTATCAGATTTGGCAGTCACAAAACAGTTGTCCCTTCTGCCTCATCCGTACTGTACTAGAGTATCTACCTCCACTTTGCCTACGATCCCGCAAAAAGAACCCCCAAATGTTGCAGTATTTCCATTCCATAGCCTCACAGTTTAATGCATTAACCAGGGCAAAAAAGCATAGGAGGGAAGACAGAAATGAAACGATGAAATGGTGAAAGAGAAGTCAGAGATCCATTTCACAAAGAAAAGAGAGAAACGAGATGACAACTGACGAGGATACTACATCGAGATAGTTTCCAGCAGAGACCTAGGCAGCAGAAGTGAATTTAAAATCTTCTCTGTGGATTGGTACAAGTAAAAGAAGCATCACTGGCCACAGAAAGAGAAAGAACATGGGCCCTTAAATTTGCTGTAACAAATACCATGTACTTATGGCTATCCATAGACACAAAAAAGAAAGTTCTAAATCCTGCATTTTCTAACTTTCAGCAACAAAAGCAGACAAACCAAGAGAACAATAGTTATAAAACACTCTGAGAAAAAAACAGTCAAAGGTTGGATGTGTTCAGCAATAGAGGAGGGGGGGCATGGGAATTTATTTCAATTATTATTGAGGAATGACTAGTATTCTTATTCACGTTCATCCTCACCATAAAGCCAGAGGGAAAATGGGACATTTAAGAGTTGATCATAAATGTTTTTATTTCCTATTCAAAAGGAAAATAATTCAAGCAAATTATCTCCTAGGGAATACATCTGATTTAATTTAGTCTTGGAGAAGACATCACCAAACAACAAAATTATTACTAAAGTTCAAAACTCCGCTAGGAGTACAACTTTGAACAATGTTTTCCTCAGAGAGCATACATCAAGATGATCTTCAATAAAGTCCTGGGAAGAGAAGAATATTCAGTAGATGCTTCTGGTTACATCATATTATAAGAAATATATTTACCCAAGACAATACATAGTTTTGTGGGAAAGAGTCAACAGCCTGTGCTCCAGTTGGCATTAAGTTCAGACGCAAGCATGTTCTGCCTCTTCCGTCTCATCATGGTTTGTCAAAACAGATCAGAAACACGTACATACTTCTCTGAAGAATCATTCCTAAATATCAACCTATCTAAACAGGTTTACAAACATCGAAGAACATTGAGAAGGCTGCACATGTAACTTAGGAACCATTTTAAAGTTGGGGTTTTTGGTTTTTTTTAATAGTGTTTTTTTTTCCCTCCAGTTTTTAGGTTTAACCTAAGCACTCCACAAGCTCCTTCAGGGTTCCTATACAAACTACTCTACCTGTAACTCCAGACAAATTTGCTGTTAAATAATGCACATCTCATACACTATGTGTACAAACAAAGCAGAACACACTTGGACATTTACCTTGTTACAATCTGAATTACTATTCTCAGACTTTCCAAATATTTCACCTCAGCAGAGATTAATTTTGCTGTAACAATGTCAAATCTGCCACTGGTCACTAGGATTTGACATGCACCCCCCCCCCCCCGCCCACTTCCCCCTGCTTCACAGAAAAGGTAATTTCAGACATTTTGTCCTGTAACCAGACATAGTGGATTTCTTTAAACTGAAATTCCTCTTGAGCTATAACTCAGGAAAAACTGAGCATGAAATGCTGCCTGGTAAATCATTCCACATATGTGCTATCTCTACCTTCCTTGCAGTGGCTTAAAAATCTACCTTCTTTTTCTCCATCTGATGGCAAGCCATTGTAAGATGGCTGGAATGTTGTGGGAAAAACGTCAATTATGTATGTAGTAATGAGTCTTATTCTACTGATAATCACTTGATATTAACTCCTTCTGCATCTTGCTGGAGGAAAGCAGCCTGTTAACCAGCCACTGCAGATGTTTCTTGTACTGTCCAGTTTCTTCACCTCAAAACATCTGATACACCAGCGCAAGTTCAACCTTTCCCTTAGTGAGTACGAAGGGACATCACACCAGTTCTTACCACCAGCTGTACATGCTGACAAAACTCTTCCTTGGTCAATCAGTAATGACTGTTTCCATCACTGTAAAGCCACATTTCTCAATCGGGATTGCAGAACGGCTCAAATGTGGCCCCGGAGAGAGAAAAGATATACTCCAGCTTAAGAAATGCCACTCTCTAATAAGGCTTTTGAGGGTCTCAGAAAGCTAGATAAGCTACAAGGATATTATATTTCTCAAGAGGTTACAGAATATTGTTGCAGATGACTGGGCATGTCTCTTGGTTTTATCAGTTTCTGATGACAATGAACTTGTGGCTCAGCTGCCACGCACACAGTTTTACCTTATCAGAAACTCTCTGCTCAAAGCATCAGCCACCAGCATGGCCTGTGCTAATTGCTTTTCAACAGTCAATACAGTATTTCTGAGAGAGCACAAAATCACTCTCCATAGATGTGTTAGTATTTCTAGTATGGTCTGGATTCCACACCATTGTTTGAAAGAAATATGACCCAATCGTATTGTCCTTATACGGTCCTCTGAAGAACGAGAAATCAAGGTTCATCAAACACTGGCTTCACTTCCTGCAGTAATTCAAATCCAGCTCTTCATCTGAATGCTCCCAGCTGAAGTACTGCCTCAATGATTAGCTGTTTTATTTAGGCAAAAGAAGAATCTTGCTGGGCAGCCCTCTTGAAATGGGAGCAGCTTTTAAGAACTCAGAGATGTCAATGTTTTGGAGAGGTGTGGCTTAAAACTGGCATACAGAATTTTACAATCCTGGTATCATTTCAAGCTCATTGGGATTTTGACTCATTTTAGAGACAGCTGGGCCAGGTGTGGTATTTACAACTGTCATAGACACTTTACTTCAGCTGACGACACTTGCTCCAATACATGACCATGGCACATAGCTCAGTATTTAATGCAGAACCTGGCCCAACTGTATCTTCTCTTAATGGTTAAGATGCATAAATTACTCAGCTTTGAAAACAATGTGTTCACTGTTGATATTTGTGGAACTCAATGATTAAATTCCAAGAAAGGACATGGAAGGATCATTTTTTTTCCCTTGCGGTTTACTAAACCTCAACCCATTTTCAGAAGATCTGGGAATGGCAGAAATTGACTTTGTTCAGATTCAAAACGAAACTGATTTCTGAAAAATCACTTGCTAAATGCTCAGCTCTTCCAGAAACTCTGCAATTCTTGAGTTGCCAAACAAAAGGAGAAACCTAATGGTTCACATGCCCTTTGCTCGCCTTCAGTTGGCCAGATGGGTTCCAACACAGCTTGGAGCCAAGCAGGCAGGTTGGCATTAATCACACGCATCATTTGGTGGAACCACTTAAAAACTCTCAAGAGTGTTCCTAAAATATTTCATCAGCCCTTAGAGTTAAGCGTCGAGATGTTTCCCAAATTTTCACATTTGATTATCTGAATCCTGAAAATCTGGACATCCAGACAATTTACCAAGCACCTTACAGAACACATTTACACAATCAATATTTTTGCTGTGTAGATACTGATACTGACATTCAGGTATGCTGAGACTCAGTATTCTTTCACTTTCCCTCTGCAAGACATCTCACCTATCACCATTAATTTCTATCTTCCGCTCCATACAGGTCTGCTTCTATGACTGTCCTTCACATTCTTATCTTTACAATTCTTTACCCAAGAGATTTGGGTCCCACAGTACAGCTGGGTTTTTTCTTAGGTTGAATAAAAAAAAATAGTAGAATTAGTTCTAATATTCCCTAGTTCATATTTTCAAGACAGAGGCTTAGTCAAAAATGGAGTTTTATTAGTGTTTTTTTCCTTTTCAATAATGACAGCAGGTGCACAAATATGAATATAGCGACCTTACCGTATTCACATCCACAATGTACTTTAAGGTTTCTATGAAGAATTAGGTGCCTAAGTATCTTCGGAGACCTGATCTCTGGTTTTGAAAATGTGGCACTCATTCAAGCTACTATAATCCATTAAGCTCCCTTTATATTCTTTTAACAAAACAGACTTCAATAGCACAAGTATAATATCCAGTAATATTTCACCGCACTGCAGATACTGGGCAAATATAAGGTCAAAACCCCTTTCAGCTCTGTTACAGAATAAAAAAACCCAACCTTGTAGTTCTCCTACTTTAGAATTTTGAAGGACTGAGCAACAGCTCTGAATGTAGCCTTAATTACTTCTACTTTTCAGAATGTTTCATGTTTTTCCATCCCAGGCTCCATGAAAATTCATGGTCTTGCCAACTGACTTCTCTCAGACATTTTACGCACTTCGGGTAGTTCTCTGATAGCAGGTAGCTCTCCACCAAAAAAACCCCAGTCCTACGTGTATGTATTTTAGATGAGAGTCAATGACAACACACAGTTTTCACAGAGGACTGTTCTACAAACAGGACTGCCCATTTCTGTATCTTGTGACTTACGTAACCCTCCTAAACAGCATGCCCAAGATTTACTATCAAATACATTTGTTTTCCAGCAGTGATATTTAAGTAAGTGACAAAAAAGGCACCAAAAGAAAAGCCAGTAGACCGCAGTATTTATGGGTTTAACACTAACACAGGCATACCACCAGCACCTTCCTACACTCTCCACATCTCCATCTGAAACTGAGCCACTGCAGCGAAAGCTCACATGAAGGTACCAGTAGGGCAGCTGGGGCTCCCCCACTTCTCCAAGATCTTTGCTTTTCACTGGGCTGCAGATTCAGACTCACAGAATCACAGAATGTTAGGGACTGGAAGGGACCTCGAAAGATCATCAAGTCCAATCCCCCTGCCAGAGCAGGAATGCCTAGATTATGCTACATAGGAATGTGTCCAGGCAGGTCTTGAATGTCTCCAGAGAAGGAGACTCCACAACCTCCCTGGGCAGCCTGTTCCAGGGCTCTGCCACCCTCACTGACAAGAAGTTTCTTCTCGAGTTTAAGCGGAACCTCTTATGTTCCAGTTTCAGCCCATTACCCCTTGTCCTATCAGTAGTTGTCACCAAGAAGAGCCTGGCTCCATCCTCGTGACACTCACTCAAGATTATTCTTCCTCTAGCTCCACGACGCCTGCATTTCTGGCAGCACAATGCTTCTAAGGAAGGGTGGACACTGATCTTAAACTGACTGGCCTGAGTACGCTGGTGGGTACAGCATCCTCCTGGGAATGGGGAGCACAGCATCCAGACCCCCTCGGACAGAGGACCACGTAAAGCACAGATTTCTGCACTTGCTTGAAGACCACTGTCATCACCATGATAAGGAAGGGCAGCACTGCCATCACTATTATGTTCTCTTAGGCATCTGTTAACACCATTGCCTCATCTCCAACTGGATGGATGAACAATACTCATGTCCAACACTGGGTCAGATACCAGAACTCCAGAGTGAGACAAGCACTCCGACATTTTCTACCACACAGCATTTTTCTGTCTAGCTGTAGGTGACTCCCCTTTCACCACACAAACTGCCTGATCTCTCTCCAGATTTTCTCCCTTGCTTTCAAGATGTTCACACCTACTCTTGGTGGACTCATTGCCCTGCTGAGGTTAGATGTCTGGAGTGCATGAAACACGGTGCCTGATTTATGAGGCCCAGATGTTCCACCACAGTAAATGTAACGTCAGGAAAACAAGAACTGAACGGAGGAGGCTTACCGGAAAGACGTGGGAAGTCATTTTCTATTGACCAAAAAAACAACTCAAGTCTGGCTGTGAAGTACGTTGTATTGTTATCCTGAATGTTAAGTCATTTCAGAATGTAACCACAACAGGTTTTCCCATAAATAAATCAAATCTCTTCCCATGATTCTCTTCATCAAAAACTTCCTATTTGAATGACAGTTTTTAATTACTAGATCAAGTTCTGCTTGCATAAAGAGTTTCCATTTCAAAGAAGCATTACACTGATATGAAAAGTCTCTGCAGAACAACATCCTTGTCATTGGAAAATGTGCAAGTTTTGTCTACTCTGTGGCTTTCCTATAGAGAGACCACGGCACAGTATCTAGAGCAAACAGCTGCATCAGGCTCTTGTCAGTTGCATATACTTAATTTGCTACCGATCCACTACGACCCCAGGTGAGCCTCAATTTCCGTATGCTTTGTAAAAGCAGTTTCTAAGAGGTATCTCTCAATCTGGAGAAGGAAGCAAAGCAGACGGGAAGGAGCAGGTGATGGGGATTTTTACGAGGTCGCACTGGAAGTCTTGGGAGTGGTGCCTTCTGGCTGTCCCAGGGCTGCTCCCGGTGGGGTCTGGTGAGGTGCAGATACAATTTACATAAAAGGTCCTCACTCTCTAAGGTGACGACAGGGCAGTAAGAAGCTGTTGTGGTGGGGGGGGATGCTACATGGAATGAGGGGCCAGGAGAGCAAGCCTGAGAATGAGCTTCTGCTACAATTTGCCATCACAGGAGAGGCAGCTGCAGCATCTGCCCTTGTGCCAGGGAGCAAGCAGGGTGGCTGCCTGCGTCAAAGAGGTAGAATGGGTACTGCTAGCACCTGACGGGAGGAGTTACAATTTGAGTTCTCAAACTAATGAAGAAAAAGGAATGAGAAGATGCCCTATGAGACTTTGGAGCAGTACAGAGGGAAGAAAAAAAAGAAAGAGTTTGAAAACCACTGTATTATAATTTTATGGTAGTATTATTTGATGGTCTGACTTAGCAAGTCTTTCCAACTTTGGTTCCAAAGATTGTATGGATACTTCCCTATCTCACCCAGGTGTTTGAAGTTTAATTAATTAATGTTTGTAAAGAGCGTTACAATTTCCAGATGAAAGGTCCCATGCAAGTGCAATGTAGTATTACTCATTGAGGTGATTGGGTTAGAGAGTATCACGTTACACAATACAGCTCTTCCCTCAATGATTTTAAGCGTTTGAAGTGCTGATAAAATGTGTTTATCACTAAGATAGATATAATGGAAATGCTCTTAAGGCGTGACCTGGATTATGAAACCAGAGGTATGGTTTTGGGAATAGAACAAACGAGAATTAAAACAACTCCTGAGGCCAGATTTGTCTATAGTTGTATAAAATGTATTCTGTTCTTCCTTTTTTCCCTATTCCAGTAGGCTTTTCTTCTCTTCTAAAATAGAACCGGTTATTACGATGGGTGTGAGCAGACATGCAACAGTTCACGTTCAGTTCCTATTTCCATACTCATCCAACTTGACATTTTCTCATGACTTTCTCAAAAGTATTTTCTGTTCTTTTTTTTTTTTTTTCTTTTTAAATATTTGGATTAACCCTAAAGAGGAACATTTGCTTTTCTGGAAGGCTCTGCTTTAACCACCCATTAAACTGAATTAAATCAAAAGCTTGCGGACAACGCCAAAGTGGAGATTGTAGTCAATATGCTTAAACCATTCAAAGTTACTAAAACATTCAAAGCTATTTAGATCTCGACAGGCTAAAGGCACAGTTCAGCACTGTATGGTGATCAGTTTTGACCCCTTGGTAGAAGATAAGGGTAAATGGTGGTGGCCAGGGGACTGGAGCACTTGACTTGTGAGGAGAGGCTTGTCCACCCTGGATGGTGTGAGGAGACTTAAGAGCCATCTTCCCATACCTACAAGGAAGTTACTGAGAAGCTAACCAGGCTCTTTAGTGAGATACACAATGGGAAAACAAGAAAGAACTGCCATAAACTGAAGGGAGGCTTCAACTGGATACAAGGAAAAAAAAGATTTCATGGCAGATAATTAAGCTTTGGGGCAGGCTGCTCAGAGAGACGCTGCAATCTCCATCATTCAAGGTTTTCAAGATCCAACTGGAAAAAACCTCGAGCAACCTGATCTGAAATTAGTGCTGATCCTGCTTGGAGCAGGAGGTTAGACTAGAGACCTCCTGATGTTCCTTTCAATTTGATTCAATGGGAAGGGAGGGAAACCCTAAGATTATGTTCAGGTTACACACACCTATTCAGGAATGGGCTTGGATTTTTGTGATTGACATAAGAGAGTTGAACAAGTTTTCTCAAAATTTGTTTGAAAGTAACTTCACTTACTGTTTTGACAAAAGACAATTGTTAATATCCTAACCGCCAGATTCCATTTTTGTTTTTCTTCCCTTGTTTTCTAACAAACTTACCATGATAGCAAACAACAGAGATTTGACATGGCTTATAAATGAAGGCATTATTGCATCTTGAGGTCTCGGTTAAAAGGGAAACAAAACCATATTGGGTAATGGAAGAACAATGCACTTCAGTCTGTGCATTTTTAATCTTAAATAAGAATCTGCATCAAGTTAAGTTTGTGAATTACTAAGACACATTATTAATTAGCCCAATCTTAAAATACATTGAAAGCTTTCTTTAGCTGTGTCATCTCAATTTTTCTGATATTTAAGTAAATGAACAAATTTCCATGAATGCTGTTTTTATTGTTAATGACACTCATTAACACTAAGTCTTCTAGAGGGACATTCTTTCTCCTTGCATTTTTAGTACACATTTCTTTTTATTCTTAGGAAATTCTGCTATATGTAAGTAGGAGTTACATATCTGAGTAAACCAAGTAACTAAAAGTGTATACAAAAGCACACCTGCCATAAATCTGATCATTCTAAATATGCAATTGTATTTCTGATTTGTCTGGAAACCGAATCAATAACTTAATAAGTATGTCAAGAAAACAGGTTTGTTAAGGGGTCACGTGTCAGTTTCTTCCTTTTTATCTGTCCTATGCGTCTCACTTTCCCCTTTCCTCCAAAAAATTAACAGATATCTGTAAGAAGATCAAAACGGAACAATGCAAAAGGATGCAAAATATTTAAGAGTCACTAACGACTGGACTCAAAGGCACATCTTGCAAATCTGTTCCTTAAAATTCTAAAGAAGTCAAAGGCTTTCATAAAAAGACTGTGTTAGATAATGTATGAACATAAATGGACTCTTAGAAAACTAGTAATCTTAATAGCTGCTAAACTAAAAAAGTAAGGTTAAGAACAATGTACAGACTCTAAAATGCAATAGAGTAGCTGTATAGTTGGTAATTATACTGAGCAGTTTGGCGAGAAGGGTGATTTCTATGCTTTGTTCCACTGACTTTTGACAAAAAAAGTAAATAAACCACCTACTTTTTCATTATAACTTCACAATATTAAAGGTAAAACTAAGAAAACATCTTCATGGAAAGAGCATTCTATGCATAACATGCTAATGGTAGCTAATGAACCAAAACCCACAGAAATCTCTTTGGACAGCTAACAAACACACACAGCTATTAATTAGGTCACAGTCGTTTCCTCACAAATCTTTTGTTCACTTTAGTTGTAGAAAACACTAACATATCCATTAGACCTGTAGGGAGGTATTCACCAGTGAAGAAAATATTTATTTATTATACATTAAATGCTTGCAATTACGTGACTACTTATGGCAGTTCTGCTGGTTTCTCTCTAAGTAAACTATAATCACTCAGTTCACAATCTATTCTACTCCTCAGAACACAACTTACCTCAGTAGATCCAATTGTTTCATTTTGTGTACTTTAGGCAACCATTTTAACTCCATCACGGATTTTAAAAAGTTTTGAGCATCCAGCAAAAAAAAAGCACAGAAGAACTAACATTCTACATTTACACGAAAGTCGAAGAAAGTGTTTTTTAAGGTTACCACCAAGAGGTAAAAGCTAATTTCTGCTTGAAGCCCAGTTAAATCTGAGTTCCACTCACAAACACAGTTTGCCCAATACGTCAGTTACTTCATTAACTGCCTGTGAAGAAAATATTTGCAAAGGGCTCCTGTTCCTACTGCAGAAAACTGCAACACTGCAGACTGCACATCATTTCAAGGACACAAACCAGTTCAATATCCTGAGAGCCTAGTGAAGGCCATTGCTGTCATGAAAATAATCAGCAAGTATTTCCTAATTTCTACACATGTGCAATGCACCCTGGGGCAGATGAGATGGCAGAGAGGGTATTTCAGAGTGGCAGAGTACATCACTGCTGTTGGGAACAAAGATGGCAGAGGCTGCTGGATTGGTAGTGCTTCGTGTTTGCTGTTTGAACCTTGCTTTAGAAAGCTGGCCACGTTCATTACCTCACCAGTCTAGTTCCACTTCTCCCACCACCACCCTTGCCCCGGGGTAGCTGCTGTCTCCTTACCTCCATGTCTCCTGCCCCAGAACCTCTACCACTTCCTCCTCACACATCCCACACCACTAACTATTGTCACTGCCTCCCTCAGCCCACCGAGACTGAATTAATAAACCTGACTTTGTCCGGAGCCTCCTGGGTGTGTCTTCACAGGTTCCTAGTGCTGGTAAAGTTTATTTGCTCAGGTCTGCTGCTGTGCCTCACCTGCCACAGCTTCATGCCTTGCAGGCTGGAAACCACATGGCCAGACAACGTAAGATGTCTTTTTAGGTCATTTGTTCTACAGTTTTATGAGTTGCCAATCACAGACACTAGGATAACTAGGATAGGTCTACGTATGACTTAAACCTCTGCCCACTTTTGGATCAAAATTAAGAAGAGAGAGTCAGCAATATAATTTTTCTTCAGGGAAAAAAAAAAAAAGAATTTTAGAGCAGTTAATTGTCTTACCATAATCCTGTCACTGTCAATAATGGTGTTCAAGCGGTGTGCAATTGTCAGCACTGTGCAGTGAGCAAACTTTTCACGAATCGTCTTCTGAATGAACTCATCTGTTCTAAAACAAAAAAAAAAGCAAGAGCAATGCAGACAAAAATGAGGTGTTTGTGTGGATAACTGCATGGTAGGCAGGTTTTATAATTTCATCAAACATGACTGTATAGCAGGAAATATGCTTATGAAGTCATCACAGTGCTTCTTCCTCTAGCTGTATTAGATTGACTTGGAGGCATATCACGAAATATACTTCAAAATTTGTCCTCTAATACCCAAGGAGGAGAGCTTCTCCTTGCAAGAAGAGCAAAAGATTTCCTTTCAGGAGACCAATTTAGCAGGTTTTCATTACAGAAAGAGGAAAATTCTGTAGAGTCAGATATTCCTACAAATTTCTACACCAGAAAAGTCATTGTTACTTTATTTCAAGCTTTACTTTGTGCAAGCAGCAAAGAAAAATTGGTGAGAGTAAACATTCTTCATTACAAATTAACTGAAGAATGAATATAAGACAGCTTGTAACTAAGGTTCTTTATTTCAACGGCAAAAGAGGATTAAATAAAGTAGTTGGTTGGTAAACTAAACTAAAATTGGAGTAGCTCAAGAACTTGGAACACAGAAAAAAGAAAACTTGGCTTATTCTCCAAATTAAAAGTGTTAACTGGAATGTACAACCCAAGGAAAGGAACAAAAGCTTTCAAGAGCTTCAATCTGCTACATGAAATCCACCTAAGAAAAAGGTATCGGGAAGAAACATAAGACTTGTAAAGAATAAAAACTAAGCTAGAGCAAAGACACTGAATTACAGGGTTAAAGTGACAACTGTTACAAATAAAGCTGAGAACTGTGCAAACGAAACAAAATTAGACCACATGATACCGAAGACGCCAAAACATTCTTTAGCTGTATGAACAGGCATTAAGGCTGAAGAGGTGCGACAGTCATATTCAAGTAACCAACTGCATTATGAGAAGCATAATGAGAAGCATTGACACCACCTAACTTGGAACCTACCAGTCAGGCTTAAATGTGAAAATCTATGCAGTGCTCTCTTTAGTCAATGAAAGGGGAAAGGCATGGCTGGAAGGGGAACGGGAGCACCTGAATGAGGCAGCCGTCAGGTGATGGATGCCCTCTAGAGGCACCTGGCAGCCAGCACCGCACAGGAAGCCTTGGCCCCCAACTTGGGCCCATGGCCAGGCCAGAGAGTAGTCACATCATCATAGAACGGTGTTGGGTTGGAAGGGACCTTTAAAGGTCGTCTAGTGCCACCATACTGCCCATTAGCCTTCAAAGAACAGGATGAGCGGTAACCATGGAGAAAAAGGTACAAAAAGTAAAATTCTCATCCAAGAGAGAAGGAGGACACGAAGAAATACATGGGGGTTGGCTGGACCAAGGAAGCTCAGGCATGCATCTCATTTCCAGGACATCTATTAAATATGAAACTGTACTTTTATATATAATGACTGGAGAATAATAAATGCTGTAGATACGGTTAAAACAAGATACTGGTGGTATGTGGATAAGGTGGTATATTTAGGCAGCCATGCTGGCTTCAACAGGTTGCTTGCAAAGCCTTAATTATTCAAATTGTTAAAAGTAACCAGAACATCAAATAAAATACAACAAAGACTCATGCAACACATGTCTTCCTCTGAAAAATTGTTATTTTTTTAAGACAGCAGTAGTACTTTACATTGAGTCTGTCTGCACATGATAAATACTTGGCATCACTTAGTAAATTAAGTGAAAATAACTGTTCTGGTATCATCGTGTCAGGAGGTATTAACAACAAAAAGGTGGACCAAGACAACTTTGGCAGAATAGGATGACTTAAGAGGAATGGAATAACCATTAAGTTTCCAGAGTAGAAACCACAAGGCTCATGCTCCAAAGGACTGAACGTAACTTCTTCTACTAACTAAATTTAAGCAATCGGCATGACAAAGGAATAGACAGATCCCTGCTGAGGACAGGACAAGTCATCAGAGAGAAGGAAGTCATAAACAGTTAAGTAAGAGTTCCCATGCATGCTGACCGTCACCCTCATCTGGGGACGGATATATTCAAGCTCTGACATGAGCTTAGAAGAACTGGGTTCTGGGCTGAAGTCTGAGAAGGCTTGGCCCTTCTGGTCCTACTTCCTAAAAGAAGCTGAAGAACACAGTGGGAAGCAGGTGTTCCTCAACTCGTCCTTTTGGATCAAGGCCAGTATGCAATCGGGGAAGAGATGGAAGGAGACGTCAGGACAGAGCCAGGTTCTTTAGCCCTCTATGTTAACAGTCTCCCTAAGAAAAGAAGTTGTTCATCATTAATGCCCCACATCACAGCAACAGCAGTGCTTTCACCTCAGTGTTAATGCATGTATCTTCTTTTGCTATCGTCTCAGCATTACCTCAATGACCTGAGTACTTACTTTCAAAAGAAAAAATAATCAGGGCCACATATGAAAACACTCAGTAGGCTTTAATAGACATGCAGGGTATGTTCTCTACTATGGTCAGAACAGCAAAACAGAAACAAAAGGTTCAACACTGCCTAGAATTGTGTAAAGAAAGTCCTCCAGCAGAGCTCCTATGGGGCACAGAGAATCACCGCTTGCTCAGGAATCCTGAAAAGCAACTTTTTACAGGGCTCAAAATGATTGATAACTCTCAGGTTATCCCTACAGTTATCTGAGGGGAACGCCTCATCCTTGCATTCATTTATTATTTACTTCTTTATCATGTGCATTCCTTATAGCACCACCTCTTCCTGCATTTATGATAGAAACGATTTCTCATTCTTAGGTAGGTACTATCAAGCTATTATCTTGAACAAGTATTTCTTGAATATAAGCTTATCCCTAATAGGAAACTGCTGGCCATATTGTGGGTGTGACAAATGTTCTAAAGTGAGACTACAAAGTAATCAGAAACAGACCTAATAGCTCCATCTTCAAATATCACAGAATGACATCTCATGCAGACACGTCCACTGATAGGGACTCAAGCAGATCCTCTTTATGATTCATGGTAGACCTTGGAGTATAGTTTCTGGGGTGCCAGGCAGAAGCACCATCAGGAACCTCCAAGACAATCTTGGGAAGAAGGTAGGAAAGGCAAGAAAATCTAAAAGACTAAGAAAAGGGTCTGTGCACAGAATTATGCGCTGACAGAGCACAGAAACTACATTATATGCCAATTAGAGCCATCTATCCTCTAGAAAAATGCCAAAGGAAGCAGCATTTCTTTTTTTTTTTTTTTTTTCCCCAGGGTATAAATGGATCCTTTGCGACACCTACCCACACTGAGAAAGTGGCCAGGCAAGCGCCAAGCTGATTCCTTTACCCATCTCAGCAGATCAAACCCCGTCATCTTTCAGGCCCATTAGAAACCAAAGATGCAACCTGAATACCAAAAGCAGGGTTGCCAGATGACAAAAGCTCAACCCCAATCTGATTATATGAAAATGGGAACCACGATACTCCCCACTGCAAGGAACACTACAATAAGAAAGCACAAAATGTTGGTATAGCTGTCCCACTGGCACCACGAGTTGAGGATCTAACACCAAGTTTCACAGCAAGCCAAGATCTGGTATAACCTGAATACCCGAATTAGTTGACTGTGTAAAAAGAGAACTATCTAAAGAGCAAGAATAAATACGACCTGAATGAGAAGCAACCAAGCTGCTGAAAGGAACACTGGTTAAGTCATTATCTTCCGTCTAATGCCCTCCTGGGATTGTCCTGAAAGCGTATCTCATACTACACAATCCTTGAGTGGCTTTAGATAATTTCTCCCAAAGAGAAGCAGTTACAGGCAGCAGTTAGATGTAACAAAAGGTTAAACCTTACAAGGTTAAGCTGGCTAATGAACTGAACTATGTGCAACGGCTGCTGTTTTCAGCAGGCTCAATGTATAACCACTGTGAAAACGTGGCGGTGTACTGGTTCCAAAAAGTTTTGTCCTCTGTATGCAGTAAAAACATAAGTTAACATATAATAATATTGCAGTCAGTGTGCAGAAAGCTTAGCAAGTTCAACTTACTTAGTACTTAAAAATAGCCTCAGCTACTAAGGATTTCGTTTCAATATGTATCACCAAAGCAACTACAGAATGATTTTCAACTCCTCTGCTCCTCATACAACTTTCCAGAATGGTTCAACTGCTTTAAAATTACTCCATTCTTCAGGGTGAGAATGCTGGCTTCAGGATCAAGAAGATAAGATCACATTAAACATCTGTCAGTCGTCAGGTAAAACATGCAACTAGTCTGACTTAGGGCAACCTTCTTTAGGGCAAACTCCTCCTCTCCCTCACGACAGCACTGACACCCTGCAGCACGCAGAGCCGCCGGTAGCTACGAGGAGCAAGGGGAAAAATAAAGGTACATATGGGAGCTGCAAGATGGAAGAAGGGAGAAGGATCAACTCCAAATTCCTTCCCTTCACTCCTTTGCTCACCAACAGATAAGAAAGGCCTGGCTGAGCTGGAGAGACATGGCGAGGAGTCCCTCAGCCCCGGGGAAAGCACATTGTACGCCTCATGCTCTGCCCTCGCATCCACTGCCTCGCGCCACCTCACCTTTTCTCCTCCTCCTCCTCCTCCTCCCCCCCAAACTCTGCCTTCTTGCATTTGCTTCCAGGCTGAGCTGCAAAAAGGACACAGTTGCAGCAGCAGTTCAGGCAAAGAGATCAAGAGCCAAAAAAGAAATAATATCCCCAGAGCCGGCGGCAGCTCCCCATGGTTTCCTATCCCAGGTGCTTGATACGAGGGGTGTTTGCCGCCAGGCTAGAGGTGAGGGTGCCAAGTATGGGTGTTGTGCATCAGAAGAGGAGGAGGTTTTCCTTACATGCCAAAAATGCCTCCCTAACTGCTCAGTTAAGCAACCCACATCAGCATTTCCTGATGAGCGTCCTATCAGATTGCACAGGCAAAAAATACTTGGCTCTAGTTATAGCAACACATTAAGGAAAAGGTAATAATGACTGTAATGCCAACTGAATTCAAAGAAGAAGTTCCAAGTTATTATTTGTATTGTTATGCCTAGAGTTGATACAAACAAACATTTACCTTATTATAATATATATTGCAGCACACATTAATCAAAATCAATTAAACGGATAGTGCAAGTTGAGAACACACACGTGTGAGATGCCAAAATAGGGAGAATAAGTAAGATGGTATTAAATTTCCACAGCTATGATTAATCACAGTTAATCTATCAGAGCTCAGCCAAAAATACACTAATAGTCAAAAAAGAAAAAAAAGAAAACGAAAGAAAGGGAGAACCTCTAGGAAGGGAATGCACTCTGTAAAGGTTTTAGAAATACACTGTCAGCTGAAGTGCAAAGCTACCCTAGTGGCACCACTTCTCCCCCAAGAAGATGTTATAAAAATGAGTCACGCCCAGATGACATACAAAATCCTTAATGCATCTGTTTGAGGGACTTGCTGTGTTATTGTCCTCTTTGGACTTTGAGTTCTCCCTCAAGCCATAGTTTGTTGGAACTATATATTCAGCTCAGGCTAATTGATGCAGTACGTTTGCAGTATTGTTTCCAAAATATTTCCACCAGCGTTTCAAATGTTTCAAAAATTAACAGTGGGGGTACTTAACTATTGGAACAATTTAACAAGGGTTGTCATTGAATTTTTTTTCTATTGAGGTTGGATGTTCTTCTAGAAGTACACTCTAGTTCAAACAGGAATGAATTCAGGGAAGTTCTGCCTGCCTGAGTTATACAAGACAAAATAATGAACAGTAAGGCTCTCTGTAGCTTTAAAAATCTTCAGATCTGTTTTGCAATTCCAGTGGTGTTTAGGACATCTTACCTTACTCCTTGCTCCTATTTTATCTGTAACTTACTACACCGGCATCTAAAGCCATCCGAAGGGATAGCATCTCATAACCAGAAGTATCCGGTTTTGCTTATAGCCATTTTTTGCCTTTCTAGTTTTGGGCTTTTTTTTTGTGGGGAGATGAATTATTTTTTAAAAATTTCTTTCCAAGAGGCATTTATTCCAGAAATCAACAGAACTCAACTTGTTTCATGCCTATTCTGATGTTACTGACGTGCATTTCCAAGGAGGTTCTTGCCCTCTTGTCGATGGCTGTCGGACAAATAAACTTTGAATATTCATTTCCCTAGTCTATGGAATGCACTGAAAGTAAGGATATTTCGAGTGTCTTATATCATCTGCTCTGTAAGCCAAAGCTCAACCACCCTATTTTGAATAGACAACTATGATGCTATCATTAAAAACATAAAATAGGAACAAAAACTACAAGAAATACAAAGCATTTTAAGTTCGTCTCTACAGTACAGATGATCATATTAGACCAAAAAGCACCTCATCTTAACATGAAAGATTTTGTTTTTACCTTGGGTCCACATTTGCTGTTGCTTCATCAATGATAAGGATCCGATTTTTTTTTAGAACTGCTCTGGCAAGACACACCAGCTGTCTCTGACCAACACTAAAATTAGACCCAGATTCTGCCAGCTGCATCTCCATTTTATCAGGTAGCTCTTCCACAACCTCCTTCAGTTGCACCTGTTGACATGTCAACATACTGTAGGATGAGTAACTCTCTTTTAAATCAGCTATTGTGTGTCTGATGACACAACAATAAGTACGCGAGGTTTACCTTTTATATTCTGACACAAAATGAGTAAGTGCCAAGTTGGATTACATAGCGTGCCAGTTATTAGAATTCTAAAAGCATTAAAGCACATTGTTAGGAATCTATTACTGTTCATTAAAATGAAGATACGAATCAAAACGTAACCAAAGCATCATCCCAAAGAATAATTTTTTCATTAAAACATGTAACAATATACAAGTCTACACACACATGCACAAACACACTCATTTACAAACGCACACACAACGGTCTACCTTTTTCCATCAACACCTATGCCCCTATCAAAGCTGACTGAAACATCTAAAATGTAATGCACACAAGCACTGTAGTGTTATTTGGCTTGTAAATATCAGAGGTACATTATTAGATTTAGTAAGTCACCTCTTCCAAGGCATTCCACAGCTCTTCATCGGTGTATTCATTGAAAGGGTCCAAGTTTTTCCTCATAGTTCCAGTGAATAAAACAGGCTCCTAAAACCCAGTAAAATTAGCATTCCATTATAAACACAGGTTTTACATTGCGATAGGTAATTCAATAATAATCAAAATTATTCGCTATCAAGAGTAGCACAGAAATATCCAACAACAAGCTAACTTTAATGAAATGCAAAGGAGTATTTCACAATAATGTGCTTAAAGGGGGGGTGGGAGGCAAGTGTTCAACCAGTCTGTATGAAGATAATTTACCAAACTGGATGGGTCTGTTTGTAAATTGCTGTACACAGTTATGTCGGTACTCAAACGGGCATTTACATGCCACCTATTTGATGCCACAAGCTATATATATACTTGGTTGAAATCATTGCTATCTTCCTGGTATTGTTAATAAAATCCAGCAACTACCACTGTCAGTGAATTCACACTCCTAAATTACATTTGGGCAATTCTGAAAATTTGGTTTTGAAGTACATAAACCAGAGTGGAATCAAAGAGCTCACAATGCCTTTCTGGTTTTCCTTCTTTAGTTGGTTGTGGGTTTGGTTTTGTTGTTTTGTTGGTTTTTTTTTTCCCCATGCCATAAAAGCCCTTCCTTTTTACCACCAGAGCTTAACAGGCTCACCATTTCAACACAGTGTTTAAACCTGTACACACAGAAGTGAATCCATACTGCCACAGCATCAAAGCAAACTTACTTAGAACTGGAGCACTGCTGGGCAAAGCTCTAATTCAAAATACACCAGGGAGTCAAATCAGTACCTTCTGCTATTCAGGCACCAACATGGGTTTTAAACATCTGTGGTAGAAGCAAGGTTTGTGGGTTGGTTTTTTTTCACTGCAGTTCCTGGTCAGACCAGTAACATGTAACTAATCAAACTGGCACAAATCAATTCACATTGGAAAACGCAGCATTTGAGAAGTGGGAAGACGGCTTTGGGTCCAGAAGTCACAGAATGGCATAGGCTGCAAGGGACCTCAGAGATCATCTGAAAGTCCTTAAGCAGCAGATCAGTACTCCCTAACGAGAGCTGCCAGACCTCAGAGTCATGCACCAACACGACTTTAGGGCTAAACTCCTCTTAATACTACACATAAAGACAACAACAAGTCAAAAGCTGTAATAGTGCTAATCATAAATGGAGACCATTCATCATGTTGTCGGTCGTCTTTAAATCGGAGAAATCTTACGCAAAACGTTTTCTTTCTTTCTCCTCTAGGAAATAAAGTCTAACTTACGTTGGATAACTTCAGCTTACTCTGAGATTAACCTGTCATGACTTACTTGCCCTCCAACCCTAGTGATGTCCAGCCCCGAAGGGCTGCAGCAAATCAGAGCAGAATTTAGACCTTAACCTTTTTATTGTGCCTTCATTTCTAAACTGCTCTGAGTGGGATAAAAGGATTAAGAAAGACAGAACGTGCCACAAGCAATGTAAAAGAACGTTTGCGTTTCTTGACATAACATGCCAATTCTTTGAAAGTATCTGTTGCATTAGCAACATGTTACTGAAAACCTGTTGAATGAACAAAAGGATTTTTAAAACAACTTTTAACAGGTTAAAGAACAGTTTTCTTCAAAAACACCTAGAAAGTCATTTGTTTAACAATACACACTTTAATACACCATTTGGTGTGTTTTGAAGCTATTGTTACATTTATTTGCCTTTTCAATCCATTTTTATAGGTTGGCAAAATAAGAGGCTGAATTTATAAAGTGTTCATAACTATTATAAAAGTCCTAACAACAGACATGTATTGCAACAGAAGATAAGGATATTTTTTAATTACCATTTCTGACACAGATTATTATTTAAATTAGTCTGGTTTATGAGAGGAAAGTAATAAGACAAACCTGTAAATAATTGTTGTAAAAATGCTTGCAGTCAGGGAGGCAGACAACATTTGCATAGAAAAGATTTACAAACACAACCCTCGCACAGCTCCATCCAAGCAAGCAATTAGAAGCCTAAGCACATTTTTATTTCTCCAGGTAGGTATTTAAACTTACATATAAGAAAACTTCAGTCTTGCCTCATCACTCTTTAGGAACGGTTCTGTTTAGCATGTTTTACGTTAGAATTTTAATAAGCATCTCTCCCTCTGGTTTCGTAACTTCCCATATAATTATGAAGATATTTGCTCCAAAACAACCACCTGATGTAACATTATTTTTCTATTATTGATGCTACTAACAATGCAAAACAAGACACTGCCCATCACTCAGTTTCCTATACTAAAAATGTTACTCCAAATCCTCCTCCTCTTCTTACTATCGTCACTTCAGAGTTTTGCATATTTTTAGTGGAAACAAGTCTTCCCTTATGTGGGAAAGAAATACTACCTGCCAGCCTTTGGACACTTCAAACTCTTCGGGACCATGATGAAAACCCTATCGTGCCAACTTGGTAAAAAAAGTCACAGAATTCAACTGGATTAAAATAGTTTTACAACCATGTCAACGTGTGGGGAAAAAAATCCAACGTGGGAAAAAAGCCCATATAATTAAATGCAGTGAACTCTGAGTATCTGCATCACGCAGCATGTAGAAATTGTATTCGACCAGCAGTTTTCCTTTCTCAGTACTGTATTTTATTCAACTGGGCTGAATTCTTCTAAACACAAAAATCACCCACAACAGCTACAGGCAAGGCTTTCAGAAAGCTGAAGACCTTGAATGAACTGATGATCATCTGCTTTCAGGAGAAAAGAACACTGCACACAAACAAAAAAATAGAACTTAAATCCACGTGAAGTCCTCTCTGCATACAGAAGATGACTAGTTCCAGTGAGTACTTCCACTGTGCAGTAACAAAGCCTTCAACATGCAGAAACAAAAGACATTCTGCATTAGGCAACAATCCAGTTGCTGGGGGAGCACCTCTGGTTTTAGATTTTTGGGGGTTTTGGTTGTTTTTTTTGCTGTTGTTGGGGTTTTTTTTGCTGCTCTTTTTTATTTAATAATAGCATACCTGTTTCTTTTCTCTGACTCCCTATTCTGGGAAAACTAAAAGAAAAAAGCAAACAGGCAATCGAGAGACTTAGAACCACCGTTTGTTACCATTTTTATCAGATTCTCAATTTAAAGAAAGTAATACACTCTGAATGCCATTGTGCCAACAGGGTAGCAAACATTCAGATACAAAGATGGTGTAAGGACTCTAAAAATAGCATCTATAATAAAATAGAGGGATCTGATAATGCTGCACATGGCAAACAAATTCCCCCGGTTTCCAGCCTACTGCTCTACCTACCTGCCAGAATACCCCAGACAAACTATATTCCAAAAACATGACTCTGCATTAGAAGCATCTGAGCTGCATTCCCTCTTCCTCCCTCCCCAGTGTAGAGCAAATGGTCATGGAAGAGATCACGGCTCTAATGAAGCATGGTAACCTGCACAGGTTTTGCCTTTAGGAACTTTTGAGGTTATACATAACCATTCTCTTGATTCAGCATCTCATTGGAAAGTAAGACCATCTGTGGAGAAGACCTGTGACCTACTGGACTTCTTGGAACATCCTTTCTTCTACTCCAGCACCAGAGGTGAGGCTATTCCTAACATTACTATAGTTTTCTTCCTGTATATATGTTTTTTCCCTGCGTATAGACAGGGGACAAAACTAGTAAGAAAATGCTCCAGTCTCCAAAGCTGATTCTGTCATCTCGACATAATCAAGACCTCACTCAACTATGAATAACGCCTCACTAGAATTTGTATGTGCACTGCATACAGGGGTGCAAGAGGAGCATACCCCAGCAAAGCATTTTAAATACTGTGACATTGTACTGAAAATGCTTATAGCAGATCAAGCCACTCTCTTACCTGAGGTATAATTGAAATTTTCTTCCGCAAGTCATGGAGTCCTAGCTCTGATGTCAAGTACTTATCAATCCAAATCTTTCCTTCGGGTTCCGCCAAGCGAAAGAGAGCTGCTATCAGAGAGCTTTTCCCAGCTCCAGTTCTTCCTACTATTCCAACCTGCAGAGCAAGCCAAGTTTGTACATCTAAACCATGAGCTTTTCAGAGTAAATTAATATGTCAACATTTAAAGCAACAGTTTACAGCATCACAGGATTTATAGCAGAACAAGCACCAAATAAAACTGCTTTATAATTAATATTTTTGAGAGGAAAAAAACCTCACCACAAATCAGTTTGGATTCAGGTGACATTTGGATACCCAACAATTTCTTGGATCATATTGAAAGGTGAAAGATTTTTGCTTAATGTGTGGTGTTTTATTGTGTACACAAGATAAAGTGGCTCAGTGTATAGGGTAATGAGATTCAAGGCTGCTAATTTTTATACTAAAGCTGGTTTGCTGGGTGATGTTAGGCAAATCACTGGAGGCATGCATCTACTTCTCAACCCCCCAAACAGACTCCCATGACGTACTTTGGGAACAACGTATGAATAGTACCCCAATTTAAATAACTGAGCTTGATTTTGGTTAGCAAGGTTAATGTGAAGTACTGTAAAACAGTCAAACTCTAAAGACAAACCTAGCAGGATTATAAACTGTATTCATGCTTCAGACAGCTTCAACAGAGAGGACAAGTACTGAAACTACAAGGCCATGTGAGCAACCTGCAACTCTTTTCCAAACAGGAGAAACAGTGAATAACAAAATCACAGTGATTCAGGCGTCTCCTATACAATACCAAAGAAAAATCAGAAGCTGTACGCAACGTGAAAAAATAATGCTTTCAGAAAAAAGGAGGTAGGGACAATGCAAAACAGGGGATTGCTAACATGAACAAGGGGGGGGTTAAGATCTACAAATATTTCATATGAAACCATCACTTGGGGGAGAGCAGGCACATTAATAAATGAGACATACAATTAGTGATGATTAAATACTACTTGAACAGAAATCTTCTTTTTTAAGATGTTGTCTTCGGGTAAAGGATTCTCAGAGAAAACAATGTACAGCAATCAATTGTATCAGAGAAGGTGACGGGTGTAACCCTTTACACAGATCTGAACTGGCAGGAGTTGTTATTTCTTACACTCAGTTCTAATCACTGCATTTCCCGAAAGAAATTAACACACTGGAAAGAGTTCAGAGAAGTGCAACATAAAATTGAGTTGGAGATACTGATTTGATGAGGAAGGATTTACAAGGATTAAGTGTGTACAATACGGCTTGGCAAAGTGCTTGAGGTGCAGAAAGGAGCAAGAAACACAAAAACCTTCAGGAGTATACGTACAGACACCAGAGGGCAATTACCCACTGCCTGAGACTCAGATGTATGCAGTAACGACTGCTGGAATTAAAATAAGCACAGGAAACATTACATCGAGGAGCAAGGAGAAACTTTCTAACAGCCAGAGACCCTAAGCTCAGACAAACCAGCAGTGTCCACATGTGATCAAATATACACAAAACGCTAAAAAAACTATACTGTGAGGAGCAGCTTACACTCCTTAATCTAAAAGGTATTTTCTATTTCTATTTTCCAATTCGACAGTTTCAGCCAACAGTTCATTACTCTACCATTGTATATGCACTAATTAACATTTATATAGTGCTTAATATTAAAGATAGAGCCTAATTTAAGGAAATCTGCTACAATAAATGATAAAATGTCTAGTATTCTAAATTATATAAGTGAAACAAAGGAAAAAATAGTTCTGAACAGCTACACTACAGCTCAGAAAGAAAATGCTGAATGGAGAACACAAACACCCAGAGCTGTGAAAACAAAAGTTCAATTGTTTCTCTGTAAATGTCACTGATATAAAGTATTGTATTAAGGATATAAAGAAAAACAAAAACATAAAAAATACATTGATACTTAAAATAAAAATGCAGCTGCTCTGCATATTGTCAAAATTCCACTTTCAGTTTGGCATCAAATGAAAGGACTATGCTCTTCAGTATTTAGAGGAATCTATTTGTATTTTTGGTCCAATTGACTACAGGCTGCTGAAAATTGACATGAATTTGAAACAGCTCTCAGTATACACACTCATTTATGGGTTTTAATACATTTCATTCTTTAGAAACCCATGTTCACAGCCAGTGCAAATACAGTGACAGTCTGCAAAGTCCCAGCCACCTAACAGGAATCACATGGCCAGGATCTCGTTGCCCAACGCAAGCCAGGCGCACACACAGGAGTACACCTGCTCCCCTGGGCTCGTCATTACTCAAGCGTCACTCGCACTTCAAAGTAGAGCTGCACAAAAAATGAGAGTGAGATTTACAGCATGTCAGCTACTCCCCTGACACCGCCCGCGTCTTTGTTAGCCCTCAAGCAACCTCCCTTTCGTGCTACGGCGTGAGAGTATTTACGCCAACAGCTGCCACGCCGTAAATCTAGACCCTCGCCCTCTGAACTTGTCCATGTAGCCGTACCCTCAGACTTACGACCTGTCAGGACAAGGTGCGTTTAACAACACATTTGTGAACAAGCATCCAGAAGCACCCTAAAAGCAAAGACACTGGTGTTTAATACCCAAGGCTGCCCATGCTAACCCTCTCCTGGTGCAGCTCTAGTAGCTGGAGAGGTCAATCCCAGCCAGCTGCTGGCAGAGCTCCTGATGCCAGCCCTCCCTGGCCTGTCTCTGGCAGACTACACTACCTTAAGCAAAGATGGTTAAAACAGGGTCCTTCCCAGCTGGCTTTGACTGTAGAGAAACACTGAATGCTCAGATAAGTGGATGAAAAGAGACCCTAACCCATCAGAGATCTAGTAATCACCTCCTCCATTCTTACTGTACCTACAGCTTCCCATGCTAGGTGCTGAGGTGGCCACAAGAAAAAGCACAAGCACGGCACAAGTTTGAACTCATTCCTCCTTCCAGTGGCACTGCAGCCACCAGAAGTCTGCGTGAGCCGAGGGTCTGAGCAAGCATGAGAGCTCTCACTGACGGCCATGTGGGCAGAATCCCCGGCAGATCTGGAAACCTGGTCCTGAAGAGACGGTTTCTCCATAATTAAAACCAATATAAGGAGCACTGATGCTGGGGAGATACATTTTACACAGTGGCAGTCTGCTGCAGTACTGTGCGAAACATCGTAGAGAACAAAGTTCTTGGCAATAGTTTCAAGCTGGGCAAATTCACTTGAGGATGACAAAACCACAGGACAACTGCTCAGCAAAAATAAATACCCCCAGTCATCTCTCCCCATCCTGCCCCCACCAATGACTGAGTCATACACTGCTAATACCCTTTGCTTCCATTTTTATTTTATTTTATTTTAGATTTCATTTCTGTCTCTTACTAAGTAATGTAAATCTTGTCTGCTATTACACTGGAGTGACAGCCAGGGAGATGGCCCCTTCTTCTTAAACATGATTTTTAATTCACTTATACATAATTCCATGAGGTCATCTCCAAGCAGCCAAGTTGGGTTGAATTCTTGTAACATGCATGTTATTAAAACGGTCCACTTGAGGAATGAAACAGGTTTGAGACTGAAAGGAAAAGCACGTTACAAATGAGGCCAGGGCAAATGATTGTGGAGAGTTGAACCATCCTCCTAGGGAAGATATCCTAATCAAAAAAGTACATGTGCATTTGAAATGTAGCAAAGCATGAATTAATACTGCAGGGCTCTAATTTAATTTTGTCTGTGGGGGAGATCTTCCCTGCAGCACTCTTTCAATTGGGATAGTGTCAAAATTGGGGAGGTAGACTCAAATTTGCAGTGGAGGAAAAGTATTATTTCTATGTTTCTTTTGGCTACCAATCTAATTAATGGCAACAGTTAATTGCATTGGTAGCCGAAAGGAACTGAAATAAAATCCCCAATTCTAAAGTTAAGGCACTGATTTGTATTTCTTTCTTCTCCCTTCCATTCGAGCCTCTGCGCAAGAGCATGTATGTTCCTTACTTTCCACTGTCTCTGCTCACCTTGTCTGTTGACATTCTTTATTCTATTTATGTTCCCTCTCTCAAATCCTCAATTTCCTAATGCAGCTCCATTTGCTTTGGTTTTGAACAAACATTCTGGGCTTAGTTGGTGTTTTGAATGCCTGACAAAACCCAAATTTTATCAGAAAATTACCATATATGTTTAACCTTTTGTTGTGATGGGCTACCCCTACAGAAATGAAATAGGTTCCAATATTTATTATTAAATATGAACAAGGCTTATTTTTCAAACACTTACTAATTTCCTAACATCTATACATTTTATAATGCATTTTTATCACACAGCTTCTTGTCAACTTACCATCTCTGCTTAATTTCAACGGACTGCCAAAGACAGCCATATACATACCTTTTCTTTTGGTTTAATTACAACAGACAAATGTCTTAACACCAAAGGTCCATCTAAACTGTAGGCGAAGTTAACGTTTTCAAATGCTATCATTCCTTGGCTTGGCCATTCAGGTGGTGGATGCTTGTTCGTCTCCCACGGAGCTTCTTTTTCAAGTTCTGTGTATTCCATTACTCTTTCTACCGATATCATCTAAGGGGAGGAAAGAAGACATCTATATATAAATTTCAGCTTACTGCATGTATTATTGCATGCATTGCAAATATTGCGTGTGTGTGTGTGTGTATAGATATATATTTGTCTGTGCATTTTTACTATAAAGATGTAATACACATTATCCCAGAGTTTTTCTTTTAAGTAGAGAAAGGTATTTGGTAGCATCCTATGCTTATCTTATACAACTCACAAAGTGGAAAGAATGCATCTCCTGTCCTGCTACAGACCCAAATCTATTACGATACAGAAATCCATACATAAGCATTAGTTTCTAACCAGTGGGATTAACTACAAATCTAAGTATGTGCATAAATATTAAGAAATTTAACTATGGCAGTTGTCTGTTAGTCTTGTCTTAGATAACATCACTTCCTTGTGTGTTGGGAAGACAAAGGTAGAAATGAAACTGCCATATGAGCTACAGGCAGGCACATGACAACTACTAGCATAAAGTTACTGGTTTCATCATCCCTTTTTTTGTCCTCATAATTACCACTGTACTCACCCCCAGCAAATTTTTTAAATATATCTGTCACAAGCAATTCCTCAATCCAAGATAGATGTCACCACCTTATTATTGACTTTTAATGCAATAAAGCTTGGTTTACTCTGCATTTTATGCCAGATATGAAAGAAACTGCAACACTTGCTGATGCCTCTAATCTTAAGTGAAGGAAGAGAAACGGAATTTGAGCTATCTAGATACTTTTTTCCTCTTGGGAAAATAAAGAAAGTTCTGGTGTGGCTCTATTGTGCATCCTCACCCATACATCTTCTCAATACAATTAACTGCATTTAATGGCATCACTCAAAGATGGATTCTGAAAAAAAAATTACAAAGATATCCAGTAGGCTTATCTTGCCTGGAGTAGCTTTAAGGGGAGAGGTCACCAGGCAGCAAGTTCTCTGATCTCACTGCCACCTACTCTTTCCACATTACAAAGCAAGCTCCGAGGAAAAGCATATAAGGAACGAATCACAGAATGGCTTGAGTTGGAAGGTACTTTTAAGATCATCTAGTTTCAACCCCCCCGGCACGGCCAGGGACACCTCCCACCAGATCAGGTTGCTCAAAGCCCCACCCAGCCTGGCCTTGAACACTTCCAGGGAGAGGACATCCACAATCTCTGGGCAACGTGTTCCAGGGTCTCACCACCCTCACAGTAAAGAACTTCTTCCTAATGTCTAATCTAAACCTAACCTGCTCTCATTTAAAACCATTGCTCCTTGTCCTATCACATGTCCTTATAGAAAGACCCTCCTCATCATTCCTGTAGGCCCCCTTCAGGTATAGGAAGGTCGCTATAAGGTCTCCCTGGAGCCTTCCCTTCTCCAGGCTGAACAACCCCAACTCTCTCAGCCTGTCCTCATAGGAGAGGTGCTCCAGCCCTCCGATCATCTCTGTGGCCCTCCTCTGGACCCTCTCCAACAGATCCATGTCCTTCTGCTGAGAGCTCCAGTGCTACCTCCCTTGACCTTCTGGCCACACATCTTTTGATGCAGCCCAGGACACCGTTGGTTTTTTGGGCTGTCAAGTGACCAAGTCAAACAAAGAGGAACTTTTCTTGCCTCCACAAAATGTAGTCAGCCTTTAATAACGGGATTTCTGGTGGATGACCACCTGTCAAATAAGTTGATGTTAATCACAATGATCAGCATTCCACACGAAAGCCAGCTTAGTGAATGGCAAGCCTTTCTCCTAGAAAGTATTTCTGAATCACAGCATCCAAGAGAGTAATTCACTACGTACGACAGTTACAGAGACCGACACTTCCAAAACTTCCCAAGCGGTACAACAAAACCTGAAAACATTTCTTCCCATTTCTCCCCTAAGTCTGTCACGACTACTTTATTCATGTCCGAAAAGTGCTCTGAAGAGAAATGTGCTAGACAAGAAAATATATTATTAGTATTATCTGTTATTAAACATAGCTTTGTAACTTCTACAAAAGAACTACATGTACTTCCCAGACTATGGCCAGCAATTCATTATTACAAGGAACCTTCAGTTGTCAACACAACACAAAACCCCTCAGATTTAAGCTAAGTATGTTCTTTCTGTAGTATTTTTTCTCATATATTAACTTAAGGAAGTAGACAACATAGAACATGCTAGCAAATACTATAAATTGGTGGATGGCATCTTACTTCAAATATCTTGAAAAACACACAATCCTCTCAGTTGAATATAAATGTGTAGTTTGAAATATTTTTTAACTTACAATAAATTTAGAAGATATAAACATTTATAATGAATTAATAGGACCCTAAAAATGTCATGAGGGATATAAAACAAATTTTAAAATGCAATAATAAATAATAATAAATTAAAAAATCCCAAATCTAAACAAATTATGTTAAAAGTATCTTACTTACAGAAAGGGTTTAATTTCTTGTAATTTTAGCAAGTTGCAAGACAATTATCTACACTGTAACTAGACAGTGTCCTTTCTGCTGTAAAGCCTCCCTTACTATGAATGGAGAGAGACAGTCATTGGGCACAATTCATTTGAACAGACGTTCAGAATCAGTCAGAGAAATTATACCCCAGAGGTGTAACCCCAAGAGGCTATTTTTCTTTATGGACTGTAAGTAGTGTCTCAATCGCTTGCTAAGGTAATAATGTCCTCAGTTAATTAAGAAGAACCCCATCCTTAAGGCTTCACGTCACAGCCGTGAAAAGGAACCAAGAGATGAAAAGGAAGAAATAAACGTTACCAGGTTTTCAACTTCAGCACTTTGTCGAACACCCCACTGGAACGTTCCCATGAGGGTAATTGCATAGGATAGTGCCAAACCAACCTGCCCTGCATTCAAAGCTGCAGAACAAAGGGAAAAGAGAATTAAATAGGTAGACTCGTAATTGCACAAAATCCTAGTTAACTTCACTTTCATGAGGTTACTTACATGGAGGAAGCATCACAGCCAGAATTTTGTTTGGTTACACAGTACTTGCCATCTGTGCAATGAGTAGCTCCAGGCAGAACAGATACTTGCTGCATTTATTTTTTTTTTGCATATGTTTTGGAAATTGTCTGTATATTTGAAAAGACAATCCCAACTCCTCTCGGCCTGGAACTTTATCTAAAAACTGAGGCTCAGTCTCAAGACCGCACTTACATAGCTCGTTAGGGTCGTCCCCATCTGGCTGAGCACTAGTAATCTTTCACTTTTTTCTAAACTTGAGCAAAATATGAGCATAAAATGATTTCAAAACAAGTTACAAATACTTACATCAACTTTGCTCTCTTGTAAGTGATCAGATCAAATAACAGAACAGAACCTTTCTCCTGTTTATATAAGCATTCATTGTGTTCAGCAGGTCTAGTCTCACAAAATAAATTAATTCTTTCTGCTCCAATATTAAGCATGATTGTCCTCTGACCTACTTGAACTTTACTCTAGCATAGCTCTGTTGACTTCAAGAGAGCTACTGCTTATCCAGAGGCAAGGAAAGATTCAAGATCATTGTTTTGACTTGTCTTTCTGCATTCTAATAACATTAAATCTAGCTCAAAATTTTCAGTGTTGAGCAGCAAAGAGTGTTCAAATTTTAAGATACACAGGCATATGCAGAACTTATCCAAAGGAAAAAGAAAAGAAACAAAACCAGCAAATTAGCACTAATTTTCATGTCCAAGATAATTACTTCTTCATATTTTAGATGACTATCTCATTCTAGTACATCTAACTCAATTACATCCTGGATGATGCACACACTAATGACAGTTCATGAGTGACAGTGAACGTAAAATGTATTATTACAAGGCGATTTTCTTTGTAGTAGTGGCCTATCATGCTGATCCAAGATACTAGAAGAGTAACCCTAGGAATTTTAGCTCACTTTCTGCCCTACTGTGCCATATGTAGAAAGCAAAAAAGTTGTTAAGAAGCAGCTCTGTGGGTGTTTCAGTATGAAAAGCAAAGCCCTGTAGGCCCAAAAAAGAAAGGCAAAGGTGTGGGAAAAGAAAAAGATTTATCTGTTGTTATTACTTTGAAAGCCAGAGTCTCAAAAGTGAAGACTACAGATCTCCAAGTTTGTTTGCACATTTGGGGCTGAAGGCAGATGCATGTCTAAGCCCGGAAGATGTCTGAACTGCCTCCAGTATTTGTAGGAAAGCAGGTACAGCCCCAATGCCCTAGACTGAGGAAGAGATCACGATCTAGAAAGAAACATTTAACTTAATTACAGTCCTTAAACAATTAGAAACAGCAATCTATGGAAAAGAATTAAGACGTTACTATACACGGCAATTACTGAGTGAACTTTTTCTAACATTTGTACTTACTGTTGGCGAGAAGCAAGGAACCAAAAGAGACCACTATAACAAAAATGGCACAGATGGCATCCAGACGCACAGCAAACCACCTCGAGGTCGTCAAAAATAGAAACCAGGCCTCTAAAGTGTATTTTACAAAGACATGAAAACAGCGGATTATTAGAAAACTAAGCTGCAAAATTATTTAATTCAAGTTAACGTTGTAAGTTGTTAAAAAGAAATCTGCCATCTTCAAGTACATGTCTGTATGGACTGACAACGATGTGAATATTGTCCAGTTTTCCTGAAATGGTCTAACCTAGTTTTCACACTAATAGCAACCACAACAGCAACCACAGCTAGTATAACATACAGTAACAGGAAGAAAAAGGAGAACAGCTGAGGCCTGAAGCACGGTCCATTTATTTAAAATGGAAGCCCTTTATTAACCCTATTGGATTTGGGAGTCTTACACAAAAAGCAGAAGTACATTTGCTGTAGCCACAGTCTACAAGCTTTCCCAACTGTCAGAACCAAGTCTTCAGAAGGCAGCTACGGCTGGGTAAAATCCCATAAGAAATACTCAATACAGAGCTATTTGATTAACCAAATGCAGGTATTGACTTTCAGGGAAGCTCACAGGTGGACATCTCCACTGGACACTCACATCCAGGTGTCCACATTTTGGTGCTAAATTCCATCCCAGATAGATAATGTCACAGTACAAGATACAGGAGGCATCAGGAAAAGACACTGCTGTACGGAAGGCAAAGTGTTTGAATTCAAAGCCAAGGCCAGGAGGCAAGTAAGTAGCTGTAACAAACTATTGCATTATTTATTGCTTAGGCTGCAGCCAGATGTTCCAGCTGCTACCAAGTCACAGCAGAAGGTTACCACTCCAACCCCTTCTGTGTTGCTTGTCATTACTCCACGCTAAAGATCAGTGCTGTTTCAACTGTTTCAATATTCCTTAGCCTAGTGCTGGGAAAGACATTCAAAGAAATATCCTCCCTATTATTAAAAAAAAACAGAGAGGAACTAAGTGGTTTTAAGCCAGATCATTTTGGATACCCACAACAGGGAGGGAGCAAATCAACAATCTGTGTGAGCAAAACACAACTTCATGTAACTTCTGGAAGGCAGCCGAGGGAAAGAGTAAGGATGACAAGAGGCAGCCAGGTAAGGTCCAGACCTGGTAACCTCTTAGTCTCATTTACATCAACTTTAACTGCACATGCCTGATCACATATTTAACAGCTGGTTTCATTAAACAAGGCATTTGATACAGTCTAATGGACAGTCATACACCTAGGCACACGGAACAACATATGCAGAAGAACACCGCATCAACTCACAAAGCTAGTTCTGGAAATTTAATTCACCGTGACGATGTAGGCACCCCTCTGAAACGCAGGAGCAGAGCATCCCTGGAAACAACCCACTGCAGCTTCCTGGTGACTTGAAAGGTCATTTCTCGTGCAATAGTGTGCTTGTAAGACCAGGAAATGGGACACTGGGGTTGTAGATTTTTTTCAGCTCTGAGGTTTTCACAGAATCACAGAATGTTAGCGGTTGGAAGGGACCTCAAAAGATCATCTAGTCCAGCCCTATTTTTTTTTTTTTCTCCATTAACCCCGTTGTCCAGGAAAGTGCACTAAACTGCCAGTTTAGTGCACTAAACTCCCTGTGCAACCCAGGTCACTGTGTAGACAGGGAGGAATATGGCAACCATGGGGACTAACAAAGCCTCATCATGGTGCAACTTCTAATGACTGACGAACTTGCCCACAGAGACATCGCACTGACAGGAAGGGAACTTAGGTTTGGTCAAACCGCAGGATGCCTTTTAGATGTTCTTTATCTAAAGATGATTTAACATCAACTTCATAGGCATCCCCGAAAGAAGGTTTGAAGCAACTGTTCTGTTTCCCAGGCTCAGCCTTAAATAGAGAGGAGAATAGCCAAAAGTGCTAAACAAAACATTTGCTGGTTGGGAGTCTTCTGCAAAGCAGGAAAGAATTTAAAACTCTTCGGGAGACCCAGGATACCAACTTTGTGAGCTAGTAGGAAAGGTATCCGCTTGTATCAGCTATTGTTAGCCTACAGTATCAAAGAATTGAGTGGGAGAAACAATCTCAGGAGGTCTCCAGTTCAACCTCCTGCTCAAAGCAGGGTCAGCTCTGAGGTCAGATCATGTTGCTCCATGATTTATGCAGTTTTGAGTTGAAAATCAACATGGATGTGAGCCTGCACAACATCTCTGGGCACCTGCTCCTCTGCGTGACTGTTATGGTGAAAAGCTTTTTCCTTGTATTCAGGTTAAAACTCCGTTGTTACAACTTACACCCATTTTCTTGCTGTTCCTGTCATATACCACTGCGAAGAGTCTGAGTATCTTTTTGGTGATAACTTTGCAGGTATTGGAAGGCAGCTATTAAATCCTCCATAAGCCTTCTCTTCGGCAAGTTGAACAAACCCAGTTTCCTCAGTCTCTCCTCACAGGGAGATCACTTACGTTAGTCCTCTGACCATCTCAGTGGCCCCTTCACTGCACTCACTCCAGTTTCCTGTATCTGGAGGTCCAAAACTGGATGCAGTACTCCAGATGTGGACTAACAAGTGCTGAGGATGATAATCACTTCCCTCCTTCCACTGGCTGTGCTTCTGTTAATAGAGCCCAGATGATCTTGGCTTTCTTTGCTGCCCAGGCACACTGCTGGCTCATATTCCCTCCAAGGATCAAGAATCAGACACACACTAAGCAACCTGGTATACTTCAAATACTCTGGTGGGAAAGACACCAACGTGAAGCGTGTAGCAACGTGAAGTGTGTGCGACTATAGCACTGAAGCTCGATCTCAAAAGCAGGTTCCTGAACTGCCCAGAAGGAGATACATAAAATCAACTGGAAAGTAATGTGTTTATGTTCCTTAGATCTGACTCTTTGTATAATCATAGAATGGCTTAGGTTGGAAGGGACCTTAGAGATCATCTAATCCAACCTCCCTGTCATGGGCAGGGATGCCCTTAACTAGACCAGGTTGCTCAAGGCCTCATCCAACCTGGCCTTGAACATCTCCAGGGAGGGGGCATCCACAGCCTCTCTGGGTAATCTATTCCAGAGTCTTGCCACTCTCGTACTAAAGAATTTCTTCCTAAGATCCAGTCAAAATCTATTCCTCTTCAATTTACATCTATTTCCCCTTGTCCTATCACTGGACACTCTTGTAAAAAGTCCCTCCTCAGCCTTCCTGTAGGTTCCCTTCAGGTATTGCAAGGCAGTTATAAGGTGTCCCCCCGAGTCTTCTCTTCTTCAGGCTGAATGCAGCAAGGCCGGTTTAGCTCAGTGGGTTGAGCGTGGTGCTTGAAACACCAAAGGTCGCGGGTTCGATTCCCGTTCGGTTCTCACGTGTTGCCCAACTTAGTCAAGAGGTGGCATCCCTGCCCACAACAGGGAGGTTGGATTAAAATGATCTCTAAGGTCCCTTCCAGCCCAGACCATTCTATGATTCTATTAATAATCCCAGCTCCCTCAGCCTGTCACAGAATCACAGAATCACAGAATGTTAAAGGTTGGAAGGGACCTTAAAGATCATCTAGTCCAACCCCCCTGCCAGAGCAGGACCACCTACACTAGAGCGCACAGGAACACGTCCAGGCGGGTTTTGAATGTCTCAAGAGAAGGAGATTCCACAACCTCTCTGGGCAGCCTGTTCCAGTGCTCGGTCACCCTTACAGTAAAAAAGTTTTTCCTCATATTTTTCTGGAACCTCCTGTGTTCCAGCTTCCACCCATTGCCCCTTGTCCTATCAGTGGACGCCGCTGAAAAGAGCCTGGCTCCATCCTCCTGACATTCCCCCTTGACATATTTATAAACATTCATGAGGTCATCCCTCAGCCTCCTCTTCTCCAAGCTAAAGAGATCCAGCTCCTTCAGCCTTTCCTCATAAGGGAGATGCTCCACTCCCTTCACCATCTTTGTGGCTCTACGCTGGACTCTCTCAAGCAGCTCCCTGTCCTTCTTGAACTGAGGGGCCCAGAACTGGACACAATATTCCAGATGTGGTCTCACCAGGGCAGAGTAGAGGGGCAGGAGGACCTCTCTTGACCTACTTGCTACTCCCCTTCTAATACACCCCAGGATGCCATTGGCCTTCTTGGCCACGAGGGCACATTGCTGGCTCATGGTCATCCTGCTGTCCACTAGAACCCCCAGGTCCCTTTCCCCTGCACTGCTCTCCAGCAGGGCAGTCCCCAACCTATATTGGCACATGGGGTTATTTTTTCCCAAGTGCAAAACTCTACACTTGCCCTTATTAAACTTCATAAGATTTCTCCCCGCCCAGCCCTCCAGCCTGTCTAGGTCTCTCTGAATGGCTGCACAGCCTTCTGGTGTGTCAACCACTCCCCCCAACTTCGTATCATCAGCAAACTTGCTGACAACATTCTCTAATCCCTCATCCAGATCATTGATGAATATATTAAACAGTACCGGCCCAAGCACTGACCCCTGAGGGACCCCACTAGACACAGGCAACCAGCCAGACTCAGCCCCATTGACCACAACCCTCTGGCTTCTTCTCTTCAACCAGTTCTCGACCCACCTCACTACTTGGTCATCCAGACCACACTTCCTCAGTTTACCTATGAGGATGCTGTGGGAGACGGTGTCAAAGGCCTTGCTGATGTCCAGGTAGACCACGTCCACTGCATGGCCACCATCCATCCACCTGGTTATGTCTTCATAAAAGGCTCTCAGGTTGGTCAAACATGACTTCCCCTTGGCAAAGCCATGCTGACTGCTCCTAATAACCTTCTTATCCTTGATATGCCTAGAGACAGCGTCAAGGATAAGATGTTCCATCACCTTTCCAGGGATGGAGGTGAGGCTGACCGGTCTGTAGTTACTCGGGTCATCCTTCCTGCCCTTCTTATAGACTGGAGTGACATTCGCTTTCCTCCAGTCTTCAGGCACCTCACCTGTTACCCACGACTTACCAAAGATGATGGAGAGTGGCCTAGCAATGACTCCCGCCAGCTCCCTCAGCACCTGTGGGTGCATCCCATCAGGGCCCATGGATTTATGAATGTCCAAGTGTTCAAACTGATCCTTAACCCACTCCTCATCAATCAGGGCAGACTCCTCCTTTGTCATGACTTCCTCTGGGGCCTCAGGGGACTGAGGCTCCTGAGGACGGTCACCAACAGTGTAGACAGAGGCAAAGAAGGCATTCAGCAACTCTGCCTTCTTTCTGTCCTCTGTCTCCAGGACACCCACCTCATTCAACAGAGGGCCTACATTGCCTCTAGTGTTAGTTTTGTCAGCAATGTATTTGAAGAAGCCCTTTCTGTTGTCTTTGACCTCCCTTGCAAGTTTTAACTCCAAGGAGGCCTTAGCTTTTCTGATTGCCTCCCTGCACTCCCTGACAGCTGCCCTGTACTCCACCAAAGTGGCCAGCCCTTCCTTCCACAATTTAAACACCCTCCCTTTCCACCTGAGTCTGCCCAGCAGATCCCTGGATAACCAAGCAGGTCTCCTGGATCTCTTTCTTGATTTCCTAGCTGATGGGATGCACTGATCCTGAGCCTCAAAGAAGTGGTCTTTGAATGCCAACCAACTCTCTTGGGCCCCTTTACCTTGCAGCTCCCTGTCCCAAGGGGTATCCCCCAGTAATTGCTTGAAGAGGCCAAAGTTGGCCCTTCTGAAGTCCAGAGTTGCGATCCTGCTTGGTATTCTGTTTTTACCGCACAGGATCCTGAACTCCACTATCTCATGGTCGCTGCAGCCAAGGTTGCCCTCAACCTTCACTGCTTCAACCAGACCTTCCTTGTTGGTGAACACAAGGTCCAGCAGCGCTCCTCTCCTGGTTGGCTCATCCACCATTTGCATCAAAAAGTTATCATCGATGCACTGGAGGAACCTCCTGGACTGAGGATGGCTGGCTGTGTGGGACTTCCAGCAAACATCTGGGTAGTTGAAATCCCCCATGAGAACCAGGGCCTGGGACTGAGAGGCTGCTGTCATCTGCCTATAAAAGGCCTCATCAACTTCCACCTCCTGATCAGATGGTCTATAGTAGACACCCACCACAGTATCACAGTCCTCACAGCAGAGGTGCTCCAGCCCCTGGATCATCTTTGTGGCCCTCCTCTCAACATGCTCCAACAGATCTATGTCCCTCTTAGGGTGGGGACACCAGAACTGGACGCAGTATTCGAGGTGGGGTCTCACAAGAGGAGAGTAAAGGGGGAGAATCACCTCTCTTGCCCTGCTGGCTACGCTTCTCCTGATACATCCCAGGATGCGGTTGGCCTTCATGGGCTGCAAGGGTGCACTGCCGGCTCATGTTGAGCTCCTCGTCTGTCAACACCCCTAAGTCCCTCTTCTATGTGCAGTTTAATCTAAAGACATCTTTTAATACAAAGCTTAAAAAACAACTTGGTGTTCCTGTGCTATCAGCTACTGTAAAATTGAGTTGGTCAGATAACTAGTGACTTAAAAGCACTAAGAAATGGAGAATTCAAAACCAGAGGTGCCTTCCCTGGAACATGCGTTACTGGGCTCAACATGGAGGTCAGTGTGCACAATTCTACAGCCTGCCATAAACTGTACTTCAGAAGAGATCAACTGGTCTGAAATTACAAAAAAGCCACAGAATATACTTGTACATCTTATGACAGGAAATTCAACAAGTTGGCTAACCCCCCCCAGAAGTGTACTCTGTTGCATCCTGGAAAACACTGTAATAAAGAACATTTAATTGACAGAAGGTGAAGAATCACAGTGCAAATCTGAATTATATTACTTATGCTTGTAGGATACTAATATTTGATATTACCATATATTAGAGCTCTGAAAGCTGCTCAAAGTAAAAAGGAAGTGAGATTTATGAAATTTTTCCAAGATAATTTATATTAATCATCTCTGCTCAGTCATAGTACACCACTTAATATTAAATGCTCCATAATATAGCTTGTTACCTCCTCCTACTCCCCACCCTCCACTTTCTAAAGACGGAATCCGTGAAAATGTCAAAAAATAATCTTTAAATATTCTTAGCAAGCATACTTTAAATTGTTTATGTTAGACATTGTTAAAACATACGTGTGGGTTTCTCAAATTATATTACAGCCTAAGGTGAACACTCAAAATCTAGCAAGATAATAACATTTTTGTTCTAATAGAGAAATTTTACCCTAAAGAGACAAATGCACAGCTCCCACTGATTTTTATGTGCATTACATACATGTTACTGAGGGCATAAGATATTTCCCTCCCACAGAGCAAAGTATTTGATTTTTTCACGTCAATTCTTCACAAACCTGAGTGGAGGTCTTGGTGTGCATCAAATAATTTTTGAAATCTTTCCTCTGCTTTCAAAGCTCGAATAGTCCAAAGTCCCTGGAGGGATGATGACAAGTGGGAGAACACTGGACTTCGAGCTACAAAGGGAAATGAGAATAACTTAGCAATAGCTGAAGGACAACATTTAATTCTTTTTGTACCACACTAATCTTTAATCCAAATTACTGTGATGCATTTTAGAATAAATATGCAATACCTTTAAACCAAAGTCCTCTCACTTAATGAGAATCAGTCAGACAGCCAGGTAGATTAATTTACACAAAAATGTCTTACGTTTCTAACAATAGCTGTCACTGAAGACATTCTTTGAGCTTTATTAATGACATGAGGCACCCATGTTTGTTATTCATAACGCTTAATATTTCACATCATAGTCAAGCTTAAGTCACACACGAGAGTCAGATTAGGTCAGAAACACCACTACTACGTGCATGCAAGGTCCCAAAGACCAGCAACTTAGCATGTTCTTAACCAGCTTTACTTACAGATAGTTAAACTGACATACCCAGGGTTTACCATTACGCAAAGCAGGAGTTAAGCATGTAATTCATTAGCTGAGAACTAAGGCAATAAGGAAGTTATTTGCATAGCAAAAGAAAAAAAATCTTTGATGGATTGTCTATAAAACACTAGCGCTTCACATAATAATAACGAGGGTTAAAGTTAACATTAAGTCGCGCCAAACTACATACTTGTGGATTCTAGACGTTTAATATCTCTTGAAGTGTCTAAGAAATATCGTCGAAGAAAAATGAAAAGAATAAATAGTGGAATTAAGGGGATGAGTATCCAAGGAATCACTGCCACAGCCACAGCCACCACACCAAAAATCTGTAGGAGAGTCTGCAACACAATAGAAACAAAATAAAAAACTCTTTGCCAGAAGAATTTAATTTAGAACAGTATAAAACTATTTGACACTATTGAAAACTTAAATATTTAAATGTAACTACCAAATTTAAGAGTGGATGCATTGTATAACATATAAGCAACACCTATTTTTAAGTAACTTGAAGAATTTACAGTATTACCTAATTTGACTAATCACACAGTTTATAGTTTTCTTATGGGTTATTTGTTCTTTAATGTCCCTACAAAACTGGTTGACTAACATTAGTGTTTTTCTTTGTTTATTCTGCGAATGCTGTAAGAAAGCAACAGGTGATTAATGAAACAGACAACTAATCTTTAATGGACCCAAGCTACCTGGTGAATCAGGGAGATGTTTTTTCACTCCAGGTAAAAAGAAACTGTTGAAAGACAGACTTTCAGTTGAAAGACTTGACAGTTGGAAGAGTGACTTTTCAACACAGGCTTGTAACTTTTTCCTAAATACAATTCCGTTTAAAAAGAAGACCCAATATCAGAGAAAGGGAGCTTTTTCTTCCCAAAGGGTTGCATTGTGAAATGTTACAAAGAAGAAGGAAATGCTCACGATTCCAAGTGTCATAAAAGGCCAGTTTTACCAGGTTTACTTCAGAGTACAAGATGAATGGCTGGGCTAGACCTGAATTCACCCTTCGAAAACTAGATATTATGTGGAACGAAGCTTTGCTGCTCAGGACAGTGGGTCCTCGCCCAACTTTCTGAAAGAAATCTCCCATCTCCGGCAGACCACACCTTTCACATCAAATTTTCAGTTTGAATACACCACAAAAAAAGTATTACCTGCACACAGAGTTATTTCAGAATACCAGCTGTGTGTGTATGTATGTACTGAAATCAGTGTGTGCCCATCTGCCCTTTAAAAAGGGGGGAAAAGGAAAAGACATACAAAAAGAAACCCACACTGTACAAAACCCAGACAAATGAAATTCTAGCTCACCACTGAATTCCTGTACTATTAGCAAATTCCTTAAAAACGGCAGTATTTTCTAAAAGGTCTGTATTTTATGGACTGTAGAGGTGCCACCTCTTCATCGCATATGACGCACAAATAGATTCCAGCTGAATTTTGTGGATGTCTGATTTTTGGATGTCAAAAATGCATTAGTGACTATTGGGTCCAGAGAATGTGTGTTTTACAGAAAAAAGGCTTTTGTCCCTTTATCTGTGCATCGAGTTGGAAAAGCCAAGCAACACGTCAGCTGAGGTCGGATACCAGAGAGCTACCTGGATTTTCAAAACACTTTCAGCAGAAGTGTCTACGAAACGTTGCGTTTCCTCTTGCACTTCTGGTAGCCCACACACATGCTCTAAAGCCAAAACTCAAGTGCAACCTTTTCCCCTGTATCTGTTTGTTTTTTTTTTCTTAAGGCTTCTCTGACTTTACCCTAATTTCACCTGACCAAAGCGCAAACCCACACACCTTAAGCATTACGACTGCATGAGTCAGCACAACTTAGTCCTCGGCTCTAGGCAAGATCCTAGCTCATGATAGAAGATTTATCGGTGTAACAGCCTTGCACCTCATAGATTGTGAAAACACATTATAGGGTCTCACAAATCTATTCAGGAAAATAGCTATAGCGTAGATACAGGGTAGGAGCTCTGAAGGAAGCTGCATAAGCACTACGCTGCTCATAAATGGGTTAAGGCGTTGACGGCATCATGCTGTTTGACCTTCTAGATACATACAGGAGATCACAAACATTTCACCTAGATTTCATCACGAGGAGGTAAGGTGGCAGCAAGAGTGCACGATACTTCACTTGGATCAATTATGCACACGGTGATGTCAGCACAAAGCAAAATAAAGCACCCTGACTCCTTACCAGCACTGTCGTCAGCCCTTCTCTATCTTCTACTTCTCCAGCATTCTTTAAAACTGTGTTGTTACCATGGGATGTGCAGAAAGGAAACAAAGATTCCTGATCTCCTCCAAAATTTTCTCCTGTTTTGATCACTGTTTTCCCCAGTACCGCTTGTTGTCTTTGCTAAGCCTGTCAGCCATCCACACACCAGTTAATTTTTAAAGGCTCCCTCACCTTCATCCTCATCGGCAAATAGAGATTGAAGTTCATTCCCTCTTTCTGACAACTGACTCCCAAATCTACTTTATACGCCTGATGCCTTCTCCCTCCATCACCTCCCAAACAGTCAGAAAAAAAGCAGTTTCTGAAGTGCTTCTGTCTCCTCATACCACCAGCTGCAAACCTGAAGTGTTGAAGGACGTTGCTTCAAGGAAAAGGATTCTGAGGAAAATAAATGCTTCTCAATAAAAAAAAAAACACACCAAACTTAAGTTTGTTGCAAAGTGCCAGTAGGGGTGGGAGTGGGAGAAGAACTATTAGGATCTAGCTCATGTAAACAAAGCCTCGCTACAGTGAAAATACAGAGAAGGAAAAGATGGTTAGAATGACTAAAGTAAAAATCTGACACCGCCTTTGGAAGGAATTTTAGATGAGCCTGCACCACCTTATCATTATAAAAATTTATGATAGGGTGGATCAGTCATGTGTGTTGTCTTTTTGGAAAACCAAACTTGCATATAAATTAACTCTTAATGAAGTAGCCTGAAAGCCAGACACAACCACTTGCAGACTGTAATCATGTAGTTACTGCGTGAGGTAAGGCAAAGGTTCTAGCTCCTGAGTTTCACAAGAGAAAACTAACCTCTTCAGCTGGAGACTGCCCCAACTTCTAGCAGGTTCAGTGCGTGCAAGCTGGAGGATCCGAGATAATCAGCAGGCTGATGATAACATGAGTAGTCTGACTGCTCTCCTCTCTGGAGACAGGCAGTGAGCAGGTATTCCATTTGCACAGCAAGAAACTCTCAGGACTGGGTATCTAGTCCTCGTCTAGCAGTAGCAGCTTACCATTGAAAACTGCATCAAAAAGCTAAGCAGGCAAGGTTTCTCTACTTAAAAGAAATACGGCCCTTAAAAATAGCATCTTTGATTGTATTTCTTAATTTTAGCATTTTAAAGTCTTCTGGTAAGGACTGTGCAGAAAAAAATAGCCAAGTTAAAAAAAAAAAAAGGAATAGGAGCTGATTAATTACATTTTATAGCTATTTGCACAATATTGGAAACAAGGCCACCTTACACAAAAGACAGTAGATGAACAGCTACCGAGACTGAAAAACCTGGATGGAGAAATTTAATTTGCTTCTAAATGGAGCTGTATTGTCCAATATCCACCTTCAGATTTGGTTCAGCTTCCCTGGAAGAAGAAAAATCTCCCACTCATAGACTGCACATACTCTAGAGTACAGAAAAGCCCATGCTGTTTCTGTTGGGAGTCATCCCCTTGCTTGCAAGTGTCCTGACAGTTTTCCTTCACGCTTCGGTCAGTCAAGCCTATTCACTGGGGCTTATTTTTCCTCAAGGAATCTCCTGTCTTACTGTAGTAAGCAAACCCTCCTATAACCCTCTGGGGAAGTGAACACTGATCAGCACACTCGCTTGCGAAACATGTGCTTTCCCTTCATCTTCTGACGACCTACATATTCATAATTCTTACAAGTGCTGAGAATGATATCCTGGAGTTTCTATCTCAAACAGGTCTTGATCTAGGAAGAACAAGGTATTTCTGTACCATGACAACACAACTGAAATGCATTTAATGCGAGGTGAAGAAACTAAGGAAAACCCATAAAAATCTGGAAAAGCATGGGAATTACAAGCTATAAGGCATACACATATCACAAGCTATAAGACTTGCCCTTTGTTGCAGAAACTATAGTATTTACATAATGCTAGAAATGTTACAACAAATTGTAAGCCATTTGAAGTCATTTAATAAAGCTGACAGACAAAAACGCAAAAGCAAAATTTATAGTTCAAGATGTCTCCTAAGAATGCCTACACCTCCATCCTATAGATCACTGCCCATCCATATCATACCCTGAGCTCAGTATCTCATGTTTGGCTTAAGTACTTCTCTGAAAAAAGGCACCTGGCCTTCATATAGAACCGCATTTTGATCCCCTCAGGTGTGCTGGCACTTTGCTTTGGTGGGTACTTTTATCTCCTTGTGGAAGTATCTAGAAAAGGTCTCCTTGTCTTCTCTCTAATGAGCTCAACAGAGTCAGATACTTGAGGTCTTCCGTAATTCAAAAATAAGTTTTGCGCTTTTCTCTTTTCTTTTTTTAATGGATGTCACAAGTTATTTCAGCAACTCTTATAAAATATAGGTATTAAGGGGTACCACACAGTTGTGCATCTAAGTTCCTAGTGTGATTTCTAATTCCAAATCATGGGTTTGGCACCTATAATATAGGACCTACCACCATAGAAACCACACCATTCTGGACTTGCAGCTGTTGACCCGGTAGGATCTCTAACGGACAAGAGAAGCCCAAGAGATGAAATGTGAGACTAAGAACCCTGAATGTGGGAGCCTATGTGTGATCTACATAGTGAAACTCCTGTCCCAGCTTAGACATTTTTGGAAATGATTCATGTCGCGTGTTCAATCCTTGTTGGGTACCCATGTGTTGCCTGATCTAGATGAGAGGCGTCCCTGCCCATGACAGGGAGGTTGGATTAGATGATCTCTAAGGTCCCTTCCAGCCTAGGCCATTCTACGATTCTATGATTCTAATCTTTAAGTGGACACCTAGTGACCCTATGGTTGAATATTTCTCTAGAGGCCACTAGCTGTACTGACTAAATGTCTTCTGAGCACAGCAAAGTATCTAAAGCAGATACTAAATTTTGACAACTGAATCTGCAGTCAAACCCCACCCAAGGACTGCCACGTTCAGGACTGGTTTTACCAATAACATGTAGGCAGAAGTCCCCGCACCGCAATTCCTACTCCCTACACCCCAATATGTACTCCCAAAGATTGTACTGGTCCATGGACACTGCCTTGAAGCCAAATTACTTTAATAATGGCAAAGGTGCATATTCTGAATTTCAAGTTCGCAACCTTAACTGCATTAACTTAAGGCACTCTCAGTTAGGCTGGGGTGTCTGAAGTAAAGACAGGTCAAGAACCTACAAAATCCCACTTTGTTCATACTTGTTTGGCATCACCTTTCCTCCTCCTCCCCTCCCCCTGACTAAAATTATTTCCTTGTTGGCTCAGCCAAGTAACTCCACGCAAAATCAATCCCTAATCCAGGTCTGACATTCTCTTTTTCCTTGAACGCTTTTTTAATGTTTTTTTTTTAAAAAAAAAGGCCATGCTTTTTCAAACTGGACTGTTTGGACTGACTGTCCTGCACAGGCAGTCGGTTCCTCTGGCACACCAGAGGACAAGCTTCCCTGGGGAGAAGACATTGCAATGAGCCGATCGCACTTCATTTGGGCCAGCTGCATTCAGAGCAGCATATCAAACCACACTGTAGATTTTTTGCATTTTTTTTCTCCTGTAGTACAAAAAAAAATCCAGGAAACATCCAAATAGAAGACTTTTACCTTTGTACTGCAATTCTAGTACAGAAACAGCTCTACTTCATTTTACTCACTTTAAGTACCCAAGCTGAGGTGCATAGTCCTGTCTTTAAATTACCTTTTAAATAAAATTTATGGGTTTTCTTTCAGAACTAGTTAAAAGTACATATGGCTGTTTATACTATTGCTTGCATCAAACTGTCAGGAACGCATTTGTCTTGAGAGAAAAAGCAATGAAGACTTACGAGTAGAAAAAACGAAGTGTTGCACATAATTCTGTTATTTAAAACACATCTCAGATGTCATCCTTTTCCTAAGCAACCAGTGACAGCAATTTTTGACAGGAATGACAGCTCTCAGTCAGTGTTAATTCAGCTTTAGGAAAATATGCATCCATGAGAAAATTGGGAATATAAAGAGAAGACAATCAACGCACTGAAAGGGCAAAAAAGGCACAGCTGGAAGAGAAATGAAAATTGTAATTTATGATAAAACGAGTGAAAGCAAAAAGTAAGAGTTAAATACTGCCACCTCTAAAAGCTTCAAAACCAGCAAGCTCATCTTATCTTCAGCGAGACACCCTCTCCTCTTCTGCATCCTGCTATTTGCAATTAGTCGACAAGAGGTTACCTAACTAAATCCATATGTCACTGCAAATGGGGCTGAATGCATCTGTCAGACATCCCAGAGAAACACATTCAAAATTTCCAATCACATTCTTAATGCTAGTACCTTCTGTTTGTTCTTGTCTCTATAAGATAGTCTTTCTGCAACATTGTTTTTCCAAATGAACAAGCATATACTTAGCTCCTCAGGGCAAATGTTTTCTGTGCCACCAACAAGCTCATTCATTTGACTTGGCATGCATTTTGCCACTAAGTGAGAAGCTGTAATATTTGGTTGGGATCACGGCAAACTGTGTCCAATTGTTCTTTAACAAGTGACCTTATAATAAAAAGGGTGTTTTCTTTAATATATTGGCACTGCCACCGTTCTTTTGTATTTAAACAGCATCCCATCATCAATAATCTCTTACCCTACAACAAGAGCACCCTGGGCCAAGAGGCTTAATTTTCTTACGCAGGTCTTGATCCCAATAGCAGTTCTCAGAAATCACTGTCCATATATTGTCTGCGACTTCCAGATATTGATGCTTTAGAAACAGATGCACAATCAAGCTCCGGACTTTGTGACTCTGCCAGACATTCGAAATACTCATCCTTTAAAACTCTGCATTAAATTCCTACATCATATAGAGGTTATTTTCCTTTCCATAATAAATTACCTTCGCTCATGGAAGAAGTTAGTTGCCAGGGTCCTTTGGCCACAGTAATAAGTTACTTTCAGCTAATACAGATTTTCCATGAAAAAAACAAAGCCAAAGTTATGGCCTCTACTTACGCATCTCTAGATGCAGGTCCTGTTCACACCCACTGTGCATGGAAATCAATAGCGTCACACAAAAAAAAAGACAGTGCCAACACCAGTTCCTGTAAACGTCTGTGGACAATGCCTTTCTCTATTTATAAGCAGTAAAAACTTGAGGAGGACCTTCAGTTTGATGTTCTCAAATGCTTTACTTCTATTCTACCTTGTGCCCACTAAGTACTTCTGCACAAAAGTGTTTACAGTGATTTGGCCAGCAAGGCACAATTTTGCAATGAGGATCTATACAAAAGTAAGAGGTTGTCTTCCTGAAGTCGTAGGGAGTTAGTTACAACTCTATTCTGGTATTACTACAAAAATTCTATAAAAAGTTAATATGTTTTGTTCTTCAGTAGTGCTACGTTTGTCATCATCTCTGGTTGTATTCTTGTATTTTCTTTTCTCAGGGAAAAAAAAGGCATACACAGAAAAACTATTCATGTAAATTGTGCCATGACAAATATGTTCTATCTTCCTGCATGACACTTCAGATGTCAAGCGCAGTTCTACATGGTAGGTTGAGGAAACAGCACTGATCAGAGGGTGTAAAACACACACACACACACGCACACACACACACACACACATGCACACATACACGTTTTGCTTTCTCAATAGCTTTTGCCAGAACCTGCCTGAAACGATGCAGAAAAATGTCTGGCACCACCCAACTCTCCAAGAGTTATTCCTCAGGTAGCAGAAAGCACCCCTTTCTGTTATATTAATTTATGGGTCTGTGACTCCACTACCCTTCACCACTGCTGTGTGGTCACTTTGTTGGCTGTTCTACTTGCTTCATGACTTCCAGAGCAATGCTTTTTTTATGTCACAGAATTAATAATAGAATGGTTTGGGTTGGGTGGGACCTTAAAGATCATTTAGTTCCAACACCCCTGCCATGGGCAGGGATACCTCCCACTATGGCAGATTTCTTAAAGTCTCATCCATATATCCTCTACTAGTCCCTACTGCCAAATAATTGATACTTGTTAAGGAAAATAAAGAATAGCTCAACAATTTCTGCTCCCCTCCTACCTCTTAGAAGCCACTTCCAAAGTTTTTCCCCAGCTATACAAGCCCAAGACAGCCCTGGTGAACACAGTCCCTGGAGAAATCAAAACATTTGACTCAGCAATGGTACTTTTCTCTTCACTGCTACTACAAATGGTGTATTTCCTGCTTTGTTCTTTGCTCTTCTGTTTAGCACTTTATCAGCAGGGGCTGATTCACTAATATTTGTCCTCAGTCTCTTACCCCACTTGCAACACTTCTAAAAGCAGTTTTTTCTTCAGTGATAATTATTGCGTTTTTTTTCTATAAAAGGGGCACATATACAGAGAGCAAAATAAAAAAAAAATCAACAAATATCTCACTGCTTTCAGGCTATCAGATTGCAGAAGGCAGATCTTACAAGCTGATACAAAATGAGGGGGCTGGTTAGCTCACTCGGTTAGAGCGTGGTGCTGACAACGCCAAGGTCGCGGGTTCGATCCCCGTTGGGTCCCCATGTGTTGCCTGATCTAGTTGAGAGGCATCCCTGCCCATGACAGGGAGGTTGGATTAAATGATCTCTAAGGTCCCTTCCAGCCTAGGCCATTCTATGATTCAAGAAATGGATAGTAAAAGGTCTGGGAAGGAATAGCCCTTTTGATGCCCCCAGTACAGAGCTGTGAATGCTGTGGGACTAAACAGGGAATGGACCACAGAAAACCACCGGGTTCTCATGCTCTCCCTGAAGACCATCTCCTGTTGATACCGCTGGAGAAAGACCACTGGCCTAGATGGACCATTGCTGTGACCCTGCACGGCATTATTTAGTGTTCTCAAGGTCTAGTCCATTAACCCACTTGCTAAAATACTGTCCACTGTTGCCGTGAAGAATTCCTTTGAGCTAACAATAACGTTATCAGCCATGCTGTGTGCATCTTTCCCCCGTTCTTCCAAATGTCTGGCAAAATTACCATGGATGCTGCTACCCTGTAAGGTGCAGGTTTACAAATCTCTATCTTTGAGCTACATGGACTTTCCTGTCTCAGGCCTCTTGTCCCTCACGGCCACAATGCCAGAGCAGCTCCGCACTCTCCGCAAGAATACCTCATTTTCAACTGCATGACCCTTTCTGCTCAACCAAGTCTAACTGTTTCACTCGACATCAGTTCTAGGTCTTTCAGCAACTTGAAAACTTTGTGCTACATTTGAACTGTGGGCTGTTCTGTTAAAAAGAGTATCAGTTCTTCAGCAACACAGCTCTTCAGCCTTACAGCAATTACAAGCTTTTAAGCATTTTACTGTTTGTTCTTGCTATTCAAATCACACTATTCATATATTTATTTTTAGGAGGAATAAATTACTGCTAATATTACTGTAAGTTCCACGGTGGCCCCTCTGCCTCTGTTAAATGAAAACTATGAAAAATATTAAGGACTACAGCATTAGCTATCCTAAGAAATAAAACTAACCTCTGTTCTTTTCTGGCTGCAGTCCATTACAGCAGATATGCAAAAATGCTTTTTAGCTTGTGTCTGGGTTTTTTTCCTAACTTCCCCAGAGCTTTGCCACTCTGATAAAATTATAAAATACTACTTTCTTATTCAAAATAAACGCTTGACTCATAATTCTTCAGTACTACATTCTGTTCAGTGATCACTCAGCTCCAGGAAACTTAACAATGCCCTGATACTTTCAGCAGCTGTGTTTTAACTAATCAGCAGCAGCTTCTCACCACCAACATCAGGTTTCACCCAGTTCAGCCATTCTTTGCAGGTACAGAACCCAGTGGCAGTTAGAGAAGTAGAAAGAAACTTCCTTGGCAGAGAACAAACATTACTGTGGTAAGCACATGCTCATTCATAATTTGTTACAAATAATGCTCCAAGACCGTCAGGAAGAATTTTCAGAAGTTTATGGAATCATTAAGGTCGGAAAAAGACCTTTAAGATCTAGTCCAACCATCAACGCAACATCACCACAACCAAGAAACCACGTCCCAAAGTGCCAGGTCTACATGTCTTTCGAACACCTTCAGGCTACCACTTCCATGGGTGGCCTGTTCCAGTGACTCACCACTCTTTCAGAAAAGAAATTTTTTCCTAATATCCCATCCAAACCTTCCATGGTGCAATTTGAGCCCATTTCTTCTCATCCTATCACTAGCAGCTCAGAAGAAGAGACCAACATCCACCTCACTACACCCTCCTTTCAGGTAGCTGTAGAGAGCGATAAGGTCTCCCCTCGGCCTCCTCTTCTCGAGACTTCTCCCAATTCCCTCAGCCACTCCTCACAAGACGTTCTCCAGATCACTTATCAGTTTTGTTGCCTTCCTCTGGAGCTGCTCCAGTACCTCAATGTCTTTCTTGTCCTGAGGGTCCCAAAACTGAACACGGAGTTTGAGATGTGACCTCACCAGTGCTGAGGACAGGGGGACAACCCCTTCCCTACTCCTGCTGGCCACACTATTTCTGATCCAGGCCAGGATGCTGTTGGCCTTCTTGGCCACCTGGGCACACTGCTGGCTCATATTCAGCCGGCTGTCCACCAGCAGCACCCCTGGGTCCTTCTCTGGCAGGCAGCTTTCCAGTCACTCTTCCCTGAGCCTGTAGCGTTGCTGAAATACAGTTGCAGGACCTGGTACTTGGCCTTGTTGAACCTCATACATTTGGCCTCAGTCCATCAATCCAGCCTGTCCAGGTCCCTCTGCAGAGCCTTCCCACCCTTGAGCAAATGCACACTTACCGAAGTAAGTAACTGATGCTAGATCTGACCCCAAAATCCTAACTAATAGTGAAAAAAATGAAAAATTATCTTCATCAATATTATGTTATTTTCTCAGTATTATGTTATGTTTAACAGAAGGATTGACAACTGCACTGGGTACCAAAGCCAGAACATTTCTGGTTTTAGAAGGGAAGATTTAAACGCATTGTTTTAACATAGCAGTGACATTTGTAGTAAGGGAGGTCTGCTTATTTAAACACTAGACTGATTTCAAAATCCAGTAAAAAACAGAAGGAAAAAAAAGTTTAGGGACATGACTGTGGAGGAAAATGCAATCACTCAGGATCCTATTCTTCCACAGTGCAGGAACAGCTATTAGAGCCTTTGAATGAGCCTTTCTTAACACATGAATTTTTACTATTTCAAGAGTGCAATCCAAATGAATTGATTTTTTTGTTAAATGATACAAAACTATCCTGCAATGTAGATGCAACACAAAAGGCTATAAGCTTCCGAAAGACATGCGACATTCAGTTCCCAGCTAAATTATCATCTTTTGCTGTATAATACTGCCCATATTGCAGCCTCTGCCTTGTTGACGAACAGATTTGTCTGGAGTTTTCAAATCGGCTGCAGAGTTCTCCAGGCAGCCACGGTATCAGCTGCTGCAAGAAAAATGTTCTTGAGTTCTGCACGAGATGCACACATAACCCTGGCAGCACATTTCTATGAGATACAGGCATTTTTTGCTAAAGCTAATTCCTTGTCCCACATGTTTGTTTTGGGCATAAATAGGCATAATGATTTAACACACATACACACCAGCTATATGGCTTAGTAATTCAAATTATCTCCATGTTTTTCCTCCCTTCTTGAATCAGAAGTGAAATCTCCAGTCTTTTTGCCAAACAGTGAAATCCTAATTTGTTCGTAAAGCACACATTGTCCTATCTATAGTATATCAGTAGTTTAAGGCAATCTAGAAGATTTGAACTTATCACAATTTGGAACAGGATTGTTACACTTTATGACTGACAGCAGAATTAAAAGATTTCTAGCTACTGTGAAGTATTAGAAATGTTAATGATCTTCAGAAGTCTTAAAAATAATCATCAGTTTGAGCTACAGATGTGAAAGGTTGCAAATACGCTTAAAAAGTCAAGTAAATACCTACATATACAATAACAAAAATTCCCACTTTGGCACCAAAAGCGCAAGTAGCATATACAGAAAGGAGAAACAAAAAGAAGAGAAAACTTCACAAGCTGAAAACATATTGAGAGTAATCTGATACAGAAAACAGAGGAGACAATTTGAAGAAGAATCGATTTAAACCTGATTGAAATTTCATATTTACAGGTTTCAGTCCAACGTACCAAAATACTGCAAGAACAGCTACATTTTTGTCTTCCTAGCACTAAGACACAATGTGCTCAAAATATTACAGAAATGAAGAGGAAGATTGCATCTCACACTGCTCATATGCTCTAGAAATAGAGAAGACAGAATTCCAATAAGTGAAAGCTAGCTATTTTTCAAAGCCCTACATTGAAAATGCCAGTATTTCACATTTCATTGAGAAAAACTGAACGAACAGCCCAGTATTACCTATGTTTATCACATAAATAGAGAAATATAAAAACTAAATGGAAAAGAGTTACAAAAAACAAGCAGAAAAGTGGTAAACAAGAGGAAGCAAGATGACAAAAAGGTAAAGAGATGGCATTTTTCAGTATTATTTTATCTTCTTTTCCATGTTAGATACAGGGTTACATCTTCAAATCGTAAATACAAACCCTAAAATGTTAAAAAAGTTGCATTATGTTCCCACACACATTAGTTTTGCCACTGCAGTGGTATCTGTTGCCTTGACACTACTATGTGGAGAATGGCATGCATACCTACTCCTATAAAAATTCTACACACTAACATAAACAGGAAAACAAATAAATAAATAATGGGCTGAGGGAACGGACTGCGCTGGATTACATCTGACCGCTATAGCAAGACAGAGCTTTAGCCTTCCTAGAAAACCAAAGCCTGTGTATGAACAGGAATCCACCTACTAGCAGCGACTCCCGACTCGATATGTTTTAGCCTATACACGTACCATCGGCCTGAGCACATACGCAGTGCCCACGCTGCAAGACACTCCTCCTTACGTTCAGAGGAATGTGATGACAGGTACAGAGTAAAGGCCAGCAATAGCTTTGGCATAGATTATCTCCACTGCCGGTCACCATCAACAAGACTAATTGGCTGTTGGGATTTAACAATCAAGACATTCAAGGACAGGGGAATGAAAGGTCAATAAAGAACTGCATTATTTAGACAAGTGTCTGTGCTAAACTCACAGCTCCCGCACGTTGGTCTTGAAGACACAAGTGCAACTCAAGCCTCTTCTCTTCCTCCCTTCTTCCTCCAACCTCATATCCCCCCCCCCTTTTTTTTTTACTTCAAAGAAAATAGCAAAACTGAAAGCATACACAAATACCTAACTACTATACCAAAAATTAGGTTTTTATCATAATGATAATTTTGACTTTTTTTTTAAATTAGAGCTCAGAAGTAACCAATGAATTCTAACATTATTTTTTTTAATTGGCCTTTCAATATGCACTAGTAAGATGCACTGAAGTGTGCATCTTAGGAATGTACAGTCAGAACATCACTTCCTTACAGAAAAAGTTCTATGAGATTTCAGTAGCCAAGTGCCACCACACAACTATCTTTTACAATTTATTTATTTTTCATTTAAACTTCAGTACAGTTGCAGAATCTTGTGATCTAGACACCAAGCAAAACCACCAGGATTCAGTAGAAGTGAAGCGAAAAAGTGTCTCCAAGATATAGGTCTGCTCTACGTACCTGGCTAAAGAGAACATAAATAGAATATGCAGACATTTTACATAGATCCCCCACCACTGATTATCTTCTCATAGCATACTTATGATCGTATTTCAAACGCACAATGCAAACACACAGAAAGAACTATTCAAACACACAGAAAGAACTATTATTTAATGAATACCAAAAATATCTCTTGAAACTCACACATGCATACATACGAAACCTGGCCAAACTGGAAAAAAACCAACACAACAAACCCTCCAGAACCCCACCTCTCACTGAAATCACAAAATAACAACGTCATTGTTACACTAAACGATCCTGGAATTCCTTCTACACACTTTCCCTGACATCTTCACACACTAAAATGCAGGGGTCAGTGGTACTGAAACAAGGAACGGCAGTTCCACTCTTGTGCACATACGAAAGCAAGTGACCCAAGCTATTATTCCAGTCTGAGGCACTTTTTGTTCCTAATATCCAGATGCAGCAGCTTCTTTCTTCTTCTTTCTCTTCTTTTTTTTTTTAAAGAAATGACTGTGGACACCTCCTTCACATTTTCCTTTTCTTCAGCATTTTCACTTCATAAAGCTGCAGTCAATGTGTTTTGTGTGTGGTGAGAAGGGAATGGCACATTCAGTGGTGGTCTCAGCCACAGCCGACATTGGTGGCTCAAGTAGTCTCAGGATTAGGTCTTTGTGTGTGATGAAAGGATATGAAAAGTCAGTTATTTAAACTCAGTCAAGCTGTTGATTTTGGGGAGGAAAAAGGTTTTGCAATTCAGTTTTTCTCAATAAATCACTGCCCTTTTCCAAGGGCAGCTGCAGATAGTTCACATGTTCACAGTGTTCTCCAGAAACAAAAGAGACCATGATTTCACCCCCCGCCGTCGCCCCTCAATCCAGCATAGGGTAAGAAATCAAAATGAAAGGGCCAACACATCGAGCTACTCAAATTCACTAGAAGTTAAAGCAGAAAATCAACTCTGTTGACAGGTAATAAGATCACTGAAGAACTGCAAGGGCAAGAAACTACCGAGAAAACCATCCTTTTAGAACTTATTATAATAATTAACAAAACCAAAAGAAAGTCTGAAATACATTTCACCATCCTATGTATTCAATGAGTTTATAGATGTAATTTTCAACCGGTAATTCATCAGTTTAGGAATTCATCATGCATCACCTGAGACTTCAGTTTAAAGATGTTAAGAGCCTGCAGATCTCTCTCAAGTCGAAATGAGATTCAGATACTAAAACCAAGCCTTGGATAAGCTCACAAAAATAAAGCATCCATAATACTGGCAACTTAGGAACATTCAGACTAACATGCACAAAATACTATCAAATATATTGGATTCTTAATTCCTAATATTTCTCGTTAAATTCTTTTCTTCTACTCACCGGGCTGTCCCCTTTCCCAAATTAGCACGGTGTGTTTTAGTGGCGCTGCACTGAGCTAGACATTGCTCTGCATTTTAACCACGACGTTTCAAACTACAAGCCCCACATCTACCAGTGAAGTCCACACCAACAGAACCTTGTACTCCCACAGAGTTTAAGGCAGGAGCAGGGACGACAGTTGGTTGTAACACTGAGTAAATGAGCTGGCATTTTCAGATGAGCCTAAGAAAATTTAAGTAACAAATTCCCAGTCATTTTAAATGGCACCCAACCTCCTTAAGTGCCTTTGGACTTATTTATAGGATGATCAAGTTCATACTAACTAAAGAAAGCATTCCTGCCATTATTTGTGTTTGGGTAGCAATTTGAGGCCTGTCAGGTCTGTCCTCTGCTTAAGCTAACAAATATATAAAAAAACAAATAACAAATATATAAAAAAAGCATATATATCTAAACAAAGTAGATGTTTAAATACTCTCAGAAAGTTTTCAGAAAGCACTGTAATAGCCTTCTTGCCAGTTTTTTTTACCCAAAGAGATTGTAACTTCTTTAGAAAATACTGACCAAAAATACGTAACTCAGGACAGGAAAAAGAAAACAAGATGCAGAACTGAGGCTAAGGAGGCTAATAGTAATAAGACAAGTAATTAAAAATATGTGAGCTCATAAAAAACCAAACCACACCATCTTCACCAAACAAGTTCATTCAGCTTTTTGATTATCTGAATCAACCTACAAACATTAATTACCACCTGATTTTACAAACATATTTAGTGTTCTATTTAATAGAAATAGCAAGTGTCATAGCGAACATAGCACTGCTTTTTATCTTGTTTTTAAGGAAAGTTTACAGCCAGTCAGAATCCATTACAGAAAATAAGGCGCAGACTTAAACTGTAAAGTTTATTTTTTACTTAAATGAGCTTTGAACTGGACTGTAAAAGTATAACTAAAGATATTTTGATTGAAGTGCCTAACTTAACCTTCAATTTCTTTTCAGTTTCTATACTTCAAACCTACCCAGAGAATTCTGTTCAACAGCCAGGTAGTCACACGTAGCCATAAATGTGGCCTAATAAGAGACTTATTTTTTATTTATAAGTGCTGCGGCTACAGCAGTAATTTCTACAAAAAGACAGTCAGCTGCACTAACATGACATGCCTCATGAGCTGTTAAAATCTGTAAGTTAAGAAGAAAAAAATTGCTGCCTCTCTCTAGTGAGGACTGCCTCTCCTGTCCCCAGTCTCTCCACAGACAGGTGTGCTGTATTTTGGTGCACTTAATATCAAAGAAAGAAAGGATGGCAGGAAACTTTAAATACAGCAAGAGTTGCTACTTTGTGTGCTACGGCAAAGAAACAAGTTTGGCAAAACCTAGCCAGGTTTTCAGAAGAATACACAAGGTTTAGGATGCATTTTTAAGCTCTCCACATGCCTTTTATTTTTCCTTTAACAAATAAATGTACAGTTACTATCCACTGTCTTGAAAAGAACTGACTGTTTCTTCTTCATTGATTCAGCGGAAGATGTAAAAAAAATTCAACTTTTTAGTTCAAGGAATTAATTTTCATCCAGTATAGCTGTCTAGACTAATCATGCTCATTATGACTGTACCACAGTGTATAAATCTTATTAGGCACTCTAAAAAGAACACTATCAATTTTTAGCATTGCCATCAATTTTTAGCATTGCCTTCAAATCTATCTTCAGCGTAATTATGAAACTCTCAAAACTGGTAGTTTTAATTATTTATTTATAGGTATTTAAATGGACTCATACTGTAGTTTTTGGGTGTCCAATCACATTGTGTTTATTTGTGTAGAAATTATACACTCACTTGCCAAGATACTAAAAGGGTGGAATGCTTCACAATGATCCTAGCAATAACTCAGAAAAAGGACCACTTCTTCAATGCAAATCCGCTCAAGAAAAGCTTCTGCACACAAAGTAAGATGAACCAGTTACTGCATTGTTTATTAAGTTTCACTTGATTCCTCCTGACAACCATTTAAACAATGAATGTTGGGAAATGTCTCTCAAAGAATCAACTACAATGGCTGGGATCAGAGCTTTTATATTTAGCTAATACTGTTTTTAGAAAGGAGAAAATATTTCTTCCTGAAGGGATTATGGGAAGTCTTATAAAAGACACCTGCAAACAAAACAAGTGACAAAAGATCTTTATCATAATTGATAACAGTTATCCTTTGTAAAAATCTGTGCTTCTTCAGAAATAAATATCATATCTTTGCTACTGAATTTCAAAAGGCATCCACCAACCAACAAGCTTGCTAATCAAGAACAGCAAGTTTTAGAAAACCTGCCAAGAAGGAAGCGCTTTTGTCTTATGGATAGCAGAGCATTATTAATCAACAGTAGAGGTCCTAACTTTTCTCATGCCAAATAGAACAGGCAAGTTTTGAAACAATGTACCTTTTTAATAGCCTACTGGACACGTAGCATCTGCTTTTATTGTTTTGAAAAGCAAAACTTCTCACGTAAAATACAAAACTTTAGAATTGGACAAATTATTCCATAGCCAATTTAAAAGAAATTCACAAAGTAACCAACATGAGGGTAAATGTTTAGAAAATGCAGTTTATAGTAGGAGCTTGAAGGAAGAAAACAATCACGCTAGAGCAACAGACTTCCTTCTTTTATCCCAGACCAGTTAGGTTTTGCTAAGCAGACACTGCCTAAGGTATCTATACATTGATACATCTAAACAATGAGGCTTTACAATTTGCTAGTAGACGATTCAGCCCTCTTCATGTGCGGTGCACATCGCTTAACTCCTCCCTTAGCTTTCTTTCAGAGCAAGCCAGTTAGTTCCCTCAGACAAAAAACAGAGAGTGCAACTCTCAAGACAGTTTGCTTCAGGGTCTGCTCCCAAAATAAAGTATGGACAAGACCACACCAATTTTATGTGTGCTTACGCAGACTTTTGCTTACGCAGACACCCCCCTAACATCTTCCCATCGGATTTTACATCCTCAGACAACCCCATGTGCCTTTAAACCACATGCCGGGGCATGCAAAACACCCACTCGGTTTCTTTCTATAAAAACACCACGCAGGTGGGCTGCAACAACACATTATTATAAATGCCTGGAACTAAGGAGAAGGGTTAATCGTTTTATCTCAAGACCACAGGATGTAGATGATGCCCTGCCCAAGAGCAGTGCGTAGTATGAACACACAGAGTGAAGTCTGCTGCAAACTCGAAATCCTCTGTGTTGCTTGGTCTAATGGCCAAGGAGCACTACGTAAAAGCGGTGCGTTTGACTTTGTGGACGTAAATCCTACGCTAAGAGAAGAGGATAAGAATTTCAGAACAGCCTGAGTTTCCAGCCAAAACACCCCAACAACCAAAAGGTACATCTGTATTCACAGAATCATATTGTCCCAAGTGAGCTGAAATAAAGATATTCTGTCTAATAAGATGATTAATGAGACTAAAGAAAATCTGGAACCTGTATAAACAGCAGAAGACAAGTACTATATTGTAGAAAGAGGTTTATATTGCATTTTCAGGAAAGAATTTGTCCAGGCCCTAAAAGCCCATGAATTCAAAAATCTTAATATTCAGTCTAAGCAACTCCCTAACTCTCAAGCAACCTCAATTACGTTTATTGACAGGTAAAATACATCATCTTCTTTCTTCCCCAAAATGACAACGAGCACTCTAATGCTTTGAAAAACACACACTTCAACAACTACACTAAAACAGGAAAAATATCTTAAAAAGTGTTTTTATCACCTCCTGGAAATATTTTTTTTCCTACTTTCAGGAGTTCAGCATTAACAACATGATTAAATTGCTGAACCTGACATGTGTTTGGTTTATTTTTGAAGAAGTTAAGACAAAGTTTACATCCTAAATCAGTTACCTCTAGAAGACGAATCAAAATTAGCAACAGCACGTTAAGATACTTGATACTTGCTGACTTGAGCATGACAGGATCCAGATGATCCACTAAGTCACTTCTTTCCCTAGCCTGTATGATTCTGTGATTCTTAGAATCATAGAATGTTTTGGGTTGGAAAGGACCTTTAGTGGTCATCTAGTCCAACACCCCTGCTGTGAGCAGGGACATCTTTACCCAGATCAGGTTGCTCAGAGCTTCATCCAACCTGACCTTGAATGGAAAATGGATGGGGCTTCTGCCATCTCTCCGAGCAACCTGTTTCAGTATTTCACGTTACTTTTATACAGCATGTTCAATTTTTTTGCAGCTATACCCTTCTGCATTTTTTTTTACAAGGAGGATTAATAGCAACTGCAAGAGAAAAACTACCTTGATGTCATATGTAATCCTTTATCCTTTCATTATCACCAAAATCTCAGTGCTTTGTCCATCTTTCTTGTCTGCAGCAACTTATTTCACTTGTTCCTATTAAGGCTATTATATTCACCCTATTACTACTAATCTTTTCTTTGTAAATAGCCACACCTATTTTAATCCAAAATGGTGTGGTAAGCATTTGATTCTTTGTGGAAGTAGACACGTAATTAGGTTAATCTGTGCTATCTTTTCATGTGAGTTGATTGCTTCTTTACTATGGACATATTTCTTATAACAGCAATAAGCTTGCCAGATGGCTAGAGGCAAATCAGGAGCAATTTACCGAGCATGTAGCTACTATGAACTCAAATCTTGACATAATAGCAAGCTGTGTACAGCCACTCCTACCTGCCAGTTATTACTCATGTTAGCTTTTTACTGACACATTAAATTTCAACCGCACCTTTCTTTCACAAACAAGTACTTCCATTCAACTCAACTACATCTGTGACAAATAGCTGATCTTCACCAAAGCATGCAGGAATCTAAACTCAGAATGCCCTATAGAAGTTTTTGACAGTAGCAGCTGAAATACCTGCACAAAGTCCAGAAATGTCAGTGGAAGCAAGTCATCCAGGTGGCCGATATCTTTGGAGAAACGATTTAAGATTCTTCCTACAGAAAGGAGGTTGGAGAAGAAAAACAAGAACAAAGTAAATACAACTCCTGAAAAGATCAAAATATCTTAAACACACCATGTTTTACCATTTTAGTAACAGTTAAAAGAAAACAGCTGGAACCCAAAGATAAAAAGACACTTTTTGAAATCACCATGAAGGGAACCTTTTATAACCACCACAATGTATTTTGAATATATTTTTTACAAATGCTTTTCATCCAAATATAAACCCTTTACTTAAACTGCTAGGAAAAAACCAAAATGGGCTGTGAAGAGAATAGCTCAATAGAATTTAATAAGTGAAACACACACAGTTTACACACTCAGTATGTGCAGGTAAAGGTTTACAGTTCAGACAACTTAATGCAAGTTTCATCAAGTAACATCAGACAGATCTGCTCTTATCCTTGACTGAAACTCACTAGTGCATGCATGTCCCAGATAGATCACAGTTGATCTAACTGATCCTTTTCAGTATTTCTCTTCCCACCCTTCCACCACTACATGTGGATTCAACTTGCAGGTGCTCCTGAAATAAAATTTCAGACAAATTTGCATTCACGCAGCCTTATATTAACACTTACTCAAAACCCTGACAATGCTGATCTTTATTAAAGCTAATAAAACGATTTTTAATCTGCTGTCAGTGAAGCATTTACACTTCTCTATTTTCCCAAGTTCTACTTGAGTGAAAAAATCAGTTATAGCAAGAGTTCTTTAATAATTAAAGTCACAAGGCTGCCACCCATACGTGGATTAGTATCTTTCTCTATTAATCAATATCTCTACTCACCAGGAAAGAAACTAAGCTAAGGATGGGAACTCTGGCCTTTTCTAAGGTGTGTAATGCCTGTACATGCATTCACCTTGCTTTTTATCTACACATATCTTGATTCAATTATTACTTCTAACTGGTACAAACACATTCACTGCATTGGCAACAAAAGACTTTTTTTTTTTTCTTTTCAAAGGAGCTCATTAAACTGAAAGTAGTTAAGTTTAAAGTTTCCACAGAGTGTGCTGGAGACATAATTCAGAGATAAGAGCCTGAAGTAACTTCTATAGCAACCACCATTCTAGTTTTGTGTTCTAACATCTGTCTTGGAAGAATGAATTTGGTTGCATAACATCAACTTCTTTTTAAAGGGAATTTCTGTTCTACAGCAAGCAATACCCAAAACATGCTCTGCTCAGGCCTTGGACACAACTCCAAAGAGAGACACCAGGGGCAAACAGTGTGTTCTGCAGTACTTCATTACCCAAGGCAATCACTTGGGGCAGACAACAGCAGAATTCATCCTGTTTTCAGGCTTCGCACACCGAGAGGAAGGGTGTATAGCAGCATAAGACTCAGCAAAATCTCTTTCTTCTGTTTCTACTGGAAATGGCAGCTGCGGATGTTCCCTTTCACTAATTCCATGTTGAGGTTGAAACATCAGAAGGAACGTCAAGGTAATTTTTTTTTAAAGTTTCCTTTTGCTGTGATTTCCTTACATGGAGACTGGCCATGGAAGAGCTATCAGGCACGTATTGCATGCATGCTGCAGCTAAGACTTCTTAATATCCCTAAATACCACGTTCCAGGTGATTTTAAAATGAACCAAGACTCTACTGGCAAAAAAAAAATCATTCAAAGAGGTTAAATGCTTCCCTCTGACAGGGCCTGCCTTAGCGGTCTGTCCAGGAGGGATAGATGAAGGAAACAAGATCACATAACGGATCGGGCTCAGGGTACTAGCAGTCTGTTCCCAGCGTTTGTCACTCGCCTCCTGCGTGACTTCACTTTATTTTACAGAGTGCAGAGCAGAGCAAGGAGAGGTGACCGTGCCAGGTCTTTCAGTGAAAGGCTGCAAGGCCCACTGACGACAAGCTGGACACAACGGCAAAAGATTATTCCCATAGAGCAAACCCCACCTTAATTCAGTCTTAGAGCCCCCTGTGACTCTTAACCACAAACAAGTTTCATCTGTAGTGGTTTCAGAGCGAAATAAGAAGCTATTGCGCAAAGGCCATCCCACGCAACGCTGCCGGGAGGCAGCAAGGTCATTCAGGCTGGCTACTCTCCACGGCCACAGTGCAGAACAGGTCAACACTAGCACCTCCAGAAATCAAGTGACGCTTTCGCGATCTCCCTCATCACACAAGTGGAAGGGCACATCCAGACTTGCTCCTGGAAAAGTGCTGTGCTTACTCTCATTCTATACAATATGGACAAGGCCTGAGGGACTAGAGAAGCCATTAGGAAATGCTTGCTGTCATAAGCAGTTTAACTCTTGGGTCATTTCAGTTCCAGCAGTATCTCAGAATCCAGTTCTTGTTTCCTTCCCTCTTTTGGCCAAGAGGGCCAATAGGATCCTGGGGTGCATTAAGAAAAGTGTGTCCAGCAGGTCTAGGGAGGTTCTCCTCCCCGTCTACTCTGCCCTGCTGAGACCACACCTGGAATACTGTGTCCAGTTTTGTGCTCTCCAGTTCAAGAGAGACAGGGATCTACTGGAGAGGGTCCAATGGAGAGCTACGAGGATGATCAAGGGACCTGAACATCTCTCCTGTGAAGAGAGACTGAGAGAAGTGGGGTTGTTTAGCCTTGGAAGGAGATGGCTGAGAGGGGATCTTATTAGCGTATATAAATATCTGAGGGGTGGGTGTCAAGGGCAAGGAGACAATCTCTTCTCAGTGGTGCCCAGTAATAGAAGAAGGAATAATAGGTTTAAGTTAGAACAAAGGAAGTCCCACCTCAACATGAGGAAAAATTTCTTTACTGTGAGGGTAACAGAGCACTGGCACAGGCTGCCCAGAGAGGTTGTGGAGTCTCCTCTGGAGACTTCCAAAACTCATCTGGATGCGTTCCTGTGTGACCTACTGTAGGTGATCCTGCTCTGGCAGTGGGGTTGGACTAGATGATCTTTCGAGGTCCCTTTCAACCCCTAACAGTCTGTGATTCTATGATTCTATTGAAGAATCACTCATTGAAGTTGTTCAAATTTGCAGATTTTGAGTCCTGTGTTTGAGGGTTTTTTTGGCAATTTTTTGAATTGAATAGAATAGGACTATTTCAGTCGGAAGGGACCTACATGTTGATCATGTAGTCCAACTGCCTGACCAATTTAGAGCTGACCTAAAGTTAAAGCATGTTGTTAAGGGCATTGTCCAAATGCCTCTTAAACACTGACAGGCTTGGGGCATCAACCACCTCTCTAAGAAGCCTGCTCCAGGGTTCGATCACTCTCTCAGTAAAGAAATGCTTCCTAATGTCCAGCCTAAACCTCCCCTGGAAATGCAGCTTTGAGTTATTCCCACGTGTCCTATCATGGGAGAAGGCATCAGCAGGAGACATGACAGCCTCAAATCATTTCCTGAGCAACTTCATGCTTCGAGCATGCTACACATCAATGCCGATCTTTTCAGGGGTAAGGGGTAAAAAGCTGGCCTAGATAAAAATGAGAGCTGCAGAAAACCTGCCTTCATTCTACACACCAAGAGCAACTGTGGCAATGTTCTCCTCCACAGTAGCATCTCTTCCAGTGAAGTTCTTTGAGGAACACAGTCAGGAAGGAAAACTTAGCTCACTTGAGACAGCCTTGCTAGTCCTCTTAGCTCACTTGAGACAGCCTCGCTAGTCCTCTGGTCTTACTATCTCTCCTGTACATCCACTAACCATCAACTACTCCAGTTCCCATTGCTAATCAAGCTGCTAGTTAATTGCCAAAACTGTATTTTTGGCAACTGCCTTATGAAATTGTTAAGTATAACTGTTTCTACAGACTGCTTTGACAGAGCTGCAAGCTGTCACTAAAAAAGTGAAAAATAATCTGATGTTATCAATAAAACACGAACGCATGTTTTAATCTGCCTAATCCCCTTTAAAATGTAAACACACTAATTCTATAAAATGACACGGACTAAAATATGAGTAAGCAAAAGAAATAGTATATCAAAAAGGCAAACCTTGAAAACTGGAACCTTTTACCATCCACCTGACACAATTAAAGCAGTAGGGATGTGAGCCAGTCGCCTCTCAAATAAACATTCAGGTTAATCTCCGGTAGCAAAACTTCTTTCTTTTTCAGAGTTTTCAAGTTATTGAAAAAAAGTCATTTATGGTCTATGTAGTGTTTGCACACAGTAATTCGAAAAAAATGAAACCTGAAATGATTTAGCGTAGGGAAATATCTCACTTCATCCTAAAATCTCCACGCACATCTCCCCTCCTTGTAACGCTAATCCAGTCACCATTAATGCTTTTCTACTGCTACAAGTATGAGACAAAGCTACAAGCCTTAGCCCTATTTTTGTTGCTGCTGGTTTTCAACAGTATCACCCCAGTGACTGTGTAAGAGAAAACACAGGCCTGGAGACCCGGTATTCAATGATTCTACGCATTTCAGATCCTGTTCATACGGACACAACTGAACTCCCATTTTATTGAGCACGTCCTATGCAGAAGCAAGCTACAATATCTCACTAAAGCCAGCAAGTTCCCTCACCATAGAGCAGAGAGAGCAAAGTACCTCCAAGCAGAAATGCTCTGCTTTGGAAATACCCGCAAAACGTCCCATAGCCATCATGGCATTGCATCCAGAGAGATTGCTACATTTATAAGGATGTCTACAAGAAAATGAGGTCTATTTCGCAAGGTATGAAGAAACAACTGTTTCCACTTACTGGACGCACAGTAAATCAGTGGCTTGCTTATGCATTATTAAACATGCAAGAAGGAACATTCCAGTTAGCGTAGCCATTTTGAGTCAGGACTCAAACTGCTTATGGTTCTACTACAGTTTCTGCTAGAATTGTCAAACCTAACTTTTGGGGATGGTTCTTCAGATTAAAGAAACTGTTCCACCTGTTACTCAAGAAAGGCAGGGCCTGCACGACTCACCTTCCTCCAAAAATATTATTCTTCTCTCCAAAACTTCTAATATCCTTCTCTCTCAAGCTTGCAGACTATCAACATTACCTTCCCACAACATCTCCTACTTCCAAAACCCACAAATTCCCTAAGTGAGCAGTTCTGTGATACAAATACATGTCATGAGACAATAATTCTTAGGCTTAGTTGAGCATTTAAAATTTACAAAAATTTTCAAGCTCACTTAATACTTGTACTCTTTATTTATGCCAATGAATTTCAGACTGGGCTTCAAAAGCAAAAAGCAAATATTAAATGTAAGACTTGTAATGCGAAAGAAATTTCATTAAACCATTAACAAAAAAGTGATTTAAGAAATCAACAATTAAGTATGCCAAACATACAGCAACCAAATTTCTGAAGAGCATCTGCTGTTTTAGTAATTCTCAGGCTTCCATGTGGTAGGCAGCATCAGTAGCAAGCTGCAAAAGGAAACATGTTCTATCCAACAGTCCTATGTTTGTTTTTACATCAAATTACTTAATCAGAACACACACTGTTGTTTGATTTCTTCTGAAGTAATTAAATAACTATTCTATGCCAATTAATCACAGTTAAATAAGGGTCTGTCACCAAAGTGCTATGTACACATTTCAGACTATTTAATGGTCAAATACTTGGCAGTATCAAAGTTAAACAATGATTCATTAAACCTCCTCCACTACACAATAGTTAGGCTAAACTTGAAGTGAAAGAATCAAAACTCTTTTGTTCTCCATGAAAAAGACATCAAACCTCAGTATGTGATATTCTTTTCTTCCTCACTCTGTAAACTGCTTTAATTGCATGAATCAGAATGTGTTCAGGTGCTACATAACCACTTTGCTCCTGCAGGTGCCTACTGATACTTTGGAATAGATGTTCAAACCTATCATCCAAATAATGAAAACACTTGACAGTGTGCCACACCTATTTAAAATGTTTATACATACTTCTCTATGAAAGAAATACAATCCAAACTGAATCAACACTTAGGATGTAAACATCAGAAAAGAAAAGAAAAGAAAAGGATTTTTTTTTTTTTTTGAAACAAGAAACTAGGATCCTCCACTGGAACAGCCAAATGCCACCAATAGCATTTAGTGTTGTGCAACCTAAATTACAAATATCAAGGACCCTAAGAGCAGCAGCACATTATTTCTAAATGTATTTGGCATTTCTAGCATACCTTGTTGGCCAGTGCATTCACTGAAATACTTCTGCATAACAGAATAGAGTGGGCAGATTGACTTTATATACCTTGTAGACTTTACAAAGCCTTTATACTCACTTGCTCCATCACACATTGCAGAAATACTTTCTTGCTACTTCTCTAGTCCACCAATTTGCCTCTTTGGAGAAGAAAGAGTTTTAAGAGGAGGTCCTTCTAGGGATAGAAAGCTTTTGCCACTTGCACGTGTACACATGCACACAGGTGCATGCTCTTGGAATGCTCTTCCACTCGGAGATCAGGCTAATCCTCAAATCCAGGGAATTTTAATTGCACCACACTTTAGTTCAATACACAAATGTTATTAATAAGTACTGTTTTGCATAATAACCTAACCTCCTTCATGGCAATTGGCCTAAGTATAAATTTTCACGTGCAAATACACTGCATTTGCCAGGTGGGGGAAAAAAAAAATATTCCACTTTATCCACCCTGCGACAGTGAAGCCAGGAACACTCTGCCACTGCCCAGCCTCCATGAAGAAAAACTAAGAAATTAAACACTATTATCTCCCACTCCTCCCTGCAAACTCGCAGAAACCTGTCTGAAAGCACTAGGAAGGGATTCAAGAAGGAACTTAAGTGACACATTTATAACCACACGTAAGCAACCCCAACCGGAATTGCATTTTTTCTTGAAGGCAGTCGTGCCACAGAGATGCTCTCCCAGTCTGAGACAACTCTAATTTTGAGGGACCCATGGCAGACAGCCGAAAGCGCACACTTCGCTGCCACCCACTTCACCCAGCGAGGAGGAGAAGGTCCCTCCAAGAATCGCCAGGAGGCAGACCCGAGGTCGACACAAAGGTGGTCACCATCATAGTGGTGGTCACCATGGCTCGAGGGTGGCCACCGCTCCTTACAAAACACCGTCCCCACCCTTCATCCCGGGGAGATGCTCTACAAGAGACCGCGCCTCAGCTTGTGTGCATGTAGGAGTATCAACTCACCCTAAAGAGAGAAAGCACGTCCTTTAACAGTCCCAATTAGAGCTTATAAAACTAAAGTAATTTTAAACATCCACATGGCAGTAAAATAATGCTCAGAAGTATATGTGTGGTAATAAAATCATAGTCAAAGGTAGGAGCAAAAGAAATAGCTCCACAGAACTGGGTACCTTTAAGGAGCCATCAATTTAACCACACTGAACATGTTTCCCATTCTGTCAGCAGTATAAAATGACAGCTCCCCGTATATCTTGCTGTTAAGCTGTGGCATTCAGTGACTGATAAGTCTTCACCCGTGCTCAGTTCACACACACACACACTGGAAGAAGAGAAAAAGAAAAGGAAAAAAAAAAAAAAAGGACTGCAACTACAAGCAGCCTTCTGTTTCATCAAAGCAGCGACAAAGTGGATTGTCCATATCAAATGTTGGCAGGAAGCAGACATTACATCAACCTTGTAAAATACAACTATGAAATCAACAAAATAATTAAAGATGGATTACCGACTTTGAAAGGAATTGTAAGTTTGTGAAATATTTCTTCAGAAAGAAATCTGGAAATGCATCTCCTGCATAGCTGTCAATTACTGATCTACTCTGGTTTTTCTTCCATATTTCTACAAAGAAACGTCAATAGGTCTGTTATCTTTTTTTAATATATGTTTAGCACCACATGTCTACACAAACTGCCATATACAGCATTACTGTCTTCCCCACAGGCATCCTATAAATATAAATAAGAAATTTTACCCCATCTTTTTTCTTTAGCAGCCTGAAACTGACAGGAATATTATCACTTTCTTAGACATTTGCAAATCGGCACAGTGGTGCTGGGCCAAAATATGCTGAGATCATAATATCCATTTATCTAAACTGCCAGCATGTAATGAATTCAGGTGGGATGCCTTCTATCCAAATTAATTTACTACTTGAAAAGGACTTTTTACATAAATGCTGTCAAACAAGAAAACAGTTAGGAAACGAGAAGAAAACGTGAACACTGTGTTTGATCTTATTTTTAAGTGTAGGATTTAAAGAAAGAAAGATAACTATGAGGAAGATAAGAATGGAAAACAGACTTCTTCGGAAATGAATTTCTATTTTTGCCGCTGATGGAGATGTCTACATTACCTAGCAAAATACATTGATCCTAACTGCACAGTTGTTTCTTGAGCTTTCCAGCCAACTGGAAACACATCATATTTTAATGACCTACTGATCAGAATTACTCTGCTTGTAGAAAATCAAAATAGGTCAATATTCTATGCAAGTAGACGTATGCCTTTGATAAATTTTGTGGTATAGTTGACTTGTCTTTTTTCCTGGGTGTGCTCAGAAGTGCGTGTGTATTAACACCTGTTATCACCAGCCAGACAAAGTCTATCTCCTCACGACACACTGCAGAAAGGATATATAAAAGTCTTCATTAAAAATGAGAGCCTATAAAGAAAAGTATCTTGATTGGAAAAAAAGAAAGTAAAAGGAAAAAAAAAGAAGTATGACTTTCCTTCTTTCTCAAATTGCTTTCATGAGAAATTTTGAAACACCTGCTGTATTGTAACTTGCTTTCATACTATATATCATTACGATTATCCAAGTTGGCTACAGTTTCAGCTGTAACAGAATTTGTAAAATAGAACTTAACTTTGGTGCTGTATCTTACTTGTTAACAAAACGATCTCATTCACAAAGGCATGACAGATCTGAAATAATAAATTCATTAGCAATTTTCAAATTACTGATCCCTGCAATGGTACCCCCTGCCCCAATAATCAACATTCATACATTATCGGAATCATTCAAAAGAACAAATTTCCAGCTATATAACAATGTTTTATCTCATAACCTGAGTACAAAGCTACATCTCTGCATCACAATTAGAATGACAATAAAAGCAGACACTCCTCGCCTTCCCTCCCCTGCTCAGCCCCACATCCCTGGATTAATATTAAACCTTCCATACGATGAGGATTGCCAGAACAAAGTTCTAACAATTCCAGAAGTCAAGCTCTGGATACTCTTTCTACTTATTTTTAAATTCATTTTTAATTCACTGGAGCTATTTTAATTTATCCTAAGTTTAATGAATAAAGTGCATACATACTCAAAATGAATTAAAAAACCACCAACACCCATGTACTGCCAAAATACGGCACAACGTAACTTCTGCTGTATTCTACCCATAAGCAACGGGGTATTTTTAAGTTACACAGTCCAACTGAACAACAACAACAAAAAGCATTTGTACAGAGGAGGAGATACAGGAAGAGTTGACACTGGCCTCCTTCCCCCTCCTGAAGGGAAAAAAAAATATGAAAAGGTAACCACTTGCAACTTCTTATCAGCTGGCCTTTAAGAAAATGTCAAGTTGTACACTATCTACATAATTTTCTGTTGATTTACACCACCTTCTTTTTCTATTTCAGATGTAAAGTTACCTACTTCAACTTCTCACCACAATACAAGGCATAACTATAATAGAAACCTGGAACACTGTATATATGAAATATCGTCCTATACTGGTGTTTTACTAGTAAGATTATGAATTTAACTCTTTGCTAAACCATTCAACCACAAACACATCCACTTCTGAAACAGCATTTGTGTAGTTTAGTTCTCCTTTCTGCTATAAAACCCAATTTGGGTTGAAAATATGTGCCAAGTGCTGTTCTGCTGGTGGAGGAGACTTACAATGAATTAAACTGAACACTACAAATCTGCATGGACTGAAGTATCTAAAGAGTATTTTGTTGTCAGAATTTTTGCATGACAGGAGAAAAACAGCTTGTAGAGCTACTTTCAGATTTGGCGGTTATATATAAATGTACATCAACACGAAGATTAAAACAAAAGTCGAAATATATTTCACCTGTCTGGTAAAGCTTTTCCAACAACAAAGAAGAGGTTTTCTGTGCTATTTATGCTATCAAGACAAGATTCAGAATAGGTTTTAAATACTGTATTTAAGAAAATATTGGTAGGGTGAAATCTCACATAGCTCTTACAAATGTGCCCATATTTGTTCATCTTCTTACCATTCCATCATCTAACGGTAATTCACTGAATAAGAATCTTAATTTTGCCTTTTTAAGATGTTCTTATTTATTATTTTTTTTAGGTATTGAGGTTAGAAGGGCTCAATCATCACTCAGTCTAAGACAACAGTAACCAAGTAGGACATTACTGAAATCTTCAGCGGAAACCTCTACCTGGCTGACACAGTTACCATTCAGAAAACAAATACTACCCTGTCCCCTCCCACACACTGAAGAAAATGATTCTGATGTAGTCCATCCATCTTCTTCCTTTTCTGAAATCACAGAAAAGAAATTCTATTCGGACTGTTGCTGTGAAAGCCAAGCCTTCTGGCTTCTACCTAGCCCATCCATTTTGAGGATAAAGCCTTTGGGCAGCTCAAACACCTGAGGCATTTCATGTCTTCATCTGACTTTGTAAACACTTGTCTTCTGCCTGGCGTGTTCCTTCAGTTCAGTCATCTTCTGGAAAACGTGTATTGTTTGGCAAGAAGAGATTCTCTCTAAAAGTTCATTCATTACATACCCGTGCAATGATTGCTGAAATACATCTTCCTTTTAAGCTACTGATACTATAAAAAAAAAAAAAAAAAACAATGCAGCAACACAGGTTTGGCTATCCAGAATTCACAACACGTGATGCTGGATAGTTTTCAGTGAGTTTTTCTCCCATCTCACATGAAATTTCGTTACCGCTGAACTCAACAGAAATTCTGTTATAACTATCAGGAAATTAGAACTGTGTCTCTTCTAGTTTGCTGTGCAAATAATCAAAGCGTTTGCTTGGAAAATTTGCTGTGTGCTAAAAAAGACACACCCTCCTTACGGAATTAAAAAAATTTCCTTCAGTATAGGACATTTTAAACCACATGTTAGAGCAAAGACACGGAAAATTTGGAAACAACTACATTCACAACTGAAGTGCCACTCATAAAGCCACAAAGGAAGAAGCTGGGAAGCCTGTTTGTAAAGGCACAGCGAAGCCCAGGGATCAGCACACTAACACGAGAGGAGGTGAAGGTTGGGCAGAGACAGAAGGGAATGGGTTATTTTTACCAGTCATGGAGCACGCACGGAGTGTGGGTTACCCACCGCTCCAGCGAGCGCGTTAATTGCTCTACTAGAGGCAATTCTGCGGTAGGGCCTCCTTCGGTCTCTGCTCTTGAGGCTGCTCGCCCCTTGGATGAATCAGTAAATACGGATGGCAGCGGAAGAAGGCAAACGAGCGCGTGCCTGAAGGCTACGGCAATCAGCACGGGAAGAACTACATCTGGATTTAAATCCACCACCAGCACCACCACCCCCTCTTTTTTTTTTTTTTGGCCTCATTCAGGGCATGGAATGGATCGTTTCCTGCAGAGCAGGCTGTAGGGTATAAGGAGGGATGACTTCACCTCCTCTTCGTTTTTGTGATTGGCTCCAAAATTCACTTGTAAATCTCGCCCGAGAAGCAACCAAAAATCCTTTGTCTCAGAAAAGCTGACGGCAACCACATCCCAAGTTTTTTCTTCAAGCAAGGAGTGCTGTCCAAAGGAGCCTAGATATAGTCTGACAATCCATTTTCTTTGGCCATCAGCTTTTGGGGAAAAAAAATATCACTACACTGTAAACTTCTTTACAGCCTAAACCATAATTAACAACACTGGAAGGGAAATGTGAGGTGTAATGTGCAATCAAATGAGAAAAAGCCAGAATATGATCTCTACTGTATATCATATTCATTTATATTAAAAGAAAGAAATTTTAATAATTAAGTGATTAAATGTTAAGCATTGTGGAAAGTTATGTTGCATTGCATTTGACTTTCCTGTACCCCCACTACTAGGTAATTATTAGAAAGGTTCACATCAAAACCAAAAAACATACTGGGACTAAGTAGCTGCAAATAAGGAGTAAGCAGCTGCTGCGAACCGTACTAAAACACTAGTAGTGTATAAATTAAAATGAAAGAACCTTTAGGCTAGGTAGAAGGCATATTTCTACAAGAATCATGTTCCTGCAGAAATATACCTTATGGTCATTCCCCTAGATTTTTTGACAGCTGAATTCTAGAGGTTAAATTATTTTTAAAACATACGCTTTTATATACATTACTTAAAATTAAAGGAAAACCTAACAGAGCCCTATCATTTTCTACTTTTTTTCACGACTGTTAAGTAATAAGAAAGAAACTTAGAATGATAAACATAAACACACTATCAGCAACATTTCTTCACTTTTCTCTAAACAAAGAAAAAAAACTCACACACATTAAGAAAAAAAATGGCTTCAATGACTGAACAGTCATTCAAGCAAAAGTGAATACAATTTACAATCTAATTTGGCTTTGTTCAATTCAAAGACAGACTTCACTGTGAAGTTCTGATTTACAGCTGTCCAGCACTATGAACTCCTAAATAAATAACCAGGCAAAAATAGAAGGGTGCCATCCACAACAAGAGACTCCCAAGAACGCTGCCATTTGTTATTCACATGACAGAAACACCCCAAAGAGGATTAATATATCTGAAGTGGGCGGCAGAGCCTCACTAGGATGCACGCTGGACTATCACGTAGCCAGCAGCAGGCCCTGCCCTGAAGAGTTTATTGTGTTAGTTAAGAGAAACCAGCACAGCTGACTATAAAAGGAACAATGAGCAAAGGGAAGATGTAGCAGTAAGCTGGAACAGAAAGTTGCAGGACAAGATATGTGCCTTTTTGCTGTTGGCTTGTTTTCTGTTGTGTTTTTTTTAAGTGGAGGAAAACAAAGGGGTCAGGGAATTAATGAGTTTCTCCACCCATAAGTTTAACTACTGTCAGTGTATAGTTATACTGTGGTTACAATGATACCGGTGTATCTCAAGAGATGATTTTAAGATGAAGAGTCAGCTTGTGGATGAACTTTACTGCACAGAGAGCAGGAAGTTACAAAGATGTAAGCAGGAGAGATAAGAAATGAAACGATGATGGAGGGAGGAAAAAACACATGAACGTGCCAACAGCTCCGGTTACCAGGTGCAGAAACAGTGGAAGCTTTGCATGGGATGAGAGCTAATGCTCAAATGAAGCCACGCTCCTTTCTGCACCTCCTCATACATTCCCTCAAAGTACACCAGGGCGCTAAGATCAAGAAAAAGCTTTCTCGCCGTCTGGCCCTAGGAAGGAGCTGCAAGAAGAACTGTCAAAAGGTGAGCTGGTAGTAACAGTCACAGAAGTTGCCGAAGTCAGGATGTCTGGGTATTGAGGGAGAGCTTTGTGCACATTGACTTGAATTTCTGCCCCATGCAGACTGGCTGCCTGAACATGTCCTCTCCTTCATCCTCCACTTCACCCACTGCATCTTCGCTCCCTTTTAGCTCTCCTCCTTCTTCCTTCAACATTGCTTCTTCTATTCCCCCCTCACCATGGAATAGCACAAGTTCTGGATAATGGATAAGCATGCTTGAAAAAGAGGGAAGGACGTCATCTCATGCACAACCAAGGCATGAAGCCTGACACGGCGACGCATAAACTAGGAAGCATGGAGGTGTTTGGGACAAAGCAAGTGAGAACAGAAGGTGAACAGAAGGTGGCTGCAATGCTTAAATTAGCAGAGTGCCTGAATTAATGTTTTGGAAATGCAGAGTGACAGAAAGAGACAGACAGGGGAACTACAATAACCACACGTGAGCCATAAAGACAATAGGGAGGGTGTTCTACACCAAAAAACATGGGAACATCTTACAGCAAGTGAGAGATCAGGTTCTGAAATAGTTCCCAAATTAAAACTGTGGAAGCCAAAAGGCCACAGTCACCTGAAAGGAGGTGGCAAAGTGCATCCAGGCCATACTGCATCACAAGTGTTTGATACGTACAGACCATTAATGAGGTTATACTCGGATGAAGCAAGACTCGCTATCTATTGAGAGAGATGCCTTCAGAGAACAATTCAGAGGATTTTAGTTACTTCTTGCTTACCTACTGCCCTTACAGAAGTGTATCTCACTTCGTCAGCTACAGAATTGCAGGGGCAACAGCTGGTTGCATCTTAAGTAAGTCTTTAGACTAAACTCCAATTAGTTTGCTTTATTTCATTCACACGGGTCTTAACATTTCACAGGACCAATTGAAATTTCAGGTAGAAGAATTCCCAGTAAACGGTTCTTTCTTTTTTCAAACTAGACACAGCCTTCTTTGAGTCTTAACAGTTCACTTATTTATGCATTCATTTTGTTTCTCTGACATCCATTTCATCATGATTTGGTTTTGCTTTTTTAAATCAATAGTTTCTCTGCTGAAACTACATCAGACACGTTAGGATGAAAGAAGTTCCAAGGTTGCCAGGAACTGGACAACTAGAGGAGCAACGCAAAGACTATGTCAAAAATACCTATCTTGGAGGCATCCATATCCAGTACATAAACCATTATAAAGTCTTCTCATAGCACAAGTTATACTTTGAAATAAACACCACAAATTTTGCAAATAATCACTAATCATAATCTAATTCCAGTTGGTTTGGGTAAGGCTGTTTCAAAATAAGTGCTTTGCCATTAAAAAAAGGCATTAACCAAATCTTCAAGCAGAATTAAAATGGAAAAATACACATATAATGAAATTAAATGACAGAAAAATGTCTTCTTTTTTCCTTTCGTCTTCTCAAAATAGCATGAGGACAGAACTTGATAATGGATCATTTGTGGATCCAGTGTTAAAACATATGAAACAAAGTATAACTTCAAGCAAAAAAACCACAGAAGGCAAATTTGTGTCAATAACCCAACCACTATTAATACTACAGAGTAGTAATTAGGAACAACTTAGCATTGTAGATATTTAATTACAATATTGAGAGAACAAATGTTGGCTCTGATGGTTTTAAAAATGTAGCTTAACTTTAGAATGCATATGAAAAACATCCAATAAACTTTTCATCACAGCTGAATGGTATTTACAACGCCTCTTAACTTTCTGAATGTCTATTTTGTCCTTGACTGACTCTGGAGAGGAAGTACTTAAATAGCAATTCACATTGCAAATATGAACATTTGATTCCTAAATTTCTTAGTGGTCAACTGCACAGTGGCCACGCTTTCAGCAAGAAGTCACAAACAACTTTTAAGTGTTTGGATCACTCTTAACACTTTCTAGCACCTTCTGCAGAACTGCGGTTTTGTTTGTTCTGTTTTTCCAAAGAAAAGAGACTGAAACGTCTCGTGACCTCAAGGTTTTGTACCCTTTCATAGTCCAGTGTTTTTCTGGAAAACTGTCATATCACAGTTGGTTTAGAGAATGCTGGTCCTATGAAACAAAAGTCTCTAGTACAGCAGATGATCCACGTGGTGAGGGTTTATTCCACCTTCCACAAGGTTCCTTACTTCAGTGGGGTATCACCTTCATACCTGAAGAAGTCTGTCCTCAATGGACCACTTGGCAGGATGAAAATTCAGTCAAGACATCACAAATTACCTGAACTAGAAACTCAAATAAATACTGGCAACAAAACCTGCGGTATGTTGAAAACTGTATCTCTACAGATTGCGTGCATGGGTCGCATTCTTTCCTCGGGGCATTCAGACACCCAAACGACCATCAGAAAAGATACCCTGGAAGAACTGAGAGGTTCTGACATCAGAGAATTTAAACCAGCTGTGAATCCCATTGAGGAGGTATGACTCATCTCTGAGGTTTAAATTAGATTATCAACCAAGTGAAGAAGCACAGTAAATCTGCAATAAAAGATGAATGCCTACAGGAAAATAATTTTTGCCCCTAGTGGCAGATGCTTGAACTTTAAAGGATCTGAGACTAAGCTCTTTGTCTAAGCCTTCCCGACAGAAAACAATTGAAATAATTTCTTTAGTTGGTCTAACTTCACTCCATATGCCACATGGAAACAATATCTAAACTCTGTAAAAAAAAAAAAAAAGTATATTGTCACTTCTAAACCAATTGAGGATCAAACAATTTACAGAAACCAAGACTTATTTTGCTGACAATTAAGCTCTATCACCAAGACTTGAGATTCAATGGAATTTGACAATTGTGAAGAAAGAGGCTTTTGTCTGAGTAAGTCTGAAGCACTTGGAAGAATCAACAGAAAATCAGAAGACTGAAACAGATCGAAGTATCAGAGCCTTTGAGCATAGTCTAGAATTCACTAATTAAAAATAACTGCCTTCCTTGCCCTGTTTCCTCTCTGAACTGCTTTGGTATTACTGCAGAAAGCCATGCAGCAAGAGGCAGATTTGGTCTAAGGAGCAAGCGTTACACTCATCACACTTCCTCTTACACCAAGAGCGTACTTTGTCTATCCTGCTGGTCAAGATCTGTTACAAAGAACCACCATCCCTTCCAAGATGAGACGAAAGGCAAGTACAAGTCAGTGCTGTACACCAAATCTAAGGGGTGTGAAGGGCGTTTTAAGCCTTTTTCTTCCAGGCCAAAAGCCATCACATTCACTTTGTACTAACTCAGATACAAAGACGTTTGTAAATTCTATTCGAGTGCTGGAAGTTACTAGCTGGGATAATATTCTTGCACCTCCTCCTCATGGAGTCAAAGAATGAAAATAGTCTTGCATTCTTCCAAGAACCGTAATACCAACTTGTCTTCCTTCTGCTCGTTTAATTGCAAAATAGCTAAGACATCTATTCAGAACACCTCCATGCGTACTTTACAATTAGTAAAAAGCAGTCAACAAGCATTTGAACACCTTGCACCTCATAAGAAGCATGAACAACAAAAGCAGAGCATAAAGGTACAGGCAAATTAAGCGGTGCTCACAGCACTACATTTTGGAGTTGAGAACACCTCAGATAATTTAAGGAACTTGAGATTTTGCATTTCACAAAATGTTTGTGTCTCTACTAAAACCACGTAATAATATTGCTTTATTGCGTGGCTAAGATGAGCAAACGGTTAATGAAATCCTACTTTTCCACAGGCATGTTTCTATTTTTTTAAGCAAACACTTCTGGAAAGCATCAAATTGGACATTTCTACTCTCGAACACTCAGCAGGTGAACAAAATCATCTGTATAAGCCCTCACAATCTTTGAGAAACACTTATTTCTGAACAACCACTTCTAAACGCTGTTCCTTAAGCCTTCGGTAGTAGCTGAGCAACACTGGTTATTAAGTTGAGGTGCAGCAGAGTTTATTTTTTCTTATCTCAATTTAAAAAAAAAAAAGTGTTGGGATTGTTTTTTACATTTTTTTGTTGGGAATTTCAGGGTGTTTAAATATAAGCAGCATTTAGCGAGCAGCTTTGAATTGAATATTAAACCACATTCATAGCTTAATTATGAAAAAAGATCATTGTCACTACATACTTGGAATACTAAATCTTGTAAGCTTTATAAAAACCTCAAGGCACTTTTTTCTCTCAAATTTGGTTTTATTTTGAAAGCTTAGATAAGGTGTCTCAGTATTAGAACAAGTCTAGTATAATTAGTTTTCTGTTGAAAATATTTGAGGGGGAAAAATGTTCTGTCTATATCGTTAGTTCAATAGAAAAAAAAATACACTTCTAAAGCTAAAATCATCTATATTTTACACTTCTGGTGCAGAGGTTTCTGCAGATATGTTTTGTCCTAAATGAGCATCCAATATTTTTTTCTCTCCAATGGTAAGGGAAAATTAGCTGACTCAAGGTAACTACTACCAACTCTTCCTTAAGCCATTTTATAATTTTTCAGTCAGGAAATTCCAGAAATATTCTGGAAGGCTAACAGCAATTGTTTACTTTTGGCCAGTTATTGAAACTGGGGGAATGGGGAATTGTTCTAAGAGGAGACTGTGGATTGAAGGAAGGGAGAAAGGAAAGAAGCAGCATACTTACATCAGGAAAAGCATATGGGTTTCTTTTAGATATATATACACACACACACATTATGTAGTTTTAATACATATTTTACATATATTAAAATACAAATAAATAAATCAAATATTACAATTATTGTTCATTCATTTCTCTTAAATTTAACAGTAAATTCAGAATCCTGAAGATTTTAAGATATCAGTCCTTAAGCACACAGACAGCTAGCGACCCTCAACTCCCACACTGTTGTGGTAGGAAAGACAGCCCTTCCTTGGTAAAATTTAGAGCAAAGCCTAACACCAGTGCTCTCCATAATAACCTGGAAGAGCCTGACTTTCTATCACATACCCGGTAAACCCAAGCTAATGTTAACCTTTGTGATTACCCTTCTTCGCCTGGTCATTCCTCACTACACATACATACTATACATACTCTTCAAACTGGAATCCTAAATGGCCAGAAAATAGAAATAATCATGGGTTTAAAAAAAAGTTCTATTATTTTACACCAGAAAATTTCCTATTTACTCACTGAACCCTTAACCTCTATTACTGAAAGGATAATCTTACCATAACAAAGATGTTGTTTTTAATTAACAATAACTTAACCAAGTAAGTGCCATACAGCAAAATTTGGTCTGAACAAGCACAGAAATCCCAGCACTTGGTTTGCTTTTAGTTTCTCCTTCTGCAAACTGAAAGAAACTTAGGTTTCTACCTCACTGAGCGATGAAGAGATTTACTCATGCTTACAGGTCATAATGAAATTAAATTTTTTTTCGTTAAGTTGCTCAGCATTAAGGATATATTCCCATATTTCAGTGACAGGGAAGAGAAAGCAAACATGAGTGACAGACAGCAATATACTTCTTAAACTGCTCATTATCCCATGAAATAAGAAGATCATTGCATATAAAGCATTTAACAGTTTAAACCCAATCTCTCTAAGTGAAGACAGACACTCACCACCTTCCCTCTGAAGACCAGCATAAGAGAATGTAAACATAAAAAAAGAGCACTGGAAGAAGAGGTGAATGAGGTTAAGTTTATTTAGAGCTTTATATGTTTGTATTTAAAAGTGGAGAGGGCAAAAAACCAACACTGAGCAAATGCCCCTGGCATCTAATCACTGACTGTCCTCTAAGCCCGTAATAGAAGGGATGGGGCAGGAACAGTACTCCTGTATGAGAAATTACTTATGACATCTTAAAAACAGATGTAGGAACTTTGTCTGAAAATTTAGACTGAACTGTATCTATTTTGTGTTGTGAACATTCAAGCTGATGAACAAGAAATTATGCTCAGACATGAATACACGCAAGGACACAGGAACACGTATTCCCAATGAAGGGGAGCTTACCAGAAAACAAGAGGGTTTTTTTTTTCGCCTACGCACAAATTAATAATATTCTGCATTGCATCATTTGCATACTAAACAGACAATAATTTCATTGAGAAAAAAACAGGTCGAACGCACACAGAGAGAAATTGCATCACATCCGATAAAAAGAAAACTGAGGAAGTGAGGAGGAGTTAGGTCATCAATCCTCCATCCGTTATACCTCATAAATGCCAGCAATAACGCCCACGTCCTGAATCTTCACCTTCTCAGTTTTCCCAAGCACCTTCAGATTATTCTGCGCTCTGTGCGCCAACACCAAGACAGGCTATTGAAGGTTTACGCTTGAAAGAGGGCAGGGCATACACAGAAGACAGTATCAAGGCGCTGGAAGAGATGGAACAGTAGCATCCCCAGACACAAAAAGCAGAGGATAAATCCAGGTACACAGTAGGTGAGAACCATGCCGGTGGACAGAAAAAAAACATGAACTTAGGAGGAGTTTAACTTTAAACTTCCTTTGAGTTTATGAATGTCATAAACATCGCACAAGGAGCACAAGATAAAAGGTGAAGTTTGAAGAGTATCAGTGACCTCTTCTTAACTGGCAAATGAGGAAGGAAGTGGGGATGCTACAACCAGAAGCCAAGCAGGGTGGTAGTCACTCCTCTCAGCCTTCTATAGCAGTGGAAAGTCCAACACTAATACAAAACCACCTCCTTCGTATACATCACACTTCTAACTCTGAACCAAATGGCTGAGAATGAGGACTTTGACACCCTTCTCCCATACACCAGTCAGTTTTGGATACTGGCTCTGTCAACACAATTCCCTACCCAGCATCAGGTGAGTAACAGCTCAGCAGTCTCAGCTTCTCCAGACGTTTCAGAAATCTCCTCACTCCAGAATTTCTGATTAGGGACCACTACAACTAAATATTCTGCTCCAGCCGAAATCAAAAGCTACGGCAATAAAATACATAAAAGGCAATCACCTTGGAAAATGATCGAGTCCAAATTAAAAAAAAAATTTAAAACAAAGCTCCAGGAACCTGCAGGTTCCAGTTTCAAGCTACCTACTACAGGGTTTGTATTGTCACAAGCAATAATTAATGTCCATTACATACTACTATTCTAATTACAGGACTGTTGTCCAGTAATTAATAAAATAACATCAACAGTCAACAAAGTTCTTCATATGCTTGATGCTGCTCTAAAACACTTTGCAAAGCTCTATTAGGACTGGCAGTCATCAACACATGCAGCTTGTCATAATGCTGCCTCCTCCAAATTCAACACTACCTTGCATAAAATAACATCAGTAATCAAAACCTGAAGGGGGTCCTGCACATGTATTTACCTGAATACACAACAAAAAGTCTCTGACAAAGTACCTGCTGATTCTGATGGGGGAATAATGAACACCTGGGAAAAACAGGCTGGAAGCAAGCAAGTAATGCTGCCTTCTGTTATTTGCAAATAGTTTAGTAATTGACTCTATCAAGTTTGTATTTTTTAAACTGAACAGCACATTAAGTTGAGCTCAGTTCAATACCTCTGCTTCCCTAACTGTTGATTCTATCCTTTGGTTTTTATTCTGGATTGCCAGAACAGACAGATTCACATATAACATCCACTCTTTTCTACGTTAAAATTTTAATTTTGGATCGAGAAGCGCCTTTTGTTTCCAAACACTCTCCAAGACCTCCAAAGGCACAAACTAATCTTCACTTGTTGCATAATCTGCAAGATGCTGGCAATCTGGAAAAAAGAAAAGGACTAAAAAAAGAGAGACTAATTAATTCACCCAGATGCTGCAGTGCAGATTACCTTGGATCACCTGGGAAAAAGATTTCTGTGCAGTATAAAGCAGAACAGTGCTAATGAAATGAGTTTTCACTGTGATAGTATTAGTTTAATTTTAATTTACAGCCATTCCGATAAAAAAAACCCCAACAACCAACCATATACACCAAAACAAAAAAAAACACCAAAATGGGCTTTTTCGCCTGCAAATACCACAGTGGCCTGTGCCTGTGTGTCTGCAAGAGACAGGAATGAACGGTTACAGGACAAGAAAGAGCCCAGAAGAGCCAAGAGCCTGATGTGTGGGGCTTTCACCAGGGATGGAGGAGCCACGTGTTCAAGGCCCTTATTAAATCCAAGAGGGAGAAGATCTGGGTTGCCTTCCCCATGTTCCACATATGCGCTCTCATAACCCGGCTATTCTTCGCTATCTCTGCCCTGGTCTTCTCCAAAATAAGCTTTTAAGAAAGGTTTCTGCCTTGTTGCAAGGTGGAATGAAAGTGGGGTTGTGATAAGGTTTTCCCCATTTCTCAGAAGTGCTCATTTACCACCCAGGACAGGCATCCATGGACAGCAAGACAGAAGGTCCGATCCATGTGGCTCCTTCAATCCCCACTTTCCACACAACAGGCATAGCAGCATCCAGCATTTTTTAAGCAGATTAAAAAAAAAAAAGAGTATGTATTTAAAATAGTTACTCTCCAAGCCCCAAAATCCCTCCATCCTTCAGATTATCTGCAAAAGCTTATTTGCAGCTGTATCACCTCAGCTAGGTCCTCTTTTTAAGCCTCTTGCAGTTTTTCCATCAATGTTATTACAGTCCCTCCCTGTTTTCAAGTGTCTCCAACAAACGTTTCCTCCCTCCTTGCCACAAATGTCATCAAAGCAGTCTGCCACCTATGCGAAACTAAAACATAGCTTCCGTTCTTACTTCCCGCTACACTTGTGGGAAAGATACATCTCTGAACAGCTTCTGTGCAGTCTTCTAAAGCAAATACTTTTAATTAAGTTTCTCTTTGCCATGCCTCCTTTTTGTTCGGCTGAGGTGGGGCGAGAGCAGCTCTCTCTGTTGCTGCTTTAGCAAGTGAAAAAAACCCAGACTCCGCAGTATCTGGGCAGGTCAGCATATGGTCAGAAATGAGTTTCGCAGCAGGTCGTTTTCCCCACCAGGGGATCTTAATGTGAAGAAGATAGAAAATCTCTGTGAAGGGACGTGAAATCTTGCGCCAGGAACACGGGAGACTGCTCTTGAAGTGGGTTGTCAGTACAAGCTTCATGCTTTCCCTATCAAATGATGTCCCATCCCCTCCTACAAACAGCTTTTCCATAAACCTTTTAATTTTATCTCCTGTATTAAGCGTAAACAAGGGTGAGCACTGACTCGGTGAACTGAAAATGTAATGGGCTTGTCTCATCAGTTTACAGCCAAGTTTCATTCAGTTACTACAGCAGAGTCAAATAGGAGAGAGTTGAATTGAGTTATGCTAATAGATAATAAATGTAAACATAACTCCAGAGCACTATTTACTAACTTTAAAGACTACTCCTACAGCAATCAACTTTATAAGGCTCCTGACAGAATCATAATGGCGATAAAACGCATGGAAGCGTAAGACTATTTAAACCCTTAACAAAAGCCATGATAATACTAACAGTAAGTGAGGAACTCCCACAAAATATCATTTAATAATCACGCCCTGATAAGGTTTAAAGTACATATTGCCATTGTTGTACCAAAAAACATTAAAGTGTGTTTTGTTTTGGTTTTTAACACATGTAGCAACCTAACAGGTTTTAATTACCACACCTACTTCAGCAACGAGCTGTTCCACTCAAACACCCAAACACAATATTTACAACATTGTGTGGTTGTTAAGGATCTTGATGATTGATGGAACCTATTGTGCTGCCATCTTAATAACAACAAATGCAAGTGATTACCAACACGGAAGAGAGAATCTGTGTTTTTATTTTACAACAAAAGGCTGTCCTATAGGGACTTCTTTTCAACATAAACTAACAAACCTGCGTACACGTGAATGTGCTTTACAGCTCAGCACATAGAGTCAAAAACAAAGCCTCTGCTGCTTTAAGGACAATGTATTTTTTCTGCATTCGCTTAAGAGATCATGAAAGCTGTCAAAAGAGCCAGGATAGTTTTTCACAATCCCACAGAATTCATCTTGACCACAAGGAAATATCTGAAAACTGCATCAGAAAGATAGCATAGATCTCGTTTTAGAAAAAAAAAAAAAGAAAAAAAAAAAGAAAGCAATTGAGTCATTGAGTCAAATAGGAATACAATACATTTTCTGGCATCACTAGTGAATATTTATATCAGTGATGAATGAGACAACAAACGAAATACTTTAACATGAAGCTTTGCCTTGTTAACTGCATGATATGCCAAAACACCACCTACTGTAAATCACAGGGTTTAAGACCAGTATTTCTTGTTTAAACATGCTACTTGTTCAGCAGAATCACTTGTGTGAACAAGCATACATTAATGTACACTAACGAGAGCAGTTTCACTATCCAACTGATAGAGTATAATTTAACAACCTCATTATCAGCATTGTAATTTTCAGACTGCTGAAATATCATATTTGTTGCAAATATTACACTGTTTAAACACTTCAAAATTTGACGCTTCTGTCAGATAAAATGCAGATAGGCACTTGTGTGCTGATGAACACGCTTTTAAGCCTATAAAGGAACTTTGTCAAATTATAGGTGTTTCAACACTTGATTTATGAACACCATAATTAAAATCCTTATGCCTTAAAGAAAAACAAACTCTTCATTAAAACAACAGCTTTCTTTCACGTTTTAATCTTTTTAATATTTGGAGTTTGCTTTTATGTGCTGCTATTAGCTATAGTTCAGCATGTCATTTCTGGCTGCCAAACCAGAGGGATATTTGTCTTTAAAACCTGGTCAAATCTCAGCCTAGGTTAATCACCCAAAGGGATGACTGTTTATTTAATGCTTCCACAAAGCATTTGTGGGAGGAAAAAAAAAAAAAAATCTACTAATTTAACAGGTAGAGGACAACCATCACACAATTCAGTGCTGTTTGCAGGAAGGCCAGAAACGCTGTAATGTCTGCCAAAATACTTCTCCTCTTTCTACGAACTGTCAGAATCAAGAGTTTGGAGAGATGAAATGTCAAAAAATAATAAAAAAAAAAAAAAAGAAAAGAAAAGAAGAGCTAGGTGTGTATTTCTGTGGTGGTTCTAGTTCAATCTGAATTTTAGACAGATCTCTGGAGGGGGAATGGATTCCTGTTTTATCTGAGCAAATTCTAGCATATCATTCATTCATTCTTACAGCAGCAGCAAGTTTCAGTTTCCCAATCTCAGTGCAATTCAAAATTACACACAATCTCTACTAAAACTACCATTCCTGACAGTGATGCAGTTGCACATTAGCATCCCTTCTCTAAAGAAATCTCTGTCTCCAAATCCCAGAAAAGGACAATTCATTTACAAGCTAAGCAAGTAATCTTGAATCAAATCCTGAAGCTTGTCCAAACTAGGATCTCCAAAATTATCGATAAAAAACTAATTTCAAAAGAGGGAACTCCCAATTCAAGTCATTGCTGCTAAAGTCCTGGTCTCTTTTACCTAGCTTTCCATCAAATTTGTTTTGAAATGTTACAAACATCGCCAAAAAGAAATTAAAATGATGGGATCAAAGCATCAGAATCTATAGGGTTATCAGACTTCTGGCCACTAATTAAAAAGCCAACAAAGTTCCTGAACTCAGCATTACATGAAGATTAAAAGCTTACTGTGTAAAAGATTAAGAGAAAATACTATACTTGCAGATAATGAGGACAACTGAATCATACAACTATTGCTCAGAGCAGAGGTTAAAAATTCACTCCTCAAATATCATCACGAAAAACATAACAGATAAATTTTGTCATCCTTCTAACAAGCTGTTGTAATGCTGGGATAAAGACTGGGATAAAACAGATCATGCTGCCCTCTTGTGCTAGACGTGCATGGAAATCAACCCCTTTATTCCTGCAAGTGGCACATGAAGAGGAATATATAAGGCATTCACTATGAAGCAGAAAACATCCATGTTTTCCTTCTTACAGACGCCTTGACAGGCAAGAAATTCCCTTACTGGGACACGGATAGAAAAGCAAAGGAAGTTTCAAGGGGGTCGAATTTTACACTATAATAAACAAACAAGTTCTGTCAACAAACACAGACAAGTCAGTGGTGATAAAGCCCAAAACACAACCACTTAAGCAATAACTTCGCATCAAGCTTTCACTACAGCTGTTAAAGTGATGCTGTATAAATATCTGCTGACAAATTTGAATTTCAGACATAAATATCCGATCATTCTTTCTGAATGCTGGGTAACACAATAAGCTTTAGTCACTTAGGATTATGAGCTCAACAGGGTTAGGTTAAGTGCCTAAGGAAGAAAGAGACAATCATTTATTAGTAAGGTTCTTCCAACACAAAACACACTTAAAGTAGCAACATCTAACTATTTTTAGATCTGTGCCAAATTACAGAAAGGGGAAATCTGTGTACATACAAATATTTTTGGTTGGGAAGGGCGAAAGGAGAAGGGTGCTCCTGTTCCTCTTCTGTCTCTGCTATGTAATCCAGGTTCCAAAAATACATTCCATTTCTTGTATCATCTCGGTATGATACTCGTTACTATTCCCTTTACAATCTTCCTCTCCCTATATATTGCTAATGCAATCTGTAAAGAGAGATCTTGGGCTCATGCCTAAACTGATTCACAAAGCGTATTTTTTTTTTTTTTTAGAAATAAGTCATCCCATTTTATTCACCACGACTGATTGGATCTACACTGTTGGGAGCTGACAGACATGTCATGATTCACCACATATTTCCATTTCCTAATGTCGACTCCCTGATGCTGCTCATTAGTCTGTTTCCTCAAAAAGAACTATTGAAAGCCTGGGATGCCTGTTCATTCAAATATCTTTCCTCGACTTTGGAACATGGATCACTGTGTGTACAAAATACTGGCCATGGTGTTTTTTAATTGCCGATTATTCTTCAATAAATAAAACAGCAAAAACCAGTTCATCAACTGTCTCTCCTAAAGTCTTAAGAGATCTCACACAAATACTGAGAATACACTGGATGCCTAAATGACAGATCTGACACTGCAATAGCACCTTTGTTAATACAGGATACGATAACTAATAGTTTGGCTTGGTTTTTACAATCACAACCCTAGAAAAAGGAGTGTTTAATATTTCCAATTTCGTTTTACTATGTCTTTCATAGTAAGGCATGTTAAGAAAGAAAGGAAAAAAATACTCAAGAAAAAAATCTCACCCTAGTACAATAAAATAGCATCTGAAGTTCTAAAAGATAAACACACAGCAAAAAAACACATACATGAGACAATGAAATACAGCTGTCACAATTTCAGAACTGCTATATGCTGCAGTTCTGAACTAGCATCATCTCATATGCCACCCTTTCCCTTTACTTTTCTCTTTTTTTCAAAATATGTATAGATCATAACAGCATTACCTTCGCATGCTACCACAACCAAAAGAAAGATGAAAGAAAACAAATGCGTGCACAGTGAAGTTAATCTTCGGTTATGCAATATCTGCTGATAAACAGAAATACATTATCTGTACATCACGACAGTGTGTGAACACCAGCAACAGGGAGGTTTTATGAATGGCATTTTTACAAAGCACTGCTAATTTGAGCTTCTCAGTATGTGACAAAGCAAACCGTTATTTATTACTCTACGCTGTCGCTGATGTTGACTCTGTAGTTCTTAGCCAGTTATCATGAGCCAGGTTTACGGTCATTCTTACAAGATGATTACGATGTATTTCAGCATGTTACTGCGCACATGCAAACACCAAAAAAAAAAAAGAAAAGGAGAGAAAGAGAAAAATCCCTGCCTATCTGACAACAAAACCCATCAGTACTGTGATTTCTTCTGATGCACGTGCTCTCACTAGCTCTCCACTAACCTGTCTCCTGAGCTTATGGATTCACTTCTAATCCTCTGCAGTGGCCTTGAATTTACACTGCCACAGACTCACCGTACAAGCAGACCACATAAATAGCCTTCCACTTCTGCAGCTGTAATTTTTTTTTAAAAAGAGGAAACTGTACAATTCATTCATCATATTATGAACACAAACCTTTTCTCCACGTGAGTATTTTTTTCCTGAAAATACTACTAATCTCTTTGACACAATAAAGCTGTTCCTATATACCCTTACAATCATTAAACAGCTTCTGGAACTATGAGAACAAGCCCTTGTTCCTTTTCTTCAAGGGAGGGAAGACCATCAGATTTCTGTTCCTCATGTAAGACCAGCTAGTAAATCAGAACCACTCCCATTTCCCCACTATCTTCACTCTCCTCCAGCTTCTCTTGTTTCTTTTGGAGAACATAAGGATCTGGATTATGGTTTTAAATTGCATGTTTTACGCTTTTTGGCATTTGGGAAGGATAGTAAACTATACAGATTCTCAAAACTGTTGATTAATACACATGCTTAAAATTACTTTTTAACAGAGTAAATAATTGTTGCGGTTAAGCTTTCAAAGAAAAGCACAAGAAAGGTATCTCCCATAAAACTCATGTATATCCGTTCAGAACACCCCTGTGTAATTGATCAGAACAGCAATGCAACTAGCAGGTCAATGTACAGCACCAAACTCAAGGCTAATTCATTTTTCTGTAGACTGCATCTGAAGAGAGGAAGATCAACCATCAGTAAGCAGTCAACGTTCCGAATTCTAAATTTCAAAAGACCCCGCTGTTATATTTAAAGATTTTGAGTAAAAGCAGCAAAAAGAGACACACAAATGTGCAAAAATACTCTAAAATCCTAATTGCCCAGAAACGGTATAATTAACATAATCAATGAGGCACATTAAACATTAAGGGGATTTTTGTTATTAAACTTACCTATAGGATTTCTGTCAAAAAACAGGACAGGAGCTTTCAAAATGGATTGAAACATTTTGTTGTGCAAATTCTGACCAGAATTAACAAGAACTTGAAACACCAGAAGACTTCTTATTATGCCAAACAGTATTGTAGCCACCGTTAATCCTGAAAGAAAAAAAAAGGGGAAAAAAAAAAAGGATTGAGCATGCATAAAGATATGAATCTTTCACAAGAAACTGAAATAAAACCAAATTTTGTTGACTTCCGTATACAGCAAGAATCCAAACTTAAGCTTGGGGACTCAGACTGAGGGCAGAATATAGATATTTTTGCCACCCGCTTCAGTTACCATCACATCATAGATTTAAACAATTTCTCTTTTTCAGTTTGAAAGAATTGGTACTTTATAGAAATGTAGGAAATGTCTGTTAACCCATGAAATAAATCTGTATTAAAGCCTTCTGCATAACAGCTCTGCTAAGAAATTCATTTCACAGTGCCGTGTATAATTGTGGCTTGCAGAGGTCACTGTGAAGATTCAACATTTGCCAGCAGGTATTAACCAAGTAATATATACATGGTTATTTAGAGACAACCTTGAGTTATTCTCAATCAGCCCAAACCACTCATGCCATTCCTCCCCTTGTAAACCACATCAAATCATTTAAATTATGTGTATTTCTTTAACACAGTGCAAGATGCATCCCTTATGCCATGTGAAATAGAGCCCTTCTAGGGAATTGGTCTGCAGACTGTCATCCTCCTGGGCACATCTCCACTTACAAGACCGGGGTGCTACAGGGCAAAAGATGGAAACAAAGAACGGGATTGCTGCTGCCGCTGCTTGCCGCGTGTGATTTCCAGTGTGCCTGCCCAAATTCCCAGTCGATGAAGGTGACCAGTGAAGGGGTTACTCTTACATCTGGCAGCCCTCCCAGGCTCCAGGTGCTCCAGAAACTAAGGGCCGCCACCACAAGCCCAGACGCTCAAGCCTGAAGACAGGCCCTAACTATCGGTGGAAAACATCGCCTGTTCCAAGGACAGGTCAAAACTGGACACAATTCAGGTACAGCTATAGTGACAGCGGGGAAGAGCGAGGTTTTAAATTATACAGTGTGGTTAAGACAGTCAGTTATTCCACCCTGCTTACTGCCGTATTCTCCCAGCACGCAAGAAAAGGCAGCGCCGTTTCGTTTGTCTGCTCGCGGCTCATCGCCCACGTTCTGCACGGTGTTGTTTTGAAGAAAAAAAAGGACGTGGCTGGGATGAGAGCTTGTTTGCCTTGTCCTGGCTGCCGTATTCTGGGCCGGGTAAAAGAAAACAACTTTTCCAAGAGTAACTGCACGTAACCAAACAGGAAAGCTGGGTCATGCAAAAAGGGAGGAGAAGAGGTGCTAAGCAGAAGGCTGCAGCAAAGCCCGTGCCTAAGACCAGTCTGTGGGAGCGGTGGGGGCGCAGCCTGGGAACCCCACACTTCAGTACAACTTCACTCAGGCTTGGAAGCCACTGGAAGCTGCTGGCATGACCCTCACCAAACACATCACCCAAAACCCCCTAATGACCGGGGAGAAGCGGGAAGACTGAGACTTGCTTTCAAGTCCTTCGTCCCGTCTGTCTCATGCCAAAGGTTTCTGCTTTCCTCATTTACAAGCTTATCACCTCGGTATGAGAGAGACAAGGACTCTTTGAACACTCACTTTATAGAAGAGGTGTGGAATTGGTTCCTCAGTTCTGGTCAAGGGTCTTTCCCACTAACAGAAATTTTACTCTTCTAAATCTTTATCACACAGAAACAACTAGAAATAGGAAGGAACTATTCTAGTGAATTTTTTTTTCTTTTTCCAAACACTGAGAATCAGAAATGAAAATGTTATTTTATACTGTTTCAGAGGTTACAGAAAAAGGTAAGTTAGATTATTATGTACTTCACATAAAATGTACTATCTTTTCATAACTTTCAACTTCACCTACAATTTTGTGTAAGGAAGTAAATGCTGCCTGGTCAGCTGCTGCAAATCTCTCACTAAGCCATCTGTACATTTCAATGTAAAGGTAAGTTTCGCTGTTCTGCTATCTAGAACAAAATTTGCCTGAAAGATTAAAATTTTCTGTAATGTGGTTTAGGTTACATGGTCAAAGAAAGCCAAGTTTGCTACACTTAATCATACTGTGCAGTCCACTGGAACCGCTCATGAAATAAGACATTACACAGAGAAAATAAGAGCCAAGTTTATCTGGCTCCTAAATTGTTCCTTCCCAGGCCAAGCACAATGTTTTCTGTCAAGCACTTAGATCATGTGGATTCCAAAAATAAACTCTAAACAAAAAACCCTCCACCTATCCATTCACCATTGAGAGATGTTTCTGAATACATTCAATGCACGTTCTTCTGGTATTCCACTTGTTTCTCAGACCTTTCATTTACATCTCCATCAAGAAATTACCACACCGTACAAAAATGTACATCACTAGAAACGTTAAATAGCAGAGTCTGAGAGCATATGTCTACACATTATTTTTTTACTACATTTCAGAGTAGTATTTCAAGATGTTTGAATACAAGGATCAATCTGGTTTTATGGATATTCAGAAGCATATGGCTATCTATTGAAATATATCGAAATGTTTGTTAACATCTTGCTTTGCACACCAACCTATGACTTCCTTTAAAAACTGGTTCTTTAGCTGTGGCACTTCAGAAGGAATGTAGCCGTGTTAAGTTTTACAACAGCACAGAAGGAGTATCCATTTCTAATCCCTCTTGTCCATCCATATGATTGAAGACTGAGCTCAATGACCTATTAGTATAGACAATAACCACAACCTTACGGTGACTGACTTTTTGAATACTCGATTCCCAGTTTACTTTCCAAACTCCAGGCAAAGCAAATTAAGAGTCTGCATTCAACCTATTTCTTCTGCTGGATTTTTTTTTTTTATTAATTCCAATTAATTTAGTCAGGAAGCAAGACTCGGGCTCGGTTACTGCTAAAAATCACATTTCCCCACACTGCCATTGCTTCTCACCTCTCACAACTATTTATTATGTTAGCTCAGATAATGAAGAGTTCTTTAGACACACACACATACATGTGTTATTACCTGCATAAATTCCCAAATAAAAGTTAAGGTCTAGATGTTCTGTCTCATTTGCTCCATTATTTCCATTTGTTGTGACATTCAACTTTTCTTGATGATTTGCCCTGTGGAAACGCACACAGAAGATAACGATCGTGAAATCACATTCTACGAATACTCATGAGCACGTTTAACAGTTTCTAGATTCAACTCTGTGGAAATCTTTAGTTCAAAAGATCCCATGTACCGATATTGTCATGCATCACATCATGAGTAGAAACAATCACAGGCTACTCCTCAGCATATTTCTTTTTCCTCTCACAAAACGAGTGGAGATTAGAAAAGACCAAGCATATTCTGAAGTTTCCTAGAACAGGTTTCTCTCCACACCACCACCCATACAACACTGACTTCTATTAGACAAACAGCACTTGACTGAGAAGGCAGAAAGGACTGACCAGTTATTATCAACTTACCAGTACGAAAGCCACCAGTCCTGAAGCACATATGCCACCTTGAGTAAAAGAGGCAAATACAAGAATCATCTTAGAAAATGAAAAAAAAACCATTAGAAAATTAAATTTCCTTGCTATTCTTTCATGTTCTCTGGGAAAACATCACATATTCAAGAAAGTATGCCATCCAGTCTTTCAAGACCAGAAGCAATTTGCAAAGCACATCAGAAGGTGCATTAGAACCCTCTACAAAGAAAGAAGTTACCTTAAATTACCTTACATGATAGCAAACTGAAGGAAAGCAATACACTTAAGTAAACAAAATATAGTACCTCTCCTAATGTATGTTAATTGCACATTAAAGAACCCATTTTTTCAGTTTGTAAATTTGCTGCTAGAGATATTCCAAAATGCTTTTTGATTAACAAACTTTCTGATGTTACCAGTCCAGAAATTTGTGTTTATGGGAGATAATTACCAGAAACAGGGTTGAAGGAGGATGAGAGAAGACAGGGAGGGAAAAACTCCTACTGCCACCTTCCTTCTGTGCTGAGAGGTGACTACAAACTTGTCACAGGGCTATTTATCTCAAAATACACCTCTGTTCACGTGAATTTGAAGTACTGAGTGGTCTACCGCAGAGATTTGATCTTGCTCAGGTATCTTTCCAACAGACTCAATTCAAGGACAAGCAAAAAGGAAGTAACACGTGTAAATATATAGACTATCTTTTACAGCCATGTCCAATCATTTCCATGAAATGAATTTACGCTTTTTCAACAGGGAACAGAGAAAAAGGCAATAAACTATCTTCATGCAGCTTCCTCAGCTCACTATTTCTTTCAGCGAGTTTCAAAATCATTTAAAAATTATTTACGTACCTGCTACAGTTGGCATTACACACCATATTTGCCTATCTTCTTTCTCACTTTCTTATCCTGCTAAACAGTGACCCTCCTTCTAGCCATTCTCAGAGCACGCATTTATTCGAGGTCCCTTCCAACCCCTGACATTCTGTGATTCTGTGATCAGCAGACAAGCTTTTCTTTTAATGCTTCTCTCAGATTCTCCTCAACTGCAAACATACTGACTGTTCAACTTGGTTAAACACTACTTTATACACCTCATGATTTCGTTCTCAATCTCAAAAATTAAGACTGGCTTATAATTTCTGTTGCATGCTGCCAGTAAAATAATAATTTTACTGAAGTACTAAAAATGTTGAAATAAGTATCACTGCAAGACTTCTCAAGACTGTAGAGAATCACAGAATGTTAGGGGTTGGGATGGACTTTGAAAGATCATCTAGTCCAATTCCCCTGTCCAAGTAATACAGAAGTATTAAAGAACACCATGTTCCCAAATATTTTAGATGAAACATCACAGTAACAAGCGTAGATCACTTTAAAAAAAAAAAACAAAACCTACAAAAAAGGCAAGCCCAAAATACATTCGACATTGTGGCTCCTGACAACCTACCTGTGCCAAAATATTGAATATTATAAGTATAAAAATCACAAAGTAGTTTGCTCCCGCAGTGAAATATTTTCTGTAAACCTTAAAGTTTATTTTTCCCTCAGAACGACTCTCCTCTGGCACTGCAGCCAGTGCATTTTCAGCCTTAAAAAAAAAAACAGAATAAAACCCATCAACCTTGCAGTTCCAGATTCACACTAAGCCACTTGAAAGTCATGGTTCAGAATTAGCAAACAATTAAATAAGGAGATAAAAATGATTACACATAAAGAACCTTAAATATCAGAACTATAGCTTGGACAAAAAAAAATTAGTCTCAGTGGAGTAATACTCAAAAACCTACTTTGCAAAATGTCACTGTGAGGATTTTATTTTGCATTGCATCACAGAAGGTAACATGACTCCATTTACAGCCAGAAATACTTACTCTGACTGATCACTAAGGGAAGTTTTCCTTTTCTTATATACTAGTTTCAGTCAAAACAGGTCTGGAAATTAAGACCTTGACTTGGGAAAGATTCTGTTTTCAGAGTGTGTGTGTAACCTTTCCTTTTCAGAAAAGTATTTAAAATAAATTCTGCAAGATCAACCAACATATGCCCAAAGTAACAAACAATCTATAAAGTTCTAATCACCTCCTTGCAAGCAAAACCAAAGCAAGTAAAAAAAGAAAACCAAGTGACATATACCCATAGCACAGAAGTGACAATCATTGGGGACACACAGGGATTACTTGTTCCATGGATGCGGCATCAGCACAAGTCTATCGGGGTCACAGGGCTCCCAAGCTGTTCCATGCGAATGCAAAGACAGCAGCACAAGGCCAGCCCTTACGGCCCAGACACCTTACGGCTGCTTTTGCACCGTGCAGAGCAAGAAATAACGAGGCACTGGAAGTCAAGCCGGCACCATGCAAAGCGTTCTGTTCTCACCAACTGAAGGGCTGGGGAGAGCAACACGGTGGTGTCCCAAGGTTACCCGCTCTGGGCCAGCTCAGGATCATGTAGGTATGTTGAGGCCAGCCATGCAAATGTAGGTTTTGTATAAAGCCGCTGCTTCTGCGTGCAATTCCCAGAGCTCTGATTTCAGGGAAGGTATTAATGTGAGCTCAGCAATGCACGGATAGAACCCACCCAAAACAGTGATAGCACCGCTGTCAGAGGACAGGATGCAGGAAGCGCAGTGCGGTTCCTCTGGACACTTACAGGAATCTTTCCCGCACCCAGCAGTGCTGATGTTAAATCCGACAAAACTCACCCCGCTGGGTGTGAACAGGACAGCACAGAGCTGTGGGATGCGGGTGGCAGGACTGCCAGGCACAGCACTGCGCACATTTACCACGGTCGAGCTCTCACCTGCTAATGCAATACAACAACCCCCAAAATTCTTATGCAGCATGGAAAGCCCTTCCCAAAGTTTAAGTTAAAAATCAGCCGGACAACAATTTGAGACACGTCTATCCTTGGAGCACTCACAGGTGGTTGTTCCACTGCTCCATCTTTCTGTGAATGGACAGAAGAATCCTGGGACCAGACAGAGGACTCTGAGAAGGTTCGGCTCCGGGCAGACTTCAGGTTGGGAGTTCCTGGAACAGATGGCTGTTCTACCTCCTCATCTTTTTTCAAAAGGGAAGCAAAGTCGATGCCAGATCTCAGGAACTCTGAATAGGTACCTTTCCCCACCATTTTACCCTACAATTAACAGAAACTTTGATTACCTTCATTATACGCTTTCTGTAAAGGACAATTTTTCCTATCTATACTTGCTGCCTCTGGGGTTCTGCAGTTGCTGAGCACATATCTCCCTGCAGTAACCAAACTGAAGCCCCTTAACTATAGTTCCTCACTTAGAAAAGCAGAAACAAGCTCTTCGCGCCCTAACCAGTCACTTTACGGCAGGTAACCAGGCCAAGGAGCACACAAATGGGATGACAAAAGTCCCAATCACAGCCAGGTGAGAGTTACCTCCCCGGAGAAGCTGCAGGAGACAGCCACGCACAGCTTTAGGACAAGCTGTTGGAACTACATACATAACCGTCAGTCTTTTTATGTTACTCCAGGCAAGGGGTAAACAGCAGCTGAATTTTCTGGTCATCACAGAGCTCTGCAAGGAGCAGCACAAACCATTTCCCAACTTCTTGCAGCTCTATCACAAACTCATTTCTAGAAAGCTGCTGTAACTATTAAAGAGATGTGAATGGGAGGAAAAAGTCACTAATGTCCTTTTTTGCAACTCTGTGATGCAAAGTCATTTCATGTACTCTACCACCCAACCTTATAAAAAAAAAAAACCACAAAAGACCCACACCATAAAAGAAAACAGCTGAAGTGCTTGCATTTTCCCTCTACCACTGAGTAACTGGTAAAACAAAGTTTGAAAGGAATTAGTTTCACTGAAGGCCTGCTCATTCTCAAAGGTATCTGTGACCATTTCTCAGCCTTAATTTAAAAAAGGGACTGGTTGCAAATCCAAAATAGCTCTTAATTCACACAAAAGCCTAAGAAACAAGAATAAAAGCAAAGAATTAACGTATTCTCAAAGCAAGCAATTCTCTCAGAATACATTACACATATGTAAGATTAAAAAATCAGCATATAAGAATGCATATATGCAGAAACAGACTTTCCAGGGAAGGTATTCTAAGAAAAAATTATAAATATTTTAAAACATATAAATCTTTAGAAACATAGACAGATGTTATATCTAAAAACTAAAAATACAAATCTTTTTTTTTCATTCTTACATAAAAAAGGATAATTAGAAAATAGGTCAAATATAAAAGCATAGACACTGCCATCACTTACATCTTTTAAAATTAGAATCTGATTTGCAGCACGGAGATACTGCAACTGGTGAGTGACCAAAACTGAGACCTTCTGATGTAAGGCTTGACAAATACATCTGCAAAGAGACGGAAAAATTCATTAAAAAAAAATAAAATAAAGTGTCCTAAACAATTTTGACTACTTCTGGAAAAAAGTCTTCTATTCAATTACACAGTATTTAAAATAAGCAAATAAGATGTCTAGGCTTATTAGACTCATAAAAATGACACTTAACAAACATGTTACTTATTTAGCTTTGTAAGTTTTCAAAAGTACGAAGAAGAAATTTCCTATTTCTTGTCTGGGGTGAAAGAGGAGGAAATATCTTAAGGACATTTTACTAAAACTGCTTTAAACATCCTCCTAACAAACGTGTATGTCTTAAGCTGGAACGCAAAGAGGGTATTTATCAAAAATTAAACTAACGGAAAGAGAAAGCAGGGCAACATACTGTGGATAACTATGGAAAAATAAAGCCAACAGAAGTAATTTCTTTGAGATGAACTTTCAGAGCAGGTGGAAAGTGAGTCACAGAGTTCTGGAGAAGTCAACGGTACTGATTTGAGCTATATCCAGGTAGGTATTGAGGTAGAGGAACAAGATCCTTCAACCACCTCTGACGTCTTCCCACGGAATCGAGGCTTACCCTTTCCAGTACCTTACCTGCTTACCCTAGAGGCTTCCCCAGAAGTTTGGGATTTTGAGAAAGAATTGAAGAAGGGACTGAGAACATCAGAACCAGTTAGCAAGTGAGTTCAGTCCCACGCAGTTTTTAGCAGAAAAGACATCTGATATCTTTTTGGCAGAGTCTTGAAAGGTCACCAGAGTCAAAAAAAACCAAGCCAGCCAAAGACACAGCACAGAGCAATGGCTTATAAGGGTAGAGGTCTGCGAGCATGATCTTCGTGTACAACAGGGACAGCACAGACGCAACTGAGATCCAACACTACCAACACTCTCGTTGCCTTCCTCCCCGCAGCAACACAGCAGAGAAACAAGCCCCATGAGAAGATGCTCCTTTCTCAACTACTCGTTATCGTAAGAAAACAAGGAAACCCGATATTGCCTAGAACTGAAGTGTCCACTGAAGGTGTATACACTAGCATTTTCCATTTGGATCAGGGGTGCCTTTTCGAAGATCATCTCCCAGTTCTCTCAACTAGATCTGCTGTTGCTCGTACTGTCGAGTGGTACCGGGGCTCATGAAGTGGAATTCTAGACAAAACCAAGCAGGAACACACATTCTGGTAGCACCCCTCAGTATTCAGCTGATGAGCAATGAAGTCTGAAGGGCCAGGTTGCAGTCTGCTCAAAGCAGAACCTTCTCAACTGCACAGGGACCTTGGCACCGTGCATTTTTCTCCATGGATCCGCTTCTGTTGGGCTCATTTTCATGACCATGCCAACTCCCATGTGCTAACGTGACACAGGAGGGTGGCACTCACCACAAGAGAAAAAAAAACCCACTCTCCCCCCCAAATTCTCTGTCTGCATTCCCAAAAAAACCACAAGCAAAACCACAGCAATCCCATACTACAAATTCAATGCAGAAATGCAAAGAAGCAGCGAGGGCAGTAAGGCAGAAAAAGAACATGAGCTCAACAGCAACAATATCAAATTGCTGTGTTCCCTACGTACACATCATATACCCAATTAAATCCCTATGCAGCTTTTAACATCGATTTTATCACTCTTACAGAGACTGTAGGAAGCTGAGTACTACAAAATGGTTAATACTTGCACTAGTCAGCATAACTACATGCAGAAAGTATATTACAGTGTTGCAGATAAACTGTTCACTAAGTTAAAAGCAACACTCTTCCTGAGAAAGTTACATGCTTGCTATGCAGCATTCAAGAAGCAACTATAAATCCACTGTCATTCTTAGGTGGCCAAGATAACAATTAATCAAGGTGTTTTCAGAAACATAACTGAGCAACTGCAACTATTCATACACCAAGCTCTTAGTGGGACTATTACTCTGGTGTGGTTACAGTCACCGAAACAAGCCTGTGGCAACTAGAGCATCAGCTAAAGATGCGCAACAAAACACCATCTTCAACAAAAACTATCCAGAGGGATGGAAAAAATCAGAGGCTAAAGGATATTCCTGCCTGGCAGGAAAGCTGCCAAAAGAGAATGTATCAGGTGTTCACCACGAAAAGATCTAGCCTTCCCTTACATAATCCCACAGCCTACATACCGCCTTGATCACTGATTTTTCTGTATGCTAGATGTATGTCTAACAGCTTTCTAGGACAAACTAGCCACTAGAAAATCCAAAGGCTGAAAAGCTTTAAATCTTGATCCTGAGTCACGGTGACTCCACTGCACTTTAAGTTTGCATTTGGAGGGGAGGAAAAAAAAAAAAGAAGAGGGGAAAAACGTGGGTTATCGCAGCATCAAAGTAAACCAATTAGAACTGTGAGAGCTGTCAGCACAGCATCCTGCATGATCTTGATCTAAGGAGAGAAGGCAAAAGTGACCTCAGTGGAAATTTATATTTCCACAGATATACCAGGTCACTCAATTGAGAATTTCTAAAAAAAAAACACCCAACAACAACTCTCGATTTGATGTCTATCTGGGTAGAAAGAAGTTAGCTGAATAGTTTGTTGATAACAGGCGAGTAGAAAAATTGTTGTCACAATTCACTGGCATGAGCACAGGGAGGAAAAATCGCAACAAAGAGCATATACTTGGATCTATTACTGAGTTAAACAACTCACTGCTCAGAGAGCTCAGTAGAAAATTTTGCCATTTAAAATACTGTATCATCAGGAAGCACAGAAGTTGCAAAACTAGTCAAATACTAAGAGTATATACTTCAACATCTGCTTCAAAATATCGAACTCCTTGAGCTTTATGTTCAAAACCTTCTTTAAATTATTTTTTAAAAAAAATATTCTCTCTCCCACTTGACAACATCCATTCTGCCATTTACACTGAACTTTTGCATGGTGCCTTGGCTGCCACAGAAGACTGAAACCAGAGTTCAGAGAGAGGCTCAGCAAAACCTAACGTGATAAAAGGGTGGGCACAAAACTCTTGAGAGTTTGCTGAATTCTTATTAGTGAAAAACATGGTGTTGTCTTAGTACTGACAAGAGAAAAAAAAAAAAACACCACAGAATAGTCCATAAGCATTTATGTTTTCAAACTAGTTCACCAAGACATAGTTTGATCGCTCGTCTACTTTTAGAAATACTGCTCTGTGTAGCTGAAGAAAAGCAACCATCAGTTTTAGGTGAAACACCCAATTGTAGGTGAACCACTAGGTGATAGTGACTCCCTTTCTCATGGCTGATGCAGAAAATCCAGGGAACTCAGCAGGGGATGCACCTGGTCCATGTGTTCAGATGTCTGTTGGAGTATCCCCAGAACTGCCACCACCTTTTCACTTGTTTAAAACCCCACAAAATTCACCTTCCTTGCGCTTCTCTGTGACCCTCTTGAGGAGCCTCATCTGTTAGTTAGACTGTGGGCACATCTAATGCACAACAGTAGGACAAATTCCTGTACAAAACGCAGTCGCCATTGCCACATTTATTAAATACACACGTAGACACACACACACAGACAGAAGAGATATGGACAGAGAAGACCCAAAGATTCTTCAGTCTCTTCAGAAGAGATCATGAAAGCTGCATCCTCTTCCCCAAGTTAAGAATCAATTTAAATTTAAACCATTCCTGACAGATTCCAGATAGGTTGTTGTGTATGTTTGTTCATTTTGAGCTGAACAACAGAAGTTTCAACATCCTTGAACATGTATCCCAAGGGCAAGCTACCTTTACCGTTACAACTGTATTTTTTCCTTTAAAGTCCAAGTACGCATCTTCTTGTACTATTTAAATCCACTGCTTCCTGGAGGACAGCAGACCAGTTTATACCTGTATGCACAGTCCCTTTATACCTGTCTCTCTCTTTAATGTCTTTTTTTTTTGTTTCCTGTAGATCTGAAAAAAAACACCACTCCCCTCCCAAACACTTCCTTTTCCTTTTTCTTTTAAGTGTGAAATAGTTTTCTCTCTTCCCTGCTTTGACACTGGACTCTCAACCTGGTCTACAATTTTTGGAAGTGCACAAAATCGCAACATTCCAGTTGAGACCTTACAGGCACAAAACATCGTAAGAGGATTACTATGCCTATACTGTCAGACACAGTGCTGGTCATAAATCCCAGGGCACAGTTTCTTTAACAAGAGCATGACGTTGCTGACTCATACTGGATTTGTGATCCACCGCAATCTGCGCCTCCCTTTTCCATAAAATCACCACACGACTGATCCCTGCTCATCGTATGTTCAGGGAGGTGACACTTTGCACTTATTCCTGCTGTGCGCATTTAGTAATTCACATCTTGTAACTAAGACTTTCCAAATCCCTGTCCATCTGCTGAATGGCTCGAAACATTGCCTGGTTTCCTAAGACCTGAAAATGTAGCATCAATGACCTTCACTCATCACCGGGAATACCAACTCAGGACAGATCCCTCCAGAAATTACACTCTTCCAAGCTGAGAACAATAAGCACACAAATGACATTTTTAGTTAACAAATCTAAGTAACAGCATACCATCATCCATTTTAAAACCCCTTGCACTTCGGCAGCAAACTTCTACACAGTTAAAAATTAAAATTAGCTTGAGTTTTGATACTGAAGAGCATGCAGCAGAACACACTCAGAGGGGGTCCTATAACACCACAGCGCCTCTATGCAAAGGCAGTGCCTTGCTGCTTTCGTGTGTACAAATGCTCATTTGTTCTTCCCTCCCTATCAGGTTTTCTTTTCTTTGAGACAAGTTATTCTTTAATCTTTTTTAAGTTTTTATCTTCAAGAACCAGCTTTCTTTCACCTCTGCAAAGTGTCTCTTCTTTAATGATTCCACTTTCTTCCTTACCATTCTTCTTGCCTCTCCTTTTTGGAAGTTCACATGCAAGTTTAACTTTACTCTAGTTAATACTTATATTTGTTTCAATGAAAATAACCACTGAAATGAAATTAAAGCACATGCAGAAGTGCTCACAGGCATGAAGCCTTTGTTATATTAATTTACTTGCTACATTTGCTTTCCTCTTCCTTCCCTTTAAATTTAAGTGGTTTAGGGAGAACAATCCCCCACTTGCTTTTGTACATTTCGAAGTTTACAGAATTTCAGAACAAACAAACAGAAAGTGTAGTATTTTTACCAGAGACAAAAAAAACTCCACACCTACTTCTACTAAGCTGTTTCTATTCCTATGCTGATCTTGTGAACCGTTATCTCCATCTTGTGATAAGTCCCAGTCTCTACTGGGCTAACATGTAAGTACAACTGGTCCACAAAATCCATTGCCCTGTCCTAGTGGATGGCTAGAGAAAAAAAATACATAAGCAAACACTCAACAAAAGCTTCCTTTGACACGCATTCCCAGTTTCCAAAGTCCATATATCAGGGACTTTTTGAGTCAGAGATCCTAACTGCTTAAGTAGCTCTTTGTGAGCTTTTCCTACATGAATTTGCATACCTCCCTTTTCAGCTTATTTCTGGTTTAGCATTCATAATACTGTTTTGCAACTGCACCCACAGACCATTAAAGCACACAACTACCCTGGGGCTTGGCAAGTGGGGTTTTTCGCTTTTGTATCACGCGATTTAAACAAAACAAAAACAAAACCACACGCATCTCTGTGAGACAAAAACTGCAAAATGTTACAGCTTTTTGAAAAAGCACAATGTACAGTGAACACACGCTTTTCACTTTTCGGAAAAAAAACAACAACCAAACCAACAAAAATCCAAAACCCTGAGAAACATTACTAAAACACATTCACACCTTTTGAACATATTCCCTAGAATAAACACAATGAAACTCAAGGAATTTCAATTGTATTATCTAAAAGTAAAGGTATAACCAAGACATTTTTAACAGCAGCACCTATAATACAAAAAAAAAAGAGGTACAGGGCATTCTAGTTTCCTCAGTATTTCTCTTCAGGGCTGTAACCACTGCAGTGTATCAGAGGCAGGAGCATGGAACAGGTGTGAAACACAAAGCAGGAAGCTGAACAGATATTCTCAATTTACAGAGATCCTACCTGAAACAGAGCAGAGCAAAATGCTTAGATTCACACACCTACTCCCCTATACACTTGTCCTCAGTGGACAAAAGCACTTAACACATATATGTCTTTAAACAGAGCACCGGCAAGTACATGCCGGGGTTATCTTTGCTTGGCTCCTCTGACACGCTGATTGTGTCTGTACTCCCTCTACAGAAACGAGACATGCTAGCTTTTCCCCACTATCTTTACAGGACTGACGAGCTCCACTTGCTTCTAATTACTTACACCACCATAACACCACTTCTTCCTCAAAACTGCAGCGTTCCAGGAGATCTACAAGCATATTCCACTTCGAGAGATACAAGACTGGAAGCATTCACGGACTTCTAAGGGTTCTAAAAATCAAATTACTTTGAACAGACAAAGTAAAAATTCAGTTCTGTATATCTAACAAAAAAAAACCAATCCAAATGAAAAAAGTGGTTTTACTAATTTTTTCTACTTTGCTTTTCTCCCCTTCTCCAGCACTTCTGCAGCTTAGCTAAGAATGCACTCAGGAATTCAGGATCTCTTAATCCACGCACTTTGCATGATGGAATTTTCCCATCCTCCTTTTCCACCGGTTCAACTCTTCCTCACCTTCTTCTGCAATTACAAAGGACACCTTTGCTACAGAACCATGCTTGCTCCCTTCCCTCTACTGGAGAGGAATGCTCAGTTACCTCAGATGGCAATGGAGAGACTTCATCTTCCAGGACACCTGTCCTGTCAGCCCCAACACACGTTTATCCCATGACCCATTGCCCATTTACACATCCCTTGAGTTCCCATGGGAGCCCATCGCCAAGTATCAGGTATTCCATTTGAACAGATGCTAAACAGATGCAGTGATTTCTTCTGCAGTTTTAATCTAGTTCCAGGGGCAAAAATAGAGAGAGAAAAGATAAACGACCATACGTTCAAAACAGCTTTCTTCCCGAAAAAAAAAAACACCAAAACAAACCAAGATTTGTAGAACTCTGATAGTAAAAATTGTACACCTCTGCATATGACTCTCAGGTATCATCACAACTTTAGGTCTGATTTCAAAAGATTCCCAAACTGTCCTGCAACTCCATCTACTCTCACAAGCACAGAGGAGAAACAAAAAAGAAATCAGACTGATCAACTGAGACTGGCACACAACTGTCACTTGAAAATATACAAGGTAAGAATCGTATCTAGAGAAGAGCATCTGTCTCAATAGACGGATGCAATACAAATCTCGCTCTTGAAAACGTCAGTTTCGAGTCAGTATCATTGATGGGACACAATTTTATACCCAAAGGCAATCTGAAACCATATAATCTACAGAAACATTTACCAAGATGCACAGGGAGGGCAGGAAATTTATTGAGATCGAAGCACGACTGATTTTCTTAGAACTTCACAGGCTATTCCAAACTTCTTCGCACCAGAAAATGTGCTACTGTATGTCTATGGCTGTCTCTCATTTAACATACCACATTCCATAAAAGTTAATTTTTATATATATATATAATATACACATATTTTCATATGCACACACAAATATATACAAAAACACAGAACTGTTTTAGTGTCCACCTCCCCTAATCAGGAAAAGGCTGAAGCATGTCTACTGTTAACTATCAAGAGAAGTCACAAAAAAAGAGACTATAAATAACACAAAAATAGGGAATCTCCAGTTTATACCTTACTAGGCCCCAAGGAATCTGACCAGGAGAGAGGAATTCATCGAAAACTGGCTTTATCTGCTCCATCATGCACGGAACAACTCATCTGTATTATGGAGAAATTCTTAAGAGACACAATCCCTTAATAATAATATCGTGGACTGCTTTCCCACTGGAGCTGTGCTACTCACATTCTTTCTCTTTGAAAAACATTTATATACTTTAAACTGTTTACTGCAGTAGCTGAATAGATCAGGAAGAAGGAAATGTAGTGAACCAGCCATCCACAAACTGTAGCTTTGGGGAATTACAAGAAACATACCTATCTTTGATGTAAATACATAGACTAGATGCTTCAAAAAAATTAAACATTAATGTAAAATTACAAGGGAAGAAAAAAAAAAAAGCGAGTGAACTGAACAATATCCCCTTCAGATTCTCATTAAACAATCCCCTGTTTCTTCCATCTCCTCCATTGTTTTATGCCTCGTGGTTTGGACTCCTGGGGGCAGCTTGTATGAAGTGGTGTCTTGGAAATTCCTCAGCACCATGTTCTAAGAAGTCATTCTTGCCCAAGTGCTCTCTCTCTCTTCTTTGCATTTCTAGCACTATTCAGGAAACATTAAAAAACATGCCCTGCCTTGTTTTTCAAAGCAAGCTACTTAACACTCTTCCCGCTACCCCCAGCACCTTTTACAGCTGCCTTGAAGGCCTCAGAAGACAACTTGTGTTTGTAAAAAAAGCCCTCCCTGAAGATTTTGAACAGGAAGGCATTGCTTCTTTTTTCCTGCCGCTACTACTCCACCCAGTCCATTTTCTCCACAAAATTCTTCATTCTACTTTTATCTGGTTTTCGCTCAAACTGATCTAGAATTGGTGAGGAAGAGCAAATGAGAGAGTAAAGGAAGAACCCCAGTTAGTTTTCCGAGTTTCAAATTCTCTGAGATAATCTCCTTATTCCTCCTCATCTCCACACACTTATCAGCAAAACACGCTGTGCCCACAAAGCAATAGCTTCTAGATCCTTTATGGCTTTGCACGTACAAAAATCCAGAACTCCAGTAGTGCCGTAGGATGCAGATGCTCCCGAATGTCACAGCACACATAAAATGCAGAATAAATCAAACAGGCATCCTGACCTCTTCCTCTGCAAGGCGCTGCTGCACCTTCCTGCTCTCCTCTTTGTGAAAAGACCTTAAGGCTTAAGGGAGAGGCAGCTCTGGTGGGTGCACTTTCAGAACTCAGGCACTGATACAGTCAGATGCTGGAGCTGTAAAGTGATCTTGTGCAGAAACAGAAAAGCAGTGGCTACAGTCTAGAGAGCTTCTACAGGTATTAAAGGAATTTGATAGAGTACGTGAACTACAGAAATAATGAACTCCATCTATCAGCCGTGGCAGGTGAAAACGATCCTGCACAGAATAATGAATGTAAAAGTCTTATTCATCATAAAAGTCTTACTGCATACTGGACAATGGAAACAAACAGGAGCCATTTGAAGAAACTGGTAAAATGCACCAAAATGTTGATGGGGTTTCAGAGGGATCTCCAGATTTGAAACTGCAAACATCAACAAGATGTACAATTTTCAAACTTAGATAGAAGACAAAGCAGACATGCAATGCCAGTCAACGCAAATTCTACGAGCATTTCTGCAAGACAAGTTTTTAGGATTGTCTAGGGGTGAAGAGGGGGGAACAACAGTAAAACCAAATTAATTTATGTATTTGGAGCATGGAATTCAAAGGATGTAAGTATGTTCAAGAAAACACTCTCATTTAAGGCTTCGACCAAAGCTCACCAAATTCAGCCAATGCAAGTTTTTCCTTCTACTTCTAATAAACTCTAGATTACACCTTCTGACATCAAGAGCCACAGGTTCAGAAAAAGTAAGGATGAAACACTGGTTGAGAATAACTGGATCATTCTCTTACTTACTATGTGCCAGAGATTAAGCAGTTTGAAAGAAGAGAGACTGAGAAGAGGAAATTTATTGAGAAGACTTTTAATGAACTCAGACTTTTAATGAACACTCTCCTAATTCTTCAGGAATGGAGCAAGATCCAATCTCTCTCTCTCATGGTAAGTTTATACATTCTTTTCCTCTATTTCTGCTCCCCACAGTCTACTCTGCAGGTCATGGCTCCCCTGTGTCGCCTGCTTGACAGAAATTTCAACCATTCAAGAACAAAACCAAAAAATCACTCGAGAATCTAAGAGAACTCTGTCCTTTCATTTAGCCACTCAAATCAAGTGCTTATTACTATGCAAATAAAGCTGCAGCAAATTAAGAAGTGATTTAAAATTCCACCTCATATTATTCATCACTCGCGATCAATATTCTTAAAACCCAATATTCATAATAAACCCCAACACTCATAGGTGAAATTTGGTATTTTTCCTCAAGAAAATAACATATATTACCTTACAAATAATTCCAATTGTATATCTTCAAACCAGACTTTTACTGGGGTTTTTTTTAAAGAACAAAATTAAAGATATGCAGAGGAAAAAAATTATACCTTCTCCAAACACATAACACGAGGAAAAATAAATGCAAAAAGTGAATCCATTAAGTTCTGTGAAGAGATTCACCTCCCGGAAAACGTTTTATCGAATTTTTCTATAAGGAATTAGAAGATAATAAATGTATTTTAAATGAAAATAAAGGAGCAACATACTTTTCAAACAAATGTCTTCCAACTTCAGCATCTACTGCACTCAGTGGATCATCCAAAAGATAGATGTCTGCATCTTGATACACAGCTCTAAAAGGTTTAAAGAAAAGTCAGTATCAAGAATTCTTACATTTGTTTACTCTAGTCACTCAAGTCTGACAATTTGTAAATTTTAGGAACAGCAAAAAACACTGGCCTGGCCAGATTCACACGGGCCTTCTGTCCACCGCTCAGTGTAGCTCCACGATCTCCTATGACCGTTAGGTCACCATCTGCTAATAATTCCAAGTCCTGTGAACGTGAAACAACAGATAGCAAGATCTTATTACCTTTTTTTAGAATCATTTTAGCTTCAGAGACTGACAAAGCTGCTTCAAAACAACACTTTATTATTTGAAAAGTATTAACTTTTAGTCTCGCACTAAAATAGAAGATTTCATACTAAATGAAATATCCGCAGTTACTTTATGACTTTGTCCTTCAGCAAAAGATAATTAAGAAAGCAGGAAAAGCAAGGGAGATCTTAAAGTTCACTTTTTCTACAGCTTTGCCAGAGGGACAAGCACTACTTTTCTTAGTGTCACAAGCAATATTCGCTGGTGATTCAGAAAGTCAAACCAAAAAATTATAAAGAAGAATAGTAAATTCATTTTTTACTAGAACAAAATGAGCTGTCAAAATAAACAAAACTAAACTATTATCAGTAAATTATCTTCCATTTATTTGCCAATGTCCCTAAGAACAGTATTACTCTCGTTCTTACTACAACGTATACAAGAGAAATAACCACAAATTTGGTTAATTTACAGGGCTTGGGACTGAGTAAAAGAACAAAATTATACAGCGTTCCATCTCACATAATTGTATTTCCTATGTAGTAAACACAGAAGTTTTATATTAAGCTATAAAATATATTCTGGAAGTTTATTCACAGCTTTTATAAGACACATAAGTTTGAAAGAAAACTATGAAAGCAAACCTACCGTCAAATATGAAGTGGGTTTTTTATAAATGCAGTTTGCTGTCTTTCAAAGTCACTAAAACCTTAAGTTTAGACAACAGCACACGGCTGAATATCTGCAGGAGATACTGTCTACCGTGTGTAAAAACCTTGCAAAACAATTTTCATCACAGTAACCATCTGCTTTTCACCTGTGTTGCTGCTGACAGGAATATCGTAACATGCTGCATAAAACCTTTTTAGCTGCCAAGCAAAATGTCTGTTTCTTGACAAATCTGGCTTAATCCTCTTCTATATCTCTCGTCACAAACTCCTTTGCTCACAGACCTTTCAGAAATATTTTTTCATAGAACCACTTGGACTCAGCAAGTTGTCTGATATATAGCACTAAGGTTCTTTCCATAGCTGTTAGCAAGGTGTAAAACATGATATGCATGACATTTATTTTTAAATAAGCATTTAAAAAATGGAAGTCAGAAATAGTGCTACCTTGATCATTAGTTTTCCACCTTTTATTGCATTTACACACACACACACCTACAATATCAGTGCAAAGGGATAAATGCGATTATGAAACTAATTGGGAATAGCTTTTTCAGCCTTCTGTGCTTCACGTAAGCTACACCTCCCTCTAGTGAAAGTTTTAGGAATTACAAGAATGTGCTTACGGACGTCAAAAAATAATTCCACCTATTTCTATGAAGCAACAGGATATTTCAGATGCTACTACTAATAATCAATTCTATACATTATATATTGCAACACATACTACAAGTCTGAAACAACACCAACATAAAAATAAAGCTCATCAAAATGACACATACAATGAGAAAACCATACCTTTTTGAGAGCACAGACTTTTAAAACTTTCTCATATTTTTCCTTCTCATATTCCTTGTCAAACAGTATATTACTTCTTACAGTACCAGAAAACACCCAAGGCTGCTGAGAAACATAGGCAATTCTTCCAGTAACATTTATCAAACCTTTGTCTTTAGGCAGCTCACCAAGCACAGCACTTAAGAGCGAAGACTGGAAAAGATTAAAAAAAATAAGAATTTGCAAAGTGTGACTGCATTAAAGACCTCACGGAGACTAAGCAGTGTTTACTGGCTCACTGGCCTATTTCACCCTGTCACTCCAGCTAACAGCAAATTAGTTGTATCTTGATACAGCTATCTTGTTACGAAGTGTTTTATTGTACACAGAAAGGAACTATACATTTTTAACAGACTCATAAAAACCCCAGAGGATGGAGTACAGATTAAGACTTACTTTTCCAGCTCCTACAGGACCAATCACAGCCAACAATTCCCCTCGTCTGACAGTAAATGAAACTTGTTGAAGTGCTGGGCTTTCTGAACTCTATAGATTGGAGAAAAAGTAAGGTTTCCTCAGCAATGATATATAAACCATCAAAAACACTCTTTAAAAACAGAAAACAATGCACAGAAATCACTATAAATTAGCAAATCATATGCCCGCTACACTTGCAGGGGTACAGTTGGCTTTTTCAATAATTCACAAGCACTCTTGAAAGACCCTGAGCTCTCACCACAAGCAAGAAAGACAGAAAAAAGAGTGTTTGAGGAATAAGGAACCCAAAGGCAGAAGAAGCGGCGCTTCCGCAAAGCATCCTCACTAGGGTGGCAGCCTCGGCCACAGGAACTATCTGCTGGGCATCACACCAGCATTCACGGCCTCGGTACAGCTGGCCAGGAGACTCTCAAACATCTGGACAAATGCTGGAAAAAAAGGAGGGTTGAAACTCTCTTGGAGTCCCAGGAAAACCAGGTCTGTGTTTGCTGTAGTCAAGGCTCTATCCAAAGTGAAAATAGAAAAACATTGTTTGATTTCACACAAACCCATCTTGTGTATTGTGGATTCTCGGGGACTTTTCACAGACAACATTGTGAGCTATTTGTGTGAAAACATACTACTCTAGGATTGCTTGTCTAATATTCCTTTTCAGTATGCCTATCCTTTATGTTACATTACTGATAGGAGCTTATTTCCCAATGTATTTTGCACCTCTCCTATCAGCGTTGTAAAAATGCCTCTTTCTTATGAAGAGAAAGAATGCTCTTATCTTTAATAGCTATGTTAAACCACAGTTCCTAAGGGCCTGATGCAGCTCCCATTCATTAAAGCAAAACACCTTTGTAACAGGATCTGCCTTTACACATATCTTAGACTGACACTAAAATGCAAACACAAAACCAAAGGAATTAAAAAAAAGAGAAGTATTTCTATTAAAGGACCGAACAAAAAACAAATAAAACCCTTCAAGAAAGAAGAGCAAGGGGAAGAATATCCTAATGTATGTCTTAACAGCTTGCAGACTGCTTAAAAATCCCCAACCATCCTCTGAAGCTCAAGAGGCTGAAGAGGTCATTACCCAACCCTGAACGAAGGATGCCACATGACCAAGTTGCTGCGGAAAGCGGAAGCTTGCATCTCGTTTCAAATTATTTGGGAGCGGCATGGGTACAGCGGCCATCCACACCTACGAGGGCTGGGTGAGCACACACGCGCCCACTCATGCCAGGAGAAATACCCGGTTCGGCAGCACCGTGCGTGCCCAGAGCTCCGTGCTGCTCGTCCACCTCGCAGAAGCACCGCAGGGTTCCCACAAAGTCAGAGTCACACCATGAGAACCGAAACTTGTGCGCGTTGTGCAACTCTGCAGAACTACTTTTGCTGCTGTTATTAATTTCCACAAGGTGGCATCAACGGGGCTTTTTTCCTTTCCTCCACCTGCCCTAGCTCCAATCAGCACCTCACGATGAATCTGATTTCGCAGTCCAGAGTACACAGTTCAGGTGCTCAGCTAGTGCTAAGGCTGGAGAAACTCTACCAACTTATGGCAGCCAAAGTTGTCTGGTTTTCTTTAATGCAAAGTTTGTAGGAAGAGAAAACATCTCTTATTAAATCAATTAGTCTATAAGGAAAAAGTAAGTAAGCTTTCAGACCCACAGACCCTTCTTCAGACCTCTGGAGGTTATTGTTCTGCATTCACAAAAGTGCAAAAACACTTCCTCGCAGACTCAGATTTTCAAAAAAAATACAAAAGACCCTAACAACATTACAGAAAATTTCAAAAACGTTTTAAAATTATTATCCAAATATTATCTATTAAAGCAGTAATGTAAGATGTCATAGACCCTACAAAAAAGTGGTAATACAAGCAAACAGCATGGCCACAAACATCTAAGGGGCGTAGATGTCTTTAATTACAGGGACTGCTATTTTGCAAGAAAATTTGTCCCAAATTCACTATACCTATTTTTAGGCACTAAGCTGAGGCACTTAAATGAGAGCACAGACTAATATTACAGCTAAGTTCATCGGGCAGCTCTTTAACACGAACTGTTAACGCAGCTCCCCTGTGCCCTGCCAACTACCCGTGTGTTTTGCTTCCCTTCCTCTGCCACTTGTTCCTCCCTAATCTTACCGATGGGTTGTTTGTGGGACTCTGTTATCAGAGAACAAATGACATGAGAAGTGATTCATTTTCTATTGCTTCAGTTCTCAGAAGTGGTTCACCACAATGTCCTAGGCACAAGCATTAACACCAGCACAAGGGAGGGACCAGAGACACAAAGTGCAAGGACAGGAGGACACAAGAACGATCCCTTCACGGCAGCAACTCCTTAGGGGAGCTCGGGCAGACCTCACCCATCCCACAGGCAAGAGAATGGAGCAATTTATCCCACCTAGGAGACCGAGAGATCAAATACTGCACAGCCAAATGATACCGTTAGGCTCCTCATTTAAGTGACTAAAATTACAAGGGATAAATTTGGCCTCTTTTCAAATGTTTGAATTTTAAACCTCAAGTTGCTCAGCTGAGCGGACAGACTGTTCTGTAAACTCAAGCCACATCTATGAAAACCCGTGCTGAAAAATCCCTAGTTCCATGCTGGTATCAGACTAGCCTGTGGGACACAAGATAATACTTAGTAAAACAAGAGTGTGACCATGAATTAATTAGTTTTGTTTATCTTTTGATAAACTGTAATACACCATGCTAGGTTGTTTTCCTAAAAGCCTAGCTAATAATCCCTTTTTTACTTCCAGTGATTTTGCATTTGTGGGTTGTTGGGTTTTTTAACTATCTCTTTTGGCTCACAGTCTTGAAAAAAATTATCACCCAGCTGCACAGCGTCTATACAGAGATCCGGAGAGTCTTGAGAAGCCCAGCCAGGGTAGCAAGCTAAGTTGATTACTTGACAAAACGAAAGCAAATTTTTATTATTCCTTTTAGAACTGCTCTCTCTCAGAACTCGTCTTTTCAGCGAACAACTCTAATTTTTGCATCATTGTAAGAGAATATAAGAGAAACTTTCTGAACAGCTCTTAACAGTTCTGCGAGAACTGTTCCTCCCCCATGCACAATGCAATTAAATATCCAAAATAAAAATTATATTAACTGTTTTGTGGGTGGTTTGTTGGATTCATTTTTTTTTCTTTTAAATCGAAAGGAAACCAGTAATTCCAGTCATGCTGCTCTGCTTTATGCAAGATAAACAACTCATGAAAAAAAAAAAAAAGAGAAGGTGTTTTATGGGCTTATTATGCAATCACTTCCTTTACACTGTTAACAGTGTATAGGAAATGGAAGAAAACAAAGACTATGAAATACATTCCATTTTGCATTAGCATGTATTCACCATCACATTTTTCATATCCATTATCTGTTGTTAAAATTTGTTCAATGTCTCAGAAAGATTTACGTAACAGACACAACTCCGGGTAAGTAAAGCACAATAATACAGCAATTTTCTTTAGTAGCTGAGCAGCAGCAGATATTTATGTTTTCACACTCTATCTTCCTTGTGACATAGCATATGTAGAGGAAGAGGCTAGTATAAATAGCAATACGTAACACACCTTATTTGCATTACATTTATATGCAAAATTCATTTTTAGAGCTTCTAGCATTTCTTACGGAGACTGAAGCTTCTCTTGTGCAAGGATACTGCCAATTCATAATAGTTCCAACAATTCATCACCAATTGCTGCGTACCATAAGGGTCAGAGTTTTAAAACATAAACAACAGTCAATCTTTGTCTTTCTTACAGAAAAGGATACATAATACACTTATTACCTGTGTACCATCCCTTCTTCTAACCATTTTGGTGGTTTTGGTTCACTTTAAGCAGAGAAGAATTTGTAGCTGCACAGTCTCAATTACAATGCAGAGTAACAAATACCTGTAGACTAGTCTCTAAAGCTTTCAAATCTGTTACGAGAAGTATAACATTGTACTGGTTCTAGACTAATGGACTGATCAGCACTCAGTTCACAAAAAAAAACCAAACATATGCTAAGGTCCATCTTAGTGTGCTGTCTGTGCTTAATTTCAATTTAAGTATCTCAGGTACGATATAATGCTATTTAATAACAAGAGGTATTTTCACATAGAAATGCACAGCTTTTCATTTAGTATAATATTGAGGAATAGCTACTTTTAAGATGCTAGTGTTTGATAGTGTCGATAGTGTTTTCAGAACTACTCTACAGTTAGCTTAACATACTAAAAGGATTCTCATACACAATACAGATGGAATACAAAACATCAGTACACTATACATAGACTACTTTTGTAGCCTACTTTGTAGACTTGAAGTGGCCTGCAGCGTCAGTACAATTTAACATTTAGAAGTAAATTTACCTTATCCCAATAGCAAGTCAAATCCTGCACATGAAGAATGGCGTTCTCGTTATTGCCATGCAGTTGTGGCTTGAAGTGTGTGACCTCATCAAGTATCAGAAAATTCTGCAATAAAAGAAAAGCACGGGATATTGTACAATGTGAGTCTGAGAACAGGAAAGCAACCCAAGCACATGTTTTTGGAAGCAGCATACAGAGTATTAATTAGAGGGGCTGCAAGGGAGGAGATGACAACCACAAACCAACCAAAAAATTACATTTCCAGAGCAATGTGCAACTCCTCCAGTGGAGTACCTCTAACTAGTTGACCATGCCTCTCCCCACAGCAGAAGTGCAGACTTAATAGTGTAGAAACACTACCAGAGCCTAACAACCACTTTTTCAATAAACCAGGATTCCCAAAGCAAACAGACCTTAAGAACCCACCCTGTCTTTTCCTTGAAACACTGGCAAATCGTAAAATTGTTCAACTCCCTCTTCCCACGCAGAAGAGGTGAAACCCTCACTGCAACACCTTGTCATCGCGCTGCTTTGATGGTAAAGGCTCACGCTGTTTCGCTCAAGGAAGGATGAGGACCCAGTAAGGAGCAGTCCACTGTTCCTCTTAAGCATTCTTCAAGTGTCAAAAAGGCTGCAGAACACTGAAACCTCTCCTCCTTTTAAAGTCCAGGGCATTAACAAAAAATATTGCTTATACCTGAATAACTGGTTCTTTGCACTTTCATTACTGTACTCCTACATTATATTCCACTCAGAGAATCTTCCCCTCACTTTTGTACTACACACACATTTCTAACACGCTTTGCCTGATGCTGGATTATAAATAGGTCAAACACAGAAAGGAAAGGGGTAAATTCTAAAGAAAACTTCCAAGGATAACAACTACCACAATTTTAAGGCAAAACCAGAAAAGTTCTATTCTGCTTTGAATCACAGGGCATAAAAACTCTAAACAGGCTTTAGCAGAGAATGTTTTGAGAAAAGAAGGACGGACTTGCTCTTAGAAACCAAGACTAGCTACCAAGTACCGAGCTAACAGTTTGAACATGTGAGATAACTGCTGAAGACTTACAGAAGGCCGTAACTAAGAGGAGCCACGAGGAGGACACCAGGAGCCATGGTAAGGCAGGAAGAGCACTTGCTATTGAAGAGTCTGTGAAGCCCCTCCCACCAAGTCATGAGGTTCTGACTGGACCCCCCTGGTTTCTAAACTTCCTCACGGAGAGGAGAGCAGGTGCGGCTGGATCCAGTCTTAGCCCCCGACTGTAAAGAAGATTTCGGACCCTAGGTTCTGCCACAGAGTCGGTTTATTTCAGCTCGTGCTGGGACCCTCCGAGAGGGACTCCGAACAAAGAAATCCCTCAGCAACTATACTCATACAATCCAAGCTGACCTTCCCTCATGTGATGGTTCAGTTCAATAGTGGTATTTGGGTCTGGGGTCTTCTTGTTCCTCATTGGATCCTTTCTCTCTCCAGGTGGGCATTCTTTTCTTCATCTCGAGAATGCACTTTTTGTGGATCTCATCTTTACAAATTAGCATTGGTTTCCGGGCCTTTCTTCAGTCTATGGTAATCACTACTTAGGTAAAAGTCCACAGTCTAGGTCTGTTGGAGAGCAGTGTAAGGGAGAGGGACCTGGGGGTTCTGGTGGACAGCAGGATGCCTATGAGCCAGCAGTGTGCCCTCGTGGTCAAGAAGGCCAATGGCATCCTGGGGTGTGTTAGAAGGGGAGTAGCAAGTAGGTCGAGGGAGGTCCTCCTGCCCCTCCAATCTGCCCTCGTGAGGCCACATCTGGAATATTGTGTCCAGTTCTGGGCCCCTCAGCTCAAGAACGACAGCTAAGTCACAAAGATGATGAAGGGAGTGAAATATCTCCCTTATGAGGAAAGGTTGAAGGAGCTGGGTCTCTTCAGCTTGGAGGAGACTGACAGGTGACCTCATAAATGTTTGTAAGTATGTAACGGGTGAGTGTCAGGTGGACAGAGCCAGGTTCTTCTCAGGGATGTCCAATGACAGAAGAAGGGGCAATGGGTGCAAGCTGAAGCATAGGAGGTTCCACAAAAACATTAGGAAAGACTTTTTCACTGTGAGGGTACGGGAGCACTGAATAGGCTTCCCAGAGAGGTTGTGGAGTCTCCTTCTCTGCAGACTTTCAAAACCCACCTGGATGCGTTCTTGTGTGACCTGCCCTAGGGGATCCTGCTCTGGCAGGAGGGTTGGACTAGATGATCTCTAGAGGTCCCTTCCAACCCCTAACATTCTGTGATTCTGATTCTGTTACTCTGTGATTCTAAGGCTTCAGTAAATTTAGCTACTTATGCTAAGCAATGTCACTCAGTCAAAATAAATTGTGATTCATTGTCATTTTAAGTTATCCCACAATTAATTCTAATATCCTACAAGTAAATTATTTTAATCTCCAACAGCACAACTAGGTGTTAACAGGAACAGAGGTGCTGCTCGAACTCCAGCTGGCAGGTATCACCCCAGGGAGCAGTGAGAAGCCAAGTGTTTTAACACAGCAGTCTGCAAATTCAACGCATACACACACACATATCTCCACCAAAAGAGAAGCCTCTATCTTTTGCACCCTGATGAAACTTGCCCTCTTTTCTGCAAGCTGCCAAAATAACCCTCTGAAAAACAACCTCTCTTGCTTTGTTTCACGAGGGGACCTTGAGCCCATTGCTCCATCACAAAACAGTGAACAAGCTTCACAGAATCCCAGAATCATTGAGGCTGGAAAAGACCTCTGAGATCATCAACAAAAAAGCTGATTTATTATATTCAACCACATGGAGAAGAAAATAAAATAGGAAATTTCTAGCTACTTTCATCAAGCAATAGCACACTGACACTATGCAAAGCCATACAATTACATCTAAATGTTTGTTTTCCCTATTGTAGACTAGATTAACCTTTTGCGGTTTTTTTCAAAATTAAGCTCTAAAATGGTTAGCATGTTTTAATTTGATAAAAAATCTCAAATTGTGAGGTTAAGTTTTAAATTCCAAATGCTTTTTGCATTTAAGTCTTTCACTCTTGCAGTTTAAGCTAATGTACTGGTACATACATCAAACATGACTATTTAATTCACAACATGCACTAAACACAGCAGTCCAAACAAAACAAAGTCCATCTGCCAAAACCACCAGCATTACTGATATTCATCCTTATCGATTCAGAGTCCTCACTCTAGTACCAAAACCAGCCACAACACGTCAGCTTGGGCGTCCACCCTCCACAGCTGACAGGGTAGTGCCGTGCACGTGGAACATGAATACGAATCCTACAGTTCCCATTTGCCTTTGTCCTCCAACTGCCAATCCAAACATACCTGCCTACCTGTACACATGTTCCTCTTACTTCAAACCATTCACCTCTTAGCACGTACACTTCTCTCCTACGTTTCAGCTTGCCCTACAGCGCACATCACGTTTTCGCATCTCTATACACAGCGACATGTTCAGTATTCAAAATAGGCTATTCACAGAATGACAGACTGTTAGGAGTTGGAAGGGACCTCGAAAGATCATCTAGTCTAACCTCTCTGCCAGAGCAGGATCCCCTAGGGCAGCCACACAGGAACGCGTCCAGGCGGGTTTTGAATGTCTCCAGAGAAGGAGACTCTACAACCTCCCTGGGCAGCCTGTGCCAGTGCTCTGTCACCCTCACTGTGAAAAAGTTTTTCCTCATATTTTTGTGGAACCTCCTATGTTCCAGCTCATATCCACTGCCCCTTGTCCTATCGCTGGACATCACTGAAAAGAGCCTGGCTTCATCCTCCTGACACTCCCCCTTGACATGTTCATAAACATTTATGAGGTCACCCCTCAGCCTCCTCTTCTCCAGGCTAAAGAGACCCAGCTCCTTCAGCCTTTCCTCATAAGGGAGATATTTCACTCCATCATCTTTGTGGCTCTGCGCTGGACTCTCTCAAGCAGTTCCCTGTCTCTCTTGAGCTGAGGGGCCCAGAGCTGGACACAATATTCCAGATGCGGCCTCACCAGGACAGAGTAGAGGGGCAGGAGGACCTCTCTCGAGCTGCTTGCTACCCCCCTTCTAATACAGCCCAGGATGCCATTGGCCTTCTTGGCCACGAGGGCACAGTGCTGGCTCATGGCCATCCTGCTGTCCACCAGAATCCCCAGGTCGCCTTCCCCTACACTGCTCTCTAACACATTAGTCCCCATGCTCTTTCCCAGGTGCAAAACTCTACACTTGCCCTTGTCGAATTTCGTAAGATTTTTCCCCACCCAGCCCTCCAGGTTGTCTAGGTCTCCATTAAAAATCCCAAACTGCAAGACTAAAATACAGCTGGCTTTGTCGGTGACATTAAAAAAATGCTAGAACAAAAGAAGAAATCCATATACCACTCAAATCAATAATCATACCTTGATTCGGCGTATGCTGATCACCGCCTCGGACACTCTCTCAACAGCCGCAGGGAAGAAGAGAGTTACTGTCAGTCTTACTGCACCGTACAGGGACACTGCAACAAACACCCGACTTGCGGAGATAACATTGCCGAGAAGTACATATGCCATGAACGTCATGAACACTGTTATTTTGCTTGCCACAAAGAAAGAGGCTAAGTTCAGTCCTCGAAGGTAGGAGCTTTTTAGAACCATAGCAATCTCCTTCCTAAAAAAAAAAAGCAAAATATAAACAGTCACATCAATTTCTCTCCTCACAGTTGCCCTCAACGATCGGATGAGGGAAACCCACTCTCAGGATTTTACTTTTGTATCCTTCCTACTCCCCTTGCACCACCTCAACACATACATAAATAGCATAAAAAGTATGTTATGCGGTAAATAAAAAAAGATAATTTAAAAGGCTTATAAGCAGAGTGGGGAAAATCAGTATATTCAATACCTTAGTAGCCACAGAAAATTCTTTTTCAGAGACAGAAAACCAAAACACTCTTTTTTTCTGCTTTGGTCAAACAAGTATTTTAATTTAGATTTTAATCTGAAACTCTATTTATAAAGGCCAAGCACTCACAAACTCCTTATCCTTCCAATATCAAAATCCAGCACAGTTCAGTCACAAAACTCCTTAAGATTAACATACGCTACAGTTGTAAAAAAAGGGCAACTTTCAAGAGATCAAGAGTTCACTCATGGCCCAAGTATCTGCCATTATTCAGCTGCTGCTCCTCAAGCTGGATCACAGGATTTGCCGTATTTCCTTTGATCTCAGTCTAAATCCTTCCCAGTTTGGACCCTGCTCCTGGCTTCTTCTGCTCTAGGAATTGTGGTTCATAATTCAGAAAATACTGATCTGTGAGGCCAATTGTTCTGCCAGACGTTACTCGAGTTAAACAGTGACTGAAGTACTGCGTGCACACATAAGTTTCCCTCCAGCAACCGAATAGCTGCTGATGCGTATGTTCTCAATTTCCATTTCAGTTAAATTTCAGTTTCCACTTCTAAATGACTCATCAAGTCCAACCCTCAAAATGTTACTGTACTATCTACAATGTGGATACCATCAGGCTTAACTTCTTATTAAAATAATAGCTCCTCTTTACCAAGAGAGCTGTATGACTTATTCCTTCCCCATATATTCTAATTTTATCTGCTTGAAATAATACAGAATATAAAATCCTGAAACAATTCCTAATTTCTCTTCCCAAATATTCTGGCAATTCTCAGGCAAAATCTAGATCATTTTGATTAGAGCTATATACTAAGACTGGAAACTCAAGTTATTGAGTAATTGATGATACAATTTGAAGTAAATTAAGGCCTCACTTAACGGGGAGAAGATGCAGGATGCGCTACTGGAAAACTAGTTAAGCAACTTTCCCACTATACTTGCCAAATTGGCTGAATTGAGAGACTTTCAAAGAGTTTCAAAGACTTATTTTTTCAGCTTAAGGGCTCACAATCTCTGATCTCCTCCAGAGTACAGTGAAAGAACATTTGTATGTAAACTATTTGAATTGGGTCTAATTCAATTACTTCCACAATCCTGGATGAAACTCTTTTCCCACCCTCTAATAATCCTTAATAATCCTCTTGCTATCTGTGGATAATCAGCAAGTTCTTTGTGCTACTCCTCATAAATATTAGATAAATCACAGCCTGCCCGCAGGCTGAATATAATATACTACACTGTCTTAAGGCACGGAGTTACATGAAGGGAAAGTAACACGGGCAGCCACAGGAAAAAAAGAGCAACAGAGGAGTTCAGATGTCGTCTTAGCAACTGGCAACAGCAACTGGGGAAATACTGGGCAATAAATCACCTCGCTGCATGTAAGACTCTGAACTACAGCTTTCCACAGCACAGTTAAAGAAAGAGGGCTCAATATGTGTCTTGGAAGAGCTTACTTCCCTCCATCATTAACAAGGAAGCCTCCACTGCTAATGAGGTGTTGAACTTGGAAATCTGAAGTTTAGTGATGTGAATACACCCATTAAGGAAGCTTTCAATAATGAAATATCCTCTCTCCCTTCAAACAAGAGAGCGAAGCTTTCAATCAGTCAAGAACATTCAATCAGTACAGGATCCTAAAACCCAAAGGTGGAAAGCATTATATGCATGGGACGACACATCTCAGGGAACATTAGCAAGTTTGCAAGCCTGCACATGGATGTAAAGGAAAAAAATTAATTAAAAAAATTAATTCCAAATAAAACAAACTTTAAAAGAATTAAAAATCCAAGGATCTACAGCGGGATAACAAGCTTCTACTCATAAGCTGGAGAGGAAGGTAACATAAAAATTAAATGACGACAAATATGCACCTGAACTCCTACAGATATCCTTCAGCACTGAGTGCTCTTATACTGTCGAGTAAAAGAACAAATATTGATTGAAAATCAAATTTATTACTAAGTTTAAATCAGATGCTATGGATCTCTGAAATGCTGTGTCTTAGGATACCAAACTCAGCTGTCCTTGCCAGTTGAACACTTACAGAATTTCCGAGCTGCTGCCTTTCCCTGCTCCACCCTTCCCTTTGGTTTGAGCAGTATTTCAAAACACAGAAAGGGAAGCAGAGTACTACCCGAGGACGCTATCATTTAGGACAGAGAGTCAGATTCCATACATTTCTCAGAAGGGAAATGTCTGCTTATCGCTTCATTGCTATTACTTTACAGAACTGTGAGGATGAAATTGTTCAGTTATAACTACAACAGTTTATTATTTGGTGTTTTCAAGCACATCCATAGAAGGAAGCATAAAAAACTCCAAAATTTATAAATACCAAAGGTTTCTTTTTTTTTTCTGTCCCCTTAGGATATATTTTCACTCCTTCACTTTTGCTATAGAAAGGTTTTTGCAAAAAAACACTGAAGAAGTTCAAGTAAATTGTACTAAAATAAAGCACTTATTGACACGTAAAAAAATAGAAACAGATGTAGATAATATACCAAGCTGTATCTTTCCAGGATTACCTTCTTAAACCATTCACAAGTTCAGCAAACGATTTTTCCCAAGCATACATCTTTATTATCTTCATACCACTTATGACTTCATTCATGGTCCTAATCCTGATGTCCGTTAAGGCAGCCGTCTTGCTTCTGTAAATAGCACAAAGTAAACATTCTCAGATTATCAAACAAAGAGAGACTACTTATGGTCACATAACATGCTCATATTCATGAAGTTATTGCTTTTACATGTAAAGAGGATTCATATAACTGTAATTGCATTAAAGAGTCTTCCTAAAACATTATCTTAAAGCTGACACACAGCAGATTTGGTATGTCTGTATTCCTGGTATTCTCTATTCTTAGGGAACTGGGAGTTGATTCAATGTTCGGAATTATATGTTAGCTTGAGCAACCACATGGTGTTCTTCAAACAACATATGTGTGTACAAAAAAAAAAAACCACCTCAAACGAAAAAACTTGCAAATACTAAACGAAATTAAAAAAAATACTTTTGAAAGTGGTTTTGAAATGCCAAAATAACAACCCTTCTCATAAAGAACCTGGCCCTTGTTCGTGTTTCTGTAAGATTAACTCTAGTTGAAGCGAAGATTACAAAGCAAAACTACATGAGCTATAATTTAGGAGAGCTAATCTAGACACAGTTTATATAAATAAATATTATTGAAGCATTAATTGTAATTAACACTAAAGTAAACATATCTATTTTAGTCCCGCATTATGCTTGCACCGATGAACAAACTGGAAAATATATATAATTAAATAATAAAGTCACAGTTTTAATTAGGAAGAATAGCATTCAAAGTTAGAAGCCATGTAATAAATGCATAAACCATAGTAAGAAAGCACATTATAATTCCGAATTCATACATGTAGACAAACATACTTTGCACATAGTGAGCTATAGTAGGCCTTATTTTGACAAAACATGCCTTCTCCTGTTAAACTACTTACTTTTTCTACATACCAATGAAAGTTAAGATTCAGAGATCATAGTAAAAGAAAAAAAAAAAGAAAAGAAAAAATAAAAGCTCAATAGAAGGGGTGTCTTGAGTTTTGCCAGCTTAACCCGCCCACTCTAACATTTTTCTGACATTCTGGAAGAATTAGCTATATTTAAAGCACTTGAGTAGAAAGAATCTGCTCGTCATTTTAGAAAAAACTCAGCACCAGCATTCCATAAATGTTGGGATGGCTGAAGCAGGGTATTAAGAAGTATTTACACAAGAAAACTGACCAAAGAAATTTAGAAACTTGGCCCTAATACAATCAAGGCTTCTTATGAAGACTGTGGAAGACAGCTTAGCCTACACAAACCGTACTGACATGGAACAAGATTGTCTTTGCCAAGTCCTCTTTTCCTATCTCAAAAAGAAATAGTAGAAGAAAAACAGTTCCTCAAAGAATGTCAGAGCTCATCCTTTCTTCCCCATCACACACCACCACTGCAAAAGGCAAAACGTAGCACATATTGCTCATGTCTCTGGAGCAGCAAACAACAGATCTCACCCGCAATCTTTTGAAACAGTCGCCTTCCAGACCGAACTTCCAGGCTTGGTCTCCAATTAACAGAGCGTTGAAGATGATTCAAAATAATAGTTAACAAAGGTTTCTTTTTTAAATGGTGCAAATCAAAAAGGCTATAGTCCTCATAAACGAATTTTTCAGTTTTCCCACCAAAATGTTTTATCACAGTAACTGTCCTCTTTCAATTTGCTTTAAAATGTTCAAGACATCACAAGGCGGGGGGGCTGGCAGTACTTTTCTTTGGCTTTTCAAGTTACACTCCTCTACACTGCAAAAAGCGTATTTCGTACACACGTACCAGAAGCCACAGTCTCAGAGATATTATACAATGGTTTAAAGTACACAGACTTCCAGTATACTGATGGCAATTTGCAGCAGAGGAAGACGTGTCCCCAGTTTTAAAAATATTAAGTTCAGTGTACATGTTTATCAGGATGACTGGGAAACACACATTCACATGCTTAAGAGCGTAGTGGGGAAGGGCCTGACAATTCTTCAAGTGTCTCAGAAGTCCCCTATGATACTAATAACCATTCAAAATTAAGCAAGCTGCATAATTCCTTTTTGCTTTCATGAATCATATTTGGAGTGTTGTCTGACACAACATTAACTTTTTTTAAAAAAAAATTAAAAGGCTTTAGACAAGAATATTACAGTTGCATGGCTAAGCAGTGAAAGGGTTGAGCTCTTGTGAATATATAAATAAAATGGTCTTCAGTCCAGTAATTTAACTATTTCTCAAATAATATATTAGGGTATGTGTATTTTCTAAAACTTCCAGCACCTGTGCAGGTAAAAGCAATACTGCACCACAGAGTGTGTACCATTCCATAGGATACTGCAATTTTGCATTTCTGCAAACACCTACAGCACTGAAGCTACTGCCTGTATCATAAACCGGTGTGCATGTATGTGTTCCCAAGCCTGGGTCACATGTACAGTGCTGAATAACAGCACAAATTAGCTGCCACACTGAGCAGGCCTGGATGTTAGCAAATGCTTTAATCCTTAAATTACTTCTTCATAGGCTGATTTCCTTAAATCCATGCAGATTCCCAGCAATTGCCATGTGAACACATCATTACAGAGCTGGAATCCATTTCAGTTTTACCATTAACCCCTTCTGGTCACTGCAAATTTCTATTCACAAATGCAAAAGATCTGTGAAGGTGCAGAAAAGCAAAAGTTTTTCTGCTTAGCAAATTCTTTCCCTTGCCTTGCATCCAAACAAGTGGCTGTTAATGAATGGGGGAAAAACCCAAACAACATTACATTGCCACTGATTAACTTTTAAAATACATACCTTTGAGAGGAGTTTTTTGCCACCTTTGTTGTATGACCCTGGACAAGTCCCTTAATCCCTTTGTGCCTCAGTTTCCCATCTGTAAAATGGGGATAATAATGCTTACCACCATGGATAAGGCACTAGTTAAGTGCTAAGTACTTTTAACTACTGAGTCAAAGCTCAAAACCTCAAAAACTTAAAACTCAAAAAACCCATCAGTGAAGTAGCTCGATATGCAGGCATGCACATTACACATGCAATGAAAATGCACATGTAAATATATCTGAAGTGTTCTATGAATAGTTTTTATAATTAAAAAACACTCTGACAAAGAACACTGAAAGGTTAATTATTTGAGAAATAGCACATGATCCCAAGAACTGAAGCCTATCACAGTGGTTACGAATAGAAGGAAATCGATGAGTTGATCTCCCTTTGTTATTCTCTGCTCTCTCTTTCTACCTAGCCATGCAATGGCAGTGCCAGCCTCAATACGTCTGGAAAACCTCTCATAAAATATGACAGTAACACACTAAAAAAAAAAAAAAATTACTGCAAACACATTTTATGTCTCCAAAGTCTAGAAACTTACAGTTAGAAACCTCGTAGCTGGCATCAAAACCACTACCATAATTTTTTTCTTCCTTTTTCTCTCAGTTCCTTCCCCTTTTTCCTCTCTGCGTCTTTGTCTTGGAGGAAAGAGAGCAAGATCTTTGAATATTAAACCTTTAGAACTTTCTGCTGCAACTCCTGTATCACCCCAGTAAGTCAAAACTTATGACAGGACTGACAGTGTCGTCTTTGTAGTAACCACTCCCCAAGCATCAACACAGGAAGGCAAAGATAAGGAGTTACACAATTCCATGCCAAGATCTACGAGGCAGCTACAGAAGTAGCCCAACTCTTTTAATATACTGGACAGCTAATGAGTAGCAGATATTTTCAGCATGTCTGGAAGAATGACCACTTCAAGACCCTAAATTCATGAATCTCACATTAGCGACTATGAAAACCATTGGTAAAGGTAAAAGACAGCTCAAAAAACCCGACCTGACAGAAGCTGATCTCAGAGCAGTACTCCACCTCCAACCAGCACACACATTTTAAAATTCACGACAGAAAATACCTACAGCTCGACACGTGTGACCTTACCTTAGGGAAGAAAAAAGCCTCCCAATGCAGGTCTGGACAGGAAGAAGAATAATCAGAACCGCCATTCCTGCAAGACATGACGGGCCTATCTCCATCCAGAGAAGTGCTGTTACTGCTATAGCTTGAAGTGGTCCAGCCCACAAGAAGTGCAAGAAAATCGTTACCTAGACAAATATTTAAGAAACAAAAATTAGCTTTTGAGCTTAGCTAACACCTTAAATTCTAATAACACCAAGCTGAGAAAGTAACTTTGCCTGAGGCGGCCAGTGAGAATCCTGCACCAGATTCAGAGACCTAAATGTACATGGAGGTGACTAACCTCCAGAAACTAAGCAAATTACCATAATGATTTCATTTTATCTTCATGCATCAACATTTCTCTGAGCTTAGGAAAAGAGCAGAAAAATATTTAAGGGAGGAAAAGAGCTGAAAAATATTTAAGAGGGGGTAAGAGTATATTTTCCTCCCATATTTTAAGGTAACATTTCCCTATGATGTTTGTGAGAAAACAATTAGAAACATTCATAATAAACACTTAATCACCAGTTATAAGCAAAAACTTCTTGACTGAAACGCCGCAATTTGGAAAGACCTTTAATACTTCTTACCTGATCAAATTTGTTCACATCATTTGACAGAAGATTCACTATTTGACCAGTGGTAGTTTTTGCCATGGCAACATTACTGAGACGAAGTGCCTAAAAAAGTCAGAATAGTCTCAAATTGTCACAGCTTGTAGAGCACAGTACATCTGCACACAGAATACTCAATACACAAACAAAATACTGGGCGAAAGCTGACGGCACAGCTCGTCTTTTGCCTGAGAACATCCGTGCACAGTTCAAGAATATTAGACAACATGTGTGTTAGGTTAAGTGTTCTGAAGAAAGTCCAGAAGAAGAGAGTATGTGAAAAAGTCTAGGCAAGCACTGCAAGAATAAAAGGACCATAGCTATCTTCACGTCTGAAGTGATTAAAAAAATGGGAAAACACCAACATGGCAAGTTATTTAAAGAGCCCGTAACTTTTCATTTTTATTGCTCTCCCCCACACGTCAAGAGAGGTGATTCTGCCCCTTTACTCTGCTCTTCTGAGACCCCACCTCAAATACTGTGTCCAGTTCTGGTGTCCCCACCATAAGAGGGACATAGATCTGTTGGAGCACGTTCAGAGGAGGGCCACAAAGATGATCCAGGGGCTGGAGCACCTCTGCTACAAGGACAGGCTGCAGGAGCTGGGATTGTTCAGTCTTGAAAAGAGAAGACTTCGGAGGGACCTAATAGCTGCCTTCCAATACCTGAAGGGATCCTACAGGAAGGCTGGGGAGGGACTTTTTACAAGAGCGTCCACTGATAGGACAAGGGGAAAATGGGTTTAAGTTGAAGGAGAATAGATTTACATTAGATCTTAGGAAGAAATTCTTCAGTATGAAGGTGGCAAGACTTTGGAATAAATTGCCCAGAGATGTTGTGGCTGCCCCCTCCCTGGAGGTGTTCAAGGCCAGGTTGGACAGAGCCTTGAGTAGCCTGATCTAGATGAGAGGCGTCCCTGCCCGTGACAAGGAGGTTGGATTAGATGATCTCTAAGGTCCCTTCCAGCCTAGGCCATTCTATGATTCTATGACATTATGAGCATCTGTTCAAAACAGGAACACACAACTCCACCTGAAGATCAAACTTAAATCAGGACGTTTGGCTAATTGAAAGAATTCTGGTTTTAATGAGATTCCTGACAGAAGACAAAAAAAACCCCAAGTTATTCCTTTTACACTATCAGTTCTTGCTAACACAGCAGACTGTGCTTTCTGTCTTTGCAAATCAAAGTTAATATCCCTTTAAAAATTAATATTTCCCTTGTTAATAAAACTTGAAAATCGTAAGATTTCTGAATTACATTAAATAAAGTTTAGAACATGCTAATCATACCAAATATTTTTATAGGTTAATAAAGAAGTTAGGTCCAAATCAAAATAGCTCAAAGATAACAGACTCTGCTTCCTTCTGCACCTGCTAGAAAGAAAACACAGTTTTGCAGCACAAGTGAAAAAACATGCAAAACATGTTACACGTTTTCCTGTAACAGGAATAGATAACTCCTCAAAAACACTTTGGGGTGGTGCACATCTTCTCCCTCTCCAAATAATCGGTTTTGATCAAGAGCCTAGTCTGAAAAGCACCAATTGTTTCCAAAATATTGTTCCAGTATTTTAAATCACACGCAAGAATATCAGACATCAAAATAATACTCAGAGCACCATTTCAAAGTGCCTTATACTCCCTGCACCTTGCTGTTGGGTTATGAAGGTATTAATCACAGAGAGAATCCCAACCCTAATGCCATTGAAACCAGCAGGCAGAAATATGTAAAACTCCTCTGGTATTTCAATAAATTCAGGATACTGAGTATATGCAAGATGAGATTTCATTATTTGAGAAAATCATTGATTCAATCCCTGTCTTAAGCCATTAGTCTCTCACACATCTGAAATCCCTGCAGGCAGTGCAGTCACAGCACATCCACGTTTCCATCACGCTTACCCCACACTGCAGATTAAGGTTGAGAAGCTCCTAGGAAAGCTGTTCGATATCCACAGACCGTAGTAACAGGAGTTCAAGTGATGCGTGAAGACGTTGCCCACCAGGTTGGGATTGCAGCACCTGCCGCTACTTAATTCAACTTTAAGACATAGAAGCATCTGCTATTTAAGGTCCACCTGAGCTACCAAGAAGACGGCAGCAGTGGCTTGCTAGTGGCCCACGGGATGAGTCTGTCTTGGACCTGTCCCTCCCACAAATCACCTTTCTGACCTCTGCCCAGCTACGCCCGGCACGAGAACAGAAACAGCTTCAAAGTGGGCTAGCCCAGTTCATGTTGATGGTCTCAGGAGGAACCGTGCAACCATCTGAGTCAAAACCAGGGTGACTGATTTGTCTTCTCGGGGAAGAAACAGCTGTTTCCATCATCAGCGACAACACAATTTTAGTCTTCCCTTCCTGCTTCAAAACTACTCTTAAAGGAGCACTTCTCTTTTTCTTACCGCCCCCGCCCTGAAGTGAAATAAGCCTTACATTTTCCTGTTTGAATGGACCCTTCCAGGCTGAAAAGTGTACAGAAGGAAATGGAAACACTGGGCACAAGGCAGCAGTTTTACTTATATAACCGATTTCTACCAAAAAAAAGTCCTGGTTTGGTACTTCCTATTACATCAGAAACACAGCACTGTATGAGCTGCTATAAAGAAAATTAACTCTATCCCAGCCAAAGTCAGTACAAGGTGGCTTTAAATACTGCTTCGACCATGATGTTTATAAATTCACTCCGACAGCAACAAATATTGAAGATTATTTACAGCCATTACCTTTTAAAAAAGCTGCTGTCATTTGAATTTACATTTTATTTTACATTTGCCGATTATCTGTTCGTTTTCAGCACAAAGATCTGCTTCATTTTCTGCCTATAAACATTCCATACAGGTGTATTTACCAGCAAGCACCCTTTCTCAAGGACAAAAGGTTTTAATTATATGAACTAGTAAGAGCAGTTCTTACACTTGATGTCTTAGGTTAAACTTTTTTTTTCCCCCAGATGTAATTGCACAGGCCCAATTTCAATTCTTTAATAATTCTTTGTCTTCCACACTTCCATCTTAGGTTTTTATCCTCTCCTTCCTCCAAATACTTAATTCAAAAGCACATGAAAAAGGGAGAACTGAGCATAAAAAGGAATAATGTAACTGTTCAGTCAAATAACACCCTTTTGACTACTTTCTGTCTCAATCAACTACTCCACAGCTTAAATCGCTTTAGTGTTTATTCTGAAGCTCAAAGAACTTATAGAAGTTAAGTCTTAAAAAAAATAAAATAATCAGCCTCCCATAAGTAGCCTTTGGTTTTAAAACATGAGATTGTGAGTCATGAGACAGATCTCATTTTCATTTTTGTTACAAGCTTCCTGCATGCATCACTAATACTTCTTATTGGTCACAAAACATCTTGGGATTTTGAATACAGGGTTTTTGCAAATGAGATTTTAATTTTCCAGGAAATGAAAAAGCGTCTAGAACTTAAGAATTACAAGCATTTCAAGTTCTCCATTAAGGATACTCTCTCCTCCAAACCATTCATCCTTGCAAATCTAAGTTTTTATTTACTACAGCAATTAACAAACACTGCAAAAGTGCTAATAAATTAGCATCCAGATTCTTTTAAAAGCCTGTATAAGGAGAAAGTATGACCTATCTATAAGCCTCAGATAGCAAATATAGACGATTACAAAGGTTTATCAATGCTCTGCTCTGACCTCAGCCTTCACCCTTGGGAGTAAAACATTTATGAGAATATGGGGAGATTAATTTTCCATTAATCACATCTCTAGAAATAAGGGTACACATTACAGACATTTCTTTTCCAAGCTTCTAAGCTGGTATCAATACAGCAACAAAACAACATCGTTATATACATATTTCATGAATTTCAAATGGTGTTATGATAATCAGTTTAGTAAATTAATACCTTTGAGAGAAGTTTATGTACAAGAAAGCAATGTGCCATGTTAGAGCCGAGTTCCCAGAGGATAATTTCCAAGGTATCAGAAGAGGGAGGAGAATAAATGTGCACGAAAAGCCATCAGCACTTACAGTGAGGACATTTTTACTCTATCTCACTTAACTGCTTTGCCCAAAAAACCTTTGCATAACCTGTAGCAGTAGTTTGCCTTAAGTGTTTGCCTTAAGTGGATGGTACCTATGTTTAACAGTTAAAATAATATGGATTTCTTTACATCCTAAAGAAACTTTACAGACCTGATCCTTCAAATTAAACTTCTCTGCTGAGGTAAGAACTTGCAGATCACTATTCTAGCAGCACTAAAGCTAGGAAGATAGGGCGTTTTCCCCTCCAGGATCCCCAGCAGGGACTTCCTGCATGGAAGTGGAGACGGGCTCAAAAGTTTAGGTATTGCCAACAGCTTAAGAAGAGGGAAGCAGACATATACAATTGGGTTGCTTGCTCCCCAGGGCACGTCTAGGTCAGCATTTTCATCCTAGATGTCACTCAACTCCTTCCTGTAGGTAATACCCATAACTCCTCTTGTTCCACTTTCCATTTGGCAGTGTCCTCGGCTCCGTCTGTAGTCAAGGACGCCGTTTCACTCGAGCGGACACTGGCAAGAGTTAGGGGCCGCCTGGGCCGGCCACTAAACACTGACAGATGCTCTCTAACCCCTCTCCCGTCCCAAACAGGAAGGGAACAGAAATAGGCAGAGAGACTTATGGCTTGGAAAAGAAAAACTAAACAGTCTATAATAAACCAATCATAGTACTAATAAAGAAATAATCAAGATAACAAAGTACTTCCAAATGTATATAAACTAATACCGACCCAAATCCCCTCCCACCAGCAGCAACCACCCACCTGATGTTGCAGAGCAAACCCCAGGTTTGGCAGCAGACGGGCAATTGGATACAGGAGCTGGATTCAGTGAACCAGGAATTGAGATCCTAGGCAGAACAGAGTCCTCCTTGTACGCTTGTCTCCATTGGAGAAGGAGGGCCTAACCCCCATGACCTCAGATTTATACTGAACACAACATATATGGACGGAATACTTTGCTGGTCACCTGTCTTGTCTCTTCCTCTCCAGAGGTGCAACTTTTTACTCCCCTGTGACACCTTTTACTTCCCAGCATGGCACACAAGACCTTGGTCACTACAGAAGCAAGCATATGCAAGAGTCAGCATACCAATTCCCGCTAGAAACCATAAACATCAGGTGTTACCACTGCTGATAGCAGACACCGTCTGCAAAAGCAGACTGCTAACTTCAGAAAGTGCAGTCTCTTAGAAGAGACGGAGCTGAAAAGTAAAATCACTGAGCAGAACTGGTTCTTTTTAGGTCAAACCAGGACAGACACAGAGGCAGTAAAGAAACCACAGCTTACTGAACATACACCCCTTCTCACCCTTCACTATCTTTAATGAATGACTCCAGCGCTCCCACAGTAAAACCCGTGATCGATACTAAAAAGCAGCTCTACCCTAGTTTTAGGATTCAGCTTGACTCTGAACCACGTCTCTGCCCACTCCTCTCTTTCTTGCCCCCCAAGTAAGAGGGATACTAAAGGTGAAGAGGCCAAGCATCCCCACCAGCCTGGAAGGGGCAGCAGTAGCATCACACAGGCCCTCCTTGAACAAACCCAACAGAGGGGGGCAGCTTCTCTGCCCTGGCAAAGGAGGCGACTCGCTAGTTCTACTGTACTGCTGCAATAACATATAAATAAATCCCACCATTAAACATGACAGGAGTGGGGAGGGATTGGACAGCAAAGCAATTCCCAGCCAACCAAGAGCGCTGAAAGCAGATGGTGACAGCCAAGAGTATCGTCCTCCCCTGGGGACAAAACTGCGGGGCTCAGTATCTGACAGCAGCCCCTGGGAGCTCTGCCTCTCTCCTGCTCCATGCTGACGGCCTCTTACCACTCCAGCACACAACTCTCCTCTCCAGCAGCACGAGCAGGCGAGAATCAGCAGATCCTCCCAGGCTTTAGGGCTATTTAATTCACCACCTTCACCAGGAGAGCTGAAGCCATCATTCAGAGACTGTCTGACCAAGAATGAGCAAAAGCATATATATACATGTAAGATCTCATACCTACAAGCAAGCATTACCACTCTACTAATGAATAACTCCAATGGAATTACAAGCATGAATATAACAAGTAACTGTATTTCTTAACTCCCCGAATCAAATAGCTGTGAAATGCCAAATACACCTGTAAACAGGTTTGCTTACCTTCCGATAAATCATATGACACATAGCTACTCTCAGCTTCATGCCAGCCCGCTGTACATGATAGAAGTATAAATGGTGCATTATAGCCAAAATAAGCGTGCACACAGACAGACCAGCTGCGTAGCAATACGCAGAATTCAAATTATTTGAGGAATCATAGCTTTCAAAATAATTAATGATTTGTCCCAAAAATATTGGCTGAACTATTTTGAGGGTTTCCTGAAAGAAAAAGCAGGGGAGAAACGTATTAACAATTTCGTATCATACCATGCTACCCAAGTTTATAACCAGGCAAACAAGACGCAAGTACTGCTACAAGTCATATCCCATATTACTTTGTCTTTATTGTGCTCTAAAATGTCGTGCCAATTTTTATCAGCATATAATCCAAAAGAAATATGTTCCACATCAAAATTTAGCTGAATGTTTAAAAAGTCTCTCCATTACCACTAAAAACTTTGAGGTCATAAAAATTGCATGAATATGTCTTACACTTCCTTTTTTAAAGATGACAGTGTGTCTTTTACAGCCATTCCTGTACAGCAAAAAAATTTTTTTTTTTTATTGGGCACCCCACTCAGATACACAGAATACAGTTAAGCCTTAAAAAGCAAGTCAGTGGCTTGTAACCTCTCAAAAATATTACATTGCAATCAGTTCTCTGTTCCATACCCACAATCCCACAGCTACAAATCAATTTTTCAGTCTCTATAGGGCTATAGCTCTGTTTGACTTTTCTGTGAGTATATGAACATTACATGTTCTCTGACCAGTCCAGCATGAAGTCATCAATATGCATCATGCAACCTAAGAGGCCAAGTTTCACATTACTGTTAGCCAAGAAAACACGTTATATGATGTTTCACACCACTTACCTCAATCATTGTGAAAATCCCCAAAACTAAATAGGATTTCCAGTAACAAAGAATAATGGCTTTTGTTAAATGTGGCGTTTTTCCTCTCTTTTTTGCTTTTTGCACCTCTTTATCCCAGTACCTGACAAACAAAAATGCAAACACGCTGAAGGAAAGACGAAAAAATCACAAGGCAACTACCTGGAATAAAATACTTTCAGATTCACAGCGACATTGCTGCTTTCTCATTCACATAAACACATAGCACTTAGTACTACAGGCCTATTTGCTCTTGTATAACCATAAACAATTCACCACTGGTGAGGCTGCATCTGGAACACTGTGTTCAGTTCTGGGCCCCTCAGCTCAAGAGGGACAGGGAAACTGCTGTCGATGAAGATGATAAAGGGAGAGGAATATCTCCCTTATGAGGAAAGGCTGAAGGAGCTGGGTCTCATTAGCTTGGAGAAGAGGAGGCTGAGGGGTGACCTCATTAATGTTTATAAATATGTCAAGGGGGAGTGTCAGGAGGATGGAGCCAGGCTCTTCTCAGGGATGTCCAATGACAGGACAAGGGGCAATAGGTGCAAGCTGGAACATAGGAGGTTCCACAAACACATTACGAAAAACTTTTTCACTGTGCGGGTGACAGAGCACTGGCACAGGCTGCCCAGGGAGGCTGTGGAGTCTCCTTTGGAGACACTCAAAACCCCTCTGGACCCGTTCCTGTGTGACCTGCCCTAGGGGATCCTGCTCTGGCAGGGGGGTTGGACTAGATCATCTTTCAAGGTCCCTTTCAGTCCCTAATGTTTTGTGATTCTGTGCTTCTATGACTACTACCACCTTTGACATACTTGCCAATGAGGAACTCCCTTTCTTTCTTCTCTCAGTTCGGTCACTCACCTTAGTTAAGAGCCTATTATCATATGATCTGCTGACTACAGACTAAACTGAGGCAGCATGCAGTGTCTTTATCTCTCCCTGAAAACATGTGATCCACACCCTTTTCTCACGCCTGGCCCTTTCATTTTTTTTCACCATGTGCATTGGCGAGGACAAGCAGAAGGAACTTGTCTGCAGCAGTTTTGCCACCTGACACTCCACACGTCTCTCTGAAGGCAAGGATTACAGCAGCAGAGTGGCAAAGACCTCTGCATTACCGCGTGTCTGCCCACAAGTAGGACATAATCTGTTCACATTAAAATCAAAGACAGTAATAACAAGCATGATGTTAATAAGAAAGTATCAAAAACTTAAGTAGACTTCTTAATGCACGCTGCTGTCAGACAGGATACTCCTACCTTGCTTCTGGAGACTACATACTCCCTGCCAGACCCTCTGACCTTGCTAGTTCAAGGGCTGAAATGAGTCTAAGACATGAAAGCCAAATTATTTTGCAAAAAAGTACGCAAGTTTGAAGCGCATGGTATTGGTAAGAAAACGTTTTTAATGTTATTTTTATCTTTTTTTTTTTTTTTTTACAAGGATTATAGTTATTGTCTAAATGCCTGGGAATCAGAATTGAAACCATGTAAATTCTGCGGAGTTTGTTGGCCCAAGTGAAAAGGTTATTTCCTTAGGTGGCTATTTCTGAATTATATTTTCTGCTTCTTAAAAACCACTCTTTTTTTTTTTTGAATGCTGTATTTTCTAGCATCTCCTGACTCATGGAAAGTGTGTGCTTTTACTGTAAAAGCCATTGGAAAGTGTCAATCTTCCTCCACAGCAAACTCCCTGAGCTGCTTGAAGACATAACTATGGAATTTGGCAAAGCTCTCCAGCTACAAGGATGCTAAAAGCTGCACTCCTTTGAGCTCATCACTGACCCTCGCTTTAGTTAACTCATGCAGAGCAGGATTACGTAAGACTTGGTCATAGCCTTTAGTTTCTGGATTCTTTTTACTTCTTCAGGAGTCCCTCAGCCCAGCCAAACTCTCAGGAAAGTTGATTTGCTCTACCTTCAGTGTAAAGGCAAGGAATAGCAAGGCCACACTTTCTTAATACAAAGGCCAGCCCTCACTAGGGGACACCTCTTTCTCTAATCCTATCTAACAAAAGATTATTTGAAGACAAACACTTTCTCTATTGCAAGGTTCGAGACATTTTACATAAACCATTATTCCTGGGAGATATTTCACTATCAGAAGACAGATCCTGCTGGGTCCGTAACAACATGAATTGGTACACAGTCCATGTAAGAGTATTTATAACAAAATAAAACCACCTCCTACAGGCAAGCTTTTAGATGTCCAGGGCATTTTATCCACTCTACTTGAAGAGTGGCATATTTTCAACATACATATATTTACATACACATATATACAGATTACACAACTGTCAGTTAATTCAGTTTGTGCTCAAATCCAAAAACAACAAAGAAAAAAAAGTAAAAACGTTCACCCACTTTTATACAAAGAACGCTTAAAAGTTTCCATTGCTATTCTACCACAGGCCAGAATTTATTAGGATTACTGCAGTAGGAGTTGACAAAAGTCTTCTTTTCAGAACATTCTGAGAAGTGTCAACTTAAGGACATAATGGAAATACTCTACTGCATTTCATTATGTAAAACTTGAAAAAAGTTAAATGTTTCCATGGTAAACAAATCTGAAATATCACTCTTAGTTCATCACCATTTTTAACAGTAAACCTCATTAAATTTTACAATGACCTCTCTGAATTTTAGGAGTAAGACTCCCACCTTCACCAGTAGTAGTACAATGAAACAGAACAATTATTAAGCTCCTTACCACTGCAATTCCTCTCCAAGCTTCTCTGAGGAATCTTCTGGCAGCACTTTATACATATCATCTTCTTCAAGCTTCCGTTTATGGCCAGTAATAAATAAGGGATTCAACCACCTATTCAAACACAAATTATTAATAAACTGATCAGCAGACCAAAATAATACATTTTTTATATATTATTGAATTCTTTTACCCTTTCCTTCCTTCCTCTTCTCCTGCATCACTTAATATCCATACATTTTGCTGTACTTTTACCTAAGACTTAAGTTACCCCCATTTCACAAATGGGAAAGCATTTCCCACTTCCTAAAGCTGTTTATACCCTATAGCACCTTACTTCCAGGCATCCAGACAGACAGCACAACTCTGTCTTAAGGCAACTGTTTTCTTACAATGTTTCCTTATACTTCAGGGAATGAAGTATTTATGAAAAAAACAGAATTTAATCCAACTATTAAAATACTGACGGGAGTTGTAAATAACATTGTGATACATACTAAAAGACATTTTTTTGTAACTAGTCCAGCTATTTATTTAGATGAGGAAACAAACAACCGCTCTTCAACTTCCATCTTGATAAACACTAAAGGTCAATAATTTAAAGACAACTACTCAAATATAAAAATGGGTAAATAATGGATTATTTCTAGAACTGATCTTACCTGTGTTTGGAAATATGAACAAAAGGCACACAGTCACGGTGTGTAGTTTCAAAAAAAAGAAAAAAAAATTGTCTAACAGCTCAGTTTCTTTGTGAACAGATCTTTAAAAGTTCAGTATTTTACAGGAGCACTTTGAAAAATTGTAATAGAGCTGCTGTACATTTGTTGGGAAACCCAGTCTTTTGTTATATCAAATAATACCGACGGAACAGTAAGACTAGCTTTTATGCTGCTAGATCCTTCCTCAGGCAGGAAGGAAGCACAAGTCCCAACAGTTTCAGTTGTGCTCCACAGAGCAGAAAGGCACCAAAGTGACCAAGTTGTTCATGAGATGGGAGCAGAACAGAATGACACCTCTGAAATGGGCATGGCTTGGAGAGAGCGGGGGTCAGGCTCTTCTCCCAGGCAACCAGTGACAGGACGAGAGGGCACAGCCTGAAAGCGCATCAGGGGAGGTTTAGGTGGGATCTCAGGAAGCCCTTCCTGACGGAGAGGGTGCTCAGGCATTGGGATGCACTGCCCAGGGAAGTGGTGGAGTCACCGTCCCTGGAGGTGTTTAAGGAGAGGCTGGATGTGGCACTTAGTGCCGTGGTCTGGCCGATGTGATGGTGTTGGGTCATAGGCTGGACTCGATGATCTCAGAGGTCTTTTCCAGCCTCAACAATTCTGTGATTCTGTGTCTCTCCACTGAATCCATGATACTTGGTATCCAGGAGAAATGTGGATTTTGGCTCTCGGGCTTGTTTCCTACAAGCACTGTCTCACTTGGTCAACATGATCAGGACCAAGAGGTGAGGGATGGACCTGTTTTGGGAAAAATACTCTTGTACTCATGGCAAGTTGTTTGTCTGATGTCAATTGCCTGTGAAAGTTCTAACTGCTGTTTAGTTTCTGATGCTTAATTATCCCCTGACTTCACCAACACAGTTTTTAAAAGAGCACCTGGTGAAGTAGGTGAAGAGTATTATTTTTTGGAAGGCCTACATGTGAGAATTCAAAACTGGGATGCTTGACAATGAAGGCTTTTATTTATTTACAACCACAACAGTGGTTATGAACACTCATCAACTGGCTTTGCATTTCTTGCTCGGGCATGTTCCAATTAAATTTTGTATACACTGGCGTACAAGAATTTTGCTGATTAGTTTTAGAGAGGGTGGAGGGGCAGGCTGAATGCAGGAAGAGGGGGCTTATAAAGTTTCTTCAAAGACACTGTTGTAAAAACCTTTTCCATAGGCTGTATGGCACAACTGCATGTAACAAATCGGATAAACAGCATTTTTCCTTCACTAATCAGTGTGTTGGCACAGTGTTTGTGTGACTCATTCAAAGATTAAGTCTCTATCCTTAGAGTAGCATCTTTGATGCCTAACAGCCCTTTTTAAACTCTTGGAGTGAGTACTGAAGATCTGTATATGTGAGCTGTGAAGTCCTCAATGTATGCTAAACATACAAGTAGAAACAGAAAGTACTTGTCAGACAAGCCCATTGCTTGGACTACGTGGTCGAACAGCATCAGGGCCCAAATCTTTGCCACAGTTTCCCTACGGCTCCTTGCAAAAACATCTCCAAGATCAATGGCTCAATGAGTCTGTTCCACTGAAACATTTCTTCTTTGGCTTTGGTTCTTCCTGCTGACCGTGGGTAAAAAGTAGACCTGAGGCAAATAACGTCAAGGCCATCCAGACAATTTCTGCCTGCTGGATGAGAAAGGCTCTGTTTGCTGCAGGACAGACGATTATGGGAAAGTTCTGCAGATTTCAGCTGACTCATGTAGCCAATACCAAGTGCTCCTCCTCTTGCAACATCAGTATTAGCCTCCAGTCTACTCCACAAACAAATCACGAGTCTCCTTTCAGACAGAGAAGGATAGAAGAAAAAATTATCTTCTCCAATTTCAAGAATCAGGATGAGGCAGCCCTCTCGGCAAAAGTCAGGGATAAATCCTTCTCACATCTGTGGAAGTGGTCAGCACCTACTGCTGCCAAGATGATGAAAACAAAAATCATCCTGATGTGGCAGAGGGGCTGGAACTAGATAATCTTCAGGGTCATAAAATCATAGAACAGTTTCAGTTGGAAGAGACCTCCAAGATCATTGAGTCCAACTTTTGTCCTAGCCCTATCAACACCACTAAACAATGTCCCTCACCACAACATCCACCCGTCTCTTAAACGCCTCCAGGAATGGCGACTCAACCACCTCCCTGGGTAGCCTGTTCCAATGCCTGACAACCCCCTCAACACCTGTCCATCAACACCCCCAGGTCCCTCTCTGCCTGGTAGCTCTCCAGCCACTCCTTCTCAAGCCTGTAGCGCTGCTGGGAGTTGTTGTGGCTGAAGTGCAGGACCTGGCATTTGGCCTTATTGAAACCATTCTACAATTCAAGAAGGAGTATAATCAGTATACTTATTACAGAATCACAGAATGGCTGAGGTTGGCTGTAAGGGACCTCTGGAGGTCATGGGCTCCAAACCTCTGCTCAAGTAGGACAACCTAGACATGGCTGCCCAGGGCCATGTTCAGACAGCTTTTGTAGATCACCAAGGATGGAGACTCCACAAGCCCTCTCGGCAATCTGTGCCAGTGCTCAGTCACTCTTACAATGAAAAAGTGTTTCCTGATGTTCAGAGGGAACCTCCCATGTTTCAGTCTGTGCCCATTCCCTCTGGTCCTGTCCCCGGGCACCACTGAGCAGAGCCTGGCTCTGTCCTTTTCGCACTCTCCCTTCACGTATCTATACGCAATGATGAGATCCCTCTGAGTCTTCTCCAGGCTAAACAGTCTGAGGTAGCTCAGCCTCTCCTCATAGGAGAGATGCTCCTGATCCTGCATTATCCTTGTGGCCCTTTACTGGAGTCTCCTTAGTATGTCCATGTTTCTCTCGTACTGGGGAAGCCAGAACTAGACTCAGGACTCCAACTGTGGCCTCATCAGTGCTGGATAGTACTGTCTGTTACTGGCATGCAGCAGAATGCACAGAGGAAAATAAAATACACTTTAAAAATATGTTTAAATATCCACTTTTCAAAAAATAAAACCGTGATTTTGATGTTACTCCATAGAACACCATTCCTTTACTCATACTTTTCACAACATGGTGAAAAATCACAAGCATGGCACAGGAAGAACAATGCTTCTGTTGAGGGCAACCGCCCTATCCTGGTGTCAGTTTGATTCAGCACTACAGCCAAGAGCAGCAGAAAGGGTTGATCACAGCCGTAGTGCTGCCCACTTGCAGAGAACTGGACAAAAGGTAAAACGGTCTCAAGTCTACAGGACTGCTAGAGTCATCTAGTTTATCCTTCAGCCTTAAACTCTCAGAAAAACTTAACAATGATACACCCACCTCCAGAGTTCTTACAGTCTGTAGTAAATCTCTTCTGTTCCCACATCTGCACAACTATCAAGTACTGTACATACCATGAGATCAATTTTCCAAATTAAGCAGCAGACAGGGATAATACTGCAGGGTAAAAGCTGCCAAAAACCCGAAGGTTTTCAGAGTTCCAGTGAGACCTAGCACAAACTCAGGGCTTCTCACATTTTTCCCTTAGCTAAAACCATAATTTTGAAAAAAAGTAATATACTGCACTACAATCTCTACATTAACATTGAAGAAGGCAAGGAAAACCAATTCAGAGGATGCTGAAAACTGACATTTCATTCCGGGACTCATTTACTATAATGGGTAACGTGGCAAAGACTTCACATAAGTCCACATGTTTCAGGGAGGAGGGGAAGATGCATAAAATCAAACAAAAATAAATTTCAAAAAAATTAAATCATCCACTGTTGAACTTTCTGACTACCCTCCCTGATCAAGGAGAGCTACTGTTATGGAGGTCTTAAGAGTACGAAAGCTTTTAACAGTATGTTATTAGAGACTATAGTTGAAGATGTTCAGAAAGTTAATTTTTCTTTTCTTTTCACATTTCAAATTATGCTTTGTCCTTGAAGAGTATTTAGCCCAAGATTGAGATCTTCTATTTATCCACTGCAAATATTCAGCAAGGCACAAACAATTCAGGCTTCACCATCTCACTGATGCACCCTGAACTTCAGGCTGGAAGATTTGCTTTCAGACAGAAGACGTAGCGGATGTCTGTATTCAGTCATTAAAGCAAAAATTTCTTCCAGTGTGTCACATGCAGATTATGCCCTGTGCAGTCCTCTCCACTTAAGAGCAGGATTGACACCAACCTATTTCACACAGCCTGCTATTACTCAAGTCACACACTCCTAAGAAGCAAATGAACCAAGCCCTCCTCTTGCCTGAAGGCTCAGTTAAATTAGAGAGTGCTGCAAGAGGACTGTTAAAGGAGCCTGGCAAATAAGGCAACAGCCTACATAAAGAATGTCCCTGAAACCTCAACTTAGCCATAAAGGACGACTATTTGTTAGAGTGGTATGTCTTTTGTTCTAACAGAGATCAGCTAACACCGATCTCTTCAAGGGGGGATAAAAAAAAGCCCATGGACAAGTAGGACTTGTTAAGAACAAAGAAACCATGCAAGCCACATTATTGTTTAATTTAAAAAGCTAAAATAATAAACAAAATTAAAGGTGGCCCAGAGAAATGGAGAGAACAGACAATGATGCAAACTACTCCTCTTATCCCACGCATGGACATAAAATCGACTCGCTACCAATGTGTTGCCTGAAGAGAGAGAAAAGCAATGAGGTGGGGAGGAAAGACTTGCACCTCTGTTGCACATTTCTCTATTTCCTTCTGAAGAAGTTCTTTGACTTAAATAAAAATAGGATCCCTTAGTCATTGTCTTCTCTTTCCCCAGGTACCTTCCAATTTAGTAAGCATTTTGAATAATGATTTGGTTCTTACACATCACCTCATTTTAGCCTGTTTTTCAAAACACAGGGTTCACATGATGCCCTTCCAAGAGCTTAGCCTAAATTTTTGCTAGCATGAACTATACATAAAAATGTGAATAACTGGAAGAATCCTGAGTACCTTCTGTTCTGATAGGAATGCCGCTGTTCTATCAAGGCGATTAGCTGATCAAAGACATCAGCCTGGAAAAAAGCCCAGAATTAGTCTCTTTTACTGCCAAAATACTGATGTCACTAGGAATAAAGATTAAAAAATAAATTAAAAGATCACTGTGTAACCTGGTGCAAACCCAAGAGAGCCAACTGCAAAACACAAACGCACTGCTCTGACCTCAAAAAGCTTTCCATCTCTACAGCAGTACCTTGGGCACTGATAAAAAAAGAAAGTGATTCATTTCTGAACCAGCAGATACACAAAGACCACAATATAAACATCTACTTCCTGCATTTCCCAACTCCTGGCCCTGACATTACACACCCTGTAACATTACAACACAGTCAAACAGCCACAATTTACTTGGTTGTTCAGGAAAAGTGCAATTTTTACCAGCTGTAATAATTACAGGAACTCCACCAGGATTTCAGAAAGCCTCTGAGGTCTGCAGAAAAAGCTAAGACTGTTTTCTTACCCTGGTATGAGAAGTGAGACCTCAAGGAGAAGTTTCAAGTCATTCCCTTTTTTCATGGAAACAACATGTAAGATAATCAGGCCTGACATCTGAAAGGCAGGGTCATTAAGCAATCAGAACAGTCATGCTCCTCTCTTTCATACATGAAATAAAATTTCCTAAATGAGGAAGCTTTTAAATTTTTTTCTGGAGAAAAGAAGGCTCCAAGGAGACCTTATTGTGGCCTTCCAGTATCTCAAGGGGCCCTACAAGAAAGCTGGTGAGGGGCTTTTTAGAATGTCATGTAGTGACAGGACTAGTGGGAATGGATTAAAGCTGGAGATGGGTCGGTTCAGATTGGACTTCCCCATGAGGGTGGTGAGACACTGGCACAGGTTGCCCAGAGAGGTGGTGGAAGCCCCATCCCTGGAAGTTTTTAAGGCCAGGCTGGATGGGGCTCTGAGCAGCCTGCTCTAGTGGGAGATGTCCCTGCCCATGGCAGGGGGGTTGGAACTAGGTGATCTTTAAGGTCGCTTCCAACCCTGACAATTCTGTGATTCTATGATTCTAAATTAGGTTTGCTAGTGTCCCAATAAAAAATTCCTTTCAGCCAAGGAAGAAATGCATTACAGACAGGTACGTAAAACTCACAGCAGTGTCCAGCTTAATTGGTTCATTAACCAAGGGATGGGGCCTAATGCACCTCTGGAGTTACTATATCGTGTCCTGCTTGCAAATGCTAAAGAAAATACCTCTTTCACATTGCAGAGTGGGCTTGCTGAACTTTCCAGAAACCCATGCGTATATTGCAAATTCTTGACAAACTCAAAAAGTTCGTCACAAAATACCAACCAAGAAGCATTTGCAATTACTTTACAAAGCTGACAAATAAAAAATCATCCCAAGATCCAAGGATGTGTCTGTTGGGGCCCTGGGTGCAGCCACAGGCTTCAGTTGCCCAGACCAGCCTCACAGGAGTGACACCATATCAGTCACTCAAATATTATGGTATCTTCCTCCACTTCAGTGCAAAATTTTGCTCTCACCAGTTTCACACAAGCCCTTGCTTTATCACTGGTCAAGTCAGAAAAATTAGACTATGTAGACTACTATTCTAATTAGAAAGATCTTTTCTTTTTGTCCTTCTTTATTTGTAACCATAGCCAGAAGCTTAACTTCTGGGTAATTTTACAGCACCCAAAAAGCCACATCCTGGATGCTCTCATCAACTAATTCCTTAAGGAGGTGGTTTACAAACTGCATTTTCCCCATTCTTCTTAAGCTTATTTGTGCATTACATTACAAGCATCATCTGTTTACACTCAACATCCAGTTGTTTTCCAACAGTTGCACAGGAGAGTCTTTGTTTACTCAAATTCTTCCATAACACTAGGATTTCACCTCCTTGAGCAGCTTGGAAGCACTGCTTCAACTATTAAGCTGCAAAGTAACACATATTTCTTTCTCTTTAATCACCTACTTTGGAGCTGTTTTTTTGTTGTTTGGGTTTTTTTGTAAAATAAATAAGGTTTCCTCACGGGACTTTTTGATTATAAATCCACATTGCTTACCCTACAAGGCTCACCTCAGCTGTCTACATGCTTCATTGTACAGTTCGCTACCCACCTTTGCGCCTTGAAGTCCTACACCAGCAGCGCGTTCCTGTGTGACCTACTGTAGGTGTTCCTGCTCTGACAGGGGGGTTGGACTAGATGATTTTTCGAGGTCCCTTCCAACCCCTGTGATTCTGTGAATCCAACACTGACTGCTATGTGCTTGCTCTCAGCCCAGAGGAGCACTGGTAGGATGGGACATACAAACACAAGGACACCCACTGACAGTCCCCTAGTGTCGTCTTGCAAAAGTTCACAAATATCACTACAACAGTTTGTAGTCATCATGTGATTAATCTTTTTTTTTTTTTAAACTGTCTCTATTTCACATGTTCACCCATTCTCTTCAGCAAGCTGCCTTTTCCCACTTTCCTTACTGAGGCACTCATCTACAATTAATAAAGTAAACAGAGTAAGCTCTGTTATTTCTTCAGATGCTTTTCCACGGCTGTTTTGGTTGCAACTTCCCTTCCTGGCTTACTGCAGCTTAAAGAGTAGATTTTCTCCTTGCTTACAGTAGGACAAAATAGAAATACAATGAAATGACTTCAAAGCCATACTAACTCAAAAACACCCTTCAGGCTTCCAGTTCCAATGCCGGACTGTATTAACCTTTGATACTCAGCTTCACCTCATCTTCCAGGCTGTCGCTTTTCCACAGCAGAATGTACCCAGCTAAGTTGCTGAACATCCACTTTCTGACACTGCCAGTAACTCATTGCTATTTGATTGCATTTATTGCGAGGTGTTTTCATGTTGTTCATCCACACTGCCCCAGCCAGGTATGAAATATCTGATTACTCTGACATATTTTCTGATATCCCAGATGGCAAGAAGTGCAAACAGGGCAAGGGGGGGGGCGCAAAAAAAAAAACTAAGCAGCATACTGTGGCTAACATTTTCTACTAGGCCTAGAAGCAGGGAATGGAGAAGCGGCATCATCTGTACCTGTGGCAATTCAAAGACTATCATTAAAATATTGTTTTCAAACCCTGCATCCACAGGCCAAGAGGAATATCCAAAATACCACAGATTTGATGCAAAGGTTTGGAGGTTATGCTTTATCACAATAAATTGTAGTATAAGTACATCAAAGTAGGGCCTAAGTAATTACATAGAGTGAAGGGAAAAGAGTTCTTCGATTTCACAGAAAAGAACTGGTCATCCAAGGAAGTTTCTAATCTCAGGTTATTTACTGTCAAAACAACTCAGCTGGAGTGGGCAGTTTCTTCATCATTTGAAAAATGCATTGAAAAACTGCATTATAGCTTACATATGCATTTACCAGAAAAAAAAATCAACCAATAACAGCTACAGGAAAGGCTCAAACCCTGAAACCAAGGTTACACAGAAAGCCTGGCTGAGCATAATGGTCTCTGATTTCAATTTCAAAAAAGAAAATGCAAATGCTGAAGCCTAATGGTAGCAATTTCTGTATTAACATCCTTTCTGACAAGTAACAGAAATAGGAAGAATTAAAATCCTCTGTGAGTTCACACTGGTATTACAAGTGGTTGGGTGTCAGTGAGACAACAACAAAAAATAAAAAAAATAGATGATTTTGACCTTCCACTCCCAAAATCTAATTGTGTTATCTCTCTCCTCCATTCTACTTAAGGCCTTGAAGAATCTTCTAGAAGTGAGGGAAAAATATGATTTTTGGAGAAAAAAAGACAACAGCACAACCTACTCCTAATTTGAAGTTTTGCAGGAATTACGAGGGACATTTTCTCCCATAAATGATACAGCATACTTTACACAGAGCATTCCAATTACCCTCCGTGTTTTGTTATACTTGAACAGCTCATCTAATTGCCTATCTAAACACAAATGTTTATTGTAGATAGCAAATGCCAACATTCTGCTAGCTTATAACACACTCACCATAGTCAATATAATCTATTTCGCACTCTTTACCCACATATTTTAACTTCACTAGCTCATAAACTGTGACTTTCAAATAGTATTTTCTTCTGCATAATACAGCTATCTCACAGTAAAACAAGCGAAGTTTACAAACGAATGCGGTAGTTTGAGAGACTGAATGATTCAAATTTGACTGCTAGATATTAAACATCTGATAAATGAACAAACAAGGTATTATCTTTAAAAAAAGTTTTATGCGTGATCCTTTCAAACAGGAGGAAAAAAGCAAGTGTGTTTTCATTCTAGGGAGTACTGAAAATATGTTTTCTGTTTATCTATACTCAAGATGTTTACATATTTCTTTAGCGTTTCTTACAGTGGCACAGTCCTGCATCAGTAAGTCAACAAATGAAATAAAAACTAGCGACCTCAAAGATCTTCATGAAGTGCCATCAGTCAGGAGTCATTAGCATCAACAATTTCAGGCATTGCCAGTGGGAATTCATTACACATTAGGCAACAACCCAGGCAAATTGCAAAGCATGATGCTGCCCGGTATTTTCACGTGTTACCCGAAGTAAATGCAAAATCCTCACAGGCAGATCTATTCACTGACAAAATAAGGAACATGGGTCAGTTTTAACAGCGGCATGGTTGGACTCGAAGCTTCCAAGAATGACAATTTCTTCTTTCAATGCAAGGCAATATATGCTTTTGAGGAGAGCTAACTTAACAGCAGATGATGTTTGAGCTTACTCGTAAGCGCAGCTAAATCAGTCAGTGGCCCTGTCAATTCTAAGCTACAAGGTGAGAGAGAGGAGGAAGTTAAGGCAAGTGTGTGGTTATTTACACTGCTAAAGGACAGGTGTACGACATGTCCGTATCTGGCCAAACAGCTACTGAGTATCTTGGGACTTACATATCTGCTCTTACCCCATTCAGTTCACACTTAAATCCAAAGGAAAAGATTTTAATTCTACTCTTCTCCCACCATATCCCACGTCAAAGCTGTGAAGAAGACTTAGTGGGTTTGTTATGTTCCCTAAAGCACAGGCTTAGTAAGCTGAGAACAATGCTGTCAGACACCAACAAGTAATGATAAACGAATCATTTATTCTTCGGAATCACATCTGTGTGGATGCCTTGGAGCAAGTTTTCAGTTCATACTTTAACACTGTTGTTGCAATGGCAATTGCCACATGTCAAATGAAGATGTAAAAAGGCATCCGGTCTTAGGATGCTGACAGTGTCCGGTGCTCTGAAGGAGCCAAGAACTTGTCATAGTCACAGCAAGTCTGTGGCAGATAAGAAATAACTATTATTATTACAAATAAATTATAAATACACGAAATTTAGCAGGAGTTTAATTTCTTTTACTTGTCTGAAGAAAAACACTGGATATCTTTTCCAGGGTGTTCCAGTTTACTCTCCTTCTCATGTTATTAACCGGCCAAAAGTCTTCAAAAAACTTAATCATAGCCCACGTTTTGTAACTTTCCACTGAAGTGGGTTCAATGCCTGAAAAACAGACTGCATAAAAATTCAACTGCTGTACAGAACATTTTTGATAAATCAAGGGAGCGAATGCTCTAAGCAAATAAAACTACACCTGCTACTTAATGAACATGCAAGCTCAAAGATGGGCTAATAGTTAGAAAAGAGAAATATTCTCACCATGTACAGTTATTAATTTAATAATCCCCATGCTCCCTCCCCCCCCCAAAAAAGTGAAAATGCTATTCTCAACTGCATAAAGTACGGAGCATAAGTCCTTTTATACTAAAAACACTTTCTACAACAGAATAGCTGTTTAAACATGAAAAATACTGGACTGACTTCTGTCTTTCTTGGACAGGCCTGAAAAAGAAAGCAAATCCTCCTATCCATCCTTCAGTGCTCTCATTCTCATCAGCAAGCTGTACAAGCAATAAAACAAAACCCAACAACAACAGGACACAGATGACGTATATCAGAAATAGACCCGAATGCTGCAAACTCTATCACTGAACCACCAGCCAGAGCTTAAAGTTTGGTGAGCACGGAAACTTGTGACTCTGAAGGTCAGTAGTTACAGTAATATCTGAAACTTCCAGAACAACATTTTGGGCTTTGATAATCCTATGTTAACATAGATAATTCGGTGAGAGAGATGGAAAAAAAAAAGAATATTTTGCAACTGCCCTGATCTTCATACTTCCATCATGAATAGTTTTTTATTTCTTGTAACGTCCAGACTATCATAACACAAGGGACGCATTATAAGAATAACAACATTCGCACACAGTCCAGATGCTCCTCTTTCCCATGAGTGTACTACTAGAGTGTTTAATGTTCATCAAGCTCATACTTGTCAAAGTCACAACCCAAAAGCAAGAAGACAAGCTTTGAACAATGGGAGAAGAATGTGTCTTCAGCCTACACACTCATTACCCTCATTTTATAATTCAATGAAAACATGACTTGGTTTCTCCTGTGAGTTTGATCCTGTTTCTGCTAGGCAATAACCTTGGCTTTTCTTCTGTGCCACTGGCAACAAACAAGCGGGTGCTTCCTTACAATGGTGAAATTGCACTTTGGGAGCAAAATATAAATAAAACAAAGATAAGAAGGACCCTTGCCCAGCTACCTTCAATGCTCTACTTTCCACCCTCACTGAAAACAAGCAGTCAACACTTGGGATTTGGAGAGTGGGGCAGGCACACTCGACTGACGGCACAGTGGTAGTTGTCACTGCTCCCAGGACAGCCCGCCTCAAGAACGACTTCTCCAGTTCTCCAGCAGAAAACATCTCGGAACATCTGGTGCGAGACAGCAGTTAAAATGAAGCAGTGCCAAAGCAGCACTCATACGATTGCCTATCAGACATTACATTCTTTGTGGAAAGGAAGAACAATTCTTAAAGCTACCCTAAAAGTTAGGTTTATGGCTAATGAAGGGTGTTTTAATACTTCCTTAATTTTATGTGAGATGGTAACAGCATGCAGAAGAGTGACAGCCCCTGCTTACTCAGTTTAAGCCACTGCAGACATCATTTGAGCTCAGATTTTCACTAAAGAAAGTATTAATGCTTTCTGACTAGTAAATAACAAAGATATACTGGTATTTTTCATGATAGTAGGCAGCACGGGTAAGAGAAGAGACTTAAAAAAAGGCATTTTCACTGCTCTGGTTTACACTGCTATGAAAGCCTGAAAAACAGTACATAGAGCATCTCCTGAAGCTTTTCATACTCCACTAAACCCTCCTCTCAAAGCACAAGCCCTACAGTTGCATACTGCCATGGGACTGCAAAGCACAAAGTCCCAATCGATCCCCGGACTTGAGCAGGCCTGTCATCCCACAAGCACAGGCTTCCATCTGCTCTTCCTCTTGCACAATGAGATCCTACAGACATGTCTAGGGTAAAAGGAACCCTTCATGTGCTTGCCTAAAACTCACAAAATTCAAGGTACTTCGTTGCTGCTGTTGAACACTCCCCTGCAATACGCAGAGATCAATACAAAAGGCCCAAAGAAAGGACAACAGGAGCAGTCAGAGAAGTAGCTACAAGCACTGCATCCTTCCCTTTTCACGTCTAGATGGTTTGGTTTTGGCAGAACTACCAGTACCACCACAAGATCCTGTCAAGGGAAAGGGAACAGACCAGAGGCAGCCCTGGAATGTGACGTGGCCAGGTTCATCCCATTTTTATCTGGATTTCTTAGCAAAGCTGTTTCCAACACGGGTTACTCCTGGTGTCAAAGAAGAAATTACAAGTCAAAATGCTAAACATCAGGAGTTCTGCACAAGCACACAATCGCTGCATTTTTTTTTCTTTTTTTCTTTCGTTCTTTTTGCAGAGTGCATCTGAGAACATACCCTTGACTGAAAATTTGTTGAGCTAAAATCTGTCAGGGCTTTTTAAATCCCCCTACCTTCCAAAAAGTGTATCTGCACCGGCTCAGAGTTGCTTTATAGGATCAAAGAGATATTTTTTTTCACATGTGTTTCAGAGGCTTCCAAAAAAAGAGCCTCGTGTGCCATGCCTGCTCTTCCTTCCTCCTCCTCCACCACGTAAAACAACATGTTCACCTCGGCTCCAGCTGCAGCGGATGAAGCAGAATAAGCGCTGCCTCCGTAAGTGTTCTCTTCCAAAGGGGATCTGCTAAGAGAGGCGAGCTTGATGCTCTCCCATTTCACTCCACGCGCCTTTTCCTACGATATTTCAAAGCAACTACACTGCTAAGCTGTAATTCCTCACTGCTTCGAGTAATGACACACACACCCACGCCAAGGTCCCCACTTAGTAAGCAAACAAGCACTAACTTTGGACTAGTAGTCACTGGGTCCCATAAAAGTTTGTGGCGACACCGTCCCTGACTTCGCTCTGTGACACCCTAAGCCCCCCGGGGAGCCGAGGCAGGGGAGCAGCCCGGCTGCTGTCCTGCCACCCCGCACACCGGCCAACTCCCACGCAGCTCCGCAGTTCGGAAATCACCTCGCCGAAGGCGGGGGAAAGCCCCACGCCGAAAGCGAGATGAGCAAGCCTCGCCGAGATGAGCAATACCTGGCCGCGATCCGTTATGCAAGCGGCGAAGCAGAACAGCGCCGGAGGGCGGCCCCGCACCTGGTCCCGGCCCGGGGCAGCCCGGGCGAGGAGGCAGAGGACGCTCCCGCCTTCCCCGCAGCCACCGCGGGAGCCGAACACGTGCTCCAAGGGGGCGACGGGAAGGCCCCCGGCTGCGCTGTCCCCACACCGCGGCCGCGGATTATACTCCCTGCCGAGGGCTGCCGGGTTCACCTCGGGAGACCCGAGCGGGTTCACCTCTTCTCGCCGCGCCGCGCTCCTCCGCGGCTGCCCCGGCCGGCAGGGCTGACACGCCGGGCCCGAGCGGCGGCCGCAGAGTCACTGCCGGCAGCCGAAGAGGAGCGCGGGCAGTGCCGCCCACCGCCGGGGCGCACCGACCCTTCCCGGGAGCCGCCGCTCAAGTGCCAAGCCCTAAGCCGGGGCTCCAGGCTGCCCCGCCGCCGGCCGGGCCCCGCAGTGGGGCGAGGGGAGCGGCGCTACGAGCCGGCGCGGCGCCATCGCCGGTCGCCCCGCGGCCGCACCTCGCGGTGCCGGTGCCGCTGCCCCCCCCCCCCCGCCCCGCCGCTCTCCCCCGGGCGCTCACCAGAAGAAGAGCCGGGAGCAGAGGTTGGCATCCTCCAGCGGGTTGGGCTTCTCTTCGCGGGGCACCGCTTCCATGCCGCCGCGCCAACCCGCCCGGCGGCGGGGAGGGCGCAAGAACCAAGCCGGCTTCCCACCGCCGCCGCTGCTTTGCCGCCGGCCGGCGCTGTTTCCGGGAGAACTGGCACCCTCCGCCTCGTCCCTCCCTCCTGCCGCAGGACGCCTCCTGCCGGCCCGGCTCCCCCGGCGGCGCCCGCCCCGGCGCAGAGGCTGAGGCGCCGGGCAGCCCGGGAGGCCGCGCAGGAGCGGGGTCCCGCCCCTCAGCCGGCCAGCGGCGCTGCCGGGCCTCCCCGGGGTGAACCGAGACCGCTCCGCGGCGCCGCCGGGCTCCCGGCGGGAGGACAGCGCGGGCGGGGCCGGCGGTCACCTCAGCGCCGGGGTCAGGGGGGTTTGCGCCTCTCCCCCCGGCTTCTCGCCCACGTGTGCGGTGGCGCCAAGCACCACCAGGAACGGTTGCTGTCACCTCTCCTTCCCAGATAATAACGTTAAAAATAGACTCCTCGTCATCTAACAGTGTTTAGGTACAAAATAAAGTAGATGTTTCATTCCAGGAGATGGTGCATGGCAGAAATCCTTGAGGCAGCTGCTGAAAGTTCGGCAAGTGGTGACTCCTCCCTGGTAGTGTTCAGCATGGCCTGCTGCAGGGAGTGTGCCCTAAAGGAGTAGAGCAAACTGCAGGACACCTAAGGAAATAGGAGTGTAGGACATGTATCTGAAGTAACCAAAGAACTGTTAGTCACCATGAAAATGTAATTGGCAGAATGGGTCCCTGCCATGCTGTTGCCTCTCTACAGTCCCAGAATCAGGTGCGTCCAGGCACCTTCTGAAGACCACCAAGGTCTCCACAACCTCTCTAGGCAACTAAAAACGTTTCTTGATGTTCAGAGAAACCTTCCTGTGTTTTAGTTTGCTCGTGTTGCCTCTGGTCCCATCACTGGGCACTGCTGAGTAGAGCCTGGTTCTATCCTCTTGGCATCCACTGTACACATTGATGAGATCGCCCTGAGCCTTCTCTTCTCCAGGCTGAACAGTCCCAGCTCTCTCTGCCTTTCCTCATAGGAGAGATATTCCAGTTTCTTCATCTTTTTTTGTGGCCTTTCACTGGTGTTGCCATGTCTCTCTTGTAATGGGGAGCCCAGAACTGGACCAAGCCCTCCAGGTGTGGCCTCACAGTGCTGAGCAGAGGGGAAGGATCGTTTCCCTCAACCTGCTGGCAACACTACTATCTCAGCACAGGACACCATTAGCCTTCTTTGCCAGAAAGAACACATTGCTGGCTCTTGTAAAACTCGTCCACTGGGACACCCAGATCCTTTTCTCCGAAGCAGCTTTCCAGCTGGTTGTCCTGGGCTTGTTCCTCTCCAGGTGCAAGACTATGCACTTCCCTTTTTCGAACTATTTAAGGTTCCTGTCAGCCCATTTCTCCAGCCTTTGGAGATCCCTCTGGATGGCAGCACTGCTCTCTAGTGTATCAGCCTCTCCTCCCAGTTCTCTGTCAGCAGCAAACTTGCTGAGAGTGCCCTCAGCCCCATCATCCAGATCGTTTATGAAGATGTCAGACAGTTTTGGACTCCAATGTTAACCCTTGATGTTCACAGCTAGTTACCAACCTCCATGTAAACTAACGATAACCCTTATCTCCTAGACTCCTTCCCACTCCAGCTGAGCCAGCTGCAAGACAGGCACCAATCTTATGTTCTGTGTACTCATCTCATGCCCCCAGTAGCAATGAGTCCTCTCTCTTCTAAATAAAATACCTTGCCAATGAAACTATTAACAGGGCTGGCATCTGGCTGTCATTATAGGCCTCAGAGTTGACACGTTGTTTAGATGAAAGAGGGGTAGGGTCTGGGCTACACTTTATTGTTGAAGAAACAGCGTCAGTTCATGCTTGCAAGAATGTCATGATAACTAAGCCAGACAAACCAAGCTTAGGCTTGCTGTCAGGGAACACTGACAGGGCTGGCAAGAGCATGTGCTGCTTGAGCATAGGTGATCTGCCACAGAATTTTGCAAGCAATAAGTAGTACTCTTGTCAACAACTGTCTGTAGATCCTTCCAGATTAAAACAAGGAAATAAACTGACAGAAATGGTGCAGTGGTTTGGAAGGACAGGCTTTAACAAAACAGTGCTTAAGTATTCCAGAACTTGAATAATTAATTTAAATCATCTCCCAAAACGTGTGAAGAAAAGCTCTGCCCATCAGCAAAATGTGGCAGGTCTAGATTTATGTGAAGCAAATTTGATAAGCTCTGCCCATCAGCAAAATGTGGCAGGTTTAGATTTATGTGAAGCAAATTTGTCTAACGAGGTTCTCGTAAGAGAATTAAAAGGTATGACAGCCCAGTGCAAGCCCCAAAACGTCAAAAAAGTTTGGTTCAGGCAGGTAAGGAAGATGTAAAACTTAAAACTGATTTCTGTTCATGAAGCATTACCTTTGTGAAGTAGATGTGCAACAAAAGATTGTCCAAACATTTCTTAGTTTGGGTGAGGAAGTAGAATACTGGTCATGAACAAGTAATGTGTTTTAAGAATACATTTAAAAGTATTAAAGTAAAATATTGAAGTAAGTTTTTCCAATATTTTTATAATGGTAGGAAAAAAAAGAACAAGCCCTAAGAAGTATTTTTCCTTTGCCAGCATTATCAGAGACAAACGTTGACACTGCTTAATTTTATAATAAATGATAGTGTTTGCTTCTAAATCCAGACCAAAACACTTTACTAAGTTTCAGAGAAGGGAAAAATAAAGGGAAGGGGAAAGTAAAATTCAATCAAAAAAGAATATCCTGAAAGCCAAATTAATTCATAACTCTGTCAAGTGTGCAAGTAACCATTAGAAACTAATGCAGTAATGAAGTGTGAAGCAATTAGCAACAGAGATGCTCAGGAAAACCTGAGACTGCACATGGAGAGGAAGGGGAAGGGAAAATAGCACAGTGATGAAATTAATAATCTTTCTATTTTAGGGAAAAAGGAAATCAACTGCCAATTTATCCGTTGAATATTTTGCTATGGCAACAGTATGTTCATAACATGGAAAGAGCAAGATATATAACAAACTAAAAAGTGCAACTTAGTAAATCTGTAGTATGGATAGCAGTCTAGTAAAGCCAACTACTGAGGTCAAATTAAGCCAGTGGCTTCTGAACTGAACAGATTGTGCATACACATTGTGCTAGAGAAATCAATGATCACAGAGGATGTCACAAACATGCAAACACACAAGATTCCCTATTAATCCAGCACACTAGAGAGATAATAGTCACTAAGTAAGCATCTGTATGAGGTGTGGCCTTAAGCCTTCTTTGCTCTGCTCTCTTCTTATTCTGAATACAGTAAGACTGACAAGTTTCTTCACGTGCATTTTCTATGGCACTTATCACTAGAGTACAAGGAGTTCACAAACATCTGCTTTTCTTAAAACCCTTAGTCGATAATTGAGCAGTTTCAACTGATTTCCAGATGATGAATAAAAAGCATGTGGATCTTGAGGTGAAATATAGCCACTGATCCCAATTATGCAACAGGAACCTAAAGCTTAGTCTTTCAGAGGGTGTAGCACTATAACCTTCACCTTTCAGGCAAACCGCCACTGCTTTCAGGGCTAAGCAGTTTCTCCGTATTATACCCCAGGACCTTGAGACAAGTAGCCTGAGAACCAAGAAAACATGTGCATGCATGTGTCTGAAAAGTCTGGATAAAAGATTTGCCAGGCACCGCGTGGTATCTCTGAGGCAGTGCTAGGGACAGAATCAGCTTCAAAACTCTTTGAAAGACATCAGAGAGAGCTATTTTCCCAAAGACAGGCTATGATAGCAGAACGCAAAGGTTTTACAACAGCACATTGTTTGTTTAATGTTCTTGATTGAAGCCAGGCAGAAAGGGAGACCGTATTCCTGCCTGACAAACTGAACAGACAGCCTGCTTTCCCTCTGTGCCACAGGCAAGAAATCAGGCTGTCCAACTGGCTGTGAGCCCACTATCCAGTGGCCTGACTCATCATCTTGCTGACATATCCACTGGAGAACAGTTTCTCAACCTTCTAAAACACAGACATATCAGCCTGTTCTTGTTCGGCTGCAGAACAGAAATGGCAGTGCTGCAGAATCGAGCTGTATGTAATTTCGCTATTTCAATCTGGTCATCAATAGGTAATACGAGTAATCTTCCTCAGATGCTTTTCCTATTTCTTCTTGTTACCCCACTTGCCATCTCTGCTTTTCCCATGTGTTTTTTCTACATCCCCATATCAAGTTTCTACATGCCATAGTTTCTTATTTATACTAATCGACGTATTCACTCTCCTTAAATAATGGTGCAATTCAGGTGTCTTCTTCCATTTTAAACATGGTAGGTTATTCCAGAAGGTTTCATGTCTTCCATTAATTGTGTTGTATCTGCCCATCCCATGCTAATGTCTCTGGTGCCTTATAAATGACAGCAGGCACCTATGTTTAAACAACTAAGTCTCACCCTCATAATTTTCACTACTGAATCAGTCTGTGTTTTAAGCCAGGGTCCTCTCCATCTTTGACTACTGCATTAAGGTTATTTTGGCCAATATGATTCTTCTTAAAGAACTTCTAATTTCCATTCACATTTTACTATCTAAATGTCATACACACACATACATACACACACAATATTTCTGTTAACTTTCATAGTGTGGGTTTTTTGATGTTTGAATGACCACTTACTTGCTTTACACAAAACTGTGTTAAAATCATTTATCCATAGCCAATAGTTTCTATTGATTATCTACTAAGATAGAATTCAAACCAGTTCCTGAACTCTTGCTTTTCTAGCTTAATACTGGCCCGCACAGCCCAGAATTATCTTCAACAGTGAATTACAGTAACAGAAAAAATAAATTGAACTAGTTTCAGGGCGAGGGTGAGTCAGCAAACAGAAAACAAACTTCAGTAAGTATTGTGCAGACTGTGACTGATGGCCTAGGGAAATAAAGATTTCTCATCCTCAACATTTAAAAACCAGGCAACCTAGTCCAAGGGTAGGAAGTGGATTAGCTGACCTCCTCACATCCGTGTTTTCTGTGAATGCCAGTGTGCATAGACTCATTTGACTAGTCAAGATTGCCAGGATGTTGCCATGACATCCACACAACAAAAGAGAAAATTATTTTTAAAACCTCTTCTCAGAGCCTGGAGGTGAATTGTAGATCTTCACTTTGGTTCATGTAGGTCTGATTCCAGTGATACTGTGCTCTTACTGTAATAGTATCTTAGGCATAAGACACTTGTTTTGAATTTCTAAAGCAACATTTAGGACATACAACACTGACAATCCAAAACTCAAGTGGCTTTGGTAAGAAATCAATCAGCAGGTCCACCATTATGGCACAGACGTTTCTGGTTGTTCTTAAAACTACTCTATTTCCATGCTAAAATCAGAAAAATAGGCATCGTACAGATGGTCACACAAAACTGCCTTTCTTCCCTGAAGAATTCCTCTCCCTCTAGTAATAACACAAATAACACCATCCAGAAGAAAAGGCACATAAGTCACTTTTCAGAATGAAACATCACTGTTGTATTTCATTTGGCATTGCCAGACTTAAGTTTAAGAAAGATATTTTTGGCAATAGCAAGACAACAGGAGACAACACGGACAAGTTCATAAGCTACTACATACATATGAGCTTTTTTCTTCTGTAACATAAAGCCACAGAAAATCTTGCTTAAACTGAGTGGCACAGTGTGGCTTTTGCCCTCCTGGGGGTTACCAGCTCTAATGGGCTGTTGGACAAAATTAAAATAATTTCTCTTGTTATAAGACAGTATTTCTGACCTCAGAATAGAAACTGCAGATGGTGCCAGCAGAGATCTTCAGTCTATAAACTTTTTTCAAATAACAATGAACCTAAAAAATAAGATATCTGCTTTTTCACTTTTTTTCTAAGATGCCTTGATACTGTTTGCTGCTATCAGTGGACTAAGCAGAAGCCAAATGTCATCCACAATGAGGGTGGAAAAAACCTAGAGTACTGCTAGGTCAAATAAGATTTAGAGGTCACAAAGTTAAGCAGTCATGTAAGTTTTAACAGCAAATGAAACACACTCACACTGAACACTGATTCTAACTTTAAGAGGAATCTTCCAATGCAAAGTCAAATACAACGGTGTGTGCATACATTGTTAGCTTGAGATAACAGAAGGCACAGAAGGTGACCAGGCATTCCAGCAAGATGCTAAGGGCAGAAAAATAAATTAAAAATTAATAAAAATAACAACAAAAAAAAAAGTACAGTTGTTCTTCATTTTTGTGCTGAGAAAGGAAAGGATAGTTTACTCGGTTTTCGGTACTTCACTGGAAAGCTAGTGACAGGTGGAAAAGGGAAAGGCAATTCTGTCCTAACAGAAGTAAGCTAAAGCCAGCAGAGACATCTTCAATATATGTTGCATCTGATCTGGATATGAGACACTTGCCATGAAGTATAGACAGTCAGAACACAATGGCAAATGGCTGCAAACATAGTTGCTCTCAGCCCTGGCCAACACACTCTGCCAACACTGTTATCACCTGGCTTTCCTCAGCTCTTGGCTGTTTCACAGGTTCTACCATATTTAGGTCCATGGGGTGACTTTTTGGCTGGGCCACAGAGAATTTCCACCTTTTCTGGTGGACCCCTAGTTTGACAAGAATCAAAAGTTTCTCCAGCGCTTTTGGGCTCAGCTCTCAGCAGAACTGCCAACGCAGAGTTCCCGGAAAGCAACATTTTGTCCTTATAGCCTTGGCCTACATACCCTCCTCACCTATCCACACACCATTGGGCAAGGCTCTTCTTCCTTACATTTTTCTTGGCAGCCTGACACCTCTCTGGGGTATTGCAAGTAAGAGTGGAATACATACCAAGACTATAGGAAGCTTTTTCTGGATCACATGCATATTGTAGGTCAGAATTTTATAATGTAGGATCTGTAATGTAATTATTGTACTATATTTGTGCTAAACTCCTTTTTTTATTTGTTTTACTATAAAATGGTAAATATGAGCCCAAATACTAGAAATTGGAAGTTATCAAGCTTTGGAACAGGCTGTCCAGGGAAGTGGCTCAGTCATCATCCCTTCAAGTATTTAGAAGATGTGTAGACATGGTGCTTAAGGACATGGTTTAGTCATGGACTTGGCAGTGTTAGATTTACAGTTGGACTAGTTGATCTTAAAGGCCTTTTCCAATCTAGATAATTCTCTTATTAAAATGCCTATAAATATTGACTCACAGGCACAAGTTATTTACATACCCAATGTTTCTCTGCGTGTAGATTCTCAAGACATCTTAATCACTGTTGCATCTACGTATCTTCTAGCAACATGTTAAGTACCCTGACTAACACATGTCAAGTGTTGTTTATTCCTGCTCTCAGTCTGTTTTGATTTAGTGCAGCTTCAGGCTAATAGGCCCACAGCTGTGTTTAGGTTAGAGAAGAAAAGGTTGAAGCAATATGTATTGCTGTTAGAGCAGAAGGCAGTGAGGTCTTCCTCAGTGCTCTTCTGTCATGACTATTTGTTTCTCTGCCTCAGACAAACCAAGGTGGAAAATTTTGTGTCCTACACAGGAATGCTTGCTCTTACAGAGGGATGTTATACTTCCTTTGTGATAGGAAGATGTTTAGCTTGGTTGTTTAGGCACTTATTTAGATCTCTGAGAACAACCAACAGTGCCCTTGGAGGGCAAGAACTGAGATCTTGCATTTAACAGTAGTTTCTGGAAGAAAAAGCAGAGAAGAGACCGCAAGTATGTGTTACGCTGGGGGTGTGCACCTTGTATTTTGCACTTCACGACCTTTTCTATGGGCTGAGGGCTTCATGTCCAAGTGCACAGAGCAGGTGTAGTCCAGAGACAACAGGCAGGTAGGTAAATGTAAAAATGAGAGAAGAATGCCATGGCTTTCGATGCATCACACCAAACTAAGTCACAGTCTCCTACTCTGTAGGAGGTAAGAGAAGGAGGTACTTGTGTTTGCAAAAGGTTAGCGTTGTCGGGAAATTTGGGAGCACTTCCATGCCATGACTTGAACTTACCAGATGTAAACTCATACATATGCACCTTCTGCTCTTGTGTTTAAGCTGCAGAGCATTCCTGGAAATCCTGTGGCCACGTTTGTATTCACTACATTTTAATCTTTTTCTTTGTTAGTGTCCCCATCCTTGCCAAAAAATTCTTACTTTTCTGATCAAATCCTCTCCCTGCATGTTCAGTCTGATGGCCTTTCAACCTTTATACCATGGGCCAGAAAGATATGAAAAGGCTGTGGATGTCTTCAGAAGAGGAGAGGAGTGGTAGTTCCAGGCACAGAACCAGGAGGAGAAGTAACCGTGAAGTTAGAACTGTCGGCATAAGAACAACAGCTGTAGCAGTAAGAGCTGCTAGCTGAACCAGAGAGAATAAGCACAGAAGGGCTGGGGGCAAGTATTTTCCAAGGCTTGGGGAGGATGTGGGTCGAAACTGGTACTAGAGAGAGAATCGAAGAAAACTAAGTGGAAGAGTAGAAGACTGAGCATTAAAGGGGGGCAGGGAAGGAGGATTGTTGTGTCAGGTACTAAGACGACCAGCAGATGGTGAAGTGTGCAACAGCTGCCTTGTCCAACAAGCCAAATAAATGCATCAGGTCTCAACAACTGAAATTCATGACCGAACTGACAGAGAGGAAACTCTTTTTCACAAACACTACTAACAATGTAGAGGGGATCTTTTTGAGTCCCTCCTCCAGCATGTGCTAATGACTCTTCCTTTCCACTCTTCTCAACAGAGGAAATGGAGAGTAAAAAAACATAGTGAACTCTAACAGTAATTTTTCTCCCACAGAATCATAGAACCGTACAATCATTTTGGCTGGAAAAGACCTTTAAGATTAGGCAACATTTGTAACATGATTTTCAAGAGAGTTGGATAAATCACTATCCCTATACTTTGATGCTGAGCTCCTTTAGGCATTAACTATCCTTTTCATTCTTTAATTGTCCAATACTGGCATCATGCTTCTGATTTGGGAGCAGGATTCCCTAGAGCTAAATTATCACCGAAAAAGAATAAGAATAATCTTGCCAACTTTTGTTCTACACATTAAGTAATGACCTTTTGAATGAGTAATATAACCTGCCAAATTTTAAAAAATATTTTCCTTTAGTAATTTTGTAAGAATGATATTTCCGTATAGGAAGATCATTTCTTTGAAGGAAGAAGGCCCACCCAGAATAAGAGGACCATGACATTGGTAATTTCTGCATTGGAACATTTGTGAGTAGGTGAACTGGGTAAGTGCTCTCCACTTCCTCCGGCAGTTTCTATTCAGCAGAAGTGACTCAGTACAGCTGACTGTTGTGTTGGGCATATCTGCACATAAATTAGAGTGAGAGCGCCCAAATAGATAAAAAGAAGTAAATAGGACTTTTGGAAATAAAAACAAAATTAGCATCCTACTGAGCTCCCAGTAGGCTCCAAAGCCTGTTTCCATTCTTTGTATAACTCCTCAAGTATGTCCAAATATGAAATATATCACTAAGATTTAAGCTGCTGGGAGTCTAGATCAGATACAAAGTGTCACATGTTGTCACTTTTGTGTGAACTAGGTGACATTTCACATAGCACACTTTTCTTGAAATGTGTGGCAGCATTGCAAAAGAAACATGGAAATATAGTTCTTTAATAATACAATTCATTCTGAAATATAATTCTTTAATAATATAATTCATTCCAATGGGATGAGGCTCTATATAGACAGATAGAAGTGGCCTCCCATTTGCAAACCCTAATCCTAACGGGGGCCTTCAACCATCCTGATATCTGTTGGAGTGACAACACAGCAGGACACAAGCAATCCAGGAGATTCCTGGAATGCATCAATGACAACTTCCTTCTCCAAGTTCTAGAGGAGCCTATGAGAAGAGGTGCTTTGCTTAACCTCATTCTTACCAACAAGGAGGGGCTCATGGGGAGCGTGCAGCTCAAGGGCAACCTTGGCTGCAGTGACCACAAAATGATGGAGTTCAGGATATTTAGGGCAGTGAGAAAGGAGACCAGTAAGCTCACAACCCTGGATTTCAGAAGAGATGACTTTGACGGCCTCGGGGATCTGCTTGGTGGAATTCCATGGGATAAAGTCCTGGAGGGAGGAGGGGCCCAGGAAAGCTGGTTAATATTCAAGGATCACCTCCTTCAAGCCCAAGAGCTATGCATTCCAACAAAGAGGAAGGCTCGTAAAAACACTAGGTGCCCTGCATGGATGAACAAGGAACTCCTGGACACTCTCAAATGAAAAAGAAATAGGATATAGGGCATGAAAGAGAGGACAGACAACCTGGGAGGATTACAGAGAAGTTGACTGAGTAGCCAGAGATCAGGTTAGGAAAGCTCGAGCACTGTTGGAATTAAATCTGGCTAGGGATGTCAAGGACAATAAGAAAGGCTTCTATAGATATGCCAGCAACAAAAGGAAGACTAGGGAAAACACAAGACCACTATGGAAGGAAACAGGGGCGCTGGTCACACAGGATATTGGAAAGGTTGAGGTGCTCACTGACTTTTTTGCCTTCGCTGACAGGATCTCCAGCCACACTGCCCCAGTTGAAGAGAGAATAAGCAGAGATTGGGGTACTGAAGAACCCCTCACTATGACTGAAGACCAGGTTCGGAACCATCTAAAGAACCTGAAGGTGCACAAGTCCATGGGACCTAATAAGATCTATCCACCGGTCCTGAAAGAACCGTGGCAGTCTGGAGAGATTGCCACTGATTGGAAAAGAGGAAACATAGCCCCCATCTTCAAAAAGGGAAAAAAGGAAGATCCAGGGAACTATAGGCCCATCAGTCTCACCTCTGTGCCTGGCAAGATAGTGGAGCAGATCCTCCTGGAAAAGCTGCTAGGGTGCATGGATATAGAGGAGGTGATTGGTGACGGCCAACATGGCTTCACCAAAGGCAAATTGTGTCTGACTAATTTGGTGGCCTTCTGCAATGGTGTTACAGCGTCAGTGGATAAGGGAAGTGCAACTGATGTCATCTACCTTGACTTGTGCAAAGCATTTGACACTGTCCCACACGACATCTTGGTTTCTAAACTGGAAGGATATGGGTTTGATGGATGGACCACTCAATGGATAAGGAATTGGCTAGATGGTCATACTCAAAGAATTGCAATCAATAGCTCAATGTCCAAGTGGAGTCCAGTGGTGAGTGGTGTCCCACAAGGATTGGTACTGGGACCAGTGTTGTTTAACATCTTAGTTGGCAACAGGGACAGTGGGATAGAGTGCACCCTCAGCAAGTTTGCCGACAACACCTAACTCTGTGGAGTCGTTGACACGCTGGAGGGAAACGATGCCATCCAGAGGGACTTTGAGAGACTTGAGAGGTGGACTTATGCCAACCTCATGAAGTTCAACAAGGCCAAGTGTAAGGTCCTGAATCTGGGTCGAGGCAATCCCAAGGACAAATATAGGCTGGGCAGAGAACAGATTGGAAGCAGCCCTTAGGAGAAGCACTTGGGCATGTTAGTAGATGAGAGGCTCAGTATGAGCCACCAGTGTGCACTTGCAGCCCAAAAGGCAAAACATGTCTTGGGCTGCATCAAAGGGAGTGTGACCAGCAGGTTGAGGGAGGTGATTCTTCCCCTCTACTCTGCTCTGGTGAGGCCCCACCTGGAGTATTGCATCCAGTTCTGGAGCCCACAGTACAAAAAGGACATGGATCTGCTGGAATGGGTCCAGAGGAGGGCCACAAAGATGATTAGAGAGCTGGAGCACCTCTGCTATGAAGACAGGCTGAGAGAGCTGGGATTATTCAGCTTGGAGAAGAGAAGGCTCTGGGGTGACCTAATAGTGGCCTTCCAATACGTGAAAGGGGCCTACAAGAAGGCTGGAGAAGGGCTTTTTACAAGGGCCTGTAGTGATGGGACAAGGGGCAATGGCCTGAAACAGCAGGAGAGTGGATTTAGATTAGATATAAGATAAAAATTAGTGATGAGGCAAAGGAATAGGTTGCTCAGAGAAGCTGTGGATGCCCCATCATTGCAAGTGTTCAAGGCTTTGAGCAACCTGGTCTAGTGGGAGAAAGGTGTCGCTGCCCATGTTAGGAGGTTGGAACTCGGTGATCTTCAAGGTCCCTTCCAACCTTAACCATTCTCTGATTCTTGTCTTTGCCACAAGGAAAAAAATCACACATTAACGCAGTGGTGATATAACATGGCCTAATTCCATAAATGCCTAAGTGATATAAGGCTGCATTTTAGTTTCTGCTAATGCTGCCTTAGAGTAGCCAGTTAAACAAATTAAGAGTTCTACTTTCAGCTAAGAACAGATCATAAAGCAAAGTGCTTAGGCTAGGCACATCCTTATCTCCCTAGCAGAACATGATGCTAAAAGCATCATTGGCAAAGCATGGTGAAGGTGGATGTAGTTTGTATGAATTACAACAAGGGACCAATACAGAGGGTAGAAAAGTACGTATGATTTAGCAGACTGCAACTTCAAAAATCCCATACCTAAATTTGGTGGTAGCTGAACAAGTGGAAAAGAAAGCAGAGAGAGTCCTGTGCTACATTCCTACAGCCAGAGAAGAAATCTGTAGTACCAGGGGCTCCCAAATTTGTTGCTTGACCAGTGAATGATCACAGCTCTCAACACTCATACAGGGAAATTTTAGCTGCCATAGTAACATTTATTTTTTTTTCTGGGTGACGGCACTGGATAAATATTCAATTGAACCCTTTTTATTTATGCCTCTAATCTAAAAGGTTTCTTTAGTGAAACAGTTAATTTGAAAGTTTTGCTACCTAATCATGCAGCAACTATCACACGCCAGCCCTGGCTTGGATGAATGGCAGCCCAGTTAGATAATAATAAATGACAGAAGACAGAGAGTCAAAGCAGTAAGGGAAGTGGAAAAAAGATGCTCTTTTGATGGTTAGATGGATGGATGGATAGATCTATGTGAATTATGCCAGGGTTTTTTAATTACTTGATGGTAATTTCACAGGAGAGGTTAATTTCATATTGAAGAAAGCTTTTTATTCAGTCTGTGGATCTAAACACTGTACATTTTTAATAAATTCCACGCTGAAAAAGTAATTTCAAAAAGAAGAATCAAAACATTTTAATTAAAATAAAAATTAATTGTATTTCTTTGCTTTTGCTGTTATTCTCAATTTGGATTTTTTTTGTAAAATTCAGTGAATCCAGAACAAATTGTCTTGCCGGAATTACTTGTTTTCCATAAAACACTGCTGAACATTTTGCAACGTATTTCAAGAAAACTATGATCCAAGGAACCTTCGGAAATTTTTGTTTATTTTATTTTTCCATTTGGCATTTCTTAATCCCTGCATATCAAATTCCTCGTCTTTCTGTTCGTGCTGGTTCAGCCATTGAGATAGTGCTCCTCTACCTATCCCCTCTAAAAGTTACGTTTAAAGTTTGTTAGACCTGAAACTTTTAATCTAGATTTTATTAGGCCTGAAGCCATCTCTCACTGAATGTCGTTTCTCTAGGCCCACATTTAAACTTATTCCTAGGTGGCCTTTTATCAATATCCCCTTTCAGTGACCAGCAGGCATCATTTCTCATCTCCTCTAGGGCTAGAGGTTCATGTGTCCTTTTCAACTGACTCCAAACCAGCGTTTCTAAAACTTGTGGTACACGAGGCATGTGGATTTCTTCTAAATTAAAATTGGATGGCGCATGGCAGCTATCCCTGACTTGCCCTATGGAATGTGTAACTGAGGGGTCCTGCCTCTCAGCTTCAGGGGCCACGAGCTCTTGCCAGGCTCACCCCACTTCTCATGTGAAACCTTCTGCGAGTTGCTGCCCTGAGTAGAACCCCGAGCAAATCAGAGTCTGAGCAGCCACAGAGAAAACACAAGGTAAAATGTCGAACAGGATGATACCTTTTCAAACCAAGAATATTATATTTATGACCGGATTTCAGCAGTATCTGGTTTAAAGGTTTCTACTCTTCTGATCCTATAAAACAGCATTTTTATCTTCTAGAACCAGTGCATTTATAGGCTGAGGATGCAAGTAACCGAAGACTTAACTGAAGCAATATATAATATAATTCATCCCTCCTGATTTCATTTATGTTTCTTATTTGTTGCTGGGTTATAAAGCTTTGATATTTTACAAAGGGTACTGAGAATAGAATTTTTCTAATGAATGTGGTAGTGACAAGATTTTTTCATAGTTTTTATTACTTGGTTTTTTACTCTGGACTCTCAAACTTTCTATTTTTCTCTCCCTTAGGGCTTCTCTTTTTAAAATTTGGCACAGTATTGAGGTTTTTCCTTTCTTTTCTCCCTTTGAAAGTCAGAGGTCTGCTTTGTTCATGTTCTTTCACATAAAAGACATTAACAATAACATCTGCACAGGCCCTGAAATAATTAACCTTTTCATTATAAGCAGAATTTTGTGATTACATAGCTGCATTTCTGTATTAGTCAGAGAATGCAATCAAGATCGAAAGCATACACTGCAGATATTCTTGCATAGACATAGACACAGCCACCTGCCTAAACAGCTACACACAACTGTCCCCATCCAGTTGGTCTCATCTGCTGCCCAGAAAGAGATCTAACATTTGAAAAATCGCAGCAGGCAAACCAAAATCTTAAATATTTAAATGTGATTTTTTTTTTTAAATGACAGAGAAATAAGATGCCTCTTATCCTTGCTATGCCTTCATGTATAACTTTATTACCAACTGCCTGATTTTAATGGGTACCACAACATCTGTGGGGACATGCTTTAAAAGAACAGTTTTCAGTGGTGTCCCCCAAGGATCAGTACTGGACCCAGTCCTATTTAACATCTTTACTGACAACCTGGATGAGGTGATTGAGTCTACCCTTAGTAAGTTTGCAGATGACACCAAGCTGGGGGGGCAGTTTTGGTCTGCCGGAGGGCAGGAAGGCACTGCAAAGGGCTGGGTCAATGGGCTGAGGCCAATGGGATGAAGTTCAACAAGACCAAGTGCAGGGTCCTACACTTTGGCCACAACAACCCCCTGCAGCGCTACTGACTGGGCAGGGGGAATGGCTGGAGAGTGGCCCAGCAGAGAGGGACCTGGGAGTACTGCTTGACAACCGGTTGAGCATGAGCCAGCAGTGTGCCCAGGTGGCCCGGAAGGCCAACGACATCCTGGCCTGTATCGGGAACAGTGTGGCCAGCAGGAGCAGGGATGTGATTCTGCCCCTGTGCTCAGCACTGGTGAGGCCTCACCTTGAGCGCTGTGTGCAGTTCTGGGCCCCTCGGTTCCAGAAAGACATTGAGGTGCTGGAGTGGGTCCAGAGGAGAGCAACAAGGCTGGGGAAGGGACTGGAAGGAAAGTTGGATGAGGAGAGGCTGAGGGAGCTGGGGGTGTTTAGCCTGGAGAAGAGGAGACTCAGGGGGGATCTTATCACTCTCTACACCTTCCTAAAGGGAGGTTGTAGTCAGGTGGGGGTCGGGCTCTTCTCCCGGGCAACCGGTGACAGGACGAGAGGGCACGGCCTGAAAGTGCATCAGGGGAGGTTTAGGTTGGATCTCAGGAAGCCCTTCCTCCCAGAGAGGGTGCTCAGGCATTGGGATGCACTGCCCAGGGAAGTGGTGGAGTCACCGTCCCTGGAGGTGTTTAAGGAGAGGCTGGATGTGGCACTTAGTGCCGTGGTCTGGCCGATGTGATGGTGTTGGGTCATAGGCTGGACTTGATGATCTCAGAGGTCTTTTCCAGCCTCAACAATTCTGAGATTCTGTGATTCCTAGCTAGGCTATCTTAGACGTTAAATGCGCATTTCATGTGCAAGTGCTTTAACCATGATACGAAAAATAAGCAGCACCAATAACATCTCCAAAAACTATTAAAAAAAAAGCAGGCGTTACTCGGGCAGTTTTCCCTAGGAGTGTGCTGTGTATGCTGCAGAGCTCTGTGGTGGTACAGAACCCCTCCCTGGGCCATGTTGCAATGTTAGGATCAGCCAACATTGCCTTCTTGTCTTGGCTACAGTTGCAGCGAGTTGGGATGATTAAGGTGCTCCATAACCATACCTGAAACTTCTGTTGCCTGGGAACTGTATTTAAAACTCTTGCTGCCTGGATCATGGCTTGCTCTGAAAGGAACCAGAAATACCTGATAAGAATGTGGCCAAAAATGGAAAAATACTGACCGAAGTCAATAATCTTGTGATCCTGTTAATAGTGATCCTAAGTGAAACCCTTTGAGCTCTCTGGGATTGCATCAGGCTGTGACCCAGTATCTCCCCCTAAGTTAGGGCGCCTCGCAGGGTAGGATTTTGATGAATAAATTTCACAAGGATTTCCAAGATAATCTGCTGATAGAAGAAGCGTTCAAAGATCATCTGCTGACAAATGCTGACGAAGGAGAGTAGTGAGTAATTCACTACAATTTGATTTCACGAGGTTTCAAAGATCATTTGGTGCCAACAATTTATTACAACCTACAAAGAGAAAGGTTAACCTGTACATCTGTGTGTGCATGACATTTGATTTAGGAAACTTTGTTCTAAGCCTCGGGTGAGCCTTGCCATTTTTGAATTTTTAACTAAATTTCTGTGCCGATTATAACAAACTTTGTTAAATCACTCTGATAATTGGCCAATGATTGATTACTGTAAAAAAATCACTCAGCCCAATTTTCTGATTACCATAACAATGTTAATATATCTTAATTGCTACTATCTCAAAATTGTGTAGAATCCATAATTACTCAGACAAATTCACACAGATAACAGGATGCTAAAACATTCTTTCATAACATATTGATGTAGGCAACAGGATCTTAAATCAGCTTTTGTGAAAATCTCAGCAAGAGTGTCCTTTAGCCTTTTGCATCTCCAGTCTCTGTAAGTAATTCTAAAACAATTTAAGTGCAATTTTCCTTTGTATGTTTTTTCCAAGTTGTATTAGAGTGAACTTTACCATCAAACTTTGCCAAGTTGCACTTTTACGAATTTATATTAAAATCCCTTTTGTTAATACCTTTGATGATGATTCTTCAAGAGAACTAAATCAGTCATCGACAGCAAGGTCTCACAATGACAGAGCCCAAAAGTGGAGCATCATACCTGCACCACACTCCTCACCTCTCCTGCACACTGCTTGTACCACACACTGCCCCTGTGCTCCATGTACACCCCCAACCATGTCTCACAGCTGCCTCATGCCTTTATCCATCAGGGTGTAACAGCAAAACAGGAGGTAAAAATCAAGAATCATCCCTTCAGGCTAACAGTTTCCCATATTGTTCCCCAAGGGTTTTCCTGGGGTATACCTGGCAGCCTTGCTGAAGTCACTGACCTGAACCTATTACCACAGGTCCAGACTGCCCAAATGCTGTTGTGAGGAGCTTTCTGCTCCCCCACCCTGTCCCGCAGTGAGCCATGTGCTTCCTTCCATCCCTGGCTTTTGGCAAGATGCCTGAATGCCCTCCGTTTTTTGGCATACTCCTTATTCAGAAGAGCTCAGACTACAGGCTGGCAGAGTGTGCATTTTCGAGGGAACAAAGGTGAAGCCAGAAGAAGAGAGCACTTAAGGAAGCAAGGCACAGCTGCAATAAGATGTGTTCAGAACCCAACAAAAGCTAGTTACCACAGTTGATATTCAGGACAGAAAGGTTTCATTCTGCTCACCTTGTTTGTAGCCAAATGTAGATTCTTACAACTAGCACCCAAAGAACGGAAATTCCATGCTCCCTGTCGGCCTCCCATGGCAGTGTAACATGGGCACTGTCACTCTCAGAACACCTTAGAAAACTCAGAAATTTGGCATTGAATAGTGGGCCTTGACTGCTTGGGTACTGAATGACTCCACAACATCAGATGAAGCTTTCCTGGCTATATCTTTGTCATCAGACTCCTGAATTAAATGGGCTTTTTGCCTACAGCTTTTAGCTTCAGCCAACTCAGCCAGCTAATGTGGTCAGAACAACACACAACTATCTAATGAGAAAGCCCAAAAGATAAAACAAGATACCTAAGCTCCTTATAGCACCTCGAGTTCTGGTTTTTTCACCCTCTATGCAGAAGAAGCTTTCAGTCTGTAACAGGCAAAACCTCCTGCCAAAGCCAGGCTCTGGTATTCTTCCAGGACAAACCCATGAAGAGTTTTTTTCCTCAGATATGGGAGAATTTGTTTTATGTCAGAAATGACGCCTTTCCACATTGCCAGCTCTGGCAGGCTGCATGCATTTCTAAGTGTCCTGGAAAGTATTTTAACTTTTCCCTCCCCCAGAGCAAGCCGGCTAGACTGTGGGTGCAGCTGTGTCTCTGCAGAATAGTGGCAAGACGTCCAGCCTTATTTGCTAATGACGTTCTGCGGGGGATGCCGTTGGCAGCGCAACACCACTTCTGTGCTAGGAAACTAAGCAGTGCCGGGGACACAATTTTCTACTCTCTAGGTGACACAGAATTCACGGAATGGTGTTTCCTTCTTGTGCGTCCAGCCTAGCCAGAAGCTAGGTAGGAGTAAGACAGGTAGTGAGTGGGTCATTTTGTACCATCTTGTCTCTCTGAAGTGTGTTACCACTGCAGTTTTTGGAGAAGATGAGGACAGAGCCAGACTTTGATGCCTCTGAGATGCAGGCTGGTTAGAGTTGAAAGGGAAGAGACAGTGAAGACCATGAATATGGGGAATATTTGACTTTTCTCTCTCATGTGTTTCTGTGTACCAGCTTTGGACAGTTATGATGCTTACTGTGGTGCCTATGCCAAGACACTTGCTACCTGATGAAGAAATAGGGGAAGGTGGGCCATGTCCAGCAAAACACAAGACCTGAGAATGTGGGGTAGTTGTTGCATTAAAAGTGACACAGCCTAAGGACAGCAGCTAACACACACCACCTAGCTGGTGAGCAGCATGAGATCCTCACTCAGCAATGCTTCATGAACCGGATAAATTTTTTTTCTGTTTTGTTTGTTACTGATTGCGACATTAATGTGTTTATATGAAGCTTAAATCTTACATTTGTTTGTACAGGACCTTAGTCTTGAAGGTATTCCCAGAAGCAATCTAATAGGACAGTGGCCTCTAGATTTGAGAATAGCAGGGGTATGTAGGTGCCTTGGCCTGACATTAATTTAGATGATGTAATGTAAGTATCTGCATGACTAATTCTGTGAGTTTCGCAAACATGAGCAATAATGATCAATGATACTTGTACTTTAAGGCATTCTACCTCATATCACTGCAAAACAATCCCCAAAACATATACTCTTGCAGGATTAGGATCTTAGTACCTATCCTTGTGAGTGACTACCAGACACTCTGTGAGATGCAATAAACTTCTTAAGTACTATTATGTTATCCTCCACAGTCCCAATCTGTGGCGCATTTGTAGCATGCCTGAGTTGAGTCATAGAATCATAGAATCATAGAATCATTTCACTTTGAAAAGACCTTTAAGATCATCAAGTCCAACTGTTAACCTAACACTGCCAAGCCCACCACTAAATCATGTCCCTAAGCACCTCATCTACATGTCTTTTGAATACCTCCAGGGATGATCACTCCACCACTTCCCTGGGCAAACTCTTCCAATGCTTAACAACCCTTTCAGTGAAGATTTTTTTTCCTAATATCCAACATAAACTTCCCCTGATGCAACTTGAGGACATTTCCTCCTGTCCTATCACTTGTTACTTGAGAGAAGAGAATGATACCCACCTTGCTACAACCTCCTTTCAGGTAGTCATAGACAGCAATAAGGTCTCCCCTCCTTTTTCTGCAGACTAAACAACCCAAGTTCCCTGAACTGCTCCTCATAAGGCTTGTTCTCTAGACCCTTCATTAGATTTGTTGCCCTTCTTTGGACACAGAATCATAGAAAAATTGAGGTTAGAGAAGACCTTTCAGATCATCAACTCCGCATGCTCCAGAATCTCGGTGTCTTTCTTGTAGTCAGGGGCCCAAAACTGAACACAATATTCAAGGTGTGGTCTTACCAGTGCCGAGTACAGGCACATAATTATTTCCACGGTCATAGAGTCATAGAATTATAGAATCATAGAATCAATCAGAATCATAGAATCATAGAATGCATTGGATTGGAAGAGAGCTTTAGAAGTCATCTAGTCCAACCCCTCTGTGGTGAGGAACATCTCCAGGGATGGGGCCTCCACCACCTCTCTGGGCAACCTGTTCCAGTGTTTCACCACCTTCATTGTAAAAAATTTCTTCCTTAGATCTAGTCTATATCTATCCTCTTTTAGCTTAAACCCATTGCCCCTTTTCCTATCACAACAGGCCTTGCAAAAAAGATTGCCCCCATCTTCCTTATAAGTTCCCTTTAAGTACAGGAAGGCCACTATAAGGTCTCCCCGGAGCCTTCTCTTCTCCAGGCTGAATAACCCGAACTCTCTCAGGCTGTCTTCACAGGGGAGGTGTTCCTGTCCTCTGATCATTTTTGTGGCCCTCCTCTGGACCCACTCCAACAGGCCCATGTCCTTCTGGTGTTGAGGGCTACAAAGCTGGACGCAGTAAATTAAAGTCCATCAGAGATTTTTCAACATCACCATAACAGAGTTTTAAAGAAGGACTGGACTTTTTAAAGGCATTGGGGTTTTTGCCTTTTTAAATAGAGAGTAATACTACTGCCTATCGATTTAAAGCACTCCATCCACTTGAAACTGCATAGAAAGCATGAGATAAAGATTTTAAAGTAGATGTCATCTACATGAACCCCAAGCCTGAATTTCCAAATACAGATCAGGTCAAACATTTAACAAATGTGTTGGGTTTGCTCCATCTGAACCCTGAGATATTCAAACTGCTCCTATTCAAACTGTTGAAGAAACAGGGCAACTGGTGATGTTCATTTTTGCAGGAAAGAATGGGACTTCTGTTACTTTGAAACATTTGCAAATGAGATTAAAAAATTTTGCAGATGATCCTGTTATTAGAGATGCAGGAATTTTTAATTTGTAAAACTGACTCCCTCAAGACCTTGGTAGAAAGAAGTGGTTCCAGCAGCATGGTCACGCTGCAGGCACCTTTTGGAAGCTGACGGATACAGACGCACTGAAGCATTACCACAGCAGAAGAGGTCAAATCTGCATCCAGAGAGTGAACCCTGCACAGATTGCTTCTGCACTATATGGCAGGAGGTATTGATTTCCTCACTCATATGGAAATTATAAAGATGTTGTGCCATTTCTTTGTTATTGCCCTGAAGAATCTCAAAATTTTCGCATGCTGTAGAACGAGTTTGTGTCCCGCTAAGTGCTGATACCAATTATGAGGGCAGAACAAACCAGACGGAAGCTTTTCTGCTTTGCTTTTGAAGGATAAAGATAACACAAGCCTAGACTCTCTACACCAGCCTGATGGCTTAGATGATTCTTCACACCAAAATTATTTCAGCTTTTTCTCCTGTTACATGGGGTAACATAAAATATACAGGAGCTGAAGGATGAGATGATGTTAGGTGTCTCCCTATCAGACTATGTCCCTTACTTGCTAGGCCCCAGGGTCAGGTCTGATTTTTTTCCTGAAACTATGAACTTTGCATTTAGCTTTGCTGTGTCTCCTTCGGGCAGAGGCCAAAGTGTGTCTCCATCCCACTTGCTCCATAATCCAGTGGTCGCATAGCCTGCAGGATTTACATAGGAGCTGAAGGTTTGAATTTGCACAAGTCAAGAAATGGGACTTCCACCTCTTTGCTGACTGCTTTAATATATTATTCTTCAGAACTGACTGTTGCCTTTTTTCATTTATTCCTCTTCCCTATCTTTGCTAAGGAAGCCATGAGCTAGTCATCTACATCCCAATGTATACCATATGTGCTAAGTACTACAACTAAGCACAGAATAGATCGAGGCCTCACTGGGACATTTCCTGTAGCTTTTAAAAGGATGCTTAAATCCAGGAGACAGTCAGCATTTTAGACCGCCCTTAGGTACTCTCTAGTAAGTCTCACATATGTCTTAATTCCACAGCCTTCTGGTGCTACAAATCCTATTCGTAGTGCTTACCTCTCCTCAGTCAATGCATAACAAACAACTGCCTGGACACCTGCATGAGCACTCCTGACTGCTTGCCTACTATCCAGCTACAGGAGGCATTGCGCTCACAGGTTCTCATCCTGCAGGTGGATTTCAACCACCCTGACGTCTGCTGGAAAAGTAACACAGCGAGCTGTAGGCAATCCAGGCGACTTCTGGAATGTCTCAGTGACATACACAAGTCTATGGTACCTGAGGAGATGCATCCCAGAGTGCTGAAGGAGTCATATGGTGGCATTGACAAGCCACTCTCCATGCTATTTGAAAAGTCTTGGCAGTCGGGTGAAGTCCCTGTTGATCGGAAGCAGGGAAAAATGACACCCATATTAAAAAGGGATAGAAAGGAGGTCACCAGGAACTATGGACCTGTCAGCCTCACCTCTGTGCCTGGGAAGATCACAGAAGGGATCCTCCTAGAGGCTGTCCTAAGTCACATTGAGGGTAAGAAGGTGATTCTAGATAGTCAATATGTCTTTAGAGAGGCCAAGTCCTGCCTGACCAACCTGGTGACTTTCTACAATGGAGTGACTGCATCAGTGGACAAGGGAAGAGAAATGGATGCCACCTGTCTGGACTTCTCCAAGGCCTTTGATGCAGCCCCCCACGACACCCTTCTCTCTAAATTAGAGAAACATGGATTTGATGGGTGGATTGTTCGTTGGATAAGGAATAGGCTGGATGGTTGCACCCAGAGGGTAGTGATCAGTGGTTCAACATCCAGATGGAGACAGGTGACAAGTGGTGTCCCTCAGGAGTCTATATTGGGACCAGTGCTCTTTAATATCTTCATCAGTGATATAGACTGTGGGATCAAGTGCAGCCTCAGCAAGTTTGCAGATGATACTAAGCTGAGTGGAGCAGTCAATATGCCAGAGGGATGGGATGCCCTCCAGAGAGACCTGGACAAGCTGGAGAAGTGGGCCCATGTGAACCTCATAAGGTTTGATAAGGCCAAGTGCAAGGTCCTGCACCTGGGTCAGGGCAATCCACATTTTCAGTGCAGGATGGTGGATGATGTGATAGATAGCAGCCCCGTAGAAAAGAACTTGGGGGTACTGGTGGGTGAAAAGCCGAACATGAGCCAACAATGTGCGCTCGCAGCCCAGAAGGCAGATCACATCTTGGGCTGCATCAAAAGAAGCGCTGCCAGCAGATTGAGAGAGATGATTCTGCCCCTCTACTTTGGTGAGACCAAGTACAATGATCAGCTTTGGAACCCTCAGCTGAAGAAGGACATGGACTTGTTGGATAGGGTCCAGAAGAGGGCCACGGAAACGATCAAATGACTGGAATACTTCTCCTATGAAGACAGGCTCAGAGAGCTGGAGTTGTTCAGCCTGGAGAAGAGAAGGCTCCAGGGAGACCTTATAGTGGTCTTCCAGTGGTTAAAGGGGGCCTGTGAGAAAGCTGGGGAGGGACTATATACAATAGCAAGTAGTGACAGGATGAGGAATGGAGGGTTTAAACTAGAGCAGAGTAGATTTAGGTTAGATGTTAAGGAAAACTACTTTGCTATGAGGGTGGTGAAACACTGGAACAGGTTGCCCAGAGAGGTGGTGGAAGCCCCATCCCTGAAGACGTTCAAGGTCAGGCTTGATGGAGCACTGAGCAGCCTGATGTAGTTAAAGGTGTCCCTGCTCACTGCAGGGGTTCGACTAGATGACCTCTAAAGCTCCCTTTCAACCCAATGCATTATATGATTCTATGATTCTGTTGCATAACCCACGTCCTTTATTGGATCCAACCCTTTATTTTGGGTTCATGCCAGCATGGCACTAATATTTACCTCCTTCTTTCCACACAGTTATCTATATATTTTTTTTATTGTCCTCTCTTACTTTGTGCATCTCAAGACCCTCTGTCTTTTACTTTGAAGTTCTCTGTGAGATTTGAGTAGATTTGGTTTTTGCCATTCCTAATGTTAGCCAACTACATTCTGAGCTACAATTAGTTTAACAGGTTAAAATGGTCTCTGGTAGTCACTTTTTCCTATTCATCCAGTAGACTTGAAGCTGTTTTTTTGCTTTTGTGTAGCTGCAGGTTACAGACTTTCTCTTCATTCAAGTCTCTAAACTTAATGCAGATGATTTCACCAATAAGTCCGATGAATTCATCTCCACTTCTGCTTTCAAAATCAGGGAGTTTAGTTGCAAAACTACCTTAATTTCTCCCTTTATCTTAAAGTGAATCAACTTGTCACTACTTAATTTAAAGTTTTACCCCAGAACCGTATCTTTCAGAAAGCATACATTATAAAACTAAGTTTAAATTTACATTAGTAGTTAATGTTTACATTACTATTTGGAGAAGAACCTTGTTATGGTTTAACCCCGGCTGGCAACTAAGAACCATACAGCCTCTCACTCAATCCTCCACCTCAGTGGAATGGAGAGGAAAGTCCCAAAAAATGTAAACCTCATGGTTTGAGATAAGAATAGTTTAATAATAGAAATAAAATATAATAGTAATAATGAAAAGGAAAATGACAAAACAAAGGAGAAATAAAACCCAAGAAAAGACAAGTGATGCATGATGCAGTTGCTCACCACCTGCTGACCAATGCTCTGACAGTTCCCCAGCAGCGATCAGCCCCTCCCGGACAAATCCCCCCAGTTTATGTACTGGACATGACATCCTATGGTATAGAATATCCCTTTGGCTAGTTTGGGTCACCTGTCGTGGCCATGCTTCCTCTCAGTTTCTTGCACAGCTCCTTACTGGCAGAGCATGGGAAACTGAAAAGTCCTTGGCTTAGGATAAGCACCACTTATCAACAACCAAAACCTCAGTGTGTTATCAACATTATTTTCATACTAAATCCAAAACACAGCACTGTACCAGTTGCTAGGAAGAAAATTAACTCTCTGCTAGCCAAAACCAGGACAAACTTGTCATCTCTTACAATCAGAAATAATATGCTACTAAGAAGATGTAAATTTTCAATAGATATCTAGAAAGTTTGTGAGCATTAGGAGGAGTAAAGCAGTTCACATAGTTAACATTTTGAAATTACATCAGTGTATGTCTGCCAAGGTTTTACATTACAGAATGGACATGTAGTAAAGACTGGTCAAGAAACAGGGAGAGCTGGCATAACAGGATAGGCAAGGAACAGAGACAGGAATTATTAATCATAGAATCATAGAATGGCCTGGGCTGGAAGGGACCTTAGAGATCATTTTAATCCAACCTCCCTGTTGTGGGCAGGGACGCCACCTCTCGACTAGGTCAGTAAAAGAGGCTAATGAAGAACAGACAGAAGTCACAAAGGAATTTCTTGCCAAAGCATCATGTAGTTTTCTGGATATTCAGAAGTTACATATCACCACAGTGATTCCAAATTATCAGAACTATTTACCTTTTAGATACAACGGCCAAGGTTTGTGTACCACTGCAACACTGAGTTAGGTGGTCATTAACAGTGTTACCCAAGCAGCCCATCTTTTAAACCACTTTGACCTAGATGATTTCTTGTCTAGCCATATTTTCCTTCCTTATTTTTTGCAGTCTTAGCACATTAGTGGTGTGCATATCACATTAGCATTATGGACTGCCTTCATATTTTATTTTTAGAGAGCAATATATGTTCGCTCAAATGAGTATTTCACTCTTAATTTCTCTTTCATTGCTTGCATGTGTAGTCACATCCTTATCTTAGTTTATCAGAGGAAAGTACTCAGTGACAAAGATGCAAATTCAATGCTTTCATTTAAAGAAGATAAAAGATATGTTTTGTAAGCATGACATTCATAACGTTATCTGTCTACCTATGCTCAAAAAGCAGTGTTAGTATTCAGCCACATGAAGTGGGTAGAAAATATGAATGAAAAGTACAACAAGGGAGTAACATCAGCTTTGTGGAAGGTGTTAACACAAATGGCAGTTCCACTGACTTGGACTGAGGCTCTGCTCTTGGAGTTGGACTTTGGATGGAGATCTGTGAAGTAGGTGGGCAGTGTGTGGTGAGTGGTGTGAGCGTGTGAGTGTGGTGGGTAGACAAAGAATTCTGCACTTTGAAATGTCTTCTCTGAATGAGATTTTGTAAGTTTCCAGCGCTGAGGAGGTGGCAATTCAGTAGTTATTCTTCTCTTACAATTGCCCCTTCTCAGTGAACATAGAATCATAGAATCATAGAATGGCCTAGGCTGGAAGGGATCTCAGAGATCATTTAATCCAACCTCCCTGTTGTGGGCAGGGATGCCACCTCTCGACTAGGTCATATTCTTGCTTCCATCGAATCCCAGATAGATCCGTGTTTTAAGATGATTATAAATCATCAACCAAGAGCCAGACAATGGGTATATATACCCATCAAGAAAAGCATTTTCTTATAAGAATTAACACAATTAATCTTATTGCATTGGAACAATACTGGATAACAGGAGACAACAGTAAATCAAACAATTTTTTTTTTTGCAAAGTGTGTGTTTTTCACTGCTACTGAGCTGCACATGCTTTTAATAGGAAACAAGCAATTGTACTGACATCTGATTACAGCTGTATAAACCAAAGTCTTGTACTTTCTGAGCCCACTGCAAATCTGTTGAAAGGCACAGGGAGAAACACTGGAACATTTGGAACGCACGCGAAACATGATAGAGGCTTTGGCATAACATCACTCAGGGAGCTGTAAAATACCTGCTGCAGAAGGTGTTTCCACTTAGTCCCTTCCAAATCTCTGAGAACCATCTGCTTTTTGGAATCTGTCCAATTCCAAAAAGCAAATGATAGCTAACAGGTTTGGCAGTGCCAACGAGATACAGAACTTGGAGAAAGCTTATAGTTGCCAGCCCAAATGAAAAAGCGTTTTTTGTTCTGTGCTCACTAAAGTCATGTCAACAGTCTTATTTTGCCTTACATCTGTACACGGTCTCTTTTAGACACTCTTTTAGAGTTCTTCCTCAAACACGAAGAAGCTTCCAGATTGAATTATCTCTTGGCTGTAAATAAAGAACTCAATATTAAAGAAAGCAAAAAGGCAATTTATGCATGCAAGATGAAAGATTATTGAGTCAAGGAGGTGATATTGACTTGGACGATATGAATGTTTTCAAATCTCTTCCCCATGATGCTGCTTTGTCAGACTCAAAACTGTAGCACCGATCAGCTCCATCACCCAGGGTGAGGATCAAGGTTTGGTTCAGAATGTCCGAGAACAATAAATGCAGACAACAGGACTTTGGAACATAATAGAGAAGCTGTTATTCCCACTATGTGTTAAGCATGAGCTTCAGCCCTAGACGTTGTCCCACTGAGCATACTAATGCACATCCATAGTCAGGAATGAATCAACCCTAGCCACTGACCAGGACTGCAGAGTCTTCCCCTTCCCTATTCTCCCCTCTCCCTCCTTCCTCTCCTTTTCTTTTCCCTTCTGTCTCTGTTCTGTTTCTGGCTCTGCCATCAACTTGTGTTTCAGGAAGGAGGAGGTGTGGAGAATAAAATGAGAATTCCCTCAGACCAGGGCCAAAGATCAGGTGGGAGAAGACACAGCTCTTCTCACTTGCATTCTGCTCCTGGGTGCCTGAGAAGCCAGCTCCACACGGGAATTCAAAGTGTTCATTTCTGCCACAGCTCAGCCTCTGAACAACATAATTATCAGTTCTCAACTATTCCAGCAAAAACTTCCCAGTGATATTGTTCCCCATTCCTTCTCAAGCCAAATGAAATAATAACAATAAACTACAAACATTAGCACAATATATGATCATGTATAAATACTGTCATCCTGCCAATGAAATCCCTCTAGCCTCTGAGGGTGCAGATCCCACACTGCTATAAGAAATGACAAAGCTTTTTTTTCTCTCAAGACATCACCACTTCTGTCATGAAAATACAGGAGTTATTACATTAATTCTTGTCCTGAAATATTCTGGAGTTTGGCTTTTCAGTCTGTCTGAGAACTTCTTAGGCAAATATGCAAACAATGCTGGGACATGATCAAGTACAGATACAGAGGCATAAAACTCTGTTTACAAGAAAGCATTTATTTTCCTCTGGTTGCCAAAGTAGATAGAACCACAAAATTGAAGTAGGTCAGTCATGAATTTCCCATCATAAACTGTATCATCCTGACTGCTTTGCTTTCCAAGCACCACGTGCTACATTTGGCTATTTACATGGAATTAACAGAGTACAGAATGGGAAAGGTTGGTCAATATATCAAAAAAAAGGTACCTCTGGCATGATTCCAGGATTTAAAATTTTTAGAGGGAATATGTTTTAATGTTGAAAGGTCATTGAACCACTTGTTTTCCAACTGGACTGGTTTTACTCTGCCAAAACAGCTGTTCATGTGCAAGAGCTATTTCTCTAAGATGGCCTTGTTTCTTAAGTTCCAAGGACTATTACTTTTACTGAGATCTTTTTATTTATTTGTGGACTGTGGAAAATACAGTTAATCATATTATTTTGGATAAAAAATGGATTTGGCACTGGAGCAGGCAGTATCAGAATATAACTTTCCATTTTGGTGCCCACAATTTGATAAGAATATTGAAAAATTGGAAAGACAGAAAAAAGCCCCAGAAGGTATCTGAAAGTTCAAGAAAATGTATAATGCAAGAGACTGATAGAGAATGTGTTTAGTTTTATAAGTACCATAATTGAGGGTCAGTTATATCCTGACTCCAGTATAATATTATTTCATAGAAAACTCCCAGGAAGGGACCTCAAAAGATCATCTCACCCAACCTGGTCCATTTCCAGACTAACCAATATTAAAAATCTGTTTAATAAAGCAAAAGCAGAGACACTGCATTGATGAAGATGCATTTCAGATATTGAACAGACGGCCTTTGGAGTAAACTATTCAGTGACACATCCTTGTCTGTATCTTCATTAAGGCAGAAGTGAATGCCTTCTCCGAAGATAGACTTCAGTCAGACTAGCCTCGGTGAAAAGCAGAAATTATTGAAATCTAATCCGTGCTGACGCACAGAAAGATGAGGAGATTTTAAGGGTTCCTTCTTGCCTGAAGGTGCTGCAATATAAAGAGCCAGTAATCCGTATGAGAGGCAGCTTGTGAGTGATGAGCAAGATGCAGCATTGCAATTCCCCTCCTCTTCGGTGCTTGCCCTGCTATGAACAGAGAGCTGAGAAAGGCTCACTGGATATACATTAATCTGCTGGTTTTTACAAGACAGGTGAAACTGGACTGTGGCCATGGAGGGCTGTGATCATGCTTTACTGGCTCCTGACTTTTTTTGAAGACTTTAGTGTGGTTAACAGTTCTCAGTCAGGTGTGTGAGTCATAGGTGGTGGACTGCCTGGTTATGTTTTTAACTAGCAGCAAGGCTGGATTTGGGAAAAGGGCTGTAGCTACTGGGTCTAAGTCCAGCTGGGTGGTAAGCTAGGAACACGCTAGCAAACAAAATGCTGTGCCACACCTTTAGATCCTGACATATGCTCTTCACTTGGTCCATTTGGAGATGTGTGGCAGATCTATATAGTCATCTCTCTGCTCCTGACAAGCTTGATGGCATTGGCTCAGTGGGCCAAGACATTCAGAAAGGCTGTCAGAACAATCCTGGCTTTCTTCAGTTTTACAAGCTTAGGCTCTGGGCAGTGTCAGCTGCTCTTAATCATGGCTTGGTCTAAAGCATTTTTACCTGAAAACTGAAGAGGTGGAAGATTTCTTGAACACTGCAATAAGCTTTCCTTTGAAGGGAAGACTGAAGAGTAGCCAGACCGGAAAGCTAATTTGTATGTGTGGTTTGTAACAATATGTTTGGGCTTTCTGATACTGTAAGCAGTGCTGCTAAAATTCAAGAAAGAAAAGTAAAGTATATAACCTCAAGAGTCCTTTCCTGCTCTAGAGGAAGTGGTCTGAGGCCACTCTCAGAAGCAATCCAAAGAATTTGAAAGAACCACCTATCCAAATCCTGGTATTAGACTAGAATGGTGAAAGTGGAGAGGTGTGTCTGGCATGTCACAGATTTGGGATGCGAGTGGTGACAAGCAAATGGATTGATAGCCCTCATGAAAATTATTTCTCGGTGATATAAAAATGCTAAACTCTACCAGATTCTGCTTTCAGGATCATATGAGCAAGTGACAGGCATTAGTGTCTGAATGCGTAGGCGTAGTTCTGTTTTGTGCATCAGGTTCAGGGGAAATTACCTAACCTTTGTCAGAGACAAGATGGTACTAAAGGGTTTTTGTGAACAGGAGAGGTTGGTGTTGCTCAAAGGAACTTGCATATCACGTTCAGTATCTCAGTTATTTAAGACAAAGGGAATACATAAGTGTGCTTATGAGCAGATACATAAGAACGATTAGTAACATAGCAAAAGCCATTGAGCCGCACACTGGCAGATGCCCAACAAATGTAGTAATTCAGAGGAGGGGTTGCTTCCCTAACACACCAGGATGGGAAGTGGGCTGAGTGCAGGCACCCTCTTGAAGGAGGTGGGGAGGTGAATTGGTGCAGGAAGGCAACAGCACTTTTTTCCTTCTTGCCTAAATCCCGTGTGAAGTGATAGCACCCTAGAGGGCTGGTACCACAGCAGGCTGGCAAAGGCAAAGAGATGGTGTTTGCCATGCTCCTTAGGCTAGAGAGCTGTGGAAACAGTTTTGCAATTTGATAATGTGTTGCAGTTTTAAAGAGCTGTATTATCAGGTGGAATATTACGAAGGCACAAAACCATTTTGTGATCTGCGAAACATAGGATTATGAATTGTGGCATTCATTAGCTCATTTTTTTAATTAATTTTTGTAACATCATTACTTTATGTCAAAGTATTTTATGCATTTTTTGTTACTGTGGATAGACCTCATCTTCAAAGTTTACAATATTGTTTCAGGTATATCGTAGAACAGATTCATACAATAGCTTAGGTGGGAAAAGACCTTTAAGAACATCAAGTCCAAATGTTAACCTATCAATGCCAATTCCACCACTAAAGCATGTCCCTAAATGTCATGTCTACACATCTTCTAAATAACTCCAAGGATGATGACTCAACTACATCCCTGGGTAGCCTGTTCCAATGGTTGACAACCCTTTCCATGAAGAATATTTTCCTAATACGCAATCTAAACCTCCCATGGTGCAATCTGAGGACATTTCCTCTTGTCCTATCACTTGTTACATGGGAAAAGAGACTGACCAACACCTCACTACAACCTCTTTTCAGGTAGTCATAGAGAGCTATAAGGTCTTATCTCAGCCTCCTTTTCTGCAGGCTAAACAACCCCAGTTCCCTCAGCTGCTTCTCATGAGGCTTGTTCTCCAGTCCTTTCACCAGCTTCTTTGCCCGTCTTTGGACATGCTCCAGCACCTCAACGTCTTTCTTGTCGTGAAGGTCCCAAAACTGAACACAGAATTTTGAGGTGTGGCCTCACTAGTGCCGAGTACAGGGGGGCAATCACAGTGATCACTTCCCTGCTCCTGCTGACCACACTATTTCATAGAACCCACACCAGGGTTCCACACCTGGAATAGTGTATCCAGTTTTGGGCTCCCCAATTCAAGAGAGGCAGAGATCTACTGGAGAGAGTCCAACTGAGAGCTATGAGGATGATTAAGGGACTTGAACATCTCTCCTGTGAAGAGAGACTGAGAGAACTGGGGCTGTTTAGCCTTGAAAAGAGAAGGCTGAGAGGGGACCTTATTACTGTATATAAATACCTGAGGAGTGGGAGTCAAGAGGAAGCTGCCAGTCTCTTGACAGTGGTGTTCAGTAATAGGACAAGGAGTAATGGGTGTAAGTTAGAACACAGGAAGTTCTGCCTCAACATGAGGAGAAACTTCTTTACTGTGGGGGTGGTGGAGCACTGGAACAGGCTGCCCAGAGAGATTGTGGAGTCTCCTTCTCTGGACACTTTTAAAACCTCCTGGATGCGTTCCTGTGTGGCTGCCCTAGGGGATCCTGCTCTGACAGGGGGTTGGACTAGATGATCTCTAGAGGTCCTTTCAACCCCTAACATTCTGTGATTCTATGATTCTATGATTCTGATCCAGGCCAGGTTGCTGTTGAACTACTTGGCCACCTGGGCACACTGCTGGCTCATGTTCAGCTGGCTGTCAACCAGCACTCCCAAGTGCTTTTTCCACCAGGCAGCTTTCCAACCTCTCTTCCCCAAGCCTGTAACACTGCCTGGGGTTATTTTGACCCAGAGCAGGACTCAACACTTGTCCTTGTTGAACTTCGTGCAACTGGACTCAACTCATCAATCCAGCCTGTCCAGATTCCTCTGTAGAGTTTTCCTACCCTCAAGCAGATCAACAGTCCCACCCAACTTGGTGTTGTCTGCAGACTTACTGGGGATGTACTCAATCCCTCATCCAGATCATTGATAAAGATATTAAACAGAACTTATTTTAAACAGAAATACTCTTCATGTTAAGCTTTTTTCTCTCTGTGTCCGTACTCAATAACACTGCGCAGTACTCAAGAAGGATTATTTGCATGTACTTTTAAATATACTCTGTGATTCTGTGATTCAAAACTACTAACACAATCAGATAATATGAACTATATATAGACAGGATTTCTGATTCCTCAGTTCTGCCATGGTTTCTGCCATTAATACCCAGGCATTTGGATAATGATTTCTCAGGTCATGGCTTTCCGGGGGCTGTCAGAACAGGACACAGCAGACAGGGCCCATCACACACTCCAACCAAGATCAGGGCAGCTGGAGGCGCTGGGGTAGCCCCAGCCCCAGGCATAGGGCACCTCCCTGAGTGTGCAGACAGGATGACACGAAGCTCAGGTGTTGGCTCATGGTCGGAGGTCTAGGTCAGGAACAGCAACTCCCATGGCTTGGCACAGGCTGGGCTGCACTGCAGCAGGGTCCATGGCTCTGCTAAGAATCCAGCACCAAATTCTCTCCTTCAAAGTAGCTGCCTATGGGATGAGGTGGGCCCTGGCCATGGCCTCCTGCCTCAACAAGGGAAGTCACAGAACCACAAAATCCTATAATAGTTTTGCTTGGAAAAAGCCTTTAAGATCATTGAGTCCAACCATCAACAGCCCTACAAAGTCAACTGCTAAACAATATCCCTAAGCATAGAATCATAGAAGAGTTTTCATTGGAAAATACCTGTAAGATCATTGAAAGACCTTAAGATCACTGACAAACCTTTAAGATCGTCACAAGTCCTCATACCTTGCACAGCCCTGTTGTCTGAGGTTCTGAGTGTGAGGTGTCCTGGATGATGTCTGATGGGTTTCAGGCTAGATTGTGAGTCCCCGTGGAGCTATTTCCAGGGTCCATGCAGCTCCCCGTCTTGGAGCAGGGTGGGTGATAAATGCATCCCCAGCAGATGGTGGTCCTGGGCTGATATTGCTGGGGAGCCATTACAGGGTGCAGGGCAGGCAGCACAGAGCAAGGGAGCCAGTCCATCCCTGAAGAGCTCTGGGGACATGGAGGGAGTTGGAGCTGCCTCTAACGGGCTTCAGGGCTGGGAAGAGGGGTTCAGGTGCCTCTGAGGAGGTCAGGACTCAGTTTACAGAGGGTGCGGACCTGTGTTGAGAGTGGGCACTGTGGGGAGCCTTGGGGCAGGTACACAGCTCTCAACTGGGGAGAATCATCAAGGGCCATGCCCCAGAGTGCTCAGAACAGGGCTCAGGGTGGCCCGAGGTGGTTGTAGGGCAGCAGGAGCTCCCTATGGGGTCGGCAGGGCCTCACTGACCAGGACCCATCCCAACCAAGGAGCCGGGCAGTCCCGGGATCAGCGGTCCATGGTGACAGCAGCCAGGGTCAGACACACAGCCCAGTGGTCACCAGGCAGGCCCATGGCGATGAGGCAGGTCCAAGGTCAAGCTGAGAAGTCAATTCGGTGCATTGAGGACAGGGTCCAACTCCAGATCGGTGGCCCATTGCCCAGCGCAAACCGGGCTGCCAGGCAGTGGGTGCTGTAGCTCTGGCAAGGGCAAAGCTCTCAAGCCTCAGATTAAAAGCAGATCCCACACGGCAGAGAAGGATGCCCGCCACAGCTTCCCCACAGCGCCATGCTAGCTGGGCACTTCTCCCAACATGTCTGGGGTGCACAGTTTGTAAGCTGGCCTGGATCCCTAGCAGCCATAACTCCAGGAGGGAAGATACACTCAGGGCCTTTACATGGGTTTTCTCAAGGTTAAGTTCACTTGGATGGCTGACTAATGTTTTTTTTTTTCAGCGTTGTGGTGTTTTTCTTCAGTGTTTGTGTTTATCTGTAGCACTTATATCACAATATTTCTGTTACTATCCTCTTTCCCTGTTTCCCAGCCTCCTTTCTTCTTATCTGTGTTGCAATCATTTCACTTTGTATTTGCCATCTTTCAAAGCATTGAACTGTTCTGCCCACAGCACTGTGGTGCTTGTTCATATCTGATATTATTGCTTCCAGTAATGCTTTCAGTATACTGTATCACGGGCTAATTTAATAGTGGTTGGATTTGATGAGTTTGCCCTATAACAAACATAATGTTTTCACTGAGCCCATCACTTCATCAGTGTCTGTTTAGAATCTCAGCAAAGGACAATGACCTTCAAGTTCACCCTGGCTTTCAGCACTGATCAGACATGTGATTGTAACAACTTCACTATTAAAAATAAGACTATACTACAGTATGTAACACTGATATTATAATCGTATTATTGTATTGTGACTGCAGTTATCAATAAAAATCAACAAATTTGGAACGAGCATGAGACTCTGAGATTACTTTCTCCGTTTGTCACCCAGCACTTCACAAGTAACAAGGTGAGCAGCTAACAACTCCAACCACAACTGCTTCATATATAGACTATACACATAAAAACACTGTACATACACTATAACCTGATGTTGTCCTTTTGCTAAAACAAACTGTGAAAGTGTCTTTTCCCTCAACTTTTCCCATTTCCAGTGATTTCATTGTTCCTTGAAATTTCTCTCTAGGTGGTGGCCCTTCGTCCTTTGCCTACTACCCTGTTTACCTGGAGTTTCTGCGGTGCATACCCCTGTAAGAGACAACGGGATTTGGTACTCGGCTGGAATGCACATTTCCTACTTTCAACACCATCTCATACTTCAGCGACAGTTTTCAGGAACCCTTTATGCATTAGTATTGTTGGACCAGCTATATTGCCATACAGCTTAGTTCTTGCCTCTGCTGAGTAGTGATATCTCCATGCTTTTTGATTTCTTCACGACTTTACACAATGTGTTTTACTTCTTCAGTTTCTCTAGAAGTCGAGTTACTTATTTGGTCCTTGTAACTTCTAGTTTTGATTTTTGTTCAATTTCTCCATGGTTGTTCTGGCCTCTCATAACTTCCTCCATGGTGTTCAGGATCAATTTGCATTGTTCACCCACTTTGCAGAGGGATATCTTTGGCATTACTAGGTATTTATCTGTCTCCATATTACCTCATTTGCAATGCTCTCTTTTTTCCTTATTCAGATAATACCAGGATTGATTTGCACTTAGTTACTTTTTTTTAATTTTACCATAACTTTCCCCACAACTAATTCAGCTTAGCTAAGCATGTATATCCTCATGAGGAAAACATGTTTTGTCAGCACTTAGACCTGTATCAGCCTTGGGAACTCCTCCAGTTAGTAGGTTACAACAAGTAACATCAGCTGAAGTAAAAATCACAAACTGGAAGCTACAGCTTACCTGTATAAACATTCTTGCCTTGCTTGGAAGATGTCATCTGTGTTTAAAAATTGACATTGGACTGATTTAAGAGAATATCAGTAGTGCTAGAAATATTACATATTACTTGACACAGTGTTCAATCAAACAGAGCCAGTCACATCATCAGCTAGTGTATTTGTGTTTGGGGAAAATGGTTCAGAAAGGCCTATAGCAATGTTTTCCTTTTTCCAGCTCTGTATCTAAACACTCCTTAAGCTCAGCTGTTTTCCAACTTTTGTCTGTTCAGTAACAGAGAAAAGAGGTTTTGGTATAATGGAAAACACCATTAACAGGTTAACTATCAACTTTTCCTTGAACTTCTTAAATGACTGATTAACTTACTTCCTGACAGTTTATAGAAGAAATGAGGGTTGTAAACAGGACTGCTTACTTCTTTCTTATCACTTAAGTATCTGTTTAATTTATTCATCACTCACACACCAACTGCCTGGAAACAAAGCAGGGTGAAGTGCTTGTAACCCTGAATTCCACAAAGTCATGCAGTAGAAAAGAATCAGGATAAAGGCCAAGAAACCACTAAGTTCTCCTTAAGTCCTACAGTTCAAGTGTTGCCTACTGGCACTTCTCACTAAAATGAGTGGCTTTCAGTGTCCCACAAGCAAGACACTTATGAGTCAATGTGTATTGGATGGCACCTTTGTATATAATCTTGTAAGAGTGAGAAGGGGCAATGGAGTTTGGAGTTTGTATTGCAGTTTATCTGGAACCATACTGGTTTAAGAGAATGAGGTCTTGCTGGGAGGCACCACTGCCTTTGGTTCAGGTCACTAAGAAGCAACCAGGTAGCCTTGTCCTGCTGAGCTTGGGTATCTCCTCACAGGCTATATTGATAAGACACACTGCTGTGGATAGCAAAAAGCAGAGCAGGGAGGGATGGGACAGTGTTTGCATCTGGTCGTCTTTGCTTTCCAGCCCAAATGAGCAGCTTCTCTGACTGTGAGGTTTTTCTGGATCAGCAAGGAGAACACTCAGGGAAAGTCCAGAACAAGGTCTGAATTCAGCATCAGATTCCAAACATGTCTTTGAGCTTCTCTAAATAAGCAGCAAACACTGTCACTGGACTGTTTTTTTTTTTAAAAAAAAAAAGATACCTAATGACATCTCTTCTCACTCTCCTCTGCAAGATAACACAACCTTCAATAAACAAACAAACCCCTTCTTTCCCGCTAAGAGATGCCGTTTTGTATAGCAGAAGTAGAACAAAAAAATAATAATAGCTCTCAGGAATCTGCTTCAAAGATGGATCCATTTCTGTATTCTCCTCTACACCCTTTCAAACTCGGTGAAGAGATATATGAAGGATTACATGAGGGCTGACCCTTGGCATAAGAAAAATCTATTACCGCATAATCTGACAGTGAAGAAAAATTGCTTCTTGTCTGTGTAGTATTATCTTTATCATTAAAACAACCTGCTATATCACAGTGTTGCTCTGTAGCAAAACCACTTCCCATGTCTCTCAAACTGTCAATGTTAATAAAAAGTTTTCTCTTAGCTCTTGAAAAGAAATTCCTTCTTGTGGTGTAATTCTCTGGTCTGTATAATCACACTTTTCAGTCCTAATTCTTAGCACTGGATCAAAGGTTGGCTCATGTGGAAGGACAAGGTGATGGCTCTACAGGACAGTCTCAGTAAAACTCCTCTTGCTTGTTACATGGAATGTCAATGAAGTTTAGTATCCTTGTGATTACCTCTCCTTGAACTCTGAAGAGTCTACAGAAAAACTCTGCTGCCAAGTTCAGTGTGGTGTTTATCACAGCTGTAAGAGGAAAAAGCTACACCAGAAGCACCTTAAAGGAAAACAAATCAGACTACTCTCATTGTCAAAAGTGATGGTTTATGCTCAATATGCAGGGTGATGTCATGTCACCAAATGGCATACAGTAACATCAAAAAGAGGATGCGCATGCTCCTTCTTCAGAGAGGAGGCCAAAAGGACCAGGGAGTGAGGAAAGACATGAAAAAGATGGAAGTTTGCATCTTAAAAGACTGAAGGTCACACATGTCTGCAAAACTGTACATAGGTCCCACACCAATAACAATAGTACATATTCAGGAACTGGAAGTAGAATAGCTGATTCAGTGTGGTGCTGTCAGTGCCTACTACTTTAAAGACAACGTCTTACTAGATCAGTGATATTCTGCAAGGATTTTTCATGGCATGAGGTTGCAGGAGCTCAGTCAGTGATGGGACAGGCATTTCTGTGCTATAATCATTGTACAAAGCAGACATACCATAAGAAGCAGTAAATTTTCTACACTGACCACAGAAGTCTCCATGGGGACTATGCAAGGTTCATTCTGCCAACTACTACAGCTGCTGAGGGACCACTTGCTGTTTCTGTTGTTGCTCTAGATTTACTATTCTGTAAATACATCCATAGACACTGTCTCCAAGATGCTACTGTTTTAGAGCTGCTTATGTGGTGGCTAGTTATGGCTGAATTAATTTCACGGCCTTTTAAAAATTTATTTTGCAAGTGTTCTGTGATCCTTCTAAAATGCTATGGTAATCCGTTAAATAGCACTGTACAGTTTGGACTCTGAACTTATTTTGCTAGATGCAATGGTTGTAAGTTTCCAATTAACTAAAAATTAAGCATTAACTGGAATACCTTAATTGAAAAAAAAAAGAAAAGTGAAAACATTTTAATTAATTTCTACAATTAGAAATTAGTAAGTAAGTACTAGTAATTAGTTCCCACAAAGTTGTGCCTTGACTTTCTTTCTAAACATTTGTAATGCTTAGGGCCTTTCTTAAATCACTCAAGCATGACAATTTCTTTCAGCCACATTAACTTTCTGTAGCAAGTGTTACTGAACTTGTTCAAGTATAATTTGCTTATGTTACGCCTTTTTGCTTACTCACATGATTGAAGTACTTTTCTCTCCACGCAGTGGCATTGCTAAGTCCCTGTGTTACAGAGCAACATGCTAGGAATACAGATTATAGCTTTCATATTTTGTTTCTGTGGGCTGGGAGCTACTATTGCTGCTACTGCATCAAATGAGTGGAAAGTCACAAGTCGAGCATCATCTGTTATCACTGCAACCTGGGTTTTCCAGGGTCTTTGGATGAACTGCGCTGGCAATGCACTGGGTGCTTTTCACTGCAGACCTCACCTTACTATCTTCAAAGTAGAAGGTAAGAAAGCATAATTTAACTGGAACGTGTGGAAAGCTACATGTATTGCAAGATGGGAGCCTGAGGAGAAAAAGATTATTTTGGCTTGTGCAAGAGATTATGATTAAAGCATTGTGATGAATATAAATATAGGATATTGTAGGCAGAATATCAGAAACAACTTTGTAGGAATTATATGTATTCCAAGAAAGACTGTAAGCTCTACTCGGTGGTTGGTAATATGTGATAAATATACTGGACAGAGTTCCAGTAAATACGCTATCAGTAACAAACCGCTGTTAGCAGGGGGATGGACTACACTGTCTTCCAGCTCGAATTCCAATGCAGAAATAAGCATCCTGCTTGCTGGATGGGATAGAGAGAGAAGGAAAGATAGCAAGGTCTGTGACAGCTATGGCAACTCTTTTTGATGTCTAAGAAAATCAGATAGCAAAGAACCGTGTCCATGAATACTATGCAAATACTCATATGCTGGGTATTAAGTGCTGTACCACAGGCTAATATTTTAACCTTAAAGATCAATGGTGTGCTGTTTCAGAACAACCATTTTAATGGAAAGCATTGGATTTGGAAGCCCTCTATCAGAACACAAAAGCAAATGGGGTCTTCTTGCCTTACATCAGGATTGGGTTTTCTCAAAGATGGGTACTAACTAGAAGCTTACTGTGCAATGTGTTTTCTGTTTTGTTCTGTGTGTAAAGCAGTAAATGAAGAGGTTTGTTTTCTATTTGCTTTTAAGCCAGTTGGTAATATGGTGTTTTCAGTGAAATTGTGTGTAAGCGCTCACGAGGGCAATGGCAGAGGGACTGCTCTCTCCTGGCTGTGGGCAGCACACAAGCAAAAGGGAATCAGGCTGGATCAGGAAAAAGTGGATTAAGACACTAGTATTTTAGGGAACCAGAAAAGAAAACCAGGCCAGACAGAACAGGTTTTCCAAAGCTTTTATGAGACCAGAGAGAACCACAGTTCTAAGATACTAAGAGCCAGTGGATGAATGAGATATAAAGTGTACTGTTGCACAGTTGTTACCATATCACATGAACAGTCATAGATTCATACACACCTTGCACACACGTGAAAACATGGAAACACAGGAATGTTACAGATCCATACCTTTTCTTGCCTCTCATGGCCCTGCCACATCAGACTGCGTGCTGGGATATGCAGATTGACCCTTACACATACAGAGCATTTTGAGACAAAACTCAGCATTGTTTTTATATATATTTTATTGTGCCCTGCTCCAAGCCATCACAAATGGCACGTGAGGGATGTGAATGGATAAGAACAGTTTTGCTTCTTTTAAAGAATGCTGTTCATCAAAAAATGTCTTAAAAGGCACAGAAACTGACACATATGCTTTGAAAGTGAATATCTAATCTTTGCAAATAGCCATTTATGCCTTAGTTCTGACAAGATTTAAAGAAAACAGCAACAACCCTTCTTCTCAAACACATATGATCAAATTTGTTTAAAGCAACATAAAGTACTTCCGCAACTAGAAACTACCATTATTGCTATTACTAGTGGTACGAAAGCTGCTTTGACAATAATGGCCTGTAATCCAATTGCCACTTTGTGTCATTACTATTATTTTGATCACTGGTAGACTGAAACTTGAATAAACAAAATATCCATCATTATGTGTGCATCCTTTAAATATATACTTAGGCATCTGCATAAGATTTTGCTTATTTGCTGTTTAGAGCGAGATAGACAAGGAATTCACAACAAATTAAAGCTGTGTGCTCTTGTTAAAGTAAAAGAGCAGCAAGCTGTTGTACTGACATTTAGGAAGTCTAATTTTAACCTGCCAGTGCACGCACCAGCAAAGGGTAATGTTACATGTAGCATAAACACTATTGGGAAAGAGTGAGGTATTTTGTTTGGAAAAGCTGCTAAACATAAACTCCTGGTAATCCAAGGAAAACAAAAGTTCAACAGGGAAAGAGCTTTGCACTCTCACTCTGTCCTACGTTGTAAAACAATAAAATGCCCAGATTAAATGAACTCCCATCTCTGTCCACAGAGTTTCAATATATCATCATTATTAGCTTATTGACATCGGGGTAGGCTGGCAATATAACTTTTTCTTCTTCATGTTTATGATTTTATGGAACCTATTTGCAATTTGTCCTATAGTCAAAGATAACTCTGCTACACAATGCCTCACTCCATTCCTACCTATCCATCTTCGGGTTACCCCATGGAAATTATTAGCAGTAAATAACTCCAAAGCAGATTCATTCAATCATTAAAGTTTTGATTGCACTTTTGGGAGGATCTTACAGGAGAGGCATCTACGTAAGTTCTACCAAGTTTTAAGAATTTTTTAAATCACAGTAAACTGAAAAAAACAGCCCCCAGCAGTCTTTCTTTGAGCAGGATTACCCTGTGGTCATAGGCAGTGTGTAGGTATTTACAAGAAGTGACTTTCAGCTAAAGGACTAGTGCTGATAGGAACACAGCCAAGGCAGTAAAAGCTCAGCTTCTGCAACGCAGCCCACCTACAGATCTTGAGGGGTTTATGTTTCTGGAAGTCTGGGTCAGCACAGCCACACTGCCAGCAGTATCCAGGCTAAGCTGGGCTCTTGCCAAAGGTACATGTACACTCACATGTGCAGCCACAGCACACTCCACTGTGGTGACTGAAACGTTCAGATGAAAGATCCTGGGGGAGTGTGACAAATTTACTCTTGCATGAGAAGTAATAGCATTGTAGCTACGGTCATTTAAGGCAATGTTTGTGGGAAGAAGAGGTATCTTTTATTAAATCAGCTGCTTTGGGAGAAGCAAGCAATAAAGCTGTTCATCAGATCTGACACAGATACAGCAATCTTCAAGATAAATATTGTTTGGGAACATTGTCTTTTCAGTTAACTTGGTTATGGTTATCAGTTCACCAGATGTACTCATGGAAATTGTGTGATCAAAATAAGGGACCAGTATGTAGATGCATAAACCCACGCAGTCAGTAAATGTCAGAAATTAAAACTAGCAGGGAGATAATTTTGATCAACAAAACCACTAACCTCTGATTAACCTCTGATTAACCTCTCAGTAAGAAAGACCCACAAAGACCCTTCCTTCAAAGGTTGAGCCTGGGAACTAAATCTCCTGACTCCAGTGGAGTCAGAGCTGTCATGGACTCCAGAAAGATACTGAGTTTTTAGGGCGGAGTTTCCACCCATCCTGTCTCCTGCTAACTCCTCAGTGCTCCAGAGGCAGTAGTTACCTCTCTCCTCATTTCTCTAGTGTTTGACATCCTGAAATTTTACAATTCCAGAATTATCCAGATTTTACAAGAACTAGCTTTTAGTTGTCTAGCATTGCTTAGGCACTTTATTTAAGTATTTTGCTTTTGATGATTCTATGGAGAGCTGTTTCATCCACATGAAATACAGAAGTGTAACTAGCAGACTGAACTGTACCCACATCTCTTCCCTATAACACTTCCCTAGTCTGTCAGGGCAGCTCCTAGGCTCCTTCAAACAATTAATTCAGCACTTGGCACGCCCGGCCTACAGCACTGTTTCATAACTCCTCTGATTTTCCATGCCATGCATTCGGGGAAGTGTACCAGAAAGTAGAAAAATGAGTTTATTTGAACCTTTGCTTGTTTGAGCCTCAGATCTTCTGCTGACATCTTAGTTTCACTAGTGCCTGTTTCAACAGAGCCAGGTGGGGCAAGTAGTGCTATGCTCATGGTAGCAGTATGGAGAGGGTAGTGCCCAGACATTCTGGGTCACATTGGCAGACAGATTCATGGCTGACATTTCATGAAGCTGTTTCTGTAATGCAGCTAAGGGGTGGAAGGAGACTGAAACAAGGCGACTGCTACTGCAGCACCTGTACCCAGAAGACCTGTGCGTAGTCAAACATTATATGAGTTCATGGGGGTGTGGAAAGCAATTCCAGCTATGCTTCGGGGTGAAACTAGCAGCTTTCCCAGAGGGTTCAACCTAGAATGGGAAAGAACTGACATGAGAGTTTCTCTCATTAGACAGAAACTTACTGCTGGGGAAAACTCACTGTCCCTTTGATTGCTGCCAGTCGACTATGAGCCAAACAGACATCTGCGTGGCAACCATGGCCAGTCTTTTCCTCAACTTAGGAGGAGGCAACTTAGAATCACAGAGTCACAGAACCATTAAGGTTGGAAAAGACGTCTAAGATCATCTAGTCCAACTATCTGCATAACACTACCGTGATCACTAAACCATGTCCTAAAGTACCACGTCTATACATTTTTTGAATGCCTCCAGGGATGGTGACTCCACCACTGCCCTGGGCAGCCTGTTCCAGTGCCTCACCACTCTTTCAGTAAAGAAATTTTTCCTAATGCCTAATCAAAATCTCCCCTGGTGCAACTGAGGCCATTTCCTCTTGTCCTATCATTAGTAACTTGGGAGAAGAGGCCAATGTTCACCTCACTACAACCTGCTTTCAGATAGTTGTAGAGAGCAATGAGGTCTCCTTTCAGCCTCCTCTTCTCCAGGATAAACAATCCCAGCACCCTCGGCCACTCCTCATAAGACATGTGTAGAGCAGGAGCAGGGAGGTGATCATGCCCCTGTACTTGGCTTTGGTGAGGCCACACCTTGAGAACTGCATCCAGTTTTGGGCCCCTCACTACAAGAGGGACACTGAAGTGCTGGAGAAGGTACAGAGGCGGGCTACCAAGCTAATAAAGGATTTGGACCATGTGTCATACAAGGAATGGCTGAAGAATCTGGGTCTGTTTAGCCTGAAGAAGGAGACTGAGGGGAGTTCTTATCGCTCTCTACAATTACCTGAAAGGAGTTTGTAGTGAGGTGGGGGTTGATCTATTCTCCCTAGTGGAGAGCGATAGGAGGAGGGGAAATGGATTTAAATTGCACCAGGGGAGGTTCAGGTTAGATATTAGGAAGAATTTCTGTACGGAAAGGGTTGTCAGCCACTGGAACACGCTCCCTGGGGAGGTGGTTGCGTCACCTGAAGGTGTTTAAGAGACGGGTGGATGTTGCGTTAGGGGGAATTGTTTTGTAGGTTGATAGGGCTGGGACAAAGGCTGGACTCGATCATCTTCTAGGTCTCTTCCAGCTGATTCTATGATTCTGTGTGCTCTAGACTCCTCATCAGCTTTGCTCCTCTTCTTTTGACCCACTCCAGTGGGTCGATGTCTTTCTTATGTTGTGGTGCCCAAAATTGAACACAGTGCTAAATCCCGTCAGTGCCACTGTTCTGTACATATCACAAGTGGGGTGACCGAGGGGCAGGATGAACTCCCTTCCCACTGCCTTCCTGCCTCCTTCCCGCTCCCTACCCGCTCCCTTCCCACTGCCCTCCCGCTCCAGTTCCCGCTCCCGTTTCCTCCCGCTCCTCTCTCCATGGTGCTGCAGGCGCGGCCCCGGGGAATCTCCGTCCGTGCCCGGAGGCGGATGCGGCTCCGGCGGCGCCGGGGATACCAGTTCCCTCCGCCCTGGAACAACAGCATCCCTCTCTCTTCCCCTGGGAGCGGCCACGGGAGAGGAGGACAAAGGGAGCAGTCCATCACGAAGAGGTTTTCTACAGACTGGTGATTCTGTGACTCTGCTGAGGGATAGTCCAGGTAGCGAAAGGGACAGACACACCTGGGGGCCGATACTGAGGTTAGAGGATAAGTGTGGCTAAGAACTTCCCTGCAGCAAGCAAATCCTCCTAGGAAAAGTGCTAACCGAAGGGAGGTGTGGCTGATTTATGTTTCTTCAGTTGTTTTGCCCAGTTAGTACAATATCCTTTTGCTGATCGAGAAGAGCAAAGTCAAAACAGTGTTGGTCAAGTTGCATCAATATAAAAAGAAATATACACTAGGATCAATAGCACAAATTTGGGAAGGGTGATCATGAGACATAGCCAGAATTCCTCTCACACTTTTATGGTTTAATTCCAAAGTACTCACCATTCCTCAGCAGACAGAAGGATCACTGTTTAGACTGATTGAAATGCTGATTCCAGCACAGAGACTTCTGTATATGCAGAGAAATAGGGTGCTAAATCTTGATAAAAAAGGGTTCTCCACTCTCACTGTTTGCCTCTCTATTGTAGCAAGCCTCTTTCCAAGTTCATGGCCTGCATTCTGGCATTAGATGAATAGGTCTGTTCTCTGTCAAACAAGATACTATGAAACACATGTTTATTCCCTAGAGGAAGCTTACAGTGCACTGGAGGTCGTGAGATGTCATGACAATATATAGCAAATGTTTTTGGAATCTCTTCTACCAGATATTATTGCCCACCCTACCCTCACCCCCAAAAGTGAAAGAAAAAAGTAAATTGAACAGTTCAGCTTAAGTAGGATTTAGTCTGAGATATAACAGATCTTATTAGGGTGGTTTCAACCAAGGAAAGGTATTGAGTCATATGCAGCAGAGCCACTCATGAAACAGAGAGCCATTAGCAGCCCCTAGCAGAACAGATAGGAACTGAAGGGAGGGTAACTCCCGAGTATCCGAGAGATCTTCCCCCAGGGAGCTCCAGCGGCACCTTTGCAGTAGATTGTGAGCAAAATGCAAGGCTTCTGGGGGGTCTTAACTTCCAGAGGAAGCATTCAGAGCTCAGGAATCCCCTGAGATGCAGGACAGCTCTGTGAAACCTGGACTTTTGGATCTCAGTGCTGAAACATAGGCTAGCGATTTTGAAGTGGTTCACAAGGAATCCTGCTGCCAAATTTTGTTTTCTCTTTGAGCTCTTTGTTTCCAAGATTTTAATCTATAATCTCTAAAAATTCGTTAGTCTAAACCACAATGAATCACTCTTTATTGCTGTTTACTCTAAAGACTGTCTGGCTCTGGCCAATTACTTGAACCAGAATGGTCCAGAGTTATGGGGCAGACCTACTGAGGGGTCTGCAGCCAGAAAGATACACAAAGGCAGTCCAAGAACTGCAGGGTTAGACTGTATGTGGTGAGCTGAAAACACTGAGGATGAAGGCTTTCACAGACGACTGACAGTTTTGGAGGAGCAGTTGATGGCAGGTTACACAGGACAGAGTCTCATATTGCTTTAAAACATGCAAGATTCCAGGAAAACATACGGCATTGCCAGTCAGCCCTACTTTTTTTGCTCTTGTTTACACCTGGCAATTTAAAAACATTTCTGCAGTCCTCTTTTTGTGCTACAACCCTTCTGTCTTCCCACCTCTGCACAGGGGCAGAGGTTACAATGCTGAGATCTTTTTCACTTACGTCAAGACCTGGACAAGAGTAAAGCTGCTTGTGCTTCTCTTCATTCATCCTCACAGATTTTTGCCTGGTGATCGGTCCCCCAGAGGTGATCTTCATTTGCAGAAAATCAATGAGGAAATCTGGAAGGTGCAAAGTGCTGCTATTTGCTAGTGTGGTTCCCATGCAGCTGGTGCAAGGATGGGAATGCAGAGCTTGTTATCGGGGCATTAATAACAAAGCTCTTTCATCTTCTAATACTCACACCAGGATAGATTGTTATCTCTACTTTGCTTTTAGCTTTCTTTGATTACTCCTACATAGCAGCAGAGAGTGTACTGCAAAATGAATAGGGCTCAGCAGTAATTGGTATGCAGCCAACGTCTTAAAATATCTCTGTTCAAACAAGTTTTGTACCCTGGTCTGTCTTGTGAGCACCAAGGTGGGTGAGGGGAGCTTCCTTGTAGCATGTGCCGAGAAGCCTAAGGCCAATGTACCTCTCCTAATCTTTTCAGCAGTCGTGCTACAAACAGAGCTTCATTCAAAGTTACAGAGATACAATATATTTTGTTTTTTTCAAGGGGAGAGGAGACCTGGCAAAACCAGCCATGGTAGGCAGATGTGTGAGACAAGGAGACTGAAGTACAAATCATTAAAGCTGATGGTTTTGGAACTCACACTGCTGAGATTTAAGATTTCAAATCTTTAGCCTTCTAGTACACACGACATTTTCAGGGAGTGTTGCAAGGGGAAGGAGAGAGGCTGAGCAGCAAATGGCTTGGGAAGGGGTATGGGGGAATGAGTGTAGCCAGTGGTCATGAGATGAGAAATTAATAATTAATAACTGTTGATGATAAACTAGCAAAGTCTTTCTGTTCCAGGCAATGCTCTAACACAGAGAAATGAATAGAAAGGCATAAAACCAGGTCAAAGGAAACAGAACAAGAGATGTTACAAAGAATGGTTTGTTGAGGTGGCACAGATAACCAACAACACTGAGCAGACATCTACCAGAATCTGTTAGTGTGGACCCTATGAACTGGCATTTAGCTAGCTGAGATCACTCAAGAACAAGGACGTAACTAAGTAGAATGGACCTTGTGGAACAAGATGATCATATATTTACTTCATGCCAGGTGCAAGACTGACAGGGGATGAGAGAATGTACTGGCCTGGAGAGAAAGCTGGAAAGCCAGATTCTTGTTCTGCCCCTTCAGTGATATTTTTATGGGATTGCCTAACCTGACAGTCAAAACGAGAAGGAAAACTGAATACTTAAAGATTCTCATGAATCTGCTTTCATAACAGAGTCATAGAATTGTCAGGGTTGGAAGGGACCTTAAAGATCATCTAGTTCCAAACCCCCCGCCATGGGCAGGGACATCTCCCAGTAGATCAGGTTGCCCAGAGCCCCATCCAGCCTGACCTTAAATAATTCAAGGGATGGAGCTTCCACCCCATCTCTGGGCAACCTGTGCCAGTGTCTCACCACCCTCATGGTGAAGAACTTCTTCCTAACGTCCAATCTGAACCAACCGATCTCTATCTTTAATCCATTTCCAGTAGTCCTATCACTACTCCACATCCTAAAAAGCCCCTCACCACCTTTCTTGTAGGGCCCCTTGAGATACTGGAAGGCCACAATAAGGTCTCCTCAGAACCTTCTTTACTGCAGACTGAACAACCCCAACTCTCTCAGTCTGTCTTCACAGGAGAGGTGCTCCAGCCCTCTGATCATCCTCGTGGGCCTTCTCTGGACACACTCCAGCACGTCCATATCTTTCTTGTGCTGTGGGCTCCAGAACTGGACGCAGCACTGCAGGTGGGGGTCTCATGAGAGTGGAGTAGAGGGGGAGAATCACCTCCCTTGACCTGCTGGCCACGCACCTCTTGATGCAGCCCAGGACACGATTGGCTTTCTGGGCTGCAAGTGCACACTGATGACGCATATTGAGCTTCTCGTCCACCAGTACCCCCAAGTCCTTTTCTTCAGGGCTGCTCTCAAGCCAATCACTGCCCAACCTATATCAGTGCTTGGGATTGCCCTGACCCAGATGGAGGACCTTGCACTTGGTCTCGTTAAACTTCATGAGGTTGGCCTGGTCCCACCTCTGCAACCTGTCGAGGTCCCTCTGAATGGCATCCCTACCCTCCAGTGTATCGTATTCACAGAACCACAGAATCACAGAATGTCAGGGTTTGGAAGGGACCTCAAAAGATCAGCGAGTCCAGCCCCTCTGCCAGAGCAGGATCACCTACATTAGATCGCACAGGAACACGTCCAGGCGGGTTTTGAATGTCACCAAAGAAGGAGATTCCACAACCTCCCTGGGCAGCCTGTTCCAGTGCTCTGTCACCCTCACAGCAAAAAAGTCTTTCCTAATGTTTTTGTGGAACCTCCCGTGCTCCGGCTTGCACCCGTTGCCCCTTTCTCCTGTCATTAGACATCCCTGAGAAGAGCCTGGCTCTGTCCTCCTGACACTCCCCCTTGAAATATTTATAAACATTAATTAGGTCACCTCTCTGTCGACTCCAAGCTAAAGAGACCCAGCTCGTTCAGCCTTTCCTCATAAGGGAGATGTTCCACTCCCTTCATCATCTTTGTGGCTCTGCGCTGGACTCTCTCAAGCAGTTCCCTGTCTCTCTTGAGCTGAGAGGCCCAGAACTGGACACAATATTCCAGATGTGGCCTCACCAGGGCAGAGTAGAGGGCCGGGAGGACCTCTCTCGACCTCCTTGCTACTCCCCTTCTAATACAGCCCAGGATGCCATTGGCCTTCTTGGCCATGAGGGCACATTGCTGGCTCATGGTCATCCTGCTGTCCACTAGAACCCCCAGGTCCCTTTCCCCTGTGCTGCTCTCCAGCAGGGCAGTCCCCAACCTATACTGGCACATGGGGTTATTCTTTCCTAAGTGCAAAACTCTACACTTGCCCTTGTTGAACTTCATAAGGTTTCTTCCTGCCAAGCCCTCCAGCCTGTCTAGGTCTCTCTGAATGGCTGCACAGCCTTCTGATGTGTCAACCACTCCTCCCAGTTTTGTGTCATCAGCAAACTTGCTGACAGTGCTCTCTAATCCCTCATCCGGGTTATTGATGAATATATTGAAAAGCACCGGCCCCAGCACTGACCGCTGAGGGACCCCACTAGACACAGGCTTCCAACTAGACCCTGCCCCATTGACCACAACTCTCTGGCTTCTTCCCTTCAACCAATCAGCGACCCACCTCACTACTTGGTCATCCTAGACCACACTTTCTCGGTGTACCTATGAGGATGCTGTGGGAGATGGTGTCAAATGCCTTGTATTATATATAATCATATCGTATTATATAATATATATATATATCGTATCGTATTATATATAATATATATTGGGTTTTTACTAGGTCCACTCTACCGATTTTTATACTTGGTATTACTTTTGTATCCAGATAAGATGTCAGACTACTCCTCTGCAGATACCAGTTAGACACAAAGATGTGTCTCGGGCTCATATTCAGGGCACCTCACACTGATTCATATTTCCAAAGGAAATGAGAGCTCAGAAGTTCTAAATTTCCGCTGCCGATGGAAATCTGCCAAAATCTCCTGTTATTTGAAGACTGCCTTTTCCTTCTTCACAAATGAACTCCTAAACAATAACACAGAATGTCACATAAAAGCCTTTCTATTGATGTTTCATCCTGCAAGCAGTGAAAGCAGCAGCCAAACCCCAGCCACTGAGAAATGCTGAAAGTGCCTCACTAGCCATATCTCAGTACAGTGTTTAATTAGATGACCAGGAGAACAGGACTCTGTAGCTGTAAACGGCTTCTCCACTGCAAGCCCACCAGAAGCCCAAGGTGCTGTCCCAGCCTGGCACCCCATCCCAAGCAAACATCACATCACATACTGGGCACTGAGTCAGCCACCTTTTTTTTAATAACCTGAGTAGTTATCTCACAAAGTGGGGAAAAGAGGTCATCTAATTAACTAAATAATCATTAATGGCATCTGGCTTTTCCATAGCTTATGTTTAATGGAAACATTCCACCTTACAAAATAGATGATACAATTATATTTCAGCAAAACCAATGCAATAGATAATTTTAATTTACACCACCTGTCAACATCTTCATGCCGCAAATAGTTTTGCTTTACTCAGTTGCTATTACAAAACCACCAGTATCATGCTTACTTAATATTGTCCCTAGAAACTCAGTTCTTCACAGAAATCCATCAGATTCAAGTGTCTGTGACTCTTGCACGTCTGTGTGCAGTAAGGCTCAGGTTCACTTTGAGCAGACCTGTTTGCCTGGCTTGTCGCAGGGCTTGCATCCAACAGAGGTTTTGAACCTCACGAGCACATCAAATCAAAGCTCCCTGCAGAGATGAATTTTCAGTGCAAAAGCCAAAGCTTCTTCAGTTTTCCTGATGAGCTGAGTGTGAGGTTGCTGAGCTACAAAATCTCCACATTAGATGTACCAGAGCTGGGATTTGTTGAAACGGTGGCGCGACCTGACCAAAAAGCCTCGCCAGTTGAGATGTCACCCAGTGTCCTAGTCAGAGCCCTTGACCTGAACTTTTAAAACAATGGCACCCACCACAGTCAGGGATGGGTTATGAGTGGAAGACAGAAAGTTTGTTGTCCTGCTTGCCAGGGATTCGGGTGAATTCCTGCTGAGTCAGAAACACTCACTGCTGTCCCAGCCAGATGACGGCAGCCAGGGCTTCTCACCCCATGGTCCCAGAGGATGAGCAAGTGCTGCAGGCTGGCACTGCTCACTGAACTCTTCCTACGACACCATGAACATGTCATGGACATCCTGCATACTCCCTGCCAACCCCACAGCCTTCATCTTCTTTGCTTTTCTGCCTCAGTCTACTTCTCCCAAGGGCATCTCCTGCTGAGATCACTGTATTACTCCTCTTGTATTTCTGGCCAAAGCTTGAGTCCAACAGCACAGGCTACAGAATGACCATCACATTACCACTGTCTCTGTCTAGGTGTTTGACACGGATACATCCTTTCAGGAGGTGCATGGAGCTCAGCTGCGTTGGAAGACAGGATAGTCAAAGGCAAATAAATAACCTACAGCTGGAAATGCGTGCCCCTGAGGGAGCAGGAGGCCACACAGGGTAGAGCCACCTTTCCCTAAAGCAAATGAGATGCAGCAGGTTGGAAATTATGAGGTTCAGTGCAGAGGTGTAGCAGGGAGCAAAGGGGTTATGCTTTTTCAGTTATGTGCATCTTGGCTGCTTTCCAGATTGTGGTAATGGTTCACTTTCACTCTCTGTGGCTGGGACACCCTGCACTGCCATAGCCATCCTTTGGGCTGGGCTTCACTGGGGATGCAGACACCCCCAGCCCATGGCTCACCTGATTTCCTTACAAGTGGTGAAGCTCCCCTGACCTGGCTGGTTGTGGTGGCCCTCCCCAGAAGCTGTGCTTGGTGTAGCTAGGGAGAGAGGTAGGAGGAGCATCCAAATCCAGCATCTCTTCCTGCAGAGAGCGGTTACCCTCTGTGGGCAAACTCCTGCCCAGACATGCAGCACAGGGGTGCGGTGGGCTGAGAGGGGGGTGGCTGCACGGGGTGGTGAGTCCTTACCCTTCCTCCCCTCAGCAGAGCGCTCTGTGTGTTAACAGGAACAAGCATAGACATTTCCAGCCAAGGTACTTAACACAAGCCTGTTTGCCAAGTGGCTTCGCTGTCTTTTTTGGTTAAGGTTAAGAGAAATGTTGTTGCTCAAAGGAGAAAACAAGTAGGGGTGTTTTCCCCCCTCACCCTTCCTGTCTGCAAACCCAGGCATCTCTGGTCTGCAGTTCCTTACAAACAAAAGACGGAGCTTTTGTGGAACCTGTTGATAAGAGATACTCCACACCACCCCACATCCCACAGATTTTTATTATTATTTTTATGTTTGCAATAATATGCAAATGTTTGAGTGCTTCCTAAGGTCACTCGCTAGTTGTGCTGCAGTGTGGTGATTACTGCAGAGACCTAAGCGCGAGCCCAGGGCAGAGTAAGGCATGGTTGGTTGTCTGGGCCAGCTGATGGGATTTACACTCAATCAACCAGATCTAAGTGTGCAAGACTAAGACACTCCAGTGAAAGGAGTGTCATGGAGATATGAATGGTTTTCTCTTGCACCCCTTTTTCCTGCAAGGAGACAAAACGAAGCCAAGGAAAGCAAATCTGATGTACAACGGCTGAGGCATGGAGCAGGCACAGAGCTCTCAGCAAGACACATGGGTCACAGCCACCCAAAATACATCAGACAGCTTGATGGAAGGAGATCATTAGAAGAGCAGAAACTGAGCTTGCAAGATGCAAGGCTTTGCTTTCACCTGCTGGTGACAATTCAGCTATCACTTTCAATACCAGAAGGATTTGGCCCATGTTCTTCGCAATCTCAGTAAGTCCAACCACTCAACTGGGAGAAGTCAGATAATTTCCAAAAAACTTCCAGCATTTTAATGGAAAGAATTTCTGGGAGCACTTATTTAAAGGAATCTGAGTGCTTTCAACCACTTGTTCTTCACAACTTTATCACCTTGTATAATTTCAAATAAAAATCTGTGTCCAGCAACAGAGTTCTATGTTGTGTCCACTTGCTCACAGAGTCCTGCAGCGACATGGTTACAGTTCATAATACTGAAGGGAAAGCTGTGCTGAACAAGGGAGAGGGACTAGGAAACAAAGAAATATATTTTAGGTGCACAAGACTCCTGAATAGCTCTTTAAAAGAAGGAGGAATGATGAAGGAAATTCTGTTTCCAAACAAGACTAATTTCTATTTTGCATGAGTCATACAAAGTGATTTTTAGAGCCAGAGACTTTTTCACTGGCATTGCTCACTTTTCTCAGTAAGCAAAAGAAATAACATTACTTCAAGGTCTGAAGTTCACTGGGTTACATCTGCTTTCATTCAATTCTACCAAGAACAATATTTTCTAAATGGATTTATTTCTCTTTTCCCCTTTTCTCTCAACATCTTTGCAGTCTTACTGTCTCCTTCATGCCACTAGCAGAAACAGGATCATAAACTAGTTCAGTGCTATATCTGACCTGGTACTGTTGCTCAAGTAGCATCAAATTTTTATAATTTATTCCCTCTTTGCCTCAAAATATCCACCTTCTCCTTTCTAAATAACCTACTGGAAACTCGCAGAAAAAATTCTCACAAGCTTCTGGTCTGCTTTTGGGTGTGTGCAAATGGACCAGCGAGGATCAATCCAATTTCCAGGATCTTTTCAGTTGGGATTAGGTAATGCATGACGTATAGATCGTATCATGTTGCAAAAAAAAACACCAACAAAACAAAACAAAAAATGCCAACACAACAAGTCTTTATAAAAAATAGCTGGTCTGTAAGATGTGAGATGGCTTCTGCTTGGCTCAAGCAAAGCCTCTGCTGCAGTACTGTGTCCAGTTTGGGTACTACACTTGAAGTAAGATGCAATCTCTTGGAAAAAGCACACAGATAAGAGCAACTAGAATCCCTCAAGTTTATGAAACATGACCTATGAGGAAAGACTGGAAAATTAAGACTGTTTAGTCTAAAGAAGAGTAGACTAACTGTAAGCACGAAAACATCCTTCAAATACATAAAAAGTGGCTGCAAACAGGAAGAGCATAATCAGTTCCCCATGTCCAGTCGCAACACCACAAGAAATGGTGAATCTGGGTTGCCACAAAGACAATTAGCAGTTTTAGCTTCTTTTGTGTCTATGGACAGCTTATCTGTAGCCCTTAAATTATTTTTTTTAACTCTGTGGTTGTGTTACTCTTGGTTACCTGAATCAGCTCAGCCTTATACCCCTGGTCAGTTCTAGCTGCCAGAAGTGAAACGTGCTCCCTGAAGTCCTCACCTCTCTCAGACTCCTCTTTGCAGCCTGCTTGGGTGGAAAGCCATAAATCAGAAAATTGAATGTGTAAAATATCTAAGGTCCACTTTGGTCTGCAAAGGTCTTTTAGTGGACTTCTTCTCTGCAAAGGTTGGTATTAAATCCTGTTGCACTTTTTAATATATGTTTCCTACTTCTTGTCTGGATTTGGAGTGGGTGTTTTGCTTCATGCTTGCAGAGAGAGGCAATTCTTTGAATAAAATTCATGTCCCCTGTAATACCTGAGATTTGCCATGAGATTGTAATCTCCTGTACAGAATAAGAAATACACATTAGCAATCTTGAATGGTGAGGGTTTCATAGTTCTCCTCTCTTCCTACCTCAGAGATGTTGCCCTGCTTCATCAGACACCTGAAACTGGATACAGATGAAGTGCCAAAATTGCTGCACTGGATCTTATGCATAGGTTTAGGATTTATCCCAGACCACTTTAGAAATCCGTGGTGTAAAATGCTGTATGTGAGCTATACGCTTTATAGGCAACAGGAACAGGGGATCCTGTCCCCTCCTAGGACAGGACCCATCTTATCCCAGGGAGACACCTATGCCAGGTCAGAGGAGAAGTCTAAACATGCCGTATGGATGATTTGTGAAGGTATGGATATACTGGGCAGGATTCAGCTGATTGCCACCCTGACTCAGCAGATATCTGCAAGCAGACCCTACCTTTCCTCAGATCAGTTGGGTGTAGTTCATACCCACAACATTCAATCCAAACAAGATTGCATATGGAGAGCCATTTCCTTCTTCCCTTCTGAAGCTAATTTTCCCTTATTTCACATCTCTCTTGCCTCCCAGTCTGTGCCCAAAGGAGAAACACTTTCACCAAAAGCTGCCTCAGGGGTAAAGCACTGAAGTCCTTAAAATGTCACCCTGGGCTGAGGAGTCCCTCTCCATCCCACATTGCTCAGTCTTCACTGAGTAGACCTTTAGCTGACCAGAACTCAAACTGTCCTCCATGTACAAAGCTGCTCCTTCCACAGAGCCTAGATGCCCCAGTGAAATCCATGTTCTTCTTTAGCCATAGTGCAGTGATGGCCGTGAGTACAGAAATCAAGTCTCTGATAGGCATTTGCCAACAGCCAGGATCTCACTCATGCAAGAGAGAACACCAGCTATTTAAAAAACTAAGTCCACCATTCATTCTTTTGAATAAACATAAGCCATGCTCTTACATAAACCATGTTTTTACATAAACCACGCTCTGTGTGCACACACACGTACATGCTGTCCCTTATTTTCCTTGTGAAGAAATAACACTATTCTCCTTGAAAGATGTTTCACTACTTACCAGGCTGGTGGAGAAGAAGCTACTGTGGGCAAAAAGGCTATTCAAGAGGAAGGGCTGGTTAAGCTCAGTTGTTCCGGGCTATATCACCACCAGGCAACTTTTGGGAATCAATGGACATTTTCATAAAGTGCTTAACAGTTAAAATGTACCAAGACAATATAAACCCTTTCCAAAGGAGTCCTTTGTTGAAATTTTGGCAGCATATCTCTGGCTGGAGTCATAAATTAGTCATCAGATAAATCAGTCATGCCAGCTATGAGAGTGATACCAAAATAAACAGAATGTTTTAGTCAAATCCATGAAACAAAAGGTTCAGCAAATCTTATTTAAAATTCCCCCATGTAATTGATGCATAATTAAGCTTCTAAACATGAATGCAAGTGCGCTGTTCCAGAGTATGTGACGATGAAGATTGTATCTTTGAAAGTAAATGGGGATCTCCGGATGCAATTAAAAGTAATTTTTGAATTACTGGTTCCAAGTTCCTACTGGCAAAATCCAAGAAATTCAAAGCCTGAGTCATTCCTAAATTACTGCAGTTTTTAAGCCAGGGAAACTCCACAGATTTTGGTGGAGTTTCATTAGACTCAGACTGAATCAGGCCAACAGAACTTAGTCCTGTTAAAAATGTTTTGTCAAATATTTTTAAAAGAAAATGTCATGATATAGAAAACAGATTCTATGTAGCAACATGGTTTGGAATGAGACAACATGACTGCAGTATCCCAGACACATTGCCTTAAGTAATCTACCCTACTAGGTCTAAAATACACAAACAACCTGAACTCTCTTGAATCCTTCTCGTCCTAAAATGCAGACGAAATAATCACAGTGGTAACATTAAAGTTATTCCAGCTATCCTTATCTTTATCTCATATATTACTCATTACTTTCACACAAAATACTTTAAAAAAAATATTTCTTTTACCCATGTCCTTACCCCACTCTTTGAGATGCCTGTCGGGCTGGCAAAGGACCCATTTACCTACATGGAATCTCTCAGCTTTGACACGAGTGTTCCACTGTCCTCCCATCCCATGCTTCTCTGTGCCAGTGCTTGCATTCCTCTCCCACACAGCCGTGGCCACCTCTGTCCTGCTCCACAACCCTCCTACACCAATTGCAGCTGATGATCATGTCCTCAGGCAAGGAGACCTGCAAGGGGGTGGCTTGAATATGGATGACCCATGTCTAAATATTGAAGCAATTCATGCATTTCAGCTCACATTGATGATGGGATTCCGAACAGAAGCAGTACAGAACAGAGAAGAGCAGACTCAGGGGGGAGGCTGTAGTCAGGTGGGAGTCGAGCTCTTCTCCCGGGCAACCAGTGACAGGACGAGAGGGCACGGCCTGAAACTGCAGCAGGGGAGGTTTAGGTTGGGTCTCAGGAGGCACTTCCTCATGGAGAGGGTGCTCAGGAATTGGGATGCACTGCCCAGGGAAGTGGTGGAGTCACCATCCCTGGAGGTGTTTAAGGAGAGGCTGGATGTGGCACTTAGTGCCCTGGTTGGCCAGTGTGGTGGTGTTGGGTCATAGGCTGGACTTGATGATCTCAGAGGTCTTTTCCAGTCTCAAAAATTCTGTGATTCTGTGTCTCTCAGAAGTAGTATTTCCCCTCCTTTCCACTACTGGGCACTTGTTTCTATAAGATACCTCTTCTGAAAACTAAAAACGCTCTTTGTTTGTGAAGTCTTAGTAGGACATACCTTAAAAGTAAAAGCCTGTGTCACATTTTGTCACTAATGTTGCATTCAACATACCTAAACAAGAAAGGACAGGTTGTCACCTCTGTGCACAATCACTCACCAAGTTACACTGAACAGAAACTGGGGAAGAAGCTTCAGTTGTATATTCTTTTGTGGAATATGCTCAAAGTAGAGAAATGTCACAATTCCTCACGGAAATGTAGGAGGCTTGTTGAGATTTGGCAACAAGGCCAACAGCGCTAAAATTTGACTACCTTACTTGCCTTTTACAATAGCTTGTATACTATTGAATTCCATATCTATGTTTTAACTCTAATAATAATGTTGCATTCTTTCTTTTGAAGGATCACACTGAAGTCAATACTGTATTTACGTCAGTAAGGCTGTGCCACTTTCATTATTACCAGGAACCACATAGATTTTAGAACTGACAAGGACTAGAAGGGAAATATAACTCCATAGGATGCTTAGGGCATTTGTGAATCTAATTCTGCTTCATGAGATATTTTCACTGCTTTGCTGATGGTCAGCTGTATTCACATATTTTGGGGATTACATCTCTCTCATGCAGTGCTCCACAAAGGAACTAAACACAGACATTGTGTTCTGTTCGCACTTATCAGGAACCACTGAAACCAGAACAAATGTTTATTATTTATTATTATGATTGGCTTCTAGGAGTACATCTTGTAATTGACACTGAGCAAACACAGAACACAAAGGACAGCTCTGTCCCAAAGCGTTTATAATCTAGGGAGCAAACTTCAAAAGAATCGAGTAGGTTTATGGCATAATGGAGGAGGAAGAAGGTGGAAGAAGATTGAGCTTGTTTGATCACACTGCATCACAAAAAAAAAAAAAAAGAAAAAGAAAAAAAAAGCTTTGGACTGGTGGGGTTTGTAGGCTTTTTGTCAGGTTGTTCCTCAGGAGTGCTGGGAGTTTCTCCACCAGTTACTGCTGCATTTTCCAGCTTGGAATCATTCCTGTCAATATCAAGAAGGTACAGCACCCCGGCTCTCCTTTTGAAACGTTTAATAGTTTATAGTTCTTTGGCATCTTGAAGAAAAGGATCAAAATGTCCAGTTAGACCGCACCCAGAAATGAGGTGGGAGCTGGAACTGTTTGTCGCAGTGTGACCGTCGGATAAGAAACCTCAGCGGTGGCAGCCAGGGGCTTAGTGGCCCCCGCTTGCGATGCAGTGCCCATGGGACTGTGCAGGGCATCTTCCTAGGCTGGGCTGTGCAGATGATCACCTGGCAAAGGGCAGAGTGTTAGGCATGGGGCTGGCATGGCCAGAGTGTTAGGCACGGGGCTGGCATGGCATCGGAATTTCTAAGCACTGGAAACTGGATCCAGTCCTCTCCATGTCTTGAGATGCACACAAAGCCTTGGTGCATCTTACCTCAAAACATTGTCTGATGATGAGAGGGTGTTTTGGGGTGGCTGATGAACATTGGAGCTAGAGAACAAGCTTCAAAAAAAAGAGGCTCATTATGGAAGAGAGAAAACTCAGCTCTGAAACCCCATGGCAAATTTCTCAAATTCTGTAATGGTTGCTGAGTGGACGATAGCACCGGAAAACTTTTCTGGTAACAGTACAAGAAAGGTTCACATGGTACTTCCACTCACCACTTTAGACAAGCCACATTTGAAATTGCTTTAACTCTTTTCCAAGGAAGAAATAATTTAAAGGCATAAAGTATTTGACTGTTTAACTCCAGTCTATTTTGCACAGATAATGCTTTTAAAGAGAGGGTTTGGACTAAAATAGAGTTTCTTGAGGAGAGGACATAAGACAACAGAGATTTCCTGAGAGAAAGATGTCTCTGACTTCTACTCTGTTCAAACAACAAATGTGTGGCTGAGAAGAACATGGTTTTAAACCAGAGCAGCATAGATTTAGATTAGACAATAAGAAGAAGTTCTTTAAAATGAGGGTGATCAAACACTGGAGTAGGTTGCCCAGAGAGGTGATAGAGGCCCCATCCCTGAAGGCATTCAAGGTCAAGCTTGACAGGGCTCTGAGCAACCTGATGTAGTTAAAGGTGTCCCTGCTCACTGCAGGGAAGTTGGACTAGACAATCTTTAAAGGTCCCTTCCAACCCACAGCATTCTATGATTCTAATAATATATGTAGGGAACAGTCATACAGTTGGATAAGACTGACATCTTGATTATACAGTAACCATCATGAAGGCAAAAGTCTCAGTGGTGGGAATTCCTCATGCTGTCCCTCCAAAATGATTGAGAAGGTCGTCAGTTGATACAGCCTGGAAAGAGATAAAGATAGTAGTCCTTATCAATAATGTGCTCTTAATTACACATTTTGAAACTGTGATTCTGTGATTTCCCCCTTCAGTACAGCTCATGCATCTCATACTGTCCTCTTCTTTTTTTATGTATTGGGAGAAACTAAACTGCAAGCATAGGAAGTAGATTTTGGTGTAGAGACCAGACTGGTCTTTACCATCCGAGCAGGATTGAGTTGGCCACTTATCCAAGCTTCTGTGTTATACCTAAGAAGAAACAGATGATCTCTTTCAGTTTGTGTCTTGCTTTTGTGATAATACTTCATTTCTCGTAGTACATTGATATGTATATGACAGAAGCTCTTATAATGGCCAGTTACAGCTGAAACTCAGGTCCAAAAAACAACCATTTGGGGAAGAACTTTAGGTAAATGCATCCAGAATTGGCTTGGTGGCAGGATTCAAAATTTTCATGTGATCCTATGGAGTAAATATATCTAGAAAATGGATTTTGGGATCTCTAAATTACTGTGCACACAGGAAACAAATCTTTCTCACCTACAGACCAAAAGGAAAGTGTCACATTACCCAGGCACAGGTGTTGCTTTTTTCTCCAGTTCCTCTCAGTCTTTATGCTGGCATGTTCAATTGGACTTTACTTGGAAAGAGGAGAAGTTCACAATGGATAATCCTTTTTGTCCTTGAAATGCCCAAGAATGTGAACCTTGTTGTTTGTTTGGGGATCTTTTCTATTAACTCCTGTTTCTATAGATTCAAAAGCTCATCGGGAAAAAACTAAAGTCGTTCTGTCACGATGTTCAAATCAGCGGCTAAGACATATAAGAGAATACAAACCCTGTCAGGTTTCCACAGCATGGAAACCATTATCAAACATTGTTTGCATGTTTCATTTGAAATGCTGCCTTACATAACCCTTGGACGTTAACATATGTGATTAAATTTTAAACTTACCCCCAGTACTTGTTAATCTGCTTATAGTTTCCCTCAGCAATAAGACTGAAAAGATATACACCAAACCTGATGTCATTAACTCAGGTTTATGTAAGTTTGGGGCATGACATCTCATTTAAAAGCGGGCTAGCACCAACTTTTATAAGTCTGGGAACTCTGGAGGAGCCTTAGGTGGGAAGTTGGGAACACCATGGCTGCTGTTGTCTAGGGCAGCATCCACAGTCAGAGCGCAGGGGATGCCAGGGAGCTAGGAGCAAGCATAAAAATATTCTTCCAAATAATGTGACAGAATGTGGAATAATTTACACACATGTAGTTTCAATAGCTCACGTTGTAGCTTGGCCAGCAATAAAAGAACCCCCATTTGCAAACTATGCTAACGAAGGACCGAAAAGTAGCACTTTCAGCATGGATCTGTGCAGATCCCTCCTGAAAGTATTCTGATGATTCAGCAAGTCAGTTTGGGGTCTCTGCTTTAGGGTAATTCCAGCAAACTTCACATTGATTTTATTGAGTGTAAAAAACTCAAGGTATACAACATTTAAGTACAGCTTCCTACCCAGGCAGCCTCCCACTCTGTCAGGAAAGAACTTAGATGGATTTGACATGGCTTAGCTGTACTGGCTGTTCATTGTCTTACAATGGTGTATGGATTTTTAATTCCTTGATGTTTAAGTTGTGTGGGTGTGCTGCTTTTTTTTTTTTTTTTTTTTTTTTTTTTTTGTAAAATTTGGCTCTGTTTGTCCTTTTCCAGGCTCCTACCATTTACAAATCTTTCATAAGCCTGTGAAGGCTTCATCCGTGGCACCAAATAAACCAGGCCAAACTGGTGCTCGGGATTGCTCAGGGCACACTCCCAGGGCAGATATGTCTTGGGGAGAGCCAGCTGATGTGGCCTGAACTGAACCAGAAAGTTGTACGACTGGCAATCAGAGGTTCAACATCAGAGCTCATTGCTTGGCCCTTCTTTCCCTAGAAGCATGCATGTACTGAAAATCGTGTGAACTGCTCTAAGACTGCTTCAAACATGTTATTTCATTGCAGGCTATCTATAGGACAGCTGCTTTCTCCCCATAAAACAACAGCTCTGGTCTGTCAGAAGCGTGGCACACAGGCGCATTGCTCAGGCTAAATGCCCACTGGGCAATTCTTGCCCTATCAGCGTGCCACTGAGACATAAAGAGGACATAGCAAGGGCAGGAAACTTCACTAAGTTATCAGATTTTTTTTTACCAAGTTATCAGATTTTGCTGCCACTTTGGATCTTTAAAAATCTTTAAGGTCTTTAAAACACTTTTTAGTGTAAAAGAAATTCTTAAAACAGGCCAGATTACAATGTCATGAATAGCACAGCCCTCCAAATATGTAGTATTTTAAAATCATCCTCTAAGATTTTGGCACTAAGTCTGTACCTAGGAATTTTTTAGAGAACATTTTTGCCTGACACTAGCAGATTAACACAATTTAGCTCTCGCTTCCTTTGCTCTGTGAGAACTTCCAGACTGGAATAATGTGAAGGGTATTCAAATCCCACTCAGTACTACGCAGGGACAAAGAGAACAAGCCAAGTGTCTCAGCTTGCGGTTTTGTACAGCAAGATCTGGTAGTCTGTTGCAGGAAAATTCTTACCCCTCTCTCCATGGATTCTTTGGATCTGCTTCCCTCTAAAGGCCATTGAGTGAATTATGGTATTGGCCTGAACATCAATCAAGTTTTGATGCAAAAGCAATTCTTCAGATGTACTCCTTATCTGGAGAGGTGTTTGAACTCTATGAAGGAGAGGAGTAAATACTTTAAGCGTTGCTTCTTGTTGTAAGAGAGCTTAAAAGAAATGAGATTTAAGAAGTCGTAGATTTTATCAACAAGCAGAGGTTTTAATGAAAATATTTATCTAAAATGGAGCCTAAAGCATGCATGTTTTTGAAGTAGTACCTTACTGCACAGTAAAGTGAACTACAAAGTCGAACTGGCTTGTCCCAGGCAGAAACCAGGGTCTGTCTGTCCCTGGTCCCAGCCCTGTGCTCAGAGGAGTAAGTGATTCTCTCCAGACATGCTCAGGTGTTTGACCTCTCAGGCATAGCTGCAGCATTGCTGCAGTTTTGTGTGATCCCAAGTAAAGAACTTTCCGATATAGTAGAGTTTGGGCAGACTACATTTTATCTCAAAAGGTTCAGCTGAGAAGCTCAGATGTGCCATGAAATTGAGACCTTAAATTGAGGAGTTGGACTCCCGCAGCACTCAGTGGATAAAGAGAAACCCAAGCTGAAGTGGCATGCTGAGAAGTTGGTCATTTTGTCTGCTTGGTTGGGGTGGGGAAAAAAAAAAAAAGGGAGCCTTTAAAGTTTACTTATTTGTTATTTGGACAGACTGTAAGAAATAGGATTATCTCTAAGCAGGCTTGTAATCTGAGTAACAAACATTGTCAACCAGCATTTGTGGTCAGCTTCAGCATAGTATAGACATCTCCACAGGAGAAGTGATCAAATTTTAGGTAAATTGAATAACCTTCTCCAGTTCTTTCCGCAGGGAGAGCACAGGGCAGTTACACTCCTGAACTGAATTAATTTGTGCCTGAGAGGAAGGCTCGTTTTACTGAGAGGGAAGGGAACAACTGAGGTGTTTAAACACAGGCTGTCTTAAAAGCCTTTAAAGTACCTGAGACTCTCCACAGGCCTGGCAAATATGATGAGGGAGAACCACAACTCACAGGCAGGGCACTGGAAGATGCCTTAGGCCAATTAAAATGGCATTAGCCACATACATTTATGCATCCGCATTGCTCCTTAGTTGTTTTGTCTGCTGGAATTGCCCTAACCAGAAGGAGCTGTCCTTTGAGATTGCTTCTTTCTCTCTCTGCAACCTATAAGAATCTGCATGACAAATTTGGGGTAAATCTTTTAGCTACAGCTAGCTGAGCTGCACCCTACCCCACTACAAGGAAGAAGTAGCAGGACTCCCTATTAATGCTTTAGCTCGCTCCAGGTGCAGAGCAGTGTCTCCAGGCAGCTTCGGGATGTTTGGGGTTCAGTTCTTAGAGACTTGAGTCTCCAGGTGCAGAGATACCCAAACTGCCACTGGGTCTTCACCATCATCACCATCATTTAGTTCACTTCCAGGATCTCTTTTGGAGATAACTAATTAATTTGACCAAAGTATAACCTGGGATGTAATCCTGAGGACAGCAGGCTCCACAGATTGGCTTTACCAATAGGCAACACCTTCTTCCACAACTGCCAACATACTATACTGGGATGTGAAAACCATTCAGCTTCACGATATAAAAACACTGAAAATAAAACTCCACCTTAGATTTCCTAATCATGTCTTAGAGCCATCACATCAGATCTGGAAGAGATCCAAACCAAATGATATGCAATGAGATCCCAGGGAATTTGCTTTTATGATAGCTAGTGGGCAGATATAAGCCACTCCATAAAATTTGGCCTGAGAGCACCATCTCATGCCCAACAACACAGAGGCAACCAGTATTTCTTATGCCTTTGGGCAGGTACCAAAGCTGGGCGTGAGCACAGTGTTCACAGCGGCCAGCCCAGCTGACTCTGCAGCTCAAAACGCCCTCCCAATCAATAGTAAAGCCATTGCTACTGGGGACCTGCTGAAGGTAACAGCCAGAACAAATTGAAAACTAAGCCACCTCAGTGATTTAGTACTTTGAATTAGATCTGAATTCTGAGCTACTGTATCATTTTATGAGGGTGCACCTCCTCTTTCTTCAAGTTGATCCTGAACCTAGTTTCAGTGTTTCTTAAAACTGCTCATCTTTGCTTTCTGCATCCACACAGTCCACCCTGCAATCTTCTGTGCTTAACTCCTGCTGTTAACAAAGCTGTTGCCACGTGCCTTGCACTTTTTGAGGTCAGCCCAAAAATACAAAAGCCTATAGAAGCAAGACAGCCTTCAAACTTAATAAATGAGAAATTGTTAAAATATGTGAGAGAGACGATATTGCTAAAGGTATTTTGAAACAACTACAAGACATTAGACATAACCAGTTTTGCAAGAACTGTGTCCAGCATATCTGCAGAGTCTAAACCTCTGTGAGACACTTCTGTGAAAACAGAGGACAACATCTAGTAAAGTGAGATATCCTGAATACAGCTAAGTATTATTTACAGAAAATATTATGTTCTTCCACAGATGATGGGGGCACAAAGACGTGTTAAAAAGGGAAAGGTTGTAAGATAAATCTTCTACCAGGAACTTGTTTATAGAAGGAAGTTATATAAAACCAGTAAGATTTTATCACTTAGAGACATGAAGTGGCCTACAACAGTAGCTCAGTGGAGCAGAATAAGGAGATAAACAGGTTAGTAATTAGGTTCAATAGGAAGCATTCTTCAGAGTATGGCTGGTTTGGGGAAAAACTGTTCTCAAAGATATATGACAAACATCAAAGTCACTGAAAATTAGCCAATCAGGGATTTCTTGTCCACTTTAGTGTGTAACAACTGCAAATAATTAATCCTATCTCTCCCCAGTCAGGTAGATCACTAGACTGGAAACTAGAAAAAGATATTGCCTTCTTTCACTTATTGTATGATTGGAGGTATCAGGTTGTCACAGCTGAAGATGGAAAACTTCTAATATCCAGAACATGGATGCAAAGAAGACAATAAGAATTAAATGAGCTTCTGCTCTTCCAACTGTCAGGAGAAAGAAAGAGGCAACTCTCCTCACCTACCTCAGACAATTTTTGGATATGACATCCCTACCCCTCTATTGTCTAGAGAGAGCTTTGAGAATTGGCATAAACAACCCCCTGAAATTTTAGTCTGCTCAAGCTGGATGAGACGATACACATCTTAACAGTGCAAGTTTCTTCAGCGGTGCTTCATCCTGGAGCTAGGATGACCACCTCTTGAAAGGGAGGTTTAGTTACCTATCAGTGACATTGGCAGGTGATCAGCACATGCTATTTGTAGTGGTCATTTGGTACCTGTGCACCTTCCATAGCTGCCTGCACAGATAAGTTTAGCTCTATAATCTGACAGCATTGGGTGTACAGCCTGTGTTTTATGTTCCCAGTCTGCATCTCAGAAGCGTGGAATACAAGGGAGTTGCAAAGCTTAATTTTAGCAAAGGTTTCCAAGAAGTAAAGTACCCCGTACTCAAGTCAAACAATAGTCTGGTAAATCTGAGAAACAAGTTCACTGAGGCACAATTTGGTTATCTTAGGAGTGGTTGGTATTACATCGGTTACCCGAAGTATCACAACAAGTGCCTCAGTTGAGAACTGCTGAAGCACTACCAAGTCAGGGCCACCAAGACTTTTGCCTCAGCTAAGCCCTTTAGATAGCACAGAGCCATAAACATTATCCCACTAGAGGGGCTCCCCTCCCTCATCCCAGGAAGAGGTTAGAGTTTAAATAAAGTTTTAAATGTTCCTTACAGAAGTGCCTCAGTGAAGTGCTCAGGGTTAGGGAAATGAATCTGTAGCATTTACGATGTGCATTGCTCTGCAGCTTTGCCCTGTTAGAAGGCCTGAGCAGAAGGTGGGAGCAGCTGCACACACTAGTGCTGGGATGTTCAAACATGGGATTCCTGTAGATTCCCAAGTCCAGCCTGTTGTGCATTGTCTAGTAGATGTCAAATCCTAGATAATGTTAGGGAAGGTTTTAGAAAGGGAAAATGTAGTATATTGGTCAACTTAAAAATCTAATCACAAGGAAAAAAAAAAAAGGATAAATACAGAATCCGTTTAGAAAAGAGACAAGAACTGTTCCAAATACTGCAAGGCGCAGATGTGATAAACAAAATTATATGATATGAGGAAAACAAATGCTTTCATGTGCTCAGAAGGACCACTGACCACGTCACTTACTATGATTTACTTTTAGTTCTGCTGAAAGGCTGAAATGTAATAATATCTGGAGAACTGATGCTTGGAAGGTCAAGCAGACTAATAATTCATCAATTCCAAATAATAAAAGTAGCATTTACAATGTACCATCAAGAAGACCAGACAAATATCTAGGGAAAAATGAACAGATCTGAAAAAATCAATACCGTGTTGGCCCAGCTTTTTATAACATCAGGCAAAAAGTGGAAGAACACCTCCCACATACGCAGGTCTCTCCCCTGCAAGAGCAAACGCATGACTCCTGCCTGGAAAGCAACGTGCTGCCCACTGTCACTGTGAATGGAGCTGACCTTAGAAGTGACAGCGAGGCACAGCTCTGTGGGACCTTGTGGGAGGGACACAGATGGCCATTTTATGCTGTTACCAGCACATTTGTTCTGTGCTCCTCTCTCTCATCAAAACGGGAATGAGTCCTTGTGTCCAGAAAACTCTCACAGTCATTTTACAATTTCGGTGCAGCTGAGACACGTGAATCATCAAGAGCAGACAATGATGTTCCTTGAAATCTGAGATGCAATATCATAGGGGACATATAATTTGCCCTGCAACATCTGAAACTCTTCAACACAACACAGAGGTAGTCAACGCATCTGAAAGAGAAAAAATAAAGAGTAACTAGGTGGGGTGAAGCTGAACAAGCCAAGACAGAGAGAAGTGATCCATATTCCTGGCTTAGGATTGTGAAAGGGAAAAAAATAAGCATGCAGGAAAAACAAAAGTGATGACAGCAGAGTAAAAATATATCAAAAAACTTCAGGTAGGAAATGAAGCAGGTGAAAAGCCATTCCTTCCCCCACAGAGATGCTGTGAAATGTGAATGAATACCTATAAAATCCCATCAGACAACTTAACTGAAGAGTATCATGATGGTTTGATCAATAAATGCTCACATCTACTCACAGGGCAGAGTTTGCAGTAGCCCTTTCCTCGGAAAAGTGTTCTTTTTAGGGCAAAACCATTCACACTGGATCTTCCCTACTATCTCATCAAATGCCAAAGAACAGAAAAAAAACCCAGACATTTCCATGCAGGTCACTTTGCAGAGAATATGTTTGTCTCAAAAATTCTCACCAACTCCTCCCATTCCACAGCAAAAATGTAGCAGTCTCTTGATAAGTAGCAAGAGCTGGTCCAGAGCTACTCCCAGTGGACATCTTAGAGGTATAAATTAATCAGCTCCCAATTCTGCAAGCATCGAGTGGTAAAGCCCTCACTCATCTCCCTTCACTACTGCCCCCCAAGCACCAGAAGAACCCAGTACTTGACCAGAAGTATCCTGCCATGTCTTCCGCCCAAAAGTAGTGAATGGCTCGATCAACAAGATCTGAGTCAATAGACACCTGAAGAGGTGGCTGCAATTCAACTGAGGGCAGCAAGAGGACCTGCTAAGGCAAACACATTCCAGATGGCTTGCAACACAGTGTGAAATTTCACCCTATCATAAATAACATAGTAAAGGAATATGTTGTATTTCCCAAGGTACTAGTCAGACACATCCTTTTCCCTAAGCAGCAGACATGGACGAAGCATAGCACCCCAGCTCCTTAGCCTTGAAAGGCAGATTGGAGGGATTCCTGCTGCGAGGATCACCATTCTGCTGGCTGCCTAGGTAGAGAAAGAAACTCCAAAATCTGCATACTCTGGCAGTCAGGGCACACACAGTCAGCAAAATACAGAAATCCTGGTAGCTACTGAGAAGTCAATCAACAAGGTTATATTCCCTCTCCTTTCCTGATGCATCCTTTTCAGCGTGCTCTAGCCATCCGCAGTACAATACCTCGATTTCACCACAATTTGAGGCTATACACTTCCACACACATAAAACCCAACCTACTTGTTATGCTGAAAGCAGAGTTTTTGATTGTGTCTATACCTTATTCGTCGATGACTGGGCTCATCCAACCACAGCTGGAGCAGGCACTAAAAGAAGCAAAATCTTTCCCAAATGTGACCGCAGGGTCTATCCACAGACAGGTGACGCGAACCGGTGCCAAACCCTGGGCATTATGTGCGATTTATCGCCACTGCAGAAGGTTGCTTTTCCAGAGGTGCACAAAGTTACTCATTTCAGCGGCGCTACCTCTTGAGTTGAGCAGTGCTTAGGAGGTGAGACTCATCTCACTAATTTTAGTGAGTCTAAAGGAGATGTCTAAGGCAATCATCTTAAGCTCCCTCTGTAATAAGTTGAAACAGACAGGTCTCCCCAGAGGGCAATTCATATGAGGTCAATGGGCTAGACTCTGCCAAAGATATTATGACCAGGGTTAATACATGTTATTAGTCTGTCAGCAGTGCAAAGAGTAGTTTGTGATCTTTCCAATTTTAACACAGTAAATCCGTCTGTTGATATAAGTGTTACTTTGCTGTTTGCATGCTGATACCTAGCCAGCACTCAACAAGCTTCTGAGTGATCACGCATCTCCAACACGTGAGTGCACAGAAAGCAGATACCCTGCAGACACTTCTGCTGAGAGCACACAGACTAGGGACTCTGGTAACAGACTGCTCCATTTCAACTTATGCTGCTTAAATAAGAAGTTTGAAAGTGGTATCATTCAGCTGGATTGGATGAAGCCACTCAGAGACAGGAATGTGCAGATCCCACCTGGAAAACTGTCCACACCTTTCTCATGCCCCTTTTCATACAGGTTTCAAGTTTCAGACAATGAACCTCCCACATAAGTGGGCGAACCGTCAGCTCCCTCTTTTTTGATAGCCAAAATTACCTTTCTTCCAAGGTCAGACTTGCTCGGTCCAACCATTTATTTTTCTTGCGTTATCCATCTGACACATTTTGGCTTGTTCAAGGAGATGTAGCCTGGGAAAGTGCCATTTCTTCTCACAAATGAAATAATAATTGCTGTTTGCTTTCTTGTGACTGGATATAGGATTTGATTATGAACCCCGAGTTGCAGAAATCTTAATAGCATAGATGCTAATCAAGTGATGTCACTGTAAAACTGCCATAGTTGAGATCATATTCAAACTTGTCAGGTTGTTTTCTGCTCTGGGTTTTCCAGATGAACAGATATGGATAGACTTTTTAAAAAAAAATAAATAAATGTTTGGTTTCATTGAGCTTCAATGTACTCACTTGGGAGTTGTATTTCACAAGAGACTACAGTCTGGCTGGTAACCTCATCAGCAAATAAATTCACAAATCAGGAACCATATGTACCGGTACTTGTAAGTGATCAGAACTGAAGGAACAGTCAGTATCTAACAAGTTGTTCCTTGTGCAAAGTCTGCTCTAGGAAAATGAGAGGAGTTCACTGTAGAGGCATCTCTTTTTTTTTGACATTACGTTAATGTGCCCAGCATTTTTTCCAGAAGAGGGCGCAAAAACTTGTCTCCAGCAATACAAAAGAACTACGGTTGCTGCCAGCCTGAATTTGTGAATGCCAAAACCGCTTCAAACTGTTTCAATTGTAAATAATGGGATTTGACATTAAACGTAGTAAAACCCCCATCCCATGGCAATTACAATATGGATGACTGCATATGAATCTGTCCATCTTGGTTCCTTTTACAGTCAGTAACAGGGAACAGGCGATTCCAAGACACAGTTCATCCCATTTCACCCCGTATTTGATCCACTGATGAGCTCTCCAAACTCCTCTGATTATATTGCCTGGAGTTCCAATGACTAACCCAGTCGGGGACATGTGTACTTCAGACATATAAGTTAGAGAGAATGCCCCCCCTTGCATTTGCCAGGTAATACTCCACAGTGACAGTATGGGACAGAGCCACCAGTTGTCATATCACATTCGTTGCGAATTTAAGTGAACTTACGCAACTTCATTTGCGGGACTGTTATCCATGTTGCAAGAGAGACCAAGATGAAGGGGCACTTGCAGAGGTGCTAAAGAAGTCATGATGAAAAGTGCTGGCAAGGGAAGGGAGAGGAAAAAGAGTGTCGCTGCGGTTAGACCACACTGTTACTTACGCCAGCTGCCACACAGATCAATAGCTCTGTTTGTTCACACCATCAATCCCTGTTACCATTTCACACGGCCTTTGTCAGCGCTCTTTAAACTTCACAGACCAGTAGACCTTGAGGAGGGGTTGAAAGCTTGAAGTAAGCCCTTCCTGCTAAGCCTTCCTCATAACTGTTCACATGAAAATGAACAAGCATAGATCATTACTCAAAATAATGACTCATTTCAGAGATGTACATGCTGTGTAGATTGTATCACCTCCACTGACACGATACAATCTTCAAACACAGTCCTTCTGTGATTTATGTATTCACAAAGACTTGCTTTCAGCTCGAAGATGTAACCCTGCCCCTTAAGCATATATGCAGCAGTCATCACACAAAACCACTTCTGTTAAGGTGTCTGTGCACACTCAGGTGCGAAACAAGCATCACTTGTCTAGCTGTGGTCCAGTCAGATGGGGAGGTTACACAGCATGCCCTCCTGTTGTCTCAGCCTACAAAGGTGGGGAAATCTTTGCATTTCTCTGGGGTTTCCCATCTGAAGATTGCTTCCCAAGCACAAATGCACTTTAACCTGTCCCTTGCTCTCATCAAACAGGGATAGCTAATAATTATGTAGCGATATTGTCTTAGTTTAAGAAATCACAAAATAAGTGTAAGAGAAATCCATAAGCATGCTAATACATAAAGCAAAGTCAACCGTTACTATCACAATTTAGAGATCCTTCCTAAAATGGGCTTCAGAAAAAGGTTTGGGAGCTGCAGAAACAGCATCCACAGCTGCTTCACACCTACATTAAAATACTCTGATATTAACATAATCTAGTCCCTGCCCATGGAACTAAATGATCTTTAAGGTCCCTTCCAACCCAAACCATTCTATGATTCTATAATAATAACAAAGTAAATCCCTCACTGATTTGCCTCTTATGGTGTTGATCCTTCACTTCTTCCAAAATAATAATAAAACCCACCACTATCAGGCTCATAATGAAGAAAGAACAGTTGGCAATTGGTTTTGGATGTGAACTATGTAATGAGTTGGTCATGAGCGCACATAATTCAAATAAGAGTGTAAGTCACTGGATGCACAGTGCAGAAATAATTGTGCAAACCAAGGGCTGGCTGTTTTGAAGGAAGACATTAGGCAGAACAGTACTACAGCAAATTTAGGCGAGCTGGCAACTTCATCCTTTTAATAGAAAATCTAGCAAGCTCTAACAATTACAGATTACTCCAAAATTGCACGCTCGAGAGCATGATTATACAAGAACACCATCAAAGCTCTGCGTATTCCCAAGCTTACAAATATATTGGGACAGTAAAGTCACTGAAGGTGATGGGTCGCTAAAGGGAAAAATACTCCATTGTAACACTACAGAGCATTCCCACAGAACACTCTCATTATTACCCATTTCAGTATCAGGAAGAGCTTGAGATAGCTTATCTAGTCAGGCATGACTGCTGCCATAAATGCAAAAAGAGGAATCGGCATCAAGTACTGGAAACCAACAGGGAAAGAAACTCAGAAACACCTCTCCAGTCAACACTATTGCATCCCTGTGGAGATGAGGAATGGAGATTATTCAAGCACCTTTCTTCCCCCATTACAAAACCCCCAGCTGTTGCACAAACAAACCAAGCCAGAATGTCATACCTCATCGTAACCCACTGTTTGAGTGGAGCTGATAAAAGAGAGTGACCCACAATTCACAAATGGCTCAGTTGGGAAATCTTCTCTAATGGATTAAACACACTAAAGAAAGTCCTTACAAGTAAGATCACAGAGAGTGCAGAAGGAGGAGTTAAAAAAAAGTACGAAAAGAAAAATCCTAATGAAATTAATGTCCTGGTGGGCATTTTTAGAAGGTTTTACAGCAAAATACAAAGAGGTACCTCTCTGTTTTGCAAGCAAATCTAGATAATCCCTGATAAGGCTGATGAATTGTTGTAATTATTACATGCTTATCCCGCTTCTAGTAATGAAAAATCCTAGGGATATACAGGTGGTGGGTAGTAGTATGTCAAAATACCTAATGCAGAAGAAATTCTGTGAATAAGGAGAAGCCCTGAGATCAGACATAATTTGTGGTCAGTTGTAGATTTTTGTAAGGAGAAGGAAAAGAATGTTTTTATCTGCAAAGGGGAGAGTGTGAGTTACTCTAGTCTTCTCTACTTATCCTAAATATTTCTTTCCCTCTTGTTATTTTATGAATTGGCTTTATCAGCTTGTAACGGTAATGCTTACTTACTGAGCTGTAAAGGTGTTTAAATTTGTTAAGAAAAGATGAAAAAGTGGTTGTTGGGTTTGTTGGCTAATAATTTTTCTCCTGTATCAAGGCAATAGCAATTTTGATAAGAGCCTGATCTCTCTTTCCTATTCTTAGACATGAGGCAGGGATATAAAGAAGTCTTTGTGTCACATTCTTCCGGTGTATACAAATACATACATATGAGTGTGCGTATTTGCTTTGTTCTAACATTTGAGGGCTTTTCTTTGTGAAAGATCAGTGATTGGTATTTCAGTCCGTTTCATAATCTGCAGAGCAAATACTGCTCTTGGAGATGCACGTCCTAGTCTAATGGCTTTATTTTATTTACTCATGTATATTAATATATTCAGTCATGCATATGCCACATAAAGGTCTAGGGATAATTTCTCGGCATGATGAGTATGTGACGAGTCCCCTAAGCACAACTACATGCTTTGATGTGCTCAAGGGAGGGCTTCCTTCGCTGAGTTTAAAGTTCAGAGGTTCAAAGGCACTTCTCATTAGAAATTAACCATGACACTTTAATAACGAGAAGGGAACAACCTACTCCACGCCTGAAAAACTTGGCATGGGCCCTCCTCACAAGCCAACAGACACTGGCATGCTGAGAAGTGTCTCACAGAAGAAAGGTTGAGTCCAGCGGTAGCACAAACAGACAAGTGACCTCTTACAGTACTGCCTTGGAAAACACGGCCCCTCAGCTTCTCCCAGGCTTGTTTGGAGAGCAAGGTCTGCAACATGACCTGTAAGGGGCTTCATGTACAGGTTTCTGTATTGCACTGACTGTGTGGTAGATATATAGCTGAAGATCCAGACGGATGCCCACCCTTGGGGCATCATTCAAGCTCCAGAGAGTTCAAGCTAATCTTTAACTTTCCTATCTTTCTGGTGTGGCGTAGAAACCCCTAAGCTGATGGACGAACGTCGCAGGTTAATCACTGAAATGCAGCTGGGCAAAGAGCCTGTCAGCTGTTAGGCACGCGTCCAAGGATGCCACCAGTCCCTGCCAACAGCCAAGACACACACCAGCGCCCGTGAGGTTCACTGGGTATCTGGGCAGTTTCTGCTTGCAGGAGACGCTCGCCTGTGGGAGCCACTGCTGCAAATGTGAGAGGGGCAGAGGGACGAGGGCTGAAAATTCAAGGATGCCTGTTTGTGGAGCCACTCATGCCATAACTTATCAAAATGAGAGGAGGCAGCCAATGTATATGGTTAGGTGAGAGGCCTGGAAGAGCACGGATTGATACTGAGCTGGTGGAGTGGGCAAGCAGGGGCTGCCCAGTCATTGTTTCAGGAGTGAGGTTTGCTAGAAAAATAAGAGAAATAATTTGTTGAACTCTGTTTAACTGTGGCTTTTCCCTTCTATACTTCAAACTCAATCCTTAAACCCCTAATTTCTGTCACTTCTTTGTTCATACTGTGTAGAGCTGAGGCATAACGCCTGCCTGAGGCTGGTGACCTTCAGCCAGCATCCCCCCAGAAGCAATGGCTTGAAACACAGCTGCTGTGGGCTCTGCAGAGAGACCCCGCAGGCAGGCAAGGGAGGCTCATGCCTTGGATCCCAGCTTGAGCTTAGCTCCTGTTTCAGATGGGAGGAAAACTGAAACTGGTTCAGGCACGTGATCCCAAAATCAGTATTTTCAGAGCTCAGGGTATGTGACGTGTCACTGGAAAGTGCGTGGTGAGGACAATGGCTGGCACAGGACCGAAGCTCCACAAGGCTCTAGTGAGCTCCACCGCTGACCAGCCTGCCCACGGGCATTCATGGGCTGAAGCTTACACCTCGAGAAGTCCCTCTAGGTTCCCTTTCCAGGCAAGCAAATTCTTCCCATAAATCTGCACATCTTCCAGAAGTGCCCTGTATTTAACGGGGCTGTGTAAGTTGGAGGTGGGGCAGGTGGGTGGGATTTAACACTGGGAAATGAATTTCATGCATGATTATATTTTGCATTTCATGCTAAAGTATGGCATTTTGCGTTAACAGTATATCCAGCAACAACACAAACACTTCCTCTGGCTGAATTTTAACACTTGTGTCAACTTCTCGAACGGATGCAGCAAGCCTGTAGCTTTTGCATGCCCAGGTTACGTCCTAACTCTCTCATACTAAATCAGGTTTTTCCCGTACGTACATAGAAAAGTTAACACTTCCCAGAATACCACGTGAAGAATGCTCCAGGCCATCTTTCCAAATAAACCCTTAATCCTCAAACATCACTGAAAGTCATTTTTGTCAGTAGTGTGCCATCCCATAGAAAATAAAAGAGCAGTCACTACAATAAGCGCTGGTGTTTCCAACCTCACTGTTTGGCATCCACTGTCATTTTTATTTTGCTGGTATTTGTCAAGCAATTTACAGTAAAAAGCCAACACCTTGTCACATGCAGACTTCTGAAATACATGAATTTGCTACTGGAAGGTTTTCTGATTCCTGTCTACATGTAGTACACAAGATAATTGCAACAAATACCAGAAAAGGAAAAGAAACTAAACTTTCCCAGAGCTGGCAGAAAGTAAAGAGGTTGCTTTGTTATCCCATTTTCTTCCACTTTACAACTTTACTTACTTGAAAAAAAAAGTGCAGTGCAATATTTAAATCCACATAAAAGCTTTACCACCAAAATCAGAAACACTGACTGCGTGCGTGAGGCATCATCCAGTGCTGCAAACTTTCCTAACTCTTTGAGAATTTCTCCTTTTTTAAAAACTGAAATGCATTTCTGACATAGACTTTGGATAGTTTTAGCACTAAATTCTCAAAAGTGATTCTGCTCTTCTTCACCTGATTTGAAGCTAAAATCAATGAAAAAGCTAGAATGAACACTTAAATGAGCCACTGAAACAGTCAGCTGAGAAAAAGAGGAAAAAGTCAGCTTGAACAAAGAGGAAAACACGAAAACACAGAGCATACCTGAATTAGTGGAAAACACTTTATTTCTTTACAAGGACAATGGCAAGGTACTGCAATGTAATGAAAGAAAAACACTTTCAGCATGGGAACATGAAAGTGTTAATGTAACAGGCAAAGCACATTGTGTACTTGGCGAATGTCTTGTTGGCTACTCTGGACTGTGACCCAGTCACCATGAACAGTCCAGATGAATTTTCTCCTAGGTAATAACCCTGCTTCATTTACTACATGCAGTAGACACTGGCAGACTATTTTCTCAGGAGTCTGTGTGCGGGCGAGACATTGCACAGAGGAATAGGAAGATCCCGTGCTGCACACAAATTGCACACAAAATGAGCCAAGCTAAAAAAAAATTCTGAGTACTTTCGATCACTTTGATTTTTGACAAGGCAGTGCTCTCAGAGGATGGGAAAACAGTGGGAACCTGAGCATACCCCCCAGCACATTGCATGCTCCCGTCAGCATCTCTGGTTTTAGGGCTTTTTTTTTTTCTCCTCAGGTCTCATTACTGTCACTTTTATTTGTGATCCCTTAAGCTCAGCAAGTTTAAATGTGATTTTAAATCTGTCCTCTTTATCCAAGAGTTTCTGCACCTGTGGGTAGTCCCCACTTTTCACTTCTGTCAAATCAGTCTGACTATTGCTTCTGTTTCAAATACACACAAAACTTCAGAAACCAAATCAATGTTCTTAATTTGCAGGATCAAGGAAGCAGTAGGATCAAAAGAAGCAGCATTGCTAATGGATTGAATGCACGTTAATATCAAAGTGTTTATAATTTTTTTTTAAATCTATACTGATCAAAAAAAGTCACATATTATTTCCTTATTCCTTTTGTTTCTGAGTTGCTTGAGCATGTTGATCTAAGTCAGCTTTTAACTCTGCTTTGTCACCATGACCTTTTTTGATCCCAGCCTGTTTGCTCTTAAATTAAGTCACGTTACAGAAGCTCCTTTGCTCCAAGTTGTGGTTTTCATGCTCTTGGTTAAATGCAATCTTTCTATGTCACCAGCTGGGACAAGTGGTGACTGATAAACAGTGGGGCCAGAGATAGTAAAACACAGCACTCTGTTCATGGCACAACCCTTCCCTGAATAAACAAGGGTCCGCTGTTGAAATCAGGGAGAGGAACCAGAGGAGGACATGGGGAAGAGCTTCCTTGGAGATGGAGACACTGGCAGGAAGGTATAAGGCAGAAACTCACTCTCACCTGTCTCCCCTTCCTCCCAACTGGAAACTGGGACAAATTTGTGCTGAGGGCTAGGCTGTACCTAAGCAGGGCTAGGTACGAAGAGTCTGGTGTAAATTATTACCCATCCTCTCCTGAAGCTTATTTTTGCCCCCGCCAGGGCCTTTGCCATGTCCACCAGTTCTTTCACACCGCGTTAGCTCCCTCACCACTGCCTCCAGTTGCTACCACCCCCTATTATCTGAAGCACACACTTATCAGCTTCGCTCTTTGCATCCACTCAGGAAATGAGTCCCAATTTTTCAGAAGCTCATCTCTTCTTATGACCTGCTCTGCTGTCCCGGGAAGGGTATTACACTGCCAGAGCAAAAGGCCTTCATGCCGTGCTCCCTGCTTTGGGTTTTCTTTAGCATATCCAGAGGCATCCTCAAAAAAAAAAACCCACAAAAGATGATCACTGGAAAAATGTTCCTATGTATAAACAGCTGGAAAAGTAGTGAAATTTACTGCTGCTATAAACTGAAAAGAAGATGTCATCATGTGGACTAAATAACAGGGTAGCAGGGACCACACGCAGCCATATTCTGAGCATAACATCTAACATGTAATCATTCGTGCACCCGTGCACCAGTTGGAGCTATAATAACCCAAATGCATCCCAGTGCTACTCACTTCAAAATCATAGGGTAATAGAATAATTCAGGTTAGAAGGGACCTCCAGAGGTCATCTAGTCCAAAACACATCTAATCAGATGGGCTTGTTCAGGACTGTGTCCGGTTAAGTCTTGAACACCTCCAAGGAGAGAGATCCCACAGACTCTCTGGGCAGCCCGCTCCAGGGCTTGACTGTCCTCAAGGTAAACAAGTTTTTTCTAATACCTCATGGGAATTTCCCATGTTCCCTCTCATGCCCCTTGTCCTGTTGCTGTGCTCCTTTCAGAAGGTCAGCTCCAGCTTCTCTGAGTCCTCTGACTGGGAACCATCCTGGTGCCCGTAGAAGAGGACAGGCTTCCTCGTGCCCACATCTGCCAAGTGCTCAGGAAACGTCAGAGATCGGCCACGGCACACAAGGGCAGAGGATGTGCTTGTTGGGGAAGTGTTCCCGCTCTGGGAACACCATGTCTCAGACCTGGCCCACATCTCAGTCACCGGTCAGGAGTCAGGCCCTTCAACTTTCGTCTGACTGCAAGGATCACTCCTGAACACTGGCTGCTTTGGAAAGACGTTTGCTTATCTGCCCCCCACCTCAATTAAATCCTTTTAAATTCTATTAGATATTTGTACTCTGCAAACATTTCCTAAATTGCATTACATAGGGCCACATGTTCCAAAAGTTGGTCCAAAAGTTTCCCTCCTTTCCACTGTGACCTGCCTGGGTTTAATTTCTTCTGAAGGCCAAGAGCTGCACCTGTGCTGCTGGCCAGGTGGAATGCACCTCCAGTAAAGTAGGAGATGCACTTCACATTTCCTGCTCAGTTTGTTAAACAGGTTATATCTATGCTTAAGAGCATTGTATTACAGACTTCCAGGGAACAAGATAGGCTTTTTTTCAAGAAAATTAAGCCAAGCTGAAAAAAAAAAGAAAAAAAAAAAGAAATAATGCATTAATCTCTGTCTCAAGAAACAAAGTCTGTGAAGTCCAAACGTGCTGCGCAGAATGGGAGAGGGGAGCATTTATTGGTTCATAGAACACAATTTTTCACTCCTTTAAAACACTCTAGGTTGTCACTTCCTATTAATTTTCTGCTCTTTGTTATGTAATATACGAATCACATAGCTTAAAATCATTCTTGCCTTGGCAGTTTACAAAAGACATGCAGCACTCTAATTTAATTCCATTTCTGATAACTTAAGAAAAACAATGGTGGTGACCCCTGCAAGGACTGGTGATTATTAACTGATGTTCCCACTCTGATGGATTTCTTTTAGGTGACACAGAGACATTCCTTTGTGTACTCTCCTTTGGAGAGTTGCTATTTTTTTTCAGTGGCACATTTTGTTCAGCACAAACCGTGCAAGACCCCTCATTTTTACAGTTGTGTTAATCTCCTCTAACGCATATGCCAGTTTGAGATGTGTTCCTCAGATCTGTCACTGACAGCAGACTTGACCTTGCCCAGGCAGTGACAATCTTACAAGCCTTTCTATATTCCCTGAATATCTACCTTACCTCTTCAGTATTCAGATTCTCAGAGCAGCCCCAGCAAACAAGGAAGTTGTTTTTCAGCCTTAGAAAAGTAAAGTTGGGTAGTTGTTTTGGTGGGTTTTTTTTTTAATTCTTTTGCACAAATGCTCTAGGCACTGGAAATCATAACACGACAGAGCCAGGAAAGAGTCTCAAGTTGCCCAACCTATGCATGGTAAAAATTACAAGAAAAATTACTCTGGAACAAAGGCATGACGACCCTAACCTGCTTATCCTGGCTGCAGAACAAATGCTGTTGTCATCCGGTATTTAACTTATGAGGCAATAACGATTGCCTGTGATTTTGATCCTGCAAGGGCTACAATAATATCCTGTATTTCTGACTTGAGAGCAAAGCCGTTTCTGAAGGACTCTTCTGTATATGGTAATACAATAAACTTTTGTACATTATAAAAATCCAAGTATTGAATAATATTCCATTCTGATTCATTAAATATATGTAGTTTTAAAATCTTGGGAGTCTGGGAACGTCTGTGCTGACTGGGCCAGTTTACAAGAAGGGTGTGAGGGAAGACCCAGGAAACTACAGACGTGTTAGTCTAACCTTACTTCCTGGGAAAATTATGGAGAAGATTACACTGGGTATAATCGAAAGGCATTTAAAGAACAACGCAATTACCAGGCACAGTCAACGTCAGTTCACAAATGGACAGTCCTGTTTAACTCATTTCGTATCCTTCTGTGATAGGGTTACTCACCCAGTGGAAGAAGGGAAAGTGGTGGATGTAACAGTTTTGGATTTTAGTAAGGCTTTTGCTACTGTCATTCACAGCACCCTTCTGGACAAACTTTTGAGCTATGAGATGAGCAGGCTCATGGTGTGCTGGGGTGAAGAACCGGCTGAAGGGCAGAGCTCAACAGCTTCTAATGAATGGGGCTACCTCTGGCTGGTGACCAGTCACCAGCAGTGTTCTTCAGCGTTCAGCTGGAGGGCCAGTCTTGTCAATGTATCAATGATCTGGATGCAGGAGTTGCATGCACCATTAGTAAGTCTGGTGATGATATCAAACCGGGAAGTGCTGTTGACCGTCTCATGGGACAAGAGGCCTTGCAGATGGATCTGGATAGATTGGAGCATTGGGCAAGCATCAGTGGGATGAAATTTAACAAGTACAAAAGCTGGATTCTGTACCTGGGACAGAGCAACACTGAGATCAAGTATAAATTGAGAGAGAAGTGGCTGGAGAGCAGCCTTGCAGAACGAGATCTGAGGGTGCTGGTGGGCAGCAGCTCAGGAAGAGCCGGCTGTGTGCCCTGGCAGCCAAGAGGGTAAATCCCATCCTGGGGTGCATCGCACACAGCGTAACCAGCCGGTCAAGAAAGACGATCATCCTGCTGTACTCAGTGTTGGTGTGGCCTCACCTGGAGCACTGCGTGCAGTTCTAGGCCCAAAAATTTAAGAAGGATGTTGAGGTACTCAAATGCATCCAGAGGAGAGCAACAAAGCTAGTGAAAGGGCTGGAATATCCTATGAGGAGCAGCTGAGGAATTTGGGTTTGTCTGGTTTGGAGAGAAGGAGGCTGAGGGGCAACCTCATTGCTCTTTGCAGCTCTCTGAGGAGGGGAAATGGAGAGGGAGGTGCTGATCTCTTCTCCCTGGGATCCAGTGACAAGATGCATGGGAATGGTTCAAAGCTGCGTTGCCAGGGGAGGTTCAGTTGGACATTAGGAAGCATTTCTTTACCGAGACGGTGGTAAAACCCTAGAACAGGCTTCCTAGAGAGGTGGTCAATGCCCCAAACCTGTCAGTGTTTAAGAGGCATTTGGACAAAGCCCTTAATAACATGCTTTAACTTGGTCAGCCCTGAATTGGTCAGATTAGATGATCATTGTCGGTCCCTTCGAACTGAAATAATCAGTTATAAGCACTTACTAACAACTCCTCTCAAATGCCATTTTTATATTTAAGAGCCAATGAGACCACAAAAATTGAACCACATGGGTTTGTTCTCTTAAAAAAAACGGTGTGAGCATCCTCCTCTCCCAATCTGAGGAATAAATCCACACTCATTCAAATGACCTGACACCAGACTGTGCTAATGCAATGCTCTGAACAATTTAGGTACAGAAAAGAACTGGAACCAGTCCCATCGTGCTCTGAGGAACTTAAAAAAATTCCCGAGCCATAGCTTGTCCCAAAACGTGGGAACAAGAAACAAAGCAAAGGCCAAGTCTTTCAATCTACGACACAAATTAAAACTAGCTAAGAAAGCCAAATAAGCAAAGCCAAAGCCAGAGCTATGGTGGCAGGAAGATGGAGGTTGCAGGGAGTTACATGCATGTCTTCCTATGGATATTAAGTTCCTATCAGAGCAACAGGGAGAAAAGGGACCATTTTTTTTCTGGAAAACCGGGAGACGTGTGAGTTAAGCTCACGACAGCGGGACTTGAAGTTGCACAAGAGAGAGAAGCTGAAATTGTAATAAGGGAAAAAACACAGTCTCGCAGATGAAAGTTTACCAGTGTCTAAGCTCTGCAGATCCCTTCCAACACCAAGAAAATCCCACAGAGTAAGAGTATCTCTTGCTACTTTCCTTACTTTTCAACCTGTGGTGAACACACTGATGTACATGATATCATTTTGGCTTTACGCCACCACAGATGAGATCAGAAACTCAACATATTTTTTTTCATTTTGTATGAGAAAGACAGTAACACCGGACTAGCAACATAAATATCTTCAGAAGAAACAGTGTCAGGAGTAGAAAACAGGACTCCGCTGCAGCTGAAGTGAACCTGTTTCTCATGTAATTTGAGGCAATTTTACATCATTCTGGATAAAATGGAGTTTACAAGGGAATGAACATATAGATTAGCTCTGCTTGAAGGCTCCTTGTTGACAGGCAGGGAATGGGTTTGAGATAGAAGTAAATTCATCTGTCCTAAGCCACCTGCATGGGCTCCCTCTGAAGTCCCTGGGAGGTGCCAGTCAGAGACATGGATCTACGCTGCATATCACAGATGAAGTCCATCTCTGTTGAAAACAGAGGGTTTTGGGACGGTGGAACTGGTTGTTGGAGGTCACAGTCGGAGCCCACAGTAGCTTCAGCAGGGCTACCCACCTTCAGCTGTGATACCCACCCAGCCTGCCCCTTCCACAGCCCCTCTGGGAAGGAGTGCCTATGCTTGTCAGGAAGCTCCTCTTCCTCCTTGTCTTCTTCCCCAGGGCTCAGACTCTAGACCTAGAAGTCCCCAGGCTCTCCTATCCTCTTGCTCTGGCCTTCTGGTTATAGTGTGGCAGCACAATGAAAACTGATGGGCCCTGGCCAAAATGTGCCCAGACACAAGTCCCTGGATTTAACAAGCTTTACGCCAACCAAAGTAGTGTTATCAACAAAAGAATAGGTGAGCTCTCTACACCAAGAAACCGTGATGACCCAGACTCGAGCCCAAGTCTTCTACCTCAGGCTGGATTAGATCTCCGCTGATAGCTGCTCAGATTGACCTAGCTTTCCACCACCCAGAGAAATCCAGTCTGCAAGATGTCAAAGCACTATGATGGGGGAAATATTAAAAAAAAAATATTTTTTTTTCCTCTTTCTGTTTCCATATGCTACAACAAATAGATTCTAACGTCACATAGATGAGATTCGGATCTACGGTCCTGCTCCTCTTCCTTGCCTTACGAGTACTTGTCTGTCCCAAAGTGAGCTCTGGCTACAGTCTGACACCATAGCAGAGTGTGGTTCACCCACATCCAGACATGGTATTTATCTTTGCTGAGGAGAGGAGAGGAGAGGAGAGGAGAGGAGAGGAGAGGAGAGGAGAGGAGAGGAGAGGAGAGGAGAGGAGAGGAGAGGAGAGGAGAGGAGAGGAGAGGAGAGGAGAGGAGAGGAGAGGAGAGGAGAGGAGAGGAGAGGAGAGGAGAGGAGAGGAGAGGAGAGGAGAGGAGAGGAGAGGAGAGGAGAGGAGAGGAGAGGAGAGGAGAGGAGAGGAGAGGAGAGGAGAGGAGAGGAGAGGAGAGGAGAGGAGAGGAGAGGAGAGGAGAGATCTTGGCACAGAGTTTGAACAGGAGTTGTAGCATACTCTGTGCCCAATGCAGCTGTGCAAACATGCCTACTGCCTGCCTTCTCTCTCTTCTCTGCCAGCACCTCTGTGCGTCACCTGCAAGTCGGAGGGCACCAAGGAGGCAAGAATGGGCAGAGAGCCACCACATCACTAAACGTGGCCGCAGACCCCATTTTAGTCTGCTGGAGCATTAACAAACCAACAAACAGCCTGTTCCCATTGAGCTCTGACACACATCCAAGGGTACACCTAACTCTAGCTGTCTTTCTTCTTTTTTCCTTTTTTTTTTTTTTTTTTTAAGATGTCTATAAGGTGTTTACATCCGGGTTTGTGTCCACACGGCAAAACCAAAGAGCATTCATCATAAGAATAATGATGTAAATGTGGCTTCTTATCCTCCAGTGATTGCCCATCTGGCAAAAAGGTTTAGCAAATGTAACAATAGTTTTGAAATAAATAGGAGGAAAGTAAAGACCGGCAGTGTACTTTCCACATCAATGGCAAATACGCTATTGATGTGGAAAGTAAACAGCTTCGAACAAGAAGAGAAGCCGCAGTGGATAACTTTACCCGTGCGAGCTGCAGGTTCGAATGCCAACGCATTAAGACGGAGCTAGAAAATCCCAAGTTCATCACCTCCCATTGCAAAACCAGCCGTTAAAAGCTGTATCGTCCGTGGCCCCGCAGTAACAGGAGGCCCGCTGAAATTCAGGGGATTAAAGAGCATTTGCCCCGTGTTTCAAAAGCCGCCTTCCTACGGACTACTGCTCAAAATTAGCTCCCTGGCCAGGCTATTTCGGGAACGGGGAAGGAGGGGGGTTTGTCCGCAGGGAGAACGAGGCGCCAACCTCGAACTACGGAGGAAGAACGCGGCGGGAAGCACCCGCCGAGCTGCTGCCCCCCTCTCGCCCGCCCTGCGAGAAGGAGAAACTAAACCCTGATTACAGGTCGCGCCGCTCGTTGTTTGTTTTCGGGTCTCGCTTTTTATTAATGTGGTTTGTTTTTTTTTTTTTAAATGCTACCCCCGGGGATCTCCCTGCTCCCCAGCCCCAAGGGGGCCGGTGTCCCCCACCCCCGGGGAGGGGCCAGGGGCGGCTCCGGGGGCTCCGGGAGCTCCCTCCGGTGCTTGGGACCCGCCCCGTCCCGCTCCGCCCCGCTCCGCTCCCCCCTGCCCGCCGCCGCCGCCGCTGCTGGGACTGGGACTGGGAGACGGCGCCGCTGCCTGCCCACTGCCAGCCTGCCGGGCCCATGGCGAGCACGTCGGCGGAGATCATCGCCTTCCTGCTCACCATTTCGGGCTGGGTGCTCGTCTCTTCCACGTTGCCCACCGACTACTGGAAGGTGTCCACTATCGACGGCACGGTCATCACCACCGCCACCTTCTGGGCCAACCTCTGGAAGACCTGCGTGACCGACTCCACCGGCGTCTCCAACTGCAAGGACTTCCCATCCATGCTGGCGCTGGACGGTCAGGCTCCCGCCGGATCCCCTCCATCCCAATTATTTACCCCCTTACCTCTCTGTTACGGTCGGCGGGGCTCCTCCCGGGCCAGTCCCGGAGTCGGTGGGGCAGGCGGGCAGCGGGGGGACCTGGGGAGCATCAACCAGGGTCAAGGGGGACAGCGGAGGGACCCGGGTGTCCCATCACAGGTGGCAGCGTGATGCCTGCAAGTGGGGGTTCTTCTGAGATTGGATTGGATTGAGATTGGATTTGGTGGCAAAGCGGCTGTTTTGGCCTCTCTCACTGTCCCTGCCTGCCTTTTTGGGTTTTTTTTTAATCCCCTCGGAAGGCTCTCTGCGTGCGGATTTGACACATGAAGAACACGGGTGAATTTTTCCTTGCCGATTTATTTTCCGACTGTCATAGCATTCCTCTTTTTCTATGGTCGTGCCAGCTGTGCAACGGTCGGTGGAGAAGAACAAGCCTTTGCGTCGTTTTGTTTTAATTGATGTTCTTTTGCTTTTTTTTTGCTAAGGGGTTATTAACTCGGATGTAATTGCTTCATTGATAAATGACAGTTTAAAAGCTTGAGGCAGTCAGGGATGCAAAGGTATGCAAAAGCGATGCACAGCTCAGCTTAGTTTTAGGGCAGTGGTCATTTTCATGTTATGCTGAGAGTTTTACTATAGTGTCTGCAACCAAAGACTGAGCTGGTGCTGGGTTTCTTTCCTGGTTAATGGGAACCAATTTTGCCCTTTAAGGAAGTCCTGCTGGGAAACTGGGTCACTGCAGGAAACCCTTATGACTAAACTTCTCAACTTGATAAATCTGCACTGATTACGATTGGCAGAAAGAGTGGAAGTGCAGGTGGCATTGGTTTGTAGGCTCAGAAGTGACTGTAAAGAAAAGAGAGGAAGGGTTTTTAAAATATGACACCTTTTCTGGGTTTTTATAGTCATAAATGAATACAACAGAAAATGTCCCAGGGGCTTCGATACTCATGAGAAATCTACTATTCATTGTCTGGCCAGACACTCCCTTTGCATTGGAATCAGAGGGTGGATTTTGGTGTGAAAGGCTTGTTTAAATGGAAAAGCAAGACTGTAATTCAAATCGCCAAGAGACTGATTTTATCATAACAGGGATTAATATTATCATGAAGCCGATTAACACCAATGTCAGAAAACCTTTAACCTCTGCATGAGAAAGGGCTGAACGAGGTCAAGATACTAAAAAGAGGTAATGCAGGCAACCCTTAAGCATCATTACTGCAGGGTGCCTCCCTCAGGTAGAGAAGTACCGTTCCCCAGACCAGGAGTGGGAGAGCTGGCTGACCTCCATTGGTGTCAATCACTGTCAATCACCCTGTGGTCAAGCGCAGCAGCTGAGAACGTGGTTTCTGGGCTTTGGCAAGGAGCTGTGGTCCTGTGTGCAGGTGGGCATGGGGTGATTGCTGGTGCGTAACCTTTTGGATCCACTGAACATATTGTTTAGCTGTTCTCATAGTTGAGGGTTAATCTGTTTTCAGAGTAAGAAAAACATAGTTACAAACAAAGTGTGCAGAATGGGCAACATTTAAAATGCCAAAAAAAAAGAAGAAACTTGACAGTAGAATCCTTACCACTCCTTCGCCTGAGCTTGTGCCTTGAAACCTCGTGCATTGGGTAACATATTCCACTTGCCCAAGGAATGCATTTCTGGGGCACGGTCTGTACAGCGAAACAGCCAATTAGGACACTTAACTCATTTTGGAGAGAAGTGAATCCAAAGTGCACATCTGGAAGGACCTTATCCCACCCTGCTGGCCAGACTGTTTATCAGTAGTGGAAAGTTCTTGGCTTCAGTGTTTCTCAGTAACATCTCTGCACGCCGGGGGGCCAGATTGTGGTACCCGGACACCAGGTAAATGAGAGGTGGACTGGAGAGGCCAGGCAAACTGGGATGGAGTGGAAGGACAGCCGCCACAGCCAGAGGGGCTTTCACTAGCCAGCCTAGTCCACACTCCACTCCACATGATAACGGGCTCTGCTGGGAACCCATTAGAACCTCATGATGCGTTTGTACGTCCCCTTTTCCCCCTAACCCTTCCCCAGTTCAGGAGCGTACTTTGGGCTTGCAGTGCGTCATACATAGCTTAGAAAGATTTGTATGTCAGCATGAAGCTGAATCTCCCTCGGCTCTCAGGTAGCCCTTGTCTTCCCTCCTCTTCCTCTTTGCACAGACTTAAGTGGCTAAGCTGGTTCCCATTGCCTGTGACTGGGAACATGGGATGCTCCTCACTCCATCCTTTGGTTGGGGACTCGGAAGACGCACAAAAGGACAGATCTGGCTTTCCTGAAGTGTTTGTGAGCAGAAATAACCCTGTAAGGATACATGTAGTGAAAACGTGTTGCTCCCCTCAAAATGGTAGGGCAGGACTGGGAAATTACTGGAATTACTTTTGTTGTGCCAGGGAATGGTGGCTTCGCTCCACTCCTTCCTCACATAGCTGGGGAGGATTTGCCTTGCAAAACAGTTCTTCTTCTATGGAAATGATTTTTTGTCAAATTGGAAATGTCTTCAGTTTTGCTGGACTTCTTATCCAGAGAGACCACTCAGGTCTGCCAGAGGATCAGAGGCAGAATGGGGGGTAAGAGATTGGGGTATCGCCATGCCAGGTGCTGGGGCTCTCCTGTGGAGTACAGATGTTCCTCCTTCTTCAGAAGCAGTTTCATAATTTGGGTCAGGCGTGATCTGGAGGTGGTTCCCTGTTACCCTTGTTTTGGTTTGCATCGTGGAACAGTCTTGGACTGCGCTCCCCAGGTTGCTGTAGGGCAGCACAGCCGTGGGGCTGCCCCGATGGCTTTCAGGCCATCACTCTGCCACACAAGTGGCCAACAGAGGAACTTGCCTGTGATGCCGTTCCGCCTTTATGCATTCCTGTTCAAGACATCAATTTGACCAGCCCTCATTAAGGGCTCGGCCCCACATTCCGTATGCAAGCAAAGATGTTCTTGCTCTCTGTGGGATTTAAAATCATTTTGGGTTTACTCTTGGGCACTGCTCATCATAGGAGGAAACTTAAGTGATGAAACCACCTCCCAAAAAGAGGACGTATTGGTTTCCATGTTTCCAACAGTAGATCCGATGACCTTTTGCAAAAGCAGAGCTGGACAAAAAAAATTGCTTATGAGCTAGAAGAGGATATCTGAGCTTAGAAAAAAAACATAGAAAAGCAATGGCTGTGTACTTTTAGAAGGAAGCTGTGCTGTTATCTGTAAGGCAACCTTTTGTACTTCATGTGATGCAGACTGCAGGATGCCACCAGAGGCATTTGTTGTGAAAGTGACAGCCCCCAGAACTTTGCATTTTTTTTTTCTAAGTGTCGTATGATATGAATATATGAATTCCTCCTAACTCTTTGTGAGCATCAGAGACAAGCGTGAGAGCAGTGAAGCAAGAAAGATGAAGATCTAACAAGATTAATTTGAATGCAAGACAAAACACATTTGTTTAAAAAAAAATCTTGAAATAGGTTTCCCTTGGAATGCTGCTAAACATGACTTTATGAGTAATGAGTGTTTGTCTGCTTGTCTGTTTAAAACATACAGCTTTTTGTTGCTTGGGAGCTTCATTTAGGTAGTTAATACGTACCTGACAAGCTTCCTACAGGAGTTGGTGCAAATACAGGCAATAAGCGTTTGAAAAAGGACCATCTTTGGTCTTGAATGAAGAAGTGGGAAGAAATAGGAAGATCTCCTTTACGCTTCTCTGTATTATAAGCCTTAGTAAGCAATGTAATCTTGCTTTCTAGGAAGAAACAAAAAAAGTTTAATTACTCTTAGAGCCAAATGCTATACATGGTTTTAACCTAGGGTCCAAGCAATAGGAGGCTGAATTTGATGAAAAGGTTGATTTCAGCCTTTCATGCTTCATAATGCTCTAGTCAGCCTCGTGGAACTAGCAGAGTCTTCTGCTCTTCCATGTAACTGGTGTAGATTGTGATTTTTTTTCTTGTATTTTGTTCTATAAATGTGTGACAGTTGGATGATTGCTGTGGTGAACTGAAACAAGTCCCGCTGTGACTGGCCTGCCCAATTTGGTGAAATATTTAGTGAGGAAGGTTATTCATTCAGCAGAGCTGAGCAGTCCTCCAGCTCATGCTGTTTATAATTGAAAATGATTTCTGGGTGAGTGAGTTAATTATTTCTTGCTGTCTCACTACCCTCTACCTATTTTAAAACTGTGTATTGACCTTCAGGAACAGCAGAATTTCAGCCCTGTGGTTCCTAGCATATGTTGGTTATTTTGGTTGGGGTGAATATGTACTGTTTCTCCTAGGAAGTTCAGACATAAATAAAAGTTTAGAGGACCTGCGGGTAAATATGTTCATGGTTCAGCACTTTAATGTGTCAATTAGCTACTAACAGTGTCAATAAATTGGAGCCGTCAAAAGTAATAGCTTCCTCACCAGTCTCTATCTCCCTCTTTACCTGTGTGCTGCAAGAAATACATTCCGCACCGCCAAAAATAGTAAAAGCCAACTTTTCCATGCCTACAGCAAAAATTAACAAAGCAAGGCTGCTTTCTTCAGACTCGGGTCTTGCACGAATGACGCCCCCCTCTCTTAGGTTCCCGCACGGGAATCGTAAAACAGTTACAGCTGTTTCATCGACTGTTGCATTTCTTTAGCAGATGGGCTGCAGAAGCTTGGTGCACATGACAGCAGCCTGCACGCCCACCCACAGGTGTGGATAAATATCGCCAGGTTGCATCTGCACACATGCAGCACCAGCAGTCCTGTCAGCAGGGCTGATAAAACAGCACTGCAAATCGCTTCTTGCGTGCCGCTTGTGAATCAGTAGGTTTTTTGGGGTATTTTTAAGTGTTGTTCAAAAACAGAGCAGTCATCCTGGAGCTGATACGCCTCCAGCAGCGGCTAAAGTGGGTGGCAGTAAGGAGGGCAGAAGGTGGCCAACCATCAGTGGTAGCCATCTGCAGCTCAAGGACCTGCCAGACGGGCACGTATTTCTTTTTAATGAGTGTATCCAGTCTCTTTTCGAATCTCTGTAAACCTTTAGCGTCCACGTATCTTGTGGAATGGAGTTCCACAACTTTGTTATATGAACAAGCCCATTTTTTGTTTTGAATCTGCTGCCTTCGGTTTTCATTAGATGTCATCCAGTTCTTGATTTAATATATTAATTTCCTATATAGTAAGCTTTTATGCAGGTTTGGGGTTTTTTTAATTGTTATTACATAAAATTTGGTGTAATAGGCAGTAAAAAACCTGGTTTAGCTCTCAACATTTCCACCCACTGGAGATCAAAGCGAAAAGAATGAATACCTTAATAGTGGAAGTACATTTTCATTTTAAATGAGATATAACAACGGGTTATGAAGAAAAACGTCTTGTGATTGTTATTCAGCTGTGTCAGATTGCGGTAATAGGAGTAATAGGAGATCACCACAGTCTTTCAATTACGAGATATTCTTGAAAGGGAGTAGAGACCAAGCAACCAGTTGTCCTGCTGAAAGGCCCAGTGCCTGGGGGCTCCAGCTCAAAGCAGGCTCAGCCAGCATGGCAAAATTGTGTGTGGCTAGAGCGAGCCATGGGCCACTTGCCCAGGCTGAAGTACGGCCATGATTGATTTTATCCCAAAACAACAGCTACTGCTGTCCATGAAGCTGAGCGTGTGCTTCACTTCTTTGCAGAATAAGGGCCTTCTGGCAGATCCAAACTAAATTGGTGGTGTGTCCAGGCAGGTCCAGGACCCCAGCCAGGGTCAGTGCTGCCGGTCGTGTTGCGCCTGTGACGCACGTGCGCAACGAGGCTGGCATGTAAGACATGCTTTGTGTGCACAGACCAAGTGCAGATGCTCTTCACAACCTCATGGGTACAACCTCTTGCAAATTCTGTACCCAATGCCATGGGATTATTTATTGCAGCCCTGAATCATAGAATCATCGAATCGTAGAATCATGGAATCATGGAATCATAGAATTGTAGAATCATAGAATCATAGACAATGCCAACAATATTTTCTTATGAGCTGGGCATAGGTGGTGAAGGGCATGCATCATCGAGAAGGATATACTTAATGACAAAGTGACATGACTCCAGCCAAGATCTGCCTCCGTTTGCAACAGTGAATGCCAAATGCCGCATGGAGGGAGAGGAACTGCAGTGAATCCTGTTGTGGTCCCAGTTCTCATGTTGGCCTTACTCTTTCTCACCGCAGGTTACATCCAGGCCTGCAGAGGACTGATGATCTCCGCTGTCTGCCTGGGCTTCTTTGGTGCCGTTTTCGGACTGGTTGGGATGAAGTGTACAAAAGTCGGAGGCTCCGATCAGACTAAAGCGAAAATAGCTTGTTTAGCTGGACTGATTTTCATACTCTCTGGTAAATATGCCTTATTTCTCTAAGTTTGCATATTTGACGTCTTACCAGAGCTGCTTCTTTTCCACAGAAATCCGTGCTCAATTCTCTGTGACTTCATTGGCTTCAGAGTCAGGCTCAAAACTCTTCTGCCAGCTCCACTGAATGGTTTGTCTTATGCTTTTCAGGGTTGTGCTCTATGACTAGTTGTTCCCTGTATGCAAACAGGATTACGTCTGAGTTCTTTGATCCTTCTTTTGTTGCACAAAAGTAAGTACTTTCCTATACCCATAAATCTTTCAAAGAAGTAGACCTTAAGTTACATATTGCGCACCAGAAACCATTTAGACAGAGTGCAGGTGCTTCTCCTGTTGGGCAGAGAAGGAGAGTGGGCTGCAGTTTCATTCAATCGTATTTTCCAACTGGAGTAACCGTGTGCTGAAATCTAATGAATGAGCCTCTCCCCGTACAGCGCTGGCTCTGTAGTCTTTGTGCCCAGGCTTATCTCAGCTCCGCAGGGTTCTGCCTCGCTTGCCGTAGAGCAAGTGGGGTTCGTCAGGAGTGAAGCTTGAGTTTATATCTGAGATACAGCAAAAGGGTTTCACAAGACAGAGGCGCTCATTAGGCACATCGTTTGACAGGGAAGGAGGAAAATTATTTCCTTAGGCTTTTGATGGAAGGTGGTTTCCATAAGGATGTAGAGCACTGCGCAACTTTTGACTCCTCTTGAAGAGAGGCTCCTGCTGGCTCTGTGGACTTTTTGCTGACAGATTTTCAAAGATGACTGAAATTTGGATCATAAACCTTATCGTAACCCACAATCTTATAAGCACTAACATAAATGCTTTGTCTATAATTGTAATTAAACTTAAGGGAGTGAGTGTTTGTAGAATTGAAGGATCCATAGCAGAAATAATGAACATCCCTAAAGGCTGCCTTTAGAGATGTGCGAGTTCGCAGGACCTACAAAGGCAGGAATTCACAAGCCAGTGCTTGGATTTCAGATTCACGTCTTAGCTACCAAGTCTGAAAATGCTGGCTGTGAATTATAGTATCATAGTCTTTCCTGTTTTGGCTTCTTAAATAATGTCACGTTATCTTTAAAGACAAGCATTTAAAAATTTTCTTTGTGGTGATTCCAGGATACATCAAGCAAACAGAATCACAGAATGCTAGAGGTTGGAAGCATCAGGTATACTTTTCCCTAAGACCCGAGTAAGGGCTCAGAAAGGAATTCTGAGCTTTTCTGTTTCACCTTGGTAGAAAGGAAATAATCTGAATAAGTATCATTAACTGGATTCACTTTTGTGGTAGGGCTGATACTGTCTTGAAAATTGTTCTTACTCGTTTCTTCCATAATTCTGCTATAATTTCTGCTTGTTTGGTATGGTGAGGACAGGATCAGAAGGCCTCCAAAAGAAACAGGATGTGAGATACTGTGAAGAAAATGGAGCCTGGCCATATAGCCAGAAGTTAATTATTCATCAGGCTTACTCTTCCTAAGAAAAATACCCTGGCTGTTGCCAGAAGTCCCTTTTACACTCTATTCCTGTGCAAACCTCACAGCAGGGTTTTAGTGTGAGAGAATGAGAAATTCAGTTTAAATATTGAAATAAAGGTAGTAAAACATCCTCTGCAGAAATTACCTTTTTCTTGAGCAGCCAGCAGAGCCCAGCTATGGGCACACATAGTCACCACTGCAAAGATAAAGGTGGAGAGGAAAGCCGGAAGTTGTAGTGTGCGCTGCGAACGGTGTATGTAGTTCATGCCATGACCTTGAGTCGGATTACACTGATGGTGGCATTCAACTCCTTTCTCAACCAGTGTACAGTATGCTGAAGTAGTGTGTTTTGTTGCCATCTGTGAATTCTTACTTTGACATGCTCTTCAGCAGCATTTAATGCGCTTTGCTGGTATATTGTGGAACGTTGGCGTTGGCTCTTCACGGAGAGAGGGTTTCAGGCTTTGAACTTTTATTGCGTGTTTCTTTCCTGAAGTTATTCTGGCAGTGCCAAGGACGGGCTTGAGCTACTGTGAGTGGAGAACAAATGACACGAGATGTTTAGCATCATCTTAGCTGCCAGTTTCCCTTCTTCCAAACTACCTGACCAACTTCCCATTCTTTTTTATGGACAATTGTTTCCCTTCAGCTTTTTTTGTCTCTGAATGGATTGTGCACAGTTCCCACACACTCCCTTTCCACTGTCCCACTGTTACATTTGAATAAATTTTTCGTTTTCCAAGAATTGTAAGAATTGGACATTCAAGAAATGTATTTCCCTTGGGTAGCTGTGCTGATTCAGTAGGTATGTCCTTTACATTTGCCAATATCCAGTTGGCTAATGAAGCTTCTACTGGTTTGCTTGGAAGTTTACTTCATGGTTCTAAAGTATGTAACCTCTAAGCGTCTTTGTCAATGTCCTGCTCCCCCTTGAGCTGCCCCCGATCTCTAAGGGATCTCTAATCAGATTCATTTCACTGGTTGGCAACAGTGGATGAGCAGCCACAGACTTTAGAGAGTGGCTTCTTTGGTTCTTGCAACAAAGAATTATAAGAATGCAAGAATGCAAAAAAAAATATTTCCTGCAAATTTCTTCTAAAAACGCCTGTCTCCTTTCTTTTTCTATTTTTTCCTTTTTTTTTTTTCTTTTCTGGAGGTACTAATATATGAGAAGTTTTTTTCATATTTCAAGTTTCTTTTTTTTACTTACTGAGTTTTGGTGGGAGGTTGGGATTGGCTTCTCAAATGCTGAAAAGATGGACTGGATAAAATCCAGGGAGCCATACGCAGGTTGATACGCAATTGACAATTTGAAGTTTTCCTCAGAAACACCAGTGTAAATCAGAAAGGTGTTAAAAATGTGGAGAAAAGACCAATTAGGCCATCTCTGCAACTCATTAACCTAGTGCTGTGGCAGCCATCTGAGAAAGGTCCATATATACAATATTATAGTAACAATGGGGTTGGAACTAGATGATCTTCAGGGTGCCTTCCAACCTTAACCATTCTATGATAACAAATGTTGCTTTAAAAACACAAACAATCCCAAGAACAAAGACTGAGTCCCGTATCTTCCTTCCTAACAAGTAGGCAACAGTCAGGTAACCCTTTTCAACACAATTAAATCCAAAGTCATCTTGATTTCTTTTCTGTACAACTGAAGAGCTTAGGAGGCGAGATGGTAACTGGTCTCCTTATCTCTCTCACATTAGCCTCTGGGCAACTGTTTAGTGTTGTTAAGTGGAAATGTGGAGACAAACTTGTGTTTCCCACTTTCTAAGGAAATGATCTTGGCAAGGAAGTCTTACAGCCTTCTTGGGTCTTGATCCAGTTACATTCTCCAGCCCCACAGTGGTCCGTGCTGACTTTTGAGGGAGCCTAACCCTGGTCCTTAAGGGGTGCTCTGGCAGCTCTGGCAGCTGGGGTGATCCTCAGGATGAGGCTTAACCTCACATCAGTGTTAGTCACTTTGATCTGCCTTTACAGCTTGGTGAAAGAGGTGTGTTGAGAGTGTTTTAGGAGTGAACTTTGGGTGTGTTTCTTGCCTGTTGACTGTAACAGGATCCTGTGTGATGAGCTCTGATGTAGATACCTGCTTCTTATCACAAACTTGTGTTTCCCACTTTCTAAGGAAATGGTCTTGGCAAGGAAGTTATTACATCAACAGTCTTCCTGGATCTTGAACCCCCAGTTGTTGAACTGACAGAAATTTGCTCAAGTCTTGTGAAAACCATAGCACATGGTTGGAAATGTGAGCATCGTTAGAATTTAAGCTTGAGGGGTTTGGTAGATTTTGAAGTCGCATGGGGCTGGATGCAGGGTGAAAGGCAGCTGAGCTACAGTTTCTGGCAGTTTGATTTGAGGGCTGGGTACATAAGTCCCACACTGGGCATGGAGAACGTTTTGGGGGAATCTGATCCTTTTTTGGCAAGGGATGATAAATAAAAAAAAATCTGTTTAGATGATGTGAATAGAAAATGAATAAAGAAGCGTAGCGGTGTCGTGAAGAGTCAGGTTCAAACCCTAACAAAGTGTCCTACCTCTGAGCCCCAAGGTCTCCATCTGTTCTGGCAGGAAGTCCCTGAGTCGGAAATGACTTGAACCTGGGTGTCCATAGCATCCAGCACTGATACCCTAAGTGTGGCTTTTTCTCCTCAAGAATTTTTTTTCTTTAAAGTCTGTGCTTTACCTCCAGCTAGCATCTCAAGAAAACATGGAAAAGTGACTATTTTTATTCTCCAGCCAGTTTTAACCCTCTTGTGACATATTATAGAAGTTGCTATATCGTTTGCTGGGTGTGTGGGCTCACAGGCAGTTTTTGAATGTTTCCCCAGTGTCATCTTTGTAAAGACACAAGTTTTGTAGAAGAGCTTACAGGTGTTTTCAGCTAAAGATTTCAGCTAATGTGAAATTAGGATCTGTTCACCTGGAAATGTCCCGAACTAGCTGGAAAGTTTGCAACTGCACAGTCTTTCAGTTGTACAAGCAGGCTGTCAAGCAGAGGCTTTCATTTGTCTGCTTACAATAAATAAACTTACTAGCAAGGGCTTGAAGAGCACAGTTGCCTGACCGAGAACTGTGGCTGGATGGGGGACAGGGGCTTGTGTTTCCAGCGCAGGATCCTAGGTGTCACGAGGCGATACAACTTTTCTCCAGGAGGAATGGGAACAGAGAAGAAGGAACAAGAGACACACAGTCTGTCCAAAGAGCGAGGGATATGAGATTCTGGAGACTGCTGGGCCTGTGGCCTCATGCGGGGCATCCTGGAAGTGTTCTAAAGAGTGATACTTCAGGCAAAGAGCTGGGGAATGGTGCAAACAAGTGGCAGCTGGCGGCTCATCTTGAAGGTCTAGAGCTCATGTTATGGGTGCTGAGCTCGAGCAAGGGTAGCATTCTCTTCCCTACACCCTTCTTTTCCTTCATGTACTATTGCTTTAGAAACTTGGACTTACCCTTGTGTGATAATGCTCCTGAAGCAGCACCGCCTCCTCTCAGAGTCAAACTGAGCAGGTTCTGGTTGCAAACATTTTGCGGGGACTGTTGCTGGTGACCTGGAGCTGTGCTCAAGGGCTCGGAGGGGAGCGGGGTCTTCCAGCCATGGGGATATGCATATATTGCACACATGTACATATATTGCGTATGCATATTATATATACGTACAAAACCCTCATGTTTTAAGCAGGCGGCCATGTGGATAGGGAGGGAGAGCGATCCAGAGAGCCAAAGGGGAGATAAGGAGAGTTTGTAGGCAACACCTCTAGTCACCGGCTCACTGAAGGCTCCAGTCCAGTTTGGGAGCCAACAGGAACAAACCTGGAATGATCCAAGGAGACAGGTGCCGTGCGCTGTAAAAAGGCAAAAGAACAGTGCAGCCCCGCTGCCAAGTGGTCCAGGAGGAGACGTGGAAAAGCCAGGCAGCCTGGTTGGCTGCACGGGGAGATAAGCATTGCCCAAGGATACTGCAGGGACAGAGTTTGCCTGCCGAGTGAGAGGGAAATAACGAAAAGAACGTGCGTGAATGGCAGAGCTGCTGATTTTGTGATGACTAATGTGTGTGGCAATGGGAAGTTATCCAGGGAAAAAGAAAAATTAGTTCTTTTATTCTGAAAAAATCTGTTAAATCCTGTCTTTTTGTTGTTGTTGTTAAACCCATTTATTAACTTCCTGTAGGTATGAACTAGGAGCAGCCTTGTTCATTGGATGGGCCGGAGCTTCGCTCTGCATAATTGGTGGCAGTATATTCTGCTTCTCAATAGCTGAAACCAGTAATTCTCCAAGGTAAGACACAAGTTGTACTTATTGAAAGAAGTCAACACTAGTGCATTTGTACCCACCATATGCATGCAGTTTGATTACTTTTCCAAAACACCTTGTAGTGAGGTTCAGGAAAAGATTGCTTGAAGGAAAATGAGATTTAAGGATAATGCTCTGTCCATCATTGATGAAATGAAGAAAAGCTATTGACTTGGAGCAAATATTCATTTTATATATACATCATAAATTTACTACAGCTGGAAAAAAGTGCTCACTGATGTAAGAAAAGTCTGTCACTTCACATATGCAAATAGATAAGTTTCTTTAATCCCAAAGTTTCTTTAATCCCAAGTTTCTTTAATCATCGGATCAAAAGGACAGCAGTGGTGGCTGTGGGACCTCCAGCAGCAGAAGAGGGGTGATAATGAAGCGGCACAGCTGGAGGGGGGTAACTTTCCACCTAGGATCTGCCACAGCCTAAATATTTCATGACTGGGCCCTGATTTGCTTAGCTGTGGACAAGGGCTACATGTCTGTAGAGAACTGAATTGCAATGAGAGAAGCTGGATCAGGAATGTCAAACCAGAATGCGACCACAAGGGGAAGGAAGGTGTCCCGCCTGCCCCCCTGAAATGTATAGGTACATTCCTATACATTTATTTTAGTTTTATATCACTATAATGCTTAGATGCAGAGATGTTACCGGTCTGGGGGCATGACCTGTGAATAGTTGATTCTCTTTTCTTTTCAGGAGGGGGTATGCATATAACGGAGCCGCATCTGTGATGTCTTCTCGTACAAAGGTCCACAACAGTGTCCCAGACAAAACCCCACCAAAGCACTTTGACAAGAACGCTTATGTTTAACTCTACTGTTGGAAGATTCAAAGCGTTTTAAAAACGAGTTTGTACGTTTCATTCAGAGTGATTTCCCCTCCCCCCAGCCCCTATGTACCTACCACTAAGACAATGACTTTTTAACATGTTAACTTGCAGCTTTTTACATATTGATGTAAATTTTATTATATAGTATTTTAAGACTGATGTTGGTGTTGTAAAGTTTATACCTGGAAATCATGAGCTGATGTTGCTTTCTCGACAAAAATAAACGAGGTATTTACCAATTCAGGATGTCAGTAGCTTGCGGGAATTACATCACACGCAGCCTATCAATCGCAGCGCCTCCTTGCAACCAGTCCTGAAACGGGCGTAGTACTGGCCAAACCAGCTGCACTCGGTGCAGGTTAATACGTAAAAGATCTCACCACTGATTAGCGGTGACGTTGCAATTGCAGAATGCGGCATAACTGCAGTGCCAGACAACAGCAGGTAGCGGCAATCGGCAAGGTCTCGTCTCCTGATCACATTGCGGGAGTGGAAGAATGTGCAGCTTGGTGCCATAGGAATAAGTGACTGAGTGAAGTGAAAATAGAATCATAGAATCACAGAATCATGGAAGGGACCTTAAAGATCATCTAGTTCCAACCCTCCTGCCATGGGCAGGGACATCTCCCACTAGATCAGGCTGCTCAGAGCCCCATCCAGACTGGTCTTAAAAACTTCCAGGGATGGGGCTTCCACCACCTCTCTGGGCAACCTGTGCCAGTGTCTCACCACCCTCATGGGGAAGAACTTCTTCCTAATGTCCAGTCTGAACCGACCCATCTCCAGCTTTAATCCATTCCATCTAGTCCTATCACTACCTGATATCCTAAAAAGCCCCTCACCAGCTTTCTTGTAGGCCCCCTTATAAGATACTGGAAGGCCACAATAAGGTCTCCTCGGAGCCTTCTTTTCTGCAGACTGAACAACCCCAACTCTCTCAGTCTGTCTTCACAGGAGAGGTGCTCCAGCCCTCTGATCATCCTCGTGGCCCTTCTCTAGACATGCTCCAGCACGTCCATATCCTTCTTGTGCTGTGGGCTCCAGAACTGGACGCTTCACTGCAGGAGGGGTCTCACGAGAGTGGAGTAGAGGGGGAGAATCACCTCCCTTGACCTGCTGGCCACACACCTCTTAAATGGAGCCCAGGACACGATTGGCTTTCTGGGCTGCACGTGCACACTGACAGCTCATGTTCAGCTTCTCGTCCACCAGTACCCCCAAGTTCTTTTCTTCAGGGCTGCTCTCAAGCCAGTCATTGCCCAGTCTAAAAAGTACGGGATGATGGGAGGAGGCAGGAGCAGGTACTGAGAATAGTCAGGGCCAGTTGGTACTAAAACAGGCCCTAGAGAAGGTCTCGCAGGGCCTAAGAAGGGTGCAGGAAAGACAAGAGGAACACATGCGCGACCGCGAGCCTCCGTGTGCGCGGTGGGGAGAGCGAAGGTTGAGCGGGGCTGTGGCCCATGGTGGTTTGTACTTTCCACGTTTGCTCCACACCACCAGGCTCCCGCCCCCGCCTCGGCGCTCGCCTCTGCCGCTGGCACGAATCACTTCCAGGGGGTTGGTTTCATTCCCTCTGGCCAGGCAGGGTGCCGGGACACCTTCGGCTCCAAGCCACCAGGTTATGAAAAGGAAGGAAAAAACCCCAGCAATACCAGCCGGCCTGCTCTGCCAGGGACATTCCTGAAGGGCTGACCACATAAAAGCAGGCGATACTGAACAAAGCTATTTTAGATAATCCTCAATTAGTTACAACGGTTCAAAAATTCAGCTAGTTTTTTTTTTTTTTTATTTGTAACCTGTCCACAGAAACGTGATGGCTTTTGAGGGACTGTTTGTACAAGTCAACAAATGAGATAAGTGATTATGGACAACCACAAAATGCTTTCTAGACTGAGTCCTTAGAAAGAGATACAAGCTCAGGTGTGTCCTGACAGACCCTTGGCATTTCAATACATTGGCTATTTTGGGACAAAGGTGTAAATACAAAAATGAATAGTCCTATTTAATAATGGTACAGTAGGCCAGAAACGGTTTTGCATCTGATGCCATCTAAAATACAACAGAGCTATAAAGGCGTTTGAGGCTCTTCTCGGTTTGCTCTATTTTTGTATTCCATTTAAGTCAACGCACTCCTTGTGGGTTTTTTTAAGAAGGCAGCCAATGTGGACGAAAGAGAAATATGGAAGCACTTTTGCAACGGCAGGTCAGTATTTTTCTCACCCTAGCTTGATATTTTATCTTCTTTTTTTTTGTTTTTTTCAATTTTTATAGTTTCATGTTAACCAAGACTCAATTCTAATATTAAAAACCTCCAAACAACCCAAACTTTCCCAAACAGGAGGCATTAAACAATAACTAGTTTTATAATAGCAGAGGCCTTTTTTTCTCTTCATTTGGTGTTTATTGTAAAACATGGTAGAAACTTAAAATTTTAATACATGGAAATATTTTCTTTAAAATGTTCACAATTTCATACAAAGTTCATGATAAAATACAAGAAAATATGCATTTAAAAAATTTATAAAGTAATACTCTGCAGTAAATTCTGTTCACTGGTTAACAGGAGTTCTTGCAAGACCTGTTTCAATCTTTAATGTAAACATTGGAGGTGAAAGCTTCACCTCAAGTGAAATCAAAGAGACTTTTCACCACTGAATTCATGAGAAAGAAGAATTAACTCTCAATTTCCGAACAGACATGGCCAGTAACGCGTACATGAATATTCTCATTTCAAATTCAGGACTGAAAGACAGAAGAGCTCTGTAAACAGTAATTCTTTTTATTACATGACCAACAGGAGGAATGAATAGGAAACACTTGATGTTTTCAAGCACATTTTCAACCTTAAGAGAACGCGAAGGCGATGCCTCCCGCCAGGAACGCAGCCGCTACGTATCTGAACAATCGCTCCAGTCTGTGACAGTGACTAAGCTGCTTTTTAACGTGCTTGTATTATCAGCTTCGTGAGGGCCTGTTAAAATAATGAGCAAACAAACAAAAATTAACAATTATTTCTACTACTTTGGGAGTATTTTTAATTTCTATTTATCTATGGGATAAAATCCCACACTGTGTGAGCAAACACTCACAGACTTCAGGAAGTCCAGAATCTTAACGGGGGAGGAAATTACAAGTGTTGATAATACGAAGGCTCTTTCTCTCACAGAATACAATGCACAGTACAAGCAGTCAGTGTCAACACTGCTCGCCCTTTAAAAACAACCTGAAGTAGCTTTATATAAACTGACACAGCTTTAACCTTTATATATATTGAAATGTTAGGGCGAGGAACTGCTACAGAAGTTCCAGGTAAGACTTACTTTAACACTGGTTCACGCGTTTATCTCAGCCTGGTAGGTCACTTAGGTATCTTCAAAAAACACCTTTTATTATTATTCTCAAAAAAAAGTAAGAGAAATTTCCCTCCTCTCTTAGATTTGGGAAGGGATTAAAAGTCAACCCTGGATGATTACTTTTGAAGATGAGGTTGAAGCCTGATAGTACTGTACACTTTAAAATCTCAAATTTTAAGGTTTTTGGGATCCCTGTATATTTACGTGTGTGTTGTTTACATATGAGTATGCATCATGAATACCATATACGACATTTATATGACATAAAAGCAAGCACAGAGTTCTTCTTACTTTTCCTTTTCATACAGAATACTATATACTGAATTACAATGTATAACACACCATACTTAAGGACTCCTCTAGGCGTGCCAGGCTATATGATAGCTGGCTAACAATGCAGAAGTCAGAATGTATTACCTTCTTCCTTTGGTACACTTGTCCTCGGAAGACCCCACGCATGCACCACAGATGTACTGTTTGACTCGTTTTTCTGAACCATCGCTGCCTTCTGACCTCTATCATCCTGCATCAGTAAATCTTCTAATAATGATATATCCAAATCATCTTCATCAGCTTCTGTGAACTAGCGAGGAGAAGAAAAAACACACATTTTCCCTCTGTCCGGCCAAGTTGCGCTGTGATCTTCCACAAACTGAACAACGTGAAACTGCTAAACAAAAAGGCACTGGCACACGGCCTTTATAACATCTATCACCACAGTTTTAAAATCCATGTAATTCAATTATCTAGATCATATTAATTCACTACTATAGTTTCAAAGTTACAAGGGTGGGGTTTTAAGTCAGGAAGTGCAAAAGTTCAGCACAAGAAAGCCATGGACCTGTTGGAGCGGGTTCAGAGGAGGGCCGTGAAGATGACAGCGGCACTGGAGCACCTCCTCTACGAGGACAGGCTGGGAGAGTTGGGGTTGCTCAGCCTGGAGAAGAGAAGGCTCCAGGGAGACCTTACAGTGGCCTTCCCGTACCTGAAGGCAGCCTAAAGGAAAGCTGGGGAAAATCTGTTTTAGCCGGGCCTGATGTGATAGGACAAGAGGAAATCGCTTTAAAATAACAGAAGAGAGATTTGGGCTAGCTATAAGGACGGTACTTTTTACCACAAGGGTGATAAAACACTGGAACAGGTTGCCCAGAGAGGTGGTACAAACATTCCCTGGAAATATTCAAGGTGAGGCTGGATGGGGCTCTGAACAACCTGATCCAGTTAAAGATGTCCCTGCCCATGGTGACTAGGTGACCTCTAAAGGTCCCTTCCACACCAAACCATTCTAAGTTCTGCCAGTTCTGTAACTGGCAGAAACCTATGTTTTCAGGTAGTAAATTTCTAACCGAAAAAAAGGAACGTCTTTTCTGTGATACTAGCTATTCCAATGAAAGATTGAAAGTCCTTTTTAAGCATTAGAATGTACATTACCTACATGAAAATAAAGACATGACATGTTATCATGCAAGTTGGAAGTTTAGTTTGCTATATCAGCATTCTGTATTCACACTAGAAAAATTTAATATTGCAGTAAAGACCTCTTCAATTTAAAACTTATTTATTTAAAGAGAAAATTAAATAATGAAAGTTAAAAAACCCCATGGTGCTGAAAGTTAAAGTATGTGTTCCTCTTAAGATTCACTGCCAGCATGTAGAAGCATATTTTTAATTAAGTGGTAGATTTGCATAATGAGTTCACAAAATGAGAGCCAAGTCAAACAGACGAACCTGAAGGCAGCAGGTGCTGAGGTCTTTCTTACCTCATCTGCCTGAGAAGTAAATATCTTCATTCAGCTTTAGAAAGCAGAGCTACAGCATTTCCCTATTTGTCAGTCAGATGCGGTTCGATGGAATCAAGGCATTATTAGAAAGATTAGTGGTGGGAAGCTGAAGACAGTTTCTCACAAAGCTAAAGCCTTTCACCAGAGTCTCCCAGTATTACAGGAAAATGCGTGAGCTGCTTCTGTTGCACAGAAGAAAGATTCAAATGCTAGTAGGAAACAACGTGAGCTATGTGCATACTAGAGAAAAGTCAAGAAATATGAACGTGTCGTGTGTCTCGAAAGAAGTGAAGAGACGGCGGTACTGCTCTATCTTGCACCATAATTCAATTTTAACACTGCAAACGGTTTTTCAAAACCTGACAGATCTGCTCAGTGTGCTGTATTATTAACATACCAGGCTTCGACATTTTGCTCGTTTAAATGATCTGCATTTGGAAGGTGTGGTGATGGGAAAGTCAGAGTCACATCTATTGAGAAATGCTGGAGGAAGAGTTTCCTCAAATATTCACCAAGCCCCAACTGATTTTTAAAGTAGGAAATACAGATAAAAATGTCATCTGCAAACAGAATTCAGTTCTGATTGAGCGTAAATACACAGCACCAATCAAAACCGCTAAGTGGTTTTACCAACTCCAAGACTTACTCCAAAGCAGCACCACAATCCGTACAACGTCTGGTACAGCTGAACTCCAGTAACACAGCTTCAGGTAAGCACAAAGTTAATTGTCTCAAAAATGTTTCTGAAGTAAATTCTGTTAAATATGACCTTTATAAGACATATGACAAGGGGTTGCCTTATAAAAGTTTTATGGTATCGTGGGTTTTGAGAGTGAGCACTAGCAGCTCTAAGTATTTAAGTTAATAAAAAACCTGGGCTTTTCCAAAAAACAATCATTCCAATGGGTTTTCATGCTTATGTCTTTGGGCACCTTTGAAAATCCCACATAATATTTAAACTACACATCTACATTTAAATGTACAAATACAGACAGGAATATTTGCATGAATGTATGTATATATTCATATATAAATAGCAAAGAATACAAGATAGTGTATTGTTCCATAAAAATTCCAGAAACAAAGCAGCAGTGCCTGCCCTAGCTTTAGAAACTCACTTCCAACTCATCATGTCCATACAGGAACAGGCCACTGTGTCAATATATTTTTTCGCAGACTCACAGAATGGTTTGGGTTGGAAGGGACCTTAAAGATAATCTAGTTCCAATCCCCCCTGCCATGGGCAGGGACACCTCCCACTAGACCAGGTTGCTCCAAGCTCCACCCAGCCTGGCCTTGAGCACTTCCAGGAAGGAGGCATCCACAACTTCTCCAGGCAACGTGTTCCAGTGTTTTACTACCCTCAGCATAAAAATTTCCTCCTTATATGCAGCCTAAACCCACCTTCTTTCCGTTTAAAACCACTGAGCCTTGTCCTATCACTACGTGACTTGATAAAAATGTCCTTCTCCATCTTTCTTATAAGCCCTTCATATTTTGAAAGGTCACAATAAGGTCTCCCTGGAACCTTCTCTTCTCCAGGCTGAATAAACCCAACTCTCTCAGCCCGTCCTCATAGAAGAGGTGCTTCAATCCCCTGATCATTTTTGTGGCCTCCTCTGGACCCGATCCAGCAGGTCCATGCCCTTCTTGTGTTGAGGGCTCCAGAGCTGGACACAGCACTGCAGGTGGGGTCTCACAAGAGCAGAGCAGAGGGGGAGAATCACCTTCCTTGACCTGCTATCCATGCTGCTTTTGATGCAGGCCAGCCTATAGCTGGCTTTTTGGGCTCCAAGTGCACATTGCTGTCTCATGTCCAATTTTTCATCCATCAGTACCACCTACTCCTCTCTTCAGGGCTGTCCTCAATCCACTCATTGCCCAGCCTGTGTTTGTGTTTGGGGTTGCCTCAACCGAGGTGCAGAACCTTGCACTTGGCCTTCTTGAACTTCATGAGGATTGCACAGGCCCACTCCTCAAGCCAGTCAAGGTCCCTCTGGATGGCATCCCGTCCCTCGAGTGCATCACCGGCGCCACTCAGCTTGGTGTCATCTGCAAACTTGCTGAGGGTGCACTCAATCCCACTGTGTCATTAACAAAGGTATTGAACACTACTGGTCCCAATACAGACCCTTGAAAGACACCAGTCATTACCAGTTTCTACTTGGGAATTGAGCCACTGCATCTAAGTCCTTGGACGCAGCCACCCAGGCAATTCCTCAGCCATCTAACAGTCCATCCATCACACCCACATCTCCAATTTAAGGAATGAATGTTGTGGGGGAACGTATCAAAAGGCCTTGTAGAGACCAGGTAGATGACATCTATAGCTCTTCCCTTGTTTGCAGATGCAGTCACTCCATCGTAGAAGGCCAAAAGATTAGTCAGGCACAATTTACCCTTGTCTGTCTCTAATCACCTCCATATGTTGTCTTCCGTATGTTTTAACTTAGCTTCCAGGAGGATCTGTTCCAGGACCTTACCAGGCACAGAGCTGAGACTGACCGGTCAGTAGCTCTCAGGGTCCTCCTTTTTACTATTTTTAAAAATGGGTTTGATGTTTCCCTTTTTTTTTCTCAGTCAGGGACTTTGCCTGACTGCCATGATTTTTCAAATATGCTGGAGAGCAACTCAGCAACTACATTGGCCCAATTCCTTAGGACTCGGGGCAGCATCTTGTCAGGTCCCATGGACCTGTGTATGCCCAGGTTCCTCTGGGGGTCTCAAACCTGATCTTCTCCCACCATGGGAGCGACTTCATTCCCTCAGTCCCTGCCTTGGGGTTCAGAGGTTTGAGAGATGTAGGAAGACAGAGCACTGGCACAGGCTGCCCAGGGAGGTTGTGGAGTCTCCTTCTCTGGAGACATTCAAAACCCGCCTCGACGCATTCTTGTGCAATCTACTGTAGGTGATCCTGCTCTGGCAGGGGGGCTGGACTAGATGACCTTTTGAGGTTCCTTCCAAGCCCTGACATTCTCTGATTCTGTGATTCTGTGAAGAGAAGTTACCAGTGAAAACTTCGGTATCTTTAAAACGTAGATTTTAAGGCTTATTTTGCTACATCTCTTTGCTCTTGAAGTCTAAATTACGTAACACAGTGGCCCACCGTCTACACACGTTTAGAAAACGTTAACACCTCCTAAACTTAACTGTGAACATTTTATGGTCTTTTATCACCTGACATCATACAGAATTTGAAAGCAACATTTGGACAGGAAATACACCGTAATAGTCATTTCTGAGTGGAAAATTTTGAGTCTGGTGTGATTTGCAGCTTCCACACAGCCAGTGGGCAAATTGAATTGTCACCAGCGACAATTCAAAGCACACGAGCTAAATGGGATTACCCTACCATTACAGCTCAGGCTGATTAAGACCATCACCTTGTTCTGGAAACTGAAATAAAAGTGTCACTGTTTCTGGGAGGAGCAATAAATTTCAGATTTATCTGGCAGTCAGGAAGCCCTAAGGTATCAGTTTCATTAGGGATAATAAAATTCTCAGTAACATTTATTTAGTGAAAAAGTATTTTCCTGAATGCTAGAACTAGTATCTCGCTGTTTGCTTCAATCTAATAACAACTACTAAAACGGAAATAAAAAGCACTGTCTGCTGTTGACTTTTGATTTGGAATAAATTTTGTTCCTTTTAAAAATTGTTCAGGCAACGATCAATTTGGATCGAAGCAGCTTACCAATTATAAAACCCTAAACTGAGGGGAAGGCTGGGACTTTAGGAGCCTGACAGGTAAAGAATAAGTTGTGGTAGTATTCCGATCGTGAACACATGACATATTCAACGGACAGACGCCAGTCATAGATTTGATGGACTCTGGAAACAGTGTATGATTGGAAATAGCTGCTGCAAAACCAAAACCAAAACCATACTCGAAAATTGAATCTGCCCTCTCATTAAATTACATTTAAAAAGCTCCATATCAGATAAATCTTTAGAAATAAACATATCTTAAAATACTAGATAAGCAAAATAATTTTTTCCTCCACCAAACCAAGATCCTAGGAAAGCAAGTAAAGACGAGCTCTCTCTTATGTCTCAATGCTGCTAGAACAGGAGACAAAAATGATACAAAGTGCGCCCAAACTTTGGTCTAGCTGTAGTGATCCCACCCAGCCATGGGATAAGCTAATGAGAATGTGGATGAAGATGTCACTCGCCACAGCACACTTGCTCACATTTTTCTAAACACCAGTGCAGACATACCCAAAACATCTACTTAGCTGTAACTCCAAAACTTTGAGGATTAAGTTCTTCACTGTGTCAAGAGGGTTTCAGCATCAAAAAAAAACCCCAACCCAGTAACATAATGAAATAATAATGACTATTAAAAGAGATACCTTCAGTTCTTTCACTTCTTCTTTCTTAATAAATGCCTGTGCCACATTAATCCCTCCAGCTGGTTTGTTCTTACTTCCATGGTTAGAAAGACTTTTTCCAACTTGTTCGGTCAGTCTTTGAATAACTGTTCCTAAAATTCATAAAAAAATATTGACAGTTTCCATTCACAAGTAAGGGGTTTTTCTGTAAACCCTCTAGAAATCTTCCACAAAGCAAAAAAAAGCAAAAGAAATGTCTCTGAGGCAGAGAGTATCTTTCTCTGCATTAATACAAAACAGCATGATACACATCTAATTTGAACTGACATGTCTAAGTATGGTATTAATATAAACACATTACAAGAAACATAAAGTGCACACAAATATCCATACACTCAAGACGAGTCTGCCTTCATTATGTTTTCTAACACAGAAATATTATCAGGAAATGCAAAACCATGCACAGCTGTTACAACACGCATATACAAAAGTAGTGAAAAAACCTTTTGAAGTTTTGGCAGGTGTTCCAGTTTCTTCAGCTTCGCTTTCCTCCGTCCCATCCAGGTCGCTTTTATCAGAAGCCTTCTCAAAAGCGCTGACTTTGCTGCCCGACGTTTTTGACTGCTTTTGCAATAGTTGTGGCGGCGGGTCGGGCTGTAGGCTATCATCTTCGTCTACTTCTTCCTCTGAACTGAACGGCAGAGTTCTAAGCAAAACCAGAGACAGCCTGAGGACTTACTGTCTTCTACTGACTGCATTGCGATATACGTATCTCAGCTTCCCTCTATTTTCCTTTCTAATAACGTGCAGTTTTCTTTCATGAAAAAAAGAGGAGCTGACTAGCCAGAAAGCTATTTAAAAGATGTCACACCGCTAAGTAAACTCAGAAAGTTATCGCAAAATTCTCTCTCATATAGACACGACTACTTCCATCTATGCAACTCTCTTCACAAAACAACAAACCAATATATAACAAATCTTGCTAGGCAAAAAACGATAGGCTTTCGTGGATCAGCAGGGGGAGGAAAGTTCACAGTCAAGCAATCCGCACCAGAGAAAGTCTGTTCTGACATTCTGTTAGATGAAAATAATCGGGGAATTTTTCAAGTGCAGGAAATTACAAAGTAATGCACCTGATGTGAGCCAAGTCTGGAATACTGTGTTTAATTTTAGTAAGAAAATATCAATAAACTGAAAAAATTAGGTCACCAAAGTCTTTAAATGCTTTCAAATGGGTCAAAAAAGCATCTGAGAATAAAACTATAGGAAGCAATGCTATCTGAGTTCACAGAATGTCCCTTTCCAGTTCATAACAAAGAATATATCTGCTGAATGGAAAACGCACTATCTTTCAGGAATTATAGTAACATACTTGAATGGAATAATACTTTAAAACAAAATATGAAGTATGTGGTCCAGAAAGCGTTTATAATTTTAGCTTAAGAATAGTTTCGTGTGGCAAGCATGTGAATATTCAGTTGCCAAAACCATTTTCTTCAAAAATACAAGGGAACAAAACATACGTGATGCTAGATGTCCTTCTGGAAACTCCATTTCCAAAAAAAATCATGGATCTAAAACCAAGAAGACAAGTTATTTGAGGACTGCAGCCAACTAAGTAACCATAAAGTTTATGTAGAATCATAGAATGGTATCAGCTGGAAGAGACCTAGAAGGTCATCGAGCCCAGCCTTTGCCCCAGCCCTATCAACCTACTAAATGATGCCCCACAACGCAACATCCACCCGTCTCTTAAACACCTCCAGTGACAGTTAATCAACCACCTCCCTGGGCAGCCTGTTCCAGTGGCAGACAACCACTTCAGTACAGAAATTCTTTCAAATACCTAACCTGAACCTCCCCTGGCGCAATTAAAATCCATTTTCCCATATCCTATCACTCTCCACTAGGGAGAATGGACCAACCCCCACCTCTCTACAACCTCCCTTCAGGTAGCTGTAGAGAGCGATGAAGTCTCCCTCATGTGAATTCTTTTGCTCAATTCTTACAGTATTAGTAGGAAACATTCAGATCAGGCACCAGACCCGAAAAGCACAGGGCTGTTACCCGAGACGTGAGCGCTATGAGAGCGGCAGCTCTTACTTTGGCGTGGAGGTGTTCTCATTGACGGCTGTTTTCTGCTCAGCTGGGCGGACGGCTGTTGAGGATCGTTTTACAGGTTTTCGTGGTGTGGCAGATGAAGAGATTCCCAACTGCCTGAATTTCTGTTTCTCTACAAGAGAAATTACCTATTTCATTATTAAAAACAATGTTTGGTATCTTTTATATTTGATTTCTACAACTACAGATGTCTCTGCTGCAGATTACAGCTTTGCAGAAAAGAAAGGAAAAAAGTAATTTTTTTCTTCGAAGCAGTTCACAGTTGCAAGAACGCTTTAAAGAAAACCATTTAGTCGGCCATAACTATATAGAATACTCATATGGAAAATGATGAAAGCAGCTATACAGAAACGTTGCTAAACAAAACCTTAAATAGCAGTTATAAAATGTAAGAGAATGAAGAAAAAAACTTAAAATATTTTAACCTTCTGAAGGAAGCTGAGGACAGGAAACAGGTCTATTACAAGATGACAACTTCTCTTTGACACTAATGCTAACTTGGCGTTCAAGATGCTCTCGAATTCGTTGAATGTCAGGTTCTTGCTTCTGTTTGCATTTTCTAGCAGATCTGATAGCACGCGAAATGTCCTCGAAGTGATCATTTGGGATACCACGAACACTCTAAGGAAACAAATTGTCAACACAGGTACACTCTTAAGCTTCAGATATCACAAAGCTTGTAGAAAAATCACAGAAGTTGGCAACACTGTTCACAGGTGTAGCCACGTCCTCCACAGCTCTAATGTGCACATCCTCTCAGGTTAATGAATTACACTGATATATAACATGTGGGAATTTAGCTTTGGATTTTCTAGGTTGAGGGTTGCGGTACAAGAGCGAAAGAGAACAGCAAAAAAAGTGGGGCAAAGATTACCCCTCTTTCAAATAACTCAACATAATCTTACTGCTTTGATTCCAAAGTCTTTCAGCTTCTCCTCCAGGGCTTGCTCCCAATAAACCCGTAATTCTTTAGTTAAAGAAGGAACAGCCTTCAAAGCATCTTTCAAATAGCGGTTACTTCTACCTCCTTTATTATCACTCTTCTCAGTTTCTGAAATAAGAATGGAAAAATGCATTTAAGAGACGTGGAAAAATCCACAGTACATGAGACAATTAAAAACTGCACTGAAGCATGCATTTTTTAGAAGTACCATGGACATATATGTGCACTATTTGTCTACATGGAGCTGGATTCTTTTTAAAATCTTGGACTAGCTTACAGAAGCCAGCTCACTTGTAATCTATAACCCAGAACCTCATACTCACCATCACAAGTATCTTTTATCTTATTCTTGTTACAGAATTGCTGTAAAGATATATGCCTGAGTATTTAGCAACAAAGATCTTTACTTTTAGAACTGTGCTTGGAAACTTCTCATAAAGAAAGACCGTCTTCTGATAATTAAGTTCTCTAGAAGTGGTATTTCAAATCAAAGCTGAATTCTAGCAGGAATTAGAACAGGAATAGGACAAACCTGTTCTCTGGAAAAGCTGCAAATAACGTAACATTCTCTGACAAAAACCATCTACTGGAATGAAATCTTTAGAAGGCTGTAACACTTTCAGAAGTCTCGGCAAAGACAAAACCTTAGCGTGAGGCAGGCTGCTTCACAGAAAACACCTGACGGATAATACTTATCTTCAAAACTCTTTCAAGGACAAAGTTCAGTGCCGTGTTTTCTTCTGTGCAGGCCTATGACATCACACATACTTAAAAGCAGACAAAGAAGTTTCTATCTCTTTCCCTTGCTTTAAGGGTCAGTAATGACATGAACTCTTAGGCAAGAAATAAAGAATCATCTAGACAGATTCTTCCACCTAAATTCAAGACTGACATTTGAGCTAGGCCAAAGGATTATAGGGTCACACAAGGGAGTAAAGAAGCAAAACATACCCGTTTGGAATCTGCCTACGAGGTGTCTCCGGCAAGAAAAAAATTTACTGAATGCCATCTATGCCAAGAGAGCCAACAAGCTGTGGGACCACAGCAGCTGCTTCCTTCTGGCCAGCAGAGCTGGCAAAGCCGACACAGAGGGGTATGCAACAGCCCAGGAAAGCACGTCGTAAACCACGCACCCAACTTTGCCTCTGAAATCACAGAATCATAAAAGGTTTTGAGCTGGAAGGGACCTTTAAAGGTAAATCTTGGGTAGGAGTTTGCCTCTTTCCAGTAGGCCTTACAAGGCAGCAGAGTCATTTGCCAGTCCCCAAGCAAGGACATAAATGAAGGAGCAATTCCATACTGTGGCTTTCAAATGTTTTCTTTCAAAACAAACGTGCTGCTTTTCCTATTTGTAAACGATTGCTTACAAAGCAGTTCCATTTACTTTTCTTTTCTTTTTTTTTTTTCTTTAAGGGAAAGAGAAACACCCTGAGGAGGACCCAAAAAAGCCTGCTGTTTTGAGGAAGTGGCTTTTGATAGATCCTGGAAAGAACTACAGGTAAAGAAAACTAAAGAAGAGTCCCGCTACCACACTAACAGATCTGTGCTTAAGAGGACAGAATCCGGCTGGAACCTTATCTGGCTTCAGGAAATGTGTGGACAACTCAGTCCCTGACAGAGGTGGGATCAAAAATGATCTGGCTGGAGAGCTGAGTCACAGAAGAGGGAAATTACTGTCAGTGAGGAAACCAAGGGCTGTCGGACTATGCCCAGTCAGGAGAAGGTGCATCACACAGTATGAAACCCTCTCGGGAAGCCAGACATGAGACATTTTGAAGTGGAAGGCTCCAAGGAGCCTTCTGAAAATCCTGTCCCTTTTAGATGTTAATCCTTACAACAAAATAGATCCACCTAAAATAATTCTAAAAGGCATCATCACTACATATTAATACGGGTAACAAGACTATCCAGCATTATCCTTAATTAATGACAATATTAATTCTTGCTAATTAACTCAAGCCAAATCCTCTTTTGCCAGAGCCAACTATTGAAGGAACTGTTTTCTTATTCGTTTTTGTTTCTCAAAACCCACCTAAATAATAGATTTACAACTCTGGAAACAAGGGACCTTAAGTCTGGTCCACTGTCTCAGCTCCTACATAATCCTATGAAATAATGTGCCAAGTCAAGAATTTTCACACTCTCCCTTACAAATGGCTGTCACCGAAAACAAAAAAATCTTGGTCTATCTTTTCAGACTGCATTCTTTCTTTCTCTCTTTTGTACTGCAGGCTATGCCTTCAGGCACAGCAGAAGAATCAAAGACGATCCATCAAGAGAGAAGATGACAAGCAAGAGAAATAGCAGAAAGAACGGCAAAAATGCGAGCAGTCTTTATTTCAGGTTGTTCGGAGTCACCGGAATTCCCCTCAGGAAACCTCCCACTTACGCACAGATGTATTCAAGTGACAATTTTGTTTTGAAAACAGCATCATTCCCTCAAAGTTTAAACTCATCAGCTGTAAGGTTCAAGACTGATTTGGAGTTTGGCACGCAGTACAGATTATTATGCTCTTCAGCTATTTAGTGTCTCATCTAAGGTGCTGTTAGCCTTGCTCAGGAGAAGAACACCATGTGGGACAAACTGATGCTTTCTGCTCTGCCACTGTAAACGTGGCCTTCTCTGAGCTTTCCTCAGATGAGGCAGAACAGCTGCCAACACTGGGCAACATAATGTCACTGAGAATTGCACAACCCTGGCGGGAGCTGTGGGTGCTCAGAGGTAAGCATAACTGAGATTACTTGAATAAGTATCTCGGGTGCATTTCTGGAAACCAGCAGCTTCAACCTCCACCGCCAGGTTCCTTCCTTCTATCTGAACTCTAACTTCTTACGCAGTCAGCACCAAAAATTTCCCAGTATGGCGGTATTCCCCCATCAAACATTTTTGCTCTGCTTAACTCAAGAGCCTTTAGATATGTGGAATATGTCTGATTTCAAGAGTTCGCCACATTTTGATCAAAACATTGCACTTGGATAAGGAAATCGTAGCATTTACAAGCACCCATAGCAAACTGGAGACTGACACAAACAAGGAATGTTCCCACCCACATCACATAAGCATACTGAAATACAATGAAAAATACTGTAGGTATCAAATAATATTTACTTTTTACTTTCAAGAAATGCATGCCACCATAGTTTGAGCTGAATCAGCCATTACCTTTTTCCTCTTCTGAAAGCTCCTCTATGGGCTCCAGCATATGCACCAGAGGTGCCTGCTCTAATAACGAGGAAGACCAGGAACACCGGACAAACAGGACAGAAGAAGGTCAAGGTCCAGAGTGGGAAAGTTAGGCAAAAAAAACACACTGATGTCAACCCTCCTGCTTGCTGGCAACCAAACCCAATGCAACATGCCTCCTCACCACCTCGGGGGGGCACTTTTGTAGAGGATACCCTAATAACAGAAGTCCAGAAGTCACTTCAGGAGCAATGAAGCTGCCTAAACGTAAGTGCCTAGTGTCACCTCAGATATATCAGCGTTTTAAGCTGTCAGCACAGGGCTGTCTGATCTGTCACACCATGATGGAAAAACCTGGAATGGCACCCAGAGGTCAGGTGGGATGTTTTTAGGCATCTACAATGACAAGGCCGCCTAGGATTAAGTAAATGAATACCCTCATTCATTTCTTATGAGAAGCACTGTGATTTTAAAGATTATTTTATAATATTGTTTATATGCAATTTGACACTGAAAGTTTACAAAAGGCAAGTGAAACGTGCAGACATAGAAATCCTCAAAAATATATGGAAAAAAATACGTTAACTTATTATTCCAGAGAAATATTAAGTACTGAATCCATATGTGCAAGGCACGGAGAAATTGGATATATAAATATGATCATTTCCACTAAAACCTATTTAAAAAACCACCAGTCGCTCCTTATAGTGAAATTCAGTATTGCCATGTGCTTTAAAGAAATCTTACAATGTCCTCTGCTGGAAATAGATTCCTGAACACATTGAAATTATCATCCAATAGACTGTCAAGTACAATTTGCTTTATAGAAATGAAGTCAGAGTACAGTTTATTTAGAACTTTACAGACTTCAGATATAAGAGATGCATGAAAATGCTTATATGTGGACCCATAAACATATAGAGTTTTAAAATATTAAGATTCACCTTCCATAAATTATTTCAATGAAAACTAGAACTTGAGTTTCTCCCAGGGCTTATGATAAAATCAGAGATGCGCAAACTACACTTTCACCACTCAACTACTGGCAGTATAGGAGAAAATAATTTATCGGCCAATATTTTGGGTCAGCATACATTTGCGAGAAACTTTTGGCGCTAGGAATCGTTGTTCTGCGGCACGGATGGGAGGGGAGGGAGTGACACTGCAGGAAATCCACCTGCTCTCCACCACTTCTCATACAAGCAGGTACAAACTCAGATGCGCCGCGATGGGCAATCCCAATAAAACGAGCACTTGCAGCTAAGTGGCACTGTCACATCTCCAGTATTCTCCATGTGAAGGGGACTAAAACTGGTGGTGTCAATGCCTGGGCTATAGCAGCTGCTCTCTCCACGCTTTCCATACTTGCGGTTTTCCAAGCAGGTTACCAGACTTAATGATTGCTCCCGTGCAACTTGGCGCTAAGTAAGTTCTAAAAAAATGCTTCTCACAACATCACATGACGCTAACGAGATGCAAATGTCAACACGGAAACAAAAGCAAAACTCTGAAAGTAAAATAGGTTTCTGGTCTTTCAGTCTCTAAGGCTGTAAAATTTAATAGTGGCCAGAGCATTTCTGGGCACTGAACATGATGCTCCGCACAACTGTTCCTGCCATGCTGCACCAACCCACCCCACACCAACTAATATTCTCCAAAACAACGTTCAGGCACTGTCTGGGATCACTCCCAAAAGCCTGCAGTGAGCCTGTTTTGGAGGACAGAGCCTGATGCACAGATGAAATGCTGTGAGGTGATTTAATTTAGCTGCGTGGACATTGAGGCATCCAAGTTTCTCAGTTGGACCTACTAGATAGTAAATTGCTGTGTAACTGGATTTAATCTGTACTTGTTTCACCTGTACTTCACTCAAATGCAATCTGCTTAAAGGAGCTGACTCATTTCTGCATAATCCCGTGTCAAGTAAATTAAGAGGAAAAGTGCAGTCCCCAGAACTCAGATGTGAAAAAAGCCTGCTGATCTGGCATTAAGGTAGAGGCTTCTTTTCTTCAGTATACCAGAAACAGGGGAAGTTAAAGATCAGTTAAAAAACAGTTCCAAGAGCAAAACCAAAATGTATTACTGTTACGTGTAATATTGTTGTTCACTGGCTGACAACACAGAAGATCAAATGCTAAAACACAGGGGAATGCAACGCCTGCAAACACCAGCTCCAGTGGGCCTGTTCTTTACCGTACACTTGCTCTCAGAGGTAGTTATTAAACATCACGTTGGAATCAAATGTAAGAAAGAATGGCTTGGCTCACCACTCCTCTGGTTTATAGACACGCATGGAGATCACCCCCCTTATGGGGCCCTCTCCTTACATTTATCAGGGACAGGCTGCTTCTAGACATCTGATCAGATCTCTCAGTTCCTGCTTTAGCACACATCCTTGAAATCAGCAGTATCCAAATATGACCAAGCTTTTTTTTAGGAGTCACTTAAATCCGACTACCCAACTAGATCTCAAATCTGCACAAAGCAGTTTTTGCTAACTTCAAACCTAAACCAAAGCTTCTGATGCAGACCAAAATCCTAATTACTCTGAATTATTGTAAACTCTAGTTCATCTGACCTTTTTGCCCAAAATCTCACCAAGCCACAATCCAATGAGAGCCTTAAACAAGTAATCACTAAAACTTCTGTCTTAAGTAGAGCCAGCTACCTTTCTGCCAATTATCAGCCCTAAGCCCAGTTCAGCTGACTCTAACAGATGCTGCTCTACATCAGCATCTTCAACATCAGACCTTAGCTTTCATCCTAGCTGGAATGTCGAACCTAGATAGACTGCTACCTTCCTTTTTGGACTCACACTTCAAAATAAATTAGTTGCTCTTAGTCAGCCCTCAGATCCCCACGCTGGCTTGTGTCCTTGCCTTGGAAGTGGATCCCAGGAGGCTGAAGCAAGGCAGGAGGCACGTTGTGCTCCAGCAGGTCACCTGCTCTGGACTACTCAGGTATAGACCCTGTCAGAGATCAACCTTTTGTGCTGCCATAAACCACCTTAACTCCAAACTGAATTCATTCAGTTCTCCCCAACAGTCCCACACCTGACCCTAACCAAACAGCATTATTGCCAAATCGTACGCCTAGCCCGGTGGCAAATTCTAGACACATCCTCCCTGTGTGTCATCAGCCAGCCTCAGTCCCAAACCTCGCCCTACTTTTATCCTCAGAAGATCAGTTTCTGTCACCTTCAGGCTTGAGCCTAACTAAATGGCAGCTTCCAACACCAATCTCATGCAGGTGGGTCGTACTCATATCTCATCGGTCTGATTGCGGCCATAGTAACCATTGAATCACAGAATGATTTGGGTTGGAAAGGACCGTAAGGATCATCCAGTTCCAACCCCCAGCCATGGGCAGGGACATCCCCCACTAGATCAGGCTGCTCAGAGCCCCGTCCAGCCTGGCCTTGACACTTCCAGGGAGGGGGCATCAACAACTTCCCTGGACAACTCGTTCCAGCATCTCACAATCCCCACAGGAAAGAACTTTTTCCTAACGTTTAATCTAAATCTACCCCTTGTCCTACCACTACATGCTCTTGTAAACAAGCCCTAGCCATCGTTAAGGCCAGCAACCTTAAGATGACCTCCACTGCGATGTGTCTGTTGTCCCACATCTTCCAGAATATCCCTTCTGCTACCTAGTACGTGTGGAGACATAGATCAGATGTATCAAAAGCACAGGTTGTTTCAATCCTTTCAGTGGATAATTATACTACTGAAAAATACCGTGCCAAGCATACTTTGACAAATCATTAAATATCTGTTCTAAATAATACTTGAAGACAATTTCTAAGCAGGTGGAATAGGAAAATATATTTAACAGTAATGAAGAATTCAGGCCATGTATATTTCAAGCATATCGTATGTTGTCTGTTCTTAATCACTAATTCAAAAAACCCCAATATTCTGATGGTACCATTGGAAAAGCAGTCTTCTGGCCAACATTTAAAGAAGAAACTGTCTTCTTACTCTGAAACATAAAATGCTAAAGAACTTTTAGCCTGAACAGAAGTGTTACAATTATCTGTAGTGAAGCATCACTGACAATAAGGACTTTGCGTTTGCAACACGAAAACCCAGGATAAAATGTAAAATGTATTTGCTGTGAATTGCTGCACTTCTTAAAGATGCAAGGAATGTAAGCCATGGGTATTGTCATTATATACTGCTTTAATTTATACTGAAATTTCACAAAGAGCTCCCTGACATAATCTGTGATACCTGTAATTTTGACCGTCATCTTTGAATCAACAGACTGCATATATTTGTCTCCTAAGTAATCAATGGGAAGCCAGATGCTGCACATAAGCAGCACAAATATTAATTTTAAACCAATATTCTTAAATGGGATAAATTCTTGACACTTACCTGAGGCCTCTAAGTTAGGAGCCTAGACATCTCAGGCTCCTTCTACAGTCAACGAAGAGACACAGGCAACTTCAAAAAGCAATTCAGATCCTAGCTCAGCTGAACCAAACTCTGAAGATGCCCCTTTTGTCTGTTAACTGCCTTGGAAGACTACCTGAACTACATTTTCCTCAGATGCTTCAGCTATAATGGTTGGACTTGATGATCTTAGAGGTCTCTCCCAACCTTAATGATTCTATGATTCTAACAATAGCTGGGGCCTTAGCCCACACCATGACTTACGACTGAGAGGCAGGATTTAATGGACTGGCTAATTAATATCTTTGCTTTTTAACTACTGTCTTCAGTCCCATCTAATATTATTGACCTAACAAAGATTAAATATTGAGCAAGTATTGATATTTCAAGAATGATATAGGAGCCAAAGCCTGATTTTAATATTTAAAAGAAAAAAAAAAACCAAACCATAATCTATCTATTGCCTTTTTGTGGGACTGGAGCAATCTTTAAAAATAAAACTTAAGTTATACCTGTGCAAAACCCTACAGCTAGCTCAGAAATGGAGAGAACAATGGTCAGTCTGGATGGTTCTCAAAGCACACTTCGTTCTCACAAGAAACCAGGAACCTTAGCTCAAAAACACCAGGCCAACACAGATATTCCACTACTTTACACTTAGGATACCTCATTCGTGTCTTGGATATCTTTTCATGACACAGATTTAAGATATGCAGAATGAATATTAGAATGCAAAAGCTTCCAAATAACTTTGAAACATGTACTGAAGTTCACATTAGAGCGAATTTTCCAGAATTAATTTTCTTTCAAACAGCAAAAAAAAAAAAAAGAGGAAGATACTTCAATGCAGGCAGTTGTTTGGTAGAAAAACTACAGCTCCTGTGATTTCAGAGATGCTGTGCCCTTAATAATTTTGTGTACAGAAGTCACCACCAAGGGCTTTCACTTTCATAATAGCACAACATGCAGCCATGATGTCTTAATTCAGTACTTAAGTTAATCCCTTGAAGAGCCCTGACATCACTGGGAAAGACACTATCATTTCTGCCAGACTTTATGTCCAGAAATTAGGTAGGGTAAGTTTAAAAACAAAAAAAAATCCAGAAGGGAAGAAAGAGGACAGACAGAGAGACCTGCAGAGACAAATAAAATGATCATCAGCAAAGGAATGTGAAGGAACCACCTTCTTTGAGGTTTCATAATAAACTGACAGCGACTCTTTATCAATAGCAGGAACAGCCTTTTCTATCCTGAGAAGTTTCATGAGGTGTCACAAACTCCCTAGTCAGAGCAGCAAGAAATCAGGGAAGATCTGAAGGAGCTGATTTAAATTGTCAGAGGACAAGAAACCCACATTCACAGAACTGTTTTCCTCCTTAGCACAAACGAAGGTAAATGCACTAAGACAGCAATGCTTGGCAAGTTCAGGGTGTAAGCCCTTAGCAGCAATATTCTTCGTAACGCTCGTTTCTTAAATTCAGGGCAATAGCTGAGCTACCTGCTGCGAGACCTCTTAGCCAGAACCAGCACTAACTACCGCGTCAGTGCAGCAAAGGTGGCTTGAACGAAGAACTAGATTACTTAAAATACTATTACTAACAATATGTATTTAATATATTATTACTTTTCCCCACACATATCATCTACGTAGTTTCACTTAAAAAGCTCCAGGCAATGAACTGCTAACCTTGTGTAGGTTAGAAAGAGATCTCTGTATTATTCAAATAATGGTAAGATATAATAAATAAAACCTATTTCCCTTTGTTTAACAATTCTTCCCACAATAAATATTCTGAAATCAACATTTCATATTGATCAGATTTTCATTGCTCATCAAGTTATCAAAAGCTTGTTGTATAGTACCTCTTCCCCATATGCCTCTTCAGAACTCTCTGAATTTGTTGATTCTGTTCATTTTTTAAGAAAAACTGCATTTCATCTCCCTTTGACATATATTCATAACAAAAATTGTAATTCATATATTCATAACAAAAATATAATTCAATAATTCAAAGTAATAAACTTTTTAAAGCCTTTAAACATTTTACTTGCTCAAATTCATTTTTCATTCCTTTCCTATTTGAAGGGAAAATAAAGAATGAATTAACTGCAGAATACTAGTATGGTAACAATACTCTTCATTACTTTGCATATTGAGAAAAAGAAAACTACTTTTACAGAGTATGAAACAATGCAAATGGAGGTTCATTCCCTCTACCCATTTCTAAATGTCACAATGCCACAGATTAAAAAAATGATTTATATATAACTACAGATATATTCGGGAAAAACTATTAGATGGGATGACTGTCCATGTTGACTATTTCTTCTGTATTTTTCCTCCTTGCCATCTGAAGCCACAAGAAAAATACAGTATTTCAAGACTTACCAGCAAACATCACCACGTGTCCCTGTACAAATTCCAGGATATGCATATACCTATCCAGTATACGCATATACCAGATAAAAGTATTTTCTATATGATTTTATTTCCTCAATTAGCTTGATTTACCTCAAAGTGATTCAACACTATACACATGCTAGGACATTTCTCAAATTATTTTGTTCTGGTTCTTTTCATTATTCTTTTCAATAGTGCATCTTTACAATTACTTGATAGGAATTCTCAGTGCTGGCACACAGCAAAGCAAATCAAATTACATTTTTTTCAGTCTAACAGCTATGAGCTGACAAATAACACATCTGAGAAGATGGAGTGTTAGTTTTCAAATTACCGCATCTGGACGTAGCAAATAAAAAAAAAAACTTACGATGCGTCACTGGTGGACTTGGTTTAGATTCTTCAAGATGCTCTACAGTAGTGTTCACTACAATAGCATGAAAGTAAAAAACAATGTAAATTAATTACAGTAAACAATAGCAGACATATTCTTACATGTAGCAATATTTAATTATATTTACAAATTAGGTAATTTTTGGCTTTAGTAGGGAGAAAATTAAACAAACCATTTACAAAGTAAAAAACCCGATCCCTGCAACGTGAAAGTACGTTTCTATATATGCTTAAACGTTTTTAATGCTTCTTGAATCAGGGGGAAAAAAAAACAAGCAACTAAATCATCACAGAACCGGAACGTGATCGTCTCTTCTGTCACATCTGCGCGCTGTCTGTATCCCAGGGAAGAAGCTTTAGCCCCAAAGCTAGGACTAGAGGGAATGGATTAAAGCTGGAGATGAATTGGTTCAGACTGGACGTTAGGAAGAAGTTCTTCCCCATGAGGGTGGTGAGACACTGGCACAGGTTGCCCAGAGAGGTGGTGGAAGCCCCATCCCTGGAAGTTTTTAAGGCCAGGCTGGACGGGGCTCCGAGCAGCCTGATCTAGTGGAGGATGTCCCCGCCCATGGCAGGGGGGGTTGGAACTAGATGATCTTTAAGGTCCCTTCCAACCCTGACAATTCTATGATTCTATATCTTGTCAAGTCTAGCGTGATTGAGGCTTGGATTCCCCAAAAGAGGATCTGCTGCATCCACACTTCTTATCAGTTAGCACAAACCCTACCTGTATCATGCACAGAGTGTGGCCTTGGAGTGAATTATCACCTCAACTCTATGTTCACCAGCCCAGGCCAAATTCAGCTGTGTGCTGCAGTCTTACACTTTTCTTGTGCTTCAGCACGGCTCCCGCTGAAAAACCCCACAGCCTAACTATTGCTATGCTCCCCTCAAACTAATCTACTCCCTGCTGTCAGATTCAATTCAAGCCAATGTCTTGCTAATAGAGCAAGATTATTCCCACTTTCCAAGTGCCCAGATTGGGATTAGGACCGCTGTGGTTTAAACCGGCTCGCTCGCTCGCTTCCCCTACAGCGGGATGGGGAAGAGAACTGAAAGGGAACAAAAGGTAAAACTTTGTGGGTTGATATAAGGACAGTGCAATACAACACCACAGAGAAGCAGCAAGTGTAATAACAGAAATTAACCCCACCCCAGCCAAACTCAGGACATGAATTAATTTGATTGTCACCATCTACTGCTTATTTCAAGTCACTGCAACTGCAGCATCGACAACACGGGTGTTTGTGGTGCAGCACCACATCCTAAGACACTATCAGCAGGTTTTGCTATTTGTAACAGACTTTGGATGCTAAAGCATTGCACAAACAAAGATATCAGGGTTCTTAAAATTCTTTGAACATCTGTATCTTGACTGACAAATTAATCAATCTCGTCTATTCTTTCAGTATTTCCCTTTTTGTGAGTTCTGCTGCCTAAAGCCAGTCAAGCATGAAAAAAACAATTAAAAATACACTTCATAAAGCATAGCCAAAAAGTTTTTACATAATACAAAACAGAGTTGCTATATTTTGCATATCTTCACTACTCACGTAGTGAACTTTGTACATTAGAAATCCCTACAGCTGCAAAATCATGAACTTTGTAAATCGTGGCATGGAAACAGGTGGGCACCACGTGAAAAACAAATAAATTGCGAGTACTGATTTGACTTCAATATTTAGATAGCACAGCTGATGTCTAAATTTTTTAACAAATTGTAACATTTGTTTCAGCCAAGCTGCTGAAACCAGAACCAAAATCTGCTTTTTCTTAAGAGTTTGTACTTACCTTCATAGGGTTTAACATTTGCAACTGATCTGGTGGCCAATTCTTTTAACTGAAAGAGAAAAGATAAGATATATGAATCGTTACAAGCATAAATCATCAGTACATAGAAAGGAACACTGAGTACTAAACACCAAGTTTCAGTACTATTTCATAGCAGAAAATATTGTTTATGATTCGGGGAGAAGAATAATACTTTGGTGAAACTTTGTTCTACTGCCCAACGCGTATTTCACTCATGCTTAATGACTGCTGAAGACTTACTTCTGTTTGCTGTGTGATGCGGGCTCACGCTTTGTGCACCCTATTATTATAAGCTATAATAAAACCAAATGAGAGTGGGCTTAGGGGCCACTCCAGCACTTACAGTTTCAATACTTTCTGCTTCAGCAATTCATGTTCAATTTGCAAGTGTAGCTCCACTCCAGGGAAACACTTAATTACACGTTGATTTTAAATGTATGAACAGTTCTCCTGTCTGCTCTACAGTTTTGTCTGCTTGACGCCCAAGGCATGTACTGAACAAAGCTGAGAGCGTAGAGGGAACGAGCTGTTTGCAATTCAATCTCAAAGAAACAAACTTGTGAATCCTACATCATTCATTCAAACAACGCTCCAGTTCACAAAATAGAAGCTAAACCCAAACCAGACACACAGCAACCTCAGTTGGAGCTGCAACAAGATATTGGGCCCTGGTCTTTCTCCCTTGATCAGTTCAGTTACAGCCAGTTATGTCGCAATTTGTTGTCCATTCAGTTTGGATTCTGGAAAATCTCTAGCCCTTCCAGTTTCCAGGGATCGAGAACGCACATCTTCACAACCAGCTTTCGCAAACACCAAACTTGTATCCCTCTGAGCTTATTTTACATCTGTGGTCATACTGTTTTGTTTTTAAAGGTTACTTTACTGCAAGACATTTGCTTTAGGATTAAGTGCTCCATTGCTCCAGCTATCAAATTTGTTGAGGTGGAGATGGAAAAGCTATTATTTGTGTCTCCAATTCTTTAAGCACCTAAGTACAGGTCTGACATTGATCTCAAGAAAAAAGTGCAAAATCAGATGTTGATTTGTAAAGAATACACCGTCTAATAGAAGAATAGGTTGTAAAGACTGCATAATCCCGCCATAGTCTATACTACAGACCACTCAGATCTTCACTCACTGATCACCTCAAAAAATCTATAGCTATGCTTGAATAAAAGTATATTTTTAAGGACAAAACAATTCATTTCCAAATTATTTCATAGAATAATTGGTTATCTCAAGCTGGAAGAGACCCATAAGAATCATTGGGTCCAACCCCATACAGGACTACCTAAAATTAAATCATATGACTAAGAGCATCACCCAGATGCTCCTTGAACCCTGACAGGCTTGATGACATGACCACTTCCCTGGGGAGCCTGTACTAGGGACTGACCACCCTCTCAGTGAAGAACCTTTTCCTAATGTCCAATCTGAACTTCCCTTGATGCAGCTTCATTCCATTTCCACGTGTCCTATCACTGGTCACCAGAGAGAGGAAATGAGCATTTCCCCCTCCTTTGAGAAAGCTGTAGCCTGCGATGAGGTCACTCCTCAGCCTTCTTCAAGCCAAACAAGCCGCCAAGTGTCATGGGTTTGAGTCTGGTGTGTATTTTTGTAAAAGGAGGGGTAGACTCATGTGAAGATTCGAGAGCCTCCTCCACCCTCAGGTAGGGGTCGGACTTGCCTCTGGCCAGGGCCAGGGCAACCAGCATCTCTGCCATCAAGGTATTTAAGAGGTGACCCCACTGTTGTCTCTCTCGTTTGGTTTTGTCTTGTTTTGAGCTGTCCTGTCTTTAATGTTGGGGTTTTTTTTCCTGTTGGAGGAGGAGGAGGTGAGAGGAGAACAAAGGAAAGTCACCCTGAGAAGAAGAGGGGGAGAAGAGTCCCAGAAGAGAAGGAGAGGGAGAAGGTTGCCAGAGCAGTTCCTTTCCCTGGAGCCCGTGGTGGCTGAGATGGCAGGAAGGTGACTGCCTGCCAGCCGAGGGAATTGACGGCAGCGAGAACACCCAGGGTGCGTCGGTACGTGCAGAGCCCCATGCCAGAGGGGAGAGAGACCGAGCATCAGCGGGGGACCTGCCCGAAGTGATCCATGGCCCCAAGGGACTCACAAGGAGGAAGAGGACTGTCCCGTGAGGTGGCCACCACGCGGCAGGAAGGAGAGACTGCAAGGAGCCCTCTTTCTCAAGGAAGGGTTGCCATGGACAACGAGTAACGGTCAGATGGACTGCATCCCCCACCCCCTGCCCCCCTGCACTGATGGGGGAGGATAAAGTAGCCAGAAAGATGCGGGAGGGGCAAAGTGTATTTACGATCGAGTTGGATTTATTAATGTATTCCTCTTGCTACCCTACTTTTTAAATGGTGGTGGTGAATTAAATCTATGTTTTTCTCCCGAAGTCACTCTGGTTCTTTACCCATCATCTCAAATGGTAGATTATTACCCTCCCTATCCTTAACCTCAAACGCTTGAGTCTTTTTTGGTTGAATTATCTCCCTCCACATCACTGTGGAAATGGGGGTGGGGGGAGGAGTAAGCTGGAAACTGTGTGTTTTTTTAGTCCCAGTTGGCTTGAACCGCAACACCAAGGGACGTCAACCACTCCTCCTAAGTCTTGCCCTCAAAATCTTTCACAACCTTGGTCACCCTCCTCTGGAGACACTCAAGTAATTTGATGTCCTTCTTATACTGAGTCACCCAAAACTGCTCACAGTACTCCAGGTGGGGCCACACCAGTGTGGTGCAGAGCAGGACAATCACCTCCCTCAACAGGCCAGTGACGCTGTGTTTGGTGCACTCCAGGACAGGGTTGGCCCATTTTGGCTGCCAGGGCACACTGCTGACCCATAGTCAACTTGCCCTCAACCTAACCCCCCAAATCTCTTTTCACGTGGCTGCTCTCCAGCCTCTTGTTGATTCGTACATATATCCAAGATTACCCTATTCCATGGAGAATGCGGCACGTGTAAATTTTATACAGTAATAATTTAATTAATTTTTCTCACACTAAAAAAAATAATGCTTTATTTTTAGTGTGAGAAGTCATGCATTTTCAGATTTCAAACACTAGATCTCATTGTGATTATTTTGTGGCAGATTCAATCCTGCCCATGATCAGAAACTTTTCATCTGCAGAGGTCTTTGGTGACTGTGACCTAATAGTCTTTTAATTTTGTGTTAAACTTACTAAAAACATTTTGTTTATTAAGCCTTTCCTTCTAAACTGTGTTTTAATTCTTGGTTTATGTTCCTGTGTGATTTTTCCACACTATTCTTATTTATCAGTATAATTTCCAAAGTGTAACCAAAACACTACAGCAGTACTTTTACAAACTGGGAATATTAAATTTGCAACTAGAGATATATCAAAGACCAAATGCTAGTAAAACACTTCTCTGTGTCCTAAGTGCTCTGAAACAGAGTGCTTCAGAAAACAGACCTGCTTGTTTTGGGTAATAATCACACCATTCTTCTCCTGAAGCTCTTGCTCCAATTCTTCTATCCTCCTCTCATAAAAGATGTTCCTTTTATTGTTGTCTTCTCTCCTTGATGATTTAAGCTTCTCAATCTGTGACAGTAGCTAGAAAGCAATTAGAAGTAACTTCATATTAATATTATATAAAACATTTTGATGCTATAAACAAGCAAGTGCCATGCTTAAATATTTTTAACATTTTTTTCAGCAAGAACTTAATATCTCCTGTGATTTCATTGGGACTCGCATATATCACAAAACAGTTGTCTGGATCACCTTTTATTTACACAAGAAAGACTACTTAAACTCAATACAAAGAAAGGAACATACAAGCACACTGCTGAGGTTGCCTAAAAAATAAGATTGTAGGAAAAAGCATGTAACTCTACGAAAACGTCTTTGTTATAAGCAGTGTCAAATAACGGACATGAGACGTGAATTTGCATGATAAACCTAATACATTAGCTCTGAACGTAGAAGAAAGGGAACAATATTTTAGGTGCACCATCCCAAAAGTAATACTTACATCACTCCTCCCTTATTCTATTCTTGCACTGTGTGTGGGTGTATCATTAACTACATCCTTTTTGGGGAATGCTCCATGGTTCCTCTCCACTGCTTTCTTGCCAGAGGAGGAGAAGCATTGGTCAGACCACTATAATCTGCTCAGTTCTTACATGGTCACGCAGATGAAAGGAAAATGAAAGGAAAAGAAGCAAGAGAAACAAAGCAGGAAAAAGAGATTAAAAAGAAATGCAGACATAAAAAAAATCTGAGGAGTAAAGCTTTGCATAGTAAAATATATAAACCGATGCAAAATAAAATGTCATGGTGGTTCTTTTCCTGGAAAAGCTGAGCACATTTCGAGTTAGAAAGCTGCAACAGAAAAAGCAGCAGAGAAGCGAGAGAAAAAAGAAAAAAAAAAAGATTGAGACATATGCCACAGGTCTATGGTAGCAGAAGGTACAGGGTAAGTGACAGCTATGTGTTGGTAAGATACATCTCACCTGTCCAGCCTATCCACATAACACCGAAAACACTGCATAATACAGCGCTCAAAAAATCAGTTGTAAGCTCTTCAGGACAGAGATGCAGTTTCAGCTGTCTGCCAGATTCTTAAAGGATAAATTTTGTTTCAACTCTGGCCTTACCTGAAGCATCAAGATCCTAGCATAACAGAAATACAGAGATAATAAATACATCTAGGAGGACACTCTTACACCCTCGATATCTAAGCTTTCTAATCCAACAGATGCATTACAGCATATCAAGAACTCCTGCAAAAGTAATAAAACAAGAAAAAGTCCCCTTTTAGTCTAAGCGGCTTGCCGTGCCACTTACCATGTTTTTTTCTGTCTTATGATCATGTCGAAGGGCTTGTATTTTAGACATCCACTTACTCTTCTGCATAGAGGAAATGAGTATTAATTCCTGCAGCATTTAGTTCGATATATGCAGCTTTATTTTTCTAAATAACGCATAAATACTGAAAAGATTATTGATACAAAACTCAAGTAATCCTGTATTTAAGACCTACAACAGTCATCAGCAAGTTTTATGCATCCAGGCGTGGTTTTCTTACCGATCACTCTAGAAACTATATATTTGCTCCTTCATTTGTATATACAGTAACCACTGAGTGAGAAATACACAAGTATTTTGAAATGTCTCTATCAGCAATAAGAGTAGTAAGAGTAGGGTTTCCTCCCCCCAAATACTGTCATTTCAAGCATTCATTAACGATGTATTTTGTGTAATGATGATAAAAATCAGTACTAATGTATCAGTTTTAGAGTGAGTGAATCAAATTTTCTGTGATGACATAAAGTAAAGCTGACTGCATTGAGCAGAAGCAACCAAACTTCCGGATGATACCTGCAGTACAGAAAGACCTTCACATCCCAAGAACCATGAAATATACACTGCATATCTCAAAGTGTCAAAAAAAAAAAAAAAAAAAAAAGAGAGAGCAAAAGGTTTCTGATATTTCCAAAAGCTTCACAACTCTTGATTTGTTTTTTTTTATAGGAACAACCTGGACATGCAGTGAGTCTCAGAGAAATGCAATGACCATGGCCTCAGCAGCCCTTCCTAGCTCAATCTTTCCTACATTTTATTTTATCTTGGGAAAGAGAGAATTCCAATGTTTCCTTGAGTAGCCTCACTGATCAGCAGACATAAATGGTTTATAAGCTTTCTGGAGTTGAACTGCCATGATACTTGGTAAAACTAGATGTATCTAAAGAATAAGAGATTATCAATAAATAAATAACCATTTATTTATAAAGTATAAGGGAAATAATTTCTTGATATCCATTACAGAGATTGTACTCAACAATAGTAAATCTTCAAAATCAGCTATTTCAGACATTGTGAGGGATAAGAATTTTACTTATGGATATCAAATCCTACTGAAAGATGTACAAAATTGAAAAGAACACAAGTATTCTGTTAGAAGCAATACATTCAGTTACCTCTTCTTCACGAAGTTTATCCACATTGTGATGATCCTGGAGATGTTGAGGTTTCTCTTCTGTAAATTCTTCACTGTCTTTCAGCGTACCTAAATTGGATTTTTGTTGTATATTGGACTTCTGTAATTCTAAGAGTTGCTAAAGGGTAGGGGAAAAAAACCAAAGACCTGAATATGTAAATGGATTTTGTTCTCTGAAACTGTCATTTAATAAAAAAATTTATTTTGAACATGACTACACAGAGATTGCATCAGACACTTCTCATGAGTTCAACACTTATCAAACTTCATGTCATAACTAACATATGCATTTAACATAAAACTGCCTTGCAAATACACACAGGAACTATAAACAGCTGCAAAATATCAGCTGCACAGGTAATACTGTACATATCTGTTTTCTGACCCATCTACACTTTTACAGTTTTATTTCTAGTCAAAACTCCGGAAAGCATTTCCAGAGTGTCTACTGAAAACAAATGCAGTTCTGCTTTGAGGACTGTAATCGAGCGGTTAGTCCCCTCCGTGCCAATTATGAGAATATTAGTATACCAGATGCCTAACATTCAGCACTAATATCCATGAATCTATAAACAGGCACTCAAAGGTTGAGGAGTAAGACAAAAAGGCGAAGACGTAATCCATTCACCCAAAACAACGCTATTGAAAGAGACAAGATGATGCTAACAAAGAGCCAGTATACCAAGATACAACTACAGCCATCATTCAACCATTTTTTTTCACATTTTCTAAGACGACCTCTAAGACGACTACATCACATTTCAAATACCTGAAGTTCATCTACTGTAAGGGATTCACACCTTAAATATGTTGGAACATTTAAATCACTTACGTTTTCTAGCGTTGAATTTCTTGAAGATAACTCCTTCAGCTCTTTCATAAACATCGCTTTCACTTTTTCTATTTCATCAGCCAATTTACCTTTCTCCTCCTCTTTCCATTTATGCAACGACTGTAGAATTTCTTCTTTCGATTTTTGCTGTTCACATTCCTGAAATTATTTTAAAAAACACTACTTGTGATATTTCCCCCCCCCCCCCGTGCAACACTAATTCAAGCCCCCAAACCACGTGCGGGAAGCAGTCTCTTTCAACGGGCAACACTGTGACATCAAAAAACCTAAAAGCACACAAGCTTCTAAAGAATTATAGCAAACCACACATTTTACTAGCAAAACAAGTACGCTTGAAGAAGTTTTGATAGTTCATTATTTTTCATTGAATAACACACAGATGACCTTACTTGGTCACATCAAAGATCCACCTAGTTCAGCATGCTCTTTCTCAGAGGCCCTAAGGGTATCGGTGGGAAAGGATAATGCCAGGGCAAGCAAACATGGTGTCTCCAAGCTGCCAGCTCTTTTCGGTTCAGAGGGCTTCCTCAGTTTGGTACAGTTTTCTAAACTGGGTGACCCTCGACACATTTCTCCTCATATACTTTTGCTTTCAGCAACTGCAACGCGTTTTTGCCAACAAGCTCCGCAGGTCTGGTATGAGTTGTACGAGAATAAAAGCCAAGTACTTTTTTGGGGGGTCTGAATCTGGCTCCTGCAAGGTTCCACTGATGGATGCTACATCCTGAACTGGAAAAGAGAGTTGATGACTGATACCTACTTGCTCTTTGTAACTCACGCGTCAGGATCTCACCCTTCATCTCCACCAAGCTTTGTGTCTTTTTCAGGGTGACAACTTTAAGTACACTCAGTCATTCTAAATACAGACTGATAATCCTTGTAGCCCATCTCTATCACTTTTATAATTCTATCACACCTTTTCTGAGATGAAGGGACTAGACCTAAACATAATGATTTTTCAGAATAATTTGTAGTATTTCATGTTCTTTGCTGGCTGCTGCTAACAACTGGGCTGACATTTCCCTGTAACCATGTATCACAACCTTAAGATGTTGCCCTTCAGTAGTAACACTCAGCTCAGAATCCATCATTTTCTAGATGAAGTTAGAATTGTTTTTTCTCCCCATATATATTTACCCCACTTTATCTCCTAAATTACTTTTACTATTTCGTTACCTCAGCACTCATTTTTGTGCAACCCTCCACTTGTTTAAAGTCCTGCACTTCACTGTCCAGAATATCCAGGCTTTTTAGGCAACCCTTACATCTTTCCACCACAGCACACACTCTGAATTTCTTCTCTGACTGATTAGAACAAGGAATCACTGCATACTTGTGAAGAATCATAGAATCATAGAATCATAGAACAGTTCAGGTTGGAAAAGACCCTTGGGATCATCAAGTCCAACCACTAACCCTACACTACAAGTTCACTCCTAAACCATATCACCCAACACCACATCTAAGCGACACTTAAACACATCCAGGGACGGCGACTCAACCACCTCCCTAGGCAGTCTGTTCCAGTGTCTGAGCACTCTTTCCGTGAAGAATTTCTTCCTAATGTCCAGTCTAAACTTGCCCTGTTGCAGCTTGAACTTACTCATCATCATCTTCAGTATCCTTTCACCTCCATGGAGTTGAAGGGATCAAGAACGCAAAGAACAATAATTTTTATCCCAATTCCCTCTTGCAGTGGTTCTCCTGAAGGAACAGTGGGGTAAGACCTGCTCTTTGGATCAAAAGACACCACCACAATGACGTCTGAATTGACAGAAGACATCAGTCAAGGCAGACAAACTGCCACCAAGTCACACTTCACTTTTCTACCTTCCCTGACATCCCACAAAACCAGAGCAGCTTTGAAAGCTTCTTGATGTGCAATACCACGGGCTGTAGCTTCAGGTTATTTCAGGCAGCCCCCTTGTAGTCAGGAGTCTCAGCTAAGACAAGTGACTTCAAAACAAGCCCCTAAGGCACCGAAAAATCTATGCTGTGTGGTTACGAATACTCTAAGTTCCATCTTATAAGAAAAACAATGCTTCAGGGGCAGGACAAATATGTTATAGATGTACCTCTCAAAACAGAGGCACAGGATGAATGAGCAGAACACCTAGCAGATGTCCACACAGGGCCCAGGCTCATTATTCTGATCCTGCTTGCACTCCTAGGTGAAACTCTACCCACACTGGTCATCCAGTTACTTTGGAAAACGGAAAAAGAAACACACAAAAAAAGGAAGCCTAATGGTCATGAGGCAAGGGGAACAGGAGGACTGCAAAAAGGGAAGTCTGAAGTTGCGTTCAGGAAAAGAGACACTGCACGTTTTACAGGAGATCAGCTTTTCCTTTGAAAACAAGGAAGAAAATAGTAATAGCAACATTTTGTTGTTTTCCTTTAAATTAAAACATTAGTGTTTCTTTCCAAACTTAATGGCTAGTTTTATGTTTGAAGGTCCTCAAACTCCATCAAGCAGGCCTGAATATTGGGCGATACAGTAAGACAAGGTTCTCCCAGATTAGGCTGACAGCCACAAAAACCTGCTTCTGAACGTGATACAGGGCAAACTGCAACACCTTAATCAACATATAAATGAATCATTAGAAGCACTTTGTCTGTTAAGACAAGAATTTGCTCCTTAGTGAATCACAAAGGTCCCACCTTTAAATACATTTCCATTCCTGTTTTGATAGCAAATTATGACTGTATTTCTTTAAACAGAAATGAAAACTGTGAGATGATGTGAAATTATTCAACTTTTGAAAAAACAGAAACAGGTGAATTAAGAGTATTTTTTTTCTCTTTATGAGCTATTAAGCACTACCACAAGACTCAATATCGTCCTACATAAAGCCTTGCATGTGGTTACAAACAGATAATTATTGATTTTACATCATTCTGGTTTAAGCTTTTTTATTCACACAGCAGTAGCTAAGATTACTTTCTGCTTTGCATTTCTGGTAACCCAAATTCTAAGCATTGAAAGACCAACATACAAGGTCAAAATTACTTCTTCTCGATCTCTCTTTCTTGACTGTGTAACACCTTGTTAGACAGTAAAGTTCTTCACAGTAAAGTTCTTCACAGCAAAGAGTAAATCTTACTCAGTTTATGAAGTCACATATAAAACCACAGTCATACATACGAAATGCTTACTCATCACAAGATACCATAATATTAAAAGTAGCCTATATTTCCCCCCAGCTAGGCAATTTTATCTGCTTCAGTAACAGGCACCACTTCTTTTAGGAACTGGCAAGTGCTAAGAAAAATGTCCTCTTAAGTATTAATTTAAAGTACATCTAAAACAGAAGTAAGGAGAAAGCAGATGCTCAAAATTATGGAGAGGGGGGCAAGGGGGAGATAAACCTTAATGCCCAAGCACCATTGCTGGTAGGCACATAAAGCGTAGACACATTTTCGCTCTGTTCCAGTCACAAAATGAGTGGACATAGTTCAAAGTACTAATTCTTCTGAGAGGTTTATATTAATTAGTGTACATGTTACCTTAGAAAACCTGACCACATTAGCCTGTTGTTCAGCCTCTAATTGGGACTTGGCGAGCTGCAACTGCTCCTTCAGTTTATCAATCTCATCCTGCAATTTGTCTGTCTTTGCTTTCCTGTTCTGTTCTGTTCGAAAGAAACACAGATTTTAAAAATGTTTGGTTTAATTTGTGGAAATGCGATACCACAAATGTGTTTCTATTGCATTTCAGAAACACCTTCATGAAGTGTGACTCTCACAGACCATTTCCCTTCCTGCTACCACGACTCTCCAAAGATGCTTTTAATACATACATCCTCTAGACTGCTAACATTACCCTCTAAACCTGAAAAATATGGATATTACTTCACATGTGAAATAGTTTATGAAATATTTCCAAGAAAAGCAATTACAGAATCTAACTTCAAAGGCATCTAAGCAACACAAGCTCAAAAAACTACATACAGATGACAAAGTGAACCTCAATTACTCCACTGCGTTAGGTTTACTATATGTGGAATAACTGAAGGAGTCCATTTTATCTGGAATGAGTCAGATGAAATGTCACTGCAATAAAACACATTAATATGGGCAAAAATGATAAGCATCTTTAATTTTGAAAGATTTGATTAATTTACCAGGGATTTACTAGCCCATCGTCCAGGAATCTGAGCACACTGCAGAATATTATTTCAGAAGTGACTGCATGGAGTATTTCCCTCGTACAGTCATTTCAGACTAGTTCTTTATATGATAATTAGTTCATCTTGTTCTGCAACATCTTCCACCATTATTTTCATCAAGTGTAAAGTGCACAAGCACTTCTTTCTTCTGCAAATACCTTAACACTTCCTCAGGCACTTTCTCAGGCCCCTCTCACTGTTCCTGCTGGTTTATTTTTCCTGACAAGCTACAGCTCAGACCTCAGTAGGTTCTTCCAACTCTTCCTTTTCCCAAATACTCTTTCTTCCTGATTCCCTCTAATCACTGCTATTTGTCAGGACTTGCTGGTCCTGAGCAATAAATCATACACATGGAGCCTAACAGGAAGGAGAGAATTTAGAGACAAATGAAACAAACTTTGAGAGCAATGTTTTCCAAACTAAACATTTTTCAACAAAGAGAGACAAAAGTATATGAATTAGTGGTACAGCAGCCACTATTATCATAGATAGATGAATTCAGATTATTCTTGACAGTTTCCTTCTCTGACTACACTTTACAGTCAGTTTAGTTCAGGAAAGCCTCATCCTATTCAAACTGATTTCAGGTGTGTTGGATTATTTCTGCACTGATAATTCATATATATTGACAACATTTATTTTCCTTTGGGCAACTTGTTCATTTCACCCACACCTTCATAACAGACATGCCCAAAGAGAAACTGTTCTCTGAACTCTGCTGCTGACTGAAGCACTCAGTGGAAATGCTAACTCGAAAAGGTACTGCAAATGCAGCAGACAACTTTTTGCTCCCTGTTTTTCAGAGACTGAAACACGTCACCCAGTACATTCTGCCAGTCAGTGTTGCTTGTGTTCACACAAATTGGTATCTGCCACCTAAAAACAGAACGTGAAAATCATTCTTCATAATTGCACAAATGCATGCTCTGCACATCCTCACTATATTTACACTTTTCTAGACCATTTATCTCTTTTTGTAATAACATTAAAGTACATACCAATCTGAGATTCTTCCGGATGACGCCTTTGCATATGACTTTGTAAAAAGGAATAGCTCATAAAAGCCTTTTCACAAAACCGACACTACAAAAAACAGAAAAAATGTTTTAGTCATTATCAGTAATATCTGTTCGGTAAGCAGTGATTAAGGGTATTACATTTTGTCCATGTGTAAAAAGTAGATAACTTCAATAAAATACCATTTCTCAAGAATAACCACTAAAATTCTCACAATGCCAAGTTTCTGTAAAGTTATTAATATATTTGTATTATTTAATGTCTCTGTGTGATGCTCACAGGCAAGAATCCTATAGTGCTAGGACTGTACAAACTCTAAATAAAAGAGATTCTGACCAAGTAAGTTTAAATTCAGATACAAACCATAGACAAGAAATTAATATAGGTAGGTAGAGAAGTATAAGGAAAAAGTAAGACAACGTTATTCAGCAGAATACATACTGATTTCAGCCAACTAGTAGCTCAGGTATACCTAAGACTCTTGCATCACAGCAAAAGAGAGAAACATATAGTCGGGGAAAAAAAAAAAAAGATGCTTTTGAATACGTGTAAGTGAGCTGTAAGATGACAATACTAGAAGGACCACAGATATGTAAAAAGGTCAGACACTTCAACCAAAATAAGGTAACAATATACATTTTTGCAAGAACAGGTCCATACATACATTAGCATGCCACCTAGCATCTTTCACTGTTTAAATCACTGTTCCTATAATTTACTTACTATTTTTTTATTTCAATTTTAAGTTATATTTTAAGTCAAATGTGGACTGACTAAACAGATTCGAGACCTGGTCACCATAATCAAATTCCCAGATTTTTACCTGATATTTAAAATACTGCCACTGATGGGTCAGGTAGGCTATTACATATTGGTACCTTTCTGCAAACACTAAAGCCGTGAATTGTTAAGACAAATTTTGTTGGACAAATGCAAAAGAAGTGCTAACATAAAAGCAAAGTAGAGTTATAGCATGGTAGCAAAGCATCGCTGTTAACCAAGAGGGAGCTCCGAGAGTAACAGATTGCACATGATTTACGGGATGAAATTGGCTGTGAAATAATGTTATCCATTCAAGCATGAACCTCATGTCAGTTTGACTTGCTGGTTGTGAAAGAAAGCTCTTACTGCAAGAGGCAGGAGTAGCAGAGGGAATATTTAGGTTTTGAATTATGTAACATTGTTCTTGAAACTATTTTTCCACAGTGTTAGACACAAGGTGCACTTTATGCCTACATTGTTGCATGAGAACTTAAAACTGTATTACTCAAGTGACGGTAGTGACCAGCTAGTCTTAAATTTATGACTTGCAGGTCCCAGTAGCATTTTACAGTAGTATTTCATAGCTGAGCTTCATGGCGGGCTAAAGGTACTAAATATGAATTCCAAAGCATGACTACATTAGGTATAAAGTGTGCCTCCACTGAAAAAGGGCAAATAACTATTTACAGTCTCCTTTGCTAAACAGTCAAGACTCTAAGGGGATGAAGCCTGAACTACCTTCTCAGGACCCTTATCAGTTGGCACTGCTGACCAGCCAAGATCATGGCACAGGTGATTAATACACAGCTACTGTTTACTGACCACACTGCTGCCCTGCAGTTACAAACCCTAGGAAAATTTTAATTTATCTCTGGTATTCATATTCAGAATCCTGAAAACTGCATTAACTGTTCAACGTCACTCCCTGAACCCACTTTTCCCATGTGACCCTAAATATCTTGTAGAGACCTGAATTTACTAACAGAGAGGGAAAAAGAGAGGTGAAAGCAGATGTTTACTTGATATGAAATTAAACCGAAAATGCGAAATAACTTTCTCTCTCTGTCTTATTGGAAAAGACACTGAACAGCAGGTTAGCGATGAGTTAAGTTCACTACCATGCTCTTCAGCTTCCACCAAGACAGTTGTAACCTACAAATATTTCAGGAAAACTTGGTAATATTTAACTGGTAATTGCAGTATGAGAATTACTTATGTTTACACATTAAATTAAGCGCACAATCAGTTTTCTTTTGCATCACAGGACAGGACAGATAAACTGCTCTGTAAATTTCACAAATGCTTTTCAAAATGACACAACATCAGCTGCTTGCCCTTAAGACTAACACTCAAATTAATGCATTGAGACAGGGTTCCCATAAAGTCTACTACATGTATAGCTCTACTCTTGAGGCAAAAGTATCTTTTCCCTTCCAGAAAACACTTAAGCCAACTTAGCTGATGTATTAGAAAGTTTAAAATTTGGCAGCCTACTAAAACTGGTACTATACTGTGGGATAAGATTGTACGTACTATAAGAAAACAATTCTGTACAGTAAATATTCCATGATTAAGGAGAATTTTAACAATCAGGACTGGTAGTATACCAAAAAGTAAAAAGGACACCACCAACAACCAACTGCAACTTTAAAAATACAGACACAAAGAGTGAGCCTGAAACCAGGTCAAGTCTGTGTCCAGTGTACTCTTTAGACTTCAAACTACATTTGAAGCTGCAGTCTGCATTCTTGAAACCTGTTGGAAAACACTGAAGCTGAAAATTATTTAAATTAAACTATTACGCCCAGAACACAAAAATCGCTCTACAAAAACTATCGTGTCATGACACAGAGAGTCAGAACAGCAACGTATTAAGGCTCTTAGGGCAGACCCTTAAGGAACAGATTGCTGTGGAATTAGGGATGAGCTTGCCCCACTGGGGCTCTTTACGGTCATGCCTGAGTCACTTCTGACTCACACACAAGCAGAAACTTTGCGCCTGGAGAACACTGCTACAGGAAAGGAACAACTCGCAGGCAGGCAGGTTGCTGCTTAGCCCCAGTTCTGATGCACTTGCCCTGGGTGTTTTCTGATCATGTAGTTGATAGACCAGGAAAGACAGCTACAAAAAAGCAGGTTTTGTATGTGTGTGTATCTGACACTTCAGATCCATCAAAAGCGAACTCAGGAACACAGAGCACTTGTGAGTAAAAAGAGGATTTGTCAAAGATGATGCAGTGCTCTCCCAAACATCTGTGACACCAGCCAAACATCTGTGAAACACAGATGCGAAGAGAAGCACAGAATCATCAAGGTTGGAAAGGACCTCAAGATCATCAAGTCCAACCTACAGCCTTACACCACCCTAACACTAAACCATCTCCTGAAGTGCTACATGCAGCCATTTTTTAAACACGTCTAGGGATGGTGACTCCACCACCTCCCTCGGCAACCCATTCCAACGCCTCACCACCCTTTTGGTGAAGAAGTTTTTCCTAACACCCAATCTAAACTTCCCCTGGCACAACTTGAACCCATTCCCTCTTGTCCTGTTGCTATTCACTAGGGAGAAGAGGCCAACACCCGTCTCACTACAGCTGCCTTTCAGGTAGTTGCAGAGAGTGACAGGTCTCCCCTCAGCCTCCTCTTCTCCAGGCTGAACAGCCCCAGCTCTCTAAGCCTCTCTTCATAAGACTTACCCTCTAGTCCCCTAATCATTCCGGTTTCCCTTCTCCGCATCTTCTCCAGCACCTCGACATCCACCCACAAGCAATATTCTCCCTCTTCACAGGGTGACGGGTCCCTGCAGCTCACCCAGCAAGCAGCTGTGCCCCAGCAGAGCGGGCCAAGGCCCTCCCCTCTCACCTGGTGGTAGCTGGCTCGGGCCTCCAGCATCATCTGCTGGGTGCTGATCATCTTCTTCCTCCGCCGGCACTCCTCCTTGAGCCCCTTGATCTCCTGCATCCGCTGCACCACCTCCTTGCCCAGCTGGTCGCGCTGGGCCTGGGCGGTGCGCAGGGCCTCCTCCAGGCCGCCGAGCTGGCCGCTGAGGTACTCCTGGGAGTGCAGCAGGTACTCGGTGCACAGCTGGGCCAGGCGCAGCAGCTTGAGCAGCAGTGGGTCGGCGGGGCCCTGGCAGTGCGGGCAGCGCTCCCGCTCGGCGCTGCAGAAGGTGACGTGCTCCAGGTGCTCCTGCAGGGCCGCCACGTCCCCCTCCCGCCACACCCGGCCCACGTCCACGGCGCTCAGCCGCCGCCAGTCCGGGGCCTCATGGCGGCCGCGGAACTGGAAGGCGGGAAACGGCGCCGGCACCGACACGGAGCCCCCAGCCGCCGCCGCCGGCGGGTAGTAGGCGCGCTCGGTGAAGGGCTGCGGGCGAAACAGAGAGAGGCGGCTCAGCCCGGGCCGGCACCCCCGCGCCCACCCGGCCCTCCCGTCCCGGCGCTCACCATGCCCGGCCTCCGTCCCGTGGGCTCCGCTCGGCGCCGGCGTCCTCCGTGTCGCTATGGCAGCTGCGGCCTGCGCTGGGGCGGGGGAAGGGGGCAGTGAGACCCGGTTGCACCGCCTCCCGCCCGCCCCGACACACCGCCGTCCTCCCGGGAGGGGCCGGCTCTCGCCGCGCCGAGCCCAGCCCCGCGGCTCCAGCCCCGCCGGCGGCACCCTTGCACCGACCTCCTGCCCGCACCTCCAGGCACCTTCCTCGCCCAGCACCGCCACACGCCCTTCGTGGGATGCTTCCGTGTGCTCTCCTGGCTCATCGCACCCACACGCACCAGACACCTCCCGCAGCCGCGCAGCCCCACAACCTCACCGCATCTGCCTGTCGTGCCCGCCTCGCTCAGCCAGTGCCAAATGCTCCATCCCCGTGAGGCTTCCGTACATCGCTCAGCATTTCAGCCCCCTCCGACGAGCCACGCTTACACCTACCTGGCTTTTCACTCCCTCCCACACACGCTTCAGTTTTTCATCCTCCTGGTCGTTCCTAGATACACACCTCCCCAGGAACATTCACACAAGGCATACTTGGTCATACACACCATTCCACAGGTTCCTCTCCATCGTTTACCACAGGCTCAGAGAAATGCTGTTCACAAGGGACCTCTGGTGATCACCATCCAATCCAACTTTCTGCTCAATGCAGGCCTATTGCCAACGCACTAGGTTCACACCTGGCATTTAAGATGTACACTCCATGACATCTCTGGGCAACCTCTTGCACGGTTGTGCTCTCCTCATTTCTCTTAATACCTCACTGAGTATCTGCTACCATCAAGAAAAAAGCAGTCCTGATATTTATGCAACTACTCTTCAAGTAACTGTAGGCCACTATTAGAGTGCCGCTTTGCCTCCTCTTCACCACACTAAACAAGCCCAGATTCCTCAACCTCTTCTTGTAGATCATGTGCTGTAGACACTAACCATTTTGTCAGCCCTCCTCCGTTCCCTTTCAGCTTTTCAACATCCTTCAGACCCCCCCTTAATATTTATCTTTTGAAATCTGCAAAGAATCTCACCCCTCATCCGCAATTTTAGCGTGGTCCTTCCCAATATACATGGTAACACGTCTACCATTAATCACAACATACACCTACTTCCATGCAGGTATCAACAATGTTCTTACATGTAGTAATGCAAGGACCCTCAAAAAACTACAAGCTCTTAGTTTTATGAATGTTTTTATGTTGGTTGTTTCGTGGAAAAGCTTGTTTGCTTTTCCCACATGTGAATTGATGCAACAAATACATCTGGCCCCATTGAATTCCCCCATTTTAGCAGACATTGATAGAATAGAATAGAACAGAAAAGAACTATTTCAGTTGGAAGGGACTGACAATGATCATCTAGTCTGACCAGTTCAGGGCTGACCAAGTTAAAGTATGTTATTAAGGGCTCTTAAACACTGACAGGTTCGGGGCATCGACCACCTCTCTAGGAAGCCTGTTCTAGGGTTTTAACACCGTCTCGGTAAAGAAATGCTTCCTGATGTCCAACTGAACCTCCTCTGGCAACGCAGCTTTGAACCATTCCCATGCATCCTATCACTGGATCCCAGGGAGAAGAGATTAGCACCTTCCTCTCCATTTCCCCTCCTCAGGGAGCTGCAGAGACCAATGAGGTTGCCCCTCAGCCTCCTTCTCTCCAAACCAGACAAACCCAAAGTCCTCAGCTGCTCCTCACAGGACATTCCAAACCTTTCACCAGTTTTGTTGCTCTCCTCTGGATGCATTTGAGTACCTCAACATCCTTCTTAAATTTTTGGGTCCAAAACTGCACACAGTGCTCCAGGTGAGGCTGCATCAACACTGAGTACAGCAGGATGATCGTCTTTCTTGACCGGTTGGTTACGCTGTGTGTGATGTACCCCAGCACATACATCCAATCTACGGTCAGGGCAACCTGAGACACGGAGCTACTCTGCAGTGCCCCCGGGGGCTGTGCTCTCCATACGTACACTGGTTGCGTTCCGACTTGGCATCAGTAGGCGAGCAAGCCGCACATCCTCGTTCCTCCTAAAGGAAGCTCAGGCCCACACCAGACTCATGCTCCCAAAACACAGAAAGAAATGGGGGTCTGGTACTGAACACCCACAGCAGAAGTGTCTTCCTTGCAGCCAACACATCCAACATGCACCCCAAAACCACAACTGAAGGACACACCTCTGCTTCACAGCACAGACCCAAGCATTTCCTCCTGTGCTCATTGACCAAAACCTGACCCCAGCCTGTATCAGAGAGACCCAGATTAGTCTCAGGGAGGGTCAGACACTCACTTCAGGGTCCAACTGTTACCAGCCTCTCCCATTCTTCAGACCCACCTCTAGCCCCACACAAAGGAATAGGTGGAGGAGATTCCTCTCTTTTCATACCCACAGAGAAACAGGAGGACTTCTCTTCCACTTTATCAACATACTAAAAATTTACACCCTTCTGTCTTCTCCACTTTTATAAAGAGCTTGAAATCAACCCTTCCAAGAACATATCTAGGGCCAGTACAAGGTTTCATTAACCTACAGAATTAATTTCAATGTATTGGAATTTTGAACAGAGAAGTTAACATGAACACAGGACAGCAAGCCCACCTGCCTTGTTGGCTTGAGCCATCGTGGAAGGTAATCTTCAAAAATACTTGACAATGCAACTTGCTTTTTGGCCTATAACCTTAAGCCTACTGTCCAGACTTTACTGCAATACCTAAGGTTCAGGACACCTCCCATTCATATTCTTCCATCACTTCCCATGGCATTATTTTAATTTAGAAAGATACTGCATGCATGGTGTTTGTAACATTGCAGTCTTCTCCTGCAAGGATGACATTTTTGTCATCTCATTTTCCATAAACTCCATTCCTACAGCAATGCTATCTTCAAACAATTCTATTTAACATTTTTGCTATATATCAAATACAGATCTGCCTGGTTTACACTGAATTTTGCACTCCTTTGACTCCTGAAGTTGTATGAAAATATACTGCTCATCTCCTTTAGAGCTATTTTTAATATACTGCAGACTCACTTCCATTTACAGTGCAGAAATACACCTTTCTTTGTAAGCAGCTAGATTTTTTAGAAATGCTCAAATACTGACTACTGTCCAAGATGTTCATCCCTCAAGTTCCTTAAAATACCTTTAAAACTTCTATTTGGGTATTTTTGCTAGTCAAATATGTTGATAAGTTCTACATAATGAAGTTTTTACTCCAAAGATCTGAGCCTAACACATCCTCTATTTGACACAGCAGAAATCCCTTCACACAGAAAACGCATGAATTTTGTAAACTATCAACATGTGCATCAAGCAGAAGGTAGCCTGAGGAAGCATGCACGCAGTAAGTCTTGAACTCATAGATGCACAGCTTTAATAAAGAAAAACAAGTCACTCAAAGCCAACAAAGTTAAACCAAACCTGTGGATATTCTTCTTTTCCTCGACTAATGCATACAGTCAGGAATATCCACACAGAGTTTCACGCAGCTCCAAATAAACCTGCTAACTCCATGTGACCTGACAGTGGCACATCACTAGAATCATAAAATGCGTTGGGTTGGAAGGGACCTCCAAAGGCCATTTGGTCCAAACCCCCTGCAGTGAGCAGGGACATCTTTATATCAGGTTGCTCAGAGCCCCAGCAAGTCTGACGGTCAGTGTCTCCCGGGATGGGGCCTCTACCGCCCCTCTGGGCAACCTCTTCCAGTGTTTCACCACCTTCACCCTAAAGAATTCCTTCCTAACGCCTAACCTAAATCTGCCCTGCTCTGGTTTAAAACCACGAGGAGGGGCGAAAGCCACCCAGGTATCCCAATCGAAGCAGAAAGACTTAAAAAATGTGATCAAAAAGCACAGCCTCAGCCCATACGGGTTTCCACCACTTACTTTTTTTTCTTTCTTTCGGTCGGGTTCACCCCATCCCTGGAGCTGTGCCCATGCACAAGTCGGGGCTGTCCCCCACCCGCCGCGGGCCCTCTGGGCCGCCCGGGTGCCGCCGCCGTTACTCGAGGAGGCCTCGCTCCCCGGGACACCCCCTCCCGCCGCGGGGGTGAAGCGCCCTCCCACCCCGGCTGTGCCCGCAGGCCCGGCGGGCGGCTAGCGAGGCGCTCCACGGAGTAACGGGGGCGCCGGGCGAGCAGGGCCTGGCCCGGCGGAGGCCTTGAGCCGGGCTCCATCTCCCAGCCAAATCCTCCGGCTCCGCTCGGAGGGCGGCCTCCCTCCCGCTCCCTCCCGCCTTCCCCTGAGGGAGAGGCCCCGCCGAGCGCTTCCCTCCCCTCCCTCACCCTCCTGCGCCGCGGCGGGGAGGAGGGGGCACCCCCGCCGCTCACCTCCGCTTGCTGCTCCGCGGCGGGCGCCGTTCCCTCCGCTCCCCGCCCCCGACCCGGGCGGCTACTGGTGCGTGCCGCGGAGGGAGGCAGCTCCCCTCCTTCTCCTCTTCCTCCTCCTCCTCCTGCTCGCCTCCCCTGTTCCCGATCCCCCCTGCGCCGAGAGGCCGCCGAGGATGAGTCGGGGCGGCGGCCGGGGGCCGGGTCTGGCGTCGCGGGGCGCAGGCGAGGGCTCCCCCGCTCCTCGCCGGCTCTCGGCTCTTGAGACGTGCCCGGCAGCTGTTTGTGCCCCGGCGGGGTGTCCTTTCACTCGGTCCGAGCCCGGGAGCGGCGTCCCGAGCCTCTCCCACCAGAAGCAGCCTTTTTTTTATTACCTTTTTTTTTTTTTTTTAAATAAATCTAAGGGAAGTTAGAAGCAGCTTTCGAAATACTGCTTTCTGAAGTTAAAGGCACTTTTCTTGCCACGCAGTCACCTAAAACGATGCATTCGACCTTGTGGAGGAGCGCACTGGGCAGCGGGCAGCGCCGGGGCAGGAGGCGGCAGCGGCGGCGGAGGTTTCGATTTGTGTTTTTCTCAAGGCTTTGAATTGTTTGGGGTTTTTGTTTGTTTGTTTTCCCAAAGTAAGTGCTTCGCAGCGTTTCAAAATAGCTTAATGTAAAACACGCCAGCAAATTCAGCGGAGGAGATGACTGTTGCCTGTTAAGACACCTCGTCTTCATCAAGTTCCGTTCGGTCAGGGAGACACCGTTTTTTTCCAAAGTACATGGGAAATAAGCTCTGGAAAACTGCTGGCTCTCACATGCACACCCAAGAGACTTAGCAGGATAACCAACTTTCCTTCATGAACCATGAAGTTCTGTTGATGTGGGCACACTTGCTGCATACATCAGATTTAAGAAAAAATAATAATTTGAATGCTTCCGTTTTTCATGTCCTAAAAGGGGGTACCTCAGTGTCCTCCAGTTGCTAATGGGAGTTCAAACCACAGAATCAGGCTAGGGCTAGTCTGAAAGAAAACCTGAACGTGTATAAAATGTGGACGGCTGGTCCTCAGTACTGACTTTTGCTTCTGCAGATCTGCTCCTGTTGGGCTGCGCTAGCTGCGAAAACAGCTGTTGCCAGAAGAAGATGGGGATATCAAAGCTTTACTGTGGTAAACCTTAATTAACAGTAATAATGGAGGACTTTTTAAACTACCAGTGTGACAATCGCAACCTCTTTGGATGGAGCCTGGAGGCAAAGCTGCAATGAGTTGAGGAGCACATGATGTGAATGGTTGGAGAGCTCACTGAGAAAGCACAGTGAAAAAGTGCAGTCCCTTCGGTGACCAGTAAGCTTTATACCCCACACCCTTCCTAAAATGCCCTGACAGCAACACTGTAGGCTGTTCACCATGCCTTCTAAGGATCTTTTGCCAAAGCTGTTTGTATATCAAAGTAAATGCTGACTGGGTGATAAAATGTTGGAGATTCTCATCAGTTGATGAGGGGAGGTGTGTATGGAGTGTGCAGAAACACTTGGTTGGATGTTGATCACTTATTCTACCCTTAGAGAGCTAGAACCAAGTTTTCTATTTTGTGAGGAGTGAGCCATAACTCTGTCTGGTAGTCTCATTCCTTCCCTCTTACGTCCTTCCGGAGCTCTATTAATCTTTACTTATGTGCTGCAAGTGGTGCAGCCTGACTTGGCAAGAGCAGGTATTAATTAACCCACATTAGTGCCTGGTTCCTCCTTCCTCACCTTGTACCTATAGCTCAGTGACAAAAGTACTTTCCTAGAAAACGCATGGATTTACTAGGAGAGGAGGACCAAGGGCATTTTTGCTTTTCCTGATCAGCATGTCTTGATGCAGGAGGTTTAGGACAGCCAGCAGTCAGGCTCGAGCAGACAGGCCATTACTGTTCATGCACAAACAGGCAGTGGTGTGCAACCAGCAGAAATCCAACATCCACCTACACTGTGAAGCACTAAAAAAGACTCTCAGGAGCTCACTTCTTGAAGACGGGGTGGTTTGGGCATTTGCAGACAAGATGTTGTATTTTTTTGTTTAGGTGCCTGGGAGACAGTGTAGCTTCTCCACTTAGCTACTGACCTTTTTTTTTTTACAGTAATAGATGACAGCTGAATAGACATTTTAGGAAGCTAAAATTTGGGCTGAGGCACTTCAGACTTTCTAGCCTCGTAACTCAAACCCTTTTCTTCCCCTTGCACTGTTTTATTTCTGTCTTCTGCCCTAGTGCTTTCACGCTTCAAATTTTACATTTTTTTTCCTATTGTAGTCTCATTGTTTTTCACTAATACATCATTTCCCGTACACCAGCCTACTGTGGGGAATGTTTTCAATAAGGAATGTGCCCATTTTCCATGGGCATGGCCCATGGGCAGGACCAGGCTGTTGGGAACTAGAGATGGGACCTGCCATGGTGTTGCTGAGGTGGGGGCTGAGGACCCCAGGGGACATGATGTGGGGTCTAGGGCCCCGTGAGGGGGGGGCTGGGCAGGGACAGCCAGGCCTGGCGGTGCCCTCGGGGTCCTGATGCAATGACTTAAGTGAAAAAATTATCTGCGTGTTTTGTGGAATGGAGGAAGATGCCATACGTGTTCTGCAAGATGTTTTGAGAGTACAGTGGAAAAAACTGTCTTGGGAACTGGGAAATAGACTCTTCAGTAATCTTTCTCCTACAGCACTCTGACACATACCAGTAATCATTAACTCTGGTGGAAAGATGACTTGAGTAGCGCCGTACAGGTATAATAATGAGTCTAGCCAGATTCTCAGTTTATTTTTTTCTTTTCTGCCGATGCCCTCCACTGCACATTTTTCGATTTTAACACCTATTATACTCCATTTGTGCAATCCTTCCATCACTTAGTTTACCTGAGGAAGTTATTTAAAGATGTATTTTTATCACAGGAAAACAAAGCATTTAAAAGAAAAGAGAGGTAGAATCAGCCACTCTCTCCTCTGTGCCACGTCCTTCATCCCAACACACACCAGCAGCTGTGGCTAAGCAGTTTCAAGAGACTGCTCCATGTAGTTTAACAAATATAGTTTTCGCGTTTGGGTACTTCAGAGTCTTCTCCAACTAAATCTTCCTTTCTTCAAACAAAACAGTTTCTCTTAGAGATTTATCTTCATGTAACGACTCTAGCTGGATTTTACTCAGATGGCCACACAGTTCATTTATTTTCCTTTCTCCCAAGCATGGAGGAAATTCATCTTAACTAGAGAAATGTCTTGAAACTCACTGATAAGTTTTATCTACTTTATACATAGATATTAATGTAATAGCGTCCTGTCTTAATTGTGCTGGACACCTAAGTTGTATGCAAAGAACAGCATCAAGAAGCTTTTTCACCTCTTGGGTGAGTGTAACCTGAAATTTCTGTCTCATTTTTGAAGACTTTTTGCCTTCCTGTTAACTTCTTTCCCAGCATGTGAACAATAAGGTAATTACAGGTACCAACCACGGTTTTAGCGCAGGCATACCTTCCTGACCATTCAAATCCTTTTGTTGAACTGTCGTAATATTCGTATGGCCATGGGTCTCAGATGCACACACTACAGACCTCTGTGCGACGACGAGAGGGAAGGGCCGCAGGCAGGACCTCAGCCTGGATGACCACGATTCCCCTTGGCTCTGGCCATTCCTTTGCCAAGCAGAGTTTGACCAGGACGCTCTGCAGGTATTCATCAAGTGATGTCGGCCTCAGCCTGGCTCACTGTCTGCTGTAACTCAGCAGTCAGCATACCCCAGAGCCCCGTCCTTGAGCTTGGGATGCTGAAACAGGGTGTCAAGAGGAAGGAGACAATCTCTTCTCAGTGGTGCCCAGTAACAGAACAAGAAATAATGGGTTTAAGTTAGAACATAGGAAGTTCTGCCTCAACATGAGGAGAAACTTCTTTACTGTGAGGGTGACAGAGCACTGGAACAGGCTGCCCAGAGAGGTTGTGGAGTCTCCTTCTCTGGAGACTTTCAAAACCCACCTGGATGTGTTCCTGTGTGGCTGCCCTAGGGGATCCTGCTCTGGCAGGGGGGTTGGACTAGATGATCTCTAGAGGTCCCTTCCAGCCCCTAGCATTCTAAGATTCTATGATTCTATTTGCACTGCTTCCAGATGGTCTGCACCTCCAGGCAAGGTAGATGTCCCTCTTCCAACCCACCAGGTTCACCCACCGAGCACCACTAAGCCAGGCTCACGTTTGTGCTCAGAAAAACATCCACTGTCCACTGTCTGACACGTGTGGTAGTTAACTTCTTTTTGTTTAGAAACTGTTGATATAATTGGAGCAATAGGAAGGTCACTGAACACTGAAACTGAACCAAGGGCTTAGTTTTTAACACTGAGCAACTTCTACGTGGACTTTTTACATATTTGTTCTTTTCCTAGCAACTACATTGCACTTCTACATTGGCTGGGACACAATCATTTTTGCAGGCAAGAAATGAACTGTATGAAAAAGGAAAATGAACCACCACAAAGCATACAAGGGCAATCTGTTTCCCCGTTCCATTTTTTTTCCCTTTTTTTTTTTCCTTTTTTTCCCCAGATATTATCAATCCTGATACTCAAAATCTAAGGGCATGCCTTGGGACTTTGTGCCCCTTCAGGACTTTTCAGAGTTCCTGGATTCAGAAAAACTCTTAATATCTGAAAACAAGGAAACGAGCAGTTTATCAGCATACCAGTCACTCTGCGGGATGTACACGAACTCTTCGTTGTCTTCCTTACGTTGCCCTTGGCTCCAAATCACTGTACTGAGTGGCCAGAAGGATTAGCTGGAGCAAACCGTGTGAAGAGAGGCGATGTGTGTATGTATAGATGATCTCTGCTTGGCCTCTGGGTATCTGGTCAAAAGCGAGATGCAGGATGCCTCACTTCCTCGGGCCATCATTGCTGTATGAGCAAGGTGAATTTTGTTGCCTTTTTGGACTCTTGGCAGTTAAGAGGATAAATGAATCTGTCGATTCAGAGGTGGGTGCATAAAAGCGGATGCCAGACAGCATCACATGCCTGTGGCTTACCTGCTTGTAAAAATGCTTGTAAAAATGTGCAGGAGAGGGTTTCTGGTGCTGAATGGCTTGAATAATTGCTTATGAGACACAGGAAACTCCCACTTCAGAGGAAGGAAGAGAATGGAGGTATCTGCTGGAGCAGGCAGAGGCAGGGCTGCACACACACACGCTCTATAACTCCTCAACTCTCAGAAGAGTGAGCTTTGGAGACTTTGGTGTTTTGGCAGGATATGAGATAGGAAGGAACACCTTCAGTGATGGTGCAGTTCTTTTTCACTGTTTTTAAAATCAAAGAGATGTCCGAGAGAAACAAACAGCTTGAAGTTCCCATCTTGGTTTGAAACTCAGAGTTGAGCTGAGAAAAATTTTTGTAGTGCATGATAGGCAAACCAAAAATAATTTGAGGGAAATCAAAACAAGTTACGGAATAGGCTGAATTTCATGAATTGCTTCAAGAAAAAAAAAAAAGAGACTTCATTAATGTTAAAATTTTCTGTATGTTTCTAAAACAATGTTTTAGTTCAGAAATATAACAGCATTTTAATGTTTGAAGCAAAGCTTTTTCATTTCAAAGTAGCATTTTAATTTTAAAACTTTTTACATCTTAAAAAATGTTTTAAAAGAGGTGTGTTTTCATAATAAATGCAATATTTTACTTTCTGTCAAGACTGCCCTCTCTCCAAATAACAAAAGTGACCTTTTGTCTTAAAATACCTGAAAAAGTACTGATTGGGTTGCATTGTTTCAAACTGAAACTAGGTTTTAACTTGAATTATTTCTAGACATTTTCTGATTCAAACAAAAAGCCAACCCAAAGTATCTGCTACTCGGCTAACTAAAATGTCAAGGTAAATGATGCTAAAATGTCAAGGTAAAGCAAAAACCAGGTTCCTAATATCTCCTTCCCTGCTTGACACTTCATTATACCAAAAGGTTAAGTTAGGCAGGAGATGGTGGATGTGTTTTCAAATGTCTGGAGTTTGTTGTTGCTATCATGGCTAGAAAAGTTACTGACATAGCATAAATCTCCTGATTAAAATATATTTAAAGTTAAGTGTAAGGAAACACTGATGTCTAATTTCCCTTTTCCAGCTTCTGTCCTACATATGACAAAGCCCTGTTGATAAATTAACTAGTGATATAGTTTAGCAAATAAAGAAGACTTGAGGACCTGTGTTATCAGCAGCTTAAAATAAGTGAGACCACATGGGCTACGTAAAGCCTATTTATAGCAGTACAAATAGCAGGTAGTAGCCAGTGTTTTAGTACAGCATCTACACACAAGGTCGTAACACAGAGGGCTGAATAATTCCACACCAGAAATGTACTTCTCCCATTATGACAAAGATCAGCTTTTCCAAGTGCAAGTTCAGAGCATGTAAATTAAGTTCTTGTGCTGAACTGCAGGTTGTAGGGACCCTTCTGCTTTCTTTTACTGCAAAGTGAGCCCAGAAAAAGGAATTTCCCTGCAGTCCTCTCCTATGAACACCAATCGCAATGTGCAATTGCCAAAAGATGTGGCTACATGAACAATAATCCCATGTTAACTGAGAGCTTACTATTATTTCATTTAGCTTCAGCACAGCTAAGTTTCTGATGGGGATGTACATAGCTGAGAATAAAAACAAAGTGTAAGGTCTGAGAGACCTCTTAAAAGAAGAAGCCCTGAGAACAGTATCTCTGTGTCACCATCCTCTCTCGCCTCCACCTTCATTTTCATACTAGACTGTGCGTGCAATGCAACAGTCTGCTGTATTGCCTCTTTTCCCATGTCAGGAAACTTGGACTTGTTCGGGTGCTTTTGGAATTGAGATTATTAATTAAAAGGTATTGCCAAGCATAGCAGGATCCTGAAGGACCCTGTGTATTCTCACGTCTAATCCAGACATTTTACTTCATTATATCTGAGAAGGTTTCTCGGTTAATAAATAGAAACTACAGATTTAACTATCTCCACCACACATCACCGTACTCAGTTCACCGTCTCTAGCTTCAAAAGTCATTCCTTGCTAATTGCCGCCCTCTGCCGTCCCTCGTTATATCACTTGCAAGAACTCCGAAAAAATTCCTTGCTTCTTCTTTCTCAAGCACTTTGGGTATCAGTGTAGTCTGTGCCATCCACCCTTTCATTCCAAAACTCAAGATTGCTGAAGAAATTTGTTTCTGATACCAGTCTAGTTTTGATTAATCCCTCTGAAAGACTTTTTGCATTACAGCTGTATTGCTTTGCTACTTTTTGAATTCCAAAATATAACGTTCACGTCAGAGCACTTGCTCTGCTTCTGAAACTGCACAAGTTGAATAGGTGTTAAACAACTTTTTCTCCCAGGTTTATACTTAAAATCTAAATAATATATGTTTGGAAACCTATGACAATTAAGAATGGTCCTCCACGGCTTATGCTCTCTTTAAAGAATTACTGTGTAATTCTGTGTACCTGATGGCATTTCTAGTGCACAGTGACAATGACAAATGCCTTCTCTTTGAGCAAATAATTTTGTAGTGTTGGCATTACATACCCTTCAGCTTGAAATATTGACCTTGGCTCATCATTTGAGGGCCAAGGACCTCACGGTTAAGGACCAAGGATTTGTCAAGCATCCTCTCAGAATGATGCTTGACGCTTTAATCACGTTACTTTCATCTTGCTTTAAGATGCTCAAACCTTTATGCTTGGTATTCCCTGAGGTACTGAGTTTTCTCCAGATTGTTTTCTTCTAATCTTAAGGGTCCATTAAGTGTATCATCCTCCTTAGTATTACTCGCAGCTATGTTAGCAGTTTGGAGGTGCTAATTCCCCTTTCACATTAATTTTATCTAAGCATTGGTCTAATACTTTTTTTCCCTCAGGTAAATCGAAGGAATTCCTTTATTGTAACAGTGATTGCATTCTGCTCAGTTCAGTTTTAGGCTTTCATATTTTGTCTTATCCATAGTGCTACAGAGTTGTCATGTTCTTCCTCATGCTGACATCTTTAGAATGTCATCATTTATTTATTTCACATCTATAATTTCTTAGTTCTTATTTCTGAATATCTTCTGCTGGACAAGTTTCAAGGTGATACCTTTGAAGCATGAGCTTCCAAATGAAACACTGAAGAGAGGCAGCTTACTTTTTGTTTTTACAGTCTGACCTTTCAAGAAAGCTTGTAAACTCTGTCATCTAGGATGAGAAAGCTAATCTGCTAATACCTGCAGAATGAAAAGAAATTTCTGTGGTTCCCTAATCAGCCTTCAGTCCTCAAGTTCTTTATTTTCTTGGCAGACTGCACACAAGAACATGATTTTATTCTATTTTTTACATTAATATGTATAACATATATGTATATTATAACATATAATGCACCCTTAATATGAATTGTTTATCCAACAACACTAGGCAGGTAATTTGAAACAATTAACAACTAGGCACATACAAGCTTAGTTTTCCTGTGGTAGCTAAGAATATATTTTCATTGTGAGAAAAAAAAAAGGAAAAGAGATGTCCAAAATCATGCATTAGATTGCAGGCTTGGCTTCCAGTTTATCGTAGGCTATTTTATGTCAACTTTGCTTTCAGTTTACGGATCCAGTATGAGCTTTCAGCATGAAAATATTGTGCTCTGTTAAGTCGTATCACCAATTCTTCTGCAGTCTGGGAAATCCCTTAATACTGTTTTGGCATGCCTGGAGGCCAGCGCACCAGTTAAGGCCAGGCAGACCATTTTGGCTTTGCTCTCGGTGGAAAACAGGATCGTTGTCCCAGGGACAACCAAGCACAGTCTGAAATCACACCTGCCTTCCTCCACGGCTGGGTCAGACACGGCAACAAAGAGCTGGCATCTATTTACTCGTGACTCACTGCCCAATTTTTATACAGTCCAGAGATACCATCTTTGAAGAATGAAACATAATAGCAACCACCACACCCCAAACGGTGTTAAACTCCCTCCACTAGACCCGACGCCGGCCGTTTCGCCTCGGGGCTGGCCCAGGGCTTTCTCCAGGCCTGTCAGCACCTCCAAGGCCCGGTCAGGCGGCCCCCACCGGGCCCTAGAGCAAAGCCCTCCCCGCCCGCGGGCTGCCCCAGGAGGGGCCACAAGATACAGGACAGAAGCAGATGGAGACACTCAGTGTCTGTCACTCTGCGGGGAGGCTCGGAGCTCCAACACCTCCCCGGGCCGCCATTCCCACTGAGGGCAGCCCAGTGCGGGCGGCGGCACCTCCCCACCTTACTACGCATGCGCGGGGGGCTCCCTGATGGCGGCGCCCCGCCCCGCGCAAGCGCAGAGCTGCGCCCCAGCTTCTCCCTCTCCTCCCCCTCCTCGCGGCGTCGCGCGAAGGGGTGTCTTCACGCCTCTTCCGCGTTCGGTTTGGCTCCAGGGGCGGGCGCGCGCGGCGGGGCCAATCAGAGGCGCCCACGACCCACCCTGGAGAAGTCGCGGCCGTCGGCCCCGGGGGAGCCGCCACTGTCGCCGCGGAGGAGGGGGGTGGCCGGGAGGGAGGTGGCGGCGATGGTGTCTCCTGCGGCCTCCGCCGGCCGCCTCGGCTCCGCGTTGCCCTTTCTGCTCGTGCTCTTCGACCTGCAGTACCAGGGTGAGGTGCCCTCCCCGCCGGGGGTCGCGGCGTGGCGGTTGTGGGGAGGGGGCCCGGGGCATTTGCGCGGCGGTAAGGGCGGCTGCCGCCTCGCTCTGCGGCCCGTCGAGCGAGCCCTGAGGCGGGCCCGGCCCGGGGGAGCTGGTGGCTGACGGCCCTTCCTCCCTCCTTCCTTCTGGGCTCCGGTCGGGGGTGTTGGTATGTTCGCCCGGGCTGTGGGGGCAGTCGCCGTGGCCGAGGCGCCAGTGGAGAGCGGAGCGGCCCCGGTGGGGTCTGTGGCCCGCCTGCAGGGAACCGGCGGGCCTGGTCGGGCCGGGCCTGGGGAGGCCCAGTGGCGGCCATGGCGGCCGGGCAGCCCCGCGGGACGTCCTGAGGGTGGAGTGTTTGTGGAGCGGGTGTGAGGAAGAGGGAGGTACCGGCCTGCCACCTCATCGGGGCCGCTGCGAAGGGCGTGTGAGGAAGGCACCGTCGTGGCTTTAAACCTGGTTGGTTTTATCTGAATTCCTGGCGGTGCTGTTTAAGGGAGCTTTGATGCTTGCTTCGTTTTTCTTGGCCTGCTGGTAGGGTGTCAGCTGCTGCGAGGGCTTGGAAATGCTGTGGTGTCCTCGAGTGCTGCTGCGTGACAGCGCTGGCCAGTTCCATACTGGCCTTGAATTTTCCACTTCTGTATGAATTTTGCGTAGTTCCCAAGTTCAGAAGTGGTTTGGTTTTTTTCGGTGGTCCTCGTTTTGTCAAAGCCGGTATTAGTGCCAGACCTAAAAATGTGCAGAGGCTTCTGACAGTCATGTTCCATTTGTTGATGTTTTTGTTTTGTTGTGGTAGAGTTTGGTGGTGGTTTGGTTTTTTTCCCCTGTCACCATCACTACCTGAAGTTGAGCAGAGTTTATCCGCACTTTGTGCGGTCTGTTTACTTTCAGGGTACGCTGTCAGCAACACCTGTATAGTCAGACTTTAATTCACAGACTCCCGTTAAATTCGTAACTTGGTTATACAATGGCGTGTGTAATATTTTTTTTTTTTTTAAGTGAGTAACATTCCTTAACTGTCAGTGGCAGATTAAAATGCAACTGAAGTTGTCAATAGTCAGAATAAGGCTGTAGACTTAAGACTGACCTGGGCTTGATATTAGAAATTCAGTTGATGTACTAAACTAATGAATACTGTCCACATGGCAACAGGAACATACAGTGGCAAAGATTCTTTGTAGTATAAGACTACATACTATGGAGTTGAATTGCTTTTTTTTTTTTTTTTTAATGTGTATTCTAGTAGTGTTAGAGGAAAAATAATAATTGTGCCAAGAACATATCTAGTTTTGGGGTTGGGTTTTTTTTTTCCCTCTGCTAAGACTGTGGCAGTGATGCTCCTACTGAGGATTCTTTATTCGGAGTTGCCAGCCTGTTTCAAGTATGTGGCTTATGGCTATGTGGACTTACCAAAGCCACATATCCTAGTTTGAGGTATGTTTTCTTCAGTTAAGAAATATGTATAGTAATAGAATGAAAAGTGGTGTTTCTGGACCTTATTTACTGAATTTACTAACCTCTAGTTCATGAGTCTGTTTTCCACAGTATGTAGTTCAGTAATTTAGGGGGATTACGTTATTCAAGTACTGGGAGTTTTTTTTTCCCATCCCAAATATTACTGGTCTTTGAACTCAAGGGTGTTTATATTTACATTTAAATTTGCATCTTGCTGCCTTGGTAATAGAAGTCTGCCTTGTGCCATCTGATTCATGAATCAGTGGAGCAGCTGGCTGTATTAACTTTGTGTCTTACAGTTGGTATCTATGAATATCTATGAATAATTTATATCTGGCTTATAAATGAGTTCAGTAAAAAAGGTTTTTGAGTACTTGGTGATGTGGCAGGTTGCAGTTCAGCCTTTACTGTTGTGTTTCCTGAATTCCCCCTCCACAAATATCCTGACTTGTGCTGAATAAGCTCCCATTTGACACAAACCACATCTTCAGAAGATTCATTCTTCACAGCTGTTTGTCCACACTAATTGCAACGAAAAAGGTGACTGAGGAGGATGGAGGAGTATTGTTTCTCTTCTCCCTATTCCTTCCTAGTGGCAAAAGAAAGGAAGTGTAGTAAGGGCGAGAAGAAACTGGCTTCGAGTATACAGAGCTTGGTTCATTATGGTCAGACCAGTAGACTCAACTGTTTCTCTTGGCCTCACCATATATTTCTATGCTGAGTTTGGGAGTGTGATTTATTTTTTTTTAACCCTCACCCTGCATAGCAAAGGATACTCAAGGGATGGATTTTTGGTTTGCTCGTCTTTAAAAATATTTACAAATTTTCTTTGTAAATGGAGAGAGGAAAAAACTTGTGGGTGGAAGTTACACATGGCTCAACTGGATGCGCTGAGGCTCCTTGTGAGCCTTTTTTAATTGCTTCTGAGACTGTGGTTAGTTGCCCACTTCATGCTTTGTTCAGTATTGTTCTTGAAAACATACTTGCAAGCACACATAAAAGCAAAGCCCAAACTTTTGTAAAAGTAACGTCAAACTTAGATCTTAATACACTAAACACAGGGTCATTCTGCTCAAAAATTGTCCTAAAAGTGGGATCTCCCACTTGGCGTGACAAGTTCTTATATTAGCACCCACAAAGAAAAAGTTTAGCTCATTGTAATTTAGACTACTGACATGCATGTTTCTTCCCTGTCTTTGAAACAATTTTGTTTCTGCTGCGTAGTTCGGGGCTAATTCTGTTTATTTTTGTGGTCCCCTTACTCAGCTTGGAAACAAGAGTTTTGTTATAGGTCTATCCAGCTATATATATCTTTAAAAAATATATTTTTTTTTTTAAAGTAGGTGGAAATTCTACAGGGGCAAAGAAGGAGAGATGTGTAGATAAATGTAAAATCTTGAAGCTGTCTTCAGGTTGGAGGGCTTTCTTAAACTTTTTACACTGTGGGTGATTATATGAGAATATAGTTGAAGTTTGTATACTTAGGTACCCACATGTTAGCATCAGTTTTTCTAATAAAACAAAAATCCTACCAGAAAGTTATTTATGTGAAGTGAATGTATTCAACTGGAAAAACAAGTTAGCGACACCTGCTTATTTTTCCTGTGCCTTCTGACTGAATTTGAGTTGTCAGGGCTGGTACCAGGTCTTACCTGAGAGTAGTTTGTGGGGTGTGGGGTTTGGGGTTTTGGGTTTTTTTTAATGCTCTTTTTGTTGGGGCTTTTTTTTTTGGTGGGGATGTATGTGTGTTTTGTTGTTTATTTTTTTTCTTCACTCTCTTTTTCTGCTACTCTTCCACTCTTGCATCCGTGCCAGGACTACAAACTCTGAATTTATCCAGAATATCTGATTTGATTTGACAGCTGAGGCTCTTGTGTGTGGTCATTTGAGGTCCTTGGTGAATAGACAACAGTTAGGCAGGGTTTAGAAATAACATTCAGATCAAGATACTTGGAAATTTTATATTAGAATGCTTGTGTATTTCTGTATAATTTAGTTTCTTGCCCAGGCATACACAGCTGCTTCAGCTGTAGTGCTAGGCCTTTGGTATCCATCTCACTAATGACTGTTGGAAAGAGCTCTGTGGAATTGGTTTGGTTTTCTTTTTTTTTTTTTTTTTTTTTCCTCGTGTTGAACTCAAGTCCTTATGTTCATTCCCAGGCCAAAGAGCCTGTGTTAATGCTTTTGGATGTCTCCTGAGGGGTTGTTTATTTAGAGCAATTGTTTGTCTACAGACAGAAAATGAACAAGCAATAGATTTGTGTGAATAAACGGCTCAACTATCAGATCAGTGTGCAGTGGTCTGGAGTAGGTATGGTAGAGGTCTCTTTTCATCGTGGTTGTGCTGACTAGAGATTCCCACATCAATTTAGGATGGTCAGCAACTGTGATAGACAAGTCTTAACGTATGGCTAATAATTAGTCTTGTTCTGCAAGGATCCTGCAGTTCTTCACAGTTTGCCTTATTTCTCTACCCACGTTGCTCCTGCTTTTGTTACTTACCTTTTTCATATCCTTTATAATCTTTGGTGTTTTCAAGGAAAAAAAATGCCTCTTCTGCCTAAAGTATTATGTAACTGCAAAACTGTACTGAACATAATGTGAATGAAAGACGTGGAATGGTGTAGGTACATCTTATTGTGGAAAATCTATTCTTGGAGCTATCCTGATGTGACTAAATGGAAAACAAGGACACTCCTTCAGATGCTTGAGACTGTGAAAATTAAATGCCATGTCTAGGTGGATGGAAGGTTCATCACAGAGTAATTTACAGCTCTCTTCTAGGATGCCACTCCAAACTGGCAGTTTTGAAAGATTTCAGATATTCCTATGTGGGGAGACACAGGAGGGATGAAGCTTAATAATTTGTGGAGATTTTTGTAGCTCATGTTAAGTGCTTCAGTCGGTTTATGGTTTGATACCTGGTTTGTTGCTAATATTGCTTCTGAAGCCAGGGAAATTTGTGGTGAGTTTGTTTTCTAGGTTGTGGTTTTAGTTTGATTTTGTTTTGTTTTTTCTCCTGTTGTGTTTGTTGTTGTTGTTTTTTCTCCAATGCTTGCTCGGTCATTTTAGAGGACACTGGATACTCAGTGATAAAAGCTTTGAGTTAGAGAAGCAAGAAACCAAAATGGCAAAAATGTGCCATTTTTTTCTGAAAATTTGACATTAGCATAAAAGCTACCATGAAGTAGAATGCTGTATGTGGAAAAACTTACTGTCAGGAAATACTTCTCCACTGAGTGGAGCTATTTTTGTTTTACTCAGAGCTAAACATAGCTAGAATGGATTTAAAAATGCATCATTTAATAAGATCCTCAAATTGACTATATAGTAGGTAATACTACTGTTTTAACTCCCATCTGTTCAAATGGAAAAAAAACCCAAACAAACCAGCTGGAAATTTGGGACTTACAAGTTTTGGGTTTTTTTTTAATTAATGCAAATATAAAAAGTTTGTTTGCTCTCAGCTGTTCTAAAGCAAATAATTGAATTGCAGCTTTTGTATCCGGTTTGCTGAATTATTATCAATCTTGTAACAGCTTTTTAGAGTGGATGCAGAGAGTATTTTGTTGATATTACCATAGACAGCTCAATGACTTTCTTGTAATGTAGAATTAAAAGAATTATAAACTGTACTAATGAGTGGGAAAGGAAAATTAAATTAAAATCCTAGGTGCTGAAAGCCTCTAGTTCTAAAATCTTGATGGCTCGGTGATCAGAAATTACTGTTCTTCAGTACATTTCATTACAAATACTTTGTTGTTTAATCACTTTTCAGTGTGAGCAGTTTTCATACACTTTCCTGCAAAGTGTAGTGTAACATTATTGAGGGTTAGGGCAAACATTTTTATTCAGACTTGAAGAAACAACTTCAAAGTGTTACTGTGTTTTTGTATTTAAGATTAATTCAAGTGCCTATCTGAATTAGCTTGATACAGAACTTGAGTCAAATTAATTCCTAATAACTGTGGTTCATTGATTTCCTATGTAATTATTCAGGATTTTAATCAGTTACCTTGCTGAAGTTTGTGCATGGCGCATGCTCTTGGTAAACAAAAACTTCTTATAGTGTGAAAGCTTTAATAGTGGTAAACTGGTAAGTTATAGTGAAATTCTGTCCTGATTTGAAGAATGCTGGAAGCAGCACAAATGAAAAACCTCTGTGGTTGAATTGCTGTATGTACAGCATGTACTTGTACTCGATTGCTCCTTTCTTCTCAACGGTAACATTTTCTTGTTGGTTGAGTGGCAACTGGTTTATTAGCTTTTGATAAGAACTGACACTTTGAAAACATACCCCTTGAATATGATTTTCATACTACTGGTTGAATGAAAAGGAAATAAGAATCTTAATTGTTTAGATATAAACTTGTGCAGTCTGGAAACAGTTTGCCTTGAAAATTATAGAAATGAGACCAAAATGCCAATCTCTGAAGTGGCTAACAGCTCTTAGTTGAGTCTTAAGTTACCAGTAGTGTAATGAAATTTACTTAAAGCCTATTTAATTTTATGTGTGTGCATCATGAGTGTTTTCCCACCTTCTTCTGAAATTGAAAACCCACATTGAAATGTATTTTGTCAAACTGCTTTTATGGTTGATATATAAAGCTTGATGTGTTACTGAATGTATAGACAGGAATAGAAATGCTTATTCAGTGCCTTCTCACAGTGCGATGCTTTACAGTGTTTATCTACTTACTTCAGCATCCTTTCGGGGGCAGGGAAGACGTGCTCTGTGTTAATTAGGCTGCAGATTGTTTTAGAACTGGGAGATGTGATCTCTGCCTTCGTATCAGTAACTGTTGTATGTATTTTGTTATCACTGTATGCATTTGACATAATCAAACTGGTCCTTCAAAACCTTGATCTTTTTGTTTTCCTTTAAGGAGCTGAATGTGGAATAAATGCAGAAGTAGAAAAACAGCTTGAAATGGGAAAAAAGTTATTGGCTGCTGGACAGCTGGCAGATGCTTTGTCTCACTTCCATGCAGCTATAGGTACGTACCTCAGGAAAGGGACTCCTGCACTGAAGTACCTTTGGGGTTTTGTTTGTTTGGTTTGTTTTTTCTACTATTTACTTCAGGTATCCTGCTTTCTTGCAAATTGTATTCTGTGAGTTACAGACATTGGGGCACCTTTATGCTGCAGTTTAAACTTGAACAGGAGCCGACAGTGAAGCAGTGGAATATTTATGTTTTGGCTCTGCTAAATGAAAAAAGATACGCGAACACTAAATCACTGCTGTTCTGCAAGGGAGCTGTGTGGAAGCAATTATAATTGACTGTGGTATTGTTTAACAAGGTACTCCCTGTATCAAATCCCATCAAGATTAGATTTCATCTTTATGAAGTTTTTTGAAATATGTCTTTGAAAGGTTGAGTTTATCTGTGCGCTCTTCTTGTCCAGCAATGTAAAAAATTAAGTAGTTAAAATAGTATCTCTTTAAAAATAATTAAATCTTGCAGTGGGTGACATTTCAGTGAAACTGGTGCTACAGGTTTGAGATACTGAACTGGTAGTGAAGAGTATATTAACTGTCCTCTTATATTCAGCTAGTGAGTTCTTATATTGGTGTTCTGCATTTTCAACAAACTGAGAGGAGTTAAGTGTTTGCTTCTATAAATTTTAAAGTAACTTTACTGATTCGAATCCTTGAACTGAAGCATAGAGGCAGACATCACCAGCAAGGATTAGTGTCCATTAACATTACAATTTCTCAATTTAAGTTGTTGGACTTTGTTATAATGTTCACAAGTGCAGCATTTTCTCTGAGAAGAGTAACAGTGAGTTGTTACACAGTAATGAATCATACTATTGAGACTCTTCTATTTATATCTTGGTCTAGCAATGATATGTAAATAAAATACCTGCTGATTCTGAGTTTCTGTGAGTTCTCTAAGGTCAACTTTCCTTATACATAAGGAAATGGAGTGGGGAAACCTCTTCCTTTCTGTGGTGTGGATGCTTATTCCACCAAGAGGTGTTCTGTTACTCCTTTTGCTTTGTGTGTCGCCAAAGCATTCCTGTGTGATCTGAGTGGAGTTAGTGTTACCGCCTGCTTTACTCCTTTGTTACTGGTTGCCCAGGTTTAACTTGGATTTGGCAAAGAGCCCAGTTCAGTGTGTGACCATAGAAATGGTGGTGGTGGTGGTGAACAGGAGGCAGCGGTGTGAGGTGGGATGAGGAGCAAGGTGCCTTTGTGTGGGGTGAAACCCTCTGCTGTGCCAGCAGCGCCCAAGCAGCTGGTGGAGCTGCGGCCTGACCACCTCTGTTGTGACCTTGCGGGGACGTTGCCTTGAGCCCTATTGCCTAAACGTCGATCAGGCTTTTTTCTTCCTTGTGTTTTGCCTTTTTGAAAAGATTTTAGGCAAAACTTGCTTACTGTGTTTGTAGGGGAGAAGAAGTTTCTCTAATCCTTTTTTTGCTGGTATGCATCATCATAGGCTGTGAGTTAAACAGATCTTTTTGTGTTGCCTCAGCCAGCATATTTTTCTTTGTTTTTTTTTTTTGCAAGTAAGACACTGTCCATTTTTCTCTCTTTGCAGTTTAATTTTTAACTCTTTCTTTTGACTCTGTCAAGTTGATGGCTTATGGCCTCTCTCTGGGTGAATGTAAATTGCTGTTTGTTGCTATTACTTCAGAGCTATGAGGCAAAACCTCATATTCTCACTGTCAGAAAGATCATCTGGTGCTGGAACGTGCAAAGTTAACTGTTACGTATCTCTCATCCTGTGTGTATTAATAAAGTTCCTTAATTTCAGCTATTTATTTGTGCCTGCTCTGCACATTTAGTTGTATGCAGGATGACTTAATACCAAATTGTTTCTGTTTTTTTTAAAGGTAGTAACATTTGATTTTACTTGAGGCCTGTAATGCTGGAGTACAAAGTGGCATACAGTATGGGGATTATGTTTCAATGCTGGACATGAGCGTTTCCACAGCCAAGGCATTGTAGAGAAAGAGAGCAGATAAATTTTCCAGTGAGAACTGAACTAGTGCTTTTGTAACAGAGGTGGCCAGCTATGACGCTCAGTTACAGACCATAAAATTTTTGGCAGCAATACATTCTATTTTTTTTGAAGTTCAACCTCAGATGAGGTGAAGAAGAGAAATACTTGTTTTGTTCCTCAGATATAGGTGTTCTTGTCTACAAATTCTGTGTTGATGATTGTTTTTGTTGTCTTTTTTAGTAGCACAGTAGAAAGTTTAGTGTTTTCTACTGCATATTGTTGTTTTGGGTGGTTTGTTACCTTTACTTGAGAGCCCACAGTAATTGCCATGTGTTTCTTTGAAATACTGGTTAGAGAAGAATATCAAGAAAATTTTTCTTGTTTTCGGAGAGTGATGTTTGGCCTCTGTAAGGGTGCACATATATGAGCTAGGCTAGAGTGTTACAGTTGCTGGATCTTGGAAGCTTGACCAGCAGACCTTGAAGTTAGCCTTCAGGTTTTGAAAATGTACATACGGTTGTCTCTCTTTGAGAGGAGGTGTTGGTGCCCACTGTAATATTGAAGAAAGAGGTTGCTGCTATTTCAGTGAGTAATGACATTGGACTAACACATTGGTCATTCTGGGATTATTTGCTTGCATCCTGTGTGATGGGCAGGAGTTGGGATGGAGAGTGAATTAACATGCTTTCAGATGTAGGCCTGCAGTTAGAGATAAAGGGTATGTGTGTGGTGGGGGCGTTCCTGTACAAAGCTGAAAATCATGTAACTGCTTCACCTTCAGTATTCTTGATTATTTGGGATTTACTGTGTTCTTGTAATAGCCTATTGTTAAATAATAAAACTGCATAGAAAAATATTGCTTGGATAATGTTACAAATATTATGTTTCGTTGATAAATACCACTGTTTTCAGTGACTTAAACCTCAGATAATATATTTTTAGTCATTACAGTTCTGCTGTACCCAAAGTTTCAGCTGCTTTGAGATAGTGTTCTGATTACTCTTCATTCACTTGCAGAGGGAGACTCAGATAACTACATTGCTTATTACAGAAGAGCCACAGTATACTTAGCCATGGGCAAATCTAAAGCAGCAATTCGTGATTTAAGTAAAGTGGTTGAATTAAAGCAGGACTTCACATCAGTAAGTATTACTGGAATTGAAAATTGTTCAAGTAAAAAAGAAAACACAACAAACCTACTTCTAAGAGGGCTGTTATTTCAGATTTTTCTGAACAGAAATAGGAAACACATTAACACTCAGAAGGCTTTAATATAGGATGAAATAATAGTAGTGGTGTACGTGCTTGAATTTGCAGCTGTGTTGAGCACAGTCTAGCCAGTTATTCTAAGAACTAATAGTTTTATTAAATTCATGTTCCTTATGTGTTTGTGCTAAATACTTTCTTCTCTCACTTGTTATTCTCTCAGTCACCAAGGCTGTGTCCTCTAAGGAGGGAGTGGGGGGGCAGGAGGGAAGAGAACACACAGATGCCCCTTCTGTCTCAGTCAGCATTTGATTCGAGGCATCTCTTTTCCCCAAGGACTGTCCTGATCTCACTGACCTAAGGGATTGTTGCAAATTCTGATTTACTTACCCCTTGCTCACTTCTGCTTAACAGTATGTGGAGGTTGCCTTACTGGTTGGAGACTGATGCTGGAGACTTCTCCACCTCATTGTCTTCTCTCTCATCTCTGTGGGTGTTGGCATGTCCTGTAGAGCTTACAGTGAAGGAGCAAACGTTAAATTCATTGTCATATGAAAATATTCTTACCATAAGTCAAAGTCTTTTAAATCATTAGCTTGTCTTTTTGCATGGCTTCAATTATTCTGAAAGTTTACTGAAAGAATTAAATGTGGGGATTATTTGTTATTTTTGCTAATTTCTTAAAATCTGTAAGCAGTTATGATTAGAAAAGTGGTGCAAGTCTTCAAATGAGTTCTTTCCATCAGTGGCAGCTGCTCATAAAAAATATGGCTGCTTTTTGTCCCTTGATTCTGTTGCAGGGTGATCCTTTGCCATTAAAGAGGCCTCATAAGAATATTGTCAAATTGAGAAGATGAAGAATGGCTGTTGTGGTCTCTGTTTCACATTGTTAGCGGTAGTAAAATGAAACTTTTTTTTTTTCCCCTGCTGAAGGAAAATAGAGCTTATTTTCATAATTTCTTTTGATTTTACAAGTTGAAATTCAACAAAGTATCTTATGTATCATTTCAGGCAAGATTACAGAGAGGACACTTACTGCTCAAGCAAGGAAAATTTGATGAAGCAGAGGATGACTTTAAAAATGTGGTAAGTTTGAGGTCTAAGTTGAATTACATTGCTGCTTTGAAGGTTGGTTTGTGAGCAAAGGTTGGTTTCTGAGCAGCTCTGCTGCTGTAGAGCAGATGTATATGTATGCCTGAGTGGCTTTCCTATTCTTTAAAGGTGTTGTAGCTAAGCTACCTTGTATGAATAAATGACTGATCAAGGTGCAGTGATGAAGATGAAACCAGGTGTTGCATGAAGTAGCACAGCACTTGAAAAGTCTTTTTTTTTTTTCGTGTGTGCCTGGCACTTTGTGGTCTCTGCTTGAGGATCCTATATTAGGAAGGAATCTTCATTTAGAAAGAAAAGATAAGTGACAGAGTACGTGATTGAGCCCTGCTTTACATCACCCAGATCCCTTTGGGAAATTGCCAAGGGCCTCATGGATCAACCTTGCGAAGTTCCCATCTCTCTTCACTGATTGCAGAAGGATCCCGGGCTCTTAATTTAGTTGCTGGGCTGTTAAATTAATTTCAGTGATGTTCATCTGTGTGTCTTCTCATCTGCAGAGGAGTTCTTCATCTTTCATAACTGTTCACAATACTTTCTCTCCATGATCAAGAAGTGACCAGAGTTTCCGTACACACATGGTTGAATATTACCCACTTAAAACTCACTTGGGTTGGTTTTTTTTTTTTCAATGGGTATTTTGTGCATTTTGGTTTTATGCTACAAAAATAAACCAATCTAACCGCAGAACAAAATTCCTCAGAGAATGTGAAACTCTGTTCCGTCTGTTGCACAAAATTTCTGTAATCTTGAGAATAAATAAGATTCATTCTTATTCTTGCTTATTCTTCAAGAGGTATTAGTTTGAACAGCTTGTATGTCCCTTATGCCAACAGTCTGCAAATATAATGGGTGCTGTCTTGTTGCTGTTCTTTGAAGAATGTGATGGAGAAGGCAGTTCTGTGTTGCCGATTACAGATGTTTAATGGAAATCTTACTAGTGAGGGCAGACAACAAAAGCAAAGCAGTTGCACTGTACGCTCTGAAGGGTGGTTGGGAGGAACGGCTCTTGCAGGTATTAATGCCCTGGGCAGTCTGTGTTCGTAGCAAAGCTCAAGTAGCTTATTCTGAATTTGGTGTAGCAGTGGCTCCTCTGGCTGCTGCTGCTTCCTCAGTAAGTTTCTTGGGAGCGTGTGGTCTGCATTTGCACGTCTGATTGCAGTGCAGCCCTGCTCCTGGCAGATAAGGGGAGAATGTTGTTCAGCTCTGGTTAACCGAGGACATGGTTGCTGCAATAGCAGTTCCATGATGTCAGCCTTGATTCTGTGTTTGTGCATCTCTTCACAGTTCCCATTTCTTGAAGTATTGCGTAATGCTACATACGAAAACGCTTCTCCAGGCAACTGGCAAGCAGTTTGTCGTTTTCCAAGCCAGCTGCAAAAATTGAGATTGCTGCCTTTGGCCAGTAAGATAGTTTCAGTCTCCAGGCAAGTTTTAAATCTGAGGTGAAACAGAGCTTCTTGTGAGAAGCTGATTTAGGAAGGTACCATATTGATACTAATCTTACTCCCAATTTTCTGGATTCTGTGAACAATATTGCCCATGTACACAGAGAATATGGCAAGCTGTCTGTTTTGAAGAGCACAGCTTTCAGTTATGTACAGTATATTCAAGCAAAATAAGCCAATATTAAGATAATCCTTTGTAATAGGTTGATTTATTCATATGAGGGAGAGGATTAAGTTATCCTGCATACCCTGAGGTTTTTTAGTAGAACATGTATTTCTTTGAGGGTTTTCATTTGTTTTCTTCTAAATCTTTCAGATAGTCAGTCTGATTATTCTACCAGTTCTCTGCATGTCTAAAAAACCTAGTACACCCTGGCAGTATGCTTGCATTTAAATATGAAATTGCATTTAATCTCAAAATTAAAGTGTTCTAAATCTGCAATTCCGTCTCCCTTGGAAGCCCTTGAGCTTAAAAACTGGCAACTGAAGGTGCCACTTCCATCTCCACTAGATGTCAGCCAAGACCAAGTGACTGAGCACTGGCTGTGCATCTGCAGATGGTTTTCTAATCTAGAGAAGCCCTCTGCAGTTGCAAAATACACTGGACAGTAGTTTTCCATGGTTGGTATGTGCAAGAATGCTTTTTTGGATGTAAGCTGAGGAGACCCATCTTGCAGCGGTGTAAGTTAACCCCATTACTAGGCAATCTTGGGTTGGGTGTTTGAACCTCTTTTAGCCAAAGTAACATTATATTATTTCAAAATACATTCCTCTGTGGTAGTGTGATCATCTGCAGCTTCCTGGGTAAAGAGGAAAAGGTATTGAAAGTTTCCTTGCTTTTTTTCCATCTGCCTGCCATCAGAGCTGTGACACTTTATGTTGCTCTGCCAATGGAGAGCTTCCTTTGTGCACAGTTCTTGAGTGTGTGGATGTCTTGATGTTAGATAACCATGGAGATTCCTTCAGTTGACCTCAGAAGATTTTCACAAGCTTAATCAATTTCTTTTCATTGTGTATTTACCAGTTGGAAAAAGAAGAAGATAAACCAGCTTTAAAATGTGTGTATGCCTAAGTTAGTGGCACTGGGCCACTGTAACAGAGGTAGAGAAATGGTGTGTCTGTAATGTTTTGGGGTTTTTTAACACTATTTGTGTTCTAAAGAACAGTATTTAAGAGTTTTTTCAAGTTGATAGTGTCTGTTTATAATACTGAGATACTCGAATGCTACAGATTAATTGCTCTATTTATTTAAACTCGGAGTATGGCTTTTGAGTTAGTTTTTGTGCTTTTTTTTTTCTCAAGATGGTTGTAACTGTTCTTCATTAGAATTCCCCTACTAAATGTCAAACTTTCTCCTGTGTTATTAATGGGGCCTTGCGAAAGAACATGTAGGTCTGTGTAGCTGAAACGCAGGACAGGTCATGATAAGCCTTTAAATTAGCTTTGCCATGTGTTGTAATTCTTCCCTATGCTTCTGAAAAAAAAGATGCTGAAGCAGAGTTCTTAATCAAACTTAAAAAATGGGCAGGAGGCACTTGCTATATGTTCTTGATTTCCAGTTCTGTGTCGTGTAGCAGTGTTCTTTGTTTGGGGAGCCTTTTGTTAGCATGGCAACAGATGATATTGTAAAGCTTTCTTAAATAAAAAGAACATTGCTGATCCAGAAAGTGTAATATAGGTGTGATGTACTGAAACACACTAACTAATTCAGAGTGGCACATGGTGTCCTCAGGACAGCAGCATCCAGTGCAAAAGAAGCACATGGATCCTGCGTGATCTAACATTGGTCTTGCTTCAGTGTTTTGTCACTGCTCATGTACCAGTGGCTGTATCCATGGCCTTGTATTAACAGTATTTTTCTGGAGTAGTGCTGCGTTGTGTTTTTCATGTAGCCTTGTGTGTGGCTGGTGTAACTTCTGTGTGTTTTTAGAGATGTCATGTTGATGGGCTTGTGAAGTACAAGGAAGTGTGCCAGCTTTGGAGGCGGGGGGCGTTATGTTGCTTCTTGAAAAACAGCATGATTTTTTTTTTTTTTTTAGCTTGTTAAAATGCTTCTCTCATCAGAAATCTTTAAATACTTGATGTTTGACTGCAAATGCAAGGCAGCCGTTCCAAGGTTGCCTACTTTGAATAGAAATGATCTAAGTGCTTTCTGGAAGCCAAGAAAACTCTGGGATTTATGAAGTGAACTATTAATGCGTTTTCCTGCTGTCCTGGGTGCAGCAGGGCACAGTGTTGTGAGCTTTGAGTCAAGCCCTTGTGGTAAAGTTCTAGCAGAAGCTGGCTTCATCACTGAGAGTGATGAGGAGATAGATCGGGCACGTACACGTGCAAATACTTTTAAACCTCAACTTGGTAAGTTGAGTGAGGATGATGTGGTTTCCACTTTAATCTTGTTCACTTGAGGGAAGGGAAGTGTGGTTTTACTTACCCTAGGGTGTGTTTCTCCCCTGTATTGAGACCGGGCTATAAAATAAAGTGACACATATAGTAGTAACTTTGTGATAGAGAATTACTTAAAGTAACAAAACCATTCCTTTATCACAGTATCATAGTATGCTAGGGATTGGAAGGGACCTCGAAAGATCATCTAGTCCAATCTCCCTGCCAGAACAGATGACGTTTCACAGGAGGGCATCCAGGCGGGTTTTGAATGTCTCCAGAGAAGGAGACTCCACAACCTCCCTGGGCAGCCTGTGCCAGTGCTCTGTCACCCTCACTGAGAAGAAGTTTCTTCTCAAATTTAAGTGGAACCTCTTGTGTTCCAGCTTGATTCCATTACCCCTTGTCCTATCATTGGTTGTCACCAAGAAGAGCCTGGCTCCATCCTCGTGATGCTCCCCCTTTATATATTTATAAACGCTAATAAGGTCACCCCTTAGTCTCCTCCAAACTAAAGAGACCCAGCTCCCTCAGCCTTTCCTCATAAGGGAGGTGTTCCACTCCCTTAATCATCCTAGTTGCCCTGTGCTGGACTCTCTCCAGCAGCTCCCTGTCCTTCTTGAACTGAGGGGCCCAGAACTGGACACAATATTCCAGATGGGGTCTCACCAGGGCAGAGTAGAGGGGAAGGAGAACCTCGCTTGATCTACTAACCACCCCCCTTCTAATACACCCCAGGATGCCATTGGCCTTCCTCACCATGAGGTCACAGTGCTGGCTCATGGTCATCCCGCTGTCCACCAGGACCCACAGGTCCCTTTCCCCTACACTGCTCTCTAACAGGTCGTTCCCCAACCTATATTGGAACCTGGTGTTGTTCCTGCCCAGATGTAGGACCCTACACTTTCTGTTGTTGTATTTCATCAGGTTATTCCCTGCCCAACTCTCCAGCCTGTCCAGGTCTCGCTGGATGGCAGCACAGCCTTCTGGCATGTCAGCCACTCCTCCCAGTTTTGTGCTGTCAGCAAACTTGCTGATAGTACACTCAATTCCCTCATCTAAATCATTGATGAATATGTTGAATAATACTGGCCCCAGTACCGACCCTTGAGGCACTCCGCTAGATACCGGCCTCCAACCAGACTCCTCCCCATTGACTACGACTCTCTGGCTTCTTTCCCTTAGCCAGATCGCAGTCCACCTCACTACCCAATTGTCCAGCCCACACTTCTTCACACTTTATACTGACCTTTGCCTTTTGTAAAGTAATTAGGTGCAGGTTTGGCAGGGAGTTGTCAGTGGATGAAAGCTGCTCTTAATAGGTGGTGAGCTCTTTGTGCTGCAAATAAAATTGCAACTAATTTAGTGTTCTAATCCAAACGCATTCAACTTCGAAGACAGCAAAAGATACTGCGCTGAGAACACCTTCACCAGCAGCCGAGTGCTTGTCCAGCAGAGCTGAGCAGAGCACAGCTTCCGGCTTGGCACTTTGAGGCTGCTGCTGAAGCATGTAGAGGAGCATTAGGTTTGCCCTAGACCCGTATTAAGTTCAGCTGAAGGGTTTTTTTCATACTTGTGCTAGATTTCCAAGAAAGGAGCAACTTAGTGCAAGCAGTTTTTCTGAGTTGTCACCCCCAGGAGAAGGAATAATAATAGAAATGTGGTTTGTTATTGATAGCGATGGGGTGGTCTTCTGATTGCAAGGCAAAATGACAGCAAAAAAAAGTTGGGAAGCCAGCCAGAATGAGAGTATCAAACAACCGCATCACATTTCCAGCTTCTTTTTTTCTGGGACCTGAAGGAAGAGGCTTCTTTATGCTTTAGTTAACATCCCAGCATTACGGTAGTTACTTCCTGAGAGCTTCTGGATGTGTATTGTGCTCCTGTTGTAGCACACAAATGCCTGATGGCTGTAGTTTGAATGACAGCTTGAAAAGTGTCCCTTCCTTTGTTAACTGGGCGGTTTGTACTGCCTAAAATTATCTAGGATGTTTCACTCCCGTGATCTTTATTACTACTGGACTTATCTATGTGATTGTCACATTGCTTTTCATATTCCACTGACATTTTTCTCCAAATAAATTATAAGAAACATACAGTGTGTCTAAGGAGTGCAGTGTTATTGTGAGATAAGTTCAAATGCAAACATAAAGCTTACCTGCAGTAAAAGCTTTATGTTTTTGAGAGAAAAATGCTGAGAAATTGAGGGAGAAATTAAGCAAGTCAGCTGGAACTGAAGAATTTGGAGCTTAAAAGAGACTTGTAGTCTTGCAACTTTTAAAAATACAGGTGCAGAAATGTTAGGTGTCTCAGATCCAGGGGAGAAAGAGGATGCATAGCATCAGGGGTTTACAGGCAGAAAAGCTTTTTTGAGACTTAATATCAGGAATCAGCCTAGGAAAAAGGAAACTCTTTGATCACATTCCTCTCGCTAAAGGACAGCGCAGGTGAGAAGAAAAATTTTCAAGTCTAAATACAACTTGATTTTTGCCATAGTAAAATGAAGTAACTACATAAGGTTCAGAAAGACTTAAAATGAAGAATCTAAGACAGAGGTGGGACCTGTGCACACTTTTGATGTTGCATTTAGATTTTTTCCTTTCATATACTTAAGTGTTAGAACCAGGAGAAATTTTGTTCAAGGAGTTCTGAGGGTTGATATTGAATAACATTAGAGACTTAAGCACAAAATAAGAGTGTTTGAAGAACTTACTGCTGAGGGGGGAAAAAAAAAGAGGCCACTTTGTGATAAAAGAAGAAAGAAAGAGTACTGAATGACTTTGAGGACTCGGTTACTTTAGTCAGTGTTCTGTCTATAGTGCAAGCTTCAACTAGCCAAACAAAATTTTCAAAAAAAGTAATAATAATTTAAAAATTTGAAATCGTGCTGATCTGTCCCTTTTAAAACTGTGAAAGTAATTTTGATCAGCAACAAGAGTGAAACCAGTGCCTTATTCAAAGTACATGTGATCTAGGCAGGCTGGAGAGCTGGGTGGAGATGAACCTCATGAAATTCAGTAAGGACAAGTGTAGAGTCCTGCACCTGGGGAGGGATCACACCAGGCACCAGTACAGATTAGGGGACGTCCTGCTGGAAAGCAGCCCCATGGAGAAAGACCTTGGAGTCCTAGTGGGCAGTGAGTTGTCCATGGGACAGCAACGTGCCCTTGTGGCCAAGAGGGCCAATGGGATCCTGGGGTGCATTAAGAAAAGTGTGTCCAGCAGGTCTAGGGAGGTTCTCCTCCCCCTCTACTCTGCCCTGGTGAGACCACACCTGGAATACTGTGTCCAGTTTTGGACTCCCCAGTTCAAGAGAGACAGGGACCTACTGGAGAGAGTCCAATGGAGAGCTATGAGGATGATCAAGGGACTTGAACATCTCTCCTGTGAAGACAGACTGAGACAACTGGGGCTGTTTAGTCTTGAAAAGAGAAGGCTGAGAGGGGACCTTATTAATGTATATAAATACCTGAGGAGTGGGGGTCAAGAGGAAGATACCAGTCTCTTCACAGTGGTGCCCAGTAATAAGGACAAGGAATAATGGGGTTAAGTTAGAACACAGGAAATTCCGCCTCAATACAAGGAGAAACTTCTTTTCTCTGAGGGTGACTGGAGCACTGGCACAGGCTGCCCAGAGAGGTTGTGGAGTCTCGTTTGGAGACTTTCAAAACACACCTGTGTGTTCCTGTGTGGCTGCCCTAGGGGATCCTGCTCTGGCAGGGGGGTTGGACTACATGATCTTTCAAGGTCACTTCCAACCCCTGACATTCTGTGGTTCTGTACTGATCTTACAAATGTCTTCCTGGCTTTGCAAGGGTATGGCTGAGATCTTCCTCACCCATATTTTTCTTCCTGGGTGGTAGCAGAGTTGCCTGTGAGATGTTTTTATTATTATTTTTTTCATTGAAAAGATAAAGCTGCCTAAAAAAAAAATTGGGGCAAGTACAGTGTAACCCCTTCTACTTACACAGAGAGAGAGGCTTGAGAAATAAGAACCTTTGTTGACAGAACTTCATACTTACTTAAAACTACATCTGAAGCGACAAGCCTGAATTCCCATGGTCCCAGTGGAGCCTTTCCCCATCTGTAGTGTTTTAACTTGCTGCTGTTGCCATTCTTTCTGGAGAAAACGTAGGAAAACCAGCGTTACGGTAATCCTGTCTGTGACATGTTGCATTTGTTTCTGTCATGAATTTTTAAGCACGTTTTGCGTAGTGAGAGATGTGATTATGCCATGGGGATACACTTTCTACTGATGCTGAGGAATCCGGTGTTTAGGAACTGTCTGCAGAGAGATGCTACATTTGAGAGGTCCATGACTTCCAGTGATGGGGGGACAACAGCCCATAGCGGTGGTGGAGTCTCCTTCTCTGGAGATATTCAAAACCTGCCCAGACATGTCCCTGTGTGACCTACTCTAGGTGATCCTACTTTCACAGGGGGGTTGGACTAGATGATCTTTTGAGATCCCTTCCAGCCCCTAACGATCTGTGATTTTGTGTGATCCTGTGTTGTGTATGGTATGTTCCATGGTAAACAATCAAGCACGACGGGGGGGAGGAATTAGATTTCACTGCCTTTTGGCAACTTGTGTTGAAGCTAGAAATGTCTTTTTTCTGGAGTGTGGAGATGGAAACATTTCCAGTGGAATTCTGAAACTAATTCTGCTTTATTTGCAGCTTTAGTCAGTTCTCCATGATATGATTATTAATGGGACAAAAAGAGATCCTTGAACAAGCATTTCAGTCTCTCTCCTTGTTAATGTTTGCAGCTTAAGTCCAATCCTAGCAATAATGAGGAGAAAGAAGCTCAGACTCAGCTGACAAAATCTGACGAGCTACAGCGCCTGCATTCACAAGCGGTATCTGCCTACCAGCAAGAGGATTACGAAGCTGCTATTTCTCTTCTTGATGAAATCTTAGCAGTAAGTGTTAAGTAAAGTGGCTCTGCGAAAGGGAAGTTAGAGCTCCTGTCTGACAGCGGTGTATTTTTGTTTAATAACTTCTTTGCTCATGTGAAAATACTTGGTATAGTTGGCCCGGTTTTGCTGAGCACTGAGAGTCCATAATGAAGTTGGAGAGGGGAGAATGCTGAGCGCTAGCTGCAAAAAAAAGTCAAAATAATAGCTTGTTGTTCAGGTTAAAGATACAACTTCAGCCAGACTTCTATCATGGATAGCTTTCTTGATTATACTTCCCCATTTTTCCACAGTTTGCTGGTTTTGGGGAAGCTGGGAAAAAAGTTCTTGTCAAACCAATGAAGTTTTGCCAAATGTAGATGATGTAGGGTTTTTTTAATTTAGATTTTTTCATTGCCTATGTGCAGGCAATTCTTGTTTTGAGAAAATGAAGTTAACTAAAGATGGGGAAAAAAACACCCTGCAAAGTTAAAAATGTGCATAGCTATCTGGATTTTCAGATTGCCTCTTATATCTATAGTCGTTGAATCAATATAGGTAGGCTAATAGTATAAGTGTAAATAACTCAGTCATGTGGGCGTTTTGTGTGTTGTAGAGAAATATATATTAAAATAACTGCTATGACTCTTCACATACCAATTAACACTGCTGACTTGGAATTTACAGTATTCTAGCTTTTGGTGAAGAAACTACCAAAGTGTGGGAGTTTCTTTATGGGGAGAGAACATGGAAGAACAGACAAGTCTCCTTCTCTAAAATGATGGTTTACAACAAATGATAAGACCCAGAATGAATGTTCTAAAAGAAATTGTGGTAGACAATTCCTTTTAAGTAATTATGCTTGCCATAGTGTGACATTGTTACTTCTGCATATGTCTTGAAAATCCAAATACTGAGGTCAAATTCAGCTTGCGCAGCTCAGTCTTACCCCCAGGCTCCTTTCTAGAGGACAACTGACAGCTTGTTCCTTGCTGTTCATTACCCTCCTTCTTTTGGGAAGATACAACAATTTATGGTTCTGATATCCTTCCCTGGAGGCTCAACAGACTGTCCCAGCTTAAGCAGTGCCGGTGGATTTAATTCATCTCCCTGCATGAGCTCATTGAATCATTTACAAATTTTTCAGGCCTTTGTTTTCTGTTTGGGCAGGTGCATCACAGCATCCACCGGGAAGCAGAGATGCTAATTTCATGTGCTCTGCATGCGGCTTGAACCTTATGCTGTTGCAGTTGGCAAAGTGAAATTAAATGGGATTTTTTTTTTTTTTGTTGGGGAGGAAAAGGAGTGAAGTGTTATGGACCAAAAACAAGCTTTAATTTTGATTTCTCAAGGTTTGTGTTTGGGATGCAGAGCTACGGGAACTTCGAGCCGAGTGTTACATAAAGGAAGGGGAACCAGGCAAAGCCATTAGTGACTTGAAAGCTGCTGCCAAATTAAAGAATGATAACACTGAAGCCTTCTATAAGATCAGCAGAATATATTATCAGCTGGGGGACCATGAATTATCACTCAGGTAATTTTACTGTTTGCTGTAATCATTACAACTGAAACAGAAAGTGTGATGATGCAGGTGATGGTGAACTGTGAAATATGTGTGTCGTCTGATTTTTGGATGGAACAGCAGCTCTGGTCTGGATCTGATAAAAGAAGCTCCTTTCCAGAAGTTAAGAAGTGACAGTGAAGACACCATGTTGAATCTTGGTAGATGAGCCATCGATGGTTCCTGGCATCTTGTTTGGTTAAATAGAAGCCACAGTGTGGGTCTGTCAGAGTTCGTGTTGTATTTCTCCATCCTACAGGAAAGCACTTCTCTAAACTTGCTTTGGTGGAGCCTTTTTTTAACCTTGACACCCCCCCACCCCCCTTAAATTTAAGTTTACAGCACAAAAAAATGTATGCGTTAAGTCTTAAGACTAGATTTTGATTCTGCTCTTGGAAAAGAAAAAGGTTACAAGCTTAAGAATTAATAAAATGGGCAAGAGTAAACACTGAAAAACTAACTGGTTTGCATTAGGGATGCCCTTTCCAGAGTACACTTAATCTCTGGAGTCTGTAGGTTGCCTCTGTGGTGACTTGTGTTAGCTGACCATCGCTTAGTGTAGTCATTTCAAAACTAAGTGATTTCGTTTTTTTTTTTTTTTCTCTGAAATCCACACATGGACTTCTTTTGTTGATAACCAGATCTTAAGATTTTTATAAGTACAATTAATTGAGAGAGCTGTTGAAGAACAGAATGATATCAGAGTAAAGGACTGAGACTCTTTATTCTTCTCGGATACATCTTTTCTTTTTTTTTTTTTTTCATTATAAGATACATTAAGAAAGAATTTTATAGCTCTTGGAGTTGCTTGGTGATTAATCTTGTTTTTCCCTTAGTTTCTTCGTGTTACCTTTGAAGATTTAATGATTTTGAAATAATAGATGTTTTTTGCCTGTGCTTAGGAACAAAATAAAATTGTGATCTCTTTCTGAAAAAGAGATTGTTGTGCTGCAGTCACTCTAGATACAAAACCATTCGTGCTGGATTCTTGAGGTTGTTGTTGGTTTTTTTTAAAAGACTTTTGACTGTTTTAAGAAGTATCTGCCCTAATCAGAGTCTGATTAAACAGTCTTCCCAGTGAAAGTTGGACTCAGACTTGGCTCAGATTCCATCAAGAGGAGGTTTGAGTCTTTGCTCAGCTTTGTCTGGTTTAAGCAGCGTAAATATACTTCTGCACAGGTATTTTTGTAGTACAGCTGAGTTAGAACTGATTGTCTTTTCCTATGTATTTATCTGATAACTGCTGAGTATAATTTCTTTCTTAAGGTATATTTTTCTTCTGCTGTTTAGTCAGTTTTAAATATAACACTTCGCATATTTAGCAATATGAAATAATTGAGCACAAAAACAGACAAGTTATGGAAGGCTTTTTTTTTTGTCTCACTTTAGATTCATTTTTGGAGGAGGGAGGAGATTTTGTGTTAAGAAGTCAGCTGTTGTTCTGGACAGCTTTTAGATGCTGCATTGTGTCTCTAGGTGAAATTTTGTCATGCGTGGTGACATCTTTCTGTTTTGTTCTGCTTTTTTTGTCCTCCCTAACTCACTGTGAAAAGTGAAGTCCGGGAGTGTCTGAAACTGGACCAAGACCATAAACAGTGCTTCTCCCTCTATAAGCAAGTGAAGAAACTCAATAAGCAGATTGAGTCAGCAGAGGAATTCATCAGAGAAGGCAGGTAAGTGTTAAGTTGTATTTAAAAGAGGAAAAAAAAAAAAAGAGGCAAAATCACTGCTGAGGCACCAGCTTATTATTGATTGAGGAGTTGATTAAGTGATGCTTTTTTGCATCTGTCAGCTGAAGTGGATAACTGAGCACAGCTCTCAAATTACAATTAAAATAAATATTGACTCACATAGTGACAATCCTCTTCTAATTCCTTCTGATGCCACTGTCTTCTCTTTTGCATACTTAACTCTTTACAGAGCAAATAATACAACCAAGATAGGGATGATATTTGTCAGCTCTTATGTTAGTACTGAGCAATGATGAGGCCACACCTGAAGTGCTGGGTTCTCCTGGTACAGGAGAGGTGAAGCTCCTGAGAGAGAATGTCCAGTGAAGTGCCACTGAGATGGAGGGACTGGAGCATCTCTCACCTGTGAGGAAAGGCTGAGAGAACTGGAACTGTTCCTCTGAGCCTTCTCTGCTACAGGGTGATCTCATCAAGGTCTGTAAATACCTGGTGGGAGGACAGGAAGAGAGTGGAGCCCAGCTTCTCCTGGTGGTGCCCGGTGACGGGAGCAGGGGCAATGGGCATGAACTGAAACAGGAAATTCCATTTGAACACAGGGAAATGCTTCCCACCACGCCCTCTTTTCCACTGATGCAGGTTGCCCAGAGAGGTGGTGGAGTCTCCCCACTTCGAAGATATTCAGGATTCATCTGGACACGGGCCGGGGCAACTGGTTCTAGGTGGCCATGCTTGACCAGAGGGGTTGGACAAGATGACCTACAGAAGTCCCTTCCAACCTCAACTATTCTGTGATTAAAGGACCACATCTAAAGACCAAAGCCACCCAGTAACTCTGCAGGGCCTCCACAGCAAAAGTGGATCTGGCTGATGGGCTTCCTTTATGCACCCTGTTAAATGATGGGCGATGCCTCTGTTTTCTTCTGCTTGTTTTGTTTCAGTTTTGCGTGTTCCCAAGCACACAATGTCTAACTGTAAGGACCCCTAAGGAGCGATTAATCATCGTCAGGGTGCCTTTTTAAAATGAAGAATACTGGAAATATGAATTGGCAAAACTGAAGACAGTTTTATTGTCAGCAGCGTGTTTGGACTCTTCACTTTAGTATTCTCTGTAATCCATTATCAGCACGTTTTCAGGGAGGCTTCCGAGAGCCTGAACTGCTCCTAGGAACCCATGGGTTCAGTCACATGCTTGTGTTTTTAGGTTGATGTTCTAATCCATTACTTACTCAGACCATGGAACTCCAGCATCTTTGAAACCTTCACAGCAAAAATGCATTTTATACTCTATGACTTGCAGAGAAGAAGGAAGGGAGAGAACAACTGCCCCGTTCAAGCTGGCATAAAGAACTTTTTTTCTTTTTTTTGTACTGAGAAATGCAAATACTACAGTGCTCACAGCAAGACTTCAGTCTTGGTCCATCTCAGATTCAGAGAGGGAGATGTTTTTTCCAAGTGCGGAGTGGTGTGTTGGGCAGGAGGCAAATGTAGAGACTGTTGTCTTTGTGGTGAGGGATGCAAGTTGTTGCCTTCTGCAAGAGCTTGCCAGGCATAGTGCCTGCTCTTCTGTATCCTGGCATGGAAAAGGGAATGGGGATGTAATTCTTGGAAGTGGCTCAGAGTTTTGTTCAGTATCATCTAACACCACACCTCTAAGAGTATTAAAGGTAAGGTATGTTGCACAAAGGATGTGAAAAACTGTGAATTTAAAAATTTGTAAATAAATCACAACAGCCTGAAATAGTACATTTCACGATAACATGCTTATCTCTGATTTAAACAGGTATGAAGATGCTATCAATAAATATGATTCTGTAATGAAAACTGAGCCAGAAGTTCCAATTTATGCTACTCGTGCTAAAGAAAGGATCTGCCACTGTTTATCAAAGGTAATTCTGCTTATTTCCCTCCGTGAATTCCTTGAAAACAAACAAGTCTTCCCTCCCCACTGCCCCCCTGTCCCAAATCCCCCACAGCTACATGACTTTTGTTTTACTTTCTCCTCTCCAGAATCAGCAGGCTCCAGAAGCCATAAAAGTTTGTACAGAAGTTCTGCAGCTGGAACCAACCAACGTGAATGCCCTGAAAGACAGAGCAGAAGCTTATTTGCTAGAAGACCTGTATGAGGAAGGTACAGTTGTGTGCAGTTCACACGCTTTTTTTTTTTTTTTTTTTTTTGGAGAGGGGCATTTAAAAATGTAGTTGGTGTATCAAATTTTTTTTTACCTTGCACTTTGATTCTGTACTGTGTTGTTCTCCCTAATCAGCGCTGGTAGTTGCACATTTACAAAAATATCTGCTGGTAATTTTTGTCTTGATTAGCATGAGTGGGATGTACTTGTTTTATCTATAGCAGAGTCATCTTTACAGCAGTGGGCTGTGTTTGGGATGTTTTATGAGCCTGTACAGCTTACTCAAACACCTTTTATATAATCAGCAATGTCAGACAACTGCATTTAGAGATAGAAGGTAATTATAGTTAGGGTGATGTAAATCCATTTTAGGAACTCCATTTTAACTTCTTTAGATGGCAGCATGAAACAACACTGTTCCATCCCCTAGTGTATGCTGGGGGCAGAGGGTGATGACGACCACTGCTTCACCCCCCGTGGGTCTCTAGTGCTGCTAAAATCACTGAACTGATTCTGCTCTTGAGGATGCGTTTTCCATGTGGGGCTTCCATAAAATGCACGCTGGGATGTGGTGGCATCTACAGCCTTGGAAAGCAGGGACCGAGTAACGAGCGCCTTGAAGTACACCCTTATGTATGTTGTTATGTAGCCTCTTGAAGACTGCCAAGTGCTAATGTGCTCTTAAAAAAAATAGTCAGAATTTAATTTAGTGAGTCTTGTTTCCACAAGAAATCAGGCTTAGGAAGGAAATGTGGACAATCTGTTCCACTTTCATTCTCAGTCATGCAGTAGTTTTTGAAGCATTGGGCTGTTTCAGTCAAACGTGGTAAGGGAAAGGACTTGTAGGCTTTAAATCTGCCCCAAACCGGTTCCATTAGTTATAGTACTCCTAGGACAATTTTTCTTCTTTTGTGTTCTGCTACTGGATCTTTGGCCTTACAACTGAACAAAAATCTGTTTGATTTAAACATTAATAAGGTAGCTGCTCTCATTAAAAATATGCTCATTTTTGGGGGGGTCTTTTTTTAGAAATTAATCACTGAGATGTTACTGTTCACCTCTTGAAGTCCACTTCAAAAATGAAGTACCCATTTTGTTCTTTTTTTAGGCCTCCTTGACTCAAATGAAAACACTATATATAAAGAGGACTGAAGTGCTTTCAGGCAGTTCTCTTCATCAGCCCCGTAGGCTTTGTACCTCTGAAGTGACTCAGTCCTAGTCCCTCTTTGCAGAGGGTGGCAGCCTTCCTTGGAAGTGCTTATAAGAAAAAGGGTGGAAACCAGCAGCATTTAGGGAAACTATGACCTTTGCACAAAGGTATCACTTAAAAAGACCCAAACACAACCCATTCGATGAAGAAAAACTATCTTTGTTTTTTCTTGGGATAATTTTTTTCTTTTTTTTTTTTTTTTCTTCGAATTACTGAGAACTGCAGTGTCAACCTAAAAGTAAATCTCTGGAAGATGTGACAGTGATGAGGCCCCACTTGGGCATTTCTCTGTCCTGTCCTGTCCTTCACTCCAGTGGAAATAAGTTTGGCCAGGTTGGGAAAGGCAGGTTTGCAAATTAATAAAAAAACCCCTCACTTCCCTAAAAATGCTTGAAGGTGCTGAATACAAATCTACATAGATTATGACTTCTGCAGAGGTTTTTAATTTAAGAGAAAGAAGTATCAGCAAAAGGAGAACCCAAAGAAGATCTTAAGATTATTTTTTCCCCTCAGGGCAAAGAATTGTCTGCCTAGAGGAGGGTGCAGGGAGGAGCAGGCCAAACAGGCCTGGCCGTGAGTCCCCGTACATGGACATTTTGCTAGTGGATGGAATTGATCCATTTTCTTGAAATGGATGAATCTTCATTTCGACCTTTCTGTCATTCTATGAAACACTCATCTACTTCTGGTTCCTCTAGGGTGAGAGAATCTGGCAACATTTGCAAAGTAGAGAGGAGAAAAAAACAGTTCTGTAGCAAGGTCTCGCACAAATGCAGGGAGCCAGCTTGGCCTTGTGCTGGGAGCAAACGCCTCCCTGTTACGCGATACAAGGAAACACGGAGAAGGACACAGCTGGGAGAGGTGATTTCCTGGGCTGGAGCCTGCTGGACTTGGCCTGGCCTGGAGTGGACAAGTGTGCTGGAGTGGAACTGGTTTCCACCAAACCCCTGCTCTTTAGCGCATCCCCGGCCTTCCTCCCGCCCTTGATGGTTTTGAGAGGGCTGGAATCGTGCTCTGCCTTCCAGCAGAGCCTCCATAAACAGTATTAGAGCCCATTAATGTTAGTCTGCCTCAAGGTGTCTTCACTTACCCTTCAGTTTTAACTGCTGTAAAATGATGGCTGCTGCCTCTCTGCTGTAGAAAGCAGAAGAACTATTAAAATTGTAGCCTCATATTTAAAGGGGCGAACTGACTCTTATTCTTCCCTTAAGAAAATTTTTAAGCTGGAGGCACCTATTTTCCTCTTTAAAGACAGGAAATTGTGAAGTAGTTGTCATTCAGAACTTTGAAGGTGATTATTGTTAAATGTTCAAGATGCACTTCAGTGTGTGTAGCTGAGTTCTGATTCCCATCAAGCGGTTTTAATTACTTTATAATCACATGGGATCCAGGGCTTGTCTGCTGAGACAGATGTATAATGACTCCCTTATCTGACTTACCTCTTCAGCACAGGAATTTGGCTGAAGAACACTGCACGAATTCTGTCTAAGAAGAAAAAACCCACTTTGCTATTTCAAAATTGGTCAGGATCATTCATTGATTTATTTAAATATGCTTTTTATTTCCTCCCCACCCTACTACTTTGGAGGAAACAGTTCCTATTTCAGTAAGAGCATAACTGGTTCACTTACTCCTCTAAGAGAGTTAGCACGGGGACAGGTTGTCTTCACTTACTCATGTCTGATAGGAAATTGATTCTGCGTATGGAACAATGGCCTATCTTGGTCACTCTTTTTAAAAAAAAAAAAAAAGAGATACAGGCAAGATAGGAAATCCAGCTAAAGCGTTTAGAGATATGATGTTATCCCTATTTGAGAGATTGTGAAGACTCGCACTGAAAAGATTTGACTAAATTATTTAAATTGAAAATGATACTGGGAACAGGTTGTTCCTTTCCTGTCATGGGACAAGACTAAAAGAAGAAAAGTTGCTGACTGAAACAACAGGCCAGTAAATAGCAGCCATGATTCTTGAGTCGGTTTGTGAGGTACGAGTGCTTTTGGAAGTAGTGACTGAGAAGAATTGATGAAGTATCTCACTCAACATACTATGAATTAGTTTAGAGCAAACTTCTTGTGGTCAGGAAGCTCTTGTCCTGCTTCCAACCCTCACCCCTCAGGTGAGGAGAGCAACTAGATCTCTGAAATTCCTACACTGGAGAGTACCAGCGAAACAGAAGTTTCTTCCAACTGAGACAAAGCACAAAATATACTCGCCGTCAGGTGTGCTGGGTGTGTTCCCTCTGTGGCGTGCAGCGCTGAAAAACGCGCCTTCCTGCACGTTTAACACTTGCAGCCTTTAAGTAAGGGAGTTGATTTAAGAAAAGAGAAATCTAGTGCTGTCGTTGCAGCTGCTGGATCCTTGAGCAGCTTGGCTTCCGGCACTGGTGTGTGCTGCAGGTGACTTGGTGCTCAGTGGAGGGGAGCGATCGGATCTGCGCTCGGCAGGACGCCGTGGTGGGACCTCCCATTACTACGGGAACCCGATTAAGGACGTTGGCGCTTAAAATTCCTGGAGCGGTAGAGCAGCGTAATCTCTACTTCTTCACTCTTAGCATTTTCACTGTTTTTCCGAGCATATGTTGGGGCACATGCGTTAGTGCACACTCACTTTTGTTGGTGGTTTTTTTTAATGACTGGACAAATTATTAAAAATATCAGCAGAAGCCAAAATGCTTTGTTCAGTCAGCAAATGATGGTGTCCAGTGATGTGAAAAGGAACAGAAGTTTTGTTTTGTTTGTAATGGCATATGAAATTGTTGAGGCACTGGAAATAGTTTTTCTTTTTTTTTTTGTTCTTTTTTATTTTTCACTAACCGAAACAAGACTGCAGTGGTATCAGATGTCTGGGTAATACAAATTCATTAGCACTTCCTGCTGTCTTGCTCAGAAACGGCGAAAAACAAATGTAACACCTGCTGAGAAATAGCATCTGCTTGGAAATAATCCGATGCAAGTACTCTGAGAAACCTTGGAGTCTTGGATCTGCAAATGAGACCTTGAGGATTAGAGCAATGAAAGAGGAGCAGTCTCATTAAAGACTTCAACGGTTGCTTCTCTGGATAAATCTTGATATCAAAGAATATTTAAACTTGGTGTCTTAAGCAATCATTTACCATTTAAAATAACAATATGTTTTACTTGAAAAACCAAAAAAGTTAGACCTGGAATTTCCTAAAAATTCATGAGCCTATTACAGCACTTCTCTTGCTTTCATTCCTGAGAAATGCAACTCCTGAAATAAAAGCGAGAGCATGCCTTTGGAAAAAACAAACTTTAAAATAGAACTGGCTGCACATTACATGGAGGTGCAAAAAGGAAATATTTGTCTTTCACTAAGAGTGTGAACCTACTGGTAATATGAAATCCACCTCTCTTGTCATGGAAGAGGAAGAGGCGGCTTTCTAGCGTGTCGATCACATGCAGACTGGGAGAAGAAGGAATATTAATTTAAGGACTCTGTACAACGCATCCTTCAGTTGAACAGCAGTGTGGGACTGGCAGTGTGCAGTGGGCTCAGCAAAGACCGGCTGCTGAAACTTGATTCTTGATTTCTCTTTCATCCCGATCCTACTTGCTCATTATGTTCATCCACGTGACTGCTGTAACATCTAGAGAGTGTTCTGACCTACTGCTGGTAACGTCCCTTCTCCTTTCTTTCCAAGATGAAAGAAAATTACCTAATTTATGTGTGAAAATGAATCTTCTCCAAGTTTTTCTGGTTTGGAAAAAACCCACCCAACATGACAAGTTAAAATGAAAGTTTTGCTGTTGGTATAAGGTAATAGCAAAACTTCAGTGTTGGTGCGTGATTGAATTCTTAAAATGGAAGTTTGTAAAGAGTTGTGTAATCTTTTTTTCATTTACTTTTTTAAAATAAAAGCCATTAAAGACTACGAGACTGCTCAAGCCAATAGTGAAAATGACCAGCAGATTCGGGAGGGACTAGAACGTGCCCAGAGGATGCTGAAGCAATCACAGAAGAGGGATTACTATAAAATCTTAGGAGTAAAAAGGTGAGGTATTAATATCTGAGATGACGATGTTGTTGAAAGTTGATTATTAAACCTGTACGACTAGGGCCAATCACTTGATTTTCTTCTGCTGAGTACCAGTTTTTATTCCTGTATCTTGCTGCCTTCACTTTCCTACTGCATTAGTTTTGCAGTGTTCCCAATTTGTTTTCACCCTTTCTAAGGGAACTGTAAAAACAACATTGGGAAGGAAGTAAGTCTGTCCCTCAGCAAGAACATTTTTAGTATAGGTAATCACGAGCCAGGTGAGGGAATTGGGGAAGAAATAAAGACTGGAAAGAATTACTGAAAACAGCAAAAAAATAAAATTGTGACAGAGCAATAGATTTGGAAGAGTTTGAAAGGACCAAGTGAAAGGTATCTAAAATATTTCTGCCATTAACCTTGAGAAACCAGTGCCTCCTCTTTCTGATGAGGACCAAAGAGATGTCCAGTTCTGAATTAGCACTGATCATCGTAGGGGGCTTGGACTAGGTGATATCTAGAGGTCCCTTCCAAGCCCTGACATTCTGCCATTCTGTGATTCTTACAGTCAGGAACTAATTTGATCTCTAGCTTCTGTGCTTCTTGTTACGCCCCTGGTTGTAAATTCTTCAGAGCAGGAACTGTATTCTCCACAGTAGCACATTTCCAAAGAAAGTAAATGGGTGGTGAAGGAAAGAGTGAGTAGTCTTTGTTTAAAGTTGCAACCTGTTTCCTCAGGGGTTTTTTGTGTGTAAAGAATTTTCAGTGTCGCCCGCAGAAGGTTAACTAGCGCCTCACCGTTTTCCTCATGCCCTTAGTTACCGTCTCAGTGTTTAAAATAAACCTGTAGATTCACTAGTGTGGCATATGAACAGTTAGAGAACTACGTTATCTATAATTTTGTCCATATAGAAACGCTCGAAAGCAAGAAATCATAAAAGCTTACAGAAAGCTGGCATCCCAATGGCACCCGGATAACTTCCAGACTGAGGAAGAAAAGAAGAAAGCAGAGAAGAAATTCATTGATATAGCAGCTGCTAAAGAAGTCCTCACTGACCCAGGTAAGGACTGTTCTTATGCAATGAGTTGGTTTTTTTTAACTACATTTTTCCAATGAAGTAAAAATGCAACGATATTGGAATTTAATGGTCGTGAAGAATTGGCAGGATGCAGCATGATCCGTCGTCAGACCATCCCACTTGAGTGCAGCTGGGAGAGAATAGGCCCAATAAAATCATCAAGGACAAAAGGTCCCAAATATCCGTGCGACACAGTAGGTCGAAGTACAACTGTCCTGTCTCTGTTGAAATTCATACTCGCCCTGTTGGACAACCACATCCTGTCTTGCCTTGTTTTACACTAAATGACTTAAGTAGTTTTGCACAGTGTTTTTCACGGAGTTAGTCTCTTCTCCTCTGCCAGTCTCTTGGACAGCTTTGAAACCTGAAGTATTGAGGTTCTACAGATGGTGCCCGTACAAGTGAAAACTGCAGCTCTTTGGCCTGGGGGGGTTCTGGTTTGGTTATCGAGCACCGGAGATATTTTGTGTTACTGCTTTAACTATGACGCTGTGATTCCACCTTGGTTTTGTCTCCTCCAGAAATGAGGCGGAAGTTCGACGCGGGAGAGGACCCGCTGGATGCGGAGAGTCAGCAGGGTGGGGGCAACCCTTTCCACAGGAACTGGAACACGTGGCAAGGATTCAACCCCTTTGGTTCCGGAGGAGGACCGTTCACATTCAAATTTCACTTCAGTTAGAGCCAAGACTGTTGCTGGCTGCTGCTGTTTTTTACTTAATTCGTTGAAAAATAAAAAGTCTCTCGGTTCAAGACCCTGAAAATCTTAATTTCTAATGTTGTCCTTAACCCAGAGTCTTACTGCACTAGAGGAAAGCTCCTTCCTCCTTTTAGGATTTGGAGGGTTTGCTTTGTGGTGAACTTGATGAGCTCGTACTGGTTGGGGGATTTGTTATTGCCTGAGTATTGTTGTGGATACACGGGACGTGTTTATTCCTACAGATGGAAAAAAACAGTAAGAAGCTTCTTAGGACAACATTTAAACGTAAATTTAGGACTCAAGTATATGCTTAAAGGTAAAAATGCATGTAAATATTTTTCTGAATCGGGGCCTAATACGGGAAGGGTAGTTACAATAGTCTCTACGTTAACAAGTTGTTAGTCGTCGTGCTCGGCAGAACGATCCATCTCTCAGTATTCTTAAAAGGAAACCCTCACGCCTGCCTGCCACTTGATGGCCGGCAGGGCCAGACGTGCGGTGAAGAGGCCGCAGGGCTGGATGCGCCCGAATGGTTGCTCCGGAAAGAAGAGCTCTTGTCACTAATGGTCTTTGAAAATGTCTACTCACTTTATCCATTAACCTGAAATGAATTGGGGTGATTTCCTCGGCAGTAGTTGTCAATTATTAAAGTAATAACGTGTATCTGATGTTTTTTGAAAGACTTCTCCTGGGTGTGATTTGGGATGTTCAGGTATCATTTTTTTGAGTGGTTTGCACTTTAGCAAAGGACCTGCTTGCGAATCGAGCGAAAAATTTGACATGGTGTTTCCCCACCTACGTAGTAATTTGTTACTTCCCTTTACATAAACGCGGGACTGATGCAGGTTTCAGGGCGTAGGAATCCGGTATTAACTCCAGCCTTACCCCGTAACACAACTTCATCTCTGCTGGGTGATGCGACAGCGAGTTAACACGTTGTGAAACTATTTGAATTAATTTCACGTTTTGGTTAAGAGCCACGGTACTGCAAAAACAACTGCCTGTGTGCAAAAAGAGGGACTAAGTTTCCATTAGTCAAAAGTCTGGTTTATTTTTTTCTGTGTGCATGTAGCTAAAATTGATTCAGTGTAATGGATGGAACTGTGCAAATGCGATGTGAGGTGTTACCGGGCCTCTGGCTGTACGAGTCTTCGCGGTCTGTGACCGAATATATCAAAATTACTGATTAGTTTGTTCAGCAGCCATTTTCTTAGAATGCAAGAATTACAGTTCGTCAATGTTTTCTTGATTGGATTTTAACTGGAAAACAATAATCAGCTGATGGGAGTCTTCTCTCACTTTAACTCATGGCATTTGAAAGCATAAGCGGCCTCAGTAAAGCAAATGAAATCAGCAAATAAGGCCTTCAGTTTGAAAGTGGTTTGGTTGGTTGTTTTTTTATTACTGTAAGCGAAATTGCTGTTGAAGCATAACCCTTGTCTCCTGCCTCAAGTACTTTACAGACATCATTGTGAGGCCACGGGGCTTCATAAAATGTTTCCAACAGCAATTTAAGGGTCAGTGTTTGTTCAGCAGGAATCTTCTAGCTGAAGGATGTATGCCGTGATTTCTAACAGTTTTATGGTACAAAAACACCCCAGCAGCCTGTTTAAACTCCAGCGTCTGGTATTTTCCCAAGCTTCTGCTTTTGACCTGTCCGAGAGCTTTCGGCTTAAACTCGGCAGAAGATGCTCAGGACCGTGTTCACGCTGCTTTAGGTTCTCGCAGGACCTCAAGGGCGCAGAGGAACCTGCTGCACAGCAACTCACCCCTGGTACTCCCCGGTAGCGGCGAGTGCGTTGTGCTCACGGTGGGTGGCAGGAGAGCAGGAGTTCTCACGCAAGACGGCCTCTCCCGGTTGTCATCGACCCCTCTTGTCCCAGGAGGGGATGTGCTGGACCCAGTGACCCCTTGGTGCTGGCCGGGAGGCGGCTGCTGCAGGGGTTGCCGGTTGTGGGGGTGCGATGGTGCGCGATCCACTGCTCTGTGCACGTGGTTGTATGTTGCATTGTTCACTGCAGGAGGTTCTGGTTCTAAATTACTTTTGAATGACCAGTGTAAGCAGCGTGTTGGGTTCTGTACAGGCAGGAGCAGTGCTCAGTTTTGCAAAGTCACAGTAAAGCCCAGACAGCTTTTGGGGGGGTGTGTCTCGTGGGGAAGTGCTAGAAATGATCCATCATCTTTTTACAGGAATACCCTTGTTCAGCTTTTTTTTTTTTTTCATTCTCATCCACCTCCTTTTTCCGTTTTAAAGGCGGTAGCTGAGGACATTTTTTCCTGGTTTTCATTTTTTTTCTTTTATGGAAGGAATAGAATGGTCCCTCATAAGTAAAGTATTCATACGAGGCGCTGGTGTTAGAGCACTGCAGATTTGTTTCTCCAGGGCAATGGACAGTTCTGCTGTACATGGGAAGGAGTCAGGAGAGCAAAAAAAAAATATTATGGTTATTTTGAGAATGGATGGGAAAGGGAAAACTGCATATTTAAAGATAAATAAATAAATGTGTGAATGTAGCCAGTTGAAGAAGACAGACTGATTCATGAATGCCGTTCATAGATTCCTTCTGTGGAAGACTGTTTTGAGGACACAAAACTGGGGTTTCTGTATTAAGCAGCTGCTGCTGACAAGAAGTGTTACCCCACCCCCCACCCCCCCCCAAATGCTGTTTTTAAGGGAGCAGATGCTGCCTTTGAGCTCTAAGGTACTTCTGGAAATGCAGGAAGATGAAGTTGTGTTAAAAAGAAAAGCATTTGTGTTCCAAGGATCTCCAGAGCCAGTGGGGGACGTGTTTCCCGAGGTGACCGTAGAAACTGAAGTGCTGGGAACACACTGAGCGTTCGTGGTGCGAGCGCTGTAGAAGGAAGCTGAACTTGCCTTTTTATTTATTAGTGGGTGTCTGTAGTGCAATAATGTTCAATAACTGAGCATTGACATAAATGTCTTGGTAGTTTGTAAACCCTGAGATGTGCATGAAACATCATTACAGTAACTGGCCTGTGCGTAGATGCGGACTTTTTTTTCTGTTGAATTCTCTCAGTTTTCATAAACCAGTTTCCAGTTTGTTTTAAAATGAAGGTGTGGGGGGGAATGTTTCACATGATAAATGCTTAATACTGATTTATTAATACATCAGTATTAATAGAGATTCTAAGTGAATTACAAACTTAAGAGCTCAAATTCATGACACAGAAAATGTGTCAGCTTAAACTTAAAAAAAAAAAAAAAAGCTTATTACCTATTTCAGTTTTCAGACCAGTGTTTGGAATAAGAATTATTCTTCTGTTTAGGGCTGTGATTTGTAGGAGCTTTGCTGGAAACCAACCAGTATTGCATAGCAGGTTTGTTGTATTTAAAAGTGCCTTACTGTAAGGTATTGGTTGTTTGCTCTGTAATGCACACTTTTATCCATAAAGTAATAACCGAATGGGAGAATAATTTCTTTTTGCCCTCGGCGAATCTCAAAGTAGCAGCTGTACATTTTAAGAAGGATAAGTAAAGGTAGCCAGAGATTTATCAAGTGTTTCAAATGAAATGTCTTTATATGAAATCATAAACCTAAAAAGCAAGAACTGTTTTTTCTAGAACTGTGGGAATTATTTTATGGTATTTTTCACAATAAAGATATTTATGATGACAAGAAGGCACTGCTGTGTATGTGTCTGCCCTTCTTTCCTCACCCTGCCCTCCCCGTTGGAAGGTCGCGCCGTGCAGAACTGCAGCACCAGGCTGCCACAATGCTGCCTCGGCAGCTACGGTAAAATTTCTGAAGCAGCTCCTACTGCAGACGTTGTGCGGCTGCAGCGAGTCAGCTGCAGCGTGAGGCAGCAGTGGGATACTTTGCACTTGGCTTTCAGAACTCGGTTTTCCTCAGCTGGCTCCTGCCTGAGGCAGAGCCAGGCGGGTGGGTATCAGGAGGGCAGGGACGTTGTTGGGGTGAATGTGGAGGATAAACTGTCGCGACATTGTACCTGGCTCTGGGCCAGGGATGCCATTTCTGCTACCGAGGCGTTTTCCACAGCCCTTTTGTGAGGTGTAAATCCGTGATCAGCGACATCTCCGTACTGCTCAGTCTCATTTTGCGCTGCGCTGGGAAAGCCAGATGTTACAGGGGCGTGTCCTTGGAGATAAAGCACCTCAAATGTGCAGAGAGACTGGGCCCTGTTGCAAGAAAGGGGGATGGGGGGGATGACCTGCATGACTGGAGGATGGTGATGGGCAGCTCTAGGCTGTTCTGTAAAGACGAGGAAGAGGAGGAGTCACGCTCTATGTTAAAGAGAGCCCTGAACACTCAGAAGTCAACTATGGTGCTCGTGGAAGCTCTAGAGAGTGCCTCTGGGTCAAGATCAGAGGGGTCATCTCCAAGCGAGGCTCTCACAGGAGCCATCCGCTGCTGACCTCCAAATCAAGGTGCTAAGGCACACGAAGCAATATTTGGGTCACTTAAGCAAGCTTTGGGTCAATGGGATCTGGTTCCTATGGATGACTTAAACTTTAACAGATTAAAAGGCATCTGAGAAACATTTTCAATAGCAAACCTATTGTCAACACCACAGGTTTGTTCATTTGCTGTTAAAGTTGCAAGTTGATACTGAGAAGAGTACGACCTGAAAAAACCCTCACTGTAATACGACTTGTATAAACTCTTCATCTGAACAACAGTTCGAATATTACTTAGCTTGTTTACTGATTTGAACCAAGTTTTGGTAACACTTCTGTGATCCAAGATGCATCTTCTTGCCTTTCACAGGGCAGAGCACACATACTGGAAACTAGAACTAAGTTGCTCTCTGCATCTCTTGAGCACATTCCTAATTTTGAACATCACTGTTGTTTCCTGGCAGAAACACTTTTCTTAACATTAAAGACATTTTGAGGACTTGCTGCTTTTTTTTTTTTTTTTTTGGCGCCTTGATTCCATCAAGCAAGTATTTAATGGTTACTGTATAATGAAAAATCAAAGAACAGAAAATAATTATTTTTTTTCCCTCCAGTGGCACCTTTTAATATTTTGTACAACATGTACAATACATTGGTTTGGTATTAAAAATACAATGATATGCTCATGATTCAAAGTGCAGTTTTAAAGAGGTCTTTGAAAAGTGGTGAATAGATTTGCTGGACCCTCTTTGTTTTATAAACATATCTCTCAAAAAAAGAGCCTTCCTTGAAAGTATTATTATGCAAGGAACAGAAATGCTGTAAAACATTTTTTACAAATATATACAATGCTGTAGAAAATGGCATGAAAGCTTTTACATCTTCAATATAACTCCAGCAAATTACATTTTGAAAAATTATACCCTAATCACTTAAGTAATCTCAAGGAAATGGTATTTAAAGAGCCATTTCTTTTCTAAAGCCCGTAGAAGTATCCAATTTCAAAAAGAGCAGGATGCTGCAGATAAAATGAACAAGAAACCAGTGCATACATTATCCACTTTTTGTGCTGCATAACGGCATTTCCCACACAGATAATTATAACTGAAGACAACTAAGGTTTCTTAAAGATAGAAAACCTTTAACTTCTGGATTAAAAAAAGTTTTCCAATTGTCGTGGGTTGACCCTGGCCGGCCGCCAGGTACCCACACAGCCGCTCACTCACTCCCCCCTTCACTACTGAACAGGGGGAGAAAATATCTCCAAGGGCTCAGGGTTTGAGATAAGGACAGGGAGATCACCCTCATTTACCGTCCCGGGCAAAACAGACTCAGTTTTGGGGAAATTAGGTACATTTATTAAGAACTAATCAGAGAGGAGTAGTGAGAAGTAAGAAAGAGCAAACAAATCTTAAACAGAACACCTTCCCCCCATCCCTCCCTTCTTCCCGGGCTTAACACCAATCCCGGTTTCTCCACCTCCTCCCCCCGAGCGGCGCAGGGGGACAGGGAATGGGGGTTGCTGTCAGTTCATCCGACGTTGGTTCCACCGCTTCTTCACTCCGGGGGAGGACTCTTCACTCTTCCCCAGGGCCATTGTGGGGTCCCTCTCACGGGAGACAAGCTTCACGCTCTCTTCTCCGCATGAGTCGTCCCACGAAGGGCAATTCATCCCAAACTGCCCGACGCGAGACACCTCACGAGGGGCAGCCCACCCCTCGTGAGTCTGAGGCGCAGTCCTTCGGGAGTAACTGCTCCAGCGTGAGCCACCCGCAGCGTCCCAAAAGTCCCACCGGCCAACCTGCTCCAGCGTGGGCATTCCTCTCTTCCATGGGCTACAGGCTCCGGAAGCGACTTGCTCTGACACGGGCTTCCCACGGGCTACAGTCCCCTTTCAGGCATCCACCCACACAGCATGGAGTCCTCGCTGGACATCTACGCGGTGATCCTCACGGTGGACCTCTGCACCTCGCCCATGGGCTGCAGGGGGACAACCCGCTTCACCATGGTCTTCACCACAGACCCAGGGGATTCCTTCTGCTCCGGCGCCTGGAGCTCATCCTCCCCCCCCCCTCCTTCTTCATTGACCTTGGTGTCTGCACAGACTCTCACTCCTCCATCTCTGTGCCAGCTGTTATGGCGCAGTTCTTTTTCCCGTTCTTAAATATGTTTTTCACAGAGGCGTTCCTCTGCTATCACCTTACTGATAGGCTCAGCCTTGGCCAGCGGCGGGTCCCTCTTTGTAGCCGGCTGGCATTGGCTCTATCAAACCTGGGGAGCTTCTAGCAGCTTCTTACAGAAGCCACCCTGCAGCTCCCCCCCCGCCGCTGAAATCTGGCCAGGCCAAACCAAAACACCAATGTACACTTCAAGTATGAAATTCCAAGGCAGATCGATGTGAAACGTTGCTGCAGAATAAAGCAGCAGGATGGAATTATAAACTTAAAGAACAAAGCAACAACAAAAGCAGGAAGCAAGTGAATAATGTTTTCTCTGCAGTGGAGTATCAGTTGTTTCCTTGTTATGGCTTGGATTTACAGCACTGGTGTCTATACATCTGCTAAGTCAGTTTTAAGTCGATCTGCATGGTATAAAAATACCAACTTAGAAGTCAGTGGAAGAGCTCAAAAGAAGTCACATGAGGATTTACTGATCGTTGCTGTTGGGTTACAGAGGAAATACTTTGCTGGGTGCTTCAGACGAAGGAAATGCCCACAACAGACCTTTTTAAACCCGTACGTGACACGGTAAAACTGTTCAAACTGCATCGAGGTGATACAACAAGAAGTGTAAGGAGTTGTAAAAAAAGCCCTGTGCATCTCGCATTACTATAAGCAAAGCACGATTTTTAAACATGTTCTCTTCCATAAGACATTTTAAATAACACCCAAGAACAATGACAGCACATACAAAATATGCTTCATTTTTCTTATTATTTATTCAGTTATTTGCTGGTATGGAAATACCATGCGACTCCTTGTCGATTCACCCACTTAGTGCAAACTACCTTATCTTTTATAATTTCAGGAATTCAGCCTGAAAGACTGCATTAAGCTGTTCTTAGAAGACTTTGTAGTCATAGCTGCTCTATCTTGAAACCAGCACAGCCTGAACAACGGAGTAGGTATTTAAGGCACTAGATCTCAGCTTAAGAAATAAATTCCCTATTTTCAAATACGTGCATTGAAAGAACTTTTCACTGGTATTTGTGGGATCAAAATGTCAGTAGCCCATTAAAGCAATGGTTTTGTGAACGTGTATTTGGAAAATTACAGGAGACGCCACTAATAATCAAAATTACTCATGTATTTTATTATTTTATTTTCAATTCTAAACAGGATCATGATAATCAGAGCTGAGTGGAAACAGTTTCAGGCACTGACTTTGTGATGCTGGTTGGAAAATCATCTTAACCAAAAGAACGTAATGGAATTTTATGACATATTGTTTAAGTGACCAAAAGGAGCCCAAGAATCAAAAATTACTATTTTTTTTTTTAAATTAGTAGGAGTGCAGCAGTCCTGCATATGAAATGAAAACTGACATTCCTCACTTCAACAGCCTTCCTAGTTGACTTAGTTTTGTGTGGTCCGTATTACACAAACTAATTTTTTGTCTTATTTTCCTACCCAGATTCTTTTTTTTCTTGTGACCGCAGCATTTCCCTAGGGACAAAACTACGGACGCAACACCAAAATTCTTTATCTTTAAATACATTAGCTTAATGCATGTAATATTCACAAAAACCAGTTTTCACGTCCATATTTAATGCGTGTGTCCTCCCCCAGAGTGACCAATACATCTTTGAAGAGATCAATGCGTCCTTGATATTCCAAAATCCTGTGGGCAAACTGTCTTTTAGTGAAGGAAAAGAAAACCAAAGAAATGAGGAAAGCTGCTCTACACTGGTTTAAAAAAAACCAAACAAACAAATCAGGTACCTGTGGATTTCTCTTGTGGTTTTGTATTTCATTTAAAATGTTTTAAATAACACTTTAAGTTAGAAAATAGTTGACTTTACGTTAAAGAATGTTACCACTAGTGCCAGGGCAACATTGGTAACTTCAGTCTCTGGCAGAAGACCACTGAGCTGGGATGGCTGCTGTTCACAAGCTGTGCTAAAGTTCGTCGTGCTTAAGACCTGTAACCAAAGGGGAAAAGAAAATTATAAAACCCGGCTACTTGAAAGGCTTAATGACTAGTTTTGTGGGCTGCCGAGAAAGCCCTTTAACTTTCTGTTCAGTGCTATTCAATCAGTTCAGCAACACAAACTTCATTTTTGGAGTCTAAACAAAGTTGACCATTAGCTTTTGCAAAGAATAAAAACTACTCAGAATTCTCGTTAATGAAAAGTTAATCTGTTCCCTGACTCAAGACTTTTAAATAGTTCCCTGCCTTGAGAGCTGAGATCACCTTTTTTTGTTTCACATTACTCCAAGAAGTCAAGTCGTAATGCAAGTTCTAGAAGAGTGGTTTTCTTTTCTCATGCTATTTAACCAACTCAGTTTAAAACAATTTTAGATAAATCAAAATACATTTGTAAACTAAAACACCATTTAGTCTGGTGTGAAAAGGTCCTGCGTAAATAAGCATAGAGTGAGTGAGGTGAAGACAAATTAAGAGAGACTCGGTTACCTGCTGCTTACTAAACATTAGCTTTAAATTCTCTAAGTGAGGTCTAAGCTAATGTGCTTTATTTAATATTTGTCACTCAAACAATGTGGAACAGTTGGTTGTGTATGTGGTCCAAGAAGGACACGACTAAATTTTCTCTTAGATTCCAGCATGAAACAAAAGATTTTATCCTCTTACCCGATGTAAAGAAGCATCAGGCAACTCTGAGAACCCGCACAATTTCTGTAAGAGCAGGGAAAACTACACAAATTGTGCCTACTGATCCCAATCTTAATTTCAAATATATTGATTTTTTTTTTAAGCCTACAGATCAATATGCATGGGGATTACCTTTTTGAAAGAACGATGTTAGATTTTTCTTCTCTTTTTCAATTTGCTGTATTAATGTTCTTATCTCAGAGTCATAGTCAACCCATTCAGGAACTATCCGGGCAGCAGCCTTTAGTTTTGGTTCTTTGGTTTGGGGATTGTTGCACTGAAAGTTTAAAACATGCTCGATGTAAGCAAAGCAAACGTGAAAATAATTTTGTCGGCATTTACAGCTGTGTTGAAGGACAGCATGTAAGGTCAGTTACGTTGATATTAATCAAAAACCCAAGCAGAATAAACTGTAAATAAACCCTGTTTAAATAACTCAAAACCTTTTATTGTGAACATTTTTATTTGTCCATGTGCTCCCAACTACACCGACAGCAGAGATAGGGCTAGCGCAAAACTACCGAGATTTAGACAAGGTTACATGGGGAGACACGAGGTATTACAGCAGCGTACTGAAATTGAACCCGATACATTTTTTATTAAATTTATGATGCTTTCTCTAGTGTTGTCTAGGAAATTTTTGACTACTTCCATAAAACAAGTGGAAATCATACTAAAAAGTAATACATGATAATGGGGACTGAAAGAAGGTCTAGTAACTTAATTTCAACCTTTCTTGAATAGGTAGCGCTCAAGTGCAAAGAAAACTCTTATTTTAACACCACAAAGAAAACTAAACTACACACTGAATATTTGCACCAGGTCCCAACTGTCTGCTCTTCTTCACATTGAAATCTCTGAAGCATCACTTATAGCATGTGCTGGGTTGTTCAAAAATGAGAATGAGAGAAAAAAAATATGGGACGGGGGTGATGACAGAGAAGAACGACTCTGTTTCAATTCCCCAAGAAAGACAATTTCTTCTTTCTAAATAGGGATAGACTCCTCTTCATGAGCTCTGCTTCATCTCCCGTTTATAGTGGTGAAACGGGCAGAGAAAACCATGATAATAATATTAAGTCCTCTGCACCGCAGGTTCGGGAGCAACCTCGTTTGTCAGGAGCACACGTACTCACTCACACAGTTAAGAACACTTCACCGGGGTACCTGGCTGAGTATGAGAAAAAAAAAATATGGAATATGCGTGGGCAGGTGTGAAAAGCCCCAATCCTGTTCTGTCACACGGAGCAACGCTTAGTTTTTGGGTACAGTTTTCAGCTTTAATGTAAGTAGATTTGGTTCAAAGCAAGCGGGAGAGGTCTCAGAGGAAAGGAGAAAAGTTGCTGCATTGTGGGGAAGGGAAGATGTGTCCCGGCATGTCCAGTGAAGCCGCCTCATGGCGTCACATCTGCGTCTCTCAAAAGCCCCAGAAATCACAGACAGGTTTTTCATTTCTAAAGCGAACTTAACTCAAAGGCAACTCACCAGGTCTATGGTTTTCGCCTTTTTCTTGGATTCGTCATCACACCAGGTTTCACACCAAAGCCACTCCTGAGGGAGAGACTTAATCGCCACCTGATGAATCATGTTGTTGGGAAGATCCTGCACAAATGTTGTAAAATCCTAAGTCAGCGTTGAATTCAATGTAACCAGTTATCAGGCAACTACTGAGAGGCAGAATATCTCAGCCTATTGCCAGTTTTGAAAATTCTTCTCGTGGGTCCTTCTAAGCGCTCACCTGGCTCTTTTTCAAGTCGATAAAAAACTGAGGCCTGCTCACTTTGATGGCCAATTCCACCTCTCATTTCTCAAGTGTTTTCGTTTTTCTTGTGCTTAGGTCTTTCCTGCCTCAGCTTCACGTAAGCAACAGTACTGTCTGATACTTATGCATGTCATACTATATATACTAGTGAGCAGAATTAGACTGTATGAAATTATTAAAGCATAACTTGACCATCTTTCCTCAAATTTGAAAAAAAAAAAAAGACACTCAAAAGCATAAAATCCAGGATCATGCCATTACTCTAAATTTAGCTTTCTTCTAGGCAAATGGATTCCAGAAACGTGAGTGTGAAAAGGAAAAGCTATTTTGGCACCTTCCTTACCTCACTTAATTTTTTTTTTTAACCTGTATTATATAGTTAAGTACTCTCATCATGCAAACTCTGAACCAATGTCTTGCTGAATGTAGACAACAGCATTTACAAATGTTGTGACCCTCAGGCTGGTTGTAGTTAAAAATAACGGATGTCATTGGTACATCCATTCGCAAGCTTCTTTGCATGTGCAACCCCTACATTATATTTTAAAATAAATATCAGTACTCAAATAAGTATTAGTAAATCTCATTTTGTCAATTTGCATCGCTAAATGTGACAGAACAAAAGAGCATATATACCTGCATTATAAAACACGTTTAATTGAAATATAGACATTAGTACATGAAAATTACATCAAATGTAAGTATCCTGGGATTCAAGACACTTAAATACTACATGTTTTCTTTTTTGAAAAACTGCAGCTCCATGAATTTTAGGAAGAATTTCCATTTATTCAGAAATAAATGGTTTATCACTATCTCAATTCCAAGAGAAAAGCAATCATTTTCCTGCTGTGCCTCTCTGACTTTCTAAACGAAATCACAATTGCTGAGCTACTACAGTAACTTTCAAAGTTGTGAATTTACAAATTGTTATGTGGAGTAGAAAGCAGAAAGACAGCTGCTAGTTCCAGGATTTAAAGTAAAGAGCAGCAGATTTATTTATTTATTTTTTAAAATCTGAACAAGAAGCTGCTTATCCTTTCAGAAGAACGTGATCTGTCCTCAAAACAGTAAAATACATCTAGAACACCAGAGGAAATATTCATGAGTCGGAAAAATAAAAGAACAAAGGTAAGACCAGATTGGTTTTACTGTCAGTGCCAAAATTCTTGTTCGTCCAACATAGGTAAAGGGCTGAAACAGAAGTCTTCTAGACTTTCACACACTACATTACTGTAAAGGAGACTCCTTTACAGCAGCATCTGCAGTAGAAAATAAAACCTAAATTTAAAAATATAAAAAGTTCCTCTCAATAAAAGATTCTACTCTTACATTCCTCTCTGCTGATTTTTCTGTTTTAACTAAAGAAAAAGACAGTTAATTAACTACTTCTTAATGAATCGCTATTAGTACATATACTTGTCAAGTGTTTGTTTTGTTGTCTTTTATATAGACATTTCCACGCTGCTCTTCCAAAAGAAGAATTAAATATGCTGTACTGGAAGTCTGGTTTTTATCATGTGTAATTTGTTTCCCTAGGACTTCTTTACTCACTATCCTTGGCATTTACAAGTACCTTTTTTCCACTCTACTTACTCCTATTTTGTGATTTCTATTAGCATGACCTTAACTACCACCCAGGGAGGCAGCAGTGCTGGCAGATTAGCAATGAGCTGAGATTGCTGCTTCTTTGAGAAGGGCAGCGAGCACTCCAGCCATGTATTTGAAATAAAAATAAATAAATCTATTATAATGCATCCCTATCAGCAGATAAAAAGCTCTCCAGAACTCTTGTAAAATACATCGCGCTATGGTTTGTATTTTTAGGAATGATGCTGCATTTGCTCTAAGTAGCAGCAACGAAGACGAAGCGATTCCTCTCAGCAGAGTCAGCAAGCAGGCTGCTCTGAAAACACTGCTTTGAAATATTTCCCTTTCCAAAGTAATTCCAATTCCATCCTGCCAGGATTTAGATACTTAATGTCTGCTCTCGGCACTGACGTGCCAAGGGAAGGGTAGCTGAGACTTAACTGCCTTTTGATTTGACCCAACAGATTTCTAAGAGATATGTGGTATGAACTGTCAATGCTGTTATTGAAAATACACGAACCTCAAAATTTCAAGATACACACTGTTCAAATTTTGAGAACATTAGAAAAAACTAATGACTATTTCTGCGAAGCAGCATTATAGTGGAAGCTCTGTAACCAGCTTCTGAACCTTAAAAAGGTTCTTTCTTTTTGAAAGACACCTTGTACATACGGGAAAGCCCGTGTTTGGAAAATACAGGTAAGCACATGAGGGCTCTCCAGGTGTGCAACGCGGGGCCGAAATTTAATTCTGTTGTCCAGAAAATGGAGGTAAAACCTGACTGCTGCTATTATATCAGTCTTTTGCTCTTGACAGTCATAGCTTAAGGCTGCTCCATCTCCTTGTGCCCAGCCCAGTTTGCCCTGGTAGTGTGGCTGTATTTCCACTCTTCTTTGTCCAGTATTGTAAAAAACTGTATTTTCAAGTTTTTAATTTTATTTCTGGAAAAAATGCAACTGGTAGTCATGTACTTAGGAAGGAGGGAGAGAGAGAAACTCGCTTGCAGAGTAAGGGGGTGGAATGGAGGCATCAAGAGATGTGGGCTTTGCTACTCTAGGATCCCTTTACTACTTATAGGCAGGTAACAAACCTTTTGTGCTTTTGTAATTCTACACACAAAATCACACAAGCAGGGACAACCTCACTTATGAAGCCTTCTGATATTCACCCAAAGAGAGACATGAACAAAATTATTATTTACTTGGGTGGAAACTGGGTGAGCTGTAGTACCCATCTTCTGCTGAGTGAAAGAGCCTCGACTACAGAAGAAAAAATAAATTTTCAGTGTGTCCTGTATATCTGGGATCTACTTACTTGCTGTGATTCATATCCCCACTCACCTCTCCCAGCTATAAAATTGGCAGAGTTAAAGAAATGAAGACTACAGTCACCCCAGGGTGACCATGCACAGCAAGCACTAGAGCGGTTAGCTTACAAAAATTAAATTTACCTGAATAGAAAAAAAGGAAGAAAGAGGAAAAAGAGCTCGCTAAACAAGGAAATAATTACCATTATCAGAATATAAGTGTCATTAGAAAAGCACAAATAATTGTACACAGAACATCTACAAAGCAAGGACAGCAGTGCAACACATTTGTCCTCTATGCTGGATTTTTCCTCTTTTTTTCAGGGTAGGTAATTATTTACACTGTTAATTATTTGTTTCTCTGAACTGTGCTCATATGCATACCTGAAAATTTGCTGAAACATCAGTAAAGGGCAAATAGTTTCCAAACTACATAACATATATAGAGAGGTACAACATAATTCCATGTATATTAAGGAGGATAAAGAAAACAAACTGACTTGTGTTTAAACCCGTATATACCTGATCTAGATTTGACAGACTATTTGGATCTTGACTAAGGGCCTGGTACTGGCCCCGAAGCCGATCTCCTGCTGCGATCTTTCTGAACTTCTTCAGATCCACAACATATAAGGCACTGCAAAGGTAAGGGGGAAAAAAAAAAAAGAATTAAGATTTGCACTGTTTCACTTTCCTTTTTGTGACTGTAAGTAAAAGTGAGAAACCCCAAAAAACTGTTTGCATATTAAAGGGATATTTACTTAAGTAGCTAAAGCTGCAATAAAAACAAGTGAAATCAATGTCATCAAAACGCATCCCTCGTTCATGTCTTGCTGAAAATGACTACGGGGCAACTGCATGTGAAGGCCTCAGGGATAAATACCAGGGCCCAAATTTTAATCAAATTCACAAACCCCAGGAAATTACGTATGTAGTCACCCTACCTAATATGGTATTTCCTTTTCCCAAGATGGGATGCCCAGTATCCCGATTTCCAGAAGCGGTACCCATCCATTTCTTTCCGGCTGTCGCAGAAAGGCGTGTATCCGTAGGGAGCTCCATTGAGATCTAGGTCTCTGAGTTCTTTTAGGTCACTTCTCACAATCTAAATAAAAATGTATTTGTTTTTATAGTTTAATATTGTTTTTAAGATGTGCAATATAAAGGTAGTTATTGCAGCAACCTTCCCAAAGTTTAGTTTTAATTTAAAGAAAAAAACCAAAAACCAAACCCGAGACACTACAGCTCTGGAGTACAGCTGAAGGATTCCACTGGAATTACATTTACCAAATTATTGTTCAAGGAAAAAAATATGTGTTTATTCTGTGGCCATCTGTGGAACACATTTAGTAAGTAAATTAAATAAAGCAAGCAATGCAATTTTAATTTATAAACCAGTGTTTCTAATTTCCAAATATTAAACTCCTTCATGCAGGAATATAACTTTCAAAATCTACAGAGCATCTTCCTTCCAAAAAAATCCCTCCTATTTGTTACATTAACTTGAGCACTACAAAATTAACGCATCATTTGAGAATCTTTGTATCTAGCAGTGAAGTACTTTTAAAAATCGGTTATAAGGACATTTTACAAATATCCTTTATTTACTGATCAATCGTTCTTCCATCAAACCCCAGTAATTAATTTATCAGTGGTAAAAAAGTTTTAGCTGTTTTGGAGCACAGAGAAATCTTTCGAGCTGTTAGCACAGACAACCAGTGCCATTATGTGTCAAGACAGAATTGCAGAGAGCTGTGGTCTGCCCAGCTAAAGCTGAACGTGGTTTATTCTCAAGCCTCAGAGAAAGACCAAAATACAGAATGTTTGCTCTGAGGTTTTTAATATTCACCCCATAGACTCTTCAGTGTCTCGTCCACCTGACGAGGTTACCTTTCAGTACATTATACAATATTAATTTCCAAGTGGGAGACTGCAAACAAACTGAAGAACTACAGGGGCAGGATTCATCTTCATCACCTCGGACCCCTTCCGTGGCGAGGGGAGAAGCTCTCCACGCTCAGCCCAGAGACTGAATCATTCAAACGTGCCTTTGGTGAAACGCACCTTTGGAGCACCCACACCCCTCCAGGTGCCCTCCCCGGGCATTAGAGGCAATTTAAGGCAACTTCAGGGTGTGATGAGATTCCTCATTTCTACATGAGGAAAGACAAGTGCAATTATTTCATTTCGTGGTCTGCAACGCTGCGGGCTCTGCCTGTACAGCTGCAATATTCTTTTGGAATTATTTGGAATAAATTGCCCAGAGATGCTGTGGCTGCCCCCTCCCTGGAGGTGTTCAAGGCCAGGTTGAACAGAGCCTTGAGTAGCCTGATCTAGTTGGGAGGCGTCCCTGCCCGTGACAGGGAGGTTGGATTAGATGATCTCTAAGGTCCCTTCCAGCCTAGGCCATTCTGTGATTCCATGACTCTTCTGAGACCAACATTCGGCCATAAAACGGCCACAGGGAATGCAATTGCATCCATTCAAGGTCAAGTGATTTCCTCCTATGTTTATCCAATATGAATTTTCCTTACCTGGTCAGCATCAACAAATATTATCTTATCCACAGCCAAAGGGAAAAGAACATCCAGAAAAAGAATTTTGTAGCCCCAGATAATTCTTTGTTTTTCTGTCTGTTGATGAAGCCAGCGGGGCCACTTATACTGCACTAACTCATATTTGAAACCGTACTTTTGAGCCATGTGAGGAATAACATCCTAGAAGAAGAACCAAAAAACTATTAGTCACACACGTGACACGCAAGGACTCAGAAGGAAAAAGAGGGAATGCTGACACACGGTTACGGCTGTGTTGGCCTTACTGACTACATAAAATAATATTTTTAAATGTTTCTTTAGTTCTAGCAGTACCCCCAGCCACGCAAATATAAAAACCATCATTTTCAAGCTCCTAGAGACTATCGGAAGGGAATGAATTATTATAATACATAACTGGGCTTTGGATTCTAGGAAAAAAAAACCACAAATGGGACTTCAAAACTAGTGGTATTTAATGCATTCAGAGATCATTTCCAACTGTAAAAAAATTAATTTAAATTATGTAATTACTCAATTGTAAGCTTTTTTTTTTAAAAAAAAACCTACTTAAAATTTTAAGGAAAAAATAATAAAAGGAACATGTTTCTCCTACCTTAAATGTCGGGGAGAGATAGTTTTTCAGAAACCAAAATTTAACTGGTGTTTTGGTATGACGTAGGACAGAAAGCATCATAATTCTGTGGAAATATAAGTCTATAATAAACAAATGAATACACACTGGTCATTACATTTCAACTGCACCTAAAAGGTGTTACAAGTTTCTAATTCTAATTTTCTTTAACCTGGTTTAAGCAGAAATTTCTGTCCATTTCCAGTTAAAAGCATTAAAGAGCATGTATAAATTCCCTCCCAAAGCATTCTTGATTTGATCCAGATTGGCTAAGCGATACTGGAAGAATATCAAAAGCAGATCTGTTAACAAATTTTATTTGAAGAGAGGTGTCTGACAAAATGAGAATAACAACTGATAATTATATTAATTAGTAAAATGGTTACTGAGCTAACTTACTAAACTCAGTATATTTCTAAAACAGGTTTTTGAAATGAAAAACAACAGAAAAGAGAAAGTGTAGTTCAAGTTAAGATCCTCTTCAAGAAACCCTTGATATCTGTAAAAATCACTATGTTGGTTTCAAATTTTTTCTCCCACTATTGTGGCGTTTTTTGAGTGTAAGCAGATAGATAAGAAATGCCTTACAACCTTATAAGATGTCAAGTCTACCTTAAAAAATGAAGAAAAAATAAACTTCAAATAAGGTAAAGAAGTATGTAGAATATCTTAAATTTTTTTTTTCTCCTTTAAAATAAACAAGTCTTTCTCTTTATGAAGGCGGTTGTGAGCTGAAGGAAAGACATGCAGATGTACCAACTGTGTCAGCCTACTAGGAACTAAACACATACAAACCACTACTTTCCAAACAAATACGCATGAAAGAATTGTGAAATTCCATTTTATTATAGAAAAATGGTTTAATCTGACACCTGTAGACGAGTACTCAAAGACATCAGAAAACTAACAGAGATGGTTGCAAACAGATGAGGCAAACACTGTAAGAATTCCTTCAAAGCAATCATTGCCCAGTGAGTGAACACCGAGGCCATATATGCATATTACAGGATCCATAGTTTTGACTAAACGTAAACAGATACGACTCTAATGAAGTTACTGCTGTTATGTCTTTATAAAGGGAGACTGAACTTCAGCCCTTTTTGTTCACACTTTGCACGTGCACTCATGAAAGCCACGGAGAACTTCGAAGAATAACAGCAGTTCTGAACACCTGTATGTTGAATCACTGTTCTTATACAAAGATGAACTTGGTCCTCCCTGAACACACCTCTTCTGTATTTTGACAATTTATTCTTTACACACTGTGAAAAAAAGTCAGTTTCTTTAAGCTGTTTGCTTTTAGGATGAACGTTTACAGTATCCCTATGAAATTCTCATTTCCTTTTTACCTTTTCTTACCTTAAAAAACGTTCGTATAAATGGCCTGAAGCAACTGAAAATATGTTAAGAATATCACTTCTCTCTTCCTTCTCTTCTGCTGGAATTTCTTCTGAAAATCTAAGACGAAAAACTCTAGAGTTATGGTATAAAGTATACATTCAGCAGAAAGAGAACACTGCTACGTTACCATTAAGCTCAAAAAGAATCATAAGGAGAAAATATCTAAAAGGAATACTCATCCTACACTAACTGAACATACTTACATTCTACTCCCACCGCATGTGCCCACGACACCAAACCCTTCTGGGAGCAACACTTTGTACAGAGTCACTCTGGACAAACGACGGCAGATCTGCTGTCTCCAATACTTTCAGTCAAACAGAAGCCAAATTTGGCAAGAACTCCACATTTTATCAAAGCAAAGAAATCAGAAATACACACAGTCAGAATATCTTGAAAGCTGGTTGTTTTTAAAATCAGCAACGCTTATTTTTCAATCTTCATCCACATGCATTCTTCATCAGAACCACCAATGAACATTCTTGAGGTGAGGGAAGCCTGCATAACCCCACAGGTGGTTAAGCTGAATATATAGTCTAAAATACTGACTGGACATAATATAAAAATGGCCACACTGGGCCAAACCACATATTTAGTCCAGCACCTCACCAACAGCAAATAACAAGGCTGAGGAATAGCAGCCTTTCCCAGAATACTCTCACAACATTCCGTGGTCTGTGGTGATGGGATAGCTCAAATGTTTTTCATAATAGTTGCTAAATTCTTCCTTAAATTCATCCAGTTACTTTCCCTAGAAGCTACCCTACATCTTTGAAGCACGTTCTTTTCTGTTTCTGCTGCACGGAACCCTTTGCCTGCTTTGAATGCCAGTCTACCAGTTTTTTATCAGGTGTGAGTTCCAGCACACACAGGCAGGGGGTGGTGGCTGCCGTCTCCCTCAGAGCGCTGCTTCCCAAATCTCGGAACCGCAAAGGTTACACTAAGGCTTGATACTGTTAGAAATTCACCTCAACAGTCTGGTTTTTTTGAGGTTAGTCACTCCTCACACATTTAGATTGTGTGAGTCACCCCTATTAATTTTTCTTATGGTTTGATCCCTTATAAAAATATGCTTTAAAAAGTATAAAAATAAGTATCCTTCGTAATTTTTAAGAATAAATGAGACAAGCTTCAGATCTCCAACCCATTTAAAAGACTTCGCATCACTCCACTAATACAAAGCAGAAATCTCAGAAGGCTGCAATATGGGCAAGTGGCGTGAATAATCTTTGGAGAAACCCACGTCCTTCTCACTCAGCAATGGTAGGAGGAGACAGCACAGTCATTCCTGATCAGGACTACAGCAGACTCAGAAGAAAGAGACACTGGTGGAGTGGCACTGACTGCACAGTGCGCTAACTCTGAAGAGGACAACCCCTCAACTGGCACTGAGTTCTCACAGGCTAAACAGACTGCACTTCAGTCTTTGTGACTTTCTATCCCATTTCTTATATACAGTGACAGCAGGACTGAAAGAATGTCAAGCTTTCTACAACGCAACTGTTACCACATGTGACTAAAAAGACAGATGTGAAAAAAAGAAAATCAGGTTCTGATGCAAGGAACTTGAAAAGATTGATTATGCAAAGCTTTACAGAAGGCAGAGGAGATCTTTCGGTTGGAACAAGCTGCTCTGAGGACGACTGGGTTCACCCACAAGGTCACATGGGAGAAGCAGGCAAGTGGGAAAGGACTTGGTGACGTGGTGTGCATACATGGCCCATGTCAGAGCACACTCGGATTCCTGTAATGAACAGCGTCCTGCCAGGATAGATTCTTCCTTCTAGAATATCAAATAGGAAGGCTATTGCTTAAGTTTGTAGACAGCAAGAAGCCGACAAACGGCAGGCCTCAAATCATGCCCCTGAGCCACAACCTTGAATCAACGGGAAGAGCAAACAGACTTTACTGGGTGAGAGGCTTCAACAGCCCAGGCAAGCTCCGCACCTGACGCGTGTTGATGAACCAACCCACCGTGAAAAAAGACTAGACCTAGGAGATCATGAGATCTCTGGCTTTGTAATCTTCTTAAGAGTGAGCCAGATTTTGACCACTGTTCATACATCCTTTCATGCAGCCAGTTAGAAGTGGGAAGTTTGATGATGATGAAAAAGTCCTTCAACTAACATTATTCTGCGAAAGAGGCGACCTTTGTGCAGAAATGTGGGTCCTGAAGCTTCAGGAGAAAAATTCTGAGAGTTGTGGTATAGTAGTCTGGGAGGCTTTCTTAATCTAGTCAATATTGTTAACAGTGAAATCATCTGGGGATAAATGGTGACAGACATAAAGTCAGCACCAGAGACTCAGTAAAATATCCATGTGCTTGAGATACAAGAAGTCTTGTCAGGAGAAATGATAAAGCTGAAGCAGAAGCCAAGTCCTGGATCTTTGAAGAAATGTGCGTGCCGAGGACTAATTGGAGTCAACTGTTTACTAAAGAACTGTTATGCCTTCTCTTTGTCTTTTTCAACAGTCTTTCTGACAGATAACCATTGCCAAGGCTACTGAAAATAGAAGAAAACCTTTTTTGAGTCTCACAGCAGTCGTTTGGGATCAGAAAGTCCTTAGGGTATGGAGAAAATAGTGATGAAAAAGCTACTCTCCTTAAATCCCTCATACTGACATCACCTGTTTCTTACTAAATTACAGTCTAGAGATGTTTTCCTGAACAATGGGGGAACGAGACTTCACCTCAACCAGTAAATCTCGAATGCTTAACAGTATTTACAGCAAAACTAGTACAATGTATTTTTTCTGTCGGGGAAAATAGATCTACGATCACTTGGATTAAGCTGTTTACACAGTCAAGTCATTAGCCCTGAATTGGTTATTTCAGAAGGCATCACCTTCAGGTACTTGCCTTTGCAATCATACACCCATGACAGCTTAGCGCTCGGCAACATACTGCAGAAACAACCTGTGCTGGAAATCAAACTTTCTGAGAGCAAACATGAGTGTTTCCTACAACGCGGATGGAGCCCATCCAGCAGAGAAACCATGTATTGCAAATGAAGTTCCCCCAAACAGCCTTGAAGATCGAGAAGAGGAATTACCATGGACTTGAAAGAGCGGATGGATTTATTGTGTCACCAGCATTCCGGATTTAAGACCCAAGCTCATTTTGTTTTGACATTAAGAAATGAGATCACTGGGAATTCAGTAAGTACTTTTGCCAGCACGCCAAGTTCCACCCTGGAGTACATTATGTTTTTGAGATGTTCCTTGTGAAACAGGTGTCTGAAGTGTTTCAAGGAAAGAATCCTCAGGGAGCATCCAGGCCACTGTTTCTAAAATAGGTTGGTCAAAGGTCACCTGACTGAAATGCTCTCGAAAGAAAATTTACATGTCTTGGAAACTGATACAACACCCCATAATCTGATTCACAGCACAGATATACTAGTTTATTAAAATAAATCCTAAATTTTTTTCTAAGCAAAGATGAAATATCCTTCTATGTCCTTATTCTCAAAAATGGTATTATGATTTCATAGCAATTTGTATCTTATCAATAAAAACTAAATTCAATTTTTGAAAGAATCAGCCTGAACTACACACCATACAGGTAACAGTTATAAGCAACTGACCACAAAACTTGACAGTAGTACACAGCAAATCAGAAATACTACAGTGCTATTAGCCCCGAAATGTAAAGCCTGAGATGTTTATTACAACTATTTATAGAACTGAAACTTTAAAGGTATTTTATTCACAAATGTAAAAACACTTCTTGGGCTTTCCTAAATTATGGCTAGCAGCAGACAAGCAGCATCATAGCCTGCTTTTTGATGTTCACTTGGGTACATCTGAGTATCACATTACTGCCACAACAAAATAAAAATAAAGCCAATGGAGAAAATGGAAGTGGAACTAGGAATGCAAAGGCAGGATTTAAAAGGAAAGAAATAATGAGATGTACAAGACAGTATACCTTATTTTTCCCCCTCTTTTATTTACAAATCCCTTGGGAAGTCTTTTTACGTATTTCTATCAGTATCAAGTAAGAAACATTTACTTTCTACGAGCAATATGAAACTCGTCCTGGCACGGTTAAAGTAAACGCAAATTATGCATTACCTTGTAACTGCTTCCTGATTTCCTTTTTTCCCTGTTTTTCCATCAGCAAGGAGATCTTCATTCATTTTATCAGGCTTTTTCTGTACCTAGTCATTAAAACAAATGCACATGTACAATCTGGGAAGTTAGCTGGTAACAGTTACTACTTCAATTGTGATATCTACCTATGGTGTACTTATTGGCTAGGGATGGACCAACATCTTACCAATTTCTATTTCAGTAAAATACTTACTGAATTGCGTTAAATTGAACAGTAAAAACGTAATTTCGTATTTTTAACCTACGTACAAATCTTACTGCAATAAGTAATCAACTGTGAAAAATTAAATGCTGATTAATAAATCAAACAGCACGTTCAAGCATTCAGTATTTTTTTATACAACCAGGAACTAAAGTGTAAAGAACTATATCTCATTTTCTTCCCTCATGAGTTTACGATCCAGCCATTAGCTGGCAGAAGAAGGGTGGCTGGGTGTCACCCCATGCACGGAAATTACATGAAGGGAAACTGCTGTTCTCATAAGCCCTTCACAAGGAGAAAGCAACAAATTTGTTGCTGAAGCATAAGCTCTCCCATCCAAACTAAACAATTTCTGCTGTCTTACCCAGATGCTTAATAAAGTTTCCAAATTTTGTTTGCTGATCTTAATGTCCTTGACTAAAAGAAACCTAATTGTTTTTGAAAACCAAATAGCTTCTAAATCACTAAATGTTTGGATATATTAAATTCTAACTATATTAATGTCTTCACATGTTTTTAGAATTATAGAATCATAGAATCATTATGGTCAGAAAAGACCTTAAAGATCATCAAGTCCAAGTGTTACTTAACTCTACCTGGCTCACTTCTAAACCATGTTCCTGAGCACCATATCTAGATGGCTTTTAAACTCATCCAAGGACAGTGATCAACCACTTCCGTAGGCAGCCTGCTCCAGTCTTTGATAACCCTTTCAGTGTAGAAGTTTTTCCTAATGTCTAACCTAAACCTCCCCTGCTGGAACTTGAGGCCATTTCCTCTTGTCCTATCAGCTGTAACTTAGGAGAAGAGACCGACCTCACCTCTCTACGACCCTCTTTCAGTAGTTGTAGAGAGCGACAAGGTCGCCCCTCAGCCTCCTCTTCTCCAGGCTAAACAACCCCAGTTCCCTCAGCCGCTCCTCAGCAGACTTGCCCTCCAGACCCTTCACCAGCTTTGCTGCTCTTCTCTGGACCCCCTCCAGCCCCTCAGTGTTGTATACTTTTACTGTCAACCTAATGCTTAGAGATTTCTGTTCACACTGAATCAAGCATCTTTTTAGCTAATGCTTCTGAAGCCACATCTTAGGTATAGCTGAAGTGCTTCTACAAGATCAGCTGAGTGATAACATATTCTAGTTAAAAGCTTAATACATACCACCTTTAACATAGAATAATTTTCGTATTTTGACTCCTAGGGCACCCTTCTATCCTTGCTCTGTGGCTTAAAGGAAGGCTTATCATGTTCCAGAGAGTTACACACTCTCTCCAAGTTCTGGAAACTTTCATTTACAGGACTGGGAAACGGACGCATATATGTGGTTTCAAAAATTCTTTTTGTACTATAATTATGTCATTCTCTCCCTTCTCAATGTCTAAAATTAGAATAGAATTACCAACCACATCTACACAAAATGCTGTTTACAAAAGAGTGGAAAGCTTACACTACTATGAGGTTCTTTCTCAATATAACTTGTGTTTCAGTATCTCCTGATAAACCTTTAAGAATGAAGGTAGTGTGATATCATTTACACCAATTTGTAGGTTAGAGTAGAATTCAATACCAAATTTTAACTTCCACTCTGGTACCTGGACATCATGTCAAACCCCGCCCCAGTCACAGGAGAGAACTGGATGTCTCAAGAGGTGGTCACCCCCTTTATTTAAATACATACACAAGCTAGTATGAGCACTCCTTTGGAATCTTCCTCATTCTACGAAACAGAGTGGGAGTTTAGAGCACCTACAGAGTGCACTCTTGGACACCTTAAGCCAGCCGAGATAAATTCTATCTATGTTTAACTCCTATTCAACAATCTCCCGTGCAATTAGTATAACTTGATTGGATCAAATTATCTCCATTAAGTTGCACACTCTTCTCTATTTAATAGTACGAAATCTAAATTATATATTTCAGTATACACCCTCCAATTAAAAATAGCCGAAGACACGTCAGCATTAGTCATATTTCAAGGAAGGATATACCGCAGACAAAAAAAGGTATCTCTTTACATACTTGGACTTTGATAATTTTGCTTCTGAAGTTGTTTAATACCACGATAACATCTGTCAGGTCAGCTACAGAATCTGTTCCTTCATGGCTGTCAGGAGAAAAAAAAAATCAACATGCAAACGTACTGGATCATTAAACCATGCATTATTACTTGTCTTTAGAGGATAAGGTTTAGGATTGCTGATATTTATAGAAACAAAATTTCTGCACTTGCACCTAATTATATCTTAACTTCAGGAACTGTGAGTTTTATTCACCATTAGACACTGTCCACAGTGGTAGCCCTTGAACTTTATTTTAGGAAGTTCTATCAGCCACTGAAAAAACGCAGCATCTTAGAGCAGGGATATGTTACATATTTTTCAGATATGGAAAGCAGCTCAGAAATTGCTGTATGAAGGCATTAAATGTATTTTTACACTAAATCTGCTTCAAAAAGTTTTGAGAAAGCTTCATCACAGTGCTCCAACAGTTTCAACTGGCTTCCAGCTGGTTGGCTTTGGTGACCGTACCCCTAAAGACTTGGCTGCACAAGGCACCACGTGAACATTTGCCCAGGTGGACACAGGTTAAAACCATTGAGGCATCTCAAAACTGCACTGCAGTCCACTGAGCAACAAGTACAAAAAACGCTGCTATCACCGTGATACAGTGTAATAACAGAATTCTCAAATTTTATAGCTTTTATACCGCAGTAGCCCGTGTATTTTTCCTTCAATGCTTTCTGTCTTTTTACAGCGTTATGTAGTGCCCTCTTGCTAAGGCTTACGCATGCAAAACACTGATTTAAGAAAGTAATCTGCTACCTCTCAGGCTTGATGTGTTTTTTTTTGCCCAGAAAATGAAATATTTAAATCTTATTTCAATCTCTTTCATACTACTTATCTAAAAATGACAGCATTTTATAGAGATATCAGAATTTTCTATTTAATACATTTTTTTAAAAAGTGCCTATGATTACTGAGTTTCATAGACATGACTGGACAATATTCTGACAATATTCTGGATTATCTTGGCTTTTCTACTCTCTGCTGTAGTTTTACTTTTGCACTTTTAAAATATTGCATATAAGAGTACTCGGCCAAGTACTTGGTCTTTTTATCTCAGTAATGTGCAGAACTCAACATAGATGGGCTCAGTTCTCCATTTTAAATAAAGTGTGTCATAAAACATTCTAAAATAATAAAACTAGACCCAAACACAAACTGCTAACAGCAGAAATGGCTGCAGTTGGCACAGTGTTCCCACTTTTTCTCTCTGTTTTTACACAGAATTTTCTCTATTATTGACTCAGTTACCTTGAAATCTTTGTGTTATGAATTCTGTAGCTAGCTCAGCAGCTCTGCTGCTTAAGATGATTTTCCAAAGTCCTTGCAATATTCCCCAAATCTTTTGTTTGGCTGTAAATTAATGACATCGCTTTGTCTCCCTACATCTCTTTCATGGTTGCCTCGCTGTCAGCTCCGACTGTAGGGAGCACCAAGTGCTTCACTCGGCCCAGCTCTCACTGGGATGAGGTTCTGCTCCAGCATGAACAACGTACTGAAAACAGTGATGGTCACCACTACTGACCCTGGGAGCTTAACATCCGTCTCAAGATCCAATTTATCTGTTTCTCCATTCATATCTTTGTGCACTTCCTACTATTACACTGCAGTAACTTCTTTTCCTGACAGAGGACTTAATTTCAGTTTGGAAGAACTGGGATCATGATTTTCAAACTCCCTTAACAAAACCAGTAAGGATTTTGTCTTTTGTCCAAAAGGTACTGAACGCTGTCAGTGTAACTTAGTTTGTAAACTCACTGAAAGTAGGCAAGACATTCTTCTTAAATCCAAACACAACATCTTGTGTACTGACAGCATTATTAAATATTTAACAATAACTACTCTATTGTTACATAATTGCCATACAAACCCAAACACGTCCAGCAGACTATTTATGTCACGGCTTTAAAACATTTCAAAACACATACATACTCTTAATATAAATAAATATAAATAAATATAAATACAATATGAATTATAATTTTCCATACGGAAAACCAAAAGCATTCAAGTGCAAGAAATGGAGACCCTTTACAATCTCAAAAACAAAGAAACAAACAAAAAATTCCTTGCTCGAATTATAGAATATCCCAAGCATACTTCAGCTGTTGAATTCTTAGCCTATGGCTGGTAATAATTATATAAAATAAATGCTGTTTCTTAGATTCCTCAACAAGTATTAATTTTATATAACTTTGCTGAGCTCAGTTAAGCTCATTTATATTACTTATTAGGGAAAATAAGTAATTTTAAAAAAGGGCACATGATTTAAGCTCCCTGTGATCCGGCCTAGAATGTAGAGTGGCTTTGTTTCATTTTGTATCATTTTTTAATTCAACTGCAGGTCATGACAGTACTTTTTTAAACTACGATATATTCCATAAGTCACTTTATATATAGAACTGAATATTAAATCAGACAAATGATATAGCTACAATTGGTGAAGATTAAGTAAACTTCTTAGACTATGTTTTTCTACTTTTTCAACAGATTGTGAATGGTTTCTAGAAGAAAATTAATTGAAAATTGCAGACATAGAATGAACCTAATATTCCATCAACATTTCTTCCTTTAACACTGAAATTGATGCACTAACTAAATATTCAAAACAGCAAAGATGTCAATATTTTTCATTTCTTAATAGTAGTTGATGACTAAACATCATATGGCACTACGTGTTCTCGAACTCCAAGTAATAATAAATACTTTATAAGAACTAGACCCGCTTCAGCTCACAGAATTACAGGGGGGTGAGGAGAGGGGAAAAAATTAGAAATATGGGAAGAAAAAAAAAAAAAAAAGGAAGAATCAACACTGAAATCAAAACACAGAATCATTGAGGCTGGAAAAGACCTCTGAGATCATCAAGTCCAGCCTATGACCCAACACCATCACATCGGCCAGACCAGGGCACTAAGTGCCACATCCAGCCTCTCCTTAAACACCTCCAGGGACGGTGACTCCCCCACTTCCCTGGGCAGTGCATCCCAGTGCCTGATCAACAATCAGGTTCCTCTAGAAACAATCAGGTTCCTCTAGAAGGGATCATATCTAAGGCTTCAAGAGGAAGCTCTCATACGCTACAGAAATGCTCATATGCTGTTACAGAAAACATGAGGAAAAGATGATTCTTCTGAGGAATAGTTACTTTGAATGAGTGCTAGCCTACGTTTCTCATATGAAAATCAACCATGGAAATTACAGATCTATAAGCCATATAGGTGGCAATGAAATTCCAGTTACTGGACCACATTACTGGTCTCCCTTCCGAGCACAGCAGTTTCTCTCTCTCTCTCGAGAGAGAAACACAGTGCAGTCAACATGCAGCCAGGGTACAGAACTGAAGAGTGAGTGCTTCTATATCCCAAGGTGAAGGTGTAACCACTGCAATTATTAGATGACTAAGAAACACTCAGAATTAACTGAAGAAAAATGCCTGGAAATGAAATTAGTATAATGCTCCTGCTAAAAAAAAAAGATGCCCCCCCATGAGTAACACCGCAATCAGAGGTACCCTTAGGGGTAAGAAAAATTATGAGAGGGAAATTCACGGCAGACACTGTGCCCCACTGGACATATTCTTGGGATTACATGCGAAGTATGTTGGGAACACCAAAATATTAACCAACAAAACTAGAAGTGACATTTCTACGGAATTTGGTGCAAGCAGTTTGCGTGCTAAGGCTAACCGTGCTTAGAACAGACAGCACAAGGGGCTGGTAGCTGCGTGGCTGTACTCTAAGAGACTTGGCTGGCAACAAGTCTATCTCAGCAGCTCAGGCTTATTACGCATTAACATAACCAAGTGTCTTCAAGAACATGTGGTACAATCAAATACTAATTTACACTACCAGGAAACAAGGTATCTCATACATTCTAAATCACCATTTACTTCTCGGGTTTTTTTCATGTTACTTTTGCTTATTTTTCTTCAGTACTGTCAGATCCTTCTAATATATGTTGCACTTTCAGATTCTTTTACAAGTACGTTTCCAAAAGTCAGATTAAAACTTACGAAAAAACCTGATAAATCTCTTCAGATCTTCCTTTACGCAATCGCAGTGTCCAAGCACCTGGATTTGCTTTCAGCTGAAAATACCCCTAAGAAAAATAGGAAAGGAAGTCACTCATTCTGTCAGCATTTCAGAATCAACCCCATAAATATACAGACATCTCTATTATCCAACATTTGCTACCGCAGCCAAGGTTAGCAGCTATTGCCTACTGTCAAACTAGCCCTGAAAATAACATGGCAGTGATGGAATCAAATATCTCCTTTCCTGTACGTCCATAGTAACGCCTTTCAGTGGCCCTTTTTTTTTCTATCTGAATTTGAGTTGTATACAAAATCTCCACCTAGAACAGCAAGTAGGTGAGCAGTAAAGAAACAAAGTATTAAACTGACCCTAAATAGAAAAGTTTCTTCAAAACTTAAAAGTTTTATCTGGAACAACTTTCCAAGTCAGCACAGCTCCTTCCCGATTTAGGAACACTGCACGCATCTATCACTACGCGAAAGGTAGACGAAGCAAGCTTTGGAATGCAAAGGACCACTAAGAGTTTCATCATGTCGAACAACATTTACTGGTGCGTAAAAATCAAAGACTCGCAGTATATTAAGCATTTTATTCCTTGTGATATAATATTTACAGAGAACAGCAGATACATAGCTGATCTTACGCGTCGAAATTCATCTTTCCCTATCAAATAACCTCAACCAGTAGAAAATAAATCTTATACTTCAGAAATCACAGGATCTTCTGCTCTACAGCTTGCTAAAACAAAAAAACTTTGTATGGACAGAGGACTTCTCAGGTGTGGATTTGTCCCACAGCGGCTTTAAGATGTAACGGAAGCACCTAAGCTAGGAACCTTCTTTTGCCTAGATCATTGTGTAACAAAAATGGTTATTTTAACCATAATGTGATTCACACGTTACATTTGTTGGTAGAATCTCCACCTGAATATAACTACCTCCTACCATCTACGTAAGGCAATTAGTCTCCCATTTTAGGCACTTCAGATAAGGACCTAAAATTAGGCTACATGCAAACCTACATTGGATCACAAAAGGCGGAGGAGAAAGCTCAAAAATCTAGAAGTGCACATCTTCTTTTGCAGATGGTCTCAACTCCAGGATACTCCTGGTGCTTTTAGCATTACTAAGCTTGTGACACAAAGAAAGGGATTTAAAGAACGAGAAGCTCAAAGAATTCTCATGGAGAGTTTGCAATGGTAATGGCTGTTTCTGCACTTAGTACATACCAGGTTGGCCATCACAATAGTGTCAACCATGACAGGATCACTTTTTGTGCCCAGGGTGAACTGTAACCCTCGAGGAGGTTGTCCAGTCGTCACATCAAAGCAATGTCCTTCAAGCAATATATATTCTAGTTCATATTCTGCTATAACTGTCCCTTTTATCTGCGGAAGGAACAGTTCATCAATAAATTATGTCACTTAACTATACGGGAAATGCAATGTATGACAATGACAAGCATGTATGAGATTTACATCAACTAAATTCAACACTGTTGGGGGGAAAAAAGAAAAAAAAAAAAAAAAAAAAGAGAAATGAAATGCCCTTCCAGAAAGAAGTTCATTCAATTTTAAAACAAGTATCCAAGATAAAGAAGAGGAATCACTATCTAGAAGGACTTTTCTTTCGTCCATTAACTTTTGAGGAAGTTGAGGCATTTGATAAGGTAATTCCCAACTTTTATTTGCACAATAAACCTTTCCAAATACATAGCTTTGTGGATCAAACACTGAAACACATCTAGTTATTTTGGAGCTGAGGAATTAAAAATATATTTCTTAAAATAGTGAACTAAAAAATGGTCAAATATATTTTAATATATATTAATAAACAGCAACATATTGAGGTTTATTTGAAGGCTTACCTAGGAGAAACCCACTACTACCAAATGTACTTAAACAGAAATAGAAAGCTAGCACACAGAATCCTTTAACTGCTTAACTTTTACCTAAAAAAAAAGGAGTATTCCCATAAAAATCATAAAGCTCAACACAGAATCATAGAATGGCCTAGGCTGGAAGGGACCTCAGAGATCATTTAATCCAACCTCCCTGTCATGGGCAGGGACGCCTCTCTACCAGATCAGGCAACATAGCAGATAAACTGCTTTCACTTGCCTTCTGCATTCTGATTTTTTCCTGTTTCATTCTTTATTTTAAGACTTGGGGTTTTTAAAGTACGAGAGAATGCGACAAAAAAAAGATTATGAAAATAAAAATGGTAAAATATTGATCAAATGATCAATTACCACAGAAAGCATTTCTGAAAAACAAGAGACAAAAATCCCACAAGATTTCCTTTTCCCTCTTGCGGCAGGAGGACCAACAAGAGCTTTTTAATGTTTTCAAATTATTACTTACCTCCTGTAAATGAATATTATCAAGATCACAGGAACTGTTCACTGCTTCAACCAACCAGCTTTCAGGAGTGATCATGTTTAAAGTCAAAAGGGGTGATTCTGGCAATTCCAGGAATTTTGCCACAGGTTCAGAAGGAAGATGCTTGTTGATCCCGTAAGTTAATTCTGGTTCCAGAACAAAACGATAGAAGCTGTTGAAAAAGAAGTGCACAAAAGAATACATTTACTGAAGCATAAAGTTCCAAACTGAATTCTCAGAATCTGTATGTTCCAAACACTGTTCTCAGAATCTGTAACACTCAAGCAGAAGAACCAATCTCTGCAGGAAGAAAAGAGTTTTTGGGAACAGCTCTGACAGTAGCAGCAGCAAAGACAAGAGAGTAGAGGAAAGGAAAGATCTTTCTATTCCTCTCCAACTCTTACTCCATTTATTCCACAGGTAAAATATCCTTGTAAAAACAAAGTAATGGTGACTTTCTTCCCTTCTCTACTGATACTCAACAAAATGCGAAGAATCAGAACAGAGAAGAACAGTGAAGATGGAGAGAGTGAAAGCAGGAAGCGGAGTGCTTCACATGAGGAAGAAGAGAAAAACGGACACTCGATTACTATGAAAAGTTCCTCCTGTTCCCATCACGAGTAACAGTTCCTGCAAAGTATCTGGGCTTGTATATCGATGCATTTCATACGAAACCATTGCTGTGAGATAAATATGACCCGTCTGCAGGGCAGATCATAGAATCATAGAACGGTTTGGGTTGGAAGGGATCTTTAAAGATTACGTAGTTCACCCCACTCTCCATGGGCCTTCCACTAGACCAGGCTGCTCAAGACCCCGTCCAGCCTGGCCTTGAACACTTCCAGGGAAAGGGCATCTATAGCTTCTCTAAATGGTGTCAGAAAGCCTCCTCCATCTGGGTGGTGCCCAGTAACAAGATAGGAAATAACAGGTACAAGCTAGAACATATGTTCTACCTCAACATGAGGAGAAACTTCTTTACTGTGAGGGTGATGGAGTCCTGGAACAGGCTGCCCGGAGAGGTTGTGGAATCTCCTTCTCTGCAGACTTTCAAAACCCATCTGGACCTGTTCCCGTGTGGCCGCCCTAAGGGATCCTGCTCTGGCAGGGGGATTGGACTAGATGATCTCTAGAGGGATGATGGACTAGATGATTGCTGTGATTCTCTCGCCTTTCCCAGCATGGGGAAAGAACCAGGCACTAACAACTGCAGAGCACAGCCCAACGGCTCACTCTCATATTAAGATTATAGGTGCTGTATCTGCTGAAGGACCGGTAGTGCCTAAACCTTTCTCTTTATAAAGAAAGGAATCCTCTCCGGGGAGGTCACTTCAGTGTAAATGCCTATATCTGAATTAGTGAACCCTGGTCCTCACAGCCAACTAAAAGAAACTTCAGTTGAAGGCGGGTACTTTCAGGGTGTAACACTCTTAATGAAATGCAATGAGATCTCAAGTACAGACTTTACATTTACTCAGGCAAATTTCAGTGTGCTTAATCTCCAGAATTCATTAGATAGAAAGTGGGCTGCACAAAAAGACCAAGTTGGGCAGGCTGTTTTCCTCTGCAGGTTTTCACAGGCACAAAAGACTCTCCACTGATTTCATAGAATCATCACAGAATCATAGAATGGCCTAAGTTGGAAGAGACTTTAGAGATCATCTGTCGTGGGTTGACCCTGGCCGGCCGCCAGGTACCCACACAGCCGCTCACTCACTCCCCCCTTCACTGCTGAACAGGGGGAGAAAATATCTCCAAGGGCTCAGGGTTTGAGATAAGGACAGGGAGATCACTCTCATTTACCATCCCGGGCAAAACAGACTGAGTCTTGGGGAAATTAGGTACATTTATTAAAAGAACTAATCAGAGAGGAGTAGTGACAAGTAAGAAAGAGCAAACAGATCTTAAACAGAACACCTTCCCCCCATCCCTCCCTTCTTCCCGGGCTTAACATCAATCCCGGTTTCTCCACCTCCTCCCCCCGAGCGGCACAGGGGGACAGGGAATGGGGGTTGCGGTCAGTTCATCCGACGTTGGTTCCACCGCTTCTTCATTCCGGCGGAGGACTCTTCACTCTTCCCCAGGGCCATTGTGGGGTCCCTCTCACGGGAGACGAGCTTCACTCTCTTCTCCGCGTGAGTCATCCCACGAAGGGCAATTCATTACAAACTGCCCAATGTGAGACACCTCACGAGGGGCAGCCCACCCCTCGTGAGTCTGAGGCGCAGTCCTTCAGGGGAAACTGCTCCAGTGTGAGCCACCCGCAACGTCCCAAAAGTCCCACCGGCCAACCTGCTCCAGCGTGGGCATTCCCTCTTCCACGGGCTACAGGTTCCGGCAGCGACTTGTTCTGATGTGGGCTTCCCACGGGCTACAGTCCCCTTTCAGGCATCCACCCACACGGTGTGTAATCCTCGGTGGACATCTACGCGGTGATCCTCATGGTGGACTTCCGCACCTCGCCCATGGGCTGCAGGGGGACAACCCGCTTCACCATGGTCTTCACCACGGACCTGGGGGACTCCTTCTGCCCCGGCGCCTGGAGCTCATCCTCCCCCCTCCTCCTTCTTCACTGACCTTGGTGTCTGCACAGATTCTCACTCCCCCATCTCTGTGCCAGCTGTTATAGCGCAGTTCTTTTTCCCGTTCTTAAATATGTTTTCACAGAGGCGTTCCTCTGCTATCACCTTACTGATAGGCTCAGCCTTGGCCAGCGGCGGGTCCCTCTTTGGAGCCGGCTGGCATTGGCTCTATCAATCTTGGGGAGCTTCTAGCAGCTTCTTACAGAAGCCACCCTGCAGCTCCCCCCCCGCTGCCGAAATCTGGCCAGGCCAAACCAAAACATCACCTAATCCAACCTCCCTGTCATGGGCAGGGACGCCTCTCTACTATATCAGGCTACTCAAGGTTCTGTCCAACCTGGCCTTGAACACCTCCAGGGAGGGGGCAGCCACAGCTTCTCTGGATAATTTATTTCAAAATCTTGCCACCCTCACACTGAAGAATTTCTAAGATCTTATCTAAATCTATTCTCCTTCAATTTAAACCCATTTCCCCTTGTCCTGTCAGTGGACACTCTTGTAAAAAGTCCCTCCCCAGCCTTCCTGTAGGATCCCTTCAGGTATTGGAAGGCAGCTATCAGGTCCCCCCAGAGTCTTCTCTTTTCAAGACTGAACAATCCCAGCTCCCTCAGCCTGTCCTCGTAGCAGAGCTGCTCCAGCCCCTGGATCACCTCAGTGACCCTCCTCTGAACACGCTCCAACAGTTCTGTGTCCCTCTTACGGTGGGGACACCAGAACTGGACGCAGTATTCGAGGTGGGGTCTCACAAGAGCAGAGTAAAGGGGGAGAATCACCTCTCTTGACCTGCTGGCCACACTCCTCTTGATACATCCCAGGATGCCGTTGGCCTTCTGGGCTGCATGAGCGCACTGCCGGCTCATGTTGAGTTCCTCGTCTATCAACACCCCCAAGTCCTTGTTCTTTTCAGGGCTACTCTCAACCCACTAAGGATTTCTCTAAGGAGTGTTGAGGAGAAGTGCATCTGAGGATTAGAGCAGTTCCCTGCAATCCCACGCTTGACACTATAGAATTAGAATTTTTCTCTAGACAAATGCAAACTGCTTTGGTAACATTCAACTTACATTCAAAAAAGGTAACTAATGCAACAAAGGGAACCAGCAACACAAACCACTGTTTATTTTTTAAGGGAATACATGCTGCTAAGGCTGTTTCTTCCAAACCAAGCAAGATCATACATTTTTAAGAGAAGGTACAAACTACTTACCTCTTCAGTGGCACTTCTGACAGCTTAGGTTTGCAGTTCAAAAACAACCTGAGTTTCATATTGATAATGTCTTTGAGTACCTACAGAAAAAAAAAACCAACTCATGTGAAAAATGGTTCTTGGCAACCATCAAACTTTGAGATTTCTACTGAAGCTTCAGAAATGACAGGATATAACAAGGATAACTTTTAGCTTTTCTCAAACATTTCGAAGTTCTAAATATATCTGTATATTAAGGGATCTTGTCAGACATTCCAAATAAAGATTTGACCTTTTCTAAAACGGCATGATTTAGCACACGATATTCCTTACAGTTAAAACGTTAATGTTTTCCCCTAGGGATGCAGTTTTTTAAAGAGCAGCTATTTTTCAATGCTTGAATAAATTATATTATCATCTTTCTTATACTGTTTATAAGATTGGAAGTACAATACATGCCTTTTATTCAATAGTTTTTAAAACTATGACTTTCCCTTTTACTAGAATTGTATACAGTAAATTGTTGTATATAGTAAAGCTCAGAGAATTATTCTAATATTTAATTACTTAATAATTTTAAATGTCAGTAACAGATTAATCATGTGTTAAATCACTCAATCAACTTCAAAACATTCCAGTAAGTTTATATATTTCTGCTTCTTTCTCAGTTTCTTCCTCTGTTCGCTTCTAAAATACTCATTTTCTGGATGCTATTATATAGGAACCAGAATATTAAGTCAGTATTTTTTTCTTATGTTTTTGAGCATTCTATTTTGTTTAAAGTTATCAAGGTTATTAATTTCTTTAAAACACTCTTAAAAACCTTTACCGAGTTATTTTCATTTCTGTGGTTTCTGGTCCAAAGTGCTTACTTGAATGCATAAAGCAGGTGTGTCCACCTTTACGGATATTATTAGAAAACCAAGATATTAAATCTCAGTTAAAATACTGATACCACCAAGGCTAAAATCTAAAATATATTGTGAACAAAGCAAGACAATGGTCACCCTTAAATCTCTCTTTAATTATTTTTTTATTTCTTTTTTAATTTATTACAGTGGTACAACTTTACATAGTCCTAGGGACTTGTTCTGCCCCTAGTTTCTCATTCTCATCCTATGTGTCACCTGAACACCATCATTGGAAAACTATTGAGCAAAAAATAACAGACAAGCAATGGCATAAGGGTGTGAAAAAGTGAAGAAACAGAAGCAAGAACCCAAACAGCACTGAAAGCATAAGAAATGAAAGTGTTACACGACTTGGGTTAAAGACCACCAGAATCAAAATAGCCGTCCAAATGACTCAAATACCTACCTATCATTCAGAAGAAAAAGCCCTTGTAAGCAGCGCTAGCTGGTCTTACCTACTAAAACATGCCCAGAATTTTCAACCTTAAAGGAAACAATTTCTTAAATAAAGATACCGCATCGAAAATTCTGTAAACCTGTATTGGATTTTATCTTCAAACGTGACAAAAACCTCATCCCACTAATAAGAACGTTACTTCAGCAATCTGCACGGGCAGGTTGTTGTGTACAAAACGAAATGGTCTCGAAAAAGACTGAGTTATCCCAATTCATCAACTGACCATGAAATTTAATATACTCGCCAAATTTAATATTGTAGCCAAAAGAATAATGCCATTGCTTAATTAACACTTCAAAGGAATTTAAACAGGGAACAACAAGAAAGACAAGAGTGCGTTATCTCTGTGTTTTCCAACGATGCAACTTCTGGAATTTCAAATTCAGTTTTGTTATTTTGGGCTTATGAGGACAGCAAAAGCCAGGGCGTTCCAGCCAGCACAGGAAAACAGTTACAAGGCTTGGAAAGCCTCTTTTATAGCAGGGTATTCAAAGAGCTCAGTCTATTTAATTAAGAAAATGCAAAGAAGAGCATGGAAGTTTTATTCAGAGAATACTTCAAACTGTAACAACTGGCTGAATTACTCCAGTTCACAGTCTGAAAATTATTTAAAGCCAAGTTTTATTTTACATGTGCAGACACTTTACAAAATGCTTACTGTAAGTTACCACAAATCATCTGAAAAGCCTTAACTCGCTTATCCACAACTATTCAACCAATCACTTGGAATCTCCATAACACAAATCATCTACACTGAAAACAAACTCTTACAACAGAATCTTTAACAGAACTGGCAAAATTTCGAGAAGATAAATGCTTACAGCATGTTGCTAAATAAAAATCTGCAATTCCAAGTCTGAGTTTAACAATCGGGTTAATTACCCACTGGAAAAGCTCAGCAGGAGCTGTGATCCCTACTCAACCACTTGATAATACTTAAATTAGGATTAGATAGGATTAGCAAACCGATAAGAAATTTTACAATCCATATTACACAGAAAATCAGACTAGATTATCAAAAGGGGCTCCTTCAGAGATTCCTGTCACTTTAGGGATGGAATAAGAGTTTATCTCTGAAGACAGAATGAACAAAGGTAAAAAGGCAGAAGATAATTGACAGGAAAAAAGAAAAGGTTTGATTCTTCTCTCCAATTTTTGAGTTCTTTGACTGTTACTAGAATGAGAGGAAAAAAAAAGGTAGATGGTCTTAAGGATTACATACTGCTGGAGTAAAGCAGGCTGGGGAACATGTAGTTTGTTCATGGCATCATGGTTTTGGTGAACCATAAGAAAAAAAAAACACGAACAAAACAAACACTTCAATTTTGTCCTCGTTTTTAGAAGTAAGAATTTCTACTTTGTTTTTCACATCACTGTAGAGACCACCTTCATAACTTTAGGACTAGTAAGTGTTCTGCTGAGAACTGATATGGTCCAACCCTGGTCAAGTTATTTAAATATCTACTGTAGACAGTGATTGTTGCCTTCTCTGGAAATATTCAATGCTACAACAAAACGTTATGAAAAAGGGAAAACATGGACTATATGGTAAGTTTTCCCTGTCTGCCTCTGGAGAGGATATAGAGCAGCTCTTTATGACACAATCCAGTATCTATTTTAAAAACAGATAAAAGCCTTGGCTCTGCTCTCACCCCTGCTCTCACTCGTATGCTGCCTCTGACCTTGAATTGCTGCTTTCTCAGATTTAGCAGTAAAGTTTAGATTACAGTTTACACAGAGCTGTTTACACATTCTCAATTTCAATTCCATTTAGTCTGAATAACTTTTTGTTTATATTTTCAAAAAAAAATACTGAAAGATTTCTTTGAAGTGATTATTAAGTGACACAAAGTAACATAATAGCAGGCTTTCACCAAGGTGAAAAAAGCCAAACCACAACGTGGACATATTCAACATTGACTGGGGCAAGAATCATGTGTAGTTACTACACAAATTTTGAGTAACTACCACCCCATTACACTAGGCACTTATCCAATTACGATATTCAAAAAGAGAACATACATATTACATATAGAGAGAATATATATACAAGAATACATGTATAAGAATATATATATGAGAATATATATAAAAAATATCTCGGTGCTTAAAGTCTACAGTATTTAAGCCACTTGTGTACAGCAAGATAATCAGAAAGGCACCCATTTAGGAACTCTGAGTTTGGGCCTTGCTCTATACGTATGTACGGTTTGTCTCAACACCAGGAGGTGGTGGCTTTCCAGATAATTTGATTTTTTTTTAAAAAAAAAGTTTATTTTTAATTTAAAAATAATTGAAATATTAAGAAATCAGTTTCATCTACATTAAAATACTTCTGGTTTGCTTAGCCTCAAAATCATTTCATTTTTCTCTCCTAAAGGTCGGCTTCTTGAATAAGACTCTAGGTCCTATGAATCGAGCAGGATCTGCAACGACTGAAAAGCTCGTTGAGCCACGCGAGTCACTTCAGGTTGGATATTAGGAAGAATTTCTGTACTGAAAGGGTTGTCAGCCATTGGAACAGCTACTCCAGGGAGGTGGCTGAGTCACCATCCCTGGAGGTGTTTAAGAGACAGGTGGACGTTGTGCTGAGGGACATAATTTAATGGTGTTGACAGGGCTAGGGTAAGGGTTGGACTCGATGATCTTGAAGGTCTCTTTCACGTGAAACTGTTCTACGATTCTATGATTCTACGATTTGCCCAGGCAGGCAATAGGAAGACACTGCTCAGCCGGGAGCCCGTCACACTCAGAGGAGCGGAGGTTTCTGATCTGAGTTACAAGGTCCTCGATGTAACTTCCCTTAATATGAGCTTCTGGCTGAAGGAGAGAGTTTCCAGACACTTCGAAAATGAAAATATTTGAATTTGGTAATACCAAGCTTTTATTTGATCTGAGAATGGTGAAATGAAAGACCTGGTTCTAGAGAAAAGCTCATACTTCATCATCTTGAAATATGAGAATTTTCATGAATTTTTAAAATGTTTTACTCTGCTTTGCTATTACGTATGAAGAGTGAGTGGATGCTTCAACATTTGATACAAAAGGCATAAAGGGTATGAAAATGGGAGAGGAAAAAGCAACGTAAGAATTTATGAAACTTTCATAATTACTGCAGAGAAAAAGATAAAACAGCACGGAGCAAAAATCAAGTTACAGGCTTCAGAATTCTAACAGACCATAAAGAGAAGACAAAATTTACATTTTTATGGGAAACTATGAGATAGAGTGATATTCTGCAGCTAGTGAAAAAAGAAAATAATTTTAGGAGCTCTGTTTTTAGGACAGTTTCTCTTTAGATGATCAATAGTTACACACAATGGAAGACTTGCAAATATACTTGGTGGCACTAATCAACTGGGAAATACCCTTCCAAGAGCTGAAAGGTTTACAATCCAATCTCCTTACGATGATATTATGGGTCAGATTTAGACCACCTCTTTTAGGTACCTTGGAAAACTAAGGTGATTTGGTTTAATGGAAAGAAGCATTTGCCTCTTAAGATTTTGAGATGGGAGATTCTTTCCCTCTATATTACGCAGCCAATCTCCTCTTTTCTTTCTACTGACTATAAAGAGTGTTTACAGACTCGCTTTTAAGAGGACTGGCTCATGGGGCATCTCAATTTTAATTGCAAACAGGGTACTTAGAATGATGAATTAGATCATTCCCAACTTTTTAATATGAATTTAAAGCTCTAAATATGTATTTTTAAAGACACATAGACATTGTTTACCTCTTCACTACACTGTATACAGAAATTAAAAAAGTTTAGTATAAATTAAACGACAAATACGTAAATTAGAAGAAATTACCACCATCTTACAATCAATAAATGAGCCATCTTCTGTGCGTCTCTTGTCAATGGATCCACAACAGCAATGACATCATAGAATGGTTCATTCTGTTGGGGATCAATTTTTACTACGCTGTTTAAAAAAAAAAAAACAAAAACCAACATGAAATCTCTACATCCAGTTTGTAAAAACAGCAAACATTTTTAGGAATGAATTTGTAATATTAGAGGCACTTTAGATTTTATTAATCCTGAAGACATTTCTCTCATTTCAACAGTAATCATTATTGCTCCCTGCAATATCACTAGGAAAGCTATGGGTGAACAGCAATTAAAAATGTAGTATTAATTTACCCAGTTCTGTGCCAGTTATTGATTGAATAAATGCATCATAACAAAATTATTAAAATAAAAGGAAATCACACAGCAACATTTTAAAAATGGTCTTTTCGTCACTGGGCTACGCTTTCCTTCACTGATATCTAGAATCATCAGATGTGACAATGCCAGTGGTGACAGAATTTTAAAAAAAACAGTGGGAAGAAGTGGTAACTGAGAAGTGTGAAACCTGACAGAATAGGTTAGCTTTACCCATTCCAGAAATAGTTCAGTTTGATAAACTTGATTATACTAAGTCAAGGAGGCCTTGGTTAAAGTACTCTGGATCTACAGGAAGGAAATACTACTGAACCTCACTTAAAAAAAAAATAAAAAATAAAAAAAAATCATGTGCTGTAAACACACAAAATGGATTATATGAATTTGTTTACAAATAAAAACAAGCAGGGATTTGGAAATAGCATTACAAAAGCTTTTATTTCGATCATGGTTCTTCTGTTACCATATGACCTTTAACAAAAATCTACCCATCTGTTCCAAAACTCTTGCCTCAGCTACGCTTATATTAAAAACAGTTACTGTTAGTACCCCATTACAAGGAGGACGGGATTCACAGATGCACATCTTGGTATTTTAGGTGTCATTCATTAACAATGGCACCAAAAGACAATGCTCAGGGCATATTCACTTTCTAAATCTAGGATCAGAAACTCAAGGAGCCAACGTACAAGCAAGTACACTAATGACACTAATCTGAGCTCACCAAGTGTGAAGCTGGCAGCTGATGACAGGTCAGTTCAGTTTTTCTCAGGGAATTAGGTGCCAATAAGCCCTAATAACTTGCATTTGGATGTAATTGAGTTGTATTAACTGTGGTCAAGCATGACACTGCTCAGCCACAAACTCTTATACAGGTAAAAAGACAATTAGCCTTGACGATATTGCTCAATATCCACCAACAAGACAAGCTGTGCTAGAATTTTCCACATTAATGAAAATTACTGGGGGCTTCTTTTAGCACTAATCTGTGAAATTACTTCAAATATTTTAATAAATTTTCTAAATCTTGATCACCACTCACACTAATTCTAATCACTTTTTTTCTCAGCAAAGTATAAGGCTGGAAAATCATAAAATTTATTAAGAAAGAGGTAAAGATGCACTATGCTGGGGCTTATAAAACCATAGAATCAACAACTTCTTCTAAAACTGGAATGCTTACTCAAATTTCCAAAGACCTTACATAGTCATCAACACATTCTAATTTGAATATTAAAGTACTGTAGGTGCATTATCATAACAACCAGAACTCACCTGTGCTGTTCCTTGAGCAATCGAGCATCTTGTCTCATCTCTGTTTTAGGCAAAGACGACAGTAGGGCATCTATTTTCATAATCAAATCACTGCCACTATATTAAATGAGAAAAGTATAATTTGTTTTTCACTAGAAAAGGTGTAAAGCATTTTAATGTATGGCTTTCTACATAAGAGATATTTATAAAGCCCACATCCCAAACCTGGACTCTTTAAAATGATTATAACCTCGAGATCTGTAGCTCTGAGTAAAACCCCTAGCGTCTCAATACCCAAGAACTGTTACTGCCTTAGAGGTTGTGAACTGTGCAATTACAAAAACAAATGACAAAGAATTAGCAGAATTACCATTCGGCCTCACAGTTTGCATGTTACGTTCTACTGACATTTATAGCTCTTTAATCCTTTTTTGTTTCCCTCCCATTTTTTTCCTTTTGTGACAACACCAAGGAATAGACATAAATTAAGAAGTCTCAGGTTTGCTTGGCCACATTTTTTTAAATTTTTTTTTATTTCTTACTGGGATTTCCTTAGAAACATTAGCAGTTCTATTTCAGTTTCACTAAGTCTTAATATTTCATTAAATATATTTCATCTCCCATTACTTATTTCCTTGGCAGTTCTACCTCTTCTTGATTTTTTTTTTCTGGTTGTTATTCTCTCAGTTGTGCCAGTCCTTCCAGATAACAGAAATGATAGTCAGACACAGAAAGTCAATAGGTAGTGTAAAATACAACACAATTTTGGTCTCTTCTTTGTACACAAACTGAATTTTTATAGACTAAAAGCTGACTAGAACTCATTTTTGCACTTCTTCAATTAATAGATGTACAAACGCTGTCTGGCAGGGTGTCAGAGCATCACATCTGCCCGTGCACCTATAGGCTCCTTTTTCAACGACTCCCAAAGACAACGCACTTTCTGACTTCAAATATCAAGTCTTACTTTAAATATCAATTCTCAGGTATTACTGTGGTTTTAAGATGTGATGGATTTCTTCAAGCTTACTGTTACTCTTTATAATTAACAACAGCTAGCAGGAATTGCGAAGTTAGCCGTACTCATCTCCTGGTTTTAAGTACAGTGAAAGTAGATAAAGCATTTGGAGTAATTTAGCAGAGCTGCACCCGTGCCACGCAGCAAGCTGGAGAGGACATGGCTCTTTGGACGTGCAGTGATCTCTTTGGCTTCAGTCACATCACACGTGTGACTGACACTAAAAGTGTGCATGTCTCTTGAATAACACATGAGGCTCTCTTTCTGCTCTGTGTTGTAATGACGAGGTACCAAAGAGGCCATCAGTACTATGGTAAATGACGTGTGCAGTTGAAATCCAACATATACAGTTTCACAGAATCACAGAATCGTTGAGGCTGGAAAAGACCTCTGAGATCATCAAGTCCAGCCTATGACCCAACAGCACCACATCAGCCAGACCACGGCACTAAGTGCCACATCCAGCCTCTCCTTAAACACCTCCAGGGACGGTGACTCCCCCACTTCCCTGGGCACTGCATCCCAATGCCTGAGCACCCTCTCCGTGAGGAAGGGCTTCCCCAGATCCAACCCAAACTTCTCCTGATGCACTTTCAGGCCGTGCCCTCTCGTCCTGTCACTGGTTTCCCGGGAGAAGAGCCCGACCCCCACCTGACTACACCCTCCCTTCAGGCAGTTGTAAAGAGTGATAAGGTCCCCCCTGAGTCTCCTCCAGGCTAAACAGCCCCAGCTCCCTCAGCCTCTCCTCACAGGACTTTCCCTCTAGTTCCTTCACCAGCCTCATTGCTCTGTATATATACAGTGGACAATTATGTTAAAGAGCATAATTAGCCAAGCATAAAGGTGATGCAAAATTTAGCAGATGTGCCATTTCTTCTAGAAAATAGGGCAAGGGTTTGAGTAGGTAAGTGTACCACGTCAGGCGAGGAAATGCTAAAAAGGAAATGAGGGACAGTTAAACCTGTCTACGCAGAAGTACCCAGACATTAAGTAAGTCAATAGCAAATATATAGCATGCAAACAACACTTTTAAGTGCGTACAGAGTGTGTATATCTATATTTATGAGTAAATAGTTTGAAGAACACAATGACTATATATTTGAACTTTGTTCATATTTCCCATGCAAAAGGACCATTAATTTGTCACAGGCAATGAACAAGGCAGTGTATCAGAAAGCCTCAAAATGCAAAAAATATTTACCTTCTACTACTGTTTCCCATCTCTTTGACAATAGCTTTAATCTTCTCTGCTGAAGTACTGTATGTTATTTTTTCCAACAAATTAAAGTCTTCTGCATAGAATTCGTTTTCATCTAAAGGACCCAGTACCTTTGAGAAAAAAATGCTACTAAGTACAAAATGTCTCAATAAAGTTCTTCTGAAAGCAAAAATACACTAATATTTTAAATGAATGCACAATATTCCACATGCAACCCCCCGCCCTATATACATCCATATTATTAACTATATAGTTACTAAACTGTAGAATAACTATGCAGGATTAGGTTTTCACAGTTATGTAATTGGAGTTAATAATCAATCACAGAGAACTGCTGTAATGGAAATATCCATTGTATTTTTTCATTATACATACTTACCTAAAGGCACACAATAATTAGAAATAGCAAATCTAAATTCAATAAATGTTAAGTACATTATTTTAAACTGAAATACAAATTACTATCTGCCTACTGCACTCTTTAGTTCTTTAATGCTGTGAACACAATCTTAACTTCAAGGCTTCTCGGATGAAGCAGAAAGGATAGAAAGGAAGAAAAGAGTACAGGATAAGAAATGCAGGATATCTAAAGACAAGAAACAGAACTACTATGAGGGGTTTTTTTTTGGTGTCTGAAAGAAAAGAAAGTGTTTTGAAGGCTCAGGAAATAGCTTTGAGGATGTCTACCAGTCTAAACTGACGCAAGTCAATTTTAAGAGTCTACAGGGCTACCAGGATTTAAAATGTCATGATGTAATTCGGTACTGAATGACTCTCTCCTAAAAACTCAACTCCTTCCTAGAATCACACAGAATCACAGAATGTTAGAGGTTGGAAGGGACCTCAAAATATCAAACCCCCTGCCAGAGCAAGATCACCGAGAGTAGGTCCACAACCTCCCTGGGCAGCCTGTGCCAGTGCTCTGTCACCCTCACAGTGAAAAAGTTTCTTTCTAATGTTTTTGTGGAACCTCCTATGCTGCAGCTTGCACCCACTGCCCCCTGTCCTATCATGCGACAACCCTGAGAAAAGACTGGCTCCGTCCTCCTGACACTCACCTTTTATATATTTGTAAACATTAATGAGGTCACCCCTCAGCCTCCTCTTCTCCAAGCTAAAGAGACCCAGCTCCTTCAGCCTTTCCTCATAAGGGAGATGTTCCACTCCCTTCATCATCTTTGTGGCTCTGCGCTGGACTCTCTCAAGCAGTTCCCTGTCTCTCTTAAGCTGAGGGGCCCAGAACTGGATGCAATATTCCAGATGTGGCCTCAACAGGGCAGAGTAGAGACGAAGGACAACCCCTCTCGTCCTACTTGCTACTCCCCTTCTAATACACCCCAGGATGCCATTGGCCTTCTTGGCCACGAGGGCACATTGCTGGCTCATGGTCATCCTGCTGTTCACCAGAACCCCCAGGTCCCTTTCCCCTGTGCTGCTCTCCAGCAGGGCAGTCCCCAACCTGTACTGGTACCCCAGGTGTCCTTGTTGAACTTCATCAGATTTCTCCCCGCCCAGCCCTCCAGCCTGTCCAGGTCTCTCTGAATGGCAGCACAGCCTTCTGGTGTGTCAGCCACTCCTCCCAGTTTCGTGTCATCAGCAAACTTGCTGACGGTGCACTCTGTTCCCTCATCCAGGTCACTGATGAATATATTATATAGAAATGAGAGGTTATCTAACAATATTCCACTTTTACATAGTTTTATTAATATTAATGACGCATGAGAGATAAAATCATAGTGTGGTTATGAAATACCACACTACTTTTGTAGAAGTCACAATTAAAAACCCAAATTTGTTCATAACCCCAAAGCTTTAGTGCTGAAATAGTAAGGATAGGAATGAAGGATACTCCAAGACTTTAAAAAATAATCTTTTAAAGTGAAAACACTCTTTCTGAAAAATAGAATTATCAAATTTAACCAAGTATTTTTAAAAAAATGTATTTCCTCCAAATGTAAAATATGACATTATTTGAGCTTTTTTAGGCATGGAAAATAATAATAAGCATTTATAGTATAACATTGCCTATGCAGATATAGAGGTTAACATAAAAAAGCCAATGCAATTCTCTTGTGCTTCATCAACAAAACTGCTTTCTGTTTTAGTTGTATCTTAGAAGCCATTTAGGATGCACAAAAGTAACTAATAACAGAATTGAAAGAGTTTCCCACAATGAGATGCCAAAATAGTATCTCCACTTCTTTTTAATCGTGAAGCAATAAATAGAAAATAGAAAAGAGTCAAGTCAAAGAGTAGTTTGAATAAATTGTATTTATACTGTAAGGTATTGACTGTCATTAACAAGTACTAAATACTGAAGCCAATATTGCATTTCTTAATCACAGTTCATCTATAGTCACACTGTAATTAAGGCTTTTGATTTCAGGATATACACACAAGAAATTGAAACAGCAAAACTACTATACTTTTACTTGAAAATTAAGAATTAAGACTATAGAACAATTTAATATTTACAAAAAACGGGAGTGTAGAGCTTGAAGTACTACCCTAGTCAATGTAATTTATTTTTTATTATACCTGCAGTAGTTTATCCTATCTCAAATGTGTAAAACATAGAGGTATTTCAGGATCAAAAATTTATTCTAAAGTATCATTAGTAATGCATAAAATATTAACCTATTCAGAGAATTTTTTTCTGATTAACTCTTAACTAGCTGTGGGAATGGCATGCACACACAGTAGCATCAATGGAACGGAGCTAACAGAGAAAAACAAAATAAAAACCAAGGCAAATATTCATACCATTGTCTAATAACAAGATGAAAAAGAGGGAAAGCAATATAATGCATTTTCTTTAGCTTGGAACTAAGGTTCCATGAGGCAAAAAACCCCCTAACAATAAGATTGAGCAACAGCTTAATTTCTTGCTTACCCTGCCATTGCACATAACAGCCATTTGCCCAGGAAGCAGCTTAAGAACCTCCTGGCAGAACATCTGGTGGGTTTTAATCAAATCCAGTCCTAAAGTGTTGTACTTCTTCTCAAAAGTGTCACCATCCATTCCCTAAAGCGAAGGTAAAGCATGAGAAGTTGGAATGATTCAGCAAAAGTGAATCTAGTAACAGCTGATGTAATCACAGGTTTTCTTCAGGTTATGTGGTAACCAGGAATCCAAAGGAAACGAGAACCCCCTCAGCTTTGGTATGAGTCCACGGCTGCCGGTGTGGAGCCCAGGTCTCCCAACCAGCTCGTGTGCAGGTTTACCCTCAGGCAACTGCGAGTAACTGTGAGAGGGAAGCTCCACGTGAGGTCAAGCACTTTTTCTACGATCCAGCGCACAGCTGGATCTGAAAAATAACAGTGTCTATTAACAACTGAACTGTATTCTCACTTCTAGAAAAAGATACATAAAAAAAAATCCATAATACTCTAAAAACCTGACAGTCAATTTAATGTGGTGACTGGATACAGACTAAACATGTTTTGGGGAAGCTAATGTTGCCCAGTAAGACTCAGAAGAAGTCAATGTTGATAGTGGGGAAAAAAAATGCCGGAACTTTGCCATGCTCACAATGGCACTGTGCCTCACTTGACAAAATTATCCTGCTGTTTTAAACTCTACTGATGAGTATTTCTTCATTAGAAATATACAGACCAAACAAATAGACTCATTGAGACACAGTTAATATAACCAAGGAAATTAGTAACATGCACACACTGCTCAATTAGCTCTCTTTACAACTTTCAGAATCTATTAGACGATGCAATAGGAGCATGACCCAAATCAGCTAATTAATTTTCCGATACGGTACCAGAGAGTTCTCTTCATCTTCCAAGTCTTCCTATTTAAAAATACTACAGTTTTCAGCTCCTTCTGAAACACGAACTGTAGCTTGCAGCTGTTACTTGATAATTAAGCTCCACTCTATATCCGAACTTTGAAATCAGCAACATTTGTATTTTAAAGCAATGAATTCACATAGAAACACACCTTAAGTATACAATGCTCATTAGCCTCAACCACTACAGCTACAGCCTGTGCCCATTACTGCTCACAAACACATCCACAAGGTAAAAACAGTTACTCCAAAGTCTTAATTCTTGACAAATATTAATAATGTAATTTTAATTAAGAGAGCTACAAAAAATTTTAAAACATCAACAATTTCAAATGAAACTATTTTGGTCTCAATAATCCTATACCTGTACTCCGTATTTTGAAGTACTCTCATATTTTCTTCCTTTACTTCAAAGAAATTTTCTATTTTTCCATTACATAAAACTTGTTAAAAATCAAAATCTGCTCGAGCAACTGTATAAGAGTTATGAACTTCATGGCGTTTGGTCAAACTCTTTTACTCTCAACTCATCTCCTTACAATAAGACATATATAAAACGCAAAAGAAAGTAGTGTAACTTAGTTTGCACTCACTGGGATGAGGAATTGAGTCATTTTAGCTCCAGCAGCAAGGGATTTTGCTGTCTCTTCCTTACTGAGTTTACTTAGGAAGCTTTTTAAGTTGCTGTTGTTTTGGGTCAGAAAAGCAGCCAAAATTCCTCTTGCAACAGCAGTGTTATCTTCCTCTATTTTTGATGAAGGATTGTGCAAAATCCCAATTCGTGTATGACTGCTTGTTTTCTGCAAAGAAAAGTACAGAATAATGCACAATTTTACAGTTCCATCTGCTGTCACCTGGTGTATTCATATCAATTATAACCCTGTGAAATGCCCTGAAGTATTTAATTTTTTGCAGCTATTTGTCTTTAGAAAACATACATCGGTGCTTAATTCAGAAGTAGAAGTAAAAATGTTACTAGTAAGGATTTACTTATTTTGTAATGCATATTTTAAATGGAAGGAGTTTTTTTGTATGGAGTGATTGCCTTTCAGAATTTTTAGCAGTGTATTTTTAACAAAGCAAATACACAAGTGCTCATTTAGACTTCAGAACTGGTTTTGTAGATGCTTTTCTATTCTTCAAAAACTATCATACTACGCATAAAATAAATACAAGAAAATTTATCCACTTATCACTTTAATCAGCAGGAAAATGTTTCACTTGCTGAAAGCAATGATGCCACTTCTGTTTTACTAGGGAGAGTGATGATTCTCACGTAGGATCAAATAAGCAACACTTATCAAAAAAAGGTAAATAAACTATTGCAGGAAAGAATATGAAAATACAGAATTAAAACACTAGTTTTCAACATATTTAAACTGCAAACTTTAAACTACAGTCCTTGAGGAAAGTTCTGTTAAAACACTTCTTTGAAAAGCTTGAAAATGTGTACTTCAAAATGTTCCTGAGAAGCATGCTCTCGCTGGAAAAGAAAACAGAATTACAGAATCACGGGATGGTTGGGGTTGGAAGGGACCTTGAAATATCATCTATTCCAACCCCTGCCAGAGCAGGATCCCCTGGGGCAGCCACACAGGAACGCATCCAGGCAGGTTTTGAAAGTCTCCAGAGAAGGAGACTCCACAGCCTCTCTGGGCAGCCTGTGCCAGTGCTCTGTCACCCTCACAGTAAAGAAGTATTTCCTTATATTTAAGTTGAACCTCCTGTTTTCCAGTTTGTGACCACTGCCTCTTGTCCTGTCACTGGGCACCACTGAGAAGAGGATGGTGCCATACTAGGCTAGAGTAGGAGACACATGACAAGCCAATCAAGAGTTAATTTCTTATTCTCCACTACTTCACAGAATCACAGAATGTTAGAGGTTGGAAGGGACCTCAAAGATCATCTAGTCCAACCCCCCTGCCAGAGCAGGATCACCTGGGGCAGCCACACAGGAACGCGTCCAGGTGGGTTCTGAATGTCTTCAGAGAAGGAGACTCCACAACCTCCCTGGGCAGCCTGTGCCAGTGCTCTGTCACCCTCACAGTGAAAAAGTTTTTTCTAATGTTTTTGTGGAACCTCCTATGTTCCAGCTTGCATCCATTGCCCCTTGTCCTGTCACTGGGTGTCTCTGAAAAGAGCCTGGCACCATCCTCCTGACACTCCCTCTTGACATATTTATAAACATGAATGAGGTCACCCCTCAGCCTCCTCTTCTCCAAGCTAAAGAGACCCAGCTCCTTCAGCCTTTCCTCATAAGAGAGATGTTCCACTCCATCATCTTTATGGCTCTGTGCTGGACTCTCTTAAGCAGTTCTCTGTCTCTCTTGAGCTGAAGGGCCCAGAACTGGACACAATATTCCAGATGTGGCCTTACCAGGGCAGAGTAGAGGGGCAGGAAGACCTCTCCCGACCAACTTGATACTCCCCTTGTAATACACCCCAGGATGCCATTGGCCTTCTTGGCCACAAGGGCACAGTGCTGGCTCATGGTCATCCTGCTGTCCACTAGAACCCCCAGGTCCCTCTCCCCTGCTCTGCTCTCCAGCAGGGCAGTCCCCAACCTATACTGGCACATGGGGTTATTCTTTCTCAAGCACAAAACCCTACACTTGCCCTTGTTGAACCGCTTGTGCTTGTGAGGCTGCACTGGGACTGCTGTGCCTGGCTTTGGTCCCCACAGTGCAGTAAGGATGCCGAGATGCTGGAGAGGCTTCAGCAAAGGGCTACTGAGATGGTCAGAGCCTGTGAGGAGGCACTGAAGAAGTTGGGCTCTCTTGGTCTCGAAAGGAAGAGGCTACAGAGAACCCTAACAGCAACCAACAGCTACTGAAGGGGGGAGTGAAAAACACGACAGGGCCAGTTCTCCTTCGTAGCAGTAAATAGCGTAAAAAAGGGTAATGATCACAAATTATGTCCTGGTAGGAAAAAACTACACCAGGAAGGCAGTGCAATGCCAGAGCAAATTGTCAAGGGAGGAGACGGAGTCACCCTTTTGGAGCTTTTCAGGTCTCCTTCAGTCAAACAGAGCTGCCCTGTTCTAACAATGGCAATAATCCCACTTTGAGTGGGAGGCTGAGCTAGATCACCTCCAGAGGTCTCTTCTAGTTAAAATATCTCTTTTTTTTTTCCCCAAATGAAGTAAAAATACATTTTTAGTTTTCAAAACACTGTATATGAGCTGGAAGAGTTAAAAGTGAGTTCCCTTCGGTCAGTTCCCCTCCCAGATTCTTGCACACTTCTCTTCAAATGCTGATGGCAAGTCATGCACACGAGGTGCCCATGCCATTTCTGCACCTATCAAAAATTCTACTAGATCTAACCTGACAGATGAAAGGGGCTGCAAAGGAATAGAGAATTTCCACACAAATCAATGGACTTGACAAAAAGACAAAGAGTGCGGGTTTTCTTTTTTTAATGTAACTCAGAAATCACTGGGCCAAGCAGTACATGAGGTTTATCTAAATCAAATCTATGAATCCCAATGAAGATAACCAGTCAAACTGCTATTTCATAGAAGATCCAATAAAACTTACTCAGAACGGCTTTTTCTAATGTTCTTCCTGGATTCTCCTCACTAACACAGGGGGACTTCGCCCAGACTGTTCTCACTTCTCAGTTGGGATCTATGGCATATTTTTCCCACTAAAGGGGGAAAAAAAATGAAACTACAGAGGAAATACACCTGCCAAGCTTGGGTCACAGATCTAGCAGTCAGATAAATAAAATGTTTTTCTGTAACAAGGACTCGTACTGCATATTCCACTTTGCAGTTTTTTAGGCTTCTTTTTAAAATGTATTTGGTATCACAGACTCCCTGCAATGTATCAATTTCATAATTCCCTTAGGGTGGTTCCTGTTTCATTCTTGATTAGTAAATCTAGACGTTTTCCCATTTTCAGTTTAATTACTCTTCTAACCTACTCACAACTGAGGGTTTTTTTGTCATTTATAGTCACATGACAGTTGTACCCTTGAAATGCTGTTATTAATACCAAAGAACTTAAAAATAACCAAACTCAAATATACGGATGACCCTCCCAGCATATTAAAATACCAAAAAAATTCTAATCTGTCTCAGAAGCATACAAATAGTACGTGGAAAAATGGTCACTTTATGGCCAGAGCTATGCCATATGTTACAGGACAACCCTGTGTAACAGTTCGCATCAACAGGCATTATCCTAACTGCCCTGGCCCAGGTAACGTGCCAGGTTACCTTGTGGGGAAAGGTCTGCAACGGGGGAGAAAATCATCCTTTTAACGCACAGCGCTATAGCTTGTCTCCTGTGTCAAGAGTCCATGAACCAAATGACAATTTGCAGGCCTGGAAGATGCCAGTGCTGCAGGAGAGTAGAGCAAAAGGAAAGCAGAGGCTCACCAGGTGTTTCAAGGCATTAGAAAGCAGTCGTCTCCCAGATGGCTTATCAAAATCAGCAATAATCCAGAGAGTAATGGCGTATAATGCATCCTCACCTGAAAATTAAAAATAATTCTGCTTTACATTCTGGAGCATCTTCTCACGAGTAATGACTAATGAATCAATTCTGTTTGAGGTCTTGAAGTTTACGTGTATGTTTGACTGCTAACTTCAACTATAAGACTAATCTTTGCCACGTAAAAATCTTTTGCCCTCTGAACTGAAAATTCTTAGGAGGTAACTTATCATGGTGATATGTGAGAGTCAATAAAAGAGCCAATCTATTGTTGTACCACTGAAACAAGATGGTCCTAAAAATAAGCTAGTTCCAATCAACCAGAGCTGCTTTATCAGAGGTTTCTTGTGAAGATTTGATGGGGGCTGCTCACACAGCCAGAAATGAAGAGTTAAGTAGTTACAAGAATGCATGAGCTAGGCCATTCACTTCCCCTGGCAGCACAGAGAGGTTCCTTCAGTCAAAGGCAGGACAAAACTTATTGCTCCACACGAACAGGAGTATATCAAATACAGTCCAAAGAAAGTAAAATATAGGTGACTATGCAGAAATTTTCTGTTTCCTGGTCTACAGCCTCCTGTTCTTTACTTTGCTTAGAAAGGCAACGGTACATGAAAAAAATCTGTAAAATTATCTGTCGAAGACTACTAGTCTTCTCGTGTGTATCATATACCCCCTGAGAAGGTAATACGTACAGACGGGGATTTTACAAGGTTATGCTGAGATTCTAGGAAGAGGTTACTAATAAGTGTTGCTGCAGTCTAGAGAAACACATTGGGGACAGAGATTTGAAATGTAGATTCCAACTTAAAGGTTACGGGTTTTACACAAGAGATCTGAAACTTGGATATAAGCCTACAGATTGAAAGCCAATCATCATCTCACAACTAGCCAGGACATCCCTGTGGTTGTAGACAGAGGATGAAAGAGACTCAAGTAATTTTATTCTAAAGAAATTTAAGTATATTTTATTTCTTTCTGATAATGGAGTAAGTGAAAACTATGTTAAAGAAAGAAAAGCACTTTGGTAACAGAATTATTCTGTTCCTTGGCGGACTGATGTAAAGGACTGCTTGTTAAGTGATAACTCTTAGAAGTTAATGAGGTACGGATTACTGCAAAATTCCTTGCAGTATTATGCCCCCACTGCTGTAACTGTAATTTCTTCTAACTCCAAGGGAAAGCACTTGCATAATCAATAAGAATATTTTACATGAAAAAATACTTCAAATGTACAAAAAAGTGTGAGTCTTAGCCAGATAAAGTGTATGAGTGACAATCCATCAGAATATATATTTTTTCTTTTCCATAGAAAAAGCTTCATATATCAAAATATGTAACATAAATATATAACACATAACCCACACAGAAAATGAATATACCCTTTTTTGTTAAATACTTCATGTTGTCTGAAATTACAGCACTTTTATCTTGTGAGTCCAAAAAAGAGAAAGTAGAGAAGTCTTCCACATCAAATGGCACTGCGAAATGTAAAACAGAACATGTTAGACTTAGAAAAAGACAATCATAACAACAGCCAATCTGGGAAAAGGAGTTACCAGATGTGGATCTGAAATGTACGTATCTTCTTTCTGCTGCAAGTATAGTGGGGTTTGTACGGGAAACTACATTGTGCTGATCCATAAGAAAATCCATCGCATTCATGTGATCATTTAACACACCCTGTAGTAAGAGAAAAGAAAAAAAACTGTATTTTTATACGTTCAAGACAAAGATATTTGTACAACCTTTCAGGTGAGATTAAAGCTTCTACATACACCAATTTACGGACAATGTCAAGTCAAAAACCAGTATCTCAGAGTATCTGAAAGACATTTTTGCAATGAGCAGATCGTTCTCAGTTTCTGGTTGAAAAATTCCATATAATTATTATCTGCTTAGCTGATTCTTCAATCTTGTATAATCTAAATATACTATTTCAAACCGTGTAACAATGTCATTTCAGTTGCAATATTAATTTCAAGCCACCTCCTTATAAAAAAATAATACATGACACGACTCAAACAATTCACGACCAAATATTTCATCTTGCATTCATTCACAAATGTTAAACATACCATGAAGACTGCCCTCTGGAAGAAGCCGGTGGCATCAATAATCCTCTGAAGAATAACTGTCTCTAACTCTGCAGCATCCATCTCTTCTCTGTTAAAGGGCACGCCATTAAACAGAGCTTGAGGCAACGGACCCAGGCCAGTCTTTTTATAAAAGGTTGCTCCTGCCTGATCATATCAGAAATATCACAGAATTAAATAGACTGTGGCTGACTGTAGCAAAAAATGAAACTAATATCAAGAGACAGCGAACTAATCTCCAAGCACTCTTCACTGTCACACCTTCTCATGAGTAGCAGGGTCAAAACAGGAAATGTTTGGAAACCAAACAGGACACTTGGGACTCATTTCTCAAATAGAATGAGAAAAGAAATTATACATCCATATGCAGTGTTTTAAACTTCTGCTTTATCACCTTGCTAAAAAATATTATTTTATTTTGCTTAACATTCCTAACAAAAAAATATGAACAATATTGGAGAAGGACCTTAAGACAGTGATAGTTTCAGGTAGATCAACCTAGACCTGCTCCCCCCAAACCTCAAAAGACTTTTGCTTTCAGTCTCCAAGCCTGATTTGAGAAGAATGAACAACAGGCTCATTTTTTCTTCAAACAGAGAAAATTCAGTGAGACAAATAGAAACAAAAACGTAAGTAATTTCCCTTTCCCATAGTGCATCCTCTTGTTTCCTTTAAGTGTTACTTTCTACAAACTCTATGGTAGTGTCTGTGCGCCCGTCCTTCTGTGAGGGCACTGTCTCCTTCCTGATCTCCACCACAGTTCCCGCTTGTACAGGGGGCTTCCTCCTGGCACCTGTCGATTTTTCTTCCGTTACCGTTCCCTATGGGAGGCTTTTCTCCCACCAAAGTGTACCCAGCTGTTTCCAGGGCACATTCAAACTGCCCTTCTATATGAAGCCTCCATGCAATTCAGTGAGAAACAAGCAGAGTAAGTCAGGCAGCACCTTTTTTTGTTTTTTTTTCTGGCTGCCCAGATGCACCTTTTTAAAGGAACATAATATACATTCTATAACAAAATTTAAAAGTAAACAAAACGGATGGTGTGTGTCAGGAACATGAGATATAGAGGTGACACAGCTGAAAAACACATGAAGGAAAATGGTATTTTTATAAATATTTTAGCAGAAAATCGTTTACATAATCAATTATAGATAAAAATGTCCTCTCTACAGCCTTTTAATCAAAATCCATAGCTGTTTTTCCAAAGGAAATTATAACCAGAGAGCACAATCCAAAGAAACAATGGTCTGCCCAAAAGACAGGCTTCAGTTCCTCACCCAGCAGACACAGCTAAACAATTTCTGCAGTTCAAGAGAGGCCTCTTCACATGCTTAATAGAAAAAAAGAAAATTTGTACTCCTGAATGCAGCAGGTAATAGTAAAATTTAATATAATCATAGAATCGTTTAGATTGGAAAAGACCTTTAAGATCATTGAGTCCAATCGTTAACGTAGCGATGCCAGGTCCACCACTAAACCATGTCCCTAAGCACCACATCTGCGTGTCTTTTAAATGCCTCCAGGGATGGGGACCATCCGTAACACAGAAATCCTTTCAGTGTTTCTGAGAATGACTGAATGATGGCTGAATTAAAATTTGACTCAAAGATATCATATTTGCTTGCTTTAACATTCAGCTCGGGTAGTGAGGTGGACTGTGAACTGGCTAAGGGGAAGAAGACAAAGAGTTGTGGTCAATGGGGCGGAGTCTGGTTGGAGACCTGTATCCAGTGGAGTGCCTCAAGGGTCGGTACTGGGACCAGTATTATTCAATATATTCATCGATGACTTGGATGAGGGACTAGAGAGTACTATCAGCAAGTTTGCTGATGACACCAAGCTGGGAGGAGTGGCTGACACGCCAGAAGGCTGTGCTGCCATCCAGCGAGACCTGGACAGGCTGGAGCATTGGGCGGGGAAAAATTTAATGAAATATAACAAGGGTAAATGTAGACTCTTGCATCTGGGTAGGAACAACCCCAGGTTCCAGTATAGGTTGGGCAATGACTTCTTAGAGAGCAGTGTAGGGGAAAGGGACCTGGGAGTCTTGGTGGACAGCAGGATGACCATGAGCCAGCACTGTGCCCTTGTGGCCAGGAAGGCCAATGGCATCCTGGGGTGTATTAGAAGGGGGGTGGTTAGTAGGTCGAGAGAGGTTCTCCTTCCCCTCTACTCTGCCCTGGTGAGACCCCATCTGGAATACTGTGTCCAGTTCTGGGCCCCTCAGTTCAAGAAAGACAGGGAAGTGCTGGAGAGAGTCCAGCACAGGGCAACTAGGATGATTAAGGGAGTGGAGCATCTCCCTTATGAGAAAAGACTGAAGGAGCTGGGGCTCTTTAGTTTGGAGAAGAGGAGGCTGAGGGGTGACCTCATTAATGTTTACAAATATATCAAGGGTGAGTGTCACGAGGATGGAGCCAGGCTCTTCTCGGTGACAACCACTGATAGGACAAGGGGTAATGGGCTGAAACTGGAACATAAGAGGTTCCGCTTAAACTCGAGAAGAAACTTCTTCTCAGTGAGGGTGACAGAGCCCTGGAACAGGCTGCCCAGAGAGGCTGTGGAGTCTCCTTCTCTGGAGACATTCAAGACCTGCCTGGACACGTTCCTATGGGGCATAGTCTAGGCATTCCTGCTCTGGCAGGGGGATTGGACTTGATGATCTTTCGAGGTCCCTTCCAATCCCTAACATTCTATGATTCTATGATTCTATGAAATGCAATAAATTATGTACTGCTGAATTTCTTTCCACTTTGCTCTCAACGTACCTTCCTCCCTTCATCGTATTCTGAATGAACATCTAGTATACTCTGAACATCAGCATGTGGGTATTCGCTTCGAAGAACAGCTTTCACATGATTTACTGTTAGAACATTTCCATCTTTCACTTCATGGTACATCTGTAAAATTTTTAACAGAAATAAATGAACAAAAATGTAATACATTGTTGATCATAATCTAGTGAAACAAATAAAAAGCAAACAATAAAGTAAGTATCTTTTTATAGTGCTCTAGTATATTTTATTTGTGTTTACTTCTACATTGTCTTTATTGCATTTTTCATAGTGCTTTAGTATCATCATTGCACTTACACACAATTTTTCATCAGAGCACTGTTCTGACTAATCTGTTGTTATACCTTTAGTCTAAATCTGACATGGGAAAGGAAATACATTTTTGTGAGAAGAATGTGAAAGTCCACTGATTAAGGAAGGAATCTAAATCTTTTCTATAAACTACCTAACCATTGGTAGTTACCTGGATCTATATAGGATGAAGCCAAGCCTGAATCACTCAGTGATACTTTTCCCTACAGCAATAATTTTTCCTTACCAATGCTATTTTATTTCATAGCATAAGATGGTTTCACTTTCACCAAATATACAAAAGAAATTTGAAGTGAATATTATTCAATCCATTTCTTTTCAAATTATGAACAATACATTTCTCTCTATAGCACTCCATAAATCAAACTTGTATTTTATTGATTCTATTTTTGTTCCCTTTTAATTACATTTATCATCCCGTGCTTTGTATATTATGAAACAAAGTAAACAGAGGAACTCAACATTTTCAAAAGCACACTCTAAATTGGTATTTTGTGATCTGGTCATGGATAACAGTCACACATGTACACCAGCTCCTAGGATTTGTGTGTTTCTATTTTTCTTCCAAGGTACTCCTAGCTAAATTCCTTTCATCTTAAGCTCTCCAAGTTTCTACGCACTGAACAAAACAATAGAAATCAAAAGTAAGAAAAAATGTTAGCTATTGATATTATATTCTCTGATATAATTTTGCCTGCAGAGTCTTCACACAGACCGCTCACTTTACTTCCCTCCATTCATATCTCATCTCTGAAATTCCTGTCTTTACATGAACCTGTATTCTCTTACACGGGATACATGTTTCATTTATTAAGCTGCAAGTCTGAAATAGTTATGTTTTCTACACCCATGAACAACTCAAGCATGACCAAAAAAGAACTTATTTTACTCTGCTTCACCTTCTACACTAGAGAAAATCCACAGGATTTTCAAAACTTACAGAACTGCGAAAGTGGTATTAAAATGCCTGTACTCCAAGAGATACAGAACACAAAGACAGGCACATCACATTAACACAGATAACACAGAATAATTTCTGACACAAAAATACTAAGAGCTGTAAGGCATGCATCTACCTTTTTACATTCTTGAAGAAAGCCTGTAGACAGATAAAATGACAAAAGCAAGTTGGTTTCCAGAGAAGGAAAGCATTTATGAAAATCATTCTATAGCATATTAATGCTATGTATGTTTTTAATACTTGCATGCAAAGTAAATGCAAATGTATCACATTGTCACAAGGTAGCAAAATCCTAACTGTATAGAAAAGTAGTAAGTTTAAAAAAAAAAAAAGTGATTTCTTGTGAAAGAACTAACATTAGTTATTGAGGTAAAGGCTTGAAAGGTGTCAGATTCCTCTGCAATGTAATTAAAAGTTCTCCAGAGAGCTATTCCAGCATCTTCATTTCCATCAATTTCTTCTTTTGTACTTAGAATGAAAACAAATCCAATTCTACAAACAAACAAAAAGACGTCAATAGATCTCGAGACAACATCAGGTTCACACATTCCAATACTGACAAAGAAGAACAAGATGTTTGCATTCAAGAATTCTGTCCAGCGTGTATCTCGGTGGTGCTGCTGTGACTGTGCGTGGTGACACAGAGGATACCAGCTCTGCAGTCTTCACCAGATCTCCTAGATTATGCTTAGGTTACCAACCACGTCCTGATTTTGGATGTTTTTTCTACCACTCAAAGCTGACAGTAATTAAGATTTCTGTAAATCATTAGGATTTACTTACAGCCCTGTCCCTCCTTACCTACCTGAAGGCTGTCACGTTCTTTATATTCCTTACATTTGCATGGCTTGAGTATTTGTTTCAGTCTGCCCAATATCTGTCTTTTATTTTTACGAAACATGTGAAATGTGTGTCTCCAGTAGTTGCATGTAGACACGTTGGGTTTTAACATCCTGTTATCAATATACATCATTCTTACTAGCCCTTCTCTTACCTTTTTTTTTTTTTTTTAAATTTCTCTGGTCATTCAATTTCGATTCACACCGATTTTAATATATATTCTACAATTCCCTACATTTCCATTAAATGGAAAAGCCTTAGAAATATGAGGTTTGAGGGGAAAAAAGGCCCAGAAAACTCCTAGAGAAATGTATTTTTTATACTGTTTTCAAGAAAAAAAAACCACCAAAACCAGCTTGATCAGGCCATACAATCCTTAGAGCGTAAAGCATAACGGAGATCTGGTGTTCTACAATAGCAGGAGAATTTCAAACCTAACAGTCACTTGTTTGCCTACACAAAACGTTTTGATTAAATTGAGCATCATCAGTTACACACTTAACTCATGAAGATGTCACTGAAAGGTTTGACACATGCTCCAAAAAATCCAGAAGTCCAAGATATTGATGTGAAGATCCTGTTTCTCCAGGGAACTAAGGCTTTGAGCAACGAGACAAACTGGTGAAACAAACTGCAGAGAGTGGCACAATCCCTAAAGCACCAAGTCCTTCACAGACTGAAGACCCAGGAGGGTTAAACGGAAGATATTTCAAGTTATATTCCCTGCTGAGAATACATTAGGACCGTTTTGGTCTTTTCTAAACTACTGGAAAGGACTTCTGATCATTACAGTCAGCTCCATGTCTTAGCTGATTTAGGAAAAGGCCAAGAAAGATCCTTCCGCTGAGTCTTAAGTACAACAGGGCATGTGTACATCCATAGCTAGAACATGCGGATTCCTAGGAGGAGGAATACACGCTTATTCATGAAGACAGCTGCCTGCGTTAAGAGATGAAGACTAGGAAGGTGGATTCTGCCAGTCACCTGGAATTTTGTGAGCGCAAAGCCATCAGAACGCTTCTAAGGATTTCCAAGCCTTCTACTGTGTGATATCAATAAATTTTCTCAGAAGAATAGATGGCCTCCCCTCCACCCCCTGCCCTGAGACATGAAGCCTGCTTGTAAAAGGGGAGAAAGGAATAGGAAGAAGATAGCCCAAACCAGATGGTTTTATGGATCAGAAATGAACAACAGGGTACAAAAAAGCTCCTCCATGAAAAATCCCTACAGAAGCAGCTATTCAACTTTTTGGCAAACCTACAGGTTTGGATCCCTACAGGATCCAAACCCACTTAATAATGGATTAAATAGTCACAGCCACCTATGAAATAGAGCTATATAAGCTGCTGCCTATTCCTGACTGCACACACGACAGCACTGGGCGACGTTCGATACACAGCAGTCAGTCAAAAATGATGCCAGCTATCAAAAGGAGGCGAACTGTAAGACAGAACAAGGGATTTACAGTCTTTCTAAAGGAGTTATCACAGAGACTTAAAGCTTGCCTCTGCTAACAAAACGCTGCACATCTTGCAAATATTTCCACAAAGTGTAGAGCTCCAGCAGAGCTGCTACAAGAATGTGATTTCATGATTTCGCTATACATGAGAGCTACTACGTGCCAATGACAATCTGCAGTGCTGAGCTTCATGTTTGCAAGTGGTAATTCAAAGAGTTGATTTAGGAAGTCAGCTTTTTATTTGGATAGCCACCTCACATTAAATATTTTTAAACTATTAAAACAAAATCTCTCATATCAGTATAAAATTGTTCAGTTAGATGTTCAGGACATAATCAGGCATGCATCAAAAGATGATAATTGGTTTAGACTCAGACAACTGATTTTTAGAAATTCAAAACTTGGTAAGGATAATCTCACTTTGGTCTTTAAATATTTACGTAAAAACAAAATTAGGTGAAAGAACTCAACTCAAAAATGCCCCCAGATCATGTTTTACTTACAGAATATTTTACTTAGAATGCAACTTCACATGGCCATGCAGTGGGACTATTTGAGAAGATAATTTTTATCAGACTTTTGCAGTTCACTTTCCACATGCTCAGGTATGTTCTCACTTGCAACCTATTCACTTAAGAGTAAGTAATACCCTAGGAGTCTTACCACAAGTGGGTAACTAATGTGTCTTAGGAGAACGTTGTCACATTCGACTTCATTTGAATTCACATCTTTGCCTAGCACAATCGAAGACGAAAAAGAAAACAGGAAGGTAACCTTCTTCTAACATTTTTCTTCAAGACTCTCAGTTTTCCTTACCTAAGTGGTACATTATGATGATAGAATAATTCTGCCAGTTTCATATAATCACCCGTGTTTTCTTGGATAGGATCAACAAAAAGTACCTAAGAAGAGAAAACATTTTACAGCTACATTTATTCTTAATGTGCTTTAAAGTTTTCTCAAGACATAAAAGCAAAGGTAAGAAAACAAATTTCCAAAGGAGCTGTGTGCCCTAACTGTTTTCAATTTCCCAGAGCATTCATTGCAAAAAAACCATTAAGAGCATAAATGAAAATAACTTCAGAATTAATGAATTTGGACCAAATAGTGAAAATAGGATTTAATTGTTTATGGAAAGTCAAACCAAGTGATATCACTACTCTCCTTTGAAGAGTCTCTGCCAATACTTTTTTATTAATGAGCCTGATATTTAATTACAAAGGATCTAATGATGATTTTTCTATGACTTCTTTCAACTAACTCCCCTGCTGCGAAAACCAAACTAAAATAAATACATAGAACATATTGACTTAAAGTTTTAATTAAAAAATGGAGCATTGGGAAAAATTTTTCCTTCCTGTCTCACATATCTTTGTATTCACTCTTCCACTTAGTGTAGCTTAAAGTGTAAAATCAGAGTTTTCAGGCATGTACAGAATCTAAAACTGGAATCCATCTGCATAGGTAGATTATCCTTATGTAGATTTAATTATGACATTGGTACGTCTTTTATTCAGCTTTGCACTGTAACTCCCCTAAAATTTATTATAATTTTGCTAGATTAGCCGAAATAATAGGATAATTAGCAGAATAATTTTAATAATTTTGAACACTCCCTCCTTCTGAGATTACAGTTCAACAATATGTTGTAGATTTCTATAATATAGCTCTTACATACATCTATGCCAATATTTAACTTTGAATACATAATGCAATCTACATATTATACGCGTCTTATGCTTCATTATAAACATACACTTTTTAATTACACATTGCTTGTGCCTCGATTGTCATTTTATATACTGAACTTCACATCACTTGGAGTGACTACATCAGTGGACAAGGGAAGAGCTACGGATGTCATCTCTCTGGACTCCTGTAAGGCCTTTGACACTGCCTCCCTCCACAACATCCTTCTCTCTGATTTGAAGAGAGATGGAACTGATGGACGGACTGTTCAGTAGACATGGAATTGGCTGGACGGTCAGACCCAGCGGGTAGTGGTCAACAGCTCGATGTCTTGATGGAGATCACTGACAAATCATGTTCCTTAGGGGTGCATACTGGGACCAGTAGTGTCTTCTGCAGTGGCACAGGCAGTGGGATTAAGTGCACCCTCAGCAAATTTGCAGATGACACCAAGCTGAGTGGAGTGCTTGACATGTCTGAGGGACAAGACGTCATTCAGAGGGACCTGAACGAGCTTGAGAAGCAGGACTCTGTCTGTGAACCTCACAAGGTTCAATAAGGCCAAGCACAAGGTCCTGTACCTGTGCCAAGGAAATCTCTGGTATCAAATCAAACGAGAGCAGCCCTGCAGAGAAAGACTTGGGAGTGTTGGTGGATAAAAAGTTGGACATGAGCCAGCAATGTGAGCTCGCAGCTCAGAAAGCCAACCACATCCTGGGCTGCATCAAAACAAGCGTAGTCAGCAGGTAAAGAGAGGTTATTCTGCCCCTTTACTCCACTCTGGTGAAACCCCACCTGCAGTGCTGTGTTGAGCTTTGGAGTCCTCAGCACAAAAAAAGACATGGACCTGCTGGAGTGGGTCCAGAAGAGGGCAGCAAAAACAATCAGAGGGACGGAACAACTGCCCTATGAAGAAAGGCTGAGAGGGCTGGGGTTGTTCAGCCTGAGGAAGAGAAGGCTCCAGGAAGACTCTTATTGTGGCCTTTCAACATTTAGGAAAGCATTGTGCTGGGTTTGCCTGGCCAGATTTCAGTGGTGGGTGGTTGTAGGGGCAGCTTCTGCAAGAACCTGCTAGAAGTTTCCCCTAAGTCTGATAGAGCCAATGCCATCTGGCTCTAAAGATGGACCCACCACTGGCCAAGGCTGAGTCCAGCAATGACAACAGGAGAGGAACGCCTCTGTGAAAATATACTTAAGAAGCAGGGGAAAAAGAACTGTGCCACACAACAACTGGCAGAGAGAGAGAGAGAGGAGTGAGAATCTGTGAAGACACTGAGGTCAGTGAAGAAGGGGCGGGAGGAGGCTGTGCTCCAGGTGCTGGAGCAGAGAGTCTCTCACGTCATGGTGAAGACCATGGTGAAGCAGGTTGTCCCCCTGCAGCCCATGGAGGTGATGGGGTGTAGGTGTCCACCTGCGGCCCATGGAGGACCCCATGCTGGAGCAGGTGGATGCCTGAAGGGGGCTGTGGCCCCAGGAGAAGCCTGCGCTGGAGCAGGCTGCTGCCAGCGCCTGTAGCCCATGGAAGAGAGAGAAGCCCATGCTGGAGCAGACTGGCTGGCAGGACATTTGTGACACCACAGGGGACTTGCACTGCAGCAGTTTCCCCTGAAGGACTGCACTCCATGGAGAGACTCAAGTTGGGGCAGTTTGTTAAGAACTGTTTCTTGTGAATGACTCACACTGGAGTAAGTGTGTGGAGATTGTCTCCCATGAGAGGGACTTCACAGTGGCGCAGGAGAAGACTGAGGAGTCCTCCCTCAGAAGAAGAATAAGCAGTGGGGACAACATCGGATGAACTGACTCCAACCCCCATTCTCTGTCCCCGTGTCACTCAGGGGGAGGAGGTAGATAAAGTTGGGATTGGTATTAAGCCTGGGAAGAAAGGAGGGGTGGAGAGGTGTTATGTTTAAGACCTGTCTTTATTTCTCATTATTCTCCTCTGAATTTTGTTTTAATAAATTTAACTTATTTCCCAAAAACTGAGTCTGTTTTGCCCGGGAAGGTAGATGTGGCTGATCTCTCTGTCCTTAAACCATGGGCCCTTTGTTATATTTTCTTCCCTGTGTAGCTGAGAAGGGGGAGTGATAAAGCGGCTGTGTGGGGACCTGGCTGTCAGCCAGGGTCAAACCACTACAGTACTTTACCAGCAGTAGTGACACTGTAGTGACAGAACAACACGTAATAATTTTAAACTAAGAAAAGGTAGATTTAGACTGAATATGAAGAAATGATGGTTGTGAGACACCACAGGTACCACAGGGGAACAGGCTGCCCAGATAAGTTGCGGATGGCCCACAACCTTTAAAGGTCCCTTCCAACACAAACCATTCTATGATTCTACAATTCACACAATTACCTTTCCTAATTTAAATTTCAATTTAAATCAGCAATAGCTGTTTCCTTAACTTACTAAGTGATACAGAACACTATGTACAAAGGAAAGGCCATATAATTTAATACTTCTGTATCTCAGTTCACCGTCTCTAAAACGAGGACAGTTATCACTACTTCCATTAAGTAGAGTACTATGAAGAATATTCATAAACTGCATATTTGTAAACTGAGGAAGTGTGGTCTGGATGACCAAGTAGTGAGGTGGGTCGAGGACTGGTTGAAGGGAAGAAGTCAATGGGGCAGAGTCTAGATGGAGGCCTGCGTCTAGTGGGGTCCCTCAGGGGTCAGTGCTTGGGCCAGTGCTTTTTAATATACTCAACAATGACCTGGATGAGGGATTAGAGAGCACTGTCAGCAAGTTTGCTGAAGACACAAAACTGGGAGGAGTGGTTGACACACCAGAAGGCTGTGCTGCCATTCAAACAGGTTGGAGGGCTGGCAGGGAGAAACCTTAGGAGTTCAACAAGAGCAAGTGTAGCGTTTGGCACTTGGGAAAGAAAAACCTCATGTGCCAATATAGGTTGGGCACCGACCTCCTGGAGAGCAGCGCAGGGGAAAGGGACCTGGGGGTGCTGGTGGACAGCAGGATGACCATGAGCCAGCAATGTGCCCTCGTGGCCAAGAAGGCCAATGGCATCCTGGGGTGTATTAGAAGGGGAGTAGCAAGTAGGTCAAGAGAGGTCCTCCTGTCCCTCTACTCTGCCCTGGTGAGGCCACATCTGGAATATTGTGTCCAGTTCTGGGCCCCTCAGTTCAAGAAGGACAGGGAGCTGCCTGAGAGAGTCCAGCGCAGAGCCACAAAGATGGTGAAGGGAGTGGAGCATCTCCCTTATGAGGAAAGGTTGAAGGAGCTGGGGCTCTTTAGCTTGGAGAAGAGGAGGCTGAGGGGTGACCTCATGAATGTTTATAAATATGTCAAGGGCGAGTGTCAGGAGGATGGAGCCAGGCTCTTTTCAGCAATGTCCAATGACAGGACAAGAGGCAATGGATACAAGCTGGAACATAGGAGGTTCCACAAAAATATTAGAAAAAACTTTTTCACTGTGAGGGTGACAGAGCACCGGAACAGGCTGCCCAGGGAGGTTGTGGAGTCTCCTTCTCTGGAGACATTCAAAACCCGCCTGGACGCGTTCCTGTGTGTCCTACCGTAGGTGATCCTGCTCTGGTAGGGGGGATGGACTAGATCATCTTTCGAGGTCCCTTCCAACCCCTGACATTCTGTGATTCTGTGATTCATTGGTAGTAATGAATTATCTATATGTAGCATGGAAAGGAACAGAAAAGGTCCTCACAAAACTGTGCCCAAGTCCACTTCTGGAAATCAAGCCTAATAATCACATATGACAAAAGGATTTTCCCTATAAGCAGGTCCACAAAAAAAACCTGACATTCCAACATATAAGAATGAATACAGCATGTATGTTTTTTAATAAATTGTCTGTCCACATATTAGTACATACACTACGCAAACAAATTAAGTTCTCCAAACTTACCAAATTATATAAATTGCGTCTAATCTGCTGTATAACTCCGGGAAATGCGGGTTTTAGCAGTTCCTGATAGCTTGCAGGCCATGTGCTATAGCTGTGATCCTGTTCTATATTATTAATCCACTATACCAAAAAAGGTAGGCATTTAAAAAACACAAATTAAACATCAAGTAAAAGATGTATGCACAAATAAAGGTATTTTAAAACACATGGAGAGACTGGAAACAGTAAAAGGTCTTACCTTCTTTTTTGAAATAGTAACACAAAATAGTTTCTAAAACAAATATTTTTTTATTTTTCAAAAGCAAAAAAGATGATTTGCACTCTGTATCAGGATGTGAATAAAACCATTTTTTCAAGTGTTAAAACTACTCTCACAATACAGCGGTCGTATCACACAGATGTGTGTGTGACACGGTATAACAATCTCATAAGACAAACAGGCAGCAGCACTTTAGATCTTAGAACAGCTAACTGATACGTGGCCAATTCATTCTCCTGCTGTTTTCTGTGCAAGCTTAGACACGGGTGATACACAGCAAACAAGAGTGACACACAGTTTTTTCAGGCAAAGAAAATTAGCATTTTAGTGCTTTTTCCACTAGCATATAACCTTGTAATAAAAACTATAAATTTTGAAGATGGGAAAAAAGCAGTCATTGGACAATTAGAAACAAAAATATTTAAGTTGTCCAAAAATTACTTTTACTTGTAACGCACTTTTAGTAGTCTTGCATAATACAAAGATATTATGCAGCTAGATTAATTGCTGTAAAGCCAAGTTCTATAGTTATGAGCATGCAATTACTCTTAGATGCATTCTTTTCTTTTAAACATTCTACATCTTACAATTTAAATAAGGTACAGGCTAGAGAAAATCACTCCTAAAATACTGAAGATATATCACCTTCCAAAATATTTAAACTGCTTATCAATACATGGTCTTATGCCTAGTATTTCAATTACACTATAAAAAGGACAGACTGTCTCATATATAATATCAAATATGTAATATTTAAATAAATGTTTTATTACTTACTATTATTGAAGAGTGACGAATATCTAGTGCATAATTGTCATCGGTAGGATGTATATGCAACCTCATAAATTTACTCAGGGTCTCTTCCTTGATTCCAAGTTCATGAAGGCCATGCATCACTTTTCCTTCCAGTTTAAGAGTCTCTAAGATACTTTTTCAGGAAGACAAAATGCATAATGTGTACACAGAACTCTCACCATGACATAAAAAAAAAAATATTTCAAAGACTGTTAACATAAGGACTATTTTCAGTATTAAAATAACTTTTATATTCTCCTGCAGTCAAATGTTTAAAATAAAATCAATTAATAACACTATAAGTCTCCAACTTATTTCAAAGAAGAATTATAGCAGATTATACAAGTCTTTTGCTTATTCATGTTTATTTTATATGAAGGAATTTCATCCATCTCTAGCAAGATGTGGCAGGACAGCAGAGCAGAAGGTTTCCTGCTGCACTGATCTGGCTGAGGCAGAAACTCAAGTGGGGGGTACCCTAAAAGGAAGTTTTGCAAGTGTGTAGAGAGTGGGCAGCAAGTGATGGAGATGCAGGTGAGCTCCAAGCCTGCATGACAGCAGAACCCTGAAAAGAGCACAGAGGAAACACATCGCTACACCTCTAAAAGACAGCTCTTTCCCAGAATATCCACAGGACTTCAGAACATCTGTTGCAATCTGAAAATTCAATATGGGAAGGGGAACAAACCTGAAGTACTCAGCAGCAGAACACAGCAGGCAAGATTTTACACATGCCTTTATTTCTAACTTCCTTCATTTTGAGTTCTAAAGGTTTCTTCTAAAATATACTGAAATGGAACCTAGCACTAGCATTAAAAAGCACTATTAATATTTGCTTTGTTACCAGAAAAGATGCAAGTGGCTCACCAAGTCACCTTCAATCATTTATCATCAGTCCTGGCTAACTGGGAAGGTCCCAGTGGAATGGAGGTTAGCAAACATGATGAGAAGGGCTGTAAGGAGAATCCAGGAACTACCGGTCTGTCAGTCTGCCCTTGGTGCCAGGGAAGCTGATGGAGCAGATCACCGTGAGGGCCATCACGAGGCACATACAGGACAACAGGTGATCAGGTCCAGTCAGCCTGGGTTTACGAAAGATCTATCTTGACTTACCTGATCTCCTTCTACCACTTAGTGGATGTGGGAAAGGCTGTGAACGTTGTCCACCTGGACTTTACAAAAGCCTTTGACACCATTTCCCACAGCATTCTCCTGGAGAAACGGGCTGCCCACGGCTTGGACGGGCACACATTTCACTAGGTGAAAATCTGGCTGGATGGTTGGGCCCAAAGGTTGGTGGTGAATGGAGTTAAATCCAGTTGCACCAGGGGTGGTTTAGGCTGGATATTAGGTTTAAGTTCTTCACTGAAAGGGTTGTCAAACATTGGAACAGGCTGCCCAGGGAAATGATCAAGTCACCATCGCTGGAGGTATTCAAAAGATGTGCAGACATGGTGCTTCGAGACATGTTTTAGTGGTGGACTTGGTAGTCCCAGGTTAATGGTTGGACTTGATAATCTTAAGGGTCTTTTCCAATCTAATCGACTCTATGTTTCTTTGACTCCGCCTCAAAACTCTGGCTGAGAAAATGTTAAGCATAAATGCTAAACCAAAGAAAGCTTAAAAATCTCCACAGAGGAGAAAAGGAGACATTCTGAATCAAAACCCTGAAAATAAGAACTTGTAGACTTTGACAAATCATAGCAACATGAAAAAACCCCCTCAGCCTTAGCAACAGTAGATGCTACTGACAGTTTGCAGACCACCAAAGATGATCTCAAGTAGTGTCCTGCTGTTGCCAACGCACAGAAGAAAGCAAGGGAAAATGTTTCCAGTTGAAGTGCTTGCATGCAAGAGGCAAGGCACACCCAAAATAATTATACTTTAGTTACACAAATCGGGAAAACATTTCTTACACCAAAAAGCACATTACTTTGGCATTAACAGAACTTATTGTAAAAGGTGGCCAGACAGAGACTCACAAGCATGTCAAAAATAATCCTGAGTGTTGTGTATCTAAATTTCATAGCTACAAATTTTTTAATTTTTAAGAAATAGGGATGTGAAAGCAATTAATTTGCTTTTTATGAAGTGCTTTCTCCCCTTTTTATACAAAGCATTTTCAAATTTATTTTACATGGTGAGTCGTAAAATTGTAAGCAAATTAGAAAATATATTCCAAGGGAAAATGCAGTTTTCAGCTACTTACAGAATGTTCATATTCAAAGCAAACCCACAGTATCCTCTCTACTGCAGTACTTCCTAGACCCCAAAATGCAACAGATGGGATTATCTATCACCATGATCACAACTTCTCCAGCACTGCTAGTGATTCTGTAATATTCAAACAAAATGTACCATCTTACCTAAAAGGATCGTGAACATCCAGGTCAATATGAAGGCCATTTAGAAATAAACGTGCTTCTCCAGGTTGGATCCCAAGTACGTCATGAAAATGCTAAAAAGTAAAAAAGTACTGCTAACTTATTTAGGTACATGCCAACAGTAACACACACACATCTATATAAAACCAGAACTTTAATTCTGCAAAAGAGACATATCAAATCTCTTCCACATTTCTTCTTTTATCTGAGTGTTGTTTGTAAAAATATTGACAACATATTTTCTACAAGTGCTATTTAACACACTTTCAACGTGCAAATACAAACAAAAAGAGCTGATAATTCCCCACCACAAACAACCTACAGTTTCCCTAACTGGACAAGGTTGAGACGGACACATTCTCAGTGTCTACCAACAGAAAGTCAAAATACACACACATACAGAAATATGGCTTGTAAGTTTTTGAAAAATTACTCCTATATATCCATTCAGCGAAGGGAGACCTTACATGCGTCCTTCAGGCCTCCACTGGAAACTAGCTTTCTCAATTCCTTAACATCTTTCACAATTCCAAATATCATGTAGTAGCAATTGTTACAGGGAATTAGGAAAGATAGACTAGAAATGTAACAATCTTATCTAACAAAGGGACTTTGGAAAAAACACGGATCCGAAAGGGATAGTGTAGCACAGGATCACAGAATGTCAGGGGTTGGAAGGGACTTCAAAAGATCATCTAGTCCAGCCCCCCTGGCAGAGCAGGACCACCTACAGTAGAGCACACAGGAACGTGTCCAGGCGGGTTTTGAATGTCTCCAGAGAAGGAGACTCCACAACCTCCCTGGGCAGCCTGTGCCAGTGCTCTGTCACCCTCACAGTGAAAAAGTTTTTTCTAATACTTTTATGGAATCAAAATTATTGATGTGTAGCACATCCTTGCTTTGAAAAGAAGAGTCCACAATAGCTGAATGCAAGAGGAAGAAGGTATTTAGGGGGTAAAGTACATCTTTCATTTCAGAGAACTGTGAGACACCACACTGGTCAACCTGTGGCGCCTGTAGCAAGATTCAGAAACAGGAGCAACAGTAGCAGTTTATTCCAACTGACCTCACAAGGAGTAGACTTCCCAATCTGTCTTAATTCCCAACATAGGAATGGAAAGCACAAAAATATGCAGAAATAAAAGCAGGCTGAGAAAAATATATAATTGTTTTTCCCATTAGCTCCCACTTGCTGAACAAAATAAGTGTGAACAAACAGAGCGCTTTGAACAAAAGCACGCTTAAAGCAAGTGATTCAGGCTGTGTATATTATTCCATTTACAAGCCCGTCACTGAACAAATGAAAGAAAAAATGAGACAATGTTGAAACTGATATTATTCCCTTAAAATAGTGTCGTTACTTTCACACAGTTACATGTAAGCAAACTCAAAGCTAACTGGTTTGTGGTATTCTAAGTGCAACTCCACATAAATGAGACAACAGTGCACTTGAAGCTGCTTGTAACCCAACAGATCAGCGTATTACTCATCAGTCACTGAAAAGGCACCATATTTCTTTGTGTACAGAAACATTTTCACAACCCAAAGCAGAATGGAAATATGTAATGACACCCAATATCAATGTATGAAAGGCAAGGCTCTCCATGAAGGAAAAATGCAGCTGTTATAAGCCTGAGCTTAACACAGAAAGAATTTTTATGAAGGTCCAAACCCCATCCTTGATCTTGAAAAACAGCTTTGGAAATTGGTAAATTTAATTTATTCCAACGCGTAACCTGAACTTTTGTGGTTTCTTCTCTTTTTTTTTTTTTGTATGCAGATTTACAAAACTAGTAATTACTTATGCTTGTTATTAAGTATCTAAATACAGCTATTCAAACTCAGATATAATGTCAAGAATATAGTAGATTTTAGAGGGAAATAACTCAGAAATAACTAGAAAGCCTTTTAAAAAAAAATTGTTAGCTATTATGTTTCATGCAAATTTTAGTAGGCCCCTAAAAATGGATGCCAGTAGGCCTTTCAAAAATGAGGACCATAAACGGTAACCATAAACTTACTTTCTTCCCAATGTTATACTCATTTAAATTAGAGAAACAGGTGGGGTTTAGTATGTCCAAAAACTTGGTACAGAAGAGGAAGGACTTCTATCTTCTTTATAACTATCTGCTGCTTTGGATTACTCTGGCCCAAATGCAGGATTTCATATTTATTTTTGCTAAACATCACACAAACATTAAAACAAAAAATAAACGTAGCGGCTGGTGTCTCTCATATTTTTCCTACCCTAGTTTCACACAGAAGTACACATCCTCCCAAGGTCTCACTCTGCACATTCATTCTAAGCAGCCCGGATTCATAGATGCCTGACACTGACAGGTGCGCTTGCAATAGGTGAAATTTTTGATAATTTTATATTGATTCTGAGACACAAACAAAATGGGCAGAAGGAACAAAAGAAAACAGCCAGCACATGGTGATGAGAATCCTCTACACAAGGCAGAGAAGCACCCAAATTCCGGTATACCCGGAATTTTTCTGCAGTTAGCAAAGCCACCTTGGATTAATTTTAATACCAGTGTTGTGCCACCAAGTACTGTGACTGCATAAAAATTGCCCTTAGTGCCACTGGACCCCAACAGTGAACATTAAATATTAAGTGGATCATAGTCTCAAGAAATGTTACCAGCATCCTTCAGGGCTCTTGTGCAAATCTTGTGAGATCAGCTAGAACAGGCCCTCCCCACACAGCACAGAAATCAGCATTTAGGAGAAGAGATCTCTTACCAGTAAGCTTTTAGCAGTGCTCATTCCCATAAGCCCTGATACTCGTGTAAACACATATAGTGATAAAGACTGCAACTAGCTGATGTAGATCAGAAAAATCCTAATGTGAACTAAAATCAATGCGCGAACAATGGAAAAGCTATCAGCCACTGCGTACTGAAATAGGAGTCCAAAAATTTTTCAAGTCACAGGAATCAGAGCTGAGACTTGTTACACAATTTTGATGTTGGGCATTTGACTGTTCAGAAGAGCATCCATCTGTTATTACAACTTCAATGAAAGGAGAATTTAGGCATTCAAGACTAGAATCTAACACTGATAATATAGCATTTTCTTGCTCAACTGTCAGCAAATTATTGCACTGGAAGTTGAGAGATGTGTCTAATCAAATTTTATTTTTCCTTTTATCCATAGAAGTTCTTTGCCTATTTCTATTGTCATTTAACCCGAGCCTCAACTAGGCACCACGTGGTTGCTTGCTCACTACCTCCCACCCCTCTGGCGGGATGGGGAGAAGAATCAATAAAAAAGTAAAACTTGTGGGCTGCGATAGAAACGGTTTAATAGCTGAAATAAAACAAAGCAATAAACCCTCCAAAATTGTTACTACTAATTATTATTTTTAATAATAATACAAAAAAGCAAGATAACAAAAAGAACGAGAAATAAAATACAAGAAATTCAACCCCCCTGCCATGGGCAGGGACATCTCCCACTAGATCAGGCTGCTCAGAGCCCCATCCAGCCTGGCCTTAAAAACTTCCAGAGATGGGGCTTCCACCACCTCTCTGGGCAACCTGTGCCAGTGTCTCACCGCCCTCGTGGGGAAGAACTTCTTCCTAATGTCCAATCTGAACTGACCCATCTCCAGCTTTAATTCATTCCCTCTAGTCCTGTCACTACCCGACGTCCTAAAAAGCCCCTCACCAGCTTTCTTGTAGGCCCCCTTATAAGATACTGGAAGGCCACAATAAGGTCTCCTTGGAGCCGCCTTTTCTGCAGACTGAACAGCCCCAACTCTCTCTGTATTTATAGGAGAGGTACTCCAGCCCTAGGTCCCACCCAACCCTGACAGTTCTATGATTCTATGAATGATGCACAATGCAATTGCTCACCACCCACTGATTGATGCCTGAGCAGCAATCACCCCACTGGCCACCTCCCACCAGTTTACATACTGGGCATGATGCCCTATGGTATGGAATATCCCTTTGGCTAGTTCTGGTCAGCTGTCCTGGCCATATTCCCTCCCAGCTTCTTGTGTACAGGAAACTGAAAAATCCATAACTTAGGATAAGCTCTACGCAGCAACAACTGAAACATGAGAGAGTTATCAACATTGTTCTCATATTAAATCCAAAATACAGCACTGCACCAGCAACTAGGAAGAAAATTAACTCCATCCCAGACAAAACCAGGCCAATTTCTTACCTAGGTATCAATTCATTACACTTAAATCATCACACACCTTGCAGCTTTTAATACCTTTACTTCCTCCCATGGCATTTCCTATTCAACTTTCATTATCTTGAGAGGGAATCATCCGGTTACACACAGCAGGAGACCATCTCTCTCCTGCTGCTAGATGGATGTACTGCAGCTCAAGAATGCATATGCCAATTTCTTGTGTTCCAGCAGCAGTGTCCAGGAAGTTTCCCTACTTTTGTTCAACGGATTTTAGCTTTCAGCTGCCTAAAGGCCAGTAGCCTCAGGCAGGATGTAGTATGAAATCTAAACTTAAGTCTGAAAAGCACCTAAGGTCCTCTTAGAGTTAATGTATTTAATACAGTCTACGGACTCACAGGAGTGATCCAGCTGACATCCAAATGTCATTTAAGACACAGTGAGGTTTCGGGTTAACTTCTCTTGGCCTGGAAAGTTCAAGTCAAATGGAAGGGACGGATAACCCAACGGTCACATCCACCAGACCTGTGTGGCTATTTTGGATAGCCCATGGCATCTCAAACGAAGTTCAGAAATCCAGGTTTAGGCAACCCAGTTATGCCCCACAAAGCAACCACTGAGTGAGCTACATTGCTTTTTGTGTCCATTGACGACATCTTCATTGTCCTAACAGAAGTTTAGATACCCACAGAGATGTGCCTAGATGCAGGTATCTTCATTTCAAACCAAATCTTGGTTTTCCTAATCCTTATGCTTAGTAACAATAGCTCCTTTAATTCCTGATATACTTTTAAATTTTTTTTTTCTTTTTTCATTTTGGGGTAGAGGAGTAGTTTTTCATTAAGAAGTTGAGTTTTGTGTTAATGGAGCTGCAATTGGAGAAAGACAATGAAAAGACTTCATCAAGAATCAAGGAAAATCCTGATACCACTTATACTCTAGAGAAGCTATGAACATCAGAGCTTTGTTTTGCTTTATCCCACCTATAACTCTAAAAACAACGAAATACAGGAAAATGCTATCTCAGCTGTACACAGAAAGCCATGAAGCAGGGTACAGATACTGATTTGCTCCCTTGAGCAACAACTCTGGCACTCCTTGCTAGTGCAAGAAACAAGAGGCCTGTGTGATGTCGAGCCCACTCTAAGATCTCTGCGAAAACACACGAGCCAAACAGGCCCCCTGCACACAAGAAAGCTGAAGAGCTCAGGAAGGTGAACTGCTGGGATATGTGAATTGTACTCTCAATGCACCAGTCCCACATGCAGTCATCTATGGAGAAAAAAAAAAACCTGTACAACTGTTTGCATAACTGCTTACAAGGATGTAACGTTTGAGTCTGTCACTCTGTGAGCAGAAAATGATCGAGACTGGAAAGTCTCACACTAAATTTGCAGTGTGAAGACCTCTAACACACTGATGTGAATTTTTCGCTACAATGGAGATGACAAGCTCTTTATCAGAAGGCTGCATCACTGCCAACAGGGACATTGTTTGCTTTCACCGTTTTGGAAGGTGGAAGAAACTGGAAAGGCATTCCTCTGGAGGTATTGGTTCTGGCAAAGCAAGAGGAAAATGCTAGAAAGCATACAAAGCAAAACGATATCTGGAAAAGATGCAAAAGTACAGGAGTGCCGTAAGTAAGGAACAAATCCCTTACACTACAGTGGTTGGTCAGTCTAAACGTCATACGAAAAATGTATGTCCTGAAGATCAACATTAAGGATAGTGACACCTCACGTGATACGAGGCACAAAAGATGTAGTGCACCGAGAATGAAAATAAAACCATCATCTACCATAAATGATGTTTAAAATAGCTTGCAGAGTAGTTGCATGTATGATTCTGGGGATGTGGAAAGCTCAAAGCTGACCACAATAAAAGCAGCAAGCCTAGATTCAACACCAAAGCTCTAGAAGAATTAACTGATAGTATTTTGCTTTCACAGCACACAATTTATGATTGAATATAATACTCCATGAAAATTGCTTGTCCCTGCCTAATTCCATAAAAATCAGAAGAGGGAAGAAAAAAAGTACTGAGAACAGCAGAAAGCGAAAAATTTGAACTATTTCAATATTGTTTATTTGTTCAATATTGTTCTAAACAAAGGTTGTTTAGAACAATTAGGTTTTTTTCTGATAGAAACCATGTGAAATTTGCTATGCTAATAAAAATCTCCAAAAAGCAGTAATATGACAGTAACTCAAACGTCCACTTGAAGAAATAAAACCAAACCTTCTGATTTTTTTCTATTTCATCTCGCATCTTCTTGTCTACAGGCACTCTGGTCAGCGATCTGTAAAAATAAAATATTGGCATCACTCATCCACTGCATTTCTAAAAATGCATTAAATAATGTGAAATATGTACTTCAAAAACATACTCAATCCATCATAACTGAAGAATGCTGTAATTGAGACTTGAAAAGAAGAGTAATGCTGTGTCACAATTATTTTATTTGCAAAACAAATATTTTGTTCCGTGTTACTCTAGTAAATGCTCGCTGCAAACTTATGCTAGGTTTTGCTGAAATAATATTATTAGCATTTTTTTTTCGCACTCTCAAACTTTCCACATTTTTTTTTTTCTGGAAAATAGCATGTATATTATAAAAAAAGTTGTTGGATAATCTAAATTATTACTTAAATAAACGTCATATTTGTATGTTCTAGCTTCATGTTACTAACTTCATGCTATTCAGCACTACAGCACAGACAGCCAACGACACAACTTGACATTTTGGCCAAAAGCAAAGAAAATACGCAAAGAATGAGCACACTAAAACTATCTGAGATAAGAAAAGAGATTTACAGATTGAGACGCTTTAAAATGTTTAGTGTTCACAGACAGTGAAAACTTTAATTTTTTTTTTAGTCATTCCACCTTCAGAAGATAATCCATTGGCTTGTCTTTTCTACCTTTCAAGAATGTTATGGAAGACTATTTCAACTTCGTCTGCCACAGTGTATTGTATGTGAGGTTTATAATTACCAGGCTATCATAAAATACTCCCAGTATCTCGATGTTCTAAGAAATCCTCAACCATATTAACCTAAACCTGATTCTCCCAATAAATGCCAAAAATAAATATTCTAGTTGCTTACGTAAATATTTTTTCCAAAACATGATTGCACATGCTTTAGCAAATGTGTATGGGACTTTAAGAAAAGCTGGAGTCATCCCTGAAAATTAACTAAACAAACTGAGAATGATCCTACTAAGCCAACGTCAATACTTATGGATAATAAAGCAGTTATTTAGTAATATAAATCCTCACCTCCTCCTCCCCAAGAAACTGATTTAGAATAGATCTTGCTAGTAAACAGTATGTCAGAAATAAGATATAAAATCAGTTTACTTGAAACAGATACTCAAGATATCCAGGCAATCAAAGAGACTACCTGAGAAGTGCAAACAATGTTATTTCCAAGCTTATAAATACCACACAATTCATCACAGCTAAATACCCTTTTTTCCAATCACTCTCTCTAAATATTCTGACATCTTATTTTTGTGATTGGGAATCCCTTCCGGGCCGTGGGATGAAAGGGTGACAGAAGATCAAGACAGAGCTGAATTTATGCCCTCGGTGGGCTCTCCTTGGCTCAAAGCGAGGAAGGTGTAAAATTCCAGCGGTGATGCCAAAGGCAGCGCTATAAACCAGCCAACACAGTCCAAACACACCATCAGTAGTTACTGGAGGATGAGCTTCATAACCTGCTTATTATCGTTGAGCTAATCTAAATTCTTTCCTGTAGAGCCTCTTCAGCCATACTGCCAGGTACTCCCCTATGCACACAAAGAACGTGGTAAGTATATTCTATACTGGGTAAATGTGTCCTATGCTGCACTGCTTTCCGTGTTCACTAGTTTTGGAATAAAAATTGTAGAACAGAAAGCAAGAAACTATAAACATTTTGTTGAAAAAGAAACATTGCTGATTAAGATTTAAAAAAAATAAAAGCAACTGTAAGTACAAAGAAAAGAACACCTGAAGCCAGATTTAAATCTAGAGAAATGGAGGAGAAAGATTTAGAAAAAAAAACCCTATCAAGTCAGAAGTCTTGAAAGCTGACTCTGTAGAACACTCATTTCAAGGACCTTTTACCAGCAACAGACATAACTCAGGAACACTACAGAACTTTTCTCATTAAAAGAACACTTGTGATTGATGGGAATTACTGAGATTTTACTTAGTCACCAAGCAAAACAGCCACTTAACAGGAGTCCACAGCAAGGTGGAAAATTAATGTGTGGCAATAATACTACAACTATTATTCTGACTTCATAGAGATAGTTTTAGAGAGTCCTGAAGCAAAAAATAAGTAAAAAATAATTTAGGGTGAAAAAAAAGCTCTGATTTTTATCTTGCAAAACTCAACATAAATAGCACTAGGGCCTGCACCTCTCAGAATCAATGCTTCATTCTGCACACACAGCTGATACAAACTGCACAGATATAAAGAACAACCTAAATCTTTCCAAATAGCTCAGAGCAGTAAGGCAGAAACATAAAAAATGAACATGAAAATAAAAAGGTGAAAAGGAGAAGACAAAGCTGGCCCAACATTGACAAAGGAGTAAAATACTTAGCAGCAATAGGTAAGCTTTACTGATCACTTTTTTGGTAATAAGAAAAGAAAACATTAAAGAATCATTAACCAGCTCTTTGTCTACACACAGGAGTTGATGAGGCGGGATTTTAGCAGGATTTTAAGGAGAAACTGTGATCCCCCAGAGAGACACACACTTGGCCCCCGTGGCCAAGAAGGCCAATGGCATCCTGGGGTGTATTAGAAGGGGAGTAGCAAGTAGGTCGAGAGAGGTCCTCCCGCCCCTCTACTCTGCCCTGGTGAGACCCCATCTGGAATATTGTGTCCAGTTCTGGGCCTCTCAGCTCAAGAGAGACAGGGAACTGCTTGAGAGAGTCCAGCGCAGAGCCACAAAGATGATGAAGGGAGTGGAACATCTCCCTTATGAGGAAAGGCTGAAGGAGCTGGGTCTCTTTAGCTTGGAGAAGAGGAGGCTGAGGGGTGACCTCATGAATGTTTATAAATACGTCAAGGGGGAGTGTGAGGAGGATGGAGCCAGGCTCTTTTCAGCGGTGTCCACTGACAAGACAAGGGGCAATGGGTAGAAGCTGGAACACAGGAGGTTCCATAAAAATATGAGGAAAAACTTTTTTACTGTGAGGGTGACAGAGCACTGGCACAGGCTGCCCAGGGAGGTTGTGGAATCTCCTTCTCTGGAGACATTCAAAACCCGCCTGGACTCGTTCCTGTGCCCTCTGCTGTAGGTGATCCTGCTCTGGCAGGGGGGTTGGACTAGATGGTCTTTGAGGTCCCTTCCAACCTCTAACATCCTGTGATTGTGTGATTCTGTAATTTGAGGTAACAAGGGCAAAAGCACCTGTGAAAGTGATCTGCTCATGTTGAGTTCTGCTCATTTGTTAAACTTGTTCAGAGCTTCACTAAGTTTTTTACGCACGACTCACAAAAGAGACACATTTCCCTGTCTGAAAGTAAATGGACACTATTTATCATTTGACATTATCCAGGAATGTTCTTGTATGACCTTAAGGTTATAATATTTTCTATCATATAATTTTACGCATCTTTATTCTTACCTGGAAGAACATGCAGCTATGTTGTACTGCATATCACGGGAAAAAAAGGAAACTTTTCACATGTTCATAATGTTAACATTCAGGAATGATAAATGAACAGCAAGAAATGGCATCCTAACTCTTGTTATTGCATCCTTAAGTAACAGATAATTATGATGCGTATACAACAAAACAAAATGAATTGTCAAAATGTCGCCATGACATATTTCAGTTGTTACACTGCCTACAACTGATGACATTTTGTACAATCTACCTCAGACTAACCTTTTCAACTGAAAATACCGAGACACCAAAACGCAAGTTATAAACTAGAAAATGAAAGAAATTTCCAGAGGAATGGTGTAGTCATATTCATATGACCTAAGGAATCCCTCCGATTTGAAGCAACATACAGTATTTATTTTTTATTTTCATCGCTATAGTTCTAAATTTTTTATATAGCCTTTTCAAAACAAAATTTACATAATTAAAAAGTAGTTGTTTTCATGTTTTAAACAATTATAAAATACCATCATTATAACGAGCAGTTATCTACCTAAATTGATCAAATAATTTCAATTCCTGTTTATTCTACTTGTTGTGTTTGCTAAACTAGTATTTGTGACTCAGCAGGTTAAGCAAGATTAGATTATTAAGGAAATCTATTCTGTGCACTCTTACACAACGCTCCTTTCATTTAAGTTTATTGTCAATACAGACCTACTAACTAAATTATTTACATATTTATAATCTCTCCTGTTAAAAATAACATGCTAGATTAGCATTTTAGAATAAATCATACATGACAGGAACTTTTAATAATTCTAAAGTGTTCTTACACTTTTACCAATAAAAATAAAATGTTTGGAGAGTTGGTAAATTGTGCTCTCTTGCCACAAATACATGTTGGGAGTTGTAGTGGGATGTAACAATTTAATGACTTTTTAAATCAGTGATTTAAATGTCACCTGCCATACTTCAAAATGACTTTTTCTTGTCCTTTAAAGAACAGAACTTGCCTTGCAGGTCAACATCAGGTACATTTCCACTATCTTCTAATGGAAAGCTGCATTTTCTGATTGCTGATGTAAATGCAGTCTTGTACATCACTATTTCATAATAATTACATTTCAGGCATTTTAAAAGTTCTTTTTAAAATCTTGAAATGAGATGTTACCAAGGTAATTCTTCCACTACAGTGTAGATTTTCTCCAACAGAAAATCAGAGATAACAATGAAACACTGCGATGATTAAACAAGAATTGTAAAATGTGAAAGCACACCGAGTTAAGAATCCTATTAAGCAACATATTTACTTTAGTTATTCAAGTAAATACTGCTAATATGATTAAAGAACTTTATAAAGAAAAGCAATTCTCAATTATGATACAATTGGCTTCCAGAAAGAGCAATTTTTAATATTAGTACAGAGAACAACGTTATTAATTTATTTAATATTTATGTTGATCTTTTATTAAGTAATCTCTTACGGGAGACAGATCTTCCCCAGTAAGAACATTAATACAGTGCAGCCAGGGCCCAATCTTGTCAGCAGTGTTGTGCTTAGAACCAGAGTGGGTGGATCTCCTACAAAATTTATTAATAGAATTTTGCCTCTTCCTGCTGTGAACAGATGTGCTATTAATTCAACACAATTTTCCACCTGGGAAAATATCATTCCGGTAAGAGCTGGGAGGACTGGGCATTCCACCATAAGTGCCCGAAGGGTTAGGATGCCTTCATGGCATCTCTTGCATCAGACAGGAAACATTTAAGAGACTAATCATGAATTCTCCCAGGAGTTATTTTCTACTCAATGAAATTTCCTGAAATTCTTCTAGTAAGGTGTAAAATATGAGTATCTGACAGCAGGATTTGGATATAAATCTGTATTACATTAAACTCAAATGCAAATGTAAAAACAGTATTTGAAAAGCAAGCTTAAGTATCATACCTGGCTCTTATTGGGAAGTTCTGAGCTATGTCTTTCATTACCTTTAAAGCATCATAAACAGGGGTAGACATAATTCGAGTAGCTGCTTGAAAACTAAGATCTGGGGAAAAAAAAAAAAAAAAAAAAAGAAAAATCACTGGAAACACCACTCTCAATCAATATTGCCTACAATCAGGGAACTGTTTCATGCACACATTCTCTCTATTAACGTTTTTTATGCTTCATTTATACATTTTAGAAGATTATGAAGTCACATTACTAAGGTCGAAAAGACGGGCATTTAAAAGTTGGAAATACCAAAATCAGGCTTTCCTACAGAATTCTGCTCAGCCATCTTGAGCACACACATGTAATTTCTAAGTTTACAAAAACACACTGAAAAAAACCAGAGAATTCATCATGTGCTACTATGTCAGTGTCACAAGTCTACCACGCTCAACATACAGACAACCATAATAGCAGTAAAGAATAAGATCTTTCCGGCTCCAGGACTTCACAAGATTCTCAGAGAACAGATATATTAAACGTAGAAGGCTGCACTGAGCATGTGAGGTGTACAATTTTTAGGAGTAGCAGTAATTTCACAGGAAAAGAAAATGCAGACTCATGAAAGAAAGGGCAATGCACTATCCAGTTTCAGTTCTCCATAGTGTCTAGCATGATTTTTAAAGGGATTTCATTTTCCTCTATATGATTTTTCTCAGAACGAAGTACATTTTTATATATCAAGAAGTCATAATTTGCTTGCCGATCCCATGGAAAAACGGCGATGGAATTCAGTCAGCCTTCTCTGGTGCCAAACCTGTGTGTGAGAAATCTTGGCACATAAGATCAAGGGAAATCCAATTCTGGTGCCACAGAATCACAGAATGTCAGGGGTTGGAAGGGACCTCGAAAGATCACCTAGTTTAACCCCCCTGTCAGAGCAAGATCACCTACAGGAGGTCACACAGGAAGGCATCCAGGCGGGTTTTGAATGTCTCCAGGGAAGGAGACTCCACAACCTCCTTGGGCAGCCTGTGCCAGTGCTCTGTCACCCTCACAGTGAAAAAGTTTTTTCTAATATTTTTATGGAACCTCCTATGTTCCAGCTTGTATCCATTGCCTCTTGTCCTGTCATTGGACGTCACTGAGAAGAGCCTGGCTCCATCCTCCTGACACTCCCCCTTGACATATTTATAAACATTAATGAGGTCACCCCTCAGCCTCCTCTTCTCCAAGCTAAAGAGACCCAGTTCCTTCAGCCTTTCCACATAAGGGAGATGTTCCACTCCATCATCTTTGTGGCTCTGCATTGGACTCTCTCAAGCAGCTCCCTGTCCTTCTTGAACTGAGGGGCCCAGAACTGGACAAAATATTCCAGATGTGGCCTCAACCAGGGCAGAGTAAAGGGGCAGGAGGACCCCTGTCGATCTACTAGCCACACTGCCTCACCCCCACCCCGACAGGGTGTGGCAATAATATACCAGGTGCTTCCATGTACTTTGAAGGCAGTCTGCCTAACTACTTCAGGGCAATGACGCTTTTACCCCATACTCTGCTAGTTAAGACATTTGAGCAGAAACTGAAGGCCTTGGGTTATTCAGTTCATGGAAAGATGATGCCACATATAGTAAAAACTGCCAGGCAGGAAATCATAGAGGATGCTGCCTAGCAGAATTTTGCACCATCTTTCTGAAGCAATTGGGAATTTAAAAAAAAAAAAAAAGGTTGGGGAAAAGTAAATAGAATACATTCCTAGGTTAGCCTAATGAGGTACGCCTTCGCTGGAAAAAAATGTGTCTGAGAGGTGGAATATTATCTTGGTATTTCTTAATACTTTTAACAAAAAGGATAGAGAGATCACCGTTTTCAAAAAGAATATGTCAGATCCCTTTCAACAGCCACATAAGCTGTGATCAGGTGAAGCAGTATTCAACTGCTGCTGTTACATAGATAGTGACACCTTACCTCTCGTGCCCTTAGGGCATACACTTAAAATTCTTCATAAATTGTTAATAATTTCTATTTTATGCTGAACAGATAGAGTACGAATATTCAAATCCCACTGAGGCAAAGTGACACGTCTTTTTACCTTCTTGGTTATCTCTGGTCAGGGGCTGTCACTTTCTGACCTCCCCTTGTGGCACCCTAACACAGCTCAGAGAGCAGCCTAGTGCACCTTGGGGAAAAGACTATCTCGAGCTTAAAGGAGATCTCCGAGCATGCTTGGAAATCTAATGAGCACCAGAGATCAAGACGCTGTTCACACAGATAAAAGAATGAGTTATTAAAGGAACCGGTACTCCGTGCATCATTTTTCACTATGAATAGTAAACCTAATTACTCACCTGAAACACAAAGGCTCTTGAAAGGTAACTCTTTAGAGTCATTTACAAATAGAAGTGTGCCCTGTAGCTGAAGGAGTTTTGGTTAAATTTAGTTATTTTTTTTCCCTTGGAAGCTAATTAGAGAAAATCAGAAAGCAGCTGAAGCATTAACTCAGCCACTATAATTAGAATGAACTAGAAAAAGCAACCAGTCACGTCAGGAGTAAGAGCACTGAAACAACTGCGCCACACCAAGAGGAAGACCCGCTGTCCAAAAAGGCCCTGAATGTACTTAGCACAAGCCAGCATCAGTCTTCCTGGCACTGAGCAAACAGCATCCCAGTGCTGAGCTACTTGCAACACCATATGAACTGGTTGCCTGGGGAGCAGCGCCAACTGGACGTTGTATTTATAAAGCCACGCCACCACAGAGAAGACCACCACTCAATAGAGACCTTGTACTGGCTTTTGAAGATTGTCACTAAGAGGATCAAAGTTTCACAGTTGCTTCTGCTTAAACATCGACAGAGTGGTAGTTGGTGATATAAGAAAAAAAATAGAATCTTTATTTGCACAGTAGATTTCTCAGGAGAACTGAAACGCAATGTTTTTCAATTTTTTTAAACTTTAGACTAAGATAAATCCTGCAGCCCGAGGGGAGTTCATTGATAAAAGACTGTGAGTGAACTACAATTATCTCAAGTAGCTTGTGTCAGACTGAATACTGCGAGCAAGCTCCATAACAGTCAAGGTCCCAAAAGGAAACTGAAGTTCCAATGATTGCTCAGTCTCCTTCTTTGCACTAGTATAAAGGCAGATGGGTTTTGATGAGGTTGTCCTCTAAAACAGAAAAACTTAAGAGGCAAAGATTAGTTGCCTAAAATTAAGGATCATGACATTTTAGGAGCCTATTTCAGAGTGCTTTATAATTCCATTCAAGCTACAGAATGTCCTGCATGTCATGAACACAGAAGCTGTTCAGTAATCAACTTCTACATATTTGTTCTCCTCTTCCACAGGAAGGCTTTTAAAAGCATGTTCTTCCATTTGATGTTATATTAAAAAATATTTATCAGTGTGAACTCCACTACACTGACAAAAGTTATAAAATATATAAATTAAACTGTCTTAAATTGTATTTTGTTCTGACTCAATAGTCATGTCAAAATGATACTTTTTTGCCTGACCTCTCAAAAAAATATGTGAAACTAAAGTTAACATGCAAGACAACACATCAAGCAGAAAACCAGGCAATATAACCTCTGCCTTTAAAATCAGTAAAGCTAGTTATGATTTTCCATCTTAGAAAATTACTTTAATGCTCCTTTAATTTCTAGCATATAATACTAGGACATGAAACCAACACAGTCTTTTTAAATACTGGGTATAATACTGCCTTTTTATGAAACCATATGTCTCTTTTTAAAAGAAGCTTTTATCATAATGATGGTACATAAAAATAACAAAAGAAAAATCAAACAGAGTACTGAAAAATGCAGCACATACCCTGTAGCTCCCAGACCTTCAGTGGTTCCATGTTGTTAGTAGTTTCAATTAGATGTTTTTTAAACTCTTTCAGATTATTTTTCAGATCAGGATGCATCTGCCTACAATGAAACATAGGGTTTTTTTAAAAAGGCAAAATCAATGATATCCATCAATGCCCACTTTTATCTACAGTCCTGCTCATAGCTAATACTGTGTCTTTAGGGCAACAAGCAAGGATTTGGGGTGAGAAGATGTGATTTCTGAGGACTAAAAGCCGGTTAATGACAAGAAAGAGTTCAATTATTTTGTAGCAGTCTTATCTCAAACTCTATTACATAGATTTTGATGGAATAAATGAACTCAAGGATTAAATAGTATTAATACACGATAAAGGTAACTGTATCATTAGTTTAATGAAGCATAATGTATACTTATATGTACTGTAGATTTACTCTAACTCTACAGAGCATTTGTTCTATTACCTACAAAAGAAATAAGCAAGACAATGTTGAGAGCATCTTTTATAAATTACCATCATTGACAAAATCAAACAATTGAGCACACAAATCACTAGTGAGACCTGAAGAATACGGTGCCCAAAAGCTTGGCAGTTTTTTCTGAAAACATAATTGGGCTAAGTTTTGAGGACAAAGGCTTCAGCGTTCTAAAACCACCCTCAGACTTGCAATATAGATCTAGGAATGTCAAACACAGTTTGAACTCTTAGAAATTCCTCTATGAAGCAGCAAAATCTTGATGAGTTTTGAGCTCTTTGATTGCTGCTTTTACTGATTTCTTTGCAAATTTACCCTGACTAATTTTTTTCCCCTGTTCAGACCATCGACTCTTCTGTGAATAAAAGACAACTGACAAGTAAGACCCAACCACAAGTTACAACCAAGATCTACTATTGATGCTTGGTCCCTCATATCTCTTGTCCACTTGTGCTACAGCCAGTGCAGGCACATAATCAAAAGCACATAAAGTCAGCTGAAAAAAGAGACCCTTCTCTGGATATATATCATGGTGTGGGTTTGAATCGTGTTAATTTGCACAATCAAACAGTTCTAAGATTTTATGTCTTCTGCTTACATTTGTAAGTACTTCACATCAAACTATAACCTTTGCCATGACTACAACCGAGGGACAATTTACAGATGACTGAAACACCTCTTCCGTCTCCAGTATGAAAATGAGAAGGAAAAAAATCTGTCTGGAAACAATGTCAAAAAGCCTGAGCAATTACCTGACAGATTCACAAATTAGTCACAGTGCAACATCAAAAAACTAAATGTAGCTAAACCCAGCACAATCCAAAACCAAAAAAAGCTTGGATAAAGATACGACATAAGTGTTTGACGTTACCTGCTGTGGAAAGTCTCTAATATACAGGTGAAACAACAAGGGAGTCTGCAGATCTCGGTGCACTTATATCTCAATGTGTTTACTTTTTAAAAGGTGGAAGTGGGATGTGCTCTCAAAAATGTTGACAGCATTAACAGCTCTGAATTCTAAGACGACTTATGGCTTGGTGAGAATATCTACAAGCAAGTTTACTTTGAGCTTTAAATAATAAGACAGAGAATGACACTAGAGAAAACCCACACTCTCAAGTGGTTTTTTGAAGGAAAAAACCCCAGGATATATGATTTACTGCATGGATCTGTTACAGGAAAAGGGAAGCACTTTTGATGACTGCAAGCATGAAATTAATCCATCAGTGGAGGACTGGAAGGAGCCCCCAACAGGGCAGCATCCAATTTGATCTAACAGATTGTAACTTGAAGATAAGAGTTTTTGCTAGAACAGAACACAAATTCAGGAAATCCAAAATAAGACGACATCTGTAATCAGCTTTTCTTCCACAAATATCATTCCTTAACTCTAAGAAATGAATGAGTATCCATCTTAAAACACTTTATGTAGCTACAACACATAGGTTTGGATTTGTTGTGCTACTATTCACATTTTGAAAAACAGCGTTTTGATTCTAATTATTTCAAACTAGAAGTAGCAGCAACAACTCACCAACATGAAAAGATGGTGTTTTAAGTTTTTTTGACTGTTGCCCAGAGGGAATTTTTTTTATTTAAAAACAGTTTACTGTACACATTCTAAGAGAATTAGAAAACTAAATGTAATAAATTGAAATGAACACAATAAACAATTGTTGCATCTTCACGTTCACAAGACATACACAAAAAATTAATCAGAATTTTCACCAGTGCAAAAAAAAAGTAATTTCCACATAAATCTCACTTATGTTCTACGTTTTGTGGGGTTTTTTTAATTGTTGGTTCAGGTTCCAGAAAAAAAAGCAGAAGTTTAATTATAACTTAAATCAACTTACTTTAATTTGCCAAAGAGAAATCCTTGGACATCAGTTTCCTCCTCATCTTCATCCTCCTCTTCTTTTGTTTCATTTGCTCCTGAACACACAGCACAGTAGACAATACAAACCAAGAAAGTTATGGATGTATTACGTTCTCATGAATTATAAACTGGTTAACAGAAACATACAATCAGAAAGCTGTCATTCTCAGGTATAATTCCAGTTACACTTATGCATTCATATTTTGGTATCAGAATGAATCACGTAACATTCAAATTAATTTTTAAATACAACTCATCCAATGGTTGCAATTTTTATATAAACGAAATTGATATGGTTAAATACTTCACTTCCCAAAAGAGCCATTTCTCTATTTGATTAAGTGGTAAGGTATAACTCTTACCAGTCAACTACTTCCAAATTCAGGCCTGAAAAGCACGAAGACTTTAAAGGGTTTGAATCCCTAGCTAGCATTTGACGTAAGTCAGAGAGGAGTTTCTTTCCCATAAAGAACTACGCTTGACATGACTCAAAAGCTATGAAACCTTAGTCTTGCCACAGAGAGTTAACTAATTTTCATCATATCCTTTAAGTGTCCATGCAAAGTAATTGTGTCAAAATGCTCCAACTATTGCTTTCTGTGGCTAGTGTCTCGTTTCAACACATAACAGACACTGGTACCAAATTCTGCGTTACAGCACGTCTTTCCTATAGAAGATTGTGAAAGTATTTCCACATAAATTCAGAAAAAACCCCAACCACCTCACCCCTGAAACACTAATGTGTTGATACTGTAGTAATGAGTGTATTAAGAGTTGCCAACAAACGTGAAATAATTGAAGAACAAAGGTTAAACCATCTTAGTCTTCCTGAAAGGAAGAAGACTAAGTTACATTTTGAAGAGCCACAGAAAACAGCAGTGAACTATGTCCTAAGCACAACTGTTTACAAATGCTTGCATATATTTTGATGTCTTAGTTCCCAATGCCTGAGACTTCCTTCTGTAAAAATGAAATTAAGTACAATCTTCAATATACTACTGACTTTACAACTGTAGATTATAACATATTTCAATAGTATCTCCAATACGATATTACAACTAAATTAGAAAACCCCACTTACCTTTAACCTGGGTGTCATCTACTGCTTTATATTCCGTGCTCTTTATTGCAAGTTCTACACCATATCCAGATAAATACATTTTCCTGGAACTTGGTTTCTGTTTGATGATATTATTTTAACAGAACAAAAAAAAAAATCTAACTTAAAGCTGTATTTATAAGAGTTTAACAATATCTAATACTGTAACTTTAAAATGTTACTACAGTCATAACTTAATCTTTCAATTTTCAATTCAAAGTACAAAATTCTACACCAAACAAACTACAACAGGCATGCAAGGCCTACAGTCCCTTGAGAAGGTGTGTAAGAGAAAGTAAGGACCTCCATTATCTCCTGCAGATCACAGAAAAGATGTGTCAAAATTGTAGTCACCTCACATAATACTAGCAGAAAGACTAAAGCAGGCAGAGCTGGTATATAATTCTTCATATCTTACAATTCACATTTCATCTGTCATTCACTTCTTTGTAATTTTGCCAGACTTTCAGCATGTTTGGAGGAAATTCTCTATTTCCGCACCAGATCAATTGTTTAAAAAAATCTGATGAAAGAGTTAATAATTTTCTGCAAGAAGGATTAAGAAAATGTATTAAACTATCATTGACAAAACCAAGCTGCTTATCAAAACCAAACAATAAGTATTTCTAATTATGGAGTGGAAGTTTCTCAGTGAATAGCGTAACTAGTCAGAGCATGCTTATTTTTGAAAATGTGCCCTAATTTGCCCAAAATGTACAAACATCCCCTTTACAAAATGCAACTTGCACATGCACAGCAGCAATTTCTTGAAAGCCTTTCGGCTTCAGCTTGCCATTTCTAAGAATCGTTCTGTATTGAGAATCCTCCACCCCACAACTGAAAACCTGGCAGGGCTGGAGTTTTTCTCTGTAGGTCTTCTAAGTAAATCTCAATGCAGGGAGAGCAAAAGCAGCCTCAGTGACACTGGCAAAAAAAAAATAAAAATGACAGCAGAAAGACTGTACCTCTTCTGCTCTCAATGCTCCCTCTTCTGGCATTTAATGTAAAAATGGAGGGAGAATCCGTCTCAGTGGGAACCAGAGAATAAGAACGGAGGGTGTGAGGAAGGAAGAAAAGGAAGAGAGGTCTGAAGAGAGAAAAAGTGCAGAAAGGAAAGACAAGACGCATTTGGAGGGGACCAGGCTGCATAAGGTGACCAGAGCAAGGAGACTGTAACTATTGAATTGAAATAAAAGTACATGAAAGAATGTAAAAGTTCAGTAAGAACTATACCTCATACAACTTAGAATTTAAGACCAGTTTCCTCAAATTCTCTATTTCATTACAGTGAACAAACAACTCAAAGCCATCTGCCAACTACAGATCTCATCTCCCTGAAATGCCTGGTCTACATAAATCACAGTAACCTCTCACTCCACCAGATTACTCTTGTATTAGCCATCGCTTAAGATGCATACTTTGAATATAAATTACAAAAGCTTTCCAATAATCAAAACCAGGGACAAAATAGTTCCATCTACTGGTATTTGTCTTGGTTTGTTTCAGGGAGAAGAGTAAGAAAAGCATTCAGAAACACGTTTAAAATACTGACACTTTGGAATGGAAGCACTGAAAAACTGGGCAATGATCTTGACTGTGATACCCCCTGCTGCTGTACTACAATGAACACGTGAGATTATACTGAGGATATATAACATTTTTAATTATTTTTCAATTTGATTTTCTATTTTACTTCTCCTTTTTCTAATTCTTACTACTCATGTGTTCAGTCTGCTGCACCAAGATGTCACCCTGGAACTTAATACAATGTACAAAACCTAGACACATAACCCAAAAAGAGGTATTTCAAGATCAGTGATGCAAAAGTGTTTGCGTGCAGGATTAGATAACATTATCATGCTTCCCCCGCTTCAAAGTTTCTATCAGGTGAATTGCTTCACCCAGATAGTTTTAAAATTAGAATATATATTGCACATGATTTAGGCAAATGCAAAAATAAACACAGAAAATGTGTTTTGTCAAAAAGCAAGCAAAATAAAGACAAAATACTAACAGTTTACAGAATCAATCTTAATTTGAACTCCATACCTGAACATAATGCCGAAGAACATAAACAATTTCCTCCTTTTGCGCCTTCTCAGATAAGATCTTGTGGAATTTGACAAAGTCTTTGGTACCCATTTCTGCATAAAGAACTACCACTGGGCCATCCTCTTTGAGAGTTGGAAATTTATGATCTCCCTTAAAAAGATACGGCCTGGGTCTGGTTTTAAAAATAAATAATTGTGTTATATATTCATGAAAAATTAAAACAGTGACAGTTTGCCTATTTCATAATTGAAAAAAAATAGTGAGGGCTTATATGTTAAAAGTATTCAAGCCATGTTCAAATCATCACTAAATAATCCTGATTGCTCACAAACTTTAGAACACCAAATTTGCAAATTAAGTCTGAGAAACTGAAAAATCAGCATCAACTATAAATAACGTTAATATATTTTATCACAGCACAGAGCAAATGAAAACCACAGCACTGAGATTTTGTGCAACAATCAGTTGAAGCTTTTAATTTAAAACATGCATTACATCTATTAGAGATGTACAGAGCAGTCAGTGAATAACAGATGAACAGAGGGATATTCAGCGAAATTTCAGAAAGCTGCTAACACACACACAGAAACTAACCCCTTCTTAACACCATGGAGCTCTGTTAACATAGCTGATTTTGCAATTTTTGACTGCCTACCTACCCTCCTCCTTGAAAGCCATGCCTAGGAAAGTTATGTTTTCTGTAACTTCAAGGACTGCTTAGTGACTGCAAACATCTTTTGAATAAAACCTGGGAAAGATGGAAAAGTAACGCAAGATACAAGCAATACACTCAAGGTGCTAATTATCGATGAGTACACCTAAAGTTGCCTCTGCATAGTCACACTTGAAAGACCAGTGAACCTTCTCCAAACCTCTCACATGACAAGTTCAGAAACCCTAACCCAACACGCAAGTGTGTGTAGCAGATGCTCCCGACTGAAAAGCTGTACAGGAAAGGTGTGAGCAGGACTCCACATGCCAGAGTTTCTGCGATGAAGTTTAGGAATATCTTCAATATAAAATCACAGAATAATTACAAGGCAGAGGAACTGTGGAGGTCACCTGCTCCGAACCCTCACTCAGAGCAGGACCTTACCATCAACATCCTACATAAACCTGGTAGGTATGCCATGAAAGACCACAAAAGGAGGCAAGACACAAAAGGAGGGGTCTGGTTTGAGAATTAATTTGGGTGCATGCAGCCATGTGTCACAGACATATATCAGGCAAGCTTTCCTGCTGTTGTCACAAGAACAAGGCAAAGTAGGTGTCACCAGCGAGTCTGAAACAAAGTGAATAAGTAAGCTCTGTCCAAGAACAGACCCAGATTTGGCCCAATGAAAGCACACATATGGGATGTGACTTGTGCAACTTCTTCCCTTTCACATCCGGAAAGACAAGTGCCACAGTAATCTCTAGAGAGCTGAAAATCTAAACCAAGGGATCTTTTCTTCTTCTTCTTCTTCTTACCTAAGTAGCGCAGAAAAATGTTCTCAAAAGGTGGGTACCAAGTGCTGCCATGACTTTCTTGAACACTGACAGTCTCAAAGGAAGCATTTTATAATGAACATGTTTCACTAAAAAAAAATTAAATGCTGCAGTGAAATAACACTGCATAGGGCTACCATAATGACCCTAGATTGCAGAATTAAAGCATTCAGCTCTTGTAAATCCCACATCTCTATTCTGTTTCTCTTTGACACTGAGTAGTAGTGAGAAGGAATTGATTCCCCTGCTCTTCGAGGTGCAAGCTAATTAACTCCCTACTATAAGAGATTTTCATGAAAAGGCTGCCTGAAAGGGAAGGAACAGCAGTTGGGCAGACAAAAAAGATCAAAAAAAAGTAGAGATGTAGAGTTCAGGACTTGCCAACCAGTTACTAAGGTAGTACAGGCAATTATATGTTTGCCTAGATAGTTCCCAAGAGAGGATGCAGGAGGAACGTGACAGACAGGAGACAGCAAACATGTACTTGGCAGCAACAGCCCCAGAAGTCTTTGTGTTGTGGTTTGGATAATCAATCCCAACCATTTAACCACTGAAGATCTTCCTTTGGCATATCCAGAGCCCACGAGCAGCCCATTGCACCTCCACAGAAAATACGTCTGATTAAAGCTATGCAGTCCATTGTGAGGTGGCTGCAAGCGCAACAGACCAAATCGCAGTAACTGCTGCATAAAAACAGGATAAGTAAAAAACTTCATCTTGACGTGCAGACTGTTTGGGGTCCAAAGTGCCTAAACTTCCTGGATCTCAGGTTGAACTGATGGACCTGAAAAAAAAATAACGCTGCAGCCTCTTCTTTCTCTTCCAGTGAGATTTGAAACTATCATCCCTAAAAATAGAATGTTTCTAGTGCCCTGATCCTATATGTGGAACTTGGGGACACAACTGAAAGCCTACTTTAAGTCAGCTTGGCTTAAGTGAGAGAGTCATGACAGACGGGAAACGGAAGAAGAAACACAAAGGAAAATACTTTGAAATGAAAAAGGAATCAATAAACCAAGGATATCTCTCTTCATAAAAGCCACAGAGAAGAAGAATGTCTGGTTTAGAGGGAACAATGGTGAGATGGCACACTGTCTCACACATTTGTTCACCATATAGAAAAGAAAGAACAGGAGCACAGCCGTATCTGTAGCACCTATGTTAAACATCTCCAGCACAAGCGAAAAACATCTGCTAATCAGTGTACAACTGGAAATAATAGTGGAAACAATTACCTGCAGGTGAACATGCTTTTCTCGAAGTCTAGTGTCTTAGGGACACTAGATATTTGAGTGACCCAACTATTTTTGGGGTGGGGAGAAGCAGAGAGAATTTTGTCCCTGAAATTCGGAAGGTTGTGACTGGTGCAAGTAAAACTATATGAAACACAAGAACAATTCAATAGAAAGGACTTCAGTTTTCTTGCAAGTTCTTAATGGTTTCTAGATGTCTAACTCTTTCACTTCCAAAGACTTCAGGATTCTATTGTTTAGTGTCGTAACTTTCCAGACTTGTGAATTTGGGCATAGTACCTCCAAAAAGGAAAATGTGCTGAACCCAGTTAACTGCTTTTGAAGAGGAATATATTCAGGCATTGTGATAAAGCGTTAAGGTCTCATGATGCCTTCAATGACCAGAAGAATTCAAGATAATTTTAAAAGCCAAAATACAGTACAAATAATTTATGTAAGAAAGTAAGAGACATTTGTTAAGCAGAACGTAATAGTGAGAAATGGGACATTGCAAACACCTTGGCTATTGAGTAACTAAAAGACAACGATTTAGTACATTCTATCAATGGACTTAGAAAACATCACAAATCACACATGCACGACACAAAATTGTTTTCAGAAGCAACCATCCCCTAAGAGACAAATTTATAGGTTTTCAGGGATTTTGTTTTTTCAATTTATATTTGACAGAAAGCAAAATCCAAAAAATATGCCCTACTAAATCATAGAATGTTAGGGTTTGGAAGTGACCTCTAGAGATCATTTAGTCCAACCCCCCTGCCAGAGCAGGATCCCCTAGGGCAGCCACACAGGAACGTGTCCAGGTGTGTTTTGAAAGCCTCCAGAGAAGGAGACTCCACAACCTCTCTGGGCAGCCTGTGCCAGTGCTCCCTCACCCTCAGAGGAAAGAAGTTTCTCCTCGTATTGAGGCGGAACTTCCTGTGTTCTAACTTAACCCCATTACTCCTTGTCCTTATTACTGGGCACCACTGTGAAGAGACTGGTACCTTCCTCTCGACCCCCACTCCTCAGGTATTTATATACATTAATAAGGTCCCTTCTCAGCCTTCTCTTTTCAAGACTAAACAGCACCAGTTCTCTCAGTCTCTCTTCACAGGAGAGATGTTCAAGTCCCTTGATCATCCTCGCAGCTCTCCACTGGACTCTCCCCAGTAGGTCCCTGTCTCTCTTGAATTGGGGAGCCCAAAACTGGACACAGTATTCCAGGTGTGGTCTCACCAGGGCAGAGTAGAGAGAGAGGAGAACCTCCCTAGACCTGCTGGACACACTTTTCTTAATGCACCCCAGGATCCCATTGGCCCTCTTGGCCTCTAGGGCACGTTGCTGTCCCATGGACAACTCACTGCCCACTAGGACTTCAAGATCTTTCTGCATGGGGCTGCTTTCCAGCAGGACGTCCCCTAATCTGTACTGGTGCCTGGTGTTATTCCTCCCCAGATGCAGGACTCTACACTTGTCCTTACTGAACTTCACAAGGTTCCCCTCTGCCCAGCTCTCCAGTCTGTCCAGGTCTCGCTGGATGGCAGCACAGCCTGCCTGTGTGTCAGCCACTCCTCCCAGTTTGGTATCATCAAACCTGCTGAGGGTGCACTCTGTCCCCTCATCAAGGTTACTAATGAAGATATCTTCCAGCTCTACATATCTCCATAAAGTGGTTGAGGGTATGAACACTAATTATATTATGGTGACCTCAAACTATTGTCGGGAGGAAAAAAAAACCCCAAACAAACCCCCAAAAGATGGTATATACAGTTTTTGAAAAAATAAAAATTATTTTATTTTTTGAATAGAGATTCAACATTTTGCTCTCTGTATTTTGTTATTATTTGCTGTTTTAATAGGTTCTACCCATTTTACTTCACAGCCCCAATTCATTCTGCACTGACGGCAGTTTCGACAAGACAAAGCCTGCAGAAAGCCTTGGAAGGTGCAAAGTGTAGCACAAGTGAGAAAAGGTTGTGCCAGCTGAGGCAGACTCCTCCTCCACTTTTGTGCCAGGCCCTCACAAATTCAGAAAACCTCAAGTGCAGCAGCACTGACTACGAAGAAAGGTCTGTCAGCAGAAGTACTGTTTCAGATGCATGAAATCGTAAGTTTGTATGGAAAGAACACCATCACAAACATGACTATCCCACACCAAAAAAAGCAAAGAAATACAAAACTACTCACGTGGTTCAACGTGCAAAGCTCTACGATTTTATCTTAAAACTTTACTTTGATGCATAATTGATGATTTCTCATAACAGTGTTTTAATTACTTTAAAAGCAAAAGTAACTCTTTTAAAATAACATATACTTTAAATGGGTATGTCTTTAAATATCTAGTAAACAGGGATTTATAGGCTTGGCCTTATTAATAAATAGAACACAAAATTTCAAAATACTACAAGTATATATGCAATAACATTCTCCTCTGTAATAACGTATTTCTTCTCTTAAAAGAGATCATTATATTTACCTCTTAGTAGCCTTCTTCAGCAGCTTTTTTATTTCATTAGTCTTACAGGTGTGTTTCTCATGGATAACCACAAACGCGCTGCAGCCCACTGGTGGAGGTTCATCAGCTGCAATCTAATATTTCAACAATTATACTCAAAACAGAATGCTTTGATTGCACTTCAACTTAAACTCACATCCCCTTGATTAAAATAACTCAACAGCTGCCATTGAGCTATGTTTCTAATTAAGCCCATTCAAAATTGGGTACATGCGAAAAAAGTCATGGAAAATATTAGAAGATTAAAACCTTATAACTGTTGTGAGATGTGGTCTATCAAATGCAGTCATGCTGCAGAAAATGCAAGTCCATTTATGTTCTGTAGAGACCGGCCTAAGAAATCTCCCCCACAAGCTGAAATCACAGCCTGTACTCGGAGATACGTTTAATTTTAGTTGCTATCAGCAATCATGTCATTGGACAAAGATTTGACTGCTAACCAGCAAATCCCAAACAATTAACAGCAATTTATGCTTCTCTATCCTTCCCACTCCACCCCTCCCCCCACCTTTTTTTTTTTTTCCCCTAAAAAAAAAGCTCCATTCAGCTATTTCCATGTAAAATGGGAATCATATAACTGCATGTCAGTGACTCTGGATTCACAAGCTGCAAGATAAAAATGAAGAGATTTGTGTCTGAGATGATGATATTCCTCCAGAGAAAACTTGCAGAAACTCCTAACTTTATTACAGCTTATTGTCTTTCAGTAACATGGATTTCTCACTTTATCTTGAAGGTGGCACTGCTAAGATGAGGAGTAGCAGTTTTAGGCTAGAGGCACAGTGAATTTATGTCCTTTCACTTTTTCATTAACAAAGCAGGTATTTGACTATTCTTCCAAATTTTCAAGTACTAAAATAATGAGAGACACAAGAAGTCCACTATATAACAAATATAAATTACTTGAAGTTACAAGAAATTTTTTATTCTGGGAATATCTGAATCCCCATATGATTATTTAAAGCAATACAAAAAAAAAAATAAATCCTACAATCTGAGTTTCAAAAAGGAACAATTCTGAAAATTCCGCCCTGAAAATAATGCTATCCATATAATTAAACTTGAATATTTGTTCCTGTCAATATAAGCAGCTTATCAAGCATCCCCTTTTTAAATAGATCATGTCTGAGTCTAAAAAATGTCAGCATATATTTTACTGAACTCTGATAACGAACATTCCTTACTCTGCAGCCAAAATACCACGTAAAATCATGTACCAAATATATGAGATTATATAGTCACCTGCTGAAACATCTGCACAGTTGGAGAATATGCCCGTATGGAAAGCGCAAACTTCAATAGATTGATTTGCAAATTGGATAAAAATTGTCCTGCTTTCTTCAAGATTAAATTGTAATAGGAATGCTCTGAATCTGTTGAAGGGAAAAAAAAAAAAAAGACAAACTCTTAGTATTTAGCCATACAAAATGTGGCATATCTATCTGAGCTACCTAGCAGGCAAATACTACATTAGCGCTGCCTGGCAGTTCAAAAGTCTTGAATGTTGTCCACTCTAGTTGTTTCCCTTACTACCAATTCTAAACGCCTAATGCAACAAAAACACAGCAAAAGTGAGCATAATACTAGTAGCTAACATCTAAATAATTTTCAACAACATAAAAATCCACTAAAGACAAAAATGTCTCTCTGGAGACCTCACACAAAACATCTGGTTTATTTATTAGTTTCTGTTTGTCAAGCTTATGCTAGCTTTTTATGCAAATTTTGAAAGTTACTTTCAGTCAGCATTATTTTACAAATTATTTCCCCACATTCAGTCTTGAAACACTCCAACCACACAACTTACTTACATAAAAACCTTTTAAAGGTGACATTCTTTGGGCTACTCCCACATATCCCGTTTCTTCCCTAAAGATACATGATAAACAAGAATATGAGAATGCAACAACATGTGAAGTGGCGTCACCCCTCCCAGCATATCTCGCCTTCTCAAGGGCGAAATTAGGACTCCAAGCAAAAAAGAAGGCAGATGCTATCTGGGAATGACAAAGGTGATAATAAAAAAAGTTGGTTGGAAACAATCTTCATTTCTTCTTCTAGAGCCATAGTCAAGTGAATATTCTCATGCTGCCCTTGGACTGTGAGGCAAGGCAGCCTAATTAGAAAGAGGTTGTGATATTGTTTTATCAAGCTGTGAAAAAGTCCTGTATCTGCTTAACAAACTGTCATGGTTTAACACCAGCCAGCAACTAAGCAGCTGCTCGCTTGCTCGCTCACTCATTCGCTCACTCATTCCTTGCCCCCAGCCCAGAGGAACTGGGAAGAGAATCAGAAAAAAGTAAAACTTGTGGATTGAAAAAGAACAGTTTAATTATTTCATCATCATAATAATGATGACCAACAGCCAGGCAGTCCCTGAGCAGCCATCACCTCCCTGGCCAGCTCCCCCCAGTTCATACACTGGGCATGATGTCCTATGGTACGGAATATCCCTTTGGCTATTTTGGGTCAGCTGTGCTGGCCATGCTCCCTCCCAGCACCTCCTCGCTGGCAAAGCACTGGAAGCTGAAAAGACCTTGGCTTAGGACAAGTGCTACTCAGCAACAACTAAAACATCCATGTGTTATCAACACTGTTCTCATATTAAACCCAAAACTACAGCACTGCAACAGCTATTAGGAATTAACTCAACCCCAGTCAAAACTAAGACAGGAATAATGTTCACAAAAAATTTCAGTGAGGCTGTACACATTCTAGAACCAAAGCTGTGACCATACCAAGCTCTGTGCACCCTTCCTGTTCTAAAGGTTGCTCTTCCACAGGAGGAACAGCTGAAACATGGGTGATGCAATCCAGAACTGCCAATTTATGCCCCCTCCCCAAATAATCTATGTAGTCAGCATGTATTTCACTTACATTGATAGATACTACCTTGAAACTGCACCAATTCAAGATCTTTTTCATGTGTATTTCAAATATTCTCCTATAAAGGTGAAAAATTGCAGCAAAGAGAAAGTAAGTTGCAGGGAGGAATCAGTCTAGCCACCTGGCCTGAATTTATGTGCTCTTAGGTCAACATCATATTTTAAAGTTGCTTTTGCTGTGAAAATGGAAAGACCATCCCAGTAGGAAACCCTCCTGAGGGTCCAAAGTGGCACCAAATTTTTACACAGTGTGAAAATCACCTCATATGATTTAACCTGCCAGGTTTTACCTGCCTCAGCTGCAGTAGATCTCAGAAGTACAAGTGCAACGACCAAAATGCCATTCTCTCATCACAGGTTAGCTTCCAGAAAAACATCAGGCCATACACAACAGCCCTACAGGTCATAGTTTTGGAAACATCCATCAACTGCTCCCCACAGCCCTGTATACAATTTTCATAGCTAATCACTTCCTATCCTCTCACTTTCCTCTTTCATTCTTAAAAGCCTTATTTTGTTCTTAAAGCCTCTAGGATTCTCTTTTTCTCCTTCTTAAAACTCATTATTTAAAAAGGCTGAGTTTGCTGTCATTATTTAAAAGGGCTGAGTCTGCTGTAAGTCACTAGGGAAAAAAAAAAATAAAATGTAAGATTACAAGAGAGCATGAACCCTATTTCCAGAAAGCTGCCTTCCCATAAATTGTATGTGATCGTGACTGTCTAATACTAAATTCAAGGGATGAAATCCCCACCTCTTCAATGTTTTCCAAATATACCAAATAGTCCTTGCAGAAAAATGAGATAAATTTGGCTTCACATGTTCCAAGCAGTGAATGTAAAAAATCTGGAAGTGGCACATACTTCCAGACTGCAATGCCTTTCCAATAACTGTATTTTCAAACTTCCTTCAAGTTTTCTCCACCAAGAAAAAAAATCGATCTGAAATTTCTGCCTCTCCACTCAGCCCCAAATAGGATCCTATTAAACAAAAGGAAGAGTTATTAAATATACACTTCTGAAGATATTGCCTCAACAAAATATTTTTACCACAAGTCTTTGTATTCCTTGGATTACAAATTCCAGCTGTGCTTTCACTGCTGTATATAAACCAGCTGACATTTTTTCTCTAGAAGATGATTAAGATGATGATCTTAATGAGTAAAGTAAGAAGAAAAAAAGGTAATTTGTCATGTGCCTCCAAAAGTGATTGTATAACATATTGACAAGGTTACATTTATCAAATCATGCATCCACTCTTACTACTTCAACTTCTGTAACACTGTTGGCTTCATTCAGACTAGCATTGGACTTCAAACTTCAGTAAGAGAAAGTAATGCACATCAAATGCTACATGATCCACCCAACGCAAAACCATTTTTTTTAAAGTTTATGACATACAGAACCATGGTTTCAGGTTTGCAAATTTTATTCCACATAGTGCTTGCTCCTTGAAACTTGATAGCTGCTTGCCCTCCAGGCACATTTTAACATTGCACTCTATGCCAAAGAGAAGGTAGCGTAATAAATTTCTTTATAGGGGATAACTGACAAGCAGATGTTTCTGGTCATGATTCAGCTGCACGGTAGCATATTACCACTAAATTCATTAACAAAGTTGATTTACAAATAAATAAATGAGACAACATTAATAGGATACAGCTCCAGATTTGATATCTGAATGCATGTGTATGAGCTACATAGCTGTAAACTTGTTATAGGCAAGAGAGATACAGCCTAGCAGCCAACAAAACCTGAAAAGCCATTTCGCTCACTCTAAAGATGCCTAAATTAGTCACCTAAATGGCTCTCTCAGCTCTTGTAGCCAAATTTATTAGACTGACTATACCACGAACTGACCAGCTAGCTAAGCAGGCTTACATTTTAACACTGCTATTTACTATCCACAATCTGCAGCAGTATCTCACATCACAGGTAGATTTAAAATAATTAAAGGGAGGTGACTAGAAGAGTCACAAAAGGAAAGGTCTGTATCACAGCTCCTCATATGCCACGCACACACAGCACAGAATTAATCTAGATATATGCTGGGGGCCCACAGGAGAATTCAAAGCACTGAGGCACAGGAGGTAGGGAGAGTAAACATAAAGGACATGGTAGAAAGAGCACAGGGTGTGCTGGGATCACTATTTTGAGGGACAGGAATATGGGAATTGTTCCAGCTGCATAGATGTCTACACCTGTACCTACAGATCAACTAAGGGATGAAGAGATCCCAGCTAAGAGCAGCTCAAGCAGTCACTGCCCAGTCAAAGCCCTGTGACATACAAACAAGATGCCTGTAGAGAGGGAATACTTTATTTATTGTATGGTTATTATAGAAGTGCCATGCTTGAGGACCTGATTCCTCCTGAATCTTTAAGGCTGATACATATATAAAAAAATACTTACCTAATTTAGCGGTGAATAATGTGCAGTCCTCTAGATTACAACAAATAATTTGCATGATGTTTATATGCAATATGCTGTTATATTTTTTCTTTCAGAGAAAACAGTTTCCCTATTAACATGTTTATGTGTTTCTGGGCGCTTTTTTTGTTGGTTTTTTTTAATATATATTTTAGAGGCTGCTGAAAATTCAATATATAAACTGAACCACTTGGGATGACAGTAAACACTCAAATTATAATTAGTCAGCAGGGAACTGGCTTCACTCTGTGCTCCTAAATTAACCTTTTGAGATATGAAAGCAGCAGCAAATTTAAAATGCAGTCTTCAGTGTTCTGTAACTGTGCAATTTTGAACATGAAATTTTTGCAGCTTTGATTTTTTTTGTAACATACATGCAGCCCAAAAAAGCATCATCCGCATTTCCAAATCTTTCACAAGCCTAGCGGCGAGTATGGTACATATTAAGCAGACACGCCCATGTTGTCCATGCTACCTGAAGGCCTCACTCTAATTTAATACAGTGCATCCCATCATTAACTTTTTGATGTTTTTCATAAGGTATAATCTCAGTGATACCCAAGTTGATTTGATGTTAAAGCAACCAAATACATCACCACACTAAATGCTTTACCAAATTCCACGGACATTGTTCCTGCCAAATCCATTAAATTGTTACATATATCATGGCTAAACAGACCATTACTAGACCGATTTTGCTAAGGCTGAATGTTTTAAATGAGCTGGTTTGATTAGTCTAAATTTAAAATAGCAAGTTTTGAGTACTGATAAGCAATGGATTAGAAACCAAGGGATAATCTAAAAACGAAAAAAGCCACTATATTTGATTTTTTTTATATTGCCTTTTAGCTTTCATGACTTCTGAAATACTCAAAGTAGGTTGGGACACAAATCTATCACCCAGTTCTCCCATAAATCCAGCTTTTCAGCTTCAAACCTAGTAACTCTTTACCTTCTATGAAAGTGTTTCTATTTAAAACCAACAATAATTTTATTTCCAAGTTATCTATCCTACCTGCTCTTGGTATCATCCAAACAGAAGTGAAAAGCCAGTCACCCCAACCAATCTTAAACCAGATCCTTTAATTTGCCCAATAGTTCTTGTTACTTCAGCCTTAATGCATCATGAACATCTTGCTGTGCATCTTGACATTCAACAGCTGAGACAGAACCCATTCCACACCACCTAGAGAATCAACTTCTCCTCACAAGTGCACCACAAAGCACTTCTCGGTAACTGTGCCACTCCAGTATTTCAGTACCAGTATTCTTCACTCAAGCTGACCAGTTCACTGTAGATATCTAACACAGATTCCCCTACTGAAAGACTCTTAACTGCTGCTGGATACATCCAATGCTCATATTTCTAGTTCACACTTAGCATGCTGACTTCAATATTGACGTGATGTCGTCATTAAATAACCATTTTCTTTTCCTCTAAAGCGGAATCTTTCCTTGTCATCCTGTTCACAAAGAGCATTGGTTTGGTTGTATAACACTATCCCAACTATGAATTGACTTTAGACATGATAAATGTAGAAGTTTGCTGACCATAATGATAAATACACACATCGATTGCTTAATATGCTCAAAGTAATATTTCAGTACATTCTCCAAGTTCCCCACCACGAGCATCTAATATGTCATCAGCAAGATAGGCCATGCAGATTTATTCTCAAACACACAGTTTATCCAGGTGAAGTAGGTAAAGTATGTAGTTAACAGCTAATTCCACCAGACATCTGTGTCACTAATAATAAACGTCACTGATGCTCTAAATTCCTTGGAAAGTTGGTCCAAGCAAGCAGACAAGAGATGGCTCATTAAAAATGCTGACACATCATCTAATACATGAGTCTTGTCTAAAAGCAGTACCAGCTGCATCTAAACAACAAAAAAATAAATTCAAGTAAATAGTGACTTCTGGAGGTCACCTCATCCAAACTTTTACTTAAAGGAGATCTAATTTCAACGCTAGATTAGGTTGCTCAGAGCCTCATGCAGCTAGCTGAGTTTTGAGTATCTCCAAGAGGAACGTTTCCACAGTCTCCTGGAGCAGCCTGTTCCAGTGTTTACGCAAGCCCACGGCAGAAACATTTTTCCCAGTATCTAATCAAATTTGCAGGAGTCTATACAGTGTCTCTGCTGAACTGCCCAATGCTGCTGTTGGCCTCTCTCCAGCTGGCCGAGGAGACTCTAACAGCCCTACCCTCCTGTTTCTCAGCTTTTCCCCCTAGTTTTGTCATTCACAACCTCGTGGAGGCTGTAACCCATGTCACTGGCACAGACCATGAACAGAATTAGTCAACAGCACTTGCCTCAACAACCAGCCCGAGCAGCTGACCACAGGTCAAATCCTGCACCTACTTCTATTTTCCATGTCCTCATGCCCTCACACAGAATGCCTTAGAGCAACAACTTCCACCTGGGTCTACCGTTCTCAGCGATTTTCTCTGGGTTTGTTTATACTTCTGACCCCACACCACCCTCAGTTCTCATCAGCTCACTGTAATTTTGGGGGTTTGTTTTCTTTTTTACCCTTCCAGTTGATATACAACTATAACCACAGCTCTTTGTACATCTTCTGCTTCTACTACACCCTCTCTACAGAACTGAAGAGGAAAATATAGGGAGACAGTAAGGCAAAACACCATGCTCTACTCAGCACAAAAGCACATAACAAAATCAAGCCATAAAATGTTGTTTACCACGTGGGTCCCTGTTCCTTTCCCAGTAATTTTTTTTAATCTGTTGGCTGCTTTGGGTACTGCTGAGTACTCAAAAAACATACTTGCTGACCTATTGACCTGGACATCACAACTTCTTTTTGACTTACATTCAGTCACAACAGTTGAAGCCTGTTGTTTCTCAAGTTGTCCCTCCCATATATAGCATTTTTCACACAACAAAGATCAATTTCTGTCACCTCACTGTCATTTCCTGCATGTTCTTTCTACAATTTGTTAGCTTTTGACCATTAACGCAACATTCAATTTATCTGAAGTCTCTTCTAGTGGTAATGTCAGGTCCTCACACTCATGCCTAAAGTAAAAAGTAAAATGAAAAAGCCTTATGTTGAAGATTCTTTTCCACCTTTTTCATTTATTGACCTACCAAGCAGGTCTAATACTGACCAACCTGTTGTAAAGCCTGGTAGGTTTCCAAATTTTCCAGTACTGTGGTCATTTCTAGTAAACTGCTCTCCAAGCTGTCTTCCAGGGTGCCTCGCTTTTAAGCTTTGTTTGCTGGATTTTATGGTTTTTTTCTTCCCTCCAAACTTCTAAAAATTTAATATTCTTCTGTCTAATCACACATGGGGTTTTTTAATCCTATATTGACAGTGATAAGTTTTTATTCTAAAACACCAGTGCCACTGTTAGAAAACAGTCTCTATGTCATCTACAATATTAAACTCCTTTGGTTGTTAATTTTTTTCCTTTAGCCAGCATTCTTATTTTACTTATCTGTGGTGATCTCTCCTCTAAAAATATCCACCTTACACAAAACATGAAGTCTGAATATCCTATAAGCTCTTGATGAGTCACATAAGAAGGTAGGTATCCTTAACTGTTACGTTTCTGTTCCATATTGCAACTGCAGGTCAGTCCATCCCATCTTTACCTTTAGAACTCCTCTACAGGTAGAGGTCTCAGGGGAAAATATGCTACAACTCTCTGAAATAAAACTCCCTAGAGTAAGCAATAGTGGAAGAGTTAGTTAGGCTTTATCTGACTTGAAATAGTTAACGTGTTAGCTTCAAGTGTAAAAGTTAAATACAGTGCAAGATGACATATTAAAACTACCATGCTGTTCAACTTACCTCCTCGCTTATAAACTGTTAATTCTCGTACAGTTTCCAAGAACTGCCAAAACTTCTCATTACCATCTTCTGCAATAAATTCACTGTTTGAAAATAAAAATGAATTGTCCATAGGTTGACATTGTCCAAAGATGTAAAAATCTTCAGCTGTTTAAAGTAACAAATAGCCAGCAACAACAAAAGTGTTAAGCAGTCAATGACCAACTAACATTTCTGCAGCATAAAACACTGAACAGTTGTATAGTTCGGTTAAGAGAAATTTTGAACAAAATACTAACAGTGTGAACTCAATCAGAGCTGTAAAGCAAGCAGACTATTCTCTGATACAGAAACAAAGACAGTATTTCATTTTATTTTTCCACAGGTATTCCAATATACAGGGATAAATAAAATCAACTCAGCACACAAATTCTGTTTAATAGTGACTAAATATACAGAGCACACACTCTGACAGGTTGCAGTTCTTAATTAAATTACAGGTTTTTATTGATGACACCCCCAATCTCTGATACACGTTTAAAGGTTGCTTAATCTTTACAAACCACAAAAGGTTTGTTTTATTCCAAATACCGTTTTTCCATTTACTGGTAACATTTTCTTGCTTTGGGCTTTTTTATGAGGGGTACATCAGTTGCTTTTTTTCCCCCCTCCCTTATGTCTGTTAAAATGATCTACTTGCTAGCATGACTACATTTGGTTTTCAGAACTTTATTTTGGAAGTTTGCCACACCTTCGGTTACAGAAGCTTGCAATTCTCCCTTCCACCAGAGTTCTCCAAACAGTTAAGTTTAAAAAGAAGACAAAATAACAACAAAAAGATTTTAAACCAAGCTGGCAGGGGAGCCATAAAACCTTAATACGGGAAAACATTTTCACGTTTATTCTGAAATTGTATGCTAACAGTATCTTTTTAAAAGAGATGTTTCACTACTACAGCTTCACATCTTCACGAATACCTTCACACGTTTTTATTTCATTCATGAGTGGAAGCAAACGAGCTGGGATGAGACACTGTTACTCAGTGGAAGGTAGGAATTCTGTAGACTGGCCCATTGCACCTCTTCAACCTAACCTGCAACACGTCTCTAGCAGGTTAAAGCCAAAGCCACCTAAACAGCACACTCAAGACACAGGAAAGCCTGTCAGCGGTGCCCGGAACGTCTCACAGAGGGAGAAAACAGCTCAGCCTTATGGAAAAGGAGCGCTTTAACACACGCTCTAGTACACGAAAGAGAAACGCAGCCACGCCACACGGACAGCCCACCCTTCCCTCTCAGCCCGCGCAGCGGGGGCGAGCAAGGGGCCCGTCCCTCCTGCAGGCCTTCATGGAGGCGCCCCCGCCCCCCACGGGAGGCCCCGGCCTCAGGGCCCCGCGCCGCGGCCGAGGAAGGCGGCAGGGGGAGGAGGCGGCTGCACGCACCTCGCCTCCAGCAGCAGCGGGGTCGCCGGCCACTTCGCCGCCAGGCGGGCCGTCACGGCCTGGGAGGAGGCGGGAGCCCCGCCGCAAGAGCGGAGCTGGGCGCACAGCAGGATGAGGAGGAGAGGGAGGGTGGCGCGCAGCCGCGGCCGGCCCGCCATGAGGAGGACCGGGCGCTGAGGGGCACTCCGGCCGGCCGCCGCCTCCCCGCGCCGCTCCGTCTCGGGCGCGCACACGCCCCGCCCACGCAGCGTCTGCCTTGCTCCTATTGGTTGAGGCCGTGTCCTCGCTATCGGGCTATTGGCCAGACGAGAAACCAATCAGCGGCCGACGCTGCATAAATAGCGGGGCCCGCTGGCTGACACGCGGCGCTGGGCCGCTGTTCGCTGAGGGGGTGCCTGCGTTGCAGCGCGGCTCGCGCGCAGGCGCGACGTTAATGCCCTCCCCCTCCCTGAGAGGGACCGAGCGTGTGGGCCTTTCCGTTATTTTGCCGTTATTTTTTAGTTCTCGGGATGTTTTGGGAGTGTGTGTTTTGTGTAGGGTGTTGTAGTGCTTCAGCAGTTCTCCCTTGGCCTTCACCAGGCTAAAAATAGTGGCAGAGATCTTACTAAGAGCGATCAGCTTCATACAGAATATATATGTATATATAATTCATATATAGTGGCCGGTTCAAAGGGGAAGAACTTAATTTTTCACCCTCTTGAAGTGAGAGTTTTTCCAAACCTGTTTTGAGATGGACTCTCTTTCCTAACAACCTGATTTATTTTCTCAATAAATGTGAGCTTCGCTGGAACCGCGCCTTTATCTGCTACTTAATTTACTTGAAAACTTTTAGGCTTGTGGTCTCCAATGTCTTTATCTGTTTTTGAAGTCTCCATAATTAAGTCTTATTTAGAATAGAATCATAGAATCGTATCAGCTGGAAGAGACCTAGAAGATCGAGTTCAGCGTTTGTCCCAGCCCTGTAAACTGGCTAAACGATGCCCCCCAACGCAACATCCACCCGTCTCTTTGACACCTCCAGGGACGGTGACTCAACCACCTCCCTGGGCAGCCAGTTCCAGTGGCTGACAATCCTTTCCATATAGAAATTCTTCCTAATATCTAACCTGAACCTCCCCTGAACAATAGAACTGCTACACTTCCTTAGTTTCCTCCCCTCTGAAAAAAAGAAAAAAAAAGTTACAAGAGGGTGACATGGGTTTTTCTGGGGTAGTATTGTGAGTTGTGAATAAAGAGCAGTTCTGAGCAGTTGTTTATGGGAGGAATAGTCCTCCAGCTGTATCAAAAAAAGGAGGCTTTGCCTTTTTCAAAACACGAGTCATGGAACTTGAAGCTGAGACCTGGAATGTCTTACTGCTGCATACACCTGAATTTATTTTGCTGACAGTCACCTCCCGACTGCTTAAAGCTGTGGTGGGGATAGCGGGAGCCGGTTAGGGCGCTACTCTCGGGAGGAGGCCAGGGATTGTATAGTTTGGTTTGTCAGCTCTCAAGGCTAGTCAGTATAGCGTGGTGTACACAAACAAAAGGAACGTGTTTGCCAGGTGTTCTCAAGCAGTGAAACAGAAACTCTGCTCAAACAAAATCCCTGTACTTACATGCTGCTGCTTCTTTATCATCTAAAAATATGATAAAGGCGTCCCTGAGGGTCCTTTGTATATAAATTCAGTCTGGGGCCTTTGTGCTTCATCTCTTTTGGACTTACTCTCACAAATTTGTGCTGTTATAAGACCCCAGATAATTTTCAGGTACTGCTGTGACACATTAGTGATGCCAACTTTAATACAGATCAGTTAAATTAATCTTACCTAAGGCTGGTAGTGCAGCCTTCATATACCTCTGCAGAAAGAACAAAAACCACAGGAGTATTTATCTTGGTTCATGTGTAAGGCCATTAGAAATAACAAAATTCCGTGTCTTCTACATGGAGGAAGGCTGTGATACACTGTCTAAGCACCTTTTTTCTTTGATATCGATAATTCAGAAGAGGCTGCTGGTTACAGGGATGGCATGGCCAGAGTAATTGTAGGGATGAGTAAGTGTGGGCCCCTTGTGTTTCTGTGCTAATAATCTGTGTATGTGGTCAGACTCTTGCATCCATAGAAAGTAAAAACACATGTAATGAACCAATAAAAGACACTTCCACCACTCCTTAGCAAAGTTAAAAATGTATTTGGTGGACTTGGTCGAAGTCATGCTACCCTTGTTCTGCACAAAATAGGCTATAGCTATTTTATACTGAGCATCAAAAAAAACCCCACCCAAACAAAGCCAGCAATCCTTTTATGCCTAAAGGAGTTACTAATGAGTTGCTTTTTGCTGTTTCTTTAGCCAAAACTGAAATTTGCTAAGCATGTTCCCCATATATAGCTACACATTTTTTCGTAACTCTGGTACCATGTATTTGGGTTGATGGATGCATCTACTTTACCCTAATCTATCAATTGCTTTTCTGTATGGAGTTGCTGTTTTACATTTTGGTTGACACTGATATCAAAGAGGCTACTATTGTTGCTTAAATGTGAATTCTTAATAGCTTGTACTTGTTTCATCTTGAGCTGTGACACATTATGATTTGCCATGCAAAAAGATATATAAAAGTTTGTTGCCACTGGCTGTGAAAACACAGCTATCTTTGAATTCAGTGGCAAGATAAAGTAGTAGCTCTGAACCAAGGTCAAATAATTAATCTGTGGAGAGCTCCAGAAAATACTTTGTCCAATTTTTACCCTCTCTGCTTAAATTCAGACATCTCCATGAGACAGAAGGGATCTCCATGACAAAGCATATCTCTCTCCTGTATAGGATTACTGTTTTATTAGGTGCTTAAAATTTAGGAACATAGATAGGCTAAATGAAGCTGGAAGGGACTTCAGAAGGTCTCTAGTCCAGCCTCCTGCTAAGGACAAGGTCAGCTCTGAGGTACAGTCAAGTCTTGAAAAAATCCAAGGCTAGCACCTGCACAACCTCTCTGGGCAACTTAATCCATTCCTTAAGATGCAGTTCTGATTGCTCCTGAGAAAGTAATACATTATCTTCCTTATAAAAGCCTTTGCATATTTATCCATCTTCTCTTTGCTTTGGTGCCTTAGCTATATTCTAGCCAGAAACACACACTTGTCAAAAATCTATTTCTTTATATTTGGACAAAGGCAGATTTAAATCTTTTAAGCAATGTGCAAACCTGGAAGATGGTGAGCAGACTTAATCTTCATTTCTACAGCAAAATTTTATGTAATTCAGTATTCCACATAACACTTGACCATTCTCATACGTACATTGCATATGTGTGTGAGAAAACCCCTTAGTTCTCTGAAACTGTTCTTCAGCAGAACAGAAGAACAATTACAGCAAATTTTAAAATTATTCATATCCCAGCTGTGCAAATAAGAATTGATTATTGTAGCTGTTTCAGTGTGAATAGAGGAAGTGATTAATGAACGCTTCTCAGCACAATGCAAATGTCTTGTAAGTCACAGTGAGCTATGTCTGTTTAATAGAAACGGTATCAGTAAGTGAAAAGAAGTTGAGCTTCATCAATGTATTCAGTTAGCTGAAAATAAAACTATTTTTTAGCAGACTGAAAACAGTTTTTGAGCTGAAAGGCTCCCTTTCTCCCTAACTTGGAGGTAATGTAAATGTCGAACACTTAGTGAAAAGATATAGCTGTTATCTGGTTATTAATTGACAGCCTCCTGAGCAGTAACTGCTGGCGTCCTTTCATCTTGCTGCGAGATTGGAGGCCGATCTCTTCAGAACCTGTCAATGTCACTCCTCTGTCAGGTATCTGAGATGTTTCCCTGAAGAGATCGAGGATGCCGTATTGCGTCGCTTTTCGTCCACTGAAAAAACCCCACCAACCTCGGCTCTTTGATTAGCTTATCTCAGTATATTGGCATTATGTAATAAGAGTGCAAACTGTTTTACAGTCTTTTAGCTCTTTGTTTTGATTTACAGGGACAAGCAAGCCAAAGAAAAATTGATGCAGAAGGAACATAAGCCTGGTTGCAGCAGCCCACAGAAGCTGCTCAGTGGCAACTTTTCCAGCAGTCAGAATTTATGCTTCTTTGCAGTGCCTACACAAGCAGCTGCAGGGACAGTAAATGGCTGGCTTCCAGTAAGCTTCTCTTTCCAACTTCTATTTAAAAAAAAAAAAAAAGAAAAGAAACTGTAGCGACATTTCGTAAAACAAACATGGAATTTACAGCTTTTCATTTAAAATGACCCACCTCAGAAGTGTAAAAATATACTTTCCGGGCCAGGTCAACAAACTTCCTACAAATCTCTGGGCACATCCATACCATGTAGTGGAGAGCAGCAAAATGTGGCTGTAACGGGGAATGTGGCTCCGTTTGGATACAACAGCCGGAGGTTTATAAGCAGCTTCATTGCTCTGCTCTGGCAACAGGACTGTGTGGCTGTATTGATTTCTGGGTTCTCCTGGCTCCTGACACACCAAATCTGAGCAAGTCATTGTACAAATGGACAGAAACAGGGCTTATTTTTAGCAATTTCTGAGCCTGACTATGCTAAATCTTAGCTTATTGGATCAAGCTCATCACATAACACAAGTTGGCACTTCTGATGCCAACTAAAACCCTCGGTTGTTAGCTGGCGTGCTCTCATAATTACTCTCCTGTTTGCAGAACCCTGTGAGGTTCTCAGATGTTGGAAACAAAGAGCATTTCCTTACTTGTAACTCTGTCTACATACTGAGTGAAAGTAACACGGGTGATACAGCAGTGATACAAAATTAACCTAAAATGTACAATAGGACTATTAAATCACCATCCCTAATGATTCACTTAACAGCCACATACTTGCATTTTAGACATTGTCTCACGCAAATGTTTGGGAGATTATAACTTCAGTAGATAGAATATTTATAAATAAGAAGTTATAAGTTGACTATTTTTACATTAATTCATAAGCTGACATGAGTAATGAAGTGCTTCAGGACAATTCTGGCGCCGTGGTGCAACAGCAGCAATGACAAAGACTTCAGCTGGAATGTACAAGTGAGAAAAGGCATTATTTCCAAGAACTGAGGAGTAGGATTTGGCTTGCAAGCTCATCATGTATGAATCCAGCAGTGTTATTGCTACATGCAAGGTGGAAAATAGAAAGATAAAATACCTACACGGCAAAGTATAGCAGTGTTTTTCTCCTTTTTAGTCAGCTCAGTGAGCCGAGTTCTGAATCCTTTCCAGGATGCTGAGCAAAACATAAGTTGGAAAATTAGCCAATGAGTCCTGAATGTGCAGTCAGCCAAGTCACCTCTGACAGAAGTGAAGAGTGTGGAACCATGACATACTGTCTACTTACAGCCAAGTGCATTTTTTCCTTGAAGAAACGCCCCTCACCTTTTTAAACTGCTTCAGAACTGCAACTGTATTTTCACCTGTGCAGCTTCGTGTGTAGACCCCACCAGCCAGGAGAGGCACATGCCAGGAGGCAGGGCTGTTTGGTGCAGCAGCTCATGGCTTGGGCTGTGGACTCACTTCAGGGTGTGGGCTCCTGAAGTGGTCACTTTTTCTGTGGTAGCTCCCTATTCCAGGCTGAGCGTTGAGTGGTGGGGGGGTCCCTAGCAGAAGCCGGGTGCTGGCACCAGTGTGACGGAGGGAGAGACCTTCAATGCAAGGTTCAAACTAGCAATTTATTTGAACTTCACTCACAGGTTCAGTATGTCACTACTGCAGGTTTCACGGATACAATGGAAGAATGCACTATTGCAATTTAAAAAACCGATAGACAAGATACACTATAACAAAACTAAGTGATTCCTGAAAATGTACTAGTACAAATTAAAAACATGCTAGATATTAATACCTTACTAACAATCTTAGAGCATGCCAAATACCACACTTGTGTCTCAGTCACTTAGCCCCTCTCAGGTAAGGGTTCTCAATCCCAAGGGAAAATACCCTCATCCAACGTCTTGAACAAGGGGAGAAGTATCTTCTACAGTCCAGCTGTATTATTGGAAAAACTTCTCCAAATTCTACCCAAAATCTGAAAAGTTTTTATCCTGTAAGGACGGGAGGAGGGGGCAGAGGTATGCCTGAGAAGACTGGACTACTAGAATGTTTATCTTTGGTGCTATGATAGGATTAGATTTACTAATTTTGTGATGGCTAGCACACAAATGATTTACTCAGCCAGACTAACATATCTCAAGAATAGATAGCGGTTGAAATGAGACTCAGGGCAAAATGTTTGTTATTTGGTTTTGGGTTCCACTCAGGTTTTGGTCCTCTACCTCCTGTTTCACTTTAGATAACTGAGGGGCTGGGTCATTTTTTACAACCCTTATCATCACAGATAGGGGTCTATTCAAGGAAAGAGAGAGCTGAGCTGAATTAACACCTCCTACATCTCGCCTTTGTTCACCGAAACCTGTTCCGTACGCAGCTGTCTTGCAGGCTGCGTGTGGCTGAGCAGCCTGCAGGAGAAATCTTGTGTCTTTGCGAATGGCATCCCTCACATCACAGAATCACAGAGTATTAGGGGTTGGAAGAGACCTCAAAAGATCATCTAGTCCAACACTGTTTAGTTTGAAAAAAAACCTTAAGATGATCAAGTCCAATGGTTAACCTAGCAATGCCAGGTCCACTGCATCCCACTGTATTTCTTGCTAGAGCATGTTTAATGCAGGAAAGAAAAACATAATGCACTTGTTAAAAGGATGCTCCCCTCTGCATTATGTCACTCTAATTGCCAAACTCTGGTTTCGGACCGTGGTGACACTTGGAATTATGATCTCTCTTCCCTGTGGCTGTGACTCTTGAGTGAACAAAGCGCTGCACAGCCTGAGGTAACTTTGAAGCTGGTCCTGCTTTATGCACAAGCAGAACAAGATGACCTCCAGTGCTCTCTTGAGCCTAAACTAGTCTGTGATTCTTAAGTGTAATTTATTTTAATTAAAGCTTTGCGTAGCTAAAGCGAAGCAGAACAAGCCGTGCTGCTTTATTGTCTGAAATGCAGTGGATTTGTTTCCAGTGGAACAACTTCCAGTGCCGCTTTTCAGATTTTGCTATGTCCGTTCTCATCCTTTGATCATTTTGATAACATTAGCAGCAAACTAGTAGGTAGGTTTCTCGCCTGTCAGAGCTCATTTCAGCTCACTTCCTAAATGTAGAAAAGAATACTTACGGATAAGTCATCTGAAGCTATTCTTTCCAATAATTTATGCTTAATATCCTTAGAGGGAACATAGAAGTATTACTTTTGAATGATGCAGATTAATATTTTATGTCCTTTTCAGTTAATCTGAGTATATAAAATTTTCAATTTTAATGATTTATACACAAAGCTAATTACAATCCATTGTGAAGACAGCTTTAAAAATCAATGTAAAAAATAACAGTTACACATAAATGAAAGAGAGGCAAAAAGTGCAGCCACAAGCTATTACACGTATAGTGAAAATGGATTTATTGTTCAAGTCTTTTATTACCTTCTATTATTATACCATTAAGAAGGTCCCTTAAGTTTAATCCAAACCGGAAAAGACACATTCGCATGCACTTATGTATGATATTCCAGGCAAATATATACTAAAGGAACATTGTGAGAATTTAAGCTCCCAGAAGAAAATTAAAAATGATGATTCCCACATCTGAAGTCAGTGTGATGTATCTGTCAATAAATTACAAAATTCGTACTTTAAAATGTTCATAAACCGTGGAAATGTCGGGATTTATGTTTTTTTAGTACTGGAACATACACAAATAAATTCAATCCTAGGTCTGTAGCGGCCCAGCAAATATTCTGGTTCCAATGGCCACTCAAAAATCCGAGGATGTACAGTCCCAGAGAAATAACGGGTCACTGAACACTTAAATAACTGGAAGGTTGGGCTTTATATCTGTATATGAAGAGATTCAAATATGCATATTTCTGGAGCTTTGCACCTGTGTATTGAAGTGATTGCACATAATTAGCAACGTGATTATCAAATATGTTTTCACATACCGCATATAATTAGACTTACAGAAACACACTACATTTAGAATATTTTAATGTAGATAAACTTTGAGGGCAAAAATGAAGTGTTATTAACAAAATGCAAATTGTTTAACCCATCATGTGCTAGCTTCTTCTGGTTAGAGTCACTCCTGGCCATGCAAGCTTACCGCAGCGGTGAGGTAAAAGCTGGCAGAGTGTGCTGTGCAGGCTTCTTCATCTCTTCCGAGCGCTGCTGAAGCAGGGCTGTCCAGTTCCAGGCTATGGGACACTGAACATAGAATCATAGAATGTCAGGGGTTGGAAGGGACTTCTAGAGATCATCTAGTCCAGTCCCCTGCCAGAGCAGGATCACCTAGAGTGGGCCACACAGGAACTTGCAAGAAGAGAGAAAGGGAAGACAACAGGATGACTGCTAGATGCACGCTGTCTTGACGTGTGCTCTTTGGAATAGCTTTGTCACAAAGATAATGTAGTTATGCATTTGGACACATATTTGGTTAACTTCTAAGATTATACACAGGTATATATGGTAATCACATATAACTGATATCTCATCTTAAACTAAGGGAAAATTATGTTTATCTATTAATTTGTAATACAGCTAGGTTTCTGACCAGAAGCCTTGGCTTTATTTCAGTTTTCCATTATTCTTTGATCATGACTTCCTAGATTAAATGAAGTTACATGAGAAATACGCTCTTGGTACTGGTTATTCACATTTGTAAGCTGCTGTTCTTACCGTAATTCTGATAGCTCTGACAGACATCACAAACAATTTACTATGTTATATTAGGCTAGTATACTTAGGCCTCCTGAAAGGATTAAGATTAAATGCCAGATCTATTCTGTGATAACCCACTTCAACTTCAGGTGCTCTTGGACCCCTTGGCCAAACAAGCTGCTTTGACCAGCCTGTATTTTGATCTCCTTTCCTGCCAGCCAAAGAATTACTCCCTTATTTTTTCTGCCGATTTTTAATCCGAACAAGCACTCAAGCAATCTTCACCTCAACTCTCCTTCTGAATTTACTGTGTATTCATCTCAAACCTGTCACAGCGTGGAACAATTTTTCACAATTTTTCTTCCTTCTCATATTTCTTGACTAGTCATTGGTCTGTCGCTGACACATTTCAAGGCCAACAGAACCTTCCCCTTGCTGAGGGTTTGGGGAACTATTTGTATCTTGACATTTTGCTGCTGCAATTTGCTGTTATAGGTTAAAATTCCCACTTTTTATGGTAATTACAGTTCCTAGTACACTTTAATCCAAGATGATAAGATAAATTAGTGCTGGAGGCAGATGTCTCAAAGCAAGACTTCAAACTGAGTATCTAACCTGTCACGGTACTGGCGACTTTTCCGCCCTGTGACATTTGTAGGTCAGCCAGATTTGAGGTAATAAGAGTAATTCCACTGCAGCCCCAGCTGTGAAGTAACTTACATTGCTTCGTAACTAATTCCTCTCAGAATTTTCCAGAAGTCCATCTGAACTTTTAATTGATGACAGGACCAGTATTTCACTGATCTGGCTAGGATAATTTAGAAGATAAATATTACAATTTATACATTTTATAAATACACAGAAAGACAACATTAAATCTTTTTATGGCTTTCTGTTAGGGAAGAATCACCAATTACATGTCTTTAGGTGCTTATAGAATGACAGGTCAATAAGAAAGAGTTGAGAAAAATCCCCAGAGTTGGAGTCCTTCTCAGAAAGGATCGAATTGTTCTACAAACTCCTGTACCACACATGAAAAAAAAAGGTGCAGTTCTTGAATTCAAACTTCAAATATCCAGGTCGGCTTGCTGAAATGAATCCAAAAAAGGTCTAGTTAAGAAGTAGTGCCAACCCAGAAAGCGATAACTTTTCTGAACGTGCTGTGATTTTCAGTAAAGCGTTGGAGGTCAGTTATAAAAGAAAGGTTCAGACTTGCGGACAGCTGCGAAAGCCAGATAGGGGTGCTAGAAGTTGAGCCTGATCTACCATTTACAATGCTTTTCTTCATTTTCCATCTGTATCCAACAGAGATCAGATGAAAGAGATGAAAGAGTGTGAGATCAAACACTACAGAAATGTTTTTTTCCATCTTGGAAAAGGAAACTTCTTGGGAGATTTTTTGTTGTTGTTGCTATTGGGGCTTTCTGGTTTCACTTTTTTTGTTTCCGGTTTTGTTTGGGTTTTTTGTTTGTTTTTTACAACACATCTCAAAAACTGAAAAAATCAACAAAAAAAAAGAGAGGGAAGGCAAATGCATTATTTCTAGTATTGCTTCAAACTTATTTCTAAGACGACACTAAAGTTTCTAGAATTCATACAAAGTTGTGATGGGGATTTGGATTGTTAGACCATGTCCATGCACAGCATGTCTAAAAGTCAATGCTGAAAGAAAAGACATGATATGGCCTGAACAAGTTTGAAAACTTTATAATTTGACTTCTAGACACAAGCAGAGGTGCTCAAGATAAACTGATAGTGAGATAGGTTATGCCTGAAGTGGACTTTCTGTGATGCGTATCACCAGGTGGCAGTGTTACACAGTCTTCCAACTCCTATACGATACTAGATGAGAAACTGCGGTCTTGGGAGGAATACCACCAGGGATATTTGGTTTTGCTGGGGAGAAGGAAGCAGGTACCAATTTCCGAAGAGACAAATCTCGTTCTCTGCATTGATCTCCCTGATCAGAGTCAATTCTTGGGAGGAAGTTGCAATCTGGGAACTTTGGCGTTGACTTGGACACCTTAATCTTTAAACAAGGGACTGTATTCCATGCTGTTAATCTGTTCTTTACTGGGAAAAAGAAAAAATCACATGGAAATGCAGAAGCATCCTTCACGTGATTGACAGCGACTGAGTCTGTAGCATTTTGACTTGTATCTACACCTAGAAAGATAAATGGGGATGTAGTACAGACGACACGCCTGTGATCTGCAGTAAGTCCACAAAAGCTGTTCTGCACTTCAGAGTTAGTATCATAAATATTGCAGGATTCAGAAGGCTGAGAGCTGGAAGGAATGTAAGGGCATCTAAGTTCTTCTGTGCACACAAGAAAAGCAAATGGGAGAGAAATTTGCTGTGTCTGTCCTGCTAAATGCTTTCCTCAGGCTGTCTTCATTTTGCAGGTTTTTGATGTAGAGAACATACACAAACAACTCTGTGTTTAGGGCTTTTGGGATTATGAAAAATCTTCAGTGCAAGACCAGCACTTGCTACTAGTCATTTGATACTGCATCTTTCAATAATTAGAATATTTGTAACTCCACTCAGGGTATCTTCCCACTCACCAGCTCTGGCCATATCATGAAGCTGCACACATCTTCTGAACGGCAACAACACCCCGAGGCTCTCCAGCTAATTTGCAGGCACTGGTCACGCTGCACATCATCCTTGGTGATAGCTGGACACCAGCAAGGCTCACTGTTGCTTGTCCCTAGTGCCACCCCATTCTCTAGGCAGTGGACTCCAGTAAGCCCCATATGTGGCCCTACATGCCAGAGATTTTCTTTGCTAGCTAACATACTCTCATGCCAACCTGAATTTTGTAATGTAGCTTAGCTATGCCACAGTCCAAAAGGCAAGAAGGCCCACAAATTTTTCTTCCTTAAATTAAAAACTGCAAATGCTCAGTGGTGGTGTCTACATTAGTAAATGAAACATGTTCAGAAACTTTCTTGGATACTGAGGTCAAATAGCATGAGGTGGTCCGACCTAGACTGAAGCTGCAATCTTGGTCACTGAGTGCTGGCTGGAAATGACTTCTGGAGTGGTTTGACTCCCAAACTGTGTCGAGGAGTTGTTTGGGAGAGTGCTAGCTGGCCCATGCCCGAACATCGCTCGAGCATTTTCTCGCTCTTTACTCTGCTAGATATCCACGTTGCAAAGCCTAGGAATGATCCCTTGTGCAAGAGCAGAAAATGACCAAGTTTAAATGGTAGAAAGGAAATCTACCTATAAATATTTAGTTTTGGCACCAGTCTAAAAAATCTAGCTCAAAGTTTTCAGAGATGTTCCTCTTTTGGGAAACTATCTTCACAACAACTGCAAAAATAATAAAAAAAAAGTATTGTAATATTTCTATGAGCAGTTATATGGTTTTAAACAAAAGAAAGATGACTAGAATGCTGGAAGTGATTTAAGATGTTCCAGTTGTCTTAGGTCACTGCCTTAGGTAGAATTATGAATATTCAAAGCAGAATATAGCTGATCATTTCTTTCATAAGGAAAACACCTTTCAATGTGTAAGGAATAACTTGTAGAATCCGCTGCATATATGAGACATTGCCTGGAAATACTGCTTCTGTATTGTCTGTGTTCTGACTAAAGGAAATAAAAGAGGGTCATGGTTTTAATAAAGTCATATCCAGAAGAAGAATGGCGAGCAGGATAAGTGAAAATTAACAAGCCTCATAATGAATTGCAACTTTACAAGAAGAGGGACTAGTGACAGTATAATGCATAAATTGATTTAAAAGGAAGAATACAGCACTCAATGTGCCATTGAAATAAAAGATTCAGTCAGTGCACATACTAAAATTTAATCTGACAAAAAATAAGGGAGGTTTATACTATAAACCTTGGAACAAATTAATCCCAGAGAGATGACTGAAGTTAGCATAAGTTTATTAATTTAACTATTTTTATCCTTGTGACAAGGGAGACTTGCTGCACAGTGAAAAATTAGTTTATTGGAAATCTCAACTGGCTACAAGTGTTGAAACAGCTCAGGTCAAGCGGTGATAAATAATTTAAAGAAACCAGTGTGAGGTAGGTGTCACTTTAATTTTTCATTAACAGATCTATTAGGTGTTAACCTTGTCAGACAGGTAATTGCTAAATGAAATCATACTTTTCTACCTTTGGTTCATAATATCATTTGCTTACTCATATATTTTGTACAAACCTTGATGTTGGCACTGACATTGTTTCCTATGCCCATTGCTTCAGACTAGCAAATATATATTGACCTTTAAAATAAATGGCAAGCATGCCAATTTTTGTTTTTAGCAACTCAGAAAATGTGTTGAGGGTTACCTTGGAATTGGCAAGGAGAAGGCACATACTGTGTTGGAATTAAAAAAAATAATTTTGTCTGCACTTTTTCACATGTCAGCACATCTCTGGTAGAAATGGCAGTAGGGATGGCACGTAAATTTTAACAGGTGAAGGTATTCTGCCTGAAATTGTTACAAAGAATAGATCATTTCAGGATTATTTCATTTGAATGGTTGGTGAACTCTGAGCTGTATGCTGACACCATAGGATCTTGGAGAATTATTATCTTAGAAGTAAAAGTATCCTGAGTCTTAACAATTTTTAAATTTTGAAATCCACAGAAACTACATCAGTTTTGTAATAGTATGTCAAAACTAGCTTGTAACCAGCTGGATTTTCTTCGTATTTAAACTCACTGGAGAGTTACTATGAGTTACATTTGAAAGGGAAAACGTTGGGATTGAACAGTGTCTGCAATTTTTAGGGCTTCATTTTGAACCCAGTTGTGTTTCCATTACACTGATGAAAACACGACTGTGTTCAAAATTACCCTTTTCATTGCTTCATTGATGCTGATTTTGGGTTACCAGACACTGACTTCTAGAGAAACTAATTTTATCATAGAACATGTTGGGTTGGAAGGGACCTCCAAAGGTCATCTAGTCCAACCCCCTGCAGTGAGCAACAACTAGATCAAGTTGTTCAGAGGCACATCCAGCCTGATCTTGGATGCCTCCAGGGGTGTGGCCTCCACCACATCTCTGGGCAACCTGTTCCAGTGTCTCACCACCCTCATAGTAAAGGACTTTTTCCTACTGTCTAATCCAAATCTACGCTGCTCTAGTTTATAACCATTTCCCCTCGTCCTGTTGCTACATGCCCTTGCAAACGGTTCCTTCTCAGCTTTCTTGTTGGCCCCCTTCAGGTACTGGAAGGCCTGAAGCTTAATCCCACGGGGTCTTGCACAGTAATGTAGACCTGTATAAAGAGAACAGAAAATGCTACCAGATGAAACCTGTGTTCTCTGTGTAGGGATACTCGGGCTCTGCTGCGTTTCATGAGACCTACAGGTTCAGACTAGTGTCACCTTCAGTGTAACTTGCACAACCTGTATGCAATTGGGAAGAGGTTGGTGGCAGTTCAATGTGCAGTGGGTTGCGACTACATAAAGCATAGTCCAGAAATCATCATTAAGAATATTAAAATCCGTAAGTAAAAGCCTATCTTTGAAAGCTGCATGAACACATTAACTCATGTGGGCCTGCAAGTACTTTTTGCTAGTTTCAGAAAAATCAGAGCATTTTAAAAGCCAAGTTTTTCGTCTAAACCTCTTTATAAATGTTTTTACTTCTCTTGTACTTCCTTCCTGTCCAGTAAGAGAGATTTTTGCCAGTCTTCATGAATCCATAACTGTCTCGAGCAAGTTTAAGTAAGAATGTTAAATTTAACTGAAATTCACAATCTCTTTGTTTAGCTAGTTTAGCTTTGATCTCCTTTTTTTGTGGAGATGAAGGTACAACGTCAACAATCTAGTATTTAATTAGAAAATCTTAAACTGTAATAGCATTTTTGTATCTTACCTAAAGCATTATGAGAGATATTTTAAACTAAATCCTTTAGCAGCGCTTTTATTCCAAATGCAAATTTACCCAAACAAACCCTACTAGTGCTATTCTGTTATCGAAAGAAGGCTATATTTAAGAACTTTTTAAATGGTTGCTTGCTAGGCAATGAATAGGCTGAAGTGAGAACAAACAAATGCTTCTGTATCACACAGTTTAAATATTTACTTTTCTCTGGGATAAGCTTCCTGTTACCTGGTGTGTGTGATACGTTTGTGTGGTCGAAGTCATGTGATGTACACCGTTGTTTTTGGGGTAGCAATTTTTGGAATATCTCACAACATTTAGAGTTTTAACTCATTTTGTTTAAACTATTTTTTTTTCTGGTAATTTTTGTTATTTCTAGCAAGCTTTAACTGGAGCTGATGACGTCTTCTAAGAGTCCAACTACTCTTACTTTCAATATAAAAAGTTCAGCTTAAAATACATTTGTCTAGCTATTTTTTTTAAGTTTTAAATGGCCCCATGGGAAGACACTACTCATCTGTTACCCACCTTCCAGAGGCGAAGTCGTCTTTAGAGCTGAGCAAGGAAGTTGCTTCAGCACTGTCAGATATCTAATTAATCCCTCAGTAAATAAAGGCATTCTGTAATTAAATAACTAAGATGTGCAATCAGTTCTAACATGAAACGCTTTGCATATTAATATATTATAATCCAAGGGCTGTATGAGGCTTGTACTTGAAGTGTTTGTAACAGACTTCAAAAAAAAAAGAATTTATCGCAGACTAAACAGTGTTTAACAAAACTCAGATAAGCGTGGCCCGTAAACTAAAAAATAATTTTTAATAGGGAAAACAACTCAAGTATATTTACAATGGACTGTTGTAAATGTGCAAAAGAGGCTTGAAAAAGCAACTTTTGAAACTTTAATAAAGGAGCTGCTGGCGAACTGATGTTCTCGCCTTGGGGAGATAAGGCGTTCCACAAAGTCAGTTCAGCATTTGGGGCTCATTTAATTGACAATTAATCAGTTAATCTGCACAGCAGTCGGTGGTGCCGACCCAAGTTATATGAAATACTAATAAACACTGCGGTTTATGAACACGGGGTGGAAACTGTAAACGGTGCAAGACATCCCCTGCCCCAACCAAAAATAACGCGGTGTTAAGGAGTTGAAAAGCAAGGAAAAAGACGTTATTTAAGCAAGGAAAATGACGTTATTTATTCCCGCCCCGGCGCCCCCCCCCACCGGAGCTGAGGGCGCGCGGAGCAGAGGGCGCGCGCTGGGACCGACCCGGTGCCGTCTGACCTGTCTCGCGCCGCCTCCGGCCCCCGGCCGCAGGAGCCCCGCTCACCAGGCGGGAGCCCTCTCGTCAATCTCATTGGCTGTCTTCCGCTCCGCCCCCGGCGTTTCATTGGCTGTTTCGCGCCCCTTCCCCTCACTCGCGCGCGATCGGTCTCCGTCCGATACCTGAAGAGGAGCGAGAAGCGGCTCCCACCACTCCCGTTTTCTCGCCGCCCGCTCTCATTGGCGATAGAGCCCGCGTGCTAGGCCCGCCCATTGGCTGCTCAGGCGACCGGCTTTTCTCCGATTGGCTGACGGGCGGGGGCCGCCCCGCCGGGGGGCCGAGCGGTGTGTTTGGGCTGGAGAGTTGCCGGCGGAGCGGACTCGCGAGCTGCTGCTGCTTGGCAGCGCGTGCCGGGGACGGCGCGAGGCGCTCCCGCCACGGCGCCTGCCCTTCGCCTCAGCCGCGAGGAGCGGGCGCGGGATGGCCGCCTCAGGCGGGCCGGGGCGCGGCGCGCTGCGCTGAGCTGAGCGGAGCGGAGCGAAGGGAGCCGCGGCCGCCTGCGAGGACCATGCCGTCGGGAAGGGAGCCCGGAGCCGCTCCGCTGCGGGATCCGACTGGGCCGGCCGCCCTGTCAGCGCCCGGCAGCGCCTGAACCCTCTCCGCGCTGTCCCCGCGCATCGCCATGGACGAGCGCTTCAACAGGTGGCTGCTGCCGCCGCTGCTGGCGCTGCTCTTCCTGCTCATCGTCTACCAGTACGTGTCGCCCGCCTGCCCCGGCGCCGCCTGCCCCCACCGCCCGCCGGCCTCCACAGCCCGCCGCGGGGGGGGCCCGGCGGAGCGGGAGGAAGAGGAGGCGGCGGCAGCGGGCACTCCGGAGGAGGAAGAGGAGGAGGAGGAGGCAGCGGCAGCGGCGCTGCCGCGGCTGGTGGCCAAGTTCCCGTTCGCGCGGGGGGAACTGTGCCGGCGGGTGCGTTTCGACATGCGGGGCCGCGACGTGATCGTCTTCCTCCACATCCAGAAGACGGGCGGCACCACCTTCGGGAGGCACCTGGTGCGCAACATCCGCCTGGAGCAGCCCTGCTACTGCCGCGCCGGGCAGAAGAAGTGCGCCTGCCACCGCCCGGGCGGCGACAAGGACACCTGGCTCTTCTCCCGCTTCTCCACCGGCTGGAGCTGCGGGCTGCACGCCGACTGGACCGAGCTCACCAGCTGCGTGCCCGCCGCTATGGAGCGCCGCGGATGCGCCGGCAACCGCACCCTCAGGTCAGTTGGGCGACGGGGAGCGGCTGCCGCCGCCCCCGGAGCCGGGGGTGGGGGGGGGGAGAGGCGGCGGGGAAGCCCGGACGGGCTTCCCCGCCGCCTCTCCCCCCCCCACCCCCGGCCCCCGGGGCGGCCGCGGTTCGGCGGAGGGGGTCGGAGGTCTTCACCGTGGGGGGTTTCATTTCCACCCGCTCGAAATCGGATCCCGCCTTTCCCAGCGCGGTGGGAAGAGTCTCACCCGTAAGCGGGTCGGCTTTACCGGTGATTTTGGGTAAGGATTGTCCGCTGCTGTCGGCACTGGGAAGCGAACACTGAGGAAAAAAAAAAAAAGAAAAAAGAAAAGAGAGGCTTCCCTCCTAGAGGAGGTTGTAGTTTGGGCTGTTCCTCCCCTCGTTTGTTACCTGTAATTCATTCGCTTCGCCTCAGGTTTGTGCTGAGTCCACGCAGGTGCCTCCTGTACGGCGGAGAAACTCAAGTTTTCTCCGTTTGGCTTTTTGAAACTTGTTGTTAACGAAACGCCACGCTCTTCTGCAGAAGAAGAGTGCCTCTGCAGAATCTAACGGATCGCTGCAGCTGCTGAACAGCGTAACTAGTGGAGTTTGAAGTATCCAGAAGCCCTTAAACCCTCTTCTTTTTTTTTTTTTTTTTCTCCCCCCGTGTTTTTTGTTGGCAAGTAGGTTGGTTCTCTGCTTCCCGTCGTCCGTGCGAGCTGAAAGTCGGGCGGCGGTGTGTGCCAGGCTCAGTGCCGGGCATGGAACGCTAGCGAAAACATCGCACTGTTGATGCTCTTTCGGTGACCTAATGGGAGTGGAAAGCTTACGAATGTTGTCTGCATGCCGCCTCTCTGCGTGTTGTCTTGTACTGTACTTTTGTTAGGTCTTGGAAAAGCTCTTTTCTGTTTTTAAAAAGAAAAAAAAAACTGTCAGATGGGTAATCTCTTTCAATCCGAGATAGCTAGAGGTGATTGAGTAAGTTTTGGGCTTTGTTCTGATTATTTACCATTAAATCAGATTTTCAGGCTAATATTAGATCATGGTTTTATTTGTATGATAGATTTTGAACATGTGTAGTAAGAAGTTATGAGCTGAATTCTCTCAAATCTCCGTGCTGTAATGATTGAAACTTCAGTATCCTAAAATATTTAGGAAAAAAAACCCCTTTTTTTTCTTTTTCTAGTTGTATAGTTTTGTTCTTTCCCTCTCCATCTTATTTTTATGGGTCTACAAACTTTGAATTTTATATAGGACCACTCGCACATGGTGTTTTGTGTCTTGTCATTTAAAAACACGCACAGTCCGTGACATATGTCGACTCATTTTCACCGGGCCTATTCATCAGGGCAATAGAGTTGATTGTTATTGAGCAATTTGAAGACTATTTGATGTGAACATCAAAGGCGCTCCTATACTGCAAAGCTAGTTGCATTTGGCATGACTCCAGTCAGGATAATTTGGATTTATTGTTGATGGTTGTGGACTTGGACTGTGCTTGCAGAATACTGTTAAGGTCATCATAGAGTTTTGTGAAAAATGTTTAGCTGAAGATAAAGCATATGTGTTTACGTGCTAGTGGAAGAGAAAAGTGAAAGTTTTCAAGGACAAAATAACTCCGTGGTTACTATGCAACTGTAAAACATTCAATAAACTGTAATGTAAACCAGGAAGGGGAGGAGGAACAGTAATACTTGTAGAAATGTCTGAAAATACATAATCTGCTACCAAAGTCCTCTTTTCCTCTCTCGTGAAGATTGTTAGTAGGTAAATGAGTGTTAAATTGAATTGCAAAGATAACCAGGAAGTAAAATTGCAGTACTTCTAACTAAAAACGTAATTATGTTAAGTAAATCTAAAACTTTGAGTTGATGGCTGAATAGTGTTTTCTTATTTTTTTTTTTTTTTAGTTAGTGAATGATTTGGTTAGTGTGACATTGCACTTAGTGATTTACCTTTACGTAAGTGAGCAAAGTGCTGTGAATAGTTATTTGTTGCATCATTCTAATACTTGTTCCTTCCTGTATTATATCCTGTACTGGGCAGACACTTTTTCATTTTTCCCTTTGTTTTCTTTTCATGATCACGTAGCTTGACATCAGTTTTTCAAGGAGCTTTAAAATGAATCAGACAACCCCAAAGTAGGAACTGTCGCTGCTGTGAATGTCTTTGCTCCGGGTGAAGTTGGAATCTAGCCTAAAATACTTTGCTGGAGGACTATACTGTGAGAGGCGTGCATCTAAGTGAGATTTTTTGGTTTGTTTTTTTTTTCGTCTGAATGGAGAAATGAGAATGAGGAGACTATATGCCTAAAATTGGCAAGAAACTACCACATGAGTCTAACGTAAAGCACACGGATTATTTTTAAGCTATCTTTTAAAGCTTCTGAATGTATTCAAGGTGTTAGACTTCCTTGAATAGCTCGATTTTTCTACCTTCCAGCTACAGAGCCAGAAAACTAGGCTAAATTGGTTAAATATCTGACAATGATTTTTCTTTGTGGCTAGGAGGGCAGCAGGACAAATTGTATTATGAGTGTGGTGCCAAGGTATTTGATCTCTTGTGCCAAATATTCGATGCAGTGAGGATGATGTTAGGTATATTTCAGATTTTTTTTTGTTTCCCTTCATAGCAGGGTGTTACTAGAATCTGTTCTTTCAGATCTCTATATATGTAGCTGGTCTTTTACTACATAGAGGGAATAAGGGACTTAGAGGTTAAGTCTCCATATTGCTTCCAGTAATAGTGTAGCGTAAGTAAAAATTAAACAAGAGGCTCTCTGCAGTGTCTTCTTGCTATTTTGTCATGATTAAGTTAAATTAATGCAGATCATTAGAAGAGTTCAGGAAGAAATGATCATTAGAATTCCTGGTGGAAAGGGCTAGGTGGTAGGAATGATGGTCCTAAGGGACTTAGAATGTATGTGAAGTACTACCTCACTCACCTTGGGTTCTTTGTCTTTCATGGGTGATGTATTTAAAGATGTTTTTCATCTGAAATCTCGTCAGTTTTGAAGAGACTTTATCTCAGGTTTTTCTGTTTTTGATGTTGGTGTTTTGTAGTCTCAGGTCCCAAGACAGAACACAGGGCAGAAATTGCTGCCGTGCCCCAGCAATTTGAATTTTTTAAAACCCACATGGCAGCTCTAATTTTGATGTCACTGTACCTTTACCTCTAGGTGACTTAGTAGTCTGTGCTCTTGTCCCAACTTAGGTACTTCAGTATGAAAAGTTGTTCATTGTCAACGTTTTGGATGCTGTTGTGAAGTTGTAGAACTGTTTTTGTTAAGAATCAAAGTTCTCCTTTTCAATGACATTGCTTAAAAAGAAACCCACCCAACAAACAAAACCCAACAAATTTGCATACATTTTGATTTTCAGGATGTAAGATGTTCTGAAATACTTACTTCAAGTGTTGACAAGAGCCAGGCCATTAATTTTTCATTCTAATGCGTAGCTTTCACTTTTACAGAAGTTGCTGTTTGGATAGTAAGGATATTGAGAAGGGTATGCAGCTGATGCAGTTTTAAATTAAATTCTTATTAGTGTGGTTCTCAGCTCAATGTTGCAAATAATTAATATTATTAAAGCAATGGGACTTTTCCCACGAAGATGCGGTTAGGTTCACATGGGAGTTCTTGCATTGGTAGTATAGCTCCCCATAGGCTTAGCAGGAGACTTGCTGCTATGCTTTGTGTCTCTGACTTGATTTATTTACTCTGCCTTACAGAAATGGCTTTTACAATGGAAAGTAACTGAGACTGGTGTGGAATCCTTTTTCTTTTTTTTTTTTTTTTAAAAAAAAATTGGAACAGCGTTTTGAGTGTTTGATTGGCCCTCTCTGGAAGTCATTGAATTTGAGGATGTTTGTGTGTATGTTTAGCTCTGCCTCTAGAACTTGTCTTTCTTTCAGAGGTGTCAAGAAGATGAGACTATGGAGCCTTGGCCAACATTGCTTGAGGAAAGATAGGGAAGAGAAATGTTGTTAGATGTCGAACCCGGGATGCCAGGGAAGAGTTAGTCTGAAGTCTGAGTGAGTGGCGTCAGCTTGCATCTATGGACACTGAGGAGAAGCACAGGCAGTCCTTTGGAGGGTCTCAGACATGTCTGAGAGCTGCTAAATTGTCTCCTGGAGGGGCAGTTCTTACTCTGAGTGATGACAAGGGAAGAATGGAATGGCTAATTGGGACTTAAAGTCTAAAACTAGATGGGAAGGATTCTACACCTGATGTTGTAGGGACATTGTCCAAACTATTGCCTGCCTCTGCTAGGTTACCAGGTAAAATTGGGTGTCTGAGGTAGGGCTTTCTTTGCCTCTCTGTGTGCAAAGGATTGAGAGGGGACCTTAGAAGTCCTAATCAAGGCATACTTTTTCCGTTGCTGGTGTGCCTGCAAAATCATTAATAATTATTCATGATTATTTATTGCAAGTTTGATTAAACTAGGAAGGCAATCTTTTAAACTACACACTCGAAAGAAGACAGCATTGAAAGTGTTGTCTAATTTTCTTACATAAAACAGCGAAATCAGTCTAATTCTGTAAACCCCATGAGCTTTATTATCAGTGCAGTTTAGTCTTCGAAACTATTGATTTTCATTAATTTGCTTCCATTATACTCTCCATTTCCTCATGTCTTTTTAACTTACTGTGTGCTTCATTATTCTATGGAAGTATAAATCAGCAGTAAACCCTTGAGTCATGGAATTGGGAGAATTGAATACAAACTATTAGTAGGATTTCTTTTTCTTCTTATGCAGTCCTTTATTTGATTATTGAGTGTTTTCAAAGCTTTAGCAGTAACAGAGCGTAAGATGGACTCCAGTCTTTGCAGCCACAATAGCTCTGATGGTCATAAAAATGTAAGAGTGTTAATTGAAAATTAAGACTATGCCAGAGGTAGTGAGGTGGAAAGAATAAAAAGTCACAAATGTTTTTACTGAAGAAAGCACAAATTCTCTAACGTACCTTGCTGTCTTCTAATGAAATGAATGCTAGAGCCAGTAAGCTCTATAGAGGATTTTTTTTATAAATGTAAGGAACAATAGGGATTAAACAATTTCCTGGGGTCCTGCTACTGACAGCGTGGGATTTTTCCTTCCTTAACTGTCTCCAGCGTTGGATGCTTTAAAAGAATCTTGGTAATCTGCTCAAGGGTTTCATTGTCCTTGCTATTGGAAAGTGCTGTTGTCCCCCTCGGTGCTTAGTGTGAATCTTACTAACTTCAATTTAAAGCCCAACGCATCTTCTGTCTTTTGAGAAACTGAGAACAAATTGATCCCCCTTTCTCTGCAGTAGCCTACCTGCTGCATACTTGGGTTCTCTGACGTCCTCTTTCTACCTTTCCTTCTGAAAGAGTAACAAAGCCAGCTCATTCTGTATTTATTGCAGGCCATGCTTGGTGTTCCTCCTCTTTGGATTCGTGTCAGCTGTTTTCTTGCAAGGTGATGTGTCAGTGAGGGTGCAGTGTTTCATCAAGAAGTGTAACACAGAATGGAGCAAAAAAGATTACTTTGCTAGTTTTGAAAGTTGTGCTTGTGGTTGTACACTTCAGTCATGTTTGCCTGTTTTGCAGTTGCCAGACACTGTTCATTTTCTTAAAGACTACTACATATATTTCCCATTGCCTTTTTATGCGAGTCTTATCTCACTGGATTTAATTCCTCTTATGTCAGATTCTTTAATTTACAAAATTGATTCAAATTTTAAATTTGTCCTTCCTAGCTTTTCATCACTGGCATGTTTATCAAATGCGTTTTGTATTCAGCATTCATGTTGTTGATGCAAACATTGAATTCAAAGAAATCCCTTTGTAATAAACCTTTTGTTTGCTGTAACTCTCAGAATTGCTTTCCAGGGAGTTCTGCCTCTGCACATCATGTTTTTTTCTCTACACTGTGTTTTTCTTCTGGTTTATGACACAAATTGGAAATGTTTAAAGTCATACTTCTTAACCTTTTTTTTTTAAAAAAAAAAAGAAGTAAATTACTTCCTACTGTTCCTAGTCAAAGTTACTGTATTTTAGAGGGAAACTAGATTGATGTGATCCAACTTGGTTGAGATGGTAAAGCTGACTGCTAATCTGTGTGTTTAAAGATAACTTGTTTTAGAGTTTATGGCAACAATTAGCAACAGTCCTTAATTATTTTTGGTCCTGTACTTGTCTCCTGCAAGATTTCCCCCTCCCAGAACAGCAGACTAATTGATTGGGGTCTGAACTTCTCAGCATCAGGGTTGCCACAGCTCTGAAAAAATTTGACCCAAACATTAAGTCTTGTGTACAGACTTCTGAAGCTACTGCACTAAACCTCAGCAGGTTGCCTACAGAAATGGCTAGAACTCATGTTTACTGTTAATTGCTGGTATTGATAAAACAGTGGTCAGCACTAATTCATTCAGGAATTGATTGTTCTTACTCACTCATCATTGTAATTTGCAGATAACTGTGAAATTCAGTGAGTTTTGAGACAGGGAGGTGCATGTTGTGACAATGATCAACTGAGCAGCAGTTCTTCTAGTTGTCTGAAAGAGAATTTAGTGATTTACTCAAGCAAATTTGCTTGCTCCTTGCACACAGACCTTGCTGCTTCCTTTTTAATCCAGTTTAATTGTGTAATGTAGGGATAGGTTTTTTTGGTGTGGAGTATTTTTTTTTGTTTGTTTCTTCTCGTATTTCAGTCAGGAAAATACAATGTCTAATAAGATTTGATTTAAAATGAAGGAGCTGTTCTTATTGTGCAGGAGCCAGGCAGAGAAAAGGGAAAGGAGAGTGGAAGTGTCAATAGCATCCCCTAGGGCTGTACAGTGTTATGAGGCACAGCACCTGTTGTAACTCTTTAGTGTTATTAAGATGCTTTTTAATTTCTATTAACTAGCTGCCTAATTTAGAGTAATTTCCAATCCTCTTGAATAGGTTATTACTTAAATTCTTACGTAGCTTTGGGATATGTATCAGTTTGAGGTGGAATGGGAAAAGTTGCTGTGTGAGTGGGAAAAGTTGCTGGGTAACGTTGTTACACTGACAGAGATTAAATCTGGAGACCCAACCAGTGGCAAAAATAGAGATAAAATTTTGAGCTTCCTCTTAATTTTTCTGGGAACATCTTGTGGAGGAACTAAAAAAATCTCTGCCAGGCTCAGCTCTAGCGATCGCAAAGAAGCTCAACGGAAAGTGTAGAGAGGTGGTTGAACTGAATGATTTTTCCCTTCAGGTGTGTTGGCAGTTCTACTGTGTTGCCTTCTAAATCACCAAGAGATTTCTCCCCAGAGTTTGGTGCAGCCGTGATAGTGAATTGAGCTAATAACATAGAGACTCTGCTGCTCTATGTGCAGAACAAGACCCAATGAAAGCAGGGGACCATATATTCTTTCATGTGTTTCATAGTGCATTCAACTTGCTGCTCTCGAAGTATTTATAACTCAAACTTTTAGTGCTAAACTACACTGGGTATCTTAGTGTTCCCAGTTGCCTTAGAAAGTAACTTAAAGTCTCTTCAAAGTTCTGTTATTGCTGAACGAGGTTTTCAGGCACTGTGTAGGAGGCTAATGGTGTGAATTAAGGGTCTAATTTGCACTGCCGTTATGATAAAATGATTCAGCCTTTAAACAACTACTAATTTAGGAGGAGAAATTAACAATGGAACTATTTTGGGATTTTGCTCATGATGGTGTGGATCCTCTTTCAGGACAAATTCTAGAGTGGCAAATTCAGTAACTCTTGAAGTACTAGTGTTTTACATGATCGATGCTCAAGATCTCAATATGCATTGACTAAAGTGTAAAATGAATTCTTGTAAGGATAAGGCCTTTTATCTTCAAGCTCTGAGGACTTTGGTTGTCAGACTGGTTCTGCTATGAAGCTTACTGTTAGGTGGCCTCGTGTCTACAAATATCTGTAGTTGGACCTACAGTTTAGTCATCTGAGGCAAAGGGAGGGGATTGGGTTTTAATTATTATTTTAAACTTGTCTTAAACCCCTTATTTTCTTTAAAAAATAACTGTTAGAAAATGGTCGATGTAAAGTGGATTTCAGACACATTAGAAGTGTTGCATTAATATAGTTACATGTCAGTTGTGAAAGTGTATTAATGCAGGTTGAAGTGTGGCTCTGTCAGCAAACTGATAGACATTCCAAACATACTGGCATAGTAGGTGGGGAAACTTTGGATGTCATATGAAGAATAATGTTTGGATAGGAAAGCTGATGACCAGATGCAACTTTAATTTCCAAAGTCAAAATAATGAAGGATTGTTGAAGCAAACCATGATATTCATAACTGACTTCAGAGTATACGTCCCCATTCTGTAAGGTAACTTGATTAGGTAATGATTAGGTGCATTACACTGCTTATTCTCCTTGCTGTTTAAAACTAGAGTATAAGTGTATTGTTTTAACTAATTGCATTGCCTTATTTTTTGAAATAGACAGTAAAAAAAGCCTGCTCTTCTGTTGGTGTCTATGTCCTTTCTGTTGACTCCGTCAGTTGGCCAAACAGTGGAGTCAGCATCCCTGGAGGTATTTAAAAGATGGGTGTTAGATGAGGTCTTCTTCAGGACATGGTTTATTAGTTGTGGTAGTATTGGGTTGATGATTGGACTAGATGATCTTGGAGGTCTTTTCCAACCTTTCTGATTCTTTGATTGATGTTGGTGAGAAGTCTGGCCATGTGGTTCCTGGTGCTCTTCAGTACTGGAAGGAAATGGGCCCTTCAGGATGACAGAGTATTTGGAAGAGCTGACCTCTCTGACACAAGTTACTTTTGGCAAACAAATCAAAATGAGGTGGATGAAAGAAGGAGGTATACCTCACAAAACTATTTTTTTTAAAATTCCCGTACTTCTAGTAAAGTAAATGGAAGGAGCTTGCTGACTTGCAGATTTCCACGGGCACATTATGCTTTGAAGTGTACGTTAAATGAAGTTTTAGAGGTAATATTATAGGAAGAAGCTTATTTTTTCTTTACCAATGTCCTAGTTTCAGCTAAAGAGAACCAATTCTGTTCAATGATTTCACTTTTCAGCTCAGTCTCTTCTAAGAGGCTGCACTTCCTGAAGTTAACAGCGTGCTTTTGCAGACAGTGTGTGCTACTAGAAGTAATAAAGCCTGATATTTATAGTTATTACCAGGGACCAGTATGCAGAAAGGCACTTGCTTTTACTTGCTCCTATAGTGACCAAGGTCACTGCTGGATCTTGTGTGTCACGCTGGGGTCGCTGGGAAGTAAAAGGGGTCGCTGGGAAGTTAAAGGGGTCACAGAGAAGTAAAAGGCTGCACCTCTGGGGAGTAACAAACAGGATGGGTGACCAACAAAGTATTCCATTCCATATACATTATATTCAGTATAAAACTGAGGGATCACAGGCCTTAAGCCCTCTTCTTCAATGGCGGGCATCTGAGGAGGACTCTCTCGGTTCTTGTGCCTTTGATCTCGATCCCGAGTTCCCAAATCCAGCTCCTGTGTCTGGTTCCCCTCTGCCACTGAGCGGGCGGCTTCCCCGGTGCCACCTGCTCTGCAGCATTGCTGGGGATGGCTATGGGGGAGGGAGTCGGAGTCCATATTGCTTTTGTATGTACTTACTACTTTCATTATCTCCTTATTAGTACTATCATTTTTTTATTAAAGCTGTTTAGTTTTCTTTTCCAATCTGTAAGTCTGTCTCATTCCCTTTCCCTTCCCCTTTGGGGAGAGAGAGGAGTTTTTAGGGAGCATCTTAGTGGCTACCCTGACCCTAACTCTTGACAACCAGGTAGCCTATTTCTTTTTTTTGGGGGGCTGGCTTTTATTTAAGTAGCAAATATGTTTGTATCTCAGTGTTTGTGTATTTTCACACTTGAAAGTAGCTACTTGCAAATTTTGACTTTATTTCCATGTGTCTTTGCACAAAGGCTGTGGCTAAGAATGTGGGGGTGGGTGGAATAGCAACTGATGGTGTTTGCTTGAGGAACTCCTCACACTAAGAGAGGAAAGAAGAGAAGCAGCGTAGGAATAAGTTGTGAGCCCAAAGTGAGAGCAAAGTCTGGAAGACAGCAGAAGAGAGCAGGGAACAGAAATAAAGCTACAGTCTTGTGAGGTGAAGGAAGGATCAAAATTATGCAATTTGAAAGTTCATTTTTTTTCCAAATAAAACTTGGTTTAGGGCTTAAAGCTCTCCATATGTTGTTTTATACTTGCTAGAAGAGAATGATACGGACATAATGAGAAATTTCAAGTATGAGCTAGTTTGAGCTCCTGTCCTACATAGGTCTTTTTTTTTGTTTTTGTTGTAGGTTTCTCAAGTCAGATAAGTGTTATAATAAAGAGACCCAAATGTTAAATTAAGCATCTTCAGCTCCTACACTGTAAATCTCCAGTAGCACATTTGTCATGTAATATTTCCATCCTTTAATTACACCTTAATTTTTAGTGATGGTTGTAGGACCGTTATTTTCTAGGAAGCTTCAAATGTGAGTGATAACTTCTCCAACTGCAAAAGCGTTATTTTCATGCCAGAAAATTCTCTGATAGGCTAAAGCTGTATCTTTTCTGTTGCTGACTTAACAAGGTTCAGATGAGACAAGTAACTTTATGAACTATTTTATGTTGTTCTCTACTATTAGTCAGTTGGATTTATTATAGAATCATGTAGGTAGGAAGGGACTCAGAGCCATTTAGCTCAACCCTCTGATCAAAAGTCAGTCTAGAGCAGGTGGCTCTGGGCTCTGCCCAGAAATTTTGAATAATTCCAAGAATGGAGATACCACAGTGTCTTTGAGCAACCTCTTCCAGTGTTTGACCACCCTCACAGGAAAAGAGCTTTTCTAATGTAACCAAAATTTCCCATTTTCTAATTTGTGTTCATTTTTGCCTGTCTTATTTCTGTGTGCATCCAAAACTAGTCTGGTTAGCACTTCTCTATACACTTCTGTATGAAAACGGAACAGAATTATAAGGTCTGACTGATTGTCACCTTGCCCCCAGGCTGAACAAACTGAGCTTGTTCAGCCGCTCCTTGTGTGTTGTGTGTCCCAGCCCACTGATCACCTTGGCAGCCCTCTGCTCATGTTATACCAAGGTTGGTCGTTTACAGGTGAGCCCAAAATTGGACACATCCTTCCAGGTGCCATCTCAACCAGTGCTAAATAGGGGAATGAGAGGAAATCACTTCCTCCAACCTGCTGGCTGGTTTCTGCCAATACGCTGGTACTCGGTTAGCCTGCTTCACTTGCAAAGGGCACGTTGTTGGCTGTTGTTCAACACAGAGCTGTGTCTTAGCCACTCAGTGCCCAGCCTGTCTTGTGAGTTGTTACTTCACCTCAGGTGCAAATGTTTTTTTTTTGCTTAGAATCATAGAATGGTTTGGGTTGGAAGGGACCTTAAATATAATCTAATTCCAATCCTGCTAGTGTGGACAGGGACACCTCCCACTCAGGTTACTCAAAGCTCCATCCAGCCTGGCCTTGAATGCTTCAAGGGAGGGGGGGCTGCCACAGCTTCTCTGAGAAACCTGTTCCTGTGTCCCACATGTTCAGTCTCACTACCCTCAGGGCAAACTGCTTGCCGTGGTTGATCTTCATGAGGTTCTCATCAACAGTTCTCTTGCCTCTTGAGGTTGCTCTGACGAGAAGCACTGCTCTCTGGAGTATAGATTTCTCTCTCGTTTGGGCTTGTCCATGAACCTGCTGAGACCAGTCTCTGTCCCATCATCCAGGTTGTTAATACAGACCTTTAAACAGCATTAGCTCCACTTCCAGTTCTTGGGTAACCATCAGCTGGATTTTGTACTGACCCACTTGCCCCCACTTGCATCCCAGTAGGCCATCTTGCCACATTGCCCTGATACCTGGTCTGTGTCTCACCGGCGTGGCTCAGATGATGCTGTGGGAGAACGTGTCAAAGTCCTTGTCTAGGTCAGTGCAAAGAACATCCCCTGCTCTATGGGAATCTGATCAGTCACTGTCCCAGGAATGGAGGTGAGACTGACCAGCCTGTAGCTCCTTCAATCCTTCCACCTGAACATGTGAGGTGGACAATGGGGAGAAAAATTACAAGGGAGAAGGTGCTGTAACATGCTGATGTAGATGTTTTAACTACTGGTTTCTCAGTTTAAGAATGCCTCAAACACAGTCAGAGGCTATAATTATTGCATATAGGAAAGATAGATACAATGATTTTTTCCACTGTGAGCTTTGCTTTAATTTGTCAAAAGACACAACCTATTACATGCAATACCTTTTTGATGTAGTGTAAGTCCGTGACAGCCAATGTAAATCTGGCCTCAAACATATCTTGTAAATATATTCCTTTGCATATTTCTTTTCAGACTGGGATGGTATGCTTCTCTGGTGCCAGGGAGGGCCCACTTTTTCTTATTCAGTTGAGCTTAGTATGTAAACTAGGACTTGAAAAGCAATTCAGTAAATTAAGAGGTGATCATGCATTTGTCTTTGTTGTTAATACCTGGACTGTTAGTGTTCTGTAATATTTATACAGTTTTAGAGTATGTTGAGTCAAGAATTTCCCTTCAAATTATTCTCACCCAGAAAGCTAACGCTTTTGTAGCTTTCCATATTCACATTGAAGGCAATGTTCTTCAGAGCTCTTTGTTTTCCTTCTACAGTGATAACTTTCTTTATTAAACTACTGACAGCTAAATTATAGTGTAAAACTTTGTCATGTGTTAACATGATATAACTTCCCAGAGTTTACAGTGAGAGAACGTAACTGTTGTACCTTCCTTTTTCCTATTCCAAGGTTGAGTTATGGCATTGAACTTCAAATACACGTAAGATTCTTTTGTGCAAGGTTCAAAACTTCTGATTAAAATCTTCTGTAGGGAAATGCGGAATCCACAGAAGAGGAACAAATATAGAGGCAAATAACTGTTTTTTATACCTTTACAATTCTTTTAAGTGATGAAGAAGGGTTCCTTCGGAGAGCTGGCCAAGTTAACGACCATCCCACCAATATGGCTACAAGTCATCCTCCCTTTATTGCTCTGGACAGCTCAATATATACAGTGAAGCAGTGTCACCGCGCCTGCCCCTTAACAGAGTTGGTCAGTTACAGGTTTACACGCGCCAGCGTTTTATTGGATAGTGCCATTCCACTATGCAGGCAGCTCTTGCCCCCCCTTCTCCCCCTGGCAAGGCTCTTACAAACAGCTGCACCTGCTCCTCCCCGTGCCCCAAGGCAGCTCCAAGGACAGAGTCTTTGTTTAGGCCTGGGTTGTCCAAAACCTTCAAAGGGATACCGCGCCTCTGCTCCACAAGAAATTCCTCTACAAAGTGGGCTATAAATGCTTAAAAACACAAAGTAGGAAAAATTCAGAGGATGTGATCTTCAAAGCTCTCTTTAATCACTATAGATTTTAAGCTATTGGGGAGAAACTTCAAATAATTCGTTTGTGTGTGTATATGTGTGTCAGTGTATGCATTTTTTACTATTTAACTTTTTTTTTTGTGTGAAATAAAGGTTTAGAGCCCCCATTTAAAGACTTCTAGCACAAAATTCAACTGTATTAAAGTGGTCACACCTTTTTTGACAAGCTTTTGAAACCTGAAAATGCCAGTTGTAGTGATTTCCTCCAAACAGAGAGTTTAGCTGAGTAACTGAAATGACCTTTTCCTAAAAAGCCAGGGTCCTTCTACAGCAGAATCTTTGTTTTGATCTCTGGTCTTCTCTGCCTGATGTCCAAAGCTGACAGATCAACAAGCATGTAAATACATGTTGGGTTTTGCAGTACTGTCTCTGACTTCTGCAGATTATTTTGTGTTGGTGTACATCTTTTTTGTTTGTTTGTTTGTTTTGTTTTGTTTTGTTTTTTGTTTTGACTGAGCTGCCAGATATCTGACAATAGGATAAGGGATCCCGTGGTGATACGGGTCAGTTGCAGGCATCTGAATGGCTTCTGGATATTGCTGTAGAGTAACAGTAAAACTGATGAACTGCGTCAGACCAACAGATTGACTGGGAAGCTTAAGTGCAGCCACACAGAACTGCAGCTTTCATTAGGAGAACAGTGGGAACACTAGTTGTTTGTTCTAGTTTCATGCCCTGCTACTTTTACTTCAGTCCGTTCTGGGATAGTTCCAAAGACAATACTAAAAATGAACTCAAACAAAACATCAAACCAAAGTGAGTTAGGAAGTATTCATAACACGAAGGTAATTGTAGTTACGTTGGTATTTTAAACAAAATATTAAGTTGTGTATTTTTTTAGGAGCTGAATTTGGTGAAACACGATAGAGGATTTTCACTTTGTGCCATATGTGTAGATAACAGAAGAACTTAAAAGGACATGTGGAAAAAGGAAAGTTTCTCTTCCACAGTCATGTTTTCTATTTGTTGTTTTGTTGTTTTGTTTTTTTTTCTGTAAAGATGCCTCCTGTTTCTTATCCAGGTTACATCCTATGCTTTTAATTTACCTTCTTGTCAGCCTGATGTTGCTCATTCTCTTACATCACTGTCCCTCCTGTCTTGCTGCTCCTTTGCTTTTGTTTTATATGTTCTTCTTCTTGTGTGACTCACATCCCTTTGCAGTGTACCTGCTTGCTCTGCATACAGAGCGAGCTGGCTGGAGTAGCGCTCGCTCTTCTCTGCTTGGCTTGTTTGACAAGCTGCAGGCTTGAATTGTTTGTCTCTGTGGAGCTTGTCTCCCCTGCTGAGGTTGAGAGGGGCTTTTTGATTTTTAGCTCTTTGGCCTTGCAAGGACTAATGGAATTGACTAGTTTAATCTGTACTAAATTCTTTGGTTTGTTGTTCTCTGGGTTCCTAGCAGTACACAAAAACTGGTAAGGACAAATAACTGTCCTCTTTCCCCTGCCTGAAAAGACAGGGGGTGGAAAAGATGCATTTCTGTGTAACTCCTCTGTGTTTCTATCTGCCCCCTTAAGCTGCTTCTCAGAGGGCTTTTATAATTGCTTCCCTTTCATTTGTATTCATTTTCTCCTAGGATAAAGTACTTAACAGTTGCAGGTTGTCTCTATAGCACATGCCTCAGTCTTTTGCTTTTGTAACATCTTGGAGAAGAAGGTATTCAAAATTAGTGTTGACAGAGTTGGCAGAAAAATTTCATGCTTTACTATCAGCTGTCGGTCGGCAGTGCCGAAGGCCAGCTCTGCAGCGTGAGCCACTGTTTTCATCCTGGGGCAAGGAGGAGGAGAGTCCTTCCCAGCAGGTGAAGGAAGGTAGATTGATCCTGGCTTTGTCCTTTTGTCACAGAGGGAAAGAAGGAAGGTTGCTGATGCTTCTGCAACCTGGGGTAAAAAAGGTGATGGTTTGATGAGACTAGAGAGGTATGAAGAGGAGAATTTAGCTACAAGTAGGGGGGAAGATATGCCTGGGGTACACATAGGGAAAAGTGATTTCATGATAGAAGCAGTAAGCGAGGCGATCCGAATAGAACATCTGTTTGCATCAAAACACAGGTATGCACATAGCTCTGCTGAGTCAATTTTCAGCAGGTGTTTTGGCTCTGCAGTAGCTTGTTCAATCTCAGTAGTCAGATTTTAATTTCTTTTAAATTTTTGAGAGCTAATTTTAAGCAGATAACTCATGCTTTCTTGTTATCTTTTAATAGGTATTTGCTTGCTTTCTGCTGCTTGAATTCATATCTAGTATCTGAATTATTTTTTTTTTTCTCTGAAATCTTGGGTTAGAAATGTAAGAGAAACAGCAGCTCATGAAAAATGATAAATATCTAATTCCAGGACCTGGAGCCCCATGAGCAATGTGATGTATAAATTCACAGAAGCTGACTTTATTATGGGGTTGTACTCGTTCCCCTTCTTTTCCTTTGGAGCACTTTCATTCTCTTCTGGCCTTTGAGTTGTATTGCTCCCTGGTCAGCCTAGTGCCTGCATGGTAGTGGCAGTGGCGGCAGCAATGATTGATGTGGAGACTAAATTGCGAGGCACAGTTAGTGCATATTTCACAGAGCAGTTAGTCTGCAAACCTGAGGATGGAGAAGCAGGTTTTCTTGTGTGGTTCTGGCCATTGTGTGTAGGATGTCAGTTGTTCTGTAAAATGTATTTAAATCTCTTACAGGATCAAACACTTCTGCCTCTGAAAATCCCCTGCTTTAGGGGTTTTGTTTTTTGGAGAAAACTACTTAAAATGTAAAAGCATTGTGAAGACAATTTATAAAAGGAAAACCCTTGCAAGTGACATGGGAACGACTCCAAGATGCCATTTGGGAGTCTTGGAGAAAATGCATGCACCCATGAAAATAAGTTCAAAATGATCTGGTGTGGCATAGCTAAAAGCAGGGTAAGAGATATAGTTGCACAAAGCAGTTTTCACTGTTTTTTAGAAGGCCAAGTTTTGCCTGCAAGAGCAAATTACAAAGGTTCATAAATTCTGTCAGGATAAGGTAAACATGCAATACAGCTAAGGTAGATGTTTTAAGAAAAATTTGCAGAAGGTATAAAATTAATCTTTTTGAAACTCATTGGGAACAAGAAGCCTATTAGAGAATGTGTATGGCTAATAGATGATCTCTCCTTCTATCCTTTGTTTGGAAATAAAGTCCTATTGAAAAAGATGCTGTTGTTTTACCTCTTGCATGTCTGTTTGAGCTTTGAAGTTCTGATTTGGAACCTTTCATTATGGAGGTTATATCAGAGGATCTCTCTTCGTATTGAAGTGTTGGTGGAAGCACTTATGGAACAAGTTAAAAAAAAAAAAAAGCATAAACCAGATGGTATTTAAAGGTGCCAGTTGCCAGAATTAGATGGTATTTGAAGGAGCTCAAGAATTGAACAACCAAACTACTAAATGTGGATTTGACCTCCTGCTTAAAACTTGGTATTTGGAAAATTTTAAAGTAATATTTAAGAAGACCCATACTACTTACCACTAAGTTTATCATCTGCAGTGGAAAAACTAGGAGAAACTATTAGAGCCAATAGAATTAGTGGATAGTTACCTAATAGGTCACAGTGGGAGGTCCATTGGTTTTTCAATAGGAAATCGTGCCTGAGTAATCTTGTAGGATTCTGGAAAGGAGTCAAAACTCATGTTCACCACGAAGTCTGGTGGTTGTAGTGGGCTTGGGTTGCCAAGGGCATTCAACAAGGCTTTCCATCAACATTTTTTTATTTTCTGAAATGCTGACAAATAGAGGTAAAGGCATATCATCTGGAAAGATGAATACCGAGATAATGATACTATGAATTGTGAAGAAAATGCCAACTGTGAGGACTTGCAGGAAAACTTTTTTAGGTAAGTGCTAAAATGAGTGTTGGCTTCTTTGTAAACACATAGTGATGCACACAAACCATCCTAATGTTACTTCTGTGGTACAGGCTCTGAGGTGACCTTATACTCCTCTTCAAGAATCGCAGCAAGGAGGATTCAAGGAGCTACAGGCTGGTTGGTTTCACCTCCATCTCTAGGAGGGTGATTGAGCAAATTTCCCTGGAGGCCATTTCCAGCATGCGAAGAATTGAAAGGGGATTGGGAACAGTCAGCACAAAGCTACAAGGGGCAAACCATGCCTGACTGACGCAGTTACCTTCCATGTTGAGGTGACTGACTGTGTGGACAAAGAACGAACAGTGGGTGTTGTTTGCATTGACCTTAGCAAGGACTTTGCCACACTGTTTTACAGTGTTATTTGAGGCCTGCTGGTAAGACGTGGACTAGGTGAGGGAGTGCTCTAGTGAGCTGCCCATTGGGCTGCAAGTGGAGGCGAGCGGTGGTACAGAATCCAGCTAGTGGCTGATTGCTTGTGGTGTCACTCAAGAACTGGCAATGGGACCATGATTTATTTTCAAGATCTGTATTAATGTCCCGGATGATGGGACAGAGTCTTGTCTCAGCAGGTTCATGCATGACCCCAAATTGGGAATAAGAGTTGATTTCCAGGTGGGAGTCTGTGCACAGTAAGACCGGACTCTTTCTGGATGTACGCAGTGATAAGACAGGAAGAAATGAACACAATTTGGAAAATGGAAAATTCCCGCCATGTGAGAACAGAAGCTTTTTTCCCATGAGGGCGATCAAACTCTGGAAGAGGTTGCTTAAAGACACTGTGGCATCTCCATTCTTGGAGCCATTCAAAATTTCTGAAAAAAGCCCAGAGTAACCTGGAGCAGGGGTATGAGCTAAATGTCTGATGGAGATCTCTGCTAACCTTTATTACTCTGATGCTTAGTGTTGAGGGAAACATAAAGAGTTCAAATGACCTTATCGTGTTTGTCTCTCTGGTCGGTCGTAGAATCGTAGAATCATAGAATGTTAGGGGCTGCAAGGGACCTCTAGAGATCATTTAGTCCAAGCCCTCTGCCAGAGCAGGATTACCTAGAGCAAGCCACACAGGAACTCGTCTAGGAGGGTTTTGAAAAAGAAGGAGACTCCACAAGATCTCTCGGCAGCCTGTGCCAGTGCTCCGTCACCCTCACAGTAACGAAGCTTCTCGTCATGTTGAGATGGAACTTCCTATGTTCTAACTTAACCCCATTATTCCTTGTCCTGTTACTGGGCACCACTGTGAAGACACCTGCACCTTCCTCTTGACACCCACCTCTCAGATATTTATATACATTAACAAGGTCCCCTCTCAGCCTTCTCTTTTCAAGACTAAACAGCCCCAGTTGTCTCAGTCTGTCTTCACAGGAGAGATGCTCAAGTCCCTTAATCATCCTCATAGCTCTCCGTTGGACTCTCCCCAGTAGGTCCCTGTCTCTTTTGAATTGGGGAGCCCAAAACTGGACACAATATTCCAGGTGTGGTCTCACCAGGGCAGAGTAGAGGGGGAGAAGAAGCTCCCTAGACCTGCTGGACACACTTTTCTTAATGCACCCCAGGATCCCATTGGCCCTCTTGGCTACAAGGGCACATTGCTGTCCCATGGACAGCTTACTGCCCACTAGGACTTCAAGATCTTTCTGCATGGGGCTGCTTTCCAGCAGAACGTCCCCTAATCTGTATTGGTGCCTGCTGTTATTCCTCCCCAGATGCAGGACTCTGCACTTGTCCTTATTGAATTTCACGAGGTTCCCCTTTGCCCGGCTCTCCAGCCTGTCCAGATCTCGCTGGATGGCAGCTGGATGGCAGCTGGATGGTCCCAGTTTGGTATCATCAGTGAACTTGCTGAGGGTACACTCTGTCCCCTCATCCAGGTCATTTATGAAGACATTGAACAAAACTGGACCGAGTAAGGCCTCCAACTTGACTATGTGCTGCTGGTAACAACATTGTGAACTCTCTCTTGTTGAGCCAGTTAACAATCCACCTCGCAGTCCAATCATCTATGCCACATTTCTTGAGTTTACCTACAAGGATGTTATGGGGGACAGTATCAAAAGCCTTACTGAAGTCAAGGTATATGACATCCACTGCTCTCCCTTCATCTCTCCATTTGATCACCCTTTCATAGAAGGATATCAGATTAGTCAGGCAGAATTTCCCCTTAGTAAATCCATGTTGGCTACTCCTGATAACCTTCTTTTCTTCCATGTGGTTAGAGGTGGCCTGCAGAACGAGCTGCTCCATCATCTTTCATGGGATGGAGGTGAGGCTGACTGGTCTGTAGTTGCCTGGGTCCTTCTTGCCCTTTTTGAAGACTGGAGTGACCTTGGCTTTCTTCCAGTCCTCAGGCATCTCTTCTGTTCTCCCTGATTTTTCAAAAATGGTGGAGAGGACTCAGCAACAACATCAGCCAGCTCTCTCGGCACACGTGGATGCACCCCATTTGGGGCCCATGGATTTGTGTGTTTTCAGTTGCTCCAAGAGGTCTCTAACCCTGTCCTCACTGATCAGTGGAGAGTCTTCCACGCTCTAGTTTTGCTCCCTTACTTCTAGTGACTGGGATTCCTGAGTCTTAGGAGTAAAGACTGAGGCAACGAAGGCATTCAACTATTCTGCCATCTCTGCATCCTCTGTTATCATATCTCCTGCCTCATTTAGCAGTGGACCCTCTATTATTCTACTCCTCCTTTTCTCATTGATATATTTGAAAATTTTCTTCTTGTTACCTTTCACCTCCCTAGCCAGACTAAGTTCCAAGAGAGCTTTGGCCTTACTTGTTGTGTCTCTACATACTTTGGCAGCATTTCTGTAATCCTCCCAGTTAACCAGATGCTTTTTCCACATATTGTAAATTTCCCCTCTTCCATTTGAGCTTTTCCAGGAGCTCCTTGTCTATCCACAAAGGTCTCCTGCCTCCTCTACTTGATTTTTTTTTTTTTCATTTAAAGGAATACATTTATCTTGCACTTGGTGAAGGTAAAGTTTGAATACTGACCAGCTTTCTTGTACCCCTCTACTTTCTAGAGCCTATCTATTAAAGTCCAGGGTAGCAATTTTATTTATTACTCTTCTTCTTTCCCTAACAACACTAAACTCTAGCATGTCATGATCACTACACCCAAGACTGCCCCCAACCTTAACATCCGCGACCAGACCTTCTCTTTTTTTAATACAAGGTCCAGCATCGCACCTTCCTCGTTGGTTCTTCCACCACCTGCAGCAGAAAGTTGTCATCAATGCACTGCAGGAACCTTCTAAACTGGTTATGCTTGGCTGTGTGATCTTCCCAGCTAATACCTCAATGATTGAAGTCACTCACTACAAAAGTTCATTAGTGGTGAATGTGTATGCACAACATGGCTCCCTGCAGCAGCTGGCCTTAGATGCTGGCTGTCCACGATCTGGCCCCTCTATCCCCAGTCTGCCCAGCTGTTTGTACCTGGGTGTGGGAGACCCTGAGGCCTGTAACCACATGCTAGTTGTTGGTACAGACCCCCTTGCATACACCAACACAGACACGCACCTCCCGGTTGACCCCCAGACCTTATGGTCTCTCCAGTAGCTGGCCTGGACCTCCTGGCCCCTGTGGGAACCAGCTCTTCCAGTTGTGTCAGACACATGCGTACTTACAAATGTGTCTCTCAGTTGACCACCAGACCCTACAGTCTCTCTTGCAGTTGGTCAAGCTGGACCTCCTGGTCCTTCCAGTAGCCAACTCCTGCTGTTGTCTTGCTTGCAGAGAAACCTCCTAGACTTATGGGTGCTTTAGTACTTGGCTTCCCAGTCACTTGGCTAGCTTGATGTAATACTCAAGGGTGGTCATACACCAACATATAACCATCCTTGCTCATTCCATTTGGTGTCATGACACACACATGGCCCCTATGACCTGCAGTATTGCTCCAGTTCCTGAATTGATTCTATTATTGCCTAAGATACAAGTTGGTTAGTAGTGCATGTGAAAATAATTTTAAGTATATTGTTGCTTTTCATTGAGCTGTCTCTTCAGATTCAAAAGTTGCAGATGATAGAACCAGTAACTGTCTATCTTTGCATATTTTTTTCTGATCTCAAACCCTTTTCTGGTCACAATCTTGGGAAAGGAATCTAAATGAAGAACTAAAAATTTATTATTCGTTGATATACTTTTTTTTTTGCATCAGTAGCTCCCTTAATTTTAAGTCTTCTAGAACTGAAATGCTCCTGTGAGGAGAAGAATCTCTTCACTGAGAAGTTCAGCAGCAGTATCTTTACTGAAAAACTATTAGACTGGGTTTAGCCTTTTTCTTCTGTTCGATTCAGAACGGATTAATGGCCTACACACTTTTCCAACAATATAATGAACTCAGCTGTTGATTCTTATGTGACCGCACAGCAAAGATGTAGCTGTAAGTTGGGTAGGGTCATGCTGTACATTCATGAGCTTTATCTACTGCTTGTGCAGCAGTGGTGGCAGGTCAAGGGTATCGATGGGGCTTTGCAGTGTGGTGCTTACGCTGGTTGTAAATTAAAGTTTTTTCTGTCAGCTCAGTGTTGTTTGTCCTGCCACAGTACCTTTAACTCTTTTTTAAAAATATTTTTTTTGTATTGCTGGTGATGTGACTGATTTAATTGACTGTCTCTATTGTACACAGAAAACAGGATGGTAGACTTGGTAGTCCATGACCTGAGAGAAATTCAGTCTTACAAAATTGAACCCCAGAACTACAAATTAGCAATTTATGCAGAGGTTCCTTTCAAAAAACCCGACCCGTTCATGTAAAGCAGATGATTTGGTCTACAAATTGGTCTATTTATTTACTCCTTGTGATTTGGAAAAGTGGGTGAGATTTGGGAAAAGGTGACAAATTTTGTTATGAGAAGATGATTATCAAAAAGCCATGGGTTAGAAGAAGTTGGGAAAAAAATCAGTTAAGGATAATGGCTTGAGTAGAATTATGGAAGACTTTTCAAAATGAATTGTGGATTTAATATGTGAGTTAAAGAACGTTGAAGGTGTAGAGGTGATAGTGTGGTCAGTGTATCTGAGGTTTATTTTTGAACATACTTGAGATGAAGTTTAGGGAATGGCTGATAAAGATGTGTGACTAATTAAATGGGTGAGTGAATAATAGATTTTTAATATATACTGGCTTTTTTTCTATACTAGCTCCTTGCAAGTGTGCTCTAGGTGTTTTGTGTGGCCAGAGCAAGAAATAGACTGGCAGAGTTAGTTCTTAAAGTTGACAAACTCCTGGCTTTGCTTAAATGCAGAATGTCTAGAGGCTTAAATGCAGAATGTCTAGAGGCTTAAATGCAGAATGTCTAGAAGATCCTTGTTTTAGGAACGCTCGAGGGAGGACTAGTGGAGAAAGCAAAAGGACCTGGGATGCGCTGCATTGTAAATATAAGTGAGTTGCAGTGGTGGAATCGGAGCAGGTGAGGGTGAGGCCGTGGGTGTGGGGGCCTTTCAGAACTGAAACCAAGTCTTGAGGAAGAGCAGAAGGATGTGTGTGGCTTGGCAGTGAAGTGGAACAGAGGCTGCTGGAGAGTTTTGAAAACTGGTTACATTTCTATATATTTAAGAGGCAATTCAGTCCAAACTGAACGGCCATCCATAGAACACAGAGGTAGGGTAGAGGCCTATTGCTCTTTCCAGCTTTTAAAGATCGCAATAGGGGAGCCTGATATATTTTAACTCTTTTCAAAAATAACTTAAATCCCTAAACTCTTTGCAGTTACCTATCCAAAACTTGTAAATTAAGAGATTCCTTTTAGGACAGTGCTCATTTTGAGAATCATTGACAGAGAAGCAGTTTATAACTAACAGCAGTGAAATCCTTGTAACTTTCCTGAATAAATGCAGACTTTAGAAGGAAGGAGACAAGAAGTTTCTGCATGCCCTAATTCTTTCATGCCTTACAGATACTTGGTTTGTCACATCAGTTTCAAGTTTCTTGACTGTAATTGCCCATATAGGACTCAAACTCAGACTTATGCAGACACTTGCACTGCAATAGATGGATTATAAATCCATTGAATCAAAATAATCATCATGGAATACAGTAAACTGTGTGTGACATTTCTGTGAGCTGCATGTATATGCACCTTTTAATCCTTTCCATAATGAAAAGGAATTTTTGCCTTGATGAGAAGTCAGTAGGGATAGTACTTGCACATCATAGAAAGGTGTGCTTAGATACATCTGCTGTGGTAGATCCCATTCAGGTGAAGTTCTGAATCTGCAAATTCTGGCAGCTTTTTATATTCAGTGATACAGCTGCTAGCATAGATATATATGGTAGTGATGCTTAGAAATACTACCTGTGAGTTCTTCAATATGCATAAAGCAAAGAAATCCTTTACCTTCACTTGGCACTTCTAAGATAAACTACACTGGCTCTTCAAACAGTAATCTTCAAATACAAGGCTTTTAAAAAAATTATGTATGTGGGGGGTTTTGGTATTTTTTTTTAAATGCAGTACAGTCTCCTAGGACCCTGAGGCAGACAGCACATTTAGGTGGAATTACTTCCTGTGTACATCCCCATCTACACTTTTATATCAAACACACCAAAAGAGACAAAACTTTTCAATCCCTGAAACTGAAGACTTTATGAGAACACAACAAATCCTACCAGGATAAAAAATAAGAAAACCTCAGGGTGAGGGAGACTTAGATATAAGGATAGAAAACAAATTCCTGCTTGCTTCGCATGTCACTCAAGTGTGTTGGCTTTTCCTTAGCCCTTCTTTCAAACCCTCTTAATTTTTCCCTTTCCCAGCGGTTGCTGAGCTTGAGACAATCTGTTTTCCATCTTGAGATTTCTTTCTCAGAGTCCCTAAGAAAATCTCGTGCAGTCACCTTTTGAGGCTTGACTGTGGTTCTGGTTTCTGAAGCTGTCAAGAACGCTGTCAAGAACACTGTCAATCTTAGCTGCCCTGTAGCTTCCCTACTTGCCATCTGTCCCTCTCTGTCACTTGTGTGCTTGTCTTCTGTATTTCTATTGGATAAGAGTGATCAGTGTTTAGGGAATAATTATTCTTTCTTCTCCACCAACTCATTCCCTAAAACTTCTGTTTTAGTCTTTCTTGTCACGTGACATTTCCTGAATTGCAGAGTTGTATGGTGTTTTGTAAAATGTAACCTCATGAAGCAATGAGGTGATTCTGCCACTCTGCTCTGCCCTGGTGAGAGCTCAGCGGGAGTACTGCGTCCAGCTCCGGAGGCCTCAGCACAAGAAGGACATGGACTGGTGGGAGCATATCCAGAGCAGAACCATGGAGATAATCAAAGGGCTGGAACACCTCTCCTACAAAGACAAGCTGAGAAAGTTGAGGTTGTTTGGCCTGCAGAAGAGAAGGCTCTGGGGAGACCTTATAGCGGCCTTCCTGTACCTGAAGGGGGCCTCCAAGAAAGCTGGGGAGGGACTGTTTCCAAGGGAGTGTAGCAATAGGACTAGGGGCAACGGTTTTAAACTAGAGCAGGGTAGATTTAGATTAGACATTAGGAAGAAGTTCTTTACTAGGAGGGTGGTGAAACACTGAAACAGGTTGCCCAGAGACATGGTGGAAACCACATCCCTGGAGGCATCCACGGTCAGGCTGGATGGGGCTCTGAGCAGCCTGGTCTAGTTAAAGATGTCCCTGCTCACTGCAGGGACATTGGACTGGTTTTAGTCTGAAAAGGTCCCTTTCAGTCCAGTGCATTCTGTGACTCTGTAATGAAGATACCAGATTCTGTAAAGCATGAAACGTGAGTTTGTGTCTTAGCATAACGTTAAATGTGGGTTTACCATGCTCCTGTTATGTTGTGTGCCTGCCCACAGATGCTTGTACTCAATCATTTATATTGGTTACACACAGGTAACAGTGTTTGTTTACTCTCAGCATTCACCCAGTGGTTTCACGTTTTTACAGCTACTAAGTGACTTTTTTCTTTGTAAATTTGATCAAAGCTGTTGGGTCTTCTTTTATTCAGATTATGTCAGCTCATATTCCTCTGCTTCTCTTATGTTCTTATATATATATGTGCATGTATTTTGAAGAGAAGAAGTGAGAATTGTATTGTGGAGAAGAATCATAGAATGGCCTGGGCTGGAAGGGACCTTAGAGATCATTTTAATCCAACCTCCCTGTTGTGGATTAAAATGATCTCTAAGAACTCGTTACAAAAAAAAGTCCTTAATATTTTGGAAGTGCACAGGAAAAAAAATTTAAGCTAATGATGTCTCACTCTTTTTTTTTTTTTCTGTTGAAGGTAGGTTGAGACTGATTTTGGCCCTGTTAAAATTAGAATAGTTTACTATTTTCTTGTATAAAGGTTACTGCCTTCTCACAGTGTGAAGAAGGGTGTGTGGATAAAGGTACAAGGTATTTCTCTGCTGCTGGTTTCCAGACACAGCTGTTTAGTATTGCTTAGTATCCTCTGTCTCTCTTAAGCTAAATTCTCTGCAGAGGGAGAAGCCGAGGAGGGGTAGGTGGGCAGGTAGCTCCAGAGCTGTACAAGGCTTCTTTGTGTTAACTAGGTGAGAAATCCATTGCTTTATTTCCTCTCCTCCACTGCAACATATGTACTGCCATCATTAATGGTTGTTTTGGATGTAAATAGCAATTGTGTAATGACACTATAAAACCTCTTTATTTGACGTTAATGGCAAACTTTATACCTGAACTTGATGGTATGGATGTCTAGTGCTTCCACTCATTGCAACAATTTGTTTTCTAAATTGCTTGAGGAATTGATCAAATCTACAATTAACTGATAAGCTTAGTGGGTATAAACTTAATTACATCATACTCTACTTAAACAAAAATTGCATGCACAATTTATTGTGGGACTCAAGACTTTGTTTTGTTTAAACTTGAGAATTATTATATTCTAGGTTATTGAATGTTCAGTTTTGAAGAAGACACACCTAGGCATCGTTTTGTTTGAAGGATAACTGCCAATTACCAGGTTATCTTACTGTTAACTATCTTGCCTCATTACTTACTTTGCAGATTAGGGAAGGTTTTGAAAAGATTCTGTTTGGTCTCATTAACAAATTCCAGCTTTGTGACTTTTTGAAAGGAGAGAACAACATCACCTATTGTGGAAAGATAGATCAGTTGACAGTTGTTGCATACATAGTGAAATTCCAGAGCTGAAGACAGGAGTCAGTTATGCAAAAGTTGTTGAGAGATTTTATAAGCGTCTTTAGGATAATCTACCTAGACCACTAGCTGATGGTTCTAGTTCATCACAGTACACAAGGCACTTGCAGCTGGCTGGTAGATGAGGTGGAGAAGCAGATTTTTCATGAAGACCTCCAGTACTTCTAGAGCAAAACCTGGAGGCTGGCGTGGAGGAGGGGGTGATACCTTGGGATGCCTGAAATAGAAGTGATTGTCTGCTTTTAAACTACTGAAACTTACTTGGCCCCAAATGTATTCTAGGAATTACTGAACTGAGGAAAAGTGACTTGCCCAGTTGATACGTACTCCAAGTCCACTTCTGATGTGGTCTTAAATATTACAGTAGTATTATATGTAGGCAGAGAAATAATTTTACTTCTCTTCCCAAAGTCTGACCATGGATTTTCTAGGACTGCATTAATCTCGGTTTCTAAAAGGTGTGTATTATTGATGCCCCATGATTTCAAGGTCACATTACACATTCAGGATGCTATTGTGATTTAACTACAGACACAAAAATACAATACCTGAGAATTAAATTTGCATACTATGTCTTTTGTAGAATCTATGGTTAGATATTTTTTGTTATGTTAATAATTTAGATATATTTTACGTATTTTGGGAAAGTTGAAATATGTCCATAAGGAAAGAAACTGCCTAAGAGGCAACACTGGGTGCTTCAACATTTTGAAATCCGTTTTTCTGTTTACACTCTTAAGTGTCTTAACAGTGGAGGTTGCATCTGTCTCTGTGGAGATTCACAGGCACATTTAGTTTAGTTTTGTACACATCTGTAAGTGCATAAATGTTCCTCAGGCAGAAAGCTTGTTTTCCTTGAGTGCTTGATCATTATTATAGTGTCGATGTTTGCACATATAAATTACTTGAAGTCTAATGCATTCAAACAAGGAGTCTAATAAAATGCTTTTTTTTTTTAATAGGTTACATTTTAGGATTTCTAAAACTGAAGGATAAAATGTCAATAAAAATAGAGCAGAATAATATGATGTTCAGTATTTTGATGTCTCCCATCTGCTTGCATGCTAATATAATGAATGATATGAGATGATTAAAGAAGTTTCTAAATGCATTGTTAATACATTTTGATGGCAGAAAGGTAGTAGTGCTAATTATAAGCACAGACTGTATTAAATTGACATCAAACACTTAAGACATTCCTGAACCAAGATGGTGATTATGTTTTCAATTTACCCTTTTGTCCCCTTGCACATGGGCACCACGGTACAACCTCCAGTTGCATAACTGCTTGTGCATTTCCTTCCCCCATAGTCCTACCTCATTCGGTGAAGAGGATTAACACACTAATCAATGTTTTATCTCAGCCTGGTTGTTCGTTGTGAACTTAAGGCTCTGTAGGTTATTAATTTCTGTGTTGACTTCTTTGTGGTGCTTATTGCTGTGAAGTTGGAGTACCTCACAAAAAAGTCAACAACCTTTTGATGTGAAGGGATGATCTGGAAAGCACAAGAATAATAGAATCATGGAGTGGTTTGAGTTGAAAGGGACCTTCAAAGATCATCTAGTCCAACCCTTCTGCAATGGGCAGAGGCATCTTTGACTAGATCACGTTGCTCAAGACCCGTCCAACCTGACCTTGAACGCTTCCAGTGACGGGCCATCAACAACTTCTCTGGGCAGCCTGTGCCCCTGTGACACCGGTAGTGTTCCACCACTGTGATTTCTTCATATCCACTCTGAATTTACCCTGTCTTTTTGAAACGGTTACCCTTGTTCTTTCACTACTACTCATTAAAGACCTCTCTCCATTTTTCTTAAAAGCTGCCTTTAAAATACTGAAATGCTGCAATAAGGTTTTCCCAAACCCTTCTCCTCTCCAGGCTGAACAACCCCAGCTCCCTCAGCCTGTCCTTGCAGGAGAGGTGCTCCAGCCCTCTGATCATTTCTGTGGCCCTCCTCTGGACCTGCTTCAACAGGTCCATGTTTTTCTTGTGCTGAGGACCAGAGCTGGACATGGCACTTCTGGTGGGGTCTCGCCAGAGTGGAGCAGAGCAGGACAATCCCCTCTCTTGACCTGCTGGCCACGCTGCCTTTGATGCAGCCAGGATGTGATGGGCTTTCTTGGGCTGCAACTGCACATTGCTGGCTCATGCCCCATTTTTCATCTACTGATGTACCCAAGTCCCTCTCTGCAGGGCTGTTCTCAATTCAATTTGAAAGATTGAAAGGAAAAATACTGTTTTGATGTTTGACTGTTTACCTCGCAGCTTCTGGCCTAGGTTGGCACAGTTTTATTAACCACTGGGAAACTTGCCAAACATGTCGCAGCATCTGACTTTGTAAGATGCTGGTTTTGATTGCCTCTGTGCTTGCAGACTCACAGAAGAAGATTGAGTCTTGCCTAAAGAAGACTCCTATTAAATTACAGACAGAAAGAGACAGAAAAAGAAAAGGTAGGCAAGCAAGAGAGCTTATAACGAGGGAGACGGGAGAAGTAGAAAGCATCATATTACATGTTCAGGACTTCTGGCCCTGTTTGACTCTTATTTTATCCCCAGGGTGGATCTTTCCTAATCAATGACCAAGGCAAGGGTTCTCTGAAGATTGCAGAAGTTCTTAAAGTATAGGTGCACAAGGAGTTAGATCTAGGTGTATACCAGAAAAATTATGGGCAGAACTTGAATATTAGAAACCTTAATAAAACTTCTCATTAACTTTACAGTTAAGCAAACCTGCTTTGTCTAGATTTTGTCCCTAGTCAGATCATTTCTTTCAGCGTGCAGCTGGTAAAAAATTACTGTGAGCACAGTGTGTGAACCAGCTTTGGCCTCCCTAGACCTGGGAGCAACAATTAGAGTAGAAAAGATGAGAAGAGGAATTATATTTTGACATTCCCCTCTCAAATCAGTAGGGTGAGAAACCATGATAGGTCAACTTCAGTGACTTTGTCATTGAGGCAGAAGAATAGTTGGTCTTAAGTCCAGAGCTGTAGGTGGTGCACCTTCTCTTCAGCGGGTGGTGGAAGGGCGGTAGATGGACAGCACGCTCAGAAAGAGCCCTGGTGAACCAGAGTGTAATACAGGTGCTTTGTTTTGATTGAAAATATCTGAGGGTGTTAAATTTTAGATACCTTAGAGGACTATTGGCCTCTATCAGCTTTGATTTTTTTCGCCTTTTGTCACGTTCACTTGAGCTCTCACTGAGACTAGAAAAAGGAAAATTCCATTGCATAGCCTAAGGATTTCAAGTTTTTTTTTTAAGTACAAACAGATGTATGTAAAGACAGATGTATTTTTATTAATCTTTCTCTTGTAAAAAAAAAAAAGGCAACTTATTTAACAGATTTTTTTTCCCTTACATTACTTCCTGTACATCTGTGTCTCGTTTTGTTGGTCTGCTGTTCTTCCTCAAAATATCCCCTAAGCTTCATACAGACCGTAAGCGAGATAAATTTTAGTCTTATTGGTGAAAGCTTCACAAGGCTCATTAGCAAATGATAATGGGGTTTGATATGAGTCATTTAACCATACTGTATAAGCTGTTTATCCTCTAATAACGAAATACTAAGAGAAATTCAGTGACTTGAGGAAACTTGTGTTTAAGATGTTTGGGCCCAAATTAATAGACACATATAGCCTGGAGTTAAAATAGATTCCCATTAATGTTTCATTGCCAAATCAGAAGTATGAACCTGTTGCTTTAGACTTAATTTCTTGGATGCTCCTTGCCAGGTTTTATTGCATAGTCTTAAAAATACTGCCACTAACTACTTAAGGAGTGAAGATAATCAGTGTTGGAATAAATAACCAGTGCAAATGGATACTTCAGTAAATATCTGATCTGTATCTTGAGTGAAAGATCTTTCTTTATATATTACATCCTTGGTGATTGGGATGTTCTTCTCAAGGTAACTTTGGACCAAAACAGATGTTCTTCCAGGAATTAGTTGGAAGTCCTATGTTTGCGTGTTGTCAGCAACTGAAGCAAAGTTGAATAAAAAAAGGTAATGAAAATGTCTGTGAATCTTCTTCACCTTACCTCGTATGTAAGTAGATGGGGATTTGACTTGATGATCTTTCGAGGTCCCTTCCAATCCCTAACATTCTGTGATTCTGTGAAATCATGCAAAAGAGGTTAGTAGCCTGAAGTGTTCTGAAAAGTCAGAAAAATATTACTTACATATGTGAAGCTGTTAAATATCTAGTGTTTGAAATAGGCCAGCTTAGCAATTGCTAATTAGAATTACAGTCCGTGATTGTTCTTCACTCACAAATACTAGGTTGAGCCAGTTTCTTCAGGTCGCACAAACTGAGTTGAATGTAGTGAGTCATTGCCCTGTTTAAATTACTACTTCAAAATCTTCTTTGTCTTTTCAGTATGTTACCCCATTACTTCCCTGTTCCTCATAGTGTGGTATGTTCCAGTTAGCTCTCTTGCCTCTCTTTGTTGTAGCCTCTTGTTGCCTGTTGTGATGCAAAGAGCTGTACTAAGAACATGCTGTTTGTAAGAGTGAAGAAAAATGCAAAAGCCGATACGCTATCCACAGACTTTTTCAAAGCTGGAAGGTACGCCTCCTCGGAGGGTTTAGTTGTGCCTGAAAGATAATCTGTTGTCATATTTAATTCATAGAAAATCTTTATCTCCCATCTCTTTTGCATCTGAAAGACTTCTGTTTCTTGGTTTCTTCACCAGTAAGAGTGTTTTCTTTTTGGCAGTTCTTAAGAAATTCTTGTCTTTGTTTGATTAGGAGTTGCATGAATAACTGTGTGCAGTTTATTTCTTGTCCGATAGAAACGTTGTTAGTAATCACAACATCGAGTCATCTTGTATTTAAAATACTTGATTATTCCTATGAGAGTATCATTGTGAAATTATTATGGAGAGGTTTATCATGAGATAAAAACATTTTCAAGTGTGTATTGTAGAAAATACTTTTAATGCCATCACAACACTTAAAGAAAAAAGCAAGCTTTCTATCTCTACAAGTACACCTGAGAGAGAAGTAACCCTTCGCTTCTCTAAAGCAAATTCTCCATCTGTAAGCTTCCCTGGAGTTGGCATGAAGACTTCAGTGTAACCTAAAATGTGGAAAACACCTGTTCCAGTATTCTTAGTATGCTTTCTGTGGCTTTAAAATGAATTTTCTTAGTGTTGTGAGAAAAAGCAAAGGAGTAACTTAGCTGTGTATCTTAGGCTTCGCTCCTCTTGAAACCAGCCTCTAAAAAATGGCTGGACAAAGTCAGGGAGAGAAAACTCATCAGGAGCTTTATGAAGGTGCCAGAAGTGCTTGAGATACTTCTTTGGCAGAGTAACTGGGTGCTGAGAGAGGTTTCAGGGGAGGCTTATTGTCCACAGCCCACCCTTGCGCTGTTCTTCTATGCTTCTGTGTAGCCCAAGCTGTATGTTGTTATTGTATCTTCAAGAAGACTAGCAATTCTTTTATTATCATCATTGTAATGTTAAAAAAATAATTTTAATTTAAATATGTAAAATGATATTTGAGAGGAACTTTCTTTGCATAAAATACATGGGAAGGCAATTCGACCAAATAATCTTTGTAAGGGAGGTGTTCATAGTGTACTTGCAGAAAAGAAAAACTCTGCTAAGTCTTTTGCCTTTGCTACATTTTAGACACTACTATGTTATAAATTAAAATGGAAATGACAGGAGATGATTGTATTAGCAATCATCTTTGTATCAATATTGAAGTGCATTCCTGGTGGAAATGACATTATTGAATGGAATCTTTGTTTAAAAACCATCTCAATGGGAAGTGAATTGACTCGATGAGTATAAATTTGGAACAGTTAAGAAATGCATTTGGAATTAAGGCTAAGAAGGTATTTTGGATATATGAATGTTTAAGCATTTATGGACAAATGACCATACTCCAAAATTTTGTCTGCTCTACACAATGTAATTTTCTTACGTTTGTTCATTCTGTGATTTGTTCTTTAAGACATTATCACAGGGATGTTTCTTAGTGTCACAGAATGATCTTGAGCTCCAAGCAGCCTGACTTAGTGAAAGATGGCCCTGCCTGTGGCTGGGGGGTTAGAATCAGATGATCTTCACATTCCCTTCCCAACCCAAACTGTTCTCTGATTTTGTGGTCAAGGCTGGAAAGGTCCTCTGGAGATCATCAGCCCAAAACATCCCAGACAGGAAGCTTCTTGTTAGAGCTTTAGAATTTTTATCGCATTTCTCGAGAGTAACCTGTTTATACAGGTTACTTTGGGTTGTTCTTCTGGTGCCTGTGTCTACCTCTGAAGCTTTTTGGTGTGCAATTAATTATTTTTATAACATTCACTCATTTACAAAGATGAATTCTTTGAGGGGTCTTCCTATCTAGTCATCTGTGGTACACACACTTATTTGTGTGAATATGCTGGTCTGTGTGCTTCTGTGTCTGATTCAGTGTTGTATCTCAAAGTGATTTGCAAAATGTGGTAAGAATTACCTCCTTACTCTTAATAAAAAATAACACCCTCCCAAACAAATGTACCCAAATGCCCTCTCTGCCTAATTGGTAACAAATAAAAGCAACACTTAACATCCCCAAACTAAAAGTATTTTTTGCATGTGTATTTTGAGAGTAAGGTTAAAGCCCTTCATGACCCAGCAGTTTATTATAGTAGTTGCCATCTCTCAAACTGTTGCCTAATTAATACTTTAGTTCTAAAAGGTGTAAATTCAGGTCCTTGAAATGTTAAGAACACTGTTATGGGAGTCTTTGAGAAGATACCATTTTTTGACCAGTTTTGTAATGAAATACACATCACAGAAGCAGCTTTTCTTATTTTCTTCTGCAGTGTTTTCATATATCGGGGTGCTAGATCAAATTAAGCTTTCAGAATGCTGTAATTTTATTATGTTTACCTTTAGCTGTAAAAAAATTTTGATGGACTGGTTCCCCAGTGCAGTAAATGTGTCGGTGCATCCGTACCTGTTAACTCCTTTCTCGTTTGTGGTAGCCTCTGGTGATGACAGTGTGCTGCAGAAGCATTCAGGGTATCTTTAGTGGAAGTTCAAGGCACTGGTAACGTGGAAAGAAAAAGGCAGTGCTTTTGTACGAACTCCACGGTCATGTAACTGGGGAGCGGTAACAACCTGCCTCATGGCAATATGAAGAGTTTAAATAACTAGTGGCTGGGTGCAGGACCAGTACAACCATTGAAGTGCTATACAGAATGCTTACTATTCAGAACGGCAAGCGAAACAAAAGGAGAGAATTGGCGTGAGTTGCGCAGCTTCTGTACAAACCAGGCCTGGCAGAGCTTGCATGGTCCAAAACAGGGCGTCTGAATCCGGCTGAGCAATCCCTGGAAGTGTTTAAGGCCAGGCTGGATGGAGCCTTGAGCAGCCTGATCTAGTGGGAGGTGTCCTTGCCATGGCAGGGGGTTTGGAACTAGTTGATCTTTGAGGTCCCTTCCAACCCAAACCATTCTGTGATTCTATGAATCTGTGTTAGTGGTAGCCTGGGAATTTCAGTGTTCCTTGGTGAGCAGCATCACTGACATTCGTTTTCTCTACCTTGTTTTTACATACCTAATCTGCAAAATCCACTATGCCTAATTTATGTAGGTTTTATATTATACATGGATTTGGTTTGTCTAGGTTCTCTCTCATCTTCCTAATCTGGGAAGTTGGCTGTTCCTGTGACTTCTAAACAGCTAGATGCTTTCAATTTAGTACATCTTGAACTATTTACAGCTGCTTCTGGAAATGTGGTCTTGCAAAGGAAAGACCCTTTATTTTTAAAATTAAGGAAGCTGCTGAAGGTTTATTATGGGACTAGATACATGATGCAAGATGACTTCCTTACTATTTTATCTGTAAAAAGTAGTTACACTGTGATTAAGCATGTTACTGTATCTTCACTGTCTCAGAGGAGATCTTGTAGGTTTTCACATAGATAGTAATCCTGTGAGCTGATTTAAAATGAGTATGAAATTGCAGCAGGATACTTCAAGCCGGGATAAATTGGCATTCTCTCAAAAAAAGTCCAGCGCTCTTCTCTCTCATTTCAGTTACTGTGCCAATGCTTGTTTCTCTTTCCCCTGCCTCCCCCAACTTCCCAAAGCTTGTGTAGCTGTGAACTGAATTGCTTTGGAGATGTGTCTCAGTAAAAATTAGCTGAACTTATGTTCATGCAGCTGCATGTAAGGGAGGGGAGACAGCATTAGGGTAACAACTGGGGCTGGGAGGGCTGAGGCTGCTGCTGCTTCTGCCACCTTGATTAGTGCCGTGGGTTACAGTCAGTCAAGTTTAGTAGTTGTAGAAATGTGCTGCACAGTTTTAGGTTTAGATCACACTGAGATCCAATTTGATATGAAATTCTGCCTCTGTCACTTTTTCACATTTGCCATCACAATCTGCAGTTAGGATTCACCAGTCTTCACAGGTGATGTTTTCAAGCAGAGGAGAAACGTGCATTATGCAAGCATCAGACATATATAGTCTTAAAAAGGTAAAAAGAAATCTCCATCCTTGAAAATCTCTGACTAATCTCTTCCTTCACTGTGAAGAAATAGACTCAAAATACCAGGGAGAAAAAATAAAAGACCATGATCCTTTATGCCAAGGAATACAAGTGTTGAGTTGGTTTTGTAGTGTTGTGTTTAATGGGTGGTATTATAAATTAACTTTGGTACTGGAAAAATGGCTAATTTACTTTATACCCAAAGATTTGTGTCTTCTTTGTTGTTCTGGTGTAGTTGTTTTTTTTTTTTGTTTTTTTTTTTCTTTTTCCTAATTTTTTCCACCTCCTGTTTTTTTTCTTCCTGGTTGCAATTTGCAGAATCTCTTTCTGGTTTTTCCTAAGCTGCTGTCTTACTATTCTTACTGCCTTTTTTCGTTTTCTGTGTCATGTTCCTACCTCACCCTTTCTTCCTGTTTTAGTCCTGTTACTTCCTTGCTCCCTCTGCCTCTGTATCTCCCACCCACCCAAGCATCAATCCCACCACCCAGTTTGAAAAGCCGACCAGACTGAAGACTACAAAAGAAAGCAGGGCACATAGTGCTTGAATAAGACAGCAGAAAAATTTCCAGCACTCTTTTCATATCTATCAAAAAAGTGATGATCCTGTGCGCTTTCAGACTCTCGTAGCTTCCGGCTAATAGGTGTCTGATTAAATATACTCCCCTTTCCTGCTCGTAAGCAAGAGCTTTCTTCTTCTTGGTTCTCTGTATAACACTGAGCTCTTATCCCTCTGCTGCCCATCCTTTTTTTTTTTTTGTTCCTTCCTGGACCATTGCTATCAAATATGTTTTGTGCCTTCCCCCTCTCCATTTACTATGAAAATTAATTATATTTCAAGATTTCTACCTTTGTGAAAAATAAAAGCTTCCCAGGACACATACGAAGCAGTTGGGTGTGCCGAGCTTGGGGTGCTGGGGTGGGCTCGGAGGGGGAGAAGTGGAAGCTTCGTGTCCCCATGGGCACAAGTAAAGTGAGTGGGAAATTTTGGGTCTTGCTCTGGGTGAGAAGGAAAGGTGGCTCAGGTTGGAGGGTGTTTGAGAGGTCCCAGAGCTGCCAGTGATGTGGAGGAGGTTTTCAAGGACAGCTGGGGAGGTTGGGCATGGAGGGGTTCAGGGGCGGCTGTAGCCCCCAGGCAGTCAAGCTGGTCTCGGGGGTGCAGGAGTCAAGAGGCCTCTGGGGCAGTGTTGTGATGCCGGGACAGCCTGGGCACTGGTGCTGCAGGCTGGTGGGGTAACCCTGTCTGGGACCAGCCAGTGGTGTCAGGGGTCCCTCCCCATGGGTGACTGCCAGGGCTGTGGCATGGGGCCCGTGAAGGGGCTCAGCAGTTAGCGGGGCATGGCAGATGGTGTGGCTGGGGACTAGGAAACGAAGGTTGGTTGTTATTTTTTTCTGACCACATGGGTGGTCAGGATGCTGGGTTGGGATGTCACACCTAGTGGTGGAGTCTCTGTGCTTGGAAATGTTCATGAGTGGACAATGGTGCCATCTGATTAGCCTGGCTTTGGGCAGGTGACCTCCAAGATCCAGGTGACCGGGATCAAGGTCACCTCCAGAGGTCCTGTCCAACCAAAATTATTTTGTGATTCTGCAAACTTGCTGGATAGTTTATATTTTTAGTGGCCTTTTTCTGATTTGAGGGCTTTCTAATGTCACATATTCAGCTTAATTTATGGACGTTTGCAAATTATGTCGTTGTTGGCAAGAGAGCCAACAGAAAAAAGCATACAGGAAAACAAGATTTGCCATCCTGGGTGAAATCCTCTGATCTGTCTAGATGACAGCTAGTTAGCTGTGTTCACTACCAGATCTTTAAAAGAAAAAAAGCAAACTAACAAAACAGCAAAACCAGTAAAAAAAAAAAAAAAAAAAGCCAAAGGACTCTGTAGGGTCAGTGTGGGATATGGTTATGCTCTCCTTCTCAATTCTGCTTTGCCAGAAGCAGATGGGCACCTATATTTTATTAACTGTGATAAGTCCATTGATGCCAGTCCCTTCCAAGTTTTGACACTGACTGACTTTGGCAATCATTGCTGAAGTCTTATACAACATGTAAGGGTTTCTAAAAAGTCAACAAAATAAGTGGCAAACAGCATTGGCTTATTTTACTGTCTGCTGTCTTCTGCATGGAGAACAGACGGGTGTCTATTAACTATGCACACACATACCACGGAGGCTTACAAGTTTTTGATAAGGTAATAGATTTGTTCTTGTTTGGTTTTATTCCTTTTTATGGAAACCATTCTAATTTTTTTCAGTCTCTCCGTATTAGATCTGTTGTGTGGCATTTCGTTGAGTTCACTCTGATGTCAGGATTTTGAGAGATTTCTGGTATGTAGTATTGTAAAAGAGGCCACACTGGTTAATTACGTAATGGTATATGTGCATCCCCTGTTATTCTCCAGTCTTTTATTTTTGCTGGCTTAGATCAACTTTGTTTTAAACAGCAACTGCACTTACAGTTTCATTGAGCCATTCACAAGGGAACTGAAGTCCATTTCCTTGTTTGATAACTGTGAATTTATAACCTTTAATAGGCTTTAAAAAGCTTAAATTTTCAGTCCAAGGAGCCTTCAGTACTGTCAGAAAGAATTAAGGAGTAGGAATGTGTTGCCCATTTGGATGTCATTTGTCTTGATAGTTGCTTTCAGGAGATAGTTAAGATTAATATTAATTCCAATATAATGTGCATATACTACTATTTTCATAACTCATTTCTGGGCAGTGACTTTCCTGAATACATTGCCGTGTGTTCAGTATTTACCTCCATTGTATGCTCTGTGTATAATAGGTTAAGTCATCCAAATTCAAGAAAGAAGCGTGAAATTCGTAACAACCCAGAGATTCACACCTGATTCTCTGATACTGAAAATTTCGTGTCATAAAGCATAAAAATCCTAAACTTTTTTGAGTTTTACTTCAGCATAGTTACTACTTGGAATCTAATCTCTCTCGCCCTCCCACATGTATGCCTTGTTCCCTTCCAGATATGCTAATCTCTGCAGGGGGTGGTACGGAGGATCAAAAGCGACAGTAACATAAGTTTGTGCATCTATATGTGGTAATAAGAAACTGCATAAAATGAGTGCAACTCTGAACTTACTTTGTATTCAGAAGTCTTGAACATTCATCTCTTGAGTTTTGTCTAGGATTTTGCTTGTCTTAAGTAGGACTTTGAATATTGAAAATAGAATATTTATTTTAAAAAAGCAAAAATAATAAATCCAACCTGATATGGGCCATGAAGGGAAGGGCCATGAGATAATTCTAATGCCTTATTTTAAATCTCTGGTTATACTTTTTTTTTTCCTTTATTTCTCCAAAGCTGTTTGGAAATGTTCTTCGTCCTAATCCAGATCCTGGAGGAGTGAGGTCAAGTGTTTGTCAGAAATTATTTAAAAATTATTTACAAACAGTTGATGAGAATGAGTCGGGAACAGACATAGTCTTACTGCTCACCTCCTCAAAAGGGGTAGTAGTTCATGAAAATAAAATGATGTGCAGATGTTCTTTTTGATGCTTGAAAATGCCTGCACATGGTTTGATTTTTCTGGAAGGCTGTTTTTATGTTAAATGCCTTTCTTAGCACTTGGAGTTATTCTACTGTTTTGAAAGTCTAATTTATTTAAATGCATGTCCATCGTGCGTTTCAGCAAATGAGGCTTTAATTGTGTTTCAGAGATAGCAGTCAAAGTAACAAATCTTGTCTTTACATTCATACTGGAAACTAATATGGATTGATGAAGTTGAGAAGCTGCTATAAATTACTTTGTCTTGTTAACAGTGCTGTTCACTTCATGGGAAATACATGTAGCTCTCAGGAAAGCTAAATGGTGATGTGAACAGAAGTAGAAATATGTTAAGATATATAATTGTACATATGATTTTTATTAGTGAATGAAACCAAGCCCTCATTTGTTTAATTTTATAGAAAAAGTTAACAAATAGAGGAGTTCATTTCTACCCATTTTACTAGGGTCTGTCATGTATCATTCCTTCTGCTTAAACCTGTCTTCTCTTTATTTATCCCATTGAACTGCATATGGTTTTGAAAAGAATGTTAGACTTAAGAAAGCAATCTTCTTTTTTTAACTTAGTAATCCTTTTACTCTTTAAAATCTTTTGTTCTGCTAATACTACACTAAGAACTCTGCAATATTTTCCTCTTACTTGTTTGTGAAATTGCCTTTGCCTCATCTTCCAAAAGTCTCCTTAAAACTACATTATAGTAATTCCGTTGTTTCTCATCAGACATATGTTTTCATACTGCTTTGTGTGGGGGGCATGTGTGTAGGGGTTGTCATGCCCACTTCGAGACACAGATTCTTCAGGTGGAAGTGCATAAACTTTTCCTGGCTCTTCAGCTCCCAGTCAGACCCCTAATTATGAAGGAGCTAGGCAACGAGTGGAACCAGTTGAATAAAATACAAAAAAAAAAAATCCATCTCTGGATGTGCAGAAGAGGATACTACTGGTAACAAGGAGTTACTGCTTTGGAATTTGTAGTTCCATATGTGTCAGACACTGGTGCAAATTCACAGATTTATTAGAAGACATGTACTGCTTTCTTAATTTGTTGTTTAAGCTTTCTGGAACAGATTTTATTTAGGCTGGCTTCCACCATAACTTTTAATAGTTTTAAATGTAATTTTAGATTGGTTAATTAAAAAGAAAATTATAAATAATTTTTAGATACGAACGTATTCCCCTTGGCTTTTTGCAGATTGGACAGTGCAGGCATTTTAATACAACATCAGGGACGCTGATGTAAACTCTGGGAAGGAATACCTAAGATACAGGCTTGTGTTATGAAGTGGATTAACCTGTCATGGAGTAGTGATGGTAACTTTTTGCTTAATGACCGTTTGTCAGAGTGTTTCTACTGCTGGTGCAGGAACGCACTAAATGCTTTTAATATGGGTCTGTGCTGGTGCTTTTGATGTTTACAGCAGAAAGTAAAAGACCGGTGTTCCTGAACAAGCGCTGTGCTCTTCGTTTTGTGCGAGGCGTGAACACAATAGAGTAATGAAAGGTTTCAAGGTAGTGATCTGAATATTGTAGCTGAAGTAATTGCAGTGAGCCGACAGGATAAAAGTCGATTGGGAGGTGTGTAGACTAACGGAGAGGTACTGCAGCTTCTGTGGGGCAACAATGGTGTGTTGAAACAGTTTTCGTTAATTGGCCGCTGGGTTTGAGGAGAAACAGCCTGCCCAGTTTTTAAGACGGAGCGTTTTCCTTTCATTCGTACTTGTTGGCTAAATGAGAACTCATTATTCAGGTTTAACAGCTAGTAATTGCATTGACGGCTCCAAGTGTTACTGAATCAGCACTAGAACACTTAAAGTTATTTATACAGATTTACTGCGTTTAGTAACTTTTCCATGAGTAACTAGGCCATTTGAAACTTAGCCTATTACAGGGTCTTCATTTATATCGTCAATAGTGAGAATGCTCCCTCTTTTTCCCTTTAGTGGTCTTTTAAGTACTTTTCTTCATTTATACCAAGATCTGCTTCATTTGTCATTGTTGAATAGTAAAATCATCTAGTTTTAGTAAAGTGGCTTTTATAACAGTTTGTGTGTAAATATTTTGGTGGCTAATGGTTTTTGAGGAGATGAGAGTGTTTTAAATTCACTGATAGAAATGAGCTAATAGCTCAGTACTTTTGAGAAGTTAATACTTTACTCAGATTCTGTAAAGTTTTAAAAAGCAATTTTATTGAAAAATATTAAATTCTGCGTAGCATTTTATCGTTTAGTTGCAAAGCCTAAATGCCTTCCAAATACTAGCTACTTGAATATTCATTAATAATCACCAAAACCTCATCTTTGTCAGAGTGTTACTGGCTGATCTAGTGAAGTGTGCGACTGGTATTCATCCCTTTGACTGCCACATACAGTAAAATAGCCATATTCACTGTAACAAATCCATGTAATCTCCAAAGCCGCATTAAGACATTTGTAAGTATGGCAGTAAGAGTGCTGGTCGCTTGTTAGAATCATAGAATCGTTAAGTTGGAAAAGACCTTTACAATCGAATCCAGCCGTTAACCTAGCACCCGCAAGTTCACCACTAAATCGCGTTCCTAAGCACCACATCTCCACATCTTTCATAAACCTCCAGGGGTGGTGACTCAGTCATGTCCCTAATAGCCAATCTGAACTTCCCCTGGTGCAACGTGAGCTTGTTCCTCTTGTCCAATCACTTGTTACCTGGGAGAAGAGCCCGACCCCCACCTCACTACACCCTCCCTTCACATAGTTGTAGAGAGCACTAAGGTCTCCCCTCAGCCTCCTCTTCTCCAGGCTAGACACCCCCAGCTCCCTCAGCTGCTCCTCATAAGACATTCTCCAGACACTTCACCAGCTTTGTTACCCTTCTCTGGAAAAGCTCCAGCATCTCAATGTCTTTCTTGGAGAGGGAGGCCCAAAAACTGAACACAGGGTTCAAGATGTGGCCTCACCAAATGCTGAGCACAGGGGGACAACCCCTTCCCTACTCCTGCTGGCCACACTGTTTCTGATCCAGGCCAGGATGCCGTTGGCCTTCCTGGCCACCTGGGCACACTGCTGGCTCATGTTCAGCCGCTGTCCATCAACACTCCAAAGGCCCTCTCTGCCTGGCAGCTCTCCAGCCACTCCTTCCCAAGCCTGTAGCGCTGTTGGGGGTTGTGACTGAAGGGTAGGACCTGGCACTTGGCCTTGCTGAACCCCATACAATTGTCTTCAGCCTGTTGATGCAACCTGTCCAGATCCCTCTGTAGACCCTTCCTCCCCTGAAGGTGATCAACATTCCCACCCAACTTGGTGTTGTCTGCAAACTTACTGAGGGTGTACTTGATCCGCTCATCCAGATCATTGATAAAGGTATTAAACAGAACTGGCCCCGATACTGAGCCCTGGGCAACACCACTCGTGACCGGTCGCCAACTGCATTTAACTCCAGTCACTGCCACCCTTTGTGGTCGGCCACCCAGCCAGTTTTTCACCAAGCAAAACATCTGTCCATCCAAGCCATGATCAGCCAGTTTTTCTGAGAAAATTCTGTGGGAAACACTGTCAAAGGCTTTACTAAGGTCTAGGCATTCTGGTTTTTTTTCAGCATAACCTCAGAATACTGGAAAACAATAGAAAATGCAGGACAGTTTTTTAAAATATTATTCATGCTGGTGATACCCGTATGAAATTTTTTCCCTTGCCTCCTCTACATGCACAGGAGTTTCTGGGAGGGGACTATAATCGCTCTAGTCCGTGTTAGCCAGAGTCTGTGGCAATTTCCAAAAGTCTTGTGGTTTTATCTGTGAAGTGAGTATTCAACGAGCTGTTGCGCATTAAGTTTCCTAAACCAGCACCTCTGCTTTGAGGTCTCACACCTGCGTTTCTGCATAGGGTGGTACACTTCTGAGCTACCACGTGCCAAAGAGATTGTCGCCTTGTCTGCCTGAACATGGTTGGGCGTGGGTTTCATTGCACACGGAATGTACAGTTGTGTTTAGGGAGCGTGAAGTGGTCAGTGGGAGGGTAAAAGGCAGAGCTAAGGAAACAATATGAGAAGGCTGGCACGGTTGTGGAGGTTTCAAACTTACTGCATAACCAAATGGACACCCAATAACTGAGAAATGTCATTGTTTCTGCTCTCTGTTGGAACCTGACTGAGAGAGTGAGACTCATGGCTTTCCCCAGCATGCTTTGGAAGAATGGGGTTTAATCCCAAAAGCACAGGGCAGCCCAGGGGCCTTGTCAACACCTGACAATCTGTTGTGGATTGTTCCTGGTGTGGCTACTGCTATTAACCACAAGATGGTGCAGTAAAATGAATTGCAACTTTATGTGTTCTTGCTTCCGAGTCACTAGTGCAGGAATAGTTGGCTATACGGGATGGGGGAAAAGATCCAAAAGGAAGTTTGTAAAGATGAAGTCTAGAAGTAATACCTCATTTTTAGACATCGTTGTGAGTGGTACTTAGTGCAGAGATGCTTTTTCCACTGAAAAGTTATTAAATAGAGTAGCAAAATTACTAAGCTAAACAGTGGATTTTTGTTTAAGCATCAGATGTTACTGGTATTGAACTCTGTCACTTTTGTAGATGCAGTGTTGTCTGAAGGAATATTTAAAATAGATTTATCCATGATTAAGGGGGGAATGACTGTGATACAGAAACTTTTTTCTTACGTGTTCCAAATGTCCACTTCTCTTCCTGTGTCTTTATGGTCTTGGTAATTTTAATTTTTGTAGTGAATAAAACAATTCTTTACCATGTATTTCCCTTACAGTTTGCAGATGCATGCAAACTTGGAAGCAAGCCAGCTGATTCTGGGCCAAACTGTCATACAGAGGTGCCCTCCTGCAGTATCACCCGAGGACAAATGCATCTTGCTGCCATGGTAGTGCATCATCCCAGTCGTGTCTTCTCCTTTAGTCTTCGGAAGCTTTACTACTAGAATAATCTTAGGATGTATCCCTTTTTTTTTCCTTTCTCTTTTATTTTATCTTTTTGTGTGTGTGTGTGTTAGGGCAGAAGATGTTTTCCCTTCTTCTCTCTAAAAACGTGTTAGCCAGGTTGTCACCAAAGAAAGCATCAGAACTCTGAATGCTTCTCGTCTCCTCTGCTATTTTAACTCCTCTGCAGATAGCCCCAAAAAGCTGCATGTTCTGCCTTAATGTGTTTTCTTTATTGGACTCTTGTGTCTGTCTTGAACCTCCTCAGTGAAGATGGGGAAGTTCAGAGATTGTCGTCAGCACCTGTATTTTCTCATAGTCTGCAAGAAAAGATTCCGACTCTAGCTTGGATTTATAATTTTGGGGAGAAAAATAATATTAATCTGATGCTTTAGACAGCCAGCGGTTGCAAACTCATGGCAGCTGTGTTGGTAAACGCCGGCGCTGAGCAGAGATTCACCACTCTTGCCTCCCTTCTGCAGGCGCCGCACCGCTCCAGCACCGCAGGCTGGCACCTGTTGCTCAAGTCCTGGCAGAGGTTTTCAAACCTCAGTGGAGTTGTCCTGTACTTTGTTCTGTACCAGGCGGATGACCTAGCGGTTTCCATGCTGTATTTCTCTGAATATTAGTTATACATCCCGCACTACTTATATTGTCTTTTTCATCTTGTGATAAATTTAATAATACCTGTGGTTTTTTTCACGTCTCACACCCCGATTGCTCTAGAATTCTTCTGTTTTTTTGTGTGTGTGTGGCTAAAGTTGCTTAGAATACACAGTTACGGGGTGAGCTGAGCAAATTAACAGTGTCCTCTCATGTCTGCTTAACGGTGACATTTCCTTGGTGTTCTCAAAGTTATTTCGTAGATATAAAGAATTTTTATTTAAGACTGACGATTACTCAGTTTTGTCACAGAACTAGGTATATAATTTGCCCTGTTTTCTAGAATGATGCTGGAATATTCTATTATCTTGTGACTGGAGAAGAGTATTTTACTGTCGCGTTCAGCTGCACACACTGGATTTTTTCCTGTCTCTGCTGTTCTTTTTACAGTGTAGAAGTATGTATTTTTCTATGGTGTGCAATTTTTTTTATTTTTTTTTTTGCATTGAGTTATCTCAATCTGACAGAAGCATGGCTGCCTGAAGTAATTTTATTCTCTTGTCATGTCCATGGTACATCCATTTCTAGCCTGGCATAGTTGATGTGTCAGCCTGACAGATGTTACAACCATGGTGACTGATCCCTGCCTCATGGTCTACAACATGAAAGTAGACTGATCTAATGTCAAGATTTTTTTCTGTGGGGTAAACACCTCATGGAAAATATCCTGGTTTTTGACAGGTAGATATGAAGAACAGAACCTTTTTTTTCTTTTTTAAATACTCCAGAGGGAACTTTTCTGTGGACCTGAAGAAAATACGATAAACCATTTCACTCAGCTGTCTTGCAAGAGGAAAGCCCTGCGGAGACGGGTAATTGGATACAAAAACCATCAGAAATTATTTTCAGCGCACACTTGATTTTAGCAGGCCAGACTTGATAAGAGAAGGAAGACAGTTTTCCAGAGGCCCAGGGTTTGAGTAGCTGTGGCATGGTTCTCGAAACTCCTCTTTAAAACTTGCTGCAGGTAGGAAGTGCTTTGTCCCTTTCAGTCTCTACGCTTCTGGAAATGTTTCCAAGAAGATGTGGGAAGGAGCCTCGCAGTTCGGTTGCTGCCGGCCGCACAGCGGGCTGGCATCTCCCTGCCGATTCCAGAAGCGACACGTAGCCCTGCGGTCTCCAAGAAAGGAAACTCTTATCTCTGAAATTAGCTCAAGCCTGTGTCGGAGTGCCACAAACTTGCAGTGACGGACCGGCGTGGCATCTCACCGGTGCTCAGTGCTCAGTTACCTCCCTGAGCGTGTCGTAACCGCTCGTAGCGGTGCTTGCGCTGCGAGCCGACAGGCTGCCCCCCCCCGTACCCAGTGTGGGAGAACCGGGCACGAAAGCGGCTCCCTCGCCGCAAGAGAGCTGTGTATTAGTAGTGCACGTACCTGCAAGTTAATCCGTATAAATTGGTGAGTGCAATAAAATGGTTTAGGACTACAGAAGACTTGGTAGAAAGATTGTGGAAAATGTACGACTGCTTTGACTTCAGAGCAGTCTTGATGTCATATGACTGGTGCTTTACCTGCTGCCGTGGCTAAATGGAAAGCGAACTTGTATTTGCCAACCGTGAGCCATGTATCAGGCTTCCACAGCGTAAGAAAGCACTGCGTAAACGTATGATGTCTTTTAGCCTTAACAAGATGTCTTGTAATTAGGTTTATGTCAATGTGTGGTGTCTTTTAGCCTTAACAAGACATTCTGTAATTAGATTTATGTAAAAGAGAGGAAACACAGGTTTTGCCTTTCGCTGCATGAGCGAGGCTTTCTAAACAAACGCGACTCTCTCTGCCCTAAGTATTGTGCTGCCGCAAGACTAATTAATCATTTCCATACTGGAGAGGGATCATCAAGGAATGACCTGTAGCTTTGAAAATTCCTGGAGCTACTACTCGTGTATGTTGCTGAATAATTAAAACTTAAAATCAGCATTTTCTTTCAGTTGCTGAGTTGTGTGGCTTTGATCAAACTCTGTGAATGCAAACTGAGTGACTTGCAAAGTTAATAATGTACTGCTCCTGCTTTATTGCAACATCTGTACTTGTCTGACTATAACTAGAGAGGTGCCAACACATTAACTCAATACACTTTCTACCTGAAATATCAACTTAATTAGGATCATTTATCAAAATGACACTTGTTTCATAAGGCCAAATCAAATTGATTACTGTTGTTTCTGCTGTACTTGTGCCAGCATTAAGAGCACTACTTTCAGAAACAGAGGTGTATAAATATATTTCTTACACTGCATGAAAATGTACTGCTAGAGGAAGCCCAAAGATTTAAAAAGTATTGAAATCTATAAAAGGAAATATAAAAATTTAAACCAATGCAGTTGCTTAGATAGTCTCTGTGATCATCATTATCTGACTAATTTGCCCTTATATGATGGGATGTAGCATGGAAAAATCTCACTGCCTTGCAGATGAGGACTTCAGAATTAAGAGAGGCCAAGGCTCAGACTCCCAAATGTGTTACAGTCATCTTAATGGCTTTTGCTGAGTCTAGGAGTTAAGTATCTGTTTATCTTCCAGGGTTCTGGATTTAAGCGATGTGAAGATCAACTGAAGTCAAACTAAATATTTCCATTTTGGGAAAGTACTACTCAGACTACTCATCAGCTGGACTTGATGTTCTCAGAGGTCTTTTCCACCCTCAGTAATTCTGTGATTCTGTGAAACAATCAAACAATTTAAAATTCAAGCAACTAAACTGCTGGTTTAGTTTACAGCAGAGTCCTTTTCTAAGGTATGGATGAAAGCTGTACTTAGTAGCCATGTTTCTTTCAAATGAAATCGGTTTGGATCCTTTTCTAGATGTGCCATTGTCATATGCTATGTGCTCAAAACCTTTTGAATATGATTGTCTGAGCATCACCTGTCACCTGCCTCATATGTCTTTTCACGTGTATGTTTAAAGTTATGAAGTCAAACTGGCCCTCTCAGACCTCCAGGTCCCTTGATAAGTCAGTATTCAAACTTTAAAAAGTGGGTAGGATCAGCTGGGGGAATCCGAGTGGCTAAGTAAATACAGTAAAAACACAGATAATGGAAGGCAGAGAGCATTGCTATTCTGAGTAAGGTAATGTTTCCTCTTTAAAGCTGAGGAACTCAGTGGTGGGAAGGAGCCTGTTTCAGAGTTGAAATTGAGTCTCCTGACTTTTGCTTACCAAATTTTGGTGAAGGTATGAAAAGAAAAATTAGATGCCATTCACATGACCTCTAGTAAGCTCTGAATTTTATTTGACCTTCATGGCCTTAACTACTGCATTTTGGGACCTACTTAAATTCACTTTGGAAAAAATCCCAAAACATGCATAAGTAAAATCATACAGTCATAGAATGGCCTAGGCTGGAAGGGACCTTAGAGATCATCTAATCCAACCTCCCTGTCATGGGCAGGGACACCTCTCAACTAGATCAGGCTGCTCAAGGCTCTGTCCAACCTGGCCTTGAACACCTCCAGGGAGGGGGCAGCCACAACTTCTCTGGACTGAAGGCAAATGAAGCGAGCGTGAGCTTTATTTTTGTGACATCTTTAAGTGTTCAAATAGTTCTGAAGATTAATTTGTTATGTTTCAGTGGAAACTGGGAGACAGAGATTGAGTATATTAGATTTACATATTGTTTTTGTACTTTACTGCATGTAAAGAAACTTCTTGGTATAGCGAACAGTTTTCCCTTGAAATAATGGGAAAAAGCAAGCACCAAAAACTCCTTGGTGTTCAGCTTTACGTTAGTGACATTGCAATTTGCCAGCATTATTTTTCATACTAAAAGAAGAGAAAATTGTTGCTACATTGGTTTTGCAACTGAAATTGAAAATATGTTTTGTTCTGGCCTATTTATTTTTAATTCTTTCTCTTCAGTTCTTTTGGCCTCTAGCAAAATACCACTTCAAACTAGCAAACTATTAAAAGAAGCAATATCCATGCAGCTTGTTTGGCCTATTCCATCAACGCATGAATCTGCATAAAAAGTGTTGGAAGAGACTTTTCTATTGCATCACTTAGCGTATTGCCCTGTTGAAACATTTTCTGCACTGTCTTCTTTACCTGCTCTTTTTGCCATGGTTTGGAGGAACTTAGCTCTTCATTTGTTGTATTGGACTCAAGTTGTGCCAGGTCAGGTTTAGATTGGATATTAGGAAAAATTTCTTCACTGAAAGGGTTGTCAAGCTCTGGAACAGGATGCCCAAGGATGTGGTTGAGTCACCATCCCTGAAGGTATTTGAAAGATGTGTAGATGTTGTGCTTAGGGGCATGGTTTAGTGGTGAACTTGGGAGTGTTGGGTTAATGGTTAGACTTGATGATCTTAAACGTCTTTTCCAACCTAAATGATTCTGTGAGTCTAGACCCACTGAAGTGTTCTTCAATGTGAGAATTAGGACTTTTGACTTCTATTTTTTAGCAGCAAGGGTTGGCATTTTGAAGAGATGACCAGTCCTATTACCTGCAGCTGCCCTGGTTTGGAACTTTCCATTGGTTGTACGAAAAACCTATTTTCATCCTGGGTGCCATTGGAAATGTTTATTTTGAAGGTGTCTGGGATGCAACAGCCCCTTGTAAAAATTTGGGCAGCTGACCAGTAGTTTTGCTTAACATTTCAACCGTACTTAACCATGAAAACATACTTTCTTTGAAATTTTCTGAATTCCTTTGCATGAGGTTTGCCTGGCCGGATTTTGGTGGCAGGGACGCTGCAGGGATGGCTTCTGCAAGAAACTACTAGAAGCTTCCCCTAGGTCTGGTAGAACCAATGGCAGCCGGCTTCAAAAATGGACCCGCTGCTGGCCAAGGCTGAGGCCATCGGTGGTGGTCATAAAGCCTCTGTGACAACACGTTTAAGAAAGGAGAAAAAAAAAAAACAAAACCTGGGGCACTTGCAGAGAGACAGAGACACCACAAGGTCAGTGAAGAAGTGTGGGAGGATGCGCTGGAGCAGAGATTCCCCTGGGTCGTGGTGAGGCAGGCTGTGCCCCTGCAGCCCATGGAGGTGGATGTCCACCTGTGGCCCATGGAGGACTGCATGCCAGAGTAGGCAGATGTCTGAAGGAGGCTGTGACCCTGTGGGAAGCCCATGATGGAGCAGAGTCCTGGCAGGACCTGGAACCCATGGAGAGAGGAGCACACACTGGAGCAGGTTTGCTGGCAGGACTTGTGACCCCACGGAGGACTCACGCTGGAGCAGTCTGCTCCTGAGGGACTGCAGCCCGTGGGAAGGACTCACACTGGGGCAGTTTGTGAAGAACTGTCCCTTGTGGGAAAGACTCACACTGGAGAAGGTCATGACGAACTGTCTCCCGTGAGAGGGAGCCCACACTGGAACAGGGGAAGAGTGAGGAGTCTTCCCTCTGGGCAACAAGGAGCGGCAGAGACGTCTGATGAACTGACCACGAACCCCACTGCCTGTCCCCCTGCAGGGCCCAGAGGTAGGAGGTGGAGGAATCGGGAGTAATGTTAAGCTTGGAAGAAGAGAGGTGTGGGGGTACGGTGTTATTTCTCATGCCTTTCTGCAATTTAATTGTTAATAGGTTTAACACATTTCCCACAAGTAAAGTCTGTTTTGCCTAGGACGGTAATTGCTGAGTGATCTCCCTGTCCTTAGGTTGACCCATAAGCCCTTTGTTGCCTTCTCTCCCCACTGTGTAGGTGATAAGGGGGAGGGATAGAGCAGCTGTGGTGGGCATCTGGCCTCCAGCCAGGGTCAAACCGCCACATCCTTATAGAAAGTTGCAAACCCAGAAAGAAGAATATTCATTCAGTACTCTTAATGTCTGAATCTTTTCTTATGTCTGTGTGGTACGGCTGAATGCCGTGGTTCCTTCCTTGCTGTTTCAGGTGAATGTTCAAGCATACATAGACCAGCAATCTTCATTTCCAACAGCAAGAATTTAAGGAGCAGGTACAGCAGAGAGAGACCCTATCTTTGTCAAAATAGATACTGCTTAGTAAAACCTGAGTTAACAAGAATGCCAACACAGGACTAGATCTTTCTTTTCTTCCTGAGTCCTGATACCCATCTACAGTATGTGTTTTATTGTATTTAGAAGCTGGATTCATTGGTCCATCCAAGACGTTATGAAGGTAGTGGTGGATAGGTAAGGTTTTTAGGAGTATATATGAGATAAAAACCATTTAAATTCATACAACAGAGATGCTGCTTGGTATGAGAGGGCAGTGAAATGGCAATCAATTCATTTTGATAAAAAATTAAATCAGTTTAATTGCATCAAGAACATCCTGTAATAGAAAATCTAGTGGCATGTGTTTACTCTAATCTCCTATGGAAAGAAGTAATTTCTATCATAACTACAGCCATGATGCCTGAAATGATAAAGATTTCGATAATTCACTTACCATGAATGTAATTGCAGTACTAAAAATTCAAAATGAAATTCATGTAGTAGGCAAGTGGCTATGATGACATTCATTACTGCTGTGAAAGAAAGTTCATTGGGATTTTATGCAGATGATACTTATGTGATGTCATTGAAACAGTAAGATAAAAGCTTGGCTTTGAATGGACTCAAATTTGGAAATGACATGCAGGAACTCCGGGTCTGTTCTTTTAGACCTATGCACAATATGAGATTCACTACAAGAAATTTGATTGGAAGCATAAAGAAATCTTTGCTCTTAACTGAAAAAGTTAAGAGCTATCAAGCTAGCTAGAAGAAAGATGGCCAGCATGTGCTGTTTGCTGTTTTGTTCCCGAATTGCGACTGTTTAGGACTTTGGTTCTTCTTGGAGATCTACTAGTATCTTTTGATGGGTGTGTAGTCAGCGACCTCAAAATCAATTTTGAGAGTGATGTGTTTTTGTTGTGGGGTTGTGTTGATTATTTTTTTTTAAAAAAAGACATAGATAGCAAATAAACTCTTTACAAGTGGCAATAAACTGTCTTAAAAAAAGTCAAGTTGCAAAGCAGAACTGAGTTGATGCAGGTTGTTATGGGGTGGTGGAATTGTCTTGCCTCCAAAATTCTTTGGTGGCACTGAAAGAACCTTTTGAGAACAAGTTACTTTAGCCTTTAAATCTAATAAGACCTGAGTATATAAAAAATTGTTTTAAAAAAAAAAAGCCAATGCAAAACCCAGGCCCTTATACTCTGACTTTGCCTTAATCTTGTGTATATTTGCTCATAAAATGACAGATAGTTGTTACTTTGAGTAGTTACATTTGTTCCTTAAGTTATTAGTTAAAAAGGACAAAGTAGCTGATGCGGTTTTCATGAGAGCTTATTAGATCTCTCTGGATTCTGTTATTTTTTTTTATACATTAGGAATGGGTGACTGTAATAGAGAAAGACGTTAGTTGATATATTTTTTAAAGCAGTATTTAATGTTTTTTTCAGATGAACATTTACATGTCTCTGGGGGTTTCCATTCCACGAATCAGAACCTGTGCTGAATCAACTGTATCCACCCCAGAGCCACCCTGAAGGAGAGGGGAGAGGACAACAGGAGTTAGTTTGCACTTAAAGGTGCTGAACAGCATAAGGATGTACTTAGGGTTTACTTTAAAGGAAACACAACCTCCCTCCCTCCCTCCCCCAAATGAAGGAACATCAATTAATGCTACTTTACGATTCATTTATTTTTGCATACAGTTTTAAAATTTACCTTCCTATCTGAATTGTACTTGAATGTTTAACCTGTAAGAGGAGTGTATTTGTACATAAATGCGTGCCACATCTGGAAAATCAGAGCACTGAGTAGAGGCTGTTGTCTTTTTGTTCAAATGTCATAGTCTCTTAGAATGTTTCTTCCTAAGAGAAACAGAGAATAAACTAGAAAGGTAGTTATTAAGTGGACTATATTCTGGCAAATGGAATATATTCCATTCTTTCTGACTGCAGAAAGGGTGCCAGGTTATCCTTGCTCCCTTAATGTCTGGATACTGGAGTAGTGCGACAGCACTTGGAAAGGCCGTGCAATTGGTGAGGAGTTCCAGGTACTTACCCAGTCAGTCTCAGAAGTAATTTCTCGAAGTTTAAAGCTGACATTAATTAAATTTAGGATTTTTTTCCATTTAGCTTTATAAGATGAACAGCAATATGCAAATCCAATTGATTAGTCAAAAAAACGAGTGGTGTTATTATAGCATTTTAGCTACAAGTGAGTTTTTGACTCTTTTTGAAAGATGAATGAACTTTCATTGGTAGGGGCCTCATTCTTACATGTCCTACTTTACATCTTTCATCAAGAAGCAAATTTGTGGAGTTTTTTCATGTTTCCTGCTTCCCAGATCCAGAAGCAGGTGAGATAGAAAGTTTCAGTATCTCACCTGTTGTAACAAATATAGAACATTCAGATAGCTCAGAGGTTTGCAGAGTTAGGTGGCAGTTACTGCCTGCTAAATGCAGAAGGCAGAATTATTCTGGCCAGAGATAAGAGATTGCTGTGCCTCTCCCCAGGGAATGCTTTGCTTCTCTTGGAGCATTTGTTTTCTTTTCAGTCTGGGCCATTGTAGTTTGGGTACCAGCTAGCAAAGAAGGCAGCTCACTGAGGCCGAAGAAATAAATAAGAAAGAAAGAAAGATACAATTACCTAAGTACTAATATTTATTTAAGTAGCAAGTTTGATTTCCTGCCTTGGCTCTCATTTTAGACTGATGGTGCAAACACTGTGAATGTAGCACCTTTTCCTCTTCCCACCTCCCTCCAACCAGCTCTTCTTTCCACTGTGCTCAGTCTTCATAGTCCACCGTATTTAGGTTTTGCGTTGAGAGTCACGGTATCTATGGAGCAGTTCCACTGTTCTGAGGGGGAAGAAGACAAGGAGTGGAGACTTGAAGCAGACACATAGAGTTGTGTATCAGTGTGATCAGAACATGCACTTAAGTGTGTCTTGATCTGACTGTTGCCCCTACTTTTTCATCGCTTGGATGTGTGGATTTTCCCCAACAACTGTGTTTGGGGAGATACAAATGATGCAGAGAGCTCAGAAGGTATGAAAGCAGCACAACGATTTAAAGCTTTTATGTATTTCTGAGCATGCCAAATGCGATCTTGTCTAGTGGCCCTGGCCACTTTAGTTCACAGAGGAGATGCCATCAAAGTGAACCTGAGGAGCAGTTTTAATTCTAAGTCTAAAAGTGAGCACTGTGTTGTACAAATGCTTCAGGTTACATAAAAATACTTCAGGATGTAGTGAGCAGAATTTTGTCGAGGTCAATGCAACAAGAGATTTTTCCATCCCATATTAAACAAGCTAAGTTTAGTGCCTTTGTACATGGTAGCTCAGTGGGTTGAGCGTGGTGCTTCAAACACCAAAAGGTTGCGGGTTCGATTCCCGTTCGATTCTCACGTGTTGCCTGACCTAGTTGAGAGGTGGCGTCCCTGCCCACGACAGGGAGGTTGGATTAAAATGATCTCTGAGGTCCCTTCCAGCCCAGGCCATTCTATGATTCTATGATCACAACATTTGCTGGCAGCTCAAGTAGCACTTCTGAAGTACAGGCAGTTTTTCTTCAGCCCATTCTTTTTTAAAAAACTCTTTTTGTGCTGGGTTTGGAAACAGATGTGGTATTCCAGGGCGCAGCACAGATGACTACTGAAGTAAAAGAGTGTATATTACAAGACTGTTATTTCTGAGCTGTGCTTTCTGAAATACGTGTGCTGAAAGTTTTAGTTCGAGTTGGATTTGGCAGCAGGATAGTGCATCTGCACGTGTTTAAGAAGGTGTGTGATACCTGTTGTCAGTGTGTATCTAGGAGAAACTATCATGAGCAATCAACTGTGTCCCTGACTTGTGCCTCCACAATGTGGCAGAAGAGAGAAAAGAAATTTTGACTCGGTAGCGATGGCTGGAGCTTTCTAGGAGTGCTGGAAGGTTTGAAGCAGCAAATTAAAATTTACACCTGAGGCATATTTGTATTGCACTGAAACAATAAAATTTTTTTTTACTTTTTTTTCAGATGTTTACTTGACACTTACAGGTATACATTATATAAAGCATCAGTTTCTGAAACTACTGCAGTGAATTTTGCAATGGTACTGGTTAATAAGCTTGGCTTTGAGGGCGACAAGCCTAGACCGCTCAGAAAACTTTAGTTTATTTTTCCATTTTGGGCTACAAAAATGGGAACCTAAAGCTTGTATTTGTGTTTTGCATTCTGTGAGCCTGTGATGTATTTTTTATGCACTCACAGACATCTTCTTTACTAAGGTGAACAAAAAGAAAAAGGTAAGGGAAGTCTTTACTACTTCATAAACTGTTCTTTCACTTGTTTATTCTGGAACAACTCCAGGGGCCCTGGGTTCATGGAATGCATTGGGTTGGAAGGGATGTTTAAAGGTGACCTAGTCCAATCCCCCTGCAGTGAGCAGGGACATCTTTAACTAGATCAGGTTGCTCAGAGCCCCATCAAACCTGACCTTGAATGCCTCCAGGGATTGAGGTGCTACCACCTCTCTGGGCAACCTGTTCCAGTATTTCACCAACATCATATATTACTCTTTATTTCTTACAGGAGTTGAGGCTTATCTACCTCTTAAAATAGGTTTGGTGGTTGGAGGAAGTATTTTGAATGTAGTACGTACGCGGTAATGAGATAGAGCACAGTACTGACTGCCTGTTCAACAATTAGTCTTTCTGACAAACCTATCACTGGCTACTTTTCTTTTGAAGTGATTCACTTCTCTCTTGCTCCTCCTTCCCTATTTGTTTGGGTGAGGGTGTGTCTAAGTGTCCTCTGTCCCTTTTCTGGTGAGCGTAGCTGTCTCTCAAGTTTTGGTCAGCAACCTTAGGGCATACTAGACTTGTTTTGAATTATTGCAGATTAAAAAAATGCATATATGATAGACACTTGTCTTTGCTGTTTTAGAGATACAGGTCAGAAAGGAGACCTGTGAGATTCTTCTTAATTTCCAGGAGATCCTTAGAGCCATGGTTGCTTTATAATAGTGCATATGCAGCATGATAAGAACTAGTCTCCACTCAAATGACATTGGGGCAGTTACTAGTCAGTATTTTTGTATCTTTTTTCTGTAGGGAACCAAAATATAACATATTCAGAATAAATACTGGAGATATATATATATATAAATAGATAGATATATATCTGTTATGCACAAAAATGTGTGGGTATCTTTTTGTATAACCTGGCAAAATCAGAAGGAAGAGGACCCTTAGAAGTATACGAAGAAATAAGATAATAGCTTAGGGATAATCAGGCACAACTTAGACTGAAGAAGTGGAGGTTGTTAAAGGGAATCTTCTCTTCCGAAGTTACTTGCTTGAATTAAATTGAGTTCAATTCTGGCATGAATGTAAGGCACACTTAATTTTTTAAGAGTCCTGATATTCTTATAAAATGACCTTTTCTCCTAGATCTGTGTCATCCTTTTCATCCTTAGCATTTCTTTTCTCTTTCTTAGCTGTTTTCTAGTGTGAAAGTTGAATATTGTTTTGCTTTATCACTGTGTTAGGTTAATTTGCAGGAACAGTATGTAAATATTTATTGCAAGGTGCTTTTAACAGAAGTTTATCACAGTATGCTGTTTTCTTTGGCTATGAAAGCATATTTATTTTATTTGGAATGTAAACAGATTTTGAAGTTCCTCCTTAGCACATCTAGCCTGGCACGTGAAGTTCATCATAGGCAAGGGAGAATTGATTTAGCTGTACCTTCATGTTGAAGTATTTGCAGCACATCAGCAAAAAACCCTGTCAGAATGGTAGGAAAGGGGTAAACTGGGTGGGTGAGTGGGGGGAAATATGTGTTGCCAGCTTGTCTAAACAATACTTTTATAGCTATGCAAATTAACAGGTATAATGAAAAAGCCCACACAAATGGTGACAGTTAAAATCTTAAAATCAGCTGCCAGAAGAAAATTCCATATGGAACCAGTAAAGCTTAGAAAGTAGCTGGAAGGCAGGTTGGTTAGCGGCAGGGTACTTTGCTGTATTAGTTAAATGCAGTTTTCAGATTTTGGGGAGTATCTGTTCTTACAGAGAACATACCTTGAAAAGACCTTTAAGATCATCAAGTCCAACCATTAACCTACCACTGCCAAGTCCACCACTAAGCTATGTCCCTGAGCACCTCATCTACTTGTCTTCCAAATACCTCCAGGGATGATGACTCAACCTCTTCCCTGGGCAGCCTGTGTCTGTGCTTAACAACCCTTTTGGTGAAGAAGTTTTTCTTAATATCTAATCTAAACCTCCACTGGAACAGCTTGAGGCCATTTCCTCTCATCTGTCACTTTTTACTTGGGAGAAGAGACCAACCCCCCTCCCTACAACCTCCTTTCAGGTAGTTTTAGAGAGCGATAAGGTCTCCTCTCTGCCTCTTTTTCTCCAGGCTGAAGAACCCCAGATCCCTCAGCTGCTCCTCAGGAGAATTGTGCTTTAGACCCTTCACTGGCTTCGTTGCCCTTCTTTGGGCATGCTCCATATTTGGAGCATTTCAGTTTTAGTAACGTGATTATTTACTCTGACTTAGAATTTATCTGGGAACTTCCCCTGCCTCAACTCATAATTGCTTTAGTTCTTTCCTAAATAGGACTGGATGAATTTCCTTTGTATTTTTAATACTGTATTCCTATGCCTTTACGATCTACAAAGAATGCTTTGAGGTTTTCTGAGCTTATATGTGGGCAGAAATAGCAAAGCTCAAGGTAAATCTTAATAAAGTTGTCTTTGTATTTTGTTAACCTTTTAGTTATCTAATTTATGGCTGGATAAACTGTCAGGCTGAACACTTCGTAATGGTCAAGCCATTAGGTCAGGATATTGTTCCGTGTCCTGTTACAGCGCAGAAATGTTTAGGAACTTGAAAATGATCAGTGTTCAAACCAGCAGCCTCATTAACTCCTGCAGAGCAACAGCAACAGCGCTAGATAACTGGTCATTATCAAAAGGCTATGGAAAGCTATTGGACGTAAAGCTTTATTAAAAACAAAACGTTTTTTTGTGGCTGGAACTTAGGAACGAAGAAAGGCAAGTTAAGGCTGTGTCACGTGGCCTTGGGGCAGAGGAGGAACGTAGCGGAGGTAACACTCAGAAGTGAGGGATGTGAGGAAGTGCAGAATCCCGGATGCTCTGCCTGCGGGGTCCAGCAGAGTTGTTTTTGTAGTTGCCTTGCAATAATACTGGATTTCTGTTGGCTACCAAGTTTGTTTCTGAAAGGGGAAAAAAATGTAAATTTTACATCTACCTTCAAGGGTTTTAGAGAAATCTTTTTATAAAAGTGCTGGAATTATTGAATACTGTAATATTCCTTTTGCCAAATAGTCAAATCTGGTAAAGTATGTGCAGAATGTCTTCTGTTCGCCAGACTAGTTGAAATTTGGGGACTGTGTCAGCAGTTAACAATGTAGCAACTAATTGGTAGAAGTTCTGTTGGCATTAACTTCTCATTTAAATAAAATACTAATATCTTTGAAGAAAGTTAAAATCTCTGCGTCTGAAGGTGTTGATGATTAAGGACTTTGTCATGCTTGGAGTAATTGCTTTAATTAGCTATTAAACAGGTTTGAGGGTCAATGAGAGAACAAGTTTCATTTGATTTAGTAGGAGCAGTTAATGATTTTGTTTTTATTATCTTTACTCTCTTCTTTAGAATTATTTACTTAGCACATGGAAGGCAACCGATATTTGCTATTATAAAATCAATTTCATGCCTGACTAAACTATCTCTTCCACCTCTGTCATTACTCTTGGTGCTTGGGGTGTTATCGTAGGCTTATTTGTGTTTATGCAACTAGGTGGCAGTGGGCCTTTCCAGTAATTATTTGGGGATTTTGGACCCTGCAGCAACAAACAAAAATGTGTTCATAGTAGCAGATTTTAAGTATGCTTGCACATGATTGTCATATTCCTTCTTTAGAGAAAAATGACTACTTAATTTTGGATTACATATAAAGCACATAGATACTAAATAATTTCAGCTATGCCTTTCTCTTTGAATAGAGAAGGAACAGCTCAATACAGTAAGAAAAAAATGTTTACATAGAAGCTCTTATTTAGTCGATAAGTAAATGTCTGCAAAGCAAGATTTGACAACTGAAATGTTGACATTTAGTGTTTACAATGTTCCATACATTTCTAATCTATTTCTACTGTGTTCATTTTTTTTTTTTTCATCTTGAGCTGATGAATCTGGTAATTAAATTTGAAAGATTATGGAGCAACTTTTGAATCCAAAAGGACTTCTCAAAGAGAATGTGCAAAGTCAGCCTTCAGAATGAAATGGTGTTTCCTCATCAGTGTTTTGGGATGTCTGGCATCTGTAACTCAATTAAAATACTGAGATATACGAGAAAAAAAAAAAGAAAAGATCCTGCACAGGCAAAGAACACATACCGGATTCGCACAAATGACGAGATGTGTTTGGTTGTGGTTTAAGTGTTGGATAAGCTAAATTAATTTGTTTCAAGCAATTCCAACCATATTTAGGTGCAGTACTAAATTACATGGGTTTTAGCTGCACCTTTCAAATATTAGGTCACCTTGTGTAATATGTTAGAAGACTAGAACCATCTGTGTGTCTCAGAAAGGAGCTAATTCTACTTGCTGGTGATTTTTTAATCATTTCTTGGGGTGGAGGGAAAGAGCACCTTGTGTGAATACAGTTGTACTGGACCTTGTATTCTGGCTGCCTTGAACTTGTAGATTGTTTCTGATAAATACGAAAGGAGGTACGAGCTGGGTCACGGGATCTTTCATAGCTGTGAAAGAGGAGGTTCTCCTGCTCTCTTATATTCTTTTTCTCCCCCTTCTTCTTTTTCCCCCTTTCTTCTTCTTTCCCCCCCCCCCTTCTTCTTCTTTTTCCCCCCATCTTCTTTTTCCCCCTACTTGCCAGAATTGCCAATATTTTCCTTCTCATTAAAAAAATAACTTTTGCAGCCTGAGCACCCCTGGGTGCAGCTGCAGCAGCCCGGGATGTAGGAGGACGCCACCCTAGGAAGTGGTTCAGGGAGGACGTGATCTTCCCACTCTCCTGTCTGGCAAACGCTCATCCTGCCCTGTGCAGCAGTGTCTGAGCCAGACGTGTCTTGGACAAGTGGTGTTCCGTGGCAGTGTGGAGGGTGCTAGGTCAGTACTAAAGATTTCTGATCTGTTCTTCCATTAAAAAAAAAAAAAAAAAAAAAAAAGGAGAAGGAGGGGAACAGGGACAGCATGGGGCTACACATACACACCACGGTCCTATTGCCCTGTGCAGTTACAATCCCAAGCCGATGCCTCTTGTAAAAGATGTCTCGTTTCTCAGGCCTTTCAGTGCTTTCACAAGAACTAAGATGCTGACTCTGTGCAAGTGAGTTGTTTCATCTTTTTTTCATGGCTGTGTTTTTCCTGTGCGCTGTGCACATCAGCGAAGCCATTACAGGGGAACTCAGAAGCATAGTACTTCTTGCAAGCTATTGAAATCTAGTGGTAATAGGGAGTTGTTAATTTAGAGCCTTACACCGAGTATTTCAGAACATTAGAAATTTGAAAATAAGAAGAATGAAGATTAAATTGTCTGAATCGAGTTGGTTGTTGCAAGTGAGAAATCAATAGTTCTTTCAGATCTTTTTCATACCTATTTCTCCATCTTGATTTTTTTAGTCTGCTGTGGCTTTCCTAGCTGCCCTCATGTATAAAACATGTCTGAATGACTTCTAGGTGTTTATAATGTTAAAAGGAGTCTTTCGGAGATCTAGTAATTAAAAAAGCACCCTTACATGCACTATAAACGAATGGGTCTGTATGGAAGGACGCTCTTTTCACCACCACATGCATGCTGTGGAGGCTTGCCAGAAGAGCAAGGTGCTGTTTCAGGAAATACTGCTGATGACTTCTTATTGATATTAGTTTAATTTAATTTTCCTCTCTTCTTGGAAGACATCTGGGTTTTTTGGGTTTTGGGGTTTTTTTTTGATGGGAATGGCCTCTTTCCCCTACAGTTGATCAATACCATAGTTGCTGCTGAGCTCATCTCAGCACCATTGTGCCAATATTTACTGCCAATGTAGCAGTAAATAGAGCATGAGGTTGTGTTAGGTGACCATGCTCTTCATGGACTTGTAGTGGGACACGCTTTTCCAGTATAGTCAGGTGCAACCAGAGGTGAGGCGGTGCTGAAGCAGTGGATGTTTTGGAGCTGCTGTCTCCTTTTGACCAACTTTACAGTTTTCTTTATACACAGACAGGCTGGGAGGAAGCAGCAGTGGGAATAGCTATAAGTTGCCTGATGTTCTAACAAATGTCTTCACTTTTTGAATTTGTTGTGGAGAAATACCTAGTAAGCATTAAATGGAAGGAATCTGGAATTGACTATTTTGGTATTGAGATGAGGAAAAAGAAAGGAATTTATGAAGCTCGAATAGATGGTCTGTCTAGTGACTGTTACTGGGCTTTGTGCTCCCCGAATTGAGCCTGCTGCTTTGGTCACTGTGGGAAGCAGCCAGAGAGAAACAGTCATGGAGAGCTGAGAGTCAGCAGGAATTAATTGTTAGAGTCACCTTCTATAAACTTTGGAGATGCTGGATATGCAAAAAGGCCTCTGGATTTTATTGCTATTTAATTCTTGGGCTTGAGATTTGCCATTTGCGTTCGGTTTCGGAGCTCGGTCTTTGTGCAAGAGGCTGCACTTCACTGGTCAGTTAATACCTTGTGGCTGAAAAGGTTGAGGGACTCTGTAGTCTGAGGCTTCCGAGGTGGAGAACCGACTGTGAAGTAAAGTTTAATTCAGTCTCGTACGATGCTAACCTTGCACCACGGTGGGCGCTGCAGTGAAGATTTGCCTCGTTTCTTCGTTTGAGTGCTTAATACACAAACTGGTTTTGATAGCTGGTTTTGACTTCACGGAACGGGTGACGACACTTCATAATTGTTCTATGCTATTTTATAATAAATCAGGGCTGGAGACTTTTATGTATGTCCATATAATTGTGAGGACAAATGATTCCTCCTCTTAGGAGCTCTTCTGCAGAAAGTGTTGCTGTGTGCTTAGCGGTTTTCTTAGGAGTCCTACTGATGGTGTGGCTTCTCCTTTCTGTTGTTGCAGGTGCACTTTTTTAAGCAGTATCTGGCAGAGGGAAAAATCCTCGTTTCAGCTCTTATTGAAGTTATTTTAATAGTGAGAAATAATTGGTTTTCTGGGGTTTATTCAGTGATTAGTTAGCTTGACAGTGAAATGGAAACAGATAACCAAGCCTATTGATTTTTACTTTTTTTTGGACAATGACTTGAATTAGAAGATGTAATTTCACCCTAGTTGAGTAATAGCAGCCGTCTGTATTTCCAGATGAGCTGTTCAGGAGTAGGACTGAAATAGCAAGGCAGCTCCTCTGTCAGCTCTTCATTACCTTGGACAAAGTCTGGAACATAACAGAAGAGACTGGAAAATCCAGATCATTTGCGTATATAAGATGCCATAGAAAAGCTACAAAGAGAAATCTCTGCTATCAGCTTGTACTGTTGTTGAGCTGTGGTTGAGAATCACTCAAGGATGTTTCTGCAGAACGTGAAAGTCGTTGCTGTTGTGCAGTTTAATGTCTTGGATTGCTGAATATGCAGCCCCCTTTTGCTTGTTCTGCTGCAGGACTAGTACGCAGGTGAGAGTTGGTTTGGTGCAAGAGACCAGCTGTATCCGAAGTGGGGTGTGTGCACAATCTGCTGGAGTGCAGGAAAAAAAAATTTTGGGGTACCATTAATAAATAAAAGAAAATAATCATTAGTCTGTTGACTGAGTCCTCCCACCTGAACTCTTCCAATCTTCTTGGGCATTACACCGCCTGGTAGAACTTGAGGGCTGAATGTGAAGGTAAGTTGACTAAAATGATAATAGTTACCTGTTCATTTTGTTTATTGACACACTGAATTTAACACAAGTATTCTCTTCCCTTCCGATTATTCTTTTCACTGAGATTGAACTAATTCATGTGTTGATGATGTCAAGAACAAAACATTTTTTGACTTTGCGTGCCAAGATGGCAGTGCCAAAATCTTTCTTTAAAGGAATTTAATTAAACAAGAAATACAGGTAAGTGATCATTCTGTTAGTGTTTTTAGAACATTAAATACAATTAATAATAAGTTTTAATGTGCTTAAGGTTACCTCTCCTGGCCTTTTTGCATGTTTTTCAGTGGGAAGATTTTTATCATGTGTCAAGTGGTGGTAGATTATATATTACCTGCAATAGTAAAACATTTTTTTTACCCCCCTTCCCTTGTTCTCCCCCCCCCAAATTTAGAATGTGCTTAACTGTTTTAATGCTTGATTTGAACTGTTGTCAAGTATCCTTTTGTGTTTGGTAAGAGCTCTTTGACTGCGACCATCCTTTTGTGTTACTTCCGCTTTACTGTGGCTGTTTATTCCTGCCTTTTTGTTATCCCCGAAAGTTAAGACGTATATAACTTCTGTCAAGCTGGTTTTCTTTTATATAGTTCAATACTTTGTCTTCAGTAGGGACTAAGTACCTGACAGTGTTTCTGTAAAAGTTTCAAAGGACTGTTGCTTGTGTGTATTATTAGATAAAAAGAGAGAAGAACTGAGCACATGATAAGTTACCTTTTAAGATAGTGTATTCCAGAGAGAATCAGGTCAGTAAAAACTGATGTCAGATAAAACTATTTTTCTATTACCTTTTTTTTTTTCTTTAAAAAGAGTTTCTGCATAGATATTCTTTGTAAAAGGATTCCTCTTTTCCTTTTTTGTTCCTGACTTCTCTCACAATTACTGTGCTGCTTGAGCTATTCTTAGGAACAAGTTAAAGCTGGTAGGTCTGTAGGTAGAATTAAACTTTTTTTTTTTTTAAAAAAAGCAGGAGATGATTTAAGCAACAGGTTATCTCCAAACACAAGTCTGAATTAAGTGGGTTTTAGTACCTCAACGAAATCTTCACATGCAAAAATGATTCGAAATTCAGTACATTAATCAATGTTGAAGAAGTGTTGGAAGTCTTGTCTGTTTCTTAAGATGGGTTCAGTTGATCTGGCTGGTGATGTAGATTACTTAGTCCAAAACCTGACTGATTTATTATCCATGATTCCGCTTTTTAGACCATCTAAGTAAATTCCACACGTAGGTTTTTTAAAGCAGGTTATAACCAAATGGTTACAGAATACAGAGGATGAATGTGTAGTGCACATGGGCAAAGTGCAAAGTACAGAAATCATTGTGAGAATTTGATGAAAATTAGTAACTTGTATCTGACTAGTTTTGTGACAGACATCTGCATTAGTACTACAGGCTCGGTTGAGTAACTGCTGTCCGTGTGCACAGGTTTTGTTGACAGGGATCCATATCGTCCTAAAGCATCTGCTTGAGTATTCCTACCGGCTGAACATCCCGGTGATGTGGTCTGCTCTACATGATGAACGTTATGCCCCAAACCATGGTGTGAAATGAGTCGAAGGAGGTGGTATAGGAATTTCCTCAAACTAATTTTTGTGTGCTGAAAGCACGTTTTTAAAGCTGAAACTAGAAAGATGAGGAGGACACAGTGAGCTGCGTCTCTCACTTGCTCTGCACTGCAGGAAGCTCGGTTGTGTATTTTCATCAAAGGTTCTTGATATCATAAACAGACAAGCTTTCCCTCGAAGTTCTTTGGGTGTTATTTTGTGACTAACATGGAGCATGTGACTAACGAAGAGTATATTTAACACCAAGTGTATACTGACACAGTATAACACCACCAAATGGTGTGTGTCAACACAATTTTCAAACCAATTGCATTAATGAAAACATGAAGTACTTAACATGAAACTGATGTTGGAAGACAACTTTTTCTAAAATGTAACTGTAATCACAATAAAAGAATACACTCACTACATTGCACTGTTTTTCAAAGGCTCATTAAAAAGTCCTGTATTACCTTTGGCTTGGTGTGTGGGAGTGTTCTTTCTGTGCTGGACCAGCACCCCTTGCATCAGCCTGTACACCTACGTACTTACCGTGTGTGAATGACCTTACAGTGGCCTTCCCGTACCTGAAGGAGGCCTGCAAGGAACGCTGGAGAGGGACTTTTTACAAGGGTATGTGGTGACAGGACAAGGGTCAGTGCTTTTGAATTAGAGCAGGGTAGATTTAGATTAGACATTAGGAAGAAATTCTTCACTGCGAGGGTGGTGAAACATTGGAACAAGTTACCCAGGGAAGTTGTGGATGCCTCATCCCTGGAAGTGTTCAAGGCCAGGCTGGATGGGGCTCTGAGCAACCCGGTCTAGTGGGAGGTGTCCCTGCCCATAGCAGGTGGGTTGGAACTTGCTCTTCTTTAAGATCCCTTCCAACCCAACCTGTTCTGTGATTCTGTGTATGCACATCAGTGTGCACCCACCCACTTGCCTCTGCTTGAGCGGAGATGTCTCTTGGGCTGGGCTTGGAACATGACCAGCAGTTATACCTGGTGTGTTCCAGCTGGCTGGTGTCCTCTTCTCCTGCTTAGTCCCTCAGAGACACAGAACTGCAGCAGACGTGCAGTTGCGCTACGCCCTGTTTCACGGTGTGCTTTGGCTTGTGGCTGTCCATGCTGTGAGTGTTACAGGTTCTCCACCAATGACTCCTGGGGAAATGGAGGAGACACTTAAAGGACAACTGAAACTGCTCCCACCAGTTCTTACACCCATCTCCGTTGTACTAGCAGTGCTTTTTGCGGCTTAATGTCAGCACCGATGCTGGTCCCAGCCTCAGAAATAATTCATGCCTTGCTGTATAGATGTGATAGTGACTGTGCAGATGAAAGGGATGTCTTGACATCATAGATGTCCTGTCAGAAAGCGCTGGGGCCTTATGGGCTGGTAGTGTAAGCTTCAGTATTTTGATAAGTTCTCTCATTCTCAGGAGCTGTCATGTGTTGTGGTTCTTGCTTAGAAATTAACAGGCAGATGCCACTGCATAGAAGGGGTGAAGTTTCTTCTCTTTTTCAAGTCAGATCAAATGGAAAGGTGATGCCTGTGCTCATCGGGGGGTGGTGGGTGCAGCTGCATCTCTGTCCGGGGCCTGCTGCGTCCCTGGCAGCGCCTGAAAGAGTGGTTGGGTGTGACGTGCCCAGTTCTTTCTTGAAACTTCAGTACTTCACAAAGTTGCTCGTTCGTCAGCTTGCCTTCAGAATATGGGAAGGCTTTAAATCTATTCAAGCTGTGCTGTGACAGTTTCTTGGACTGATTTTTCTAAGCAGAAAAATAGAGTCGTGGGACTGGGTATATGTGTTACTATCTAGGCAGAAGTGATTACGGGCCATCAAAACCCATCCTAAGGTGTCAGGAGACCTTCTCTGGGTAGTGGTTGTGAGGGCTAAAAAGGAACTGACAACAGATCTAGCAGCTAAAAATCAAGAGGTTTGTCTAACGGTCTCTATATGCTGGATCCTGTGCAAATCAGTAAGATACTTGAAGGCTATCTTTTGGTTAGTTGTGTATATGTGCATGTCTCTATGTACAGTAAGTTGGGCACACAACTTTTACCTGTTATTCAAATCTCTGAGTATGCACGGTCTCTGAACAGCTGAATGATAACGTACGTGTGCTTGGACGTGTCACTGACTTGAATACAGAAGCCTGTGTTGCATAGCTGAGAGAAGAATAAATGTTGCTTAACGATAAAATACTCTTAACTGTCCCAGGAATTCATTTGAATTCTAACATCCCTAAAGATGCTAAGGGAAACACTGAGTTTTGGCATTATTGCAGTGTTACAGGTAATTACTTTCTACATCTTTTTCTGAAGTTTTACCTCTGAATGCATCCTGTAAAAAATACTGAGTTTTTCAACTATTGCCATGGAACTCAACAGTTGCCCTACAGATCTTGGGGTGGTGAACAGTCTATATTCCCCAACAGCTTTACTGTATGACTCGGTGTTTCAGCTTTATGTTCAAAATATATGTTTCTTTACCATGCAAATAGTCCAAGCTTCTCTTAAAATTCTGTTCCTCTTCGTGTTTTGTATTGAAGAGGAGCTATTAATGTCTTCAAAAAAATGGAAATACACGTAAGTTCTGTTGTGGATATTTTTCAGGTCTATAAGCAGATTTTGGATTGTGTTCTTGAAGGAATTGTTTTCATTCAGCACTGGTTCCTGAAGAAAGTACATTGCTGTATTTAAAATAGCAAGATGTGTATCTCCCCCAAAGATAATTCTGAACTCTTTTCAATTTTTCTCTCATATTTTAAAATGGATATTAAGTTAACTTTTCACAGCTCAATCTTTGGTTAACCTATTATGACAAATTGCAAACCAGCCACTTGGTCTCCATTTTAGTAACATTCCCCCTCCTGCCTCGAGGGAAACTCTGAATATTCTGTTTCTGTGGAACGAATTCCCTTTCTATTTGATGCAAAATAAAAATAATAAATTACTGTTTCAGTTTGGTTTTTTGTTTTTTTTTTTTTCCTTCGAGAAGCCTTAATAAGGGTCATGTTTTTATTGTTTTTGCATGAAAAAATATGAAAGTGTTGCATGTGCATCAGACAGCTTACCACCATAGAGTGATAAATTAAATTCAGAGCTTGGGAAGGAGGGTGTAGTAAGATTAAGTGCAAACAAAAGAATTTGTTTGCATCGTCGGGGATATATAATACTATGATACATTGCTTTCCCCTCTCCCCTTTGTGCCTCCAGCTACCTTTACTGTGTTGGACTTTAATTGTCTTACTTTGTTAATATAGAATATATGAAGATTTTGAAGTGTTTCCTTCTGTGGTATTATGTCTATGCTGCATATGTTACAGGGAACGGCACAAACTTGGGAGGCTGCACATACATTACTACCTTGACTCTACCTACCCTGGAAGTTAATGCGAAGAAATATAATTAAAGCCTTGCTTTGCATATAAAGAGCTCTGATTAGTTCTTCTGATGCCTTCTGAAGTTGATCACACAGCTCAGTTATGTAATAGAAGCTTATTATAAAGACTTACGTGCACTGTACAGATTTTCACGGAAATCTGGGATGATATAAATAATCACCAGTAGGTCTGTCTTCTGAAATACTTCTATATGAAAGCCAAGTTTTCTTTGTCTCTTTGTTTGGGCACAAATCTTTTTTTGTCTTATTCTGAATATGGCGAATGTAGTGTTGAGGGTTAGAACAAAACTAGAGGATCTGGCATTGCCTAAGTGTCTGGAGATGGTGGTTATCTCAGTGCTTTTACTTGAAATATTCCAGTAGAATACACAAATGGGTGCAGTGGCTTAAACCAAGTCTTATGTTGGCAATAGGATGGTGACTTCTGTTATTTTGGGACAAAGTCCCTGGAACATTCTCTGAGTTTGTGCTTGTTTTTGTTTTCTATAGCTTGGAGGAGTTTTAGTCCGAAAAATAAGTCCACTTGCTTTTTAAACTTAGGAAACTTCTCATGTCTGTTGCAGGTGCTTCAGCAAGGAAACTCACAGAGTAACAGTGAGGAGCGTGCTCTGTGAATGTGCCACACATAAGTTTCACGTAGTGTTCCTTGGTTATTAAATTGGAAGATGCACTGAACTGTTGTTCTGCCTCCATTTTCCTGCTATTCATTGTCTTACAAATTACCATCATACCTGAGTTATCTTCTGGGCTGAGGAGTCCAAGTGTCATAATGGTTCCCTGGGTTGAGCTGTTCCATGTTTTTAAGGCACTTTTCCATTCTTTTTGTGATAAAATGAACCAGAAGTGCCCAGAGTACTGCAGATGTGGTTGCTCCATGAATTTATACCATGGCATGATGTTTCTCTGCCCCTGCTGCTGAGTAATTAGACTGTCTACAGATAGCAGAGAACAGTGGGTCTGAACGGATTCCCATGAAATACTGATGGACAACGTATTTCTAGGGTGAGGAATGCGCGTTTCTTTCTCCATGGCTGTCTTACGTGAAGTTGCCTATTCAAGCAATGACGTTCCTCTGTTGTGACAGCTTTCAGTCTTTAAGAGCTTTTTATGAAGAACACTGAAAGATGCTTGCTTTTTTTTTTTTTTTTTTTTTAAATAGATCCTGATGGGATTTCTAATTAGCTCTTCTTGTGTGTGGAACCTTCTTTTAAGGTTTGTCAGTCATGGTACTGCTTTACAAAGGCTTTGTTAAGGCTTTTGCAAAATGTCCTATTCGGCTGCATAGTCATTAATACTGCTTTTCAGAATAGTTCCTCCCACTTTGTTTGGTGTAGTTTAGTAGGATTACTTCTTTGTACTTACTCAGACCTTCTCAAAGTTTAGTGTCTCATTAGTCATGTTAGTCTGTTGGTAGGATGTAAGTTTTACTTGAGAAGTGACATTAGTACTTGTGTCATTTGCAGATGGTTCTTTAAATCTTTGGGGGCACGATTTATTGTTTGGGTTTTTTTTTGACCTGTCAGAATTATAATTTTATGATTTCATTAGGCCCATTTAAAAAAATATTTTTCCCTCTATTGGCCTACGTTATTCTTTTGCTTGGCCATGTGGTTTACACTGGTGTTTTCTCAAACCCCCTGAGTGATGGGTGTGCATCTGTCTACTCTTTAGAACAGTGCTGTTAAACAGAACCATAGAATCATAGCATGTTTTGAATTGGAAGGGACCTTAAAGGTCACCTAGTCCAACCCTGCTGCAGTGAGCAGGGACATCTTAAACTAGATCAGGTTGCTCAGAACCCCATCCAGCCTGACCTTGAATGCCTCTAGGGATGGGTCCCCCACCACCTCTCTGGGCAATAGTGTTGAGATTACCCACAAGGCTTTTCTTTTTTTATCAAATTTTGCAAAAGTTTCATGACTTTTCATGCTTTTTCCATTTTTAAAGTTAAACTCGACACCAGTGAATTCTTCAACTTCTGTTGCTCCTGCAGGAGTGCTGAATCAAAGTACATTTTGCCAGAGCAGCCCTTCAACAGTTTATGTGCTCGGTTGGTGTGCTGATCCAAGCTGTATCAAGATTTGCTTCTCCAGATTTGAACTCCATCATAATTCTTCGTTAGGGCACTGTGCTCCAATCAAGCGCTCACCCATTCTGTGGGGCCTTGACATTTGTCACTGAGGGTGTTTCTTGGCCTGGCAGATTTTGGTTTGTTCAGTGCATTAGTGCTGCTGCCAGCATCCAGCTGATGTCAGCACCACGTTGTAAGCTGTAGTCTAGTTCTTGTCTACGCACAGAATTTCAACCTAGAATCTTTTGAGGCTTCTGAAGTTCCTCATCTGACTTGATAAGGTGGGTTTGTTCCAGTCTTCATGACTGAAGGCATCTGATAGCCCACTGTTTGCTTGAGGAGTTTAGGTGACAAGCTCACTTGCAGACACCTATTTTTGCATGTCCATGATCAGAAATAATCCTGTTCCTGTGATGTGTCTGCTTTTTGCTTACCAGGCTTCCACTCTGCATCTGCTGTGGTGTCACTCTGCAGTCATCTACATAATGCCTTCGTCTTCCTCTCACCTTCCTTCTGTTCCTGTCCAGAAAGGAGCATACACTTTGTCCAAGAGGTGTACATATGGTGGTCTGCTGGGGGGAAAGACCCAGCCACAGGTTTCCCAAACCCCCAGTCTTGCTCTTTTGCTTGTGCAAGACCCTGCTGTAACATTCCGGTAGGCTGGAAATGTTTGGTCATTTCCCTGAGTTCCCCATTTGCTGTAGTTTTCTGGTTCTGGTTTTGTTCCCTAGCAATTGTTTCAAAACTTGTGGTTCAGTACTCTCCTCCATCAAATGGCAGATCAAAATAAATTTTGCTTTTGAGCGTTATCTCTGCTGTTTTGTATTCATTTAATCATTTAAGACTGAGGATATGTTTTAAAAAGCTATAGAATCATAGAATATTAGAGGTTGGAAGGGACCTCTAGAGATCATTTAGTCCAATCCCCCTGCCAGAGCAGGATCCCCTAGGGCAGCCACACAGGAACACATCCAGGCAGGTTCTAAAAGTCTCCAGAGGAGGAGACTCCACAACCTCTCTGGGCAGCCTGTGCCAGTGCTCCGTCACCCTCACAGTAAAGAAGTTTCTCCTCATGTTGAGGCAGAACTTTCTATATTCTGGCTTATATCCATTATTCCTTGTGCTGTTACTGGGCACCACTTTGAAGAGACCGGCACCTTCTTCTTGACACCCACCTCTCAGGTATTTATATACATTAATTAGGTCCCCTCTCAGCCTTCTCTTTTCAAGACTAACACAGCCCCAGTTCTCTCAGTCTCTCTTCACAGGAGAGATGTTCAAGTCCCTTCATCGTCCTCGTAGCTCTCCGCTGGACTCTGTCCAGTAGGTCCCTGTCTCTCTTGAACTGGGGAGTCCAAAACTGGACACAGTATTCCAGGTGTGGTCTCACCAAGGCAGAGTAGAGGCGGAGGAGAAACTCCCTAGACCTGCTGGACACACTTTTCTTAATGCACCCCAGGATCCCATTGGCTCTCTTGGCCACAAGGGCACGTTGCTGTCCCATGGACAACTTAGTGCCCACTAGGACTCCAAGGTCTTTCTCCCTGGGTCTGCTTTCCAGCAGGACGTCCCCTAATCTGTACTGGTGCCTGGTGTTATTCCTCCCCAGGTGCAGGACTCTACACTTGTCCTTACTGAATTTCATGAGGTTCCCCTTTGCCCGGCTCTCCAGCCTGTCCAGATCTCTCTGGATGGCAGCACAGCCTGCCTGTGTGTCAGCCACCCGTCCCAGTTTGGTATCATCAGTGAACTTGCTGAGGGTACACTCTGTCCCCTCATCCAGGTCGTTGATGCAGATATTGAACAAAACTGGACCCAGCACTGATCCCTGGGGAGCACCACTGGCCACAGGCCTCCAACTTGACTCTGTGCCACTGATCACAACCCTCTGAACTCTGTTGTTGAGCCAGTTAACAATCCACCTCACGGTCCATCTGTCCCACATTTCTTGAGTTTTCCTACAAGAATGTTATGGGGGACAGTATCAAAAGCCTTACTGAAGTCAAGGTATATGACATCCACTGCTCTCCCTTCATCTCTCCATTTGGTCACACTTTGATGGAAGGAAATCAGATTTGTCAAGCAGGACTTCCCCTTGGTAAATCCATGTTGGCTACTCCTGATAACCTTCTTTTCTTCCATTTGGTTAGAGATGGCCTGCAGAACGAGCTGCTTCATCGCCTTTCATGGGATGGAGGTGAGGCTGACTGGTCTGTAGTTGCCTGGGTCCTTCTTGCCCTTTTGAAGACTGGAGTGACCTTGGCTTTCTTCCAGTCCTCAGGCATCTCTTCTGTTCTCCCTGATTTTTCAAAAATGATGGAGAGGACTCAGCAACAACATCAGCCAGCTCTCTCGGCACACATGGATGCACCCCATTGGGGCCCATGGATTTGTGTGTTTTCAGTTACTCCAAGAGATCTCTAACCCTGTCCTCACTGATCGGTGGAGAGTCTTCCTCGCTCCAGTTTTGCTCCCTTACTTCTAGTGACTGGGATTTCTGAGGGCAGGAACTCCTAATGTGAGTACATCGACATCAGTGTAAAAGGTTAATGCTATCTTTGCTATCAAAAGTATTTTTCACACTAGTGTAATTACAGTTGTGTAGCTTGTATCCCTAGAGATGATTTTTAAAATGATTCTGCTAATAGCACATAAGCAGTGGAGTGACAAGTCCTCAGTGAAATTCTGAAGGTCATTGAAGAAAAAGGATCATTAACAGTATAACTGCTAAAGCTCGGTTGCCTTTGGATTTATGTCCTTCACCTTCCAAATTGTTCTTCTTCCTTTTCCCCTTGAGTTTCTCTTGTAGCATGCCTGTTTGGTATCGTTTGGTATCATTTGGTGTGGCTTCTCTGAAGGCACACACACCCCCCGCTCCATCACCGATGACCCCAGCCCTGAACTGTTTAGGTGGACAGGACCTCTTGAGATCATAGAATGGTTTGGGTTGGAAGGGACCTTTAGAGATCATTTAGCCCAACCTCTTTTCTCAAGAAAGGTTGTCCAGGAATATATACATTGTGTGTATATATATATGTATATACACACACAATGTATATATGCTCATATACATGTACACACACATGCATTGACTGTATTTATTTCATGAGTTTGGTGATGAAAAACAGATTGGTCAAAACTCCTTTGCCTTCTGTAAGAGCATTATATAGGTCTCTCTTGTATTCAGCTTCTAATTTTTGTAGGTTTTTCAGGTACTTAATTATTTTTGAATCTTCAAACACTTTATCAAATTTAGTTGAGATTGACCAGCAAGTTCAGAAGTTAAATGTGACAAGTGAGCAGATGCAGGACTGCCTAAGCCTCATTTCCTCAGAGGCTTAGACAGTCCAGGTTAAAAATGTCTCTATTTTTGGCTTCTTTGCATTACTGGACTAATGTAGCACGAAGCTGCTCAACTGTGCTGGGAAGTTAAGGGCTGGAGTCTGCTATTTAATGTGTATTGTGTGAGTGATATTACTCCTTTCCAGTGATGAAAGCAGTATATGTAAAGCCTGTCCTGGAAATTATTAAAATACACCTTTCTTAAGTGTTAATGATAATGTTAACAGACAGTATATTTCCTAAATCTTGCTGCTGATACAGGAATTCTTTCCCACTGTCAGAGAAGTTTTTGTATTTAAACAAAATGTGTTGGGTTCCTTTGTCACTTGTGAACCTGCTTTTTCTGTTTTAGCTTTGTAAGAACTGTCTGAAGTCGGTGAGAACGTTTCCTATCAGATTCAATTTCCTGGGAGCATATCTGTTACATCTCAGAGGTAGAAGTAACCTCCTAGCAAGTGCATCAACTTCAGCTCAACAGAACAGCAGCTCTGTGAGGGTTTGTGTCTTAAACAGTAAAAAGATTAATGTTGTGCCTACTTATCATGTTGTCCTTGGCTTCTCTTAACTCTTCCTTGGGAAAAAAAAAAAACAAACAAAAAACAAGCCAAAGCTTCTTGTAATTAAGGCAACTTTAAAGCAAACTTTGTAAATCCAGATACACTTCATGAAGTGTCTGGGTATGTTTAGGCAAAAAGCAACACTGTAGAATTTAAGAACAAAGTGCAGTTGTGGTAGACTGTGCCATGAAAGGAAAGCTTTTCCAGAGGATGAAAAATACTTTAATATGTACAGCAAATAATAGCATAATATGCAAGTAAAATGTCATTCTGATGACTGACAGCCTAGAATCTTACACTTACTTCTTTACATGTGGAAGATGTGATTTAAGCTTTGGCTCCTGAGGACTGCTTGGGTGGGGGAGGAATATTCTGTTCCCCGCCCCTAAGAAGTGAAACAGGAGGTGCAGCTCTGCAGCAGATAGTGAGTGTCACTGGGCGTGTGTTCAGGCTAAAACTTCTGGTAAGGTAACCCTGCATCACCTGCTGCGGTGAGCTGTCAGATTGCTTTCTGCTGAGTGATCATCGCATGATTTTCATTGCGTTCATTAATTTTGGAACGTTTCTCAAATCGCACGGTTAAGGGGTGACTGTTTCTGTGGGAGGAGAACAGTAGGTAGTAAAGGCGGTTAGATATGCATCTGCCAGAAGTGTACAATACAAGGAAAACTGCTTTTAGAAATGCCTCATTTCAGAAGTAAAAGTGTATTTACTATTGGGCTCCAAGCCAAGACTGTGAAATGCTGTCTTGACATGGTGTGGAGGATTAGATGTCTCTTATACTACTTGGTCAACTGCACCTTTTAATTTCTCCTCTCTTCTTTTTTTCTCTTCTTCCCCTTCCTTATAACCCTGCTGCCCATGCCAGATGAGTGCAAGTGAGATGAATCATTAAATTGGTAATTTGGAGTGTATGTAATGACAAGAATGGGCATGGATGGTGTCAGGTAATGAACTTGTTTCTGCTTTGTAGCAATATTTTAAACTACTAATAGCCAGTTAATTTTAAAAAGATATTTCGGGTACCAGAGTCTCGGGATTGCTCAGTGAAATCCGTAAGTCTGCATTAAGCTTTCACACCCAGAAAGCTCCTAGCAGCTAAGGCTTCTTGAAATCTGCCTTTAGCATCTCTTGTGTGGGTAGTTTGGATATAATATATCCTACAGGAAGCACTGCTCTTAGTGAATGAAAAATGAGAGTTGAATAGAACAAATTCACACTTGGATTATGTGAGTTTTACCCGCAAGGACATTTCATCCCGGATTTCTGATGTGATGAGGTGGAGGTCATAGGCCCGCTCTCTGTCAGCTAGCTCCTCAAATGCATCTTCCTTTCCCTAAAATAATTTCTGTGGCTGTTGGACAGTTGTCACATTGGAAAGAAAAATGGAGTTCCCAAAGGTGATAGTAAACTTCCCATTCTTTGACTGTTCAAAGTAGAAAATAAAGTGGCATTTTTTTCCCAGTTGAGCTGGCCGGTCATCATCCACCTGCTGGATCCCTTATAGCCTGTGCGAGAGGAGAGCTGGCAGAAGGGGCTGGGCTGTGGACATGCGTGGCATAAAGACAACACATTTCGCTGGAGGCCACATTCTCTCATTTCGCTGCTTATGCTATGGCACGGTTATACAAGTTTTACTTAAAATAAAGAGTCTTTACAAAATTGATTTTAGGTATTGACAACCCTTTCTATTCTGCCTTAATTCACATTAAGCCAAAAGGATTTACAGACTTGAAATCATCTTGGTGTATGATAATCTCACACCTAATTTAAATTATTTTAATTTTGTGCTTGCATTCTAAGTAGATGTCTTGTAACAGGAATTGGGCAGAAAACATTGTGTTTTCTGATACAGCACTCTTTTTCCTATGACACACAACAGTGTATTTATTTCAGGTAAGATTATTTTTTAAGAGAGCTGATGGTGTACATAAAAAAAAGCCCAGAACACTGATGAGGTGTGTTTAAGTATTTTTTTAATGTAAATATCTTTCAAGGTTTCATTATTAATACATATGTTATTAGCTGTTCTGTCACCTAAACACTTGTCATGGTTTGACCCTGGCTGGCAGCCAGGTACCCACACAGCCGCTCTCTCACCTCCCCCTTTTCTCCTAGACAGGGGGAGAAAATATTTCAAAGGGCTCAAGGTTTGAGATAAGGACAGGGAGATCACTCTCATTTACCGTCTTGGGCAAAACAGACTCGATTTTGGGGAAATTAAGTACATTTGTTAAGAGAACAAATCAGAGAGGAGCAGTGAGAAAGAGCAAACGGATCTGAAAAAGAGAACACCTTCCCCCCATCCCTCCCTTCTTCCCGGGCTTAACATTAATCCCGGTTTCTCCACCTCCTGCCCCCGAGCGGCGCAGGGGGACAGGGAATGGGGGCTGCGGTCAGTTCATCCGACCTTGGTTCCACCGCTTCTTCACTCCGGGGGAGGACTCTTCACTCTTCCCCAGGGCCATTGTGGGGTCCCTCTCACAGGAGACAAGCTTCACGCTCTCTTCTCCGACGTGAGTCGTCCCACAAAGGGCAATTCATCACAAACTGCCCAACGTGAGACACCTCACGAGGGGCAGCCCACCCGTCGTGAGTCTGAGGCGCAGTCCTTCGGGGGAAACTGCTCCAGCGTGAGTCCCCTGCAGCGTCACAAAAGTCCCACCAGCCAACCTGCTCCAGCGTGGGCATTCACTCTTCCACAGGCTACAGGTTCTGGCAGCGACTTGCTCTGATGCGGGCTTCCCACGGGCTACAGCCCTGTTCAGGCATCCACCCACACGGCATGGAGTCCTCTGCCCCACGGTGGACATCTACGTGGTGATCCTCACGGTGGACATCTGCACCTCGCCCATGGGCTGCAGGGGGACAACCCGCTTCACCATGGTCTTCACCACAGACCCGGGGGACTCTCTCTGCTCCAGCGCCTGGAGCTCATCCTCCCCCTCCTCCTTCTTCACTGACCTTGGTGTCTGCACAGATTCTCACTCCTCCATCTCTGTGCCGGCTGTTATGGCGCAGTTCTTTTTCCCCGTTCTTAAATATGTTTTTCACAGAGGTGTTCCTCTCCTATCACTTTACTGATAGGCTCAGCCTTGGGGTCCCTCTTTGGAGCTGGCTGACATTGGCTCTATCAGACTCAGGGAGCTTCTAGCAGCTTCTTGCAGAAGCCACCCTGCAGCTTCCCCCCCCGCCACCAAAATCTGGCCAGGCCAAACCAATGCAACAGTAAAGTCTCTTTGAGGTGGGGCTGGGGCAAACACTTTCCTTGGAGCATTATTTCAAAGGACAAAATGCTGTCCTAAAAGTAATTGTTAATTCCTCATCCTTTAATGTGTTGCATTTTGACTGTTCAGCAACGGAGATGAATTCTGTTTCTGTGTCCTCAAATGCTTTTTGTTTTCTTTTTGAACTAAAGTGATATCCCATGTCATGTTTTTGTAGGCTTGTTTCGGGATTATTTTATTTTTCCTGTTAGCTTGTGAAGGTTTCTGCAGGCTGCTTCCTCCTGTTTGTGTACCTGACACAATACTGTTCTGTTCCAGCTTTTGTTAATAAAGCAGGATCACATTTACTTAAACACGTAGTAGGACAAAGAATTGTATTTAATCGCCTCACAAAGCATTGATGTGGTTATTGATACATGCAATTAAGAAGGTAAAATAAACCTTGGGATATTGAATATCAACTCTTATCCTTTAAATTTCTTCCAGGGGTAATTTCCTTGTCCCTGTTTGCTTAGGGGACTGTGGGAGCAATGGATTTCACAACAGTTGTCAACAGTTATTAAATTCGCAGAAGTTGTATCAGCTTGTTCCAGCAGTGGATATAGTTCTGCTTTATCTTTGTGAAGGATTGTTTTGCATTATGCTGAAGAAGAATTAGGTTTACGATCCTAGCTTTGGGATGGTTTATTTTGTTGGGTTTTTTATTATAATGTAGAACTATCTGCTACTCCATTTTAAACTGCATGATAGTATCTGTTCAGATATTCTGTTTATTCTTACCAACCTACTATTGCTGTTACTCTTTGTTGTTATTTTTTTTTGTCAAGCAGTTGGATTATCTATGGGGTTTGAACTACTTTTGTAATGTTTTTTTCTTTTCCCATAGTGCATGTACATAATGTTAAGATATATTCAGTGGGTGTCTTTAACTCATTTAACAAAGTTTGACTTAAACCTTAATAAAAATTTGTCTTCAGATTAAGTATCATATGTCATATATAATATGCTTTAATTTGCACTTAGCAATTACGGCTCTGCCTGGAAAGGGAAGGTTGATTTGATTAATTACACTTAAAGACTGCTAGGGTGAATAAAAATGAAAATGGTTTGACTTGATTTCTGACATAATTGCTTCATTTGGATTGGCATCACCTTCCACCAGTTTTTGAGAGAAGGGGAACTGATTTCGCGTAAAAGAATTGTGAGAATGATTAACCGATGATGAAGATGATAACATTTAAATACAGCTTTATATGAAGATCAGTGAAAAGACAAGAAAAAACTTACTCTACAAGATCACTATCGCAGTGCATACTTTTTAAAAATTTTAACCACTCAATTACTACTGTAATCTCGCAATAAGCTTATTGCTATTAAGGCCTCTGGGCATAAATAAAAGAAATTGTGCTGGAAGGAAGGGGGAAAGGGAAAGTAATTTTTTTGCTTTAATAATTTTAACATTTGTTGGTCCATAAAAATTTATTCATAACTGTTACTGAATAAAATTAGGTATGTCCACCTATGGCATTAGTGGGGCAGAGTCCCAGTTTGAATTCTCTTTTCTATTCAGAGCTGTCTTGCAACATCTGTCTCCTCAACTTCTGTCCTTCTTTTCTTCCCTTGGTGCTTGAATGAGTTCTTTGATGCTTACAGTTGTGTACTTAACCTCTTGGTTGCAAAGCGAGAGTGCTCTTTTCAGGTACTGGCCAAGTAAGAGTGCTAATTTTGTCGAAATACCATTTTCTAATTTCCTTTTGGCTTTAAAAGAAAGCGGCAATGCATTTTGGAATTAATAAAATATTTGCAATCTCAATTTCTGTAAGCTGCTCTGAAGTTTTCATTCTGGATGCTTTTCTGGATCCTCGCTTACAAAAAAGGAGTTGCTTTGTGCTTACCTGTCAGCTTGTTTTGCTGTTTATACCCCAATTCTTCCTCATTTGCTGTGTGTATCTCCATGAATGAAGAGCACTGGTCTTGCAGGTGTGCGCTGCAGGCAGGCAGCTTCGGCACAAACTCTTTGATCATGACCTATCAGTAAAAACCATTTTGACAGAGTTCTGGCTTCCTAGGCACCCAAAATCCACTCTGCAAGTTCTTTCGAGTGATCTGTCTCGCTGCTTACTCTTCCTTCTTAGTAATAAAAACCTCAACTGTGTTAATTCTGTTCTGATGCGCTTCTGGTCTTTCACGCTGTTTTCTACCTCTAAAAATTGCCTTCACTTCTTAGTGAGAGGTGGTAACTTTTTAGTTTGAGCCTTAATATGAATTTTCTCAACTCTGTTGTATTTTTGTAGGTCTCCTGTATGTCGTGAGCAACATCTGTTACCTTTTCTCTGTTTTCCAACTCGTCTTACACCAACAGTAATTTCCATGTGTAGGCAGTGCCAGAGTCATTCTCCTGCAATAACTTTTGGAACAGCTGCACAGTCAGCTGGTAGTTGCTGAGATATGAGAACAACCCATGAGCTGCTTCCAAGGCCAGTGTCTCTGTGGCCTGATGGTTTGGGTCTTCAGCTGAATTTCTGTTGCTTTGTGAGACAAATTCCTGTTGCTGTTCTACTTCAAACTCTCCCACATTGTAGGGAAGGGATTGAGTCCTGGGTGGGTTTCTCTCCTGAGTTCACCCTTTGTTTCCACATCTTCAAATTCTTCTGCCCAGCTGCCGTGGTTCAAGCCGACTGGGACAAAGCACCACGTGGTCTCCAGCTTACTCCTCCCCCCACCCCCATTTCCACAGTGATGTGGAGGGAGACAGTTCAACCAAAAAAGGCTCAAGGGTTTGAGATTAAGGATAGGGAGGGTAATAATCTACCATTTGAGATGATGGGTAAAGAACCTGGGGAGAAAAAACATAGATTTAATTCACCACCACCATTTAAAAAGTAGGGTAGCAAGAGGAATACATTAATAAATCCAACTCGATCGTAAATACACTTTGCCCCTCCCCCATCTTCCTGGCTACTTTATCCTCCCCCATCGGTGCAAGGGGGGCAGGGGGTGGGGGATGCAGTCCATCTGACCGTTACTCATTGTCCATGGCAGCTTCTCCTTGAGAAAGAAGGCTCCTTGCAGTCTCTCCTCCATGCAGCCTGGTGTCCACCTCACGGGACAATCCTCTTCCTCCTCGTGAGTTCCTTGGGGCCACGGATCACTTCGGGCAGGTCCCCCGCTGATGCTCGGTCTCTCTCCCCTCTGGCATGGGGCTCTGCACGTACCGACGCACCCTGGGTGTTCTCGCTGCCGTCAATTCCCTCGGCTGGCAGGCAGTCACCTTCCTGCCATCCCAGCCACCACGGGCTCCAGGGAAAGGAACTGCTCCAGCGGCCGCCTTATCCTCTGGGACTCTTCTCCCTCTCTTTCTTCTGAGGGTGACATTCCTTGTGATACAGAGAAGTAAAAACTTTTAGTCAGACATGCCAATGCAGCGAATAGTTTAGCGAAATGTAAACATATAGTCAAGCCCCCTAACACTGCAAGTAGTTTGGAACCTTCTGTCGCAAGAGGACTTAGATAATAGGAGCTGCCAGCGCACATATAGACATAATAATGGGAAGTATATTGTCTATCAGGGCCTGATGGAAATTTCCTAGCTAAAAGCCTTCTAACAAGCAGCAGCAACGAACTGTGCAACAGTTGTATTGTGAGATGGGTCTGTATGGACATTGTGATGCTTTGGGTGGGACTGATCTCCGAGAACAGAATGCAAGGCTACTGTGAGATGAACAGGCATAGGGTGCCTCAGACTGCAGACCTTGCTTGTCAGCAAGAACAAGGGAATACAGGCTATATGGTTCACCGAAAAAGCATGATAATGAAGAGGAGGACTAGGAGCCTTCCTCCAGAAGACCCCGGCCCACGACCACCAGACGGCACTGCGCATGGGGCAAGAGGAGGAGGAGGAGGTCCAGCACGCTTATCTTAGAACTAACCCAGCCTACGCTCATGAATATTTTTGCTTTTGTGTAATAAATATTTGTCTGCTTGTAGAAACGGGGTGCAGGCTTTGAGGAGAGATCCCCTTGCACTCAGCGCCGTATAAACTTACCTGCTTTATAACTCCGTGTGAGTTGTAGTTAGTTTCTGCATGTCACTTTGTTCTCCTCTCACCTTCCCTTCCTCCAACAGAAAAAAACCTCCTTAACATTAAAGACAGGACAGCTCAAAACAAGACAAAACCAAGAGAGAGAGCTAGAACAGTGGGGTCACCTCTTAAATACCTTGATGGCAGAGGTGCAGACTGGCCTGGCCCTGGCCAGAGGCGAGTCCGACTCCTACCTGGGGCTGGGGGAACCTCTTGAATCTTCACATGAGTCTACCCCCACTTTTACAAAAACCCTGCCAGACTCAAACTCATGACACCAGCAAAGGAAATTTCGAAGCCCTGCTTACACTGTGTGGTCCCTGTTCTGCCACCCATGGTCTCCACGACGGCAAGAGCTGTCACCTTTAGCTCAGAAATCAGAAAGTATGTGAGCCCATCAGACATGCCCTTTTTTTTTTGACTTGGGCACATGTGACTATATATGCTGTGTGCTGACCTCTTTGGGGTGGTGGCAGCAGGTGTTCACCAAAAACTGGAGCAGATCTGACGATGGTGGTCTCCCTCATCTATGTGTGCATTCACAAAGTGGATGTCCGTGTCACCTCTACCAGAGCCTGACAGGTTTTATCATAAGCAGTACCTATACAACTTCTTCATACCTTGTATATTCTCGTACTGCTGCAAAGCACAGACTGGCCAGTAAATGCAGTGCAGTGCATATTGTGAATACTCTAAGCACTTTCTTGCTTCGTATTCTGTCCTTCAGTGTCTTTAAGATGCAGACTTATTAGCTATAACGTTAGAAGTGTTTCAGTATGGCTACCTTGAAAGCCTCAGCTAGAAGTCAAGATGCTGCTCCTAATTTTACATTCCTGCTCCTGCATTTATAGCCTTGACAAAGATGTAGTGAACTTCAGAGTGGGGACAAGATTAAAAAAAGAATCTCTGGCAATAGAAGCTCTTTCTCATGAAGGGAGAAAGAGAAATAGGCCACAGGACGCTTGTTTCATTTTTACCAATTTGACATCATGAGTACCTGTAGTCCAATAGATCTTTCTCAATGTTCTTGACCTTGCAGAGGTGTGAGGAAGTGTAATTGCTTCTAAGGAGCAAGTTTTGCCATCCAGTGGATGTATTGTCAACTACCTCAATGAAAAAAATGACTGATTTATGTCCTGTCTCTGCAAAAGATTTAGATTATTCATTATTGGATAGATTAGGCATGCTGTATGTCTTTTAATTCTTGTCAACCAGTATTTTTGGCTACGGCCTGAAGTGGTGGAGTGCAATAGTGTTTTGATTCCTGGTAAAAATTAGGAGCTTTCATAACGTACGATAGCTATCAGCAGAGACAGTGATAAATGGTGTATGTTGTTAATGAATGTGATTTCTGAATATCTAGTGGTTTCCCTTACCTTCCCAACAAATCTGTGCATGAGCATCTCTTAGGATGGTGGCAGGAGACGTATTCCCTGAGTGTTGGGGAAAAAGCCCTTGAAGTCCAAGTTGATAAAGTACAAACAAAGCAAAAAACCATGAACAGGAATTACAGAGTTGAATAGCCTGGGGTGATTCTGCTCCCAGTGAAATTGGACCTAAATAGGTCATCACAGACTCATAGAATGTTAGGGGTTGGAAGAGACCACTAGAGATCATCTAGTCCAACCCCCCTGCCGGAGCAGGTTCCCCTAGAGCAGATTGCACAGGATGACATCTAGGAGAGTTTTAAATGTCTTCAGAGATGGAGGCTCCACCGGCTCTCTGGACAGCCTGTTCCAGTCCTCTGCCACTCTCAAAGAAGTTACTCCTTGTGTTTAGGTGAAACTTCCTATGCTCAAGTTTGTACCCATTACCTCTTGTCTTGTCACTGGCATCACCTATGGCATTATTTGAAGAAAAAAAATAACTCTAGTTGGAAAAAACTTCCAGAAACAAAAGATCTGAAGAAGTGCAGGAGGAAAACACGGCTGGAGCTTAGAGTGAGATAGGTGAAGAAGAGGAGGATTCTTAACATACTGAATTTGGCTTCCAGTTGTACAGGGTCACCCTTATAAAATCATAGAATAGAATCATTAAGCTTGGAAAAGACCTCTAAGATCATCAAGTCCAACCATGAACGTGGCACCACCATGACTGCTAAACCATGTCCTGAAGTGCTACAGCTACACGTTTTTTGAACACCTCCAGGGATGGCAACTCCACCACTTCTCTGGGCAGCTTGTTCCAATGCTTGACAACACTTACTGTGAAGAATTTCCTCCTAATATCTAATCTAAACCTCAACCCTGGCACAATTTAAGGCCATTTCCTCTCATCCTATAGCTTGTTACTTGGGAGAGGAGAACAACATCCATCGCACTACAACCTCCTTTCAGGTAGTTATAAGAGGGCAATAAAATCTCCCCTCAGCTTCTCCAGGGTAAACAACCCCAGTTTCTTCAGCTGCTTCGCATAAGACCTTTTCTTCAGACCCCTCAGCAGTTTCATTGCCATTCTTTGGACATACTGCAATACCTCCAGTGTCTTTCTTGGAGGGAGGGGCCCGAAACTAACCACAGAATTTGAGGTGAGGTCTCACAAGTGCCGAGTACAGGGGGACAGTCACTTCCCTACTCCTGCTGGCCACACATCCAGGCCAGGATGCCGCTGGCCTTCTTGGCCACCTGGGCACACTGCTGGCTCATGTTCAGCCGGCTGTCAGCCAACACCTCCAGGTCCCTCTCTGCCTGGCAGCTCTCCAGCCACTCCTCCCCAAGCCTGTAGCACTGCTGGGAGTTGTTGTGACCCAAGGGCGGGACCTGGTACTTGACCTTGTTGAACCTCATGCAGTTGGCCTCAGCCCATCAATCCAGCCTGTCCAGGTCCCTCTGCAGAGCTTCTCTACCCTCGAGCAGATCGTGGTGTCATCTGCAAACTTACTGAGAGTGCACTCAATCCCTTTATGCAGATTATTGGTAAAGATATTAAACAGAACTGGCCCCAAACCTGAGCCCTAGGGGATGCTGCCTGTGACCAGCCACCAACTGGATTTAACTCCGTTCACTACCACACTCTGGGCTCAGCCATCCAGCTAGATTTTTCCCCAGCAAAAAGTACATCTGCCTAAGCCGTGAGCTGTCAGCTGCTCTAGCAGAATGCTGTGGGAGACAGTGTCAAAGGCTTTACTAAATTCCAGGCAGACAGTATCCACAGCTTTTCCCTCATCCGCTAGGTGGGTCACCTGGTCATAGAAGGAGATTAGGTTGGTCAAGCAGGACTTACCTTTCATGAACTTATGCTGGCTGAGCCTGATCCCCTGGTTATCCCGCATGTGCCATGTGAGCACACTCAAGATGAATCATTCCATAATATTCCCCAGTACTGAGGTCAGATTGACAGGCCTGTAGATCCCTGGATCCTCCTTCTAGCCCTTCTTGTAGATGGGCATGACATTGGCAAGCCTCCACAGTCATCTGGGACCTCCCCTGTTAACCAGGGCTGCTGGTAAGATAGAGAGTGGCTTGGCAAGCTCCTCCACCAGCTCCCTCAGCACTTGTGGATGGATCCCACCCAGCCCCATAGAATTATGAGTGTTCAGGTGGCATAGCAGGTTGCTACCTCCTGGATTACGGGGGATACATTCCACTCTCTGTCCCTGTCCTCCAGCTCAGGAGACTGAATACCCTGTGGATAACTGGCCTGACTATTAAAGACTGAGGCAAAGAGGACATTAAGTACTGCAGCCTTTTCTTCATTCTTGGTGATAATATTTCCTGCCATATCCAACAAAGGAGGGAGATTCTCCTTGGATCTCTTTTTGTTGTTAATGTATTTGTAAAAACTTTTTTTTATTATCTCTTACAACAGTGGCCAGACTGAATTCTAGCTGGGCTTTTTGCCTTTCTGATGTTGTCTCTGCATGACCTAAATAGATCCCTGTACTCTTCTTGAGTTGCCCACCCCTTCTTCCAAAGATGGTAAACTCATTTTTTTTTCATGAGTCCCAGCAAAAGCTCCCTGTTCAGCCAGACTGGTCGTCTTCCCCGCCAGTTCATCTTATGGCACATGGGGATGACCTGCTCCTGCGCATCTAAGCCTGCCTTCAGGCCAAAGTCTGCCCTGTGGAAGTCCACGGTAATAGTTTTGCTGACTCCCCTCCTTACTTCACTCAGAATCAAAAACTATTTTCGTGGTTGCTAAGCCCAAGACAGCCTCCTACTACCACATCACCCACCAGTCCTTATCTGTTTGTAAACAGCAGGTCTGTCAAGGCACCTCTTACCTGCTGTGTCTTCTATACACTACAGGAACTTCCTAGACTGTTTCCTCTCTGCTGTGTTGTATTTCCATCACATGTCTGCTAAGCTGAAGTCCCCCATGAGAACAAAGGCTGGTGATTTTGAGACTTCTGCCAGCTGCTTGTAGAGTGTTTCATCTGCCTCTCCGTCCTGGTTGGGTGGTCCCACTTGATCCCGCTCCAGTGACTACACAGTTGTTTGTGAAGGGATATGAAACACGAATGACAATAAACAAGTGAACAAAGAATCCTGCACAGTTTTTTTTAGCTTTTATCGCCACTTCTTGTATGTCTTCTGAAGAGTGTGCAGGCTGTCGTCAAAACCATTGCGTGGAGTGTGCTGCCAGCGGCAGAATAGAGACATTGATTAGGAGATTCTCATTCATTGCTGTTTATTATAGGCATCGTATGAGCCACTGAGAATAGGTGTTATGCTTGCTTCTGGCCTTTCAGTGTCTTTGTAAAAAAAAAAACCACTGTGAAGAAGAGCTGTTAATTGTGAATTTGCAACAGCATATAACGGAGAGAAAAATGTTTTGTCAAACTAGGGAGAATTGGAACTTTTAGATTCATGCCTGAGGAGTTTGTGGCTATGATGAGGCAATCACAAGAAAGCGGAACAATCTCCACCAGAACCCTAAGGTGTTTTTAAAGAGGTTGTTAAATTTTCTTTCATAAAAATTGACATCTATTTATTTGCATGTTCTGTCAGTTAAGACTGAAGAATTAAGTGGAAACTTTGAAAGGTGCTTGCAATATCCTTTACTCTTTTGATATGCTGCTTTATTTTCCAGATACAATCTAAAGAAACATATAATATAATTATGGCTTAATGACTGAATTGAAAATGAGGTTAAGTTTCCATGTACCAGTCAAATTCAATTTTAGGTAGCTTTCAAACTTGGTTAAAATGACTGGGTTTGATAATTAAGTTTGCAAGTAGCATAAATAGAAGCGTAAGTAATGTTCAGTGCGAAGGCTTTGTCAGTCGGCAATAAAATTCCGTGTCCAACTTCCTTGAAAAGATTATGTTGCAGCGGCTTTGAAATTTAATGTTATCTGCAATGCCATGTTAGCTTGCACTGGGAGATTTGCGGTTTTGGGAACAATAATACTCTTCTCCTTTCTTCGCCTTACAACTGTGTGGACAAGGCACATCAGTAGCCACTCTTAGGCATCACCAGTAGCATAAGCTGCTGTTCAGACTCGGTACTGAAGTCTGTATTTTTTCTGGCATTTTAGTTCCCATTCAGTTAGTTTACACTGAAATTGTGTCTGGAAAGAACATAAAGATTTTAGGAGGCAATTGTAACTGCAGGATACTGGAGTTGGTTATTGAATAAGATTAATAGTAGTTGCACTAAAAATTGGTCTGTCGTCAAGCACTTTTTTCGTCTAAGAACTTTGCTACCGTATGATATTCCTGATTTATCATCTCATGGGAACCTGGTTTATTAAAAATGTCATGCTAAGGTACCTCAATTTTATATTTTGGTTAAATGAAGAACAAACACAAATATTTAGAAACATTTTGAACATGGGAAACATTGGGATTTTTTTTGTAATATTGGTGTGTTTTTTATAATTGTGAACTTAACTCTAAACTATTTAAAGAAATGCATCATCTTTATTGACATTGTTACGTAAAAATGTGAGCTGATTAGTTCATAACTAGTTGCAAGATGACTATTTAAAAGGGTGGCCCTATTTATCTTGCTATAGGAATTATGTGCTTGCTTGCATAGAAAAATGGGAAAAAATAAAAGGAGTAAAAAGTGTTCAACCTGTAAATATTTCTGCAAGCAAGCACTACTCATTTATCATTGCCATGATTGCTGATATTAGTTCTCCAAGAAGAGTTTCCTTCTCTAGCTAATTAAAACTTGAAGTTATTTTCCCTTGTAAGCTGCAGAACATGTCTGTCTGAAAATGGGTTTTTTTGCACTGATGATTATTGAAATTTGGATTATTTCTTTTTATATTTCTATATTATTATATTTCTATATTATTTATTACTCAAATATGTAAATATAACCTATTGCCCTGTATAATGACCCCGTGTTTGGTAGTTCCTGGTTTGAATAATACCCAGAAGGTCTTCCAGCTACCTACATCCTGCTGTCCTCATGGACATAAAGGTCACAGGTGTGTCACAAATTGCAACAAATATGTGAGTAAAATAGTTTTCAGTGAAATGGACTCTCTAAATATTTCAGGAATCTTGTGGAAATTCCCTCCTTATTCACTTCTCCCCCACAAGAATCATCAGGTAAAATACAGTCGCTAAACACAGGCGACAAAGCTTTATAAATTCGGCAGTAGAATGTATTTGAATGTGAAAACTGTTCATTTGTGTAAGAGGAAACCTGGACACTGAGCATCTTAACTACTGTAGGGGAAAAATAAAAAGCTAGTTCACCATTATACTTTGAAAACAAGTTACTCAGTTATCTCATTTGCTTATTTGCATTTATTTATTGGCCTGTCCTTATGGTCATATGTTTTGAAAAATAGTTTACCCATAACTAAGCAGGAACTACATGAAATTATCTGCTTTTGGGTTGAGCAAACTTGATACGTTAATCGTGGCTTAATTTAATTTGTTCTAATGGCAGTGGTGAATTTTTAAATGGTTCATTTGGTACTTAATTATTGTTTAAGGGATTTAGTATACTTTGAGAACACTCATATTGGCATCAAGTGCAAAATCCGTTTGTCTGGGTACATTTCTCGTCTTTCCACTACAGAGGATATGAGCAACAGCAGGAGGGAAAACCTGGTGGTTTGATTGCTTAGAGACAGTAAAAGTTTCTTCGAAAAAGGCTTCTAATGTCATGATACATTTTATTTCCTGTGATGTAGTGAGAGGCATAGTCACTGTCAGGGAATGCCTCGTGCTGGGGGTCTTCATTTATTGATCTCTTCAGAGGCTGTAGGAGGTGTTGAACCAACATCAGAGAAGGGCGCAGAGGAGGTTGCGTGTTCACATAAAACTCAGATTTTTTGATAGTTGGCATTTATCCTGTTTAATAAGGGGAATATTTGCATTTTTTCTTTATGGAAAAGATTTCTAGCTCTAAATGAGTTCAATGTTTTTAAGGCATCCTCGCTGATGGAGTCCTTACCTATTTATGGAGCAGATATAGGACAGAATCTGGTATGTTGTCCATGTTATGATGTTAAGAACACATGTAAAGTAAGTTTTAACATGGTAGAGTACTGTAGAGAGTGATACACATGTAGAATTACGTGGTTGCTCTGAAATCATGTTTGTCATCCTTCCTTGAGAGCCTCACCATCAGTGCTCTCGTTAATCCATTTTCCCAGGACATTGTCCTGAATTTAGACTACTCAGGGCATTGAAATAGTTCTTGTGGAGGAGAAGGGGAGCGAATGTCTCATCCTTAGGTAAATACTTTTTGGGCTATAAGGAAACAATGCATACAAATATTAGACATTCACGATTTTATTTACTTTTAAAATATCTAGTGTGTATGAGCATAAGACAGTGTAAGTTGTTCTGAGTTGCATTAAGACTCACGGAGGTGGGGAACATAATTGGTTTAAACATTTGTGCAACCGCATCTCCTTCAAAAGTGATTCCAATACCTTTATCCCATCCTAAACCAATGTGTCTGTTCTCACTTCCCTCATCTTCTGTCCTCACTCGGGGTCATCTGGTGTATCAGAGTGATGCACAGGGTACAATGGAAATACCATCTCCGCAGTGAATCTCAGAGCAATTTATACTTGTTTGTATCTAGGAAAACCATCAGTTCATTTGGTGGCTCTCAGTTGGAAGCGCTGTGCCTCCAGGTGTAAATAGTAAGGTCACGGTGGGGAGCTGCTTCTTGTTGAGCGAAGATGAGATTTGAATGCAAGCAGTAGGAGATAGGTTCATATTTTCTACTGAAATTACCTTCAGGTTACACCGTGACAGGACTATAAATTCAAAAGCGACAGACCTGTCCAGCGAGGCACTCCTGCGACGCTGAAGGCAGCATCCCTCATTAGTGAGACTTGTTCCTGAGTGCTGCTGGAATGAACTCAGGTCTCATTTGCTTTCATTTGGTCTAAGCAGCATCTCTGTAATGTGCGTCAGCTCTGGGATCTGACTGAGAGCGTTCGCAGCCACAATTATCACAGTGGGAGCAGCGTCAGTACAGTTGGGCACAGCCAGCTGAGAGTAATCACTGGAAGTTTTTATCAATAGCTTTGTACCTCCCAGGTATACAAGTCCTCAGCACTGGTTCCCATGTTGCCTTTCTATTGGTACCTCCTTTCTCTCATCATCTTCCTCTGAAAATGTTAAAATCTCTTTTGTCTGGAAAAGAAATCAAAGCAAAAACCTGCCTCTCCAGTTTAAATTTTTTTTCTTTTTTTTTTAACCTGATTTGATGCCAATTCCTATCACATATGAAATTAATATATCTGTATTTATTTTCTCAAGATGTCCCTTGCAATTAAGTCATATATCCTTACAGTTTTCAGTGAGAAATAGTTCTCTTTTCCAACATAGATTTACAGATCTAGTAGGGCCAGTAGGCAATATTTAATATTCATTCTTGTTATGTGCTGTGTTATGATATTTGATCCTTACTTCAGGATCTAATGAGTTTTCTGATGTAAACAAGAGTCACTGGTGCATATCTTGTTTAATTTTATGTAACTGCCATTTAAAAAACATAACTTGCCCATTTTTGCCCCTCCAACAAGTTAATTTGCGTTTGAGATTAATAATATTTCAAACTGTATACAAGTTTCTTCATTTAATTCTAGTTAATATCGTCGGTGTGTAGTCTTCTGAACATCAGTAGACAAACTAGTGATTGCAATAGCTGCATATTTCAATTTCCTTATCACTCCCTGCCCACCTCTCCAGAAACTTCTTGCTTCACCGTTCAAAGCTGAGTCAATGCTAATAGTTGCTTCAGTGTTCAAACTTATATTTTGTCCCTGAAATACGTCTTCGGTAGGATTCTTGGGGCAGTGAGCTGAAAATGTTTTAGACAGTTAGTGGCTGCCTTTCCCATCATACTCCCGTGGAATGACCAGGTCTGACTTAGGCTGCAGTTTAAGGACGTCTCCTTAAGCGTCCCTTCCTTTCTTACATATTGCAGCCCTGACTTAGTGGACGTCTGCCTAAAATTAGACTGGCTGTTGACACTTTGTCCTGAAAAATACGCCATTTCTCTGCTAAAAAGCTAAATTCTGTAGCTAAACCCTCACTTTTTCATAGACGTTGCTGTTCACACGCATGAAATAATCCCTCTGCTATCGAAGAGGGATGCAGTACAGGTTTATACACTCTTTTCTGAGTTCAAAATCTAAAAAAGTTGCAATGTTGCTTCTCTGTTAGCATACCTATTGATATATTTCAAGACCTGTATCAGATGATTTCAAGTTGGCTGCTCAGCCCTGAAAAGAATTTTTGAAGCACCCAGAATTGGTGGAAGATGCTGAGAAAGTCAACTTTCCCCTTTGAACACTATATTTTGCTTTTCCTGTTCTTGTAATTAAAAAATATTGCTAATTTTGGTCTTTAAACGAACCCTACTCCTATGAAATATCTTTATTGTTTACAAGCGATGTTACATATTGAATCGATTTGAAATCTTATTTGAATCTATGACCCAGCTACACCTTTAGTGGGATATAAGAATTTTTCTTTTGATTTTGGCAACACCTGCTTTTTTTTTCTCACCTGAATTTACTAATTTACTTTAGCAGTTCCAAGGATACGTAGTTCTGATGTTTGTTAGGACAGCTGCTTGTGTAGGCTGTGAGTACAGCCGCTTCGCTTTGCGTCTTGGAGATGCGGTAAAGGTAAAGGTGCACCCTTAATTTTATTCACCCTATTTCAGTGATATTAGGTTGTATATATAAAAGGTTATAAATATGAAATTTGGCTGCCTTTGTCTGTTCCTCTGGTTCAGTAGCAGAAAGTAACAGATTCCCTTTCCTCTCTGACAGCTATCATGTGATTCCCTATGTTCTTTTTAACATTCTTAAACATTGATAGCAGGGGTGCAGGCACAATCCAAAATCACAGAATCACAGAATCACAGAATGTTAGGGATTGGAAGGGACCTCGAAAGATCATCAAGTCCAATCCCCCTGCCAGAGCAGGAATGCCTAGACTATGCTACACAGGAACGTGTCCAGGCAGGTCTTGAATGTCTCCAGAGAAGGAGACTCCACAGCCTCTCTGGGCAGCCTGTTCCAGGGCTCCGTCACCCTCACTGAGAAGAAGTTTCTTCTCGAGTTTAAGCGGAACCTCTTATGTTCCAGTTTCAGCCCATTACCCCTTGTCCTATCAGTGGTTGTCACCGAGAAGAGCCTGGCTCCATCCTCGTGACACTCACCCTTGATATATTTGTAAACATTAATGAGGTCACCCCTCAGTCTCCTCTTCTCCAAACTAAAGAGCCCCAGCTCCTTCAGTCTTTAACACCAAAGTTCAAAGGCTAACTCCAAATCGTGGCAATGATTTCTGGTTCCTGGTATGAGCAGGCTATTATCTTTCTCTGTCTTGAGGATCATATCAGTAATGAATGTACAGAAGTAGCGCTAGAAGGAAAGAGAAATTTGGTAAATTTCTGCAGCTGAGCAATTTTTGGTTTTGTTCTTTTTTTCATTCGTGAAATTTAGAATGACAGACAGAGAAAGCAACAGCGCTGGACCTTAAAATGTCCTACAGTGACTGTCTCTTCTCCCTTTAAATCTCATGGTGGTGAAGTATGTAAATATTAAGATTTTTGTGCTTTTGTGAATGAAACCAAGGCACAAATCAATAGGTTGCCTTTTTTCCTAGTTCTCTGTATCGCTGAGCAGGAAGTGTAATTACTGAAATACCCAAATTCTTGGAGTGTTGTTGACAGCTGCCTTAACTGCTGCTTCAAGTGAGGTTAAATCTCTGCTGTTCTACTGCAAAAGTCAGTCCCATTATTATGGGGCATGGAGTTGGTCTCTAGAGCATTTCCTAAGATCAAGTATATTCAGGTCTTAAGGGTTGAGGGTTTTTTTTCTGTGAATGACAAAGAAAAACCTATGCACAGTTTTATTTTCTAGTCCGTGCCCCTTCTAGTCATACCTGCCTATTTGTTAGCTCCTTACTGTGACCTCTGTCCTCTCTGCAGCAGCAGTGCAAAAACATTTGAAGAATGGAAAACGGAGAGGTTTTGACATTTTGCAAAGTGATTTCATGTGGCATCATTACACTTGAATGAGAATGAAATGGGGAGAGGACGAGAGGATCACCGAGTCCCTTCTGAAGTGGAAAATGTAGAACTGGCTTTTCAGAGTCTGAAAGTTGTGCTTGAAAACAGCTTCTAAAAGCTTTCCTAATAGCTTTTTAAAAATTATTTTTGGGACTGAAAGTAGTACATGTAATCTTGAATGGCAATCCAGTCTGTTATTAAAAAGAAATAATCTTTTGGCTTTAAATTTAACTGGTATATATTGTGTGCAAAGCAGGTTGAGTTCCAGGATATAGACACACCACATAAAGTATGCTCATATTGCTGTAAATGTCTCACGACAGCAGACTAGCCAGCAAGGATAATTTTGATATCCAAACAATAACAGCACTGTCTTCTATTTGTGAGTCCATCAGCTGTTTGGTAACATCAAACAGTTCAGCAAACTGGCTGTTTGATTTCAAATTTACTAAGAACTATTAATATTCTATAGAAAAAAAGGGGCTTTAAGAAAGGGAATACTGTCTGTTAAACAAGGTGATATGACCAAAAGAAGAGAACAAACTTTTGAAAACTATTTCAGCCCAACACATTCTTTGGTTATATCTGTAAATATACTAGTATTTGATGGAGTTTAAAACATGAGATGACTTGCTAAATAAATCAAAATCATAACAACAAGTCTGCCTTTGAATGTATTCCTCTAAAAATAAGAAAACTGTAGTAAAGAACTGATCCAGCAGTCCAGGGCTCACTTTGTTTTTGCTGCGCTGCCAGTTCTGGCAGAGGGAGAGGGACGGGTGGTGTTTGCTTCCAGAGAAATGCAGGAGTTGAGGCGTGGAAAAGTGGGAAAGCTGAGGCGGTTCCTTCGCTTGGGTGCTGGGACTGATGGGCTGCTGCCACCCCTGTGAATGTCGCGTTGCTTCCAGCTGGTTCTCCTGTGGGGGGCAGTCGGAATTGCCCTCAGGCTGCTGGTGCTTTGTGAGGTGCTGTGTCCAGGAGTGCTGGCAAGAATGCTGGTCTGCACTAGGACCTTTCAGTTATAACAGTTGTCAGTCTGTGCGAAGCCAGGTTTTATTATAAAGAGTAAGAAGTAGATGCTCAATGCTTCAATATCTGATTTTATCATTATTGTGCAAAAAAAAGTCTAAAGACTCAGATGTCTCCAGTGTAAGTATTTGGGTGGGATAATATGGAGACTATTGCGGGCTAAGTTCCCATGAGTTGCTAAACTTCATTTCATTGACTTAGTATTGAAAAGTGTAGATACTGTCTTAACATCAGGCAGCTTCTCAAGTGATGGCTTTCCATCTCCTTTACCTAAAATTAAATTTACCTAAATTAAATTTATTTATATACACAAGTGCATACATACTTGGTTTGAGAAGTACCTCTATAATACTTTCATGCCTGTGTTTACATTAATACGATGCAGTTCTTTATCCTGGAAGCTGTAAGTTAATTAGCCCCTGGCACATGGGCATTCAGGGAACATGAATGCTGTGGGCTGTTTTGCAGTGTGGTGAAGCTGGCATGAATAGTGGAAGAACGCTGTTGTTTCCTCATCTGGACTGCGCGTCTCTTCTTGGTGGTAGTGCAACTCCTGCTTTTGGGACTCCAACTAGATTTTACTTCTGTCTCTGTGACGCTGCTATATGCTGTGTAGACGTATGTTTGTAGCTAGTGGGGAATCCATCTTCATAACACGCTTTCAGTCTGCTTGTAATGGGCATTGGTGGATTGTGTTCCTTGCGTCCTTCTCAAAAGAGGTGGTTTCACCTACCCTACTCACCCTGTGTACTAGCAGTTGAGGTGTAGTAAGCCATGAGGAACAGTCAGCTCGGAAGCAACAGAATTAACATCTCTGTAGATGTACAGAGGTAGGTGTTGCAGTCGGTCTTCCTGGAGCATCATGTATGTTGCAATTTGTAAATGTCAAGCTCTTTTGACAGAACTTGCACCATAGAGACGAGGTCCTTTGGTGACATCTGTGCTGTTGACCAGAGCACAGGGACTGGGCTTGTGGATAAATCTGTCCTTCACTGACTCTCTCGCCAATTATCTAGAGAGAAATAATGAAAACATGTTTAATGTTTGATTTCATGGTCTCCCCTGAATTCTCAATGAATTTAGCAAAGGCAGCGGCCTGTGTGTATGCTTCAAATTACCAACGTTGAACAGGAGTCGCCAGGGTCACAACCTGATCCCAAAGGACACATGAGACTGAGCGAGTTCCCAGTTCTCAGACTGGTGCCACAGGCTCACAGCTACTTGGTAAGAGTGTGCAGCAGTAGGAAGATAGAGAGGTCTCTCTAGCCTTAAAGAAATCTTTAAGCCAGAGTTCAATAAAGAGCAGTTCAATAAAAAACACTTCTTCAGGATGACGACCAAGTTTGAGAAGGTTCAAGAATCTGCTGGGACAGGTACATCAACAGATCTTACCAGTTTTGTGCATTCATTTGAAAGAGTGAAGCTCATGGCAGAAAAAAATAAAGATTGAAAGGTTTAATAGTATTGGTATTTTGTTTGGTGTTTTTTGGTTTAGTTTCTGTTCATGTAAAAAGATCTTTGGATGAAGTTGACCCAGGCAGATTTACCTAAGCTGGTGGATTATCTACCAAGGACTTTGTTCAAGATATACAGGTTACTGAAGTAACCTCAAAGGAAGAACTGAAGCTTTATGACAACAGCACTTCATCTCAATAGTGATTTTCTTCACTGATACAACTTGGTGAGCAGGCAGTGCAGGAGAGGGCTGAGCACCTGAGTAGGCACTGATCAAATTTCAAATGACAAGGAAAAGGTATCATAGCTTTGAAATTTGTGGGCAACTTTGTGCACAGGTCCCTTCTTCTGTGCAGAATTTTCCACAGCAAAGTGTGTCTTCTGAGCTCATGCAGGCTTTGTCCTGTGTGGTTCACTTTTTAAGCTAATGGTGATAAAGATGGAAGCTGAAGTATGGAGTGTGTGCCCGAGCTTTTGGTCAGTCTTGAAGGTGAGTGGAGGCAGACAGATAAGAGTTGAAAAATGGTTTTGGGAGGCCTTGCTGTGGCTAGTGGATCTGGGGTTTGGAGTCACCAGCAGTAGCATCAGGATAGAGTCTTGTGAGGTCTCGAGGAGAGACTGGAGCCAGTGGCTGCATTCAAAATCTGTGAGGGTCCAGAAGAGCTCAGAAACATCCTAGTGTTTAGCTGTTTGTTGCTGTGGAAGTTCAGGATGGCAGTCACAGCTCTCAATTGGATGCCTGTACGCTGCTCGACAGGTGAGACAAGCTGACATTTGCTGATACCCTAAAACCTGGTCCAGCCAAAAGCCAGAATTGGCTGTGGTGTGGGTATGTGTAATCAAGCAGCTTTTGAGAAGCAATCAAGCCACGGTGGTGTCAGCAGATTCAAGTGCTGAACCTCAGCCTGGGGCTATTTGGTTGGTTTGGGTTGGCTGCTTAATCTTCAGAGGTGAGAGTATCCCCCTGAGACAGATTAATGCTGCCTCAATTAGCTCAACAGGCTCTCTCCACCTGGTTGCTCTGTAGATGTAAAACCCAAATGGTATGTAATTAGCCTTGGATCGTGATGGCTTCAAGAAGAATTACACCCCCTGCCACACACCCCATTTATGCTTCGTTCTTCTGGTTTTGGCTTCTTTTCTTGTTTTCACCTCTCTAAAGGACTTATTGCAAGATAAAAAGCTGTAAAACGAAATTAATCACGCACAAATATGCATTAAAGGCTTACTGCTTTTAAAAATGGTCATTATGGTTATTATTCACAAACGTTCTATGTAGGAGTGCTGATGAACCAAAGGACTACTTTACACTAACTCTAAATACTTTCAAATTCTACTAACCAAGTGAGGGAGAGTATAAAAATTCCATTCCCCTTTGCATAGATAATTGTAACCCAATCAAGATGTGAAAAACATGTTATTGATTAGCAAGGGGCAGCAGCTTGTGCTGAAGCGTTTCACTGATAACTACTTCCTCGTTTGTATTACTTGCTTTTTAGTTCTTTTCGGTGTTTCATTCCTGAAACAGCAGCAGGTGTTGGCAGAGGATACTCAATGGGAAGTAGTCAGTGCTGGATGAGGGCCTGTTGTTTCATGCAACCAGATGAAGATAAGATACAACAAAAGTGCTTTATTGTACACATCTGTGTCTACTTACGCTATATTTTATTTATAGGATCTTACAGAGGGCTGAGTAAGTTGGAGCAGAGAGATTCTAGTTTGGTCCTGCAGTCTCTGGTCTGCCTTGAGAAGCAGGGGAGAAAGAACAGTTGGGTATTACCATTACTACTGCCGCAAACACTTTAAAACCTAATCGCAGGTAACCCTTAAGGGGTGCTGCTGAATCTGCTGGCATCATCATCTAATTATCTTGTGTCACCTGTATTTCTTGTGTGCCTTAAAGTAGTTTACGTTAGGCTGTTTAAGTTAATTAACTTGCTTTAGTGCGTACTTATACAACCTGTTTCAATTACAAGCTTTCTGTCTTAAAGGTACTCCTTTCAAGCAGGAAGTTCACATTTTCAATATTGGTTTTGGCTATTCTGGAATTTTCTCAGTCGACTTGTGTGTTACCTAATTACTTATTATAGAGACAAAATCATCATTTCGCTTTTGAGTGTCAATGAGACATCAACAGCCATTTAATGTATGAGAATATACTTAAATAGAGGGAAAGGCCTTTGGTAAGTTGCTTCATTAGGCCTTAATGTGTTACTTGGCTACTTCCATAACCTGTAAGTGTAGACATAATGTAAGACATTAGTCTATAGTTGTGGTATCAAAACACATGACATTTCCACATTTTGGATGTATTACAGCGGCAATAAAAGACTTGTCGGACAGTTGGAAGGTGGCACGATACCTACAACTACTGCTCTTAAAAAGATTGTATTTCTGGAATGAATGCTGGAGGGTGTTAAACATTGTTGATACTTTCACCATTATGGGGAACAACAGGAAGAGAGCTTGCAACAGTGGTGTTACCTGGCATCAGAATGGCAGGACTGGATAAAAATATGGTTGTTTGTGAAGTCCAAGGGCAGAGCTGGTTCTAGGGGTAGGCAAGGTTGTTGTCCAAAATGGACACGCTGGCCACGTGGCTGTGACTTTGCTGCCTGTGTTGCCTAGGGGGAAGCCACACTCGCTGTTGCTGCCATTGGTTGCTGGGGGACACGCTTTTGTTTCTGCAGAGAAACAGTTGTTATGCAGGGAGTTGCTCACTCCTGGCTCTGCAGAGAAAGGAGCGATCATCATGTGGAGCCTGTAGGGAGAGGAAGGGTTAAAATTTACTTTGGTTTCAGTGTAGGATATCACTTCAGCAAGACGAGAAATAAAGTCGTGATATTAGTCCGTAATTTTTTTGACCTATTTATGTAAAAGCTTTCTGCCTTCAGTATGGCAAGCCTATACCATTGACTTTCAGTTAGTTTAGTTTTCAGAAAAATAAATTGAGAAATGTACTCTACGCTGGTCAGACCACACCTTGAGTACTGTGTTCAGTTGTGGTCCCCAATATTCAAAAAAATGCGTGCGGGCTGGAAAGGGTCCAGGGAAGAGCCATGAGGATGATCAGAGGACTGTGCCACATGAAGAAAGGCTGAGAGAGCTGGGTTTCTTCAGCCTTGAGAAAAGAAGGCTCAGGGAGACCTTATCACCATGTACCATAAAGGGGTGGCTACCAAGAAGATGGAGACTCCCTTTTTACAAGGAGTCACATGGATAAGACAAGAGGTAATGGGTACAAGTTGCTCCTGGGGAGATTCCAGTTGGGCTCCAGAGGAGAATTTTTCACCATGAGAGCAATTAGGCAGTGGAATAGTCTTCCAAGGGAAGTGGTGGATTCCTCAACTATAGACGATTTCAAGGCTCAGCTTGACAGGGTGCTGGGCCATCTCATTTAAACTCTACTTCTTTACCTTAAAGGGTTGGACTAGATGATGCTTGAGTCCTTTCCAATCTGATATTCTATGATTCTATAATTTTTTCCTATTTTGAGGGGAGAGTGCTATAATAACAAAAGTGTCTTTACTTGGAAGCAACCAACAACTACGATAATAATAATCAGAGCAGAATATTGCCTGGAAAAACTTGCATTTTTTTCCAAAAGCATTTTTTTGAAAAAAAAAAAAGAAAGAATAAATAGACTGGATTAAGACTTTCAAGTAGAACCAGGTTTTGTATTATAGTGAGATTAAAAACTCAGACGTAGAAGGATCTTGTCTACCTTTACATTATGCAGGTTTTTGTAGCATCGACACCACTTCACACACCTTTTGTCACCACGTGGCGTGTCTGTCCTGTCCCACTCAAGCTGGTCCATTGGTCTAACGCACGAGCGAGCTGGCGGAGCCTAGTTTGGTCCTGCACCTTCGATTCACCGTTTCCTCTGCCACGAACATCCAGAGTTTCTTTTGAGGTGGTGTCGTGCCAAAGAAGCAGAGGCACAGTTTTAGTTGTTGAAGTCTTATTCGCCATCCATACCAAATTAAGAAACTGCATGAAAACACCTCTAATAGAGTTTTCTATCCCTGAGGATGCCATTCTAGTCAAAGGACATAAAATCACTACAGTGGCGGAGCCTGAACAGTGATTTAGCTGATCAGGCCTAGGTGTCTGTTGCAGGAGAGCTGAGTGTCTCCCTAGGATCCCCCTGACTGTACCAGCTAGATCTCTGCTGAGTAGGAGCCCAATGCAGACTTAGGTTTGTGTGTCTCTGCCTAGAGCTGAGTCATACTTGCAGTCTGGTACAAGGAGCTAATGATTTATAAGAGAAAAATATTTTTACTTTGCTAAAACTTCTAAAGAATTAATTTTAAATGGAATTGTTTGTTTTTTTCCTGCTCATCCACTCTTGCTTTTTAACAGGCTGCCTTTTACTGAGCAGTCTGAGATAAATGTGATGGAGAGGGAGAAAAGGCTTTTGTTAAAATTTGAGAAGGAAACAAAAAAATCCCAGTCAAAACTCAGAATACAAACAGTCAGCCAAGAAAGTCACTGTCACAGCTGAGGGCTAGTTGGAGTGTCCAGCTGACACTGGCTGCCCATGTTCTTACAAGTGATGAGAACGCCAGCCTCAATATTGAATAGAAAAAGAAAATATTACAGAACTGATAGACTCAGTTGATTGTCTACACGCTGTGTGTTTATAACTTTCTGTGCTAAAATGTGTGTCAAAGCATGGAGAAGGAAGGCTTTTTCCCAAACACGTGGGGTTCATTTTCCTTGATAATTTTGGAGCTTTCGGCCTCTTCTTAGGCCCTATGAGTGTCTGTTGTCTTTTCAGAGGAATGGGATCCACATTGAGTCCTCCATTTTGATTTTCTGTGATATTTTTAACCAATGCGTTCTAAAAGGGATTGATAATCTGGCCCCTTATGCTTGTGCCTTATTGGCTAAAGAATAAATCCTGTTTTTTAATCGGAAAAGTAGATTTATTATCTTCGTGCTATGCACAAAGCACAAGCTCTTAGGCTTTAGTGTGAAGTTAACTCTCAAATTCCTTGCCAGATGTAGCATTTAATGTTCAAAGAAGCTTTGACCAAGAGTTTGGACTTTTGATGTCTGTTTCATCCAAATAGAACTGAAACCTTTGAATGTTTTCTTTAATCACGTCGTTCTTTGATCAGTGGCACAAGTAGTTGTGGAAATTTATGTCTGTTCAGGTGTTGTGTGCTTAGATTACGAGGCAACGAGGGATTTCGACAGCTTTGGTTAAGCATTTAAAGCTTGGAGTGAGCATCAAAACCAACCCCTCGAGGGTCTGTCCTCCCGCCTAAACATCTGCGATGTGTGATTTCCATTGTCATCTAAAGTACAATGAAGAGCGAGGGAAAACAGATATTTAGCATTCGAGGTATGCCGAGATCATTTGTTTCGTGTGGGTCACGGTCTAAGATTTTGAGAAGGATGACATGTAGTTGTCTGATACAAGACCCTCTGCTGCCTTAAATTTTCGTAGCTTCACTGATGTTGATGGAAGTAGGACAACACAGATCTACCGAGGTTTTTCCTGGATTTGGTTTGCAAATTTGCCGGAGATAGTAGGGAGAGATTGTGCAAAAGATGTCTCTGTTGGATGTGGCCTCTGCACATTTTTATGTAAGTCTGCACTTAGGTCTGTGTATTTTGGGATCCGACTGCCCCAGTGACAGGACTGAACATGTGTTTGGAGGGTGTCACTGTTCTTACGGGGCTTACGGGTGCTGGTGGGGTAGGAGAGACCACTGCGTGTGCAAGTTTTGCCCTATCTGGAGTGTGCTTTTCTGAGCAGGTCCTGGAAGCAACCAAAGCCCCTGTTGAGTATTTGTAGGTGGTTTTACGGAAGCATGGACAGAAGGGAACTCAATTGGTGGACAAAATGATGGGAAACATAACCCCCAGTTTTAAAAAAAAAAAAGGAAGCAAAGAAAACCCAGGGACCTGTCAGCCTCACTTCTGTGCCAGGTAAAGTCATGGAGCAGATCGTCCTGGTAGCTGTACTAGGGCACATGAAAAATAACGAGGTGATCAGTGACAACCAACGTGGCTTCACTAAGGGCAAATCGTGCCTGACTAATGTAGTGGCCTTCTGTGACAAAGCTACAGTGCTGATTGACATGGGAAAGCGACTGACGTTGTTTACCTGGACTTGTGCAAGGCGTTTGACACTGTCCCACATGACATCCTTATCTCTAGGATGGAGAGACATGGACTTGACAGATGGACCACTCGGTGGATAAAGAACTGGCTGGACGGTCGCACTCAAAGAGTTGCGGTCAACGGCTCAAAATGTCCACATGGAGACCAGTGACAAGCGGTGTTCCTCAGGGGTCTGTTCTGGGGCCAGTGCTGTTCAACATCTTTGTCAGCGACATGGACGACGGCATTGAGTGCACCCTCAGCAAGTTTGCCGATGACACCAAGCCGTGTGGTGCCGTGGACTCACTTGAGGGAAGAAATGCCATCCAGAGGGACCTTGATAGGCTTGAGAAATGGACCAGTGCAAACTACATGAGGTTCAACAAGTCAAAACGCAAGGTCCTGCACCTGGGTCGGGCCAATCCTAGGCACAAATACAAACTGGGCACAGAGTGGGTTGAGAGTAGCCCTGAAGAGAAAGATTTGGGGGTGCTGATAGATGAGAAGCTCAACATGAGCCGACAGTGCGCTCATGCAGCCCAGAAGGCCAACCCCATCCTGGGATGTATCAGGAGAAGCATAGCCAGCAGGTCAAGAGAGGTGATTCTCCCCCTTTACTCTGCTTTTGTGAGACCCCACCTCGAATACTGCGTCCAGTTCTGGTGTCCCCACCATAAGAGAGACATAGATCTGTTGGAATGAGTTCAGAGGAGGGCCACAAAGATGATCCAGGGGCTGGAGCACCTCTGCTACGAGGACAGGCTGCGGGAGCTGGGATTGTTCAGTCTTGAAAAGAGAAGACTTCGGAGGGACCTAATAGCTGCCTTCCAATACCTGAAGGGAACCTACAGGAAGGCTGGGGAGGGACTTTTTACGAGAGTGTCCAGCGATAGGACAAGGGGAAGTGGGTTTAAGTTAAAGGAAAACAGACTTAGATTGGATCTTAGGAAGAAAATTCTTCTGTACGAGGGTGGCAAGACTTTGGAATAAATTGTCCAGAGAAGTTGTGGATGCCCCTTTCCTGGAGGTGTTTAAGGCCAGGTTGGATGAGACCTTGAGTAACCCTGGTCTAGTTAAGGGCATCCCTGCCCATGACAGGGAGGTTGGATTAGATGATCTCTAAGGTAATTTCCAACCTCGGCCATTCTATGGTTCTATGATACACACACATATTTATGAGACCTCATATTTATGAGTGAGATCACTGTCTGTCTGAGACTCAATATCTGGGAGGATTAGTCCTGTATCTCTGTTTTGGTGGCAAAGGACAGGTTTATCTAAGGAGGTTTCAAGTACCTTCCAGACAGGTTATAGATATTCCTTCTGTCTTCTGATGAATGTACAAAGATTGTAAATTCTGAAGTTTCATTCTTAGCTGTCAGGGCTCATGTTATGATTCTTAGGACCTGCCTTCCAGCTCTGGAAGAGAGGCAGCCCCACACTTGTATGCCACCCAGTTCTTGGCTCTGCCTTCAGATCATGTTATCCTGTCTTCAGGAAACAGAGGAAGTGCTTTCAGAGTGGATCTTTCCCATTTCCAAGGTCAACCTGTTCTTCCTTGTAGATACTGTAAGGGCTGTTCAGTGTTTGCAGAGACATGTTGTTCTCACCTTCTTAGACCGACTGTGACACCTTTTCTGTTGAAGAGCTGCTGCTTCAAGAATACCAACTGCATTAAAGCTCAGGGCACTCTGGAGCACATGATTGCAGTTTTCCATGGATTCAGTTTTACACCAGCTGACATAGTGGTGCAAGATCCCTTCTCTTCTCTCAGGGGATTTGAATTCTGGAAGTGTAATAATCCATGCTCAATATACTTGATTTGAAATGTCTCATGGGCTTGCCAAATGTTTTGACAGATTGTCTTGGAAACTTTTCTCCTGGATCAAAATTAGGAAGGGGGGCTTTCTGGTGGTTATCATCTTTACTGGGCAACTGAGAGAATTCTGTCTCTCTTCCCTTGCTTTCTGCCCTCATGCCACGGTGAGTGAAGTCTCTCTGTGTCTATCTTCAGTCCCTTCCTGATGTTGTGCCTGACTCTTGGTTTTTTTTCTGAGTCACAAAATTCAGCTGCCTCTGCTTTATTCCAAGCCTCCTTCTGTGGAACCAGGGGCTTGGACAAGCTTGTCACATAGGCCGTGCGTGAAAAGCAGTCCTTCTGTGTGCCCAGGATCAAGCCTTTCAGATGGCCTTTTTGGAAAAGTGTGAATAACTAAGAAACCAAAAATTTCAGCAGTCTGCTTCCAGGGGGTAGTCAATGAGATAGCAACCTCGCCCAAGATGGCGTGGAACCAGCTAAGCTGCACTTATTTCTGGTGATGAGAGCACACTTCACAGGAGGTCAACGTCTGTCAGTGACTTTGTTAAAAAATGACTGTCATTCCTGATATGTACAAAGCAACCTTTTCTCATAATCCTAGCCGTTTGTAATTAAAACTAGTTCCAACCACCCCATAAGTAGTGTGCTAATGTACTGAGGAGTGTTGTTCCACTTGAGTAAGTTGTCTTAGTCACTGTTGCTCCAAAAGGTTTTGAGATTTACATCCCAATCTCAGAGTTTGAATGTGCCGCGCTTGAAGTCGCCTGTAGAGAAAAGGTGCACGGGAACAGCAAGGGAGGGACAGTAAACAATGGAAATTCAGGTTGATTGAGTGTGTGTTCAAGGTTTATCCTCTGTGGGTGATGGTTCTGTTAGCCCCCTGATGAGATCAAGGGGAAAAGTAGCATGTAGCTTTTGCTCTTTATAGAGCAAAAGGAAGAGCCTGACATAATACCTTCGCACATTATAGATACGGTAAACACAAGCTTCCTCCTGTAGTGTCTGTAGTATATGGATCCACTCTCTGGTCAGGTACATAGGAACGCGTCCTAAGCTACCCGTGGTGGTGAGTACCTTCCTTTAGCATTCCCCAGGTGTAATGGGCTGTGTAAAGGCTGACAAACTGCAGTTCCTGAGGTTTTTAGTTAATGTACCCCCTGTACTTACTCAGAACTGAGAAAACCTTCACTTCAGTCTGTAGATCAATGTGTTTTCTTCCTGAAATGTAGTTACACTGCTTGCGTATTCACTTGTACAGAAAAGGAACCCAGGCCTGAGTACAGCTTTAGCAAATAATCTTTAGAAATAAAATGCCTGAAGCATGATGCTGTTGTGAGGATTTGTGCTATGTTGTGGTGCTCTGTCTAAAGCTGTTATGACAGTATCAAAAAAGGCAAACTCGGAATGAAGAATCAGTTCTTAGGACATAAAGAGTGCCATGAAAATTGGATTGACTTGTTGCATAGCGTCATTGTAGACATGAAATAGGTACAATGTTGTTTCCTAGACATTTTTTTTTTTTAAATGTGGTTTTACTTTGCAACAACGCCTTTCTTCAGGTCTCCTTGATACAGAAATCATTATGGCTATTTCAGACTCCATTTTTTGACACGCTCGTTCTTCGAACTTGGTTTTGAAGGTGAGACCTTGTTGTGTTTTAATCCCTTTTCCATAGCTATACTGCAGGCCTATTATGGTCAAAGTACTTAACTGCTTTTCTGCCCTCTCCTGTTCTCTGTCTCCCAGATAGCTTTCATTCCGTACACATGCGAGGGGGAAAAGGTGGAGTTCAGGTTAGATTTCTGTTAAAACCCCCGTCTAGCTTGAGCCCTCTGGTTTATGGTAAGCAGTAAGAAATTGTGCTGAATTTAAGGTGCATATTTGGGATTTGTATTTGTGAACCAGCAGTGAAATAACCCAGCAGTTATTGTGAGCTGTGTAGAACACTGTGTAGACCCAGCTAAACAGTACCTGTGTTTATGAGCATAGTTAATAAGTAAGTACTTTAATAAAAAAGTACTTATGATTGTTACCTGGAGGCGTGGGGTTTTTAGGTAAAGCAGCTATTGCCATCCTCTTCTTCTAATCACTTGTAATTGTGCAATTCAGTACCCCTGGATACAGGCTCATCATTACACCTTTACACTTTAAATAGTGGCACTTGAATATCCTCTCACTTGTTTTATATGGTCTTCTAAAGAAAAATGCACAACCTCTTTACAACGATTGGTTTACTGAAAATGAATTGAGTTGGCTTTCCTTAGTGTATGGTGCAAGGGAAAACTGAGAGTTGAATGCCTCTGGTACCTGAAATTCAGGGTCCTTTCACAGGTGACAGCTAAGAAATATTCATACATGCTAAGAATGCTTTTAGTAATGGAACTAATGCAGGTCCAGGGACAAAGCTGTCTCATGTTCCACAACCATAAGGCTCATTAATCTCTTTAGTTGATGGATTCTTAAATGAGCAGATTGAGTGAATAATTGGGTTGCTTAGTCCTTAGTTTGAAACATGAATGAGAAATGCTTTGATATTTACGTTTGCATAAGATATTAAGTCTTCTAATTGATTTATTTAATACTTTTGTACTGACATAATTGTTTAGTGTGCTTGTTCTCTGTGCTTTGGAAAGATACTATAGAATCAGAGGCTTACAGTTTTGCTCTTTCTCACACAACTTTCAACTGCCTAAGAAGAAAGAGAGGAGGCAAGCGATACTTAGGTGAAACTGTATTATTTCCAATTTTGCTAGCTGTCGCTTTTCTTGTGTGAAAGCCCACAGCTATTGCCTGACGTTGTTGCTGAGGGGGAAGATGCACAGAGACATCGTGCTCGCCTTTCCGATTGTCCTTTTACACGCGTATTCATGCAGTCCTCTTACATTTATTTATGTTATCAAATTATTAAAATGGGATGTCTGTTGATGTGTGCTATGGTAAGCAGGCACAGAATGGAGACTGCTGACTGGACGTTTGACTACAGGTTTGATAGTATCTTCTGTAGGTTTTTTTTAGTCTTGCTGAAACTAAGTCTTTTAAAATACGTTGTCAACAATTTTTTTTCTTGTTTGGGTTTGGGGATTTTTGTTTGTTTCAGTTTAGAAGAGGCCTTGTCAATGCCTGATTTTCCATAATAAAGGAGAATCTTTTAAGATTTGTGATGTAACATGGGTAGGATGGGATTTTTCACTATGTTCCCAAACCATAAACATTAGTATTCCTGCTCGCCAATGGATTATTCCGCGTTTTATGTTTACACATTCAGAGTTTAGCAAACGAGAACATAATTCTCTCCAAATATATTGTGTGCAGAAGTACAAAATGACATTGGAAAATTATTCTTAAAGCTTTATACGAGAGTTTTTCCTAAAAATTGCTTGTGCTGGGATGTTTAGGAGCTTCAGGCAGGCTGTGGCTTTTGACATGTTTCATGTTGGTCTTGAGGTAACCAGCATTTAAGTGAATGCAGTCCCCATGGAATCAGCCCTAGTGCTACTGTCTTACTCTGCTGTGCCTGGCAGTTTTAGCTTTATTTTCTTTTGTCCATTTTTGGCAGTGTCTCAATATTTTTCCCCTAATATTTTATTATTTAATGTATTTTTAAAAGATACAAAAACATATATCTAATGCATTTTTTATTAATTTAACTGCTGAGATATTTAGTATTAATTTTCAAAATGCTGTTTAGTTCTATACTTAAATTATAAAAAGTGTACAATTTCCTGAAAAATGGGTTCAGGCTGTCCTATTCAGCTCCAGTACTTTTTGGGAGTTCATCATTTTCACAATATAAAAGATGGTGCTCTTGTGTGAGAGTTGTAAGGTTGGGTTTGCCTTGTTTTCAGTTTTCCAGCTTCTGCGTTTCACTCTTGGAGCAGCTCTGAAGTCCTTTGTATTTTCTGTAAAACTCTAGATTTTGCAGATCTGGAGCTATAAAAGTCGGGGAAAAATGAAACATATTATGGGAAAATGGACTTTGTTCATGTATTACAGTCTCTTTTCCTATTATTGCCTGGCCAGACTGATACCAGTTGCTATCACATCTTTCCCCTGTGTATTGCAGTTTTATTAGATACTGCCTCAGAATCTGCCCCACATCAAAATTAATCTACTTCCATTTTTGGTTTTCCTTTAGATACGGGTGGGAACGATCAGTACAATCCAGCATAATGCTGATTATGCTTATACCATCGCACTAGAATGATTTGTTCCTACTTCATAAGGGCAGGATTTTCTTTTGATCTTTTTAGTACAGTGGATTTATAAATTCATAATACCATAAGCTACTTCAGTTTTTTTCTGTGTCCTCTGGGACACCAAATCTTCAAGATCTTTTTTTTTTTTTTTTTTTTCCCCCGTGGCGTTGCTGCCATCTTAGTACTCCTCAGCTTTGGGAGTTTGAGGAATAAGCCTGGCTTTGCACTGTCTATTAAGCTGTGGTCCATAAGCATACATTAGTGTCCTCCTGGTAATTAATCTCCTATTGCTCTATGAGAAATCTAAGGATTTTTTTTTTTTCTGTAGGGCTACAGGTGATATTTATTTTCCTTCAACCAGCCAGGTACAAAGATGGGCTGTAGAGTTTTGCTTTGTTCTCCTTTTTTTATTATTTGTAATTGCTGATGCCTATTAGCACGATTGCTCTTGTTTATGTCCTCTGAGAACAAAAAAAGATGTAACAGGCTGTATTCTAAAACTGGACGTGTCACGGCCGTGAAAGCATCGTGCTGTCTTTGTGAAATAAAAGCATGGTGGATGTCACGGGAGCTCGGGGACTGCAGGACGGCTTTCATACCCTCAGAGCCTCCCAGCCGCCGCTGGGCACCGCGCCGCGTCGCCGCAGGGCTGCGACAGCCATGGATGTGGGAAGGAAATAGACAAACCCTCACTTAATGGAAACGTTTATTTTATTAACTGATCAAATTACCTGAAGTTGGTGAAGCAGTAAAGCTGAAGAAAAAGCTTCATAAAACAGTAACAAATAATAACACTTCCTGTAACCTACCCCGGTTGCCTTCTCTCTGCCGCCCATGTCGTGGCTGCCCAGAGGGGTCTTGCCCCTGCTTGCCCGCCCCGGTGGGTGCCTGGGTCTCGTGGTTTGACCCTGGCTGGCAGCCAGGCGCCCACACAGCCGCTCTCTCATCTCCCCCTTCTCTCCTAGACAGGGGGAGAAAATATTTCAAAGGGCTCAAGGTTTGAGATAAGGACAGGGGGATCACTCTCATTTACCGTCCCAGGCGAAACAGACTCGATTTTGGGGAAATGAATTACATTTATTAAGAGAATCAGTCAGAGAGGAGTAGTGAGAAGTGAGAAAGAGCAAACAGATCTGAAAAAGAGAACATCTTCCCCCCATCCCTCCCTTCTTCCCGGGCTTAACATCAATTCCGGTTTCTCCACCTCCTCCCCCCGAGCGGCGCAGGGGGACAGGGAATGGGGGTTACGGTCAGTTCATCCAACGTTAGTTCCGCCGCTTCTTCACTCTGGGGGAGGACTCTTCACTCTTCCCCAGGGCCATTGTGGGGTCCCTCTCACGCGAGACAAGCTTCACGCTCTCTTCTCCGCATGAGTCGTCCCACGAAGGGCAATTCATCACAAACTGCCCAACGCGAGACACCTCACGAGGGGCAGCCCACCCCTCGTGAGTCTGAGGCGCAGTCCTTCGGGGAAACTGCTCCAGCGTGAGTCCCCCGCAGCGTCACAAAAGTCCCACCGGCCAACCTGCTCCAGCGTGGGCATTCCTCTCTTCCACGGGCTACAGGTTCCGGCAGTGACTTGCTCTGATGCGGGCTGCCCGCGGGCTACAGCCCCCTTCAGGCATCCACCCACACGACGTGGGGTCCTCTGCCCCATGGTGGACATCTACGCGGTGATCCTCACGGTGGACATCTGCACCTCGCCCATGGGCTGCAGGGGGACAACTCGCTTCACCATGGTCTTCACCACGACCCGGGGGACTCCTTCTGCTCCGGCGCCTGGAGCTCATCCTCCCCCCAACCCTTCTTCACTGACCTTGGTGTCTGCACAGGTTCTCACTCCTCCATCTCTGTGCCAGCTGTTGTGGCACAGTTCTTTTCCCCGTTTTTAAATATGCTTTCACAGAGGCGTTCCTCTGCTATCACCTTACTGATAGGCTCAGCCTTGGCCAGCGGCGGGTCCCTCTTTGGAGCCGGCTGGCATTGGCTCTATCAAACTTGGGGAGCTTCTAGCAGCTTCTTACAGACGCCACCCTGCAGCTCCCCCCCTGCTGCCAAAATCCAGCCAGGCCAAACCAAAACACTGGAGGAGGCCCACCCATCGTGTTGGGCTCCAATCATTGATCGGGATGTGGTTGTGCTGACCATGGTCCAGGTCATGGACCAACTCTGAGTTTTGTCCCAGGTCCAACAGTGAGGAAAAGGCTGCAGTGCTACCGGACGGTTGTCAGTCCTGTTGGCTGATGTTCCTCCAGGAAGATCTTACTGCTCTGCCCTGCCAAAATTGCTTTGTTGTGCCAACTGATGCCGCCAGCCTCTTGGCCTGAGCATTACATGAGTCTCTGAATTTAATGCTACTTTCAATCTTCTCCTCACATCCCATTTTCTATTCTTGTTGGTTACTCCCTCACCTTAATTTTGGGTCCTGGTCATTAGGGTTACTTCTTCATGTTCCTTTTGGGATGTTACCATCAATCATCTCCAAGCAAACATCTACTCCTCTTCCATCAGTCATGCTCAAAGTCCATCTTTGTTCCACCTCCATTACAGGCAAGAGCTATAAAGACTGTTACACAGAAATTGTCTCTGGGAGGGTCAGGGTGTCAAAGGACAGCTTTGTGGATGCATGCGCAGTTACTCAAGTCTTTGGGGATTTTTTGGAGACAGATATGGGATACTCCGTTTCCAGCACACTGAGTGAAGGGAGAGGAAGGGTCAAATAATAGAAAAGATGTTGCAAGGTTTTTAAGATGTATTGCTGTGTAGTAGTGAAAGCCTTCCAGCTTTTCAGGTCTGTCCAGACAGAATCAGACTATCACAGGTTCCTCTGATTAGATTTACAGATTCATTAAGTAGGCTGTGCAGACTCCTGTCTGTTATAACTAGTATAATTTAATTTCATTAGTAAAGTGGGTATATACTTTTCAATGTCAAGGACAATGGTGTTGCAGCGTGTTTGAACTATAATAAATGTTTTTATTGTTTTATTTTCATTAGTAGAATATTTTCCACTTTTTGCTCTTGCAGAGATTAGCCACTCTTATTTTAGCATTTTCCAGCATGTCTCAGGCTTCAGGCTTACCCTTTGGGCTTAATCATGAATGCATGTCGTGTCTGCAATTACATTAAACATAAGCAACACAATGTTACATGAGTTTAGCTGGACAATAGCCAACTTCCTTTCAGAGAACAGTAAAGTCAAGGAGATAAGAGCTGGAAATTAAGCTAGAGTTTTTCTTATCAAAATTGGGGGCTATACTTCTGTATTTTAGACTTTTAAAAAAATTTGCAGCACTCATTTACGAGAATTAAGATTACAAAATAATTGGTGTTAAGCAGTACTTAAATATAACTTTTAAATAAAACCATGTAGCACAGTTCAGTATAGAAGATGGGATTTATTTGTTTGTATTGTAACATTCTGTTTAAATAGCATAAATAAGAGGAAGACTAGTTTATCAAAAAAAACATGCCTTTAAATGAATTTCTGTATTATAACTTGATTTTGAACTATCTGTCCTTTTTAATGAGCAAGATCTTCTCAAATCAGAAAAAAAACCCCAGCATTATTTATCTTAGAATCATAGAACAGTTTCAGCTGGAAGAGACCTTCAAGGTCATCCAGTCCAACCTTTGGCCTAGCCCCATCAACACCACTAAGTCCTATCAGCGCTGCTAAGACCATCTTCTGTCACTGCTGTGAAGTCAAAGGTGTGTCCCATGCTCATTCTTAATAGTTCCCAAAGGGATTGCCCTAGGAAGACAAATGGATGTTTTGTCTAAAGAAAAGGGAAAATGAAAAAAGAAAATGCAAAACTCACAGGATGATTTTGATACCTTTGGAGATCTTGATGCATCCCCTCCTTTGTGACTCCAGAAAGTGCTGGAGGTTAAGCAGGACATATTCAGGTGGGGGTAAAGCTGAAAGTCCATTTTTGTGGAGCCCTACATTGCATCTTCAGTCAGGGGAGCAACAGGGACAAGGTACTCTATGTCTTGCAGGAAGAAAATAAATATCTTGATTGAAAACGTCGTTGAGAAAGCCAGGAGGGTTTTAAATTACCATTTTCCTAGGAAGTTGATAAGGAAGGCAGATAACATGCAGACTGCAACTTGATGCGTCTAGAAGAGTTGCAGTGAAGCATATTTTTTTTCAGTTCCTTTTTCAGTAACGGTAGGTGTCTGGGTAACTAGCGAAAGGTTTGATGAGAGGTTGTGTATAACTGGGGGAATCATTTGAACTGGATTAGAGTGGCTGTATGAAGGATAGAGAGAATAACAAGTCAGGCAGCACTCTGTTTTAAAGACTTCATTATTTTTCTTAGAGTTACTGAGAATGTAACTGTGGGTTTTTGAATGCGTGTGGATCGATACGCTGCCGGAGGGATCTGTTACCAACCATCGAATGATACTACGGAAAAGAAGAGGTACTTTAAGCACCTCTGTAACTCACAGTTAATAAAATGGTGGTGTTATGGGGGAACTTCAATTTAAGAGACATTTAGTGGAAGATCTGTGCAGTTGGTCATAAACCAGGCTATTGTTGCTAGAGAATAGAGGATAATTTGCTAGAGCAAAAAAAAAGGATTGCATTGAATATACGATAAGTCAATTCTGGGTTTTATTTTGATGGATAAAGATGAACTAACCACTGGACTGGAAGCTGATGGTTGCCTAGGGATCAGTAATCCTGACCTGATTATATTTAGTATAGCAAACAGAGGACAAGTCCAATCATGTGCTTATATCAAAAGGGCTAATTTCCCAGAACTGAAGAAAACGGTATTTGAAATTGTCTGGGAAGAAGATATAGACAGAAAATTGGGACTACCTTTAGAAACAGTAATGGAAGGGCACCAAGGGAAAAATCTATAACTAGGAAGTGGAGGGAAACAGCGAGTGTTTTATTCTAAAATATATTCAGATCAAGAGAAACTAGTGCAGTGTTACAGGCTCATGACTGAATAGAGGTGGAGAAATCTTAATGTTGATTTAGGCGGGCGAAGCAAGAATGATAATCTTATTTGTGCATTTTGAAATGTGTATCACAGAACATACTAGCGAGATTGCAGAAATCCTTCATCTTTTCAGATCTTTAATAACAAAGGACAGTGGTGGTAAATTACAGAGACTGATGGAACAAGAACTGCTCTTACACCTGCACCATTGCTGGAACAAGAGATCGAGCCACAGAAAAACGGTTGCAGTCAGTTATTTGACTGGTGAAAAGACGTTTAGTCACTCAAAATATTGTATCTTAGTATCTCACCTGTCCTTAAAAACTTCACTGATTTGGGGGGGGGGGGGGGGGGAATTGCAAAGGCAACAGTGTTTGCTGAGGGTTTTTACAGGACTCACAGGACCCCCATCTTGAAGGTCTATAGCTGTGCTATGGACAAAAAAAATGGTGTTACCATTAAAAGAATCTCTGCTAGTATTTTGTGGAATCAGTGCAGCTTTGCCTACTGTGAACAAGTGAAGACTGTTGAGATTTTACTCCATCAAATAAATCCTGAAGGGACTAAATTCACAAAGAAAGCAACTCAGAATAACTGCACTGTGTAGCTCTGTAGGTGTCTTCCAAACATAATGCATTTTGGAGTGATAAATGTGTTACAGTGCCAGCAACTGGGTTCTGTAGGTAGGCTGGAGTCAGAGGTAGAGCATATCCTATTCTCATGCAGATATTTTATATCCTATTCTGTAATGTCTGGAATTTTTTTTTTTGGCTGAGTAATGCACATCCATCCTTAAAATCACAGTAGCTTAAGGTGGTGGTTCCTTCACCAGCGGAAATAAAAATGCTGAGGATCTGCTTATAACATGTTAATGACAGCCCTAATGAGAGTAATAAAATACAGGATGCTTAGCAGAGTGTGGGATGCTCATGAACTAAATTACAATGTGAGTTTCTTAGAAAAATAGGGGACAACTTTCCTGCAGTTTTGCAAACAATTTAATCAGCTGTTGCAAGGAAGAATTGGGAGGATTACTTACCACTAATCCATCTCAGCACCCACTGTTTGTGCTATTTTGAATGATCTAATTTTTGTTCAAATAAAATAATGTCAAATCTGTTTGCATGCGATTGCCAATGCTAATTTTTCTTATCCTTTCCAGCCTTCAGAATTAATGCGGGGGAAGAACACATATATTCTTTATGGGAAGTCTTACCAAACTTCCTTAAATCAAAAAAGCTGCAAGAGATGGGTGTCACTGATCATTGTTTCCAAGTGGTCGAGTAAATGGACACAGTGCTTGATTCATCTCATAGGTATTTAAATCGTGCTTATGTGCAATACTGTGGATGCATTTTAAGCTCGGTTACGTTCTTGTGACTAGCTTGTTCACAGCATGAAGGTGCAAAGGTAGCACAGTACAGCAGTGACACAAGTTGCACTACACTAAACTTATCACGACATCGATAAAAATTTCCTCTGACTTACGTTGGGAAAAAGCCTCCCCTGCCCTGCTGCAACAGGGAAGAAAATCTTCTCTCCCGTATACCTTCTTTTTTTCCTCTGGATAGATTATCTCAGGATTAAAGCTTATTCAACTGCTTTCAATTTTGAGGGAAAACATTTTTTAAATTTATCTGGGAAGAATGACGACTTGGTTCTTACACAATTTGAGTGCAGCGTATTTACAAAAGTAACTATGGTATTTGTGAAGAGAAAGACTTAATTCTGGAATACATGGTAGGAGTTGATTCTTTTTAGGTTCTCATAGGAAAAACTTGATTTTCAATCATAGTGTTGACTAATTAATACAAATCACGGTGGTTTAAAGATAGCATATAGGCTTATCTTATTGGTTTGTGGCACAGGTCTTCTTTGTTCATTGCATTTTGTTTTTGAAAACAGAATTCAAAAAATCCTGGTTTGTATAATTCCTAATCTCAAAGGCTAATGTAGACCATTGTTTTATGAATGCTTTCTTTGAACTTTTAGAAGAAATTCAGAATAAACCCTTCTTTATTCGCTACCTACAGGTCATTGTTCCCAGTGGAAGCAAGAAAAGGTAGCAAAAAGTTGGAGGGGAGATCCAAAAGAATTGCAGTTCTGCCTTGGTTTGATAACCTTCCAAGATGGTTGTGAACACTTTTGAGCTTTCTGCAGAATCATTGTTCTTGGACTCGATTTTAAAGGTCTTTTCCAACCTGAATGATTGTATAGTTCTGTTCTATGTAAAATTTCAGGTTTGATTTCTGATCTTGTTTTCTCTTTTTCTTCCATTAGAGCAGCAAGTTAGATTAAGTTGAATATTGTTGGTTAGTGATCTCAAAAAAAGTTCCCCTTTTTACAGGGAAATGGCTTCCAATGTGATTGACATCACTGTCCTTGGAGGCTTCCTGAACTTTGTCTTGGTTCTGGAGATTCATTTAGAGGCGTTCTCCTGTTGGACGTGAACAGTTCATGGCTTTTTATATTTCCCGATAGTCGAGTATGAGACTTATCTAATCCCCACCATTTGCCTATTGCAGCATTTATCCGCTAGCCTCTTCATGTTGCAGTTAGACTTCACGGACCTGAGGCAGAATTTTTTAATTATTTACGTTGTGTAAATTTCACTAGTTGATCAACAAGAGATACCCTTGGAAATGCCTGCCAAGCAAACTGTAGGGATGAGTGTTCCTCCTCCCAGTCCAACGTGTGCTTTGGTTCTTGGTCCTCGGGCAAGGAGGTGGGACAGATACTCTAGTGCCACTTCATATGGCAGGGCAGCATCTTTATTAATTCATGTATATTTAACCACCCACCTGTTGTGCATACATTTAAATCTCAATTAGGGAGCTTGACAGGAAGAGATGATCTGATTCTGCTCTCCTACTGTTATTCCAAAGTTCAGGTTTACTAATCCTCCTGATTTTATTTTTTCTTCCTACAGTCTGTCCTTTGATGCTACCACATGTCTCAGGGCTCTTTAAACCTTTGGCCATCTACCCTTGCCAGTTGCTACAGCTGTGTTTTGAGTTACTGCCCAGTTCATTATGAAAGCAAAAGAAAAAAAAAAAGCAGCTTGAGCTCTTCCACTCTGGACTACAACAAATTACTTTACGTTGCTGATACGAACAACAGGATACTGCATTTGCGCATTATAGTCTATTGCAACTGAGTAGAGGTTGCAGATGTCTGTGTGGAATTTCTGTGCCGGTTTTGGTCTGGGTGGGATGGCCCTAGTTCATATAAATCCAGGCTTCAAAATTATTGTGCTGTCCAAGCCACCCCGTCAGATTCCTACCTGGGATCTGCAGGAGAAGGGGGCAAGGCAGTTGAGATGAATTTTTGTTGTGGTGGTGGTTGTTTCTGGGAGGGAGAGGCCGGTTGTGCCAAACCTACAGATATCACTTATTCATAGAATCACAGAATCAGAGAATCTCAGAATGTCAGGGGTTGGAAGGGACCTCTAGAAATCACCTAGTCCAACCCCCCTGCAGGGGAGCAGGATCCCCTAGGGCAGCCACACAGGAACGTGCCCAGGCGAGTTTTGCAAGTCTCCAGAGAAGGAGACTCCACAACCTCTCTGGGCAGCCCGTGCCAGTGCTCCGACACTCTCACGGTAAAGAAATTTCTCCTCATGTTGAGGTGGAACTTCCTATGTTCTAATTTAAATCCATTATTCTTATTCTGTTACTGGGCACCACTGAGAAGAGATTGACTCCTTCCTTTTGACACTCACCCCTCAGATATTTGTATACATCTTCTCTCTTCTTACACTTGTTTACCTTATGTATCTAAAAACCAACTTTTTATTTTTGTTTACTCTTTCACCCTGATATCATGCTGTTTCTGTTGAAGGACCTCAAGAGCTATGTGTTTGTCAGTGAACTTGGTTATGTTACCATCATCTTCTGGTGAAGCAGTGTACAGTCCCTTCACATGTTACAAGCTACCAGCATCACAGGTCACGGGGAGAGGTAAAGAAAGTGGTTCTAGTCTCTGCAGTAAGAGTGAAGGTCAGTCGTTGACCATACCTGCCAAAGGCTGAAACCGGTTCATTAAATCGCTTGGATATCTCAGGAAAATGGTTTCTATGTCTTCCTCCACCTGTGCAAGAGAAAGTGTGTTTCTGGCTGAGTTCAGTTAACAGTGTTTTACCGCTTACCGCCCTTCTGTAAGTCTGTGCTGTGTCATCCCTGCTTTGAATGGTTATGGCCTCTATTGTAGCTTGCGCTTGTTTTCAAGCATAAGGAGAATTAATTTGAAATCTTGCTTTAGGTAGAGGTCAGCAGCAGATTATAAGGTCACAGAGGATCTTCTGGCGATGGTCATCTATTCCTGACCCCAGACCCTAAACAAGTAGTTGGATATATTCAGGAACACTGAAAAATTATAAACAGCTTGTGTCAATCTGTTATCTGAAGTGAAAATAACATTAGTGTAAGCTCATCCCTGAAATTAATAGGTCTGGAAGACCACAACTGGTGGGAGCTGGGGTTGATTCTGTCAGGTGTAATCTGAGCCATAAACTCCTGCCGCTCCATTCCTCCTCTCTGTCGTGCAGCTCAACTCTTTCCGGTTTGCAGAAAGTTCCATCATTACTCCTTTGCGAGAAAGAAGCTTGGTTCAAAAATTCATCCTCCAGAGTAAACCACTGGTAGTCTTCCACGCATCTTTCTATAGTTTGTAAAGTTTTGTAAATGTCATTAAAATTATTTCGTGAGCAGGCAAATTTTTTTCCCTCCACACTTTCCCAAATTTCTGTTGCAGGGGGTTGGGAAATTTGTTCCACTGTTTCTGTAGAAATTCAGTGGAGATTAGAAGAGTTAAGAGAAATGCAGTTCTCTGACACTTGCTTTCCCTCGTAGATGGACATAATATAGGGAAAACCAAGTGTTATCCCCCAGTCTTCAAACCTGGATGATCAGATGCAGTAGGGTGTTAAAAGCTACGTACTGCAAGGGTAAAGTGTGTAGAAAGAGTGAACGATTCCTACTTCCAGCAGATCTGCACATGCACTGCTGAGAGACAACTTAATGTGCTTCAGCAGTTAAATAATTTTTTATTTTGAATACCTCTGTGTGTTATACATGAAACAGTTACTGCAGGCATTTAAGGAAGATGCTTAACAACCCTCTAGAAGGTGGGCTGATTAATGTGTGCACAAAGTTCTGTGACATAAAGCAAGGTAAGTTCCACATAGCTAAGAGCATGAGAAGCTGAATTAGATGCCATTTTACCCCGTGTGGAATAGTTCAGGAGGTGTGTCATTTGGAAATGTCAACTACTAAGTAACAGTTTCAAATACCTTAGAAAATACTTACAAATGCCTTCCAGTCATTATACTTTAAGATGAGATTACTACTGTGCACCTAAATGAGATGCTTATTTCCGTCCCTGAGCAGCTTAATTTCAAGACGCCAAAGGTCAGGGAGGCTCTACTAATAATCTAATAACAATTGACTGCACGTTTCTGGGAGATTCAGCTGCATTAGGGACCGGCTGCTGAGAGCAGAATGATTTAGTTATTACTTAACTGGCATAACTTGAAGCTGCATCAGACACGGAATGTGACTAATACAATGTCAGGGAGTAGCCAAAGGCAACTGATGTTGGGACAACTGCTCCAGAAACTCAGAGCACACTCACTGTGGCTCTGAGCAGATTTCATAGAATCACAGAATTGTCAGGGTTGGAAGGGACCTTAAAGATCATCTAGTTCCAACCCCCCTGCCGTGGGCAGTGACATCCCCCACTAGATCAGGCTGCTCAGAGCCCCATCCAGCCTGGCCTTGAGCACTTCCAGGGATGGGGCTTCCAGCACCTCTCTGGGCAACCTGTGCCAGTGTCTCACCACCCTCATGGGGAAGAACTTTTTCCGAACGTCCAATCTGTCTGTGTCCCACCTAATAAGGGTGTGATAAATTGGACTTGGAGTACCCAATGTCATGGTTTTAGCCGGTAGGCATCAGACCGTGGTTCTGGAGAGGAATTAAATGTTAAATGCATAAACTCAAGCCAAAAAAAAAAAAAAAAATTGAAGAAATGATAATTCTTATAGGAGCCTGACTCACTCCAAAGCTTTCCTCCCTCTAAATCTTACCACAATCAGATTGTGTGATGAGTGTAAATACATTTTGAGATGCACAGATCACAGCCACTAAGTAATTGCAAAGAATTTTTGTAATATTGATAGGAAAATAATATTCTGACCATGACACCTAATAGCTGTTTCCTTTGAACCCTGAATGGTCATTTAAGTCTCAAGACCAGAGGCTTGTTTACAATTTAATTAAAGTAAATGCACATTAATAGCGATATTATTAGTATTCAGTATCTTTGGGAATTTCCAGGCAATTAATCTTCATATTTCCCTGAGGAATAAATGATAATTTGGGGATGACTAAATTGATGTAGTAATTCTAATTATGATTTAGAAATTTATTAATACGATTTAAAAAAACACTTCTCATTTGTTTTCTGGTTATTGAGTGAAGACTCAGTTTAAAAAGGGAACTTTTGTTTTTAAGTGAGTGTATTTGTCTCTGAAGCTCGTATGTCGTGGGAGTGGGGAGAGGCAGCCTCGCTGTTGCAACTTGCTCTCTCCCCTGCCCCTGACGGTGTGAGGCTGTGTGAGATGGGAGGAACTTGTCTGAAAGGAGGCAGTTGTGCTCTAACTCAATGTCTCTGATGTTCACCGTACTGCTTTGACTAACAGCTAAACACCCTAGCCTGGAAAGAAAATAAAAGAGTGTAGATGTAGACTAGATATGAGGAAGAACTTGTTTATAGTGAGGGTAGTGAAACAAGGGAGCAGATTGCCCAGAGAGATGGTGGGGGCCCCATCTCTGGAGACATTCAAGGTCAGGCTGGATGGGGCTCTGAGCAACCTGATCTAGGTAAAGATGTCCCTGCTGGCTGCAGGGAGGTCGGACTAGATGGCCTTTAAAGGTCCCTTCCAACTCAAGACATTCTGTGATTGTAAACTAGGCTAGTCAAATTAAATAAATTTCTTTCTGGCTAAAGAGTTGAATCAGCTCATGAAAAGATGTAAGAAATGCTTGAGCTGATGCCAAAGGATTGTGTGAGTAGGGGAAGAGGAATATTGTTGCTCTTGAAGGTGCTAGGTTAGCTGCCAGTCATGGGATTGCTGCTTTGCTCTTGGTCAGTTTAACCAAAGCAGTTGTGTGCGAAGACCGACACTTTCTAAAAGCAGTATCCAGTTGTTCATACTGGTGAAGGATTAGATCCTGTGTGAAAAAGCAGGAGAATGAGTTGAAGAGCTCTGAGAAAACATGGCAGTCACAGTCATGCTCACCCCCCATCTTCCTCTGTCTTCTTTCAGGGATCATGAATTCCATTTTTACAGTAGTTTCTTTGAGGCTTTGAGAGCTTGGAGACAGCGTCACTATGTGTTGGGCAGGAATATATAAAGCTGAGTTTTGTTACCAAACTCAGCTTGCGAATAATAGGCGACAGTGTATGGAGTTAATGCATTATTTCTTTGTGAGGGGAGCTTATCACAAATCTGACAGGAGATTATAGTTGGGATCTAATAGGAATCTCTTGGAATGTGTACTGTTCATGTATTCCTGAATCTGGAAAAAACAATAAATAGTGAAAAGGCATAATTCTGTAGCATCAAATAATTAAAGCATTAAATTAAAACTGAAGAATTATAGAAGAATCTCATGATAATCAGTGACTGAGCAATAATGCAACAAATGAAATTGCAGCAATAAATTTAAAGTAGTGCATAGGGGATAAAACTATTGCTGCTAACACAGTGATGGGCTGTAAATTATCCATTAGCCCTCAGAAAAGAGGTCTGGAAATCATTGTGATAGAAAGCTGAAAATGCTGGTGCTGTACTTAGTACCAGTCAGAACAATGTTAAAAATGATTAGGAGAAAAGACGAGAGCAAAATGGGAAGTGTTTTATAAAACGTATTGCGCACTTGCATCTTGAGTAGAAGACAGCTACTGTGCAAGGCGAGATGAAGTAGACTAGAGCTCTCCAGTTTACAAAAGAGGTGACTGAGGAGAAAATGATTTTATATATATATGCACAAAAAATAAAATCATAAATGTCTTGGATAACATTAGACATGGGGATATTCAGTAAAATGAACAGGAAACATCTCTAAAATAAATTGATGGAAATTATTTTAACACTGTTACCTAATTATTCTGTGGATCTCTTTGCAAAGGACAAACATCTAAACACCCAACAAATGGATTAAGCAGGGAGGGTAAATCAAGGACTGATACACGAAAGGATGTGTGCATCTTCTTCAGCTTCAGAAGTCTTTAAAAAACAAACTGGGGAAAACAAAGAGTTAGTTGCATATCTCCCCAACTTTTTAATTGCCATTTTCTTCCTCATCTCCTACAGCTACATTGAGGAGAGAGGGGATTGGTTAGACTGTCACTTGGTTTTACCCAGTACAGCTGGTCTTACACATAGGTTAGCATTTAACCACAAGAGGTGTATGTGTAGAAATGACTGCGTGAATAGTCTCCTAGCAGCATTTAGGCAGAATAGATAGAGCAAGAAGTAATTGTGTGCATCTCAGGTGGCCTCTGCCCAGACCGCCAAGTCCCTGTGATCTGTAGTGTTGAAGGCATAGCAGAGATGAAGGGCAAGTGTAGAGATGAGACAGTGACACGAGGTGGAGAGTAATTCAGTGTGTATATGAGAAGTTTTGACACTGGTGAGTAGTGGTCCTGATTATTAGAAATGGTTAAAAAGTGGCAACTGTAGAAGAAGCTTCAGAGCAGGTGTTACTCTTGTAGCTTTACTGTTAACTCAGTGCTTGACAGTTGACAGGGCAAGTTCCTTAAAGTTCCTGGAGTTTAATACTGGTTTACATTTTTAAAGATTGTCCCATGTAATAGAATCGTAGAATCACAGAATGGTTTGGATTGGAAAGGACCTTAAAGATCATCCAGGTACAACTACAACCCCCCTGCCATGGGCAGGGACACCTCCCACCAGACCAGGCTGCTCAGAGCCCCGTCCAGCCTGGCCTTGAGCACTTCCAAGCATGAGGCATCCACAGCTTCTCTGGGCAACCTGTGCCAGTGTCTCACCACCCTCACAGTGAAGAACTTCTTTCTTACATCTGATCTAAATCTGCTGTCTTTCAGTTTCAAGAGATTCTGTGATTCTGTGAACTCATCTAGTGACTCTGTTTTTTGGGGATCTCTTGCATTGCTTCCTCTACCTTCCTGACCTCAAACCTGATGTAGTCAGGTGGGTAGCCAGTCGCTTATTTCTGGAGACAACCAAACATGCCCAATGTACCATAAAGATATTTAGGAAACTGTTATGTTGAAAGACAAGTGAAATTAGGAACAGCATTGCAGGGAGAGGATGAAGAGTGGAGGTTGCATCACACTCTTGATTTGTGCGCCAGAAATCCACTAAATACTCCCTTGGGTCTACCAGCTATAAAATTTCTGATTATTTTCCTAGTCTGCATATATTACATGTAATGTTATTCTCAAAGAAAAAGGCTTGCGTGCAAAAGCAGAAGAATATTAACAATTGCATGAGTATGAGAATACAGGAAGTGTTAATGCTGCAATTTTTCAGTACTGTATATTTTTCTAATTATGAAGTTTGTCCCATCAATATTAGTCACTGATATTTAGTGCTAATTTATCTAAGTAGTAATGTGTAACACCAGATACAGTCTTCAAATCCTCTTAGTGGTCTGTGTTCATAGCTACCTTATGGAAGTAATTGGATAGATTAAATGTTAGTGGACACACCACATATGAACTTAAATCTTGTATCGAATCTTTTACGTGTGGTATGAGAATTTCATTTTCACATATATCACTGGGATTTTATGCCACTTCTGAACTATATTTATATTTTGTGGGTAAACAGGTATTGATAAGACTTGTTTTTCATGTAGTATGTGCTAGTAGATTAATGGGAAATATGTTGATTCTAGTAAGTTGCACTTTAAAGAGACATAATTGATAACAGGCTTAAGCAGAAACGCTTTATAAGATCAGAAAACCTTCAGAGGGAAGATCTAAAAACATATCCACCAAATAAGAATAAATGAAGCCTTAGTGATGCCAGATAGTATAGTGCATTGTAGAAACTGGAAAGAAATAGACTAAGAAAAAAAATTCTGGCAAGACGATTTTTCTTGCCTTTGGTATAATTCTGTGCTGTGAAGTGCTGAACCTGTATCACCTGATATTTACAGAGGAAGAAATCAGGCTGGTTGGCATATTCTGTGTGACATAAAACAGACTCTGAAGTATTTCAAGGTAAAACTAACAAGGTAGTTGTAAATAGGAGGGAATAGTCTTCATGATTTTCTTAGGTTATTTTTCCTTTACGATAGTCTATTACAGCTGTTTCTAGGTGCCTTTCACAATCCCATTGGTAAAATTGTGAGTTACTCTGACCAAATCAACACACATGCCAAAACTAAGATTATCTTTTAAAGTGTCCCTTGAGTAATACTGAATCGCTCTACGTCATCCAGCTATCAGAGAAAGTGGTTGGTATTCTTGGGTGAGAATTTATCATCTTAGAATTGTGCCTCAGAATTTTTTCAAGTCAGTAAGCTGAGGCAGAATTTATTCAGAACCAACCATCTGACCCAGCTACATGTGCCGCGAGTGCTTCGAGTCATTTTTATTTCCTTGTGAAGTAGCAGAGGCGATGCACCCTTTCAGATGAAAAGTGTGATTTGGAAGTTGGATCATGTGTTCTCCCCTTTCACTGTGCAAACGATGTATAATCCAGGGTGTGAGGGAGATCGTGACGCTTCTCAGAGTGGGACAGTAGAAGGTAACCATTTTCAGATAGTCTGTTTTCAAATAATGCTTGTTATTTGCAGTGTTACACCGCATTCGTACGCACATGATATTTGAGATCTCTGGTCTAGGATCAGTAATCAGTTACACTTTTGCTGCCCCTTATGTGACCACCTTTGTTTCCTTGACAAAGCACTGAAACTATCAATGTTTTTTTAAAACGCAGTATGCACTCTCCTGTGATCACATGCTTGCAGACACTTGGGGAACAGCTTTTTAAAAACCAGAAACTGGACACACTGTAAGAGTAGCTCAAAATCGTGGAAATTTGTAGACAGACTATATTCCTTTGATGTTTCTAGCACTTCTGACTCAGACGTCTCATCAGACTTGATTTATAAAGTAACCCTGAATAATTAAATGGAACTAATTTGCTGCTCAGATGATTCACCGCACTGCGTATGCACTCCTGGTGAGTTTTGTATATGTATTTTTTAGAACATAGTAAAAAGTCAGCGTTCACTGAACGAATTATTTAGTGTCATCAAATATGGTACTTAAGCTGTGCAATGTTCTTTTTCATGAGCTATTCTTAGGGCATTTGGTTTGAAAACATACCTTTGTTTCACCGGGGGATGACTTCATGGACTATGGAGACGTGAAATCAATCTGGCTTTCTAAGGTTTATAAATCCTTTTTTTTTTTTTCTCCCCTCTGCAAGAAGGACAGAAATTGTGTTTCTATTGAGATCAGAAATGAAATACTGGTGAAATTTTTGGCTTTTTACCTCATTTTTGCTGGATACATGAAAGCACAAATATGATTCTTTATAATTCTTTTTAATTAAAAAAAACCACAAAAAATTTAAAATATGTTAAGAAAACATTCTTGAAAATCTGAAGATGCTCTAAGCATCTTGTCATTAGCAAAAATCCCCATCTCATTCATCCCAGAGGGTTAGTCGTGTTGAGTGAACATGCATTTGCAGTTTGCTTGTGCTCATTCCGCATTCCTGTGCATCATTTCTGTATGACAGCCCCATCCTATAGCAGATGCACTCTCTTCATTTCCCCGAGCCGTTCTTTGTAGCCCTCATCGGAGGATGTCATGTTATCAAAGGCACATTAGGAAAAAAAAACCAAACACACCGTCTCCTTCCTGATTACAGCAACCTCTTAGATCTTTGCAAACAATCTTTAGAGCATCCCAGTGAAGTGAGATGGTGCTGTAATCACTGCTCACACATGAGGAAATAAGGCACAGAGATTATAATAAAGAATTTTTGACTGAAGGGCTTGAGAATGCCTGGAGCTGGACATCTTTATTTAGTACTATGGGGGTTTTTTTTGTATCAACAGTAGTTAGAGGTGTTTGGATTTATTAGATAATGAATCAGACCTCGAGCTGTCATCCTGGGTGTAGTAAAGACGCAGAAAAGCTTCTAGAGGAAGAGCGCCGCGTGCTCAAGATCTTCTCAAGTCTACAGAGGAGAAAAGCTCTACAAGAAAACAGTCAGTCCACCTGGCTACCTCTGACCATCAGGTGTAGGTGCCTGACTTAAATACTTCCAACTAGTGGAGAAGAATCTGGATCTTTGTGACGATCTTTAAAGAGGAGTCTTGATCGACTTCATACAGGGATTACACAACATTGTTAGAGATGGCGTACAATTCTCCAGATCTGGAGAGCAGAAACCACCCCGAACCATATGATCTGCTTGACTTCTGAAGCATCCTGTCTGATTCATTACGCATTTTTTAATTTTGATGACAACAGGGATAAGGAGAACCATATGGCTCCTTCTGTAGACAAGTATCACTGACATTGTCTGAGTAGTCTGTCCTTTATGTAATTTAATGGAGAAAAGAGTACGTGATCATGTAATTACGTACTGCATCCTAACACATAGGTAATGATTTAATATTGCTTAAGCAGGGATTGTTTTCTCACCTGATTTTTGAATGGTGGACTTGAAATTTTAGCATCCTTTTTGTGTTTTAACACTGTAAATGTCCAAGTTTGAAAATCTGAGTATGTTGAAACTCTGTGGATTCTTTCCTTCCTCTTGATGAGTCATCTGTGGCGGTTTTTAGAGCGAGTTTGTCTATCAGGCTTTTCTTAGCATGAGGAGAATGTCGTCTCTGTACAGACTTTCTCCTAGAAGATGGTGGAAAGCTAAACTGACAACAGAGTGGTGTTTATAGTAACTTCACCCAGGCACTTGCGTATTGTAGACAAATCAGGGGAATCTCCCTAATTTAGGTAGCGTTGCTGGAGCATGATAGACCATCCCAAGGAGACCAGCAAAGAACTTAAACCTTCTTGAAGAACAGAGCTGAGAATTAAGTTCTTCAGCTTGAAAAGGAGGAGTTGTAAAAGTGTTCTGATAATGTTAGGCATGATCAGGGGAGGAGGAGAGAGCATAAATGAAAAACATCATGCTCTTAAATAAGTCCATAGCGATCTTGCATCATGAGGAAGGAACAATTCTGTGTGAAGAGACTTTAAATAAGAATCATAGATTCATAGAATCATAGAATATTAGGGATTGGAAGGGACCTCGAAAGATCATCAAGTCCAATCCCCCTGCCAGAGCAGGAATGCCTAGACTATGCCACACAGGAACGTGTCCAGGCAGGTCTTGAATGTCTCCAGAGAAGGAGACTCCACAGCCTCTCTGGGCAGCCTGTTCCAGTGCTCCGTCACCCTCACTGAGAAGAAGTTTCTTCTCGAGTTTAAGCGGAACCTCTTATGTTCCAGTTTCAGCCCATTACCCCTTGTCCTATCAGTGGTTGTCACCGAGAAGAGCCTGGCTCCATCCTCATGACACTCACCCTTAATGAGGTCACCCCTCAGCCTCCTCTTCTCCAAACTAAAGAGCCCCAGCTCCTTCAGTCTTTTCTCATAAGGGAGATGCTCCACTCCCTTCATCATCCTAGTTGCCCTGTGCTGGACTCTCTCCAGCAGTTCCCTGTCTTTCTTGAACTGAGGGGCCCAGAACTGGACACAGTATTCCAGATGGGGTCTCACCAGGGCAGAGTAGAGGGGAAGGAGGACCTCTCTTGACCTACTAACCACCCCCCTTCTAATACACCCCAGGATGCCATTGGCCTTCCTGGCCACAAGGGCACAGTGCTGGCTCATGGTCATCCTGCTGCCCACCAAGACTCCCAGGTCCCTTTCCCCTACACTACTCTCTAATAAGTCATTCCCCAACTTATACTGGAACCTGGGGTTGTTCCTACCCAGATGCAAGACTCTACATTTACCCTTGTTATATTTCATTAAATTTTTCCCCGCCCAACGCTCCAGCCTGTCCAGGTCTCGCTGAATGGCAGCACAGCCTTCTGGTGTGTCAGCCACTCCTCCCAGCTTGGTGTCATCAGCAAACTTGCTGATAGTACTCTCTAGTCCCTCATCCAAGTCATCGATGAATATATTGAATAATACTGGTCCCAGTACCGACCCTTGAGGCACTCCACTGGATACAGGTCTCCAACCAGACTCCGCCCCATTGACCACAACTCTTTGGCTTCTTCCCCTTAGCCAGTTCACAGTCCACCTCACTACCCGAGAGTCTAGACCACACTTCCTCAGTTTAGCAGCAAGGATGCCGTGGGAGACTGTGTCAAATGCTTTACCGAAGTCAAGGTAGACCACATCCACCGCTCGGCCATCATCCATCCACCTTGTTATATCCTCATAAAAGGCTATGAGGTTAGTCAAGCACGACTTCCCCTTGGTGAAGCCATGTTGACTGTCTCTAATGACCCTCTTATCCCTGATATGCCTTGAGATGGCACCAAGGATAAGTCGTTCCATCACTTTCCCAGGGATGGAGGTGAGGCTGACCGGTCTATAGTTACCCGGGTCCTCCTTCTTGCCCTTTTTGAAGACTGGAGTGACATTTGCTTCCCTCCAGTCCTCAGGCACCTCTCCCGTCTCCCAAGACTTGGCAAAGATGATGGAGAGTGGTCTAGCAATGACATCAGCCAGCTCCCTCAGCACCCGTGGATGGAGTTCTTCAGTTTAGAAAAGGAATGACTGAGGAGAAATAAGAGTAAAGTATGTAAAATCATTAATGTCATGGAGAAGGTGAAGAAGGAAAGTTATTTGCTACTTCTCCTAGTATAAGAACAAGGGGATATCCAGTGAAATGATCAAGTGGTAGCTTTGAGAGAAATGGAGGGGAGTAGTTCTTCATGATGTGCATAATTAAATTGCAGGATTCATTGCTGCAGAGTGTTGTGGAGGCTTAAAGTCTGAATGGGTTCAAAAGCAATTAGACAAATTCATGACAGATACTTCCATCTAGGGCTATTAAGCATGATGATGGGAATTGGGAATCCCTAAACCACAATTTACGGGAAGATGGAAGGTTGCTGGAGGTTTGGGCAGAGGGAAAGAAGCATTGCTCTATGAAATAGAACGGCATATTCTCTTCCTAAGCAGCCGATGCCAGCCACTACTAGGGATGGAAGTAGTTGGGAAGGAGCAATGGCTCCCCTTGTTTGCACCTTCCCCTCGGTAATTTACATACATTCATGAGACCGTAGAATCACAGAATGGTTTGAGTTGGAAGGGACCTGAAAGATCAGCAAGTTCCAACCTCCCACCAGACCAGGCTGCTCAGAGCCCCATCCAGCCTGGTCTTGAACACTTCCAGGGATGGGGCTTCCACCAGCTCTCTGGGCAACCTGTGCCAGTGTCTCACCACCCTCATGGTGAAGAACTTCTTCCTGATGTCCAATCTAAATCTACCCTGCCCTAGTTTAAATACATTGCCCCTTATCCTATCACCACATGACCTTATAGAAAGTTCCTCTCTTGCTTTCCTTGTAGGCCCCTCTTCACTGGTAATGGAAGGCCGCTGTAAGGTCTGCCCTGAGCCTTCTCTTCTTCAGGCTGAGTAACCCCAACTCTCTCAGGCTGTCCCTGTAGGAGAGGTGCTTCAGCCCCCTGATCGTCTTGGTGACCCTTCTCTGGACTTACTTCACCAGAGCCATATTTTTCTTGCCTTGAGGCCTCCAGAGCTGGATGCAGTACTCCAGATGGGGTCTCACAAGAGCAGGGTAGAAGTCCTCCCTCAGAGCAGATCCTCCCTCAAGCCTTTTCTTCTCCAGAGCTGAACAGTCCCAGCTCTCTCACCCTCTCTTCATAGGAGAGATGCTTCAGTTCCTTCATGTTCTTAGTGGCCCTTTGCTGGACTCTCTCTAGCACTGGACCCAGTACAGCAGGTGTGGCTGTACCAGTGCTGGATGGGTGAGTTCATATTGTGTTTCGAGGGCTTGGATTGTAGCAGAGCTCAAGGCGTGTTAAGCAGCCAGCTTTCAAAGTACATCTGACCATGCCTAGGTAAGAGTCCAGGAGCATTTTGGCAAAGCAAGTTAGCTTTTCTTTTTTTTTTTTCATTTTTTGTTTTTTTGTATCGAGTGTCTGTGGTTTGGACTTTAGGAGAATAGATGCTTGTGCATTACTGTTTGAGTGTGAGGTGCTGTCTGAAACTTTTAGACAGTCTGAACGTCAGTTGTTATTCTGATACTGTCATTTCAGGAGCATCTGTATGCTCACTGATAATCTACGGTATATGCTAAAGTCCTTTATTTTATTTTACCATACAAAATTATCTATGTATTTACAAACATCAGACCAGTTACCAGTAGAATGAGACTGGAAAACAAAAGTAAAAATTGTCAGCTACAATAAACTGAGTTTTAATTGCTTTTCTTTTCCAAAATAAGAATTTGAGAAATCTAGATAGTGCGTGTTTTCCCTATGTACACTGTGGTCATGTAAGCTACTTTTGTGATGCTGCAATGGATGATCCATTATGCTGGATTAATTAGTGCTTTACCATCTTCAAATAGAAAAGATACTGTGCGGAGAGGAACATTTAGGCTAAATGTGCTTGAGAAATGAATTGCATATTTGGAATTGTTTTTAGTTCTTAAAATATCTTAAAGGATTTTTGACATTTTGAAGTGTTGCAAAAGTCCATCATTTGTATAACACTTTTAATTGTTGAGGAAGGCTCATGGACAATTTTCTCTGTCAGTTTTTTTCATGATGCTTTTTCATCATTCAGCAAGTGACGAAAGATGCTGAATGGTTTTTTTTGGGGGAAAAAAAAAGGCTATGATTCACATTTGAGAACTTTGAAGCTATCAGTCATTGAGGTCTTAAATAGTCTACTAGAGAGACAATGTGTATGTTACTTTTCCATTATATTTTTATCATTTATTTATTTATTTTAATGTTTGTTATACAGGGAGAGCCAAAAAGTCAATGTACAGTATGAAATTGTAAACAGAAAACAACTTGGTCATAGTAACTACTTAACACTTGGCTGTGGTCTTACAGTAACACATAGTGTAGGGTCTCCTGTCTAATGCTATTTTTATAGCTTCTCGAAGTGTGGAAATGTAACATAAAGATACCACAGAACTACCCAGAGAACTTCAGCAAATTCTGTGATTTCATAAAGCCCAGATTTTCTGTCTTAAAAAACCCCCAAAAGTCTCACAAGTTACTAAAAATATAAATGCTGTTCAAGCAAGGAAGTATGATTAGCTTTTTCCTTGTACAGAAAAAAATTAAAAATCAATTGGTGGCACCCGTGGCATACTTTTTCTCTTATTGTGCAAACTCCCCATGCTAAGAAGACTGGATCATTATTTCTCTGATGGGAGTTTTGAGGCTGATCATGCTGCGGCTGTCCTATCCTTTTTGGTTACTGCTTGCAGAATGATGAACTGTTGGTGCAGAATCAAGACATAGAACATATATTTGTAAGTCTTAGCATGACAACTTTGAATTGAATATGTAATGAAAACTTAGGATTGTGTGCAAATCGACCAACTAGAGTAAGGTAGGAGAAAAACTCAATGTATTAAAAAATAGTCCTATTATTGACTTGCAACAGTTGTTTTTTTTCCTCTAGGTATCTTGCCTCAAGAAAAAGAGATCTTCTGAGCATTTATAAAACATTGTTCTAGCTGAATAATGTTTTAGATGAGCCATGATTGTCATTACCTTTTGTAATGGAAGAACTAAGAGTTATTAAATGTCAGCAGGTGACAGGTTCAACATAAATGTAATAAAATAGTTTTCACATGAATTAATGAGTGGTGAAACTTTTTACTAGAGGATGCTTCTGCATGCTAAAAATCTTCATGTGTTGAAAAGAACAAGTTGGTGGGAGAAAAATCTGCTGAGGGTTGTTAAACACAAAGATACAGTCTCTGGCTCAGGAAATCCCTGAGCTGAAATCTCCACTGAAATTGGAAGGACATGCTAAGGAAAAGCATTACGAGTTTTGGCCTATTTTTGTAATTTCTTTTAGGTCTCTGTTACTGGTCACTGTCAGAAACAGGATAGCAGGTTAAAAACCTTTGGCCTTACACATCATCTTCCTCTTGTTGACTAATAGCTGCATTAGATTTCAGAAGGGAAAGGATTATGGTCGCTAATTATCTATTTACTTGTATTTTTGCTTCAATTTACTGATTTATTTTTCCATATCAGAAAGTTTCACATGGAACATTCCCAGTGTAGAGTCCTTGGTTCTGCCTCACACTCGCTTCAAAAGTTTCATCACTGCTATTTCAGTTTCCTTTTACTTACTTCAAATAGAGAGTTTAAAGTGGGAACAGCAAAATTTCCCCTTGTTCTAAGGATGTTTCTAGTTTGTTCTTTGCTCCCTTTATCCATTTCTCTATGATGTTTGGGTCTGCTGGGTTACTCTAAAAATACTTCTCTTTCCTGAACGCAAGTAGTTCATGAACTCTCCTCCACAGGGCTCAGTAGTATCTTCCTGTATCGAGTAAAGTGTTCTCTTTCATTCCGAGTTATCCTTCTAAGCTTGCACTAAGAGTTGCCTCTTCCTCAATACAGCCACTCACGTTTAACCATAGCCTAATTTTAAGTGCATTCTGTTCTTCTCTTTAAACAGCTAAGAGCTCAATCCAAGAAGTGCTGATAGATGTGAAGTAGGGCCTGGGAGGAGTTTAAGTGTCGGAGTATAATTGTGTCATCCTGGCCTTTGCCAAATTCCCATCAAGCCCCACATGCATAAGCACTTTTAGCTGACGTAGCTCCACTTAAATTCCCTCGGTGCCTGAAAGTCTGCTTGTGCACCCTTCTAGCAGTGCAAGCAGCCTTCGCGGAGAGGTCTGCACACCATACGTAAATATGAGTGTTTTTGAGTGTCATCCTCTCTTTGAAGAGTGTACGGGTCACCCTGTATACAGGTGACAGAATGAATGATGTACAGGATACATTCACCGTGGCTTCCTGAGAAGCAGAGACAGCTCCATTCATGTCTCATCACGGCAGCCTCGCTCAGAAGCGTGATGCTTAGGATTCATAAAAGGAGAGGAAGCAGTTGCACCTGCCCAAGTCCTGGTCCAAACCTGTTCATGCCCTTCCCTGATAAGGTAGCTGCTGCGTGATAAGCAAGGCAGGGCAGCTCAGGAGCAAGAACTCCCTTCTCAGAGAGCGCCTGATCTCCTACCAAGGGCTGCTCCCTGATCTCACCTGTCTGGCTTTTAAGTCTTGCATAGCTTTCTGCCTCTAGGAGCAGCAGGCATTCTGGGGAGTGTGTGTGTGTGTGTTTTGGAGACAGGATGATGTCTCCCTTCTGTTAAACCCATTTCTGGAGTGCAAGGTAGGGGCAGTCACATCTCTCAGTATCTGCAGTAGCATTGCAAGCTCCAAGTGGGCTCTATGTAATCTTTCCTCAAGTTTCTAATCCTGAATTTACTTACAAGGCAAATATTAAAAAAGGAAGAGAACTGAATTTCCAGAATAGTTTTCCTTAAGATTATGCCTTTTACATCAGTGTACAGTGTTACCCTAAAAAGCTCATTATGTGTTGCTGTGTTCCTCACAGTGAGTAAGAAGAACTGTTGAATTACTTCAGTTAGCTTAACTTAATTCCTAGCCAAATCATAGATCGTTAGGCCTGGTATTAACCATAATACTGGTTTAGGTTTATTTGCTTCTAATTGCTGCTTTTCTTTACTCTTACTTTGCTAGGGCCCTACCCTGTGGCTGACTGAATGTTGATGCAGAACAATAGTCACATAAAACGCTTTCTGAACTTGGAGGGACTTTGTCTGCTGTTCTGATCTCTGGCTGACATATCCTCTGCCTTATTTATCTTGCCTGATAAATGGAAAACATCTCAATCACACAGACATGATTTCATGATGTTCTTTCTTAAAGAACGTTGCCGTAGTTCACTCTTTCTGTCTTGCAGCTGAAATAACTTTTAAAGCACCATCTAATTTCAGCAAACACTTTTTAACCAAAGCTTCTTTCCTTCTTATAAAGTTGATGATGTTCCTTGAAGAAGCTGCAGGACTTCAGGAACGATACATTATTCAAATGCTTGGTGAGAAGAAGCAAGTCTGCAGGGCATTGAAGTATTAATTAAAAAGGCAAAATTACAGTGCTTTGTTTCTTCCAAGCTGCTGAGCTTTATAACTCATTTTGAGAAGCCCCGTCTATGTACCCTTCCAGGTTCCGAGATACACGACAAAAATGCATCATTTTTATGGGTAGATTTATTCTAAAATGTTTATTTTTAAAATTTATCTAATGATATGAAAACAGCTTCTCAACAAGGAACACACATTCCAAAACTGTTAATGCCAGTTACCGTGTTTGAAAGTAAACAACTGAATTGTGAGAGTTATTAAAATAATTAATAGTCTTTGCCAAGACAGGTGGTAGTTAGAAGAAATATCTCACATGGACAAACTGGTTTGATTCAAACATTTGTTGTACAGTTGTTTTTTAGTACTGTGCTGGAAGATGAACATCTCCTAACCTTATTTCTATTTTACCTTAATGCTTATTTTTAATAAAATGACTTGTAACTCCAAATTCTGCCAAATTTAGAGGTGATTTATAGAACAGTTTATATGAATAAACCAGATCTAAACCTAAAAGAATGAAAAAAGAAAAAAAAAGCCTATGTAAGTCTGCTCAACTCAGGAAATTCTCTTTTACAAATTGAAGGTAATTTTTTTAATTTTTGTTGGTAACCATTTCTACATCTTACTGTTATTTTCAGGAGGTTTTTCTTTTTGAAACCTTATGAATTCTGGTAGGGAAAACTGTTTCCCACCTCAATATAAATAGAGAGTGAGAAACGTACACAAAATGTACTGCAAACTTCCTATCTCAGGAGGGAGGTTTGTGATGGGACCACGGATGGAACAGGGGCGTTGTGAGGATGTCACACTGTAATAAAATTCCTGAATATGCTTTTCAAGTGTGTTGAGACATTATGGGTCAAGCATTGCAGCAGTTATTAGGCAGATCAATGCAGGGATGTTATCTTTGTGGATAAGAGAAAACTTCCTACAGTTCTGCAGTGCAGGTAGGATTTCTTAGATATAAAGGTAATTACAAAATTAAACCTCAGACTAATTTGACTTTATGTAATTTACCTAATATGCCCTGAGTTCTTCAGGATGACGACTGCTGTTTAAATCAAGGGAAACATGAAAAGGCATTTTTCTTTGAACGAGCAAATAAAACTGAGATGCGATGAACCCTTTTATATACACTTAAGGGTCTGCCTGTGTGATAACATTTTTCAAACCCAGTAGGCAAGGTGCAAACTGTATCTCTGAGAAGCTGGTTTAGACTCTCATTCCTGTGTACTGTGGTGGACAGTTGAAGGGAATTGCTTCTTAATTACAGGGTTGTCCTTGATAACAGTCAGAAAAAAATTGGTTTGGACAGTATCGATTCCAGGCACTTCTGTTCCTCTTTGGGGACGTTCCCAGCCAGCAAAACATTCACTGACGGTCAGATAAAACAGCCTGAGTTCACCCCATGCTTAATTTAATCAATGGGAGCCTATTTACACTGCAGAATGTTGGCCGTGTTACTTTAGCCCTGGAAATACCATCATCATCATCATGTGCCTTTGAGGCAGAACAGAAAACAAGTTTTGGCTAAATAGGTACAAGTCCATCCAAGTCTATTGAATTTTTCCAAGTTATTTTTTAAAAGAGCGTAATTTTTTCATAATACTAAATTTGACAGGTTTTATCCCTGTTTCCTTGGCTGCATATAATGATTCTCTCTTTGTAAACCTTTGGTTTGAAGCACACTTGTTTTTAGCAAGAGCTGTGTGTCATCCCTCCTATATCACAGGAACTAACGCTGATGCTGGGTTTGGAAGGCCCTTGACGCAAAATCTCACCTTCAGAATATTTACCAGTGTTACTCGCAGATTCTGTTGAGATAGAAGAGTAATAGTATAACTTCTTAGAGAGAAACTTGGATAAAGTGAGATTAATTGCTTTGCCTAGGGCCACTGTTCAGCTCAGTCATGTGGTCCAAAATTAAAGCTCCACAACGGATAGGACTGAAGTGCTTTGCATGAGTAGTCTATCAGTCTAATTATAAAAGGTCACTCCGTGTGATGCATTTTCTCATTATCTGAAGTGAATGATTAAAATTCAGAATAAACAATAATGCAAGGTGGTTGGTTTGTTTTGTTTTGAAAAAAAACCCAAACCCATGCTAACTACGAATGGGTAAGGATTTGCATACAGGTTCGTCTGATATCCAAGCTGCAATGTCCAATTTTGGCTTTTGGGTTTCTTTACTTGCTCTCAGCATTTTCTCAGCTGTGAACTTTTTTACTTCTTACGGTAACAACACAGTATGGAAAGGCAAAACGTTTTGAGATTGCGTGTTGGGGCCTCGAAATTCCCTCATCATATTACTATTACTTTTATGCACGCTGTGGCAGCAAGTCTGTTGGCAAAACAAACAGGAACTAGAGTGGGAGCTGGCGAAATGAATACAGAATACAGGTAGAAGCAGATAAAATGAGACTGCAGAGCAACCCATGGGTTAAGACAGTGCTTGGGCAAGGGTCTGTTAGCACCTGAGATACCTCGTAGAGGTGAGAAAACTGACAACCGGGAGTGTCAGGAGGACAGAGCCAGGCTCTTTTCAGTGATGTCCAGTGACAGGACAAGGAGCAATGGGTACAAGCTGGAACACAGGAAGTTCCACAAAAATATGAGAAAAAACTTTTTCACTGTGAGAGTGACAGAGCACTGGCACAGGCTGCCCAGGGAGGTTGTGGAGTCTCCTTCTCTGGAGACATTCAAAACCCACCTGGACACGTTCCTGTGTGACCTACTGCAGGTGATCCTGCTCTGGCAAAGGGGGGCTGGACTAGATGATCTTTCGAGGTCCCTTCCAACCCCTAGAGTCTGTGTTTCTGTGAAAAGCATACAAATAGCTATAATCTTAACATTTTCGTCTGAGAAACACGGAAAAAAGAAGTCTGTGGCTAGCTGGGGGATATTGCCAGCAGAGATGATTGTGTTTTACTCCTTTGGAGTGTAAGTAAAATTTGTTCTCGGCAGCATCGCTGTAGTGGCCAGTGGAGCTCCTTGAGCGGGTGATGTGGATCAGTGTCAGGAATCAAATGAAGGTTGATTCGGATGCAGCGCAGATTGCATCACACGTGTCAAGCTCGTGTCAGGTCGGCATTTGTGAGACTTCCTTCATAGCCATTTACAGCATCTGATGTGATGAGGAAGGATATACAGAAAAGAACAGGATAAATCGTCGTTACGAGCTTGTGCCTATAAAAAAGAATGGTAGAATAAAACTGGCTCTGAAAAAAGAGGGAAAGAAAAATACTCCTCCTGTTACAGTTGTCTTCCACATCTTTTTTTTCTAACCAAATAGAGACTTTGTAGAGCTGTCAGGTTGGTAAATAATTTTGAAATTCATACAACAAAATATATCTTGCACACCAGCAAGAGTTGTTAAAGAAGTAATAACTGAGTGGTGTCATATTGTGCTCATCTTTCATTTTGACCGTTTAATTTCACATCACGCATGAAATGAAAATGAACCAATTTATTTCCATGTGTGATCCATTTCAGCTTTTTTTTTTTTTTTTAAACAGCAGAAATTAAATTAATACTGCTTTTTGGCTCTGGTCTGCAAGTTCAGTGTTACATCCAAGTTATGCTACATCTGTAGCATCACATTTAATAATAAAAAACCCTGCAATTACAGAAAAGTGATACAATTGAAATAATATGATTTAAAAATGGCTTTCTCTATCTAAAGGACTTGCTTCTCCAGTTACAGGTTGCATAAATGAGAGAAAAATACTATATTTAAAATGTTTTTTATATATAATTTTTGTAATGAAGTTTGGCATTGCAAACATTAATGAACATTAAACAGAAATTTGGATTTTGAATGGCACCGCATGCTTTAATTAAGGTCTTTGTTAAATGTATTTACATTTCTTTTCCGTTGGTCTTAGCTCTTTTTTCCCTTATAATTCTGCTTTTTGAAAAAAGTTGTGCTATGCTTCCGTTTAAAATATTCGTGTACTAACAATTTCACTTTTAATAGATTGAGGTTTTTTTAAGCTGACAGTGAATACAGTAGCAATCACAGAATTATTTAGATTGGAAAAGACCTTTAAGATCATCGAGTCCAGCCATTAACTTAGCACTGCCAGGTCCACCACTGGACGGGCCATAAACCCTGTCCCTAAGCACCACATCTGCACGTCTCTTAAATACCTCCGGGGATGGAGCCTCAATCTGGGATCTCTACTGATATTTTCAGGTACTCTGTGTTCTACCCAAAAGTTAACATCTGCATTTCAGGATCCCAGATACTGTTCAAACATCTAATATTTTGCTCTTGGAGCAAAACCTAGCTATTCTGTAGTTGTCTAACATTAAGCTGCTCTTCCTGCAAACACTTTGCTGCTGCAGCATCGAGTGCGGAGCATTCCTCTGTTTCTCACTCAGTAAATGTGCAAAGTTTAGTTACTGCTGCTTTGACAAGTTTTCTACAGGGGCTCCTGGTACTTTTATACATAAAAACAAACCCACAAATTTACATTTGTTCTGTGTAACTTCTCGTAAGCAGGTGTTAGGATTCACATTTAGACGCCTTTTTAGATCGAATGCTGTTTCCATTTTTTCTCTCCATCCTATTTTTCCTGTGTCCTTTAAGAGGGAAAAAGAAATTCTGGATGATAGAGAAGCAGCAGTTTTTTCCATTCTGTCTTAAAACCCAAACCAAGACAGCGAAGAAAGGTATTCTTCTCAGAAAATTATTTACATAAAATACCATAGTCAAAGTGATAAAGAATAACTATTTTTTTAGCAGCTGGAGAGCATCAGAATATAGTCTTCAATTCCCGTATGCGTTTTGTAATGCAGATTCCCTTTAAAGTAGCCTTGCCAATGTACCTTAAATATATTTTAGAATTATTTTACCATGAAATTAGTTTTTCTCCATCATTGGCTTAGTTGAATCCTTCTTTTTGATCTATGCTGGGACATTAGAAGTGAAGCCGTGGCTGCACATACTATTTTAGTGGGTTTCTATCAAAATGCGCTCTGCAGTAGACCATGCCCATGGAGAGCGGAGGTTATTAGCGTAGCCTGGCTGCTGCGTAACTGGCTTCTCCAGCTCTCGCCATGAGCCTTACTTAATTCCCACACTCTACACTTCTGCCACCACATTGTCTTTACATATTTATTAGCCAGAGGAAGAGCAGAGAAGAGAATTTGTATCTCGAGAAGTGCGGAACGGCGGAAGGCTCTTCAGGCTGTCCTCTTGCCCTGCACGTCATTGCTCAGCCCGGGTTTAACTTCAGCCACCGGAGTTTCTTCCCTAGTAAACCACTTGCAAAATACTGCCTACCTTTTAACCTTATACACTAGAGAACAGAGCAAGGGTTTGTTGTATGAGTTTCTTTGAGGAGGATTAAATGAAGCACTTAGAGGAAATAAATAAGTCTGGGTAGACAATTTTGCCTTACTAATATTTCAATAACCCTTTCCCATTACTGGCTTTTTCCCCTATTTACTTGCAGGGAGTTAGTTTTCTTCCCTTTGTTATTCCTGAATTTTTAAAGTGTTACCTGATAATAGCTGTAGGGAAAAATTGTTTGTTGGTTTTGATTTCCATAGCCTGTTAAAGAACGGCTATACTAAAATCAAGGTGCACTTTATTACTTTTATGAGGAAATTAAGCATACGTTGGAGCAGTTGAACCTTATTTTAGAGAAAATTATTTTCCTAAATCTTCGTGGTATTTGCGTGCCATTTTGTCTGGGTATTATGTGATACTTTTAGGTGAAAAGCTTTTCCTTTTTTTCTTTTTAAACAATAGCTTCATGCCTATCACAAGCAAGAAGTTAAGCAAATCAGTGAAGGATGTGGTAGGTGAATTTCAGAAGATTGACCACCTTGTTGCCTCTGAAGTGAAATACCACAAGTGACTTTCTAAAGTAGAAGTGTAAGGCTGCCCTAATCTAGGCTTCATGAGAACTGGCAATTTCAAGAATAAAGAGAATATGGAAAATTCGTTAAAGGTGTTACACAGTAGATTCTGATCCACACATGTGGGAGCTCAATCTGTTTTATTCTTGCATACACCTAATATTGCCTGTGTGAGTATAGTCACTGGTCCATGAGGACCAGGTTTTCCATGACTAGCGTTTTAAGAGCAGAAAAAAAATCTTACATTTGTTTTAAGGACATTAAACCTGTTCCAGTAAGTGAAATCTGAGTAGCACATACACAGACCACCACAGCTTTGCAAACACGTTCTGTTCTGCTTGTTTACGTTGGCGTTCACCATTGCAGGCAGTGAGACTAAACAAATTCAACATCTGTTGAGAATAGTAACCTTGGTTCAGACGTGCATCAAAATTAGTTAAGTGTTTGTAACTACAGAAGATTGTTTCTCTGAGCAGCTCCAGGCAGCAAACTAGTAGTTAATAGCTAGGTACTCCAGGTTTGTGCAGTATGAAGAAAGAGCAAGTGGTTAGAGGGTGATGATGAACATAAATTGACATAAAAAATGGGCTAGACATTGTAATCCCAATTACAGATAAAAAAGCTTATAGTGACAAACAGTAGCTTCAGACATCTAGTTTTCTGTTGAATTTCAGATGTCTCGTTTCAGCAGTATCTACTTACTGCCATTGCCCGTGTCGCAAATACAGGCACTCCTGGCTATAAAGCTGGTTACAGCCAGACACCCTCACAGGGTGTGCTCACCCACGGCTCCTCTCTGGGGCTCACTTGCATTTCCTTACCCTGAAGGTTGAGCCACGTGCAGCAAACCAGACCTGTCGCATGATCCACTGTAATGCTGGGGTGTCATCCAGCACGTGGAGTCTGGCATTTCGAGATGCAGAAGGCTGGTACGAGAGATGTCAACTCGTTCCCTTAAATTTGGCAGCCTGCATCTTGAACTGAATTGAAAGATGCATGTATTTGTGCCATACAGTTTTCTGAACTTTTAATACTTCGGACAGCATACATACCGCATGACTTAATCCTTCAATAATTTGTAAAATAGATTTCTGTTTTAACACAGCCTGCTGGTGGCAGGGCAGCTTGGCTTTCATCCAGCAACTAAAATATGACACGATGCATGAACATACAATTTATTTATTTTTTTTAAAAAGATATTTTTGGATGGTGCACCCATCGAGCCAAACAGCTGGCTGGGTGCCAGCCAGGTGCTGCCCGTTGAGCTCTCCTTTCCAGACACCTCTGCCTGTCACCTGTCTCCGCGTGGCAGCGGTGAGCACAGGCACGGCAAAGAGCGACAGTGCCTCGTGTCCAGTTCCTGTGTCCGCTGCCCAGACAGACTCGCTGCCTGGGTGGCTTTGCTCATTCTGAAACCTCTTTTAAAGATGTCGGGTGTCTGCCTGTGGGAACTGGCTTGCAGGCTTGGTGATTGCGAATGCTCCGCTGCAATCTCCTATAGCCTGGTTTGTACATCCAGGAACAGCAAACATGGATTCAGTTTGTTGGGACTTTTACTTCCTATTTGGACGAATAAATCAATCATGCATGTAAACCAGCTCTCTGCTTCCCAAGTTAATTTTTTCACTCAGTCGAAATTAATTGCCTTTCCTAACCTACTCAGGCCTGTTTTTTTCCTACCGTTCCACGGTTCTCTGCTTTCACTTTGCCATTTGCCCCGGCAGCTCTGCCTGTCTAAACACCCCTCGATAACTGGGCTTTCGGTTTAGGCTTCAGGTGTTTTCCCACCTGTCCTGTAGAATAAAATACAGCGGCAAAAGCTGCCCTGGTTTCTCGCAAAACCTCAGCAGATTCTGGAGTTCATGGCCTTTACTTTTTCCCCCATGTTCTCACCTCCTGGCACGGAGCAGTGGCTCTCATAACAGCCCAGGGACGAAGGGTCTCTCCATCCCACCCTTCCCAGCTGAAGAAAGCTGCAAGGAACAGTGGCTGAGGGACACGTGCGTTGCCACAGTCCCAAGTTATTAGCCTGGATCTCCCATTATTCAAGTTGTAAGCTGGGAAGCGGAGCCGCATTTGAGGTGCTTCTTTGGGTGGTCATAGGAGTTGTGTGATCAGAACGTGCATCGCCAGGTGCCCGGCCGCTCCAGCACCCAGTGGTAGCGCCCAGCCCGATAATTTACCTTCCAGCGGCTGATGGCTTGGTCTTGTGGTGCTGACATCTCACCTGCAATATTCCCAAAAGTGAAGGAAATAAATAAGCAAATAAACCCCCTCATTCCCACAGTTTTGGGGCAGAAAAATTGCAAATAAGGTTTAAATTATGCAAATAAAACAGTAAAAATTCTGGTCACAGTTTTTTTAGACACCTTTTTATTTATTTAGAAGCGCAGAAATTTATTTTTAGAGGGTCACAGAAGGGAGAACTATTAACTCAGCTCACCTGTCTTCTAACAAATGTATTTTGTTACCTATACGTGTTGACTACCTTCTTTGCTTTATCTCCCGGTGTGTCAGCTGCTGATGTGTATTATAGGCAGCAAGTCAGCTTTAACTGATTGCAAGGAAAACAAAGCATCTATGAATACTTGAAATCACTCCCGTGTATGCTTCTTAGCTTCGTTGGATAATGTAAAAATAGTAAGCTGTTAGTGTTGTTTTGAGCCTGTCTGAACAAATTTACCTGGAGGGAAGAAAGAAAAATCTAGCTGAATTGCACCCAGGCAGAATTTAACACACCAAGGTATTAGAGCACTGTGTAATAGCAGTGTATGAGCAATAAATCAGCTGAGTAAACTTACACTGGAGGAGAGGAGGGAACACTACTTGATCTAGCAAGTATTCGTTATTTGTTCTGAAGGTTTTCTGCTTAATATGACCTAAGCTATGCAAGCTCACGAAGTGAACACTAACATGTAAGAAGGATATTTATTCAACTTAATACTAATTTGTAATACATGTTTGTCATGGTTTAAGCCCACCCAGCCAGCAACTAAACATCACACAGCCCCTCGCTCATTCCTACCCCCCTCCTTTTTGGGTTGAGAAGGAGAAAATGTAACAAGAGGCTCGAGGTTTGAGACAAGAACAGGGATGGCTCACTCAACAATTGTGGCCACGGGCAAAAACCAGACTTGGGGAGAAAACATCAGTTTAATTTAGGTTAGAGAACCACCACCAGTTAACTAATCAATTAGATCAGAGGAGGATAGTGAGAAAATAGATACAGCCAAATCTTAAAACACCTTCTCCCACCTCTCGCTCCCTTCTACCCAGCTCCAAATCTGCTCCTGATTTCTCTGCCTGCTCTTCCCACCCCCTGTGGTGCAGCGGGGCAGGGGATGGGGGTTGCAGTCCATCACTCTTGTCTCTGCGGCTCCTTTGTCCTTGGGAGGACTCCTCAGGCTCCCCCTCTCACTGGAGACAGCCCTCCATGAACTTCTGCGACACAAGTCCTTCCCATGAGCTGCAGGGGCTCAGCCCTCCGTCTCACCACCGGCTGCAGCAGCACACCTCTCCCGTTCCTTCCTCACCGACCTTGGCATCTGCGTGGTTGTTCCTTTCAGATCCCTCTCCTCTCCAAAAGAACTCTCCAAAAGGACTCGCCCAGCAGGTTTTTCCCCTCTTAAATATGTTATTGCAGAGGCGTTGATTGGCTTTTCAGAGGAGCGACCCCCATAGCCCTCCCACTGCCAAAACCCCACTAGACACAAACTCAACACAGTGATTAAAAGTGTTGAGTGACTGAGGGATAGATGGCAGGTGAAATTCAGTTCTTGTATGAAATCTTTAGGTGTGTATTGAGGTGAGTTATCCTAACTGTCTGCGTAGCAGTGGGCTCTGGGCCTTCTGTTTCCATTCAAGAAAAAAATCTTGGAATTATAACAGGTAATTCCATAAAAGCATTATCTCTGTGCTCAGCTCAGACCCCATGCCAGGTAAGGTCTCACTCTCGTGACACCCCTCCTGGAGTACTGGGTCCAGTTCTGGAGCCCACAGCACAAGAAAGATATGGACATGCTGGAGCATGTCCAGAGAAGGGCCACGAGGATGATCAGAGGGCTGGAGCACCTCTCCTGTGAAGACAGACTGAGGGAGTTGGGGTTGTTCAGTCTGCAGAAAAGAAGGCTCCAGGGAGACCTTACTGTGGCCTTCCAGTATCTTATAAGGGGGCCTACAAGAAAGCTGGTGAGGGGCTTTTTAGGATGTCAGGGAGTGATAGGACTAGAGGGAATGGATTAAAGCTGGAGATGGGTCGGTTCAGACTGGACATTAGGAAGAAGTTCTTCCCCATGAGGGTGGTGAGACGCTGGCACAGGTTGCCCAGAGAGGTGGTGGAAGCCCCATCCCTGGAAGTTTTTAAGGCCAGGCTGGATGGGGCTCTGGGCAACCTGGTCTAGTGGGAGATGTCTCATGGCAGGGGAGTTGGAACTAGGTGATCTTTAAAGTCCCTTCCAATCTTGACAATTCTAATTCTATGATTGTACGAATATCAGGGGTGATTATGTGAAGAATAAGAAGCAAAGCAGGCAGCACTGCAGAAACCTATGACTTGCATGGTTTTGTCCCCCTATCTTGAAAAGGAGTGAATAGAACTGCAGAAGCTACAATACAGAATAATAAAGAAAAAAGATATGGAAGAGCTGCTGTACAAGTAAACAATTGTCTTATGATCCTTGGAATGAGAGGAAATAATAAGCACAAATGGAAAAGGTGAAGAGCAGCGAGTGGTTTTCATTCAGGATGTTTGCCTCCCAGATCTCAGAGGCAGCAAATGAAGCTAACAGATGGCAGATCCAGAACAAAGGGAAATGCTTCATGTGTTGTGTGATCAAGGATATTGTATGTTCCCAGTGCTTACATGGGTTCAGAAAACAAAGTGAAATTGAGTAAAATGGAATAAAAACTTGTCACGAAACACAGAAAAATATTGAAGCACACAGATACTATGCCTGTGACTCAGGACAACGCTGGTCTGCATGCAGCTGGGGACATAGCTCTGGAATGTGTCTCTGTGTGATCCCTTTGTCCTTTTGCTGAAGATCCTGAAGTAAAAAAAATCCTTTGGTCTGACTTAGTAAGACTACTCCTCCATATCTTTTGCTGTGTGTGGGAAGCAAGAGTTCAGAAGAGCAGTGCAGCGAGGTTCATTCCATTGTACGGCATCTGAAGAGATCATTGCAATGCACCAGCCCATCAAGGATGCTTGGCCAGAGCCTTGTCATCTGCTTCTCTTCTGTTCATTACCAGAAATGAGCCTAAACCTACTTTAATTGTTCTCAGTAATAGGGTATAAGAGATTGTAGAGTATATTAGACTTATTCGTTGGGTTGTGTTTTTTTTATTTTCTGTGGATTTTATGCCCTGAAAACCCTGTGCAGGCCTAAATAACATAGCTACAGAAATAAATAGTAATGGGTTGTGTGTGTGTGCAGATGAGCTTTTTATCACATAAGCTAACAGAAGGAAGGAAAACTTCAATGAGAATGAAGGAGGGGTGAGGAGAGTCCACTGAGGTCTGAAATGAGATGGAAAGTGATTAAGGCAGAGGGGTGAAAGGGAAGTCTGCTTAAAGATAAGGGATTCTTATGATGTGACCTTTCATGCCTGCTGCATCTCCGATGGCCGAGGCAAAATGAAGAGAAGGTTTGATGTAAAGGGCAGCACAATCTGAGGTTGGTTGCCACATGCCAGTAAAGGAGATGAAAAATAAAGAGAAGGCAATTTTGAATTGTGTGTTAAAACAAAGGAGCAGCAAATGTAGATGTTAGGGACTGGTAGCGTAGTGGCCCTCATGTTTTTCTAAGGGTTGCAGAGCTGGAGAGCTGTGACAGGGGTGTGACAAAGCTGTAAGAAGACAATTTCACTACAGCTGAAAATGCAGCAGGGGCTAGTACAGAGAGTATCGTGGAGGCAGAAGTGAAATAGGTACAATTTGCTATCCATGCTGGAGATTTTGGAGACTGCATCTGCAGTTCAGCAGTAGAGAGTAATGTATGTCTGGTTCCCAAATAAGACATTAGATTTGTCCGTGCTGGCTTGGCTGAGAAGCTGTTCCTCTCACCTGTTACATGACATGTTGGCCACACCTGGTGGCTATGCAACCTCTGCGTAAATTTGCAGAGAAGGGCATGACGGGCTCTACAGCTGAGTGAAAGCCAAAGTATTTGCTGTAGTACCTTTTAGCTCCCTCTCACACACAGGCGGCTGGAAGGTCTCTCTTCTCCCAGGGCCACCATTCTGCGCTAGAAGGAAAATTGCTTTTAAAGGCTGGAATTTCATTCAGCCATGGTGTCCCCTGGCATTTTTGTCCTCGGACTCCTCTGGGTGACCTGCAGGACCCCAGTGAGCGCTGGCTGATGTTTTCCTGACTGAAGAGCAGAGGCAGCTAACACTGCAGGGAGGCTCCTCACTAACCTGTGGGGGTTTGGGGTGGGAGCACCAGCTGCATTTCCTTTTCAGTGAGCTTCAGGGGGAGGGAAATAATGAAACCAAAATCCCCTTTCACTACCATCGCATTTTTCCCCCTCGCCTCATGGCCTGTGCTTTCTGTAAATAAGCTGCCTTGTGGGGCAGGGATCCATGACTCAAAACTGAAGGTGAATTTTTAAAGACTTGATCCCTTCCAGGTACAATGGCCTCACGTTGTCTTCTGCTCTGCCATACAGTTGGGCTGGTAGCAGACAGGAGTCCTGGGGTAATAAAGGCCTGACTGATACATTGAGGGGCAGCGATGTTCAACAGCTTTCCTCTGCTGATGACACTTCTAAAAATACCTTCCTTGAGAAGGAAGTTCTTCCCTTCTGTGAACTGCCATCAATCCTTTGTTATCCCTTCAGGATTTCCATTAATTAACAGATTTTCAGGTGTAAATAGCTGGCTCAAAAGCCTTCGGTATGTGCCACGGGTTTGAGTCTGGCAGGGTTTTTGGTAGCGAAGGAGGGCTGTGGGGAGGGATGGCTCCTTGTGAAACTTGCAGAGTTCCCCCCAGCCCCAGGTAAAAGTCAGACCTGCCTCTGGCCAAGGCCAGTCCCATCAGCGCCTCTTCCGTTAAGCTTTTTAAGAGGGGAAACCTGTTGAGCAAGTCTCTTTTTCTGTCTCTCTTGTTATCTCCTTGTGTCCTGTCTCTTGTGTTGGGAAGGGTTGGGTTTTTTTGTGTTGAAGTAGGTGAAGGTGAGAGGAAAGCAAAGGAATGAGCTCCCTGAGGAAAGGGAGGGAGAAAGGCACCAGGGCAGAGCATTTCCTCAGAGCCCCGTGGTGACTGACATGGCAGGGACAGGATTGCCTGCCAACGGAGGGCATCAGTGGCAGCAAAACCTCCAAGATGCAGCTGTTTGTGGAGGACCCCATGCCAGGGGAGGCAGAGACCGCACAGGCGTGGAGAACGCAGCCAGAGTGACTCTTGACTCTGAGGTCGATTCTGCACTGGTGAGAAGGACTCACGTGGAGGGAGAGGGTTTCTTCCCATGAGGTGGACACCACAAGGCAGCAGGGGAAGACTTCCCAAGAAGGAAGGACTGCCATGGGCAATGAGTAATGGCCAGATGGACTGTGCCCCCATCCCCTGCCCCCCTTGCACAGATGGGGGTGAGGAGGTAGCTGGGAAGATGGGAGGGGCAGAGGGGAGTGTATTTAAGATCAGGTTGTATTTATTTTCTCTCACTATCCTACTCTGATCTAGTAAACTAGTGGCGCTAAATTAAATTTATGTTTTCTCCCACAACTGACTATTTTTCTGCCCTTGACCATAAGCGGTGAACAGTCCTTGAGCCTCTTTAGTTGAATTTTCTCCCTGCCCATCCCTTAAGGGACAGGGGTGAGGGGAGCAGTGAGCGAGTGGCCACGTGGTTCTTTGTTGGTGGTCTGGGCAGTCAGCTCAACCCACAGCAGTGTATCATCCCTAGCATTCATGAGCTGTTGTCTTTCCTACAACTCAGAAGTTGATTATTAGAATGTAGAATCACAGAATGTCTTAGTTTGGAAGGGACCTTAGAGATCACCTAATCCAACCTCCCTGCCATGAGCAGGGAAGGTATTACAGTGCTAAAGTATTTATTCTGTGTATAGCTTCCTCCCATTGCCTAAAAAAGGTTTATATTTGGGTGCTTCACGACAGTATTATCCCTTCCTGCATTCGTTTCAAAACCTTTCACAGCTTTGGGCTGTTCCCTGAAAAGGTCAGATTTTCCATCTCCTTTTCACACAGAAAACAGTGATGCAAGCCTGGGCCAGCAAACTGTCGATGGACAACTGGAAATGAGAATTAGATCCTGAACATTTTTGAGGACGTGGAGCCATCTAATAATGCCAAAGTCATAGCCTAAGTAGAAATCTCTGCTTTTCTTACTCTCATCCTGAACTGAAACTAACAGGTTCAGCTGGAACAGTAAATTGGCTTGCCCACTCCCTGACTTTCAACAGTGTTGAAGAAGAAAATCAGAAATGGCTGTATTGGAACAAACCAGTAACATCATCTTCCCAATATCACACATCTGGTGATGCTGCATAATAAGCATCTGTCACAGTTGATTCTGTGAAGCACTGCAGGGGTTTATGCTCTTTTTCTCTGTTGTAATTGTGCATTCCCATCATTTTACGTGAGTATGTAATCTCATTTCAAATCCCTCTAAGCTTTTTGGATAACGGATACACGTATGTCAATATCTTTTCCATATCTATATATGTGTAACAATTTCTGTGGTTAATTATGCATGGTTTAGAAATTTTAAGAAAATAACTTTATTAATTTATTAAAATAAAAATATGTTAAAATTGTCTCTTTATTAATTTTAAGTGTATTACCTTTGTCTCTCAGTTTCATTCTTTATTCCCTTGCTCCCTTCATTCTTTATTCCCTTGCTCTTCTAAAAAATAATCAGTGAATTATCTCTGCATTGGTTTATTATGTAGCCTTCCTTGCTTACTTCTGTTCTTCCTATTTCAGGTTTCTGTTCCTGATGAGGCACGATAAATACCTCTGTGTTTTTTCATTGTACACTTTTAAATTTTACATATTGCCTCTTATAGCTTTTTTGGGGATAGAAGTACCGATCGTTTATTCTGTGTTAACCTGTATTACAGCATGATGAAAACTGGACACATTAGATTTTGTTCATTTGCCAAGTATGGCCAAGTTCTCGATAAATGTATTGTTGTAAGTGGACAGAAACTGCAATGCTGCATTACACAAAAGCTCGTGGAAGAAACGAGCAACAAACTAGATAGTTTGCTGAGGAATTCTAGGTTCTTCGTTCAGATTTTTAAAAACTTAATTGGAGTCCTCTGTTTTCAAGGAGAACTGGAAACCTCAGGCATGTTCTGTAGCAAAAAGAATGATAACACATTGCCCAAATCTTTATCACTTCAAGCCTGATCTAGTGGGAGATGTCCCTGCCATGGCAGGGGGGCTGGAACTAGGTTATTTTTGAGGTCCCTTCCAATTCAAATCATTCTGTGAAGTGTTCTGTGAATTCTGATTGGCAGATCTGTCATCCATGTGACTACTGGGAACGTTGACTTTTATATGGTATGTATTCAGTTCTAACACCTAAGAAACTTGCTTGTAAATATTTCTGCAGCATAATTTTCACCGATGCCCCACTGAACTCAGATGACAGTATTTTCATCTTGCACTATGCAAGACGGTTTGCATTAGTTTTGTGGAGTTGGCTGTGAGTCATTCGCTGTCCTTGAATGCCAGAATTGGAGACTGTCATTAGGATACTCTGAAGACGTGTGAAAGAATCCAGTTAATGAAATAATAGACATTTGGGCATCCTTACCACTTCCATTTACGTTTTTGTTTCTGTAGTGGCAATAAAAATGTTCATGGTTCACAATTATGTTCATGTTTAGATTAAACGGCTCTTCCTCTGTGTAGCACAGATGCAGGCAGTTGGATAACTAATGTGAAAAAAGTTATATTATAAATTATAAGAGTTATATATTATAACGCTTTTTCAAGAAAGTAGTGATCACACAGGGTGGTTATTTATTGATGTGTGAGCAGACAGTAGAGAGCTGCTGACTGGTAATACTGGAGCTTCAAGTGGTATGGGGACTAACTTTTTGACTGTTATTCAGATATTTTCTTTCCTGGGTTAATTTCCTTGGTTCTCTCCTGAGTATAGTTTGTTCAGAAGTATCTCTTCACCTACAGAATCATAGAATCATAGAATTGTCAGGGTTGGAAGGGACCTCTTGTTCCAACCCCTCTGCCGTGGGCAGGGACATCCCCCCCACGTCCTTGGGCAGCCACTGCTCTGTGCACCTGTGTGAGAATGCTCGCTGTAGTATAGAAACATTAGAGAGTCATGAGATGGTGTGAGCCCCTAGAACAGTATAGGTTTTAAATGTGGGGAAAAAACCCCACTCGTGTTCATGTCATGCTTCCAGCTCACTTGTTTTAAAAATCTGCTTTGTGTCCAGTCATTTGAGTATTGTAAAATACTTCATTGCTAAGGCTATAGGTAGTTACCCAACAGTATGGGCCCCGAATTAAACTCTGCATCTTTTGAGAATATGTTAAAACATATTTGTTTTGGCATCTTCTTTTATGTTCTGAGTTATTCACAGAAAACTGTCTGAAAATAAATTTCAGAAAGACAAATGTGATCTGATTCACCAAGTAATACATTTACTTGTTTGTGAGGAAAATCTGTTTGCCTGTTGATGTTATTTGATTAATGCGCTCAAAATATTTGCAGAAACAATAACTGAAAGTCAGGAACTGGAAGAGTTATGACGTATGTATTTGATCAGGAGTGTTAGTATGTAAGGGAATGCATATAAAAGGTGGGGTTTTATGTGTTTTTTTTCATGCATTTTACTTCTAAGGTGTCACAGATGAGCTGTGTGTAACTCAGATGCAGCCTTTTTTTCAGTCTCTACCCAGTGGAAGCAGGTATGAGGCTGAAATTACAGCCCTTTCCCATCGCAACCTTCTGAACTGAATTTGGTACAGGTGTGTCCATGTGGCTTTGCAGTTGTCTCTGCCATTGCTTTTGGCATTAGATCAAGGATATATGTTTGAGTTAATAGTAACAGAGAAGAAAAATACAATCCTGTCCTTGTACACAACAGGCAGGGAGTGGTACAGAGTAAAGACACTGCAAAGCATAAAGCCCACGAGGCAAAAGTAAGTAAGGACTCTGAGTGAATGCTTGTTAGTTGTTAGGTATTTACTAATCTGTAGCATATTTATATCTGGGCATCAGGCTACTAATGCTTGCCTCCAGTTAAAACAGCTGGTTATATTTGCATATGAAGATGTTTGGGAGAAATTATTAGGAAACCAGCAAAAACCTGCTGTAGAGAGAGCTTAAAGTCTAATGATTTAGAGAAATGGCTATTGTCCTTAAAGAATAGTCAGTGTTTAGATGCAGGTATGTTAGTTTAAGTGTATTACAGAAGCGTGTGTTCTTGGTTCAGCCCCCAAGGGCTTGGGCAAACATTTTCCTGCTGAACTTCTGAAGTGTTAAAGGAAATGCGTGACAAGGAGAGAAAGGCAATTCGAATTCGAGAGCTGCTAATAGTTTGAGAGGGGAATACCAAAACCCCACTGAATTAGTGCAGTACAGCCACATTTTACCAGTTCTTTAAGAAAATACCAAAACAATTACATTCGGATATAAAGAATTAAACAACCTGATAATATTCACATACTTTGGAAAGGCAGCAAATAACAACGGTGTATTTGAAGATGTCTCGGATAAAATGCAAGAAACTTCAGACTCCCTGGGAATTGTCTCCACAGAAATGTCTTAGCTCGTACTTGTCTTCTCCAACAGGCCAGTGCAATCTTCACCATGTTTGGTTTTGAATGGGCTCGTGTGAAAGGTTTGGTACTTGCTCCTTTTCAGTACGGTAAACGGAACAACAGCGGTTAGATTTATTTGTAGCTAAACATAGGAGGCCTCGTGCAGTCTTGTGCTCCCTCCCGCACGCCCTGCAGTGACTCACAAGAGCAGAGCTATAAAGGACCAGCACAGTAAGTATCTGGTAGCCTCGCAGCTGCTTCTGTCAAACTGAAGCATAACTATTTCTGTAGTTTTAGGTAACTAGGTGCAACTGAATCAGTGACAGTTTAGGGAATACAAAAGCATTCTTAGCAGATAGAAAATAACCATCTATTTTTATATAAATCTTCGCTGGTTCTGAAACTCCTTGATATAAATTCGTAGGAGGCAGTGGCAACCCAGAGCAAATAATCAGGTACACACAGGCCCCCTAAGAGGGACACAGATGCTGAAACACGAGGCTATTTGTCAACTTATTTTCTGTAATTTTTCTAGATCCAATTTTTTTTGCAATACCTGGTTATCAGTTACATTTCGTCTTTTTCTGCAGTTCTAAGGCCCTCATTAAGTGTGAACCGGTTCATTTGATTTTCTCAGCGTGAGACTGGGTAATTTCAGACTTAGGAGAGCTTCTCCGGTCTACACCCTTGATGTTCTGGCTACAGGACTTAGGGCCCTATTTCAGCACTGCAGCACTGAAGCTTTACACATTTCACCCTCTAGACAGAATTCACAATCTGGAGTTGTTTGCCTTCATCCTGTAGGTAGTGAACAGAACCTAGACGCTTCGTGGTGGTTTTCATGACAGGCATCATACCGCTAGTAACGAAAGGCAAGTAAGAGTGCATCTCCACAGCTGGGACGCTTTTCCTCCTGATGCAGAGAGAGTAGAAAGAGCTGGTTGTGGCTGCAGAGCGAGTGTTCAGTGTGGAGCGTGGCTCTGAAGCCCAGTGGTTGGACATTCACCAGAAAGGATGGAGAGCCCAGCTGTCCAGCCCATCCTGCTCTCATGACTGCTCCTACTGATACCCATGGCTATATCCCTGTGCTTATTACTGGTTGCTGTGTGCTGGTCCCGTCTACTTGCTTGTTCTGAACCCAGAATGAGGCTTTTTTTCCCCCTGCTAAACACTACAGTCTTTACAGAAGGCATTAAAATACCTACTCTAACTAAAAATTTGGTGATCATCATTCTCCTAAGTGAGTTGCATCAGGCAGTGAGCTGGGGAGCTGTTCCAGTCAATACAGGGTATTGGAAAAAAGTGGGAGAAAGTTGCATTTCGTTGTATGCCAAGAGACAAAGCTATGCAAGTGTGTATGCCAGCTGTGAGTGGCCTTCACTGAAAATTCCATGCATGTCACATGGCAAATGCCAGGCTACAGCAAGGGACACTTCTCCGTGTCCCTCTCTCCAATATTTTCTGCTAATTCTGTTGAGTATAGGGCATGTAGGAGGTGATGCAGATCTGGAAATATCCATCCAGCACCCAAGGATGACAGGACATGATTGCTCTCGGCATTGCCTCCCCTGAAACTCTCCTGAAACTGTCTTGAAAGCTGTCGCTGATGCTGATCAGAGCTTGAGTGAACAAGGAGCACACCTGGCTGGTGTCAGCTGGTTGGTGGTGTTCCACTGCTATTTCAATAACAGTCATCGGTACAAACCCCAAATCATTCCAGGACAGTGAAGTTGGAAAAGCCCATGGAAGTTTTTGCTTCTCGGCATGTCACGGCTTATAATAATTCATAGCAATTTGGTCAGTCTAGCAGAGGTAAATAATTTCACGGCCACCTGGGATATCTATTAGCTGATTCAGCACTTTATGGCCTAAGGGCTAATCATCTCTTATCGATAATGTGCAGGCTGGCACACTAATACTTTTATCTGAATTAGGAAAACAGGAGTTTGTCTACACAGGGCGATTCACGAAAACTAATCCAAATTGATTTTTAAAGTAGATTAATTAAATTAGGTTCCATCTCTTTGAATTCACTAAACGGCCAAATTAAAGTTAGTTTAATTAGATCAAATCCTTGTTTAACCTTTCTGGTTCAGCATTGCAATGGCCTTAATTTGATTTATTCTAATTCACTTAAAAATTGAGACAAACCTAAGTGTGCTCCCTTATGTTCCAAATCAGAAACTTCGATCTAATTTAACTGAAGAACTTTAAAGCCGAATGTTTGGTTAACTGAGATTCAAGTTTGAGTGTCCTGAGTGAACAAGTATCTGGAAGAGAAGATGCTGAGCAGTGGTTTGCTTGGGTTTTTTAATGGTAAAGCATAAGTAACATCTGATGGAATTAGCATACCCTTGTTACGGCTGAAAGCCTTGTTTGTGTCCTCAATAATTATTTCATACATGAATTTAAAAATGAAAGAGAGAGAGCTAATATTTGACAAGGAAAGAATTAATTTCATCTGCTGATAAAAACTGTACTATTAATTCACTGTAATTTGAAGCCGTGTATGCAAAATACCTGATGATAGAGCTATCAGAGCTTGCCCAATGCGAACAGCCAAGAACTACCCGTCCGTATCGTACATCTGACTGTGTTGCTGTGCGTGTCAGTGCGGTACGCCTGCTTTATGCAGTGTGGTGTTTACCCTTCCTGCGCTTTTAATGTAAAAGATAATGATGTGTGTCATGAGCAGGTTGTACAGGAGCTGGTAAAAATATGTATGTGACAGTTCTCTCATTCCGTGTGCCCTCTGGCATTCTCAGTGGCTGAGGGAGCTGGCCTGACCTTGACAGGGAATTGCGGAGCAGAAGGACTAAATATTTAGTTACGAACGCTTGGAGTGAGGTGAGGTCTCTGACGTGGACTGTTACCTAAGGTATTAGTCAAGCTAACATTGTCTCAGCCAGTTTTTTCCTGATTTATGTAGCAAGCCTCAGTGGCATATTGCTTATTTATCACTGATAAACTATTCTTGCAGAAAACTTCTTCTTTTTTTTATATTCAGTCTCTCACTGCTGTGGGCTTTTGATAACATTATGATTTATATTTACCCGTGTTTTTGGCTGACAGTAGTTGAATAACAATAAAATTCCTGTTGATTTTGGGTGGGCAGATGAAAACCTAGAGCTACAACCAATGTATTAATCAATGTCACCCATCAAAATGCTGTGGGTCAAGCAAAAATTGATAGAAAAGTTATTTTATTTTGTTATCTTAGTGAATGGCATAAAGTATTTCCTAGGTTTCCTTATCGCTGGTAATGCATTAACGGTGGCTCATCCTCCTTCATAGTCTGTTGCTAATCGATAAATTATTTTGATTTGTGGTGTGTTTTTTTTCAGACGTGTATAATCTAGAATCAAATTAATCTTTGTGGAAGAGTGAACCTGCATGTTTTCTGAATTCAATTATTTGTGTTTTTTCAGATGTTGGGTTGTGTTTGGCTGGAAAAATGCTTTCTGAATTTATAGATGGTTTCAGAACATTATTTTACCACTGCATAATGACAAAAGCAATTTAAAATTACAGATTATTTTTGACATAGGAAGCCAATGGCACTGGTAAATAGTATATAGTCTTCCCAGCTGAGCAGACAGGTTGCTTGTAGAGTCCAAAAAATGGAAACAAGACATGCATAGTACACAACACAGTAAGTCTGTTATGATCCCAGTGAAACACTTTATGCTCTCTAGAACAAAGGTAACAGCAAATTTGTTGCACTGTCCAGTGCCTTAATGGTACGCAGTTCTGCAAGAATAATGTCAGCTGCCTGTGGCCGTAGATCTGTGTCAAAAAGAGTAAAAAAAGCTGAAAAACCTTTTTTTTTGAAAATTACAGTGTATTTTTTTTGAGATGAAATCACTAGATGGCCTGTTTCCCACTACTTCTCCCTTCTGGAATTCAGCTCCCAAAGTACTTTGGTGTTGCTGGCTTCCTAAAGTGTTGGCTGGTCATAGACGCAATTCATGGGAACTGGTGATGAACCACGGGTAGCTTGTAATGAAAAATGGAACGTGCCAAATGTTCTGAGGTGTGGTCTACGTGCTAAAGCTTATTCATTTGTTTTGGAGCCATGAAATTATTAAAATGCAAATTAGTGTCTTATAAATAAAAAAAATTTTAAAAAAGCAATATTCAATGTTCAGTGAATGTCAAAACTAGTGAACAGCTTGTTGATTCAATGCAGAGTCTTTCAGCAGCACCCCTCTTTATGTTGCTCTCCCAGCAGTCTGTGATCACCCTCAAATATTGTTCATGTAGTTGATGTCCTGTGTTAGAAAAATCATCGAATCATAGAATCACAGAATTGTCAGTGTTGGAATGGACCTTAAATATCATCTACTTCCAATGCCCCTGCCAGACCCCGAATGCTCTTTTCTGATGTTTGATGCCTTTACAGCCACTGAGTGCAACTTTTCTATGGTTCCATTATGGTGAAAACGTGACATTTTTTGTGCCTTACTGAAATTTTGGGGTACAGGGTATAAACATCAGGATTGCAGTAGCAGGGTGCTGCCAGGGATCCCCCTTGTAGGAGGAGGCCAAGAACTGTCCTGCGTGAGACACAAGCAGTTCAGGCGAGCTCTGAAACACCCCGTAGTGTGCCAGAACTTCAGCCTGCCAGGGGACGTTACGATGCCTCTGGTTAGACCCATTTATGAAAAAGCCTCAGCTGGCAGGAGTAGGAGACATCGGGGGAGATACGTGAGGAGATACGTGAAGAGGTGTGCTGGGAGAAAAGGGACGAGGAATGGAAGAGAGGTGGGGAAGAGGACGTTGTTGGAGATGCCCTCCTGGAAAAAGATACTCCATGGCAGAGGAGGGATGCTCCCAGTAGGGCTATGTCCTGTAGGCAACCAATGCTGGAGCTAGAGACCTCCAAGCAAGGAGTGTGTCTTAGGGAGGGATCCATGCAGAAGCAAGCACACCCCTGAAGGGACTGCACCCCGTGTAGGAGCCGTGCTGCAGCAGGTACACCCATGAAAGGCTGAGGGAGCTGGGGCTCTTTAGTTTGGAGGAGACAGGGGTGACCTTATTAATGTTTACAAATATATCAAGGGTGAGTGTCACAAGGATGGAACCAGGCTCTTCTTGGTGACAACCACTGATAGGACAAGGGGTAATGGGCTGAAACTGGAACATAAGAGGTTCCGCTTAAACTCGAGAAGAAACTTCTTCTCAGTGAGGGTGACGGAACACTGGAAGAACGGGCTGCCCAGGGAGGTTGTGGACTCTCCTTCTCTGGAGACATTCAAGACCCGCCTGGACACATTCCTGTGTACCATTATGTAGGCGTTCCTGCTCTGGCAGGGGGATTGGACTTGATGATCTTTCGAGGTCCCTTCCAATCCCTGGCATTCTGTGATTCTATGAGGGGATTCCCACCCATGGAGGACCCACACCAGAGGAGGTGCATCCCTGAAGGGACTGCAGTGTGTGGAGAACCCACACTGGTGCGCGAACACACTCACAAAGTGGCTACAGCCTGTGAAAGAGACCACAGGAACCCAAAAACGAGCAGAGGAGCAGGAAGAAGTAGCAGAGGATAACTAAAGTAAAATTCCCTGAGTCAAGGCTGCTTTTGCCCACGGCATCTGATTAGACTGATAGTCGGTGAGAGGTTTCAGAAGTGTATCCTAAATACTCTTTCTGGTAAGTGAAGCTCAAATTTGTGCTTCTGTGGGAAATTCAAAAACTGTACGGAATTCTAAATCCAGAGTGGCTATCAGAATTTTCAGATCTTTCAGGGAAGGATAGTTCTGTCTCATTTGGGAAGCTACATATTTACCCCTTCCAAAATAAATATGACCACTAGCCATTTTGACTTGTGCAGCGATTTGGCTGTGCTGCCATAAGCAAGAGTTAAATTGGAAGGAATAAATAAAAAAAGCATGTGCAAATAGCTGTACCTAATATTGTGGGTACTGCTGGCATGATCACTACATCATTTTTCTTATCAACAAAATATTTCAGCCTCACTCAACATTTCTTTTTTTTAAAATGGCCTTATTTTCTATTTTCCGATTTTGTAAGTCTTGTATTCAGAAGTGTACATCTAGTGAGTTATTTCCTATAAGGTTTCCTTGAGGAAAATGTTTGGGGGCTGACATATTTGGATTTTTTCTTTGTTATCATAAGTTTTTGTTTTATCTATAGATTTTTCACACAGTGGTTTTATTCTTTCTGTACTTTCCTTCGTCTCTCCTTCCATCTGCTACTGGTGATAGTGGTTTGTTCTGCTTTCATTAAGTATTACCCTGTTTTTCGTTTAATTACAGGAGGTGTTTCTGTTTTGTCAAAGATAAATTTGCTAGTTCTGTTTGTGTTGGTGTTGAGAGAAACGCTATGACTTCATGTCTTCTGGTTAATTTATCTCTTAGTTTTAATGCTAATCTGGTTAAGACATGATTAACAGTATTCCGTGGGCCTCATCTTTTTTCTGTCTAGAGCCTATTTTGACACTCAAATTAATGCTTTTCTGTTTGCTGTATATTTACCCAGAGCTGAAGTTTGATATTTTTCTATGCTCTACCAGTGGTTTCAGTTCTTCAGAACTTATTTTCCGTTCTTCAGAACTTACTTTCCATTCTTCAAAATTTATTTTCCATAATTTCAAATTGAAAATTTTCACAGAAATGTAGGCAGATGGGGTAGTTAATTATGAAAGTGTTCTTGCAACTTCTAAAATTAATGACAAAAAAAAGTTAAAAAATGTTTTTGGAAGCATTTTGGGGCAAAGCTTTTCATTATTGATTGTACAGTATATCATTTCCTAAGTGCTGGTGAAGGTATCTCAGGCTTCAGTGTTTATTTATTGGGCCAGTATCTTAGACTTTTTTTTGTAAAATAAAACAAGATGGAACCAGTCTAATATTTTAATAGTGAAACAGAATTATGGACTGTTTGAAAAAATACCTCTCTTGCCAGTTAGAGCTTCTTGCCTGTACCACATTGTCTCATGCCATTTCTTTCTACTCAGAAACTTTAGAAGAGACTTTATAAAATGTCTGATAGTGAAAAGTTTCTCTCTCTTGTCCCATGAAAGTTAGACAATGCATTTGAATGCTTTAGGATTTCTGACTTTGTATTTTTGAACATGGTGTTTCCCTTCCCTGTGACACCGTGCTGGACTACATCAGGCAACTGCCCCTTTTGTATTCTTGCTGGTGGGAACTTTTCAGATACCTTATGTGATATTTCCGCTTCTTATTTGCCTGGTGTATCACTTAGTCCCTAAAACATCATCCACCTCAAGTACTTAATGTAACCGTAGCCTTTGGACTGCTCAGTTTTCATAGCCTTCTGGTATAACAAGGGGCAAGAAATCTCACCAAGACGGCAAATAAGAATGATCTGCTGGCATAGTGCGTCTTGCAAGTAGACCCTCACCAGCAAGCAGGATGGATGGATCATGATTTTGAGTTCTTTCTTCAAAGCAATAAGAATTTGTGATTCAAGGATGCAACTCCTTCTGAAGGGCCTGGAAAACCAGCCTTCTCAGATTTGCCCTCAAGACATTGTTTCTGAAGTGCATTTATTCTGTTATCTCTCTTGCATTAGACCTGCAGGAAAACCTTGGAACCATGGAAGTTGCACCAACTCAGCATTACCAGGAGTCATTTCCTTCCTCTCATAAGCCGGGTAGAGGAGAGTCAGTACCCTCAGCCCACTGAGGAGCTGAAGGAACTGTTTGGATATTTAATTAACTCTTGGGTTTAACCTCAGCCTTCCGTGAATAAAAAGGCATTTCAACAGAACCAGCTGAAAACAAAGCAAGTTTCCTAATCAAAATGAAGAGAAGATTTATAGTATGGCAAGAGCCATGCTTATCCACATTGTTCTTAAAAGTGGATCAGAAAGATACCACCTTCATAGAAGGTGTATTCATCAGGATGGCCAGTGTCAGGAGAGGAAAAAATGCATTCCATTTGCAAATAATAAGAAGAGCTACTGACTGCACTTTTACCTCTCCACAACTTCATCCAAAGGAAGAAGGTCTGTTTCATCAAATTCTGTGTGAAAACAGAATAATTTTCCAGGCACCAGACCCCTAGTGTGTGTATATATATATGAATATTTAAGATGGTTATGGGGCACCTGACATATCCTTACCAAAGTGAAAACAAAATGCCTTCTGATGAAACTGGGAGTCTTCAGTTAGGCCTGCTGTGGAATTAAGAACAGTGAAGTTGCAAAGAGATAGAGCTTATCAACTTCATTTCTCCCCCTGCATTTAGAAAACTACATCCCTTTTTGATCCAAATTACTCCGTCTAACCCACCTAAGTGCTATGGATCTATTAGCTTGTGTCAGAGCTGCCTTGAGCATCGGTGGCCTGTAATGCACTGCTTGTTGTGGATGTGCCTTCAACAGCTTTGAAGAAATTTGACATAAATTCTGTAAATGAATTACAGAATCGTAGAATCATAGAATGGCCTAGGCTGGAAGGGACCTTAGAGATCATTTAATACAACCCCCCTGCCATAGGCAGGGAACGCCTCTCAACTAAATACAGCTGTTTTTTCAGCACATCACAAAACATAATTGGCAAATTTAAAATAAATTATAGTAACTCATCTTTTTTTTTTTCACAAAGAAGTGTATTTACAGCAATTTTTCTGTTTTGAGTTTGGGCTTAAATCTCAGGCTCATCTGTTCCTCCTTCAAAATCAGCACACTAAGGTCTGAAAGTAATTTTTGAGGTCAAAATTAAGCTTACTTCAGAGAATCTTTTAAAACTTTTCTGTACAATTTATATTAATATGTACAATTTTTCTCTTGCACTATCCTTATTAGAAATTTGTTGAGTAGATGGACTCTGCTTACAAACACGCTGAAGCTACCCTATTTCACTTTTTTATCTTGTTGAAATTTGAGATACTAATTATGGTTCTCTTCAGCTCGTGTCATTTTTTAGTGTTCTTCAGTGCCTTGACCTTTCTGTTCATGATGAATGTAAGAGTTCCAGGTGTGTTAACAAGACTGCGAACAGAGAAACTGTCTTGATACATTTTGGGCAGTGTTGTCGAGAAGGACAACAGACTCATTCCGTCTTACATTGACAACATAAGTCCCCACGTAAAAGTAAAAGAATTTGGAGTATCTTTTTTTTGTTTATGTAAGTAAAAAGCATTATTCCATTATGGCTTACTGACAAAGCCAGTCTGTTACATTATGTGACCAGCTTTCTCATTGTGTAATTTGAATTAAATCTTCCCGTTTTCTTTCTCTTAGGAAGGAGATTGTATTAAAAGAGATTCTTCTTTCAAGTTCCGAAGGTCTGAATAGCAGAGGAATGGGAAGAATAGGAAGTGGCTGCTAGTGCTTATTAGCATGTTTCTTCTTTTCATCGTGATTCAGTTAAGCTTAAAATAACCCTCTCTAATTACTGATCTCTTTGACACTGTCAGTGGGCTGGGGGTCGGTTTACTATTTAGCAACCATACTATGATTCTAGGCACACTCTTGTTTAAAAAAAAAAAAAAAAAAGAGAGTACACTCATGTTTTAGGCTTTTTTTCGCAGGATATACTCAGTATATACTCATACCACTTGCCATGGTGATTTTCTGTGTGGTGAGGAGCTGAACGCTGAAAGCGAAGATAATATTGGAGCAACATGCATGTGTGGTTATGACAGCTGACAGGAGAGCTCAGGAGCTGCGGAGAGGGCAGGAATGTCCACAGAACTGCTGCTGATAAAGATTAGTGGGTAATATCCTAGTTTCCTCCGAAGAGAGGATAAAACTAAAAGGTTATGTAAGGGTGTGTGAGCTCAGTGCAGGCAAAGATCGCTTGTCACTGTGTTTTGCCAACTCCTATTGCCGATCAGTCAAGGTATGAAGGATGTCTCTTTCTGAAGGCAGCGTAGGCATGGTATTTTCAAGTACTGGGATAATAGCATTTAGATAAGCTGTATTCGTAATGTAGTTTTCTGCTTCCTTCTCTTCAAGCAGTAACACAGGGAAGAGAGTCTTTTGGTACGTTGTACCTTCATTCTGTGGCATAATTGGATGGTGAGAGGTTTGAGAAGCGTCGAGCACGCTGAGGCAAAAATCTTCGGTCGACCTTGTTACTGGGGCTGACTGAAACTGTTGGGAGGACCTGGAGAAATAACTTTCTGACACATTCAGCTTTGGCAGTGTTTACTTCTAAAGAGCTTCCTGTTTCCGTGCAATTTCCAAGCTGAACCTACTTGATATTGACAGGTAATATTTTAATGGATAGATTGATTGGACTGGCAGAATGAATTAGCCATCAGCTTGACAACCATATAGCATTATGTTGTGTATCTGTTTACTCAGCACTGGGTGAAATGCAAAGGTCTATTGAAAATCAGATTTCCATGCTGCTTTGTCAAAGCAAATTTAATCACAGCTAGAACATGTGGCATCCATCATTTCCACTTCAGAAGGCATCAACAGGCACAGATCAGCAACAACAAGCAGTGCTGCCACTGCTGTCTTTGACTCACATGGAAAATTAAATTTTACCATAGATTTTTGATAAATGATGCAGTCTCACCCATCAAACATGATTACTTAAGTGTTCTCTATTAAAGTAATCCCCAATAGCTTTGTATCTAGAAGCTAGGTCTTACTCCATTTGGCTTTGAGTCTCTCCTCCTGATGTGGGATAGCTTTTGGCTTTTACCTTTGCAGATTAGACACTGCTTTCCATTTGTTTTTCTTTGCTATCTCAGTGCCTGCCTGCCTATTTTTACCTGTGTTTCAGTGACCAGCTCAGTGTAAATAGTGTAAATAGTGTAAATTTTTCTGCGTTTTTCTCTGAAATTCCACATTGATGCATCTCTCTCTAACCTTGTGAGATCAGATTATTTTATAAGAAATCTCAAGGTAATTTAAGGAGTGAAACTGTACTGAGGATATGTAAAGATGCAACCAGTTGCTTCATTCATGCCTCAAGTATGGTAGAGAGCTTTTTAAGAGTTTAGATTTACATGAAGTGTTGAAAAGTATTGGAAGGATTAGTTCCACACATTTTACTTTAAAAAGTGTTCATCTCCTTTAGTTTACCACAGACACTGAAACTACTTCATTTAAAAGCAAATTAATAATTTTTCTGGATGTGATCTTTTTTTCACCTCTTCCATTCAGAATGGCCAAGCATGTGTTTTGTAACTCCACTGTCTGTTGCTATTATTATTGTTCAGTTTTAATCTAATATGTAAATGCCTTCATAACTGTGACTCCAAAGCCCTGTCTTCCAGACATGAAGATAACAGCACAGTTTTTCTAATTCCTGCTACCTGAGCTATGTTTCTTTAAGATTTCCTCATGTTGTCTCTGACAGATGTCCTCAAAAATCATGTCACTGAGAGGAGCTCATAGTCGCTAACAGGTCTGCTGAAAATTGTTTTGCATTTACTGTTTTGAATTATAGAACTGCTCAAAACTATCTTTCCCATGAACTACATGAGTTCAAATTATGCTTTCTATGTTTCCTGAAGCTTCAATATTCGGCTGTTTATAAATATTTTTCTACCTACAATAAAATTTCTAAACTGCTTTCCTTTATAGCATTACTATTAGTGGTATTAATATTTTGAATCATGTGTCTGAAGATGCTTCTCTGTCTCTTCCCTTGAGACAAGCTGTTTTCTTTACATTTCCACCAATAATAGTTGTATATAGATACATGGTGACAACCTATGATTAAAATGTAAGCTTTTTTTCCATTGATCTGAAGCAACATAAAACATATGACCACATCTATTTCATATAACTTAAAATCCAGACTTAACATGTTAGTCTGAGCTAGTTGGCTAATTCATCTGAGGTGATTCACTTATTTATAGCCAAGGGGGAGAAATACATACTTGGAGGGATGATTCACCATTCTAAGACAAACACCTAAAAGAGGCCAAGCATGTCACCTTCTTGGAGGTAGTATTCTCTCTTGACTGTAAAAGATGCCTGGGATGAGTAGTGTTACCTGGGAATGTTAAGCAATAAGCAGAATTTGAGGATGAAATGTGCCTCTTTGATCTGCGCTGCAATACAGGTGTATTGCCGGGACTGCTGTTGTAGTACAGATGCGCCACACACCTGCCGTTGCAAAAGCCGTAAGACATTTTGGACGACGCTTGTTCTGCAATTTGTACTGATGCTATGCAAATACTGCACAAGTTAAATGTGTATTTAAAGGCTTATGCACCATAACTTGTCCCTCACTCACCCAGGCAGTTGCCCACCAGATGTACTCTCTTCATTTTCTGTTATCTGCTGCACTTGCACATCTGTATCAGGGCCTTTTGTGTAGAGTGACAGTTGAGTACACACAAGAACTAATCAATCCTTAAGGGTGCAGCAGTTTTGTCTCTGACAAACTGCTTTTTTCTTTTGTTTTTCCTAGAAAAATACAAAGCTGGTGAGCCTAGCTTACCTTTCAACACCAAAGGGTGTTTCTTCCAAAAGCACGAGAGATGTTCAGGATTTATGACTTCTTCTGCTGTCTGATTTGCCAGTCTGCATGATTTATGACGAGCCTGTTCCTACGCTAGCTATCAGATCGTCCTTTTCAAACCAGAGTTTCTTGTGTTAGTAGTCAGTGCGATTCATAATTACTTGTCACTGGGCCTGACTATTATCTGAGTGGATTGATACGCATCCACAGGCAGCAGGTTCTTGCTTGTTGATCCATTTTCTTCTGTGTGAGCCTTATAACTTAAAGGTACCATCAGGGTGATAACAATAACTCCAAATTTAGAGACCTAGATTTTAGACGCCTAAATTAGCTATGAGGAAGGTTAGCTGTGGTGTCAGACCATAAATAACAGGTGAAGTGTGGGCTGGGATAGCCAAGCAGAGCATGGCTTTCCATCCCCGTGCAGTAGCTCCCATATACAGCTGACCCAGTTCGTGTGTCTCCTGGTCTTGCCCAACAGGTAAATTCATCGTTTTGTCTACCTCTGTATGCCTGAATGGAGTGTTAGGGCTGCTGCTTTGGGTACAAAGAGTGAGGAGGAGCAGTTCCCTTTATGAATTATCTTACTTCAAGCCAGCAGAGTAGTTTCACTGGATTTTCACAATGAGGCTGTTCTGGGATGCTGAAGCAGCTTGTTAATGCAAAGTCTGCGATTCTCCGTCCCAGCAACAGTAACTCTGAACTGCCTGGAAGGGTTATGGACCTGTGTGCTCGGGATTGCTGCCTTGCCTGGCATATTTCGTTTATTATTTCTCTTTGATATGAGAGAAAACATCTTTTAGTTTGCGTTCTTCACTCATTTCCATTCCTGAAAACAGCCTAATTAGAAATGTCTGGAATAAATATAGAGGTTGAGGCAGGAAATTCATTTTGATGTAGCCATTCAGTCTATCAAAGAAGTAATAGCGCTGCTTCAAATTTTTGAATAATGGAGTAAAATAAAGATAATGCAGCTGAATTGTACAGATAAACAACTTTATTCTGGTTTATTTTAAACCAAGTAACATTTCTGTAAATTTTTATTGCAAAATTTCCAGGCATTTTTTGATGTTGTAGTGTCCCCAAACTATTAAATTCATGAAACTTTCAAGTTTCATGAGAGTTTTACTCATATACCTGAGTTAAAAAAAAAACAAACCCAGAAGTTGCTATCTTAGATCTCATACCTGCTTTATGTGCAGTTTGGAAAAAAGAGGAGTAGGCTTAGTTGGCATTTTGAACAAAGCAAAACTGTTATTGTTGCCTTTAAGCCATTTTATTCAGTAAAGAAACTTGCGTCCAGTTGAAGAACGTGATGATGAGTTCTTAGGATATTATTCCATTCTACTGAATCACAGGCTTTTTCAGCATTTTGTGGAGCTTTCTGTAATCACATTGTCTCAATTGTTTTAGTAGTAATGTAACAACTTCTTATGCTTCTTGTTCTGGTATGTATGCATCCATCACGTTTTATATGCAATCTTTTTGCAGCAGCTTAACAAGGGAGGAGTAACTCTTGAAGCAGCAGTAAACATTTACAAACCAATGCTAGTCAATTATCACTTGGCTAAATACATCTTAAAGATCAAGGCATCTTGATTTACTTCAGTGATAATCTCATAATTGCAGCAAAAACATTCAGAACATACAGTTCTGGAACAGAAGATGCCAGGGAAGCTTAGGCAGGTGGAGTTCTGGGATTGGAAATAGCTGCTTGCTTGCTCCTGGAACCTGTGTTTTTAAGAAAGCAAGATGTTGCTTTCTCATGTCAGCTTAAGCTTTTCTTATTGTCTTTTTTACAGTATGGAAAGAAAGTGGAAAACTGTAGTGAAAGCACACATCCGTTGTGGAGGAGAGCATGAAGACTTTTAATATAACTAGTGGCCTATAGTGTAGCTTGGCCTGTGAAGGAATCATTCTTCAGGCTTTGTTTTGATAATTACAGACCCTTGCACTTCACAAGTCTGAGCTTTGGTTGTCTCCTCTTGTGCGAGTAATTCCTGAGTGTACAGTCTTCATTTCAGAGTCATCCTCACTCCAGAGGAAAGGGAAAAAAGTCCTCATCATAGAATCATAGAATGTTTTATGTTGGAAGGGACCTTAGCAATCATCTAATCCAACCTCCCTGCCATGGGCAGGGATGCCCTTGACTAGACCAGGTTACTCAAGGCCTCATCCAACCTGGCCTTGAACATCTCCAGGGAGGGGGCATCCACAACCTCTCTGGGCAATCTATTCCAGAGTCTTGCCACCCTTGAACTGAAGAATTTATTCCTAAGATCCAACACACATACAGGTACGTGCTTTTATATGTGTTATCCTTACCAGGGTACATGACATGTGCCGTGAGTTGACAGGTGAATTCAGTCAACATCATCTTCCAACTCATCCTTTCCTCCTGAGTAATTCAATTTGAAGGAAAGGTACTGGACTTCACTCTGTTTCCACAAAACTTACGTGTGATGACTCTGTTATTGCGTGTAGTGTTCCACCTCTGCCTTTAAGTTGGCTCTGTATTTCCCGCAGAAGTTCACACCTACAGTTTCTCCTCAGTTACCACATTCCATTCAGACACTGTCTAGACCTGAGTCACAGAGGTTTCTTTGAAATCCCCCGTACTGGGTCCCTATACATTATGTCACTTGAATAAGCTTTGTAAAGCAACGTCTCTTCAATAACCATCAACCTAGTCAGACCTAGTATGCTGTGAGTTGCCTGACATGATTCAAATCATAGAGAAGACCTCTTCCTGTTCCAGCTGCTGTCATTTCTTGTCTCTTGTGGCCAACATCTTCTCGTTTCAAGGGCAGTCAATCAGTGGGGCTTGAGCCCTCTTTACCTACACAGCTCTTGGAAACTGTCCTCATTTCCTGGGACCAAACTGCATTGGACCATTTCACTGTATTCTGCACTGTTCTGCCTCAGGTCAGTAAGTCTCTCAGGAATTTCTGGGCTGAAGTGAGGTTAACTTCTAGCTCTCGTGTCCTCCAGGAACATGGATGTGTCCTTACATATACCTATGCAGCAGCATGCTCTGGCAAGGTCACAAAGTGTCAGAGTTAATTTTTGGGAGATCCTAAGTGTGAGTTCATGGCAAAACAAGGTCTTCTCCAGATGACTCTTGTTCCTTGTTTCCTCATTTACATTTTGAATAAAGTGAGTCAGGTGGATGTGCACAGATCTTTCTCCTATAATAAGCTCCCTGAAGAAGACAAAAAGCTTTTGAGCTCAAGCCAGATTTTATCTGAGTCAAAGCTAGAATAAGTAACTTCTTATATCCCAAAAACATGGAGGAGCTAGATAAGATGGAATTGAAAAGGAAGTAGACAGCATTTTCGTTGATTTAAAAAATCTGCTATCCAGTATGGCTATTCAAAAGGTTTTTGCTTCCAGGCAGTCTAATGGCTCTAAATAGCAGCAAGTGCTGCACTGACTGCTCCGATACTGAGGAATTTGCCTTCCAGCTCTCTCTCTGAGGTCTGGGTGTTTGCTCCTGGCTCTGGGCAGTCTCTATGTGATCTGCAACATCCTCAGTCTGAACCCTGACTCCCTTTCCTCTTTCCAGGCACTGCAATCTCTGGGAGGTAGATCCATCTCACTATGCTCAGTAGGTCCCCAGGAGGAAGGCAGTCTCCCCTCCTTCTCTTTGCCTTACCATTTATTTTTGAAGAAGTATCACACACTTAGCAAAAATATAAGCAAGCATGCACCTGCATTTGAACTTTCCTGTTAAGGTCTAATACATGCTTTTCCTGCACTCCCACTTACACCAAACTAAAGTTTATAGTGAAGGAAGGCTGTGTCAAATGTATTTCATAGCTGCAGATGGATTAAACACTTAAGTTCACCAACCTTGTCATGCTGTCTGAAAAGAGATCATGAACCTACCTCAAGGCGTGAGGGATCTCATGTCTCTGTGTTAGGGCTGGGTTCTTTATGCTAGTTCTTCCAGAATGGCTGGTTTTTCCACAAAGAAGCTGAAAGTTCAGGTTGTTCTGCTGAATTTCAGAAAAGGACCCACCAGGATCACGTGCTTTAATTAATAGAGGTATTTTTTGCACTGCAGTCGTAGCCACAGGCACCTCCTTATCAGAATGCAAAATGTCCTGAACTACTTCCATCTTAAAAAGTCAGAGACATACTTCATCTAATACGTAAACTTCTCAGGATCACAACAGCAACTTCATCCCCATTCATGAATGAGTAAAATACACTTCCGTCATGAGAAGACTATTGCATCTTCCTAGAATCTGTGTATTTTTAGGGATCAAATTTTCTCCTAATAGTTTGCAGGGGGCATTATATAAACTAATGACAGCTTGCTTGCAAAATGAATCTTTGTCATATGCGTTGTATCTCCTAGGATATAAATGGCGTGGAAGTCCTTCTGTTGGAGCTTTCTGAGGCAATATTATAGAGATGGTGTCTAAGCTGCTGTCAGATAGTAACTCTACAGGCTTCTAATTTAATTAGAATACTCCTTACTGCCCCTAAACACATTAGTCACTATACCTACGGGCTGGCTCAATGCCCTTACTATGGTTGAAAACGCCTTGTTTTACCCCAGCAGGGCAAAGTTTTGCAGGCCCTCACTCTTTTCATTTTGTAGGCTGAACAGGTGGAAACTAGACCAGTTTTAACTCCACAATTTCAAAACAAGTGACTTTCTTCCTCCAACTGTATACCTCCCACTAGCAGGTATCTTCCTTCCTTTCCTAGAGCTCCAGGCTAATCTTGCTGTTGGTTGAGAAACTTCTCGGTGTCAGGAGTCTGCAGAGAACCTGCCTGGTGTAGTTCCAGAAGTCATTCCTCCAGTGCTGTGCATGATGAGGGCTTGAGTAAAGCTCTTGTGATCTCTATCCTTATGCTTTCTGTCTTTTAGACACTCATGGACTCAAAAGCTAAGTGTGTGCGTTATAAGTACATGAGAGAACAAGGGTCATGTTTAATGGCCTTGAAAAGCATGTACAAAATTGATACTTCTATGGAGCTGCAGATATTGGTGAAGTCAGCAGACCAGCTGTGTCATTGAGGAAGAGCCTGCGTGTTTGCCTGTGCACCCAGAATTGCTGCCTCGCCGTGCTGTGCTCGTGATAGATAGCTTGGTGAAGTGATCTGTCGGTCTTTGAAAAGGCAAAGAAAAAGGAAATGGAAAAAGGTAGTCTAGATGAAAAACTACTTGTCACATCTTGCAAAAATGATTGATGGTTCAAAAGGAATCTTGCCTTGAATGAATACAGAAATGCATAAATCTGAAATAAATAAAATGTTGTGACTTCAGCGTTGCTTTCTCTTTCCTGCATTTCTCTGTTGTTTTATTCAGTCTCTCACATCCCCCTCCCCTGGTGATTCTCCATTTACTTTTCTTCCCTGTCAGCATATGGTTATTCTTTTATCATTTTTATGTTCTTTGTGGATATCCCATATTGATATTCTTCTGCCCTTACTGCTTGCTCTGCTTCTGGTTTGTTCTTCTGCTCGTTCCTTTGATAGCCCGAAGAGTCTTCTTTCCCCTTCTTTTGGGGCCCGTATAATCCTTGGAGACTCTCTTTCCCCCACCATACCTGCATCTTCTCTGTTATCCTGGGGCTGTGTGCGGAAGGATGCGTCCCGAGGGCAGTCGCGTTGGCTCACAGACCGCCTGCCTTCTCAGAGCACTTAGGCTGAAGGAAGACTAGGGATTTTCAAGGCGTGGTCTCCAGCTGCTCCTTCTGTTTCCCATGAAGGCTGTGTTGCGAACCCTGTGATGATGTTCCCTTTCCCTTTGCCATTCCAAGAGCCCCGTGTTTTAGGGACTTCTGTAGTACTCGTATCTCTGCCTCTTCAGCCTGCGTAAGATTTAGATCCTCAGCGAGGATGATGGCATGTCCTAATGTGTGACCTGCTCATTGGGTCTAGCTCAATGAGGCCTGAAACTACAGCTATTAACTTGTCATTAACAATTACAGAACTGCAGAAGCTTTTGAGTGTGTGGTAGATTAAAAATAATAATGTAGACCAGAATCTGTAAAACTAATATGGCATATTACTTATGAGTGGAACAAAACTTTTAATAAAAATATCAAGTTTTGCCTGTACAAGTAGCTTTTTGAAAATGAGAATATATTACTTAAGATAAAAAAATCAGTCTCAGAACTGTGAAGTCTCCCATCTTATGACACTGCAACAGAATTTTGCAAAGCCTTCCTCCACTGAAATAGACTGTTTTATTTTTATATAACATATTCATATTTTGGTATTAAACTAGTACAGAATACTTTTTACTCTGAACTTATTAGCAATTATTAGAACTAATAGGAAGTAACATTTCTTATGCTGTTACCTTAATTATAGCTTCTGCTAATTCTTACATTTATTTTAAATACAGAGATAGGTCTCTGTTTTAATTGTATAATCCTTGGAGAAAGATGGATTCTTATAATGGAGCTTTTCTAGATTTTTAGGCAGCTTTTTTTTTCCTTAGAAAATGGCTTTATGTAATCTGAATGTAGCAGTTATTTTTAATGAATCCATATTGATTGAATGCTTATGGAATGTTCCTAGTATAAAATATGTTGGATAGAAAATCGTATTTTAACCAATTATAGCAATAATTTGTCTATAAGCTGTGTTATTTTATACCAGTTTATCTTCAAACCTGTCAATAACTAAAAGGATATAATGTAATGTTGTTCTGAAAAAGGTGCTTTTATTGTGTTTTTTTTTAAAAATATTGAGAAACTGTTTTGCTGTACGTATCCACCCCAAATGACTAGTTCATTTGTAGATATCTACGCTGTAGAGCTCTGACAGAGGTACAGTAAATCTCAGCTCTAGATGCCCTCCCCTTTCACTTGAGTAAGAGATGCTTTCAGGGGGAAATTAATCCACCCTCCAATAGCCAGCCATCTAAACCGTACATACTAAATCCTGTTACATTTAGCAAAGATAGCATGAGAGGCCTTTAAGAATAAAAGCCAACACATAAAGCAGATGAGAGAAAGTATATTCCTTACGGTGGAGCAAAATCATTTGGAAACTCAGGCTATCTCAAATTAGGAAGAAGCAGCAGTGGGGCATGAGTCCCTGTATTCTGCATTTCATTTTACCTGTGCACCTGCCAGTAGTATGTGAATGGTGTGTGGTGGGCAGAGCATTTGACACAACCTGCATGACATCGTTATCTCTAAATTGGAAAGACATGGATTTGATGGATGCACCACTTGGTGAGGAGTTGGCTGAATGGCCTCGCTCAGAGAGCTGCTTTCAATGGCTCGATGTCTGAGTGGAGACCAGTGATGAGTGACGTTCCTCAGGGGGTTGGGACCAGTGCTATTTAACATCTTTGTTGGTGAGGCAGATAGTGGGGTTGAGTGCACCCTCAGCAGGTTTGCTGCTGACACCAGGCTGGCTGGTGTAGTCAACATGCTGGAGGGGAGGGATGTCATCCAGAGAAACCATGACAGCCTTGAGGGGTGGGCATGTGCAAACCTCATGAAGTTCAACAAGGCCAAGTGCAAGATCCTGCACCTGGGTCCGGCCAATTCCAGGCATGAATACAGGCTGGATGATGAGTGGATGAAAGCAGCCCTGCAGAGAAGGACTTGAGGGTGATGGTGGATGAAAAACTGTGCTTGAGCCAGCAATGTGCACTTGCAGCCCAGAAAGCCAATTGCATCCCAAGTTGCATCAAGAGAAGCTTGTCCAGAAGGTTGAAGTAGGTGATTCTTCCTCTCTGCTGTGCTGTGGTGATACCTCACCTGCAGTATCTGCAGTACTGTGTTCAGTTCTGGGGCCTCCAGAATAAGAAAGACATGGACCTGTCGGAGCAGGTCCAGAGGAAGGCCACAGACATGATCAGGGACCACATCCCCTGTGAGGACAGGCTGAGAGACTTGGGGTTGTTCAGCCTGGAGAAGAGAAGGCTCCAGAGAGACCTTATAGCAGCCTTCCAGTACTTACAGGGGGCTACAGGAAAGAAGGGGAAAAACATTTGATTAGGTAGTGTAGGGACAGGGCGAGCGGTAATGGTTTCAAACTGAAAGTTTCAGATGATAGCAGGAAATTATTTTCTGTGAGGGTGGTGAAACACTGGAACAGGTTGCCCAGGGAAGCTGTGGATGCCCTCTCCCCGGAAGTGTTCAAGGCCAGGTTGGATGGGGCTTTGAGCAGCCTGATCTAGTGGAAAGTGTCCCTGCCCACGGCGGGGTGGTTAAGGACCCTTCCAACCCAAACCATTGTATGATTCTGTTCTGTGATAAAACTCCTTTGTGTTTCTTCCTTACACCAGCCTAACTCTCTCCTCAGGAGTTTTTCACTGATTTATACATTTAAATTAGTTGGGACAACAAACAAGTGGAGGGAAACTTTTTTCATCTCTGTCACCTTGTGAGGCTGCACTTGGTACACTTTGTTTGGACTCCAGGGTGACATGAGGTTGTTGGTAAACCAGAAAGGTGTTATGAAGGGCTGCTGCAGTGAGCAGGAGCTAGAATCCACATGCTGTGTGAGAGGTGTCCACAGAATCAGAGAATCACAGAATCACAGAATCGTTGAGGCTGGAAAAGACCTCTGAGATCATCAAGTCCAGCCTATGACCCAACACCACCACATCGGCCAGACCACGGCACTAAGTGCCACACCCAGCCTCTCCTTAAACACCTCCAGGGACGGTGACTCCACCATTTCCCTGGGCAGTGCATTCTGGTCTTTTCCAGATGAAGACAAGAGCACTCTAATAATAACCTCGAAATGCATTTACGTATACAACAAGGTCTTTTTAAGTAGTGCTGAAGAACATAACAAGTGGCAATTGGAGACGGTGTATGTGAAGGTTTAGGCTGAACATTAGAAGATCTTAAGTGGGTGGGTGGTGCTGTACTGGGACAGGTCACCCAGGGAGGTGGTGAAGTCTCCATTCTTAAAAGTTTTTCAGGACTTGGCTAGATAAAGCTACAGGTGACCTAACGATACAATGTTGGTGATAGTCCTGGTTTGAATGGGAGGCTGTTTGGACCTCAGAGTTCCTTGACACCATTTCTACAATTTTGTGCTTCTCCTTTTTAGAAGATGTCGTTGCTCTGATGTCCTTGTTTCGGGCTCACTCTCAGCTTTGGAGAACAATCTTAACTGCTTGTTAGCAATCCCAGTGATTGCACCTTAGAAAGCATTAATACCAAAAAATGAGAAAAAAATAGCATTATGCCTCACCTGGAAGGTCGATGTGTTTTGATATTAATATTGTTCATTTCTAAAAAAAATAGGCAACTGATTTTTTTATTTAATTTTTATGTTGGTGGTAGGAAGCGTCTCAGTCTACAAACTGTATGGGAAAATGCAAACTATATGAGAAATTTTTAATCACTATTGTAATTTTAATTCCAAGGTAGTAGGAAAGAATGGTAGCTGTTGTCTCAGACCCTAGACCCCCACTACTTATGTCTTTCTTTGTGTGTATAGAGCAGACACATAATCAATGTACCCTCTTAAGTGCAGGTCTTACAAATTTACTTCAGTTCCTATCAGCCAGGGGACTACTGGTACAGTAAAATAGCAGTATTTAAAACTCTCTCATCAAACCCTATGGATCCAAAAACTCCTGTAACTGTGGCCTACATAAAAGGTCAGTTAAAAAGACTTCACAGTACTCTTTTTATTAATTAAAAATATAACTCAGTATTGTAACCGCTTGAATTCCTAGGGAAGGTCTCCTGGAAAGAAGTTGAAATATAGTGGTTGACTTCGAATTGCTTCTGTGAAAGGTTTTTTAATTTGTCTCCTTTTAAACCTTGGCTGACAAAATTAGTTGTGAAAAAAATGGTGTTTGATAAAGTTTATTTGGAAAGCAGATGCCTACTGAGTCAGAGTTCATGGGATTAGAATATTGTACACTGATTATATCAGGCAGCAGCTGTGGCTCTGATTCATGTGCCAGGTTTACATAAAAAGAATATTTCTTCTGGGACCAATCAAAATTACTAATATTTGATCAAGGAATTACTAGCTGAATCTTTATTAATTGCATAGTGAGGTGTTCAATGACCTTTATTTAAGACTATTCTTTAGAGACTAAAAATTAGCTAATCTAAGTATGTCTCATTTAGAGTAGACTAACCTCAATAATATCATTAGGAACTAAGCATCTGTTCATCAATCAAAAAACTCTTTATGGAAAGAGCTCTTAGTTTATACTTCTTATGAAGTCAAAGGAGTCTTCTAGATGAAGTATGTCCACCAAAATAGCAAATTTTGCAGAACTTTATAATACGTAAAATGAAAGTGAAGGATATACCTCAACTCAATGCAAAGGTAAAGATAAAACTTCATTATGGAGGATGAAAGTAATTACATTGTGTTTTTCAAGTTACTGTGGGTATATAGAATATGTTATCCACAGTTTTCATAACCTCTGCAAATTTGAGAGTAACAGGTTCAGTGAAGATGGAATTTCACTGTAGGATTTTACTTGCTTTATTCTCTACACTTGCTCAAGAAATTTCATATAAGTTACTTCAATCTCCACTTGTTATGTCTGGCTAAATTATGATAATAATTATTTTCAAAAAATGTCAGACTAGTATGGAGTAGTATAATGGTTCATCCTTGGCTGCAGGCCACGGTGCCCACTAGAGTCTCTCTGTCACTCCCCTTCTCAGCTGGACAGGGGAGAGATAACGAAAGGCTCCTGGATTGAGATAAGGACAGGGAGATCACTCACAATTACCATCCTAGACAAAACAGACTCGACTTGGGGAGGTTAATTTAATTTATTACCAATCAAATCGGAGAAGGGCAATGAGAAATAAAACCAAATCTTAAAAATAACACCTTCCCCCCACTCCTCTCTTCTTCCAGGCTTAACTTTACTCCCGATTCCTCCACCTCCTACCCCTGAGCCCTGCAGGGGGACAGGCAGTGGGGGTCGTGGTCAGTTCATCAGACGTCTCTGTCGCTCCTTGTTGCCCAGAGGGAAGACTCCTCACTCTTCCCCTGTTCCAGTGTGGGCTCACCTTCTCCAGTGTGAGTCTTTCCCACAAGGGACAGTTCTTCACAAACTGCCCCAGTGTGAGTCCTTCCCACGGGCTGCAGTCCCTCAGGAGCAGACTGCTCCAGCGTGAGTCCTCCATGGGGTCACAAGTCCTGCCAGCAAACCTGCTCCAGTGTGTGCTCCTCTCTCCATGGGCTACAGGTCCTGCCAGGACCCTGCTCCATCATGGGTTTCCCATGTGGCCACAGCTTCCTTTAGGCACCCACCTGCTCCAGCATGGGGTCCTCCATGGGCTACAGGTGGACATCTACAACCCCATCACCTCCATGGGCTGCAGGGGCACAGGCTGCCTCACCACGGTCTTCATCACAACTCGAGAATCTCTGCTCTGGTGCCTGGAACACGTCCTCCCCGTTTCTTCACTGACCTCGGTCTCTGTGCATATTCTCAGTTCTCTCTCTCTCTCTCTCTCTGCCGTCGTGCAGTAATTTTTCCCCACTTCTTAGACATGTTATCCCAGAGGCGTTACCACCATCACTGATGGGCTCGGCCTTGGCCAGCAACTGGCCCATCTTTGGAGCTGACTGGCATTGGCTCTGCCAGACCTAGGGGAAACTTCTGGCAGCTTCTCACAGAAGGTGCCCCTACAGGCCCCCCCCCGATACCAAAACCTGAGCACACAAACCCAGACAATGGCAACAGAAACACGCGAATGGTGCTGTATGTGTAGTTCTGTCCTGAGCAAAGCTGGTTGACTTCCGTAAAGGCTTTAGTGCAACGTACAGATTAGACTAAGTAGGCATTCTTTCAGTCTCAAGGTGCATCTTCATTAACCTACGATTTGTCAAGTTTATGTTGGGAGCAACTTACCAGCTACATTAGCTGGCTAATTATGAATTTGGAATATTTCCACAGCACTAATATCTTTGCTGCTGTCATAGGAAAATAAACATTTCCTGTTCTGGTTTTTTTTTTTTTTCAAGTGCTCTTTCTTTCATTTTTCATGAACGCTTCATTGGTTTGTGAATTTAATTTCTTCCATAAAAGATCCTTTAAAATTGCAAATATTACTCTGTCATAAAGTTTTAAGAAATCATTGCCATTTTTGTAGGAAATTCTTCAGAAGCTGGAGAGAAGGGAAGATTCATGCCTGTTAACTGTAACCTTGTGAGTTACCTAAGTTAATAACCTGATAATTTTTGGCTTCCTAGAGTATGAGTAGAAAGGGGAAACAGATCAGGATGCCTCAGAAATCATGTGGTCAGCTTTTAACACAGGCCTTTCATTTAAGTTGTATTTACATTCAAAATTGGATGAAAATAAAAATTATTCCCTTGAGTTTGCACGCTGATTTTTTTTTTATTTAATTTTAAAGCACTTCTCCAAAATTATGTACTTTCAAACAAACTAGTTCATGGGGAAAGTTTTGTCCATTCTTCTAAATGAAGTGTTCCTGGCATTGCAAGCTGGAGGGGTATTTTCCTATTCTGTGCCACTTGTTAAGTCTCTGGACAGAAAAGTGAATACAAAACGCAGCATTTTGTTTCACCGGTAGAATGCATCTGTAGTAGAAGTGTTGCCACTGTCTGTTAAATTGCAGAATGTGGTGGGATTTCTTTTTCTTTATTTCTTATTTTTTCCACTTGAAACTCCAAGAAGCACAGCACTCAGAGAGCTGCTGTGGGAAGATTAACTCCGCCTCAGTCTGACCCAATACAAACGCTTAGGATTCTTGCCAGCAAAAATGCAGTAAGCATTGCGATGAAAAACTTAAAAAGCTGTAAATGTCAAGAGAGAATTCTCTACTTCACTTTCCTGCTCCTTGCACATCCATATAGTACAGTTCTTAAGAACATGTTTCCAGGGAGACTCATTTTCCATGTCGTGTGCCTGGTGGGGAGTGAATGAGGACACGCACGGAGTTTAGAAGTTTCAGGGTCCTGAATGTTTATTTTTCCCGTTGTAATACACATCCTACTTGTTTTTATGATATGTGTAATTTCTCTCCATTTTGTAGTAGCAAATAAAGGAAGGACAAGTATTTTTGAGGGGTGGAGAGAATGTTGTTTGAAAGGATCTTAGCTACTGTAGCATTTACTAGAGGTAGGAAACAGCATCTTGGAGGAAAATGCAATACTGCTGCCTGAAGGCCAGGGCTGGCTGCTCTGCAGAGGACACGCACTGGTACTACACCTCAGTCAGTGAGAGTATCTGTTTTCATAAGCACTTCACCTTGTATTTTGTGGCCTTATTTTGGGGGGAAAAAAAACCACGACGAACAAGTACCTGCCATTTGTAGCTGCGTTTCGCATTTGCAAGAGTTCTGTAGAACCGTATCTGTGACCAAATACTTAAATGAGTTCAAAGGGACGTAGCCCGAACTTTATCCTTTCTGCCTCAAAGGTAGTTTTAGTTGCAAATTTAACAAGGTCTCTAGGAGGCTGGAGTTCTTGCTTGTTTTGGTTCTGTTTTGCTTGGATTTTTAAATTGTCATACAAAAAACTTGCAGTTTTGTTCTATGGAAATTTGACTGCAGAGCAGACTATACATGAAACAATATTTAGAACAAAATAGCAAACAGTTTATTTCTTTCTCATTGCATTTCTGCTACTTAAGTTCAATATAGTAGGGTAGCTAGTACGTCTGTGAAGAATTTCATAATCAGGAGTCTTTTGGGCCTAGAAATAAAATCTCTTCAGCAGCTATCGAGATTGTATTTGTGTTTGAACTCTAGAGGATTTCCCAACAGATGCATCGTTTACTAAACTGTGAAGTTTAAATTATGGTGAGCCCAAGTGTTTTTCTCCTGTTTTAGTCTTTGAAGCTACTAAAGCAATTCTATTAAAAGCAAAGACATACACTTAAAATACATTTAATTGAATAATTAGAATTTTCCTGCATATAAAAATGCGTTCATAGGTTTTTAATGTCATGACCATAAAGATGACTACATCCACCGTCCTGCTGGCAGAAAGTAAGGAAAGGAGAATATACCTGTTGCTTCTTGCCATTGAAGAAACCAGTACCAAACTTTTGAAAGACCCTAAGCTGTTTTAAAATAAAAAGATTTTTAAAACTTTCTCTCATCTTGTCTTGCTTGACCCTGACCTCTCTTTTCACCAGAAGACCAGTAGAAGTACAGCAGAAGTACACTTGCATTTCCCTTCAGCCATGTGATTGCGTGCAAACGCTTGCAAACATACATTTTGCCACACTGTGGATTTCATTTTGATGCCCATAGTGCTGTGGAACTTGAATTAATGCACAACTTTACAGTTGTTAACGCTTTAAATAATTGGTATGGGTTTCTTTCCGTGTAAAATCAGGATAAGAAATTAATGAGAGATGCTTTTTCATTTGCTGATTTAGTGCTAAGCTGGTCTGGACTTTTTTTTTCCTTCAGTTTCCTGAATTCTTCCTTATCCTACCTAATAATGGGCTTTTGAGTGCTAATTAGTAACTGCAAAATAAAGGTCATACTTTTAGCAAGAGGTGAGGTTTCTTGTTCTGATAACGTTCGGCAGAGCAGTTTCATTTTGCATTGTGTCTTTTGTACAGTTTGTACCTCAAGAAATCATTAATTAAGTAAGGGAGGAGACAGGGAGGAAATATCCTTGTGGGGAGAAGGTGCTATAAGGTTTCCTTACTTTTATCAGTGAAGACGTGCAAGACTGCAGTTCTTTCTCCTTGTCTAATTTCAATCGAGAAGCTTGATCATATTTCAATGTCAAATTAAATGATGGCGCATTTAAAATTTGCTTCTATTGTAGCAGAAGTTGTTTTGTTAGCATCCCTATCAATAGGGGTATCTACTTTTGCAGATTAGAAGGAAATGTTTTGGATTTTGTAAGTATTGTAAAAATAAGATACAAAGACTTAACGCAGTGCTAACTCGCAATTGCAAGTCTGCGATTCCAGCGTCTAATCACTTTAATTTCAACAGCTTTTCATAGCAGTGTTTAGTTCTGTAGGACCACCTGGTTTGCTTAACCTTTCTGTCCTTGAAAGAGCGTGAGTCTGGTTTCTGTTCTGATAGGAAGAGGGTGTTTTGCTAATTGGCCCCAGGAATGGGTGGGTGTGTGTGGGTGAGTGTGTGAGTGTGTGGGTGTGTGGGGGGGGTGTGTTGGGGGGTGTGTGTGTGTCCGTGTCCGTTTGCATCCGTGTGTGTGTGTGTCCGTCCCGCAGGAAAGGACACAGGCACCAACAGAAGGGTGGGTTTATTTTACTGTCTATTTCAAAGTATCACAAGAATAAGGCAATGAAAGCAAGCTTATTATACTCTAGTTTTAAGCAGCAAGGAGGACAAGCAGAGTAATGCACCTAATCATTACTATATAGCTATTAAGAAAGATCCATCACCAGTCGCCCTAATATCATTATCCAGATCCACAGTGGCTGGGGAGGCCCTACCGCAGCGAGGATTCTGGAGAACCATCCCGGCAATTGGGAAGTCCTGCACAAGCATGTACACTCATAGGTGAAGTCTCCAAATTTGCTGCAAGAGGGTCCAGCTTTTATACTGTTAAATAAACAACCTTACATAACTTTAAATGCGGGAACGTCTGGTGTTGTCCCCTCTGTTGGATTCCCCCCACAGCCTGGCCAGGGCTAAAGGAAGAATACAAGGGAGTCTCCCTATCTATTTAGGTCCTTAATCACATATTTCTCACCAAGGCCAGACCTATGGTCTCTCAGACTTGTAACATGCTTCTAAGAAAGCAAGAGGCAGCTCATTTCCCAGCCTTGCACCCGGCCTTTAGATAAAGAAAGATCGCTCTGCTAGTTCCCACTGCACATTTAGTGTTACAGCAAAGCTTTTACAGATTGGCATTGGAATATATATATACACATATATATATGCACACACACATGCGTGCTGAAATAGATTATCAATACATTACATATGTAATTAGTACTATATAGTGTGGGTTTGTGAGGTTCATCTATAGGCCAGCTTCAGTGCAGGGCCTACGATTCCGGCCCTAGCACTACAGAGGGTTCACACAGAAGTCAGGCTTCTAACTTGCAAAGGCTTTGGGGTCCTAGCAGCACCTTCTTCTTGTGAGACTGGATTAAACTTCTAGACTTAGAGTCTGGAAAATATGTGCCCTCCGATTACTTTTTAGATGTAATGAGTAGTACACTGAGTTACCGCTCTGCAAGTGTAAGCTCTCGTGCACCCGATAGCTTGAATAATGCTGGGCAGTGCTTTGGAAGAAGAGCAGTGAGATGCTCTTCTTGTCCTTGCTTCAGACTATTTACAGCCCAACGCCAAAATCGCAATCACAGAAGTGCTGTGGTGGGACCCGGTGGTTGCATCCCCACCACTCCTAACCAAGACAACAGGAGCACACTTCTTTATTCAGCTGTCTCCTGTCTATGCCATAGTCCCTGCAAGGAGGCCTTTGAGTGTTCTCAGCAGGATCTGAAGCTGCTCAAGGGCGTTAGTGACACGCTAAGCTCCAGGTCACGCTTGGGCTCATGGGATCACATGCATTTCCAGTAATGCTTTTGAAGAGAATCCAGCTTTGCTGATGTCCATTTCTTTTCCTGCACTGCTAGAAGTGGGAATGTTTCTACAAATGATTCACCATCTCTGTTTCGTGTGTACATCGCTGAACTCCAGCAAGGCATGCTGTATTGTATGACTCAGAAAATAGTTTGGGATGTTTTAAATGTAGTGGCCTAGCAGTTTCTTTGACAAATACTTCATTCACTGATGTTTTCTGGTATGACAATGAAGAGTTAGTAAATGCAGTTTTAAAGACTCTCTGAATTTATTTACCTCCTGCTCTCATTGCAGAGATTCAAAGCCTGGCAGGTAACTGTCTAAAATCTGTAGTATAAATGTCACAGGAGATTATATTTCCAACTAAACCACAAGTCTGCCAAAATGACATGTTGGACAGAGAACAAACAGAATAATGTCTTTTGTTTGTGGGACAATTCCATTCCAAATGGAAAAGCACACTTCCTTAATATTTTTCTTCTCTTTTTCAGAAACTGTAGGCAATCAGGTGTTTATCCTAAATGCAAACATACAGCTGTCAGCACTTTTAGAGAAGTTAGTGGTACACAAGCATTTCATCTTAAGATTTTTTTTATCCCTCAAAGTTTGTTTCTGTTTGGGTGAGTTACCCAGATAAAATTTTGTCCAGAATAAATATATATAGCTATAGGTATAGTGCTAGTAGTTAATGATAGTATTAAAAAAATCCATTGCAAAGCATGGTGTTTATAGATACTAGTAATACAGGCAAGGCAGTAAAAGGTGAGATTTTCTCATCTGACAGCCAGAGCTCTGTGTGGTGTAAAATTTTTCTGGCCAGTCTCTTCTCTGTCTGCGGTGTCTTCTCTCTTACAGTAATGCAGGTCTGTAGGTCTTCTCCCTTGCTATAATGCCTCTGAAAATTGGAATAGTGACTATTTTTAGTTTTTCTTAATTTTATTCTGTTCTAGCAGAATGCATCTCCCATCCTCCTTTGCAGGAAGCACAGGCTTCTCTGTGAGTCTTGATTATCATAGGGATTTTCATGGAGCAGAAAAGATAAGAGAATCGTAACTTTGCTAATGCCTTTTTCTTTTCCTGTACTGCCAGAAACGAGAACGTTTCTATAAATGATTAATCATCTCCATCTAATAAGGCTATGTCATCATTTCCTGAAAAAAACAGATGGGAAGAGATGTCTGTCTCTATTCTGCATTATTAGATCTATGGAAACTTAGGAGGGCTAAAGCAGGTTTTGGAAATGATTTGTCCAGTTTATCATGAAACAACTTCCAGTGTGGAATTTCTTCCCCAGGGCTAGCAGTTGTAGCTGCAGAGGCCTCTCTAGTAGCCATCCTTTGGGAGGATGCTTGATCCAAACCAGAAAGGATTCCAGAGAGGCAAAATGACACTCCAGCGTTATTAATGGTCCTTAATGAAGCGGTGCTCTGCAGGATTTTGTAGTGTCTGTTTTATGTGACACAGATTGTTCCCAAAGTCCTGCTGGGACTTTAAGATCATGGGATCAGTTCCGGTTCTACATGTCTTTTTTGAACACAAACAGTTCTCTCTACCTTACAGGGAAGGTTAAAGTTGTATGGTTGCAGGATTGTTAGGCTTAGGAGATGACAAAGTTTATTTATTTGTATGATAGCATTGCGCTGGGCATCAAGTGGCTGGTTGGCAATCTCTGACAGACTTTGCTGTAGTCCAGATGTAGTGTTTGCAAACAAATTCCATTAGAGACCATCTGGTTATGGTAATTTTCTCCTTTTTACACTCTTTGCTCACTTTGTGTTATTAGTATTAGTAGTTGTAGACTGGATAGTGTGTTGTATAGTATGGACTCTGACAGTAAGTGACTCACTGACTGCATGCTAAAGGTCAGATACCTAAAGGTATGATACCTAAATGCCTCCAGAATATGTACAATAAGGATATTTTATTTTAAGTGAGCATGCATTCTGTTTGCCCATTAATATGGTATTTTCCATTTCTGTTTCCACTGCCCAGAAGTGTTAGTTAGCAAAGTTCTTGTACGCCTATGAACAGGGAACCGTGCTTGCATTTCTTGTAGTGTTTCATGACTTATAGTCTAATGTCAGAGAAGTGCATTGGCAGAACAGTTCTTAAAATACAGTGAGGAACTCAAAAATCACCAACCTTTCACTCTCTTTTTCCAGTTTGTGTTAGGGGTGCTCGTGTTATGGAAGCGGTTAGATAGTCACACATGATGTGAGCACGATATGCCATACAAAACACTCCTCTGGCTCTTTCCTTGAGGACTGTGGTGTGATGAAAAGCTAATCTGTGAGAAAAAGTGCGAGTATTAAAAACAAATTTGTAGTTGCTCTGCTCCCTCTATTTCTCACTTATGACCCTTGTCTAGCCTCCTAAACAAAAGAATCTAGCAATCTGTCACAGAAAGTATTCCTGACATCCCCAAAATGAGCTTATTTCCCCACCTCCGCTTCCTCCCCCGCCCCTTACTTAGATTTAAGTTGTTGCATATTTAAAATGTCTTTGGCATCCTGCTTACAGTTATATCCTGTCGCAGGGTTGGTATCCATCTGGCTCACAGCTGATGGAACTTCATACGAACCCACTCTCCTCGTATCAGACACTGCTGGGAAACTCATGACCTTAAATGTCACCATGGCTATACTTTTTCAGCCCCCCACCGAGTGTAGTTATACGCAGCTTTTTGTTTGGTTTTATTTTCTCTTGAAAGGCATTTAATTTAAAACAACTTGGTGTTTTCCTAATTTTCTAGGTAGAAATGCATTGATATTTTTGCACATATTATAGATGGCATACGTGTGCTAACAAAGGAGCTGAGGTCCAGCGATTATTTAAGGCTGTTTCTGGGCATGTCGCCTTTGCTGTTTTAGCTTTTATCCATCCTCAGAAGCCACAAAGTGCAAACTCGACCTATTCAGAAAAGATTACCCACTTCCCTGTGGTGCAGATACAGCCCACGGGTTGCTGCATCTGCCCGTTCCAGATGTGCTGGAGTAGGTACACAGGGAGGTGTCCCCCATGCAGGGGACACGCAGGGAGTCCCGTGAAGCTGCCGTTGGTTGTGCGTATACGCTCTACATACAGCGGGGCCGACACCGCTGGGAGCCGCCGTGCTTGTGCCTGTCAGCACAGAGTTTATTCAGGGGGTCCCATTCATCCGTGTACGGTAGGTCTGAAATGTCCCAGATATTTTAGAAATCCAGACGCTGTTGTTGTTTTTTTCCACCCAGACCCAAATCTCCAGGAGAGGAATAGGAGAGATCTAGGGAAGGAATGCCCTGTTTTAATCATATATCAAAAGTGTTCTAGTCACCGGGCCGATACGTTGAAAGCAGTTCCACCGAAAAGCTGTTGAGATGCAGTGAGCAGCTGAGCAAGGGTGTAATTCCAAGGTGGGCTGAACGTCACGGCAAACAGAGGAGGGCAAATTTCTCAGTGAGGCAAAGCACCGTGTGAGGAGTTTGGATGTTTTCAGAAGTTTGTCTCGGGTTGGGATATGCTTTTTTTTTTTAGCGATCGTGCATTTATAATGATCTATTTATGGAAATCCGAGAGTTTCATGAATAAATGAGATGGCGTATTCCTTTCTTCGTTTCGTGAAGTACAGTATCAACATTTTAGAACCTGTTCATGAATTAATAATTACTTTAATCAATAAAAATAATTACAGTGCTAAGAACATTTTAACAATGAATGCTTTCCTGCCATTTCCACTCCTTTTTAATTAAAGTGTGACAACTCATATTTACCATTTTCATCATGATAGCTCTAAATGGTGAAATTTGTCATCTTTGACTTGGGGTCTAATTATAATTCTTTTAGATGGTTCAGATTTCTTCTCATTATTCAATTATGCTTGTTCCAATTTTAAACTAACAAATATTTTCTCTCAAAACCTCTTTCATGCTGTAAGAGTATCTTCAATTTTGTAATACCCATTTTAAATATTTTATGCTATCCCGAATAAATGCAAATTAGATATATGAAATAGAAAAACAAATATAAACTGCTGAATATAAATAAATATAGCAGAAGACCAATTATTTCCAGTTTAAATGCATCTCTCTTATTTCAGCATAGCATGAAATATTAATATAAATTTGTTGCAAATGCAGAAATTGCTAAAAGACCATAATAAGCTTGCAAAAACAGCATACAAACTTAATTTTTATGCCTGTGACATAGTCCTCAATTAAGTGATCTCTTATTATTTTTTCATACAGAATCTCTTCCTTGCTCTTTCAGTAAGTTGCATGACGTTCCCTTAAATATAATAACTTGCTATAATATTCTTGTTCAGCCTAACCTCTATATCTTACTTTATTAATATTTTTTTAAAACTTGGCTATGCGAGAATAAATTTCTTTTCCACATCACAGTAAGATCAGTTTGAAAATGAATGAGTTTTGTCAGTGCATCAGAGAAGGGTGTTTTGCCTAGTCTAAGGGAGTGAGCCACTGAGGAGCTATGGGGAAAATTGTCATGCTTGAGTTGACCGTATTCTGGCACGTAGGACTTAGGCCTTTGAAGTCCCTGGTTTGTAAAACGCCATGTAATGCTATAACATTGTGTGAGCACTCTAAGACAGAGCTTTTACTTACTTCAAACATAACCACAGGAGTACTTCTAGGAATCGACCTAGACTGAGGGCTTTCACTTGCAGATTCATGCTGTGTGAATTTAAACACGTAAGTGTGATAGGTGTGTCAGGAGCGTCATAATGTCAAAGTACTCCCCAAAACCACATTGGTCCCTTTTCACTCCTTGCTATTATGATTTCTGTCGTAATATGCCTTCGTTACAAAGCTTCTGCAACGTCTTTCTTCCCTGTGCACCAGATCCACCTGTAGACTGCTCTGTGTAGTAAATAAGAAGAGGTGTTTTGGGGCAAATATCGGTGTGATTCTGAAAGGGGAACCAAATAATGACAAAGATGACAGCTCGTCTAGCTTGGAGGTGTCACCGAGACTACGATGGACTAAACCTCACATCAAAACCTCTTCATTAAAGAAAGAAAGATGGGTCCTTGTTGTAGGGGACTCAGTTCTGACAGGAACAGAAGGTCCTATATGCAGACCAGACCCCTCCTTAGGGAAGTCTGCTTCCTCCCAGGGGCCAGGGTAATGGACATGACAAGAAATTTTCCACCCTGCTGTGGCCTTCAGATTGTTACCCACCTTTGGTTTTTCAGGTGGGTAGTGATGATGTAGTCACTAGAAGTCCAAAAACCACTAAAAAATACTTCAGGGCCTTGGGGCCACTGGTTAAGGGATCAGGAGTGCAAGTGCAGTTCTCCTCCATCCCGCCAGTTGTAGGGATTAATGAGGGAGTTAAGAGGAGAAGGGTGTTGCCTACCTGGACTTTAGTAAAGCCTTTGACACCATTTCTCATAGCATATTCCTGGAGAAACTGGCTGTTAATGGCTTGGATGGGCATACACTTTGCTGGGTGAAAAACGGGCTGGACAGCCAGGCCCAAAGAGTGAAGATAAATGGAGTTCGTGGCCTGTCACAAGTGGTGCTCCCCAGGGCTCAGTTTTGGGACCAGTCTTGTTTAATATCTTTGTCAATCATCTGGATGAGGGGATTGAGTGCTCTCTCAGTAAGTTTGCAGGTGACATCAAATTGAGTGGGAGCGTTGATCCGCTGGAGGGTAGGAAGGCTCTACAGAGGGATCTGGACAGGTTGGATTGATGGCCTGAGGCCAGTTCTATGAGGTTCAACAAGGTCAAGTGCCAGGTCCTGCACTTGGGTCACAACAACCCCAGGCAGCGCGACAGGCTTGGGGAGGAGTGGCTGGAGAGCTGCCAGACAGAGAAGGACCTGGGGGTACTGTTGGACAGCCGGCTGAACGTGAGCCAGCAGTGTGCCCAGGTGACCAAGAAGGCCAACGGCATTCCAGTCTGGGTCAGAAATAGTGTGGCCAGCAGGAGTAGGGAAGGGGTTGTCCCCCTGTGCTCAGCATTGGTGAGGCCCCATCTTGAACCCTTTGTTCACTTTTGGGCCCCTCCCTCCAAGAAAGACATGGAGGCACTAGAGTGTGTCCAGAGAAGGGCAACGAAGCAGATGAAGGATCTGGAGAACAAGTCTTATGAGTATTGGCTGAGGGAACTGGAGTATTGGCTGAGGGAACTGGAGTTGTTTAGCCTGGAGAAAAAGAGGCTCAGGGGAAACCTTATCACTCCCTACATCTGTCTGAAAGGAGGCTGTAGAGATGTAGGGATCAGTCTGTTCTGCCAAGTATCAGTTGATGGAACAAGAAGAAATGGCCTTAAGTTCTGCTAGGGGAAGTTTAGGTTGGATATTAGGAAGAATTTCTTTACTGAAAGGGTTGTCAGGCATTGGAACGGGTTGCTCAGGGCAGTGGTGGAGTCCCCATCCCTGGAGGTACTTGAGAGTCGTGTGGACATAGTGCTTAGGCGTATGGTTTAGTCAAGGACTTGTCAGTGTTAGGTTAGTGATTGGACTCGATCTTAAAGGTCTTTTCCAATCTAGGCTATTCTGTGATTCTGTGGTTCTGTGATGACTCTCTTGCTGTGCCTGCCAGATGGTTTTACCTGTCCTAAGGATGCTTTCAGTTGACCTTTATATATAGTTTTCAGCCACTGCATAGTGGCTGCCTTGAAAAGCCAGATACCTCCTCATGTGCCTGTCACAAGTCATCACTTACAGCCAGACTCCTGCTTCAGGATTTTGTTGGGCATCAGTTCTTACATGTAGCAGAGAGTGCAAATTTCCAGAGTTGGTTAAGATTTAAAATCACAATGTCAGCAGTATCCCTTGTTTCAGAACATGGAATGAATGATTATCTTTATCTTCCCATATTCCCATGTTGCTATTGAGAAATGGTAATAAATTGGTTTAGTGGAGAACTTGGCAGTGTTACATTAGTGGTTGGACTTGATGACCTTGGAGGTCTTTTCCAACCTAAACAATTCTGTGATTCTATGAAATAGATCCCACCATTTGAATCCAACCTCCATGACCTACTGTGGTTGGACAATTAAAAACTGAATTATAGTATGCGTGCATGATGGGGAGTGAGTTAAATTTGCAGATGGAAACCAATTTCTGCCATTATATCTCTGGAGTGCTTGACTTAAAATCATCTTAAGGTTGTTTTAATGGAATCTTATGCATGTATTTTCTAGTAATTTCAGAATATCTATTTGGAAGAAAGTAGCAAATAAGCCAGTGCATGCACAGATCATAAGGGCTGAAAAATTTGAGATCCAGCATGCAGAAGTTTGTTATTAAACCTAGTTCAGCAGTCATCAACCACATTCTCTGAATGACTTGCCCTTTTCCAGTAGCTTCACACAATTTGGCTTCCCATGGTGGAAAACTCGGGGTTCATCCCAGCTCTGGAACAATGTTTGCCTCTGGATGCCTCCTTTTACCAAAGCACTTCTGCCCTGTCCTGCTGCGTCTTTTCTGCCCAGTTCCTTTGTCCCTTTCCTTGCTTCTTCCAGCCTCTTCTCCATGGAGGCTCTTCAGGCTCTGTCTGGGCACTCCTGTTCTCTCCTGGGTGCTGTCCTGATTGCACACTGGATTACAGTTGTAGATTACTAAAGTGGTAGTAAGAAAAGGAGCACAAGTATAAAACGTGGTGGTGGTTGCATGTTTATTACCAGGTAGGCAATGCCCCATTGCAAAATATGTATGTAAGTGCCACTTTACCTGTCAGTATAATTGAGATGAGTTGGTGTATAGGACTCATGTTGGCTTTTTGCACACAGCAGATTTAATTTGTGGTATATTAATTGCACTTGGCGTGTTAATGTCTTAGTGCATCTTAATGACAAAAAATTATTTTTAGAAATGGTTAACTTTATGTGGGTCTCAGAATAGAGGAAGTGTATTTTAAAGCTATTTACACTGTTAACTTTTTGCAAGGAATATGGAGAAGCTTTGGGCTTGGTTGTCACATATGCAGACAACTAAGAGGCAATCACTGTTTTTTATATTCACTTTTTTAGGGACAGAGAATATGTTTTTATGAAATCCAAAGTAGCGGTTGTCTATACTCAGTTGCTATTTCAGAATGGATTGTAATTGCTTTAATGAAGCAGCTATTTCCAGTTTATCACACTGAGAGAGGAGTCAGGTACCTATTTTCCTAGCACACATGCTTGATGAAATATTGAATACTTGAAATATTACACCCAAATACTGTGCCAAAGTGCCTTTCCTGTATTATTTCTTGAACCCAGAAAACAAAAACACATCCCAAAAGTATCTTGAGCAAATGTTTGCAGTTTGTGGATTTATCATTTGCTGTTGGCAGCTACTTCAAATTATTTCAAGAGATCTGAGATCTGGGAATAATTTGCCATGAAATGATACAGCTTTTCCTTTAAAAAAAGGCATAAAAAATAATTGCTCTATAAGATGTAATGTTTATGAGGTCATATGAATGGTTGCATAATGTGCACATGGTGAGAACTGTGCATTTCATGTTTAAATACAAGAATGGCTGTGCTCTGGGAAGGAGTATTTAAGAAATGAGGAGAACTGTAAACGGCCATCTGCTTCATTCTCCATTTTTATTTGCCGGATTAACCCACTGCAATATTTTAATGGATAATGGATTGCTGTTCCATCTACTCATTTAATTTTTCATATCACAAAACTACTTTATTGTGAAAAACGGTTCCTTTCTGTGCAGAGAGAGGATATTTGTTTGAGAAGAGGAAACCCAAAATATAATATGACAAATGGCATGAACTAGACCTTTGCTGATAACCTTTGCTATGATTCCAGTTTTTCCTCTAGTTGCTCCTGTCTTCAACGCAGTGGTCCTCGTGCTGCTGTGGGGTTACAAAGGAAGAATAAGTAGTGGGGTCCTATCACTGTCCTTCCACCCATTCTTCTGGGTCATCCTCTGCACTGTGGGTAGAATCATAGAATGTTTTGGGTTCAAAGGGTCCTTTAAAGGTCATCTAGTGCAGCCCCTTGCAGTGAGCAGGGACATCTTTACATCAGGTTGCTCAGAGCTCTGTCCAGCCTGACCTTGAATGTTTCCAGGGATGAGGCTTCTACCATCTCTAGGAAATCTCTTCCAGTGTTTCACAGCCCTCATGGTAAAAAATACCTTCCTTATATCTAGTCTAAATCTGTCCTCTTTTAGTTTAAAATCATTACCCCTTGTCCTATTGCAACAGGCCCTGATAAAATGATTGTCCCCATCTTCCTTACAGGCCTTGCCTTAAGGCCACTTTAAGGCCGCTTTAAGGTCTCCCTGGAGTCTTCTCTTTTCCAGGCTGAACAACTGCAACTCTCAGCCTTTCATCATAGGAGAGGTGTTACAGTCCTCTGAGCATCTTCATGGCCCTCCCTTAGACCCACTTGAGCAGATCCATGTCTTTCTTACACTGAGGGCCCCAGAGCTTGACACAGTGGGTCTCACCAGAGCAGAGCAGAGGGGCAGAATCTCCTGCCTTGACCTGCTGGCCACGCTTCTCTTGTTGCAGCCCAGGATGTAATTGGCTTTCCTGGGTTACGAGTGCATGTTGCTGGCTCATGTCCAGTTTTTCATCCATCAGTACCCTCAAGTCCTTCTCTGCGGGGCTGCTCTCATCCCTTCATCCCCCAGCTGTAGAAGAGTGACTGATGAAGGCTTGCTGTTTTCTTGTTGCCCTCAGCTGCTTACATGGACCTCCTGTTCTTTTCCTGGCAAAATCTGAATATGAGTAGAATCATGGAACTGTGGAGTGGTTTGGGTTGCACTTTCAAAGATCATCTAGTTCAACCACCCTGCCTGGGTCATCTTCCAGTAGATCAAGTTGCTCAAGGCCTCATTCAGCCTGACTTTGAACACTTTGAATAGCTCGTAGGCTGCTCTGACCCTTCTCTTTGCTGAGATTAACAGAGCTGACAGGCTGAGTAACATGAAGCTTGGGCAAAATATTTTTCATTTCTTTCTGTTTTGCTTCTTGTGCACCAAGCAGGGGCAATGGAGAAGGAGCTAGCGTGCAGTTGCCTGTGTGATGTGAGACTGGACCTCAATTTCATGCTTTGCTGCAACAGCAGAAAGTGTATGAGTCTCTTTACGTCTGTAAATGTGCCTTACTGCTCTGCCTATTCGAATGAGCAGTGTGGCTTTGTTGTGCGAGGTGTTTCCAGGGAGCATTGTTTCAAGGAATAAGCATTTCGAGGTACCGGGGAAAGCCCTTTCCATGAAGGGCAAGTCCTGGATAAGAGTGCAGTTCTTTTCTTGAAAAAGGGGAAGTCATGTTGAGTGTCACATTGTTATTTTTAAGATAGGAAGATCCTAAGATAATAAACTACATAGTGGCATTTAGTAGGATTTACCTAAATAGACCTAATAGAGCATTTTAACCATTATGGTGTGATTATGGTAACAGTGCAGTAGCAGAAAGCAAATTACAACCCAAGCCTCACAATCTGATGTTTGCAACAGAAATGTGTTGAGGGAAAACAGAATACATTGCTTAAAGGAGAAAGACATGTGGTTCAGATGACCCACCAACCCTGGAGTATATGCAGATGATCAGCCCAGAGCTTACGTTTTCATAAAAATTTCTGTTATCTCACAGTCTCATTGCTGAGTGGAGATGGCCCATTAAGGTCTCATTGCTAGGCTGAGTGCATGGTTCAAATCACTGTTTTGCCCATGTGCACTGCATTTGTTTACACTGAATTTCACTTGCCATTTTACTGACTAATCACTCAGTTTCATGAGGTTTTTCTGCAGCTCTCTTTCCTCACAGCATAAATCAAAGGCTTCCCAGTGCTGCTGCCTAGAGCCAGGCTGTTTGGTATCGGCGCTCAGTTTGAGCCATCTTACCACTTAGGTTTCACACACATATTTCTGAAACAGAACCCTTTCTTTTGGTACTTCCATCTGAGTTTATTTAGTTTCTCAGATACTTGAGCTCTTCACCCTTCCCTCCCTGTGTTTTGGAGAAAAGAGTATTTCAAAATTTAGAGGCTGAAATGCTTCTTCCCAAATTCCATGCTTTGTGTGAGAGCATTTCCCTTTCATAATAGGCACGTTTAGCTTTCATTTCATTTAGCAAAATGACTTACCTGAAAACGTATTTTGTCCAATTTAAGCAACCGAGACATGGCATGCTCTTGTCCTGCTATTCACCTTGTCAGTCTTTTATCGTCTCTGCCCAGGTTATTCTGCTGGGCCTCTGCTGGGAAGAGCAAAAAGTCAAAGATGAGCCTTTCCTTGACTCAGGACTTCAGTAGCAACATTTTATAGCCCGTGGCTATGGGGAACTCACACACCACCTTGCACAAATCAGAGAAGGTGGTTCTCGTGGAGCGTCTTGGCAGCATATCGTCAATATCCAAAGGTGCTGGTACATGTGCTGAGACGTTTCAGTAAAAGCATCCTTGAAAATTGGAGAAGCTGCTGTACACCCTGTCACCTGGGAAGGACATAGTCAAAGTGAGCTTGTACCTGACTGCTTGTACCCTGCCGTCCCTACGGTCAAAGTGAAAGCAGAACCACTCAAATAAATGATACTGAGTAGTGTGGAGATAATGGGAACGTGGTGTCACTTTCCAAAGTGCAAGACAGCTTCATAAGGCTGCACTGTTCTGTAGAAGGCTTTGGCAGATTACTACAATTTGTTTCTCAGGCATCGGCGTCAGTAGCAAGGATTACATCCCTCTGGGCTTTTCTGTAGGCCACCGCTTGAAGTCAAGTACTATTTTTTAATTTTTTTTAAATACACTCAGGCTCCTATGAGCTTCGTGACTACAAAAACATTAAAAATTAACTTAGATAAGATGAAAAAAATGTCGACCCAGTTTAAAGATGCTTGCAAGGCTGCACATATTAGGTGATATTTTGTCTGTGCAGTTATGAATTGTTATTTCAGTCAAAGAAACTCTCAGAAATAAACAATACTGGAACTCAATAGAGAAGATGACTGATGAAAGGGATGTTATGAACTTTCGAAAAAGAGCGGGGTGTCCTGGTTGCCATCTGGTACAACTGCTGCAGACAATACCATTTAAAAATATTTCTAACTGAAAATGCAGTGAGTTAGCTTTGATCTATCTGGTCATAAAAATTATTTGTGAACTTAGAATTATTATGAAGCACTTTGAGCAGGCTGTAACTTTCCCAATTGTAGTGAGTTCATGGACTTTATTAATGATGGTCACTTTGGTTAAAGCAGTAATTTCTGATTTTCATGACATTTCATCATTTTCTAAACCTTTCATCTCTGAAAAGTTTAGAGCCAACACAGCAGGTACATTTTGTTTACCTGTCGCAGATATTAAGAAAAAAACACTCTCCAGTAGAGATTCTCTCATGTAAAGTTCTTAACATTTTAGAGAAAGAGGGGCTGAAGCCCTCCAAGTATGCAAGGTTTCTAATGTCAGCATGTTCTCTGAGGTTCCTCCTAGTCCAGAAACTAAAGGAAATATGCTGTATCCCATCTGCAGGGTGTAGGGGATGGCTCCCCCTGCCAGTTATCAGTGAGATTTGTAACATCAGACTGTAAAATCAAGGTTAAACTTCCACAGGTTAAACTTCCACAGGTGACTGGTTTGCAGAGTCTCCCTTCTTTTCTCTGTATGGACACAGCTGGGCAGGAATTACATGAACAAAGTAAGAGCCTCTGGGCTTTAGATTATGAGGCCAGGAGTATGTTGAGCACATTTGAAAGCTTAAGTCACATCAATAATTGACAGTGCTTTACAATTTTTTTAATCTTATGAATTAGTAAATAAAACATAATAAAGTCTTTAGACGTGAAATAAATGAAAATGAAATACAAAGTCTAGTTTGCTTTCATAATTATAATTCTTTATCATGTGCTTCAACATTATTCTATTAAATCTTAGCTCTGAATTGCTGAGACTGGCATTTTTTTCAGTGTCTGAATTATGGTAGATTGCACAGTAATGAAATGTCTGTTTCTGAGATTCTAATGAAAAGGAGAAATTAGGAAAATACATAATATACATCATAAAATGTTTACTCTGCAGCATTTGGGATCCTATTTAAAATTTACTTTTTAGTGCACTACCTCATTTTTCCCTATCCATTTATTTCAATGCAAGAAAGATCTTGCTATGTGTAGTGGAAATACTATGAATTCAGACTTTTGAGTGTTGTGTACTTTTAGTGGTTTTTAATGATTTTCAGACTTTTCTTCACGTAGCAGTGGGAAAACACTGGCAGAGGTCTTTTGGTTGTCTTTTAGAACTAGGGGAAAATAGTAAGTTTTAAATAGCCCTGAAAGTCAAAACTGAATAACGAAAGATACTAGCGCTTTTGTTGGGTTCGTGTTTGGGGTTTTTGGCCAGCTAATGGCTTATTAGGCTCCAGCTGTTTCGGCGCAGGAGGCAGGAGAGCACCATGGGGCCATCTCATAGTCCGTGTGCCTTTCCTCCATGTGAGGATTTTGAGAGCATGCAATTTGGGGATGATACGTGTGATAAAAGCATTCCTCCAGATGGTTTTGATGCCCTTCTTGTGTTGGCATTGGACCATCTCTCCACCTTTTGTCCCATTTCTAAGGCATCTAATTCTGACAATAAGGTCATCTTAGCAGTCACCTGTTATCTTTTCAGGAGGGGGTAATTCCTGGTGTGAGCATCATGTTTCTAAAGGCAGATACACTTGCGGAATCATAGAATGGTTTGGGTTGGAAGGGACCTTAAAGATCCAACCCCCCTGCCATGGGCAGGGACACCTCCCACTAGACCAGGTTGCTCAAAGCCCCATCCAGCCTGGCCTTGGACACTTCCAGGGAGGGGGCATCCACAGCTCATCTGGGCAACCTGTTACAGGTATGAGTTTTACATGTTTTACCAGGTATGGGTTCACTTCACCTGGGCATAGCTCGCTGTTCTCAGACAACGTTGTGGACAAAAAGGTTCAAGGTTCATCTTCCTCTCTTCCATGCAGTTTTCTGACACTATCTGAGCAGACCTGGCACTCTCAAGTATGGCCATGTGCCTGCCCATTGCCGGCCAAGGCGTGCAAGTGCTTGCTCAGCTTCTTTCTGTGAAGCCCTGTTCTTGTTTATTGCAACACAACCATTTCAAGTGCTTTGAAAACACACAAAAATAATGTTACTCCGTCCAGTCTGGGCTAGATGGGACCTAGCCCAAAAGAAAATGCAGCTACTAGTGGAGCGGAGAATCAGACCCTGGCTGTCTTGCAGCGTAGATGAGACTTGAAACATCTACAAGGTTAGATGGGATTCTAGGTAATGTACTCTGAGATTTATGTGCCATCCTTCCGTGTAAATCATACGATATGCCTCCTTCATTTCACAGAATCACAAAATCACAGAATGTTAGGGGTTGGAAGGGACCTCGAAAGATCATCTAGTCCAGCCCCCCTGATCACCTACAGCAGACCGCACAGGAACGTGTCCAGGCGGGTTTTGAATGTCTCCAGAGAAGGAGACTCCACAACCTCCCTCGGCAGCCTGTGCCAGTGCTCCGTCACCCTCACATGAGAAAGTTTTTTCTAATATTTTTATGGAACCTCCTATGTTCCACCTTGAACCCATTGCCCCTCATCCTGTCAATGGATGCCGCTGAAAAGAGCCTGGCTCCATCCTCCTGACACTCCCCCTTGACATATTTATAGACATTAATGAGGTCACCTCTCAGCCTCCTCTTCTCCAAGCTAAAGAGCCCCAGCTCCTTCAACCTTTCCTCATATGGGAGATGCTCCACTCCATCGTCTTTGTGGCTCTGCGCTGGACTCTCTCCAGCAGTTCCCTGTCTCTCTTGAACTGAGGGGCCCAGAACTGGACACAATATTCCAGATGCAGCCTCACCAGGGCAGAGTAGAGGGAGGAGGAGGAGGACCTCTCTTGACCTACTAGCTACTCCCCTTCTAATACACCCCAGGATGCCATTGGCCTTCTTGGCCATGAGGGCACATTGCTGGCTCATGATTATTGTCCCTGAACCTGACTTCTCTGGTGAGAGATAGAATTTAGTGTGCTCTGTTGTCCACCCTTCGGTCTGTTTCATAGGCAGTAGAGCCAGGTTTGAATTCCTGCTGCAGCTGGATCCATTTCATGATTCTTCGTTGCTGTGCTTTGGCTGAAGATTGATCTAGATTTCATGAGGTGTTTACTTTGGTGTCTGTTATGCTATTAATTTCCTACTCAGGTATACAGAGAAAAGCTATGTGTCAATGTGAAGCATTACGCCTGCATCAGCATTGTATTTGTCACTTTCTGCAGGTCTAGGGTGTTATATATTTCATGGAAAAGAAAAAAACAAAAAAGGCATTAGGATAATTTTGGGGTGTTGTCATAATCCATAACATTGTTTGATTGTATATTTGTGGTTTTAGTAGCATAGTTTACAGTTTATGTTGTGGAAATTTATTATATTTAAATTTTTTTAGGAAAAAAGTAGATCCTTTAATCACGCTTGAATGTATTAGCTTTGAATTTCATCTTGTCTTACAGGAAGAAAATGCAAATGCAAGCATAGTTTATCATTTTAGTAATTTATCTGCTTAAAGAGATGTTCTCATGTGTTTTGCCGTTCTCACTGTATTTTTGGATCCCTATGACACTTATATATTCTTTTTAAAAGAGTTATACTTTACTGAGACTAAACAAAGCAATTCAATACATGCTTGCAATCTATAACACAAAACAAAGATCTAATATTTTAATTAATTTTCGAATTCGTTCTGTTGTCTTAGCTGAACCTCTGCATGAGGCAGAGATGATCAGTGAACTATCCACTTTAAATTTCACTTTTTTTCACATTGGACAGGTTTAGAAGAATTCGGAAGTAGGTGTGGTTCAAGGAATTTTCTAAGTTTTGCACATTGCATACACTAGTGTGTAATATTGTACATGGATCTGAGTGAAGTATTTTTAATGAACCCAGGCCTTTTTAAATCTTGATTCAACTGATTTTTTTTCTCTAATTTGCAAATTTTGCTTCCTCTATTAATCTCTCCTTGAGAGAGGATACAGAATTTTCAGATTTTCAAATAGGTTATTTTGTGAATTGGTTGGGAATGCTTTTCCACAGGAAAGGTCATCAGAGTGCTTGCATGTTGCATTTAAGATTCTGAGCAGACTCTTCTCAGATTCTTCTAAAAATCCAGCTGCAGCATAAGCAAAACACTAGATTGCTGAAAAATGGGGAAAAAAAATGTTTCTGTAGCTGTACTATGTAAGAAGACTGTGGAAGGGACTTTGGTCTGAAAATGTCATTAAAATATCTTCTGGAAATCCTATATGCCTATATGCTTAGCTATGCCTTGTCTTGAAGTGAAATCTTGATGTGGATGTTTACATTCAAGCCTAGTGAATTTTTTTTTCAAGAAAACTCAAAATAGATGTTATGGTATCTCTTAATTTCAGTGAAAGGTATAAAAATGTTTTCTCCACAAAGCTCTGGAGACTATTTACTGTCCAGAAGACTTCTGAGATGGTACAGAGTTATGTATTTTCTCAAGTACGAGTCATTTTAAATGATGTCAAAGAGAATGGAAAAGTGTTTCTCTGCCTGTGACCAGGACCTGGATAAGGGGATCTGGATTTTTTTTCTGTTCTTCCTCTTTTCATCCCCGAATTCACTGTGCTACAGCTGTAGGATCTGGGTTATAATTTAGAGGAATACAAGCTGTCAAATGATTACTCATGTCCATGTCAGCCAGCTGTGTGGCCTTGCTCAATACTTGCTTTTAGTGGCTAAACCTTCCTTTCAGTGGCAAAAAATAAGAAAATAAAATAAATACCCATGTTATACAGTAATTATTCTTTGGAAAAATACATGCTATGAGCTAACAAATTCTCATTAGTGGTTGGTTTTGTTTGGCTTGTTTTTTTTTTTTTTAAATTGCTTTAACATTAGATAGGTTCCTTTTGTTTAAAGTACGAGGGAGTGTTTCTTCTGGGAACTGTCCCAACTAGCGCTGGAGGAGGGAGTCTGTTCTGGGGGAGTGTTTCTCATCTACTGCCTTCAACCTGTTGTACAGTTTGCTATGAATTTCAAAGGTAGTGGCCAGCTTTATCTCATATACACTAGGAACCAATTAAGTCTATCATACCAGGCTAGTTAATAACTTCGGGTCACCGCTGACGTGAAACGGATTTGAATTGGCGTTCTGGAGGTGGAAGACTGGATATTAAGTTCTTACTGCTCTCAAGTTTCAAGTTTCCTCACAGAAAGTGCCCTTCCCTTCCTTCTGCTTCCCACAGAGGTCTCAGTAAAATACACGTGTCAGCTCAGGTCTGTTCTCAACTGGCAACCTGGGATTTAGGTTCCCTTTTCCTGTTCCACTCTCCCTAAATTCAGAACACACACCAAGTTGACGCTTTTCTAGTGTTCTTCTTACGTCTCCAGCTACTGTCTGCTTTTATAATATTGATGTCTTTTCTATTCCCCACAGGAGTCTGTGGTTTTTTAGCTGAGTAACCAAAGACCAAGAGTATTCCTGTATGTTTGGAGATGCAATTTTGTCTCACTCTGTTTCTCTGCAGAGTAGTGTCTCTAGAGGAGCAGAACGTGATATGCCACTACAGAAAAAAAAATAAAAAATCATTAGCTCTTTAAGTGCTAACGCTACAGGTACTCTGTTTTGTAATGCACCAGTGTAGTTACATCTTTAAAAATAATCTCTTATAACCAAGAAGGGAAACATCATACAAAGTCTGCCTTTGTATCAGACACAGGGAGAAAGCATCTTTCATCTTAAATTTGTATAAAACCTGACAAACATAGTTTACAGTGATTTTACTTTCAGGGAAAAGCCTTTTCAAATAAATAAGAACTTGCTCCAGATTCAGATGACAGTGCCTCCGTAAAAGTCAGATCTGATTTTTTTCCCCTTTTCTTGACAATGGTTATAGTAAGTGACCTGAATGTCGTCTGTTCCTCTGGAGTGAGCGGCTCTGCGACGCGTTGAGGAGGCTCCTGCTTTTCACCCTTCACAAATTCAACTGGCTGGGTTGTTCCCATCCCCGTAGATGGGAGCGGTACACGTGCCGGCTTGTGCGTGCTTTTCAAACAGTACCCCTGCTGGCGTGCTGAAATGTACTTAGTAGTTTAGCGTGTAACATATGCCAAGTTAGTTTTCCATGATTTCTGTTAATGCCTTTTCAATAACTGAAGTATATGAATAAATAGATGTTTATTATGATTAAAGGAGTAACCGCATATTCTAAATTTATTGAGTGCTGACTGGAACTTTTTGGTTGGAAGTTGGTTGGGAAAAATTACTGTCAAAACTCATTTACCACAATTGCAGGAGAAGTGCAGTTCCTTCTGGGAACACAGGCATTTGTATAATCTGACTCTGTGGCACTGAGCTATGCTGTATGTAGTGTATTTATGATTGAACAGAAAGTTTCAAACAGCAGCCTGTGAAATTGGATTTCAGATGTAATGTACCATAAATAAGTGCTATAAAGAATGCCTTTAATGCTATAAATCAGTTTTTATTGGTTTCAGCTATCTCATTCTGGTTATTGTATTACCCACAAAATCAATGGGAATCAAAGAGCTGGAATATATTTTATTTTAATGTCCCATCTCCCATGGAAATGGCATATGAGCCCTTAGATCACCTTTTGGGGAGGTTGGGCAAGGCTGATAAATTACAGGTGATGAGAGTGTATTCACAAAAAGGTCTGCGTAAATAGTAGCCGTGTAAGACTTGAAATGCTTTGGCACAACACTTCCTCCCTGTAAAGGGACACTTACCTGTCCTTCTGAATGTACTTTGCTTCTGTTGTCTCAGTGAATTCACCGATGTAACTTGATTCCCGTAGTAGCTCTGTTTGTAAAAAATGGCATCACAATGTTGCACAAGACGGACGTCACTACCTTTGCATCCGGAATCAGGAGCACTTTGAGGGTATGAAGTCTGGTTTCTTTGCACGTTTAAGCATTCCATGTAGCAGAGGCTTGCTTGATCCTGGGAAAAGAGCAAGAACACTTCCAGCAGCAGTTGCGAAGAGTAAAATATGACGCGGGCTCCATTTAAGAACATATTATTCTAATGGAGGGAAGGAAGGTCATGCATCATGATTCTCTGAATAGACTTTTAGAACCAGAAACAAATCATACTATCCTGGGAGAGTGAAGAAATAGGAAGAAAAGCTGCTCTCTAACTAAATAATACAGAATCAATTTAAAACATTAGCTACGTTTCCTCTGTGTTTCTCCTTTGTTCACGTTAGTATCTCACAGTAGGATGCAATTAGGAGAAGCGTGCTCCTCTGGAGTCGGTTGTTCAGGACTCAAAATCTATGGCAGAGGGCAGAGTACTTGTATTTATATATGTTACAAACCTTCACTGTGTTAAAAGATGGAAGTACAAATACATTGCAGCTGGATAAAAGTACACTGGTAAATGTCTCCTGGGATATTGTACTGCTTTGCGAGGTTACCTGTGACCACCAGTAAAGACCACTGAAGAAGTAAGCTTTCTGATAGGTATTAAATATGGGTTATTTACCCTGTTCTACACATGAGCTTTGAATTTTCCCCTGTCAACCTAGGGGTAATTTATATGCCAGAATTAAAAGGGGAGAGTAGACAAAGAGGAATGATCACTGTGGGGCTTTGAGTAATACGTTATTCTTGGTAAAAGTCTGAATACTAGGATGGCAGTATGGTATAGAAACCAGGAGAGCCAATTTACTCATCTTCGATTCCATGAATAGCGTTAAACTGCCTCTGAGTCCAAATCGCTCATGTTGACTTACACCCACATCACCTCACATCGGATTTTAAGCTTTTATTACAAGGACTGAATGACACGTTTTAATATCTGCAATAGTATAAGCAGTTATTCTCACTGGAGCGCAAAGATGTGTGGCTTCACAAGAGGGGAGTGTTAATCATTTACATGCAGACGTATGTGGTTATCTGTGGGAGTGGGTTAAAGAGACAGGTGTCAGGCCTGGTTGCTTAATAGGAATGTAAGACATAAATGATACTGAAGAGGCAGAATAAAATGCCTGACTGCCTCAGAGGTGGTTGTAAAGTTCCCTATCCCTACAGTAATTTTACCAGTGGTGATTATAGGAGATGTAATGATTTCATGCAAAAAACCAAGATAATTAAAGTGTTTGATTTGATCTGCAGGCCTGTGGTTAATTTGCAAGCCAGCTGCTGACCAGCGCTGCACCGTGCCGTCGTGAGCATCACACGCCCTTGGTTGGAGTAATGCTGTGCCAGGCATAAGTTTAGATGGTCTCGTTGCCACTACTGGTTTGGGTCTGACCTAACACCTGGGCTGGCTGCTAAATGCAAAAGAGACCGTAAGTCTAATTCTTGTGATCAAAGAATGATTCAGGATATGTCCCTGGGTGCTGCTAACATGCAAAGCAGCAAGTGTAGTGTGTTGTGTCACGCTGGAGGGTAATGGGTGAAGAATGCTCTGAGGATAAGAGCTTGCTTAGGGGTCAGATGGTCAAATGAAGGACTTCACAAGCACTTAGGGTTATATGGGCAACCAGCTTCCTGCGTATCAAAGAGAAGCAGAGGATGGTGAATATTTGCTTTCTTCTCTTGAAAAAGTGGAGAATTTAGATGTTGGCACCCAGAACACAGATAGGGTCTTGTACTTGCTCACTCGGGTGCGATCTCCTCAGGCAGTGAGAAAAACAGTGCTGCTTGAGGCATGCTTGAGCACATGGTCCTACATGGTAGGTCCTACACCTACTGTATGGTGTTATAGAAACACTGTCCATGAAAACAAAATCAGTGACAGACAGGTGGAGATAACCCAAGTGCAGAACTAAGAAAAAAACCCACCTTTTGCAATCATGTGCATCACCAAAAGATAGGATCGAGCAATATGGTTTTGACATATCTAGAAAAATTGCAATATATGGAATATACATGCACACGTGGAATCTGATATTAGGTTTGCACGTGTTTAATCTGTCTTTGGTGCAGTTTGGAGCTGTGCCATGGCCCATCTTCCTGAATGGGGTAAACCCCTATTGCTGGGCATGGTGCTGGGAGGTGAGAGCTGTGGGTCAGGCAGAGGACCCAAGTGTCCCCCGTCCCTGGATTGTGGTCCCAGTAAATAGCAACCTAAAGAAAAGCTGCTTGTCAAAAGATAAGCTGCCAAAACAGAGAACTTGCTGGGTTAGGCCTTTGGGTGGGTTTAGGCACAGTAACAGCTGATGTGACTTGTGGTCTCCAGGCTGAGAACTGGGTCAGGATACTGCCATAGCTAGAAAGAAGAGAGCTTTGGGTGCATAATCCCACATGTGCTTTTTTTTATGGTCGGCTCTGCTGGGTACTGCAGTCTTGCTTTAGGCTTTTCATTTTAGATCTGTCCACAAATTTGGAACAAAGACCCATCTTTTCCTTTTGCTGCTTGTAACCATGAAACCAAGAAGAGATATGAATGACCCAAAATGGCTATCTGAGCCTGTCCTCGAGGAAAACTGTTTTAGTTTCACCATGTTTTTCACCATTTCGTTTCCCTTCCATCTGAATGCTGACATGCATTCTGATGCTGGCAATCGTTACAAAATCAATGATTCACCAGTTTAAGAGAATAGATGGACAAAACCAAAGCACGGGAAACCGCAGGTGACCTCAGCAGGCCCCATCTCAGGTTAACTACCCAGGATGGAGCACTGTGCTGTTCCAGCTGTGCTTTCAGAGATGGGCCGATTCCTTTTCTGGGCATTTCTGTCCAGTATTTCACTGGATGGGGTTAGGCACAGCGTTGTAGTGTGTAACAGCGTGATGCTTCCCAGCGTTTGCCAGTTGGTGCTGTGTCACAAACTAGGATTGAAAATTACCGTGGCAAGGAGGTAGATGGGACTGAGGGGCAGATCTCATGATTTTTCAGAAATAGCACATCGAAGTTCCAGTGCCTCGGTCCATGGCTTGGGATACAGTGACAGCCAGATGGCAGAAAACTGTGGGTGCAAGGCTGTAGCATGAGCTCATGTTTCCTATGAAGGCTTCTGTCGGGATGGTGCTGGCTGGAAAGGACGTGGCTTGCAGTACCAAGCAATCTCACGACCTCTTCCCTGCCCCAGGATCCGATGCATTGTTACAGCTGGCCAGATGTGTCAAGCATGTGAAGCAAAAAGAAATAAAAGGACACACTAGTGGGTGGTTAATGCATGAGGAACATATGCTTTTATTTAGGAATACAAAAGTGGTGGTGGAAGAGTCTCTGAATGAAGTCGGTGTGTGGCTTCTACAGGTGGGCTGCCAAGGGACACACAGATGAGCTGATGAGCTGTTGGAGCGGTCATTGCTGAGTGTTACAGAGCACTCACTTGATGCATGTTAATTTGAAAGTGTGTCAGGAAAAAAAATTGCAGGCTTTGTAGCATGTAATTTTTCAATGTGTTAGCAACAGTGTTAAATAGCTGAGGTTAAAATCGCCGTTCTAACAGCTTAAATTGAAGTCTGCAGGACCAGTATTCTGCCATTAGCTCCCACATCCTCTCTGCTTCTTGCCTGAAACTGCCGTTGCCAGCTGCAGAAATAGAACATTTCCCATATAGAATGTGTGCTGTTTCAGTCAGCTCTACCGATAAAAAACCCAGCAGTTTCTACGCATTCACACCCCTGTGCTATGCTGGTGTGGGCCCTTCTGAGGCCACACAGTCATCTTGGTTAGGGACCTGAGCTGGCTGAAACATAGCCCAGCTCGACCCCACAGCCATTCCACAAACTCCCGAAGTTTTCAGCAGGTTCAAAGCCTGAACGAGCTCATCCAGGCACACGAGTAACTGGTGCAGCACAGTCCTTCAGTTTAATCCTTTAATTAATACCTTGACTGTCTTAACTTTGTGATTACCTCTCATCCATTAGCTAACTGTTCTTTTCTCTCCTTTATGCATTTGGTTTCGGTTTGGTTTTTTTTCATCTACAAAATTACTAATTCTGGGAAGAGGGGGGAGAAGAAATCTCTTCCTTTGCTAATCACAGAAGTGGCTTTTTTTGTTGTTGCCTGAGCTGTGCTGCCTGTTCTTTCTGCCTGTTCTTTCTCCATCTGTTTTGAGATTTTTAACGAGCGGTGCTCCGCAGTTATTTGAGTAGGTCTGTTCCCTGGTTCGACAGGGTGGCACAGATCAGATGCTTCTCTTCTGGGCAGGACACCCAATTTGGTTGACAGTTCTTCCTTTTTCTCCTGTTAAGTCAATGGTGTGCTCAACAGTGCGGGGTAACCTTTTTTCACTCCCTACTTGATTCCTTTATCACCACTGACAGTGAACAAGAAAAGATGAAAAAAGGAGCTTCTCTGAATCCTCGAGCAGATAAGCAGAATCCCCAAAATAGAAACACTGTTGAACCAACAGACTCAGCACTTTCCCCTTTCTATTCTATTCTTTTGCCTTTCTAGTCTTTGTTTTCTCCTTTCTATACTATTCTTTTCTGAAAAATACAAATGTTCTAAAATATTTCTATTTCTCCCCTCCCATCTGAAATCAAGTATGTGTCTTAATATTGACAGTCTTTGTCAAATTAGTTATTCTCCAGTTGAAGAGAAAAGGTGAGCAGAACCAAACTAGCTGCTTAGTGGGCACAGTTTGGTTCTTGAAGTGGTTGTGGATGCTAAGTAGGGATTACAGCAAATGAACGGATTTCTGGGGATCAGACTAAAGCAGCCTCTGTAAATGCTGCGTACTGTGACTGAGAAGCACTGAAGTGATGCCGTGGCAGGTTTCCTGTCGCTGCATGTATGTCATTGGAGTGTGCCCTTTCTTTTGTGCGTGTGTCTTTGGCTTTGATGAGTGCCAGGGCAGGCAGGAAAACAGAAGCTTTTACCTTTTGTAATGCTTGGGTGAATCCAAGTAAATTTGCGTATTGATGCTGATACTGTTTTTCTTCAAAGTCAACTGAAAGTGTAGCTCAAATGAGGTCAGCGACTACCCCGTGTGTGTGATAAAATAAAATACAGAGAAAAAAGAATAGTCCAAGGGGCTCAATTGATAATACTTACAGTGTTGTGCAACGTAAATAAACAACAAGCCCAGGCTAGAATTTTGCTTAGAAACTGTGACTTATCAGATGTGTCTTACTGAGCTCAGCCTCACACTCCAAACAAGAACTCTCGCAGCCTCCATTCTTCATCTGCCGTAACCTCCTAAATTGGGTTGTACTCCCCTAACATGGGGAAGGAAAGCGCATTCACCATGTCTCCTTAAATTATCCCATCACACTTTTTGCAAAAGCACCGTGCCTTACTGTTTTTCTCGGAAAATGTGGTAGATTGGTAAATCGTGGAGTAGGATCTGAAACTATTACACCGCTTTTAAAATGAAAGGATGTAAAACAGTAGTTTATGCTGAGATTTTAATTGTCTCTTATTTATCAGACACACAGACTTTGGGTTTCCAAAGCTTCATACTACGGTCATGAGGCGTAAATCCAACTTGCCTACTTTCACATGCTTCGCTGAAGTACCTGCATTAGTGACGCGACTGCTTATACTATCCTTCTAGTCAACAGAGGAAGATGGGCCGCTTCAGGATTAGGTAACTGAGATGTGAAAGACATTTTGGAGGTAGTTATAGTGCTAAATTAGTAACGTTAACTTAATGATTAAGCTTTAGTGAGCTAAATTGGTGCTTCTCTCTTTGTTTCACGTGAAAAGAAAGAGCACTGCAAATGATTTTAACTCCGAAAGGAGTTTAAAAGAATTACTGAAGTTGCAGGGAAATCCTCAAAGGAGGTGGCTACACTAGGCAGTTTGCTAACACTTTTAACAAAATGTTCTCAGTCTCTGAGTTTATAGGAAGGATTGAGAGATACTGTAATCTTCTCTTTAAAAACAAATTTGTTTTATAACCCAGGAGCAGTAGGCTGCAATAGCTATTTGTAATTGTGTGTGTGACAGCAGCTGTTGGATATAGGGTTATACAATCATGTATGCTGTATCTACTAATGAAGTTTAAAACCACCAGAGAGCTTGAAGTTTAGGTTTATGGAAGGATTCAACAGGTAGGTAAAAAGCATTTGCTTAGTGTTTCTGGGAAGCCTGGTGACAAGGGAGTTTCTTGTTTATGGGGATGATGGGGGAAGGACTGTGTGTATAAATCACTAGTCATGAGTTACCAGTGGCCTCATTAGTGCAAGGGTGTCGTATTTTGCAGAACATCACAAAAAGTACATTTTCATGAAGAATCTGAAGGAGGATACGGATGCTATTTAAAGGCTTTGATTGCACTTAGCTTCACTGCATGAAGGCCAGACAGAGCGAAGGATGAAAACGTGATTCATGCTGTGGTCAAGTAGTAGTAGGTGGTCAGGTAGGAGGTTTGGTAGGTGAAGGTAAGATGAGATCAGTGGGCACGGGACAGTGTACTCCCTGAGTCAAGTAAAGAGTTGGACACTTGGAGTGTAAGTCAAAAAGTTCTAGAACAAGCCTTCTTTATCTATATTCTGGTGGGAATGTAGGATGCACTCTAGTGTGATGATGGTGGATGGGACTGATCCTACCACAGGTGGATACGTAGGATATAAAGTGGATGGTCTGAGCTCCTCACTTAGGCGCCTTCTTGTGGTCACTACCAAGTGAGAAAAAGAGAAAGCCTTTCCAGAGATCATTTCTTGTCCACCCTCATATGGCTGTTGCACATAATTGTGATAAATTGCCTTGTGGCACGTCTCTGTCTGTGTCCACAGATTGGTTTAAAGTAGGTACAAAATGTACAGATGTAGTTGGACGAAAAGCATTCTGCTCAAAACACAGAGTAAAATTAGTGAATTTATACAGAGTTACACAGGCTTGGACTGTTGTTTGTCTGATTTAAAGACTGTAATCTCAAGAAAAATGTGTTTTGAAATATTTAAAGGGAAACAGGTATGACTGTATTCCGCATTTAAAAAAAGAAGAAGAAATTAAAAGAGAGAGTGAGTGGAAAAAATAGAAATTTGAAGAAAAAGGAGAAGGTCAATGAATCACATATTCACTTGCTTTAGAGATTTTATCTATTGTCCTTCAAAAGAGATAGAGGGAAGAGAAACAGATAACTGTATGTAATAGAGGAACTTTCTAAAATTGTGCAGTTGCCTATGGAAGGTTCCTACAGAAGACAGAAGAAAACTATTGTAATGACAGCTGTAATGATATATCTACAGAAAGCTAATGCCCCATAGCCTTCTGGTTTCAGAAGTAACCCGGTTTGCCTAGCATGGGTTTAAAATAAAAAGAAATCCTTCAGGTTTGTATAATCCAAGATAACTGAAGATAGCTGCTGTTTAGTGCTTTGTCTTCTCTCTCCTACTAGGACAATAGAGACTGACCTTAAACCTTTAGTATTCTTGCCTGGGAGCAGCAAACAGCTACTGTATGTGTAAGGCTGCTGAGAAATGGGAATAGAAATCTTGAGGGAACTTTTCATTTCTCAGAGGTCAAGGATTCATTTTTAATGCCCAGTTCAAGCATTCCTTTTGCCCATATTCCCACACTTACTAGCAAGCACCAGATCTCTACTTTTTAACAGAAAATCGTATTATTAGAATGTCTAAACTGATTATTTTAATCAGACAAGTGTTACTATAACTTCAGAAAATGAACTTTATTTGGCTTTTTTTTTGCTGTGTATGGGGAAAACCCAAGTGCCGTGACTTCATGTAGTTAGTTCAGTGTTTGTACATTCTTGAAGTACTGGCAGTCCTCCTGACAAGCCCTACAAATGTATGTTTTGTAACTTTTTTTTCCCCCAGGAGCTGACCGAATAAACATACAGTTGGTGTTCTTGTATGGGTGCTTTTCTTGGGTTTGGTTTGAGTTTTTGTTTTTTCTTTTCTTTCTTACCCCAAGATAAACCACACATCTTAAGTTCTTTGCCACACATCTTTGCCAGTTGCTCTGTGTCCAGAAGCCAAGAATGCTGTAAAGCTCCAGCAAACGGAATGAGTAGAATTTTCCTTTGATAAAGAGCTCCTTCTGCTGGTGGGAAAAAACCCACATACACCAAACCCAACAGAGAATAGAGTCTAGGTTGTGTGGTAGGTACAGGCTGATTTCGGAGGTACTACTGGTTAAGAAATGCATTATATTTAACTTTTCTATTAGCAGAAGGCTGTGTGTGTATGATAATGCTGTTGTCCTGCAGCTTTTACTGCTACCTTCCCTCTGTCACACCCAAGTAGTGTAAGAGAAATTGTTTTTTGATACCGGTTAGTCTTTGGTGAGTGTTACAGATAATAACATGCTGCCTTATATGTGTTAAAGATGTATATATTGTAGGGTTTTTGTCAATAAAATGCATTTTCTGTGTGTCACGAAATACTGCAGTGAAAACAAACTCACTGAAAGAAGTGTGTTTCTCATGTACCAAAATGGAAAGTTCATTCTGGAGCACCACCTTTGGCTAGTGAGCTGTGAGGGGGTTCTGGTTTTTGAGGTGTTTTCCTTCCAGTACTGAAGTTGTTGGGACTGCTGTACTAACATGATTTGACATTCTCAAGCAGCATTCAGCAAATTTTGATAATGGGACAGGCAGTAAAGACACATACTACAACAAAGCTATTTTTCTTCTTTGATGGCTGAAAATTTTTAACTTTAGCCAAGTTTACTTTCACTTAACTAAGCTCTTTCCATTGTTCATACTCTCTGAGGTCCCAGTTTAATAATAGAACACTGCTGTGTCCTGAGACTGTTACCTGTGATGAGGGGCTTTATTAAAATATGGGAAAATCCAAGTGGGCTGTACTCTCTTCTTCGCTCCCAGGGTGGAAGAATCTAGAGATTAATCACTTTGGGCATACAGTCTTTCAAGTAATTATGTTAGGACTGTGAATAAATGATGAGCATCATCTCCAGGGTGTCTCTACAGTCAATAAAAAGAATAAATCTTTTTGTCTAACTTTTGTATACATCCTGGTAGGAAATCCCCAAAGACTAGTGAAGTTCAACTCTTGTGCTTAATTTGTGTGGTACCAAATTTCTAGTTGACTGAATACAAAATCATTTTTCTTTGTTTTTTCTCAGGTTCTCCAGAACCTCTGTTTTCAGGCAGTGTAGCAGTACTAAGGCACAGTTCCTCCCTTTGCTCCTCACAGCTGATTCTGATGTGGGCCAGCAAAGAGCTCTTATTTTCTTCGAAGACTGACGCTGTTTTAGTTTAGTGTCTTGGCTGGGTGTTTACTTTGGGTGATTAAGTGACTGAGGGGTGACCTCATTAATGTTTACAAATATATCAAGGGGGAGTGTCACGAGGATGGAGCCAGGCTCGTCTCGGTGACAACCAATGATAGGACAAGGGGTAATGGGCTGGAACTGGAACATAAGAGGTTCCGCTTAAACTCGAGAAGAAACTTCTTCTCAGTGAGGGTAATGGAACACTGGAACAGGCTGCCCAGGGAGGTTGTGGAGTCTCCTTCTCTGGAGACATTCAAGACCCGCCTGGACACGTTCCTATGTAGCATAATCTAGGCATTCCTGCTCTGGCAGGGGGATTGGACTTGATGATCTTTCAAGGTCCCTTCCAATCCCTAACATTCTATGATTCTGTAATTCTGTGATTAAGTCTGTAATTCTTACTTATTTAGAAGTTCCTTCCTGAAGCAGTGTCCTCCTAGCTTATGAGAGACCACGGGCACTTCTGGGGAAGAGAGGAATGATGAGGTGGTACTTATGGGAGTAGTTGTCATCCTTTGAGGGCACTATTCTTTGAAGTCACACCTACATCCTTCCTATTGGGAAGGAAGGACAAACTTGGTGCTATTTATCTGAACAGCCCAAGACAATCTGGCCAATGTAGCTTTTTATATCTACTTGGAGTTGTCAGCTCTGTGGAGGACTACTTGTCCTGTTCCAAATTGTTCTGCTACAAAGCAATGCTGAGGAATTTTTATGAAGTATTATTATACCAAAATAACACTACCAAAGTAGCAGACATACAGTCACTCTTGTATGCATCCACTCCAAAAATCAGTTAGCAATTTCTTCCCACTTGTGTATCTCTTTGAGAGATTTTTTTTACAGGTTGAGCTTGTAGTACTCCTGCATAACTTAAAAATACTTAGTTCTTGCAAAAGTACTTTGAAACCAAGTATAGTGAGCAGGTCTGATTTGCTTCTAAAACTTCTAAGACATGCATTTAATTTCTCAGTACACTAATGCGCAGGGCATGTTAAGAATTCCTCACGCTTCTCAATATGAAACTATTTTCTTTTATACAGAACTGCTAAATGAAACTTTTTTTTATGGTAAAAATATTCTCCTGGATGTTTGTTTGGGTTGGTTTGTTTGTTACTAGTAAAGAAAACTGTTTTAAACCACTTACAGGCACAGTGCCCTTGCTCACATGCTGACATCTAGTGTCATTTTATTGCTGCAGTGTACCCTACATGCCACTCCAGAAGGACGTGGGTCTCCCATAGTTTCTGCTCTGTCACAATGTCTTGGAGATGCGGGGCTCGGGCTGTCACAAGGCACCTGACCATGTGTTCAGCTCAGAGCAGGAGTTGCCCCCTGGGCTTTCCAGTGCTGGCTCTTTCCAGCCACCCTTGAACGTTCACAGCTGTAACTTTGCTCTGCTTTGTCTTCTGCAGTAACACGGTGTAGATACTCAAAATACTCACCTATGTGTAATAGGTCTATTTGACCTTGTCTTCTCTGTGCTTTGTTTTTTCATCTGTAAGTTTGAATAATACCAGCTGTTCATCTTTCAGGGATATCGTGAGGATAAATTATTAGCGAAGCACTTAAGTACTTAAGGGATGAGTAATGTTGTAAAGTCTACAAGGAAATTAAACATTCCGTCTCTCTAGCAGGATCTGAATATTGTTTACTAAATGAGGTACAGGGTCATACACAAAATGCTGAGCAGAGCTGTGCATCCAAATGAGGCAGAGCTCCTACCTTAGAAAAAAAAGAATCAAGACTTCTGTGCTGAGTATGTAGGTGTACGTAAGCACATGAAAAAGAACAAAGTTAGGACAGTCTACCCTAATTGATACCTGCAACTTTTTGGCTGCCAGCTTAGAGCTTTAATACCGTTCTTATGAGGTGCTGTATTTTGTGATATTTTTGGTTGCATTACATGAACACACACACAATATCTTATAACCAGCCTTGTTAATGCTGGAGTCCGTGACCACAACATATGATGCAACCGAATCAGGGATTCAGGTAAATGTTAAAAGAAAAAAATAAGTTAGGATGTTGACTTAAGGGGATATTTTTTGTTGTCAGTTTTTAGCATCTGCCTTTTAACATGGTATAAAAATTTCCTAAAAGGTTCACCACTCAATTAAACTTTTCTATTTACTGCTGGATGCAGAAGCCATATATTTAACAAGTTTTCCACTCTGTTGCTTTACTGTATAAATAATATGTCTTCTGGAAATTTCTAATACATATCAGGTATTCATGATGAAAAAGCACATTTGTACTGCCGGTTCAGAGATAATTACTTGCCATTAGGTTCATAAGATCATAAATTTTATTCATTTCTATCATCTAACTTGTCAACTTCTTACATTTCGTCTGCGTTCTGCCTCTCACTGACAAGCAGCAAATAATTTAGTCTTCCACCAAAATGATAATGACTGGCAAATGAAAATTTCATTGAAAGAGACAGCACAACATCAGTTTCACTAAAAGAACTTTTTTATTTTTAATTTTTTCCAGTGATAATTCAAGTGCTGTCACTGAAATTTATTTTAGTGACTTCTGTTAAGCTGCTCTTATTTAGAAGCTTCCTTGTTATTTAAGAGGTAAGGAATATGCAGTGGTTATTTTTTCAAAGTGCATTTTTTACACACAATCTTGCAGTCACTTCTGTAAATTGTTTGAGAAAATAGACTTTACCACCATAACAAAGTTTCTTCTCTCAGTTACATCACTTATGTGGCACAAAAATGCATACAAATCCGATGGAGTATGCAAATATCTAGCATCTCATTAGGGCAAAGTCATCTATTTCCTTGTCAATTTAGGTTTGAGATGCCCTCCAGGAGTAACACTGATGGTTTCAGTGATGTGTTTGCTGTAACTTAATCAAGGCCTCCCACAAAACTCTACTGCCTTGTTCATAGCGAGATCTGTGGTGTGCTGGTGCGCAGATGAATAGAAAATATCTTGAGATGTTGGAAAAAGCTGCCGGTTTGGTTATTATTTGGGAAAAACTTTTCTGTTACCTGGTATTTGCCCACCTCTGTCCATTCAGAGAAACTGCCCATTTCTTCCTGAAGTAATTGGAAGGACTTTTTTTTCCCACTCAGCTTTTGTATTCTTTATGTGGCGCTCTTTCTTACCTCAGTGATTGACTACTACTTTAGAGTACCGTAAGTAAGCTGGGAGAAAATACGCATTGACAAAACTTACAGTCCTAATAGTGATTTGTGGTAGTAATAGTATTAGAAAAATACACTTCAGATCTTGAAAAGAGTAATACAGAACAATGCTTAACATATGTAATTTGAAATCAGAACAGGTGAAAGTAATTTTTGGCCATACCTGTCATATTTGTGTATTAATCTGGCCCTAGAGACAATCAGGTGCAATTCAGGAGAAAAAAGAACTAGCACTAGAGAAGCAGTTTTATAGTAAATTAATCTCTGGCAAAGGTTGCTTAACAGAGGAGCCTCACCTTTCCATCAAAGAAAAAAAAAACAAAACACAAGTTAAAACCAGAAAGTAACATCACCATTTCTGCCATTTGGTGGTAAAATTGTAGAAGAATATCATCCAGTTGGTCCCACAACATCTTCCAGCATCTGAGTGCTGGTAAGATTAAGGAAAGAAAGAATGTCCTTTCCACGTGTATGTTAGATATTGGTATTGTAGACTTGCCTTTATGCTAGCAGGAGAATATGCACATCTTCATGTTGAGATGAAATGGTTTGTGAAATGTTCATGCTATGCATCGAGTACTGTAGTAAACATACAGTTGGAGGCTATTAATGTATATTATTGACTTCAATTAGAGTTTACTGTGTATCTAGTAAATGGGAAAGTGTGGAGTTGCATGCGTAATGCAAAACTAACGTAAATGCTTGGAGAAGCAAAATGACATCTGATTCCCTAAACTATTCTACTTTGCAGGTCAATGTGACTGCAAAGATTTTGTTAATACAGTGTTAACTCTGATATGAACTCACAAAAGTGGACAAAAGAAGTAGACATCCTGTGTCCTGGGGATAGATACTTCTGTACTCTTGTGCCTCTTTTGCATTCCAATTAACCACTGCTTCTGTAGATATTCATGCTGGTATTTTCAATATTTTGTTCGACAGCAATGCTAGGTGCCAAGCCAAGATAGAAGCTATAATACAAGGCTGAAGAAATTTCTTTCTTTTTGTTTGTTTTTTTTTTTAATTGTTTTGGAAATCGTAAGGTCAGAGAATTTCAGATCACTGAACACCAGGGGCTGAGAAAGAAAAAGCTGGTTTAGGTTGTTTGCAGAGAATGCATGCAAATCTAGCCAAAATATAATCTAAGACATTTGCTTACAGTTTTGTTGTTAACAGCCAGCTTTCATAGTAGGATGATGTATTTCATTTAGTTGTTTGCAATTTTCTTTTTCTGTGTGTAAATTTGAAAATCTTCCTTTGAAAAAAAAAATCTTTTAGGAAGAAGGATTTCAAAATAATGAAAATACTCAATTAAAAGCAAAATAATTAAATACAACCATGAACTGGCAGCTCAATTTCTGTACTTCCAGTTTACTGAAGTCCTAGCTTTTCCTTAGTGCCTGAGCATCTGGCAAGTCCAGCTATGGCTCCAGAGCTGTTAGGATCACCGCTGGAAAGTCATCCTCCTGTATTCTTGTTCTTGGCAAGGAGCTGAAAGGCCCCAGGATCTTGAATACCAAGGCAAAGTTGCACTGCCAGTAAGTCTGGGGTTTTCAGCATCTCATCAAAGGATTTGGCAGGAAAGCAGTTGAGTTTCTACCTTCCAGTTTCCACTAAGAAGTTTGTTTGAGGTACTTCCATTTCAGCAAATCTGTTTTTCCAAGGGGAAAAAAAAAGCTAGCCAACAAAAGAGGTTTCTGAAGAGTTCTCATGCGAGATTGATTTATTAATTTATTTGTTTACTAATCCCAGGGTACTTTTGTTACTTTCCTACTTAGCCTTCTTGAGACCACACTGAAGCTGCAGCTTAGATGAGATTTTCTCAGTTTATTAAGCAGAGCTAGCCAAAGGGACTGATGCTGTACTGCCCTTGACTCCCAGTTCAGAGGGGCAGCTTACCATCAGATACGTAAGTTGTTGTGTTGTTACATCTGTGCATTAACCATTCTGTAGATGCATTTAGTTCAAGGAATTGTTCATACGCCACTTTACAGAGGCAATTGGTTTGTAAATTATTGGGGAGCTGTTCACTCATATTCCCATAAAGATTTGCAATAACGTGCTGGAAATAACCCCTCTGCTTTGCAAAGCGTCTTCCAGACTGGTGGAAACATCTAATAGCTGGTAGGATTGCTGCGTAAGTAGAGGAGAGGTGGAAGGGGTCTGAGAAATAAGAGAGAAAAGGTACCATAAAGAACTAAACCCACAGTGTCATCCAAACCCTCACAACTTAATATTCAGACATCACTTTTCTCAGCCCATGAGCCTTGGCTCCGCAGAGTCGTGTCCAGGGTTTCAGCGATAGTCTCATTTTCCTTCCTCTGCACTGAGGCAACAGGGGTACGTCGAGCCATTTGTACCATCTGCTACACGAGTGGCAGAAAAAGTAAGGGGGATGGATACTTGAGGGCATTAGTAGTAAATTATTTAAATAAGACATGGCAGGCTTGGTGTTGAGAAGCTGCATAATCTTGGCAGCCTGGCTTTTCGGCAGGCAGGCAGTAAAGCGAAGCGTGGCTGACCGCTCTTGCTGGAACATTAGGATACTGGGTAGGCCAAGTCTGTTTGTGTACTCATGCTCCTGAAAATGAAATGGTGAAATAAAAGAGTCATCCAAGTGCATTTAGTGAGATGCTTAATCTGCAGCATGTTTTATAAGAAAAAGTCTTTGTACAAATATGCCCAAAAAGAGGCTTGAGGATTTTCTAAGTATGCTGCTTAAAAGTTTGCCAGCAAGGATTTTTTTCAGCTTGTCCATGACTAATTACCTCACTTCTGAGAACTTCTCAAACTGTATCTCTGTATTTCTTCTTGTGTTTTTTTTTGAATTTTAGTTTTTACTTTTCATAAATAGACTTAGCAGGGAGGCACAAAGTCTGGGGTGAGTCTGTTTGCCTGGAAAAGGCAAGAGTTGATTTCCCATGTGGCCTTCCTGGCTGGGAACTGCAATTTTAGGTATATTGCTCAGTGATTTTTATTATATTTTTTATTATTTTTATTATTTTTTAATTTTTTTTTAAGTCTCTGCATTTGCTTCTGCTCACCACTTTGCAAAATTTGCAGTTCATTATGCTCCCACTGCTTGTCTGGAAAGGAGCAGAGACAGGACGCAAGAAACAGGTCCCTTGTGTTTGGAGAAAAGTGTGGGGATTAAGGGAAGCTTCTGAAAACCTGTGGTGTTACAGCTCTACGCCATCTTTTTCTTGGTGTACAGTAAGAAGGATCACCCCAAACAGTTTTAGGTCCCAGAAAAAAAGTGAAACTGAGGAAAAAAATGAGGGACAGTAAGGGATCTGATTTATAGAAGTGATAGCAGTGACACAAGGCATCTGCCTCCTTGCCCAAGAATCCAGCTGTGATTGATGCAAACCCACTTGTTGGTCACCAGTTGGTGTGGCTGTCACTTACCCTTGAGCACAAATTACCTCTGCCTGGCCAGTAAGGAGCACACATTTCTTGTTTCGCTGTAGCCATGCAACTTTGACTTTAATGAAGGCTAGAAGCAAATATGGATCCGGGTATATATGTATGTGCATAGAAACAAGGGCTGAGGTCCTCTTATTTGCCTGTAGAAACTGGAATTTAAGGAAACTTCCCCGTGTGATACGTTTTGTGACAAAACCCAAGATTTTCCTGCGATGTTTTTACAAGGTCTGTGCATTTAGGTATGTGCAGCAATTTTCCTGCTTGCTTCCTTGCACTTGACTTCTGCTTTCGCGCTCCTAAAAGTGAAGGAAAAGAATTTGAGTGCAAATTCTCTCACAGCCCAGGACATGGGCTTGTTTGCTTGGGTTTGTGGTGTATTTTCTTTTTGCTTTGTTGTGGTCTCCTGTGTAGAAAGCCATTTGTGCTTGAAGGAACAGAAAATGACAAATGCTGGTGAACCTGATGGGCTCTCAAAGCTCTGAAATGCCGGGAAGTGGGAGGTTTGTACCAAGCACTGACACACTGGCCTCAGTGTGTCATTTAAGTGTTTTAAGTACTCTTTAGCTCATGTCGGTACAAAAATATTGAAGTGTTCATGTACAAATTTCTGGGAACGATGCTACAAAGATTAAAATAATGGATAGTGTTTTATTTGTCATCAGTGTACTCAGAGGAGATTTGCTGAAAGAACCAGCATAAGCAACAGAGCTACAACAAAGTTTCCCAAATCATTAGTTTTGAATAAATGGTATTTGATCATGTTGAACTTTTGCATGAACTTATGAAAAGAAAATGAATCTTTTGCAGTTATGGAAAACATATAACTTAATTTACCCTACTAATGAGAAGAACAAATGCTTCTTTTGGAACAACAGAAAAAATAATCATATTCATTTTCTTGCATAATCTAAAAATACTACCTGATTACTTCTATGACTTTTCTGTGATTTTATTCTGTTATAGGATTTCATGTACATAGTACATAGTCAATGAACAGACGGTTTTTCATGTCATACCAATTGCCTGTTCATGACTAGTGCATTCTAGTGCAAAGGTCCAAGAGTTATGTTCTTCTTTTAAGGCCTACATTTTTAGTTTCATGTGTAGTATCTGTATGCTAACGAGCTAGGAACAGTTACAGAATCAAGTCCGCTTGGTGACAATAGGACAAGAGGGACTGCCGCTTAAGGGCTTGTGTCTTTTAAAATTAAGATCTTCCTTTTTCCTTGGAAGAACCTTGCTGGATGAAGAAGGTCTCCAAAGTATAGTTCTCCCATGCTGTCTGGTCACCTTAGCTGAAGCAGCACAAGCACATGTCTATGTGTAATTTACCTTCCGTTTCTGAAATGTGTCTGGTTAAAGGAGGGTTGCATTGTTAATAGACAACAGTGTGAAATTCTGAGTGGGACTAAAGAAAATTGACAAGCACAAATACGAGCTGGGTGATGAGTAGATTGAGAGCAGCCCTGCAGAGAACAACTTAAGGATGTTGGTGGATGAAAAGCTGGACATAAGCTGCCAATGTGTGCTCTCAGCCCGGAAAGCCAGTCACATCAAAAGAAGCATGGCCAGTGGATCGAGGGAGGTGATTCTGCCCCTTTAACTGTGCTCTCATGAGACCCCACCTGCAGTGCTGTGTTCACCTCTGGGGTCCTCAGCACAAGAAGGACATGGACCTGTTGAAGTGGGTCTAGAGGAGGGCCAAGAAAATGATCAGGGGGCTGGAACCTATGAGGACAGGCTGAGAGAGATGGGATTATTTGGCCTGGAGAAGAGAAGGCTCCAGGGAGACCTTATGGTGGCCTTCTAGTACTTAAAGAGGGCCTACAGGAAAGATGGGGAGGGACTCTTTGTCAAGGAGTGTAGTGATAGGATAAGGGGCAATGGTTTCAAACTGAAACAGGGTAGATTTAGAATAGATATTGGGAAGAAATTCTTCACTGTAAGGGTGGTGAGACACTGGAACAGGTTGCCCAGGGAAGTTGCGGACGCCCTGTCTGTGGAAGTGTTCAAGACTGGGTTGGGTGGGGCTTTGAGCAGCCTGGTCTCATGGAAGGAGTCCCTACCCATGGCCATGGGGTTGGAACTACATTTTAAGGTCTTTTCCAACCCAAACCATTCTATGATTCAATGACGCTTACTCCAGCTCTAGGTTTTGTAACCCTGGTATCTAAAGCCAGAAAGTGGTAGAATATGAAGGAGTGGTTATCAGTGAGTATATTACTTGGCATTTTTTGAATAGATAAGGATATGATTGGCCAGTTCAGTAAAACTAATGTGACAAGATTTAGTTCTCTTTTGCTACTGCTGACTCACGTTAAAGCAGATTGATAACCAGTCTCCCCCATTAGACCAATTCTGTGGGCAGTGCCCACATGTTATGGTTGGCTAATACAGCACAAATAGTTTCTTGTGTAGATTTTAGTAGTGCTAGACTGACCTATATGACTTTAGGTACTTTGCCACTGGCAGTGGAAGCTGTTCAGTTCCGTGGCTGCACACTGATATGTTGGCACAGGAGTATTTGAGTTACTTTTCAGTGGCCTTGGAATAACATTGAATGTTAGGTTCATTTCTAGCATAGTCATAAACATCCATGAAAATTTTATATGAAAGCTTAAGTTTGGAAGATTGTACTTAGTTAAAAAAAAAGCCAAACACAAAAAATATGACCCCCCCGAAAAAAATAATGCTGAATGTTTAACAAGACATAAAGGAGCGTGCATTTGGGTTATACATTAGAAGAAAATTATTAACCTGGGATGTCAATTTGTCTTTGCAATATAAATCTTTTGTGTCTAAAGATACATTAAAATTAATTCTTAAGTAATTTCTTCCTAAAGTGCTTTTGGCATATGTCATAATTAATTATGGTAATTTCTGGCCAGTGTGGCGGGATGGAGCCAAGTCTACACTAACCTAACTTCAGCTATTTTAATCTTTTAAACTTAGAACTGCAAGGGGTGGGGGACTTTTCTGACTTATTTTACTAAAGTTCCCCTGAATCTTTGTTTAGAGAAGACAGTTGATGTAAAAGATCTTTTGAATTTTGTTACTGCTTTAAAAAAAGTTCTATCTTCTTGCCTTGCCCCACAGTTTCTTCTTTTCCCACCTACTTTCCTGAATGAGGACATAGCTTTACTTTTTATCTGTTGCCAGAGGCTCTACTTCCTAGTAGACCCCTGAGCTGGAATTAGTGGCTCAGTAGCCTTAATGTAGGCATTGAATGAGTCTTTTCCAAATTCGACACTTGGAAATATGAAATGTTATTTCTGCAGTGAGCATGCTTTGCATGCTCCTTCCCGCACAAGAAACTCCTTCAGCAGTTTTGACATCATTGTGGAGATATATCAGGGCAGATAGACACACATTACCCGAGCAAATTTAGGACAAGCCCTTGATTTCTGCTAGGCAGCCTCAGGACATGCCACCAACTGTATTTTCCAAAGTGACTCCCAAGCTGAGCCTGTGAAGAGGTAGCGGTGTTGACACCCTCATCCCATGTGCTCCCTCACTGCTACCTACATCATCTTTGATCACTGTTGGCCACAAGAAAATCAAGAAAAAAGCCCCCACGTGACAAGTATGTAGAGGCTATTAGTTAGATGATATATTGATATCTGATGAGAGTTTTGCACAAACCTGTCTATTTCTTAATCGAATGTAGAAAATTCATTTTGTGTATGATGGTAGCATACAGTTGATTTTTAAGAACAACATAATTTTTCCCCTTGCTTCCTCCTTCTAGTACATTTTCCCATTGGCCTTCACTTCATATATTTTCTCCACGCATTTTTGATCTTTGATTATTAAGGGTCGATGATAGCTTTTATTAGCTCACTTGACAGATTAAAAAAAAATGTGGATGAGCTTCTGAAAATCATCTCTTACCAAGCTGTTCTCAGATTATTGAGTTACTTTTCTCACCTGTGTTGCTTTTATGCTGGATCAGCAGACAAGTCTATTGCCAGAGTGGTTTGTTCTCTGCAAACGTTTTAGGATGCTTTGCTATTCTGGGATTCTCTGGAACATAGTGCAAATTTCTCAGTGATCCTTAGCAAACCAGAAGTGAACATCCAGTTTTTCAGTAATTTTGCTAGGACTGGAATAATGAGGAAGAGAGATGTTTGTACTGATGTCAGCGTTTGTGACAGTTTAATTTGGAAACCAAGCAATGGATAATTTTGTTAGAGAATTTGCATTATTTTGTGTGACTTTAATAAAGGAGAATTATGATTGCTTCACTTTTAAAAATCAGGAGAGACACTGTAGCTCGAAAGTGTGCTGCTTCAGATTTGTAGATGCAAAATTTTGTAATCATATTGTAACAGAATACCTATGGTTTTAGATAAATTTTGTCTTGTGACAAATAACGCCACAAGGTGAAATGAGCCCTATGCATTGTTATACTCTTTTAATCAGGACCAACAGCTTATAGAATCATAGAACCATAATACAGATGCTTTGGATATGTAAAGGGAAAATAACCTGAAAAGGAAAGGAGCTCTGTGAATCAGACTGTGCGGTGATGACTTTATTTATAGCCTAGTTCATTTATGATTATAAGTAAACTTGACTTCCACACACAGCAAAGTGTGAAGTATCCAAATTAATCACAGACGTAAGTGCTGGGGGAAATAGATTTTGAGAGGATCAAAGATATGAAATGAGAAACAGAAAAGAATGAGGAACAGGCCATTTGTGGATTGACAGGCTAAAGGGTTGCTTAGCCCTTAGAAACAAGGCTTAAAGGAAGAGCTACTGATTTTTTTCTTAACTGAAATCCCATTTATACTTAAAAGAATTAAAGCATAGACATGCTAAACAGATAAAATCTTTTATATTCCTCTTCCATGTGGCCTCTGAATTTGTCTGGCCAGTTGTAAAATGCTAGTGCTGTAGTTTTTCCACCATAAAATGTGTGACAGCGTGATGTGCCAGTTCATGGATCCAGTCCCATCATGTGGATTCCACAAGTTCAACAGAGCTCTAAGCAGCAGACATCAAACTCAAACTAAGCCTGTGAAATACTCTTCAAGTTTTAGGTGGGACCAGTCATAGAATCATAGAATGTTAAGGGTTGGAAGGGACCTCTAGAGGTCATCTAGTCCAACCCCCCTGGAAAGCAAGATCACCTACAGTAGGTCACACAGGAACTTGTCCAGGCAGGTTTTGAATGTCTCCAGAGAAGGAGACTCCACAACTTCCCTGGGCAGCCTGTGCCAGTGCCCCGTCACCCTCACAGCGTTCTATTACTGGGCAGCACTGGGAAGAGACCGGCGCCTTACTCTTGACCCCCGCTCCTCAGATATTTGTATAGGTTAATGAGGTCCCTTCTCAGCCTTCTCTTTTCAAGACTAAACAGCCCCAGTTCTCTCAGTCTCTCTTCACAGGAGAGATGTTCAAGTCCCTTGATCATCCTCATAGCTCTATGTTGGACTTTCTCCAGTAGGTCCCTGTCTCTCTTGAATTGGGGAGCCCAAAACTGGACACAGGTGTGGTTTCACCAGGGCAGAGCAGAGGGGGAGGAGAACCTCCCTAGACCTGCTGGACACACTTCTCTGGTCCAGTCAGTTTGTATAAAAAACATGCAGATTTTGGACAGTGGGACAGAAAGAAACTATGACCATGGGTGTGCTTCCTGCAAAACAGCTGAATAATGAAGACCCTCTTAACCTCCTTAAACCCCTCCAGGGACGGTGACTCCACCTCTTCCCTGGGCAGTGCATCCCAATGCCTGAGCACCCTCTCCGTGAGGAAGGGCTTCCTGAGATCCAACCTAAACCTGCCCTGACACAGTTTCAGGCCGTGCCCTCTCATCCTGTCACTGGTTGCCCGGGAGAAGAGCCCGACCCCCACCTGACTACAACCCCCCTTCAGGCAGTTGTAGAGAGTGATAAGGTCCCCCCTGAGTCTCCTCTCCTCCAGGCTAAACACCCCCAGCTCCCTCAGCCTCTCCTCACAGGACTTTCCCTCTGATCCCTTCCCCAGCCACCAATCATGACAAACTTATTGAAAATAAGGTGGTTCCCAATGTCTTTCAAAATAAGTCTGCTTTTCTGGAGGCCATAAGCTTAAATCTGGAAGAGTAATTTCAGACACCACTGTTGAAAACATTGGCTGCTTTAACTTCGGTTTTGCACAGAACAAACACAAGAAAAATTGCAAGCAGAAAACATGTTTTATGTAAATACCAACACATCTCAGTAGGGCCAGCACAACACAGGAAAAAATAACTTTTTGGTATATCTCCAGATTTACATTTGCATTTTGAATCAATCTGTACACGCTAGAAACAAAGTAAAATTAGAAGATTAGAAGTGAAAAGCAGGGTTTGAGGGGTTTAGTTTGGATAACAATCTGTAGATAGAATTCTTTCAAAGTGCAGTCAACTCCTGTTACACTGTCAACGTGATACTTGGCTATACACAAACACAGACTGCTGCAATGACAATTTCATACCCTATTGTACAACTCCAATCAGCCCCGGTGTTTCAAAACAAGACAATTTGTCTTGCTGTAAATACAAAAAGAATTATACAAATGTATCTTTCTGCTTTATTATCCTAGAAACCTCATAGATCATATGAAATGTTTGGTGTGTGGCAGTCCAAGGAGAAAAACAGAAAAAGAAATGGTATTTAATTTGGCTTCTTGCTATGTTTACCTCTATCTGATGTGGGATTAACTTGTCATTTATGCGGCTTTAACAATGTTCTCATTCCTTTTGAAGTTTGTGAAATGCAGGTTAGATGAATTGCACTATATTTCCCAAGTTTTCTCAGTGTTAGAAGTCATTAAAAGGGGTGCGGTAACTACTCGGGAGAGGAAATGAAAGAAAAATATCGTGCATCTCAGAGAACTAAAGCTCTCTTTGCTGAATGTGACAAGGAGAATATCACAAAAACATGTTTAAAAATCACGTTGACTTCTGAATGCTTATGTTTTCTGGGCTTTTTTTTTTTTCTTTTTCTGTTGGCAGTCCAAGAAGTTTGGTCAAGAGGATACCGGAAGTTTTTTTGAAAGGCGTAACAAAGAGTTATGCCGCTGGCTATCCGCAGCTCAGCCTCTACCCACAGAGCAGGTGCCAGTTCATAGCAAAGGAGTCTTGGGAGGGAGCTTGAAGGTTGAGATGGAAGTACCATTGCAGAAGTGTTCGGGTATTTCTTGATTGAGCGCAGAGCAGTGGCTGCCCACGGATGTGTGTGGGATGTCTCTGCCCATGGCAGGGGGGTTGGAACTAGATGATCTTTAAGGTCCCTTCCAACCCTGACAGTTCTATGATTCTATGACATGTGCCTGTTGGCCACAGAAACAAAAAGCCCACCCCAAAGCAAAGCTAGGTGATCAGTAATCACAGTGGAACAGATCTGGTTTTTCTCAGCTGAAATATTTATGTCATTGCTAGACCACTCTCCATCATCTTTGCCAAGTCTTGGGAGACGGGAGAGGTGCCTGAGGACTGGAGGGAAGCAAATGTCACTCCAGTCTTCAAAAAGGGCAAGAAGGAGGACCCGGGTAACTATAGACCGGTCAGCCTCACCTCCATCCCTGGGAAAGTGATGGAACAACTTATCCTTGGTGCCATCTCAAGGCATATCGGGGATAAGAGGGTCATTAGAGACAGTCAACATGGCTTCACCAAAGGGAAGTCGTGCTTGACTAACCTCATAGCCTTTTATGAGGATATAACAAGGTGGATAGATGATGGCCGAGCGGTGGATGTGGTCTACCTTGACTTCAGTAAAGCATTTGACACAGTCTCCCACAGCATCCTTGCTGCTAAACTGAGGAAGTGTGGTATAGACTCTCGGGTAGTGAGGTGGACTGTGAACTGGCTAAGGGGAAGAAGCCAAAGAGTTGTGGTCAATGGGGTGGAGTCTGGTTGGAGACCTGTATCCAGTGGAGTCCCTCAAGGGTCGGTACTGGGACCAGTATTATTCAATATATTCATCGATGACTTGGATGAGGGACTAGAGAGTACTATCAGCAAGTTTGCTGATGACACCAAGCTGGGAGGAGTGGCTGACACACCAGAAGGCTGTGCTGCCATTCAGCGAGACCTGGACAGGCTGGAGGGTTGGGCGGGGAAAAATTTAATGAAATACAACAAGGGTAAATGTAGAGTCTTGCATCTGGGTAGGAACAACCCCAGGTTCCAGTATAAGTTGGGGAATGACTTCTTAGAGAGCAGTGTAGGGGAAAGGGACCTGGGAGTCTTGATGGACAGCAGGATGACCATGATCCAGCACTGTGCCCTTGTGGCCAGGAAGGCCAATGGCATCCTGGGGTGTATTAGAAGGGGGGTGGTGAGTAGGTCAAGAGAGGTTCTCCTTCCCCTCTACTCTGCCCTGGTGAGACCCCATCTGGAATACTGTGTCCAGTTCTGGGCCCCTCAGTTCAAGAAAGACAGGGAAGTGCTGGAGAGAGTCCAGCACAGGGCAACTAGGATGATGAAGGGAGTGGAGCATCTCCCTTATGAGAAAAGACTGAAGGAGCTGGGGCTCTTTAGTTTGGAGACGAGGAGGCTGAGGGGTGACCTCATTAATGTTTACAAATATATCAAGGGTGAGTGTCACGAGGATGGAGCCGGGCTCTTCTCGGTGACAACCACTGATAGGACAAGGGGTAATGGGCTGAAACTGGAACATAAGAGGTTCCGCTTAAACTCGAGAAGAAACTTCTTCTCAGTGAGGGTGACGGAGCCCTGGAACAAGCTGCCCAGAGAGGCTGTGGAGTCTCCTTCTCTGGAGACATTCAAGACCTGCCTGGACACGTTCCTGTGTAGCATAATCTAGGCATTCCTGCTCTGGCAGGGGGATTGGACTTGATGATCTTTCGAGGTTCCTTCCAATCCCTAACATTCTATGATTCTATGATTCTATGAAAAGTGTGGCTCAATCCTGCACAGGACACCTGTATACTATGTCATTGGCTTTTACTTATACCAAGAAGATTCTGTTTTCACAAAACAACTATTTTTTAAAAGTGTATTATTCTGCAAAAATCCTGCTTGCACCCTCCTATTATTTGCAAGTTGCACATATTTCAATAACATTTGTAATATCCACATGACTGTAATTCTTTTTAGTACTACAGAATTGCTGTATTTTAACTATTCATTTTCCTATCAGGCTTCAGAAGATACATCTGCATGAGTAGCAACCTTTATGTGTCATCAACAGCAAAACAGAGATTCTTGTCTACCCTGATAGCTTTTTGTATCAGTCCTGCCTGAGGGTTAGAGGATCTCTAAGGTCCCTTCCAACCTTGGCCATTCTGTGAACCTATGATCTATGGATACTTCTCTGTTAACAGGTTAAGCAATAACTAGGTGGTAATTCTACTAAACTTACATGGTTCAGAAAATGTGTTTCCTCCGTCTTTTGAAACATTCTTACACAAAAGCAGAAGGATGGACAACTTAAGAATAAATAGCCTTATGACCTGTAACAAATGTAGGATTCTCTTGTGTTGTGGGCAGGGTGTGTCAAAGCTTTTACTCCCTTAAGTTTAGCTGGTTGTCATTTGCTTATGAGCTGCATTACTGGAATCCGAATGAGCTTCTGGCTGTGTTTTATGTTACGTGAATAAATTAAGAACTGCGAAGTGTTACTTTGTGTTGGTTTATAGTGCTGTGAAGAATTACTGCCACTGCTTGACTTAATCACAAGCAGTAATCAAAAGACAAAGCTGTGCAACATTAAGACACTGATTTCAATCAACAACAGTTAAAGAAAAGAAAAAAGTCATCAAATTAAAGCTCTGAAAATGAGCTCCGGTCCTGCTTGTGTGTTTATATATTATATACATACACATACATGGTAATACGTAGTCTAACCGATGAAAAGTTGTGCAGTCCATGCATACCTTTAAGCTTCCTCAGCATTGAGATATTGATTTGGGGGCAGGGGGAAATTCCTGTTACTGTAGGACTGTCAGTTATAAGCAGAACTGTAAAATAGCTTAAGAGATCTTAAAAGACTTCAGGTTACAGCAGTGACTTTGCTTAGTCTTTTGCCTGCCATCCAAGAAGGCAGTTTCTGCATTTTAACTGACAGATGAGAACAACTAAATAACCTTTCACAAATGGAAAGAATTGCTCTTAAAACTTTACCCTTGAAAACTTGGAAAGGTTTACAGTTGCAGAATATCGAAATAAGTAGGGCATTATTGTAATATCTTCCTACAGCTGGGTGAATTTGTGAAAAACACTTTGGCCGTAGGCCTGCCTTATTTTTCTAATGCTGTCATGTCCATCAAGTGTGTGAGCTACTGCAAAAGAAGGAAACTTCTAAAACAGAGTCAGGAAAAGAGAGGAAAGTAAATGTATAGAAGTGTTCTGAGCCCTACAAATCAACAATAGATAAAATTATATCTGTGCCGTTTGGTTCTTTTGTAAATTTGCCAATGTCTTTCTATTACTCTTATTTGTTACATGGCATTTCTAATATAAGGAAATACTACAATTTGGGAGGTCTTGCAGAAGCATTTACATATGCTAGGTCTAATTTTTCTTTTGCTTAATGCCCAGGCAAAATTGCATAGCTGTAAGCAAACCCAAAATGTAATTGTGCTAGTGTGTTTGTTTTTTATTTATTTATTTATATTTATAATACCTCACAGGGACAGTCATGATACAGTGCCTCATTGTAAGAAGCCCTGGATTATTGCAGAACTATCTCTGCCCCTAAGAATTTGTGGTCTAAATTTTAGATTAGAGAAGAAGCAATTTCAGAACAACACAAAGAACAATACAGCATCACTACAGTTACTCTTACAATACGGTATGTCAGTCAGCACTCCAAACGGTAATATGATAAACAACGACCTTTGCACAAGAGCAGAGTACCATCTGCCTAGCTTTCTAGATTTTTGAGGTTGGGGGCCGGGGAAAACCATGGGAGTTGATTTGAAGAGCAGTTCTGCATTAAATTGAAAGCATATGCAGGGCTTAGTGATCTCCTGAATAAACAAATCATTAAAAAAAAAAAAAAGTTAGAGTTAAGTCTGATGTACAAGTTGTAGGGCCAAGATGCGTATTGTGATGGTGATCAGAAGAAACAAGAAAGGATGAGGCATGTCATGCTTGCTTAGTCATGCTGAACCTGCATTGGCAGATGTAGGGTAGATGGGGATGCAGACTGGGGGGTTGTTTTGTGGCTTAACTTTAGCCAGTTAGAGCTGACCGAGTTAGTTGTTGATGTTCATGCTATAGACAATGCGGAGAAGCAGACACTTGGGGGCACAACTCATCTGTCCTCTTTGAAAAGCTGCCCTTGGGAGAAGTGAGCTGTGCCCTAAGAGGACCTATTTCTCTGTTGAAGAGAAGGCAAAAAATGACCAGCTGAGTTGCACTGTGACCAGTTGGCTGCACTGTAGACATCTACAGGTGATGATGAGATGAATCTCAGCTGGTGGGACAGGTGGTAAATAGAGACTTCACAGGAGAAGGAGAGATGGGGATCATGGCAGAGCCAGGGTGACTCATTTTTCGTCATGGAAAGTTGGACTGAATGGAAGAGAAAGGCCAAAATAGGTCAAAGAAATTGGCAAGATTCTGTGTGGAGAGAGCAGAAGAGATAGGAGATGCATTGGGATTTTGAGCACAAATCCTGGACACTGAAAAACTCTCTGGGACTGTCACTGAAGTTAAAATGAAGGTATTAAATGGAGGAGTATGGCTGAGCTAAGGGAAGAGTGGATGAATCAGTGATGGTGAATGTCACTAGGGACTCTTAACAATTGTGCTAAAGGTGCCTGGTAGAGTAAAAGTAGGCACAGGGGAAGCAAATACTGGAATGATTGAGGCACAGGGACTGGAAGCATGGGCTATGTAAGGGGAACAGGAGAGGAAAGATGAACAGTTTCAGCAGCTTTGTCATTGAAGAGGCCTGAGAAACACTTGAATTCTGCTCAGAAGTCATCAGACCTGAGCCAATATAAATCACATGCAAGTTAGATGCCAGGATGTAAATAGGGAAGAGTGAGGAAGAGCACAGGCGGTGCCTGGAGAGGAGGAGTGGAGCAACAGAGGTTTCTAAGAGAGAAGCGGCGCATGTGGTGAAGATGAATGGGGCTTTTGAGAACGGAGGAGATACACCATGGCTGCAGGTCAACCGAGGATCTCATGGTGATGGCAACAAGGAACTACAACAGGTAAGGCAGGCAGAGGTTGAAGTCATTGGGAAGAATGTGGAGCAGCTTATTAATGCTTCGGGTAGATAAAACATTGCTAAATTTTTACTGTGGTTTCTGCTCTGTAGTCATTAGTGATTACAGTCTAGATTGGAACAAGTTTCCAAGACTTATATAACTAATAATAACTCTTACACAGCTTTTTGGTTTGGAAGAACTTTAGGAACAGCACAGATGAACCTCATTTTCTTCCTACATCAAGATGAAATTAAAAAAACATTTTTCTGTAACTTCCTTCCTTTATTTTTGGTTACAATAACTGAAGCCAGTCAGGAATGCTTACTTGTTCTGTTTCTCTCAGCTTTAGGAAGTGTTTCTTGATTGAGGTATTCTGCAGATATATACATAAGATGAGAGAAATCATACATATTGAATTTACATTTTTTTGTCCCAGCATATCAAGTTTTCCTTAGCTTTTCTTACAACTTTTCTATGTATGATTTCAATATTTTTGTTCTATTATTGGTAGTAGGTCTTTTCCTATGCAGAAGCTCTCCAATAATCTTAACATCTACCAACTTCTGAAATCAAGCCTTTGATTTTTAGTGAGAGAGGCCTGGAAGGGAGATTACATCCAGAACGAAAGCAAGGAAGATTGACAAGTACTTATTTCATAATTAAAGTATTTCAAAATATAGCATTCACTACTGGGATTAGAACTGAATCTTTTTAAATAAGTTAGGCAAACATGTCTGGTAGCAAAAAAAGCTTAAAGTTGGGCAGAGAGGTTTTCCTTCTGGAAGCCTTCAGGGACACTTGCCTCTCTCCCATTGCTTTGAGGAGTACTTTTCTAGGCACCTAAAATGAAGTTTGCAAGTTTGGCTGTATGGATCCTGAGAGGGCTTTTTTGGCTTCTTGAACTAGTTGAAAGCTGAGAGTAACTTTCATTAAAACAAATTGTTGTCTCAATTGTATTAACTGCTATTACAGCTGTCTGCAAATGTCTCATTTTCTGTAGGTGATATTAATCACAGCATGTCTGTAATGTGTTGCACTTATCCTGAACAAATACAATGATAAAAATCCATACAGAATTCTTTAAATACATCTATTCCTATGTGATTATTAATCATTTTTTCCACTTTGGGAGCAGATGCTCACTCTTCCTGTTTGAATTCCTTTTTCTAGCACATGCTGCATGACATTGAGCTACAAATCACATAATGTAGCACATGCATCTGTCATTGGGTTCAAGTTCTCACTCACGCCGTTGAGGTTTTGCTTAATTCCTTGTAATATAGGACTAGGAGTAGGTTCATACAGTCACATATTCGTAGAATCATAGAATTGTCAAGGTTGGAAGGGACCTTAAAGATCATCTAGTTCCAACCCCCCTGCCATGGGCAGGGACATCCCCCACTAGATCAGGCTGCTCAGAGCCCCATCCAGCCTGGCCTTAAAAACTTCCAGGGATGGGGCTTCCAGCACCTCTCTGGGCAACCTGTTCCAGTGTCTCACCACCCTCATGGTGAAGAACTTCTTCCTAACATCCAATTTGAATCTATATATATATATATATATATATATATGTTGCTAGTTCCTGTGTCACTAATGCAGGTACTTTCACATTTGGAAGACTCATCACGTGGCTTTGGTGAGCGTAAAAGAATGATGCATCCTGTAATGCTTGAACTGGAAGCAAATCCTGTGCTTTTTTAAGATAAAATATTCCTGTTGGGAAAAGGCCACTCAGGGCCTGAAGGCTATTGAGGCTGCTCTTCAGAGAAGCTTGGTTACCTAAGATGACAAGCAAGGATTTGAAGTTTTTAGATTGCAGCTCAAGGAACCTACTTCTCCTACCGCAAACATGGATTTGTCCTGTAGTGGAAAATGAGAGATTTGGTAGTTTCAGTTTCACTTTCAAACACAAAGCAAAACATAGCTGGCACACAGCAGAAACATTTAAGATGATTGGCTTTAAACATGAAGAGAAAATAAAAAATTCCTGTACACCAGAAATTTAGCAGTTTAAAATGATGGCTTGGTAACAGTGGTTTCCTCATATGAAGCTATGAGAAAGGTAGCAAAAAGCTAACCCTACCAAAATCTATTCATCCCCAGGTTTTTTAAGAAAAGGACATGGAAGTGGCTTTGATGACCTGTTTTAAAGCCACAGAAAAAGAACAGACAAACTGGCAGTTTTTGAATGGTTGGCTTCAATCCCCTGCAATGTGTTGAGGATTTGCAGTCAGGGGGAGTGACGATGAAGCCTAAATCTGATGCACAGCCAAGCTGCTTTCCCCAGACCTTTTCTCGGGGTTAAATCTGTCTTCATTCTCCTCCTTCTTGAAGACCTTTGAATATGAAGATGACGTGAATGGTACTGTTGTCACCTGGTGTAGTGGTTCGAGTTACCGGCAGGAAGGAAACAAAGGAACCATGTGGTCGCTCCCTCCCCCCTACCGAGAGTGAGGGGAAGAGACCGAAAGGAGCCGCAGGCAAAGGCCTCGTGGGGTTGAGATAAAAACAGTTTGTTTTAATGGTGAACATAAATGGTAACAATAACAGTGAAAATAACAGTAATGTTTAACCAGATATAACGCGAGTAACATGAAACACGGATCTCACCACCCGGAAACCCAGCGACGCGCCCGGCCCGAGCACTGGAAAAGAGCGCGCCCCCACCCCGACCAGCTCCATATATATATACCCCGAGCATGACATCACGATGGTATCGAATATCCCTTTGACTAGCGACTAGCTCCTTTACTGAGAATTAACCCTATCCTAGATGAACCCAGTACACCTGGTTATTGCATTTCTCCTGGAGCAACCGCCTGGGCAAAATTGCTGATTCAGACGTGAGCCTGATAAAAGTGGATGCATGAAGAGGAAATATTTTCAAGAATTAGGTAATAAGCTGATCCCCCCCGTTGTTGCCAATGTAGTGCTCTACATATGCCTTATATAAAGAACAGTGAATGGTAACTCAGTGTTAATTTTGCAAATACAAAGATGAGAAGGGGGACAAGCGAGTGAGAACTCCAAGTGACAGCAGCGGTAGCAACATACGGAGCTTAGAAGCACGTCGTTCGAAAAATAGGCTCTAATTCTCCATATTTATGTGATGTACATGGTATTATGGTGAAGTAGCTGCTGCTGCTGTGCCATGTGGGAAGCACAGCGCTTTCGCAGCTGGCAGCAGCAGCAGAGAGTGACCACGAGAAGAAGCTGGAGCGAAGAGGGATGGCAGAGATGAAGGCTGTGACTGCCAGCTGAACACTTTATCTCAAAGTTGTATCCCGGCTCAACTAATTATAGCTTTCCTTTCCTTCTCTGTTTACCTTCAGGCAATAATCATTAGTGCTGTATGAGTGTGTTTATATTTACTGAGAAACAGCAAATTTGCTGAACAGTGTGATTTGGAGTCTCAGAAGCATTTGAATGCGTCAAATAATTGTGGCTGGAAAAAATCCAAGGCTTAATTGGAAGTTTTCTCTTTGTTAATCCCATAACTAATTTGGTGATTAGGGCATTCACCCCTGATGTGGGAGAATTTTATTCAGTTTCTCTACCTCAGAGGCACAAACCCAAACTTTCTGAATCTGAAACACATCAAAGCATCAGATCTCATCCTCCACCTTTCCTGCTGACTTGCTTTCACTCTGGAAAAGAGAACAGTCATTGGGACAAGGAGTAGGACCCAGATGCCAGAAATCTGATCAAATTAAAGAGTGTTTTTCTTCTTGCTGCCTGTTTTATTTGCTGGTAAAGCTTTTTATGCAAAAGGGAACGGCTCCAACAAAATATTAAGGATACTGTTTTAGGCTCTCATGCAATATTCTGCTCTAGGAGAGTTACTAAGAAAGGAAACTTTGGCAAAAAAACCCCTGCTCTGAACTACTTAAAGAAGGAATTCCAGTCCAATTCTTTTGCCTTTAAACAAATTCATGTCGTTGACATTTTTTGGAAGTAGATAAGGTTTGGAGACATCTTCAGCTACTTCCTAGAAGAGTGTAAGGGGTAGTTCAGAGGCAGTCCTGACTTAAATACCTCTGACTTACTCAGTAATTCCAGCTGGTTCCTCCACCATCCTGTTCAACTATTACAACCGGGTTAATTAATTTGGGGTGGTGGAGAACAAATGACTGAAAGAAGGTAGGCATTTAGTACTTAAGACTTCCCTGCATCATCCATCATATTCCATTATATGCTCTCTTTTCCCATTACAGGTATAAACTCTGGGTTTTTTCTAACTATTAACCTTTTTTATTGCCTTTTATGTCTTTTACAAACTATAACTTGTTCTGTGTCATAACCTTTCTGGTGTTAATCTCACATGCTGGTGGTGTTCCTCTATTCTTGTCCTTAAATAGGTGTCCTGATTTAGGCTTTCTGTATAGGGTTTTTTGTTGGTTTTTTTTTTTTTGTGTTACTCTGAGGTCACTGTAGAGCTCTGAATAGAGTCGTATTGTTTTATCGCTGTTCTCTATACCCTTCCTCTGCAATAGCATAGTTCGTAGCTGTTGTATTTAATAAGACTCTTTTAGTCTCCAGAACACTGCCGTCCTTTATGCTTCTCTCCCAGGAGACCCTTTCAACCTATTCCCTGGGTAGGTTGAATACCACTTTGCAAGGCAGTTGCCCTTCTCGCTGGTTCTTTTCCTTAAAATAGCAGGTTCTTTTGCTTTAATCTCAGCTTCGCTGAGCTTACTTTCAGTTAGTTTTCCCTATTATTTCCCACTAATATCTATGAAATCTAAAACACTTGCTTCTTTAGTAGCTTCCTTCATCTTTAGGAACAGCGTCCTGCAGTACCTCCCAAACCTTAGAGTGTCCCCTAAGAATTTCCACTGGTTGTAGAAATCAATATATTGCCTTCTACTGAAATGGCAGCTCCCCACCATGACTTTGGTTATGTTTTTTGTGACCTTTGTCTTCAACCTAGTCAAAACTTTGCCTTCCACCTCTTCCAGAAGCTGAAAGTGAGAACTTGCACACACTTGTATTTTTTTTCCGCATAGGATGCAGCAGCCCCTTTTTTTGTGTCCAGTTTCTTTGGTTTCTGAAACAGATACTGCTGTGTGCTTGGGCATTTTATTTCATTTTTATTTTGTTTTTTTTTGTGCATGGAAGGGTTGTGCTGTTGGATGGTTAAACTTGTTCTTCATTTGTGATAGGTACAGATTTTAGTCAAATAAATGCTTAAACGTTCATTTCCTTACAGTTTTCATAATAGAAGTTTATTAAAAGATTCAATTTCAGTTTGATTTCATGTGAGCTATTAGTAATTACACTCAGTTTAAGAGCAATGAAATGTTAATTAAAAATCTGAATTGTAGGAGAAACTGGCTAATTAAACTGTATGATCATTTGTAATGGTTCCAGTTGCACAGTAATGTAATTTAGAAGAGAAATTGTTTGAGAACTGTTTTAAATAATTATGGGAGATAATTGTGTTGGTGTTTGCTTTGCAAAATATGCACCACATAGTGAAATATCTTGGAAATCACTGCACCTAAAACATATATGAATTGAAAGAACTGTTTGGGACTTACAGATGTGTTTGGAGTGGCTATCCCCATACAAGTAGTACATATCCGATTGTAAGTAAAACGTTACATCTTTGTCCTGGATTAAATTGCCTTCTGCAAGTCCTACCTTCATCCTTGACTCATTTTACAAACTGTTTTTCTGAAAGACAGGCTGACCTCTTCTCTAGGACAAGACAGGCAGTGGAGAGCTACTGTAGGCAATAAGATTGTCTTCAGAGTGCTCTCATGTTTCTTCATGTCCTGAAATGTTGCTGTACAGGGAAAACGAAGTGCCTGGAAATCCCAACCATGAATTATTCTGCCAAAATAAATTTATACATGCGTTCTGGGCAAGGTGACAACTCTGAAAATAAGTGAAGATGCTATCCTACAAACTCTTCTACCAAAATAATATCTAATATTATGTGTAAAACCATAGACCAAGCATTTCATCCACTGGAGGATCCTCTTCTGAGCACTGAGCAGTCTTTTAGATGTGACTTTCACTGTGTAGGGAACCTGGAGCATTCTGGAGATCTCAACCCTTTGAGGTTTGATAAAATGCTTCTTACTGCTTCTTGAAAATACAGAAACCAGAATGCTTTTCACTGTGTAGACAGTGGTAGTATTTTCTTCTGATACAAAGCCAACAGCAAGTGTATGAGTTAACACAGGAGACATCAGAACTGTACTAGCATAAATTGGTTTGAAGAGGGGTAAGGCAAATGCCATGTTAATTCTGTTCTCCCCTAAAGAGTATAATCTCTGATGACTGATAGAAGTGTTTTGAAAAGAGCATTTCAGATAACAAAGCGCTGAAGAATGCTGATGAGAAGGTATTTCACGTTCTCCCTATTGCAGTAAATTCTGTGAATGCTTCCATCTTAGGATGTTATGAAACACACTTTGTTACCATAGCATATATTTGCTTTTTAAGCAAAAGCAACATTGTCTGTAGTTTTGGATGAATTTTTAATGAGGAATCTCAGTATTTCTCTGCATGTTGCTGCTTATGACAAGATTGATCTACCGAAAATGAGGAATCTATATTTCCAATTCTATTCTTCCAAGAGTATGATCTTCCTTGCGGTTCTCTGGACCATGAAGCGTTTCTTCTGCAGTTCCTTTTCTCGTTATATGCGTTGGTTATGCTTTTTATTGAAGAGCAGGGAGTCCACCCTCCTTTTAGCTTCGAACATATCTTCTAAAGCTGGGAGTTGCTTGAGACAGAACAGGATTGCTGTTTGCTTCTTTAAAAATGAAAATAACATTTCTAGAGAACAATCAAAAGTCATTCTACTAGAATGGATTGTGAGACACTTCGTGGTCAAAAAGGATGGGATCAAAGAATACATTACTCGAAGGCTTTTGATTAACTAGTACTTCATGAGGAAGACGCTAGCTTGGATTAACTGGTATTTACACCTACTACTAGCACTGGGAAACAGGTGTCAAATGGTACATCACCCCACCAGCGCAAAATCATTTGGGATATTTCTGCCCCCTATTCTCTTTTTTGCCAGAATCCCTCCTGCCCCATGCATGGTGTGACTGTGTGTCAGGATTTAGTCCAAAGCTGTGGGGTTTTTTTAGTTATGTGAGTTAAGTCAGTGTATTTGAAATTTGTGACGCTAATTTGCTCTGGACTCTGGCTTGATAGCAGATGCCAAGTTCCTACCCAGAACAAATTTTACAGCTCAATTCCTTTTTCTCTAGCTATTGGAAAGTGGGTGAGCAAAGGGTCAGAGTGGGTTAAATTTATAGGCAGTTCTTCTGTACTGCATGTTTTGTTTTGGTTTTTGTTTTCAACTGAAGACAGACACACTCAAGATGCAAGATACAGAGCTATGTTTTTTTTTATATAAGGTATGTTGTATTAATTTAGAATTAATGAAACAATGTAATGAACAGGAGCCCTGATTAGTTAAGGATTCCTCCTAATAAGAGGAAACAGGATTTTTGCATCTTGCTTGCTTTCCCCCAGGTTACAGCAGTAGATGTTTCTCTCCTGAAAGTATCACCTTATGTATAATTGTTTAATATTAATTTAGGCTTAGGGAAGGTGCTGGGTTGTCATTCCCTACCTCCAGTTTTAATTCAAACAAAGCAGCCAACAGGAAAAAGTGTCCTGTGGGTGAGAAGCCCAACCACCCCCTTTCCTTTCATCTCTTCCAAGAGGCTGCCATGTACTATAGTACTTTCATAATGTGGTTATTGGTCTGGAGAACTGAAGAGCAACCCTCAAATATGTCAGTACACTCACAATACTTTCAGGTGTAGAAGATAACAGCTAATTGCAACTGCAGACTTCTTAGATCATGCCAGTGTGCCTAGTTGGATGGGTGTAGTTCAGACTTGTTCAAATGACTGTAATTACTCTGAGTTAATGAAACAGCTATTACACCTTATGAAGCAGAGATTTGTAATTTTGACATCAGTGATACCTGGGAAACTTAAGAAGAGATGTTCAATGAATTAAGGAAATCTTTGCATTAAAATGTAATCTTTATACATAGATGCTGCTGCATAGAGGAAGGGACAGGGTAGCAAAATCACAAACTTCATCATCAAGGAAAAAAAAGATTTGGGTCAGATTAGGAATATCTTTTAACGGTGAAAGTAATGAAAAACTGAAATGCAGGAGGTGGTGCCACAGTTTCCATAGGCAGTGCTGAAGGGTTTTAAAAATACCTGTCAGGAAGGTATTTGTGCATACTCAGGGCTAGGTGACCTTTTGAGTTACTCATTGATTTTATTTGCCACAGTTTATATATACAGGTAGTTCTGGGCTACATGGGCAATTTGAAGCCATAGATTTCAGATAATTTCTGCTTTTCTGATCATGAGCTGTTTATGATGCAGCTCCTAATATTTGTACATGATCATGGATTAGTACGGGATTAGACTCCTAAAGCCTGCTGTGTTAAGACTTCGATACCTATGGTTTAGGCTCAGACTAACACCCAGTCAGATGACTTTCAGGGGCTCCTAATTACATTCTTGAACTCATTACTTATTCAGTAAAGTCTCTGAATGCTTAACTCCAGTGGCCTGGGAAGATTTAGGGCCTGTAGTAGTTACCAGATGAATTTAGGAAAGTGATGTATAAATCTCCAAGAGATACCCAGAAAACAAGATATAGTCAGGTCTGAAATGTATTTTCGTGGTTAGAGCTGTCAGCCAGGGGTAGGGGACACAGGTTCTGGTTGCTGATCAACCTGGAAAAGGATGACCTAACCTCCTGGTAAAGGAGATTGTCCTGACTATTGGGTCTTGAGCTGTCTTCAGCAAGAGCTTTCACCTTTTGTGCTGTGTAAGCTGGGCCCAGGAAGAAGGCAAGTAAGAAGAAAGCTGGTTTAATAGGTGAGAAGGATACTGAACTGATCTTCCTAGCTCAAGGATCCCCAGAATATGAATGTGAATTACACCATTACTGATAAAAGCAAAATCCAGTCATGGATGGGATTGACTGAAGGTCAATCCCAGTTCCAGGTGATACCCTGTCCTCTTACTGAAGGAAATTTATGCATAATTTGAGCAGGCTTAGGCTCCTTCTGAAAGTTCCTTGTGAGATGATAGAGGTGAGAAGATACTCCAGTTATGTGGACTTTCAGAGGAACTTACTCCCTCCAGAGAAGAAATGTGTGTTTGGCAGACAGGATGCTCTCTGCTCTAACGTGACTAAGTTAGGCACATATAAGTGTTGTAAGTTGGATTCAGCCCTTCTCTTTCTTAAAAAAAATACTGTTATTTGCTTTTCTAAAGCTGGAAGGCACTGGATGCTAAAACTAGTTGGTTAGCGTTCAGGGACTGCTTCTACCGTGCTCAAGATCAGAGCATCCCGACACGTAGGAAGTCAAGGAAGGGAGCCAGGAGACCTGCGTGGCTAAACAGGGATCTGCTGGGTAAGCTCAAGGGCAAGAGGAGAATTTAAAGATCTTGGAAGGCGGGGACGACCACTTGGGAAGAATATAAGGCTGTTGTCCGAGGATGTAGGGAGGCAACTAGGAAAGCAAAGGCCTCCCTAGAATTGAACCTGGCGAGAGGGGTCAAGGACAACAGGAAGAGCTTTTTCAAATACGTGGCAGATAAAACTAACACCAGAGGCAATGTAGGCCCACTGATGAATGAGGTGGGTGCCTTGGTGACAGATGATACAGAGAAGGCAGAGTTACTGAATGCCTTCTTTGTCTCTGTCTACTCTGCCGGAGGCTGTCCTGAGGAGCCCCGTTCCCCTGAGGCCCCAGAGGAAGTCAGGGCAGTGGAGGAGTTTGCTTTAGTCGATGAGGACTGGGTTAGGGACCAATTAAGCAATCTGGACATCCATAAATCCATGGGTCCAGACGGGATGCATCCACGGGTGCTGAGGGAGCTGGCTGATGTCATTGCTAGACCACTCTCCATCATCTTTGCCAAGTCTTGGGAGACGGGAGAGGTGCCTGAGGACTGGAGGGAAGCAAATGTCACTCCAGTCTTCAAAAAGGGCAAGAAGGAGGACCCGGGTAACTATAGACCGGTCAGCCTCACCTCCATCCCTGGGAAAGTGATGGAACGACTTATCCTTGGTGCCATCTCAAGGCATATCAGGGATAAGAGGGTCATTAGAGACAGTCAACATGGCTTCACCAAAGGGAAGTCGTGCTTGACTAACCTCATAGCCTTTTATGAGGATATAACAAGGTGGATAGATGATGGCCGAGCGGTGGATGTGGTCTACCTTGACTTCAGTAAAGCATTTGACACAGTCTCCCACAGCATCCTTGCTGCTAAACTGAGGAAGTGTGGTCTAGACTCTCGGGTAGTGAGGTGGACTGTGAACTGGCTGAGGGGAAGAAGCCAAAGAGTTGTGGTCAATGGGGCGGAGTCTGGTTGGAGGCCTGTATCCAGTGGAGTGCCTCAAGGGTCGGTACTGGGACCAGTATTATTCAATATATTCATCGATGACTTGGATGAGGGACTAGAGAGTACTATCAGCAAGTTTGCTGATGACACCAAGCTGGGAGGAGTGCCTGACACACCAGAAGGCTGTGCTGCCATCCAGCGAGACCTGGACAGGCTGGAGGGTTGGGCGGGGAAAAATTTAACGAAATATAACAAGGGTAAATGTAGGGTCTTGCATCTGGGTAGGAACAACCTCGGGTTCCAGTATAAGTTGGGGAATGACTTATTAGAGAGTAGTGTAGGGGAAAGGGACCTGGGAGTCTTGGTGGACAGCAGGATGACCATGAGCCAGCACTGTGCCCTTGTGGCCAGGAAGGCCAATGGCATCCTGGGGTGTGTTAGAAGGGGGGTGGTTAGTAGGTCAAGAGAGGTTCTCCTTCCCCTCTACTCTGCCCTGGTGAGACCCCGTCTGGAATACTGTGTCCAGTTCTGGGCCCCTCAGTTCAAGAAAGACAGGGAAGTGTTGGAGAGAGTCCAGCACAGGGCAACTAGGATGATGAAGGGAGTGGAGCATCTCCCTTATGAGAAAAGACTGAAGGAGCTGGGGCTCTTTAGTTTGGAGAAGAGGAGGCTGAGGGGTGACCTCATTAATGTTTACAAATATATCAAGGGTGAGTGTCACGAGGATGGAGCCAGGCTCTTCTCGGTGACAACCACTGATAGGACAAGGGGTAATGGGCTGAAACTGGAACATAAGAGGTTCCGCTTAAACTCGAGAAGAAACTTCTTCTCAGTGAGGGTGACGGAGCACTGGAACAGGCTGCCCAGAGAGGTTGTGGAGTCTCCTTCTCTGGAGACATTCAAGACCTGCCTGGACACGTTCCTGTGTGGCATAGTCTAGGCATTCCTGCTCTGGCAGGGGGATTGGACTTGATGATCTTTCGAGGTTCCTTCCAATCCCTAACGTTCTATGATTCTATGATGTAAAAATATGAATTAAATGTGTTTCCAATATGTGCAGAAAGTTCGAGTCTTCAGGCAGGTGCTGGTGACTACCAGGAGTGACTACCTCATGCTAATGACAGACAAAAGGCAAATTCTTAATTGCCAACTCTATGTATAAAAAAATAATTAAGGAGCGTTCTCTACTTGGTCTTCAGTTAGCCACCTTGAAAACAAGCTAGGTGAAGAATATTTGCCTTTTGTAGGCAATCTCCTTTCGTGCTGGAGGTTGACACCAGAGAGACAGCAGCCAACCATGTGGGAAGTGGCTGGGTGGCAGTGCAGAATGATGCATCAGAGATCTGGAACTAAAAACAGGAGTCAGTTTTCATAAATTCAGTGTCAAAATAGTCATATTTAGGAATGCGTGTGTATCACAACAGAAGACTTGCTCTTAAAGAAGGAACTGAAAGAGAACAGGAGCTGGTAATTTCCACACCGAATTCTTCTCAAGTCTGAGAAGAATGCAGGAAAGTAAGGCAAAGGCTTTAAAAACAAAATTAATTTTGAAAATGGGTAGCCAAAGCTACTGTTAGTAGGAAGAAGGTGAGAGCTCACAGTAAGATGACAAATTAGATCTCTTTTTTTTAGCGAACAAAAAAATCCTTTTACCATTTTTATATTTTTTCTGCTCTCCTGTGAATATTTATAACATCCAAAGATGACCTGACAAACTACATAAAGAAATACTAAAACTGACTGTCTTTTTCACTACCTTCTTTCAGTCATTGTCGTGTAAGATTTTAGTTGTAACAATGACTAATATTTTCCCCCAACTTTATGATTTTTTCAAGTTGACTGAGCCCATTGAGCGTTGAAATTCTGCAAGCAGATCTCTGATATTATTAAATTTGGCTATTACATGTGTGAATCTAAACAAGAGCAATATGAACCTGTATTAAATTTGAGTTGAGTCATGCATAATTCCTGAGAACTTTGTATGGAAATACTGTAGCATCTTCTTTTCTCTCCCCCTAAACAAGGCACTGCAGCACCTGTACTTCTTTGACATAAATCACGAAACCAGAGGAACTCCAGCTGTGATACCTCAGGGTGAAAAATTAAGAACTCATATAAATGCCACATCTGGAGTTGAACTGTCTACAAGTTATACTAATGAAACTGAGGTTTTCTAGTGTGCTCTATTTATGCACAAGGGTGCTTCTAGAAAGCTCACTGTACATGGTAGTATAACATACCAAAAATATTACACGTGTCTTCTTGTTTTTAGGGAGCAAGGTGAAAATACAGTAGTATTCAGGATGATGCCACAAAGTCTGGGAAACACAAGGATTTAGGTTTCTCCAAATTTAGGGATGATACTGGCCCCCTTTGTGAGGGAAGGGGCACCTGCTTCTAAGTACTGAGGTAGGTTTATAAAATCAGTTGAAAGGTAATCAATATATCCACTTGGTTTAGTGGAAAATAAATAAAAAAAAAACTAATTAATTTTTTCAGTATTATTCCTGCTGTTGTCCGATTACCTAACTGTTCTTGGCCACAACAGACATTCACCCCTGCTGGTACTACAAACCGGTGTTGACCACAGTGCTTCTTGTAAAAGCTCTGAAATCTTCTTTAGTTTCCAAGCAACAGATCAGTGCGGTGCCACGAAGGACTTTGGGGAACTCTTTTTATGGAAAATGAGAATGAAACAACGGAGGAGAAGGCAACTGAGCTGTTTAAAGTTGGAATGATGTGTGGTCTGGTGCCGATGCTGCTCTAATGATGTCGGATACATGTTGAGTGCATTTCGTTTTTGATCAGGGCCCTAGCAGCAAAATGTTTGGGATAACTCCCAGCTCTGTTCTGGAGCGCCTTTTTCTCTTTACTTTAGGCCAGTCACTGTAATTGTGACCTGTGTGTGTACTCGCATGAAGCATCTGGAAATCATTTCAGGATCCTCGGGGGAGAATGATGCATCCTTTCAATTGCAAAACTTTGTTCAGATAATATCAATGTCATATGCTGCTATGCATGCAAGCAGTACAGACAAAACTGTATAAAAGCGTCTTCAGAAGGTGCTTCTCAAAATGTTCAGGAAGGATCAAACCCAAAATCGCTGCAAAACAGAACTGAACTGTGCAGGAAATAGCACAGAAATGAGAAGGGTGAACTGGCTTGAACAGAAAACATTTAAGGTCTTTAATGATAGCTTAATGTAATGAGAGTTATGATAATATAAGCAAGTGTGTTTGAATCTTCTTTTAGACTTCTTTTGTATGTGTTTCCAGAAGAAAGGCCAAAGAACAGGGAAAACTGTAACCACTCATACCTAGTTTTTTCTGACTGAAACATTTTTTCACACTGAATTTTGAGTCCTCTCCTTGCAAACCCAGAATTCTCTGTATGCATAACATTAATTCGGGTGGTTTAATCCTTGGCAAGCTCCTATCAAATTATTCTGTTTAATTTTTCTTATGCAGAAAATGTTGTTTGGTATATTTTGAATTAGCTTATTATTTGACTCATGATTTGTCCCCTTCCCATTTGGATGGAAACGGGAGCTTAAAAAAAGATTTGGAATTTTAAATCAGATTTTTAGTGATTTAATTTATTTTTGTCTTTATTAATGTAGTTCTATCAGTGTCTATTTTTCACTTTGAAGCAACAGATTTACTCAGTTTCAGTAGTCTTTCTAGTCACTGTTGCATGGAGTTTTCTGGATATCTAAGCAGCTATCACTGTATAGATTCCAACAGTGTGTCCCAGCAGATAAAGTGTCAAGAGTTATGCTTGCAGCCCTTCAAAGGAGACAATGTCCTTTAAATTTTATATCTTAAGTAGCCCTGTTGTTATAGTTATCAGGAGAACTAATAAAACTGGCTAGCAAGCAGAGCTTAGCCTGTCCAAAAGGCAACGAGGCTGGTGAGCGTCTAGAGCACAAGTCTTAGGAGGAGGTTGACACACCAGAAGGCTGTGCTGCAATTCAGAGAGACCTGGACGGGCTGGAGGGCTGGGCGGGGAGAAATCTGATGAAATTCAACAAGGGCAAGTGTAGAGTTTTGCACTTGGGAAAGAACAACCCCATGTGCCAATATAGGCTGGGGACTGACCTGCTGGAGAGCAGCGCAGGGGAAAGGGACCTGGGGGTGCTGGTGGACAGCAGGATGACCATGAGCCAGCAGTGTGCCCTCATGGCCAAGAAGGCCAATGGCATCCTGGGGTGTATTAGAAGGGGAGTAGCTAGTAGGTCAAGAGAGGTCCTCCTGCCCCTCTACTCTGCCCTGGTGAGGCCACATCTGGAATATTGAGTCCAGTTCTGGGTCCCTCAGCTCAAGAGGGACAGGGAACTGCTTGAGAGAGTCCAGCGCAGAGCCACAAAGATGATGAAGGGAGTGGAACATCTCCCTTGTGAGGAAAGGCTGAAGGAGCTGGGTCTCTTTAGCTTGGAGAAGAGGAGGCTGAGGGGTGACCTCATTCATGTTTATAAATATGTCAAGGGGGAGTGTCAGGAGGACAGAGCCAGGCTCTCTTCAGCGACGTCCACTGACAGGACGAGGGGCAATGGATACAAGCTGGAACATAGGAGGTTCCATTAAAATGTTAGAAAAAACTTTTTCACAGTGAGGGTGACAGAGCACTGGAAAAGGCTGCCCAGGGAGGTTGTGGAGTCTCCTTCTCTGGAGACATTCAAAACCTGCCTGGACACGTTCCTGTGCGATCTACTGCAGGTGATCCTGCTCTGGCAGGGGGATTGGACTAGGTGATCTTTTGAGGTCCCTTTCAACCCCTGACATTCTGTGATTCTGTGAGTGGCTGAGGGAACTGAGGTTGTTTAGCCTGGAGAAAAGGAGGTTGAAGCATACCTTATCACTCTTTACAACTATCTGAAAGAATGGTGTAGCGAGGTGGGGGGTCGGTCTCTTTTCTGTGACAGGATGAGAGGAAACAGCCTCAAGTTGTTCCAGAGGAGGTTTAGATTGGATATTAGGAAAAATTTCTTCACTGAAAGAGTTGTTAAGCACTGGAACAGGCTGCCCAGGGAAGTGGTGAATTCGCCATCCCTGGAGGTGTTCTTAAGACATGTAGAGGTGGTGCTTAGGGACAGGGTTTAGTGGTGGACTTGGTGGTGCTAGGTTAATGGTTGGACTCAATGATCTCAAAGGCCTTTTCCAACCTAAACGATTATATTATTCTATTCGAGCTACAGCCTGCAAGAGCCTTTGTATCCTCTCTCCTCTTGAGCCAGCCCTGACATGAAACTCCAAACAAACCAAGGACTGTAGTGGCTTTACAGCACAGACCCTGTTGAGATGCATCTGAAAGGTCCATCAGCTGAGTACCTGTACCTTTGTGCACCCACGAATACCTGTGCGTGCCCTTAAGTTTTTGGATTTACTAGGTCCCGTGTCGTAGCATGTAATTTGTATTCATGCATTGGGAGAGGAAAACAAGCTTTTCAGCTTTTTCATTTAAGAGTTTGTGTCTTAACCTGTAGATGAACTTGTGCTCAACGAAAATGTGCTCTTGACACCTGCCAGTTGTGCTTCAATCAAAAGTAATTAAGGAAAAAAACTTAAAAATTGTAAATAGCAACTTTTCTCTATTCTAAACACTAAGTTAATTTAGCAGCTTAAAATACATTGAAACTATGCTGAGCCCCCAAATTTTGGGTTTCTTATAATTGTCAGCTTTTTTAAATCAGTGTGATATGATTTATTAATTTGTACATGATCCAGCAACATATGTTAACTTTTAGAACACATTTGTGTTATTTTAACAGAGGGCTGTGAGTTTCAAGTTGAGTAGTTTGTCAAAATTACCTATTTATTTGCCAACAACTTTATCTTAAAACAAGAGGTTATTCTTTTATGTGTTTCTTCAGGTCATACATTTTTTGTCCGTCCTGACGTGAAGATGATTTGCAGAGTGGATATTATGCTTTGGGCACTTTTATAGCGCTTTTCAGTTTATGGGCTGTGCCACGTTTGCCTTGTGACTTTAAACAGCATTATGAGTTCTGTAAGCATTTTGTCTTCATGGATGTAATATAATCAAATTTGTATTTTGAAACCTGTAAAGTGATTACAAGATGAAAATGCTGTGTTATTGCAATGGAAAGGCAGCTGTCTCTGATAAATGGTTTACTGAAATGTTTTTGTTTGATTTTGGGGATGAGTTAGTGTCTTCAGTGAGTGCTCCTTTCCATACTCATGTTGTGGGTTTTTATTATTTATTTAAAATCTTCTTTCAGTTGACTGCGTTATAGTAGATGTTGAAAAAAAGTTAACTTCATGTGTTTTTCAATTCCCTTGGGTTTTTTGGAGAGGTTTTTCTTCAAAAGCTCTGATTTATGAGCTGTGACCCACTTTGTTACATCCTCAGAATTGTTTTGAATGCATACTTAAGTTTAACAGTTGTGATTCTCAAGGTCTTCAAGCATTTGGGCTTGTGTTAATTTACCTGCAGGGGACTATTAACTTGTCTTATTAGCTTGAGGTCATTATTTCCTGTCTGAATGAAGTGAAACTCAATTAGCATTCTCAAGTGTTTCAAATGTTAATTTGGAGAAAAGGGAAGGAAGGGGAAAAAATAAGAAAAGAGAACAAAGAAATAGATGGATTTGGCCTTTAAAATACAAAGCTGCAGATCCATTTCCAATTGCAGTGAGGCAAAGCTGTCATAAAAAGGTGGGTTGTTTTTCCAGGACTGATTTAGATGCACTTACTCCTGACTTCAACTGGATTTCTGTTGTCCAAGGGGGCATCTCTGCTTCTGTAGCAATGGCCTTCAGTGCTGTATTTTTTATTAGTTCCAGAACAATCAGGAAAAACAACATCCTGTGTACACATGGATGATGCTGGGTGCATTTGTATTGTACCTGTTGGTGAGGGGCTTTTTAGGATGTCGGGTGCTGATAGGACTAGAGGGAATGGATTAAAGCTGGAGATAGATTGGTTCATATTGGACGTTAGGAAGAAGTTCTTCACCACGAGGGTGGTGAGACACTGGCACAGGTTGCCCAGAGAGGTGGTGGAAGCCCCATCCCTGGAAGTGTTCAAGGCCAGGCTGGATGGGGCTCTGAGCAGCCTGATCTAGTGGAGTTGGAGTTAGATGATCTTTAAGGTCTCTTCCAACCCTGACAATTCTATGATTCTATGACTCTGTAAAGCATTTGTTCTTGGTGGTACTCAGTGTTTCCAGGCCCTCAGAACAGCGTCCATACCTGCGAACTTGGTACCTGACTTCTGTTTATAAGATGTTGGGAGGGTTAGATACAGGAGAGATCCACAATGCAAAGCAATGCCTCCAATTAAGAAATTTAAGTGCTGCAGTTCAGGCTGTCCTTTGAATTCTGACCCTTTCCAGGCTTGATTGCTAGCTTTGAGCCATCGAAAGATCCTCCACGATCCTCTCCAGGAGTCTTGTACAGGTGCTCTTCTTTGGAAGCAGATAAATCTTGCAATCTTTAGTCAATGTCCGAACTGATAGGGAATTGGCTTGTTTGGGTTTAGGGGCTCTTTGTTTCCCCTCCTTTTTTTGGTTATGAAGTGAAGTGTTTCCAAATAATGCCATATTAGAGTTTGAGCACAAATGAGTGAACAGTCATAACTCTGAAAAACAGTGGTCAGGTTACTTGCCCAAACAAAATTCTGGGGTACAATGCCAAGCATCAGACAGGAAGTTTAGTGTTTGGTCGGGTAATCTTGCTATTTCTGTAGCTATTGCATGTCTGAAGGAATTTATAAACACAAACTTCCCCTACCAGATTCCTTTATGTTAGTTATGGATGGTGTTTCAAAGTGTTTTGACCAGCAATATTTTAGCTAATTCAGATATCAAATAGGGAACTGTAAATAAAAGCGATATTAGTTGGATCCAAAGTGAAGGCTGATTTCAGATTATGGTTCTTCTAGATTGTCTGTGGAAGGCTGATTTTATTCCGTAGCATGTGGAATTTTGTGTAGAGTCATGTTCCTGGATGGAGAGCCAGAATTGCTGTTTCCCAGGCAGTACATTGCCATACAAATTTAGTCAGGTAACCATTTTAACAATACCCTTATTGCGCACATTTAAATATTTTGTGTTTAGTTTTAATGTCTTTATTGAGTTTTGTAGGAAAGAAAAAAATGCCAGCGGAGGTTATTTTCTGTGCGACAGGAGGGGAACGGTGTTAAAGGTCTTAATTTCTCTGTAGCTGCCTTCAAGAGATTGCTCTCAAAATGTTGGATCTGATTTTCATTACTAACTCAACTGTTTTCACCTCTTCAGGCAATGGAAAGTTTCCCATCAAGTAGGATTGATTTAAGGCAACATTCGGCATCCTGATGTTTGAGAACCAGTTGATTGTGTGTAATTAGTCAGACTCAGGAGTGCATCAGCAACACTTCAACGAACACTGTTTCTCCCTGTCATCAGCAGTGACTTCCATGTTCAAAATCAATGCATGATTTTGAGGCAGAAGTGCTTTTCTGGAGAATTGAGTAACAAATGGGATATGTGACTTTCCATCTTAAGGTTACTGATTTGAATCCAGCCTTAATAATGAATAATGTTGTAAAGTTACCTAAATATCAAATAGGAAACTGAATGAGAGTAAGAAGGTATATTCTCTGGCAGGCACAGTTATTGCTAGAGGGCTTCATTGTGCTCTATTTTGTCTGAAATTTCAGTGCCAAGGTTGAAAAGATCCTAATGGTAATTTTCTTGGGGTAAGTCTGATTATTTCATTTTTTTTCTAAAGTTACTTGAAACTACTCAGCAAATGCTTGATTTCTGTGTTAGTATGTGAATGGTGTCATGCCAAGACCCAGTAAGGAGAAAAAAAAGTGTGTATGTTGACTCCAGAGAAGTAGAAAAAAGTGTGATGTGGAAATCAAAAAAACCATCTCCATGGGATGAGGGGATGGAGGTGGCTTTGGTATTTCTTGAAATAATGCCACGGATATTATTTTGTGTCATCTTGCACCCTCTCTGCCTTTACAGTCGTGACCATTGAGATACCAGCTGTGCAAAAGTCGCAAATTCTGGAAACTGCTTTTTCACAGAGTGCCTTGGTTGATGTGGATTGCCTGCCAGATCTTCCATGTGCACTAACGGATGAGGAATACTGACAAGATGTTAAGCTTAATGATATTAATGATGACTAAGCAGCAAGCGCGTTCAGAGGATATGCAAAGAAGGGAGTTGGGAGCAGTAGGAGTATCTCGTTGCAGAACAAGAGAGCCAGTGTCTGGGAATATGAGTGCTCCAGACTTGCAGAGAATGCTCAGAAGATTTGAGTGAGAGAGAATAAAACAAGAGCATGTTTTCCCTGGGCAAGGTTGAGGAGAAGGGGTAAGGAGGAGAGTGCTGTCCTGGCCAGAAGACGGGAGCAATCTCCACCATGACTTGGAGATGCAGGAGGAGCTCACACCTGTCGGTAGATGCTCCCAAGCAGTAAGGGAAGTGTGAGAGAGTGACGTATGTTTCAGCATCCTGCACCAGATCTCTGTGTGCAATGAACTTTGTAAGGCACTGCAGATGTTATGCTGTCAATCAAGAGATGCAAAGATGTTGACATTCAAGGAGAAAAGTGTGCTTATCAGAATTGTTGGGCAGAGGGCAAGGGAGGGCAGAACAAGTCCTGAAGACACAGACTGGGTAAGGTATGCATCATGTTGTGCAGGATAGAAACCAGAGGAGCCAGGAGAAGACCAAATCCTGGAGCTTATCCAGACCAAGGAAATCTCTTAAGCCCATTGGCACAGCGAACCACTACGTGAATACGTTGAGGTGAAGTACCTCTGTCAAGGGTGCATACGTGACTGGAACATCCGATGACTGTATCTCTGCACGCTGGAAATGAAGGATCTGTTCTTGTTCTGCTTTTATTTGGTCTCTGCAGTCTGTTGTGAGGTTTTCTCCTGAAGTGAATATTCAAAATAAAGGGAAGGTAACTTCTGAACTGCTTTCACAGTAGAAGCTGTTTCACATGTGTCACAGTAGAGTCATTGACAGGAGGAAAGGATATACTGCAAAGATAAAAATGGAAGTAAGCCCCTTAAAAAGAGAATTAATGAAAGACTACTTAACTTAGCACCTGACCGTACAGTGCTGTTTCCTTCCTTTATTATCTTAGATCAGTTCTGTACAGTTTCATTGTTACTTTGTTCCTTCTCTGTGTATTGAATACCTCACTCACTGTATTCAAATAGATCTACAAAAGGACATCCAACCTTTCAGCTGAGAGAGACAACTGCTGAACCCCTTGTTGATAATAAAATCATGATACATTAGGCTGGCTTAAAGGTAGCATTTAAGATATGAAAGGCATCTCATAGATCTTCAAAGCTGCCTCCTATTTGCATTTTGCCTTACTGGTGACTAGCACACATTCCCTAAATAAATTCTCTTTGGACTCTCTTGCGTCACCATGTAACACTTCAGTCTGGTGACACTGGTTAAATTCTCAGTTACATTGAGGAGGAGACTGAAGCACTGGGGAAAAGAGAAAAGGGTCTGGGTGAAGCGCTACTGAGTCCATAGAGAGTATCTTTCATCTGCAATGGAAAGCAAAGATTTCTTCCTAAATATAAGAACTGACCTGTTCTGCCGCTGTGCTGTCATCAACTGCTCAATGAATACTATTTCATTTAGTTCATGAATATAGATGGCTAATTCCTCGGGGCAACTGATTCTATTAATACAAAGCATATGCACAACCACCACTAACAGCAGAACTCTGCTCAGTTTCTGAAGGTTTCACTTTATTCACTAGAGGGAAATGGCAATCTCAGAAGGAAAGGATGCTGACAATACGGTTCCTAAGACTGCAGTAGTTTTGCTTTAGTAAAGACAGACTTTTAAAGAGAGTAGTAATGAATTTATGTGCTTGGGCAGTTGATCTGAGACCTTCCACATCTCCTAATTCTGAGGCAGCTGGTGAGAGAGTTTTTACTCTGAGTTCATTATGGAAATTACTATACAGTGGGATGATTATCATGCTTAAAGTTAAGCATTGTGCATCAGTGAATTCTAGGCTGACTGACAACAGAAGTTGGGAAACTGACCTTGAGAAGGTAATCTCAAAATAAACACCAATATATTTCTTTTGTCTCTATGATGAAGTGCAGAACAAGGAAAAAAAACCACTATGTAATTCATAGTACATCAGAAAGTAGAACAAAATCAACTATAACAACAAAATGCAGAAATATAAAATGTGGAAATCGTGAATCGCGAAAGACATTAAAATCTCAGGATGTGGCCATTGCATTGTGAGGCCAAGAAGCTTTTAAATCTTTTGGCTCCACAAAATACTACACTTTTGGCAAATGTAGGCAAAGTTTCTTCATATGTATAAGAAAAGTTAAAAGGTACAGAGACCTACCAGCAGGAAAGCTGAGGAAAGAACTTCCATGCTTTCAGTAGGAGCAGGAGGAATTTTACTTCTGTGGCTCTTGAAGACCTTTTGTGTTTTTCTCTCCAGTGACAAGAGGTACAGCTTCTCAAGATACTGTTGGATGGATTCCATCATGACTCAGCAGCTTTTACAGAGAAGGTGTAGTTAGCATCTCTTTTATTTGAATACACTGTATATCTTAGCTGTCTGAGTATTTTATAATTTGTAATTATTGGGATCTTCTAGTTCAATTTTCTACAGCATAGTTGTGACATATATTTTTCCCTCAGATGTTCTTGGCTGCAGCAGAGATCCCAGTCAGCTTTTGAAATATTTTGCCTATTGACTGGTGAAAACTGAACAAGAAACTTTTCAGGTCATCTTTTCAGTTCCCTTCTTTATGCAACATTGCTGCCCAGCAAACATCCCTAAGTAATTTAAATTATGTAACTGATAGTGTTTCTATCAGCTTTGATTACCTATTGCTTATCCTATCTTCATCACATATCTTTGGGGAGGGTTACTTTAGATTAGCTATAGCTTAGTCTGCTTGGCTGGACGTCTTGATTACTACCATTTGGTGAAGGCTGTGACTACTGCTGTACCTTCAGGAACAGACTGAGTGTGACTAAATTTCAATGCCTTACCAAATGTGATTATTGTAGTATGAAAACTAAAATGTGTAGGTGCCCCATACATCTGCTTATCGTGCTTTCTTCCTGACCTTAGTGAGGGATGGGGGACATTGTCATACCCCCTGGAAGCCTCTTGCTTCCTCTGCCCATTCCTTGGTGAACTGGATTCACAGTCGCTTGTGGTCAGAACAGCTTTGGGTACATTTCTCTGACCTTCTGTGCACTGAATTTGGTGCGTAACACTGACACAATCTCCAGGACCTTCATGACACCACTTCCCACAGAGGCTACTTGATAGTTTACTAGTTGTGGTGCATTCAGCTCAGGGGAAAGCAAGGGAGGCTCAGAAGGACATTGTGTTTTGGTTATCTATGGCTCTGCAAGGAGCTGACAAGAGACAGTGGGAGGGCCTTCCACTATCTCAAAGGGGCCTACAAGAAAGCTGGTGAGGGACTTTTTAGGATGTTGGGTAGTGACAGGACTAGAGGGAATGGATTAAAGCTGGAGATGGGTTGATTCAGATTGGACATTAGGAAGAATTTCTTCACCACGAGGGTGGTGAGACACTGGCACAGGTTGCCCAGAGAGGTGGTGGAAGCCCCATCCCTGGAAGTTTTTAAGGCCAGGCTGGATGGGGCCCTGAGCAGCCTGATCTAGTGGGAGATGTCTCTGCCCATGGTGGGTGGGTTGGCACTAGATGATCTTTAAGGTCCCTTCCAACCCTGACAATTCTATGATTCTATGGAAGGGGAGCTTTATAGCACTGTGAGAACAGCAGCTGCAGTTTGGGAGGCGGAAATGTGGCAAGTGTGAAGGAGACAGAAGGTAAAACTGACTAATAAGGCCCTGAAGGATGAAAAGAGGCCCTTGAAGAAACTCTCTAATCCTCTGCAGATGAGATATGACCTTCTTTCCCATTCTCCTCACCTTCTTTCAGCTGGCTTTCAGGAGAAGCCACCCACCTGTCTTGTTTCTGGGCTTTGAGCTGAAAATAGTCTGTTCAGAGGCTAATCTCTCTTTTCTCATTCCCCTCTGGGCATGCAGCACTCCTTGCCCCGGAGGGTCTTTGCAGCCAGACCTTTTCAGTCCCGGACACTACCCCAACTTCTGACACAGAGAGTGCTGGGGCCAGGGTCTCCCCATGCCTGGTCCTCTGTGAAGGTTCTAGCTTGCTCTCACAGACCTGCTGCAGGACACACCACAGGACCTCTCAGCCAAGCTGCCCAGACAGGCAGAGGAGAAAGGGCAAAAAATTGAGAAGTGGTAGAGGGAACACCAAGGTTAGAGAAGGAGGAGGAGGTGCTGCATGGTGCCAGATCAGATATCCCCTGCAGCAAATGATGAAGAAGAGGAAATGTGAGGGGGAAGGAGCAGCAGAGAGAAGCCGGTGTGTACTGATCATACCTACAAACATGGACACAACCGCTGTGCTGCTCAGGGCAGGTGGAGTTGTCTAGAGTGAAGCTGAGTATGGGAAAGGGGAGAGAAATGTGTTGGTTTAAAGTTTGTCTTGTTTCTCACTATGATAGTAGTTGGTAAGTGGTCTTCCTTGTCATTATCTTGACTCACAAGCTTTCTCATCCTATTTTGTCTCCACATCCTGCTGAAGATGGAGGGGGAAGGAGCAGATGGGTGGGCATTTGGCTCTTAGCCAAGTCTGACCCACCACAGAGCTCTTACATGGGTTGGAAACAGGAGGTGCTGGTGCTGGCTGCAAACATGTCAAAAGATGTATGATTCTAGTTATTGTGTGAGACTGCTGATCCGTGTTCATAGTGGACTCTGAAGCATGTTCTTGTGCTTTTATAGAGGGCAAACCGAACAATGGGTAAGGTGGCAGCCGTTTGTGGTGTCCTGGTCAGATGTGGGTTTGGCTGCAGACTTCACAGAGCTTGCTTTGTGCGAATTGGCAAGCTTGCTGTGCTGTTGCTACAGCCACGTTGCAGCGCAAATTAATCTTAGTTTGCTCTCCTCCGTCTGCCTCTGCAGTCTTTGGCTCTTCTTGTGTCCTAGTCATGCATATTTTTCTTAGATGTTTATCTCCTGTGTTCTCTCTAGGTACTGCTTTCTACCCATTTTTTTCACTCCCTCTGATCTAGCTGCTTCCTATTTGCAGTTTAATATGTCAAATTAGAAATTAGTGTATTGTTTATTGTTTCTACGTTGTAAATGAGGATGTGACATAAATCCAAGATGTCAGTACTGTAGAATCATTAAGACTGGAAAAGACGTCTAAGATTGTCTAGTCCAACCATCAACTCAACATTACCGTGACCACTAAACTGTATCCTGAAGTGCCACGCCTACACGTTTTTTGAACACCTCCAGGGATGGCGACCCCACCACTTCCCTGGGCAGTCTGTTCCAATGCCTCACCACTCCTAAAGTAAAGAAATTTTTCTTAATATCCATTCAGGACTCATCTTTATTTGTCCTTGTTTCCTACTGTTTTCACTTACTATAGGTTAGCAATCTTCATTTATATTCTTGTAAGAGAGTTGTCAGTATGTGTGCATTTATGTTTCAGGTGGAGTTTTCTGTGGTCTGGCATTATACTCTGACTAAATTCTGAAAATCTTGCCTTTTAGTATTTTTGGTAGCAACTAACATTTTTTCTATAACTCTTGCATAAATAAAGAGGTTCATTTTTAATGGTGTGTCAAGGAGAAACAGGTAGATTCTTTAAATATTTAATCAGTATCTTACTCTTAACTCTGGCTGAAATCAGCCTGTGAAAAGTCTGAATAAGTGTATTATAATCTGAGGTAAATGCTAAAATGTTGAAAATTATTTACATCTGTTACAGGATTGATTTATTCAGCTTTGTAGTTTTATTCATATTTATTTCTGGAAGTACAGAAAACACAACCCACTGAGCTCTGAGGACAGGCTGTGTTTGGTAGTTATATTTACTGACTTAGTGTTTTGATCTTCAATTGGGAAGAAGGGTGAGGCTGTTGAGTGTTTGTGTGTGCTTGTTGTGGTTTTAGTAATACAGAGAGATGGTCATTGCAAATGCAGCCGTTCTTTTCCACGTAAAGACAGACCACAGGGGCAGGGTGCAGGTGGCATCTGGAAGGAATTGCATTTCTATCCTATTTGGAGGATAGAAATTGAGTTCGGTAGATAGAGGATAGAAATTGAGTGAATTATGGAGTTCAGTAGTAAAATTCAGAGCGGTTTGAGTTCTGTAGGTGTGATGCCCGGCAGAGAAAACTACTTAAGGAGACACCTTTAGTGCAAGAGTCTGTGTGTTGCTCCTTCTCTGCCAAGGAAGTTCCTCAATGAAGCAGGGATCCCTGTGTGGGACATCTTTCTTAAATGCTTAACCTTTGCAAGTTCCTAGTTGTACAGGTCTGTCTGTGTGTGTTTGACAAAGTAGATTTGGGCAAGCTTGAGGTGAGAGAGCATGTCAGCTGGTACTGGTGTAACTGGGCAAGTGCTTCTCCAGAAAAGGAGAGATTCATGCTGCAAGCAAGAGTCTGAGAACTGTGGGGCTTGGGAGCAGAGTTTTATATGGGAAGAAAGTTTGTGCCATGTGGGGATTAAAGACACTTTAGAAGTAAACAATCGGGACCCACATTTCTGTAACGTTCCCTTTGTGGCAGAGGGAATGGCAGCTGTCGTTGCGTTACGCTGTTCCCAGTGTAATCACTATCACATCAGTGCATTGAGCATTCAAGTGCCTTAGCAATGTCTTCCTCTACTAACACATATTAGACTGGGAGACAGATGTTTATGTCATGTTATTTTATTCCTCATCAATCAGCCGTTTCCCAACCATCTTATTTTTAACTTGATTATTTACTAATGAGCAATAAAACCCACAGTGCCTACAGCAACGTTTACACAGTGGGTCGTGAAATAGGAACACACGCGCTTAGTTTTATTTCTTCTCATGTTTACCACAAATCAAATCCTCTCCTAATGTCCGTGTCCTTGTTTAAACCTAAATCATAGCAGGGCATTTGTGTTCTTTCAGTTGTTTCCATTTAGTTACGGTCACAACATTTTGTCCACTGAAGTCTTAGCAGCTTGTAGCAATCTTGGAGACCAAGCCCAATAATTTCCCTAGAGGCTATATGTCGGGATGCTGGAAATTCATTTCTGATTTTTTCTGGCTTCCTTAGCCTACATTAATTCTGATTTGTTATGAAGTGGATCAAAGCTAATAGGAAGTGAAGTTTCTTTCAGTTAAAATAAGTAAAGGGGTTGAGGTGAAGGGGTCCAAAGTTGCCACGAGGCAGGATGGCTGTTAGATTTCGGAGTGACACGTGCAAAGCTCTGTAGTCTTGAAACACGCTGCTTCAGAGCATCTATCCACACAGCTCTGCCCCTGCAGAACGCCAGAACAAACTTCCTCTGTCAGTCTTAAAACCAAAAGAAAATATTTTGGCTTTGCACTAAATATTCAGGTTTGCTGCATGAAGCCAGAGTTGTGAGAACTGAAAAGAGGGCATAATCCAGGGTGTAAGAGGGATGTTGAGGCGTGGGAAGTAAAGATTCCATTAATGTGAACGTCTACGGGGAGAGGGATTGTAAAACCGTGATTCGTCAGATCCATGGATGAAGAAACAAAGAAACCAGTCATGTTTGTAGGAAACATGAAAGCGTATGGAATATTCATGTAATTTTCTTGAAAACTGATGTTAATAACACAAAAATGTGAGTGTGTGTTTCAAAAGGGAATGAAGACTGCGAAGACAGATTTGAAGCTATAATAGTAAAAACACAACGCTAGAAGAAAATTAGCCATTGCATGATAGCAAATTAAAAATCAAGTGCTATACAAAACTAAATTATCATTTCTTCTGCTGAAGTTCCGGTGTTTCAAAGGTATGGCATCTGAATTACAGCACTCGAGTACTTCCCAGAGTCCACTAAACTGCCTGTATAATCTCTCACTCCATATTCCATTTCTTGGAGGAAAAATTAAAGCCTGCTGTGGCTTGTTTTTCTTTAATAATTTCAGTATGCTGCAGCTTTGTGAGCCTGCTGCTCAGGGCAGTGTCGGTGATGCGTGCTTTGCTCCTGGGTGATGTGGGTTGTATTCGTTCATGGGTCTTCCTGAAGTTTATTTCACAACCTTTGACTTCCTTCTAGAGAAAATGCAGGGGCTTGGATCAGTTGGCTTTATCCTGTCTGTGTTGTGTGTCGAAACTGAAACATTCGAGTGGCTACATTAAACTGTGTCAACATGTAAGTTAATTTAAAGACTTCCATGACTAGATGGACAATTATGGTTTCTGAGTGAATTAGTTGAAAGTAACTGTGGAAAACAGTGGAGAGGGTAGCTGATGGTTATTTTCAGTGTAAATGCTTCTCTCCTCTGTTGACTATCTCAGTAATAGGGCTTGTCTGCATAGAAACTTGCACTGTTGCAGCTAAACAGGTTTTTTCCATGTCATTTAAATGAATGAAAAACTTTATTTTTCTCCAGCCAGGGAGTGAACCACCTCTGCAAGAAGTATTTGGTGTGCTCGGGGTGCAATCCTCACCGTGAAAGTCTGAGACTGCCTTACCAGAGAAGAGTTACGTCTGCTCACCTCCAGGGACTTGTTATTTCTCATTTGTATCATTGCACATTTTGAAGGTGTCAGGAGGGAAATAACACCCAGCCTACCAGAGCTCCTATGATTAATGCGGGATTAGCCTAAGTGTGATGAGGTTCCATCTCCTCCTTTGAGGAGGAGGCGAAGGGGCAGGCTGAGGTCAGCAGATATCTGGGTATAGACCTATGCTGGGTGGATTTGCTCAGCATCACTGACAGCAAGGCCAGGATGGAAACAATATTTGATCAACCTGGTGCCAGCTACCAGCAAACAGTCTGTCATGGGAGGATAAATCTATAGCATAAGGATGTACCTAAGCAAGGACAGTATTAAAATTGAGAGGGCTTCTTTCTTTTCTTTTTTATGAAAAGAGAGGTAGCTCCCCAGGAAGAGAAAAGCGACTTTTTCATTCTATTTTTGAAAGTTTGGTTGGTTTTTTTCCCCTGGCTTCAGGTACATTTTGCAGCTACAGTGGAAGATTTTCTCACAAAGTTCTGTATTTTTATCATTGGACTGAAGTCCTTGAGACCCTCTTTTAACCATTCCCGTAAAAGTGACAGGTATAGCAAAATCCCAGTGTCTTCCTTGTAAAGTGCGAGTGTCTCCTTGAAATCTGCCTCGTCCTCTCGTAGGTGTAGTTGTTTCAGCCTGAGTGTGCTGCAGAGAGTGCATTACACTTTTTGCCTATGTCGGGGTTTGACCCTGGCTGGCAGCCAGGTACCCACACAGCCGCTCTCTCACCCTCCCTTCACTGCTAGACAGGGGGAGAAAATACTTCAAAGGGCTCAGGGTTCGAGAGAAGGACAGGGAGATCACTCTCATTTACCGTCCCGGGCAAAACAGACTCAGTTTTGGGGAAATTAAGTACATTTGTTAAGAGAACCAATCAGAGAGGAGTAGTGAGAAATAAGAAAGAGAAAACAGATCTTAAAAACAGAACACCTTCCCCCATCCCTCCCTTCTCTCCGGACTTAACATCAATCTCGGTTTCTCCACCTCCTCCTCCTCGAGCAGCGCAGGGGGAGAGGGAATGGGGGTTACGGTCAGTTCATCCAATGTTGGTTCCACCGCTTCTTCACTCCGGGGGAGGACTCTTCACTCTTCCCCAGGGCCATCGTGCGGTCCTTCTCACAGGAGACAAGCTTCACTCTCTTCTCTGGCGTGAGTCGTCCCACGAAGGGCAATTCATCACAAACTGCCCAACGTGAGACACCTCATGACAGGCAGCCCACCCCTCGTGAGTCTGAGGCGCAGTCCTTCGGGGGAAACTGCTCCAGCGTGAGTCCCCTGCAGCGTCACAAAAGTCCCACCAGCCAACCTGCTCCAGCATGGGCATTCCCTCTTCCACGGGCTACAGGTTCCGGCAGCGACTTGCTCTGATGCGGGCTTCCCACGGGCTACAGCCCCGTTCAGGCATCCACCCGCACGGCGTGGGGTCCTCTACACAGTGGACATCTACGCGGTGATCCCCACGGTGGACATCTGCACCTCGCCCATGGGCTGCAGGGGGACAACCCGCTTCACCATGGTCTTCACCACAGACCTGGGGGACTCTCTCTGCCCCGGCGCCTGGAACTCATCCTCCCCACCCTCCTTCTTCACTGACCTTGGTGTCTGCACAGATTCTCACTCCTCTATCTCTGTGCCAGCTGTAGTGGCGCAGTTCTTTTCCCCGTTCTTAAATATGTTTTCACAGAGATGTTCCTCTGCTATCATCTTACTGATAGGCTCAGCCTTGGCCAGCGGCGGGTCCCTCTTTGCAGCCGGCTGGCATTGGCTCTATCAAACTCAGGGAGCTTCTAGCAGCTTCTTGCAGAAGCCACCCTGCAGCTCCCCACTCCACCGCCGAAATCCAGCCAGGCCAAACCAATACAGCCTAATCTGTAGTAAGTAGGCGGGAAAGATCCACCAATTCCATCCTGGTCTCAGTGCAATGTGTCTGCTTCTGGCACCTTGCTCCTCATTGCTAGCTCTGTTCTAGGCTGGAAAGAAAAATGCTTGCACTTCAAAATATTTCCCAGCCCATTTGCAAACTCTACAACATTTATTATTTTCATCATGTTTAATAGCACAGCTCCTCATTTTCTCACCCTTTTATTGCTGTTATAGTAATGTGGGCTGTGACTTCATTTGACTTTTCTAAGTAGGCAGTATCACCTCTAGTTAGCATTTAGATAGGAAAATATATGAGGGTGTTTGGGAAGCGTAATGGCTGTTCGGAATGTGACATGTATCCATCTGAAACGAGACTGAGAATATGCTGGGAAGTGATTTATCAGGAAATACTGGCTCATCAAAAAAGAGTATTTCCAAGTGAAAATACCAGTTCTGGTAAAACCTTAGTAAACCAAACAATTTGTATCAAAACGAGAGGCAGCCCATGGTGTGTGTAGTAATGTGGTACATAATGTCCTCACTGGATCAGTACATGAATTAATTACTCAGTTCTTCCTACCTCTGTTCTTCCGCATGGTTGGAGACTGGCCAAGCCCCCAGCCCACCAGTTGTCCCAAAGCACCTCTTCCATGCTAGAGCTCTTTCACTGCCCGTTAAATTCTCTGGCATAGCAATTTGACTCTTGCAAGCTCTGGGTGAATGATCAATTTGCCTAAAGGTCAATCTCATTTTTGCATATACAGGCTTTCAATTGGTCTTATAAAATAGGACAGCTCCAGCAGGAAGGACTTGGTGATCTACCCTAGAATGACAGCAATGTGGAACAGGGTGGAGGAGGCTCTGAATTAGACAGCAAAAGGACTTGATTTTGCAAGGATTGCCTTAATCACCATGGTGTGGAATTGATGCATGGCTTTTTCCCAGTCTTTCCTGCTAAAAGTTGTGCTGAGTTGGAAGAATTATAAAGTGTCAGTGGTGTGGAGAACTGAAAAAGCATCCTCTTACATATTGTAATCTAAGGACAGATTTTTCTACCAATATAGCTGTTTCCTTTATGAGTATGTGTGAACCAATATGTCTTTCCAGTATGACTGCCTAAGTGCCTTACACAGTTTGTTTTTCATACTTCTTGGAGAAATTGCTAGATGTATACAAAATAACACCCATACAAGGTGAATTTATTACCCCAATTTTATGTCTACAACTTTATGTTTGGTCAAACCAGAGATGGTTCAGTTCAGCTTTCTGAAACTGTTAACTGAGGACCCTGACACAAATTCCATGTTAGTCTGCATGCCTTTGCCAAATTCTGCTGAAAACCGCAGCCTTCATGGCCAAAACATCAAATTCTTCTGAAACCAATGCTAAAACTCACAAGGATTTCACAAGATCAGCCTCATTCACTGAAATAAAGAAGTAAAAAAAAAAATATTGAGAAGTGTTTTATGTTTTCATTGCTTTCAGCTCAGTTTTGTCAGGTTCCAAAGGTTATGAATTTCATTATATTGGAATAGTGAGGTTGCAATCTGACCTTGCAATTTAATTAACAATTCAGTTGATGATGTACTGGCCAGAGCTGGAACTTTCGCTGCCCTGACTTTTTTGTTTAGGCAGAACTAAAAGGAGGAAAAATGAGATGTTAGGCGCTGAGGAAAGCAGGTGTTACTAGAATTACACACAGGGAGAAGAACTGTTGAGTAATAGACATGGAATTTTTTTTAATCAGTTTGCTTTCCTCCTGGCATCTCACTTTTATCATAAACTGTTGTGTAGTGTCATGGAGTTCTGTTAAGCAGATGGTGTGTTTTATCTCAGTGGTGTCTGCCTATTGCTCGTGGATAAAGTGATTTTTCTGTATAGTTAGTTAAAGTGCAGCTTGAGGTTCTCTGGCAGTCCAAGTTGTTGTTTAGAGAGTCTTAAAATGTAAGTCATGGTTAACTTATTGCTCATTTTAGTTTATGCACGCTTAGCAGTAGGCATGCTCCTAAAAATACAAGTAAACACAGATATCTAAGTGCACCTGTGGAGGTTTTCAACAAGCTTATTCTCTCTTTGGGGGAAGAAATCGGTATTTTGTGCCAGCTGCAGGTTATATTAGGCCAACTTTGCAACTGTAGGGATAATGAAGAAATAGATGCATCTTGTAGAACTCTTTGTGAATAGGTTGGACAGACATCTGTCAGGAATATTCTAAGTACGGGAGGGTGTGGTGAATAATTGCCTGAGGTATCCTCACAGAACTCACAGCCAATTCCTAACCAAAGAGCGTTTCTAATCACCCCCTCAGATGACAGACAGCTGCATGGTGTTGGCCTGATTCTTGAGACTTCCAGTCATGGAATTTGAGACCCAGGCAGCCGCAGAGGAAATACATGTGTTTTTCCACCTCAGTGCTTAGCCTTCCCAGGGAACTTTTAGGATACAAATATTACAGAGACAGAAAGTTTTACCTTGCTTTGAGTTTTGGCTTTTTTGGTTTCATTGGTTGGGTTGGATTGTGGGTTGGTTTTTTGTTTTTATTTTTTTATTTCCCAGTTGCTTTCCTCTTCCTGCCAGCCTTACATCTTTGCTAGTTTTCAGACCATTTAAAGATTTCTACTCTGGTCCAGTCCTCTGATTGGTTTACTGTGGGAGTCGGATCTGAGGACTTGTGCGCATTGGGTTGGAAACCTGGGCTGCTACTGACAACCACTGAAATGACAGAGCACTCACTGGGATGCTGGCTTTATTCTTTCTGCATTTCTGGAAGAAATCTAGCAGATTGCCCTGAAGTGGCATCACTAACTTGTATTATCTTTTAAAAGGATTTTAGCAGCTTGGGCTATATATGATCCTACTTTAAAACTTCCTAGGGAGGAGAGATTTCTGAACAGCCACTGCACTGCCTTCTGCTGCTTTTTAACACTTGGTGAATGAGATGAGCTATTAATAATTTGTACCCTACTTTTCCTACCATAAATAAGTGAAAGCTCTCCATCACATGCTAAATAATGTGAAACATTGTGATCAAAGGAATGATGAGCATGACATTCATTTGAATTCTGTTGCTCTATTAGCACCCTTTAAATTATTCCTCCATCATTCAAGCTACAGGTAGCTTTTTGACACACACATTCCTCTTTCTTTTCTAGAGTGCTTTTTTATTTTTATCACTGTTGTCTAAACTGTTTGAATAGAATGTCATTCATTTGTATCATTATTGGAAATACTAACTGTGTATCTGTCACACACTTCCCACACTAGCAGTGAAGTTCGAACACTTAAAGGATGCTTAAAGGAAGATTAACAACATATGGGTCGCTCAAGTGCCTCATACAGGACACAGATATAGAGTGCCCCTACATAAGATCACTGCGGGGAGGGTTTTTCAGTCAGTCCTGTTTCTCTGGTTTCCTTCTGTCCAGTTCTTCAAAGGAGAAGGTGCTAATGGGGTCCCAGTGTGATCAGTGAATAGGACTGTGTTGTGGGCACAGGCGATGCTTCATCTTACTCTTTAGCTATATATCAACATTTATAAATAGAACATCTTGATACCTTTGCAAGACAGCTAGTGTTGTGGTGATTTTATTTGATTTGTGCTTCTTCAGAAAGGATAATTATGACAAATGTTTCCATTACCTATAGCTAGTGCTTTGGGAAAGGAGGAAGTCTGTGATTGCAGTTAGCTCCTGTAGACAGCAGGAGAACTTAAACTAAAACTAGGTGTGCTTTAGTGTTAACCATTTCCTTTGCAGAAATCAGTGCTCTCCACAGTCTGACTTTTCTGTGGATAAGGAAGATGCCAAATGGTGGACACGGCATTTGGGCCAAGTGGGCACAATAGCTCAACACTGAGTGATGGCACTACAGGAGTTACACAAGTTAAAACTATGACGTTTACTTGGTCCGTTCCTCTCTAGACTTCATTTTGTCTGAATGAAACTCTGACTTTGCAGTTTTTATCAATTCTGTCTTTAATCTTTCTGAAGTGATCTCTCAGACAAAATCCTTCGCTGATTCCTCCCAAGCCTGCTGACCCTACTGACTGGCAATGCTGTCTTCTTCCTTTTTCAGCAGAGACTTTATCTCTGGTGGACATTCAGCTTTCTCCACTTTCTCAGTTGACTTGGGAAAAATTCTCTAATCTTCTCTCACTTCATAAGATGGTTCATTTTTCCAGGGAAAGACCACTCATTGCTAAAATGAGTGATGAAAAGATTAATCTTTTCCCCGCATGGACATGTTGTTACTCTCAGCCACAGTCAGTCAGGAGAGCAGGCAGGGCTCTTCAGCTCCTTTCGCCCTTCCTCTCCAAAATCAGAGACACTGTAAGGCATTGCACAAATAAAAAAAGTGCTGTCCTGGAAGCTGCAGTGAAGGAAAGGCTCATTTTCTTCCCATCTTTTGGGTCATCAAGTCATGGCAACGGAAATCCAAAATCCATTCAGAGGAGTTGGAGCAACAAACCTGTCTACCACCTCTTCCAGTCAGGAGACCTGTACTGGCTTTAGACTGGAGCAGATCCCTCATAACTGTTTGCACAGTATTCGGCTTTCTGATTATTTCCAGTAGCCTCAGGTAAACTACATATATTGTGCAGTCTGATTTATAACTCATTGGGCTGTGCTCTTAAGGCATGTGGCTGGTGAACACCATCATTACTTTTGGGTAGTCATGTAAAGTATCCTAGTACACAGCTCTTCAAGCTGATGTGGAAGAAAGTGCTTTAAATGGACTTTATCTGGGAAAGTCTTGAAACCACTACGTGACTTTTTATCTCAGCAGTGGCTTCCTGTTCCCCTCTCTTTCAAGAGCACTGGAACAGGCTGCCCAGAGAGATTGTGGAGTCTCCTTCTCTGGAGACATTCAAAACCCGCCTGGATGCGTTCCTGTGTGACCTCTACACAAGGTGGTCTTGCTCTGGCAGGTGGTTGGACTAGATGGTCTTTTGAGGTCCCTTCCAACTCCTAACATTCTGTGATTCTTTGACAAAGCTATCTACAGTAGAATAACCAGAACGATCAGTGAGTTTATTCATCTGCAGTCTGACTTCCTTTTCAAAACTACTTACATTATCCTGCTGTCTTGATAGTCAGGGTATGGGATGAGCGGCCTGTGATGATATTTACATAGAAAGTGTTAACATAAGGTGAGTCCCATTCATTTTCTGGTTAATACTTGGTGACTCAGCTTGCTGTCCCATGCAGAAGACCTGCACTTACCACAGTTTAAAGTTTTCCATGTGTAGAATTCATAACTCAATCTCTGTTCCTAAGGCTGAAGAACTTTTTACCTCCTTTCAGATGGCTGAGATGCATGACTGCCTTTGTTCATTATGGCTGGCTTTTGTTCTTCCTCTGTTGCAAGATTGATCAGCGCTAACAAAGTAGTCTGGTTTCCAGAAGGGACAATTACTTAGGTAATTTTTCACTTGCCATGTGTAAAGCTTCACTTAATTATTTCAAATTCTGTGTGATATCAAAATACACTGATTGTTGAGATTACAGTATGCACACATCAGCTTAATTGTACTTTACTCAATTTTACCAGTCATGTGACCAATATGTAGCTTTTTTAATGTCTGCAATGCCATGAAACCATTCAATGGGTCCAGCTGCATGTAAAGTATCCTGTAAGTACTCTTCAATATTAGTGCCATGCATATGTACAGCCTCTTTTTGCCTTGAACTCCTTCAATAATCCTGGCTGAAGATTTTTTGTGTACTTCTTCTAAGTGCAGACTGCTGTTATTCACTGTTTATACCATTGCACTTCATGACTGTACTTAACCAAGGATGTACAACTAATTTCAATACAAAAAGGATATGATTTCCAAAGAGCAGCTCGATTTACATCTGGTTGTGTCAGATCATGAAGGAGTGTAAATGGCAAGGACTCAGTAAAGTTGTCCTACTATTATGATTTCTTGTAACACAAACTTTGAACATCCAAAGCTTGCATCTTCTATGAATCACCCAGCTCTACATTTTTACTCATTAAGAAACTGTAAAGAAACTTGCAACACATTTATCATGATTAGTTTCTGAAAATGCCAACACAATTCCACAGTGACTTGCATGGAAATACTCTGTAATAACACTGAACTTGTGTTGTACAAGGCTGAGCACTTGAGCCTTCCTATGGAGTGGTGAAAGCGAAGGAACCACATCCTTTTGTTGGGGAAGATCATTTCAGATCCTCGAAGTTAGATGACTTCTTGCTTTGTGCTTTAGTCACAATTCAGCTAACGTCTTGTTGCCTCATATTGTGTTGGCTTACAGGTCTGTTGTAGGACCTGCTTGTAGGCACAGAACAGAGAAGTTTTAAAGGCTGACTCAAAATAGAAACCAAGAGAATTTGTAGTAACGTTTTTGAGTGAACTTTTTAGAGCAGGGTCATGGCTGCTTTCGCTGCAGGCTGTGGTTGAGCGCCCTCAGTTGTCAGAGGAGAGCAGAAAGGAGACTGGGTAAGTAAGGAAGAGGAATTCTCCTGGCACCGTGAAGGCCACAAAGGCTTAGTGGGTCTTGACAGCTCTTCAGTGCTTGTCTTCCCTTAAAGCCAAGGGTTCAACTCTGTAATGGGGGAATGGCACAAAAAGCTGACTAGAAAGAAGAACTCCCACTGACTTCAGTCTGTTTGAGATGGTAATGTCTTTCTAAGGCTACTCACTTCAGCTATAGTTGAAGCCACACACCTGGTGTCTTGAGATGTATGACAGAAATCTAAGAGGAACAGCAAGTGGTCAAGAGTCTGTGAACCAATCCCTTCCTGTCTATGTGTTTCTCTGAAAGAAAGGGAGAAAAATTATCTTTCTTGAGGAATCTTCCATCCAAAAAAATAGTTCCTCACTGAGATACAAAAGAGTCTGAGGGCCATAAGGAGTTCCCCTACTCACTGCAGGAGCTACCAACATCCGAAGGCATGCTGCAGCCAGAAAGAGAAGCAGCATCTTTACAAATGCTTCCCCTCTCTTTTGAGAGGAAAAAAGAGATGGATACAGCCAGGATAGTGATATGTTGCTTTAAAGGAGGCAATGCAAAATTGTTCCCGTCTTTCTTCTCCTTCTTCCTCAACCATTTGCCCTGGAGCACTGAGGAGTTCTGGTTCAGTTTTGGCCCTTGAGCAATTTCTGATGCAGCATGACTGCATTCCGCTTTTACAATCAGCAAAACCAGTGCGGTCTCACTCTCAGCTGTGTCTGCACACTAGCAAGAAAAAAAAAAATCAAACTGGGTGACCTGCCAAGGTAACCTTATAAATTTCAGTGACTTTAAAAATTTCATCAACCTTAACCATATGTGCTGAATGCCCCCAACAGCTGCAGGTTAAGAAGGGCATTCAACACGTAATTACCTCAAAAATTACTTTTTTTTCTGTTTAATGCCCATGAGTCTATCCTTGCCATGGATGACTGGCTCCCATTCAAGTGAAGATCTAGCGTGCTGCGTGCTGGTGAGGCAGCAGCCACCACTGAGCCCACTGAGGCATTGGACAAGCTGGGGCAGGCGGAAGGGAAGGTGTTTTTAAATAAATGGCCACTTAGTAGTCCCTCTCCACAAACAAGCTGTTCTGCACAAGGCTTCTTGGACAATTGCAGCTTTACTTGAGGTGGCAGCTGGGAAGACTTGGGTCACACTTAGGAAAAAAAGGACTAAATCAGACCTCACTTATTTATGGTCTGGTGCTGAGTGTTGATTTAAGTTATGGCTGGCAGTTTGCTTTTGAACACAGAACTGTTAATTTATGGAAAGTACGCTTAGAACAGTAATTTTCTGGAACAGACTGTTTTTCCCTACTAGAAATGTTGGATGAGGTGATCATGATCCCTCCTGGAGTGGGGAATGGTGGCTAAATTAAATCCATCAACAAGTTTAGAATCATGATAGTGGAAATAGAGCTACCCTAGGTTTGATACGTGGTACTGCCTGTAAGGCGGTAGGGAGATGATACTGTACAACCCAAGGATAAAGGACATCGGGTTCCTGTTTACTGTAAGGCATTTACACCCTCTCACCAGAAAAAGATGGTATCCCTGCTACATGGAGATTCCTCCTGGCTGTGAATTGTATTTTGCTGTGGCAAGTCACTTGTTACCTGTGTTACACTGGACATAGTGAGATTGGGAAAGAAGTTCTGCAGTTATACCTGAAAATATTAATCGTCTTTGTATGAGAAGTTTGCATCCAAGTTGCTGGGCTTGAGCCTCTGCAGTGATACTAAGGGTGGGATTAATCTGACTAATTGTAGATGTCTGCATCAGAGTTACTTGTCTGGGCTCGTGTGGAGAGAATTACACACTTTTAGGGCGTGATTCATCCTGAAAGTATGTCTTTAGACATCCAAAAAGTCAGATGACTTGTCACCCTGAAGTGCCAGTTTTCAGCGTCTTCTTTGGCTATTGTTGGATGCATCTGTGGATGTCCTGAGAAGGTAGGTGAGGTGACCTTTTGAGGGCCTGTTGAGGGAGACTAAAATTGGTTCCTGAAAATGGCTGATGTCTGAAAAGAAAACAAAAATTGCATAATTTTGGAAGCCTTTGTGATGTCCCATAGCCAGTGACCTTCATTAAGACTTTTAGGAATACAGTGGCCCATGAGAGAACTTACTGCAATGCTGTGCTACCAGCTGTGTTTCTTTCTGATCACTGATAAAGCAGGGCAGGATCAGCATTCATGTTAGGTGCCACTTGTTTCTAGTTAGGAATTGTTTTTTATTCCTAGCAGGCTTGCACTTAATAATGTTCATGAATCTGACTTTGCCATCACAATCACGTATTGATTAAATTCAACATTTGACTCAGTTTTTAAACTTGAGTAATCTGTCACCATCTATAGATAACCATTTTTCTAAATATTCTTCAAATCAAACTTCTGTGTATTTAATATAAAGTTTTATCTGATACAATGAAAGAACTTAATTCTATGCTTGGATTACCATCCAGGAAAAGGGCTTTCTTCATACAGAATATTTACTTAGGTAGCAAGTGGATATCACTGTATTACTTCTCCACACTTTAAATACCAGGAACCATAATCTGTGGGTAACAGTGATACAGAATCAATTAGTTGTTTTTATGTTACACATGCAGACTCCACATTTTCTGAAGTATCACTGAAAGACAAGCTTTAGTAAAAATCCTGTAATTAAAGTAGGGGTTCTGTCTAATTTGAAGTGCTAGCTGCTGTTTTATCAGCATAATGAATAGGATGAGAAGAGATTGCCTCCATAATCAAACTCCTGGACTGGCTAAAGTTTAGCACTATTTCAAATCAACAGCAAAGCCTGTAGGTAGTCATCAGTTGGCAGAATCGGCAGTGTCAGTGAGGTAAATCAGCGAGTGCTCTGTATTTCCAGAGCCGTTGCAGAGCGGCAGAAACATGGGTCTAATTTCCTGTGATTTCTCACTTTAGTGCTAGAAGGCTGATTTTAATAAAAGAACCATGCATCCTAAAAATTGTAGTGCTGAAATATAATTTATTTATCAGTGCTTCCTCTAAATCATGATGGGTTTTGTTCCTGGGCTTTTGTACTTAAATAGGAGATGAGCATCTGAAAGGATGCATTTTGAAATTGCAGAGGTATTTTTTGCTTTAAGGAAAACCATGGGGATTTTTGTGTGTGTATTCTGTCTTCAGGTTCCTTTATTTCAGTGGTGGCAAGATTATAAATCTGAGAAGCTGCCTTACACTTTGTATACTTCATCTTAAAGAGAAAGAACGTACATTTTTATATACTTAATGTATTTTCTGATAGTATATATAAGAAAAATGCTTAATGAGTGAAAGTGTATAACACAGTAAAAATGTGGGTCTTAGTGACTCAGCCATAGGTTTCCTAGTTACATCTCCTGGGTATGTCCCCTTGGTGCTGAATTGAGGTGATGATACCAACCTTTCGGTTGAGCATTGGTTTTATTATTTTGATGAAAGGTTATACCTGCTACCTCGCTTCGCTACCTATGTTCTTCTCCCTTCGGTATCGGTGCTGGGATGAGGAATTTTTTTGAGGAAGTCTCTTTGCCCTTTTACAATTACCTGTGAACACTGTAAAATGAGAACAATAGTGTTCATCCTTTGATTTCTGTTGGTGAAACATACTCCACAAAAATTAAACATCATTTACAATTCAAATTCAATTAGATAAAAAGCATTGTGTTTTGGAGAGATTCTGGAGATGGCCAGAGCTATGAAGTGTGAATTGCAGGAAAGCTACAAGGATGAAATTCAAGCATGTCCTATAGTTATAATTGTGGGTATCAGGACTGTATCCGTGTGTACATGCAAATTAGTAATTTCCCACATGGTCTGGGAGCTCCCCAGTTAGTCCTGTACGTAAATGAGACAATGAATTGGATCAAGACAATGGACCAACTTGAGACAAGGAGGTTGACTCAACTCCAGGCCACTTGCACTGCAAAATATTTGGCTGATCGGTGCAGGAGCTCTCCAGGTGGGAATTTCAGAACTATAAATTCACCCAGGCAGCTCCTGCCAAGTCTGCACCAACTGGTAATTGTGCCTCTGCCTGTTTTACATCCTGGGTTGTCATCCTGGTTGCATGAGTCTCACCCAGGTAGTTTCTTTTGCAGAATTGACCAGGTCATACCTAGACAAGACACTTGTCCATAATGAGTAGGAACTGTTCCTGCATTCAGAACATATTTTGAACATAGATGGGATATTTAGGAGATTGTTTGTGGGTAATTTAAGATAATGCATATGCTGGGGTGGTAGTCTAGGACCATGGGCCAGCTGGATACAAGAATTGAGCATACTGAGGAGTCTCACGTTTCCTTCAGGACCCTTATTAAAACCGACAGCTTCACAAAATCACTTGAAATTTCTATGCTGGAATTTTTGAATGGAATTCTCCCATTAGAGAATGTTCAATGAACTTCCTATTCAAACCATGGCTTTGAAGGAGTTGGTAGGATCACAGAGAAATGCCTCAAGGTGGATGTGTGTCTGAGAAAGGAGTTGGTCTGGCAAACTGCTCGTTACTCACTGGTCAGAGTTTCTGGAGGTTTAAGAGAGGAGCACTTGTCACTGGCTCTTTGGTTTTGCTCAAAAAGTTTGAAAGAAATTAGTTTTGACAACAAGGCAAACAGCATTTTGGTTTTTCATCGGAGCTGAAGGAGACTTTGTAAATGAATACACTTAAATATTCCATTTTGGTTTTCCTCCCAGCAATATCCCCTTTTACACACGCAGGAAATATCACTGCAATCAAAAATACCTCACAGAATATGTAAAGACTTTCTAAATGCAACACCTCAAAAACTTCGTGGTTGGAGACACATTGTGATTTGCTTTTTGAAGAGACAATGAGTCACCCATATCACAAGGGAAGTAGAGTTTACATTTCTGTTTCTGGGTTATGGGGGTCACGTATAAACTGTAATGCAGTCATTTGATGCTGGAACTGCAGAACATTTTGGCCTAATTATTAAAACTTTCTTTCCATCACTTCCACCCTTTGTATTGCAAACTTTGGAACTGTCAGGATCAGGCAATTTTGTGTTATAGCGCATTAATTACTTGCAATGTCAAAGAAATGAATGGACATCTTTGGAATAAATACACCTGGACTGGCTCATCCCAATTTTGTGAGCATTTTGCAAGTATCTTGTAGGAGAAGAGAGATGTGACTGGTGGTAAAACTTTGTTGCCAGTCTTGTACCTATTTGCTGTAAAAGTCACTCAAGTAACCAGCACATAGGAAGGATGGACAACACTTTGTCATCTGACAGTTTTCTTTCCCTCAGAGGAACTTTTCCCAGAGCAAACCTCTGTAGATGAGGACAGAATGACTTTGATGTGGGAAAGAGCAGAAGGAAGAAGTGAGGAAAGCTTTTCTGGCCTCTTGGATCATGAGAAGACAGAAGTAAAAGGATCAGGATAGGCCAGATGGAAAGGTGGCTACGACTGTGGATACAGAGTGTGGTTACTGTCACATTTTTATACCTGGTTTGCATATGCATTACCTGACAAAATGTTGAGACTTCATTCTCGGTGATGTCACGGTGGTGGTGTAGTATAATTTGCACCTAGATTAAGATGCCACCTTTTTCTAATAGAGAAAATCAGTTAATCACCCTGTTAAGAAACATGCATAATTTTATCACAATTTCATGCCACATGATACAGTGGTAATACACGAGTAAAACCATCTGTACCTTACTAAATGAAGCACCTCTAAAAATGTATGACTTAACTGCTGCTCTGTCCTTCTGGGTCTCTTGGGGCACGTGGGAGGAGTGAGGTGACGCTCTGGTGCAACAGTTGCCATCACTCTGGTGAGCGTTGACATTAGTCCCAAACCACTCGCCGCCCCTTCCATGTGGAGGAGAGGACACGTTTAGAGGAGTTTAGGAAGCAGGGCAGTTTTTGTGACTGACACCACTGAGTAGCTTTCCAACTGTTGTAATTTTTAATTATCCTTTAGTAAGGTACGAGGCTGGGATTGAAGAGCAGTGTGGGATTTACCAAGAACATGTGCTCTTTTTATTGGGAATCCAGTAATGTGCCCTCCAAGTTAAAATGCTATAAATGGGAGCTATATCCTGCCTGGCTTTTAACGTGGAGAGAGAAGGGAAGAGGAGAAATTTAGTCTTGGGTTCTCTAACCTCTTTATGAAATATGCTGAAGCTTTTCTTACCGTGGAGGGAGATAGGGTTTTATAAAAGTGGAGGTGTTAGTGTGTAAGGCTGTAGTGCTGTCATTCCAAAAAGTCACAGAAAGACATGATATGTGGAACCCACTGACACATTTGACTAAAGGATATTTTCCAGAAAGTCATGCAGTCTTCATCCAGTATTTCAATAAGTATAGTGTCTAGCACTTCCTTTGGTAGTTTGTTTCAAAGGTTAATCACCCTCTCTGCTAGAAGTAGAGGCATTAATTCTCATTTAAATTTATCTAGCTTCAGCTTCTAGTCGTTGGTTCTTGTTATGTCATTCCCCATTAGATTAAATAGGCCTTTAATATTGGAACTTTCTCCCTGAAAAGGTAGAGCTTTGCTGTAATCAAATCTCTTCTTGGTCTTATTTTGAAAAACTAAACAGTTTTAACTTCTTAAGTCCCTTATTATAACACCTTTTACCAGCTCTCGGTTAAGCATTATGTAGGTCTTCCTGTTTTATTTTATTTTTGTAAGAGGAAAATGGCAAAATGCTATATGATATTCTGGTATTGCTTCCATTAATGTGATATTTAGAGGTAAAGTTATCTTTTTCCTAACTGTTGCTCCATTTACCCAACCCAGGGTTATATTTAATATCTTTGCTGCATTGTCTGTGTCACGTCTTCACTCAGTCCAACCTCTTTGCCATTTCTGAGAGAAAAATGACACTGTGTCATTAATTGCTGGAGAAGGAAAGGGGAGAGTTCCTCTTCATTTTCCTGTCTTTTATATGGTCTCTAATAAACAGAGAAACTACCTTCCAAAGAAGAAAATAAAAATTTTATGTGCCAGTCCAGAGATTACAGAAGGCATGGGCACTCTTAACGGCAAGAAAAGATCTACTGTGTTATGTGCTTTTGCTTTATTGCCTGTAGGAGACCTGCTAGAACTATTTGTGCTTCGTCCTCCAGCTTTAGCCCGATGGGGAGCAGCCACTGAGTTTGAGGTCAAGTTTTCAGAAATAAAGCTCTGATGTAGTGATCTGAGTTCTGAAACCACCCTGTGCAAAAGTATCAAGAAGCTATTTGCGAAATGATTTGGTAACATCTAAGGATGCTTTTATAAAGGAGGTTTCTACACTTCTCTAATTGTAGAACTCTCTGCATCCCACTGTCTTTCATGTCAAATTTGCTTGGTTTTGCTCTTCAGGTTGTTGCGTCTGGGTTATTGATTGCTGGTTCTGTTCTCTTCAGCTCTCAACAGCACTTTATCGAAGTAATTTCCAGGTTATGTGATTGCACCATGTTTGTCTGCCTGTTTTTCCTCAGTGAATCTGCTGGCAAAATCTGTTAGAGGCTGAAAGGTTACAGATTATTACCCCTATGCATTTTGTAAAGTGAAGTAGCTGGGTGGAGGAGCCCTGATTGGAAGGTCTGTAGTGTGGGCTGCCTGTAGCAAAGAATAGCCTGTGTAGCATAGTCTAGGCATTCCTGCTCTGGCAGGGGGATTGGACTTGATGATCTTCGAGGTCCCTTCCAATCCCTAACATTCTGTGATTCTATGATTCTATGAATAGGGGAAAGGTTTGGTGCATCCTAACTGTGAGAGATGGGTGTGACTGGAGTTTGAGCCATAGCCCAGATGCACAACTTCTCTTTCTTCTTGCCCGTTGATGCCACAAGCTCATGTGGGACATCTGCTGCCGCATGTTGATTCCTTTCATGCAGTGCATCTGTAGGACATCCTTTTCCAAATTAAATTACATTTTGTCATGCTCCTTTCTAAGCAGTACTCCAGTACTGAGCAGACATCGATAAGATGCAATGACAGGGCAATGTACTGGTAGTACAAAAGGTAGACATGCTTGCATAAAAATAAGGCTTTTGGAAGAGTGTTACAGTTGTCAATACTTCCACAAAGCATGTGGAAGTCAAAAAATACCAGAGGACAGGCCGTTTCATGCTGGTTTAATTTAGTTCTTTCGTGTGTATGACTTGTAATCCACTGACAGGTGCCTGTTACGTATGTTCACCCTGACATGATCTTATCTTGTGATTATAGTGAGTTAGTGCACAAGGACCAAATCTGTGTTACGAGGTGGATGAGCTGTTGCACACAGAATTCTCCATTTGCTGGTTGTACTGTGCCATCTAAGCATTTTTAATTTAAGTTAAAAATATCTTGGGAAGGGGAAAGGGATAAGGTGGGACAAGGTACCAAAATACAAGACTTGATGTAAACTGCCTCACACAAATCATGTGTAAGAGACTCCTTTGCATCCACAGCAGGGACCAGACCTTTTCAGGTCATGAGGCAGCAGGTAACTCTTTGCTAGTGAGTAGACCAGTGGTCAGGCTGAAGGACTGTGAGGTTCTCACTTACTCAGGTCTCTCTCCTGCCAGCAGATCATTGCTGAGAAGTCTCTAAATTTTAAATTCTGGGTGAAAGCACGCTGCCAGTCTTGCCCTAACTTTCTTTTTCTGCCACTGCCCTTCCCTCCCCCAGGTAGTGAGCCCTGCATGTATCGGCATGTATGAACTGTTCTACAGTGGTATAACACGGCCAAATTTGGGTAATACCTCAACGTACATGTGCTCCTAACAATAGGGTAGCAACCAAGATGTGGTTTTTTGCTCCGAAGCATGATCGTATTCACGCTTTTCCATAAAGTGAATTTTAATTTCTTACACATGAAGCAGATAGTAGGGGGAATAGAGCTTTTTTTTTTTTCCACTGATTGACTCTCCAGAAGAAAAAAAATATCTTTGTGCATGTACTAGTCTTTGAAAATCTTAGCCCCAAATATTCAAATTTGATTCAATTATGAGTACTTAAATTATCATATGAAAGCATGGCACTGCTTTAGTGAGATATAATTCTGTCAGCTGTCAATATAGTATCATAAACTGATACATGCGATTTGGTATTTCAATATGTAAAACCAGCTGAAAGAGTTTCTCTGAGCCCTTCATGTTACAAATTTACTTGAGTCCCTCTTCATGAATGTTAGGCTAGTGAATTCAGGTTAGAAGAATTACGTATGTTATAAGCCCTGTTCAGTAATTGTTTCCAAGATTCAAGTGGTGGTTGCCTGCCCTGGTGAAGATTGATGAGGGAGTCCATTTGACATTGTTCAGTCTTTATTGGGACAGATACTGCATCAAAACAAGGAGTTGAGAGTTCACAATGCAATGCCCTTTTTGATATTCCAGATAACTAATTCCATTTCACTCTCACAGTGGGAAAACAACTGATGGAGATTTAATGTCATATACAAGGAGCTGCGCAATGTGTTAGTTATTTGTCAATCTGAGGGAAGAGCGGAGGAGTTTGCTTCCTTTGAAGCCATGCTGTATTTTATGATTGGCTTTTACTTGTTTTACTCATTCCAGATAAAATCTGTTGTGATTATACATCAGAAAACATTTCATTATTCCATCTATGAGAAATAACTGCAGTCAGTGCAGAAGCAACAGATTGCTGCCTCTCAGAAGCTTTATGGAAGTGTGTTGTAATGGGATGGAGTAGCCTGGATCGATAGTTCTCTCTAGTAATACAATCCGCTGTCAGATAACTTCCAACAGCTTTACAGATTTAATGAACTCCCTGGGTTGATGATAAAAATATAATGTAAGGAGGAAACTAAAACAACATCATGTATTAGATATAGCCCTAGGCAACATTTTATTACCATCTTTTCTTCAGTTGTATATTTTTAATTATAAAGCCAGTATGCATCAGGCACTGTCCTGAAATTTTCCATCAGTGAAATTAATCTTGCTCTTCTCAAGTCAAGGATAAGGAGACTTCATGTAGGGAACTAAATGAGAATTTCAGGCTCTGCATTCACACCACTTTGGTGGTAGTATTTCAACTGGAGCTGGAGGAGAAGCCATTTCTTCTTGTGCCTTCTTTGGGACCATTAAACTATTTTGGAAGAAAATCCTTTGTCTCCAGTCCCCCTCTGTCCTATCGTAATTCTCACAAGTTTTTTGAAACTGAGGAAGTCAAAGGAAGAAGCATGAATCCCTGTTTGTCCAATTGATGAGAACAAGTGTCTGAACTACTACGAAAAATAGTGTTTAGGAGTAAGGAAGGAGTGAGTAAAGTCTTAGGAAATTACACCTATTGAGTATGGAGTGTACATACTATGAAGAAGCAAACTGCTTCGGTAAGACACTGTATAACCATAGGAGTAACCTTAAGTGTGCCAAGGGCTGAGCACACTGACACAAGAGTTGGGGATTTTTGCCACTTGATAGGAAGGTAGAAAGCTATATACATATCTTGGAGAAACATTAAAAATCTGTCATTGGTTTGTGTCTGGCAGCTGGTTTTTTTGGTAGAAGGGAAGGGCTGAAAAGGGGAGATAGTTCCCTGTGAAACTTGTACAGCCTCCCCCAGCCCAGGTAAAAGTCAGACCCGTCTCTGGCCAAGTCCAGGCCAAGCAGCGCCTCTGCAATCAGTGTATTTAAGAGGGGAAAGCTGCTGGGTCGGCCTCTTTTGACCTGTCTTTGTGTTGGAAAGTTGTTTGTTTTGGAGAGGAGAGGGAGATGAAGAGAGCAACCACACAGTCACCAAAATTGGTGAGAAAGAAGCCGGGGAGAAGGGCACCTGGAGCAGGGATCTCGCTGAGGCCAGTGGCGAGATGGAGGGATGAGGCCCTGCAGACCGAGGAGATCAGTGGCAGTGAAACATCCAGGATGCAGCCCGTGGAGGAACTCATGCCAGAGCAGAGGATGATGCTGGAGCAGAGAGTGCACCTGAAGCATACTGGGACCCCAAGAGAAGCCTGAGCTGGAACTGGTTTGTCGCAGGGAGGACTGCCGTCCATGTTTGTGGGAGTGACTCATGATAGAGAATTTCAAGGAGGACTGTCTCCCGTGAGAGGGACACCGTGTTGAGGCAGGGTAAACCTGTGAGGAGTCCTCTCCCTGAGGAGGAAGAAGTGGCATGGCCAGACTGCAACCCCCATCCCCTGTCCCCCTGTGTCACTGCAGGGAGGAGGTAGCTGGGAAGAAGGGAGGGATGAGACAAGGTGTATCTAAGATCTGGTTTTATTTACTTCTCTCGTTATCCTGCTCTGATCTAGTTGATTTCATTGAACTGGTGGTGGTAAATTAAATTTATTTTTTTTTCCCCAAGTTTACTCTGTCCTTTGCCTGTGACCATAAGTGGTGAGTGAACCTTCTCTGTCCTTAATCTTCAGATCCTTTTCTTGAATATTCTCCTCCCCATCCCAAAAAGGGAGAGGGGCAGGAGTGAGCAAGTGACAGCATAGTTCTTGCTTGCTGGCTAGGTGGGCTCAACCTACAACAATATTACTTTCCTCGCTAGCAAAAAGTCAATAAATAGTTTCCAGTGTCATATAGTAAGAAATTCTTTTTTCAGCTTAGCTCAGTGGGTTGAGCGTGGTGCTTGAAACACCAAAGGTCGCGGGTTTGATTCCCGTGCGGTTCTCACGTGTTGCTTGACCTAGTCGAGAGGTGGCGTCCCTGCCCACAACAGGGAGGTTGGATTAAAATGATCTCTAAGGTCCCTTCCAGCCCAGGCCATTTTATGATTCTGTGATTCTAAACAGGAACTCTTATGCAGGTCTTGGATGTGACACAGTACTTTGCCTAGAAGTACGAAAAGCAAATGTAGCAGCAGTGTGACCTCTGGACAGACCAAAGAAGATACACTGCGGTTGTTCTTATTTCTTCCTGTCGTCTTTGCTCTCCAAATGAAAAAAAGAAAGTGACACTGTGACAATGCTACTTACTGAATTTCTGTTGGGTGTACCTCGATTTCCTCCCAGCAGTTTTGACACAGCTCCTCATGGTGCTAAGCTCTGTCATTCGCGTGCCGCTGCCGCAGTTTATCCTTCCTTTGCTCCTTCGTGGTGGTGGGAATGTAGCAGCCACCTTGGTGCTGCTGCCAGACCATAACTCAGATGGTGCCAGTGTCCTGGTAGCCTATTGTTGGAATAGGCATTTCCTTGCAAAACTGGACTTAATCCATTTGATGTGCTGGATCCCAGGAAAAAGGTAGTGCTTATTGCTTTCTCATTGAGTGGTCAGAAGGATCAAACTTCAAGGCACTGTTCATAGATCATAGACTCATAGAATCATAGAATGGCCTAGGCTGGAAGGGACCTTAGAGATCATTTTAATCCAACCTCCCTGTCGGAGAATTCAGGTGTAGGTTGACATTTGTGGCCAGGTCTTGGACCACCTGAGACAAGGTGACCTCTAGAAGGACAGTGGGCAATATAATCCAGGAGCCATAGAAGATTCCTGATTAAGACTCACATCTGAGGCCAGGTGGGGATGTGTCCTTTCCTAAGCTTGTTTCACAAAGAAGAGTAGATCTCAAAAAGAGATTTGGCTCAAATGCTCAGGAAAAAAAAAAAAAGTCTCATCTGTGCATCCCAAGCAAGCCCCATCCCCACTGCTGCAGCTTGCTGACATGGGGAACCTGTGGACCCCTGCAGTGGGGGGGAGTTGCACAGGAGGTGGCTGGCATTCTACTCTAGTCCTCAGGCTGACGGTGGACATAAAAAAGAGAAAGAGTGTTTACGCCGAATATGCAATAGTGCCAGATATATCTTCCCTGAACAGGCTAATTTTTGGCCTATTTCAAAAGACTAAAGGGCTGCCTGCAGTGAGTTATTAGAGGAACAATGTTCATAAAAGTGTTGACACTGCTTACTATCACATAGGCTTGATTGGTAACGTTAGTGGAAAGAAGGCAAAATTTATGTAAACAATTTAGTTCTGTTGGAAATATTGAAAAAGGGAAATATCTCCAAAGCAGTACAAGCAAGAAATTATATTTATGACAGTACCAGAATTCCTGGGGAAATAGTGCATTTAGTAAATAGGAGCCACATTGTGTGTGTTTTTTTAATGTGTTTTTTACAGATCAGGAGCTTTTAAACCAAACCAGGTCACGCTGGCCCATAATAAGTGAATTCTTCCCTTTTGTCTTAGATACTTTTCCTAGCAGAAGAAATGGAAGCAGGAGCAGAAGATTGAAGTGAATGTGTAAATTGAATTTTAAAAGGAAGTCCACTTACTTCTCCTTTCATTATTTCTCTGTATGATCCAAGCTCCAAGGGTTGGCAGATGTTCAGACAGCATTTCATACACACTGTTAGACCTACTAAGTTTTTCTTAAGGAGCCCAACTGCTCCTTGAGCCACAATTTCCAGTGCGATTCATTCTTGTTCAGCTCTGGAATTTATCATGTCAGTGACCTGCTGCTGCTTAGAAGAAAGAAACCTCTCATAGTGTCATTGAAAACCACTGAGATTCCTCAGTGTGAACTGTGTTTGACTGACCTTGAGTGATTTTGGGACTTGACTGGTCTTTTGATGGGACTTAGTTTGAAGGGACATTGGGTTTTGATGCAAACACCGAGTTGATTTTGAAACACCTTTGGGGAAGTAGGCATATTTTGTTGAAAGAGGAAGAAGGAACCTGTGAGCTGAATATAATAAGCTTTTAACTGAATACGGTAAGCTGAATGTAATTGGTTAGTATGTTTTTTAGGGAATATTCCAGTATTTCTGTAGGAATAGAGATGCTTCTTTCAAAAATGAGGGCCTTCCTTTTGGGACTATGAGGTGTTTGCTATTTACTGGACCTCTAGCTCGGACAGGGAGTGACGTACCTTCCTTGAGGAGTTTCAGTCAACACAGTCAATGGAGAATGAGCATAATGCCATCCCCTTAGACACATCTTGAAGTGATAACCTTTTTTTTTTTCCTTCTCTTTATCTCCTCTTTCATCATTTTTATCAATATTACGTTTCTATCGCTCTCCACTTGCTGTGTCACACAGGAACAATTCAGCCACTTGGAAAATGTGGCTGGCTGGTCAGCTTATGTGAGGAAGCCTACAACACATCTGCCTTGTGCTTGCAGAATGCTTTGATCCATTAAGCATCGAAATGTAAACTGTACTTTTTTCACAAGTGTTCAAATACGATGTGCCAAAGGAGAAAAGAAGATGGAAAAATCTAGTTATGATGGCAAAAAGTCAAGAAAAGTTCCAGTCAATAACACACCAATTGAACTACTACTTGGGATTCAGTCACATGAATTGCAGTTATTTCCTGGTACGAGCTTTGCAGAAAGGCACAATTATTTAGGCCTGTCTGAAGAGTTATGTGGAAAAACCCTGTCTAGCTTTAATGAGCAAACTGAAGAGCCAAAAGCATGTCTTTAAGGATTTCTCTCGCCCCAATCAAATCATCTGTTGCTGCAATCCAGAGAGAAAGTGTTCTTGGGCTTTTATCAAATTAAGCAAGAGCTCCTGGAAGTGTACATTTTTTTCCTCAGTGTTTAATCCTGTTTGTAAACTCCCTTTTAAAGTCTTAGTCTTACTAGCTTCTTAAAGCACATCAGTAGTGGAATTGCTCATTGTAACTTTCACAAATACATGCTCAACCCATGGTATCACCTTCATTTACACAGGGCAGATATTTTTGATCATGATTATCCCTGCAGAGTTCCTTTTTGTGTGATCATTCACAGAATTAAGAATCTTTTTCACGTCAGGGGTCCCAAAAAATCAGTTTTCTAATTCATTTTCGTCTTGGGGGAGATGAGCTTGTTTCAGGTGAAATTCAGTTATCTGGTCCTGGCGTCTTACATGATTTTTACTAGTCAAACTTCTCCTCTTCTAACTCTTCTACAGCAGTCATATTTTATGAACTTTACCTTTGATCTCGGTACGCTTTCACTCTTACACTGCATTCCGAAGCAAAACTTGGCAACAGCTGTCACAACCTAATGAACGACATCTCTGAATATCAAATGTAACACAGAGCTCTGTGAGTGTCATGACTTGTTCCCAAGAAATGTCAGCTCCCTAGCTATGCAGCATGTAGCAAATACAGTTTATACAGCTATCTCCCAAAATGTAACTGCTAGGCTGCAGCCTAAAAATAAAACACGCTTTTACAGGTAACAAAAAAAGCAATAAAACTTGGTTGAGATATTAATGGATGAAAATATCACCTCCATGTACAAGAAGCCTGTGCTCTGCTGATATCAGCATTTTACAAGAGACAACCTGTATGGATTTTTTTGATGGTTTTTGTCTCATAGTCCTGAGGGTGCCTACAGAGAAGATTAAGACAAAAGAGATTTTTAGTGGCAAAGGAAAAACACAGTCTGCCTCACCTTTCCAGCATTTTTAACAGAGGAATGTATATTCCCCAATCCCCATGTCCAATTAGCCTAACAGAATACCTAATCTATGTAACTAAAAAGAAAATAATCCAGAATTTACAGAAATGCAAGAGAAAGACACAAACTGACATTAACAAAAAATGCAGAAAATTTTAAAGCATCGGCCTTGACTTAATTTCCCAACACTGAACAGTTTTGCTAATTGTATTTTATTAGTTCAATCTTGTTTTCTTAGCATGAAAGATTAACAACAGTTTGGAAGCAGGAGCTCTCCTAGGAGCTCTCTCCAGACAAAGCCATATTAAATAACAGTTGATGAGAGTTTATTGGATAAAATTTGGAGATGATTGATGACATGATTGTTACTGGTTGTCTATGGGGTGTCTCAAGCTTTCAGCTTTTCCGCTGGGAGTTCCATGTGTAATACTCCTGCTACACAGAGCTCAGCAAGGCAGCTCTAGAGACCCACACTCTTTAAAATGTCCCTAGTAACAAGAATATTCATAGTGCACTGGAGATAGCTTTGCAAGAGCTAAGCTTTTACAGAAACATCTGTTGCCCAAATTTTGGGTTTGTTTTGTTGGTTCTTTTCCTAAATCAGAGTATATGTGTGTATATACCATAGCAAAGAATCAAATCCTCTTGATTTTTCATAGATCTGACCCACAATATGATATTCCTGTGTAAGCATCAACCCTGAGCAGAGAGTGGGGCGGAAATTCCAGTGGGTGCTGAATTCCAGAATACGTGAGATAGTGCATGTACTTGTGCTCAGACCACTCTGTAACTTCTGTTAGGTCATTAAGTATGTCTGTGGCTATCTTTGAATCCTAGCACCTTTCTCCCTAGAGTTAAAATAGCACATCTGAAGGCACCCCAGCACCTCTCTAGTTTTTAGTGATCGCATTTATACTGTGCTTTGGGGAAGAAAGGTTTGTTGAGAGGAGCTGTTACCTGCTGTAGTGCAGACGCAGAAGCCCCAGAACAGGTGAGACCAAACTCAAAAACAGTATTATAAGGATATTTTAGGAATCAATGAGGTCTTCAAACAAAATGAACTTGGACTCTTCCATGGAAATACATTTGCAGGAAGCAGTTCAGTCCTGCTCGTCAGAGAATGTAGATTCAAAAGAAAGTATTCACTGCTCCTCACTGAAAAATCTGTGCAGCTGATGGAGAATTCAAAGTATGAGAATCAGCAATTTTGTAAGCTCTCTGCTTTGTTGAACTTTTAACATTTAGGAAATTACACTTACATTAAGTAATTCTTTTTTGTGAAGCACACTTTACACTTCAAAGCTTACGTTCTATCCTCTTTGTATACTTTTTGTCTTTCAGGACGATTGTAATTGCTTTAGAAAACCTCATTGTGGTGATTAGCTTTTTTTGTCAATGAGCCTTAAAGCACTAGGTGAAGGGGCTAAGAATCGTTGTCCCTGTTTTATGGGTGAGGAATGAGTCAAGAGGTGATGAAGAGACTGATAAAGGCCAACTGGAGGAGTATAGCAACGGCCAAGATAGGAACAGGACTGAGGACCAACCTCATGCACTACCAAGGAAGCTATTCTTCCTCAATCCTTGCTTTCTGATGAGGTTTTCTCCCAGAGATTAATATTCAGGTTATACAGTTTAATTCTCTGTTTTTCACTGACACAGAGAATTATATCTCATGGGGTTTATATTTAATACAACACTTACACATGTATTTTAAACACTGAGCAACTGTCTCCCCTTGAGGGCTGATGCTCTTTACCCAGATGTTTATGTGCTACATCAGACATTTACCACATTACACTTCCTAATGCAGAACAAAATTACCCATCAGGTTCTTCCCTTTCCATGAAGGTGTCTATGGCAAAACCAATAGAGTAATTTGGTTCCTTATACCAATAGCAATTATTGAGTCAAATGACAAAATGAATTTTCCTTTCATTTCACATGTGTCATTCTGTTTAAAACAGGTTAGATGTTTCTAATCCATACGCATCTCATCACCAACTAGGTGGTACTGCCTCCAGAGGGACATTCAGATCACTGAATCTGAATGGCCTCGTGTGTCTCAGGAACTCCAGTCTAGGTAGGAAACGCATGTTTGGCTGTTTAGAGAGAGGGACCATACCTCCTTTTTCTGTATGCATGGTTAAACTTACCAATAAAGGAGTATGTCAGCATGTCTTCAGTAGAGGTTATTCTAGCAGGTAACGTTGCTGGAGCCTGGGTGTGCACAGGAATGAATCATTCAAGACAACGCTGGTTTTATACACTGTTCCACAGTGTGTCCTCAGAATGGGGAGAGCTGACATGTTGTTTGAAAAGGTCACTTAAAACCTATAGGCAGTTGGCAATTATTAATATTTATTACTTGTCTAAGGAAGTTTATCTGCAGATGCTTACTCCTTAGAGGTTGTGAGCTGTGGCAGATAAAACTGATAACGTTCCCGTTGTTATCTGTGAGGAACTTTTTCCCCTTTCTCTCCCTTCTTAGAATTTATTCTGCGCATCATTTTTTTCTAGTTTTGCTGAATGGTTTGGAATTGAGGGGAAATTATATTACTATTATTATTATTTGGAGCTACACAATTATACTATTAAGGTTAATGATGCCAGCAATTAAAAGGCATCTAGTTATTTGGAAACTGTCAGTTGGGACAAATTGTTCTTTAATGTCTCTACACATGGATTACTTTGATGGGAATGTAGGAAATTGGTAGGTCAGTGCAATATTTCTTGTTGCTTTGTGCTGTCAGGAAGCTTTCCCCGCTGTCCTTGAAAAGTATTGTAGGAAAGTATAAACCACATTATACAACTCCTTATCTTTCTTATGGGTATTAGTTACAAATATTCTCATTAACTCTCTGTCAATGAATTATGGACCAGCTATTTATGGTGCAGAATTATGAATTGTCTGGGACTGTTTGTGCTCATGGGTTTCTAGCTCTGAAATTTGCCTCCTTTTTACAAAACTGTTAGTTGTTTAAACATGTCTGGATTTCTAGGGGATAAATGGATTTGTCATGTACACCTCCCAAATAAAATGTTCCCTTTCTATAAGATACTGCATAGCTTGAAGTTTTTTCCTCATGAAAAATAATCGCAAATACCAGGCCAGTTGCTCAGCGGTGCTCATGTGGAGCTACAACTCTACATGCAACCAACAGGGAGGAATATCGATAAGCTCAAAATTTTTCAATCACTAGTTTTGGTAAGGTCTGTGGTATTTGAAACCTAGACAGGAATAATGGTGTTTCCTGCCATTCCAAGCTCTCTTTTGACTGTTGACTAGACATCCCTCAGCGAGCATATGTAGTGATACCTGCAGTGAGTTCCCCTAGGAGATTGTCAGGTTGATTTTGGGCAATTAGATGTGGCAACATCAACATTTAGAATATTGCTTGTATTCCCTGTACTTAGTAAAGAGAACAGCTGGTTAATACTGATAATGTATTGAAATGAATACATGTGGATGCACAAATGCCTACAGTTATCTAGGGAATAGTTGGCATGATTTTGTGCTGCTACTCTCATGGCAGCCACCAATTAAAGGTTAAAAACCCCCATCCATTCTCAAAGTAATAAAACAGAATGAAAGATCAATGTCTTGATCTAGGGAACTCTTGAGGTTAAAATGCTATTTGGATGCTTGAAATTAAGAACAGCAAAGGAGAAGCTACTTAAAACTGTTCTGCAGAATCTTAACCATAGCAGCAATAGGGGGTGGATGCCATCCTACACAACTTTCAGGAAAAAAAAATCCGCAACAAAGCCCGAAACATATCCTGCATTTTATTTTCTGAACAGGTGAAATATGGTGTTTAAGTGGGAATGCAGATAGTGGTCTTGGAATTCGAGCAGCACTAATGGACTGCTGGTGAGCTTCAGTGAGAGCCTATGCAAAGCACCTCAGAACAGAGACGCATCTTGATTTACCCATTGGTAGTAAATGGGATACTTGCTGGAACTGCTCCATTTCTATATTCCTTTAAAGGTGTGAATATGTTTTATTGATTCATCCTGCAAAGCAGAGAAGCTGGACTGGAATGGAACGAAATCCAGAAAGATGAGAAGTTAATTTTTGTTGTTGTTGTTGTAACCTGTTTCAGCCTTCCTGGCAACCCTTCCTCTCCCTTTACAGGAAAATAAAATCTCACTGAGGAGTCTCATACTCAAAAGTAGCTTGTTTATAGCAATGAAAAATCTTCTTTAGAGTTTTTATGTTCATTGCAAATTCGGTTGTGTTTTACAAGCAGGTCTCTGAACTAGCTCAAGTCTGAATTTTACAATATATGAAAAATTATTCAACTTTTAATAAGAAACTCCAAAAATGCTTTCTTCCCCAAAGGCTAGAAAATGTAAACAACTGATTCATGTTTGTTTTCCTAAATAATTACATAGTTCAACATAATTATCCAATGAATATTGTTTATTTAGTCTTAATATTTAATTGCTCATGTGAAACAATTATCCAGGTTTTTGCAACAACTTTTAAATCGGTTTAGGAAAATAAATACAGTAATTAGAAATTAAAAGTCCTGTTGCTCAATATAATAACTACATTAGTTTTAAGCAATAAAGTGGAGCTAAGCTTTGTTCTTTAATTACTATTATTATTTTTGTTCTTAATATGTATGTACCCCATGCCTGTTTCCTTCCTGGGGCATTGCATTTGCAGAAGCTGGTCCTGAGACTATCTCCAGCAAGTTCTGGGGGTCCACCATGATGCATAGTTCATAAAGAAACAGGTGACTGATTACACTGGTAGAACGAAAGGGTAAATGAGAAAACATTTAACTAACCGCAGGAAACCTAATTATAATCAACGTTGAGTTATATCTTTTCCTAATTTCTGAATTAATTTTGGCATGGGAATTACTTCTGCATCTCTAGCTGTAATTGTTTCTTAAGTATATATAAGCCTTTTCACACTTGCGAGTCTCAGCATCAGGTGGGAGAGTCATCTGGGGCAAAGGCTCAGGTCCAAAGCTACTAGTTCTGGATGTTGTAGGGGTGTAGCCTCTGCTCAGTCCTTCGTGGTACTTTTTTCAAGCACAATTTTGAACTCACATATATGCATGGGGTTTGGATTTCCCATCACAGTGGGTTCAGATCTGAACTTCGTAGCTCAAGTGCGAGATAGTGTTGTGATTGTGAGCCTTAGCAAATGAATATCTATCAGGATCCTAATGAAATGTGATTCATTTAGCTAGGGTGATGCTTTTAATGAAGCAGAACTAGACTCTATCTAAGTAGTAAAGCAGAGGGCTTTCTATCCATACTCAACACGGTGCTAAAGAGCAGTAAATCGGATGTGCTGAACTTAGGGGCAGTTGTGTGTCATAGGTTCAGGAGGTTTCTTAGAGTTACTGTCGCTCATTGCCTGTGGGACACCTTTCCTAAATGGCTTCTGAGTTGCTGCCCTCAGGACTGCGGTGGTAAACTCAGCTCAACAGGGCTGATGAAGCACATTGTAAGACAGATGAGCAATGTCGCTGTGACATTAGTGCTCAAGATACCTTGACTTAGCAGCTTGGTCAAGCTGGTGTAGAAGGATCAACAGAACTGAAAGGATGTGTTAACTCCTGTGTTAGCCCCCTGCTCCCGTCAAGGACAGCATCTGTTTTGTCTCAGCCAAAGCAAAATCCTAGCATTTGTTTTTTCATGGAGCGAATACTGCATTGCCTAGAAAGATCATCTGCTGATGGGAGGGATGAGGAACCACAGGCATCCTCTCCACCTCAGTGATGCCTATGTGTGGAAGAAAGAATTACCTATCTGCTTTTCCAAAAAGCAAGGAAGGTCTGACAGACAGCATTGCCGTTCTTTGTGTTCCCATGACCACAGAGAAACCTCTTGTGTCGCACGATCAGGGAGGCCATGGGGTGCTCACTAGCAAGAACCCTAGGGGCAACTGAGCTGCAAAGACACAGGCCAGTTCCCGTTCATGCCAGAGGTTGGGCACTAGCTGGGCTGATGAAGAAAAATATGCGACTCTTGCACCCTCGAGGCTCTGCTTCAGTACATCCCTGCATCAGGACCTGTCCCTCAGCCTTCCACGCAGAGGATAGAGCTCATCCCAGGAGGGCAAGAATCTCTGCCGACGGAGGGAACACGAATTCCTGTAATACTTGGCCTGTGCAAAAAGATAAATCAAGCTTTGCATTTTTAGTCTGCTACTTCTTTTAATTGCTTTTTATTCAGGTCTGAGGATACTTTTCATTAATTCTGGATCCCCTTGGCAATGTCTTGCTAAAATGTACGAGCAGTGTCTAAGAGTAGACTGTTTTGGTCTGATAAAAGACACAAAAAATCACTCGCTGCCGTGTACCATTTGTATCAGAGGTTACTAAAGAAACTGAACGCACTTCAGTATCTTCATTGAACTTGTTGCCACTTTTATATTTCCTCTCTCTGTCTATTAAGTTTCAGGGGAAGCCAAATTTCTCCGCTAAGGTGAGAGTGCGAAGTAGTTGCCAGTAATGAGGCTTTGAGCCAGAGGATGACAAGTGAAGCCCAGCAGCAATGCTTGTAAGAGTGGAGTGTCACGGAGATCATTTTAAGGCCGTTATTGATTAGGGGAAGATGAATGTGTCTTTTAATGGTATTCTTTGGTGTATCATTGATCTTCATAGAGCCCTACCAAGCTGCCTTCAGGTGCTTCACTGAGAGCACCGTACGTCGTAGCCTGTGGCTTGGGCGGTGATAAATTACACAGCACGGAGCTGCTACTGAGTGCTTCCCGCTGCCTTCAGGCTCTGCACTGAGAGCCTGCTGGCTGCCCCGGCCAAGCAGCGGGTCCTGCTGAACTGACTTGCACACACAAAGCTCCTATTTGTTTTCTTGCGTCTCCAGTAGGACTGATTAGTCTGCTAATCAGTAAAGCCGCTGAAATCAGTAACGCTGCTGAAATTTAATTAGAAAGTAGTAGGAAAACGGCTTGCGCCTCCTACGTAACTGCTTCGAAGTTGTGCTTTCTGCTTATATTTGTTCTCACATAGGCAGGATGTGCTGCAAAACAAACATTAGGATTACAGTTATATCAGTTGCCTGGATTCATCAGTCCTGATCCCCTGTGCCTTGCTGACTGCTCCCAGGTCACACCCGAGAAGTGATTGTCCCCCTGCACTCAGCATTGGTGACGCCACACCTTGAACCCTGTGTTCAGATTTGGGCCCCTCACAACAAGAAAGACATCAAGGTGCTGGAGAGGGTACAGAGAAGGGCAACGAAGCTGGTGAAGGGGCTTGAAAACAAGTCTTATGAGGAGCAATTGAGAGAACTGGGATTGTTTAGTCTGGAGAAGAGGAGGCTGAGGGAGACCTTATCAATCTCTACAACTACCTGAAAGGAGGTTGTCGAGAGGTGGGGATTGATTTCTTCTCCAAAGTAACTAGTGGCAGAACAAGAAGAGGTGGTCTCAAGTTGCACCAGGGGAGGTTTATACTGGGTATTAGGAAAAATTTCTTCACCAAAGGGTTGTTACGTGTTGGAAGAGGTTGCCCAGGGAAGTGGTTGACTCACCATCCCTGGAAGCATTTAAAAGATGTGTAGATTTAGGGTCATAGTTTACTGATGGACCTGACAACTTAATGAATGGTTGGACTTGATGATCTTAAAAGTCTTGTCCAGCTTAAATGATTCTATGATAACAACAGCATCGAGTACTAGATACTACATAAAATTTGTCAAACGGTTTATAATCATCAATTTTAAATTTTAGTATGTGTAAATAAAATCTAATTAAAGAATATTTTAAATTTTGTGAACCGCAATTCTTTCTGAACAGCGCTTGCTTTTTGTCAGGGGAAATTTTGTGTTTCATATGGCACGAATAAATAAAGATTGTGCAGAATGGTTTCATGAAGAATCCATATTGCAGAATTAAAATAATGTGATCATATGCACTCTTTCTTGTTAAGGCAGCTGGGTAACTCGCGTGCTGCAATTTAATGCTTCTTTATATGCAGTAAAAATTCATGCCAGCAGTTCGATAACCAATATGTTTTGTATTGTTTTTTGCCATGACATAGAATGAGGCTGTTTCTGAAAATCATTTTAGTTGAGTGCTGTGCATATGGAGAATATTAACTATGCATGTATTCTGGAGGTACCTCTTTTTAAGAAAAATGTCGCAATTTTTTTCCTGTTTTCTCTAGTCTTCATTCTAATACATCAACAAGCCACTATGAATTACAGAGATGCATTTATTTGTACATATTCTGCATTAATGTAGCTTTGGGACATGCTCTTTCATGAGAGAAGACTTTAATATGAATACTTAAATAAAATTTTTCTTACCTGTGAAAGGTAATGAGGTGTGGAGCTCCCAGGAGTGTGCTATTGAGTTGTGGTTAATGACTATGAAAGTATCAAGAAGACTTAAAAAAATGCTAAACTGTTTTGGACAGTCTATAATCATACTCCAAGGTAATTTACTGCATTGTCATTAATTATTTTGGGGTGTAAGTGGAATTATGGAACCACTCAAAAATTTGTACACCTTTCCTTTTTTTAATTTAAAAATGCAATCATAGATCTTAAGAAAAAGCACGTAATGTTTAATTTTGTTAAAACGTTAAATTCACTTGGCTAAATGATTTAAATTTTTTTTAAAATATATTTACTTAAACATTTTTCTCATTGTTGAGAAAATCAGCGTGCCATGGTTCAAGTGGGATGTAAGTGTTTCTCTGGTAAGGAGTAATCTCCATTTGGCGGCTCATGGAAAACCCTGCCTTTACTGTAGTAAGGCATAAGCGTTCTTCATGGGACAGAAGACATTATACTTAATACACCTTAAACATATGTAACACAATCTCCATGCAGTCTGTGCCAGCATAGCTCATGTTGGAGTGGCACCTCCTCGGTGCTGGTTCCTCGCCAGTTGTGGTTACCCTACAGGATTACCCTAATGGTGGGTGGTTGAGGCTTGAGTTTGCTGACAGTGTCACCTTCTCTGTTGTTTTTTTTTCAAATTTCTTTTTTCTGTCAAACCTGGTGAGAATAGGCAAGGAATAAGGAACTAGAGTTTGACTGATGGAGGCCCTTGACATATACTTCGATCCAGCCTTAAAAAAGTACATCTGGGAGATAGGGATGGTGGCATCCTTCTCTTTTTTTTTGTGGTCAATGGGGCGGAGTCTGGTTGGAGACCTGTATCCAGTGGAGTGCCTCAAGGGTCGGTACTGGGACCAGTATTATTCAATATATTCATCGATGACTTGGATGACGGACTAGAGAGTACTATCAGCAAGTTTGCTGATGACACCAAGCTGGGAGGAGTGGCTGACACACCAGAAGGCTGTGCTGCCATCCAGCGAGACCTGGACAGGCTGGAGCGTTGGGCGGGGAAAAATTTAATGAAATATAACAAGGGTAAATGTAGGGTCTTGCATCTGGGTAGGAACAACCCCAGGTTCCAGTATAAGTTGGGGAATGACTTATTAGAGAGTAGTGTAGGGGAAAGGGACCTGGGAGTCTTGGTGGACAGCAGGATGACCATGAGCCAGCACTGTGCCCTTGTGGCCAGGAAGGCCAATGGCATCCTGGGGTGTATTAGAAGGGGGGTGGTTAGTAGGTCGAGAGAGGTTCTCCTTCCCCTCTACTCCTTCCCCTCTACTCTGCCCTGGTGAGACCCCATCTGGAATACTGTGTCCAGTTCTGGGCCCCTCAGTTCAAGAAAGACAGGGAAGTGCTGGAGAGAGTCCAGCACAGGGCAACTAGGATGATTAAGGGAGTGGAGCATCTCCCTTATGAGAAAAGACTGAAGGAGCTGGGGCTCTTTAGTTTGGAGAAGAGGAGGCTGAGGGGTGACCTCATTAATGTTTACAAATATATCAAGGGGGAGTGTCACGAGGATGGAGCCAGGCTCTTCTCGGTGACAACCACTGATAGGACAAGGGGTAATGGGCTGAAACTGGAACATAAGAGGTTCCGCTTAAACTCGAGAAGAAACTTCTTCTCAGTGAGGGTGACGGAGCACTGGAACAGGCTGCCCAGAGAGGTTGTGGAGTCTCCTTCTCTGGAGACATTCAAGACCTACCTGGACACGTTCTTGTGTGGCATAGTCTAGGCATTCCTGCTCTGGCAGGGGGATTGGACTTGATGATCTTTCGAGGTCCCTTCCAATCCCTAACATTCTATGATTCTATGATTCTATGATTCTATGATTCTATGATTCTTTTCAGTTGTCTGTCCTGGTGCTTGCCAGCCTGGTCCAACACTGCTTCAGCGAGGACATGTGGGGTGGAGGAGCACAGCTCTATGCACTGCTCTTGGTCGTCACACCTTCAGCTCAGTGCTTGAAGGGCTAGCATCCCTCCCCGGCACGGACCCTGGCTTAGGGACAAGCCTGGCACGGCAATGGGAAGACAGGCCCATCGTACAATGATACAGCCAAGAAGACTTTGAAGGGAGTTGCCTTGATCAGTGACTGATTTCTCTGATGTTCCTCCAGTTGTCTCGAATGGCGATAAGTTCTCCTCAGGAGCCTGTAATGGCCTTTGCCACTGATGGTAGCATGGGGTGGCTTCCCAGCCAGTTCTGCCATCTTGCTGTGCAGCTTTTTTGGAAGGAAGGAGTTTGCTGCTGCCTCAGGCTTTCTCTATTCACCATTTCAGCCAAAAGAGATGCAAAAGTATAGGTAGTTCAGATTTCCCTTCAGATTTCTGCATTCTGCACAGGGGAGGTTTTTGGTGAAGGTAACCTCATTTGCCAGGGGACACACCAGAGGCCTGTTTGGTATCTCTAGGTTTAAAACAATGCTGGAAAAGAGGGGGTGTTCCCCCCACAAATACTTCCTGAGTGTAAATAAGAACTGCTGCAATCAGGACTCTCTCTTCTGAACATACTGCACATTTTTGTTCTGTAAGGATTTTTTTCCCAAGAATGCCTCAACAATTCAAGCTGCAAATCTGCAGACCCTGGTACATAAGCTGTTGACATGTTTATTAATCTTGGTTGTACTGCATCTCTCCAGGTGGGCAAGTTTGACATATTTGCATTATCAATCTAGTCTAAAGCCTTCTGACATAACCAGACTGAGTGTCTCCCAAGTATTTAAACGCAAAAAATACTCTATTTCTTATAATTCTCTAGATGTGATGAGTTCTTGCAGTTATGTTTTCTTCTGTGCTTCTGTCTGTAAATGACACGTTGAGGAAATGCTGCACTAAATTTTTGCAGTTTGGCACATGTATCATGACTATTCTTGTCTCTGACAAAGTAAGTAGATAAACGAAATGTTCAGTAGTCCAGGCTTGGCTCTTACATTAGGTTTGTCCCCTGCACTCATAAGCTTCCCCCTGTTAGGTGACAGTTTAATTATCCTAACGGGCAGTTGTGATTACAGAGTGTAAGGTGGCTTGTCAGGTATCCAGGCATAATCCTGGGTGCATTAGAAGAAAATGTAAATATTAAATGCCAGTTCAGAATGCTGAATCACACTGCACACTGAATGGCTTGCCAGGGCAGGAATACATGCCTAGGTGGTGGTTTCATCATATCCTTGAACTTACTCATCTTGTGTCTTCTCCAGGCTGCCTGGTTTCACACGAGGGGAAAGCAGAGCTCTGCCTACAGAAGACCTGCATTAACCTGCCCTAGAAGCAGGGAGGGCCAAGAGGCTGAGTGGGCAGTAGAGAGTTGTCTGCCCATCTCTAGCAGTACGTGGTGTCCTTGGTTTCTGCAGCTCCTCAAAGGTCCCAAGATTGTCAGTAAACCCACTGAATTAAGGAGTAGTGTCCTCTATGCAGCTTAAAAACTCCACAGAGTGTCATATTGTTCAGAGTGCTGCCTACTTTCTTTCAGACCATACCTCAGCCTTACTTGAATTTGGCTTTTTCCGGCTGCTCTTCATGCAGCACCAACAGCACTTTGGGCGATGGCAGAAGCCAGGCTTTCAGAGATCCAGCAGGATGTATTTTCCTTCACTGTGGAAAGATCTTTCGTTTCAGTGAAAGTCTTCAGCCCGAGAACTGACAAAGAATAATCCCTAGTCCCAGCAGGACCCCCTGTGCCTTTCTTTCTCAACAAGCTAGTTCAGAAACAGACAGAAAGCACATGTTATAGTTCAGCAGTGGTTTGTGAGTAATTTGTGAAGTTACAATAATACTACAAAGTATTTTAGGGGAGTTAGGTAGATGATCACAGAGCCTGCCTAGTATCATTGGCATCTTTTTGGCTGAGCAGCAAGACAACCAGGGAACCATAGGAAGTCTGCCCACAATTCCTAAATATTGCAGTACTCTGGTCAAGACTTGAGACATCATTTTGTAGCTCTGCAGAGCTCTCAGAGCTGCTTCTCAGTCTCCGTCACACTGTTTCTTTCAGTCACTGAAACACAAAGTGGATGTTTTCCCAGTTCTGCTGGCAGGGCCCTAGGCAGGCTGCTCGGCCAGACTGGACGTGGGTGAATCCTGCACCCAGGAGAATGAGGATAATTCTGCACAGTGAGAGGTGGTGTCTTCTGGGGACAACTCAGTCTGCATTTCTGTCTTACGAGGTGTTTGTGATCCGAAGGGATGCTGTGCTCAGTTCCTGCGGTAGTGGGAGATGTGATGTTGCTTTGCAGGGACTCAATTGAGTAAAAACCTTTTTCATCCAGGTACTTCTGAATCACCCTGTACTTCTTTCACCAGCAAGTCAGGCTTCTTCTTTTTATTTTTCTTTCTCTTTGTTGGTGTCTTCCCAAGACTGACTTTCACCTCTGTGGCAGATGGAGTGGTGGAAGCTGCATCTATTCGAGCATGCTCATGGCAGGCGGTAGGGCAGGAAGACTGTGCCTCACTGATTTATAGGTGTATTTTTTAGATACATTCGTTGCTTATATGTAGGACTAGATTTTCCAAGGATGCTGGGTCCCTTGGAAAAGGATCGGGTGTCTGCTTTTAGCCTGTCAACATGCTGGGGCTGCACAGGAGTGCAGGGCCTTACCATGTCTGGCAAAAAGCAATAAGGGGTTAGTCTCCAGCTAGAAGAGGAGCTGATGGGACCACACCAGAGCACTGCTAGGTTTTACATGCAGCCGTGTCATCTGCCGTTGTTTGTGAACCTGCACAGCCTCTGAGCTTCTGTGGGAGACAGTGAGAGACAGACATCGAGGGTAGCCACCAACCTGCTCCCTGATCAGAAATATTGTCCACAAGGAGACCAAAATCTATTGAGGTGGTGACCGTGTGGACTTCTTTGCATTGTCAGGCAATAATTTTCTCTTGTATAAGTCACAGAATCACAGAATCACAGAATGTTAGGGATTGGAAGGGACCCTGAAAGATCATCAAGTCCAATCCCCCTGCCAGAGCAGGAACGCCTAGATTATGCTACATAGGAACGTGTCCAGGCAGATCTTGAATGTCTCCAGAGAAGGAGACTCCACAACATCTCTGGGCAGCCTGTTCCAGTGTTCCATCACCCAGTCTGTGATTATTGGGTTTTTTAACTCAGCAGTACAGCAGGGTTTTACCTGTCAGTTTATGGATTGAGTGTGCATGCAAGAAGGGCTTGAACTGGAATAAACTTTTCAGTGTTGGGAGCGTGGGGGGAACGGGATGACTGATCTGTTCTCCCCTAGCCTGTGGTGAACAAAAAGCTTGGGGCAAGGAGGGGAAGTAGCTAATGCCAGCTCTTCTGTCTTAGCTAGCAAAGCAGCCTGGTAGCTAAGCTCCTAAGCTTTTCTTCTGGCATTATATAAGAACATACTGCTATGACTGAGAATTATTAACATCCAGTTGTGTGGCCTCTGCATACCTGCAATGAAAAGGAACAGAATAAAAGCAGATACATCACTTATCTTTGTGATTTTATCAGAAAAAAAGTGTGAGCAGGTGTTCATGTCGACATATTCTGGTCTATGACCTTTAGTTTAAAGGATTTATTTTGCATTATTCCTTGCTTTACAGCTTTAAAGACATAGTAATGAGGTACTCTCTGTGCATCCTCCTACTCAGAGAAGCTATATTGAGAAGTACAGCTGCAGCCAGCGGGGTGTTAATCACCACTTACCGACAGGCAGGACTAACGCAGGCAGTTGGAGAGTGTGGTAATTTTCTATAGGACGTCTGCTCTCACCATCCTGTCTTCCATTAATAGGGTAACATTCAAAACACTCAAGCCTTAGCTATTTTGCCACGGAGAATAGATTTATGTAAACATACATTGTTCTGGGGTAAAATTAGCCAAGGTATTAAATTGATAAACATGACTCCGAACAGCGTCGATGACAAGAACGCAGGAGAAATTTGTTGGTCTTCTGTGAGACACAGAGCACCTCCTCCCGCAGCCCAGGACAGTGGGTTTGGTGTGCTGGGGGCTGTTAATGTTAACGTGAGATTTCCCTGCACTCCATCAAGTTGAAAAGGGATTTACTATCTCCCTGCCTCTCGCTGCTGGCTTTGACAGTTTCAGTGGCTGGTGTCGTTTCAGACAACTATCATTAGAACGGTGATTATTCAAGATAATAATTAAATCCTTGTACCAGGATCCCATCACAGTGTTGTCTCCCGCAAATTATGTCATCTTCTGACTCTTCACAATTTGCTCCCTTGTTCAATTTTAATTTTTTATTTTATAAAAGCTTCCATTAGGGATAACATTACAAGCGCAAAGGACTCTATTAATTTTGGACCTCTATTACCTTTTCCAGTATTACTCAAATTTTAGATTGTCTTGAGTACCAGGGGACCAACATGATGGATCCAAGTGACTAATCACAGTAGGATAAGGGGTTATTACATCCCAAAGAATTATGAGTCTCATAAAATATTATTAAAAGTTAATGTGTTTGATTTTTCTCTTAAAATTATTCAAACAATTTTACTATCACTGGGTAGCTGACAATTTGCAAGAGGGTAATCAGAAAATATTCGAAGGAAAATGTGAATGCATAGCTTTTGAATTGTTTCATTATGTGTTATTTTACATTTGTTATGACTTTTAAACTTAATTATCTCGCAGGGTAGATAGTGACGCACTCAGTGATTTGCCAAACACCGAAATATTAAAATATAATGACTCATGGTGGAATATATGCATCCAGATATTTCCAGTGTTATTGCTTGCCTTTTAAAATATTTAGATCCTGAGCATGGATTGACACTAGCTCTCTCTTTGTTTTAATAGCTCTTTAAATAGGAAGAAAAAGATCCCTGTTTTAAAGAGAAACAAGAAAATGGCTAAAGAGCTTTCAACCTCTCATGGTGGTACTCTAGCATCTCTTGCCTTACCCTCATCTTCAGGAGCCAGATGGTTACATGTGTAAAAAACACCTCCAAGATCCAATTCAATGAGCATTTATTTCTAAAAAAAAAAACCATAACACTCAGAGGTCTAAGAGAAGTGATTTTTGTTTTCGGATGTCTTTGTTATTAGCTTGTGTACTGGATGTTCCATTTTTCAGAGACTGCTCTCAATCTTTTTATGATCGAGTCTTTTTATTTGCAAATTGGAAGATGGAAAAACATAATCAACTGACCTGAGGCATTTAGCAAGCTTCTTTTCTACAGTTTTGTCTTTGAAGGATAAGGAGAAATAAGTTAGGCAAGTTACAGTTTTTTCTGTTTCAAACTTGACATATAAATGTAACAGATGTGATAGGTATCAACAAAAGGAGATGGGTTGGTGCCTGCCTCTTTGACTACATGTCAGTCTATGAAAGGTGCGAGGAAAATACGCTGGGTATGAATAGTCAGTATTCACTTATCTAGTGTCTTTTCTTTAGCCAGGATATTGTGAAGTAAAAGCAGCTTCTTTTTTTTTGTCCCTAAGTAGTTGCTGGTTTGGTTTTGGAAAGACGTGTTGATGGATCAGGAGTGACCAGAGAAAAGGGAAGCTGGACGCAGTTTTTCTTTCTCCGCAAGCTCCTTGTGTGACTCGGAGATTGCTTGATCCTTCTATCTAAAAGCAAGGTTGATAATATATTCCCACTCGGATGGGATGACACATCCTTTCCTTGGGCTTGAAACCATGTGATGCCTGGATATATAGAAATATCCAGATAGGTCTAGCATGGGGTTCGATTTTAGCAGAAGCTGCTCTTGAGTCTGGAGGTGTTGCATTCTCCCAAAGAAAATGTCTTCTATTTGCTCCTGCTTTAATCCCTTTCGCTTTCACCAGGGTTAGTGTCCATGCTGCGACTGAAGTAATTAATGTCAATCATTCAGTGGTCAGAGAGGATGGCCCACATAGAACCTAAGGGGAATTTCAGTTGCACAGACCTTCAGCAGCAACAGATTTCTCTCTGCTGGCTGAATGTTGATACTTGGGAATAGGCAGGTAAAAATAGATCCAGAGGACAGATAAAAGACTACTTTTACAACAGCTGAAGGATATGACAGTTTAAAGCAATAGCTTTTTGCTTTGTGTAACAACCCTGCCGTATTTGAGATGCTTATGGAGAGGGTATTGCTTTGGCTTGCCTCTCAGCCTGTGGGTTCTTGGCTCCCTTATACTTACAGTTTATAGTTTGATGTGGAACCGAATCTGGGACAAAAAAAAAAAAAAAAAAAGAGCTGTTTTAGAGAGAGGGATGAATACCAGTGAATGAGAGTGGGATTTCCTCTGAACCAGAAGAGAGCTGACCCCTCTCCTATAAGCAAGCCTCAAAGTACAGATTTGTGTAGGGGCCATTCCTTCTGCGGAAGGCTGGCTCTCGCCATGGCCAGCATCACTAAACGTCTTGTTGGCCATGTGAGGGGGAGATGCTGCTTTGGACCGTGTTTGGTTGTTTGCAGCATTTAAAGGCTGTGTGATCACTCCTACATCAGCTTAACTGTGCTTCAGAACTCTCTTTGTACTAGCTTGGTGCTGTTTGCTATGGGTCAGCCTCGCTGTTAGCAAGAGGATTTGTAACTCGTGGTAGCACGGCAGCTTATGATAGGGGAGGGCTGCACTCCGCTGAGATAATTACGGTGCTGGCAGACAGGAACTGATGCCCGTGATTAAACCCATTGCCTGCTCTCACCACTATTAAAAAAAAAAAAGTAAAAGATTTTTACATGGGCAAACTGGATGAGGAATAATAAAAAAAAAAAGAAGTACAAAAAAAATCGACTTTTTTTTTTCGTTTGGTTTCATTCAATTCCGTGTCCTCCTTTGAGCTGTTTCGGAGGCAGTGTACGCTCTGCTGAGCAGTGGAGTGTTGTTTGGCAGATGTCACCAGGTGGCACTGCTTTCAAAATGTCATTGTGCACTAGGAAACGCAGAGATTGGCATCTCTTTCCTGCTGACATTTTAATACACCTTTCTGATGAGGGCATCGCTGTGTGAGAGGCCGGAGAGTTTGCTTTCGGCTGATATCTTTGATTGAAGTTGCTCCCTGAGAGCGGGGCATTGGGGTTTGGCCGAGTGTCTTGAAAGAAGGATCGCCTGCATGTTATTTATGACAATCTCTGCTCCAGGATGAGTGTCTAAATGTAAATTACTCAATTTGCCTTTAGAGTATATCCACTCTGATTTCTCCTCCACTGAGAAACGAGTCTGCAGGGTGCTGACATCTGCTAGTGTTCAGAAAAGAAGCAACACATGTTCCTAGAAGTTAAAAATGGAAGGGACATATTGCATTTTCTAACATTGTTTTTCCCTCTTCCAGTGCCAGTGTTTGTTCCCAGTGCTTAAGTCTGGCTATGCTTAATACAACTCCAACTGACTTAAGTTAGTACACTTGCCATCATTTCTCAGAGAAAGTAGTGCCTCCACCAGCCAGCGATCTTTTTCTTCTCTTTAATTTACAGGGATTTAAGCTATTGTCATGTCTTTCCCAACTATTGAGCCACTTACTTGTCCCTAATTATTTTATTTCCCTGCTTTGTTTGTATACTTTAAATTGCAAAGTTTTAAGTGGCATCATTCTTAAGGGACTCTGTCCTACAACCGTTGACATTAAGGGAGCTCATTCTTCCCCTCTACTCGCTGCTGGTGAGACCATATCTGGTGAGACCACATCTGGCGAGACCACACCTGGAGTGGTGTGTCCAGTTCTGGGCTGCCCAGTACACAACATGGACATACTGGAGCATGGTGAAGGGTCACTAAGATGATTTAAGGACTGGAGCACTGGACATAGGACGAGAAGCAGAGAGAGCTGGGACTGCTTGGCCTGTAGCTGAGAAGGCTCAGGGAGTATCATACCCACATGTACAAACACCTGCAGGGAGAGTGCAAAGAGGACGGAGCCAGGCTCTGCTCAGTGGTGCCCAGTGACAGGACCAGAGGCCGTGGACACAAACCGAAACACAGGAGGTTCCATCTGAACATCAGGAAACATCTTGTCACTGTGAGAGTGACCGAGCACTGGCACATGTTGTCCAGGAGTTCTCCAGGTTGTTGGTTCTCCATGCTTGGAGATACTCAAAACCCAGCTGGATATGGTCCTGAGCAAACTGCTGTAATTGACTTCCATTGTCTTCAGGGCTCACAAAACAAGAGTTAATAGAGCACAACTTCATAGATTTGGTCCTGTCCTGTTGACACTTTGCTGGCATTCCCTCCAGCTGGTTAGATTTTTTTTTTCTTATCTCAAAACGTTGCCATTAATTCAGACATTAATACACTTAAGTCAGCAGAATCATACTGCACAGTGGGATACTTCTGAGTGTGAACTGACAATTTTCCCCTTTTCCCCAAAGCATGTGTGTAAAAAGAACTTCCCATATTGTTTCATATTGCTGAGTCCTAGATGTTTCCATACCATAAAATACTTGTTTCAGATTATATTTTTCGTGTTGTGATTTTTTACTGAATTCTCTAAGTATTTTTAATATTGCTTTTATGCAGTTACTTGATATCTTCCAACCTACTGTCATCACAATTAATTAATGCACTTGATATGTTTTCTCTTTAAGTATTTAGTCACATTATACTACGCTACATAACATTTCATCCAATACCATTGATCAAAGTAGCACCCGTTATAAATTCCTCCTTCCAGTATTTCCAGACTTGACATTAATTTCTATTTTTTTTACCTTCATTTAATTGCCATTCTGTATGACCACGCCAACAGCTGAACATTTTTTTTCAGGAATTTATGGGGCAATATTAGATTTTGCAGCAGTTCATACACATTGTTTGCACTACTCTAATACCTGCAATGTGGTGATTGAAATCACTGCAAGTTCTTGCTGTGCAAGAAGTCAGCCTTCTTATACTGGAATACAGATACAGGTTTAGAAGCCTCATTTCTGTTCCCTGCTTCTAAAACTCTTGGTTTCTGAGCTTAGAATATATGAGCAAAATTGGTGTCACATCAAGCTCTGGGCTCAGACAACCAACCACTACATTTCTCAATGAAATCTCTCAATGTGTTTGGTTCTTACCCAAAGCAGAAGGGACCAAATAACTCCACGTGTACTACGCACATGCCAAACACCATCATCCTTTCCTCTGCCAAGAAGAAGCAATGAACAGGTCTTGGCAAAAGCCTCCTACATAGAAGAAGTTTAAGAAATTAATTGGACCATCATTTATTTTGAATTATATGGCAGTAAACCAGTGGCTGAATGGATCACTGAGCAGCTACACTGAGGAAGCTGGAGAACTCAGCACAACAGTGAAACAGGATAAGTAGCACTAAACTTTTTTTAAACACCAAAGAGATAACCATCTTTTAAATGCCAGCATTTTGTAAAAGAAGTGATGCAACCAAGCAGTCCACGTCATCTGGGGACAATGTCTTTGCCAGCTACTAATCAAATACTATCACTGATTGCCATATTGCTCAGCAATTGCTGAAAGAAAGGAGCATCTACTAAGTGCAGGCAGATAAGTACTCAGTGTGATGACTGCCAGTCATTGAGTTGCATTTGATCGAGGCACTGGAACAGGTTGCCCGGAGAAGTTGTGGGTGCTCCATCCCTGCAAGTGTTCAAAGCCACATTGGATGGATTTTTGAACAACCTGCCACGGCAGGGAGATTGGAACTAGATGATCTTTGAGGTCCCTTCCAACCCGAATCATTCTATATTTCTATGATTCTATGATTCTATGATATCAAGAATGTGGTGATGGTAGCTCTGGTAGGGCCTAGGGAGCAAAATGGATCTAACTGTACAGAGCTCAACTGGAACACATCTTAAGAGACGAACTTATTCTGTGTCTCACAGACTGGTGTCTTGGGAGGAGATAAACCGTCTCTGTTGACTGCTTGACATTAGATACTTAATGTTGGCTGAGAGCAGTTGAAATAGGTCTTACCCTAAAAATCCTGTGAGAGGAAGCAGATACCAGCAGAAGTCAGAAGGCAGTATGTTAAACTGAACAGACTTTGGATGTGTTCATACTAACGATTTTCTTCCTAGAAGATATATTAGAAATGGGAGAGGCTAACATTTAAGAGAGAGCTCAGAAGCAAATTTGTGTTTGAATGCCTGTAAGTTACATGTTTTCTCTCTTAGATAAGTGTTCCCATTCACAGTGCCCAATTCCCTAGAGGGAATTTTTTATCCACATAATTAAATTAAAATAAAACTTCAATAGGGTAAGGAAGACCAGACACAGCTGTTCTCAAACCTTGGAGATCTGTGCTACACCATGGTGCACTGGCAGGGTGCCCTCCCAAGGCTTCCAGAGCGAGGACATTTAAGCCAAAAACCATTTACAGGAACCAGTTATTTCAGTGCTTCACAGCAAAATGCACACGCAGCAATTCTGGGATCACTACTGGGAAGAATGAGTGGAAATTGGGCCAACAGAGTATTATAAGTCAGGGGAATGCTTATTAAGAAGAGATTTCACATAAATCAGTATTTCAGTTTACTGAAGGTTCAAAAAAAAAGGGAGAAATTCAAGAATTTGATAGTGTCCTACAAACTTCAAAGATGGGAGGAAATATAAGAAAGCATAGATTTTGTGGAATTACTGACTCCAAAGACTCTCCAAAGTTTTGTCTGTATGAAAAAAAAAAGGTGTCTCCAGCCATAGAAAAAGAAGAAATCAAACATCAAATATAATCTGGTTCATAGTCACTGATATTGTATCCCAGAGAATCATATAATTGTATTTTGGGCATAATTCTGTATTTTAAAGATTGAGAACATCCACTGTATCTGAAAAATTAAACTGAAGGCGTTTAACTTCCCAGAATCATGCTGGTTTGTCCTGTCCTGGTTTACCCTTGCATGGTGGTACTGTTGATGCGTGAGGGTCATGGTTTCTGACTGAATTTACACCGTCTTTCGCCTCTGGCTTTCAACCTGGGCTCTTGAAGGCGTTTGGACAGAAGCAGGTCTCCCACAGCCTTTGCTTCTCTGTTTCTGTCAGCTGTGGTGTCTCCTTGTCAGAGACTCTTGAGGTCTGAAGCAGTCTGGTTTCAAACACTAACATAAAACATCTCCAGAACCGAAGCAATATTGCAATAATTATTTGCTTGCCTGTATTTACATCATTTATTTGTGCTTTGACTGAATAAATCCTGTCAGAGAAAATAAGACTGTGACTACTTTAATTCAGAACATGTACAGGCCACCTATCATCCAGCTAATTTACCGTGCTCACAACTGTCTCTATGCATAATGAATTAGATAATAACTTTTTAAATGCCCACAAATAGTTGAAGTCCTGTTTAAGCAAGGCAGTTAAAGCCTGTCTTTATTCAGCAAAGTGTGCAGGTTTGTCTTGAACTTTGTACAAGGTAGTCATGGTGACAAGATAGCCAACTGGTCCCTCGTACCATCTCATCGAACTGTTATGTTTGTCTTCAGGTAACTCTGCTTGGGAAGTTGTGCTTATTACTGAGTATAAAGTGGTAGGCTGCTTTTAAAATTAAGTTTTCTATGTGGACTAGTTGTACTTCTTTTTAAAGGATTTTAATATTACTTGTTGACTGGCAGTATATTGCATCCGTGTCCTCTGGATTTAAAAAATAAATTTGCATTATTTGTGGATGTATCAAATATTATTTTTCTGTTAGGCATTTTCCCTCCCTATCAACTATTTGGAGACAAGTCTTGCACTCAAGAATATGTTTCTTGATGAGAAATATGTGGACAAAAATAAGCCGTGTCCTGTGAACATCTTGCTTTTAATTATCCATTACCTGTGTCTTGGTTATTCCTAGCATCTGCCACTAAGTGATGGCTCCGAAAACACATTACTGCCTTATTAATGTCAGTCATTTCCTTATTAAGATTTGTACTGCCTGAAAGACGCAGTGAAAAATAAGAGACAGCCATTTCCAAACAAAAAGTGAGAGAGAGAATGGATCATGTAGTGGCAATGGTATCTTCACATTGTTTCATCATCCTGGGCCATGCACACTTGCAATCAGTACACACAAGAAGACTGTGAGGTAGATGGTAGCGAGTGCGACACCAAATAATAGTCGTGGCTGATTTTGTCAAAAGCTGCTGGTGGTATGTAGAAAGCGAGAGATGTTTCTTCATTTTCTTCCTCTGCTTGAGGGACTCTCCCGTTGCCCACGAGACCACTGCAGCTCTGTGGCTCTTGCCTCGTCAAGGAATGATTTTGTCCCTAGTCTTTGGTTTGGCACTGTTTCCCTTCAGCCCAAAAGGAGCCAAGATTCACTGGGCAAAAGTGTGAGGATATGACTATAATAGGAGTTGTGGGATATACTAAGCCAAAAAAAATAAGTCCAGTGTATAGCAAGGATGATTGTGGTAGTGATGAGGAGATGTAACATTCTGTACCCTGAGCAGAGTGACATGCTGTAAATAAAACATTGACCTCCATGCTTTCAGATGGCAATAAAAAGAAATATTGAACAGGCATCTCACTCGCCGAGCACTGCCTGTTCTCTGCACTGAGCAAAGCAGAGGTCCTGTAAGAAAATAGTAATTTTTGTGGCAAAATAAAGTTGCAAAAATAATACTATTTCTGGCATTTTCTAACTCTGAAGATGATATTTCAGCTATAATAGAGGCTTCCATTTATTTTCTCAGGGAATTGACACAGTGTTGTTATGAAGTGTGTTGTACTCCTTTAAATTTTATGTGCAATATTTAATATTTTCATTGTCTCATTTACTTTCTCGTCATCCACATAGTTTTAGCACGCTGAAGTGAGGAAATGCGTATTATGTGGAAAGAATTGCAGAGCTTAGGTAAGTTAGGATAGACACTGAAGAAGTGCTCAGGGCAGCAAAACTAAGCAGGTCTCCTCGTACTTGCTCGAAAGCAGGGTGAACAAATGATACAAATTACTACTGTGGCATAAATTCACTGTGCCAGTTCAATCTTTTCAGGAGCCATTGGTAAATTGGTTTTGTGCCAGAAGATTTTGTGCCAGAGTAGGTTGTTTTGCTCTACATCACCCCATGCACTGTCTGGTACCATCTGTCCTCTCGCTTCTGACATACATGAACACATAAAGCCAGCGCAGGCGCCACGTCACATACTCTGAGCTAATTCGAGTTGCCCACGTTTGCTGTGGGTCATATCTGCATTGCCAGGCCACCAAGCCACAGGCAGACCTGGTACTGAACAGCGGGGGAGTCGTCAGGAGGGGTTGAGCCATTTTTCATCCTACGCAAAGATCTCCTCAGCTGCCCTTTCTGCGTTCATGTAGAATCATAGAATTGTCAGGGTTGGAAGGGACATTAAAGATCATCTAGTTCCAACCTCCCTGCCATGGGCAGGGACATCACAGAATCACAGAATCACAGAATGTTAAAGGTTGGAAGGGACCTCAAAGATCATCTAGTCCAACCCCCCTGCCAGAGCATCTGCCACTAAATCAGGCTGCTGTGAGATACTTCTCTCATCAGTGTTAAGAAAAGAAATATGACCTATTGTGGGTGGCTTGAAGTAGCGCAGGGATGGATGGCTGAGTCAGACCAAAGGTCCATGTAGCTACTGCCTTGTCTCCAACAAGAACAAGGCAAGCATGTGATGATGATACCCCTGAATACACTCACCTGGTTGAAAAGTTCAAGGCTTGAGAATTTCTTGCTTAGTGGAGATGTCTCTGTATTTAATAGCTCTTGATGGGCTTATCTTCCATGAACTAGGCAAGCAGCTGCTTGAGCACCTTTTTAGTATGACATTTTTCGTTCAGTTACTTTTCTTTTGTATCAGCCCAACAGTCCCTTTCACGTGGAAAAGTTGTTTCCTCTGAAGCTCCTTCAGCTCCTCCAGGCATAAAGTTATACTACTGCTGTATGAGGACACAAATAATGAGGGGGAAAAGAGGAAAAGAAATAGAGGGGGAAATAAAAGGTGGTAGCAAAGAGTGAGAGAAAAGCTGGGAGGAAAAGGAAAGAAAGCACACACAATAAGTGATATACTGCAGTTTTTGTAGCTGTGATGAATCACAACATTTGTCTTCCCAGTTTGAGTGTTGAGATTGTGCTCAGGGCCCACCAATTTAAGAGTTTTATCTGCAGATCCTTTGCTCCAAGGCATTTAGCATGGATTTTTCATTAAAATCAGGTGTGTGTTTTTTAAAACTCAATATTCAGTCTCTGAGTTACGTGTGTTTTGGTTTGTAGGTTATTGTTTTGTTCTATATATTCAGTTTCGCAGAATCACAAAACGTTAGGTGTTGGAAGGGAACTCTGAAGATCATCTAGTCCAACCCTCCTGCCAGAGCAGGATTGCCTGGAGTAGATCACCGTAGGGGTGGCCTTTTTTACAATCAACGCAGGTGCGTTTTGGAATCAGGTAAGAGAATTGCCTTTAAGAGTGAAAAGCTTTCAAGAAGCCTGTATGTTCTTCTCTCATTGCCTGGTCTGTTATTGTTTGCAGGGCATTTGTCATAAATATTTCTTCCTGTTCTGTTGAGGATATTAGGAGAAAAAGAGGCAATTCAGTTAGGGCAAAGTTATGATCGTCGTTACACAGGTAAAGAGAAAGGGAGCCTGTATCATCCCTTCCTACCAGCCCCTCTGCTTCCCACAAGGTAGGGTGGGGTGGTCAGCCAGGGAAGAAGACTTTGGTCTGGGGATGGGTGCTGGACTGGGGGAGGTCGATTTCTGCCTCTGAGTAAAATGTCTCCTAGGGGATTTTGGGGACACTGTGCAGCTTGGTGGCCACTGCCCCCAGCCCTCACCCATGGGTCCCGCTGTCAGGTGCGGGTGTGATGAATGAGGAGGGTTGCCCGTGTCTGCTTACCCCTCTCACTGCAGTGGCCTGACTGCACTGCTGGGTTTTATCCATTAATGCTTGAGGAATACTGATGTGACCGCTCAGCTGGTCCCCTGCCACCCCTCTGAGGATCCCAGCCACTTTTGCGAGTGCAATTTTTCAATGAGAAATCCCTGCCTGTGCTAATCGCTGTACCTAGCAGTAAGAGTTGTGTTCTGGAAACAACGTGGAAGAATGCCTGGATGTCTGAAGTGAATTATTTTTAGAGCTGAGGTTTGCATGAGTATATGTAATGCCGGTGTATTTGTTAAGGCCATGGAGCAAATTAAAGTGTCACAAATAAAGCTCTATGTGGATGCAAACTTCCTTTTCACCTAGGCAGGGCTGTAGTTTAGCCTGAACATAGAACAGCTGCTATCTCGAGATGGAGAGCAGAGATACAAGTGCTAAACAGCACTTGGTGAGGCTGTTGGGATGTATAGTTTTGTCATGTATGAAAAATTATACAATTATAAACAAAAATTTAGCCTTAAACCATTGGAAAGAAACATCTTCAAAGCAAAAAAAAAAAAAAAGCAGAATCAGATCAATTTGCATCCTTTTCTTTTTTTGAGCTATTTTACTCGGCAGGTAGAATATCTTCAGTTCCCCAGGAAAATATGATGACATTTCTTCTTTAAACTCATGGATATTACTTTATGTAAAATTATGTGATATTCAGTATGTGCATCAAAAATAAGATTGACCCAGACTAAGTAATCTACTGCCTTAGATAAAAAATAGGAACAACAAAATAATTACATTTGTAGAGAAATATTCATTATATGACATTTTAACTCAAATTTTGCTTTTGCATCATCACTGGTTTATATTGACAATAATATTCTATATGAAAAAGAAGCGAATTTATAGAATCTGTAGAGGAATCTTAATGATTGTTTCCATTCAAGTGTTTGTGTTACTTAGGATATATATCAGCCACTTGACTCCTTGTGCATGCAGAAATATCTTTTGTAACACTGTTATCATCCCTTTTCCTTTAGAGCAAGCTAAGTTTGTGACCTGAAAAGCCCTCTGGCTCTTCGAAGAGAAGGGAAGAAATCCTCAACTTGCAAAGACAAAGATACCGACCATTAGATATTCCTAGACCTTAAACTCAATTTCAGATGGGTTTTGTTTCTGCTGCCTGAATTCATGTTCAGCGTCTACACAGATGTTCATTTATTTCTATGAGAGATGCATTTGAAAATAAAGTCTTGCACACTGTTCCCTTGGCCTTTCGTTCAGAAAGATGCTAGATCATGTTGAGTCTCAATGTCAAATATCTCTGTGGGGAAAGACTAAAAAGTCTGACCTATTTGCATATGTGAGGGGGTACAGCAACAGTCTGCTGCACTAATGTAAGAGGAAGAGGTTATTTTGCAATAATAAAACTGCAGAGATGATAACCCGTAGTTTGAAAAAAGAAATGCCTCCTTGTTTTTGCAGGCAAAAAGGAAAAAGAGTGGGAACATGAGCTGAGAGACTGTAGCTGGATTTTAATAAGGGCTGGATGGCTTCATGGGCCTTAAAAACCTTTATGTATAAATGAGTTGAGATAATAAGGCTAATCAAATGTCATGCTTCAAGTAGTCAGTTCATGGCCTGAAGGGATTGGGAAGTGCTTCTCCTCCACTGTACAGATGTGCTTCGTTGATTAGGATTTGTCCATTCCAGAGGAGGGTTGCAAAGCCAGGGCCATCCCTGATGACTTGCTGCAGCCAGTAATTTCTATGGAGCCCCATCAGCACCTTGGGTGTTTTGTTTTACCTGAATGCACAAGTATTGCAGCAGCCTGAACTCGGTCATCTACACTGATTAAACATGACCATACCATAGGACAATACTGCTGAGCGATCATGAAAACTTTGCTTCAAGTTTGTGCTGCATGTCAAGAGGTGGAGGTTTACTGGAATGAGTTATCAGCTTGGTGGGTTTGTCTGGTATAAGCAAGGCTGTGTTCACATAACCACTTGCTAGTTTTCCTGAAAGGTAAAGAATGTCTCATAAAAGCTGGAGGTTAGAAGCCTGGGCTTCTTTATTTCATCTTATTTCTTTCCTTCTGGGAGCATAGCACCCACACCTGAGAGTGGCACAGTGCAGTGCACAGCCTAGCATGTGCCACAGAGGCTTGACTTATTAAGGTTTGAGGTCAGAAGAGGGAGATGGTCTGGCTTGTGTCATGTATTCCAAGGTCAAAGGGATGGTAAATTATAGAAACCTCATAGCTACAGTTAAGAAGATGAGGACGTATTACACTGCCTCCTTAAAACATTCAGAATATTAAAGCAAATAACAAGGTACCGCAATCACAATGTGTTTTCTGTCTCTGCTGGGAGTTGAGAGGACAGTGCAAATAACTTTCATACCATTAGTACATTAACTTTTGTGCCTAGGGCATGCATTCACGCAGAGCTGAAATCACCAACAGTGTCTTCCTTTGGGCTTACCTTGCAAATGCAGAGCCGGCCTGCCTCTTGGAGGCTGCCTTGCCATGGCAGTGTGAGCTGACTCTGTGTGTGTATGTAAAACGTCTCGTTTTGGCTGTTACTGCAAGTAGTAAACTTGGAAAAGCTTTATCAAAGTTCCCCTGCATGCCTGGTATATAACAGAAACTGTACATAAAAACTGATTACCTTTCAAATAACAAGTTTTAATGTATAATATTCTATCTGAAACTAAATTCTAGTTGGTAAAAACTTTTTTCCTAAGATACCATAATATCTGTAGACAAAATCTTCGTAAGTTTTTTTTTTTTGGAAAGCAAGATAAGCTTTTGTTAAGATTTCAGGAAGATAAGAGGGCCCCCTTGTGGATATTTGATTTTATATACATATATATGTATATATATATACACCCATAGTTAAACTGACGTGGAAAGGAATGTTAGGTCAGCATAGGGGGAAGATGGCAATTTTGCTTGTAGCTTTGAGTTGTATTATTCACGTAGCAAACATTTCTGGGTTTGATTAGATCCTATTGAGAATTTTAGTGGAAACACAATGTGCAGTGTAAAATGGGAAGTCAGACATCTGTCTTGTAAGTATTCAGATGAAATACTCCATCACCTGCTTGCTTAATGTCTTACAGGAAAAATGGTACAGTTACTTCACAGGAAGAGGAATATTAAGAGAAACAAAGTCAACATTTTTGTCTTAGAGCTGAGCAATTTCCGTAGGTTTTGTGAATTGTGTCAATGAATGAACGAGCAGGAAAGACTACTCTTATAATGCTTTTGTTAGTAGAATCACTTGAAATTCTCTAATATCCATGTTGTCGTATTGTTTACCTTATGGGAGGCCAATCTCAAAAGTTATGACCAAACCTAGATATTTTAGTAACTCAGCATGTAGGACAAGAAAATGGTTGTGATGCCTGGATTTTGCGATGATCATTTATAATTTATGGTCATTAAGCTTGATGTCAGAATTAATAAAAACTTGAGGCAAAGCTTAGAGAGAATAAATTGATGTACTTTGAAAAGGATTTCAATTACTGGTCCTTTTTATTGTTAATTACTTTATTAATTGAGCAGAATTACTGTACTGATTCAAAATGCATTGCAGTGAAAAAGCCCACAGAACTTTCATCTAAGCATCCCAGATTAGGGAGACAGCAGCTGCAACTGAGCTATTAGGTGGAAATCAGAGACAGGTCAGTTAGGGAGGGAGGGAGCCTTGGTACACCACTTGCAACAGAAACTGGTTTCCAGTGAAGCTGTCTGTAGAGGAACACTGGTGATGCCTGTGCTGCTTGTCTTACGTAGCCAGAGAAAAAAAAGCAGGATAGCAACAGTTCCTTCAAAAATGAGAAGAGGGTGAAAATAAACATTGTAGTTGAATTTAACATAAATAGTTTTGCTCTGTTTCAGACCTAACAAAATCTGACTGGAGAACTATAAATGTCAGAAGATTTAAGAGTCTGGCTACATTTTATTTGTCTTTTCAGGGGCTCTTTGAATTTTACCAATCCATCAAGTGTACTCTTGCAGGCAGAAAGGACTCTTTGTGATAACAGATCTCTCATAATTCTGCATGGAAGCGTGTAGTGTTTTTTTCTTTATAACCATTACAAAAGGTCTTAAGTTGTTTAAGTTACTGAACAGACATGAGTTCATAGAGTCATAGAATAGAATCATAGAATCATTAAGATGATTAAGACCTCTAAGATCATCAAGTCCAAGCATCCACCCAACACTACCATGACCACTAACCAAGTGCCGTGTCTACATGTTTTTTGAATACCACCCAACACTACCATGACCACTAACGAAGTGCCGTGTCTACATGTTTTTTGAATACCTCCAGGGATCGTGACTCCACCACTTCCCTGGGCAGCCTGTTCCAAAATTCTGTGTCCCCATCTGTTTGCACTGGAGCAGGAGGGGTGTTCAGTCAGCCAGGCACTTAAGTTGCTCCGCGGACATTCCTCCTGGAACAGGGACTTGCTTTAACCTCGATGGCAACCTGTCAGAGACTGCAGCCTGATAGTGAGGAAGCTTTTGTGGTTTGTCCTGTGCGCATAAGGGATATTTTATTAATTCTGTCATGCTGAACTGTTACATGTGATTATATGCATCAGGCTTGATCAGGAGAGTCCTTCTCCAACCCCGTTTCTGTAACCTTTGGAGGCTAAGTTGGCACAATAAGCTCAGACTGCAGGTCTTCTGTGCTGTGCTGTCTCTAGATTTGCTCTTCTCTTGTCCCTTGCCTGTCATCACCGTTCTATTCTCTATCCAGCCCTTGTTTTCTGCTGTAGGTCATCGCCTTAGCTTCTCTCTCTTGTACTCATGACATCTCTCTGAGAAAGGCAGGTTCAGGTTCCTCCCCAAGCTGAAAGCAGCTCTGGAAGGAGACAGGTAGCACGGTAGTGCAAAACCATCATTTCATTTTCCTTTCTGTGCAGTAGCATAGAAAAGACAGAGGTAAGAGAAGCAACATTTTTGAGTAATGATGTCAAATGTGCCCCAGATTTTCACGTTCTTTTTTTCTGAGACCCAACGATGATTTGTGCACAATGGGGATGAGATAGAAGAGAGGCAGTGTGAGCAATGGATTCCTCCTTTGCCAATTCTGGCTACGGAGGATTTATTATTCTCTCGCACACAAAGGTATGCATGGTCTTGCACAGTATCTTTAAAAAAAGTATGTGTATCTACTGGTTTTTAATAGCATTTTGTCCTGTGTGTGCTCACACCCCATTTCTTAAACTGTGCAAGGTATTTATGTGTGTGCTTGATAGAACAACCAAATTCTTACTATTTGATTTATTATTGCATTTTCTATTTAGATTTCTTTCGGTAAGGCTCTTCCTACTTCACTCCTTTCAGCAATTTAAAAAATACTTAGGAAAACTGAGCTTGATATAATTTAGGCAAAGAACAAAAAATCTCTGGAGGGAACTTTGTTAGATTTTTGTCTCATCAAGAAATGATTTACAATTTGTATCAAGGTTGTTTGATGGAAAATGGCAGATTTGTTTTTCCATCAAATCACCTAATCTGTACATTTCTATTCCAGACCTCTTCGGTCTCGAATAAATTGTCATTTCCCCATCTTAACCATTCTCTGTGTTCTCACATACGGCAAAGCTGGGGCTGCCATTCTGAGCCATTGGCCTGAGACATATAAATACCCAGCATCTGTCTCTGATAGGAGAAGGGGATTTACCTTCAGTAAAGTATTTGATGGAGTGGCATCTGCAAAGTTAGATACAAGGCAGAAAACATGAGGCTGAGCAGAAGAATTTTCTGGTGGAGAAGAAGCTGGTAACAAAGCAGGGTGTGCCGAAAGAGGAACTTTCTTATTTAAGGGAAAGTTATTGTACTGGCTTTGTGTGGCCAGGTTTTGGTAGCGGCGGGGCTACAAGGGTGGCTTCTGTGAGAAGCTGCTCGAAGCTTCCCCAGGTTCAACAGAGCCAATGTCAGCCAGCTCCAAAGTGGCCCTGCCTTTAGCCAAGGCCGAGCCCGTCAGCAATGGTGGTAGCACCTCTGTGATAACATACTTAAGAAGAGGGGGGTAAAAAAACCCTGCACAATAGCTGCAGCTAGAGAGAGGAGTGAGATTATGTGAGACAGCTCTACACACTCTACAGTGAAGAAGGAGGGAGAGGAGGTACTCCAGACACCAGAAAAGAGATTCTCCTGCAGCCTCTGGTGAGGATCATGAAGACAACTTAATAAACCAATGATGACTGTTTGGGAGCCTCTTTTGAGGCTTCCTATTTCATAGCTCGAGAGAAGTTGCCACATATAGGGTCATAGAGTGATTTGGGTTGGAAGAGACCTTAAAGATCATGTGGTTCCAACCCCCCTGCCATGGGCAGGGGCACTTCCCAAAAGACCAGGTTGCTCAGAGTACCATCCAATTTTTGTGGCCCCCCTCTGGACACGCTCCAACAGGTCCATGTATTTTTTGTGTTGGGGGACCCAGAGCTGGAATCAGCACTCCCAAGTGGGGTCTCACAAGAGCAGAGGAAAGGGGGACAATCTCCTCCCTCGACCGGCTGCCCACGCTTCTTCTGATGCAGCCCGGGATGTGCTTGGCTCCCTGGACTGTGAGCGCACACTGCTGGCTCCTATTCAGTTTTTCATCCACCAAATGCAATTGGGGAAACCACTTGCTGTGCCCGTCTGTGTGCACAACCGGGCAATTGCAGCAGCTGTGTCTGTCCCAGTGGCAGCCTTCTTGTGGGAAACGTCCTGCGTTCTGAGGACATTGCTGATGGGCTGCTGCCAGTCGTAGTTGGCATTTCTCCCCTTTTTGGGCAGGAACATGAAGGGAAGAGCAGGAACATGAAGGGAAGAGCAGGAACATGAAGGGAAGAGCAAAGGAGCGGTTTTTGAGACGCTTAGGGCCTGGTTGTGGCCAAGTTATGTCTGACATTTCTCCCCTTAGGGGCTGGTTGTGGCCAGGAGGGGGAGGAGTGGTGGGCAGGCTCTGTTTCACCTTTCCCAGGCAGTAGTCTGCTGGCCCCATGCCAGAGGCAGCTCGAGAGCCTACAGGCAGAGCAGAAGAGCTGCTGCAGGGCTTTGCGGGGAGAGGCGTGGCGCAGCCTCCCCGGGAGGAGCAACAGGGCTTCCCCTTCCTTAGCCTCAGCCCTTGGCTGGGCACGGATGAGCCCAGTGGCTGCCGCAGCTCTAGGTCACAGAGCACGGCGAGGGCAGCCAGTGGTCACGCAGGCAAGGTTGTGGTGTGCACTGCCTGGTGGCCTTGGGGAGAAGCCTTGGCTCGTCACGGGGATGCGCTGGCCCGGGGGGCGCTGGGGTGTTCTGCCTGCAGGGCCAGATTTTGATGACGTCCACTCAGCAGAAACTTGCCAAGAATTAAACATGGATGCGATTTCTGTGTTTAACCGAGGAGCCTGGAACAGCTCTTGTTTTTTTGGGGTCACAGCATGATAGGGACTTCCACCTGCAGGCCTGGCCTTTCGATTTGGTGTCTCATTGTCGAGCTCTCCTTTAAGCTCTCTTTCCTTTCGGCTGAGGAGGGCGAGCTGGGGCTGGTGTTTGTCAGCAGGGTTTGCTGTCGGGGTCTCTCCATTAGCAGATTTGGGCAAAGCCCTGTGGTGCTAGTTTGGGGAGCTTGTCCTTGCCAAGAGGGGTGAGAGAGGTCTTTGGCCAGGGCCCAGAAGAAGGTGGGCAGAGTGTCCTGTGGGTGCTTGCTAGGGCGTGCGGGAGAAGCTGGGTGCCAGTCATGGGTGGGGAGTGTTTGCAGACAAGGTCCCTCCCACTGGAAGTGAAGACAAGGTTCATGAGCACCTGAGGAACCTGAACATACACAAGTGTATGGGACCTGAGGAGATGCATCCCAGAGTGCTGAAGGAGTCGGATGGTGGCATTTTCAAGCCACTCTCCACATTATTTGAAAAATCATGTCAGTCAGGTGAGGTCCCTTGGGACTGGAAGAAGTGAAACATTACACCCATCGTTAAAATGGGTAGAAAGGAGGACCCATCCCACTGAACAGCTGTAGGGGAGGAGGTACAAAAATGAGGAATAAAGTTAAGCCCAGGAAGAAGTGAGGGGTGGGGCAGGGTAAGGTGTTTTTTAAGATGTGATTTTGTTTCTTGTTATCCTACTCTGATCTGATTGATAATAAATTAACTAATCTCCGCAAGTCAAGTCTGTTTTGCCCATGACAGTAATTGCTGAGTGATCTCCCTGTCCTTATCTTGATCCACAAGCCTTTCATGGTATTTTTTCTCCCCTGTCCAGATGAGGACAGGGAGTGGTAGAGTAGCTTTGATGGGCACTTGGCATCCAGCCAAGGTCAACCCGTCACAGTTATTAATGAATTTCCTCAGGGCTGGTCTTAGCTCTGATCCTATTTCATGTTTTCATTAAAAATTATGGCACAAAAAGCTGAAGTATGTTAATAGAATTTTCTTAATGACCTTGAGGATTTCAGTGGAAGAGGTGGAATGAAGTTTGGTAGTGCAAAGTGCAAGATCATGCTTTTGAGGCCAGGAGAAACAGATTTCCTCTATCAGCTGAGAGCTTATCAGCTGAAATGGAGGAGAATGGAAAGAGATCTGTGTATTACCCAGTAATAGAGTGAACACGAGTTTCCAGAGTTATGCAGGTCCATAAAAAATTAATGCAGCATGGGGATATATCAGAGCTTATGTTGCCATTGGAGGTAAGGAAGTATTTATTGTACAGGGCACCTGTGAGGCCTCATATGAAATTTACCCATTCTAGCCATGTATAGTGAAGTGTGAACTTGTGCAAGGCGAAATGCCAGAAGGATTGCTTGGATGGTCAGAAAACAGAACTGATCCCAGGAGCTTCCAGCATGTCTTTTTCTTGTGAACTTCCCATCAAAACCTGTCATGGAGAGCTGAGGTGTTGGAAAACTCAGGGTCCATCTCTGCATGAGCCAATCTAAATGCAACTAAAGGGATTTGGGGGACTGCAGCGTGGTCACTGCTGGCTTCTTATTAAAAAAGACAGTAACAACTAGTTCAGCTTTGTAAAGTGAAAGCTGATATGATTGCTCTCTGATCTCCAACAAACGCCATTTCTCATTCTCTGATGTTGCATTTGTAAATCCTCTGATATATTTGCAGTGTTAACCCAAGAACTGCTGGGTGTAAGTAGACCAAGAACAGGTTTGTCTTGTGTTCCTAACTGTGAGAAGCAACCTTCATAAGCTCTTTCCAGTGCAGACAGTGGCATGTAAAGGATATTTCAAAAGCGGCTGGGGTGTTTTATGAAGGGGATAATAGAGTACTTTTATCTGTACGGGTAGGAAAGGGCACTCTCATAGCTCTGGGAGCCTCCTTTTGCTAAATTAATCATCAGACCATGTTTTCTGTGTAACTGAGCATACACAATACTATTGTGTATTTTCTTCACTGACAATGAGGCAGTTTATCTACATGTTTGAGTTAGACGCCTAACTTTGTGCTCTGTGTTTGAAAATTTACGCCTAAATCCTAAAGGTAACACACAGGAAAACATATATTAGCTCTGAAAACACACACATATTCATATGCTATTCATGCACATTTTCTAAAATACTGGGATTAAAACCATGGGTAGCTGTATAATTTCATTAGTCTAGGAGCTGTTCAAGATGCAAATTTGATACCTCTGAACAGAATTAATTTCTTTAGGGACATGTAGTTGCTGTGCTGTCCTCTCCAATTTCTAGAGACTATATTGAACAAAGTATCATTGAAATAAATATTCATTAAGTTGCTCAATAATTCAGGGTGTGCTGATTCAGAGTGTTATAGCCCTAGTTAAAATCTTACACACAAAAAACTCAGTGTCATAAAAGGCAAAGCACTTTCCCTGTACTCTGCCTGGGGTAGCCAGAAGAGAACAAGCATGATCTAGTTACTGAGTTAGTTTGTGCTTTGCGACAGGACTGCGTGTTTGGTGACAGAAGTTTGTGCTCCGTCACGCAGAATCACAGAACACCTGGGGCAGGAAGGGACCTCAGGAGGTCTCTAGTCCAACTCCATGCTCAGAGCAGAGTCAACACTGAGCGTAGGTGGACTTGCTCAAGACTCTGTCCAGCTGGGTCTTCAAAACTCCCGAGGATGGAGGGCGCATAGCTTCTCTGAGCAAAGATTTCCCAATGCTTCATTATTTTCATGGTAAATATTATTTCCCATGTACCCTCCCATTTTTCAATTTATGACCTTTATCTCTCATTTTCCTACCATGCACGTCAGTGAAAAGCCTGGCTCCATCTTCTCACTGACCGCCTCGGAGCTACTGCAAGGCTGCTGTTTGGTCCACACCTAGCGCCTTAGACATGTCTTTGAAATACTTCATTAAAATCTGCATCCTCACAAATTTATATCCTCCTGTGTCAAGAAAAAAAGTCTCAGCACTCCCAGTTTCCTTCTGCAGCAGTAGGTCCTGAGATTCGTTTTCACTAATGATTTAGAAGGGTGTGTGACAGTGTGATATGTAGAAAACTTTATTATTACTTTAGTAGTTATTCATTACTTTAAAAATATACAAAATCATAAGTCCTAACCCCAAAAGCTTACAGTGTTTGAAAAGAAAGTTGTCAGTTTGCATAGTCCCAGGCCAGTTGTCTTCATTCTTGAAGTATTTAAGTGGAAAAAAAAAAAAAAAAAGTAATTAGAGTCTCCACAAATGTGGTTTTTACCATTGTTTGCAGTACAGATGTAGCACTGGATTTTGAAAGTCATCTTTTTTTCTGTAAAATGTAAGTGTAAAACAGTGCTATGTTCAAATAGCTTACCTTGTATTTCACTCTTCTCATATCCTCACATAGCTCTACACCATTATTGAATTTGCATTAGCTTCACTTAAAGGAAGAATAGACTCTCGGTGGAAAAATCCCTAATGTTGTACATGCAGAATTTGAGTTTCCACAGGTTCACTCCCTTTCTTCTACCCTTCTGGATTACCCTAAATCGCTGCTGTTAAAAGTTGTTTGATGTCAGAGTGAGTGATGTCTAAAGACACTCTTTCTCATCTGTCATTCTTTAATCAGGCGTGGGACGCTAATCTTTTGATCAATAGCCATGCAAAAAAAATAAAATAGCGTAAAGCTTTCCTGAGATTTTTCTGTTAGCAAACGTGCAGAATTTAATTTGATATTTCAAAGGATATTTTTTTTAAAAGGCCTGCCATTTCTAAACAGAAAAAAATGGGTCTTCTATAATGAATCCTAAAGCAACAGGCTAATATAAAAGAAGTTGAAGTTGGTGACCAGGAGTATGCCTACTAATATGCAACAAAATTTTAAGTTTTCCATTTGCTAAGTGTTTCCCAGGGCCCCAACACCACATTTCTCTTGACTCGTTATATTGTGTCATAATAAGTGACTTTCTGAGCAACCACCTTCACTTCCAGAACCTGCTCTGGTGGGGGGGTTGGACTAGATGATCTTTTGAGGTCCCTTCCAACCCCTGACATTCTGTGATTCTGTGATTCTGTGAACTGCAATTGCAGCTGCCTGGCTCCAAGCCCTCCTCCTGTCTTCCTGATATACTGATATATCAGCAAGGACAACAAAATTGTGTTCGACTTTTTCTAACGGCTGATTTGGAGATTTGTGTGAAGTATTACAAAACTTACTTAAAACTTCTGTTTACTTTGGGAATGTTCCACCTCTAAAACCGTGCTTAAAAAGAGATAGCGTAACATGACTGGTAGTTACAGCACGGGCGCAAAAAGTCACTAGGTGGAGGTTCTCTGTAGTTACTTCTCGCTCATTACGACGTGTTGCATTACTGGTTAGTTTTTGAGGTTGACCTGACTTCTGTGAATACATCTGTTCAAGCAGGGAGTCTTTGACTCTTGGCATGGGGTTCACCTTTCAGATAGAGACACCTCTATATAGGTGCTTACAGTGTAGACATCTCCAGGTTAGGAGGTATCTAAGGTACCCTGCTGTGGGTAAGGCGCACAGCGCAGTGCGTAGGGGACGATACTGCTCACGCAAGAGCTGGCACCTACCCTTGGGCAGCTGCATCACTCTCTGGACACTGCATTGAGTAGCTCCCATCTGACTTCAGAGGTTGCTTACACCTGTAGCTTCTCTATAGACCACCGCATTGAGATGTCTTACCCTGGAAGTAGTATCCAGTCCCTTCTCTGAGCAGGCGTGTACTATAAGTGTCACTGGGATAACAAGAAGTGTAATTAACCAACAGAACCTTTTGGCCAGTTCGGAAATAGGAGACAGTGGCCTTTTTTTTTTATTTTTTTTCTGGTTGAATACTGAGCCATGGGATAAAATCTCAGAGGAATAATGAGACATATCTAAAATGTTACTATTTTGTACCTCAAAATGCAAGTTGTTCTGCTTATTTATTTATTTATTTAAATCTACGAAAGTTAATGGCAAATTCTTCATTGCGGAGTAAGTGTCCGTAGGACATTAAATCCACTCTTTTAAGTAAACACAGTGCTCATCATCAAAAACAGCAGAGGTGGTGGGTGCTCAGAACCTCTAAGAAAACAGCCAGTTAAGTATTTTTACTACATGCTGAATAGGTGATGTATGTGGTAAGAGTGCATAAACATTGACTTCTTAATGGTGAGTGCTGTTCCTTCAGCAAAAGACTTGTAAAGAAACCCTTGAAAACCGGAGAGGACAACTAATATATTAAGTTCACAAACTTTTGGAAGAAATGTCTTGAAAAAACCTTCCCATCACAGTGGTCTAGCGTTGTGCGATAGATGCTAAGCTTAAGAAACCTATGTGTTATTGCTACATCATACTTGCAAAAGCTTGTGGGCTTAGAGTTTATCTGTCTGGCTTGGTGGATGAGCTCTGTGGTGCTTTCTGCAGCCAGATGGACATGCATATAGTTTTCTTATTACAGTACTGTTGTTTTGAATAATAAGTATACAGTCAGTTCACACAAGTCAGTTCACACAAGAGCAGGAGTGACAGAGAAGATGCCATTCATCCTTCTTCTCTGGGAAGCCCTACGGGATGTTTTTGTTCTTCTTGTGCAGTGATCCTTCACATATTTAGTAAATCTCCCTCAGCTGGAACGTCTGTTCCATGGTGATAGAAGAGGCAAAATGCCCTGTTTTCAGATCACCTCTACTAATAGCAGAGTCTGTTCCTCCGAAATTAATTTCTAAACCAGAGCAATACTATTGAAGGATTAATGTAAGATTAGGGTATTTATATTTAAAACACCTAATAATGTGAAAGAAATACATGTTCTTAAATTATAACTAGAAGCTTGTTTTAGCTGTTCTACTAATTAAAGGTTTTCATGCCTAATGGAGGGACTGGTTTTCATGCAAGTAGGACCCAAGCCTTCTGAATTCCCAAGTGCTTTTTAAGCAGATAAACAGTAGCGTGGATCCCGCGCCTCACACCGGTGCTTCTCTGGGCCCTTACATGAATCATCAGACCCTTGCCCTGACCATCACAGTGCTTAGCATCTATACAAAAAAATCAACTGTCCCATAGTGGCAACTTCAATAACCCATTAATTTCAGTACATTATGCTCCAAAAGAGATTGTTTAAGCTGAGGAAGTTGTATGAAGTTTCCTTTCAGGAGGAGCTAACGTCATGATTAGTGGGCTGGTGTTGTCTGAAGTGTAATATAAAGTGTTCATACACATCTACATGTTTATATAGACAGTCACAAGATACTTTGGCAAATACAGGCTATGCATTTGCTATGATTTTTCTTCCATTGACAGCTGCAGGTTATGTGAGTCCATTGAAATGAAGCCAATAAGGCTGTGATGAGTTTGCTTTATCAAACAGTAACAGAAATTATTACTTGATTTTTTGCCGAGTGTTTCCCACATGGGTAGCTGTGGAGTTTTACATAGCTGCGTAAGCAGGAGCATGGGTGATTCAAGAGAGTCATTTATACCAACGAGAACCAGTGTTGAGAGTGGCTCAGGCACGTTCAGTATGTAACTGACTTGATGCTCTTTTACTGAACCGTGAAGAAAGGGGAGACTGAAGGCCATTCACAGGTTCATATTTTTATGAGCTGCTTCTTGTCTTTATTAGGAGCTCACTCCTCAGCCATTCCCAGTGTGATTGCTCACTGTGTATTACACACTGAGAGCTCTGAAATGCTGCTGTGTTTAATCCATAGCTGTCAACATTTGAAAACAATTTTCCTGAGATAATTTTTATAGTTTTCCAAGTGAAACAGATGTGCGTGACCTATGTATTATTATTTACATTATAATTCTAGAGATATCCTTTTCCCTGACTGAAAAATTTGTGCCATTGTCTGTGTCCCCCAGTCCTCTGTGTTGTGTTGTAACGATATCAGTTGGGCAGTGCCCAGAATCAGGCGGAAGAAATCTTAAGGTCTTCCAACCTCAGACTGATTAAAAAGGTGATGGAGAGTCACAAACAGAAGGTTAAATAGCAAGTTGTTAACTGAGAATGTGGCAGAGATGGCTGCGCTCTTAGTTATTAGGACCTCGGAAACTTAAGCACATGTCAGGCTGCTGTTAAAGGTTGTCTGCCAGATGAAGAAGCTATTCAGCTGATACAGGAAGGCAACACTCTAAAAGATGCACAAACCAGAAGTGAATTAAACTAGGATAGTGAAGAGAGATGCAGAAGTCAGGTAGTCACAAGGAGGAGCAGCGAAAGACTGGCCAAAGTTTCTCGCCCAGTCTGTGGAAGGGAGGCTGCGGATGTTGTGCAACGACGGGCTGTTCTCATTTCCCTGCATTTGCTTTGTAATCCTGTTTATTGCACATCAGGCACATTTACATATCCAGGGATGAAATGGAAATGATTGATGCAAAGGAGATATTTTTGTTCATTGTTGTTGCTCTGAGTCATACCTGACTGGGACTGCTAGAGATGAGTGAGGAAAGACAGAACTATTATTAGAGGTATAAATAATTGTCAAGAGCAACTTTTAAACTTGTCTGTTACCACTTATCAACATCCAAAATTATCTGAGGAGAGAAGGGGCAGCAATATAAGGACTAAGCCAATACTACGTCTCTGTTGAGGTAGATGTTGGCAACTGCCCCTGAACCTTTGCCCATTTTTTCATTTCTTCTCACTTGGAGCTTCAGTCATTTTCTGTCACAATCCCATCAGTACCTGCTGAACAACAGAGCTGATGGGTGTTTGAATGTTGGGCTGCTTTGTCTGCACAACAGTAGAGAAATGTGTCCGCTTTTTGTCCTGTTGGAAAGCAATTCTTAGTGTCGCGTGAAAGGTATGTGGCTGTGAGAGGCACGTACCCCAGCTAAGCACTTGCTTGTTTCAGAGCCCCGTTAGGGACTTGCACTGAGTTTTCAGAGCCCCACTAAGGGCTTGCACTGAATTTTCAGAGCCCCGTTTAAGGACTTGCACTGAGACAATTTGCAAGGTAACTAACAATAAGTGATTTATTGAAGCGACAGATACAAGATTCGGAGTTGCCGTTGATAAATTCACTCTCTGCAATAGCGCTAATATACGATACTAATGCTAGCAAAATACTATCCCGGGTATTACACACCAAAAGGTGGAAGCGCAATTCTTACCAAGAAGGCGTCCCTGTCTTGGGTGAAGGAGAAGGAGCACAGCCCGTCGACTGCCTCTTCCTCTTCTGGGGTCTTCTCCTCCCAACGACACATACCCTCTATGCTCCTTATATACTATTTTTCACACCCCCTGCCCCCCACCCCGGGGTGGCATTCAGCATGATTTGAGCAAAGAGTGGGTGACTATAGTCATATAGGGATATTAGGGTAAAAATTTCCACTCTGGGCCCCGTGGCCTTCAGGATTTTATTTTGCAAAAACTTATCTATGTGCAGGATGGTTCACATCGTTAGTCTTCCATTCGGCCTTGCTCCTTAGCCAAAACAGGGCCATCCTGTCGTCACAAGACTCCCTCCTTCGGCTGGCTCTCACTGTGTAGGCCTTGTTTTCCTCCGTTCTCTGGGTCTGCACAACAGATAAGCGAACACCTGCGTTCAGCAAGTCTGAAACCCTCAAGCCAAAATATCACACTTAGTGTGCTCTCATTCATGCAAAGTAGAGCCAAGATGAGTTGAGCATCCCATTTGGGAAGGGAAAGCTCTGCTTGAAGTTCTTAAAGACACTGCATTTCGCAATGGAGCTATATTGCAGAGCACACAGGAGGATTTCTGGTGGTTCTTGCTCTGTAAGGGTAGTGAAGAAGGATTTTAGAAATATCTGTCTATGGATGGTTGTGTAATCCCTGAGTTCACTGCTGGCATAGACTGTGTAACTGACTGAAGTGGGTCAAAACAACCGAAGCGCAGTTTGGTCATGCATGAGTGGCAGCCAGAAAACCCAAGCTCCAAGTGATTTTGGAAATACCATCTTTCAGAGTATCATAGAATCATAGAATGGCTTAAGTTGGAAGGGACCTTAGAGATCATCTAATCCAACCTCTCTGTCATGGGCAGGGACACCTCTCAACTAGATCAGGCTGCTCAAAGCTCTGTCCAACCTGGCCTTGAACACCTCCAGGTAGGGAGCATCCACAACTTCACTGGACGATTTATTCCGAAGTCGACACCCTCTGAAGAATTTCTTTCCAAGATCTAATCTAAAACTATTCTCCTTCAACTGAAACCCATTTCCCCTTGTCCTATCAGTGGACACTCTTGTAGAAAGTCCCTCTCCAGCCTTCCTGTATCATCTGATGATAACACAGATCATGGCTTCCAATGCAAGTGATGCTGAAAATACGTCCATGGCGGTGCTCCTTGCTTATATCCTTCCACCCATAAAGCTTCTGCTGTGAAATAATTGTTGAAAAAGCTGTTTCCACTAGATAGTAGTTCAAGAAATGTCTCTGCAGCAGAACATAGTTCTTAGTTTGACCTCATAACTTTGTTCCAGAAAATAGATTGTAGATCCTGTGGGTGGAGAACTTAGAATGGATAAGGACAAAGCATTCAGCCCTATTTCTTTTTGCTTTGTCTGCACTCGAGAAATACATATTTTTGTGATAAACCTGAGGTTTATGGAGAAGTTACAAGGAGTCTTTAGTGGCAGAAAATTGGTGATATCTGAAAAATAAAGGTAATTGTCTTTTGAGATTGTTACCAATTTCAAGATTTTTCATTTAACTGGAGTTAGCTCTGGTATGAGACAGTCCTCACAAAGTGTGTTTTTACAGGGTAACATGTCTTCAACAAGCTTACCTCCTGCTTACTAGGCTCAAGAAAGAGTCCTGAGATCAAACTTTTCCTAAGAAATCCTAGGACTCATGATTTATTAATGTATTGTTTGCAGTCAGATGAGTCATGAACACTCACGAGCCTATTTTTGTACCAGACCATGTGTTAATTTTAGTCATGAATCTTTGCTGGTTATTTTAACTGACAGAAATCATAAGTATTTTTGTTTTGCTTTGTCTTTATGATATCAGCCTGTAATTCAGGTGAGTTGTTATTGAATGAAACATTTCTCAGTAAAGAAACCTCAGCCTGTGAAAGCCTCAATTGCAGTCCATTTCAGATTGCCATAAATAGATATACAAACTGAATTCAATAGCTAAAGAATGAACTGACAATGTGAATTCTGCAGTTATTTGCTCTGTTTCAAATCAATATTTCTTGGCGTCTCTTCTGTGTTCTTGACAGGTGAGGCTGAATAACGATAATCTTTATATCAACAAATGCTTTTGTACTACATAAGCCATTTCAATCAAGCACTTGTCTAAAATTAAGTCTTATGAGTGGATTTTGGGTCTTTCATTATCTTCACTCCCATTATCTTCACACCCATTTAATAATAGGTTTTTTTCTTAAGTAGGTTGCTCATGACAGTCTTGCACATGGCATTATTTTTAGCACTTGCAGCATCCACATGAAATCATTCCGTCTTCTCTTATATTCTGACAAAACACTGTGTGGATTATGATCTTCTGCATATTGTGAGACATGCATGTCTCATTCTAAAAAAGAAATGGCAAGATTATATAAATCTATTTTCCCACTGTTTATGAGGATTAACATTTCAAAGTAGAGGGGAGTACACTCCAGTTAATTGACTTCTACATAAAGTGACTACCAATGAACAGTTGATAGGACAAAGTAATTTCTGATAGTAATTCCTCTGATAGCTGCTTATTTTCTTTCATCTCTCTCTCTTTCTCCCAATGTACCTTGTATTTTATTCACAGCCTTTGTGAAGCTTTAGGCTTCTTACCGTCTCAGTAGTAATGACGTAAAATGTCCATGTTACACTGAAAGAAGTGAAGGGTGTGGTGGTGGTGGCTGATAATCGTCTTATTGGAGAATAAAAAGGTGAAATCCACTGAATCTTAAAACTGTTTTTGATTATATGTTTCAGGAACTTCTATTACATCACAATGCTGAGGGATCCGGTGTCACGGTACTTGAGTGAATGGAAGCATGTCCAGAGGGGTGCGACATGGAAAACTTCACTTCATATGTGTGATGGAAGAAGCCCAACACCAGACGAGCTGCCTACCTGTTACGAAGGCGACGACTGGTCTGGAGTCAGTTTACAGGAATTCATGGATTGTAGCTACAACTTGGCCAACAACCGCCAGGTGCGCATGCTGGCAGACCTCAGCCTGGTGGGATGCTACAACTTGACTTTTATGAACGAGAGTGAAAGAAATACGATTCTTCTCCAAAGCGCCAAGAACAATCTGAAAAATATGGCCTTCTTCGGGCTCACTGAATTTCAGAGGAAAACGCAGTATCTCTTTGAGAGGACATTCAACCTGAAATTCATTTCCCCCTTCACCCAGTTCAACGTTACGCGGGCCTCCAATGTGGACATTGGTGAGGATGTGCGGCAACGGATAGAGGATCTGAATTTCTTAGACGTGCAGCTGTACGAATACGCAAAGGACCTGTTCCTGCAGCGCTTCCAGTACTCCAAGCAAGAGGAGCATCAGAAGAACCGGCTAAAGAGGCGAGAGGAGCGGCGGCTGCTGCGGGAGCAGAGAGCTCACCAGTGGCCAAGGGGAGAAGCAGCAGAAGTAACCGTTACTGAAGATTATAATAGTCAGGTTGCAAGGTGGTGATGCTCCTCCATGTTGGCTCACTGATTAGAGGATCAGAGAGTCTGTGCAACTTGGCTTCTTGGGAATTAGCCGAGGAAGGCCTAGGGCTTTGGTTAATGAGACCATGTCTGACAACTTCCCCTCCTTATCTCGGTTTTTGTTGGTTTCTGCCAGTGAGGAGAATGTATTTTTTTCTCAATAGTGATTAGTGCTATTAAATAGATTCCTGTCCAAAAAGACTTCCTTCAAAACCCTAAGCTAAGAGGATGGGTTGAAGAAAGCTGTATCCTTTACATTAACAGATGTACCCTATACAATCTGACCTACCAAAACCTGTGCAGATATGAATGAAAAATTGGGAAAAAATACCTGGTTTGGCTCCTCTGTGACATGAGAGCTGGTTTATTTCATAATGTCCTTTGAAACCTGTAGTGTGTGGCTTTCTAGTGAGTGAAATGGAAGAAAGCGGATTGACCTTCAAACTTCTACACGCTGTGTTTTAAGGGAAGAATTTGCTGAGGTGATTTAAAAAGACCTAGGAAATGTGGGATTGGGCCATCGCTTGTTCTGTTCTGTTAGCCAGCAATCAGAGGTGACTTAAAAGTGAAGTAATGGAAGAGTTATCTTATCTCTCTGGAGATGTTGAGAGTACCGAACCCAGCCAGGTAGCAGCCATTTCTCCGAGTGTGTGTGGAAAAGGGAAAGCCTTGGGAAATGAAGTCTATGCTGCAGCTGGACACATGTTGTGGAGATTATCTGGCTGGAGGCAGTGAAATCAGCTTTCACATTCACAAAAGGTGAAGAGGGTCCAAGCAAACTGCAGGGAAGAGGAAAGAGAGAGCAGGAAAAGCTTAAATATTACTGTGACATTTTACAAATTTGCTGTAAAAACCTGGAGATATATCGTCTGTGAAGGCAGGCCAGTTCATGATATTGTCTGTTAAAATACATTGATGCCAAGTGAATACACTTTATATTGATTTTCTCTCCAACTACAACGGTGGCTAGGAAAAAAAAATCAGCTTTTTATTTTATAGGATACATAATGGATATGTGGAAAGTCTTGATATTTATTACTCTGTATGAAGATTCTTTGTAAATTTATTGTTTTCATGATGAGAGATCTGTATCTGTTTTTCTTCTTTGTCTAAAAAAAAGATTCAGTGGGTTCTTCCTCCACGTGTTACATTCCTGTGGCTAAACTGCATCTATTTATTCCAAGATTTTATGTTGTTCCATTCGCCGTAGTGAATTTTTAAAAAGAGGATCCTGTGCACCATAGATCTTATGAGAGAGTTTTTTTCCTTCTTCTAGCGTAACTGTAAAGTTTTAGGAGGAAATTTCTCTAAGTGCCTCAACGTGGCTGCTAAATCGAGATGCTGAAAGTATATTATTGCATGCATGAATGGCTTTTACCTTACAGATTTGCTGATTAGAAATACCGGAGTACCTGATGTGGATGCACATTTCTCATTTATTTTCAAAATTCAAGGGTTTTATCCAGTCAGTAAAAAAATACTGTGTTACAGATAGAAGAGGCTGAATTTGAAAAATTTGTCCATTCATTTCCAAGTCTTATTTTTTTAGTGCATGCTGTATCTTCTTTTTCTCCGACAATGCTATTGCTACTTACCTATGCACAATATCAAAAATGTGATCTGGCAATCCTGTGAGAGTCGATGCATACAATAATACATTAAACATGGAATATTGCAATGGCTGTTAAGTAGCAAAGAGGGCTACTAGAGTGATGCCTTGTTATCAGTGTAATTTATTAGCAATCTGCTGCTTTATGCCTGATTGTCAATGTGTTGCTTTGGGGGCAAGTAGCATCTTCTCTCACCTCCACATTCAGAAGGGAAAACGTGGGAACACAGATCATTATTCTCCTGCCCGTAGGTGGGATGTCTGCCCTAGAGAAGAGTGAGGAGCCCTCTAGACTTCCTGGACAGTACTGGTTGGATACCCATCGCCTGGAAGAGGTGCTTGGACACCTCATTTGTGTGTGGACACCTGCCTTCAGAGATTTAAACTGAAATGTTTACAGTCTAGGACTGAAGCTCATGGTGAGGCCATGAAGAGCTAAGCCTGACGGGTGTTATCACACCTTTAGCTCAGTGCTCAGACATCTTACCCCCAGGGCTTCAGGCTGGGCTGGTCCTGGACCTGCAGAAGGAAAGAGCTTTCTGGCTGGTGATGCAGGGATGACAGGGAGATCTCCCTGTTCCTGGGCCTGGTCCTGCATCTTGCTGCAGGCCCCACAGAAGGAGAGCAGAAGGATGCTTTTGGTGCCTGATACTCTATGTCCAGGACTTGCAGAGGCACTCCTCGTTTCCATGAGCACAGAGGGCTAGGGTTGCTGGGGGAGACCCCAAAGGGCCCCCCAGCAGAGGCAGAGGCAGGATGGGCAGTGGTACGGGGCATGCAGGAGAGGGAAGGCTGCACAGAAGAGAGGTCAGCCACATGGAAGTAATGATGCAAGGCCAAATTCACGTTAAGGAGGAAGATAAGTGAGGAAATACAATCAGTCACAACGCATCTTTTGTTGTAAAGCATCCCTTCTTTTTCCTTTTTAAACACGGAAAAAGGGTCCTCTTTCTCATGTCCTTGCCTCTTTCCCCAGTGGGACACCTCTCCACACCACTCACAGCAATGGGGGCCTTGTTTTTCATTTACAAACTGCAGTGTTATCTTTTCAAAGGAGAGGAGACAGAGCTCAGAAATGGTTCCCTGGAGCCTCAGCAGTGACTGTTAAGGATCAGTTTCAGCTGTCTAAGCACACCAAACGTTCTCCTGACTGTTCCTCCTGCCCGGCACAAAACAAAGCCTAGTGAGGAAAATCGAAGCAGTCCTTGGGCAGTTTACATTACCTTTAATAGTTTGGCAATACCTTAATGCGATTCCTAGCCTTTTCCGCAGTTATTTCCCTGGAGACAAGATTAGGGCTCTGAAGAGCTGTTAATGTGCTGCAGCATCTATGTTAACAGGATTCGCCTTAACGCTTGGGATTTAGTTAAAATTGAAGTTGGTTTGTTGTTTGGGTTTGGTTTGTTTTTTTCCCCTGGAGGCTGTGTAGCAAATAGCCCTGGTTGTGCACGAGTAGTTGAGTTGGAAGCATCCAGCGGCTGAGATCTTGCCCAAAGTCCCTGGGACTGAAAGACCAGACACCTCCTTCCCCAGGTCCAGCAGCAGATCCAGCAATCTCACTGCGCCAGAGATACTGTTTTTCTTAGCACTACTTCCTGGCACATGACAAATAAAGCAGTTTGGAAATACTTTCAGGCTGACTTCTAAGACACAAGCTTGCAGCTTTTTTTCCTCTTGGGCACTGTGCCTGAAATAATGGAACACAAAATAAAAGCCCTAGTTCATATCTCTGTTCTTCGAGGGTTTTTTTTGCCCTGACAGCACAGACTTCACTGTAATTACACTGGCTTGTATAAGGAGCACAGCGTGTTTCTTTCAAAACCTTCATGAGCAACAACTCTATAGGATTTCTGTCCATCTTTCTGGCATTATTTTGTTGCTTAAACAAGGCAATTTGGCTTCTGCTGCTCTGGTGCTGAAACAAATCTCATTCTTTTGTAATGGAGATGTACTTGCTAATCTCACCCATCACACCCTCAGCACTGAATGTCTTTTCCAGTTATAATTCACTGTAGGCTTGGAGCAGACAGAGAAACATGCTGTGTCATTAAAACTTGTTCCTGGTAATTCGATGTCTAGTCCAAGAACTCAACCTACTGCCCATGGGCCATGCTTTATTAAGGGATGAAATTTTGTCCTCTCTTCCCCAGTCAGTGCTAACAATAAAAAGCTTTTTCACCATGGGAAAAGAAAAAACCCACCATTTCTGATGTTGTTACCAAGCAAAATGAGAGATCATGTCACCACCTGGAGATGCTTCAGATTTGATATCCATTGCCAAACCGGGAGAGGTTTCTCAGGTTGGCCTTCTCCTTAACAAATGCTTCCTTCTGCACTAGCAGGTTCTTGTTTCCCACCTGCAGCCTTGTATCAGTTATGAGCACTGATCTTATAAAACTTATCTCAATAACACTTATTCTTCATTGCTGTTCGCCTGATATATGTGGAATTATTCTTTTTTTGTCTGGGATAAGAAATATCTTGTTTCCAGGCTGTTGGAGACTACCCTGTACAAGACGAACAATCAAAATAAAGTCATTCTGCTGGAGCAGATTACTTATCCTTCCTACGTGTGGCAAAAGCATACTCGGAAAAGGTACCCAGTTTGCACTGGAATACTTCTTACAGTTTGGTTCTTGTAATATATTTTTTTTTGATATTTTGTGGAGAGAAATGAGTTCTGTAGCCTACAATGTCCTTGGCTTTCTTCTTGGGCATATCACTAGCTCTGTGATTTCAAGTAAATGTTGAAAGTGAAAAAAAAATAATCAAGAGTTCCCATTGGTTGCCATATTTCAGATGAAAGGGTAAATTAATAGGTTGTAAATTACTTTATTCTTTAGGAATTTTCCTTCTGTTTATGTGCAATAATGTGTGTGAACTCTGCTACTAAGAGATTGTATTGTGAGTAACCATATCTACTTTTATTCCTATTTAAAAGATAGTTTGTAGACCTAGGGATTTTCATTGATGTAAAGCACAATTTAATGAATTATTTAATGTGTTTAACCATTGTGATGTCAAAAGCAATTGTTTTCATATATTTATTTGTTCGTGGGTTTCTGTACAATGATGCTCATTAAGAAATCTGTTAAAAATGAAGAAGTTTTGTTGAATATTGTTGGGTCCATGAATTGCTTATGAGCAACAAATAAACATTGTTTGCGTTTTTGAAACACTAAGGGTTCCATCTTATCTACATAGCCATAAAAATTACTAAAAATGCTTCTGTTGGGGTAGTTTCAAGCGTAAAGTTACAGCATGACCATAATCGTGGGGTTTTTAACAAAATGTACCTGGAGGAAAAGCATGTTGATATAGCTTACTATATAATTATGTTGGGGCCCAATACCAAATCTTTTGATTCCAATTGACTTTGGTGGGCTTTATCTCAAATTGAATTGAGACAGGAGAGTCGAGACTGGAATAGTCACTAGCACTAATTCAAGTGACCTCAGAGCCACTCCATACCTGAAGTGAATTAAAACTTCAGTATGCAAATAGCAGTAGTGAATTCATTGGACATGATTTCTACTGCAGTGGCACTGAGGACCGGTCCAAACTGTCAGGATAATTTCTTGAGCTACCGTGGGGAAGGATAAGAAGTTGCAGTCTGTTGCCACACTCTTAGCTTAGTATTTATGTCCTGTCTTCAGAGGATGTGTGGACCTTGGGAGGAGTTAGTTTCTTTTTCAGCCATAGTATTCCATGTAAGTGCATGAATGCAGTGAACTAGAACAGGGATGGGAGCATGAGATGTGAGTAAGTGTGGTGCTTGGGGACACGGCTTAGTGGTGGACCTGGAATTGCTAGGTTAACTGTGGGACTCGATGATCTTAAAGGTCTTTTCCAACTTTAAGTAAGGAGGAAACACTGACCCTTCCTTTACAGAGTAACTATTAGGTTACATTTCTCTGTTTTCCCAATAACAAGCCTTGCAGACATGTCACATCCCTGGAGGTGAATCTGGTTAAAAGAAAAGGCCATTCAGTGACAAATTAGGATTTAATGACTATGACCAACCCCAAAGTCAACCAACCTCTGCTAAACGCTGTGGAAAGCTATATTAGGGGTTAAAAAATATATAGTCTGCATGAATAATTACTCTTGGGACACAAGAAAAACAATATTTGATGAGAGCAACAGAAGAAAAGCTCTCAAAGGTTCTGGTTAGTTATGGGGTTTTTTCTTAATTATACTTCACACCACCTTAGATTCAAACAGCTACTGTTTAAAAAGCACCATTGTAAGCAGGGGCTGTCTAAGGCTACAGTAATCAGTACCTCTCTGGAATTCATTTCGTATCAGTCTCCCATTCTTTTGTTTTTCTAGCTCCATTCACTTCAACACTGAATTCATCTGTAGTGCTGGTTTGCTCTTGAAGTCTTCATATATGAAGACTGTGGGGTAGCTCTGTTTTGACTGTCTAGACCTTGATGGTGGTGATGAAAAGGTTGAGTGTTTACAGGTAAGAACCAGAGGAGAGGCCAACAAGGCAATTGTGAGTCTGCTACAGATCACCCAGGGTGGTATTTTAGCCCAGGGATTTGAGACTTGTAAAATGCAGATGTCCACTTATCTGTTGTGCAGACGCTGAGGATGGAGATCAACAAGGCCTGCACAGTGAGAACCAGCTGAAGGAGGGAGTCTTCTGGTGCCAGGACAGCACAGTTTTGGCTAAAGAACAAGGCCAAACAGAGACTAATGATGTGAACATTATCCTGCAAACAGATAAGTTGCTTCAAAACATAATTCTGAAAGCTACAATGCCCAGAGTGGAATTTTTTGCCTCAATATTCCTATATGACTATAGTCACCCACTCTCCACTCAAATCATGTCAAATGCCACCCTGGGTGGGGTGGGGGAGATGGTATGTAAGGAGCATGGAGGGTATGTGTCGATGGAGGGAGAGAACAAACCCAGAAGAGGCAGTCGATGGGCTGTGCTCCTTTTCCTTCACCCAAGACAGGGAACGCGGCCTTGGTAAGAATTGCATTTTCGCCTTTTGGTGAGAAATACCCAGGACAGTATTTTGCTAGCCTTACTATTATGTATTAGCACTATTGCAGAGAGTGAATTTATCAATGGCAACTCTGAATCTTGCATCTGTCTCTTTAATAAATCATCTATTCTTTGTTGTTCTGCAAATTGTCTCAGTGCAAGTCCTTAACCGGGCTCTGAAACAAGCAAGCGCTTAGCTTGGGTACGTGCCTCTCACAGCCACATAACTTTTCACGCGACATCCAGCCAGAAGTGAGGCAAGGCAGATGAAATATTCTACAAACAGCTGAGAGACGTCTTACAATTGCCAGTTCTTGTTCTCGCGGGAGATTTCAACTTACTAGGCATCTGCTGGAGACACAATATAGCAGAGAGGAAACAGTCCAGGAGCGTAGAGTGTATGGAAGACATTTCCTGAAATAGCTGGTGAGGGAACAAACAAGGGAAGGCACCTCCCTGGACCTGTTGCTTATGAACAGAGGACTTGTCGGTGCTGTGGTCATGAAATGGTAGATTTTTTGATTCTGAGAGAAGTAAGGAGAGGAGTCAGCAGAACTGCTACTTCTGGAGGGCAGTCTTTGGCCTGTTTAGGAGGCTGGTTGTCAGAGTCCCTTGTGAGACAGTCCCAAAGGGCAAAGGAGTCTAGGAAGGCTGGACATCCTTCAAGGAGGAAAGGCTGAGTTCGTGATTCAACCATTCTTCTGGAGAAACTGGCTGCCCATGCCTTGGATGGGTGTACTCTTCACTGGATAAAATTGTCTAGATGGCTGGGCCCAAGGTGTGGTGGTAAATGGAGTTAAATCCAGTTGGTCACAAGTGGTGTGCCCCAGAGCTCAGTTTTGGGGCCAGTTCTGTTTAATATCTTTATCAAGTGTCTGGATGAGGGGTTTGATTGCACCCTCAGTAAGTTTGCAGATGACTCCAAGTCGGGCAGGATTGTTGATCTGCTTGAGGGTAGGAAGGCTCTGCAGAGGGACTTGGACAGGTTGGATCAATGAGCCAAGGGCAACTGTATGAGGTTCAACAAGGTCAAGTGCTGGATCCTGCACTTGGGTCACAACAACTCCAGGCAGCGCTACAGGCTTGGGGAGAAGTGGCTGGAGAGCTGCCAGGCAGAGAGGGAGCTGGGGGTACTGTTGGACAGCCACCTGAACGTGAGCCAGCAGTGTGCCCAGGTGGCCAAGAAGGCCAACGGCATCCCAGTCTGTGTCAGAAATAATGCGGCCAGGAGGAGTAGGAAGTGATTGTCCCCCTGTACGTGGCTTTGGTGAGGCCACACCTCAAATCCTGTGTTAATTTTTCAGCCCTCAAGAGAAGAAAGACATTGAAGTGCTGAAGCATGTCCAAAGAAGAACAAAACTAGTGAAGGGTCTGGGGAATAAGTCTTATGAGGAGTGGCAGAGGGAACTGGAGTTGTTTAGCCTGGAGAAAAGGAGCCCGATTGGAGACCTTACTGCTCTCTGCAACTACCTGAAAGGAGGCTGTATCAAGGTGGCAGTCAGTCCCTTCTCCCAGGTGACAAGTGATAGAAAATAGGAAATGACCTCAAGTTACACCAGGGGTAGTTTAGATTGGACATTAGAAAACACTTGTTCACTGAAAAGGTTGTCAGGCACTGGAACAGGCTTCCCAGGGAAGTGGTTGAGTCACCACCCTGAAGGTATTTGAAAAGACGCGTAGGTGTGGTGCTTAGGGACACAGTTTATTGGGTCCCACACTGTGCTGAAAGCCGTTATGAAACAGGGACAGCAAGATAGTAAATGAAATAAATGTCTGTATTGCTGATAAATATTACTATATAGGTAAAGTTGAAAAGGAATTTGCCACCAGAAGACATAATTTTTTTCCACATGCATGGTTACATTTCAAGAAATTCATCAGAAAATTGTTCTGTAATGTACAGTTTATGCCACAGTTAAAAGCAAGCATGAGACTCAGCATTGCTGGACTGTATTACATACAGTTAGAGAAAGGCTCTGATTTTTAAAATTTCATTCACATTTATTTCTATTTTATCTACAGAGACTATAAAGGTGTGACACCTTTCAGCATTTCCTAAGAAATTTGTGAGTATGCCCCTAAAATTCTGGCTGTGAGCAAGTTAGATCAGACAATATGGAGGTAAGTCAATGACTTATAAATCTTACTGTCCTGTAAAATGACAAGAGTGCTGAAAATGTGTAATGCTGAGAATAAATAAGGCCTGCCCTACTCAGACAAGGAAGCTACTCTGGGAGTTTGTCCACCGAGTAAGCAGCTCACCACATCTCCATGAAACGTATTGAGCGAGTCTCCTTTCACTTACATAGAGGTCAGCTGGCAGCCAACCTCCTTGTGCAACCCCTGGGGACCTCGTTACAGGTAATGAATGCGAGCACAGTTTCAGGACAAAAAGATCTGGCCCACTTTAGACATTTACAATGGTGTAAGAAGAATCTCATCTCAAATGGCTCTTTCCCCTCTCTGTTCATACACAAGAGGAAACAACCCCCAAATGTCGTTTACAGAAGGTAGAGCCTCAGACATTCCAGAGGATGAGGGGGCAGCACTTCACTTTTGGAAAGACTGTGCTTGAAATGGAAGAAAGGCTTCCAATTGGATAGGTCTACAGACATTTGAAGGTGTGACAAAGACTAGAGGGGGAGAATTAAGGACTGAGAGAGCTGCTCTGGGGACCCTCTGTACAAAGATGATGATCAAAGCCACTGTAATAAATGAGGTAGCAAAGAAATAGATGTGGGGAGGCGTGAGAGCATGAGAGAGCCAAAGAGACACCCACTGCAAAAGGCAAGCGTAGGTGTGAAGATCCCCTGAAAAACATGCTTAACTATGCAAATTTCAAGGAAATAATTGGCAGCTGATTTTAGTGGATTTCTGTCTTACTCCAAAGTCTTTATTCTGAGTATTTAATGTATCCTCAGGCCCAACATCTTGAGGCAGGGTCTGCAGGGTCATACAAACTGCCCATGCTCTACGAAAAGCAGGCAGGGTCACCCAGCAGTCCCTCTGGGATTTCACTTCCATGGTGTGACATCCAAGTGACAAACAAGCACCTCTCTGTTGCCACACAGACACCAAAGCAATGTCTCCCTTTGTCTACGGCAAGTTTAGTGTAAGGTTTGCTGCCTCAGCTGTGAGACTGGAAATCTGGGACTGGTGACACTTATGATAGGCAGCGATGACAATGTCACAGCTACAGAAGTGAAAATATTTCTAACAGGATGCAGGAATATGCGTGCTAATAAATAGCTGGATGTTAAATGGGGGGGTGGGGGGGGACACGACACCAAAAAACCAAAGCCCTGGGTGAAATCCATCAGCAACAGACCAAATTAAAATTTATCATTACTTTAATTAACATGGCAGTCTGACTGGCCTACAGATGCATGGTGTTCTAGTCAGGACAGGGTTTCAGCAAAGAGATCATATGAAGACAAACACTGCCAAGAAAGCATGAACGTTTTGGAAGACTTTAATCCTGGAGAACTCCAGGCATGGACCTGGGGAGTAGTGTGATTAATATATATGTGTGTGTGTGTGTGTGTGTATGTGTGCCTGTGTCTTCATACCCACATGTGCATACACATGTTCGCTGTCAAAATGCTCCTGCTGGCCACTTGCATATGGTTTGGATTGACTCCTATGTGCTAGACCCACATGCTTCAGATTCACAGTCAGAGACAGCCCAGCCATGGATCTGCCTTTTTTCTGTGGGTTATTTATATGTAAAGACCAGATACAGAGACACGGTTCTCCAGCACAAAGTGCTGAGAGTGGGAGCTTTTCTTCACCTGCAGTATTGCCTAAAGCTCAGCAATGGTTTGCTAGTTAGCGAGCATCCATCCATGAGGAGCAACCGAGTGGGCTTTCTGTTCTGTCTCTACTCTTTTTACATGCTTGCTGGTGGTAGCAAATGTTTATGCAGAACATTTCTAAAACAGTACTCATTTCAGAGATGAAGGTAGAATTAAGAAATACTAAATCCCTTCCCCAGTCCGCCACCATTCTTAGGAATGCTGTAGGATTTGTGTCAGTGCCCTCTTGGAGAGTAATGATTCTTCCAGCAGATCTTTTCCTCTGCATCATGCTACTTTTACAAACCGTGGAGCCAATCCCTATCTCTTGTTAGCTTCTTCGGACCTTAGCTGGTATCCCAGCTTTCTTTGCTTTCTGTCCCTCACTTTCTAAGTCCCTCTGACTTCTGATAGGATCACACAAGCACTCAGTCGCTGTGGCTAACCACGAACTGGGACATATTCTCAGCTTCTGGCTCACAGCTCAATACTGAGGAGGCAAAGGAGTGTATTAGAAGGGGGGGTGGTTAGTAGATCGCGAGAGGTTCTCCCTCCCCTCTACTCTGCCCTGGTGAGGCCGCATCTGGAATATTGTGTCCAGTTCTGGGCCCCTCAGTTCAAGAAGGACAGGGAGCTGCTTGAGAGAGTCCAGCGCAGAGCCACAATGATGATGAAGGGAGTGGAACATCTCCCTTATGAGGAAAGGCTGAAGGAGCTGGGTCTCTTTAGCTTGGAGAAGAGGAGGTTGATGGATGATCTCATTAATATTAATAAATATGCAAAGGGTGAATGTGAGGAGGAGGGAGCCAGGCTCTTCTCAGTCATGTCCAAAGATAGGACAAGGGGCAATGGGTGCAAGTTGGAGCATAGGAGGTTCCACAAAAACGTTAGAAAAAACTTTTTCACTGTGAGAGTGACAGAGCACTGGAACAGGCTGCCCAGGGAGATTGTGGAGTCTCCTTCTCTGGAGACATTCAAAACCTGCCTGGACGCCTTCCCGTGTAACATCATCTAGGTGTTCCTGCTCTGGTAGGGGGATTGGACTAGATGATCTTTTGAGGTCCCTTCCAATTCCTAGCATACTGTGATACTGTGATACCCTTGCCCCCTCTAAGCATCCTTTCTTCACACAATGAAAATGTGAAGAGATGGGTTAAATGGGAGCTATGGCCACCCCAGTTGTAGGGAGTCATGTGGTGACCAAGACTTCCAGATGTGGCTTCAGCACTGGTCATCTAAATTGCAAAACCATAGGTTTACTCAGCTGTATGTTTCTGATAATTAAATGGCAAATACATGAGTTGCAGTTTATGAAAGGTTTAGATAAACAATCATAGGATGTTTCATCTCCTATTTGGATCAACTGGGCAGCTAGCTCAGCAGATCACGTGCTGAATTTAAACTTCTCCTGGGTCTGAGCCAGGCTTGTCTTTGCCAGATTTTGTTTTAAAGAAGCATCTTTATTTATAAACTCCAAGCAGAATTTATCAGTCAACATTGTTTATGCCACATTTAAACCTATTTAAATAAATCACAAGATGGAATAAGTGTCTGAAGGAATGAATGGGTAGGAAATACATATTTCTGGTACTCCTGGGCAAAATACACACTCTTGTTGAGTCATAGTGGTCCCAGACTTGGGAAATGTAGGCACTAGTAGAGGATGATTCATCTCCTGAAACACCTACCTAAACCAGGGCATACTAATCCGCTTTTTTTATTTCTGTGTACTACAAAGAGAGGTAAACTCTGAAGGTAGAAATCTAAAGCAGATTAATTGTGTCTATAGACTCTGATTTATCTGTTTTGATGCCATGTCCACTGGATGAACCCAAGCTTACAGTGATCTCTGTAATGTAACTGAGAAATCTCCCTGGGTCATGTCTCTCTGCCAACAACATCATATAAAGATTACATCAAAAACAGTTTTAGGGAGAGTTGAACTAGGGACAGCTACACCTGCATCCTCTCTCTGATAGTTGCCCAAGTGGCTTCTTGTAGGAGCAAGAAGGCATATAGATGTGATTAATTGTCTCTTAGCTGCCAATCCAGATCAAGGAGTTCTTGACCAAATTTAACATCTCTGAATGTAACAGGGCTTTTTGTGGGCTTTTTTTCTTTTCTGAATTTACTTGGTTGCTCCTTGAACTTAAATATTGACTTTTAGTACCTTTGGGCTTAACTACGATGAAAGTCTCGTGAACACAACAGAAAAATACCTCTTTTTGATTGTTTCGAGTTGGACACCTTCTAGTTTCATTTAGGCATGCCTAGTCCCTGCATTGGAAGAGATACCGAACAACAAGTCCCTGTTCATCTTCAGGCAGGTCCTGATTTCATGGTTCTCTATCATTTGTCTCTCTCCTCTGTGTCTGTACCAGACAGAAGAACACAAGAGTGTTCAGTAAGCATCAATGTCTTTGATTATCCTGACTGAGCTTGCCTGTAGCCTTTCTCATTCTGCTACATCTTTCTTTGGAGGCGGGAGGACCAGGGCTGCCCACGGTACTCAGTACACAAGTGCAGCAAGGCTTCATATGATGAATATGAGTGATGTTTTCCACATTGCTTACTGTTCGTTCCATAATATTTCCTAAAATTTGGTTTTAAAGTTTGCTGACAAATTCTGAGCACAAATCTGACATTTACAAAACATTTTCTGTTCCAATGGCAAATCTCATTTCAAGGTAGCAATAGTCAACTCAGAGCTCAGCACAGTGTATGGAAAGTTTAGATTGTGTTTTTCCTGCACATGCCTCACTTCAAGTTTATATCTACGCTGATTTTCATCAGTCATTTTATTGCCATCGTTCTGTGTCATCAGGGTCTTCTGCAATTCACACTCAGCCCTTGTCTTCAGTACCCTGAATAATTTAGCAGCTATTCTCCAGCATGGATTAGTGTCCCCAGAGCTCATTCTGCGACCTGCCTTGGCAGCAGGGGAGCAGAACTTGAGGCAAGCTGACATAACATCCCAGTGGCAGATATAAAGGCTTCATTTGCCTCCCCAGCCATTTTGATGAAAGTGCTGAGATGTATGCTGCCATTCTGCTGCTCTCACCATGGAGCTGAAAAATCAGTTTTTATTAGTGTTGAAATTGCTTTTCACACAGGTTGCCATTATCAGAAAGGTATTGCTTTTGGGTTCTTTCTTTTAGCAGGAAGTCTTACTGAAAGGGTGTTTAATCCCCTTTCTCATCTGTATTCTCAGATTCTTTAAAAACTTTTGAAATTATATTGCTGCTTCCCTCTTTCACACGCAAATTTTGGCAAATGGAAATTTCTGTCTTTCCAGCACATAAGTACTTCCCATCTTCACTTGGTCTCTGCTGCAAGGCTATAAACAAAGGCATATTGGGTGAGCTGGCAGTGAAATTACAGAAAGCTGAAAAGGTCAGAACCTTAAATCATAGATCAGATAAGACAAAGAATTTCAGATATCTTGCAGCAAATAAAGTACAGAGAATGTGATGAACACTGTGTAGAACACAGCATGAAGCTGTATATGGAAAAATGTGAAGTGCTATAAACTTCCTTTTCTGATTTAATTTGCTCCAACTGCATTTAGAAATTATAGCAAAAATGCATTGATAGCCACATTATTATTTACACGCGGTAGGAAGCAAGGCTGAGCTACATGCAGAGATTGTCAAGAAGTGTGGGGGGGGTGCTTTTAGTTCTGAAAAAAATCCCATTAATTGTGTTTTGGTTTGGAAGCTCAAAAATCAAACTTGCAACCCTAGCAGCTGACAGAAAGGTATAATTACAAAGATTTAATGTTTATATTTCAATAGCATGCAAGAATTCAGGCTCGTTTCCTTCTCTGGATGTCTGCAGTAGGGAGACATGAGTGAGGAGGCACCCACTTTAGGAGCCATAAAAAGTGGGGTCAACTGAAATACATTGCTTAGAGTCCATTCTGTACTGGTGGTGTTTTTCTCTCCAAGAGTGTGCAGGGTTGGTGTTCATGGATCCCAAAGACATTTTGAGGTAAAGAACCACTTGTTGGAAGCAAGCCAGCCTTTATCCTGAGCAAAAGCTGGTTTCAAAAAACCTTGCCCCAGCGATCCCCACTTAGGAGGACAAAAGTGGCAGCTGAAAGCTCGGTGGACATCTTTCTCCTTGCAGTCAGTTACTGGAGAGTGACAAGAAATGGAGGTGAGCAAGAGGTAACCAGAGAAAGAAGCTGTTGCAGAGGGAGTTAGGTGACATTGGAAAAGACCTCTAAGATCATCTAGTCCAACCATCGGCTCAACACTAGCATCACCACTGAACTATATCCTGAAGTGCCACATCTAACTGGTTTACAGCAGAAGTGAGCTGGGGAAGAATCAGGTTAATAGATTGGCGAAGTATTGTGGAGTGTATTTTCTTCAGCTTTTTCCCGTAAGGCTCAAGGACAAGAACGTTAATGTTTCTTCTTAAAATATAAGACTTCTTATTTATGAGCTGCTTCTGAAACTGAAAGTGTCTCATAGCCTTACTTCAATATCCCAGTGTTTGGCCTAGCCTATAAATAATAGCAGTGTGAGGAGATGCATTTCCACACCGAGACTGTAAATACATAGTGAGTATTGATACACTCTCTCTTAAAGCAGGCAAGAGGAAATCTGCCTGCTCACCGGTATGAGACAACTCTGAATGGGGTTGGAGCTTCAAGGTGGGTCCTTCTGCCCAGTGGGAATTTGGGGTTCTGGTTGCTTCATGCATCTGGTGCATTGCTTTGGCTCTTACCAAGACCCCAGGTAAGGAACCTCAAGCTGACAGATCTTTTAAGGTCTGCAGCAAAATACCTAACCTTGCTTTTCAGTGGAGAGTTAATTTGAGACTGTTAATTAGCAGCCAGCAAGATAACCTGCCTGAACCTAGAGTCCCTTCTTGCCCCTTGATGGAAAGGTCTCAGTAGAGCAGGTGAGGGGTGTGGCATGGAAAAAAAATCCCACCTGTTGTCTGTGCACCATCCACTGAGGGAGAAGTCCCGTGGAGGTTTTTGAAGTATACCCCAATATGTATACCAAAACCTCAGAATTGAAATAAAATACTACCTCAGAAAACATCTACCACCACGCAGCTTCATTGATGGGAAGAAGGGTGTACCAGGGGTGTTTTTCCATATTCTTCCCCTACACACAAAACTTCTTTGGGCCATGTGTCATTCACAAATATGAAATTACAATGGACCTTCCCTGCAAGCCACCCACTCCCTGGTTTGATTTTACGATTCAGCACAGCAGAACAGGCCCAGCAGACGGAACAGAAAGGGTCTGGACCTGCTTTTGGGGAGGAAGTTCCAGCGACACAAGGCAGGGAGGTGAGAGGGACTGAGAAAGCCTTGTGGGACACCGGGTCAACCATGTAAGAGGCAGACAAAAGCAGACTCTTCATGAAGAAAGCACTTGTAGTAAGCAAAAGCAAACCCTACTCAGTACTTTAAAAAACATGGAGAGGAAAAGCCAGGTAGACAGCAGGAATTGCTGGAGGCCTGGTGACATCAATTATTGACTTCCTAATTCTACTGGAAAAATGTTTTCAGAGAGGTCTATAGAGCCAGCGATGTGGTCTTGAAGTGCAGTAATCAAAACAGAATAATCTCAGAGACCAGGAATGGTGTTTTCTAGGCTGTAATTAGCCAGTAAGCTCTCTGCTGATTCTCTCTTATCAGTGCTCTCTCTCTTCAGGTAAAAATTGTTAAAAATATCCCAAATCTTTGTTCAAATACTTAAACCTATGAAGACCCCCACTGTTATCCGTAATAGTGTAATTAGGCCTCATGGTCATGTAGCTTTCAACTTTGCCTTGTAGATATTAGTAAAATGGCTAAATGTCTGATTAAAAAAATAAAATCTAAGGGACAAAAGCTGCTCTCTCTTGATGCAGAGAGCATCCCGTGGAGCAATTACTGTTTAAACTCTGTGGTAACTGTAATGCCAGGAGGCCAGAAGAAAACCTTTAGTCCCTGAGAAACGTACCAGGGACTTAGAAAAGGCAAGAGAGACTCTTTCTCTCTGCTCATCAAAGATGTGAGGTAATTCTCAAGGAGCCCTTCACATCAGCCCCTTCATTGCTGCAGCTGTATGGGAAGCAGCAACCACTGCACGAATTCCTCCCTCGGATTTTGTCTCTGTGCCCTGCTGGCTTGTGAGAGCTGTAACCTTTCCTCTGGACAAGGATTTGTCAGCTGTTGTTTTTGATCTGCACCACTAGTGGGAAGACCATTAACAAATTATACTCTGCAATGTGTCAGTAAGTTTACATCAGAAGTCATCTGTTTGTGGGAGTTGCAGGAGTCCCACGCGGTGCTTCTGATGACTGCAAACAAACAGAAAAACAAAGTCCCAGACCCTTCCACCAAATCCACAAAAGAGCAAGTGACAGGAAGCAGCCCAAGGTCTGCATCCTAACACACTGCTTTAGCTAGTCCCCATCCTTCCCTGCATTAATTTATTGCATCTGTGCCTGGCTAAAGCCCAGCTCTAATCCTGCCCCTGTGTAAGTGGCTGTGTGACCTGGCCCTGGCAGTGCGTAGGGTTGCTCATGTATGTCAGGTGGAACAGAACTGGGGCATCAGGGTGTATAAAAATAAGTATTATGCTTATTCTCCTGTAACAGAGGAGAGGCCAGGTTTGCTCTCCACTGCCAGCACACTCTGACGTACAGCCTCCCCACACCAGAGCCAACAGTCATGTGGCCACCAGGTAGATGGCAAACGCTGGAAGACATGGAGAAGGGGCTCAAGCTGACCCCCACTCCCTATGTGAGTGCTCAAGTGCCTGACACCAGGGAACAGGAGGGGAGGGAAGATTGGGGGTATCTCTTGCAGCAGCAACTTGCAGTGAGACTGCAGCAAGCACAAACGCCGCTGGTCTCCAAGGGTATGTTTGTGTCGACTGTAGCACAATGGCTCTGAGTGTTACCAAAGCCTAAGTTTGCTAAAGACACCTGGTGAAAAAGGACACTGAATAAAAAGGAAAAGCAGGCAAGAGAGGGTTAATAGCTTCTGTTCCAGCCAGCCTGGATTTTTTGGTTATTCCATTTTTTGAATTCAGAGTATGGAAATATATTATCTTCCAGGGTCTGGGTTTGATTAGGTAGATACCTGAGCTCTGTCTTTTCCCTAGGATATATCACTAAAATGATATTTCCTTTTTAATTTACTCTACACATGACACCTTGTCTTCTTGCTCAACTTGAAAGATATTTTCCCAAGCTCTCCGGGTGACTATTTACCTGGTGGAACATTTACACTGATGCTCCAGAACAGGCAGCTGCTCTTGGCAGCTTTTCTTTCAGACCCAGTGGGCCAGACTTTGAACTTTTTCAGCTTGAAAAGATCAGGCCATTACAGAAACTGACAATTTTTAATTTGGCAACTTCTGTGGGGAGCTGAATGGTACTCACTGAACAAATAAATTAGTGCGAGACTGACTGCATTAACCAAGCTGCAGTTGTCGTTTGGGGGAAGAAATAAATTAATTCCAATAAACAAAGAGAAATCCTTGATGCCCTTCTGACAACACTGAGATCTCAGTGAGGAAGGAAAGAAATTTAGCTTATTAATTGTTTAAGCCTTTGGCAAACTCCCAAAGTTTATCTTTTCTGTTTGACAACGCTAATGTTTTGCAGTTGTGTAGACAGAGGAATCTCTCGGCCACTAAGAGCCCCTTTGCCACATGGTGGGCTGGTGGAACATTGCACGTGGTGGGACATTGCACATGGGATGTCACTCCCTTGGGAGCAGTTGCAGCAGTTTGGGTGGCTCATGTCCACAATATCTCACGCAGGAGACAACCTGGCACAGAGAAATCCATCTGGGTGTCATCATGGCCACACCAACACAAGTTTATGGGAAAACTCATAAGCACATTCACTTGTAGACAAACCCTAAAGTTTAGGGGGGGTTGGGTTGGGTTTTTTTCTTGAGGATCTGGTAGAGCCTGTATAACTGAGCAGTGTGGGCTTTATTGGCTAGGTTGTGAAGGCTGTACCTCGGCTGCTGAACTACACAGACCAGGGCTGTGGTTCAGCCCATGGCATGTCCTTGCTGGCATCCTGCTTGCCATGCCCGTGACACTCAACACCCTCCTATGCAATGCTCAGGCACAGAACAAGTTGTAGCACAGGCCAGGGACTGCCCTCAAAAGCATTTTGAACACAGCTGCCACCTTTCATTTCCTCGTGCTGTTTCAGCCCTGTTGCAAGCAGGAGGAGAGGTCAGCTGCAGTTGCTCACCTGTTCGGAGCCCAGCTGGGGAGGGGCGTTGTCATGGTTTGAGCTAAACAGAGCCAGTTCTGTTCACTGATTTTGCTTTTCAACTCAGTCTCTTCTAAAAGACATGGCACTTTCTGAAGTCAACAGCATGTTTTTTGCAGAAAGTGTCTGCTACTAGAAGTGATAATGCCTGCTGTTGGTAGTTACCAGGGACTGGTGTGCAGAAAGGCTCTTGCTTATATTTGCTCCCATAGTGACCAAGGTCACTGCTAGATCTTGTGTAATACATTGGGGGTGGCAGGAAGTAAAGGTGTCACAAGGAAGTGAAAGGTTGCACCTCTGGGAAGGAATGGACAGGACAGATGACCAATGAGAATGTTCCCTTCCATATATGTAATTTTCAGTATAAAACTGAGAGATCTTGGGGGTTAAGCCCTCTTCTTCAATGTCTGGTGTCTGAGGAGGACTCCATCTGCTGATCCTAATCTGTGAGTACTCAAATAAAGCTCCTGTATCTTGTTCAGGTCTGCTGCTGAGGCTGGGACTTCCCCAGTGCCTGCCTGCTCTGCAGCATCAGGGGTGAATGCTATCTGTGTGGCCGGGAGTTGAGTTTTATATTGGTTTTGTATATATTTGTATATATTTCATTGTTTTCATTATTTGCTTATTACTACTATTATTGTTTCAGTAAAGCTGTTTTAGTTTTCTTTTCCAGTCAGTAAGTCTCTTTGCCTTATTCCCTTCCCCTTTTGGTGAGGAAAAGTGGTCATTAGAGAGCACCTGTCATTGGTTTAGTGGCCAGCCCAACCTTAACCCTTGACAGGCATCTTGTTTTTGCAGAGGGAAGAGCAGAGGGAGGACCAGGAGAGCTGCTGCAAAAGCACACAAATCCTTCTTACTGCAACTCCTGCCGACCAGGCGCCAGCTGTGCAGGTGACAACAGCACCAGCTGTGAGCAGCCAGAGGTGAGGGAAGTGTCACTGCTTGGTTTCTCTAAGCCCTCCAGATTTCTTACTGATACCAGGCTTGAGAGAAACCATCCTAGTTATTCCTTCTCCTGCCTCTCAGAGGCGGATACCTCCTTCTCAGGAGCAACAAGTCCTGTCTCTGACAGATTGATTGAGACAAATGAAACGAGGTAAAGCATTTGCAAGATGCCTTCATTTGCAGTAAGTTTCACGGGCTTTCTTTAGACAGATGCTGTCACAAGAGTTTCTTTTACCTTTTGTTTTTAAATAGAATCTTGTCTGCAAAGGAAATGAAAATCAGTATTTTAGTTGTAGGATTTTTAATGGCCATGGCTGCGTAACTGAGATGTGTCACTGGTGTCTCTGTAGACTTTCGCACACAGAGAGGAGTGGATCTCTGCTGGGATGGCCGATGCCCAGGCAGCACACCAGGTCAAATGCAGAATATTTCCTTAACTGCCAGCCACTGATACAACAGGTTTTGTGATATTCATAGAATCACTAAATCACAGAATGTTTCCGGTTGGAAGAGGCCTTAAAGATCACCTAGTTCCAACACACCCTGCCATGGACAGGGACGCCTTCCACTATTCACATCAAAATGCCTAAAAGTTGGTGCTTGCCTCCTGGAGCAGCACTTACAGTGACAAGTTAGGGGTTGGTGTGGAGCACAGAGGGCTCTGCTGGGACCTGTCACATTGAGCCAGTCTGAAATGCTGAAGAGAGGGCAGCGCCCAGAGCCTCTGCCTTTTGTCCACCTCAGCATCTATCACCCACCGCGCCGCAATGGAGCATCTCCACCAAACCAGGATGCATCACACTGTGTGATCTGGTCCCTACCTTGTCAATGTGAGTCTGGATGCCCTGCCCTTCTCTTTGCGAACATGATGGAAGGTGAAAGTGAGATTAAAACATTGAAATGCAGAATGTAAATACTTCTGGCCCAAGTTGGTTTGAGCTTACTGGTCTTGCTTCCCAAGAGCCTGGCATAGCCATCTGTTCAGCTGAGGGCAGAGTCGAGCTGAAAGGGGAGGAGGAGGGTGAAGAGCATGTAAGCAACCTTCTCCACTTTATTTTTAGCTGAGCAGGGAGACTGTGAAGCCTCTTGGATGCTTATCTCAACAAAGAAGAAGTTTAGGTACTTATTTTCCTAGGGAGAGTGGTTGGCTGAGATCTGTGGATTTGTTTGGATCGCTCTCTTCATCTCCATACGGAGGAGTTTTTTGTTTCTGACTTCACGTTCTTTTTGGCACAGAGATCTTACTTTTAATCTTGGTTTGCTTTCAAGTTAAAATAAATTATCCAGCACAAAGAAATTTTCATTCTCACGATCTGCCATTTCAAGGTCAGTGTTTGGTATGCAGCTCTTGCACTTCAGCATTTTTTCAGAGGTCTCACTCCCATTTCCAAAGACGCGCCCTAAGCACCAGGCAAACACAAGATCCAGACCTGCAGGTGGATGAGTCTAACATGAGAGCTTCAAAAACGGCAGAGAAAACATTACCATTTTTTTTCCATGAGGATTGACTTGAATATGAAAAGGCATGATTCCCTCTCCCCTAACAAACATTAAGGTCTGAATCATCTTGCCTTATGCTTGCACACTTTACCCTTGGTGCCGATTTACTACATGGAGCCATCTGTTGCAGTCACCATCTCTGGGTCGCTGCTGAGGCACAGAAAACACGTGTGAGACCGTTGCTCTGTAACCTGCTGCTGCCTGAACCTAAACCATCAGCTAAATAATGGTTTTGAAGGAGGACCTGAGTCTGCCATTGGTAGTGAGAATGGTCAAGAACTGGCCTTGGGCAGGCAGTACTAGTGCAATAGTACTGCACCTCCTGCTTGGAGAGATCCAGCGTCTGTCTCTGTTGATGAGGTGCTTGGGAGGAGGACTACGTGGGGAGGAAATTGTGAGATTTGCAAGAGTTTGACTGTTGGGAATGGAAAAGGTTGTGAAGGTCAGGACAGGATAGTAAAGTAAGATGTGAGGGGTTTTTTAAGCCACATTATTTACTTTAGTTTCTGGTTTGTTACTAGTGGAAGCCATGTTAGGTTTAGGACCTCCCAAGCCTATACTTGGGTTGATACGGAAGCTGTTATTTAGCATAACATGGCCCTTATCAGAACCGCTATAATGAAACATAAAATTTAATGTTTCCTTTCAATAAAGCTGGAAATAGGACCTTATGTCCTGTTTTCTAACTGGCTGGATATATCATACTAGTTTTAAGCTCTATTCTGTAAATCAGCATTCCAATTCATGCAATCTGCCAAGCAGGTAATGAATATAAAGCAGGTTTCCAGGAAAACTATGGCAAATTGAATTCTTTAGCTACGGTAATTGATATGGCCCATCTTAAGAAATAATAAACAACATGGGTTTAGGGAGCAGAAGTCTGAAGACAGGAAAGCACTTTGAAGGAGAACCGTGCAGGGGATAGCAAGAGAACAGAAAGGTAAAACCTAGGATGTCCTGCCATTCATGCCATTAGGCCGAAAACACATTGGTCAAAACAAACAGATGCAGGCCGCACTGCTGTTGGATATACATCACCCAAGAGCTAAAAAAGCCTTTCCTAGTGCCATAACCTTGCATGTGGGGATGCCTGGCCTGGCTCTTCTGTTTGTTAGCCCGCTGCTGAAATCATAGTAAGTGAACATTGGTGGCATTTTCTCTGATGATTTCTGACAAGGAAAGAGAGAAGTTGCTCTCCTTTTCCTGCTTATCTGAGCTTCAGACTGAGGGCTCAGGGCTTTCCATACAGTTCATCTGACGAAAGCATTTTGTCTAAGAGATAGTTTAGGATGTCTGAGGTATAGAAATGGGCTATTACTGTTTTCATTTGCACAGCAGTTATCTACTTGCTGTAGTGCATATATCTCCTTCTGTGGCCAGACCTTGAATGTGCTTCATACGTGTGGCACTACAGGCTCTCTAGCATGCTGTAGTGAAATGTCATTTTGGTGATGATTCAATTCCTGTCTACAGCAGCTGCTTTGTGGGAGCACACTGAAATAGTCCTGCAAAGTCCTGGCAGACGTCTGAATTTACGGTGTGAGCAGGAATTGCCACAGCCATTAAACGTAGGTAATGCCAGGTGTAGTTTTGTAAGGGAAGGTCCCAGCTCAGGGAGCTGAAACTCTGTTGCAGCAAGACGTGAGACAGTGGCACAAGAGAAGGATGGATGGACAGGGGCTGCACAAATAATATCTGTGCTGCATCTTGCATTTCGACCCCATGAGAGACTGTTACCCGGCTCGTGTCAACATGGGCGGATGCTGTCCCGTCCTCCCAAACCAGGCTGACTTTGCCTGGGCAAATCCTTGGGATCTACTCTTGCACAGTGTGAGGCCCTAAACTATCCCCAGAGAAAGACAGGGACAAAGACAGGTCAAACCTGTGGTGAGTAGCACATTAACAAGGTAACAGCCTCTCAGCCCACTTTAGACCGCTAGTATAGATGTTGCCAGCTGCCTTCTCCATTCCTCTGCTGAAAATAGCTCATAGGCCTGCCCAGCCAGAGCTGATGTGGACTGGCAGACAGCAGGCTGGGAGACACTGGAGATGTTTGCCTGTGACCTTGAGTAGCTGGTCAGAGCAGCGTAGAATGTGGGAACCCCTCCAAAAGATGCATCATACCGATCAGGGCAAGGATTTCTACTCCTCCCTGGAGTTCCTGCAGTTACAGCTGAGGAACAGGTACAAAGAGCGGCAGTGATCAAGGAGACTGGGTCACAACCTCATAAAAGATTTTGATAAGGAAAGAGGGAGTAAAGCCGGCTTCCTTCAGTTGCCAGGCATCTCTCTGACTAGCAGCAAAATGAGTTTGACTAGAGCTTGGCAGTGCTGCTGCATTTCAAGAGTTCAGATTTCCTTAGAGCAGGTGATAAAGCAGAAAAGCTGTAAAGTGTCTGTGGCCACAAGTCACTCAGCATAGCTGCTCTCCTCTTGTCAGGCACACTCTCCATTTGTTCCTCTGCTCCCCGTCTGCACCCTGTCTGAGGCCCAGGACCACCTGATGAGACCGATCACCCTGTCCCCTAACTGGAGAGACTGGAGGTGTGGCAGAAAGCCTTTGGAAGGCTGTCGATTTTTAGTATCATGGACTGTCTAAACATTGTGATCCATGCTCTTAGCAGTGAACTCGAAAATGTAACACACTTTGTCTTCCCTGTGTTTACAAGAACTGTCATCACTGACTGAAATAGATCTTTAAATAATGATTGCACTGTCACGTCCTGTGCTATTTTAGCTATGAAGTGACAATATAAAATGTACTATCTCTAAGAAATATGGCTAATAAGTTTTTGCTTTTGTTTGATATCTTGCACTGGCCACAGCTTTCCCAATCTGAAGAGGGGCACACGTGCTAAATGCCTCATGGTGTAGGAGTCAGGGAATGTTGGGGTGTGGTAGGATCACAGAATCATAAAATGGGTTGAGTTGGAAGAGATTTTAAAGATCATCTAGTTCCAATCCCCCTGCCATGGGGGGTCCACTAGACCAAGTTGCTTGAAGTCCCATCCATCCCGGCCTTGGACACTTCCAGGCAGAAGGCATCCGCAACTTCTCTGAGCAACCTGTTCCAGTGTATTATACATACAGGGACACAAAGTTGGAGGTGACTACATTGCCCTCAAAACATACTGAAAGGCCAAGGCCTTAGGCTCAGTCTAGTGAGACCAAGGGCATTTCAGCCTGAGTATCTCTTGTCAACAGGTGTGATTCACAGTTCATGCAGGGGCACAGGGTCTGCAGTGTCACCCTGCCACCCATGGCTCCCACTCATCATCGAGGTGAGGAGGAAAGGCTGAGCTGAAGTGACTCCACATGAGGTTTTGGCACAAGAGGAGGGCTGAGCATGCACAGCAGCTGTGCTGCTGTGCAGAAACCTCACCTCACCCTAGGGCTGACACTAGTTGTGGTGACAGGTTTCCTGCTGTGCCACACCTCATACAGCAAGAGGAGCATGAGGGAGATAATGATATCTGACAGACACGTGGTGGCCATGGTGGGATTTTTCCCCATCTGAGCCCTCAGCCTCTGCAGCTGTCCCCTGACATCCCTCCCAGCAGGACAATTCAGGGTCTGCAGAACCCCCGGAGCATGCCGGCTATGGTCTGGGGGTGCCACCAGAAGTCTGAGCAGGAAAAGGGTGAGAAAAAGAGGAGTAAAAGATATCTGAATGGGAGCTGAAGGTGCGAAGAGGTGACTGCAGGTTCGCAAAGCAATCAAGCACCAGCCTAGCTTGCCCTGCTTCTAACTCCCTATCCTAAAGCTGACGTGGGCTCAGGCTGTTCAGCTCTCCGTGCTTATCACTGTGTGTACACAGAAGGCTGTTCCCGTTTCTGTGTGCTCCCCGTCTGCTTCTCAGGCAGCTCGCTGCTCCCTGACATCCCACCCCACATCCCCAGTGAGAGGGTAGGGGGCTGTGATCCCCTCAAAGCAGGCAAGGGCAGCCAGAGCCTGCTTTTCAAGCACAGACCAGGCTTCACTTCTTGACAAAGAACAAAAGGCGCTTTTTCTGCCTTTCTGTCTTGTGCCTACTATTTCACAGGGACATCCAGTTGCTAAATTCCTCCCCCAAACTGCGGCTATACAGAGGTGAGCTTGCATTCTCCATTTTCAGTAGAACTCATAGAAATCCTTAAAACAAGCCTACTCATTTAAAGCTGTATCTGTGGCTGTACCTAAAGCTGTATCTATGTATCTATAAGTTGTGATATATAAACTGTGGAAAATATATAGTGCAGAAATGTTTATGAGCAGAGCTGTGGTTTGATCATGCTGCTGCCAGCTTTTTAAATTTATATTTGGATACTGCAAATTCTTGCTATAAATTCTGGCTACAGTAATCTGCATTCTTTTTAACAGCTTGGTGTAAGAGAAGAGGGAAGTGTGGGAGGTAAAGGATTAAAGAACAGTATATGCATGCCTCAGATACCTCTTCTTAGCAAAAGCTTTCTTAAATGAAACAACAATAAGTCCTTATATCCTTGGGCATATGGGGTGGCTAGAACCTAGAAAGGGAAAAATCACGTGCAGCTGGTGGGTGAAGGACAGAGATATCAGGTGAAGCTGTTTCTACTGAGCTAGGAAGGATTTAGAAAACAGTCTGTGCTTTTGATAAACAGGCATGTCATCACAGAGGAAGATTTTATGCTAGAAGAAAATTAACTTAGGAGGTGTCTTCTCCCCTTGTAAATGGGATCCTCTTGCTTGCTGTGAGGAGACCCAGAGGTCCCTGCCCTCTGATCCCCTGCCAGCAGCATGCTGGGCCCTGCCACACTTGAGGCATCACCCGCAGTTTTTTGCCCAGCAGCGTGGCATCATAGGCCTTACTCCTTTCCAGCCCCTCTCCTGGAAGTCAGACTTGTTCACACACCTCAATGATGTGCAGCCAGCTTGATGCTGAGGGAAGCTCAAAACAGTCCTCATTTAAGGTGACCGAGGTGTCCTTTTAAGTATTATAATTTACCTTCTGCGCTGTGATTTTTTTTCTCCCAAGTTCTTCTAGCAGTTCTCCTGACGCTGTTTTTTTTTTTTGTTTAATTATTTCAGAAGCAGTCCAATCATTAAAGTCACCAGCTTTTAAATTCAGCTGAAATGCATGTCTCCTCAGATTTGGAAGAGTACCAGGCACTCACGTCTGGGCAAATGTTATCCATTACTAAGTAAGCCTTGATGGAAATAAAGTGTAATATTTAACCTGGTGTTCTCGGTGGAAAATAATTTTTTTTTTCACTACAAATGCCAGCAACACAGTTATAGCTATATCTACATTGCACATCGGGGCTAAGATCTGGCCCAGCAGAACTCTCAGCCTCTAATTGCTGTATCCAAATTAAGAGACAGCTAGACCCTGCATCTCAGCTGGGAAGCAGCCACTAATGACAAAGAAGCACTAAAGCACTTAAACCTTCTCTGAGCCGTGCCTAATTGTGCAAAGGCTCCTCTCCCGGCCATGCTTGCAGTGTTTAAATGAACAGGTTTTGTTGTTGTTGTTGTGCTGAAACAGAAGGTGAGTATTTACACTGACAGGAAGAAGGAAGAACTTCACACCTGAACAGGAACAGCTTCTTAAGCCCCCCAGCTTTCTGCAGTAGCCATCCAGTCATTGATTCCAGGTGTTCTCTGTGCAGTATCTGAAACATTAGCATAAATCACTGTTAATATCTGACTTTGCAGTGCATTGGACTTTTTTAGCCCGTTACTCTCAGCCACACGCAGGTGAGAAGCAGTTTAAGAAGCACTTCCTCACCTCCTCTTATTTAAGGTGGGAACACATCTGCCTAAATTGGGATTAGAGACTGACAGTCTTGCAATTGCAAATCAAAATTTGACAGCAGAAGCTTCTTCCCACCACCCCTACAGCCATTCTCCTTGTCCTCTGGCTCATTAGAGGTGGCGGCTGCTGAGGCAGAGGTGTCTGAGCTGCTCATGAAGCAATGTGGTCACCTGCAGCCTGGTGCACCAACCTGAGGAGAAACTGAGACAGCAGGAACAGGTGCAGAAGGAAGATGGTGCATAGCCCATGTACTGTGCTCTCTGCTGAGGGACATCTCCAGTTCAGTGGGGATTTGGTGCCAAATTCATGCCCCAGCAGCCACCCCTTCCAGAGGAACAGGCTGCTTTAGGCTCTCAGGATAAGCAGAGTCCAGCTTCTCCGTGGTGTGTGGAGGGCGTCCCTCTCTCCCAAACACGCTGGCACTGAGGAGACAGGACAGCTCTTGGTCACAGGCATTTTTAAAACTGAGACCAGCTTCCCCTCCCCTCTTCTTGGGAGAGTTATGACTACCTGACTGTCTATGCTATCTGTCATCTAAAGAAGGTGGCCCTGCTGCATTAGATGCTTCCTATGCTTAAAAATGCGTAGGCAAACTAAATCATTAAGAGGACAGAGGTGCCTAGTATTATCTCTTACTTGGACTGGATCAACATCTGGATGTTTTTATAGCAGCCCATTTTTTCCTCCACTGCAAACGGAGATGCGCAGGACACCACATCTTTCCCTGCAGGTCTTTGTGCAAGGTGTGCCAGCTCCAACGTCAGGTTACATTCCCAACAGCCACCCAACCTCTCCACCCAAGTTTTACCATTACTCCATATCATTGCTTTTGCAGTGTGAATGGGAGGCAGCTTTTTTTCTTGCCAAGTATCCTCCGCTCTCAGGGACCATGAGGATTTCAGGCCATTGATGTGTCGTATAGACATGCAATATATGAACATACAGAAATGGTAACTTCATAGCACTGTCCTTGTAGCACAGAGGAATAGTAGCTTTGTGCCAAAATTAAGAACTTCTGTTTAAATGAAAGCTTTATCTTTGGGTATTTTTCCAGTTCTTTTGTAAAATTACATTGTTCTTCAGTATCTGTCTTTTAATGAAACACATATAAAATCCAAAGACCATATGCCAAAGCTGATGACTGCAGAATTATTATTTCAGTTCCAGTAAAAGTCTTTTGAAGTCCCCATCATCCTCAAGTAGCTGAGAAAGTCAGGTCTCCTTGGCAGGCAGCTCCTTACTGCAATGTTCGATGGGGAGCAGCTGCTTTGTTGCTCCTACTCCATTTTCTCCCAATTTGTTGTAAACCTGAGCAATCTAGTTCTTGCTGTGCTTTCCAGGAAGGCTCCCTGGTGAGAGCACTCATGAGGGGAGAAAAAGGCATTTTGAGCTAAAAGACTTAAAATCAGCTGTGAGCCAAGCTGCTGACATGAGTGGGAGTGGAGTGACTTCAGCACTCAAGAAAGCAACCGCCACCTCACAGGCTCTGAAATAACAGTTCATCTGCAAAACAGTGAGTAATAATTCTGGCTATATCACTGGCTGTCCTTGGGGAAAACTAAATATATCTTGCTCCTGATATCATTGCTTCTAAGTTTGGTCTTTAATTGCACTTCTTGCATTTGTGCTCAATAAAGCAGTGATGCCTTCCCCAGAATTAGCTATGGAAATCAAGGAGGCCAGTCACTCCAGTTGCCCCAGCAAGCAGCTGCACTAGGTCCTGCTTGCTGGTGCTGCTAAGCCCTATCAGCAGCCTCTTCCTGGTGTGTCTCTGCTTCTGCTAGAGCTGCACAGAGAGAGAAAAAAAAAGAAAAAAAAAAGTGAGAAGCCTTGTAGAATCCATGTATTCACAGGGCATATCAGTCTACTTCTGTTGGTGCTCTCAGATAGCATCTCTGTTTCCTGAGGTATGATTAGCAGATAGCTACTTGTCTTAATGAGTTATTGCCTGGCTGGCTAGATATGTTTACAAACAGTATTTGGAATGAGCTGAGGTCTACCTGGCGTTATCGCTGAAAGATGATCATGTGCTCACCTTGCTCCACCACAAAGGAAGACATGGTCACTGCCATGTCTTTTGGGGGCTTTAAACTGGGGAGAGGGTTCTTGTAAGAAGTGGTGATTTACCTGAGTGACCAGTGGATGTCATAATATCCCACAGTGCTGCCACAGCCTCATCTGTCAGGCAGCAGGAGCAAATGTAATTGAGAAAAGGCATCAATCGCTGCTGGAGCTTGTTATGGCCCTGTTAAAAGCTGCAAGGGCAAGCTGAGCTTTTTGGGTCTTAAAATAGGATGGGGATAAGTACGGAGAAGTGCAACTAGATCTCTGGAGAAAAAAAACAACCCACAAACAATTGTTTTAGGCTTTGTTGGGCTGCATGGGGAGGGCAGGATGGCCCCTAGGCTGAGGAATGCCTTCTGCTGGTCACCCCATTGCTGCAGGGAGGAGGAGGAGGTGTGTGTGGAATGGGACACCCAATCGGGATCCCACACCTCCTGTCCAAGGCTGCTCCATCTCTCCTCTGTCCCATTTGGTAGCTGGTGAGTGTTCGCCAGGAACTTGTACCAGGACATCACTTCCACCTCCTAGAATATGGTAACTTGTGAACCACATTTGCTTGCTCGAACACCTCAAATATTGTTTTAACATTGAAAAGAATAGATTCAAACTTCACATGTGCCAACTGTCAGAGACCTGAGAGGGCTGCAAACCCTGAAGGACTGTAAACATCCTGGCTGGAGTACGGAGAGTGTTTGTATATGCTGTGAAAGAAAGAGAGGCTTGTTTTTGCTGCTAGTGATGCTTAGGGCATGCACCTTAGGAGCAGGGCTGGGCAACACACTCTCCATCTACAGCACTGGCCTATTCCGTATTCACTCTTTTCCACCTCGCACATCTCACACACATGTGGAGTCCCAGCTACATGTGGCAGAGGGGTGGGCAGTCTGTGCCTCATGGGGCATACCTCAGCAGTTCAGACTCTGAGCGGTGATTTCTTCCATAGCTGAAAACCCCAAAGGCACTAAGTGAGGGCAGCAAAACTGACAAGACGCCAGGGCAATGGGAAGAGGGTGGAGCGGGGTACTGCTGCGGGTGCACGTGATGCCTACTGAGACCAGGGCAGCAGGTCTGGCCCCGAGTGTGCTGTGTTACCCATTGCAGCAGCTGCATCAGCGTGCACGGCTGTCCAGGCAGCTCCTTAGATTTACCAGTTTAAGCATATGTAATTCCCTCACCCTGCTAGCGAGCAGAGCTGGGCACATACTGGTGCAAGTTCAGCTTGGCTCATAGGAGCACAGGTGCACTGCAGAGGATGTACCAGTGCAACAACAGGACCCTAATTTCGATGTTGATTTTGGTTCTCCAGCAATTTTAAAGGCAAGAAAGGGACGAGTATTACACACTGTGAAACTGTATCAAGAGACTGATGCATCAGCTCTGTAACTTCATGTCGAGCTATGACATGGCCTTTGAAAAGGCATCCAGCCTTGATTTAAACACCTTGAGTACTGGGGAATCGACCGTGTCTGCACACCTCACTTTGAATCTCAGTTAATTTAGTTTCTGTTTCCTGCCCAGAGGCTGTGCATGCTGTGCATTTGTTTGTTGGATTAAAGAATTTTCTATTAGCAGTGATTTCATCATGAAGATACACCTAAAATGGGACTAACACAACATATCCTTTTCTTTGAGGTGGACTGTGAACTGGCTAAGGGGAAGAAACCAAAGAGTTGTGGTCAATGGGGCGGAGTCTGGTTGGAGGCCTGTATCCAGTGGAGTGCCTCAAGGGTCGATACTGGGACCAGTATTATTCAATATATTCATCAATGATTTGGATGAGGGACTAGAGAGTACTATCAGCAAGTTTGCTGCTGACACCAAGCTGGGAGGAGTGGCTGACACACCAGAAAGCTGTGCTGCCATCCAGCGAGACCTGGACAGGCTGGAGCGTTGGGCGGGGAAAAATTTAATGAAATATAACAAGGGTAAATGTAGGGTCTTGCATCTGGGTAGGAACAACCTAGGGTTCCAGTATAAGTTGGGGAATGACTTATTAGAGAGCAGTGTAGGGGAAAGGGACCTGGGAGTCTTGGTGGACAGCAGGATGACCATGAGCCAGCAGTGTGCCCTTGTGGCCAGGAAGGCCAATGGCATCCTGGGCTGTATTAGAAGAGGGGTGGTTAGTAGGTCAAGAGAGGTTCTCCTTCCCCTCTACTCTGCCCTGGTGAGACCTCGTCTGGAATATTGTGTCCAGTTCTGGGCCCCTCAGTTCAAGAAAGACAGGGAAGTGCTGGAGAGAGTCCAGCACAGGGCAACTAGGATGATTAAGGGAGTGGAGCATCTCCCTTATGAGAAAAGGCTGAGGGAGCTGGGGCTCTTTAGTTTGGAGAAAAGGGGACTGAGGGGTGACCTCATTAATGTTTACAAATATATCAAGGGTGAGTGTCACGAGGATGGAGCCAGGCTCTTCTCGGTGACAACCACTGATAGGACAAGGGGTAATGGGCTGAAACTGGAACATAAGAGGTTCCGCTTAAACTCGAGAAGAAACTTCTTCTCAGTGAGGGTGACGGAGCCCTGGAACAGGCTGCCCAGAGAGCTTGTGGAGTCTCCTTCTCTGGAGACATTCAAGACCTGCCTGGACACGTTCCTGTGTAGCATAATCTAGGCATTCCTGCTCTGGCAGGGGGATTGGACTTGATGATCTTTCGAGGTCCCTTCCAATCCCTGGCATTCTGTGATTCTGTGATTCTGTGATTCTGTGAATAGATTTAACATCGGGGGTTTCTCAGTATGTTTGCTCCCATAACTGTGTTTTGAAACCTGCATTTAATATCCATTTGAAGAGTGGGTACCCAAAGTGGACACTTCTATCTGGTACCAATCCCATATGCTTGCAAGAGTGACACCACCTTCTTGTGTATGGCAGAAATTCCCATCTTTTTCTTGAGAATTGTCTGAGCTTACAGGCAAACAGGCCAATATGATAGCTCCTCACTACTTTTTGATGCTGATGGGGAGAAGTTTTAGCCCTTTTCCTGTTCCCATGTGTCTCCTCTCCTCTTCCTATGCTCCCTACCAGCTTGTGCAGGTTTAGTTTTTATTCAAACTCTTGGGAGAGCTGCTTCAATTGACTCCAACAGGAGAAAGCTACACAAGTTGAGTTTTTTCCTGAAGTAATTTTCCGCAATTATGTGAGGGAAACTTGCTCACAGGGGTGTTTCTCACTCACTTTCACTAGGCAAGCAGCAGGAGCAAAGAGCTGGGATAGGGCAGAGCGGAGGCAGGAGTGGACGTGTGCCCTCTTGGTCCTTGTGAGGGAAGCCTGCCTCTTCCCAAGCTCCTAGATGCTGGAAATACAAGCTTGTGAGCACTGATGATAGGCCTTAAACAATACTATTTTTTCCACTGTGATGCAGTCCTGAAGGTAAGTCTTATCTGCTGGCTCTTGTGAAACAGCTGTGTGAGCTGTGTGGTCTTTTAGTTAAAAGCCCTTTTGAATGGGTTGTTTATCCTTGTGTGATTCCACCGTGGTGACTATGGAATGAACGGTTCCATCCCCATACTGAGAGGAGAAAAAGTAGTGACAGCACCTCACACTTACAAATCTCTGTCTGTAGGGACTTGACCAAAGATTTTCACAAAGATGATCTTGTCCCCTTTTATACATATGCAAAACAGTTAAACTGACTTGTTCAGTGGCTCAGCAGTGGAGTCAGAACAGGGTCCAGCTGACACTGTGGAAGAACTTACCTTTCACCAGCTCATTTTCCTATCACAAGCTGCAGAAACCTGCAGCGAGGTGTTTTTAATCAGCCAGGAATTTGTGTTGAGCCAGGTACAATCCTGGGCAGCTGCAACAAAACAAGCGCTTTTTCTAGCTTATAAATGCTGAGAAACTTCTTGGGCATCCTCTTGCGAGAGAGGATAATACGGTGGATGCATTGTCGTCATCAGCTATTCAGAAAACATTTCACCTGGATCCTGTCTTTACAGAGCCCTCAGTGCTTTCGATAAGACAGTGATAAAAGAGATGAGTGTATGCTTTTGTGTGTGTAAAAGCCTAGCTTTCAGGGCATTAGATCTGCCTCCTTGTGAAGAATTTTTGAAGAGCTGTATGTCAGTTTATTATTCTTTGCTTCAAGTCTGGATACTCGGTGACTGACTACTTCCACCTATTTGTTCCAAAATGATGGCAGCTCTATTTAGGTGATAATAGGAGCTCTGTGCTGGTTTATGAGGCTGTAATCCAACTCGCATGTGGATGAATGCTCACCAAGGCCGCGTAGTTTATCCTGATGATCCAATGAGCTGAATTACTGACCAGAAAAATAGTGGTGTTTCTGCTCATGTTGTTATGCACCAGTTCTCCAGTATTTGGGCTAAACAAATGTTCAAAGTATTTGTGATGTGAGAAGGAAGAGCACAGAGAGAGGACAGGAGTGACAGTGAGGAGCAGACTTGCAGTAGGAGCTGGAGCTGGGGATATTTTATTGTTTGCTTCTTAATTATTTTGATAATTTCTTGAGGATATTCCCAATTTTTCAAACGAGGACTACACCTTCAGCTGAATTCCCTGGGCTCTGGGTGAGTCGCCAGTGAAATAATTTCCACAGGCCCAAAAAGCTGAGAGGTAAAGACTATTCACAACTGGCAGAGTCCAATCTGTAGCTGAACACCCCATGGTATAAAAATGCACCACTTCTTGTGCTGAGCAGGTTGAGGGCTCGTTACACATGGTGCAGCACAGGCTGGCTCTGCTTTTTTTTTTCTTTTTTTCCCCCTCTGCTTTGCTGTCCTACTTGCTTTTGAAATGGATCTTGAGCTGATTTCTCTATTTTAAATATTAGGGTTTTGATATAAGCATGCAGGTTGTAAAACTGTGCATTACGTAGCAAATGAACACTGATCTGGTGGCTGCATGTGCAGCGGTTGAGGTGCGTAGGGTGCAGCTCAGGACTGGGGCCATAGTGTTTAATCAGAGGATTGTTTATTACTTCACAATAAGTGCTCCCAGTAAAACAAGCTAGGAGTGAGACCAGGCTTTTACAGTTGAAAACATGAATTTGCTGACTTTCCTTGTCAGTTAATGTATGTTACAGACTGCAAGAAATACACTGCCCAGAACTATTAAGCTCCCTGTCACATCTGCACTGACCTGAGTGCAGGATACTCCCTGCTTGGGCTTAGGGAGGGATCCTGGGAGCCAGAGGTAAGCTGGTTGATTCTCAGCCCCAGCTCCTGGAAACAGGTGAATTCGGAGGGATGGGTGTGGAGTTTGCCCTCTAGCCGCTGCAGAGAGAGCCACAGCTTGTGTTCCAGCCCAAAGGTTCAGGTGAGAAGGAAGAAAATTTGTAGCTGCAACACCTTGGAAAGAGCCTGCAGTGAGCAAGACTGTATTTAGCGAGTTTGCAGAGCACTGAAATACTAATTACAATTAATAAAAAAAAACCCCAACGGATAAATATTACCTCTTCCAGTGTGTTCAGATATATATTCTTGGTTTGAACACACAGACTTGATTCTGGACCCCTTTTTCCTTTGGACTAGTTAAATGCTCAGGCTCATTAAGCCCTGACAACTGTTATGTCCTGTTGGAGCTGATATGAAAAAGCATTCAATAAATGTATTGCCTTTACTCTTTATTTAATAATGTTTATTAGAATTACTCTGAAAAACATTACTGACTGAAAATGCCTCGTGTTAAAATTCTTATCTATGTAATATACATGGAAGTACTACCTAAATCCCAGTTCTGTAAAGCAGTTAAATAAAAGGCACAGGATCTCTTGTTGACTTTGTCTTCTGGTGGTTGCTCATTTGTACCTTTCAGATGGGCAGTAGCCTTGCAAATGCTTGGCTATGAATGCTTTAGACGATTTTTCTTTTTTAAAAAAATAAAATTTAGCAGTCTAGGATCTAATTAAACTTAATATTTGGTTTTGTAGGGTAGCACATGAATCATGAATTTGAAAGTAGGATTCATTTATTTCTTGGTGACAAATCTGTGCCACTGACTTGCAATTTTGGGGACAGATGCACATGCTTATTCAAATAATAGTCACGGATAGAAGATATGTACATTAATTATCGCATGACAGCTGGAGCCAGATTTAACAAAAACATGTCTCTGCCTAGAATAAGGCAAATAAACTCTCTTGCTCCGAGGAGTGCTTTTGGCATGGTGCTTTCCACACTCCTGAGAAGCACATCTTCTCTTAACCTGTTCTGCTAGTGACTGCACAGCATGTGAGAGGAATAAGTCCTCCTGAAGCTGTTTAAAAGGATGAAAGAAGATGTTTGCATGAGCTGGGAGGTGTCCTGCACAGGGATTCATCACAGCTCTGGTCCTTTCTCGATTGACCTTGCCACCGAGTCAGTAATTATTCTCAAATATGCTGTCTCTTGTTGAGGCAGGAGCTGGCAGTGGTGGCCGTAGTCAGCTCCAGTGTCATTAGTGTGTGTTAGAAAACCCTCTACTAGACAAGTGAAAGTGACAACCACATGGTAATATTTATAGATATAGAGAGAATCATAGAATCATAGAGTGTGTTGGGCTGTTTGTTTTAAAGGTCATCTGGTCCAATGCCCCTGCAGTGAGCTGGGAGATCTTTAACTAGATGGGGTTGCTCAGAGCCCCATCCAGCCTGACCTTGGATGCCTCCAGGGATGGGACTTCCACCATGTCTCTGGCCAACTTGTTGCAGTGTTTCACCACCCTCCTAGTAAAGAACTTCTTCCAAATCTCTAATCTAAATCAAACCTGCTCTAGTTTAAAACCATTGCCCCACATACTTTGTGACAAATGACTGCTGTCTCAGAAATGAAAGCTGAACAACAAGTAAATCTTCATCTTAAAATAGAATTAAAAAGGGGTCACACAGGCACATAAGTAAACAATGAAGGTAAAAATGAAAAATAAGGGGCTTCATGGAAGAATAACAGGTTCCAGCGCATCATTTTGGGGGGTGGGGAGAGATGAGGAAGCTGATAGAGAGCTGCCCAGTGGCTGTCACAGCAACTGGGAATGGCAGGGTGACACTGCAGACCCCACGCCCCTGCATGAACTGTGAACCATGCCTGTTTACGAAAGACACTCAGATCTCACCAGACTGAGCCCAAGGTCTGGGTTTTTCAGTAAGTTTTGAGGATGTTGTAGTCACCTCCAACTTAGCTTCACTGTACCTATAATAGACTGGAACAGGTTACCCAGCAAAGTTGTGGATGCACTCTGCCTGGAAGTGTTCAACGCTGGGTTGGATGGGCCTTTGAGCAACCTGATCTAGTGGCAGGTGTCCCTGCCCATGGCAGGAGGGTGTTAGAACTAGATGATTTTCAAGGTCCCTTCCAACTCAAACTATTCTATTATTTTACAATGTGCTGGACTGGATGATTATTGAAGGTCCCTTCCAAATTAAACCATTCTGTGATTCCCTGGTCTTGTCCACATGCAGATGTGTAACCTGCAGATGTCCAGGTATCTAGAAATGAGACTCCATGGGGGCTTCATGCCAGCTAGCTTAGGAGAAAACAAATCCGTCTGGGCATGACTGTCTCCTTCCACTAACCAAAGGCAGGACCAAGTGGATAAGCTAAGACCATAAGTCAGAGCCTTCAAGGGTACCTGCCTTTCTCCTCTGTCTCCAGATGGACAGACTTAATGTTTTGGCCGCCAATCTTCTACCCTCTGAGCTGTAGGCACGTGGTAGATCCCATCCTGAGCAGCTGGATTTCCATGTGTGTTTGCAATGAACCCTGTGATTTGCTGGGCTGGGTTGTGGAGGAGTCTCTCCACCTTGTGATCTCACAGGAGCTCCCAGGATAGAGGAAAAGAAAATTGTCTTAGAGAAACAACACTGCAAGAAAGATGGGAAAATTTATCAGAATGACCTGTATTTATAAGCCCTTTCGGGTGTCTGAATAAACCTAGATAATGAAGAGCTAGGACTGATTATTTGAAAACAAATCCTGTGAGTAGATAATGGACTTTCTATTCTCTTCCTAATTTGTTGCCGTGGTTGGTAGGTATGTCTCTGTAAATTTTAAAGGACAAAGGTAATGTTGAACAGAAAGTGTAAAAACAGCTGGATCAACAAGACATGATGAAGGCTTCATGACACGAGAAGTAAGTCACATACACTCCTCTATAGCTCTCTCCTCTGCATTCATCTCACAATGCTTAAGCCATTATGTTGCATTATCCTTGTGTAAGTGAAGAATATTTTTGCATTGTACCCTTTGACGTGGGCACTGCTTGGGTGCAACTGAGACGAATTCTCAGCTGTGTTGGTTTTTAACTACATGTGTAGTTAAGAGATTACTAATTATTAGGGATGAGCATTAATGCTTATCATTTGGGAACCACGTTCCACAGGTGGTGAAGATATCTCTCCAGCAGCTGTCATTCTGCAGGCTGCAACTCACTTTAATCTCCCCTTTACCTACATATCTCAGGCACTTGGCAGTGCCTCAATTTTGATGCTGAAAATTATGTGCTTCAGAAGTTTCATGAAGAAACGTAATAGTCTGGTTACCTTACAGGGAGGAATGTCCAATAAATTGTACTTCTGACTTTCCTTAATATTTTTTTAATATCCCATTTAGGACATCAGTCACAGAGTGTCCCATCTCAAAGCTATGGCAAATTAAAGGGGTCTAATGAGAAACCGTTTTTGGAGAAGCTCCGCTAAGGGCCATTCCGAAAAGTTCCCCAGCAACCCTGGAATGTTTGGAGAGGTACAGAGCAGTGACACTTCAAATGTGCACAACCAGGATTCAGGCACAAGCAATCCCTTTGAAGAGCTTCTCTTAATTCTGTGTGTGTACCTATGTTGATGCACTGGAATCTTTCTCTGTTTCCTTTGTGATGTCTCCTGGATAGTTTGTTGGTTTTTTTTTTTGCTCATAACTTTTCACACTTTAAAAAAAATCTGTAAGCTTTTTTTTTTCTCCTTTTTTTTTAACTTATCAGGCTCTTTATTTTCAGCTTTAGAAAGGGCTCCCATTATCCTTCCCACTTCGCTTCTTGCTTCTCTCTGATGCCCAAAACCTAATCCTAGCACAGTGCCCTCCCTTGGCCTGCCCTGCACTTCTCTGCACAGTGGGGTTCAATCAGCACCTGCCTCACACATGTGAATCAACCCCTTAAATGTCATGTGTTCCCCTGTGAGTGTGTGCAGGGATGGCAGGATGCTCCATGAGGACTGGGGCACCCCAACTCTCACATACCACATATTTGAGCTGAGCCTTGTGATTAAAGGTTTTTACACTTATTTTTATTTCTTCACAATTCCCTGTATTCTATTGTATATTCTCTCAATATATAGAATACATACAGAGGAGAAATGTAGGATATTTTATGTTCTTCTTTTCTGCACAACTGTAGCCTCTCATTTAGCAAGGCAAATGAACATAATTCAGACTTCTAAACTAGGTTTAGTTACCATTATCTTCCTAGTTTTTAAACTAGGAAGATAATGATGAACCAGACGACATTAAAAATTCACTAAAGTGCCCTGCAGATATGCTTTAAAAACTGTCATAAAATCAAAATCTACACCTCTTTTTTTTTTTTTGCCAAGGCTTTTGTGTAGAAATAGCAATCAACCTACAGATGAGACACAGTGGACTAAGTTCATCGTGCCAAAACCTGGGCATTAAAGTCAGAAGTGTGAACACCGCTGACTCCCTGTGCAGGCACTCCCAAGGCACAATTCATCTGACCCACCTTGGAGAGAGATTAATTGGATCCTCCAAGCTCCCATTTCTCCGTGCTGACTATAAAAACATCCTAGACAACTATGTCAGACCGAGGCCTGTATGTTATGTGAAGGGAATTTTACCCAGAATGACTGCTAGGAAAAAAAAGAAAAATTAAAATAAAACAAAAATGGATGACAGAGAGACACTGTATTTTTTTCAGAAGAGAAAAAAACCAGTTCCTTTATAGTATGTGGGGCAAAAATAATCACCTTAAGAGGGTGATACAACTCAGTGTAAGATATATATTTAGAACATGTCAGATGAGAATGCTCTTTGTATTCTAAGTACATGAAAAAGCCTAAACTGCTGGGACGGTGAGACACACTCCATTTTGCAGTGCAGAAATGAGAAACGCAAATATCTTGAAATATCAACATCTTAACAGCAAAATTTACACCAAAACTTACACAAGCAAATCCCCAGACTTGAATGGCCTACTCTTGAATACACATCCAAATCCATTTTAGTAGAGAACATTATCATTTATCACACAGGCAAATATATCTTGTTTCCATGGCACAAAGAAAAAAAAAAAAAAAAGCTAAATAGCCAGGTACTGCAGATATTAAATACAAGCATACTTAGAGACTGGTCTTTGACTCAGTAGTAAAGCCTTACTAATTTGTGTATAGAAGAAAATTATACCTGAAAAATACAAAACTTTTGAAAACTGCTTCAGAAGATTTTGCACATTGCTGCAATTACTTTTGTAACAATTGCATTGTTTTTCCTGAAAAATGATTTCTGTTAGGCCAACTTCTGTCCCCTTTGTCATACTACTTTTTTTCTACAAGAGGAATAAAAGGACTAAGTAAAATGTATATTCATATCCAAAGGAAGAAGCCTAAACACAACATAGCACTATTTTGCAAGAGTTATATTTTTGCATTGGGCACTGCTTTCCCATGCGTGTGTATCTGCATATGTGTGTTTATGCGTCTCTATACGCACAAATGATAAGTAGCTACATCGTTTACATTTTTATGGCTGAAGTCCTTGATTGAATTTTCATAATGCCAGGAGGGCCCATTCGGGATTCAGGTCCTGCTGTGTAAATACTGAGACATCTGCCCCGAAGAGCTAGTACCTCTAAGAGGATAAAATGTGTCAGGGGAAGTAATTAGAGGCAGATAAAATGACTCTGGTTAGATGGGAGGGTCGGTCAGCCAGCTCCAGTACCAGAAGAAGCATTTGTACTTGCTCGGCACTGATTTATTGATGAATCAGCAGCACCAACACAACTTTGTCCTGGGCTTGTGGCCAGATTCTCCCTCCCTCTTGTGCTGTGGGTGGCAGGATGTCCCTGACCTTCCCTTAGCTGCACACCAATATCATCCCTTCCCAGAGAAGATCCCCCCTTGTCATATATCAGCCCTGGTTTTCCACATGTACACTTGCTAGGAATCACACCCGATGTTCATGTAAGGAAAAGATTTTGCCGTTGATGGATTTCTTTTTGAGATAAGAAGGGAAAAGAAAATGTTTCCCTGCTAAAGGGCTATTTCTCCATCACACATAAGAGGAAGGGCAGGTATGAGGAAGATCTTGAACCCCTACATCTATCCCCAACAGGCCATCGCTGTCAGCTGGGAATCCCCAAGGAGTAGTGAGCTCTGGCACATACCCATGTGCCACCTTTTCCCAGCTCTCTGTGTCAGCTTTCCTGAACGCTCTCCCCAAAATGCCAGCATCTCTATGCCTAAGGTTCAGTCCCAACTGTCATCTCCAATATGCAGAGTCAAGTAGGGAAGGAGGGAGGGTGTCTTGAGCACTGGATGGAAGAGATATGAAAAGCAAGGTATGGGGACATCCCTGAATCCCCAGCCCACTCTGGAGCCAAGGTGCCAGAGCCAGCCTGAAAATAAAGCGCCTGCATTTGCTCAGGATAAGATTTGCTTTGCACCAATGACTCTTGCAGAAGTTCTCTACCTCTGCACTCGTGTTGGTTTTGGGATAAGCCAGACCACCACCGCTGATGTACTCAGTTCAACCCCTATGCTGGTAGTGAAGGAGACACACAGTGGTACAAACACAGCCATTTGTCCTTTGCTGTTGCTTTTGTGTTTCCATATCTCTGGTGAGGAATTGCCCAAGTGACCAGGAGAGCAAATCAAAGGGATTGCTTCCTTAAGCCTGCACAAGTCACTTTTGAAAAGCAGAATGCCTTGAAAAGCATGACCTTCTGTCATGGTTGTTGTAAAGAACAGTGAGAATAAAAGCTGCACACTTGTATGATTGACCACTGTACCTTCACCGGTGGATCTACAAAAAAAACCCAGAAATCCCCTAATGCCCTCATTTCCTTCTACTATACAAAACCACGATTAATTTTGGTGTTGCCACCACCCCTGTGATGCTGGCCCAAGAGGTCACCGGGGTTTGGGAAAACTTTAGGCAACAGAATTCATATTTCAACATAATTTTTGGCTAATACCTGAATCCCTGTTTCATGGTCTCAGCCTAGTGCATGTGCTTTCTTGCAAATTAAGTCATCCTTGTCTCCGTTCCTCAGGGTTTGCATATGCAAACCCATAAGAAGCCACTGAGGTTAATGTTTGGGTAGGTGGTTTTACAAAGTGGAAATCTGCTGATGGATCTGTGGGGATATTCGAGATGACTATTTGCATTGGATTTGTACATACACAAAGAGAAAGGTTATTGTCAGTCATAGTTTTTAAATAGAGTGTTTGAATAATGGTATGTTTAATTGCGGTTCAGGTTTACTCCTTGGGAATGGACACAGCTGATAAGGTGGCAGAAGGTGCTTCTCCTCAGCTGCTGCAAGACCAAAGAGAATTTTACATTCCATCCTTGTGTGGTTACAGTTCTAAATCAAATGTAACCAGCTGACTTGGGTTTGTGGGTTGCTGTACAAAGTCTCTGTGTGCAACACCTTTTCTTCTCACAAATATGCTGGGCATGTGGACACGTATCCTGCTCCTTGTGGGGCCCAGAGCACAGGCTGCTAGAGAACAAAAGAAAAAACAAGATTAAAGAAACAAAAGGAAAAAGGGAGGGTCCTATTCATTCAGAGGAGAGTCTCATCAAAGCTGAGATGGGTTTTCCTCCCCTCCACATTTCATTGTCCCTTATGCACTCCCACACATGACATACATACAGGTCTGTCTAAGTTATTTGCTTAGGCAGGTTTGGACCATTTGCTGAGCTCTTTAAGCATCCTAAAAGTAGATGTTTCTGTCTCCTTAGAGGTGGGGATCAAAGGAAGTGTGTATGTTGGACACCTGGCCAAACTAGCCTTGTCCCCTTCTTCACTGTCACAGTTGCAAAGTCCCCAAGCCTCGTGTTGCTAACAGTCGATGCCTGACAATCTGCCACTGCCACGCTGTTGGAACCAGCTGGGCTCCTCCTTGAATGAGTTTCACCTGTGTCTGTGTAAAAAAGGTTTCTTGCTTTGCTGAGCCTACTTCCTACTCCCTCTAGCTCTACTTCCTGATAGCTAAGACTTTTGTGCGGATGAAGCTGGTGAATCTGCCCAAGGGGTTAAAATATTACCTTTTACATTTTCAGAGGTGGTTTTAAGGCTGGCTGGAAATCCCCAGGGAAGCAGAGCCCTTGAGCTCACACTACTGCAAAGATCCCAAAGCTCAGCCTGAAGATGAGAGCAGAACGCATGCAAGATAGCACGCGCAGTGGTTCTCCTAAGACAGACTTACTGTTTGCTTTACAAGAGTCATTCCTGTTAGTTACCCTAAAGAAGGAATTATTTTAGGAACTGTCATTTTTGTTTTAATTATTCCTGGGAATCAGACACCAGAGAAATTCTGTGCTTACTGAGAAAAAGTTACTCTTGTTCTCTTCTAGTACATCATTTTCCCCTGTGCATCTGCGCAGGCAGGCACTGAGGCTAGAGGTATAGATCTGGGCCTTTCCTGAGAACAGTAAAACCAATATTTTCACTTTATGTTTCTGTAGTTTGTATGTGAATGTGATAACATACATTTGTATGTGCACTGGTCTTGTGAGAACATTACAAATATAAGCAGTAAATGATCTTAGAATAATACTTACTTAAGGATTCATGCCCTACCCATAATGGATAGAGCAGGCAGGACTCCTGTCTAGATCTCTTTTTCTATTTTTTTATGCCTTCTGTGAAAATTGTGAATGTACCAGTTTTTAATAAAGTAGCTTGTAGGTTTGTTCTTCACAGTTTGTAGAAGAATCTGAGAAACCAAGATCTGGTTCATCCCCTTGCCAACTCAAGATTACATCTGCTCAGATCATTCCAGGCAATGATGCTGTATTGAGGATGTTCCAGGCAACTTGCATTTAACAAAGAGTACATAGCCTGGATAGAAGAACAAATGGCTATGCTGAGTAATTAATCCAGAAAATATCAAGTAGATCTGAAAGAGGACTAATACAGAGCTTCATTTAAAGTTGAAAGCAAAAACTGCTCCAATATTGTTGCCAAAACAGGCAGTTCCTTCTCTATCTCCAGAAGAACCAGACTCCACAATGTATATATTAAAGGAGGACTATCTTGTGTCTATATACAGTAGTGGCTTTAAAAAATAATGTAGCAGTCTGATTTTGCATTTAAAAAAACACATCCTATGTTCAGCGTTGCCATTGATTAATGGACACTTCGGAGGGGAGAGCAAAAGTAATGAAACATGAAATAAAGCTGTTATAAAAATATGGTAGAGGATTCACTCTGTGGCCATACTTTTGGGCAAGTGGTTGTGAGCAGCACTGTAAGTGTACTAGAGAAGGTGATACTGGCCCTTGGAGGCTGATGAAAAAACATGGGGTGCAGTGGAGTGGGAGGCATTTTCTTCACATTTTTGGATGTTTGGCCCATGCAACATCTCTCCAGGCCTGCATCAGGTGAGCTTCCCTCCTCACCTAAATTGCCCATCCACAATTTGGGGATGGATAGCGGCCACAGGGGAGACCGTGCTACACAATGTGTAGAAGTTTTAGAAGTTACCTTGATTAATACTTACGGGAGGATTAAAATCAAATGGGCTATTTCTGCAGGACAATGGATTCTTGTTTTGCTTTCTGTCGGAACTTCTCCTTCACAGCCCATCTTCTACCCTATCCCAGACAAACACTCTTCTTCCTTTCCCCATCTTGCTCCTTCCTGTGTCAGGAATGGTTTCTTATGTCCTCTCAAGCCTGCTGCTTGCTGTTGCCTGTTGTTCTTCGCCAGGCAGGCCCTGAGAAAGGCAGTGAATGGGCTCCCCATGCCACAGAGAGGTCACAGGCCATCTGCCCGTTACTCAGGCATATGTTTAATGGGAATGGTGGTCTGGTGGTCTTGATCTGGTGGTCACTTGAAGACCAGGCCACGCATAGAGGGATTGAATAAAGAGAAGGGTCACATGAGAGCTTGGCGGCAACATGTATTGCCATTGATTAATGGACACTTCGGAGGGGAGAGCAAAAGTAATGAAACATGAAATAAAGCTGTTATAAAAATATGGTAGAGGATTCACTCTGTGGCCATACTTTTGGGCTCCAAATATTACATTGCTGATAATTTTTTGTTGCTGTTGCCTGAGGTACCTCAGGTGGTCCTGGGACCTCTGTAGATGGTATCTGCAAGCTTTGGACTCCCATGGACATCATCAAAATCTGGCCCTGCAGGCAGAACACCCCAACTCCCCCCGGGCCAGCGCATCCCCGTGACGAGCCAAGGCTTCTCCCCAAGGCCACCCGGCAGTGCACACCACAACCTCGTTTGTGCGACCACTGGCTGCCCTCGCCCTCGCCGTGCTCTGTGACCTAGAGCTGCAGCAGCCACTGAGCTCATCCGTGCCCAGCCAAGGGCTGAGGCTGAGGAAGGGAAAGCCCTGTTGCTCCTCCTGGGGAGGCTGCACAGCACCTCTTCCCGCAAAGCCCCGCAGCAGCTCTCCCGCTCTGCCCATAGGCTCTCGAGCTGCCTCCGGCATGGACGGAGCCTGGGTCGGCACCTGGAGGCCTCATCATCCACGCGGCCTCATCTCGGCCCAGTTCACCAGCCCGGGGCCCAGGTACGCCGTCCCCGGGACAACAGGTAGAGCCACCAGCACCACCACCTCCAGGGGACAAGCAGCCACAGCTCCCTTCTCCTTTGCTCCCAGCCCCCGTGCTCTCGGCTGCAGCAAGGACACGGCCGGCCGCAGGGAGCCTCAGGCTGCTCCTGACACAGCCTGGCAAAGAGCTGCCTGGCTCTGCTGAGCACAGACAGCGCCTTGGCCTTTCTCCTCCTTCCCCAGCCTTTGCTGAGGAAGGTTGTCTGTCCTGCTGCTGGGCACTGGATCCACACTGCCTCCAGGCCCCTTTTCTTTCTACCACTCTTTAGCAAGGAGTTTCCAAAACCACCCGGGCTAACACATGCACACTTCTGCACCACAAGGCACTCTGTGACCCACTGGTACCATTCTTGCAGCAAAAAGGCACACAGGGAGGGAACTGCTCGAGGCCAACAACTTCAACTCCTCCTCTTAGAAGCTATCCTCCAAGACGCAGCTGCAGGCACGTGTCCTTTCATCACAGCTTTTTCTCTCCAGGTTACTTGGCACATAATCCCACCAAAGCCGAGGCTGTAAACATTCCAAGGGGCCAAACCTCCTGTTGTAGACTGCTCCCCAGGGCCACGCTACTTCATCCCACCCTCCATCATCCAGAACGGCAAGTACATGGCTCCAGCACAGCCCATCTGTGGCCGGCACCCAGCCAAGACCGAGGTCACCCCCAGGCCAAGGGAGTACCATTGCTCCAGCTCTGCTGCCACGCAAGGCAGGTGCGTGCACCTCAGTGCTTCCCTGTGCTAGGAGGGCACAAAACCATCAGCTCATGCCCTGATGCGGCTTCAGAAGCTCACACACACACGTCCACACTCTGCCTTGTTTGGGCAGATCACCTCCTCCTGACCTTGACGACCCTTGGCCTCGAGGAAAAGAGCCCAGCTTCATGGCTTTTCCCTGTTTCTCCTCTGCCCCAGGTGACTACTCCACCAACACAACCAACAAACACGTTCACAAGTGCGCGCCAGAGCAGCCCATGGCCTTCTGGCACAAGGCTGCCAGAGCCAACCAGACACCAGGTAAGGCAACTTGCGGAAACGTGCTCACAGCCTGGATCTCCTCCAGGAAGCATCTGCCGCGCAGCTCTCGCAGCAAGGAACAGCCTGTGCAGCCGGACGTAGGCATGGCCTCGCGACAAGCGAGCTTTGTGTCCCCCAGCACCAGCTTCTGCCATCCTGCAGAAGAACCATCAGCTCAGGCTTGCAGCTGCCCGCGCACGCCGCCTCGTGCAACAGGTGACAAGGTCGCTGGCAGAAGAACCGGCCCCTGACATCCTTCCCGCTCCTTGCAGCCCATTTGGCAGACACCTTCTCTCCCTCCCTGCCAGGCGCTGCTCCTCTCCCCGTAGGACGCTCATCCACTCTCTTCCTGTTCCGCTTCCACGGCCCAACGCCTACACGCTGCCCAGGCTGCTGGGGCCCAACACTGCCTACACCCACGCCAGTCCCTGCTTCTCCATGGCAGGCAGGAGCAAGCACAGTGGCTTTGCCAAAGAACACTCCAAGGTGAGGTCCCTTCTCTTTCATGTGCACCCAGCAGCAGCTGAAGCTCGGCTGCTCTCCTCAGGCCAGAAGGTCTCCAGCACCTGCTGCTGCAGCTTCTTGCAGCACACGCCTCCCTGCACTCCCAGCAAAACTCAGCAAGCCCTGGCACTCCAGCTCTTGGCTCTTACCGGCACCAGAGGTGAGCCTCTCACTCCAGCCCTAGTCTTCCCTTTCCATCACTCACAGCTTCCACAGGGCAAAGCTCATCGCCACTAAGGGGCATCTCTCTCCTCCGCTGGGAAATCGGTCTCCCAGCATGGGAAGGGGAGGTGCCCTTGCTCCCACACTCCCTGCCTCTCACCCCACTGCTCTGGCTGCCCAGCTCAACCAGCGCAGCCCACCGGGGTGCCCCGCGGGAATTGGCACTTGCCTCTCACACCCAGCAACTGCCCTGCCTCTCTTACAGATGCCAGGCCCTGCTGCCTTCCCCAAGGTGGAAGTGGATACCTAAAAAAAGAGGGCTCTTGTCTACAGCATGGCAACCAAAAGCAGCCTCAGAGGCAACCAAACCGTGAAGCCGGGGCCAGCAGACTACTGGCTGGGAAAGGTAAAGCAGAGCCTGCCCACCACTCCTCCCCTGCCTGGCCACAACCAGCCCCTAAGGAGAGAAACATCAGCCACAACTTGGCCACAACTTGACCACAACCTGGCCACAATCAGCTCCATAGCATCTTAAAAACTGCTCCTTGGCCCTTCACTTTATGTTCCTGCCCAAAAGGGGGAGAAATGCCAACAATGACTGGCAGCAGCCCATCAGCAATGTCCTCAGAACGTAGGAGATTTCCCACAGGAAGGTTGCCACCAGGACAGGGGAAGCTGCTGCAATCGCCCGGGCATGCACACAGCCTGGAACAGCAAGCGGCAAAGGCACGCACAGGGAATTGCTGTGCTGGACGGCCTTTGCCAAGGGTAAGTCTTCTGCAGAGCAAGGCACCACCATCATCCCCTTTTTCTTCTCCCTTGTCCCCTTCCAGTTGACGCTGATCAAGTCCCAGGTACCCGCTCCCACCTTTGGGTTCTGACACTTACTCTACATGACTCCTCTCTTCCCAGATGTCTGAGCTGTACCATATGCCCAGCATTTGGAAATGGTGCTTGCCCTCTCTGGCTGCTCCCTCTTCAAAACTCTGCTTTCCTCTTTAAAACTTCTGCTTCCCTGAGACCTGCCATTCCCCTGTCTTCAAACAGTTAACTGGTTTAATTTATTCGGCAACTGGTGTTCAATTTAGCTGTAGATGCATGTTAGTTATTCTGTGTTTCAGATTTGTTGATTTCACAGGTTTGTTTACTTGAGTGTTATTTGTTAATTAAGAAAAAAGTTATTCAGTAGATAACGGGTCAATGTAAATGAACCCTGCGCTCATCACCTTCTCCCCTCTTGCACACCACACTCTCACAAAGGGCAGTGTATGAGTTTGTCACCGTGTTTTTCCCCATGTCTTCTTTCAGCCCTTTTGAGCACAGTGCGGAGAACAAGGGCTTCCCCAATTGCATTTGGTGGATGAAAAACTGAATAGGAGCCAGCAGTGTGTGTTCACAGTCCAGGTAGCCAATTGCACCCTGGGTTGCATCAAAAGAAGCGTGGGCAGCCGGTTGAGGGAGGAGATTGTCCCCCTTTCGTCTGCTCTTGCGAGACCTCACCTGCAGTATTGCATCCGCCTCTGGTGTCCCAAACACAAGAAACAGGAGGGCCTGTTGAGGGAGGGCCTCAAGGATGATCAGGTGGTTGGATCTCCTGCCCTACGAGGACAGGCTGGGAGAATTGGGTTTCTTCAGCCTGGAGAAGGCTCCAGGGACAGCTTGTAGCAGCCTTCCTTGTAATAGTACTTCAAGGGGGCCTACAGGAAAGAAGGGGAGGGACTCTTTATCAGTAAGTGTAGTGAAAGGATCAGGAGTAACAATTTTTAACTGAGAGAGGTTACATTTTAGTTAGGTAATTGAGGAAGAAAGTCATTCACATGGTGATGCTGAGACCCTGGAAGAGGTTGCCCAGAAAAGCTGTGCATGTGCCCTCCCTGGCAGTGTTCAAGGCCAGGCTGAATGGGACTCTGAGCAACTTGGTCTAGTAGGAAGTGATCCTGCCCATGGCAGGGGGCTTGGAACCAGCTGATCTCATTAAGGTCCCTTCCAACCCAAACCATTCTACAATCCTACATGCGACAATTTCTCTCTCTCTATGCAATAGGGAGCCTCAAAAGAGACTTCCAAACATTCTGCATTTGTTTATGAAGTACTGAGCATCACATGAGCTCAAACCCTGAGGAAATGAAAAATATCACAAGGTTTTCTCTTCGTGTTTTGTATGCCTTACCTAGTTTTTCAAAGTCTTGGCAATTGTGATGCCTTCCTGCTGTCATTAGTTAACATCATGTCCTGGTCTAAGCTAAAAAGAACCAATTCTGCTCAGTGACTTTACTTTTCAGCTCAGCCTCTTCCAAGAGATGGTACCTTCTGAAGCTAAAAGCATGGGTTTGCACATGGTCTCTGCTCCATGAAGTGCTAACCCTTGCTGTTTAGAGTTACTGCCAGGGTTGGGTATGCAGAAAGGCTCTTGCTCATACTTACTCCTCTGACGAGCCAGGTCACTGCTAGACCTTGTGTTTCACATTAAGGGTGCCAGGATGTAAAAGGGGTCACAGGTAATTTAAAGGTTGCACCTCCAAGGAGGAATGGATGGAATAGAATATGACCATCAAGAATGTTCCCTTCCACATATGTCTGTAGCGGTTTGGCCCCAAGTGGTGGCCAGTTGCTTACAACAGTCAGTCTATGACTCCCCCTTCTTAGCTAGACAGGGGAGAGAAAGTATAATGAGGGACTCATGGGTTGAGATAAGGATGGGGAGATCATTCACAGCTACCATCCCAGGTTTTTTTCAGTATATCAATAGAAAAAGAAAGACTAGGGAAAATGGGGCCCACTAATGAATGAAGTGAGTGCCCTAGTTGCAGAAGACACAGACAAGGTGGAGTTAATGTATGCTGCCTTTGTTTCAGTCTTCACATTTAAAGCCAGCTCTCATGAATCCTAGACCCTGGAGACAGGAGAAAAGATCTGGAGAGAGGAAGATTTTCTCTAAGTAAAGGAGAACCAGGTTAGAGGCAACTTAGCCAAACTGAACATCCATAAATCCATGTGCCCTGATGGCATGCACCCACAAGTGCTGAGAGAGCTGGCAGATATTGTTGATGTACCACTCTCCATCATCTTTGAAAGATCATGGAGAACAGAAGAGGTGGCTGAGGACTGGAGGAAGGCCAATGGCACTCCAGTCTTCAGAAAGGGCAAAAGGGATGACCCAGATGACTATGGACCAGTTAGTCTCACCTCTGTCCCTGGAAAGGTGATGGAACAAATTGTCTTGGATTTCATCTCAAAACATGTGGAAGAAAAAAAATTATTGGGAGAAGTCAGCATAGATTCACCAAGGGGAAATCATACTTGACCAATCTGATAGCCTTCTATGATGCCATAACTGGCTGGTTAGATGACAGGAGAGCAGTAGATGTCATCTACCTTGACTTCTGCAAGGCTTTTGACGCTGTCTCCTGTAACATGCTAAGAACTAGGAAACTCAGGAAGTGTGGTTAGATGTGGCTAAGATGAGGTTGTTCAGCCTGGAGAAGCTTATGGCAAGACCTCATTGCAGCCTTTCAAAACTTAAAAGGGGTTTCTAAGAAAGACACTTTTTAGTAGGACCAGTAGCAATAGGGCAAAGGATGATAGTTTTAAACTAAAAGAGGATAGATTCAAACTAGATATAAGGAAGAAATTTTTTACGTGGAGGGTGGTGAAACAGTGGAACAGATTGCCCAGAGAGGTGGTAGAAGCTCCATCCCTGGAAACGTTTAAGGTCAGATTGGAAGGGACTCTGAGCAACCTGATCTAGTTGAAGATGTCTCTGCTCATTGCAGGAGGGTTGTACTAAAATTAATTCAGAAATTGCAGTTAATAGCATGGAAAACCCTTACAGAGTTGGTCTTGTATGATTGCACCATTAATTTTCAGGTGTTCACTGAAGGAACTGAACAGGATTCTTATCGTATAAAGTCCTCTTTAGCCACCCCTGGCGTGTGATCCATCCCACTCTATTCTAGTGCTGGGCCTCAGCCATCTAAAGGCAGGCATAGATATTGGGGACTGTGTCTGGTCTTTTACCTTTTATGGTCAATGAAGAGAAACAGGCAACTCCAGGTCATGATTCATCTTGTCCAAATATAGGAATCAAGAATAATTAGGTGAATCACACTCTGAAACTTCTTATTTCTCTCAATTATAATGGGAATTTATACGGGGAGGACAAGGTGATTAGCCTAGATGCATATACCTACCCTGTCAATGTCTCCGGGGAGGTGAGATGAACCTCCTACAGGTCTAAGACAGGTGTGATGAATTGCGCTCTTGAGGGTCTTACACCTCTTTATTGCTTAGGAAACAAGTCAAAGGGAGGCACCTAGTTTAGGCTAGACGCTTAACTTCTAAGTTATTAAAATTAAATTAAATTACTCCCACCCTGAACCTGTATATGCCACTAGTTTCTTCCAGAACAGCTGGCCATTCTCCAGAATAGGTATCAAGGAAGCAAATGCACAAAGTTTCTGAGAAATTTGACATTAAGTATTTTAGTATTTTATTTAAAGCTTTTTATTTTAAATTATAAGTTTTCTCTTTTGATGATCAATTTGTAACTCCAAAACACAGAACAGATTAACCCTCATTTGGCATTGCCAAGGTTAACCTGAGTATTTTGATGGCAGAGAGGTTGTGCTTGACTGGTCGAGAACAGGTTTGGACCCTTCCTCCAAACTCTTCTACGTCGAGTTCTTATTCATCCGAAACTTGAGGAGCGACAGGATCGCCTGCTGAAAGTTGTCTCCCGTCACTACATAGAGCAGCAAATTTCCGAAAGTATTTAATGCTGCTAAAGGTTTAACTATAATCAACATTAAAAAGACCATGTTCTTCAAGGAGCAGCTAACTGTTGTTTGTCCTCGGAGCTCCAGTCGAATCCCTCGAAAGATGTGGAAGGGGAGGAAGCACACATAAAAGACCACCAGGAGGACCACAGCAAGTCTGCGAGCCTTTTGTTTGTAGCAGGCCTGTGTGTGAAGCCCAGTAGCCAAGGTGTAAATAATGAGCACATAGCAAAGAGTCACTGTCAGCAAAGGCAAGAAGAAGACAAATGTTGTCAGCGCCCAGTTATAAAATCGACTAGTGTCAAGGTCCTCAGCAGAAGACAAGTCCAGGCAGATTGTCCTGTTCTGCACATGCTTCGTGGTAATCAAGAAGCTCAGGGGGCTGATGACCACCAGGGAGAACATCCAAACGACTACACAAGTCACCACAGCCCATCTCTGGTTTTGAATAAAAACGCATTTAACCGGGTGGACAATTACAAAAAAGCGTAAGATGCTGAAACAGCTAAGGAAGATAATACCGCTGTACATGTTGAAGTAGAAACAAAAGTAAATCAACTTGCACATGAAGTCTCCAAAAATCCAGTTATTTCCATTAACAGAGTAGTGTATAAAGAAAGGAAGTGTGGATACATATAATAGGTCAGTGACAGCCAGGTTTAACATAAAGATGGTGCTGCTTTTCCAGGGCCTCATCTTGACAAAATAAATAAAAATTGCCACGATGTTTCCGGGGAAGCACACCAGGCAGATTAGCCCATAAAGGACGGAGAGATAGAATTTCACCTGTAAGAATTCTTCATCCTTGCAGATTGTCAATGGATCTGCTTGGCCTGGCAGGGCAGTAAAATTGCTGGTGCATTCAGATGCCATGTTTGCAGAAATGTTCTTAAAGCTTTAAAAAAAATCAGATATTTAGTTTTAATTAATTTTTTGGAACAAAAGCATTCAGTGAAATCTTTTTGTCACTGGAGTAAATGTTGTATGTTTGATGAGGCATTGGGGAACAGGGATTTGCTAACATACGCAGATCTGACCTAGATAACCCCACTTAAATATTTAATTTCACTGTTGCCTCTCCTTTATGTTTGATTTTGATAATGATTAATTTTGCTCTTGCTTTATTTAACCTCCTACTTTGAAGAAGATAATTACTGCTTATCTGCAAACCTTCAGGAATAGGAAGCACACATTTAGTGAGCTAGATAGAGCTTGGGTTTAGATTTTGCAAAACTGTGAATTAGTCTTAGCCTTTCAGGAAGTAGAACCATACCTTACGTTCTTTAATCTGAGTTAATCAGTATTTTGTGCTCACAAAGCAGAGATGCTGTTCTGTTTTGATGAAAACCAGAAGATGTTATCTGTTCAGATACAGATCTCAGGACCTGATGCTTCCATAACCTGACAATCACAGCTCATTGTCTGAATATGATCTTATTCTCTTGAAGTCATGAGAGTATAAAATTTGTATAAATACATTAAAAAAAATATCAAGCTTCATAGTGGCATAAAACTTATTTAAATAATTGAAGACTGTTTCTCAAAGTACAGAGGGAAGACAGAAAGCACAGATATTGACTAAAGGCCCTAATTTTACTCCCCAATTTTTGTGAATCGGAGTTAGATATTGTCTCTGAAATGGTTTCTCATCTGCCATAGCCATTTTAGATCTCTCCACAGTGAGTTCAAGATATAACCTGTCTTAGTAACATTGTAACCTGAAAGAATTATAAGTAAGGATTAAAATAATCTCATCTAACCGGATATCAGAAAGTTAGATGCTTAAAGTGGAGTCAGTCCTCCTAAGCCCCTCTTTATCCTCAAGGGAGATGTAAGTTCCTCCAGGACATATCTACCTATAAATGAGGTTTCTAAGATGAATGATTTACTCTTTTGGCATACCTATTTCTTTTCACTGTTGAAGGCAGCCCAGGGTGACTAGTTCAGACCTGGATGTCTAACCCTCAGATGTCTCAAGTGAGGCAAGAAATATGCCTTTGTGAGTCTTTAGCATCTCATGTGCACACAACTCCTCCAGATCCTAGTCTAGTCAATCTGAGAAAATATTTTTATGCAATTTCATAAAGTGCTAGACAGGGTACTATCAAGCCCGTATCAAGTCTCTCTTGCTCCAGAACACAGTCTTTAAACTAAATCAGTGTTACATTGAACATCCAGGATAAACTCAACACATTAAAAAAAAAAAAAAAAAGATAGAATTACACTTTATTGAAATCCTGGAAATCCTGTGTATAGAATTAGTGTTTGAAGTGATTCAGGTAACAGCATTTAGCATGCTACCTGGATAGATGTTTCTGTATTATCCCAACAACTGGCAGAACATGATAAATCTTCTCTGATAAAGCCAGTCATTAAGGCTGGAACACAGAAATTATGTGATCATAACAACTAGTCATAATGGTTGGTACTATTTTGTTATTCAGGAGAATGAAATTTGAACAGTGTCCCCATAATTTGGTTAAAACCCTAATGCTTTTCAACATGGATGTTAGCTCTGGTATAGCAGCTTTGCAAAGATGCATCAGGTAAAGTCTACAAAGCTTGTTTTAAACAAATCCAGATTTATGTTCAGGCAAAAGCGATATACAAGTTTTCTTTCTTTCATACTGCTCAGTGATACCATTCCCACCCATATTTACGCCTCTCACTGGTACATTTCAAGTGAAGTTATAAAAAATTTTCTAGAATATTTGATTCATCCCCTGTTTAGTTTCCCTGCACTGCTGATCAGTTTTCCACTGCAGTCTTGAACCCTCAAATCAAAAATGGAGAAATATTGCTTACCTGAAAACTTGCGATTCTGCTTCTCTCTTTGATATTGTTTTGAGCAAAAAGCACTACAAATGAAATGTATTTATGTCTTCCTTACAGTGAAGCACGTTTTAGTACGGCTTTGCAACCAATACACATTCACTCCCTGGCAGACTGAGAATCCCTTTGGCTATAAATTAGGAGTCAGGTAGAAAACCTCAGTTACTGGCTCAGGTATCAGCTCTTAGACCTGGGGTGCTGGATGAGATCTCTTTTGCCCTCTATATTTCATGCTGTTTCACCCTCAGTGGGCAAATCGTGCTTTGCTGGCAGCAGTTCTGCGTGCTGAGGTAGACTTGTAGCATTCAAATAGCAGCAGATCCCATTTAAATTAGTGTGTATGCATGCATGTATGTGTTTATAAAGAAGAAAATTAAATTTATCCTCCGTTTCTGGTGAAGTGAAACCTGTTCACCAAAGTGAATATGGTGTGTTGCCATTTCAAGGTCAGGTGAAAAATGTTATGACAAATTTCTAACAAAGTACTGTTTTCATCTCATGTAAGAAATAAAGGTCTCTTTTTGCATGATGTGCTGTCGCATGCTTTATGCTTATTTTTGGTGAATAATACCTAGAGTTAGTGTTGGCTCGTTATTACTAGGGTAGATGAAGTTGTAAACTTGTTTTCTTTTTAAGTGTTTGCTTTCAGTCTTCATGATTCACAAGTGGTGGTGTTTTCCATGCTTCTTGAACTAAAAGACTGCTCTTGAATAAAAATCTTGTTATCATCCATACCTTGAAGAACAAGATCAAAAGAGATTATTATTTAAAAAGAAAAAAAAATGTTGTAGTATCTTGAATTTTGAAACTGCAGACTTCAGTCACTGAGTTTGCAACCTGGTCTATGCAAGGAGGCCCCAGCTACCCATCATGATCAGCAGCCGTTTGGCCTTGGGACATTTTATAGGTCCTACTTGCTGATGAGACTTATGATCCAGTATTAAATGAGCAAGGTTTTGTTTCCAAACATTATGTACCTTAGTGTGGTTACTGAGAAATGCACAGATAATATTTTCAGAAGACTGTCTGGACCCTCCTTGACTGCCTGTACCATAGGCAGGAGCTGGGAGAAGGCTATCTCTTTTCCTCATCATTCTGCAAGGAAACAGCAATGACAGGGACGATCAGGACTAGGGCAGCAGTAATGTCTGATGACACTATCTGTCTGCTACCATTAGGGGAAAGGCATCATCTCTGTTCTCATCTGACCAAGCTTTGCTCTAGGTCAATGACCAGAGCACTTTTTAAAAATGTCAAAAGTTTCTAAATAGTTGTGAAAAACATTGCTGTGTACCAGCTCAAAGATCAGCAACTGTTTAAATAGTTATTACCCTGTTCCTAGACGCTGCATGTGTCATTAGAAATCATTTGTATGAGGCTGTAGTGTTATAAGCACAGGGGGAGCTAATTATAGTTAGGGATCATTTAATGCATCCACTACTTAATCCATTATTCCCCGAGCAATAGAAAACCTGTGCAGCAGTGGCTGGTATTTATCCTTCCTTGGTGGTGGCAGTGCTTATGCGAAGGAGAAATGGGCTTTCCTTGCATCATGACTCAGAACTTCCCAGGATTTGAGGCACTGGGTTCTTGAGTGGGCTATGGGGTCACTTCTGAGTATCTGATTCTGGGCATAAAAAGAAAATAAAACACCCAGTTTCAGACCAATTTCAAAAGCTGCTCTTCATGGAGACTAACTATGCTCCTTAGCTTTCCCAAATCTTGTCTCATGAGCAGCTGTAGAGATCATGTGGGTCCCTGCACCCTTCACCAGGGTTTCAGCAACTCCTCATTGCATGTGGACCTCTGGAAATACTGGTTTTGATTGCAATCATGCAACTGGCCCAGGGATTCCTGTCAGGCACTTGGAAATTATCTAACAAGGGCAACTTGCAAATATCCAATTTAAATCACTTGCCCAGCATCGTGCAGGATCTCTACATTAAAAGGCTTATCCTGCAGTGTGACTTTCAGCTCTTTATGCGGTGGGCCTTTTCTCTTTACCAGTAGTTTGTCCACCTCATGTTCATGGACCTTTTAAATCTGCTCATAGGTAGGCCAACCTGATCCTTACCAAAAACATAAGTCTTTTTGTACTTTAAGGCTATCCTTACCTCACCCCACTGCCCTCCACAAGCTTTGAAGGGAAATCAAAACACCCTGTAGTTTCACAGCCGGCTTAAGTGACTCTAATTGCAGGCTGCTGTCAAAAGAATTGGCAGCACCACCTCCCTTCACTCATCCTAAACCACGTGGCTTTTAACAGCCCCAGTGCTTGTGCCGCTGTGGGATGCATTGGATAAGTGAGGTGATGGAAAACAAACCAATTTTCTTATTCTTGGGTTAGCTTTTGGTGAGGGGCTATGGTTCCTTTCATGGGTTCACTGGCTCCAAGGCTCAAGGGGAGAAGCAATGGGGACTGGCCAGGGCCAAGAGGAGGACAGCAGAGGTAGACCAACTCATGCTGGCAGCAAGGATGCACGTGGGTTTCTACTGTGGAACGGTGTTTCTCTCAGCATTACTGGCAACTAGCCACCCTCAGCCAAAGCTAGTCTTCATCAGTGCCCCCTGCAGAGACATCACCTCTTGTTTTCAGAGTCTTCCAGGCAGGCTGGACTGATTTGTCAGCTGGGCTGTCATTTTCCCTGATGTGATGAATATTGATGAGAATTACAAAGACTATTAGCTAGCTATTTGCACCTTTCCTGAAGTAATCAATATAAAATCATACAGAGTTCATGTGTATTCATAAATGTTGCTCTCAACCACTGTATAGGAAGGAAACAAATAACTTGGTGGAAGGATTATTAATTAAATATTTCCTCTTAAAACTTCATACTATAAGCTGGGTCAGTTTTCACAGACAGCACGACACAAATCAGATAATTTTGTATTGTATTTTTCCTTTGTGATGGCAGGGTGAAGAGTATGCACAAGGATGACAGTAAGTTTGCACACCTGGAGCACGCAATCTGAAGAAGTGGAAAACAAGGTCCAATGCTTTTGTTTTGCTTTGTTCTGTTAAATCACATATGGCTGGTTGCAAACAATGTCTATTTCCTCTGAATGGGCTGGCTGTTAGGTTTTTGCGGGCATTGGGGCGGAAGAGGTTGCAGCAGGGCTTTTTGTGTTGTCTCAGCATCACCACTGAACTTGACTGTACTTAGGACTCGTAGATGTGAGGGTCCACAAGTTGCTCCTCCAGCACCGGGGCCATTCTCATCTCATAAAACCTGATCTACAATCCACTTACATGAGTGGGAGACTCTTTTCAGAATTAGACCTTTGGACATGACAGCACTTGGTGTGGTGCAGTAGAAATGGAAAAGGTAGCTCTGATTACTAATTATGCAGGTAAACAGGCAGTTTGTTGGGCAAGGACTAGGCTCCAGGGTGTTAAGAGCTTTCATTATACTTTTTACTTTTGGTTCAGCAAACATATCATCTTTCCATGGGCTATTTCCCTTAGCAGGCACACATTTGTTTGGCTGATCTTACTCGGTGTGTGATTGAATACCTAATTACAACTGTTATCAGACCACTGTCGGGAGATGCTCCATTCTGTTGAGAATGATACCACGCGTCTTCATCATGTAGGGAAATCAGCTCCAGCTCTCCCTTCGTATTTCTCCCCTGAGACAGACTGGTAAGGGTACCATTTTTTTAATCCCTAAATAAATGCACAGTAAGTAAATTAATCACAGTTAAATGCTGCCATCCAATTATGTAGGTAATAGAGACTGTTAATGAAAACTTCTGGAAAGGAATATTTTACCCTAGGAAAATGGCATATATAATCTGGAATATAAGCAGTGCTGCTGCCACATCGTCTGAGCAGTAATTCAACACAGTTCCAAAAATAGCCTCTATGGATCTGAGGCGCTATTTTATGGCTAATATTAGTCCTCAAAGCAAATAGGTCCCCATCGACTACGTGGCACACAAGATAAAATCTGTTGCAGCCCTTAGATGAGCGCTGACCATTCAGAAAGTGAGTTACCCCATGGGGAGTTGGGACAGGAAAGACAATGAGACAGTTTGCCCGCTTAAAGCCAGTATGTGCTCGGGTACCTTGGTACAGCACAGGCAAGACCATAAACCGGTAGATAAACACCGCCGCAGGAGCACCCAGCTATGAAGTGGCTTTAAACACAGCAGCTGTGTCAGGTAAAGGTTTCCCAGCAGACACTAAAAGCCAAACTAAACTCATTGGAGATGTGACAACAGTTGTAATTGTTTTAGGTAATGGGGCATTTCCTGAAAATGATCCAGCTTAGTCGGTCTCAACACAGAGAGGACCAATTTGCTGCCTTGTTATTTTGTGGTTTTCCCAATACCAAGATGAAGCAGCCTTTAAACTCTTGTGAAATGTGATGTACATCCCTGGCTTCCAGTAGTGTGTCAGGACAGGATTCAGCAAAGGATGCTGTTAATATGGTCTCCAGCACACAAGCAAGATTTCAGTCATTGGAGGTATACTCTGCTGTGGTGCTGTTGCTCTTACAATTTATTTGCAGAGTGCTGTGGTACATGAAGGTAAGTCTGCCATTTGCCTTAGGTCACTCTGTTTATCATTGTCTTCAGAAAGTGATTTTTACCATTACAGTCCTCTACACATGAATTTAATATACACAGCCAAAGATGAGCCCTTCTATTAGCCAGATACCATTCCCTGAGCTAACACAAGCCCTTAGCTAATGCCTGGCTTTAACAGAAGGACCCAGAGTCACTTCATTACTGCACTGGTCTCCATTTGGGCCCAGCTCCCAACTGTCAAAATTCCTCCTGCGCTTTGGAAATGAGTTTTCCCAGTGGGACTGGTGTTAAGAGGAGCACAAGGTGGACAGGGAAGGCAGCTCAGCCATAGAATATACTTCATATTTTAAAAGCATCACTTCCCGAGCATATCTCTTTGAATTCGTTTCTTCACAGGATCACTAAAGTTATAAACTGGTAAATTAGTTGCTTGTATTCCTAGTATTTGTTTCTGATAAGATAAGGCAATTATCAAGTAGAATTTTACTATCGTAAAGAGATAAGCAGAAATAATTCTCAGCCAAAGTGAAATTAGGAGGTTGCTTGACCACAGTGACAACCAACCTCCCTTGCTTTTGGGCATAGAACTGTGAAAACAGGGAAGGCATTCAGGCTTCTCCTCCCAAACCCCTCCTATTCCATTCCTTCTGGTAGAGAAACACCTCTATCAGCATGGGAGCATGCAGCAGCTCCCTCTGCTCCCCCTCCTGCCACGACTGCTCTGCTGGCCTCACCCTGGGAGTCAGGCAGCTTCCTTGCCTTGAGAGAGTCTTGCGCTCTTTAAATGGTGCTTAAATGCTAAGTGTTATTATCCCCAGGCAATTAAATGGCTTTCCAACTATTCAGATTGGATGGAAGCGCTGATTTTTAAAGTAGCCTTCAAAGAGATAATACATGCAAATCGAGCCTGAGGAATTCAATCTTTCTTTTTTTTTTTTTTTAATCTAACATCTAACCCTTTTCCTCTGTTGTGGTACCATGTTTTCTAAATACAATGACAGTATTTATCAAAGTTTGCAATAGTAGAGAAATTGGGAAGAAATCACATCTTCATGGAACAGCAGATTATACTTCTCAAGAAAAGACAGAAGAATCTCTGTGCGCTTGACCCTGGCTTTTTATTGTTTAAAAGGGAACCATTAAACAATTGATGACAAAATGAAATGATACAATATGTTAAAGGATATAAAAAATACAATGTCTTGTGTGTTGAGGCTGCTTGGGATTAGGCCAAGTATTTCAGCCACTACTCTGCGTTATACCAATATACAAATTTCCTACCACATATTGCCATAACTGATGGCCTGCTGGAACTTGAGGAGGGAGTCGCTAACCAGGCTTTTGCATTGGATTTTGCACATTGTATTCTAAAGAGGTGTAAACTAGTGCATTGCTGCTGGCTTTGGAGCCAAGTTAATCCACCCCAGCAAAGTATCTAATCCATTGGTTTTTGTGGCAAAGTCACTGCTAGGAGCAGAGGGCAGACATTTCCCCTCTCTGAGGGATTATCTTGGTGCTTGCAGCAAGATACACACCTCTCCTGATATCCTCTGTCCTGATTCAAAGGGGGTTTGCCTACGGCATTACAGAAGGTGGGGTAGAAGGAAAGTCCTCAGGACTTGCACACCATGTGCTGCCCCAGACAGGGTCATATCCTTGACAGTCCCAGCAGAGGCTTTTCCAACTTCTTCTAAAATCTTCTCTCTGCCAAACTACTCCTCTGTGTTTCTGTGCCCACAGGACATGTTGCCTCATATCTGAAATCTTCCTTAATGAGTCCTAGCTGTGGGCACCCTTCTTTCAGCATACAGGTTAAGTGTGAAGGTCACCATCATCTTTCCTTCAGTGGTGCTTCTACTAGGTTGAACGACTCTCAGTCCCACAGACTTCTTTTTTTTGGCTTTGCTTTTTTGAACCCCTGTTCTATTCCCTGTCCCCTCCGTCTTGAAGCACAGTGTCAGACCAGATATACTACCCCAGGAGACATGTTACCAAAGTGGAAGGGTTACTCATCCTGCCTGACAGTCTGTGCTCTTATTTCTATGTCCCACTCCATTGTTTGCCCTTTTCAGAACAGCACAACATATTTGACTGATCTTCAGTTTGTGACCTGTGTAGCACTTTGATTCTTTACTGCAGTACTGCTGTCTAAGCCGACAGTTTGGATTTGTGCAGTTTTGATTGCTTTCCTACAAATCTAAATTTTGCATTTGTCCTCATTGTATTTCATACTGGTTTTTTCAGACCATTTCTCCAATTTCTGTAAATTGCTTTGAATCTAATGCTGTCCGCCAGCATGCCAGCAGTCCCATCACTTGTCATCTGCATGCTTAAAGGATATACTTTCTACTCCACTGCCCAAATCACTAGTGAATATAATAAGGGTGAGCTCACTGCATAATCTGAACTTGGATGGCAAAATTTTGTCATGCTAAACATCTTAGAGCTGGGCCTTGCACTTCTTCCTAGAAACTCCCATCAATATTATCTGTGCCCAGAGTAGCAGCTCAGCTACAGCTCTGACTTTTGTGCAAAATCTGAGAAAAGAAGCAAAACACTAAATTTTGTGTCTCTTTTGTCCCTCTCCCAGAATATTTCAGAGAGAAACCTGCTTCATCCCAAGAAAGAGGCTTGATGGTGCTGGACTATCACAAGGGATGATCCAGCTCCCCTGTTCTCTGTCTGGGACCGCTTGGCTAGCTGGCTAGCTAGCCTGTACACTGCCTACTTGGTTTCTACGAACATTCTTGATAGATTAAGGACATCCACGTGGAGCATTTTGATTCTGTTGATTCAACATTTTGCAGCAGAGAAGCATTCTGTCAGAAATTCCTTTTATTAGCTGAAATTAGCATGTCTGATTTTTTTCCCAAATAAACTAGGTACAGAGAAATCAGCCCTAATTCAAAGAACAAATTGATCTCTCATCTCAGACAAAGCAATTTTTCCTAATTCTCTCCTTTGATGACTGATGTACACAGATAATCCTCAACACTAATATAGCAGCAGCTGGACTGAGCTGGAGAGGACAGCAAGTGTAAATTGGTGGCCTCTTTGCTAAGTGTGTTACCTCTGCATACCAGAGTGGAGGACAATCATGGAATCATTTAGGTTGGAAAAGACTCTTAAGAAGGTGATCCAACCATTAACCTAACACTGCCAGCTCCACCACTAAACCATGTCCTTAAGTACCACATCTACAGTCTTAGAAACAGCTCCAAGGATTGTGACCTCACCACTTTCCTGGGCAGCCTCCTGTTTCAGTGCTTGTCAACCCCTTTGGTGAAGAAATTTTTCCTAATATCAAATCTAAACCTCCCCTGGAACGACTTGAGGCTGTTTCCTCTTCTACTGTCACCTGTTACTTGGGTTGGGCTTTGCCCCTTCTAATTTTCTCCCTGCATAACCTCACAAAATCCTTGCAGTCTTCCTGATTTGCCTGCCCCCTTTTCCTAAGGTCGTAAACTGGGTTTTGTTTTCGTTTTTTTTTTTTCTGAATTCCAGCCAAAGTTCTCTGTTCAGCCAGGCTCATCTTTTGGTGCATGGGGACAGCCCCTGAGCCTTTAAGATTTCCTTTGTGGAAACCTCCTGCCTCCCTGGACTCCTTCACCCTTCAGGACTTGCCTCCCAAGGGACTCTGACAACCAGTCTACTAAACAGGCCAAAGTCTGCCCTCCAGAATGAGCAGTTCAGCTGACCTCCACTCTCTAATTCTCCCAGAATTGAAAACATTATCAAAAAATTGTCTACCAGAGAGGGCTATGCAAGTAATAGAAAGAAGGGTTCATCAGTGATATAGTTTATTCTTTCTCTGGAGACCTGGTTTAAAAGCTGTTTAGTGTGGTATTTCACCCTACAGTATCTCTAGCTCATCTGCCTGCGAGCAAGTTTAGGGTGGAAAGTTATGTTGATTAGATGAAACATTTCATGGACCCCAGAAAAACAGCAACAGGGAGGACTTACTGTAAAGCTAAAGCCAAGTGTGTGAGTTAAGTTTTGTTAAACCAATGGAACAGCTTTCAATTTCTCCAAAGGCCTCAAAAGTGAATAGGTAAGAAGATCCTAGAATAAAGGTCATCTCTCTATATTTCAATATCTTTAGCTCATGTGAGAAAAGGAAATTTTGTACAGAATTCAACATCAACTGCCCCCCTGAGGCAACTACTTAGTGAAAGAGCACAGCTGCCAAGATCTGTCTGTTCCTTACCAAATGCAGTCTCTCAACAACCTGCAAAAAAGATTTTCTACTTTCCACCTGCTGTCACAGACTTTTGTATAGCAATAACTCGTCGATAAAACATTAGTGGTTTTTTTTCAGAGTGATGAAGACAGGGGAGTTTTGCATGAGTTCTGCATCATTTACAGTAGTTCTCCCAGTTATCATGGCAAGGAGAGGTGGTAGAGTGATTGATAACCATAGGGTAGAGAAATGTGATCTCTAGATGTCTTCTAAGTTAGAGATATATGGATTTGATGGGTGGATAAGGAATGGATTGGATGGCTGCACCCAGAGGGTTGAGGTCAATGGCTCAATGTCCACATGAAGACAGGTGGCAAGTGGTGTCCCTCAGGGGTCCATACTGGGATAAGTGCTGTTTAACTCTTCATCAGTGATACAGTGAGGTCAGATGCAGCCTCAGCATGTTTGCAGATGACACCAAGCTGAGTGGTGAGGTCGATGTGCCAGAGGGATGGGATATCCTCCAGAAGGACCTGAACAAGCTGGAGTAGTGGGCCCATGTGAACCTCTTGAGGCTCAACAACGCAAAGTACAAGGTTTTGGACCTGGGTCAGGGCAATACAGGATGGGAGATGATGTGCAGAGGCAAACCTTGGGCTACTGGTGGGGGAAAAGCTGGACATGAGTCAACAATGTGTGTTCACAGCCTAGAAGGTCAATTGCATCCTGGGCTGCCTCAAAAGAAGCGTCGCCAGCAGATGGAGAGAGGAGACTGTGCCACTCTACTTTGCTCTGGTGAGACTTCAGCTGGAGTCCATGTCCAGCTCTGGAGTCCTCAACACAAGAAGGGCATGGACCGGTTGGAGGGGTCCAGAGGAGGCCACAGAGATGATCAAAGGGCTGGAACACCACTCCTATGAAGATAGGCTGAGAGAGCTGGGATTGTTCAGCTTGGAGAAGAGAAGCCTCTGGGGAGACTTTATAGTGGCCTTCCTGTACTTGAAGTGGGCCTCCAAGAAAGCTGGGGAGGGACTGTTTCCAAGGGAGTGTAGCAATAGGACTAGGGGCAACGGTTTTAAACTAGAGCAGGGTAGACTTATATTAGATGTTAGAAAAAAGTTTTTTACATGGAGAGTGGTGAAACACTGGAACGGTTTGCCCAGAGAGGTGGTGAAGACCCCATCCCTGGAGATATTCAAAGTCAGGCTGGAGGGAGCTCTGAGCAGCCTGATCTAGTGGGAGATGTCTCTGCTCACTCCAGGGTGGCTGGGCTAGATGACCTTTAAAGGTTCCTTCCAACCTAATGCATTCTATGATTCTATGATTCTGTGAAACAGTCTAGTCGACACCAAATGCAGGCCTGCACCAAATTTCAAATACCTTTCCTTAGCACACACCAGTATCCAGCAGAGCTAACATTCACACCTTATAGCACAAGTCACATAGAGAATATATAATTCAGCCTCATTTGGCATGGCTATATTTCAGGACTAATTCTTATTCCTTCACTCCCGATATTGTGCACCGAAAATCTCTTTGCAATGGATTCATGTTCCTTAACGCAGTGGAAACACATGCAGCTGCCTGAAGGGCTCCTCTCTTTGGTTCATTAGGGCCACGAATGTCATCCTTCCCTGGGCACACCTCCTAGCTAGCCCTTGATGTGACAGCTGCAGATACTACTGCTTGTAGTGTCAGGTCTCACCTAGTTTAATCAACTCACTTGACTGGAGTCTTTACCATCCACAAGACTATGGGGAATAAGCATATGAGACCCATGCAGAGGAGAGGGGCAACAATTCCTTTCAAAACCTGACATCTATAGTGGTAGGGAACATTGCCATGCCTGCCTTCTGAAGTATAGCCTTTAAATATCCTAGGGGTGGGAGGTGTTCTAACTGCAGGAACACCTCAGAGACCTCTGCTATTTTGATGGGCTGCTTCCTTGGTTCTTACCTCTGCCAGAATAAATAAGTAACATTTAAGAAGATCAAATCAAATCCTTGCTTAACATTCAAAAATGGCATTTACCTTGCATAGGTGATACTTCTGTGATTCTGTGTGATCTTTGTAGATCCGTGTAGAGGAATTTCTTGTGGAGCAGAGGTGCGGTATAACTTTAAAAGTGTGGACAACCCAACTTAGGCCTAAACAGGGGCTCTGTCCTTGAAGCTGCCTTGGAACACAGGGAGGAGGAGGTTTTATCTGTTTTGTGAGAGCTTTGCTAGATGCTTGGCTGGAGGTGCTGGCCCTGGGGGGAGAAGTGGGGGCGAGAGCCACCTGCATAGCTGAATGGCACTATCCAATAAAACGCTGGCGTGTGTAAACCTGTGACTGACCAACTCTGTTAAGGGGCAGGCGCGGGGACACTGCTTAACTGTATATATTGAGCTGTCCGGAGCAATAAAGAGAGGACGATCTGTAGCCATATTGGTGTGATGGTCGTTGACTTGGCCATCTCTCCGAAGGGACCCTTCTAGATCTGGCGCCCGAACAGGGACCCTCTATGGATGCTTAAATGCGGATTGCTTAAATGTGGGAAGACTCCGAAGCATCGGACGTGAGCCGATTTGGGAGCCGGAGAGCTGGAGGCAGGAGAGTTCCGGGTGTGACCAAAAGGGCACCGGAGACCAGAGCTTGAGCGACCAGTCAAGCCCCTGCCAAGGTAAGACCGCGATGGAAACGGACGCGGCAACTCGCCTCCTTAGTATACTCTCTAAGAGAGGAGGAAAAGTAAAGGAGCGAGACGTATTAGCCCCATGGGCTCGGAAGCGGGAGAAAATGAACGACCCACCATTAATCTTTAGTTCCATGGAATGTCGTGAAGTAGGAGACTTTTTGTGGGACTGTACTCTAGAGGGAGGAAAAGAAGGAAAGGAAGTGAAAGAACTAGGAACAGTTTGGAAAACCGTAATACGCACTCTAGAAATCATGCAAGCAGAAAAGAAAGTTGCTGCGGCAGTGATCGAAGCATTGGGGGGAGGGCAGGAAAGGAAAAAGGCAAAGGAAGAAACTCCCTGCTCGTCCCGACTGGGTGGAAGGAAAAAAAAAAAAAAAAAAAAAAAAGAAAAAGGAGAAACTGCACTGCGTTGCAGAATTAAGACTTTCGTCCTTGAGCTGAGCTCTTTTCTAAACAAGTGCATAACTCTTGCTTGCTAATTATGAAAAGAGACCCTGACCAGCCAGGTACAGCTCATGTTGAGAGCTTGTCCGTGAGAATGAAGATAAGATGCTTCTTGTACACCAGATGTGCATGGGAGTGAACAGGAGAGTATGATCAAAACAGACCAGGGAAAGTCTGCTCTCCCTGTGTGATAACAGAGTGATTGAAGTAATACTTGAGCTAATAAGAAAAAAAAAAAAAAGAAAAAAAAAAGGGAAAAAAAAAGAAAAGAAAAAAAAGAGGGGGGGAAGAAGGAAGATCAGGATGAACCCCTGAAAGAGATCCTGAACAAACTTGCTGAATTATCAACTAGACAGCAAGAAATAGAAGAAACCCTTAAACCAGTTCAGCTCCCCCATTACCACCAGCTCCCTCACTCAAGCCTGATTTTCAAGCTTGAACCATAAAGGATCCTTTGCAACAGCGATGGAGCGGTGTCATCAGAGACGCTATAACAGAGGGAGATTGGGAAGCAGCCAGTTCGATTGCGTGTCCTGTTATTATTAATAACGGACAAGGGACCTGGGAACCACATGATCCTGCATGATGTGGCTGTGCAGCATCCTGCCACTTCAACAGCGCAGCAGCAACACGACTGTGCACTGGGCCTGCCTGTTGAACCCCTTTGTTTCGCCCAGTGACGTGATGGGACCCTGAGGTACCGATTACCAATGACGACATGGGTTGGACTGGCAGAAGATGCTTACAGCTGATGGCAGAGCAATTATGGGAAAATGTGACTGTTCTCAATGTTACCTGTTGTATTAATAAGTATCCTCTTTGCGTGACTAACAAAGAAGCTTATATTGGTTGTGTAATCAAAGCCACATAGTAGGTGTTAAGGTTTATGTACTAACCAGCAGAGTGATCTTTCTTTAGCTAAAAGCAAGGCAGGGAAACCAGCTGCCTTTTGCTTTGTTAGAAGTGTGTGATTAAGGATCAAAGTATGATTTAGGGTGATGGGTGTGAGAACTTTGACAGGATGAATTAAGAGTTTAGTTAAGGCATTTTTGGTTATTGCAGTTTTAATTGTTATAGGCTTAGTTATGTTTAGTTGTTTGATAAGTATAATCAAGAAAATTATAAGCAAGCTAGCGGACGAAGCCTGGGTTGTCCAAAAAGAAAAAGGGGGATATGTAGAGGAATTTCTTGTGGAGCAGAGGTGCGGTATAACTTTAAAAGTGTGGACAACCCAGCTTAGGCCTAAACAGGGGCTCTGTCCTTGAAGCTGCCTTGGAACACAGGGAGGAGGAGGTTTTATCTGTTTTGTGAGAGCTTTGCTAGATGCTTGGCTGGAGGTGCTGGCCCTGGGGGGAGAAGTGGGGGCGAGAGCCACCTGCATAGCTGAATGGCACTATCCAATAAAACGCTGGCGTGTGTAAACCTGTGACTGACCAACTCTGTTAAGGGGCAGGCGCGGGGACACTGCTTAACTGCATATATTGAGCTGTCCGGAGCAATAAAGAGAGGACGATCTGTAGCCATATTGGTGTGATGGTCGTTGACTTGGCTGGCTCTCCGAAGGGACCCTTCTAGAGATCCGGAACTAAATTAGAAAATAAACTGAATTGCTTTGTCTTCCCTAGCACTGGACTTGTTGAATCAGTGTGAAAGCCTGCTTTGGAGAAGTTGGATATGTGGTGAGAAAATCTTTCCCGAGTGCCTTTATCTGCAATGCAGATAGCTCCCCAAGACAGTCAGGCTCACCTGGAGAAGGATCTACTCTTTCAGAAAAGGTGTGTCGATGCCCACAACCATACTTTCCACTCCCACAGCGAGGTTCAGAGAAACCTGCCTGCATTCCAGCAGTGGAGAAATGAGTGAGAAGAATACACAATCCACTATTTCCTGCAGTAGTAGAGAGGTCAATAATAAAAGAGAGAGATAAATACACCATTCAAGGTTTTTGGCTAGGCATTCAGGTTGGGGTGGATTCACTGTTGCCCCTAAGTGAACGGACTAATTCCCTACATTTATCCTTTCTGTTTGCTATACTTAATTGGCTCCTATCACTGTAAGATAACATCTGTAAGGGCAAGATCAGCTGTATTTGATTTATGATTTACATGTTTATAACCACACAACCACTCTAGATGTATTTGATTTTAAAGTATAAACGAGACATTACGTTTCTTTAGAGAAAGCTGGCACAATGCTCCCACCTTGCTCTCACAGATGGTATGAACATCATTTTGCTCTTCCTTTTCCTACTCTCTGCTGCTTCTTCAGTGGAGATCTCCTTTTCCAAATCACCCTTTTCCCACATGTGCTTTTTCCAGGGTGATCCTCTTGCTGGAAGAGTTTTGCCTACCCTCTAGCGGGAATTTGAATTATAGCACCTGCTGAGCTGGGCTGCGAGAGTACGGGACGCTGAAGCCCCTTGGGCACAGCCTGGAATTACTGCACGACCAAACGTGACCGTGTTTCCAGCAAACACGATGCCCAATTACTGTCATTCCCCTCCCTCGGTGAGATTCTGGTCTCCATCTTGGGGAAAAAAAGGGTGGGCGCTATGCTGGCTAGGAAGTATATTTGTATTAATCACGTCAAAGCCAGGATGGAAATTTAGATGTGTGATAAATCTGCATCTTAACTCCATTTGCCCTTCTGCCAGCAAAACGAAAGTGCTGATATCAGTCTCAGAAAGACAACATGGGCTGCTGGATCTGAGTTAGGATGTGCTAGGGAAGGGCCTGGCCCCAGCTCTGAGGCTTGTTAGATAAACTCGTGTGCTTTCCCAGTGTCAGCACACATACGTGGTGAGCAGTGGTACCCTGTCACTCAGATGAAAGCAGCTCACTAGTTACGGCATCTTATTTTGACCTCTGCACCCCACGGAAAACAGCTTCCCAACCTGTGGTGTGATGCACCCATATCAGCCTGAAAGGTTTCCCTATATGCTGCTCATGTTTTGGGTTAACAGGCAAAATGACAAAAAAAATTGATACAAACCTGTAAATGGGATGAATACAGCTAATTACTGGTTCTTGGCTGAGGTCACACACAGTGGTAGCCAAATAACTTTGGTGATAAAGAGCTGGTCCCCCAAAATCGTCTCTGAAGGAAAATACAGGTGCTCCTTCCACAGATGCAGAGTACAACATTGGGGATGAACCAGGGCCTGAATAGAGCAGACACTGCTCTAACTCAGCTTTTATTACTGAAATGTCACAACTGAGCAATCAAGACTTCCTTGAAAATCTTACTTTAAGCCTAAAATGCACTTTATAAAAAGCTCTGGGCTGGGAACTGAGCTTTTCCTTACTTGGCTGCTAATTTGCTTTATGACCAGAGGCAAGTCACTTAACTCCACTGCACCTCAGTTTCATCACCTGTAAAATAGGAGCGATATATAAACACCTCAGAGCAGCTTACTAGCAGAAAGGTAAATGTGAGGAAACTCCTGCAGGCAGGTGCTGCTGCCTTGTCTCTCAAGATAACTTCCTGTCGATAAAAAGTATCATGAAGCAAAGGGAAAAGGGAATTTTCAAAAAGATTTACTGCTTGAAATTGTTGCACAGTGCATTTGTGCGCCACTGTCTGCTAGGTCATCTTCATTTTAACTGAGGCCATAAGTGGTTGAGCCAGCCTGGCTCACTCAGTGGAAAATTGCCCCTTTGGGATCATTTTGTGCTGGAAATAAATCCACCCATAACGCTTCCCCTCTCTGTGCCAAGTCACTTCTTTTTTTGTCCAGCTTAACAGATCTGTAACAGGGGAGCAGGAGGCTTTACCTTGGATGCCTTTTGAGGCACTCCCAGAAAAGTTGTTCTCTAACCCTGTCAGCTGCAGGTCCAGGCCATCGCTTTGCACAGTGCCTGGTACCATGCAAGTCTTTGAAAACTGGAGAAGAGGTGTGAGAATATCACGGGGTGCTTTTGCAGCAATACCAAAATATCTTGTCACAGACCCACCAATATGAATTATACCAAACACAAAATAGTTGTCTTAAAAGTGCCTTGGGATGCAGCCAACCAGCTCATGCCAGTTGGGGGTCAAATGTTAACCACAAAGATTTAGACCAAACTGTTAGAAAGGGCTGAATGAATTTCCTAATATTTTTTTTTTTCCCAAAAGCTGATGGGTTATGAGCAACAGGCTGGATGTGGTGAAGGCAGATGCACAAAGTTGTATTTCTTTCTTCTTTGCCTTATCTTCTTTCACTATTTTACAAAGTAAAAGGAAATCCATACAGTAATTTGGAAAATACATCTTTCTCTTGTTTTTTTTAAAAAAAACAAGCTCAAAACTATTTTCCTTGTAAGAGCAGAGAGAATCACCAGCACTATAGCTTGCAGGCAACTGCCTCTCTCTTGGTTTAGAAATCAGTGATATCAACCATACTGAGGAGCAAAGAGACATCTTAGAAGATAAAATATCTTCTAATTCACATGCCTTTTAAGGTTGTAGCAATGATGAATCAAACGTACTCTGCATTATATTCGCCTGCAGCAGCCCTGAAAAATCATGTTCTCTCTGTGTGTTTTAAAAAATCAGTATCTGAGCTTTAAAGTTTATTTTGGAAAGACACTTAGCTCAGTGTTTACCAACTTTACTTCTTCTCCTGCTGGGCCCTGAAGTACAGCTTTGACTAAAAGCAAGAATGTTTTTTTTTTCCTCCTGCTTTAGGAAGCATCCAATTCGCTTTGCTCTCCACCGCAGTACCCAGTAGGCTAGGGCATCAAGTCAGCAAGACACCTTAGTTAGAAGTATTGGTCTTTTCCAGCCCCTATTCAGAAAACAGTCTTTGAAGTACATTTTCTTCAGGGCAAACTTTTTTTCACTTCTGGACTTAATTGTATAGCCTTTACATTGAAGTGGCATCAGCTGACACCACTCAATGCCTCTATTGTCACAAAACCTAAGGGAGCTTTAAGGACAAACATAAAGTATTTTCCTTTACATCTCCTTTTCTGCTGGCAGGGAAAGGCAAATACAATTCGGAGCCGGTAGGGATGTGTGTTCATTTGCTGCTTTAAAGCTTAGATTCACTCAACCTGCATTTTCAGAGTAGAAAATATTGACAGATGGAAACAGTCATTCCAAGTTTATTCTGCTCGCTTAGCTTTGCCAGAATAACAACATCTACCTGAGGTCTAAATGACTCAGTGGTGAGCTTGGCACTGCCCCTTCCATGTGGTGGGTCACTGCAGCTAATGCAGCAGCAGCATCCCAACTGCACATGCCACTGCATCGGGTTTAAATCGCAGCCTTGTCTCACATCAACCTCCAACACAGACCTTGTAAGAGTAAAGTGTTCTCAAGCTATTTCAGCCTTTGTCTCTACTAGCTGTTTAGCAAGCTATTCATTTTGATGCTACATGCAGTCTGCTTCACACTCTCTTTTTAGGTGTTCGGTATGACACAGAATTGCTTGAAAGGCAGGTAGATGCCGTTCGAATAGGACAGATTTTGTGATTATTTTTTTTTTTTTAATCCAGAACATTACAGTCAGTATTTTTGCTCTCTGGGAGGTTTGAGTACAAGGAGGGCCCTTTGCTTTCACTTCTTATGGGAACACATGATTTGGGGAGAAAGAGAAGAAAACTGAGAATTGCCTTCCTGGACAATTAAGGGTAGAAAATAGCTCTACTGCAATCTGTGACAGTACATGAGTCACTGTGAAGAATAAGGTTAGACTTGTCTACAAAAGCAGTCAGCAATTCCAAAATTTCATCTTCAGTATCGTCAGAGCTGACATCCCCTTTAGAGGTTTACCTTGCAAAGTTATTCTCTTGGTCTCTCTGTGGTCCCAGGCAGAGAGCAGCTTGCTGGTAGGTGCTTGAGTTGACATGATTGTCTTTGCAGACAAATCTACTAGAGGCTTTTGACAGAAGCCTGGTTACTGGAGCATAACTATGCTGTGAATTAGCCTGCAATAGTGTAGTGATTTATGTAGCTGTGTTGTCACACTGTGTGGAGAGCTTGGAAAGTGTCTCCTGTTTACTGCAATTGAAGCACTTATCCTTGTTTCTGCAGTAAACTTAACAGCTGCTAAAAATAGAAGTTCTGGCGATGTCACTCTTCACAGTGAGCAAAAGGAATGAGTCACACGCGATAGCAATCTCTGAGTCCTGCAGAGCACCTGAGCAGTCCTTGAATGCTTAAATTTTAAAATGCCTGCACCGAGGTTGAGCTTTTCTCCTTTTCCAGACCCAGCCATGCAACTGGAAGATGTGACTCCCCTTCTCCTGGAGGTCCATACCCCACCAGCAAACTACAGGTCTCAGAAGCATTTTCTAGGCTACTTTGGCACTTTAAAATCAGCTAGTTTAGCCCAAACTAAATGAAGAGAGTTGGTAGATGAGCAGGTGAGATAGGAAGAAGGCAACCAAACAACAGGTATGTTAAGATTGAGGGAGGAGGAGAAGGCAAAAAGGTAGCCGCCCTCCCAAGACACTGAAGTTGTGGGACTGCCAGTCTTGCTATTAGAGATGGAAAGCTTTGAACACTTCCATTTCACACTTTCTACCTTTTGCTGCTCCATTTTATATTGTATGTGTAGTTGTACTGAAGAGCTTCTGCTCATGTGTGATAAGCTCGGCTTGGACTTGAGAAGGAAGAGCTTCTGAGAACAAGAATTAAAAATGCTCTGAGAGAGGAAAAAAAGATAATTTTTAATCCGCTCCTTCAGACAGGTGTAAGTGGTAGACATATCTTGTGCTTTCACTTATGTGGAAGAGAATTTGTGCAGCATGTTTGTACTTTTTGCCCAACTTGGAGAGCTCGGATGTGATGAATCTATGTCAGAAAAGATTTATTTCATACGAATTGTCTTGTGTATTTGTGTAACTTGGGGATTTGAATCGACCATGCATATGTGAAACAAGGTAGCTTGACCATGATTGATCACCATCTAGTGGCAACTTGTAAAATTCAGACTTTGACAACAATACAGAAGAGGACAATCTAAAATAGAAAACATATCAAAAGGCCTGTGGCACTATTTCTGAAAGGTGTATCTGGATATCTGAGCCTTTGCCAAATAAAGTATTGTAAATATCTACGAGGCATGTTTATCAATATGTAAAGGGTGAGTGTCAGGAGGATGGAGCCAGCCTCTTCTCAGTGATGTCCAATGACAGGACAAGGGGCAACGGATACAAGCTGGAGCATAGGAGGTTCCACAAAAACATTAGGAAAAAATTTTTCACAGAGCGCTGGAACAGGCTACCGGAGAGGTTGTGGAGTCTCCTCTGGATACATTCAAAACCCACCTGGACGTGTTCCTGTGTGACCTACTGTATGTGATCCTGCTCTGGCAGGGGGGCTGGAGTAGATGATCTTTTGAGGTCCCTTCCAACCCCTAACAGTCTGCGATTCTGCGATTCTGTGCATGTTAAAAACTACAGTGTCATCACTTGTCCTAGTTAGGTGACTGTGTGCACTGGGGCACAGTGCTATTCCCTGGCAGGTGCCTGGGCTTTGCTGGCAGTGCAGTGGTTGCTGTTGGCTGTGTGCCTGCCCGAGGCTCCAGAGAGATGTGGCAGCATGGCAGCATGAGCTTTGGTACCAGCAATGCTCTTGGGCACCACTTGTTTCTCTAACACCAATGTTGCCAGCATTGTATGCCTAATTGGAGAACCTCATGGCCAAAAATGGACCTCCAGAGGCCAGGCCTGCTTGTGTCCCTCCTGTTCAATGTCTGGTTAGCCTGCTCCTAGAGACATACACCGATGGAGACTTCTCTTGTCCTTACTAGGGCTTTATCATCTGTCCTCAAAGTCCTTCCTGATATCTGCCCTAGAGGCGTTCGAATAATGTCTGGTTTCCTGTCGAGTTCCTCCCTCTTGGGATGTTTCCCTGAGTGCTCTTACAATGCTTCTCTCACCTGTGTCTTCCCTGAAGGGCAACCTCCAAGGCTGGACACTGTTCTCCAGCTGGGAGTGTAAAAACACTGCAAAGGGTATAAGGGCTGCTACATAAAACTTGCATGTTATATTCTTATTTATACATCACAGCATTGCATCTGCCCTTTTTTGCCACAGCACACACTGTCAGCCCACTGAAACTGTCAGCTCCTGTTCAGCCTGTGATTCACAGTAACCACAGATCTTTCTTTGTCAAACTATCGTCTAAATAGCTTTTTCTCCTTTTGTGTTTGCACAGTTCATAATTTCTTCTTAAACATAGAACTTTGCACCTGCCACTGCCTAATAGCATCCTGTGTTTTTTCAGACCATAGCTGCAATTTGTCAACTTAATTTTGTCCTCTCAGCTTCATGTCATCTGCAAATATAATAACCGGACTTCATTTCATCATCCAATTTGTTAATGAAAACACTAAATATCCCTAAACCAGGACAGATTGTTCAAATCCCAAGTCAGTAGCTCCTCTACTCTCATACTAAATCACTATGATTTCTACTCTGAGCAGAACTCTGTAACTGGCAAAAATAGTTTCCTCCGGACTGTTTCCTTACCTTACTCATAAGAGTGTCATCTCAGAGGCTGTCAACATTTCTTCTGAAGCCAAGACATATGACATCATATTTTCTTTCACATATGAGCCTGTTAATTTGTTGTAGTAGGAAATCAGAATGATCTGGGATGATACATAGCTGATAGATCCATACTTGGCTGGTACTCACCAGTATTCATCTTCTGTAGACTTATCTTCTGTTTGTATGTTTCAGTATTTTTCTGAGATGGATATTAACGTGACTGTTAATTCTTTGTTGCTCCATGGTTTCCATACTTATATATATATATATCTATCTCCTCGTGTGTGTATATATATATACCTTTCTATGCACCGTACATGTCCTCTGGCATGCCTCTCATCCTCCCCTGGGCCAGTGCTGAGATTTCACCATTCAGTTCCTCTGAACTCTATGTTGCTCTATGCTGAAGTAATCAAGTCCATCTAATTTGAAAACATCTGATTTATCTAGGTGCTTTCCAAGTATGTAATTCAGTGGTTTCAGCAACCGTGACAATATCTGCTGCATTCCGCTCGGGTTGTAATAAACAAAGCACTACATCAGTGACAACACTGAAATCAATGCAAGTTGTTCTCACGTCCAGGCCAAGCTCTCTGTGTTTCTGTAATCAACCGAAAAGCCTGGAGCAAGTGAACCCTGTGTTTCTGAAATATCCTGGAAAAGAGTCTGACTGGGTGGCTTTAAATTTCACCTGAGAGGTGGCTTACCGTCTTTTCTTTTCACTTCTCTTTCTTTGGTTGCTAAGTGAGACATATATAAGGCTGCTCCTGAGACAGTTTTTTGACAAGTGTTCTACTACAGGGAGAATACGAACTCAGCTCCGTTTCTTGCCACTGTATCAACACACTTGCCTTTGTGAGAGCTTGCAGCACCAAAGACATCATAGGTTTGCTGGGATTTTCTTCAAGGGATTCCTTCGTAACTTTAATGCAATTTCTGGCTTGGCTGTGTAATTCTTGCTCCTGGGCTGGCAGATGTATTTGCTCCACTTACACCTTGAAAGAGAGAGCATGTCCTGCTGGAAGTGACCTCTGATCACCACATAAAGTGGTAGGTTGCCACATGTGTTGAGGGCAGCCAAGAGAGATGATATAGAACCATAGAATCATAGAATGGCCTAGGCCGGAAGGGACCTTAGCGATCATCTAATCCAACCTCCCTGCATGGCAGGGATGCCTCTCAACTAGACCAGGTTATTCAAGGCCTCATCCAACCTGGCCTTGATATAGGCACAGTGGATATGCTTCTCCATGTGACAGTTGATTGGAGACAACCATAACTCAACCCGAGCCACCTGAAAGACGTGTAAGGGTAGGAAGTACACATAGAAGACCACCAAGAGGGTGAGAGGGAGTCTGTGAGCCTTTTATTTATGGCAAGCCCATGTGTGAGGCCTGGAGGCCAAGGTGAAAATGAGCACATAGCACAGGGTCAACATCAACAAGGGTAAGAAGAAGGCCAGGCCAGCCGGCAGCCACCTGATTGTGCCCAGGTTTCAGAACCTGTAAAGTGAAAGCATAAAGATCTGGTTTGTGCCTCTTTTGAAGAGATCAAGAAGTTGCTAGGGCTGACAGCTGACAGTGAGATCACCCAAATGGCTGTGAAAGCCATTGCTGTCCACCGTTCCCTCCAGATACGGAAGAACTTCATAGGGTGGACAACCACATAGCAGAAGGCACTGAAGCACATGAGGAAGAGGATGCTGCTGTACAAATTGAAGTGGAAACTGAAGCATATGAACTTGCACATGAACTCACCAAAAATCCAGTGCTCCCTGCTGGCAACAGCAGTGTATCAGGAAAGGAAGGCTGGTGAGGTAAAGCAGGCCTGTGAGTACCAGGATCAGCATGACTATGGTGCTGCTCTTCCAAGGCCTCATCCTGAGACCGTAAACACAAATCACAATGATGTTGCCCAGGAAGCCCATCAGAAAGATGGTGCTGTAAATAATGGAGAGGTACAAAATGTTCAGACCAACCTCCACATCAATGCAGCTGGGAAAATAACCTTCAGTGTCTCGCCAGGTCACGGGGTTGGCTAAGTCATTGTTTGTTTTGTTCATCTTTTTTCCTTACCACTTAAGGAAGAGAGAAATATTTAATATTCACTGATAGTTAAGCCCTTCTTGTAGCCCTTTAAAAACAATTGATAACCAGGTCTTTCCTTTCAATTTCCTGTCAGTGCCACTATTAAAGTACCTCTATTGAATAAGGAAAGGCTTTGCTGCTTTAATGAGAACTGATTCCAATCTAGATGTCCTTTATCACATGAGATAGATACAATTTTATTTTCTAATTCATATTTTCAGGGAAGGATCTGCACAGGCATAATGAAGCTGCAATATAAGGGATTCCCAGCCCCACAGTGTGTGATGTGTGTCCCCCAGTATACAAAGTTCACTTTTTGCTCTCATCAGAGGTCAAGTGGAGCAGAGGAACAGACTAGTCATGTTGTGCTGATGACCAAAAGTACAGAGAGGGATGTCCAGAACATAACTGCTCCATTAAAGCTATGTTGATTAAGTGGAAAACAGGGAGATGTTGAAATGTTTTTTTATTCTTTTTGATACTGGAATTGGTTAACATTTTTCTCCCTGTTCCTTGGAAACAACCAAGCGAGGAATATTTCATTCTTTTAGTTCATTAACAAGATTGATGTTGCAAAGAAATTGATTATTTTTAGACTTGTCATTAGATGCTATGTAAATTTCTATCCCTGTAAAATTTTTAAATCATGTTTTGCTTTGACATTAGTCTTAGATAGAAGTTTTCTGAAGTGTCAGAAAAAATTGATCCAACTTTGCAAAGCAGCTATTTGCAAGATACAGTATGGGACTTGAGCAGGATTCAAGGGAGGTAAAGATGATCCAGTATATAGCCTCTACAACGGAAAATATGAGGCCACACTGAAGCACATGGCAAGTAACTGCATCCAGTAAGTGCATTTGTGGGAATGCCTTATTTCTTTTGAAGTGGAGTAAATGTTTTGATGAAAAAAAAAAAGTTTACTTTTTTTTCCAGAGGAATACAACTTTTATAGGATGATTCTCCTCATCGGATTACTGTGGCCTGGACCTCTTAAAATGGATCCTACTGAATCACTGCTTCTATTTCTTGTTCCATTCTGAATTTTCTTGATGTAGCTTCTACCCTCACTCACTTATGAGATCTCACGCAGACAGGTTGCAGGACTTGAATTCAAATTTGTGTAGAACATTTGGTTCAAACATGCTTAAAACACTTTGAAAAGTGAAGCTGAAGAAGACACATGGCAAACATTGGCATTTGTTTTTAAAGAGCTGTATTGGGTCAATCTTCCCACAGCAGCTCTCTCCGTGCTGTGTTTCTTGGAGCGGTAGCTAGAAGGGTGTTGATAGCACCCCAGTGTTTTGGCTACTGCTAAGCAGTGCCCACACAGCACCAAGGCTGTGGTTTGATGTTCTCCCAGTAGTAGGGTGGGTGTGATCAACATCTTGGGAGGAGATACAGCCGGGCCAGCTGACCCAAATTGACCAAAGGGGTATTCCATACCATATGACGTCAGCTCAGATATAAAGAGAGAAGGCAGAGGGAAGTGGGGGGGGCATTCGCTGTTTGTCCTCCTGAGAAACCGTTACGCGTGTTGGAGCCCTGCTTCCTGGGAAAGCGGCCGGACATCGCCCGCCGATGGGAAGTAGAGAATAATCTTTGTTGTTTTGCTTTGCTTCCGCGCGGTAATTGCTATATTAAACTGCTTTTTATCTTTACCCACGGGCTTCTTGTTACATCTCACCTCTCCCCTGTCCATCTGAAAAGGGGAGTGATAGACCGGCTTTGGTGAGCTCCTGGCCTCCAGCCAGGGCCAAACCACCACAGTCCTTTTTGGCGCCCAACGTGGGGCTCGATAACAGCAGTTTTGCTAAGCTTGCTACAGCTAGAGTAGCTATTAAGCGGCAAGCTCCTGTGCAGGACACGGAGTTTGCTTGTAGCACTTGCTTATCATTTGGTTTAGCTTTGTTTAAGAACATGTTAAGACAAACATTGAATATATGTTTTCTTCTAGTAGTTACAGCCCTGCTGCAGGGCTGGAGCTATCTTTCGGATAGAGTAAAAGAATATATCCCCCTCTGCCTATATGAGATTGATGTAAACGGCTTTATTATGAAGGCTCCCACGGTCCTTGTACACCCTTGTGTAAGCTCTATGGTATTACTAGTTAATGTTATTGGTATACTATGGGCTTTGTGGAATCTGTTTCCATCCTGGCATAAGAGGAGACAACCTTTGAGTGGGGACATACTGAAGTGTGCCTTGAAGCGGCCGGTCCCTGGGTGGCAGGGTGTGTGGAAGGACTTGGGCAGGTTCCTAGGACGGTTATCACCTCCCATAGCCTGGGATATCACCCCAGAACAGGCGAGCGATCCTACTAAATTGACACACCATCTGATAGAAGGGTGCCTTACCTACCCCAATGAAAACCAGCAACTCCTAGCATTGTACTGGGGCTTAGCCTGTGCCTATCGAGCCACAGTTCAATATTCTCAAAGGGCAGTGGTTGAGGCAGGCACTCAAACCTCAGCTGAAGACACCATGGTTGAGACAGAAACTCAAACAACGACTACAGTAATTGCCCCAGTAGTGAAGACAAAAATGTGGAAAAGAAAGTCAACAGCTCCATACGGTCGATTAGTAAGGGCAGAAGAAGAGGAGGAGCCTGATCAAGAAATTAATCCTCTAACTGGGGAATCGGAAAGAGTAAAAGAAATCAAACAAGAAACAGAAACTACCCGGTCCCTGACCTCGTCAGAAATCCGAGATATGAGGAAAGATTACAGTCGCCAGCCCGGTGAGCGGATTTCTGCCTGGCTGCTCCGATGCTGGGATAGCGGGGCTGACAGTCAGCAACTAGATGGTGGAGAAGCCCAGCAACTGGGATCCCTTGCTAGGGATCGGGGAATTGAAAAAGGAATTGGAAAGGAAGCAGGTGTTTGCAGTCTTTGGAAACGGCTCCTCTCAAGTGTAAGGGCAAGATATCCATTCAAGGAAGATCTTTCAAATTTCCAAGGAAAATGGACTACTGCAGATGAAGGCATCGAGTATCTGAGAGAACTAGGAGTGTTGGAAGTCATCTACAGTAATCTAGATGATGAAGAAGCCCCTAAAGATCCAGAGGATGTTCTATGCACACGGGCCATGTGGAGAAAGGTGATTCAGGGCGCTCCAGAGTCATATTCCAACAACTTGGCAATGATATATTGCACAGACATGGATATAGCAACTGTGGAAAGAGTGTCTTCTTGGCTGCAAAATTTTGAAGACAATCTCCGCATCTCCTCATCCCTGCGGGCCAAGGCATCAACTACCAGGAGTGCTCCAAGAAACCAGTTTTTTCCTGTATCAGTCAGAGGAAAAGGAAGCCCCAGGTATACGCCACATGGAGCACTCTGGTTTTTCCTGCGTGATCAAGGGGAGGACATGAGGAAGTGGGATGGTGAATCCACCTCTAAACTGGAAGCCCGTGTGCGTGAACTGAGAGGAAAGACAGCAGTTAAGAAGGCGACATACAAGAAGGCAGTCAATGCAGTTGCTGTTGGGACTCAGGAAGATAATCAGCAATCTCCTAGACAAAGAAAATTTGAAGTCATGTCCCTTGATCCTGATGAGGGGACTTCTGGTCTGTTACGACAAAGGTCACCCAGTGAATGTTCTAATGAGGATCAGGAATAGAGGGTCCCTGCCTTCGGCCAGGAGGAGGACAGGGATGACCGAGTATACTGGACTGTGTGGATTCGATGGCCTGGCACATCGGATCCACAGAAGTATAAGGCGTTGGTGGACACCGGTGCGCAGTGTACATTAGTACCATCAAGATATAAAGGCTCAGAACCTGTTTGGATTTCAGGAGTAACAGGAGGATGCCAAGAATTATCTGTACTGGAGGCTGATGTGAGTTTAACAGGGGACAAGTGGGAAAAGCACCCTGTTGTGACTGGCCCAGAGGCCCCTTGTATTCTTGGCATAGACTACCTCAGGAGAGGGTATTTCAAGGACCCAAAGGGCTACCGATGGGCTTTCGGTGTGGCTACCGTGACTACAGAGAAGATCAAACAACTGTCTACCCTGCCTGGCCTCTCAGAAGATCCCTTCATTGTAGGACTGCTGCAAGTTGAAGAACAGCAGGTGCCAGTTGCTACCAGGACAGTACACCGGCGGCAGTATCGCACAAATCGAGACTCCCTAGCTCCCATCCATGAGCTGATTCATCAGCTGGAAGCCCAGGGAGTGATCAGCAAGACACATTCACCTTTTAATAGTCCCATATGGCCAGTGCGAAAGTCTGATGGAGGGTGGAGGCTAACAGTGGACTATCGTGGTCTGAACGAAGTGACACCACCGTTGAGTGCTGCTGTACCAGATATGTTGGAGCTCCAGTATGAACTGGAGTCAAAGACAGCGAGGTGGTATGCTACAATTGACATTGCCAATGCGTTTTTCTCCATTCCTTTGGCAGCAGAGTGCAGGCCACAGTTTGCTTTCACCTGGAGGGGTGTTCAATACACCTGGAATCGACTGCCCCAGGGGTGGAAGCATAGCTCCACCATCTGTCATGGACTGATCCAAACTGCACTGGAAAAAGGTGATGCCCCTGAACATCTACAATACATTGATGACATCATTGTGTGGGGGAGTAAAGCCGAAGAGGCGTTCGAAAAGGGAAAAAGAATAATTGAAATTCTTCTGAAGGCTGGCTTCGCTATAAAGAAAAGCAAGGTCAAAGGACCTGCACAAGAGATTCAGTTTTTAGGAATAAAATGGCAGGATGGACGCCGTCACGTGCCTATGGATGTAGTTGATAAGATTGCGACCATGTCCCCACCAACTAACAAGAAAGAAACGCAAGCTTTCCTAGGCCTTGTGGGGTTTTGGAGGATGCACATTCCAGGTTACAGTCAGCTTGTGAGACCTCTTTTCCGAGTGACTCGAAAGAAGAATGATTTTGAGTGGGGCCCCGAACAACAACAAGCCTTTGAGCAGGTGAAACAGGAAATAGCTCGTGCAGTGGCGCTTGGGCCTATCCGGACAGGACCATCAGTGCAAAATATACTTTACACTGCAGCTGGGGAGTATGGTCTCACTTGGAGTCTCTGGCAAAGGACATCAGGAGAAACCCGAGGTCGACCTTTAGGATTTTGGAGCAGGGGATACAGAGGATCAGAAGCCAACTATACCCCAACCGAGAAGGAGATTCTGGCAGCATATGAGGGAGTTCGAGCTGCTTCAGAAGTGGTTGGTACAGAGGCATCCCTCCTCTTGGCACCCCGGCTGCCTGTGTTGCACTGGATGTTCAGGGGAAATATCCCCTCTACACATCATGCAACTAGCGCTACATGGAGTAAGTGGGTAGCATTGATCACACAACGAGCTCGACTGGGAAAATCCAATCACCCAGGAATCCTGGAGGAGATCATGGACTGGCCAGAAGGCAGAGATTTTGGTGCAGTGCCTGAGAAGGTGATTCGTGCTCAAGAGGCACCACCATATAATGAACTACCAGAGAATGAACGATGCTATGCTTTGTTTACTGATGGATCCTGCCGTGTGATAGGGAACCATCGGAGGTGGAAAGCTGCTGTGTGGAGTCCCACACGACAAGTTGTGGAGGTCACTGAAGGAAAAGGCGAGTCAAGTCAATTTGCAGAAGTGAAAGCCATCCAGCTAGCCCTGATGATTGCTGAACGAGAAAAGTGGCCAATACTCTATCTTTATACTGATTCCTGGATGGTAGCTAATGCCCTATGGGGGTGGTTACAGCAGTGGAAGAAGACCAACTGGCAGCGCAGAGGTAAACCCATATGGGCGGCTGCATTGTGGCAAGATATCGCTACTCGAGTAGAAAACATGACTCTGAAGGTGCGTCATGTAGATGCTCACATGCCCAAAAGCCGCGCCACTGAAGAACATCGAAATAATGACCAGGTAGACAAGGCTGCAAAAATTGAAATAGCTCAGGTGGACCTGGACTGGGAACGTAAGGGTGAGCTGTTCGTAGCTCGATGGGCCCATGAAACATCAGGACATCTAGGGAGAGACGCTACATACAGATGGGCTCGTGATCGAGGGGTGGACCTGACCATGGAGGCCATTGCACAGGTCACTCATGAATGTGAGATATGTGCCTCAATCAAGCGAGCCACAAAAGCGAAGTCTCCCTGGAGCAGAGGACGGTGGCTGGGTTTTCGTTATGGTGAGGCCTGGCAAATTGACTATATGGGACCACTGCCACGAACACGCCAGAACAAGCGCTACATACTCACCATGGTAGAAGGAACGACTGGTTGGCTTGAGACATACCCTGTGAACCATGCCACTGCCCGAAACACCATCTTAGGCCTGGAAAGGCAAATTTTGTGGCGCCATGGTACTCCGGAAAGAATTGAATCAGACAATGGGACTCATTTCCGAAATAATCTCATCAATTCCTGGGCCAAGAAACACGGCATTGAGTGGGTGTATCACATCCCCTATCATCCAGAAGCCTCTGGAAAGATTGAAAGATACAATGGACTGTTAAAGACTATGCTGAGGGCATTGGGTCATGGGACATGGAAGCACTGGGATACAAATTTAGCAGAAGCCACTTGGCTGGTTAACTCTAGAGGATCTGCTAACCGTCCAGGTTCTGCCCAAACAGAACCTCTACATACTGTAGGAGGAGATAAGGTCCCTGTAGTGCACATGGGAAGGTGGCTGGGGAAGGCAGTGTGGGTTGCTCCTCCCATGGGAAAAGGCAAACCCATTCGTGGCATTGTCTTTGCTCAAGGACCTGGGTGTACTTGGTGGATAATGCGGGAAGATGGGGAAACCCGATGTGTGCCTCAAGGTAATTTAACCTTGGGGGAAAAGTAATCTGGTATATGAGTTGTGTCTTGTAGGAAGTGACAACGTGGACTGATGAAGAGTAGGTTTCAGAAGGAACAAGAAGAACGCAGTGGCGACCCAAACCAAACTGGTGTTGGTGCCCAACAGTTGGATGTGCTGCTTCTCCTGCCCTGCATGCTATGGAACATCTAAAGCGGTGACAGAAAAGCATAGAGTAGAAGAGAAGCATCTCTCTGTTGAAGGACTGGAGAAATATACACGTTAAATGTTAAGATGATCTAAACATGTGAGACCTGAGCATGACTCAAATGGTATGGAATAAGGGGTGGAGATTGTATTGGGTCAGACTGAGGTGGAGTTAATCTTCCCACAGCAGCTCTCTCCGTGCTGTGTTTCTTGGAGCGGTAGCTAGAAGGGTGTTGATAGCACCCCAGTGTTTTGGCTACTGCTAAGCAGTGCCCACACAGCACCAAGGCTGTGGTTTGATGTTCTCCCAGTAGTAGGGTGGGTGTGATCAACATCTTGGGAGGAGATACAGCCGGGCCAGCTGACCCAAATTGACCAAAGGGGTATTCCATACCATATGACGTCAGCTCAGATATAAAGAGAGAAGGCAGAGGGAAGTGGGGGGGGGCATTCGCTGTTTGTCCTCCTGAGAAACCGTTACGCGTGTTGGAGCCCTGCTTCCTGGGAAAGCGGCCGGACATCGCCCGCCGATGGGAAGTAGAGAATAATCTTTGTTGTTTTGCTTTGCTTCCGCGCGGTAATTGCTATATTAAACTGCTTTTTATCTTTACCCACGGGCTTCTTGTTACATCTCACCTCTCCCCTGTCCATCTGAAAATGGGAGTGATAGAGCGGCTTTGGTGAGCTCCTGGCCTCCAGCCAGGGCCAAACCACCACAAGAGCGAACCAGCTTCAAACCTCTTCTCATGACTGTGGATGGCGCAGCAGGTGGTTTGGGTGAACCCAGTGGCTCTAATTCCGTTAAGAAGTAACACAACAACACTGTCATCTCCAAACAAACCTGAAGCTTCTGGCATGGCTAATAGTTAACCAGCCTAATAGCCAAGGCTCTATCCTGCAGCAACAGGTCACAGCATTCTGCTGGAAGCACCGGGGCTGTGCACACCGCAGTGTTTACAGTGCACAGCGATTAAGCAAGCTGAAGGGCGAGGCTGGGTGCTGCTCACCTCATCACTTCCTCCACGTTTTTGTAGAATTACCATTTTGTCAGCTTTTTTTTGTTCTTTTTTACCACCTGCCAGCATGCTGCTGCTGCAGCAAATCTGTAAGGGCTGGAGAGCAAATAGCTATGATTGCTGAACGGTAGGCAGTGGCACTCAGCCACAGCAGACCCTACTGGCAGCCACATGCTCTTAGGTGCTTTCAGAGCCATCCCTATTACTTTGGGTGAAGTATCTATTAGGGCTGGACTTGAGTTGAGGATCCCTCCCAAGCCCTACACCAGCTGTGAAAATGTAAAGTGGGGACAAGTGTTGCAAGAAAAGCATATGGGTGTGGGGTCTCGCTTCTTAATTCCCCTAAGATTACATCCAACATAACAGGTTATCACAGGGACCAAAGGAAGGAGACAGCAAGTCCTTGCTGTTAGCCTTATTATTTTTCTGTCTGAATTACAAATAGAATTTAGACAAAACTTAAATCTAATTAAGGAACAGTTTGTACTGTGGCAGATTTTATCACACTAAGTAATTGGCCATAATGGGAGTTCTGCAGCCCCAGCTGAGGGCAAATGATATATTCTGTAGACACATAATGAACTTTAAATACATTATCCAAGACCACAACTTGTAATAAAAGGGAACTAGATTATTGAAATAGAAACCCTCTTTCAGTCTTAATGGTGGAGTCACTGCTCCATTACATGGTATTCCTTACTGTAACCAATTGATTGGAGTCACTTTAAAAAATGTTGTGATTGCATGTCTTTAATTGCAGTCACATATAAGGGAAACTTGTCTGCTCCTGCATTGTGATAATTTAATTAGAGCCTGCTGGAAATAAAAGCCAAATGGCTGGAGCCATGGCAAAGTAACCTAATGCCTGTAATTGGACTATATTTCACACAGATGTGTTGCTGAATAAATTAAATAGGATTTGGCTCACAGTGTTCAACTCTTCCACTGGCTGAGATTTAAGAGACGCAAATGATGTATTTAGGGATGAAGAAGTGAGTCCTCCTTCCCTTACCTTTTATAATTCAGGGGGATATCTCCATGCAGAAATAGTATGTGGATTTAACTTGAGTACTTGATGTATTCCAGATGTTTAAGTTGTCCCATGCTTCCGTCATCCTGTAACCCCTTGCTCATCTCTCTCCACATTGCCCTACCTCCAAGTTCACACCCTTAAATGCGAAATACGCATTTTAGCTGTAAACCCTTGGTGTTGTCTTCTCGTTGTAGCTGGTTCCTTAACTGTCGCACTCCAGCTGAAAGAGTTTGCTTTTAAATTCCACAGGCTTATGCAGTCAGACTGTCCGAGAAAGCTGTAGCAACACCCCCAGGCAATCAGACAGGTTGTAGGAACTCTCCGCCTCTGTTCTCAGGCTCCTCCTGGGTTGAGTGAAAACAGCTTCAGCCCCTCTCACTCACCTGTGGCCTAGTTGTCACATCCCTGGTGATGGGGCCATGCTGATGTTGTCTGTCCTTCCGTCCAGCCTCTGCCATCTGTGCAGGATGTGAGGACCTTCCCTGTGTCACTCACAAAATGGGCTGGCACTGCCTGTAACCTGTCTGGTGTGGCTGGAGTGGTTTGTTACGAGCTCTTCCAGGCCTCAGCAAGGCTGGAGCTCAGGCAGGGAAAAACAGCAGCACCGCAGTACCGGCCTGAAGGAATATCTGCTGCATGAGTGCCAGAGCACAGTACAGGAGAGGTGGAAGACAGGAGGAGAGGTGGGGGTAGAGTTTTGAACTATGCACGAGCTGCCCTGCAGAGGTCTTGGTGGACACTGAGAGCTGAAACCAAACCCTTGCCTCTCCAGGAGAAAGCAGGTACCTGTGCTTTCCAAACTGGCAGCTTGGTGAGACCAGCTGCCCCTTCTGCAGGGAGGGACCTGGCTCTGAGAACAGCAGGGGTTGTACAGTCAGGGCACAAGCACAAGATCTTGGGGCTGGGGAAGGTATCTAAGGCCATCTAAGGCCATATTACAGCTTTTCTGCTGGCATGACTTGTCCAGAGGTCAGAGGAATGAAGAAGCCTCGGAGGGCTGTCAAACTATGCGCTCCCTTTGCATGTTTTCAAAAAGTATCCAGCCTGCTGTGTTATCTGGAGCATGTTCACAGTCCCCAAATACGCAGACAATAAAGCAGAATAAAGACCAGCACTTTCCTGAATGTGACAACCAGCCCTAAAAGAGATACTAGCAGAAATCTTTCGCTTTGGAGAAGGAGGAAGGGCACAGGCACCTTCTGGGGTGCCCTGTGGCAGAGGTTCTCCTTCCTTTGGACAGTGAAATGTGAGCAGCATGGGCCCAACTAGAGGTGCCAAGGTGGGAAGTTAAAGATTTTATGGGGTGACTTAGGTGTCCAGTGTGTGGTGGTCCCTTAGACTATGACATTATGGAAATCTCCTACAAAGCCTACATATTCACACATTTTGCTTGATCTTCTTTCCCTCTTTGTTTTCAACAGGTTTTGACTCTTGGGCTAACTGTGCTCCTTTGACTTTCATCTTGTTTCAAAAGCAGTGATCCTTACACCCGTGTCAGACTTTTTTGTTTTCTTTCATGAAGAAAACACTTTCAAAATCATAAGCATTTCAGACATGATTTTGAATTAAATATTGTTTATATGAGGCTGAAAAGAACTTGAATGTTTTCCAACACTGAAATTAATTTCAGATCTCTTTTGAATCTATTATTTACTTTCTCATGATGATAAGAGATGTGAACCTGGAAATATGATCAGTTATGTTCTGCATAAGGTAATGGTGAATCAACCTCAAATTGTTTAATAAATACAACTTTTAAAATTATTACATAACTGTTCTGTTTCTTCACCCAATGTTTTCAGTATTTGCCACCTTCACGTGAATGAATTTCCGCTTACTGTTTGTACATAATCTATTCTCTTTAACTATTTCTGGTATAAGTTTGGCCATATCAGCCTTGAACGTGAACATTACTTTTGGACTCCTAAACACAAATATTTAGAAATAAACTGGCAGTTTTCAACATTACCTAAGTAACAGCTGATACGAGTCACCACTGTTTATAGAAAGAGTTGAAACTGCTTTTTACTGTGTGACTAGCTACCAGATAGTAGTAATATTGGTACTCTGCATCATGGAAACACTACATTCTGCGAAGTGCAAAAGCCCCCTTTGCAAAGGGCATACGGGGAGTCATGGAGAAACCAGCAGCTTGAAGCTGTATGTCCTCAGGAGTCTCAGTTTATCCTGACACACACAGGCAAAGAACTTTCTGCATTTTATTCATAAGTTCCTGTCAATCTATAAAAGACATCAAATTCATTGCTCGTTTGTGGGGTTTTTAATTTTTTTTTATCATTAGTTGATACTTGTCTGCTCTGCTATGATATTTTTTTTTAGTAAGAAGAGATATTGCCTTGACATTGTAATTCAAAGTACATTAAAATGGAATCATTACTCGAACACTTCATCTCAGGCTTAATGTTTGTAGTTCGTGTAAACATTTTGGAAGACTGTGAGGAGCTGGAAAAGAGCTTCAGGAGTGAATGGAGTACTGGGAGACGTTGTGACATGCTCTGTGAGATTTTGGGGGCTTTAGGGATAGTTTACTGGAGAACAGATTTAAACAGGAATGGATGATAGGCATGATCATATCCATGGGAAGAGACTCCTGGCATCAGCAAGGCTGGAACTACGCCAGTCCAAGCTGTCAGCAAAATACAAGTATTTCTCAGTGAGGGCAGGTAGCTACTAAAGCAAATCCCCATAGTAATATGTTAGATTCTTCAGCTTTGCAATTTTTAAACCAACATTGAGTGTCTTTTGCATAAATACTGGTATAGTCACAGAGCAGCATGAGATGATACTGTCATGCAATTTTGCAGGAGAGACTAGCAGGCTTTAAAGGCTAGGAGAACCTCTAGAAAACCCAGTCTAAAGGGTTGTATCGTCAAGGCCTTCAGCACCCAAGGCCATAGGATTTACCTCAGATTCCCAGTAACTTGTATTTAGTGCTTTTTCTGGGTTGTTCTTTTTTAATCTTTATTTGAAGAGAGAGGGAGAATCCTCTTATTCCTTTGACAGTTTGGTCTAAAAGTGAATCATTCCCAAATTTGAAATCATGTCCTTAGACTTTAATATGACTCTCTAGTTTCTCCAACCTTTCAACTTCGTCTGCTACGAGGAGAGAGAAGCCAATTTAGCAGTGGCCATTTTTTTTTTCTGGAAATATTTAAACATTATAATCCAATCACCTTTCATACTTCTTCCTGATTTATTTGGTAGATTAGAGCATCCTATGATAGAATCTGGGCTTCCCCATCCTATTCTTCTTCTTTCCTTTGGTTTTGATAGGTAAAACACGAGGTCCTTCAGCTTCCCTCACAAGTTTCTGCATCTTGGGCAAGATAGTTGGAGCCCTGTGTCTGCCTGTAGCACCAGACTCACAGGAATCCCAGGTATCCTCACTGTGTACAGGTGAGCTCTGCCTAAGCTACCACACAGGATTCTGTTGAAGGGTGTCAAAGGTGGCCTTTGACTAAAGATTCTACACACTTAATCCTCCTGAGTCCTAATACTGTCCTGCAGCAATTGGGGAATCCTTTCTTCTTTGGGGTCTCTCTATCCCTTCATCCACTGACTGCATAGGTATTCCTTCTCTACTGTGACTGGAGCACCAAGTGAGGATTGGGGGCACTCTCTGTCCTGCCAGGAGGAGAGATCATCATATCCCTGTCCTCTTGAAAAACTTAGAAATTAAGAAAATCTTCCTCTCCACCACCATGGAGGAAAGATGGAAATATAAAGAGATGTCCTGGGCTAGGAAACTATCACTCAGGGTGGGAAAGGCAGAGAAAAGAAGTGCAATAAATGGAGTCTAAGGATCACAGAAAAAACATATAACTGAAGACTTAAAAGATGTTACCTGTCTTTGCCAGATTTCATTTTGACTGATAAGAGGTTTTCAGTAGGGGTTGGATACTAATTGCCCTTGAATCCTTTAATAAATGTCTTCTTCTGACTTCACTGGCCACGTGCTTCCTTGCTCCTGTGTTGCTCCCCTCTGCCTCTTTTTCCAGCAGAGCTTTTATGTCCACTGTGGAGATATTTTAAGGGTCCGCCACTGAAATATTTTCATCAAAGTGATTTAAAACATGTGCAACATACGCGTATATTTTCATTCACACCCACAGCTTTTCCTTTGGGAGAAAAAAACTTTCCTTTTCCTTTGATTCTGCATAAAATTCCCAGGGTGCCGCTGTTTGGTGAGAGCTGGCAGCTTGGCAATGGTTCTTCCGGCCATTCATTCCCCTTCCTGCACCGAACACTTCCTTCCTGTGCTCAGTGGGAAACTCAGGCTGTTAAAATGCAAATACCTCGGGTTTTTTTCTCTTGGTATAGCATCTTTGCCCCCTGGGGAGTGTCAGTGTGCTGCAGGACCTAGCAGGGTATGTGGGCGCGTGCCAGACGGATGCGCACCCTTCCCGTGCATGGCAGCTCTGCAAGTCAGATGTGTATATTCCAAAGACATATGTTTGTTCCAAATTTATTTTCCCATGTGTCTTATAATTGTTTATTGGAGTGGAACGAAATAGTAGTAGTAATAACAATAATAATGATAATACTAATAATGATAATAATAATAATATAAGAATGCTGAAATCAGTTCAGCCTGGAGGAGAGAAGGCTCCAGGGAGACCTTATTGTGGCCTTTCAATACCTAAAGAGGGTTTATACAGAAGATGGAGACAACTTTTTTTGATGAGGGCCTGTTGTGGTAAGACAAGGGGTAATGTTTTTAAACTAAAAGAGGGTAAATTTAAACTAGATGTAAGGAAGAAGGTTTTTTTTTTTATAATGAAGGTTGTAATGTTGCCCACAGAGATGGTGGATGCTCCATCCCTAGAAACATTCAAAGTCAGGTTGGATGGGTCTCTGAGCACCATAGTTAAAAAATGTGCCCGGATACTGTTTAATTCACTTGTATAAACACAGCTTCTAGGAAGAAATTCTCCCATAGACGTCTTCTGTATTAGGAGCTTCATATTCACATTAACTCTTGCTCATTCAATTCCATACATTTTTGGTCCCACAAACTTTGAAGTCTTTTTGCTGCGCAGTAACTCAGAGTTAGTAGGAAGAATGCAAGAAAACTTCTGAAGACTGTTCTGTGGCTCATTGGTGTTTGTTTTTTTCTTGGCAAGACAGAGTTCCCTCAGGCTGAAGTAGATTTAAAACTCATAAATTCCTCATCTAGGACAAATTCATTAACCAACGGAAGTTTGTGAGAAAGGAATTTTATTTTGCTTTGTAGCCATCACCAAGGGAAGATGTCCCTACTCATTGCAGGAGGGGCTGCACTAGATGGCCTGTAAAGGTCCCTTCCACCCCAAAACTTTCTGTGATTCTATGATATCCATGGGCCCTTGTACAACAGGATATGCAATTGGTACATGAGCCTTTGGTATGTTTTATTTGTAGCACTTTATTTTTCTTTAAGTTGAGCGGGATTGTAGTGCTATGGCAAATTAGGAAACTACTGCAGAACATATATCTATTTCAGGGACACTTGGGGACCTACAGTCTGTGTCTTAACTAGAAGTTCATGCTTAGTTTTATTCTCTGCTTTCACTTCAGCTTTCAAGGATTCAACATTTTTTTCTATCTTTCTCTGGCATGACGTTGAGAAAATCCTCCTGCCTTTTTTGTACTACACCCTGTTGAAGGTTTCTCTTTCAGAATGTGTGTTATGCCAAGGGTGGGTGGTACTGATGGATCTTTCTGCAGCTCAGCTGAGTCCTCCAAAGTTACTTCCTCATTCCCCTTCCCTTTATTGTGTTTCCAGTGTGAGTTAATTACATGCCCCATTCATAGTAGTTAAGGACACACCTGCTGCTTTTCTTTAGCTGCAGAGGTCCTGTTTAGGCAAACCCAAGACCAACACGAATGTGGAAAGGCAAGAAGGAAAGAGTGATGGCCAATGGAGAGGCAGGGAAATGAAGCATGGAGCTAGATGGGAAGGGAGGAAGATTAGGCTTAGGAAGCCTGTAAGATCTCATGCTGCGTGAAGATTAGCTCACACAAAAAGCAAACATTGTCATGGATCACGCTTGCCCTTATGTCCTTTCACTGGAAGACAAGAATAAAACTCTTGCAGATGGCATCTTTGACCACTGCAGACACCAGCTGCAAACACTGAGTATGCACAGTGAAACAGCAAATCATGGTACAGATCTAGGCGTGACGGTCACCTCTTGTCAAACATTTCTTAGTCCCAAGCAGTGCCCGAGCCAGTCTGCTGGTATCTGTGTACTCTTCCCCTTGCACAGTCAGATGGTGTTTGCAAAGGCCTGTGTTTTCCGCTATTCCCTCTGTTGTTGCCTTTTCACAGTTAACAACCGAAAACATCATGCAGTCAAATTTTGTGTGAAGAATTGGGAGAGCATGGTAAGAGAAACCTTTTCCCCATAAAGACAGTTGGGTGGTAGAACAGGCCACCCGGAGAGGTTGGGCAGGTGCCATGCCCAGAGATTTTCAAGTCCCAGACTTGAATCTTATGAATCCTCTGAAGTCTGAAAGCTGTAAACATCAAGAGTAAGATCAAAGAGCCATCCCTTCAAGAGGAAGAAATATCTAAGTATCCTACTGCTTCGGGAAAGACAAATCATGATATAGCAAAGCCACCCTAGACCTCATGCAATCCTTTTACACAGATAGGGAGTCCCATTTACCAGCCAGGCTTGTCTGTCCGATCCCTGTTTCTCAAGCACTTTGAAGGGTGAAAACCTGAAGTTTTTAGCTAAAATACCCTAATTTCATTAGTCTTCAAGATTATGCAGTCTTATTTCAAATGACTTATTTGAAGTTTTGAGTACACAGCCCGGATTCCCATTCCCTGTAGACTTCTCTCCAAAATGAAAAAGGCTGTCTGGTTACATCCCCCCAACTCGGGAGAGCTTCCACCTTGATTTGTTGGGTTTGAGTTTCTAGTAGCACTGCTCTGTTCATACGCGCCCTGGCTTTGCTGCTAACAACTCCAAATCTACTAACAACTCCAAATTCAATTTTTTGTTCATCAGCCAGAACTTTGGGTAGTTTTGCTGGTATTTACTAAAACACCGACTTATTCAGTTTAATCGACAACGTAGACCGAACAGCCGAGGGCAGAAATACGTGGAGTCTACTCCCGACGCGTGTTCTCCTAACGCGGGGAGGTCGGGGGCAGCCGGCGGGACCGCAATGCGGCCGCTGGCCCTGAGGACAGTAGATGTCACTCTTGCCTAACGGAGAGAGACCGGATTCTCCACGGAAAGGGTGGATCCTTTCTAACTGTGTGGGGGCGGGCTGGGAGAGAGACAGAGTGGCTGCGATTGTAACTGCTACCGAGTGAAAAGTTTATTGTCAGATAAAAAGACGTGTCCATAGAAAACTATAGCTTTTATAGAATCATAGAATGGTTGGGGTTGGAAGGGACCTTAAAGATCATCGAGTTCCAAGCCCCTGCCATGGGCAGGGCCATCTCCTACTAGATCAGGCTACTCAGAGACCCATCCAGCCTGGCCTTAAAAACTTCCAGAGATGGGGCATCCACCACCTCTCTGAGCAACCTGTTCCAGTGTCTCATCACCCTCGTGGTAAAGAACTTCTTCCTTTAACCTAAACCGCCTACCTTTCAATTGAAATCCATTGCTCCTTGTCCTATCAGTATAGGTCCTGGTAAAAAATTCTTTCATCATCTTACTTACAAGCCTCCTTTAAGTATTGAAAGGCTGCAATAAGGTATACTTGCAGCTTTCTCTTTCCTAGGCAAGATGTCGTACCCACACCTTGTTGTGAAACCCTTAATGAAAGGCATATCCCTTAATGAAAGGTATATTTCTGTATCTCTTTCTCTATATATTTCTCTGTATATATATATGTACACAAGTGTGTGTATATGCATATATACATGTATACAGAATATATATATATATATATATATATATAAAGTGCCTACCACCATATTGATAAACATTCTTTGGTACCACTCTGATGGCAGAGGTAAGAGCAAGAGCCAGCTTGTCAGTACCTCAGCAAAGGCACTGAGTACATCAGTACCAGGCAAAGCCTGTGTCCCTCACTGTTCAACAGCTCTCTGGCAGCTGTGCAATCATCTCATTTATTTTTTAACATTTTCACAGTCCCTCTAAGTATCTTGGGAGACTGGATCAATGCCCAGGCAAGGGTAAAACATCTGCAAATTTGCCACCTGTGGGAGCACCTAAGCTATTTGTTTGGGTTTTTTTCTTTGGTAAGTAAGAACCAGGTTCCCTGAAGAGAAATATTAGTTGCTCTCACAGGGGTGACAACTCTTACTGTAACTCACAGTAAACTTCACTTTTCAGCAATGTGTGGAAATCACAGTAATTTCTGATTTCTGCTGGAGTTCTGGCTGGTGCTCTCATATTGAAATTACACGCTCTCTCAAACAGTGACCATTTTAAAGACTCTTTACACAAGGTAATTTTACTACCAGAAATCCACTGTTTTGGTATACCAACTGCATAAATGCTTCCAGTTGTGTCTGGATCCCCAGAGTTTCACTATACAGAACCAGAAGGTGTTTACAAAAAAAGACACCAATTGTCTTCACAATTAATGTCTGCTGTGGATATGAGATTTCAACAGCGAGACAGAATGGAGGAATTACACAACTGGGGCATCACTTGAGAGAGATGCTGAAGGCTAGATATTTCAGTAACACACATCTGCCACAGACTCCTTTCCCTCTAAATCCCACCCTATACCCACTCCGAGATCTCAGTCATGCATTAAATGCTTCTTTTTAGAAGTCTTTAAAAAACACAAGATGTTTCAAATTAGCAGCATTATTAATAACCCTAGTGAAGACAATGACAGGGATGTATGTCAGTCTAGCAGTTCTTGAATTTCTCCAGAGGAAGTCAATGTACGACTTCTTTCATAACAGTGAGTCGCATCCACCTCAGAGATTATGCAACAGAATGGTAGTGTGTCAGGAGGGAAAGAATCGTTAGCAACTGTACAAGTCTAATTAAACCAAAGAGTTTAAGTAACATGAAGGAAAACCTCATGGATCCATCCATTTACATTATATGGGAATTGGTGGGAATTCTTTGAAGAAGATCATTTGGAAATAGGATGCTGTCATAGGTGACACAGTGAAAACCAGCCTGCAGCGGCTCTGGATGACTGGGATTTATTTAAGAAACAGTAAGACAATAATTTTTCTCTACTTTCTAAGACATCCACACCCTCACTGACCCCAGTACTATAGCCACAAGATCTCACCATCCATCCCAGTGGGGAGGTTGCTGCTGGCACAGGATGGCCAAGCAGAAAGTCAGGTTGGTTCATGCCATTTTGCTGCTGTTAGTTAACATTTTCAGGCATTACGGACCATAAGCTGTCCAGCCTCCTGCATCTTCCCCCACTGCCAAGTTATTCCTTCAGGCAAGATCTTTGCTTGCTTTTTTTCCCAGGCTCACTTTCTTTTTCTGAGACTGTGATTCCATTTTGGGAATCCTAGAATCATAGAATTGTTTTGGTTGGAAAACACCTTTAAGATCATCAAGTCCAATCATTATTTAGCTCTACCAGGCCTACTTCTAAACCATATCCCTGAAGACCATATCCCTGAAGACCGTATCTAGATGGCTTTTAAGCACATCCAAGGATGGCAATTCAACCACGTCCCTGCTCTGATCTTTGATTACCCTTTCAGCATAGAAATTTCTCCTAACGTCTAACCTAAACCTGCCCTGGCGTAACTTAAGGCCATTTCCTCTTGTCCTATCAGTTGTAACTTATGAGAAGAGACCAACACCCACCTTGCTGCAACCTTCTTTCAGGCAGTTTTTTTCATGAGGATAGTGTGGAAAACAGTATTGAAGGCTTTACTGAAGTCCAGGTGGGCAACATCCACAGCTTTTCCCTCATCCAGCAAGCAGGTCATCTCATCACAGAAACAGATCAGGTGCATTAACAGGACCTGCCCTTCATGAACCCCTGCTGCCTAGAACCCATCTCATCGGCACTAGTTCCTCTTTCCACCACCCTGAGCCTAATTTTACTGGTTTAGTCTGTACGTGGAAGCACAATGTGTCATCACTGCACGCTTTTTCTCATGTCTGTTTATTAGTTGGAGGATTCAGGATGTGCCGTGTTTGTCCAGCCCAGGCGAAGCCTTTGGCTTGACACTTTTAGAAATTTACACCCCCCACACACATACACACAGTTTTCTGCTGCCTGTTTGCATTCACAATTAAAATTATTTTTCACTTTTTTCTCATTTTTTTTATTATGCCTGCCAAGTCAAGCATAGATACCCAGGATACCTGAGTTTTTTGATCCAAGATTTGACACCAGGTTTGCTATGTTCTGGCACTAGGTGGTAATGTCTTCATCGTTAAGAAACAAAAACCAAAACAACCACAATCCTCCTCTGGAGGTCTTGACTCCAACATGAATTATTTCTGTAAGGTTTATATATTTTTATGAAAGGATCAGAAAAATTACGGCTGCTCTGAAGCAAGACCTCTGATTATCAGCTCACTGCAGAGCCACATGCCTGCTAGGCAAACAAAAGATGTGGGAGACTAACGCTGGCCTCATGCTTTTCTTTACTGTAACCAGAAGTTTGATAGGACAGGAAAATTGGGCTCTGTAGATATATTTTGAATCAAGTATGTGATTATAAAACATCATGCAAGGGTACTTTTTTTTTATATTTCTTGAAACAGAACTATTATACCAGACTGTAAGGCCATGCAGTAGCTATACACAGATTTACCGTGCTGAAGGGCAACATTCCTGAGCTTTGTGTGCTCCCTTTTGGAATATTAATACAGAGCATAAAGCAGCAACTCAGCAGTGAAAGCAATTGCAAACAGCTCAGCTGTGCCATCTCCCATTTACAATGACTTTCCACTCAACACCAGCTCACAGTGAGAGTGTCTGTCCTTACCTTTACAACGCTTCAGTGAATCTCAACCTCAAGTGCTGGGCAGCTGACGTGCTAAGGCAAGGATCATGGCATGTCCTGAGAGGAGACGGGACACTCTGAGACCTCCATCATGAAGGAAATCTCACCCCTGGAGGAAGGTTCCTGTAGGCTGCAAAAAGGCCCTAGGACTGACTTGCTAAAGGTCTAAATACCAGCAATGTCAGTACCAGCAGCTCCATCCCCATACAGGTACTCTGCTCTTCACCTTGTATTCAGCACTGAATATAGAAAAATGATCAAGTATCACCAAAAAAACCCTGATAAAATGCATTTTAAAAACTTCCTAACAAGGTAATTCACTGGGGCAGAAAAATTAAACAAATTTGCGTGTAGCAAATCGTCTTCAGGCAACTTACAGTCTTTGGGCAGTGTTCAGGCACCACAGTGGTGTCTACTATGCTATATAGACACTTAACGGGCTACTTTCTTGGCAAAAACTGTGGGAGTTTTCCTTTGAGTCTCTTACAGCGGTTTTTTTTTTTAAAAAAAAGCAAAAAATAAGATGCTGAAAGACATCTTAATCACCTTTGACTGTCCACAGATACAGTGTACAAGCAACAAGTAAATGAAAAAACCTGAAGTATGTTGTAATATAAAAAAAAATGAACTAAATTTTTGATCATCAAGACAATCAAAAGAAATAAAATGCTATATTATTGAAAGCCCCCCAAAAGCTGACTTGCTCCCGCTAGTTTTTACCCAACAGCTCAAGGACAGCACAGTTGCCTGTCCTAAGGAAGAGTCCTATTTGCTTGTCTCAGCTACTTGAACTGTATTTCTAAGACTGGCTGGTTGCCAGATTTTCCTGCAGTACAGCTCCACATTGTTAAAAAATTATAGGATCTTAGAATAATTTAGGTTGAAAAAGACCTTTAGCAAGTCCAGTCATTAACTTAACACTGCCAAGTCCAACACTAAACCATGTTCCTCAGCACTACATCTACACATCTTTCAAATACCTCCAGGGGTGGTGACTCTACCATTTCCCTGGGCAGCCTGTTCCAATGTTTGACAACCCTTTCTGTGAAGAAGTTTTTGTTAATATCCAATCTAGGCCTCCCCTGGGATAACCTGAAGCTGTTTCCTCCTGTCCTATCACAGAAAAGAGACTGACTCCCACTTGACTACAATATCTTTTCAGGTAGTTGTAGAGACCAGTAAGGTCTCCCCTCAGCCTTCTTTTTTTCCAGGCTAAACAAGACCAGTTCCCTCAGCTCCTCCTCAGAAGACTTGTTCTCAGAACCCTTCACCAGCTTCGTTGACCTTCTTTGGACATGCTGCAGGACCCCAATGTCTTTCTTGGAGGGAGGGGCCCAAAACTGAACACAGAATTTGAGGTGCAGCCTCACCAGTGTTGAGTATAGAGGGACAATCCCTTCCCTAGTCCTGCTGGCCGCACCATTCCTGATGCAGGCCAGGATGCCGTTGGCTTTCTTGGCCACCTGTGCACACTGCTGGCTCATATTCAGTCCGCTGTCAACCAGCACCCCTTTTCCACTGGGCAGCTCTCCAACCACTTTTCCCCAAGCCTGTAGCGTTGCCTGGGGTTGTTGCGACCCAGGAATTCTTTGTGAAAGGCTGGAAGGTGAAGTGTAGCTGCTTGTTTGGGATGGCTGGCTGCTCACCAAGGGATGGTGTGATGGTTTCTCCTCCTTGCTCCACTGAATGCTCAGTTACTCAGGGTCTTGTGCCATCAACAAGAAGGTTTGAGGACATTTCACCTGCTCCATTCTCTGTGTCTTCTAACAAGGATGGTAGAGCACACTCCTGAGAATCAGGATATTAGGATTTAAAACTCTGGTGACAGTACCAGAAGTTAAACCCAGTTTCTCCACTTCCCAGTGAGTGCTGTTGCTTGCTGGCCACCCAGTCAGGTGGTGGCAGAAACTTGTGCACAGTGCTTATGACCATTCCACCACAATGCCAGATTAAAGAAAAAGTAAAATAAACACAGGAAAATTGTTATTGGCTTGGAGAAAAACAGACCCACCACTTTTGCCTTGTTTTCTCAAAAAATATTACCCAAATCTAACAATAGCAATTCCTATAATACAATTCATCGCTAGGAGCTCAAAGGGAAAACTCCCCAAACAGTAAATATGAACATTAACATAATTGCTGGAAAGGGCTGTTTCTTCCTCTCTTTTCACAACTGTTTGTGCTCCTACTGATATGAATGTGAGCGCTTACTCTTATATTTGCAATCAGTTTTGCCTTACCTGTTGCCATCTACAAAAGTCTGATCTGTGCTTTGCTGAGTGCATGACAGCTGAAGGAGAGGTAACTACACAGGGGTCATATGCACGTATGTGCTGGGGCCTTAGGGTCAATGCACGACTACTCTATACAATGTAAAATGTGTACTATATTGAAAAAAAAAACACCTTTTTTAAAAAAAAAATCATTACTATGAAGCAAGACAATATACACAAGAGTTTCAAAAGACCCCATTTTTTGCTACATTCTGGTCAGACCTCAGTATCTTTGGCCAATTTCAGTTGCTTTACCTAAACAGTTGTTTAGAAAAATCAATAAGGTGTGTATATAAGTATATTTATGTCAAAAGAGGTATTTTTCCTGCTCAAAGCTTGTCTAACATTTCTGCTTCAACTTCAGAAACTGATTGTCTTTCAGCAGGAACCAAGACTGAAATTTTTAATGAATGTCAAGAAAGTGTTAACAGGTGCCACTAGAATGGAATTAAGTACCGTTGGAACACTCTTTTGGTCATTTGCTGTCTTTTAAGGAGTGTATGATCTTTTAATGCTGACAACTGGATATTTTTAATCATTGCTTTCAAATCACTCATTAAATTGTTGACCAGCTCCATATCCTTCAACGGCAACTAACATTCCTGACATAATAGTTTAATGCCTTTCTTACACTGTCTGAACTTTATGTATCATGATTTAAAATACTTTGCAGTGGTTGCATGTATTGCAGTATTGTAAAGATAAAACGGAGTGTTTTCCAAAAGTATATTCTCAACTGCTTTTAAGCACTAACCTTGTTCACCAAGCATACACGGAAAGCACTTAATTATTTTTTTTCACCAGAGTCGTTTTGCTGGAAAACCGTCCTGATGCAGCCCTGATTTTTTTTGCTTCTGTTCAGAAGAAATACAAAAAAAGTAACTTGGAGCCGCTAATATGATACGAATAATTTATCTGTTAAAACTTCAGTCTGAAGTTTCGCACAGGAAAATGCACAGGTAGCGTTAGTGCTACGCTACAGATTTCCCAGAATGAGATAAGCACTGAAGTGAGTGTTAAGACTGGGAAGAGAACTACAAAAGAGCTACCAAAAAAAAACCCCAGCATGCAGGAAGAAAAGCCTGTTATATCCGATGCTACGCCTAGCATGTGATTAAATACTGTAGCATAGCAAAAGCCACATGGCTGCCAAGGGCACGCATTTGTTTCCCCTGCAGTCACGAGTAAGTGACTTGGCAGGAGCTGAAAGGCACCACGGATACTGTGCGGTTTATAGGATATTCTGACCTTCATAGTTCGACTCGTCAGTGGGCACTGCAGAGGCATGGATGGCTAAGGCCAGCTCAGCACCAGAAATATTTACCAACATCGTGCTGCTAGGGGTGCCGTATTTTTAAAAAACATCTCTATACTAATGTGGCTAGAGGCAAGCGCAGAACAAAAGACTGTGGTGCTTCCAGTATGCCTCTGTACAGGCAACTAGAATAAAGGACACCGGTCTAATTTTGGAAATCTCGAAGGATCTACCACCTTTCTGGGCAAACAGAATGCTTAGCCGCCTTTATAAGGAAGATTTAATACCACCAGCATTTTCCTTGTAGTCACTGGTGACTATGTCACCCCTTGTTCTTTGCTGGGCACCTGGGGGAAGGGTTGGGCTTCTTCCCTCTCTTACCAGCCAAACTCTGCCTCCTCTTCCAGCAGCACAACCTGGCTACTTGCCATCCCCTTGATCACCCTTTCTGTGGGGCCAGGCTGTGTTTTTCATTAATTAAAGGAGGAAGCCCTAACATCCCACTCCTTACCCTGTGGAGAGAAAGTAATGGAAACCCCAGGGAGGGAGGGAAAAGCTCCTTCACTGGCCTCTAGAAAATATTCCTCTTACAGCCCATTCAGCATTCTTCTGCCATTTTGTTTTCATTTACAGTTTAAATGCAACAGGTTTGTTATTATGCCATTCATTATTTTTATCCCAGTCTAATAAACTTCCTGCTTTTCCACCTTGACATTTATTTGATGTTAATGCATGGGCCAGAATTGTTGCAGTTTATTTATATTCTTCACTGTGAGGATGGTGAGACGCTGGAACAAGTTGCCCAGAGAGTTTGTGGAAGTGCTCAAGGCCAGGCTGGATGGGGCTCTGAGCAACCTGGTCTCGTGGGAGGTGTCCCTGCCCATGGCAGGAGGGTTGGAACTAGATGATCTTTAAGGTCCCTCCCAACCCAAACTGTTCAGCGATTCTCTGATTCTGTGATTCTCTGATTCTATGATTCTGTGATTTGGCCCAGGCAAAGTTTATTCGCCCGTGAGCATGAAGCAGACAAAAGTTATCATTGTAGTATTTGCAGAAGCTGTAGCAGAACTTGCTTTATCACTCTGCTGTGTTTAATTGCAATCAAAAGCAGCACCTCTATGTGTTACTTCCATGTTCTGTGCACAGTGCTCAGCTTGTGTACACTTCAAACCACGAAAAAGTCTGTTTAGACAGTCACTGTCTACCTCTTGCTAATGGAGAGATGGAGAAAACAGAGAAAAAAACCACACAAATCCCCATAACCGCAATAAAAGAATTATAAAGATCACTGTTCAATGGAGATTTGTTTGAACAGTATGTTTTTCTTTTAACCAGTTATTGTGGTGCATTACTAATGATTTTCAGCAGCCTGAAATGGAGCTGCTGAAAACATTATCAGGTTTGCAAACATCTTGCATTTTTGGGCCTACCATTAGGCACGTAAACAGTTCATCTGAGCTTTCAGAGCTGCAATAAATGTGCTAAACCTTGGAAAGCAAGTCATCTTGCACATATCAACCGTCATGCTTCAGTTGTCAGCCTGAATATTTTTATATACAAATTAGCTTTTCTGAACAAAGAAGAATTTGTCTATTGCCATGGGATAATGCTGTCACTTGATAAGACTTAATTTTATGGTTGTTATAAATAACTTTGTTGTAATCGGTCTTCACCCGCATTTCAGCCTGCTTTCTTGGCAAAGTCTTTGGCTTACAGCAAAAGCCGTGCAAAAGAAAGTGCTGGAGAGTAATCACACAAGTGACCTACTATAAGAGTCTCTCCACAAAGCTCATCAGAAGACTGGGATTTCCTTAAAAAAAGCTTGTATAGTTTCATAGATTTCATAGTAAGCGCTTCCACAATAATACTATAATATCGAAAAAAAGTACTGTCACTGACAAATGTCGAAGCAAGGTGCCTGTAGAAACCTAACAATAAGGTATTTAAAATACATACAGATATTATAAAGTAGACAAGTTAAATCTTGGTTCTCTTACTATTCCTTCTGCTTCTGTTGCTTCCCTTATAGACTACCAGAAGAAATTCAAGGTTCTTGACAGCCTGACTGGAGCATCACAATTTCTCTTGTGCTCTCTCACTCTCAAGCCATGCTGGGCTTTCCTCGGTGTCTGTCAGAGCACAAAGCCAGCTGTTCAGCTGCATTAAGAGTAACAGCACGAAAATAGCCGTTCTGCTCAGCACTTCCAGCCACATCAATCTCCATAACAGGCACTGAGATCTGGGCATGACACCCTCTGTGACATTACTGCATGATGGGCTGGCACCCAAAATAGTTTGAACCCTAGCTGCCAGGGATAAACCTCATTAGTCATTAGTCATTAGTGCCCTGTCTGCAGGACAGTGGGAGTTTCGGTGTGACAAGGACAGAGCTGCCACTGCACCCTGTTGGCTCCTGCCGAAGAGAAGGTTAGTGGTGGAAGCTGGCTCACTCATGCCTCCCTCCTCAACCTTTTCTAGCTGTCACAACTTTTTTATTCACCTAGATTCTAAAGCATTAATCTCTCCCAAAGGTCTGTGAGATCGCCTGGCTCCCGGGCACAGCTTTCTCCCCACAGCCATACCCATATGGAAATTCTTCCACTCCAGGTGTCTCTATGCCTTCCTACAACCCTCATTAAAGGGAAACCTGGCTTCCTCCAGAAGCTTTCATTTTCTACCTCTGCACAAACAGCAATGAGAAGAGGCGATATATTAGGAGGAGAAATGTTTCCATTGGGGAAAGATCGCATTACCGAGGTCTATTTGTGTCTACTGCTGTGTCCTGTTTCCTCCTTCTCCTCCCCACAATGGCCTTTCCTCTGGTTCAGGCCCTACAGAAACCAGTGCACCTCTTTTGCACTGTGTTGAGCACCCAACAAAGGGAATATCTGCACCCCCAAAAAGTCTAATGAAAACCTTTTTTTAAGTTTTGCAGGCATGGGTAGACTAAGCTCATTATCAACAATCTATAAACGTAGCATATTTTCTCTTAATCTCACGCTTATATTATTATCCATGATGCAGCAGGTTCATGTGCTAGCACCTCTGAAACAAGTGAATGATTTAAATATCCTATTCAGACTAAACTACTGGTATGAAGTTTCAGATAAGTGTAACACAGCTCATGTGTGTTGTAGCACAGATATCCTCAGCTAGGAATCCAGGTACTAAAACATGACAAGCTTCAGCAACATCTGGTGTGGCTGATAGAAGAAAATTTCTCTGCAATTTGGGGAAGGAACAGCTTTGTGGTTTTCACTATTCTGGACGTGGCTTACATCACTGTGAGGCTTGTTGTCAGTAGCTTATCTAGATTTGCTAGTCCTTACACTTCCCTGTTTTCTCACATCTGCAATAAATGTAGACCTCTCCTTTTGACCTCAAGATTTCACCATACCTACACCTATGACAAGGTGGCTTTCCTGTCTGCCTGTGCTCTGTGCTCAGCCTGAATGTTGAACTCACGAGTGGCTTCACCTCAATGCAGCTGAACAAATAATCCAAGTTGTCTTTATGGGGGATGAAAAGCTGGATAATACAGTCAGTAGAGTACAGGCTGCAGTTACCTCATTTTACAGTGGACAATTCCACTTGATCTTAAAACATCAGTGACTTTACTAATTGACAAGGCCAGTTTTGGGAGATGAGGTACCCAGCTCAGGTATGGAACCCCTCAACACAGGCACCTAAACTGAGGTGAAATTAATTTGGAGGGAAGGTCACAGCTTGGTTTTAGTAGTTGACCTTGGAGGGCTCCTGAAAAGTGAATGCAGGCACATGAATAGCTATTTCTTTCCCATCCTTTGACAACAATAGTGCAAACTCATGTGGCTTGGCTGATGGTCATCTTCAAGAACAGCTCCAGACTGTCAGGTAAATGGTGCTGAGTACAGGTATTTCTCCAGTGGATTTTACATCAAATAGACTAGAAAAGCCTCTGAAGTTGGTATTCTGTATTTTATACTGTAAACTCTAAGCCACAGTAAATAATCTGCCATAACGATGTGAGAGCTGATAATGAAAGAAAGGAACATGATTTCCCAACCAATAATCTCAAAAATGCATAACCTCATGTGTGCACAAGACAGGCAAACCTGACACTTATTAAATATTTTCACAGAGTTGAACAATACCAACTGAGTATTAGACCTTCAATGTGCTGGAATTTACACAAATGTACAATAGAGACATTTTACATTTTATGGAATTAAGATCTTCATAATCGCTGGATGAACTGTGATGACAGAGGTGTGGAAAAATTTATTATTTAAAGTACTTATTTTAATGTTGATTGTATCTGAAATATACTTTATAGGATTCTTAGAATTTTTTTCACTGATTATATATGTATGTATATCAATGTACTCACAGCTCAGCTTGATGGAGAGCTCTATCTGTATTCAATACAGAGACTCAGGACTGTCACCCGCCATACAAGTCCTCACTACTGAGCTGCAAGGTGTGCTCTTTCTGCTTTCTTTTTTTTATTTTTTCCATTTATTTCTTGGCTTCATCTGGGCCATGCTCATTCTTTCATTAGTTCTCTGACTATTGGATAAGAAAGCCATCATATGGGAAAAAGGTGAAATCTTCTTCTCACGTGTTCTAAAAGAAAGCAGTAGTCGGATTTCGATAGCCCTTCAGGGCATCATGACCTGGGAGGGGGTAGCCTGAGGCTTCCTTACAGTGTCAAGGCCCTGAGTGAAAAGAGCCACTCCTTCTTGCATATCTTTTGGGCTGCAACATGACATAGGTACCAAGCAGTTTAGATAGAAATGCTTTCTGTGCCCAGGAACACAAATGGAGGCATTTGACAAACTTGAAACTAAAAGAGTCCCTGCCCATGACAGGGAGGTTGGATTAAAATGATCGCTAAGGTCCCTTCCAGCCCAGGCCATTCTATGATTCTGTGATTGCAGACCACGAGTATGCCCAGAGTGACACAGCAGCCCAGCAGTGGGGCTGCAGGAGCTTTTGTGTTGGGCAGGTAAATTCTACCCAGGTCTTTACAAGTCGTGTCTGGACCTTAAAAAATTTCAATCTACAGTCATTCTCGGACCTGTCCATATAACAGACAAATGACCTGTAAAATTCCAGTTTAAAATGCCCTTGGAGAGTTATAGTAAACATTTTAAAACATAACTGAAGAAACATTTCCATTCTGTTTTTATTCTTACAACCCATAGAGTAGAAAGCATTTCATATAAATATGCTAAACCAAATCCCCTCTTCTTGTTTTAATTTTACTCATATAATCTATAAATAATTTTATATAAAAACATTGTAAAATGCATGCCTTTCTGCTTCTTCACTATATTGAATTTTCAGAGTGGTATGGATTTCTAAGTCTAAGCTTCTGGAGAGAAGGACTTATATAAAAATGTCGATGCTATCTTAACTATGGTGCTCCGACCAACACTGCAGCAACAGAGAACACCAATAAAGTACTGCAGTGCTGTATAATTGTCGTATTAATTGGAACATTATTTACAGAGAGGGCTGCCTTCACAGCATGCACCTACCTTCTGAAATGCTCGTAGCATTCAGGGCACAGCAGGCAGCCAGCATAAAAGTTCAGCTAAAGAAACAGTAAAATAGCCATCCATATAAGTGCAAGTTAATGAATTGAGTCCTCCTGGCAGGAAGACTTGAATGTGAGCAAGCATTTTCAAATTTAAAGACAGGTGACCTTAAAAGTCTGCCAAACCTCAAAGGTAATGCAGCATTTATGATGATGGTGGTGGGGCCCTTTAATTTTTAGACGAAGGACAATCCGTCTCAGCTTTCCCATTAAAATATGTTATAAACTACATTTTGATGAAGATCCTTTTTGGAAACCAGACAGTAAGAAAGAAAACATGCCTTTTGAATTATATCTGTCCCTCTGCCTTTCCATTGTCCAACTGACTTCTTAGCAGATTCAATGGAAAAAAAAAACAAAAAGCACGCAGGACTAAACCTTACAGCTTTGAAGGATTGTTCTTCCCAAGATTAATATTTTATTATCACATATGAAGAATAGCACAGCTACTATGTCAATACTTAGACTTACAACTTCACTGCAAGTTCATAAATTACTATATACGTGGTTTATTCAGCATGGGCACACAACACTGAGTTTTTAAAGCATTTCAGGGCAGTCAATATTTTCACAAAATACCTGATAAAATCCTTTTTATAATTTATTTCCTAAAATATCTGATACTTGCAGACTTTTTGCCAATCTTATTTAGGACTTTCCAATTTAGCTCACTGCAAAGCAGGTGGATCATTTCTGCCATTAACATCAAGTTGCCATAAATCAGGCTTTCGTTGCGGGCTCTTTTGGTGTGTCACTTATGATACTACAACTTGCACTCAGTTCTTGGAAACTGAAGCCAATTGCTTCCCTGGCAATTATATGACATATTAGCAGCCTGGACCCCAATTCATCTGCAATGAACGTTAAAGCATTTATATTGGGTATTCAGTGGAAAACAGAGCACTCTAGTGCCTAATTTCCACTGTGGATCTAGTCATTTCTCTTTTCCTTCAAAAATACTGAAAGTCAACACTGTATTTTTTTTAAAATGTTTTCTCTGGTGCTTTGAATAAAATCAACTAGTTTGTGCTTTAAAAAAAGCACTTGTGAGTGTAATACAGCCAGTCTATGCCTAGGTACCTATCTGAGACAGACCTACTTCTGCTTTCATCACTTTATGCTGTCTGACTTCCATTGCTCTGCAGTTCAAGCTTGATCATGGCTGGGTCCGTCACCATCCATCACCACCAACTCCCTTCCAGCCCAAAAGAAAGTGCCAAGGTATCCAGAATGCACCAAGATGCAAGCAGATTACAGACACTGCCGGTTTTTGAGTCCCGCACGTGCATTTGAGAAAAGGTACAGTGCTCTTGGAGAACAGACAGCTGGAAAGCATGGAAATCCAAATTCCTTACTTCTCTTTATTTCAAAGCCCAATTATTTTTTTTTCCCTGCAGAGTAGCTACCTTCAGCATTCTGGATGGCGTTCAGTTGAGCTAGGCAATAGGCATATTGCTCCAGCAGTTTCAAGAACTGGTGGCATTTCCTTGGCTCTCGACCAAGTATAAAACTATTAAATATTGTTGCTACGTTTGTATAAACAGTTACAGCCTTTCTCTGAAAACTAGTTGCACTCCGGCAGTGTTTGAGATGGTATTTTGCATTAGCTAAAGCTGTAAATTATATCAGAGCAGGTAAGACTGCACTGGGGAAGGAATCTAAGCAAAAAAAAAAGGCTGGCAAAAAGCTTTTGGGGGCTTTTTTTAAGCCGGCTACAGCAACCACACCTGAGGCCGCACCGGCAGCTCCAGGGCGGACACCCGAGATAGCGTGGGCGGAGCCACCCTCAGCGGCCCGGCGATTTTAAACACGGGGATCAGCTGTTAACTGTGCCCTCAGGGTATAAGAAACCTTGGGGAGGGCAGGGACTAGTCCCTGTCCACCGAACAAAAGGATAAGTCTTTGTTAAAAGGCAAGTACTTAAAAGACTTGTAAACTATTCCGTGCATAGCTTTCCGGAGAGTCTTTGGATTGTAGAGCCAACTATGGTTGCCACCAGGTCAATGGTTGTTAGAAAAACTGTGGGCACCCAGACAGAGGCCCCACGTAAGCATGTGGGTGTTCAGGCCTCGGGCTGCAGAGAATGCCGGAGCCTGGCACTGGCCATGGAGGGTAGTGGAAGTGACACTTGTGTCCGATGTGACCAGGTGAGTGATCTGCTGAGCCTGGTGGCTGAACTGAAGGAGGAGGTAGAAAGGCTGAGGAGCATTAGGGAGTCGGAGAGAGAGACAGATCGGTGGAGTCACGTCCTGAATGGCGAGCAGCAAGCTCTGCAAAGAGCTGAATATCCCCCCACCTCTGGCCATCAGGCAAAAGGGGGGGACCTAAAGGATAGGGAAGAGTGGAAGCAGGTGCCTGCCAGGAGAGGAAGGAAAATCCCTGCCCGGCCTCCCTCACCTGCCCGGTTGCCCCTGCAAAACAGGTATGGGGCTCTAGACAATGAGAGCCAGGCCAAGGAAGAGTCAGTGGAGGGTTCACCCATAGGGCTGTCTAGGGTGAGTCACTCGGGTACACGCATTAGGACTTCTTCATCTAAGAAAAAAAGGAGGGTAATTGTAATTGGAGACTCCCTCTTGAGGGGAACAGAGGGTCCTGTCTGCCGCCCTGATCCGACCCACAGGGAAGTCTGCTGCCTCCCTGGGGCCCGAGTTAAGGATGTTATCAAGAAGCTTCCTGGTCTGGTCAAACCCACGGACTATTGCCCGCTTTTGGTTATGCAGATCGGTAATGATGAGATAGTAGAGAGATGGCCAGAAGCAATCAAAAGGGACTTTAGGGCACTGGGGCGGATGCTAGAAGGATCAGGCGCACAGGTTGTGTTTGCCTCTATTCCTTCAATTATGAGGAAAAATAGTGGAAGGTTTGACAGAGTGCAGCAGATTAATACTTGGCTAAAGGGGTGGTGCCAGCGGTCCAGCTTTGGATTTTTTAACCATGGGGAGATCTACAGGGCACCTGATCTACTGAAACAAGCTGGGGTTCAAATGACACAAAGGGAAAAAAGGAGCCTTGGTCATGAGCTGGCGGGACTCATAGAGCGTTCTTTAAACTAGATATGAAGGGGGATGGGGTTATAGCTGGGATTGCAGCGGGGCAGAGCTCTAGAAATTATGAGGACCAGGTGGCCTTCCATCCCCCTAGGGTGAGATCAGTGTGCTCAGCTTGCTCCCTGAAATGCTTATACACCAATGCACGCAGCATGGGGAATAAGCAGGAGGAGCTAGAAACCTGGGTTCGGGCAGGAGATTATGATCTGGTGGCAATTACAGAGACATGGTGGGACAGCTCACATGACTGGAATGTGGTCATGGGTGGCTATGTCCTTTTCAGGAAAGACAGGCCAGCCAGGCGAGGTGGTGGAGTCGCTCTTTACGTGAAAAAGCAACTACAATGTCTTGAATACCATCCAGGCATGGATGAGGAGCAAGTTGAGAGTCTATGGGTTAGAATTAAGGGGCAGGCTGGCAGGAGAGATACTGTTGTGGGTGTCTATTACAGGCCACCAGATCAGGGTGAGGAAGTTGATGAGGCCTTCTACAGGCAGCTAGGAGCGGTCTCACAATCACAGGCCCTGGTTGTCGTGGGGGATTTTAACTTCCCTGATATTTGCTGGAAGGACAATTCAGCCAGCCAGCCACAGTCCAGGAGGTTCCTCCAGTGCATCGATGATAATTTTCTGATGCAAATGGTGGAGGAGCCGACTAGGAGAGGAGCACTGCTGGACCTCATCCTCGCTAACAAGGAGGATCTGGTTGAAGCAGTAAAGGTTGAGGGCTGCCTTGGCTGCAGTGACCATGAAATGGTGGAGTTCAGGATCTCATGTAGCAGAAACAAAATAGCAAGCAGAATTGCAACCCTGGACTTTGCCAAGGCAAACTTTGGATTTTTCAAGCAATTACTAGAGAAAATCCCATGGGCAAGGCTGTTTGAAGGTAAAGGGGCCCAAGATAGTTGGTTAGCGTTCAGGGACTGCTTCTACCGTGCTCAAGATCAGAGCATCCCGACACGTAGGAAGTCAAGGAAGGGAGCCAGGAGACCTGCGTGGCTAAACAGGGATCTGCTGGGTAAGCTCAAGGGCAAGAGGAGAATTTACAGATCTTGGAAGGCAGGGCTGGCCACTTGGGAAGAATATAAGGCTGTTGTCCGAGGGTGTAGGGAGGCAACTAGGAAAGCAAAGGCCTCCCTAGAATTGAACCTGGCGAGAGGGGTCAAGGACAACAGGAAGAGCTTTTTCAAATACGTGGCAGATAAAACTAACACCAGAGGCAATGTAGGCCCACTGATGAATGAGGTGGGTGCCTTGGTGACACATGATACAGAGAAGGCAGAGTTACTGAATGCCTTCTTTGCCTCTGTCTACTCTGCCGGAGGCTGTCCTGAGGAGCCCCGTTCCCCTGAGGCCCCAGAGGAAGTCAGGGCAGTGGAGGAGTTTGCTTTAGTTGATGAGGACGGGGTTAGGGACCAATTAAGCAATCTGGACATCCATAAATCCATGGGTCCAGATGGGATGCATCCACGGGTGCTGAGGGAGCTGGCTGATGTCATTGCTGGACCACTCTCCATCATCTTTGCCAAGTCTTGGGAGACGGGAGAGGTGCCTGAGGACTGGAGGGAAGCAAATGTCACTCCAGTCTTCAAAAAGGGCAAGAAGGAGGACCCGGATAACTATAGACCGGTCAGCCTCACCTCCATCCCTGGGAAAGTGATGGAACGACTTATCCTTGGTGCCATCTCAAGGCATATCAGGGATAAGAGGGTCATTAGAGACAGTCAACATGGCTTCACCAAAGGGAAGTCGTGCTTGACTAACCTCATAGCCTTTTATGAGGATATAACAAGGTGGATAGATGATGGCCGAGCGGTGGATGTGGTCTACCTTGACTTCAGTAAAGCATTTGACACAGTCTCCCACAGCATCCTTGCTGCTAAACTGAGGAAGTGTGGTCTAGACTCTCGGGTAGTGAGGTGGACTGTGAACTGGCTAAGGGGAAGAAGCCAAAGAGTCATGGTCAATGGGGCGGAGTCTGGTTGGAGGCCTGTATCCAGTGGAGTCCCTCAAGGGTCGGTACTGGGGCCAGTATTATTCAATATATTCATCAATGACTTGGATGAGGGACTAGAGAGTACTATCAGCAAGTTTGCTGATGACACCAAGCTGGGAGGAGTGGCTGACACGCCAGAAGGCTGTGCTGCCATTCAGCGAGACCTGGACAGGCTGGAGCGTTGGGCAGGGAAAAATTTAATGAAATATAACAAGGGTAAATGTAGAGTCTTGCATCTGGGTAGGAACAACCCCAGGTTCCAGTATAAGTTGGGGAATGACTTATTAGAGAGCAGTGTAGGGGAAAGGGACCTGGGAGTCTTGGTGGACAGCAGGATGACCATGAGCCAGCACTGTGCCCTTGTGGCCAGGAAGGCCAATGGCATCCTGGGGTGTATTAGAAGGGGGGTGGTTAGTAGGTCGAGAGAGGTTCTCCTTCCCCTCTACTCTGCCCTGGTGAGACCCCATCTGGAATACTGTGTCCAGTTCTGGGCCCCTCAGTTCAAGAAAGACAGGGAACTGCTGGAGAGAGTCCAGCACAGGGCAACTAGGATGATGAAGGGAGTGGAGCATCTCCCTTATGAGGAAAGACTGAGGGAGCTGGGGCTCTTTAGTTTGGAGAAGAGGAGGCTGAGGGGTGACCTCATTAATGTTTACAAATATATCAAGGGTGAGTGTCATGAGGATGGAGCCAGGCTCTTCTCGGTGACAACCAATGATAGGACAAGGGGTAATGGGCTGAAACTGGAACATAAGAGGTTCCGCTTAAACTCGAGAAGAAACTTCTTCTCAGTGAGGGTGACGGAGCCCTGGAACAGGCTGCCCAGAGAGGTTGTGGAGTCTCCTTCTCTGGAGACATTCAAGACCTGCCTGGACACATTCCTGTGTGGCATAGTCTAGGCATTCCTGCTCTGGCAGGGGGATTGGACTTGACGATCTTTCGAGGTCCCTTCCAATCCCTAACATTCTATGATTCTATGATTCTATGATATGATCTTCCTTCCAAAAATATTACTCCATGCCAGTGGTTCATTACCTTTTTCCAAAAAACCTACCTCAAAATGGAGTTTTTCTATGTTTCCATTTAGCAAAAGGAATTCTAAAAGTCTTGAGGAACATCAATATAACCTACCTCAGTAAGTAAGCACAGAGGTTTAAGTGGGCGTGTAAGTTAAGCTAGTGTTCCCATAACCTAGATCAGACCAACTTAAATTCGCTTCATGGATGAATCAAGTTCCTAGAAGCTTACACTTCAAATGCAAACAACCGTGTTGAAAGAAATGGGTTTTTATGTTGCAATGCCACTGTCTAGTTGTAATAGAGATGATCCAGACCCAGGCAAGCCCATAGCAGGCTGGATCCATATCATGGCTGTCTATTGGACTATATTCTGGCACTCAGCCTTTTGCCAGCCATCTTCTCCTTTTTCTTTTCTTAATCCTTGCTGATGACAAAGATATTTTCTGGCTGCTGTAACTGTAGTCCCTCTTCTTGTTTCTGTCATAAAGTCATAGAACAAAGTTTGAGCTACAAGTGTGAAATATGAGTTGCTGAAATGTGTGAATTCATATTCTTTTATTCTCTTTTATGGCTTCTGCAAGCTTTACCAGTTCTACTTTTGCTTATGAGTCCAAATATATCAAAAGCTGTTTATGTTACTAAGTGCCAGAATACACAGATGGCATTTGTTTAACAGAGTAGATTTTTACTATTGGTAATGGACATTTCATACTATCAAGCTGACATCTTTCTGAAGCATCATTATTTTTTATTTTAACACTTCCTTAAGGTAAACAGGTGTTTGTCCAAATCCTCCTGGCTCTACTTTTATGAATTAATTTTACTCTGGCAGCTACAGTATAAAGAGAACACTGTTGGACCCATGATACTTGATTTATTATTTCAGATTAAGAGCTCTTGAAATGCCTAGTCAATTTTATCTTTCTGGTAGTTCTGAATACAGCATCTGTATCATAGCCATATGTATGCCACATTATACTTTTTCTTGACAAAACAACAAAAAGAACCCATTCTGCAATCTCCTCAAATATAAAGGAAGTTGGAAGAAATAAGAAGAACACCTCTACACATGTGTTCTTTGGCCTAGAGTGTATTTATTGATGCAGAATATGAATCTAAACCAACATGAAATTATTCTTCAGAAATGCTGAACTTTATCCTTCAAAGAGTCTGAAAGTGTAGCTATGGAAAACACTTCTCTTCATGCATTTTTGCCTAGTTCAAGATGTCTGAAGTAATGTATAACCTGCGTTGCAGCTTGCCAGAGTGGTGGCTTTGTAACACGAAACTGTGCCCATGTGGCATGTCTGATGGGATAGCATTGGAAGATCATGTAGGATGGAAGGTGGCACACTTTCTGCAGTCTTGTCCATGCTGTCCTGAAGTGAATTAATTTGCATTTGTGAGAACCAGGAGCTATTAGAGAAGTCCATCCTCCATTGACCCAAACTGGGGATACAATGCAGGTTACTGTGTTCAGTTCTCAGTTCACCCTATTTATCTACTTTGGTGCCCAGGAAGCTTAAGAAGTGGTAGCACATTCCTCATTTTTCTGCTACTGACTTCTTCTGGAATAACATAATGAGCCAGCTGCCCAGATGCCCAGTGTTTTGAATGCTGGGGAGCGATGGGCTGAGAGTGCTAACCACGTGGGCCAGGCAAAACACACTGTAATCTCAGCCAGGCAAGAGGAAGGCATTGCAGAACATGTAATCTTTCACTTTCAAGCACAAAGAGCCATACAGTTGCTGTTCTGGTCAAAGGTTGGCACTTGAAGGACAGGATCCTAAAGAAACTGGTTGGACTGAGGAGACTCTTCCATGCTGGTTGGGACAAAAAGCACACGGCTCTCTTCTCAGGACAGAGGAGCAGAGACAGGGAAAACATCAAGACTGGCGAGAAACTTTTTGTACCAACTCTGGGCAGAGCTCCCTGGGATTTCAGGCTCCTGCAAGAACATTACATTCTCCCCTGTGACATGCAGATGTTTGTGTTAGGAGAAGGAAGCAAAACTTCTCATGCAGGACACTCTGCAGCTGTTTCCAGACCAGTAAAGGAAAATCCCAGGTTGCAGAGGGCTTTTGATAACATTCCCAGATCTTGCCAATGAGCAGCAGCGCAGCTGCTCAGCAAACCTAGCCAAAGCTCTATTATTGATCTCGAATGTCCTCTCCTTTCCCCAGCAAGACACTGGAAATAGCATAAGGCTCTCCATTCACTTGGCAGTGCAGCCTACAGACACAGCAGGGAAGTGCCATCACATGGAAGGGACTCATCACACGGAAGAGACAGATGGGCTCTTCCTGCTCTTTACCTCCATTCTCTTTGCCTGTGCTTACTCAAACACCTTCCTCCCCTTCTCTTGCAGACTACGCCTTAGGGATATTGGATGGCTGCACAGTTAGCAGCACTGATACCCATGACCATGCCATCTCCTCTAGGCTCTAGACCTTTTCTCCAAGCAGGTTTTGGGGCAGGGTTTGCAGAGGCTCTTATCCAGCTGAATGTTCTCATACCAAGCCACACACTACCGGTGTGAGATGTATATGCAGCAAGAATCTTGGCCTAGATAACAACACCAGGTTTTTAGCAGCTCTGTGTACTACCAAAAGTAGCAGAGATGTTGGCTTGGGCTTGTCCTTCAAGGTCCTCCAGTGTGGAGCTGGATGCCAAAAGCACACTCCCCTTTGGTGCTGAAGGAGGTGGAGGCCTAGTCAAAGTCTTCTGAGGGCCTGCTGTAGGTGTCAGGTAGGGCTGGAGATAACACTCCCATGTTACCTATGTCTGGGAGAATTAAACAGGAAAGACCTTCTACTCCATGTCCATCCATCAGATAATCTATTTTGATTCCAAAATATCTTGGATCTATCATGATGATCGTAACTAATGTATGCTACACCTATGGCCAAAGACTGTAGAAAACACTGTTACCTTCTTGTCTCACAGTAATTCCTTCCTCTTTTTGTCACTGCCTTGATCACTGCTGTGTGGCCATTACTATTACAAGCAACTTAGAGAATGCAAATAAATGCTTATTTGTTTGTTTACCTCACTGCTACCTTGAGGCACTGCTCTTGTGTGTAGCGCACATCACTGAAGCCTGCTCTCTGTCCCCTGGGTATCATACCCTGATACGCTCTGTGGCCCCAAGAGATACTTTGGACAGTTCAGAAATTAGCACTCAGTTTGAAGATGGGAGGATTGCCAGCTAGTCAAGCAGCACTAAAAATTACCCCTTTTTTATTCTGCCTGGCTCAGTATTCCAGCTTCCAAAAGCAAATGATATGCTTCAATTTCCAATGTTTTCCCTGTTCTTGCCTTTCTGCCTTATAGTCTGTTGAATGTTACTCTTACTTGTGCAGAGCACTGCCTTGCCACAAAGAAATATAGGACTTAGCTCTCTTAGTGCTCTTCAGGGGTTTTTTTTTTCAATTTCGGTTTAACCTTTAGGAACCAAATAGATGTATAGAAGGAATTAAGGAGGAGAAGGTAAACGCAAGACTGATGGGACACTGAGGAAGAAGATTAGAGGAAGAAGAGAGTCAGATAAGCAGCCAGAGGCCAGAAGCCAGCTGAGTTTGAGCTGCCTGCACAGGCTGTTTACTTCACTGCTGCCTGGTGGGTGTGAAAGAATGAGGTGCACCCACTCGGCTTTTCACTACTGTTGCTTTTCTTGCTCCACCTCTAAATTGTCTTAGTCTTTGGAAAGGCTTTCCCTGTTGTCTAGTTGTAATTGCAAACAGAAAGAGGGTGAGTAGGAGGCTATTCAAATCCATACATTACATATTTAATCATTGTTTCCTCTAATGCTGTAGGCATGCTTTCCATTTTATGCATCCCTCCCTTGGGCCCCATATAGTTCTTCATATTGTGGTTGACATTCAGGCATTTAAATTACAGCTCTCTATCTTGCCTTGCAGACTGCAATGACTTTCCTGGCTTTAGAGTATTTGCTGTCCAGATGGTTGCTGTCAAATAAAAAACAGGTGGCATCACTAACATGTGCTTTGCCTATAAATTTCTTCAGAAAACATGAGTAAAATTTGAAGATATTCTTAAGCTTGGTGGTCTGTATTATTAAAAAGCATTTCAGTTCTAGGTAGTTTACTAATCTCTTTGGAAGTTGGGGAGAGAGAGCCTTGAAAAAGTCTCTGTGCAATTTGAAGACAACTACTTTGGCTTGCATCTTCTTTCCCCAAAGAACTGACACTACCCTGATCAGCTTGACTCTGACCTCAATTTTTTCTTTCACATAAATCTCTCTCCAGCATTCCCTCCACTAGATGGTACTAGGGCAACGCATTTGTCTTCATGGTCTTTCTCGGGGATGATCATAACAAAGTGTCTCTGCATATATATAAGAAGAAAATGATCATGATTTTAGGGGTGCAAGAAACTTCTGGTGAAGACCATTAAACTTTTGAGGTAAAATATTTAAAAATTAGCAAAGAAAACAGGTGACCTAAGCAAGTATAGCTTGCTCTTGCATCTGTTGCAACCATCTTTTGTTGCATATATCACATTCATATTTCCATATTTCTGTTTTTATTGGTCCTCTAAGGTCACATACAATTCAGAATCTTGTTACAGAAAACAAACGTTAAGAATTACCTTAAAAAAATTAATTTGTTTGCCTGTCCTTGCCACATTATTTACTCCAATATACGGCATCCAAAGCAAGGAAAAATTAAGCCTTAGAGCTCATATAGCTTAATTTAGTAGTTCATCGGTGCCACTGGCAGACAGCAGCCCAGTAAATGATACTGTCCATGTGCTTCACAATATTCATATGTCTTACATCGATGTTTTTAATACCTGGACTTTTCTACCTTTGGGACTTTTTCAAGTGGAGGACTATGTGAAAGTGTAGAGACATGAGTGAATCTACATATTCACAGTTGTATCAGGATCCTTACATCCTAGCCTGAGTGTGGTATCTTATTCCATAGGCAATGTTAAAATCTATGGCTATTTGAGTTGTAAGATCATGTGAGTGAGGTGGGTTACATTTTGCTGTTTCTGTTCCAAGACAAACAGAAGTGCAATAAAGTTTGTACAGCTTGTCTGCCAAAAACACTGTACAGCCATAAAGGAGCAGGACTCCCAGGCTGTGCTGGAGGCTCTGGCTGCTCGATGAGCACAAAGCTGTTGGGAAGAAAAAAGGATGAAATAAACACCTAGATATTAGGGCATGCTGGTAGGTCTCTCAGACTTTTAAAACCAAGAATCACAGATTTTTTTTCTGAAGAAAAATTTTCAGACTGTCTGCAACAATTAACCTCTTTTCTCTGCGTGTGACTGGATCATTTATATGCCTCCTTCTCACATCCTCTGACTGTAAGACCTTCCTGAACTCTAGAAAAACATTAGAAGAGACAAAAGGAAAAGATAATGTACCCTTATTTCTTACAACTCTAGGAGCTTTCATTGGTTATTAGTGTTACAATAATGTATGACATTCCTCAAGAAGCTTCAGGTTGATAGTATCAATCTCTGGCCAAAGCACATGTAAGATGCTTTGAGGGTATTTTTAACAGAAAAAAAAATGGGATTTTCACAGATCTTATTCTTTTAGTGTACACAATTCAGAATTGTCTTATGAAAGGTTACTTGAGGGAAGACAGTTTGAGTTGGTTCCACCTGCATTAAAGCAAGATTAATTTCTCCTTTATTTTTTTTAGAACTGGTACCATTTCTATGCATGTAAAGAGCTTTTCTGCCTGCTCACAACTCTTTACTTTCTAATGAACCTATGAGTGACAGAAAGTTGAGCTTTTCTTTCCTCCCACTAATACCATCATTGTATGTGTCTTGTTAACCAGTATTGTGTATCAGTCACAAGCTGACTCCTTTGTGCCTTTGTAAAGTATCAATTTAGTCAGCATTATCTACTGGGGAGACAATGCTGCCGGTAAACGTGAACACATAAATCCTCTAGCATTATAAGCCCTAAAATCACTGGTTCAGCCAGGAGCCCTGGAGCCTGGGAGGTGGCGAGGCTGCAGCCTGAGAGCTGGCTGCCCATCAACCACCGTGGGCTCAGAGGCAGCAGGCGGGCAGCCAGGACAGCACTGACTCCTGGGGCCGGCCAGGATCTGGGGCAGCATCTTCATTCTGGCTACTGGTTGGGTTGCTTGGCTGGAAAAAAACAACTGTGCCATCCGGATCTGCGTGCCAACTTGCTCGCCACTTGACTATGCTGATACTTGACCAGACTGACACGTTGCCAGGATCTGTTTTGATTTTTGCTCAGTGAGGCTTTCCCAATGGTAAACTGATTTCTCTGCATTAAAAAAGCCAACACCAAAACCAAACCGTGTGGCGTGCGCAGAATGTCACAGCTCAGTTGCTGGACCCTGCGCTCTGCCAAGAGCCGGTGGCTCCTCATACCTGCAGATGCAAGTTAACTCCCCTTAGTTAGGTCTCCAGGTAGACTTTAAAAGGGAAGGTTAGAGCAACGTAGTCTCTCCTTTCATGTTTTCCTGCCTCAGTGATGGTCATCAGAAACACCCAACCCCCATTGCACTAGAGAGGGGGAGGGCAGCAGCTCTGTGGGGTTTCTGTGTCTTTGGATGAAATTGTCCCTTTGTTAGTCCAAAATAGCTCAAATTGGGCAACTTTCCAAGCATGCAGTGAAAGACGTCTGTTTGAGACAGTGCTTAGAGAAGGCTGAGGATGGAGGACTGAAAAAGAGGTGCCTGACTGGCTGGGTTCCTACCGGAGTGATTAATGTAATGTTGCTGGGATTTTACAGCATTATTAATGAAGTGTTAGGGTGCCTGGAGCACTGGAAAAACATCTCTGGTAAATTATTACTAAAAATCTGAATTGGTGTATTGGATAACCTTCGGTTATTTATTTATTTATTCATTCCTTGCCCGTTGAGTCCTTATCATGCCAGTGGAAGGCTATAAATAATAACGAGCAAGAGCAAGGCTGTGCAGGCACTGATGCCCCTGCCACTTCCCCAAGGAGGGGCAGGGGCCAGCAGGCTCTGGGTGCCAGCAGCCCAGGGGACTCTTGCCCAAGGGGCTCTGCAGGGGATCACGGATGCCCCCGATGAGCCTCTCTGGAGTCCCGACAAAGCTCAGGGGGCCGGGGAGGTGATGACCATGCAGTTCTGCTTTGCAGAACAGTGCTGGGATCTGACAGGGAATAGTCTTGGCTGGTTTAGGGCTATTATTTGCATTGATGAAGATCGCACCTGGGATAATCAGAGTAAAATATCTCTACTATTTTTTTTCCTTAAGCTGTTATCTCCTTTTTTATTGGTCTTTTTTTTTTCTTTTTCTTTTTTCTTTTCTTCTAAATCCTTAATTCTTCGGATGTGTATTTTAATAATCTCTTATCTTCTGGTGGTGGCAACTGTGGGTTTGTTTGGGGAATTTTCGCTGCTTTTTTGGTTTGTTTTCTTGTGTTGTTTTCTTTTTTTTTCTTTTCTTTTCTTTTTCTTTTTTTTTTTTTTTAACTGCTGTGCTTTAAACCAGCTTTGCCTGTCTAAAGCTTCCAGTTGCTAAGCGACTTTTCCCCTCCGCCCTCCCCGCAGCCCGGTTGCCATAGTGCTGCCAGCCTCGGCTATCGAGTAGCAGAGAGCAGTCATTACTCACCGAAAAAAAATTAAAAATAAAGACAAGGCTGCATGGCCAAATAAACATCTTCTTTCCTTTTTACTTCACTTTGTGAGCCAGCTGGAGGATCCCTGCGCATGTTACAGCCGAGGTCGCACGCTGCGCTATTTTCTTGCGGAAGCTTTTGGTTCGGTCTCCGTGTTAAAACAGGATGGACTGCAGTGCTGACTCATGGACACCTGTGACATCGTTCATGGCAGCAACAGATATTTGGGGATGTACTTTCAAAGAAGTTGTTTTACGTGCCTTGGCAACCAGTATCGCAGCCTCTGCAACTGTAATTCACCCCGGTGCAAGCAGGTGCTCTGCAGCTCTGCAAACCTGAGCATCTTTCCTTAGGCACCAGGTGACATGTTTAGAGTTTTTCTCGAGACGTTTTTTAGTAACAATAATATCATACATACATGAAATATGTGTTGTGCTACCATCAAGGTGAAAGCACAGACTGGTTAAAAATTAGTTTTTCTTTTCAAAAGCGCTCAAACAAATTGCTGCAAAGAATCCTATCCAGACAAATAGAGAATCTTCCATTTTTTAAAGAAAAAAACATATCCCCAGGGGCTTAGGTGAGACACAAGTTAATGGCAGCCCTAAACCATAAGAAATAAGAAGGAAAACCTGACATCTTTCTGCTCTAAAAAGGTGGGCTTACTTGTCATCAGTCTACTGATTGCTGGGTTTTACCAGCTGAGTGCTACAGAGTGACATGGAGCATGGAAATACAGACCTGGGGTCTCTAATCAGCCACACCATCCATCATACCCTGTCAAAAAAAGAGAAGCATTTGACTTCCGTAAAAAAAAAAAAAAAAAAAAAAAGCAAGCCTGTGGGCTTTAAAATACCTGCTAATAAAGAATTGGGTAGTATAAGATTACCTGTGTGAGAATATAAATCATGTGAACTAAATTCGAGTTGATAGCTGGGGGAGTGAGGCTTTTCCACCAGTAAATGTTACAAGCGGTAGTTGAGCTGGACATAGAATGGTTTCAGCTGTTCTGTGGCTCCAGTTTCCATTAATCACCGCAAAAGCCTCCACCTCGAGTTGTCAGTAGTATAAAGCCTCTCCTAACATCCAGGCAACTTTCTTCCCACGTTCCGCAGTCGGTGAGATATTGTGATAATAAATGCAGTGAGGAGCTAGACTCCGTGTCCTTACATGCCCTTCCATTTATCCAATCCAGCATCTGCCTATTTGAACGAGCGCATCAGATACAGGCAGCGTGCCAGCTATTAAAGTGTTACACCTACCGCCACGGAGCTGAATTGTACATTTTGTTTTTCCCTTGTCCTTGAAAAGGAATGACTCCTGAAGCAAGAGGAGTGTGCTTAGCGGCTCCTTGTCTTTAATTCCCTATTTACCCAACTGTCTGCTCCCCGATTTGGTACTTTTTAGTCTCTTCTCTTCATGGTATTCTGGGGAACATTAAATATCACTGTACCGGAAAAGTCATTTAAGAAAGAACCTTTGCCAAAGGTATGGAAAACTGACTTCAAAATCAGTTTCTACTCTGATGAAGCATGCAAATCAAATATTGTGAGGGGAAGAAAATACAAATATTTTTTAAAGTTCCTCTTTTTTTAATCAGAGTAGTTTTGTTTTCCTTTGGAACGTCAGCTGGATATCCTTATCTTGTGGTCAGAATCCAGACATCACTGAGATTTCAATTAGTTTGCATTCTCTTATTAAAAAAATAAAAACCAAAATAGCACAAAAAATTATTCTCAGCTTTACTTTCTGTTGTTATAAAAGAACTCAGGATTTGAGAATGGCTGTGTTGAATAAATCAGGAATTGAAAATCTACGGAACAGACATTTTTGTCCTGGAAATATTGATTTAAGGGAAAATATTGCAAGATTTATTATGTGAAGACCCTTGCCTAATGACAGAATTAGGTGAAGATCCTTATTCTCAATTAAATTGCTTCAGCTCTAGGCTTCATTTTGTCCAGAAGAGAAATTACTGGAATAAAGGTTAAATATCCAAATCAGAAATATTATTGCCTGTGTTCCTTAATGTTTGAAATGGTAGTAGAACAAACTGAACATTAACCTGGTAGGACGAAGGCAACTCTATTTGCGTGGTTTTGACATCTGAATTAGGCAATAACTTCTCCATGTTGAAATTATGCAATGGTCGTTAGTCAGTCTTTCATTTCCTCAAGCATTTGTGCACAGATTACATTCACATATTATATTTTATTATGACTCATTAAAATGCTAATCGACAAAAGTACGCTATCACAGTTCCAGGAGAGATATACATCATTAAGTGGGTCTCCATTTTGATACCTTTCTCATAGCCAACACAACACATCAGCTGATATCCCCATCAACAGCTTTCTAAGTCTATGAACAACGTTCACTTTGTGCATTGCCAGCCTTGCTGTACCTGTTTTGTGCAAGTCCTCTCCTTCTGTCTTCTTTCTGGTTTCCTACCCTTCTCTCCCAACACCAACTCATTCTCAAGGGAAAATCACTGTATCATGGTTAAGGTTCTTCCATGAGAGCTGCCTCCTCTGCTGTTCAATTCCTGCACTTCATCTACCTTTCACACTCCCCAAACTTTTTTCTCTACTTTCATTTAATTGCTGCTTTCCCTCTGTCAATTCCAGATCTGCTTGTCTGTCCCTGTGTTTTCTCTCCCTACCTGACTCTTCTCTCCAACCCTGTCCTATGTAGTTATTTGTACCTCCACACCTGTTTATCAGGAAATGCTTTCACCATCCATAAATTCTGAAAGCCAAGACACCAAACTGACCAAATAACATATTGTCCTTACAGCTAACAGACAGGACACTTACTTTCTCCCTTAAAGCTTTTAGGTAATGACAGCTTTACATCAGCAAAATTCTCACTTTGCTGAATCAGAGTTACTTTGAAGCCAGAATTAGATTCGGGAAAATTTTTATTTCTCACCAGATGTCTGTTTATCCTGTTCCCCCATTAATCATACTTCGACATTATACTGATGATTTTCCTTGCCACACAGATGATCCAGGCGCTGGAGCACCTCTGCTACAAGGACAGGTTGAGCGAGCTGGGATTGTGCAGCCTCGAAAAGAGAAGACTCTGGGAGTACCTTAGAACTGCCTTCCAATATCTGAAAGGAATCTACAAGAAGGCTGGAGAGGGACTTTTTACATGAGTGTCCAGTGATAGGACAAGGGGAAATGGATTTAAATTGAAGGACATTAGGTTTAGATTGGAAAAAATTCTTCAGTATGAGGATGGCAAGACTCTGGAGTAGATTGCCCAGAGAGGTTGTGGATGCCCCCTCCCTGTAGATGTTCAAGGCCAGGTTGGATGAGGCCTTGAGCAACCTGGTCTAGTTAAGGGAGGTTGGATTAGATGATCTCTAAAGTCCCTTCCAACCTTAAGACATTCTATGATTCTATCTCTTCAAATATTGTTCTGTAACCTTATTTCCCTCTCGTAAGTTAAAATTTCTCAATCTGAACTTCTATTTCTCATTTACATTAAACCCTAGAATTTGAATCTAAATATTCAAAGGTATCTTCCTTTGCTCAGCAAAAATTAGCAAAAATTATTGAGAAGGAATGCCCAGTTTTAACTCAGAGTTGCAATCTACCTCTTTTCAAAACCACCACCATACTCGTAGGAGGAGTCATTCTTGTCCTTCAGCTCCACGAAAGCAGTTATGTCCTCTTCCCTTGGACTTTTTATCAACTCTTTGTGTCACTGTCTTATTTTCCTGTGTCCCTGGAGCCTGGGATTACTAGGGGAGGATTTGTGGACTTCTCGGTGTTTTAATTTGGACATTGATTTGTAGGAACTTAGGTCATGGCTTTAGGAAGCCCCAGGTTTATCCATCCATGGACAGTGAAAGCAAACAATGGTGACAGTCATGAGAATAGAGAAAGCTGGCCCCAGTAAAAGAATATTCTTACTCTCCTCCGATAAGTGAGCCATAGCCAGGATTAGCTGAATCTGGGATTACCATCACTTAGTTTAGATAGTTGTGACTGGAGAAGGTTGAGGCATTCTGGCTGCTTTCAAAATAAATATGTCGATCATCTGCTCTTATTGGCTCCCACTCCAGTTGGCTTACTTGAGTTTTTTAAAAGTAGCATGTCTGTTTGTTGTGCACCTGGTGTAATTCTATTTTCATGCTACTATGAGGCATTTTATCAAGTACATAAATCATGCTGAGTACTGCAGTATTTTGAGCGTGTGTATGTGCATGTAATTCTAACACATAGCCTCACAGAAAAAACTTTTGTCAGAATTATAGATGGCTAGATATTCATTGTTCACCATTTTTTTGATTTATGTCCAAAATATTTTATTATCCTTTTGGTCTGATAGCAGTTTTCTAGATCATTGTGCAAGCTTTAGTGTTACTTAGCAGTTAATCTCACCCCAAAATCGAATAATGGACTTCTTTGTCTATCTGAATTCACACTGTTCGCTGTTTGATGTAATTAAAGAAAAATAAACACCATTCATTTTTATCCTACTACTTTTCCTTCCACTGTGCTGTCCAAATACTAATACACTCCATATATACCAGTGGAAAATGAAAAAAAACCCCCACAACAACAAAACAACTCACATGCAGAAGAAGTTAAATTCCAGTCTGAAACAACTTGTGATATGAAATAATAATATCAGTTAAGAGCGAACAAGAGAAAGTCTAGTATGTTCTGTGGATGTTTTAAAGGTCTGCCTGGTATCCATGGATGCTCAGATGTTGCTGTGATGGAGACCTTCAGAAATGAGTGAATAGATAAAAAACATTGTCTATCTTTTTTATTTTGGTCGGGTTTTGTTTGGGGTTTGGTTTTTTTTTTGTATATACGGGATTTCTTTCTCAAGTAACAAACATGTAAAGAGTTTCCTCTTAAAACGATGGTGATTTTAGGTAAGCAGTTTTCTCAGTGCACTAGAGGATGAACTTTCTATTCCTTTCTAGAAAAGTGATTGTTTAGAGTCATCAATATCCATTTCCAATCCCCTGTTGCCATGACTTTAAACTGAAGACAGCAAAGTAGAATTCTAATTCTTTCTTCCCTCCTCAGACAATAAAATGTAATAGCCCATGGCCTCAGAGACAAATGTGGTTTTGTTGCTGTTGCCATGTTTTTGTCTCCTGTATCAATCTTTCTTTTTTTTTTTTTTTCCCCTTTTCTTTTTCTTAGCTTAATTCCCTATTCTCTTGTAGATTTGTATTTCAGATTTTAGCCAGCGGCATAAAGTGCTTCTCAGAGATCCTCTTGAAACTTCTCAGTCCATTCCCTGAAATCAGCATGAATGTTCTTGTCTCACGGGACTCCTAGAATAGATAAAAGCCTGCAAGGGCATCTACAAAGTGAAAAACCACAAAAAGAAAACATAAAGTCAAGTTGACTACAACTTTTTACCAGGGGTAAGACCATCCTCTTACCTGAGAATCAAGGCTTCAGTCCAACTTTCACTGAAGACAGTGGAATGTTTTCCCTAGGCTTGAGTTCAGAGCTGCATGACTGATGCACTCTCCTGGCATTAAAGCAAGTGCTTAGGTATAGTCAGGGCACAGCTTGCTATTTATTTCCTAGACTAAGCAACTGTCTGGTAATTTTTTTCACTTGTGCGTTTCTTTAAGGCTTTCATTAGTTCATAAAGCTTTAAGAATACAGGTTATATTTCCCAAGATGCTACAAGCACCATGCAGCCTAGCTGTCATTAAAAGTCATTTGGACTTTGGAGACAGGTTGATGCAGAAGGAAGAAACTTACCTAGTCTTTGAGGTGTGATTTACAAGTAGTATTATTTCTCTTTTTCTTTTCAGTCTTTTTATGGACCTAAGTCACACTCTTGTCACCTTGTACCACTCCAATATGGCAAGATGAACCTCAATTTAATCTGGACTTTAAGGACTATCTTGTTCTGAGGGATCCACTGTTTGCACAAGGAATATCAAACAGCAGGCTTTTACTGTTACTATAGGAAACAAAACTAAAATTTATTTTCATTGTTAAATAAATTTTTCTGCATTATTTACATGCCTGTAAACAAGGTCTTTCATAAATAGATCGTCAGCTTTTCATATCCCTGAATGTACTGTCCATAGGCCATGATATGTGGAGGCAACCAAACTCCTAACTCTAAATTTTAAAGTTTTGGCCAAAGTTCAGCTACTTCATTATCAGCCAGGAGCCCTTGAGGATCTGGTCACAGACAATATGGAATACGCATAAGCATTGCACGTGAACAGACATTTTAATACCACTATGCCCCTCCCCTTGCCCTGGGAAACCTTGTAATGAGCCTTGTTGATTGCTTAACAGCACCTTTGTTCACACATCACCCAGACCTGGGCTTGAAGGCTTCCTCACTGTGTCCACTTCAGGAGTCCCGATGTTGCAGATGACAGTGGGATGCTGGGAAAGGTGCATGTAAATCCTCCATCTGCAATAAATTCTATAAGGAGTCTGAGCAGTGACTAAAGACATCTTGGAGCAATAGTTCAAAAGCTTGGGTAACAGAAATCCCAGGAAGGGAATTTCTGTTTGAGAGCTTTGGGAGAAAGTCCACGCTCCCTCTTTTTAGCTACCTAACTGAAATACTTGAATGAGAATGCAGATGCTTAAGGTTTCCTATCATGGTATCTCCAGAAAGGAATTCACATCTGAAAAGGGCAAAACAGACACCTCTAGAGGGCTGTCTCCTTCCACTTTCCCCACAAGGATCATGGGTGACAGTTGCTTGGTGCCTCAGTGAGATGCTTTCAACTAGATAGTGTGAACTTTTCTGAATTTAATATGTGCAGGAAGTCATTTGGATGTTGAACTAGAATTTGCAGGACATATAGGACAAACTTCTGCTCTCTTTCAGTAAATCCAAGTTGGGTCTTCAAACAGGGAAGAATGAAGCTTCTTTCACCCATTCCCTATAGTAAGTGATGGAGAAACACATTTTTGCTCCACACGGGAGCAAATTAATATCTGGTCTGGCACTGACTAGTTCAAAACCTTTTGCTCTTGAGAACTTGTACAACTACAACACTGCAGACTCAGCAGAACAGAAAAACCTGGAGAGAACATGCCTGTGGAGAAGGAGGTAGGGATGGTCTACATACTTGTGTACACGCCATGTACACAGTTACATATGCCACAAGTGCCTCTAATTCCAGCAGCCTCACCATTTGTGCTCAGAGAACATAGTTGTTCAGAAGCAAAACCCAAAGAGTGTTTGTTTTCTTCATTTCATGCGTCATTGGATGAAAGAACTATACAATGTACTGTCTCGAGTTATATTTTTTGTCATCCATTCAGTGAGTTCTAACAGTCTGAAATCCCTCTGACAGAAACTTCCCTGCTCCCCCTACACTTGCTCCCAGTTTGCCAGAGATACTTTTTCAAGTAGCAGCTCTCTTCCCCTAGAATACCTTTCTGTGATACCGTAATTACAAAAATAAATATCTAGATAATGAAGGACTAAATTCAGATGTCTTTCACTCTGTAAAACTAAGAAGGCAACATTTTAGCTTTAACCATGCCCAGGACTTCCAGAACACAGGGCTCCCAGCAATCATGAATCTGTTCAAATTATTTTAAATGTAGCTGTTTAACCTTTGAAGACCTCATACTTTGAAGACCTCATACTTTCAGCAGTGAATTAACTGTATTTTCAGCTCTTTAGTGGCCTTTGTCTCAGAGGCTGGTAAGTGCTTCCATGTTAAACGCAGGATATACACTTATTTAGAGATATGTAAGAGAGTTTTCAAAGTAGCTGCTTTGAATGTTTTCTAAGTAATGTATTTATCCTAGGATTTTTCCAAAACCAAGAATTCTCAGCAGTGAAGATTGGAAAACCCGGTGCTGCCTCTGTACTCTAGCTTTGGTTGAATACCCTGCTGCTAAGGTTTTTACCCAACCAGTTGCTTCTTGGGCCACGCTGTCCCCAGGGAGGTGCCCAATTCTCGGGATTGGAGCTGCCCCCAGTTCCCCCTGCTGACCTGCTCCTGGCTGGGGTTGCAGGACAGGGACATAATCTTTGCATGGTAGGTGCTGAAAATACACCCTGGTTGTCTTGGGCACATAAAACCAAAACTAATTTCATGTGAGATGCTTGTAGAGTATTTCCCTCAATGCATTCCTTTCCTATATGCAGTCATCATTGCCTCCAAGCAGGTCAAAATGATGCAAGTCAGTACCATGGTACAACTTAGAGAGTGAAGTTAAGTTATAGGCAATTAGATTTACTAAGGTTGTTGAGATAACTGCTGAACATGTCAGGGCTACTTGATCCATGAGCATCAATGATCTAATTGGACTTGGCCATTTCACCTCTGTTAAAGTATAGTCATTTCACTTGGTTAAATGGACACTGAAAATCAGCTGTTTTGGAGATGACACTGCTCTAATAATCTGCGAATTTTCACTGGATTCTGTTGCTCGAAAACCCCAAAGTAAAATCTCATTAAAGGGCATAATCTTCAGGAGTAGATTTGCTGAGTAGTGGGGACAAACTCACTCCCCCACTAACCCATTGATACACGACGTGCAATGGACTGTCAGTGGAAAAGCAAGGAGGAAGAGAAGACATTAACATTTGGCTTGGCAAATGTCATTTCGCATAATATGGGCTTTTGGCAGACCTAGGATTTTGCATCAAAAGCGCTTTGGATTTTGATGACCTGCAGAGCTGGAATAAGGTAGATGTAGAGAATACCAGGCTGTTGGCAGCTCAAGGTCTCTTTCCCATCCTATCGCTCTCACAATGGGTCACTTGTAAGAACTAGTCTATTTGTTTCAGTTGTGGGTTTGCGTTTTATCACCCCAGTTGCAGAGATTTCACAGAATTGCATTATTTACCTCCTCCTCTGTCCCTGACACACTACCAAACAATGACAAGAGAGAAGGAAGAACAACATAGCGGATAATAAAAATGCGAAACAGCTACAGCAGTGCAGTGGGAGCACCAAAGTTCAGAGGTACAGAAGAGCAATGCAATACTCTGGGAGAAGAGAATACATTAATTATCTGGACATTTTTATTTATCCAGTCTCATGTTCTCATACGGTTTTTATTGATCACAGAACAGTTTAGCATACCTGCATGAATGCTTTTCTGTATCCCATTGGGTATTACTAAAAACCCAGCAACATTTTACATTCATTGGGGTCAAGAGAATTTATTCGTTACATGTAGTGCCATTGAAATATCCAATTTTTAGCAGTGCTAGTCATGATTAATGTTTACAGTGATTAATGCATGGAAGAGTTTAATAGCTGTAAACGGCAGATCACAAAATATCGGTGGATTAGTTTAAACCTTATCTTAAGTTCAATAAACCAAGGATGCCAGAAACATCAACACAGTTTTAATGTCTCTTCAAAAATACTGATCATTGTGATTTTTCACAAAGTCTTCAGTGAGACCAAAATCTCTATGCAGTCACTTTGTTTCATAGGAATTCCATGGGATTTCTTTTTGAGGGTCAGGGTGACAGTATTTTTCTGGGTTCACTGTCCTCCAAATAAAACCCACAGCCAGTGTCTTCTTCCACAAAAAGTGGTCTCAAGGTTGTAATCTCAATCATGCGTGTGGAACTTCACCATATTATGCCACCAGTTGCAGCTGCATCCTTTAGCTTAATTGCAAGTTGAGGCTTGTATGACAAGCTACTAGATTGCTGTTGGCATGGACTTGTTTCCCTTGCAGACCCGCTTGGAGTAAAGAGCTAGGTCAAGACCTTTCTACATTCTCTAGACACTGTTTGGCCATGGCCCTAGTCAAGTCATCTTCCTCATTCCACATTAACTGCCAGTGCTGGTCTTTTCCTTCATATGTCCTGTCTCAAATTTTTTTTGCCTGCTTCTGGGGTTCCCTTGTTCTTTTTCTCTGTCTAAAGAAGCAGAGAGGTGGTTCTTCATTACACTATAGAAAATCTCATAGCAGACAATATGGAAAATCTCACTCTCTTTCCTCAAGTATGAAGCAGTTAATCTTGGTTTCTTGTTTAGTAGAGGTGTGCTCCTATGTATACTCTTGGTCCTAACTTCTGGCACACAGCCTTGTCTCAAAATGTTGGGAATTACATTTGTTGAAGACACTCATCACTTAAGAAAAGCATCCTTATTTCTAATCACTTCCCTAGTATTAGTGCTTCTAGATATAACCTTCTTGTCTCCAGTCTCTGTTGCATTCTTCTAGTGCTCTTACTGAGAACCACTGACTTGAAATGTGGTTCTTACCTACATCATTAAGTCAGTTTCATACTTAACTACTGAATGTGAGTTGCATTGACATTAAAAATTTACGTAGTTTATCATCTGCCTCTGCTTTGGTTCTCTTGGTAAACTCTGAATCTTATGCGTCTGCTGATGTAACAGGCAGCTTTTTATCAACTAGCAAATGGTGTTGGTCTATTTTAGCTATTTGGAGAAACACTGGATTTCTTTTTATCTTTCTCACTTATGCCTGGTATTTTCTGCTTGACTTCACTGCTTTATTGTAGGTCTCCTTCAAAATAGCGACAGGACATACATTGAGGTTAGGAGCCAAAATGGTCTTCAGCTTTCCTCACAGAAAAATATGCCTAAAGCAACACCAATTTTCAGCACTTTTATGTAGGTAATATTACTTAACAAAAGCTGTTACAAAATGAATGTGATCATCTCTACGTTTACGAAGAGGTCATTTGGATTTACTATTGTCTTGCTCTCCCTCTTGTCTCTTTTCTCAGTAAACATAGAGGTACTGTTCAGTGCTACTGCCAACATCTCCAAGAACTTGAGACAACATTAACAGTTCTTGGCACAGGCGCCATTAGAACCAAGGAAGCTGTCTCTTCCCTTGTCTGCATGTGTCCCCTCAAGTGTGAGGTCTGACAAGTTCAGGGTGTCAATTCTACAATTTTCCTATTACCTCGTATACCAAACATACTGGCAGCATGAGTACAACTCTTACCCTTAGTAGTCTGTGAACAGAAGATTTTTTTATCAAAACATCATTCAGAGATCAAAGCAAATTTTTACAGTCAAGGGAAAGGATAATTTAGAAAGATTTGCCATTCCCCAAACACTATAAGGACTGTACAGGTGCTCAGTCTGGCAAAGCTTTGCCATCAAAAAAACCCCAGGAACATACTCTTCCACAATCTTCTGCAGCCTTCCAGGCAGACGCTTGTTCTATGCAAACAGCTCTCCCGATCTCCATAGAAAAATGTCCTTGTCAATTTGGATTGTTTTCTGGTTCATTTCCTAGAGATTTTGACCTTGCTAGTCAAAAATTATTTGGTGAGTTTTTCGACAAATAGGTCCTAACCTTCTACGTACAGTTGCTGTGCTCTGTATCAAATTGCAAGGGCTCGGCTAAGTGATTGTCTTGTCTTTTGCTTGTGTTCTCAGAGTGTCAGCTGCTACCAAACTAAAGTAATATGATCTGACTGTGACTATGCTAATAACCAACTCCAGTCCTCAAGTGTTACCAGCCCTATTGAAGCACTGTTAAAAACAAAGATGCTTAGATAAATGAATGAAGGTACACCTTGAACATCATAGATATAAATTACCACAGAGTTGATGTATCCCTCACAAACACGATGGAAGGAAGAAGTCAGAAAATATATATTCAAAATTATGTCACAGGAAGGCAAAAATCTGACCATAACGGGACTGAGTAACACTGCTCCTTCCTAAGCCAAATCACCAAACACAGAATAACTTAACACTGTTAAAAAAATGAAACATTATTACAGATCAAAAATTAAGCCAAGAAAGAGAGGTTAGCAGTATACTTAAGTCTACTCTGCATAAAGAGATAGCAGTAGGTAATTCCAAAATGAAGAAAAGGAGCTGCTACCATAATTAATTTTTGGATGAGGCAGAAGAGTGATCTCAGTGGCTCCAGGTTAGATCAGCGGAGGGGCCTGAGGTCGAGCAGAACAACTGTCCTGATGGAGCCAGCTCACTAAGGAGGAAAATAGTTTTAGAGAACAAGTGGGCAGAGCTGACAAGACAGAGAAGGACCTTAAAGTGGGAGAAACCAATATAGTCATTAGTGCTTCTCTGGGTCTCTCTTTCCTCCTAAAAATAAATAACAAAAGTCTCTGCAGAAGGGGAAAGGGCACAGTGGGCTGGGAGCAGAGGACATGCAGCGTCCCATGCTGCATCCAGCATCATTGTGTTCAGTAAGACATTTATCTTCAGCAGGTGACAGGATAATGCTGCCTGTCAACAGCATGCTTTGAAATGTTGGGGTTTTTTCTCCCCGTGAAGCATTTTACGTGTAGATTTTTTTTATTTAAGTCTGACAAATACCGCTTTAGATCTTGTTTCCAAAGTTATTTATTCTGATGACTTCAGATACTGGTCTTCATAGCTTGCCTAATGGTGGGAAAACACAGGCTGTTGCCTCAGCTCCACACCAAGGGTAAGGTGCATCAAATTGGCCTAAATCTTTAGACATAGCAGTTTATTTCTTCTGAAACAGATCAGACATGCTCTGTGGTGATGTATCTCTTCTGTATGCAATAAAAGTCCCTTTGTGGAACATTTTTTCTTTTTAGAAAATCCCTTCTATGTGATTCTGTGCTTCCATACATTTAAATCCAATAAAATTAATGTATTTGACTTCCTTTGAATAGACATCTCTCACACTATAATAGTAGCCTGACCTAGTTGAGAGGCGTCCCTGCCCATGACAGGGAGGTTGGATTAGATGATCTCCAAGGTCCCTTCCAGCCTAGGCCATTCTATGATTCTATGATTCTATGACTCTATTCAGAAGATGGGAGTCCTGCTTTTTGTTGAACTACAAACCCCTCCACAAGACAAGAGGTGGATGGTTACGAGTCAGGACAGTGTAAGCTGGCAGCTGGTGGCAATCAGTGTTGCTCTACAGTAACTAAGTGCAAGTCTTTTTACCTTAGCCTGCATGCTAAGTAGTTTATTCTTTCACTGAGGAGTAAGAAACCTCAAGTCAACCCATACACCCCACCACCTGCATCAGCACCACATCCTCTAATTACATTTTGTCCTAAAAAGTGTTACTTTTTATCAACTTTTAATTTGCTCCCTTACAATTTCACTGAATGTCACCATAGTCTTGTTTTGAGCCTGGGAACAAAGCTGTCTTAACAAAGCTTCTCAACTACCTTGCCTGTACCTACCTTAAATTTTATCACCACACTCTCATGTAAATGTCTGCTTTGCAAAATGAACAATCCCAATCATTTCAATCTATTTGTGCATGGTTCTTCTGTACTCCTAATCATTCCTGTTGCCTGCCTCTCAATACCCACAACCTCCGTTTTATATACCGTGTTCTGATGGCAGATGGTGCAATCACTTCTGCAACCGGTTTTCTTTTAATGTAACAGGTATATATTATTTTTTGGTATTTTTCTCAGTGCTGTTCTCAGGCAATCTAATGCTGGGTTTTGTTTCTCAATGAAATTGTGCACCAAAGAAAGGCTTTCACTTGAGCTGTCCCTAGTGGTAAGCAAATGTCCCTCCCAAATAAGAATCCCAAATAATTTCAAGTTTCCCTTCACACATGCATTATCTAGTGACACTGAGCTTAGCCTGACATTGTGCTATTTATTTACCTCGCTAGGGTAAGTCCCTCCAATGCTCCTAGGGGTCTTTTCAGGATTTGACCATCCTGAGTAGCCATCACTGCGTGTGGCTTATAGCCAACCCTGTAATTTGAGGAACTCTTTAAGCCAGAATAAGCTATCACCAGTCCCCAGATGCTTGCTCCCTGCTTTATAGAGTCACATATGCTTGCGTGGTTACGGCATGAACTAGGCTGGGGAATGGACCAGGCTGAAAGCTAGCACAGGGCTGGAGCACATTTCCATCTGACAGTGTGTAGCAGTGTCCACAAAAGTCCAGCAGCAGCGCGGATATGGGGACGTGCTGTGGAGAGTGGAGGAGGTTGGTGACCCCTTCTTTCACCAGCAGTACTATCTTAAACTGCTAAGCACTCTGATCTACAGCCTTTTTTAAGAATGACAAATGACGGTTTTGTTAGAAGAAGCTTTGTGCAGAAGTATCTGTTACTGACGAATAGACTGATTAGACCCGAGCCGAACATCTCAGCTGAAGCTCCCACCAAAGCAAGGTTTGCTGTGTGTGTCTCTCCGTGCACCAAAATTCTCCTTCCTGTTATCCTGTCAGAAGGGAGATTTCAAGAACTTTCATCCAAATGTAGGTATTAAATACTGCTACAAAGCAGAGCTGGGGTGCTGCATTAAAAATCAAATTGATTTAGTTTGGTATACATCAAACAACAGATACACAGCAGAGACTATTAGAAACTCCCAACAATAGGAATATGAAGACTCATTAGCCTTGAAAACCTAGAGGATGAGATCACAAAGACACAATCTGATAAATCACAGAGGTCAGTTTTGAAAAAGCTGTTGCAGTATAGCAGCAATTTGTTTATACCGTGACAGGTCAATTGGATCAGTGTCAGATCTTCTGTGGGATAAAAGATTTTGCTTTTAATGCATGCTTTTTCCTGAACCACTTCTATGCAGCCTTTATATCAAACACCTCTGGTCAACTTCAGGATTACAAATAGAATATCTAAAATAGATGAAACCGCTAAAACAGTTATTGCAGGATTATTTTAATTATCATCTTAACACAGATTTGGCACTGAAAGATCTTTGGAGTAAAGTTGCATTACGTGATTTAAGTTCAGTTCTGCCCCAATAATTTTTAAATGCTTCTAGTATATTCTTATAACCTCAGCTTTAATCACACCTCCATTTGAGAGAAGATTCCCTAATCCACATTTTTCTGAGAGAGACTTCAGAGCTAACATGATGATCTTATTACCTTTTCTAAAACCTTGATTAAAATTGTCTAATTATAGCAATAGTAATAAGGTTGGGAAGTATGATACAGGTAGAGAACCTTATGCTTTTAATGATTGTAACACTTCAACCGCTATGAATGGATTTGATACCAAAACCCACTACATTTACAAAAGCCTTCCCTGTAATGATGCCGAGAATATTTGTAGCATAAAAAGCAGATTTATTAATGTAATAATGAAAATAAGAATACGCAATTAAGACAAAGAAGATTTGCTACTAGTCTACTTACACACCAATCAAAAGATACCTTTGTCTACCCTTTTCTCTGGTGTTTTAACAGAGGTGGAAGTGGTATTTTATGCTTTGTGCCATTGAAATGTAACCCACAGGCAGATAAAAAATATTTTGCCAGATTGTTACTGTAGTCCACTTTTTTAAAATGAAAAATTTGGCATGATCTCAACCTTATTTTTCTTCTTAGGTCACCTTTTGGTAGGAAATGAAGCTTTGATAGTGAAGAGTTACCTTGTACGTAGGTTTTTTTCTTTTTCTTTTTATGGTGGCTTCTGCTGCTGTAAACTAAAAGGGTGATAATTAATGTCTCCTATTGTTTATGCCTGCTGCCATCTACAACAATGAGCTATTATTATTCTGTCTGCTAATACTTGGAAAGGATATCACTTGGACAACTAATCCAAAATACAGCAAGTAAAGATCATTGTCACAAATGCCTGAAATGGAGACATTGTTAGAGATGTTAGAAATCAAAGTATTTCACTGTATTGGATCATCCAGTCCCTCTGTCAAGATTGTGCTTTGCTGTACTCTCTCTAATGTCTCACACAAGTGGTAGAATACCAGAAGTATTAAACACATTATATTCTTTGAAATATACCATGTTCACTTGAAGAAACATAATTGTGGTGCTAGGTAGACCTGATCTTGAAAGGTGGTCCAGTCTGCTGTGGCTTTACAGCGAGATAGATATTGGCCTGGAGTCAGTCTGAGGTAGTCATTAGATTAGACAGGCTTCCTGTGGAGACCTCGACTGCAAAACAGCCCAGAATAAAAAGCCAGGCTCATCTCTATACCAGTGGGCTGCCTAAAGAGAGGAGAGAAGATTCTGGGGTCTTTTTTCCCTTCCCTTCCCTTCCCTTCCCTTCCCTTCCCTTCCCTTCCCTTCCCTTCCCTTCCCTTCCCTTCCCTTCCCTTCCCTTCCCTTCCCTTCCCTTCCCTTCCCTTCCCTTCCCTTCCCTTCCCTTCCCTTCCCTTCCCTTCCCTTCCCTTCCCTTCCCTTCCCTTCCCTTCCCTTCCCTTCCCTTCCCTTCCCTTCCCTTCCCTTCCCTTCCCTTCCCTTCCCTTCCCTTCCCTTCCCTTCCCTTCCCTTCCCTTCCCTTCCCTGTTTTCTTTGTTTTCCCCTTGTTCTCTTTGTGAAAACTCTGTCAAGCTGCAGTTGTGAGACTCTATATGGTTTCTTCATAGGGACATGTTTGTCAGAACAATGTAGTATGTTCATTGTTACTCTTTCGTGCTTTCTGGGAGGAAGCCAGAAGACATGGCCACTGAAGAGCTCTCAATATCCAGATTTCAGTTTTGTTTTTTTTTTTGTACACTGCCCCTGGCGGCGGGAAGGCAGAGAAGCTGCCATCTTCAGTGATTTAGAGGAAGGTGTCTCCTAGACACCTGAAGTGCTTCATAGATCATCCTGCTGACTGATGTGATTCTGCACTCCTCCTTGTAGCTGACCACGAATGACACGGGATACCCTACACTTTTTTGTTAGGAAAACTCTCTGCTGCCTCTGAGATTGTGCTGTTCCACACAAATGACATGGAAGTCACCCCTCCTGGCAGTCCTCCTGTTGCAGGTGGTACAGGATCCCTTCCATCCCTCACAACATCTTCTTTTACTATTTCCCATTGCCTTCATCCCCCTGAGAAAATCTGTCTGTTACTGAAAATCTATTGCAATCAATACCTAGTGTTAATTAAGTCCTGGCTACTAGCAGAAAGTGTCACCAATGGCTGTTGCTGATTATAAGCCATAAGCACAAAATGACATTTGAGTATTTCAAATAGAATTCAATTCTTGACTACAAATCCTTCCAGTCTGGTGGTCTGTAGAGTCCTAAACTTTTGCCTTGCTTCCTGTAAATAAACGTGACTGAAAAATAATGGAATTCCTTCATAACATGTAAGGGAGGAAAAAAATTTTCCCTACGGGAACTCATGAATGACAGCAGCTGTAAATTAAATCTATCTGATCCATCAGCCTTCCAAGCCAACTCCATAACTAGATTGAAAAGTTTCAGTGGGATATTGAAATATTGAATGTACGTGTAAGGGATCTACAATGCTGGGGACCAGGAAATGGTGTTGTTCACAGCGCATGTGTAAAAAATAAAGGAAATAAGTGCTTTCTTGCAGTCAGTAAGGTGTTAATTTTTTTAAAAATAAAGTATTTAAGAACATACTTTGCTGTCAGGATCATGTCCAATTCACCTATCTTTTGATATTTGACTTGTACATCGATTTTAGATGCCTGTTGAATCACCATTCCCAAAGTAAAGGCCAAGGTTCTTTAAGAAGCAAAGGGAGGGAGGTCTTGAGAGAAAACCATCTCATTCTTTACATGGGTACCTTGGTGAATCATTCCTCATAAGATTGGTGCTTAAATGCTAAAAAGTAACACCTACAGTAAGCAGACTGCATTGCATACAGATTCTCTAAGCACACTGCTGACTTCCCCCCCGCCAGTGCAATTCCTTAAACTACAAATGTTGTTCAGAATGTTATTCTGAAATAATGATATAGGATGTTGTTTCTTGTATCTTTTATGTAGTTGTTCCTACTTGAGGTCTGCATTTGTTTAATGGAGAAGCTCAAAATGTAATACACTACTCCTACTGATCAAAGTCACAAAAGAGCTGTTTTCTTTCTTGGCTTATTCAACACATGCAAATATCTGTTGCTCTTCCCCTACCTCTCTGTCTCACCATTGTTCCGTTGTTTAAGACATGTTTACTGTCACTATACATTTTTCATAAAGCATCCACAGCTGCTTCCCTAAGAGACTATTGATTCTGTCTCTCTGCCTGTCAGTCAGTCCATTTCAGCCTGCTCTAGACTCAGTATCTTTTGAAGGCATAGCTCAGGTTCAATTGAATTTGTCAGAGGGATTGAAAGATCAGACATTAAGCCTTTATGAGGAACTAAAAGTTTTGCTAGGTAGGCAACCAAACCAGCAGGCCGCTGCTGGAGAGGCTCCAGCAGGACTTGGATCTGTTGGCCTTGCCCGTTGGCCAGCCAGCACATGTGCTCTGGCCTGCTGGTCAGAAACCACACAGCTTGGAACAAGCTCAAGCACATGACATGAATCATATTTCCCTACCGTCACCCTTTTGCTAGTCTAAGCGATCCAAAGCCTTTTAGTTTCCTCTTGCAAAACAAGCTCTCCATTCCCTGGATTATCCAAGTATCATTTGCAAGTGCTGGAATTTCAACTCCTCCCTCTTAACCATGGGTGGGCAGAGCTGCACATGGGAGTCCAGCTGGGGTCACATTAGGACTAGGTGGTATTAATTTTTGCTTGACTCCTGCAGGACTATCTTGGCTGACTGAAGACTCATGCTCAAGAGCAGCAAGAGAGTGCTTACATTTGTGCAGCAAGCACGTTTGAAGAATCACTGAGGGCAAGAAGCCCTTTTTTATCCACAGATGGGCTCTTTTTTCACTACTGAGTTGTGCTAGAGCAAACTACCTTCTGCTTCTGTATGTTTCATTAAAATGCCTCCATTACATTTCTGCTTTTGTACATCTCCTTAAAATGCCTTAAGCTGCACAATGACTTTTAATCTCTGGCTAGTGACAACAGCTTCAGTGAGTGTCTCTAGAACAATGAAGATCTATTTTGATCTAGGACAGTCAGGAGTTACTAACTTAAGCTTTTCCTCCATATATTTTCTTGATGTTTGAAGAAGTAAGATCAATTTTATGAAAACGAAGTTCTGTGAAATGCTGGAAAGCATTTCAAGGTTGTGTTCAGAATTTATCTTTTAAGGGATATTAATAAGTTCTTGACTTCTCCCTCATTTACTTTATAAGAATAAATCTCACAGTAGCAAATTTTGCGGCTTGATGATCCAGTCTCTGTACCCTGCAGTAATAATGATATTTTTTGAACAAGCTGTTACAGATATTAGTCTTAAAATGTCTGTATGTCTGATAAGAAAGGGAGAGATAAATACAGGCAAGCAGCTGACAGAGGGAAAAAGAGAAGGCCAGGCATTTAATGTTGGGCATTAGAATTTAGCACTTACGTGTAGGCTTGTACTGTTATTTCTGTTTTCTGAAGGGTTTTCTGGCCAAGCAAGTGGATACTCTGGGAATTGTTCTTAGAAGCTGCGTCATGAGAGAGAAACTGTCTTGTGGCCTCTTTGAACTTTGGCTTTTTCCAGTGCACCAGTGGATTTTTTAGCTGAAATACTGAACATGTGTTTGAAGTTTGCCCATCTTTGCTTTAGCTGATTAAGAGAAAAGAGTGAAATGAAAACAGATTTTTTCCTAACAAGGAAGGATTCATTTTCCTACCTAGCAGAAAAGTATTGAGTTATGCTATTTCATATGAAAGCCAATTCTCAGTAATGAAAATGTTTTTCCTTTTATGTGATAAGATGGGTGAACTATCCATAAAAAAGAGGAATAGGAAATGTATTGCTATAAAGAGCTACACCGTGTGCTTTTTGTTAGGGTTGTTTTGTAAAACTGACTTGCTGGAAGTAATCCACAAATAGGCTTAAAACTAAGCCTCGGAATTTTATTCTGAATATCTCATCAACAACAATACGGGAAACATTACGCATATTGACAGAGATGACACTTTGTGTCAACTATTCCATGCACTTTCAGAGCTGTCGCATTTTTAAGAGGGTTTACAAAACATCTTTGCACCTCTTGGAGTCACTGCAGTTGTGATTGTTTTACTCCCTTATTTAAAGTCTTCCCATGATTTCTATTCATTGATGTGAAAAAGGCAATCAACCACATACATTTAGATAACCAGAGCTATGAGGAGCATCTGTTTTCCAGACATCTCTGTGTTATACGTGTCCTCTGGTCCGATTTGGCTGAAATCTGATAGCGTTGTATAAGTTCGCATGCCATCGTTAGAACATTCCTCCGAGGGGCACCGGAACAGACCCCAAGCCTGGAGGCAGCATCTTTGGGTGATCTTCCTGCTTTTAAGAAAGCTCTGCGCAGAATCACGCCCAGCCCACGTGGAGCTATGCCCTGGGGACGGGCACGCAGCCTTTGGTGGGCCGGCATGATCTGGCCTGCATGCTGAGCCTCGTGGTAACCACGTAGCAGCATTAGTGCAGCGGTCGGCACATCTCACAGCAAGGTTTAGTCGCTGTGATTCAGTCAACAACAGCTAATGGCCATCTCAGCACACGGGCTTGCACGATGGTTTGCAAAAAGCCTGCAGACACGTCCTTCCTTCTAGCTGCACCAGGACTATGCGTGCAGGGAAAAAGGAGGGTATGTGTACATCAGATTTGATGCATTAAGAGAGGATCAATAGATGTACTGTTAGATGCTGACCCTTTGACATCTTCAGTAAATGTGGTCTGAAGTTTTGACTCTGAGTAGGTCTAATGTGGTGCTCTGGGCCAGATGTCTCTGGCACACACGCTGTTAGAAAACTGCCTGATGTTTCGGGCGTTGTGGTTTGGAGCGTTTCATGGGGATGGAGCACATTTGGGGAGCACCTGGTGTGGGATATGAATGTAGTTTCTCTGAAAGAAATCTAGGCTGTATATACAAACCCCATTCCTTTTACGCAACAATGTGCAGTAAGTGTGAACAACTGGGGAATTTGATACAAAACTGCTTTAAGGGTCCAAATCAAATGTCAACGTAGACACAGACTAATTACATTTTCTAATTACATTTGGTCACTTGTTTAGCATTTCCTTCAGATCAACAAGATGTGTACAATTCATGTAGCTTAAAACTAGTGTCATTCCTCATGCCTTCTCTTGAAAGAGCATATAAAAGTAGCTTGAAATTGAAGAATGGGCTACAATGAGGTGGAAAAATCCTAATGTTTTGTTTCAGGGGCTTCCTCTGGAAAGAAGCATTAGTTTTATCCATATGAATTTTACTTATGTTATTATGCTGCATGGATAATGGATTTAAACACCAGAGAAACAAGTTAAGAAGACGGTGGCTACCACCTCATTGTGATCGACAGAAATGCCTTCTTAAGCTCACTGCTGCTTTCATTTGAGATTTGGCCAGAATGATGAGATAATGTATGCAAACCTGCAGCACTGCAGTACTCAGCATCAGACCTTCTCTGTGAGTTAAGGTCTCAGGGCTCTCCCAGTCCTTCACCTTTCATAGCTATGTAATTCTTTTAAAAAAATCTATTTATTTGCATACACGCTGCATGAAAATTGAGCAACAGAGTAATATTTTAAAGCAGTTTACCATTGCTTAGTACTATTCAGCGAAGTTCAGAGGTAGTAGTTGTAAACATTTCTCATAAGTCTCAATAGAAGAGGGGCATCTTAAATCTTACCTCCAATGGAAACATATAAAAAAAAGAAAAAGTCTATGCAACATTATAGTAAAATAAATTCCGAATTTTTACTTCATATTTTATTAATTAGGAGTACCTTTAGGATCTGATATGGGGCAAATCTAGGTTTACATCATTACACATGAGGATAAAAGTCTGAGCATCTTTAACCCATTCTGTATACAGATGTGGTACTAAAACTCTTATATTGAAGTCACCGCTCCAGATGATCGCAAACTAATGTGTTACCAGCCAAACAAATATAAAGGAGAAAGAATAATAAAAAAAAGCATCATAAATAATCTTCTGTAGCAATATTGAAACTGCTTTGAAGCAACAGTCATTCCTTTCTCAGAAAAGCTGGAGGCTGCAAAGGTCTCCTAGATTACCATAGTAACTAAAAGAATAATTTAAACCTGCCTTTTAAAGAGTTGTAAATAATGCAAGCGTAGTATCAGTCACTGCTCATTGCCATTTCACATGCTCCAGAAGACAATCTGAAGAAGATTGTGGTATCACAGTTCCTCTTGTAAGGAATTCCAGCATAACGAAATGATGTGTCCCAATCTATCCCTTTCTCTGTCGTCTCTTTCTGGATCTACCTGATGAGAAATAAGAACTTGTACAATGGGCTTCATTTATGTGTCTCTTTGGGAAGCTGAAACGTTTGTAGGCATCCCCTTCTCTGTTTGTCCAAAATTCATCACTATAAAGGATCGAGAATATTAATCTCTATGCATGTGTGTGCATTGAGTGTTAAAGGATCTGCTGGAAGCACCACAGTGCTGGCACACAGCTGCAAAATGCACGTAAGCGTCTTCAGCATTATCTGCAAGAATGGAAACACACAGCTACATGGGTACTGTTCCAATACTATTAAAAATACGTTAGAGAAAATATTTTGGATGGGGATTTAAATACAAGGATGAAATGTTACTGATGATCCTGTACAGATTGCTATAAGTGAAATAGGACACAAAATTCCAATCTTGTTTTTTGGAATAAAAACTACAGCAAGCCAAGAACTTCCTGAAAAAAACACATTAGATAGACTTTTTTGTGATCTAGAAAGTGGATTCTATAAATAATTTTTAATATATCCAAGATATATGAATGAATAGGAAATATATGGCTGAACATTATATGGAAACATGGAATTCTGAGCCAATTCCCAGATGCTATTTTAATTCCATATGGTGTGCAATGATTTTATAACATACAGTAAAGCAGTGGCATGTGATTTAGAAGAGCAAATGAGTGTGTACTTTTAAGCATTAGGCCTCTAGTCCTTTTCATGGGTAGGTGTGGTATTTCACAGAATTCCTCCCCTTCGACTGCAATCGATTCTGTATCTTCTGGTCCAACCTCTCATTGTCGTGGTAGTCATGGCAGGGCTGAGAAAAGAACCTTCTGCAAGCAAGTTGAAAATTACTTCCCTTAGGAAACAACCTACACACATTTTCATCTCATCTAATTACTGCAGTGGCCGTCTTCAGATACAGAAAAGGAATAGACCTAGGTTTTGGGATCTGCACGAAACGGGTTTCTTTCCAGAGCTTCTGTCACTTACAACCATCTTCCCCTTGGAGAAGCCATGCTTTCTCGAAAGCATAATTTTCTCCACGCTCTCTGGCTCTGGATAAGCGTATTGCTTGTTAGCTTTGTTGCAGGGCCTAGAAATAAAGTCTTGCTTTTGCTTAGACTGCTCTTGGGCCCAAGCAGCCTGATGCAATGAGAATATATACCTGTGGTGTGTGTGCCAAGGCTGTTTGGCCGTGATCCAGACAGCCTGTACGTCTTGTCCTAAGGAGAGACGTGCAGTTCCTGCCTTTTCTCCCTGACCTATGAGGCACCACCTCAGGAAACCTACACATAGGTTGTATTTTCAAAATGGTAATATCTACCACTGATCTCTACTGCATTTATTGCAGTTGCAATGAGAGCAAAGAGGAAAATCCCCTAGTACGGAGAGATACATCCATGATTAAAAGACAGAGGGGAAAAAATAAAAGAGGATGTTGTGACAAACAGCCTGTTAATATATATTCAATACAAGGAATTAAGTTCAGTGCAGGTTATTAAGGCATGAGTGTTTGCCTCTTTAAAGGTACAGGGACTTTGTTTATATTCCAGTATTGTTATGAAGTATACAAACCCTATGATGGCTCAGGCAGGGACAGAGTAAAAGAAATAAGGTGGTTTAGCATTGGTATGACTCTTTAAAATAGACAGGACCCATATAGGTGGGCATAGCACTGAGTCCTAGAAGAAAATGTAGTTAGTTCTAATCAATAACACAAGTAAGAGGACATTAATGTAATTTCTGACTTGATAGTATCCTCTTAAACAAATATAATCCTTAGCCTATTAAACTCTAGTCTAACATCTTATCGAATTCGCAGCACTTAAGTTACATTGTGAAGAGGCAAAGTGCTGTGAAGTATTGATCGTGCAGCCAAAAGATCTTACTGAGTATTTTAAAAAACTGTAGTAGTTTTACTTGGGAGTAGAAGCGACTGCATCAGTCTCCTAGCTCTTGTTTTTCGATTAGAAATTGAAGTCCCAAACTGAGAATTGCATTGAGTTAATTATTCTGTGTAATCCTCTGTTTTTTTTCAAATTTATTAGAAAGATTGGAAACAGAAATAGTTCTGCAACAACCCCTCAATTTGTACACAGTGCACTTTTTAATTATCCAGTCATTTCATTTTTGCCTGACTCATTCTTCTATGGTGCCACTCTTACTTTGTATTATAGTTCCACTGAATTGAATTTGCTTTGCAGAGAACTCAAGTGCCTCAGCAATGGTACATTTAAAGGTAGGTAATGGTAGGTTAAACAACAGAATAAAAAGGGCTAAACCCTGCTGACCTTTGTTATTACCTAGGAATTCATATGGTTGCAATTTTTAGCTGCAGCTGTTTAATCCAGTTTAAAATCCATCAAAAAGAAGCAGAGTTGTTTCTATATACTTTCAACGACACTCAGATCCCTTAAGATGTGTTGTTATAAAATGTCAGTACTTCTAAAGATGGGTGTTTTATCCATAAGATTAGGAAAAAATGAATGTATCTTTTATATTTATATTTTATGTAGCATAACTTCTTCTAGCATCACAAACCATAACTGAACTTTCACTGGTGAAGTACTATGATTCCATAATGCCTCCAGGTGAAACAGGTTTCACAGCTTCGAGGTTTTGAGAGTTGTTTTTTCCCCAAATAAAACTGTATTTAAAGTTTTAAAATAAAGAAGGCTCTCACCTGGCTAGACAGAGGGCTTCCACTGTTAAGTTATTTTGAGTTATCTTGGTTAAAGGAAAAAAAGGGCACTGTAGGAGAGAAAAGTCAAAGATAAAATAATGGAGATTATACCCAAAATATAATCCGCTTCAGATATATGTTGCTCCAGATTCGTCAAACACGCTATAGACAGCTATTTCAGTGTAAAAGCATACATTCAACATGCCTAAGACATCATTTGTACTCTCCATGCTGTAAATTTGGTCCAGACTAGCCAAATCACAAACAGGATGCTGCCAACTCAGTGTTATTCTACGTATAACATCAGCACAAGATCTAAAATCAAGTACAAGATTTCCCTGCTCAGTGCCACATACCTCCTGGTTGCCTTATAGGTTCATTGCTTCTTCACAGTGCAGCGCTGGATTTATCCACAGGAAAGTGTTTTATATGAATCATACATTAGCGGTGAATTATGTTGATGTGAAAGCATGTATCACTTTCCCCATCCTCAACTTCACTTTGTATCACTCTCTCTATTGATTTGGAAATAAAAATCCTTCTGGTTTTGTTCTAATCAGTTGCTCAGTTCCAGTTCCACATTCTGTCAGGGTCACCCAATGTGATGTCTCATCTGCAGCTCTTGGCTGGCTTCTCCAAGCCTTTGCTCCCTGACTGCTCCGAGTGGAAAATATACAAAAATGTACAGTAGAATTGTACAGTTCTACTGTACATTTCTGTATTTTTTTTATGTAAATGGAGTTGGATTTTTTTACATTTAAATGGATTTTCTTTTATTTAAATGAATTATCTGCCTCTGGTTTTCAATGCTCATTTTTCGTGTCAGAATTTACGCAACTTACTCCATGATGTTGCTTTTGCACCTCTGTGATTCCAGAAATTCTCAGCTGCTTTTTCACACCATAACTGAGGCTCAGGTAGCTATGAGGGCACCTGTCCCTGTCAATGCCCTGCATGTAGAAGGAAATGAATTATTTAAACATCATCCATTTGCAGCAGAGCTGCATAGGTATAAAAATCTGACATGACTTCTGTGAAGTTGTTCCAGTAGCTTTAGGGATCTGTTAAGTATTCATTGAGCATATCCCTATAAGTCATTCGCACATTTTAAAATTTTACTATAGTTTATAAGCTGGTTATTTTAATGCTTTGTTCTGTGTTTCAAAGGATAAATTATAAAAAAATATTTGCCTATTTTTCTGAGGTAATTTTAAAATCAAAGTTCTTAAAACAGTTATCATTCCTAGACATATAGTAGGAGAAACACTGAAAGTGTATATTAAATTGCAGAATAAGTCTCTATTTCAGAAAAAAACCCACAAACACAAGCACCCCCAAACCCCAAAGTGTATACTTAAATTCACCTCTATTCAGCAAACCATTTAAACATACCAAGGCTCCACTGGAACTTCAAGACTTACTTAAGTGGCCTGACAAATAACAATGAACTTAAACAAATGCTTGAAGTTAAGTGCTTTGTTGAAAAGGAATTCAGTGATGCAATTCCCACCTTGTAAATTATTAAATAGATGTAGGTGAAACTGTAAAGTATGAACTATAGCAACCTTACTAATGAGTCTGAGAAAACTTCTGTGGTGGGGAACTAATAATAGTTAAAAATATGTGTGCTATCTTTTTACAGGCTTATACAGTTTGGTTACAGTTAGGTACAAAAACTACATTTTAAAAAGTATGTGTAGAAACCAGGAAGGGCCATGAAGACGATCAGGAGGTTGGAGCACCTTCGCTATAAGGACAGGCTGAGAGAGTTGGGGTTGTTCAGTCTGGAGAAGAGAAGGCTCCGAGGAGACCTTATAGCAGCCTTCCCATACTTGAAGGGGGCTACAGGAAAGCTGGGGAGGGACTCTTTATCAAGGAGTGTAGTGATAGGACGAGGCGTAGTGGTTTCAGACTGAAAGAGGGTAGATTTAGATTAGACGTGCGGAAGAAATTCTTTACCGTGAGGGTGGCGAGACACTGGAACAAATTGTCCAGAGAAAATGTGGAAGCCCCACCCCTGGAAGTTTTTAAGGCCAGGCTGGATGGGGCTCAGAGCAGCCTGATCTAGTGGGAGATGTCCCTGCCCATGGCAGGGGGATTGGAACTAGATGAGCTTTAAGGTCCCTTCCAATCCCATGATTCTATGAAACAGACACACGATGGAGTTTTGTACAAAAACAAAATCTGACTTAGTGGATGAGCATCTGCAGCATTAAATTCTGCCCTGTTTTAGAAAATGTCATCACCACATGAATAACTGGTGCAACATCAGGCCTCTTGAGGCTACCAGTTTAGAGGGATATGGCCTGGATGTAGGTTCTACTTTAATGCAGGTCTGATTGGATTATTGCTGTGGTCTCTATCAGTCTAAAAAAGCTATAGAGTAAAACATGTGAAATATGTTCTCCTATGCATGAGTTTTCAAAACATCTGGATCTTACCTAACAAACTGCTTTATGCTAAAGTTTATGAACTACATATAAAACATCAAGATGAAAAGTACATACTGGTGGTTAATTCTACTTAGGGAATGTTTGCTGGATAGTTCATATGGAAAAAAAAAAAGTGATAAACTTCATGGAGGAGGGTTATTTCCTTTTTAAAGCTTCTTAATGCAGTATGCCTTGCTCTCAAATGAAATGACTCATTATCAGACCTTCTCTTGACACAGAATAGCTGTCACTCTAAAAATTGCTCTGTTGTATATGTATTTCTGATTAGAATCTGATTACCCCCATTTGCGTAAACATGTAGTGGTAGCACCAATATTCATCTATGAAAATCTAGAAGAGCTAATTACTCAAAGCTTAGACTAATTGTCAGCATAATGGACAGAGAACATGGCTTTGAAGTACAAAGTGTAAAGAGAAACTGTCAGTTGTTCAAAGATAGCCAGTTGGATATGTAGATACCCACGATTTCAGTAGCATGCAAAGCTTTTACTGAGCAGAAAGCCACCTGGTTAAAAAATGAAATCAGGAAATGAGAAAACAGAAAATCAATTTGTAAAGACTCAAGTGGGAAACAAAGAAATTAATGACAGGGATTAAAACTAACAATAAAAAAAAGTTACTTGCTGGAGTACGGGATTAACTGCCGTAAAAAGGCATTTTTAATAAGCACTAGGAGGAAAAGAAAAGAAGAATCCTATACAGAGTATATGTGAAGTACAGTAGGTAAACAGAGTTATCTGTTTGGTATTTGGAGCAAAGGGCTTATGTGTCCACATGAGAAAGACGCAAAAAGAATAAATATCACCAGCAAGAAAGCAAGCAGGCCAGGATCTATTCAAATTAAACTAACATACTTAGATGAGCACCTGTCTTCAGCTGCTAATAAGGCATTTCCTTAGGTTATGGGTAATTACAGAAGAGTATTGTCAAAGGTGCATCAGTTTTGAAAAGCTTGAAAGGACCTATTGAATAATTATTGATGTCATTCATAACCATAGCAAAGAGATTGCTAATTTGGGATCTTATTAACAAAAATTAGAGGTTAAAATATAATTAAGATCAGTCAAAACGGCATCGCAGAAGGTAGATATGCTGGTCGGGTCTTTATGCTTCTTTGCTTGCTTTCAAAAGTATGTAATTCTGAGTGCTAAAGATGACTGTGTTCACGTAACAGCCATTGATTCCTTCAAAGCTTTTTAGTCAATGCTACAATAACGCTTTGATTTACAAGAACTTCCATTACATGAAATTAACATCACACACATTAAAAACTGACTCACTGGCTGATCTCCAGACGTCACTGCTAATGAAAAGACATAAACAAAGAAAATTATTGTGATGGGCTATTTTTCCCAGAGATCAATTATTTTTTTTTTACCTAATACTTTTATCAGTGATCTAGACAACATAAAATATTATGATATAGTTAGCAGATGACAGTAAATACTGGAGAGTGTGTACTGCTTTTGCCAGTGGGCCCAAATTATATCACTGAGAGTCACAATCTGAAAAGCAAATTAAAAGGGCCAAATACAATATATTGCACTTGGGATCTGATGACATTAGCAGTACCTATAGGATAAGAGACTTAGGGTCAGAGTTTCACAATGTGAGGCTTGAGAAATGCCGTGTGTGTGGTTCATCAAAGACTGAAGAGAAAGAGAACTAATCTGACTGCTAGGTATAGCAAGGACCAAAGGAGAAAGCTCACTCAGGGCTGGCTTTTCAACCTGGACGTCAAAGCGACAATGCTATTCTGTGGCTGGAAATTTGAAGGAGTCTAAAAACAAACTTGAAATGAGACACGGCCTGCTAGCACCAAACACAGCTGTCAGAACAGGTTATTGGGGAAGGCAGAGCACAGACGCTTATTAAGTGATCAGAATATATATATATATATATATATATATATATATATATATATATATATATATATAACTTGGCCTTGTTTCAGGATAGGTGGTCATAGTGCTGCATGTTTGTTTTGGTTGAGGAATCTATGAGGTTACACGTATAAAAGTAAACTGCACAGGGCAAGAGTAGGGGCTCAGCATTGGCAGTTCACATTGATCCATACCGTTTAATGACTACTTAACACGTGGTATAGTTACAGGACAGCTAACACTGAACATGCAAGCAAACATCACCATCCCTTAAGCTCAAGGAATAACTATGTACACCAGGCAGCACAAATCTGGCCAGCTTTATCAGGCATAGAGGAAAGTTTAGCCATGTGCATGCACCACACACTCTGCCACGTGGCCATAGGGTCAGAGCAGAGTCGTATGTAGCAGTATTAGAGGTGTCCCTCTGCAGTCCTGCTGGAGGATATGAGCACTGAATTGCCCTGAGCACATTCGTTATATTTACAGCTCTTTATTAAGACAACGAATGTATTAAAATCTTGGATGTCTGGACTTCAGCTGCTTGGCTGTCACAGTAAGGAAAGGCTCCTCTTTCGTGCACAATAGCCCAACTGTATTTTGTGGGTACAGGGTTATCTCGCCCTTGCACACTGGAAACGAGTCTCTCCTTGAGCTGGAACATTGGTGGGAAAGCACTCATTTTCTGAAATCATATGGAGAACCTTCCTTCTCAGACATTTGTTTTACTATAGCTTCTTCACACAGCAAATAACATGCCAAAGCATTCAAAAAATTATAAATGGGAAAGAATTTGCTTCCAAGTCAGGAGGATCTTATCTTCCTTTGGAGTACAGGGCACAGGTTTTCTCTCAGGGTCACCCTGAGGTATGGCACCACTGCAGATTAAAGAAAAAGCCAGCCCCTAGCAGGCCTTTGGCCAACCTTAATTTTTTCTTTTCTTTGAGTATAGCACACAAATCTCAGTCTGCTGTGGGTTAAGATAGATTCTGCTGTGACTACTGAAGATGAGTAACAAAGTCATTGGGCTGGCTCTCTGTGGCTGTGTCTTGAAAAAAATTAATAGCACATGGCACATGGTGTCTGTAATCTGCTGATCCACTTTGGCCTTAAGTGCTGAAATAATGAAGGCCTGTGAAACTTCCTAATATGTGTATCATAAAGATATTGGAAGTACTATTTCAAAAAATCATCCTGAACAGATGGGGCAGATGCCCCAATCATCATATGAACAAATTTAATGTGTGTACATGAAAAAAGCTGCTGTGAAACTTGTGCAAAAGAAGCAGCTTGCAGAGTTACTTTCCTTGGATGATGGCATTGCGCAAACTCTGGGTGAACCGTCTATGGAAACCGGATGCTCCAGCATTAAATACTAAAATATTTGTTCAATTAACTTGCATGAGTTCATAGGTTAAGTTTCATGTTTTCTCCTCCTATTAAAAAAAAAGAAAAAAGGAAAGAATGAGTTATAGCACTGGCTATGAATCCTAATGACCTCTATATGTACATATAGGTGCCCACATACAGAAAAACTTCATACTCAGCTAATTTTTTCTGTTCTTTAAAAAAAAAAAAAAAAAAAAAGAAGTAGGGTTGAATTGACTTGACTGCATTTGAAACAACAAATTAATCTCAACTTGTGTAGACAGGCATAAAACGTCAGTGAAAGCACGCCAACTTTCCCTTGCTGCAGCATGTGAATATTTAGATACTTAAAAGGGTCTTTTGTAAACTTCCTTTTTACTGCTAGCCTTGAAAATGACGGGGCAAAGCGAATTCTTGTCTGAATTTAGGAGTTTGCTGTGATCTGAAGAAAATTGTTGGATTTTCTTGGTATCTACTATCATTCAATTAAAAGCACAGCTTATGCCAGTATGGGCTCAGGTTATTTCACGCCATACATCTTACATGAAATTCCCAAACCGACTGGAGGCTGCAGAGGAAGGGACTGCAGAGAATACGGGTTGCATATGACAGATTTCAAGCATCACATCAAAGTCGAACAAATTCCTGGAATCCCAGCGTTTGAAATTCACGTATGGAGACACATGAGGGCACCACTGGGTGAGGGATGGCTGCTGGTGGAAAATTGATGTCTGCTGGCACCTTCTGCAGGCGAGCTCAGATGAAGCTCCCGGACTCCAGGCAGTGGACACGGCTGGTGGCCCCTGGGCAAGCCCCCGAGGTGTAAGTGGTGCAGCAGGGGAGTGGAGACCAGAAGAATGGATCTCATGCTCTGTTAAAAGATTGGAGACATTGGCTTCAAGTGGACGCAAAATTTCTGAATATAATTTTATAATTTTGTAAAATGGCCCTATTCATACACCGTGTTTTGATGGTAACACACCTTCAGTCTTTGCGGTATGTTCTCAGTGAAAAGTAATAATACAAATAAGACAAAAAATAATTCTGCAAACACTAAAGAGTTAAAGGTATTTAACTTTGTCTTGCTTTCTCATCAATTTTACAGGCTGCACCTTTCAAAGTGGGATAATATTGACTAAGCCTCATTAAACCGATTTAGAAATTATTTTAAAAAGAAAAATGTAAAATTAATGATCCATGTTCTAATATCAAGAAGCCACTTCAAATTGTACACGGATAAACTACTGCTGCTAAAACCCACTCTTCATTGGTGGAGAGCGTGAAAAATGAACAAGATGAGGGCAAATGCTGGGTAGGCCCTTAGGCAGGCATGAAATTCGTACAGGGCACAGCTGGTGAAGAAAAGGTGATGTTGGCACTGACCCCCCTACCCAGTGGGTCATCATGGAGTTGCCATTGCAACAAGAACAATTCTCATTGAGGGATTTACTGGCAAATACGCTATATGTAAGTCACCATTAATTATTCTACTCTCTTCATCACTATTGAGGCTCAGCTGGTCCACAGTCTCCTGTTGTTGACATTACATTCAAGTGGCTAGAGGTGAGCAACACAAATGATAAAAGTTTGGGAAAATATAACAATCTGAATCAAAAAGAGAAGTCTGAAGGGAAAATACAGCCCCTGATAGCTTTAGACACATATGTAAATGATTGTTGTAAATGGGATAACATCAGTTGTCTTCCACAAATAGAAGAGGAAGACAAAATTTAATCAGGCTAATTTGCAGAAAGAGCCTTGTGGAAAAAGTTAATGGGCAGAGTAAGTTGCATGAAGAGAACAGGGACTTCACTTGAGGTTTTTAAAAGCAGTGCAAAAAACCATGTTGGATTTGGCCTGAAATATATTTAATCCTGTTCCACTGTGAGTAGATGCCTAACAGAAGGCCTCAGGAGATCCTGTGTTTTATATCAGCTGTGTACTGAAGTCTTATTGATGGAACGTCCTGCTGAGACTTTCTGCATATTTAACAACACAATTTTCAGTTCTGCCTTCTCTCATTTAATGAAGATTAAAAAACAATGAGCTGGGAAAAGAAAAATTTACCATCTCGCTTATTTTCCTTCACAGAATTGCCATTCACCAAGACCAAAATCATACAAAAGGAGGGAAATTTTTTTTTTTCTTATTTCCCACCCCCCTTTTTCAAAGCCATTTTCTCTTCCTACCTCCACTACCTCCCACTCTACTAAGGGAAAGTGCTTATTGCACCTAGTGGCATTCTCAGCTAGGCTCCAGCTGGGCTTTATACTTATTCCATTTATTATATTTCCCTTTCAAAGTAGAGTGATATTAACATACTTTTTCCTCTTTGTTTATATTATTATATTGGATATTCTGTCATATTATACTGGATATTCTATTCTATTCTATTCTATTCTATTCTATTCTATTCTATTCTATTCTATTCTAATATCGGTTGAGGTTGTGGAGTCTCCTTCTCTGGAGGCATTCAAAGTGCACCTGGACGCGTTCCTGTGTGACCTACTCTAGGTGATCTTGCTTTCCAGGGGGGTTGGACTAGATGACCTTTCCAACCCTTAGCATTCAGTGTTTTTGTGATTCTGTGAAAACACCTTTATCCACAGGGCCACCTTGAACAGGCTGGTTAGAACTGTCTTCCAATTAGCCTTAAAATATTAATTCATCAGTCTGCTCATTACTTTAGAAAAAAAAAGAAAAATATTTTCTTTTTGTGTCTTTTCCAGCTTCTGAATGCCAAAGGAAGTGGCTAAGTTGCAAGTGTCTCTTTTCGCAACGCATTTTGCAGTAGCAGAAATCTGAAAGTCCAGCTGCTGATTCTTGCAGAAGACCTCAAGGACGGATGAAAGGAATTCAGTTGAAATCGTAGCGGAGGTGCTTTCTGAGTTATTTCTCCTCCCCATTAGAGCTGTGTTACCACAGCAGATCCACTCAGCGTGGGGCAGCTTGTGGCCTCCCTCTTGGCCATGCGTGACTGTCTCCCGACTTTCTGGAGACCCTGTTCAGGGATCTAAAAACGAACCGTAGGGTTCGTCAGGCGAGGCTTCAGCCCTCCCAGCCCATGGAGCAGGGATTGGCTGAAACCGGGAAGGGAAGGGGAGGGCGAGGGGGCTGCCGGGACCCCCCCACCTTTAGCTGCACCTGGCAAAGCACAAGCGCAGTTTGACGGGCTGGAAACAAACCAGGAACCCCTGCAGCTCCCTCCTCTCTGTGGCAGGGAATATTCTGCATAGTTTTAGGTAAAGATGTCAGAGAGAGTGCAGAAGAGGGCAACAGAGGTGGTGAAGGGCCTGGAGAATAGATCTTATGAGGAGCGATTGAGGGAGCCGGGACAGCTCAGTTTAACGAAGAGGAGGCTGAGGGGGGACCTCATCATGCTCCACAATTACTTGAAAGGATGTTGTAGAAAGATTGATGCTGGTCTCTTCTCACAGGTAATTAGGGACAGAACCAGGGGGAATGGTTTCAAGTTGCAACAGGGCAAGTTTAGACTGGACATTAGGAAGAAATTCTTCACGGAAAGAGTGGCCAGACACTGGAACAGACTGCCTAGGGAGGTGGTTGAGTCACCATCCCTGGATGTGTTTAAGTGTCACTTAGATGTGGTGTTGGGTGATACGGTTTAGGGGCGAACTTGTAGTGTAGGGTTAATGGTTGGACTCGATGATCCCAAGGGTCTTTTCCAACCTGAACTGTTCTATGATTCTATGAAGGTGCCAGCCCTTGGGCCTGCGGGAGGGAGGACGCGGGCCGAGGGCAACCAGGGCCCTGCACCGGCTGCTGCGGCAGAGGAGGGGAGTGCTTTTTGGCATGTGAGCGTCACTTAAAAGAGGAACAGAAACTAGTCACAAATTCGGGTCAAAACCTGGGAAGAGTGAGCTCCGCGGGCCGTACCACGGGTTTGTTTCCTCCAGAAAATCGCCTCCAGTAATGGTGACACTCCATGGCCCCAGCAACAACAACAAAAAAGCAAGCAGAGAAAAACACCTCAAAACCCGTATTTCGGCCCCTCTGTAGCACCTCCCGCTCCACCGACCATCCCCGTTGTTTTGCAGCAGCCCCGGCCCGTAAACCCGTCCGGGTCCGCGGGACGACGCGGGCGGCAGGGGCGGTACAGTTCTGCGGCGGGCGGGCCTGGCCCAGCCCCGGGGCGGTGCGGCGCGGCGCTCGGCCCCGACAGGGAGGGGCCGGACCGCCCCTACGCGAGCAGGAGCCGCCGCCGTCGCGGTCGCGGCGGGAGAGGTGACAAGCAGCTGCGCGGAGCCGCCTCCGCCCGGGTGGGAGACGCGGGTAATCCGCCCCCCCCCTCCACCCCCCGCTCCGAGGTAAGGCGACCGTCCCCGCCCCGCCGCTGCGTGGGGACAGCGGGTCCCGCGGCGTTTCCGTATCCCGCCACCCCCCCCCCCCCCCACGCCGCTCTCCCCACCGCGGGGCCCGGGGAGGTTGCGGGTGCGCGGCGGCGGGAGTTTCGTTTCCCCGCCGCCACGGGAAGGAGTCGCGGTAGCGGTGCCGGCGGCCCCGGGAGGAGGGGTGGGGAGAGCCTGGCGGCGGCCCCGCGGCGCCTTCCCTGCGGGGAGCGGGGCGGGGAGCGGCCGACGGGGCGCGCCCGGCCGAGCCGCTGCCCGTCCCGCCGCACCTGGGCGGCCCCGAGCCTGCCTCGGCCTCTCCGCCCGCTGCCGCCCCGCCGAGGGCGCGGGAAGGCGCCCCGAGACCGGCACCCGTTCGGGTGCGTCCCCCCCCCACCCCGGTCCCGTCCCCCCTCCGCTCGGTTACCCCTTGGTTTTTCGGGGGGGGCCCCGGCGCGGCGGGACGGGGCAGAAGGCGGCGGCGGCGGGCGCTGCCGCTCGTTGCGTCTGGTTCAGCGGTGATTTATGTTTTTGTTAACTCAGCATTTGGCACGGCGTGCCAGCGGCGAGAAGCGGCGAGCGGGAGTCCGAAGTTGTTTTTTGTTACTTCGGGAAGGGGAAGGAAAAGGGGCTTCCTCCAAATCTGTGTTTCCCCCCACCGCCAACCCCTTCCTTCAGCTCTGTGGCCCGCAGTCAGTAGTGCTGGGCAGATTTGGGGGGGTGGCGGGATTGCCGCCCTTGAAGGTGAGTGTGACAGGAGGGGAAAAATCTGCCAGAAATAAAATGTTTTTCTTGCCACTAGTTTTGCCCGGAAACCCTGTATCTTTATTCTGTGCTTGTACGTATATGTATATTTATTTCTGTGTACATGGAATATATACACTTTCCTTCTTCTTTTTTTTTTTTTTTTAGCTGTGAGAGCATTGCCTAGAGGCTTCTGCTTCCAGATGTTTTGTTTTCTGTTTCTTTTAGGCATATTTGCATTTTCTGCTGGGGGGAAAACAGCACTAATGTTGCTGAATATGTATTTGAACAGTAGCACAGAACAACTTGTGTGCCTTTAATTCAGCTGCAGAGGATATCCATGTGGGATTAATATACTTAAGCGATCATGTCACACTGACGTATCTTGTTTAGACTTGTAGACTTTTTTAAGCAGTGTGGACTTGTAGGTAGTAGCGGAAGTGTAATTAATTTTAAACATGTGACTTGGCCTAGTGCTTATTTTTTTTACGTGGAATTCATACCTTGGTAAATATGGATAGATTTGACCATCTGTCCTCAGTTTTTCCCTTCGTTTGTGCCCGTACCACACTGCACAAATGAAAAAGGTACCTGTGGTAAGCTCTAGGGCCAAATACGTATTTAAACTTCTCTGAGAAATGCGCTAAAGTTACTGTCAAGGATTAACGGAAAGCTTCTTTCATATGGTTTTTGAGCTTGTTTTTAGAAAAAAAAAAAAGTTGCTTCAGCATCAGTGATGCCAATTTGTAACTTGCGTTTGGCGTTGTTAATGCTATTTGCATACATCCAGCGCAGCCGATAGTGCTGCTGGAGGGCACATAATTCTTCCTGCTGTGGACAAGGCCCTTTTGTGTGGTGTTGACCTGGTACGATGTGCGAACCTTGGGTAGAGCCCTGCGGTTTCTCCCTCCTGTGATAAGGTGGTGTTGGGGTGCCAGCCTGTGTTTCTCCTTGGAGATCTTGGCAACAAACCTTCTGACACGGGCTCGAGCTCCGGGTTGGAGCACGTCAGCCTTTGGCACTGGCCGTGGTTGCTGGTCTGCGCCATGGCTCGTCTACGTGCGAGTGAAATTTGAATTAGCAGTGAGCTACAGCAGGTTTGCGCTAGTGTAAGGGACTGCCTAGTCTGTCTGAGGTGACTTTCGGGGTGGTGGGTATGCAGTAAAGTTTTTCTGTAGCTGAAGAGATGATCGGTTTTGTTGTGGTGTCCCTGCTGTCACTACTGGAGATGGTACCTCTGCGTTGTGCAGACAGATGGGTGGACACCATGACGTGTGTCACCTCAGCATGCTTTGCTTCTGAAAACTTACCTCTGTCATCATTTATGCCCTTTCTCTGAAGAGATCACTTGCTTTTAGAAATGAATAGACCTGCTAAAATCTCAAGTCTTTGGCACTGGTATGTTTGGGATTGTGATGCTGAAACCTTCATTTGAGCATAATTTTCTTAAATTTGGCTTTTGTAGAATAACAGTTGTCATAAGAAGATTAAAAATAAAATCTACTTGCTGCTAACACTTGGCGGGTGAAATTTTTGTCTCTTCTACTACAGCTGCTCTGCAGTTTCTCTGCTGGTTGCAGCGCCTCTGGAATTGCAGCGTGCAGTACTAAACAGACAAGTTTTTAGGAATCCCTAGGTTAGTAGGAGTGGTGGTATACCTACTGTAGCAACTCTGACTACCAGTTTGAATACCATTTGGGGAACCCTCTTAGTCTTGCTTTTCCTTGGGCTAAAAACTCAACTGCGAGACACTGGAAAAAGTTCTGTTAACAATTTATGGCAGGAAGAAGAAAAAGCATATTAAATTGTTATTCCCATTGCTGCCTGGTGGTGTTAGATGTTTTTGCATCCTCTGGGTAGCTCTTGGAATCTCAGCAACACTGAATGATTATTTTACTCCTTACACTGCCGAGTAAAATTATACAGCCTAATTTATTTAGCTTTGGCATGTTCTCGGTGAAACGCATGCCGTGCTAGGTGAATGAACAGCGTACTTGTTTATATTGCCTTTTTTTCCCCCTGACTTTTAATAGGCCCTCGTAGGTCTTATTGTGGTTCCACTGGAAGGTTTGAGAATTTGGTCCAGTCTGCCAATAAAAATAAAGAACCAGGAACCATGTTAAACCTGTTACTGAAGAAGGTATTTTTGCACTGTCAGTTATCAGGGTAGAAATCTCACTTCAGATGGCTCCAGCCAGTCCTACAATCACATTTACTGCTCTTCTATAAATTTTTTTTCTGGCAGTTTATGATTATCTAATTGGCTTACAGATCTCGCTGTATCTTTCTTCATGTCCCTCTATCATAATTCAGACTCTTTCTGTCTTTTAGCAATCAAATCTTTGCTGGGTCACTTTTCCCCAGATGAGTTATTGTTCATTTTCTCAGAGGCATCCAAGAAATAAAATGTCTGATGGAATTTATTATTTTTTTTCTCATTACCTTTCTTCAATATTCTCCCACGTTCATTTGCAACTTTGCGTAAGTAGAGCTAGTTAGAAAGCGTTCATTAAAATGTCATTGAAGTGAAAGTCAGAAAGAGTCTTGATCAAAAACGCTTTTCAGTTTCAAGTCACTCATTCGTGGTGAATAAACCTTTAAAAACAAAAACAATCTCTTTTCTTTTTTGCTGCTAATATTTCCCCTGTGCTTTTTGCAGTCTTGATCATCATGCTTGGATCATTTGTGATAACTGTGTTTAACACAATCTACTCACAGCTTCAGAGAAACACAGTATTGAAACACTCAAATAACGGAATAAAAATGTGGTGGTTGCTATGGCTCAGTCATCTACAGGTACGAAGGAAGGGTAAACCTCTTCAAAGTGTTGAATAACTCAACAGTTTATCCTGACTTCGCAGCTGCACACTGGCATTTTTGGCTGGTGTTGGGTGACTGATGACAGTGGTGACTGTCAGGGACTGTCCCTGGTAGTCCTTTCTCTGTCCAGGGTTGGGGCCACAGCGAGCCCTGCGGTTGTGGGTAGATGTTTGAGCTCTGTGAGGATGCAGCCTGGGAAGTGGGAGGATGATGGTATGCAGGTGTATTGCTGAGGAAAGACCTAGCACATCCTGGAGGAACCAACTTTCTGAGTCTGGGAGGCTTCATGAGCTGCCCACAGTGTACTGGAGGTGCAGATCGCTCTTTGCCTGTATAGAGCTGAGATGGCAATGAGTAGTGTTTCAGTATGAAAGTATAATGTCAGTGTAAAGTCCAGAAATACTTCTGACCTATGACCGGTTGGGATCGTGTATCTTAAAGCAGTAAAACCAGGGTCTGTTTGTGGCTCCAGGCTCTTGATGCTGTTTTCCTCTGCTCACCACTGAATTCCGGATTTAGATTTAACTTCAGCTTCCCCTCCACAGTGGATGGTGCTGCAGCTGTTTGTGCTAAGGATAACTAGGTCTGTTGTGGTCTCCACATTGAAAGAATTTGGAACTGTTTTACCTGATGGTTGGATGCTCATGTTAAGAAGAGCTGAGGAAGTTGAACTTTGTAGGTGTCTACAGAGATCAAGTGATGGGGGAACAACTTCCCACTGCTACTGGATTGTACTGCTGCTTGTTTCCCCATTGCTCCTGGTTAATCCAGGAAGGCCCCAGACTGTCCATTGTATTTTTGTGGGCCCTCATAAGCTGCCCCCACCCCCCTGGTGGGAGAGAAGTATTTCATGCCTGGTGGTATCAGAAAAAGAGGTCTGAAACGTTCAATTCACAGATCTTGGAGAAAAAAAAAATCTATTTCAGGGTACGGGGATGTTTTAATATGTCTGGATTGTTTAAGCCAGCTGTTGGTGCATTCTGCTTAACTGGGAGGGCTTTTCAAGTGTACGAGGTTATTGCAACGCAGAGCATTTCCTTGTGGTGCTCTTTATCTATGTGGAAGTTATAAGCTCTGAGCACTGAAGACCTTAGCACGGGCTTTGATGCATGAGTTATTTCGACCTTTATTTGCCATTCTCAAATCTGGAATTTCTGTCCTATGTGTGTATATGGCAAGATGTGAAAACATCAGGGGAATCTTGGATTGTCTTACTGAAGCAGTGGTTGTTAGGACCTGGCTGTGTTTTGGATCATTGATGGTGATACCAGCCAGGGGTTCCCTGGGCCCTCAAGCCCTTGTCCTTTTGGAAGAGGTTTTGGAGTTTCTTGGTCTTTGCTCTACTGAGGCTTTCTGTAATTGACCGGAGACTAGATGTTCTTTGAGCCGATGCTCTTTGCAAAACAGCAGTACTGTCACGATATCTTTAATCTTCAACTTCTTTGTCAAGGTCCAAAATGTGACCAACTCGACAGGTAGTACTGGAGGTGATGTGTGAAGGTGTCAGGTGAACTATGAGGAAGCTTTTTTCATACAAAATGTGGAAGGATGAGGTTTGGCTGCATGTTCAACCTTGGCAATACATTTGTTGAAATTTTCAAATTTATCATTTTAGGACAGTTTGCTACCTTCCCTTAAAAGATAGTAGTGTTAGCCTTGCTACAGCCATTTGTTTATTGTAGTCTTTGAGTGGGTGAATGTTAGCTTTAGCTTTTCAGATTAATGATATCTAATAAAGATGCCTTGCTAGAGGTACCTTGGATTTCATACTTGCTCAAGAGGTGAACAAAGTGCCTCCTGCCATCTACTTGTGCCTGAGTCTTTGACTCACTGTTGAGGGGGGTGCGGGAAAGATACGGGATTTAGAACTCATCTAGACAGCTTTGGGTGATGCAATGCATATCAGATATTTCACTCTTGGGATTGTGTATTGCCCGTTGGCACTTAGAAGCAGGTCTTACATTACTGAATTCATTCACTTAATTTCATAATGCTTTATGCTCTTTGCTTGCTGTTTGTGTTGGAGCCTGCTTCTCCTGCTGCTTGCAGTTTTTAGAAAGTATCTGATGATTCTGGTTCTTCTCCTAATTCATTGCACAGCCCGTGCCATTTTCTGCCACGGCAGATGTAGTGGACTGTGCCATTCCGGTCTCTGAGTGCCACAGGAGAGGCTTGGGCACCCTGTGATTCTTTCTGGAGGTACAAGCCATTGAACACTGGGAATGGCTAGACCTGGGTATGTGTCCTGTGGGAGCAGTGGTGAGCGTGGAGAGGAGGAGTGGGGGTGTAGTAGCCATAATGGTGAGATTAGGGCACGTTCCAACATCAGGAGGTGTTGTTGGTGGCTTCAGTTAGTCATTTTCATGAAATAACCTGTCCTCGCTGTTGCAAATTAGAGGAAGGGGGAAGAAAAATCAATATGCTTTCTGATCTATAAAGAGGCCTTTTGACTAATAGTGTGGCAATAACTGGAGGCGAGAGCTGGGTGGAGCTCCATACTCCTCCCTCATGAAACAGCAGAGTGGTTTGGTCATCATGAATTGTGGTGATGGCCCTAGGGCTGACAGGAGGATTATTACAGCATTGTTCTCACTTTCTAGAAAGCTTACCTCATTGTTCTTTACACATTTCAAAGATGGTTGAAAGGTTTTTCTTACGGGGTACCAGAGTGACAAACCTGCTAGAGCTGGTCCCTGCTGCTGAGTCCCCAGTGGCATTTGTTGCTGGAAACAAAGTGGAAAGGGAGGAAATGTCAGTTTGTGTAGAACTGTGCAGAAGGCTTTTAGGATTGAGACGATGAGTTTTCTAAACAGGAGGAATGATTGAAACTGCTGTAGTTCTGCTTCGCTTACTTCAGCAGGATTTTGTCAGTGGTTTCATAGCTATTTGTTGCTTTCTGCATAATGGACTGGGGAAAAAAAAAAGGAGCAGAGTGAATGGGATATGCTTTAGGGTTTGTGGGGGTTTTTTTTGGAGCTGCCAATACACTTGAAGTTATGTTGCCTCAGAAAGAAATCTTTGAAGGTGGCCATAAGTGGAAGCGTCTGCATCAAATTTGGGATTTTGAAGGATCTGTAAAGAACTCTACTAGAAAGTGAGAACTGGTAATTTTTTGTTGTTAGGTGGGTGGCTTGGTCATAGATATCTTGGTACAATGGAAGTGTATCCTGTACACAAAATATCCAAGAGAACTAAAATAGTAAGGTCTAAAATTCTGTGGACCTTTCTGTGCAGGGTCCGGAGCTTTTAACCCTTATTTCAGCATTTCATAAAGTAATCAGAAGAAGCAAATGCAAAACATCCAAGTAATAGTCCTTTGTACATGCTACCAACAGTAGAGATAGAGATTGAAGTCTCTTTAATTCATCCTTTGGGAACTGAGCACATGGTCGCTGCTTTTGTCACAGGCATTACTTCTAGCTCAGATGAAGACCAGTTGCTGCGTCTAGATCCAGCGGAGCTACTATTATGAATGGGAGTCTGGGTTGAGAGAGCTGGGCTTCTTTGCTTGGGTGAAAAAGAGGCTAAAGGACAAGACAGTAGCTATTGGCAGGGCCAACGTCTACTTAGTAGTGACAGGTGACAGCAAGGGGCAAGGACAGCAAATTGTTGCTTTTGGATATTCAGGTAGGACACTGGGAAAATCTTGTTACTAGGAGTGTAATGCAGCATTGCAGCAGGTCATCCAGACAAGCCAGTATCTATCCTCAGAGCTTTTCAGGACTCATCAAGGCAAAGCCACAGCAGACCTGATCTGCTGTTGATGATAGTCTTGGTTTGAGTCGGAGATTGGACTAAGTAACCTCCAGAGGTTTCTTCCAACCAAAGCTTCTAGAAACCTTACTCGGATTTCTCAAAAATATAGATTTATTTTGGTTGGGTTTTTTTAGACAATGGAAAACTGAGCTGACCAGCTACTATAGGATGCTTGGTGGTAAATGTAGTTTCAGGTCCTCAATACTGCTTTTGTATTTCATATAATGATGCTTCAGTAACCAATACCGAGATCGGCATTGTTCACCTAAGTATTTATGACCTGAGGACCTGCAGGTTATTTTTGTCAACAGGTTTTCCCTCCGAGTCTCACCCCTCCCAGAGGGAAAGGGCAGAACTCTTTGATGGATAATACTGACTAAACAGGCAATGTCCTCTTGGTGCGCCCGCTGAAGATGACTCAGGGGGTGAGGTGTCGCTGTGATTGCCAAGAGGGGAGGTGGACTGTGGTGAAATTGGTCCTACAATCTTAAATTAATAAGACTATATACCCCACAGCAAAAGATCTGTGTAATCTTCATCTTGTGCTTTTCCTCTGCAGCCCCTTTTACCTCATACTAGCTTTAGGTAAGCCGAGGGCAGCAGACAGTGTACCTACTAATCTTATTTTGGCTCTACTAATATGTATTAGTGCTAATATTTTATTATTAATAGAGTTGGTATGAGGGCGAATAGCCAAATGAGCGCTTTATCAATTTTACAACACTTCTTGAGAGAAAGTCGGAGACAAATAGAGAAGAGGTGAGGTACGCCGTGTTAAAAAGCTGTGTGCTATCCCCTTGCGGACTTTCGCCTGCAGATAAACTCTCCATTCTGTCTTTGGACCTCTGGTGAATGACATCCCGTGTGCGTTTTGATTTCTGAGGCATTCTTTCTGTAATTTACTTCATTTTTGAGGTGGCGGGATTACATCTCGACATGGGTGGCTTGAAATGTGCTGTCGTCAGAGATGAGGCTTTTGGATGCCGTTTTATCCCACACCTTGTGCTTCTGCTAGAGGGCCTTGTTGCTTGCCCTTCATTACTCTTACTTGTTTCCTTGCTCTTCCCGAGTGAAGACAATTCTTGTTTCTTCCTGTGTATACAGCTACTTATTTTTTTGTTTCCGTTACATGAGATTGGGGAAAAATGAAGGTTCATGATCTTGTGTATAGTATTATGTGGCAGAGTGGTTAGGCAAAGGCCCACATGCGATGTTTGAAAACATTGCACAAATAATAGTATTCCTGGCACTTCACAGTAATCGGAGAGCAAGCTGAAACAAAACAACCTCTTTTGAGGCAAAAATGGAAATTTGGTGCAAAACTTATGACTTTGAATGCATGCAAGTCTGATGTTTAAAGAAATGCTTGCCTATGTGAACACAAACTTGGAGACTTCACAAAACAGAGCTGCCTGCTTACCAAAAGACTAGTTGCTTGCCAGCAGTTCTCTTGGCATAGTGCTCTCCTACCTGTCATCCATACTTCACAGAAAGAAATAAAACCCTGTACTTACATACTGCAGCCTTCCCTGCTTGCCAAAGTAATGCTTTGTTAATTATATGAAGTCCTCTGCTCTTACATGTGCAGGTTATTAATTGTTGTAAAAGGATGAGGGATTGAATCCTACCCAGACTGATTTTAAAAACCAAAAATTATCCAATTGGCTCTCATTTTCTGCAAAGTCTCTTGGAGCCTATTTTCTCTGCTTACAGTGGAGATTGATTGCTGATTTTGCTGCTTGCCCCTGAGCATCCACCCTACAGACTCAGGCTGTTTGGCGGCAGCTTGTGGGGAAACAGGAGCTGGCATCACCTGTTAAATAGCAATGCGATGTTTTACAGCTGTATCGCAGTAGCGTGCAAAAACAATAGGATAATTTTAACGAATTAGAGTGAGTTGAATTATTTTTCTGCAAATTGAAGCTGGGAAAATTCAAAATGTAGTTTAGTTGCAGTAGCATCTTTTTCCCTTTCGTTTTATAATGGAGTAATAAAATAGAGCTTTTGGGTTTAAAGGATAATTAGAGAGTCTTCATTAGGTCACTGGTCAGAAGATTTATTGTTTGCAGCCATTGCTTGAGTTATATGCAGAATCTGGGTTACATTAGAGGTTGATAACTGAAACTTCGTAGGAGATTAAAAAAATATTTGGTTTACCTGCAGAAAATGCAATTGGAATAATTCTGCCATGGAACTGTGTGAAGCACTGGTTTTGGTAACTTAGGAACTGTGCCTTCCCAGTAGGTTGGTTATTATGGGAAGCCAGCAGATTCTTGGGATAAGGGGCAACATTTTGGTATATGCATCCTCCACCTGTGCTTCCTGAAACACAAGAGGGTTTTCCTATGCGCATGTGACTGTGTGGCCGAGGTTAGTTGGTTCTCTTGACAAGGTGATTTATCAAATGGCTTCCTCCTGTTGTGGGTTTGAATAGGAGCTGCTCCAAATCTAAGGCCAGAACAATAGCTATGGAGGAAATTACTCATGGAGGGATCTGAGGAGGAAGGAGCGTGTTTTATCAGCAGTGGAAGAACTTCCCAATACGCAGGGGTCTCACCGAAGATAATTTAGGCATTAGTGAGTGGTGCTGGTTTATACCTTTGCGTTGTTTTCAATCCGGTATTAAAGAATAAAGGGTGCAGCACTTACTGTCTTCTTAATTTGATACATTTGAAAAGCATTCTTTGTCACCACATGGATTCAAAATACAGTTTTATGAAGGCTTAAGCATTCGGTGTTTGTTTCGGCTGGCGTGAGAGACTTGAGAGACTTCCATCAGATAATTCCCTGGTCGTGGTGGATGCTGTACAGTACAGGGGAACATGAAGTATTTATCTTGAATTTATGATGTATATTGCTGCCTTAAATAGTGCTTGTGCTTTTACCCTATGATACCTTCCGATTCATAAAACATCTATTCTGAGTAGGGTTCAGCATTTGGAGATAAAGGGTTTTTGTTTTGTATGTAACCATTTTAGATTATGCTGGAAGGGTTGAGAAGATCTATTCTGATACGTACTGAGGAAATGATTTACATTTTTGGACAGGTAGAGGCACCTAAATGTATGGCATCTAAAATGCCAGTAGACCATTACACGTCTGGGACATCTGCATGTGGCTGGCAGATGTAACCCAGGACATACCAGTATCCCAGTCTCTCCAGCAGTGGCTGCTGGAGGCCAACAGCAGTTCTCTAGGGCATCCAAGAAGGCAATAGATGTCTGGGTTTGGATGACTAAAATTTTAATGTTTAATACCTCTGTGATTTGGCATTTCAGAGGAGCAAACTGCAAAGAGCTTTTTTTTTTCAGCTGTTGTGAAGAAAAATAGAATCACTTCCCTGAAAAAAACCTTTTTGCATAATTCTGCATTTGGAGAGTAAGGCAATATAGGTAGTTTGCTAATTTATATTACCCAGCTTATAATTTTGCCAGTTTATATCATCTAGCTTATGTAGGCAGAATCGGCAAGATAGTGGTTGTTTTACCAACCTTCCCTCGTGCGCAAAAATGCCCTCCTCTAAAACCAAAAAGAAGATTGGGAGGAAGATCCCAGTCCAACTCCTCTTAGGTTAATTTGGTGTCAATCATTTGTTCAGAGGAAGAAAGCGTGAGGGAGTGCAAGGATTGATGTTCAGTCAGGGGAAAAAAAAAACAAACCCTGGAACATGTTCAGCATAGCTTAGAGAACAAGCTTATGTAGCTTATATAGCAACATAACTGGAACATGCTTATGGCAAGCTGAGGATTTACACCAAAGCTGTAACTGTACATTGTCAAAATACAGGTGTTCCTTAGCTGTATATTAATGTATTTAGTTAATTTACATTAGTTTGAAGATCAGAAGTGCTATCCAGTGCATGTAACTTGGAGTTTAAATGTTTTTATTCGTAGTAAATCTCCTTCTGTAGTACGATTTCACCTTTTCACCTCAGATATGTTTAATGAAGGGCACGATAGAAGGAGCCTAAGGGTGACCATCTCGGTAACCAAGAGAGAAACACAGATGCTTTTAGGATATGATGGAATCTCTTAGAATAGCTACTTAGGATAGGATGAATCACAGCCCACAAATGCCTATTTCTCTTCAGTGACTATAAAGAGAGAGGGGGAGTAGAGTGACTCAGTGAGATGTGGTTGTTTATATTTGGTCAAATGTATTTCAAGCTAAGTGCATAAGGCTACAATCCAGAGGCAGCTCAGCTCTCCATGGCACCCGGGATATGTCTCTCAAGCATTCAGCAGCAAAGCCTGGTCGGAGTGTCCTGCAGCTCTCTTCTGGCTGGTGCCTTCGTCACCCTTCCCGCCTGGAACCACACCATGAAGGGACGGTGCGCATGTACTCAGTTTCCATCCTGATGGGGAATTGGTGTCATCCCAAAATAAAGTCAGGATGCAGGCTGGATGCGTGCCTGAACCCATGTGTTCGGATCTCGCAATTTAGACGTGGCTTAAATTCCTTGTGCAACCAACAGAAAGAGAAAGGGGACTTGGAAGGCCTCCAGAAGCCACCTTAATTTTGGTAAGATTGAATCCAAACATGTAACTTGAATATACACTTGCTTCTGTGATGTGTTTTCTTATTTCTCTCAGCATATATGTTGAAAATAGCATGGTCTTTCATGTCTGTGCACTATCAATCTCCAGTTTCCCTAGGTTACAGAGGTGTTGGGGTGTCTGGGTGCTAGGAAATTACAACAGTTAAAATCCTAGACTTAAAGTTCACCTGATAAGCATGTTTTAAAACCAAAATTAAACTTAGCAGTATCCTCTGAGAACAGCATATCTACTTCCAGTTAGTAACTTGAACTTTGACATTACTCTGTATTTTTGTAACTTATAATGATTTCTACAATCACTTCAGCCCAAATATAGAGAGTGAGGTGTTATTTAAAGGCTGGCGTTAGTGGTGTTACGCATGAATAGGCCTAGGTGCCTAGTTCTGAAATCTTGACAGCTGCCTTAACTTTTCTTTATGCTGTCATTCAGATCATAGCTACAAAGGCTGAATTTTGCTGTTCATAGCAGTTGTGGGAAGATACGAAGAGTCTATTACTGACACAGGAAATAGTTTTGAAGTTCTTGCTGTTGCTGAACTTAACAAAATGTCACTGTTGCCATAGGTCATCTATGCAAGGCTCAAAATCATCTTTCTGCTGTACTGAAAGTCATGTAAGTTGCTTGGTGTCTTCAATGTTAGTGCTATGTATATTCCATACTTCTTGCAAAACTCCCATTAAATTGACCTGATTTCTATGATTCAGGAGTAAAGAGGGAAAAACAACTGTGCGGGTTCTGTATGTTCCAGTTTTCCTCTTTATTACTTCCAAAATGGTCCACTTTTCTCCAAAAAGTTATATCTACGCAATTCAGAGAATGGCAATAGTCACCTCTAGCACCATTTTTTCCCTTGGTTCATTAATTATAGGAGCATGGCAGGTAGAGCAGATGGCGTTTTCTGAGCTGGGAATTTACCTTTATTTGTTATTCTTTGTGTTCGACACCTGAATTTCTCAGCTTTTCTAAGATGATGTCATTTTGCAATTAAATATATAATATGATTATATAAATTAGCCTGAAAATTGAAATCCTGGCTTTTTCTTGTGAAAAATGAATGGGCACGTGGAAATGTTTCACTTTGATATCAGTGACTTTGGAACTCCTCACTCTGGAAGGTACAGAGCAGATATTACTGTAAAAAATCTTTTTCTTTTTTTTTTTTTTCCCGTCCATAAACCCATGCCTTATTTGCTGCACACTACTCAAGTGGCGTTTCTGAGAAAGACTGTACATTTTCGCTTGGGCTTGTTGATGGGGCCTCACCAAAGGGTTCATAGAATCATAGAATAGTTTAGGTTGGAAGGGACCTTAGAGATCATCTGCTCCAACCTCTCTGCCATGGGCAGGGAAAAAAAGTATTTGGGCAGGTTCACAAATGTGATTTATTTTGAGCACGCCCTGTTGAGTTGAGCGGGTTCTGATCCTTTGGCAAAGGCAGAATTGAAATGCAATAACCCACGTGAGGAACTGGGTGGGCGTGTGGCTGCTGGTTTTGTGTTCACGATTTGAGAGTCCTAGAATGATATCTGGGAGCGCCTCGATGCTGGTGGACTGCAGCTGAAGCTGCACAGTGGTTGAAGACAGGCATACGCGCTGTGAAGTGATGGCCATGAGGTAGGGTTGTGCAGGCAGTGCTGAAGCCTCACCTTTTGGGAGGTTGCGTTAGTGACTTGTCTTGGGTTTGTGGTGAACTTTTCTTCTGAAGCAACTTGCAAGTTTCCTCCCCCTTTAGAATGAACTGGGCCCCCTCAGTTCAAGAGGGACAGGGAACTGCTTGGAAGAGTCCAGCGCAGAGCCACAAAGATGACGAAGGGGGTGGAACATCTCCCTTATGAGGAAAGGCTGAAGGAGCTGGGTCTCTCTAGCTTGGAGGAGGCTGAGGGGGGACCTCATTAATGTTTATAAATACGTCAAGGAGGAGTGTCAGGAGGATGGTACCAGGCTCTTTTCAGTGACGTCCCATGACAGGACAAGGGGCAATGAGTGCAAGCTGGAGCATAGGAGGTTCTGCAAAAACATTAAGAAAAATTTCTTCGCAGTGAGGGTGACAGAGCACTGGCACAGGCTGCCCAGGGAGGTTGTGGAGTCTCCTTCTCTGGAGACATTCAAAACCCACCTGGACACGTTCCTGTGTGACCTACTGTAGGTGGTCCTGCTCTGGCAGGGGGCTGGACTAGATGATCTTTTGAGGTCCCTTCCAACCCTTAACAGTCTGTGATTCTGTGAACTAAGGGGACACAACAGTTCTTGGCACATGTTGCTGTATGAATATGTATGTAGTCCGTGGGGAGGGCGGCTGGATCCTGTAGAGTGGTGATGTCTGTGCCACTTATTCTTCACCAGCTCCTCATCCAGCTTGGGCACCACCTTCTTCCGTGTTTTAACCTTCTGTTCCCCACCACCCGGGATTTCTAGACTCTGGCTCTTGCGTCTCTTCCTCCCTTTCCCTCTCATCACTGTCTCTCCTTGTTCTGCCCAGCTTAGCGTCACATTTTGGTCCACCTGACCTTTCTCGTACCCTCCTCTGCGGCGCGCTCTCAAGGGCCCGTCTCCCGCACGTCTGTGGGGCACCAGCCGAAGGGTCATGAAAGCAACAGGCGAGGTTGTCTTCCTGCTGTCAGCTCCAATGTCTGGTCTCTGGCAGATGGGAGCAGCAGTTACAGGGGAAATCCTGCTAATCTCCTGTAACTTGAGCCCATTACATGCTCAGTCGCACTGTGGGGCTGGTGCCTTTCCAGCCACATGCGGACGGACGGAAGGACGGACGGCTGGAGGAGGTGGTGGACGCTTACTGCAGAACGTTTTCTGAGGTTTGCGCTGTAGGGATCAGGGGGGAAAAAAAATGAGGATGATGATGTTTGTCAGCTGAATTCTGGCAGGTTTTAAAGCTTTGTCAAATAGGAAAATATTTTTATAAGCATAGCAAAAAACGTAGCCTTGATTTCACAAGAAAAGCGAACCAAAAAAAGCAAGGGATCAGCACTCTGCCAAATTTCAAGACTGCCCAGACACAGACAAGGGAGCTCGAGTTCCCCAGTGGGTGAATTACAAGGGTGACAGAGCAACATGTTTTTGTCTAGGCTATCTCAGAAATGGGCAAACTGTGTTTTGGCAGAAAAGTAAATAAATCCTGCAGCAGATGTCCAGCATGGAAAATTTTTAACACGGGCAGCTCAAGTTTGGCAAAGTCAAAAGGAAGTGGAAAATATCGACAAGATGCACCAGGCTTTCTTAATAATGAATGGAGTTATCCCCCTGTCCCTGGGGTCTCTCAACACCCACCAGAATCAACTATTTTGGCTTTATTTTTTTGAGGGGAGATGTTTTGTTTTGCTTTTTTTTTATATATAGGGCAGAATGGAACAGAGTGGAGGGAGTGATTGAGCAGAGAGCGAGGGCTGGCTGGCAGGATCCTCCTTGGCAGGAGTGCATTTCAGCTATGCCAGGGAGGGGAGGGTTTTTGCAAATGGGGTGGGAGATGGTGGAGCCCAAAGGAGAGTTTTTGCTTGCAGGATAAGAGAAATAATGGATTTTTGGGAAGCTGCGTTTATAATATGCAAAACAGTCCATAGGAAACAATGGGGCCTTGGGACAGAGCTGCCAGTGAATGAGAGCTTTGTTTTCTTCTTGTCTATTCATAATTCTAAACTTTTAGTGGAATTTTAAACACATTTTACACATTTTCTTTTTATGTAATGGCTTGAATTGCATAAACTGCTGTCTGAAGTAGTATTGCACTGCAGTCTTTATCCATTTCTGGATAAAGATTGACTTTCAGCTTAAGCTCCTTTTTGTATTTTCCTTAATTGCAACTCTTGTTCAATAATCCTTGGCTGCTTTGCTCTCTTGTTTTAAAACTTCGGCAAAATTTGTGGGAAAACTGATTGGCAGCAGACCTTGTGTCCCAAGCGTATCGAGCTGCCCACAGTTTGACTTGAAAATGGCAACTGGTATCACAGTCCTTACGCCAGGACCTTGACACAAATGAACATGAGCTGTAAGCTAATCACACGAACCGCAGTTTAGATGCTGCTGATGTGATTTGTCTGCCAAGGACGTTAAAACACCGTCATATAGATTATGTTTTCATCGAGAAGCATCGTATATCTGCAGTCCTGAACAACTGATCTCAAATATTCAGAAAGACTTGTGCGTATGGTGCTGTTAAATGCCAACACTGCGTGTAAGATTATGCAGTATTTAAATGAGAATATTGCTGCCTGGATCGGAGTGCGTTCCGGCTGCGTGTTAAAGTAGATTGTTTGGTTTGTGGTGCACAGCTCACCTTCACAAGCAAAACAGCATCGCTGTGGTTCTGCAGTTTTGGAAATGTTGTTTGTGCAAGCACTTACGCTAAGCAAAAAGCTTTGGAAATCCTTGTGCAAGACACGGTGTAGCTGCTGTTGCAGTGGAGGTGAAGGAAGCTGTTTGCTTTTTGCTGCGTATGTTATTTCACGGAGGTATGGCTTTACCTCGCCAGTAAAACTCCTTCCCCGCGCGAGGGAAATTCCTGGTTCATCAGTATGGATGCATTGTTTTTACACATTAGAAGTGCTGTGTTGCCATGTCAATCATCCCTTAGGATCAGTTTAAGAGCAGTGGGGCTGACGAAGCTCAGTGTGATTGGCTACCATATGCTGGGAGGGCTCTGGGAGAAGGAAGGGCTGCAGTGTTTCAGCAACAGAGTTTAGGCTGTGTCTTTGCTTCATCATCTGAGGAAAAATCCCCAGATAAGGCACGAGGCTTTCTGAGAGCGGGCGGGGGGGAGGGAGGAACTAAAAAAAATATTACAGGCTGCTCATCGTTCCATCTGAAAATTGCTTACCATGATGCGATGGGAAAGATACGGCTGTTTGTTTATATCAGATTTTCCTGTTCGCGTCAGGAATGTGCCGAATAGACAGGGCTAAACAAGGTAGGAGGACCGTTGCCTTTTATTGAATGTTTAAAGAGTTTGCTGCAGTATGCTGCATACTGTATGTCTTGCTTGGGGGAGTCAGGGAAACAACATTTCTCCCGTGAATATATTCTGTTTGGGTGCAATAGGTGGATTTTATGGTAACTTGCTTTCAAAGAGAATTGATTTCCAGTGTAAATAGCTCGCTTCAGAAATAGAATGTGAGTATACACATATTAAAATAACGCAAGTAAAAAAAGAAATAGGTCAGTGTGTTTCACAAGTGCTGTTACCCTAATTGGATTTTTAGCTGGGTTGTCGTCTGGTTGTGCTTCCTAGCTTTAAGAAAGAGAAGGAGTAACCTGGAAATCTGTGAAGTTTATAGCGGACATGTTTGAAGATTTAGGTGAATTAGGCTGGCTGATCTAAATAATTCCCTGTCGGAAGCTTCAACTAAAGCCAAGACTGCCAGTCTTAAACTTATAGGAGCCATACAACAAGATTACAGTATTTTACCCCATTATAAAAGTAAGGGGCATTTTTGACTGCACAGTGTTTCCTTCTGCTCTTGAGGGCAAGCTACTGGAGGTTGTTTTTTTTTTTTTAGTTTGTAGTTTAGCTGAGTGTTTCCCCTGCTGTTTCCAGGTCTTTGTCTCAACAGCAAACTAGAACCTGTACATGAAAACAAGGTTAATAATAGGTGCTGCAATTATCTGATCTTTATACATTTTTAATGAGAGAACACACAGCTAGCAGAATAATTTAATGAGCAGGCTGGCTTTTAGAGCAATGATTTCACTGTGCTGAGGCACGTCAACTTTCTTGCTGAGGAGGAGCCTCAGAAAGGAATCGAGAAGATTTATGTTAGATGCTCTGCAGAGAAGGAAAAGGGGTGTTTAGGCAGAAGCCTGTAACATTCTGGAAGAACAGAGAAGTTATTAATTATTCCTATTATTTATTAAATTGGAAACAAACTTTACTGTCATATTGTGGGAGGGGCCTGAAGATATTGCCTCATCCAGTGACCTGCTGAAGTCTCTTTAACTTTCTTAGATTGCCATATGCATTGATGGTGCTCAGTGCCTTTCAGGATCCCACCCAATTAGCGACCCGAATTAACATCCTGTCTTCAGTTGCGTTTATAGCGGCATTCTTCATATGCACAGTATAGAATGCAGTTTGTTATTTCTTTTCTCCTTTTTTTTTTTTCCAAAGACTAACGGTGAAACAGCTAGAAGATGTTATCTTATTTCTTCTCTAATAGCCATGAGCACTGCATGTAGATATTTGTCTTAAAACCGGTAGAAATATTAACTGCATGAGTGGAGGGAGACTAAAGATCAATTTCTTAAAGAAGAAATTACATAAAAGAACGTTTTGCTGTCTAGAAAAGCTTCCAGTGGTGTAATTTTGGGGGCAAGTTTCAACATTGTTTTTATCCTAGGAACAAGTTACACTAGTTTTCAAAGTATTGCATTAAATAGGCCCTTCTAGACCAACTGTCCATCCCCCTCCTTTCCCAAGGAGAGGTGCAGGACACGGGCTTAAAAGTCCTGGTGTCACTTCCCAGGTCCTCACAGCTGACTCTGCTTCAAGGAGGTTGAGTCAACGTCCCCGCTCCCTGGCTAAGCACTTGCTGAAGACCTGCAGCCGGGTTGTTGACACATCTTCAGTTCATGAACCGGTTATTTTTAAACGCTGTGCTCTTCTAAGTAAAATCAGCCTCGTGTCTTCTGAGAATTTCGAACTCTGCTAGCAAGTGAAACGCTTGTCATGGTATAGAAGAAGTTAGAAGCAAGTAAAATAATCTTTTTCAAGCTATAAAATGTAAGCTGAATTATTGATTTTTGCAGATAACCATTTTCAGGTACAGCTTTCAGAGGAAATTTGGCAGTCTCATATCTTGGGACTGTCTCTTACTTTCGGATAATTCAAGTGTCTGTTTTTCATACCTTGGAGATTGCAGTGCATAGAATTAATTACCCTACTTATGCCTGGCTGCCAAAGTGAATATTTGTGTTAGTCACTCAATAAAATACTTCGTATCAATCTATTGACAGGCAATCAAGAGATAAAGGAATTGTAAAAAAAAAAATAAAATCCTACTCAAGGTGTACATATGTAATGCTACTTTATATGGATAACTAAGTGGGCTTTTGTCTTGGAGGGTGGAAGAAAAAAATCTGTATTTACATCTGTTATGTAAATAGTTGGTAATAAAAGAATTTTGGACCACGTTCAGGTACCTCTTTTCATTTAGTAGTATCTTTTCTGCTTAATTATTCTGTCAATTTTGTCAGAGCTATTAATGCAGTTGTTTGTTTTCAACGAATAATTACCCTGTTTAGAATTAGTTTCTTGATTTTCATAAGGTAGGATTTTCTAATGAGTTGCAAGTCCTGAAGTATAGTGTTTGACTATAGAGTGTTTATGCAGTCAAATCAAGTTCTTAATTTGTAAGCATATGTTTTATAGAAATCTAAAATAATTGCATGCTACAAATGCATATTTATTTTTTTTTGAGCAAGAAAAATAGCTCTTAATGTCACGTGGGATTTCAGTTACTCAGATCTGGTAACTCATCTCTGCTGTGAATGGGTGTTCTCCATTGCTCGCAGGTATGTCAGGAATAATCTGTATTGTGTTTATTTGTAAAAAAACTTTGTAAAATATTTGGGTTTTAAAGTATTGAGAGATGAGAAAAAGACTTAGTGTTCAGATGAAATTCCTCATTTATGATGTCACATTGGGTTTTAATTTCCTAAATCATTAGTTAGACACATTGCTAAGATTTAAATTTCACATGATAGCCATTAGTGATACTTTGTTTTCTAATATTACTAGCAATTTCTGACTTAGAGGGTTTTTTTTTCTCTTTCAGGGGAAAAACAGTTGTTTGTTTGTTGCTTTTTTTTAAAGCCTGGTGATTTTTTTTTCCCCCTTTTTTATGAATATGATGTTAGAAAAATTGTAACAAAAAATAATAAAATCAATTCCTTCAGAATTTATTTGTATATATTTGCTTTTTTAAAGCATTTTCCAGCTTCTGATTGTGAAGCTAATTTGGTATGCTATGTTTAATACAATATGTTATGGTTAACTAGTGCCAGTGCTATCTAACTGGTCTGTAAACAGATTAAATTATAGCCTGAGAAAAATAGAAGTAATTTTAAGAGAGTGTCAGTGCTGAGAACTAATTCAAATAATAGTAGTATTAATTGCTTGACTAATTAAACTAATCTCCTTATACATTATTAGACAGTGCAGTGACAGTTGTTGGTGATTGATACAAGGAGTCCTAAGTCGTCTTTAAAACCCAAAAACTTTTTGGCTCTATTTGGGACAGAGGGTGCATGAAGAGAAAAAAAATCACGCAGCCCCTTTCTACAATCTGCCAATTTCTTAATCTCCTCTTTTTTTTTTTTTTTAACGAGGCTATTAAAACACCAAGCTCTCCCTCTGACAGTGCTGATGATGTAATGTTTTTAGTTCGGTATTTTGAGTACTCTAAAAAAGGAAAACTTTGAAGCTGTGAAAATTGGTGAGCGTACCCAACAAGAGATTATATCCAAAATCCTTACAAATAACACAAAGAAATACTAATTATGCAGGGGATTCTTTATGCTACTGATGATTACTAAAGCCGCTGAGAACTGCCAGTGTGCAGTTTACTGCTTCTGCAGAAGACCTGTAGGATTCCTGGAGCCGAAAGTCTGGCAAAGGACCTGGTGGGCTTGTGATACCTTAAACTTTGCAAGTTGGAAGAGCTCAGCTGTAAGCAAGTGGGATAATGGGATAAGCACATGCATTCACACTTTTTTTTTTTCTTTCTTCCCCCCCATTTTTATACCTAGATATATGTCCATGAGTGCATACACATATGCAGTGTACACACACTCATAAGAATACGGTTTTTCATTTTTGTGATTTTTGCAATATAAAACCAATAGCTAATAAGGGCACTAGGAGGGATTTAGTGGTATGGTTGTTTCATTAACAAGTGGATCAAGAGGCAGGAACAGATGGTTCATATCAGAGTCTTTTTTTTTTTTCCTGTTTTAGATCAATAATTTTTTATCAGTTTCTGGGTGGATGATAAGCCGTGTTTCGGGAAGGTCTGGGCGTCGCATATTGCTGAACTCGTAGACAGAGACAAGGTCGATCTGGAGCTTCATGTGCTGCAAAATCTTCTCTCCTGCAGAGAGTACGGTGCCTTTGACAATAGGCAGTATTACAGAATACAAGTAAGGAAAAATACAGAAATATTTTCTATTTTCCCTCCGTAATTTTATGGAAGGAAGCTAGGACTGTTAGAAACACTCTTTTTGTTTGTCTTTTTATAAATTCTGAAGACAACTTTTCGGTATGTTTTCTTTTTGTGTGCAGTCACTTAGTTGGGCTTATTGAGTAACTATTTTTTTACCTTTAATTTTTTTTTAACCCTCTTGCATTCTCTCTTATCCAGGCTGAATACTTCTTTTATATGGATTTCTGAAGATCTCGATGTTTGTTTGTTTTGTGGGCTTTTTTTGAGGGTGATGTTTGATTAGGGTTTTGTTGTTGTAGTTTTATTCTTTTTCAAATGCTCTGTTATATATGCTTCCGATATACTAAATGGCTCAGCCCTCTGCCCCCCAGTTTCTTGAATCCATCATGATTTTTGCACTTCATAGGTATTATGGGCCATGTTCTGAACTTAAACTGAAACTAGCAAAGTGGCAAAATTTCTATTGATTTTTCAGGCTCTTGGAAGGATGATTTTCCAATGCTGGGTTTGTGCTGGAACGCTCTCCTCCGACATCTCTCTGGGGGAGACTCCTCCTTACGTCAAGGTGGAGGAAACCGCTGCCTTGTAGCATACCAAAATGTAGGTGTTTTTGGCCATTTTTGTCTTTTTTGGGTACTACTTCCCACTTCTCAGACAGTCTGCAGTGCTATTATCAGCAGCTATACGCATATTTTAGCCTACAGCCTCACTGGTTCATTAGCAAACACCTCCAGCCGTGCCTCCAGTGGGCTAGGCAGGCCCATTGCAGGCTGGAAAGTGCCCAGTTAATGATTCAGGACTTAACATTTATTTCTTTCATTTATCCCTTTTATTCCTTTCAAAGGCTGCGATAACACGCACGGGATTTCCCTGAGGGCTGCGCTCGCCCGTGGCACAGCATCCCCAGCTACGGCCTCTCTCACTGCTGTGAGGAGACCAAGGTTGGCTTTTTCACCTTCATCTCCTTGCCCCTCAGCCCAAAAGCGATGGGGGCCCAGGGCACCTCCTCAGGCCGGGGAAAGGCTTTTTTGGGGACGGCCGCAAGTGCGTGGGCTGGTGGTGCCAGGGATTGCAGTGCTGCAGTCCTTATTGACATGCCAAACATGTGCTGGCAGCATGGCCCGGCGCTGCCACGGAGCTCTAGTGTTTGTGTTTAAAAAACTTTTCACTTCACGTGTTCCTTTTTTTTTTTCTTTCTTTTTTTTTTTTTTTAAATCAAGTCTGATATGTATTTTAGTTTGCTACAGCTGATGCTGGGAGATGCTTTGGGGCTGGATTGCTTTATTGCCATAATTTTAAGGATGTGGGGGGGAAGCCAAAAAAAACCCTAAGCTTTTCTTTGCCACAACAGAGAAGGCGTGAAAAGCTTTGAAAGTGGCCGCACTGCATTACTTTTTTTTTTTTTATTATTCTTTTAAAGACCTCATTTAATGCTCACCACTTTGTGTGATGAGGCCACTTTCAAAGGCTTTTGGTATCCACAGTATCACAGGATCATAGAATGGCCTAGGCTGGAAGGGACCTTAGAGATCATTTAATCCAACCTCCCTGTCATGGGCACGGACGCCTCTCAACCAGATCAGGCAACACATGGGGACAGGAGCAGCTCTTTGAAGTGGAAGTGCCAGAGGGGGACAAGACAGTGGCTTAATCCGTGATGTAAAAGGTCCTAAGTGGTAAGAAGCCACAACATCCATCTCAAGGAGAGAAACTGGAGAGCAGTACTTGGAAATAAATGCATCACCTGGACCTCACCAGTAGAACTGGGAGTGTTTAAACACTTCCATAGGATGTGAGGGATCCAGTCTCTCTCCTCTCTTTCTGTCCCCCCTCCTTCTATCCCCAGTCTCTTGAGAAGCAGAACACAGACCCTGAAGGGCAAGAGAGTGAGGCCTGAGAACACACACATTTCTGCAAGGGTTTGTTAAGGGGATTTTTTGCCTTCCCAAGCTGGTAAATTGTCCCTCTGGAGTGCAGAGCAGGTCGCACAGTCACTTGTGTGGTCTACTGGTACTTGTGGACGTGCGTCTGTCTGGTCCTGTCAGTGACTTTTTGGTGGCCCCAGGAGATCAAGCTGTGCCTTCACGTTCTGAATTGTCCTTTGGAGCTGCCTGTCTCCCATTTGGCACAAGGACAATGAAGGAGAGTGTGCTTTTTGGTCGCCAGCGAGGCGTTTAAGGGCCTGAAGATAAATGGAACGAGTCCACCCTTTCTGAAACCCGTTCATCTGAAATAGGAGATGGAAGTGTTGAGTTTCTCATGGGAGGGCCTGCAGATCAGCATGTGCCTGTGGATCTGTAGCCAGCACTGGCTACAGGACTGGGCAGCTTGGAAGGAGCTGCCTCCGGAGGTGGGGAAGGCAAAAGGGCGAACTGAGGACAGCGACACGTGCTCTGACTGGCGCATGACTCCAGCTGATAGTGGCCAGGGACGAGAGGCTTTCTGAGGAAGACTTTCCTTCTCGACCATTGCGTTTAGTGGCCATTGGTGATACTGACAACTACTTAAGTAGCCTGATTTTTAAGCTGAAAATCTGTTTTAAACTCATTTGTATTTTTGACCTTCAGGACGTGGCCTGCCTTTTTACTTCATTCTCTACCTGTCTACCATATGCAAAAATAACTCTTTGGTGTGATTTCCCAACTGGTAATTCATTGAGTGCCCCTTGCCTACTAGTCAAAATTTACTGGTCCTCCTCTTCGATGTGTATGAATGTCAGTCTTTCTGTGCTCAAAAGCCCTATTGCCTCTTTGTGTATGTAGGCGCTGATGATGCTGTTGCTATTCTCCCCCTCTTTGCTAGCTCTGCAGTAGTCTCTTTGAGGTGGAAGGTGGGGGGAAATCCAAACTTGGTTTATCTCTCAAGAATTACATGCTCCATGACTATATGTAGTAGTTTCATAGAAGTTTTGTAGCGTAATTCTTTTCTGTTTTTGTTTGATATTACCAAGTGTTCTGCTTGCATCAGACTCTATCATCTACTGAGTATTTTGCTGAAGTTTTCATTGGATTGCCTGTAATGTCCACAAGATCTTTCCTGTGTAGTTGTATCTTGTTTGAACCTAGAGTTGTCTGTGTATTATTGATTGCTTTTTGGGTTTTCCCTTTATCTGCATTATTTTGCCTATCTTTGTGTTAAACTCTTATGTCATTTTATCATACGGTGTACTTCTCTTTTGTAACTCTTCACAGCTGGCTTCAGGAATGACTTTGCAAAAATTTTATGTTAGCGCAAACTATCTTTTATTTTTTATGGTTATGTTGCAAAGCAGAGGAGGACAACTCTCTTGGTAAACTTCATTATGAAAATTACAATAGAAGCAAAAGCATGTTATTTAATCATATGAGTTTGTTGGGTTTGGGGGCTTTTGTAGCATTTGTTGACTGAACTTCTGCTCTGACTTCAGTCTTCATACCATTTGCAAATGCTTAACACTTTTAGCTACCATTTAAAGTTAAGTTTCTTTAACAACTGTAAGACTCGTGCCAGCACAAGAACTAGGCCCCACAAAAATTGTCAGGTCACAAAGGTGAGGTGATTAGTTTGCCTTCGTTTTGCCTAACGTTGAGCTTTTAGGATTTGTACTTTCTAGCTCTTCTCTACAGTTGTCAGAAATGTACTCTTTAATAAAAACTGACAGTTCCTTGTAAACGTACTTGTAGGTGATAAGGCTTTCTGAAATGCCCTTGATGTTTTCAGGCTTCCAGTGAAATGGGTGAGAGGTAGCTGTGCTGCAGCAGGATTGTGTAATGAGTCCTTAAACTTGAGGGTTCTTGTCATAGGAATCAATCTAGGGTTGCATTTTTTTTTCTTAAAGAGAAACAAAATTAAAACAGACTGAGAAGTAATGGTCTGCTTTGGTAAAGATAACAACCTGTATCTTAACCCTCTTGTCCTCCAGACACTGAAATGTCAGCATACTTTTCACTTAGAAGAAGGGTAAATGTGATGGTTTTCGTCTTTGGAGTGCTTCACTGGAAAGTAAAAAATGATTGCCCTGGAATAAGGGTTTAGAAACAGTGGGCAAGTTTCTACTTTTCTGCTTTAAGAATACTAAACTTGTTTATTTGTGTGTCTGTATTGACTCCAGTGCTGCAGTTATGCAATTTAGATTGCATTGTGCCTTGTGCATCAGCAGAATTGTTCTTTCCATTTTTTTCCTGGCAGACCTTGCTTATCTGGTGAATGTTTGGCAATAACAAAGCAATGAAAAACTTGGGACCTTAAATTTTGGATTTCCATCCAGCTTTACAGAACAATAATAATTAAATTGGAAAAGAAGCCCGACGTTCTTAGTATGTAAATTGCGTGAACTTTGTAAAAAATCCTAAAAGCATAAAACTAGAACATCACTGCATCTTTTTAAGTCTCTCCCTTTTCTGTCTTTTCAGAGTATAATAGTGCTTTTTCTGTTACTGGACAGGCAGTTCTGTTCAGTTGCTGTAAAGTGGTACCATGGTTACTACTATGTCAGGTGATGGGCAGAGGGATGAACACGGAGAAGGATCTTCCAAGTAGGTTTTCAAGAGTTCTAAAGTTCATGTGTTGTGATAAAATGGGTATCTCTGTGAAAGCCAAATATTGGTAATATATACTTCTCAGCCTACAAAACTGCAGAGGACTACTGGAGGGCATAGTTTTGACTGAGTGTTGGTTAATTTGCCTGGTGTTTTTTTTTCTAGTCTGGTTTGATTTTGTGTCTCACCTGTGTTGTCCTGGAAATGTTGTATGAAATGGAAAAAAGTCCTCTATCAAGTGTCAGGGCCCAGTGTGTTTACATAGGCTGGAGGTTAGAAGACAGAAAATCTCTTATTTACAAGCTAAGCAAATATTGCATTAGAATGAGGCACATTCAACACAGACATTTAAGTCATTTTCTCAAAGCTGTCTTTTAGAATAGACATGTGTGTAAGCATAATAGCAGCAGTCTGCTTTATATTTATACATGGACAATTTTTTAACTCTGAATGTTGTTGTTAATGTTATTTATTTGACCAAATGCAGAATATTTCTTGTCCTGTTTATTAACTTTGTAACACTGAAAATTTGACATTATCTTTCAAAAATAGTGCTGTCTGTCAAGGTGAGATTTATGCAAGGTTAAAGGAAGTTTTTGAATTACGATTCGACATGGAAATTTTGCAAGGCAGTACAAATCATACAGCACAAACCAGAGTGGGGCTTTAAATACTGGTTTGGGACTCAGCTAGAAGTACAACAAATGAATTAATCCTTTGAAAAGGACAAAACCGTCAAGACTTATTTGAACCAGTCCAAATTCTCCACTGCCTTGTGAGTAGAAAACTCGCCCTTGCCAAAAGCCAGTTGTTTGTGCTCGGTGTCACGGGTGTATCCATCGCTCTGGAAGCACTGGCAAGCTGGGTAGCAGCACTGCCGGCCCCAGCGGGAGGGAGAAATCTCTGCAGTTACAGGCAAGCAGAGATAGTAGGAAAAAAAAAATAAATCTTGGGAACGAAAGTGCTCTGTCAAAACATTTCTTGGAAATGTATTCAGTTTTCACTGCAAAAAATATTTCAATTCGTTGTGTCAAAGGATGAAAGAACTCTTTTTTTTTTTTTTTCCCCCCCAACTTCCCTATTGAAACACGATTTACAGTGTGTTCCTGAGTAACTGTGTGCTTATCCATGGTAATATTGAAGTTACGAAAAAATGATTCAACCATATGAAAATAAAGTGTCAAGGTGGAATTGTTTCAAGATTGCTAAAATACTTCTACTTTTCTGCCTAATATTTTCACCTTTCAGTTAGAGGAGGCATTGAGATGCTGAAATTTCCTTCAGGAAAGATTTCAGCAAGACCTGGTGAGAGTAGGAAAGAACTTTTTTCTATGTTGCTCTCTTTCCAAATGAAATAGCTGAATTGAAGTAGAGAAGGGTTATGATTTAAATATTAAGAAGGCTTTTGGTTTAAGGTGGGGACATGCCTGGGTCTGTGACCTACAAGTACTGGACTAATGCTGCCTAACTAATCAGTATTGCTGCCTGAACCCACTCCCTTTTAAAGGGAAGGCTCTGTACATTAAAGCTGCTTTTACAAGATACTGGCAGATTTAGGGTTTTTTCCTTCCCGAAATCTGAATATAGTTTATGATCCCTTTTTGCAGACAACTGAGCTATGCACAGGGCAGAAAAATGAGTATGAACTCATCTGATGCCCTTGCCTTAGACTCATAAACTTTCTGAGTTTGCTCCTGTGTGTCTTCTCCATGCATTGCATGCTTTGTCTCCCATTACTTATTTAAAAAAATAATTAAGAAAAAAAGTTTATTTTTTAAAATGAAACTGGGTTAAAAAATAACTTTCTTCAAGTGGCAACGGGTGATGAGTTTTTTGGACTGAGGGAAACATGTTACACAAATTAAAACAACAGATCAATATGCCCCATTTTTATTGGGTCAGTGCTTCTTAATCGGTGCTCAGGCAAAAAGGAAGGTCAGTAGGAGTACGACGCTCTAAACCCAAAAATCATCATCCCAGAAATCAGGAAAAAAATTAAGCCTTTGCTTTGGTAGGCAGTATCTGCAAACAGTTAGTGTGCGCTCCTTCCAGTTTTAACTCCATTATTTTCCTCAAGGTTAAACTGAAATTTTCAAGATTTCCAGGAAAACAGAAGTTCGCCAGAACTTGCAAGTACTCTGAGACAAGCTCTTCTTTGTTTCTCTGCCACCAGTTGCAAAAACAGTTTTAAAGTATTCTCTTTCTGAACTCATGATACCTATCTGACAACAGATAATGGTTCCCTAAATGCAAATTTATTTTATTCCGGGAAAAATACATGTATTGCAAACACAACACAGGCAGCTCTGAAGTTTTAGATGTTGATGGGTTGGGGTTTTTTTTTTGTGGGCAAATAAATGTCATGAATTTTGAAAAGAAAGCCTTTTATTGTCGTCTTCACATTCAGCTTGATGAGATATTTTCTTTATTTGCCTTGGAGGACCAAAGATAATCAGGCAGGAAGCAATCTCTCTGTTCAAAATGCAAAAAGGCAACCCACCTTTGGAAGAGTTGAATAAATAACCTGTTGAATACTACTTCTTTTCTTTTTTTCCAGGGCTGTGCCAAAAAAACCCCATTACTGGTTTCTACTTGGCTGAGAAGAGTCTCTCAAAAATGGCTTTTAGTGGAAGATTTCAGCTTCTGTTTTATAAAACACTTGCTGTCTGAATGCTAGCACAAAAACATTATTAAAAATAATAATAAATAGCCTTTGAAGGTAGTTGATAACAATCTACTGTTTTATAAGTGACTTTAAATTTAGGATGCTGTTCTGTCTTTTTGACTACTGTAGGATGTAAAGTATTCTGCCATAGACGTTTAATCTGGCTTTTCAGTATACCCCATGGGATATGTGAGAAGTAGAGCACTTGCATCCACGTTCTGCTACATGAGGATTTCTTTAGTTTTGAAAGTAAAACTGTTGTTGTGTGTTACGTGCCCCCTACTAATAGAGGGAGAAAGGGGGAATTAAATCCTTGTGAGATGAAATGAACAGCAATGAAGGCTCACTTGGGCAACCCTCTGAGAAGACAAGACACTATTGAGGGTTTTTTCTTTTCCCTTTTGGAAGCGATTTCCCCTTGCGATGAGTTGCTACTTCCAAAACGTGTTTGAGGTGGTTCTGAAACGCTCTGGGACTGGCAGAATACAATCGGAGTGCCTGGCCTGGGCTCCTTCAGGCACAGTCTCGGGTTTTCGTCTTTCTCTGTTGGATCGCTAAGACAGCTTTCCTTCTGGGAGTGCTCCTGGGTGATGCAGCCTGGGGTGCAGAAGAAGGTGTCTTAGTGTTCCTTCCTCTGCTGGTAGGCTTTAAAAGTGTTTTTGTCCGAGCTCCACTTTCACTGGAAGGAAAAGGTATGCTCTCTCTTCTGGTTTAATCTGCTTGGAGATAATAAAAAGCCAATAATGAGACATGCTTACTTTGGGGCTTTTGTGATCAGTCATCTTGCTCCCCAGCTCCATTTGCTGTTTTCAAATCTTTGTGAATCTCCAAAGTCCAGAAGTGTTTTCTTCCATATCCACACTAATCTTGTGAGAGTCCAGGCTTTTGTCAACAATTGTGAAAACCAGTCAGGCCTCCCTCTCAGCATCCTACTTTCTATGCACATGATGAAAGACACTTCTAGCAGAGCAGCTTTCAAAAAGGCAGTGGGCAAATCCATGAAAGAAAAATCCATAGAGACTTATTAAATACAAAGACATCGATTACAGGTTGCTGGGAATAGGTTCATGGAAGTTATTATGTTCTTTCTGCTCTGATTTTGCACTGTTCTGTAGACATCTGGTATTGGCCGTGGTTGGAGACTGGGTATTGGTCTAGATGGATTTTTTTTGGGTGGCCTGCTAAAGTCATCCTTGTGTACTTTGGTATCCTGTTCTAAGGTAAAATGCAAGTATTTTACGTCAGGACGGTGATGCTGCTTGCAATTTGTGCAGGGAATCTGTTCAGCAGAAGGGGCTTGGCGCTTAAGAGGCAGGCGGAATTAATAGCAGTAGGTAGTGCTCTTGCTGCCTTCGCCTCACAGCTTTGTTTGGATGTGCCGTGTAACTTCCCAGAGCTGGGTAATTTGTTGGAGTGTATTATTAGTAATGCTGTTGGCAGGCTTAAACATGTTTTCAGCTTGATAGTTCAACATATCTTGATTTGCATGGAGTCCCCGGTTTATTTAGACCTATCCTTGCCTTTCCGTGCAAAGGGATGTTTTTTTGCATAAACAAATACCTCGGTTAAGAGTTCTGCCTTCTCGTCTTAGTGCAAAACTGGAGTAGAGAAAATGGAAAATTGACAACAGCCTGAGCTCTTTTAAATCGTGCTGCTGCGTAACAACATGTTATCAGTCCTTTGGAAGGTGAGAACAGTCATTAGATCATGCTTTCCTTCCATGCCAGTCTAAAAAATTTCACACTACATAAGCACACTTTTTCTATAAATATTTTTACAGTCCTACAAAAAAAGAAAAAAATATAATGCATGTCCACAGCTGGGTGTGAGTAGAAGCTCCTAATGCACTGGGGTACCCTTCCCTGGGGAACGGGTTTTGACTAATAGCTGTTAGGTGGTGCACTCTGCTGAAAGCAAAACATTTGTGTCCACAAGAGGCCAAGTGATAACGTCATTGCTGCCGGGGATGATTAACTCTGCTCACAGAGGCACAGAAACAGAAATTGCTTTCACCCTCTCGTCAAGGTGGGAACAGAATTTTGTGTATGAAATTCATACACCTAGAGGATAAAACCAGGCTTCTCTGGACCGAGAAACAAAAAGCGTTTAAGTTGCAGATTGTGAGAGAAGGTACAGAACAAGAGAGGAGGGGAAGGTTAAGTGGAGTGGGATGAATATCATTGTGTAAAAAAAATCAAAAAGTTTGCTAGAAGAAGGAGAAATGTTTTCTGCAACTGCATTTTAACTGAAGCATAATGAGCATCATTTTTATGAGCATGACTGCGAAGCACTTTGCTGTTAGGAAATGCTCTTGTGGGCTCCAGTCATCTACAGACTTAAAGTTCAGCAGAAATATTTCATGGTCCGTTAGCAAAGCAGTACAGTGGATCACTGAAAAGGTCCCAGGCTGTGTCTGTCGTTTTGCGGTCAGTGGTGCACCTTCATCCTCGCCTTCTTTCCAGGGGACGAAGGACATTAGTGTTATTATATCGTAAAGCCACCTCCAAAGTGAACTGGCAGGTTTTAATAGGATGCTCATTGCTGTACTGGAAATAGCATGGGACATGCTGAAAAGCCTGAACCTGGCACATTCATGGTCTTGACCAGGAGAATATGGCTCATTTAACAAAGCCGGTATTTGGAGGTCATGCTCAGTTTAAATAAAATGGACTGGTGTTTTCTAACCTGTCCCTGGACTTCTCTCAGCCTAACTAAAATGGTCGGGATCAACTCTGTGTGAAATAGTCATCTGAATCACAGTTGACAAGTGTTCGTCTCCGGTTGTATAACTGGCAAAGAGAGATGTTGCAATAGTTATTTACAAGTCAAGCAGGTAAAATAAGTAAGGGTTCTTTTGTAAGTCAGGACACCTTTTGACTTCAGCTGAGTTTAGGTTGAACTGATAGAGGAACTCGATTAGAATTTCAGCATTTTTGGCTCCTGGCCACCTGATCAAACTAGTGGGTTGCTTCTCTGATAGGGCAGTTCTGGCTTCTTCCTCATTTGAGCAGTGCTAGTTTCCTTGATGTCAGATGGAAGCTGCTTAACATCTTAAAGTGGAAAAAAACCCTTAAAATTGTTAAAGAAACATTCATAAGTTTCATTTCAAATCTGTAGAAGAAAATGCATTGATCATGTTCTATGATAATTGAATGTTTTTTCTTAAAAATATTATGGTAGCAGAAAGGTCTTCCATTCCTGTTTGCCATCAAAGAACAGATGATGTTTCATGGAAGTCTGCCTTGTTTTCTCCTTTTTCTTCAACGTAGGGAATATTTCTTGTGACTTCACAGCAGCTTGGAAAAGAGACTGATTCTGGTTTTAATGCTGTAATTTTACTGAACTATGCACAGACATTACTAAACTCTACCATGTTTTGTCCAGTCTTACTAGATATCTAATATTAGGTTACATATCAAACCCACGAATGTTAGAAATTGGTTCAAGAGAAGAATCTGAAGCAATGCCTGTCTGTAAAATTACTTTTTTTTTTTTTTCCTTCTCGTTCACGTTGCCATCTTTTGACAGAAGATCCTCTCTGTATTGGCTGGTGGGGGATTTTGCACAGTGAGGCTTTAATCAGCACGCCGTGACTTAGAGTCAACCTTGCTTTCCAGGGACAGGGAACACGTCCCTGGGGATACAGCATTGTAATTACAGGAGCTTGCAGCGAGGAGCCAGTCCTGGTGCAGGAGAAGGGAGCAGGGCTGCCACCCATGCCATCATGTCTGGTCACGCCTGCTCTGCTCTTGATTCACTCAGGTGTGGGACATGGGCAGGTGGGCACATCTCAGTTGGGTTGGCCAGCACGCATGACGTGGGATGCTTTATGCTGCTGTGTTGGGCTTTATTCTGCACCTGGGGAGGCCGATCCAGCTTTAGGCTAGGATTAAACCGCAGCCTTTCTTTCCTCAGCAGGGAGTCTGAGGGGAGGGCAGGGTAGAGGAGTCAAGGGAAGGGCAGGGATCTGGAATTGGAAGTGACGGTGGAGTGTGCTCGTGGAGTCGCAGTGGTCCTTTGGTGTGCGGCTTCTCTTAGGTCTGAATGCCTTGAATGCTATTTAAAGTACTAACAACATGGAAAAAAGCGTTTGAAAGAATTTAACAGTGAGGTTTAATCGAAAAACTGAGGCAAAGTCCCACCTTTTTTTTTTTTTTTTTTTACTAAAGCACTCAGCAGTTTCTCCTAAATGTGTGGTTGTGTCCTGAGTGCCTTCAAAGGGGAGTCCACTGTGCAGCTGAAAACAAGAGGTACGACTTAGCAGGACGTGGAAGCCTTTTCCTGGCCTTAAGCGTGAGGGTTCGGTGGTTGTTCAGTCTTCAAGTACCTGTATGTTTGCTCTGAATGTTTAAGATACTTAATTTGATCTGGTTATAGGAGGGTTCCTTCATAGTAGACTTACACAGGGAATCTTTCCACTAGTTTTTGGCTGTAAGTGTAGTGAGTTGCAAAGCAAATTTCCTTTGCAAATATGGTCAGCCACTGAAGGAGCAGCAGCTTTTTGAAGAAACACGATGCTTGTCGGTAGTCTAAAGATGCACTGCTGGAGTGGGGCACACTGGTTAACCCTGCTGTTTGGATGTCATGAGATGTCCTGGGACACCTGGGAATGGTTATATTTTGGCCCACATTGCCTCTCCCGGGTAAAATCAGTGACTCAAAACTAGGAAGTCCAGGCTGAAGGGAGTGGCTAAACCAAGGATATTAATTCTTGTAGATTAGTTTATCTCCTGAACAAATAGGAGTGTCATGAGAGTGTGAGCTGAACTCTTCTCCCGGGCAACTAGTGACTGGATGTGAGGGCACGGCCTGAAACTGCATCAGGGAAGGTTTAGGTTGGATCTCAGGAAGCCCTTCCTCCCGGAGAGGGTGCTCAGGCATTGGGATGCACTGCCCAGGGAAGTGGTGGAGTCACCGTCCCTGGAGGTGTTTAAGGAGAGGCTGGATGTGGCACTTAGTGCTGTGGTCTGGCCGATGTGGTGGTGTTGGGTCACAGGCTGGACTTGATGATCTCAGAGGTCTTTTCCAGCCTTGACAATTCTGTGATTCTGTGATTTGTGGCAAGGATGTTGCTGGTTCTTGAACTTGTATTGTGGAGTGTGAAGCCAGTGATGCTTATGGTTAACTATGTCTAAGGGTATAGAGCATATTTTCTGAAACTTAAGACTTCCAGCCAGAGCTTAATGTCAAGCTGGAATTCTTTGTGCCTTGAATTTACTGCAGGGTCATTGTTTTGTTTCTTTGCTAAGATATCCTGAAGTGAATTTAAGACTATGGACAAGATGTTCTGGAAATAAGCAACATGAATTTGTGTTTATATGTAAGCATACACAAGTTGTAGCAGCAACCTGCTTTGACTCAAGGGCTTAAAATCGAGCAGTACCATTTCCCTGGGCTTAGAGATGTGAATTTGGTCCTCTTGAAAGCATTCCCATGTTTAGCTAAACTGACAGTCTCCCTCTGAAGAGTTGCAGTATATGTATGCTGGATTTGATAATGTTCTCAAGACACTCTCTTGGCTTTAGAGTATCCAACAGGTCAGTTTTGGTGACTGTAGGTAGGTCCTGAAGGTGAATTTTATCCCACTGGAGTTCAGGTGTTTAACTGAATTTGGACAGCAGTCTCTTCTGACAGTCAACAGGTTTCTGCCCTGCAAATGACCTAAAGGAGGAACACCCTGTTTCCACAGTATAGCGAGTCTTTGATTTTGGCAGTGGTTTTTTTGTTTGTTTGTTTTAATTTCTTTTTAAAATAGACCACTGTAAAAGATCAAACTTAGAAAGCTAGGTGTATTTAGCACATCTCTTCTGGCTTGCTGCGAAAGAAGGGTTTGTATACTTCAAACTGTGCAATCTCTCAAGTACAATTGAGGATTTTCTAACTCTTTAATCCTAGAGTTTCTGGTCTGTGTGTATATGTATATATATGTGTGTGTGTGTGAGAAATACATGAATCATGTTGACAGACTTTGACAGTAGGGGCAATAAATTGAGCCCCCGACTTGCTATCTCTTACTGAAGGGTTTAATGTGGTGAATAATACAGAGTGCTTAATACTCTGAGAGTAAAGTGTGAAACTCTTTTAACACCTTTTGACTTAACTTACTGGTTCCACCAGAGGTATATGTTTGGACCATGTCAAGGACTTCTCTCCTTTACTGGAAGTTATCACCTGCAGGGTTGACATTTTGAAGATGATTACTACACCTTACCTACTGAGGCATGAATACCACATATCCAGAAAGTTTCAACTTCTTCATAATCCATTGCCACATAGCCTGTCTGATTAAGTAAAACCACTGTACCAGAGCAGCCCATATTTTGTGTATAGCAGGAGCTCCAAATTTCCAGCTGAGAGATCCAGCTGGTTTGTAATAGGGCAGAGCTTTGTGCTTGCTTGCAGGTCCTAAAGACGCTGACTGCCTGGTGTTCCTCAGAACTAGAACCTTTTCTGGGGGCTCCTAGCGCCTGTGCTTTGCTTTGTTTAATAATTAAAAGGATTTTTTTTTTTTCCTTACTTGGAAAAGGAGAAATAATTTTGTGGTTGAGAACAAAAAGATCTGGAGCCTAACACAGGCTCTTTCTGAGTCTCTTAGGAGAACATGAGATTGGCAAAAGCTTCCTACTCCTCCATTCCTTGCTAGCTTTCCACAAAAGGCATATGATGCTTATCTGAAAAAAAAAGGTGTCTAAAGCTAAATAGTTCTTACAAACACATGTCCATGATTTTATTTCACTTAGCACACAAAAAACTGCATATGTAGGTGTGTATTCTGGATCAATTCCATTGATCCAAGTGTGCGAAAATAAACAGCAACCATTGTAAAAAAACAAGCAAAATTACTTCTATAGAAGAAGTGTTGAGTGCTTTCTTGAGCTTCAGTGAGAATGTTTTGCATCTCAGTTTTGGTGTAAGTGTAAAAATGTGTAAGTTTTGTTTAGCTACGGTGAGGAGCATAGTCCTGAGTTGAAATCATTAATGACAATAATAACAAAACCAACTAAGTAAACCCCCCAAGCAAACCAAAAAAGCAAGCCTCCTGCCTGGACAAGGGACCCCGTTGTTGCTGAGGGCTTGAAGCTGGGAGATCCTGTTCATTTTTGACGGGACAGCTAACTTGGGCTGATATGTTGGGACACAAATAGAAGTTAGAAGTAGTGGAAAGGAGAGCAGAGTTCACGTTTGCTGGAGGCCCTGGGGTTCTCCATGGATGGGTTTTGCAACACGTAAGGTCAGGGTGGACTGTGATGTTAGTAATGGCTTGTGGCCTGGGAAACATTTAATTGAGGATTATTATTGTTGTATTTTCTGTAAATCCCAAGTTTCTTTTTTCTCATTTGCTTCCCCTGTTTATCCAAACCACTTGGTTTTTCACCTGTAACCAGTCTCTTCTGCTTTCCTTCTAAAATTCCTTCTTGCCCTTCTCTCCCCGCTGTGTCCCCTCTCTCTGTGTTTCTTCCACACCCGCCTTATTTTTAACTCATTTCCCATGAAGGCTCTCCCTTCTGTCCTCTTCCACAACCAGCCATTTCACTTTTCTACCTTCCACTCTTATTTTTTCCTTCTGTTAAGCTCTTTCCTTGTATCTTGAACTTGGCTTTCCTTGGTTCCTCCCATAACTTTTTCCCCAGTTTGTCTTTCCTCATCTTTCTCCTTGTATTGTTTCCCTCTCATGTTCCAAGTTTTCCAGGTGGCATCGCTTCCTTCAGCCTCCCTGGTGCAGGTGATGGGCTGCCTGGGACATGGTTGTGAACACACAGGCCACGTAAGTGGTAGGGATGAAGCACTTCTAAATTCTTCTGTCCGCACCACGTTTGCACCTGAAGGTGCAGTCCTGCTGAAGGCATGGCCTCCTTCTGAAAGGTCTTGGCTCTGTATCTCCTAAGCCTGCATCAGTAGAAACTGCTGAAGCACCTGGTGCGTCTCGAGAAATCAGACAGTGCCGTTATTTTTGAGAAGATGCGGGTACTCGACAAACTTTTCATGCTTCCTTTTCTTTAGAAAATGTTCGTGATGTGGTAAGAAGATAGGAGATGGGATGATGCCGTATTTCACTCCTTTTCTACCCTCTACCTTGCGAACGCTTTTTTGGTATTAATTCTTGCTGCAGTCTCACGAATGCTTTACGGGATCGTTGTGCGCATCATTTTTAAAGCTGCAGCTACTGCTGTTTGTGCACTGCGCGCCACTTGCCTTGCTGCTGTGTGCAATGTCTGGTTTTCTTCAGTGTCTGGTTTTCTTCAGTCTTAACACCTACTACTTGAGAAACGACTTTGTCAAATTTAGTACCGTTCAGCCCGGCAGAGTAGTACGATTTGTGACTTTCAGCAGCGTGCGGTATAACATTTACCCTTTCCCCAGAATTTCCGTCTATCTCCTACTTCTATTACTGAAAACTGTTACTGACATTTCTGAATTGGAATGGGTGGCTCTAGGGAGAATATTTTCTCTTTTACATTCAACCAGCTAAATCATCAGCCCAACAAGCTATCAGCTCGACAAGCTCTTGTGGAAAGGCTTTCCTTGTCGACACCCTTCTTTTTCCTTTTCATCAGTTTTGGGTATTTTCTCGTCTCTTTTTGGACGTTTTCAGCTTATCCTCACCCTTTGTCTATGGTGTGGGACAACATCAATGGAATATTTCATTTGAGAAAAATTCAATTCCTGTACTGTACTACAGCTGTGTAAAGGAATTTAAAAATGCACTACTTCTCTTCCAACTTTTAATTCTTGATGATCAGGTGAAGCTAAGTGTCACCCAGACCCATCTTACTGCACATTGAACTTGAAACCGAATTTTTGAGCAATTAGCATTGCATTACTCTTATTAATGCCAGCAGTAGCAAGTTTTGGTGTAGGTATCAGTCACCTAGTAAAACCCTTTCTGGTGGCATTATTTCTGTTAGAAAAACCTTTTGATGTGAAGACTTGGAAATCAGAACTGGGATCTGTTCCTGAAATCATGTGTGAGTAATTCTTAGTCACATTACTAACAATACTGACTTCAATTAGATGAATCCAAGCACAGAATGGTAATTTTTCTGGCATAGGAAAGCTGATAGTGTTTTTAGAGCTATTTTTATTGATATGTTTTAAAACCTCACTTATTCCAGTCTTTCCCCCTTTCTTTACTCTTTCACAAAAATAATCCATCAACTGTTTCTGGCTGGTACCTGCAAAGTCAAAGTTGTGTTCCTTTGAAGCTGAGTAGAAGGAAACATCAGGTCCATGGTTTCACCATCTCTGTATGAAACACAATAATTTCTTTAAAAATATTTATAATATCGAACCCTTTGATTTTTAGATCTGTTTAGCTATAAAATATCGTAGGTATTTTATTGTCCCCAAATAGCTTAAGGTCCTTCTTTAAGTCTTAGATTTTGATGCTGAACTATGTATTCGTAAAGGTACGTGAAAGCTAATTTAGTCAAAGGAAAATTTAGGTAAAGGCTGCTTCATATGAGAAGGAGCTCATTAGAGCATGATGGCTTAGTGGTGAGCCCTTTCATGAAGCCTTAATGAAACAGACTTCAACAGGGAAACTAACTGTTTTCTGGATATGGAAGACTTTTTGCCTGTAATTTTTGGAATGACATTTTTTTTCTTTGGTTTGTTTTTCCTTCTTCCCTTGAGAAAGAGGGGGAGAGACAATAAAAATCTGAACAGAATACTACTGTCCTCATTTCTAAGGAAGAATGAATCAACAAGTAACGGCCTATAATGTAGTAACACAATCTAAAGGGCCAAAAGATAAATTAATGGAAGTGGGTTCTCGTACATTGGAGACTGAGCACGCTGAATTGTTTCACAACCAGCATGCCTAATTATTGTGTCTGCCACATTCATCTATTTAAATCATTCCCAACTTTTGGATTGCTGCCTAGAATATTACTGCAGGATGCGTTTCAACTGGTTATTCCCTTGTCGCGCGTAAACTTCACGAAGGAGCCTGATTTTGTTTGGAGAAAAGAAATACAAGTGATTTGGCAGCGTGTTTGTAATAATGCGATAAAAAGGGATGATCGGTTTCGTAATGTTGATTTGAATGAGTTGCACGTGAACTGATGCTGTATTTGTTTTGTCAGGTCAGTGACTTAAAAAGTGCCTTTGTCAAGTCACTTATATGAGCGAGGACTGCTACGCTCGTGTTCTCAAAACCCCGACTTTGCCAGCCAGACATTGCCTTCACCTCACACCTTGGCGGAAGATACCTCAGCTGTCTCCATTTGCCAATTAGTTGATGGGAAACTGAAAGCAGAAGAAGAGGAAGAGCAATTATTGTTATTACTGGGACATGAACAAATGACTGCATTGCTTTTCTCGTGTAATCAATACCAGCAAGCAACCGTCAGAGAAATACTGTTCTATCAAGGAGTGCCATTGCGTTGAAGGCCCTTGGCTCTGAAACTGGTGCATCCGTGATACAATCAACAAGGCCGCGTGTTCTACAGACAGAAATGCGACTCAGCATGGTTTTTCCCAGCCAAAAGTCTACAAGCGGGACTTAATGATTGATGAGTGACTGCTTGCTGATAAACTTTCTCTGTTTATTCTGCTTTGTGTGCGTTGGACATCGTTAATCGTCCCCCACTTATTTTTTTTTTTTAAAAAACTTTCTTTTCAATCAAAATTGAAATTTCTTTTTGTGTGTGGTTTTTGGGGTTTTTTTTTCCCCTCCCTTCCCTTTGTCCTTAGTTTTGGAAATTTTCCTTGGCATAATTCACTTGACAGCAATTTAGAAGTTTGAAATCAGCTTTTCATCATGGCTTTGAATGTTGCTCCTGTAAGAGATACAAAATGGCTAACATTAGAAGTGTGCAGGCAGTTTCAGAGGGGAACTTGTTCACGCTCTGATGAAGAATGCAAATTTGCACACCCTCCTAAAAGCTGCCAGGTTGAAAATGGAAGAGTTATTGCCTGCTTTGATTCCTTAAAGGTAAGAAAAAAAAAAAATTTGCATGTGCAATGAAAATGTTACTATATTGTACTGAAAGTAAAATGTGAAATAATGAGTTACAAGTAAATTAGTTTAAACAAAGTTATTTGTTCTCAGTGAGATGTATATTAATACAAATGTTGCTTGTCGTAACTACTTTCTATTGAAAATTTTAAAAGATTTCTTTCTAATATTTTTCTTTTCCATGTCAACATGTTGTTTACAAAAATTGTGTACGACTGTAAGGATACAGGATTGCTTACAACTGCTGGGACATTTGTATTCTCCCGAGTACATTTTATGAATTTTAATGGTTTCAAGGCAAATGAAAATACACGGTGGCACAGTACTAGGCCATTACCAGAGCCCTAATAAAACAAATCCCATGGAAAGAGCGCAGATTCTTTAGTTTATATTAACAAAAGTTTTAAAAGTCTATCTATTACTTGAGTTTTGGCACAGTGGATTGTTTACCCCGATATTGAGGACTCTCAGATAAATTAATAACGTCGATAAATACTTGCGTGGATAGTGCAGGTAGCAGCATAAGTTTAGAACAACAGTGAAGGGATGTTTTCTTTTGGAGGATATTTAGCAATTATGTAGTTAAGCTATCACCTTCTTCTGACTTCCTAATGACATCAAGTATGCTTTAGAAAACTGTTTAAAGGTTCTGTGAAAATACTTCGTGTACTGCAAAAAAAGAAGATTAATGACCTCGTGGGATTTGGGGAGTACACAGTGTTTTCTGTGATGATACGTTTCTGTTCTCATGTCAACAGAATGAAAAAGCTTATTTCGTATAAATAATTAAAGGACAAAATTGAGCATTTGGGATTTTATTTTTAAAGTTTTAGTTGTGGCTTTGTCTTTTGGGCATGGGACAATGTCATGGCTTGCTTTTTAAACTTGGCTCTGTAGATCCAAATTTTGGTTACTCACCAAGAACTCTCTTACTGTAAAAACATCAGAGTGAAGGAGAAGAAAATTCAGTGTTACTTGAAAATGTTAATTTATTTTCATTATAACTTTTTTGTGTATGTGTGTAATGCAAGATACTGTGCTGGGCATCTTCTGGGTTTTCTCGTTTCTTCTCTGCTTTTGGAGATTTAGAAGTAAATCAGGGGAAATGTTTGTGAGGGGTTTATGTTCTGTATATCCTACAAGCCAGAACAGCACCTTTGGGGTCATGACAATATGTCATCAAGTGCTATTAATGACCTTAATCCATGGATTACTGCGTGATAAACTGTAACAGCTTCTTTGTAGATGTTCTTGTATATTGGTTGCCTGCCAGTGGAATTTTTTTTTTTTTTTAAACAGGCAGGGTAGTGTCTGCAGCAAACGAGTGATTATTTTACAAAATGGGCAGCTTTTAGAAAAAATAAGCAAGTCAGTAGAATTTGTTTTGGTTTGTTTTTCTTTAATACAGTTTTTAACAGTTGTAAAGGCTCGGGGCTGTGGCTGGGAGATGGGCAGCCAGGCTTGGTCACCCCAGGGCTGGCAGGACAGTGGGTTTGTCGTGCAAGAGGTGCTGCTACTGCATTACCCTGGCCAAAAGGGTGATGTGCCTGTCCTTGCTGCCTGAGGACGTGGAGCTCGTGGCGGAGGTGCCAGCTATTTGAGCTGGAGACTTTTGTGCAGGGATGGTTATTGCCCAGGAGTTGAAACTGGAGTCACAGCCTAAGCTAATAATACCATGGAGCGAAATCCAGAGGGATCACTGTGGATGACTTACTGACAACCGACATCGTTGCTCAGTGGAGAGATGTCCAAAACCATGTAAAAAATGTAGCCAAAGCAAGCAGGCGTGTTTTGTCCTAGTTTGGGAGGGCATCTGCTCCGAGGGGGCCAGCCCGGCTCCCATGGCTGAAGCAGTGCTCCTCCGTCCCGCTGTGGGACACCAACCTTTTCCCAGGTGGCAGAAGGGAACATTTTCTACTTGAGTCTACTGGGTTAAATTGCTTGTAAAGATGGTGTCAAGGGTTTAGGGCTGGGCCAGCCGCTAAACGGATGACAGATGTGTTCTATATTAACTCCTCTCCCTCCCCAAAAGGGCAAGGGAAAAGGGAACGAGGCAGAGAGACTTAGGGATTATGCCAAGAAGCCAGATTGCGGCCTGAATCAGCCGAGGTGGAGGTGGCACAGGGTTTCTTCGCACCGACCCTGCTGCGGGCAGGGGGAGGTACCATAACAGGATGGCAACGTCTTCTGTTGCAGCTCCTTGCCGCCAAGCAGGAGTCGGAGCTGTGTGTTTCAATGTCCTGCCTGGCCCCGCAGAGCATAAAAAGCTGCTAAGGAGCACTGTGGGTGCATGGCTTTTGGATGTGTCGGCTGGTATCCTCGCAGCCATCGCCTCCGTTATTCAGAAGGGTGTTTGTAAATTGCCGTATGTATGGCAAGAACACTGCCGGTTGAGGGAATTATGTCATTAGTCACATAAGTCTGTTTGATGGGTTGCTTTCAGAAATACTGGTGTTAATCATACAGTTTCAGAATAACGCTTTGGCACTCAACGAGTAAGATAACTTTTCATGTAAATAAACAAACAGGGCAGTCTAGAGTTTTAGATAAAATCAGAATTTAATTTAAAAAAACAAGAGCTGTTTTCCTTGCTGAACACTGAACCACACTTTAATGCAGACAATTATTTAGTGTTTATTTACATAATATTTAGAGCTTTGGAGACTTAGCGTTTTGACTGTCTCAAGTTGGTGTACCTGCTGTAAAAATAAATGATAGTGAGTATGTTGAGTCTCTTTGAATAAACATCTTCCTACCCAGAGAAAGGCAGAGAATTTTTTTTTTAGTCTCGGGTTGAGGTATGTGTTACATTTAGGTGGTGCCTGGTAGTTACAGATGCTCCCTAAGAAATCAATCAAACACAAGATACAGCACTCTGAGACGGGCCATCCTTTTACACCCTGATTGATCAAAAGAGCTCCTGTTTTGGGAAGGGACACACGCTCTCCTGCGTCCTGCTGCCTTTCCTGATTTCCAGTGTAGACAAGGGAGGATGGTATTGGTACGTGCCCCTTGGATCTGACTGCCGAAGCACCAGTATGGGTCTACAGGAGAGAGTCCAGCAAAGAGCCGCTAAGATGATGGTGTGGAACATCTTTCCTATAAGGAGAGACTGAGAGAGCTGGGACTGTTTAGCCTGGAGAAGGCTTGAGAGGATCTCACTGATCCTTATAAATACCTGCAGGGAGGGTGCAGAGAGGACAGAGCCAGGCTCTGCTCAGTGGTGCCCAGTGACAGGGGCAGAGGCAGTGGGTACAGACTGAAACACAGGAGATTCCCTCTGAACATCAGGAAACATTTTGTCGTTGTGAGGATGACTGAGCACTGGCACAAGTTGCCCAGAGGGGTTGTGAATTCTTCATCCTTGGAGATAGTCAGAAGCCATCCAGACATGGTCCTTGGGCAGTTGGCTCTAGATGGCCCTGCAGGAGGTTGGACCAAATGATGTCCAGAGGATCCTTCCAACTTCAGCTGTGGTATGACCAGAAGCATCTTCATGCTGACTTGCCCACAGCCTCAGCATTGTTCTAAGCTAGCAAAGGATGGTGTTGGGACCGAAGGAAATAATCCTTGCCAGGAACATCTGCCTTCACACCATGCCACGTCCTCCTTAGTGCTCCCGCCACTGTCTTTGTCATTGTGTGGTGCACCAGGCTGGGAAACTGATTGTGGTTAAACCCAAGTAGTTGGTGTAGTTGCTGCTGACAGAAGGGAGAGAGGCTGTGTAGCGCCAGCTGAGCACTGGGTCACTTCTGCTGGTCACAGGGCTGTGGCCTTAGGCCAAGTTTCTGGAGTAACATGGTTGCATCAGAATGCAAATTTTCCTGTATTGAAGGAGTACATTTGTAGGTCTGTTGGTTCCAAGTAAAAGGTCAATAGAATTTAACAGACCCTGTTTGCTTTTAACTCAGAAGGGATTTTTGGCTCTGAATATCTGTCCTTGCAATACTTGACTTTAAACCCAGGAAGAGTTGCAACAGCAACCCATTGGACAGATTACAGTTTTGAGGATCCAGAATGCTCACTGTTGAAAACTGTCTGGGCTCTGAATATTCTTCAGCTGTGAGATGCTCCAGGCTAGACAGGAATAGCTAAAGACTAATGAGCCTGGTTCAGATTCAGGCCAGAAACTTGCTGGTTTCAAGCCAGGTTCTGCCACATGGGCTTCTGAGATGCATCTCAGCATTTGTTTCTCGCTCTTTGGTGAAGGACAGAGCCTGGTCTGTTCCAAACAGGGTATTTTGGGGGTGTGAGGAGAGTGCAGATGGGTCATTCCTGTGCACCCAGTGGATGATGGATGCAGCAGTCGTCCAGATGCCCATTAGCCAGTCCTAACATTGCATCCAGCGATGGGGCTGTCTCCAGCAGAAGCCCCCCATAGCTTGGACAGCCGGTGAGTCAGTTGAGCACACCCAAAACTGTATGGTGCAAGTAGCCTCAGTGTGCTTAATGTGAGGAAGAAGGTGTCTCCGAGCTAATCTGGCTGACTGTGCCTCAGGTGGATGAAGGGGTACTTTACAACGAGGGTGGTGAGACACTGGCACAGGTTGCCCAGAGAGGTGGTGGAGGCTGCATCCCTGGAAGTGTTTAAGGTCAGGCTGGATGGGGCTCTGAGCAGCCCGATCTAGTTAAAGACATCCCTGCTAACTGCAGGGGGTTGTATGAGCAGACCTTTAAAGGTCCTTTCCAACCCAACACATTCTATGATTCTGTGATTCCATGGCGAGGCCCAGAGCAGGAAGAGGGAGAGTGCTGAGGACGTGCTGCCAGAGCTGGAGCCTTAAACCATCCCAAAGTCTTTGTTTTGGAGCCCTTACGGCTCCCCTTTGGATGCTGCAGATGCTGCTGTGTTTATAAAGTGGAAAAGGTCTATGGAGAGGCCCTTGTGACTGGGAAGTTTGAATTTCAGGAACTGCTCTGTTTCTATTTTTCTACTTCTCGCTGTGTTCAGGTGCCTTAATTTAAAAGCGAAGAACCTGGATATGTACCACTTAATGTATCACATTTAGATCCCTCTACATTGGGCATTGTAAGTAAAACTATTTTCAAGGCTTTCTTGTCCTGCTAGGAGTAAAGTACAAAATCCTTTCAAAGGAATACTAATACATAATGTAATGTCTGGGGACAAGAACACACAAATCCTTGCTCTATTTCAGCTGGAATTATAAAAAAAAGAACAAAACCTTAAAATTAATGGCGATGTCTAGCAGGGGGAGATGTGAAAAGCTTGACAGGTAAGAAAATATTATCATGTGCATTTTGCTGGGAGTTGACTCTCAAGTTTGCAGGCAAGTCTGGGTTTTAAATTCTGGTACTATTTCTCGACACAGATTTATACCCTTTCTGCAGGTCAGCTACCAGAAGGATATGTTGTCTAAGCTAATACAGATAACAGAGAAGGTATCTTGAAGATACTGTCATTGCAATTTTTATGGTGGTAACAAGAAAATGAAAGCTACAGATGGCTTTTTCTGTATTTTTTTGTATATTTACTAGAGTCTAGACACTTCGAACTGTTCTATTTATTGAGCCAGCAGACTAGTGTGAACTGTTCATTTGCATTTTCATGAAAGCCTTTTAAGAATATGCCTATCTGGTCTCATTTAGCACCACAGAATAAAAGGTAATTGAAAACTGTACACAGAGACCTGTTACCAAGTTAAAAGGGTTCCAGGGGAAAGAAAAAAAACCAAAACAAAAAAACTCTGAAGTTTTAGGAACATCCACTTTGTCAAAATATCTGGACCTGAAAAGAATCTGTTTAAGATGGCCTCAGCTTTACTTAGAAAAAGGGAGGGGAAAAAAAACCCTCTTTGTGAACTGAGCAAGCTGTAAGAGAGTGAGCTCAGAGTTGGGATGCAATAGGTGGTCATTTGCCTTCCAGTGATTCTTTTGTGGGTCTCTAAATGTTTTACAAATGTCAAGGACTCGGGATCATCTCACGCTTTGAAGTTGGTGATACCTGCTCTCACTTGGCAGATGAGGCAGTCTGGACAGACTGTAGATGAACACCGCATGCAGAGGGGATTGGCTACTTTTGTTGGTATTAGAAAGTGTTTAAATGGGTGTTTGTAGCGTCCTAGCTGGCTGAATTTCTGCCCATCACTTGGTTATGTGGTGTGACACTGCTCACAGACAAGGTGAGTTCAAGGGCTGTGCCTACAGCTGGTGGGCAAGAATGACTGAAATGGACAGGCTCATTTCTCCTGGGTGACAGAGTGGCTTATTCCTTCTGGGCCCATGAATTTTGCCTGCTTTGCTGCACGGTGACCCAGTTTCAGCAGGGGGGGCGGTGTATGGGCTGCCCTTGTCAGTAGTTGTGGGCTCTGGGCGTGTGGAAGTTGCAAGCTGAAACCTTCCAGGTGAGGGATGCAGAAACCAGATCTCACTTTTCCTGCAGAGCAACAAGTTTCGTTGCATCCCTTCTTTTTCCCCCACCTTTGTTTTTTCTTGTAAAAAGTCCAGTAAACCACAGGTGGTCTGAGAACAGCACCTGGCAGAAGCTGCCGTGAGCCTGAGTTGCTCTGGGCTTGAGGAGAAAGTGTCAATTAAGGCCAGTTTTAGGTGACTGAGGATTAGCTCTCTAGGCTCCCTCTGTATTCAGAATCGCAGTGGCCACCCTGGGTCAGACCAAAGCCCAGTGACCCAGTAATTGCCAGTAGTGGATGTTTGGGAGGTGATGTGCAAACCTGCAGTGGCTTCCTGGAGTGCTCTCCTTGTGGTGTGCTGCTCAGGGACATTGGGAGTCAGGCATGATGTGGTTGTACTTAAAGTTCTCAGTGACTATCTTTCCCTTGATTTGTCCCACTGCTTCTTGAACCCTGTACACCTTCAGCACCCGCAGCATGCTGCAGAGAGGACTTCTGCAACTTCATTACCTCCAGTTTGGAAACCAACTACTGATGTTCATTTCAAACCTCCTTGTCTCATGGATACCCCCAGTTCTTGTGTTGGAAAAGCAGAAGAGAATCTCCTGTGAATTAGCTCCTGTGAAGAAGAATCTCCTGTGAAGGATGAATCTGGAAGGGTTTTTTCCACTGACTTCTTTCTGGAAAGGGCATGTTTTTCCCCAGTCAGTTCAAAGGAAGTCTCATGAGAGAAGACTCCTTGTATTAAATCTGCTCTGTGAAAATACTGTTCCCAGGAAAGGTATGATTCCTGAAGGCCCTGCTTTTTCAGGCTATTGGGATTTTTTTTTTTGGCTCAGAATAAAGTCAGATGCTGCATGAAATTATGCCATCCTATTTCCTGAGACTATATTTCACCTTATATTCAACGCGTGCAACTGTGAGCTGCTGCTAAAAAGAGATGGTTACCTCCAGTCCTGTGTCCGATCACTGGTAGCCCCCCTTCTTTTATCACTGTTCAAGTGATCGTGCTGCCATGCAACTCAAGGTGGTACAGAGCATCAGGGGAGACCTTATTACTCTCCACACCTACCTGAAAGAGGTTGGAGCGAGGTGGGGGATCCATCTCTTCTTGCACATAACAAGCAATGGGACAGGAGGAAATGATCTCAGGATACACTGAGAAAGGTCTAGATTGGACACTAGGAAAATTTTCTTCACCAAAAAGGTTGTCAGGCAGTGGAACAGGCTGTCCAGGGAAGTGGTGGTGTCACCATTCCTGAGATATTTAAAAGCGTGTAGATGTGGTGCCTAGGGACATGTTTTAGTGGTGGACAGTGTTAGGTTAATGGTTGGGCTCTGATCTTAAAGGTCTCTTGCAACCTAAAAAATTGTATGATTCTATGAGAGCAAAGGGAAGAACTGCATTAAGTGGAAGAGGAAATAAAAAATTTAAGCAGCAATATCTCACATAAATTGAGATACAGTGGGGGTTAAGAAAGGGGAATCTCTTTCTGAAGACCCTCATGTTCAGTTTAAGGAAGAGGAGGCTGAGGGGAGACCTCATCATGCTCTACAATTACTTGAAAGGCCATTGTAGAGAGGTTGGTGCTGGTCTCTTCTCACAGGTCATGAGGGACGGAACCAGGGGGAATGGTTTCAAGTTGCAACAGGGCAAGTTTAGACTGGACATTAGGTAGAAATTCTTCACGAAAAGAGTGGTCAGACACTGGAACAGACTGCCTAGGGAGGTGGTTGAGTCGCCATCCCTGGATGTGTTTTAAGTGTCGCTTAGATGTGGTGTTGGGTGATATGGTTTAGGAGTGAACTTGTAGTGTAGGGTTAATGGTTGGACTCGATGATCCCAAGCATCTTTTCCAACCTGAACTGTTGTATGATTCTGTGTTATCTCTGAGTTTAGCAACTCCTAGTATTCCCTGCATTGTCAACCACCTGTTCTTGTTCTCTGCAAAAAACTCTTGGTTTTATTATTCTCTAGTGTTTTCCTGTAGTCTTCCCAGCATGCACAAGTTTCTTTAACACTTCCTTTTTCCAGTTTTCCTCCCTCCCGTCTGTTCATGTGGCTGTCTCCATGCCAGCTCTTCTGGCTTAACTAAAGTAGGGTAAAAAACCAGCTAGCTGAACTGCTGAGTGGACACCCTTAAAAATCCACAAGCTTGGCTTAAAGTAGTTAGGAAAGAGTCAAACAAAACTGAAATAAGCCTTTAACTCTTGTGTTCCATGTTGTTTAGCTTTTTAAAAAATAAATAAAAAAAAAGATGTGGCTGTTTGCTCGCTGCAGAGAGGGCCATGCCGCTCGCTAGAATTTGTCTCTCTTTCGAGAGGAACGCTTCTCATCTGTTTCGGAGCAAAGTCTGGGGACAGAGCTCAGCCCCGGTGCCTGCGGTGTTTAACCTGTAGGAGCCCTGGGTGGGCTGCCAGGGCTGAGCTGAGGGCTGGCCCCTGCAGCCGAGGGGCCCTGGCCGTTGAGTCAACTCGGAGGAGCAAGTCCTAACCTGCTGCCACTGTCTCTGCCCTCGGACTGAAACTATGAAAAGCAGAGAAGCTGAACCAGTTGAAGTTTGTTATGTAGGCTGTTGGAAAAGCTGGGTGTCTCCTTCAGGCCCTGTTTTGTTTCCTCGCTTTTTGCTCTCTGCGGCAGCACAGAGCACAAACCTGTCCTGGCTGTTGCTAGTATACCCTGTCACCACCTGATGTGTCAGTTTTTAAACTTGTGCGCCTTGTTTTTGCTTGATATAAGTTACATTCTCAAAGGATGACCTGGTTGGACACCTTATCACTGAGCCACCCAGGCTCTCCTCAAAATCACAGAATTGTTTAGGTTGGAAAAGACCTTTAAGATCATCAAGTCCCACTGTAAACCAAGTAGTGCCAGGTCCACCACTAAACCACATCCCTAAGCACCCAGATCAACACGTCTTTTAAATACCTCCAGGAATGGTGACTCCACCACTTTCCTGGGAAGCCTGTTCCAGTGCTTGACAACCCATCTGGTGAAGAAATATTTTTAATATCCAGTCTAAACCTCTCCTGGTGCAACTTGAGGCCATTCATTTTCTCTTGTCCTGTCATTTGTTAACTGGGAGAAGAGACCAACCCCCACCTTGCTACAACCTCCTTTCAGGTAGTTAGAGAGAGCAATAAGGTCTCCCCTCAGCCTTCTTTTCTCCAGGCTAAACAGCCCCAGATCCCTCAGCTGTTCCTCATAAGACTTGTTCTCCAGACCCTTCACCAGCTTCGTTGCCCTTCTTTGGATGTGCTCCAGTACCTTCCTTACCTTCCTTCTGAAGATGTGGGAAGCCCCTCTTCTCAGTCACATGGTTCATGGGCAGAGCCTCTTTGTGGTCACAGCAGATCCCTTTCATGAGACCTTGTGCCTCCTTTGGCCCGTTATGACAGCCCGACACAAGCGAGTGGGTGTTCACCTGCAGTTTTCACTGTCGGTTTCGGTGTGGTAGAACTTGCTGAGCAGGTCCCCTGGCCCTTGGCCTAGGAAGGAAGATGAGCACTAGGAGCAGAAAGGAAAAGCAGTTGAAGAACAGTCACTGGAAGATTTAATAAAAATATATCTTCTTGTTCACTGAATCGTGTTGTCCTGAGGGACTGAAAGAGTATTTAGTAGTTCCTGGGCTGCGATCTTGCTGAGTTAACTCCTGGAGCTTGCTGCTTCCAGAAGCCTCAGTGGAGACTCATGAAGAGCATTCCCAGGTAGTCTGCCATACCCATACATTTCAGATGCAGCTGCTGCTCAGTTATCAGTCTAAGTCTTATTACACAAAGAAAAGCAACTAGGCAGACTAGTTAGAGCTGCAGGAAGCCTTGTATGAAAGGGCACGTTGTTTGGCAGACGTTGTTAGGGGTTTTGGGCACTTGGGGGTGCTTCATATACCCATCGATTCGCTGTGTAGTTTTTGTTGCTCCCCTAAGCTTTGTAATAACCAGTCTGTGGGTGTAGTGAAGGCAGAATTCAATCAGAATCTCTGACTCATCCCATCACTAGGATTTTGAACACAAGAGCAATTGCTCGCTGCCCACTCCTCCCCCACGCTCCCTATTAACTCAGGTCACTCGCTGTTCCCACAGGCTTGCTCTCTCCAGGTCTACCCACCTACTCCTTTATTTTTCTGGCAGGTGGTTCCTCTTTCATTCCAGGCTCTTTTTTTCCCTTGGCCCTGCGTATGCAGCTTTCTCTCAGCTCAGGCTGTCAGCTCAGGCGTCAGCTGTTCTTCCCAAGCTGTTATACTTCGACTGCATCATCAATACAAGACAGGGTTGTGCTCAGATGCAGGGAGCTTCCTAATGTAAAAGCCTAGCAGAGACAAGACCTGTGTTCCCTGGTTGTCGCCAGCAGTGGAACAAGAACTGGGAAGTTTATTTGTAAGTCTGATAACCATACTCCTCTCCCAACTTTTATCTCCTCATATGAGAACTGGTACCTTGTTTTTGAGGAGGTGGATTGTCTTTGAAACCCATTGCAATAAAAAGAAAGCTGTTGTGGCTTTAGAGATGTCAGAACGTATAACTGAAGACCTGCTTTGAGGTACCTGTCCGATAACTGAAGTGCAAGAGGAAGCCAGAAACATCCATTTTCTTCCACATTGATGTGTGTCTTGTGGCTGTGGCCATGCTGTGCCACGCAGGATTAGATTGCTGCAAGGTCTTGACCGCAACAAAGAAGAAATTAATGACAGGGAAACAAAACTGTCTTCTCATCCGCTTCATCAGTGAGCTGTGTGGCGGGGTGTTGTGAACAGCACCTCAGAATTCAGATAGCCCTGATGTTTGGAAAGACGAATCACTGAGCGGTGAAAAGAAAGAAGTAGACAGTCTGTGAAAAACTGCGTGAAAATGCATGAGAGACGTAGCAGCTGTGGTGCAACACTGTGGTGGGCACATGACAGCTAAAACCGCAAAGGGAGCTGTCCTGCTCCCCCTGGGCAGCTGTATCCCTCCAATCACCCATTGCTCCACCACACAACACTGAAAGATGACGTGGTGCAGTCACCGCCATGTAGATGTACCCTTTTTCATGAGACATTACAAATTCTCAACCCTTGCTTCCCCCTGGGTTCGTTTGGCTTGAACGAGAGGGGATCTATGGTGCTCAGTGCCATGGCAGCTGCATGGGTGGCCTGGGCGAGCAGCCCATCAGGTGTGGTGCCACTGCCTCACCTCCATGTCCCATAGGCCAGATACCTTTTAAACTTTGTAAAAACCTAATTTATTTACTTTTGTGTGAAATTCAGTTTGGGCCATGAGCACTCTGCAGTGAAACTATACTGTCTTATATGCTCTTAGAGGTTTTTCCAACCTTAATGATTCTGTGTGTGTTTGTCAGGAGAGGAGCTTATGGAGTCAGTCTGGTGGCACCTGGGAAGATACATGGTGGCCATAAGGACAGTGCAGCTGTGATTCAGAAGCTAATGGAGCTGCTGGGATCTTCTCTGTTGGTTCACAGTGAGCCAAAAAAATAAAATCCAGCATGTCAGACACTAGTCCAAGCCCCACTGGCTGTTGTCAAACAGGCTCTTAATCCTCACCCCCAGCTGAGGGGGTTTTAAGCTAGATGTAACATGTGGAAGTCAAGAGACATGTAATTATCTAATGCTTTTTTTTTTTCAAGTTCACTTTCTAGATTAGGCCATTACTTTAAAATTAATGTGTACTTATTTGCTGTGGATAGGACTTGAGACTTTGCACTTGATTCAGTTGTCCAAACAGAGGCATCTGATATTATTATTATTATATGCCCTACGGTGCTCTTGATGACTTTCCAGTAACATGTCAGAGGAGTGTGACATAGCTGCTGGCACCATGCAGAGGTCCAGGATGTCCCAGGGTGCTCCAAATGGTCCTGCTGACTTCTCTATGGCAACAGAGTGAAGCCCTTCTCAGGAAGCAGCGTTAACTCTTGTACTGATTGGAGACTGACGTCAACTGCTTTGAGTAAAAAAGATGGACAGTGCGTTTGCCACGGTGATGACCTGGCTGAGAGGAAAGCTGGGGTATAGGCCAAACCTAGAAGAAACTGTCTCTGTAGCAGAAGAATGCCCTTGTGGAGACCAAGAAGAAGATGAACGTTTGCAGCGAGTACTTTATAGTTCACCATTAGCAGTGCTAACAGCTAATGTAAACTCATTAATATGAAATAGTTGTGACCCATGTAACTGAGCTCGTCTTTTGCTATCTGTGACAAGAAAGAAAATCTTTCTAGGCACAGGGATGTTATGACAGTGAACTCAGTCTATTTAAAAATTAAAAGACGGGCAACCTTTTGCAAATTTAAATTGAATAGCAACCATAACTACATCTTCATGAGGTTTTAAAACTAGGAATTAACCAGAATATGGTCTATATGTTTGAAAAAACGTGAATGTGACAACGAAGAAATTCTGTTCCCTTGAGGTATACTTCTCCATTACTTCATTTGCACATGTGAACATATGTCAAGTCCATCAGATATGCATGTATCTGGTTTTGGATACAAAATGGGAAAAAAATATTTGGTTTTCAAAGAGGATCTTAATAGTGATTTTCTCAAGGTGGTGGATAATAATGTCATGAAAGTGCAGGCTACTCCCCAAACACATTTTGCCTTACCTTCTGGTCATACAATATATGCCAGTGTTATTATGTTATTAAAAATGGAGGCATGAGGTTTGCATGTGTGGAGATGGAGGTGTGTGGATATAGCTAGGGAGATACTGTGAGCATATAAATTACAGTGTTGATATGAAGGTGATTTTGTGCTTCATGCTGAACATGATGCTGTTGAAGTTCCAGCCTGTGACAGTCCTCAATATAAATCAGTACAAACATTAATTTGCTGCAAAACTCTCATTACTTCAGTGAGAGCAGCATTAGCTGATTAGTATGCATGAGCCGTTTTGTGTTGGAAGTGCAGGAAGAGTCTATGGTTCTCTTTCTTTAATTGAACCTTCTGGCTATAATTGTTTTTAGCCTGGATTCTTGAGGAAATGAGGCTTATGCAGTCAGGCTGCCTCTCTTTCCCTCCTCCCTGACTAACTTGTGAACCCTCTGGCCAGTTTCAGCCAACTTTGACAAAGAGATTGTAGTCTCAAGAATAATTAAGTTCCTACAAGTTTTGTAAAAAAACAGGCAGCCAAACAGTAGGGTGGAAAAAGAGGGAGAGACCTATAAGACCTCGCACATGGAAGAAAAGGTTCTCAGAGAGCACAGGCAAGAGGAGATCCTTAACACTCAGTTAACCACAAGGAAGACAGGTTTCGGGATGTGCAATCAAACGTCTAAAGCCTCTGCTTTCATTTGTGCTTGCAGCACCACCCATGTAATGATCCTAGCGGCCTTAGTGCTGAGCAGAGCTGCTGCAGAGGACTGCTTTTTCCTTATTTTCCTTCGTTTGACCTTTTCAAATAGCAGATTTATCTCACTGGATCATTGGTACTTACCTTTACTTCTTTTTCTTCAGGGAGAAGGAAACTTCCGTTAGGAACGCTGGTTTAAATCTTACTTCAGATGGGTGTGCAAGGCAGTGAAAGGGTCCTGGATGATGGGTGGAGAAGGTGGCACCCTTCTCTGAAGCTGACTGTTTTATAGAAACCACCACAGAAATAGTAAAAAGCAGTAAGAGAGAGCAAGAGAAGGTGTGACTCTCTGGAGTGCGTGATTAGAGCTTGTTACCATCTCTGCTGCTAGGTTTCTTGAGGCCTTTTTTCTTGAGACAGCCACTTGATGAAAAAAATGAAAACTGTCCTGGAAGCAGAGGTGACTACATTTTATGTAAGAACTGTATGTCATTTGAGATGTGAGAAATGAGAGCTCTCAGCATCTCATTTCATTTACAGGGCATTAGCCCACAGGGCTCTTCCCGTACCCCAGTGCAGGAATAAGCTGGTCGTTGGCATTACTCAAGGCTGGCCTAAGGAATGTTTGCTCACTCTTTCTTCCCCCGAACTTGACATTTTTGCAGTGTAATGAAGTCCTCCACTGCTCTGTGCATAAATGATATTTTAAACAAGTACTACTATAAGACAAAACACCCAAACCCCAGATTTAGCCAGCTTTCCCTAAAGCACCAGCAATACTATAAGCAGGTTTTCCTTTATCAGGTATTTCAGCATGCCAGCTGTTACAATATATGTAATGCATTTAATGAGCAAGGGAGTTTATTATTAGGTAATTGAATAAGGCTGTTCTTTCTAATTAGTTACTTGTCTTTCAGTCCTGGATGTTGCAAAAAAGATCTGCTGTGATCTGTGTCGGTTGTGTCTTGGTGTGCTTTGATTTGCTATAAGGCAGCTGCACATCTCAGCGATGCACGTGAGAATCAGGAGTGCAAAGGTAGTCAGTGAGTTTTTTATGTGAAATGAGAAGTGTTATCACCGGCTAATTAAGTAGCAAGTGAAGATCAATTAATTTGTAACATACCGCTGTACGTGGCTGAATTCTATTTAGTGATAAAAAAATGGAAATATCAAATGGAAAAGTAGTGCAGTAAATGAATCAATGTGTAGCTTCTTTAGATGCCGTGAAGAAACGATGGCAAATTGGGCTTTAGTTCAGTTCAACAGAAGTTAATTAGCTTATGTATCTAAAAGGTTTTGTTGATCCCAGCATGCTTGTGATCTTAGACTGCTTTCTCTCTTGAAATGAGATGCGAGTAGAGCAGCCCGAAGGAGGAGAGGGTGAGGTTGCAGAACCCAGCGGTAGACACTGGTGCCCTGCATCGCTGTGGATGCCGAGAGGAGACCGCAGGGAGGACAGCACGGTTTGGAAAATGTTGCACCGTTTCTTCGGCAACATTTGTTAAAATAGAGCTGGTGTGTAGAAAGGGGAAAGCTGCGGGCAGAACCGTGTACCGCTATTTCATGTAACGTGCGGCAACCTCCCTAAATTCAGGGTTCTGTGGTAGGAAGATAAAAACCAGAGGGCACAGAGAGCATGGGAATGCCAGTGTTGTTATGAAGGTGTTTAGATGGTATGGCGTGTGCTCTGGCTTGGCTGGTTAATTCAGACTGTCTTGGAGAACAGTTATAATTCGGAATAAAAATCTGCTGTGCAACCAGAGACAAAGAAAAATGAATAAATACCTTCAATGATCTGAAGAGAAGTCTGAAGCTTTCTGGTATGGCATCTGCAAGATCGTTATTACAATTGATTACTTGGAATTTTTTTTGCCTTTGCATTTTTTATGTGCATACCGTGTGCAGTTAAGACCCCATTTTAATTAGATAGCTATAAATTGCCAGTATGAATACAATAGCTTTAACATGCTTTCTTTTCCCCAAAAAATGTGGAGAGGATGCGCTTAAATTTTATTTAGTTACAACTTTGTAAATGTGGGGTTTTTTTCTGTTTTCAAGACTGCATTTGTCTGACGATGCAGCACAGACCTGTTAAGAATCTGTGTAAGATTTACAGTACTTGTAAATCTTTTCTTAGTTATAGATCGACTCTGGGTATGGCTTTCTCTTATACCATTCTTAAAATTAGTCAGTGGTAGATCAGAAGATATCAATCTTTATATGCATATTTAAACACACTTCTGCTTGCAAAATACTGCCTGTTTTGAGCTGAAGTAGTAAGTCTTCAGTCTACAAGTCATGGTAACCACTGACATCATAGGAGACATCTGTTGGATAACAAATAAGTATTGGATATTGGAAAATGTTTATTTAAATTATGGCTTTGACATGATGTGTTGTCTTATTTGAAGCAGATTGTTTGACATCTCTGTCCCTTTGTTTTCCCCTTTGTGAAAGGGATGGAACTATGCTGTTTGTTGTGGGTTTTTTACTTACCCTCTCTTTACCTTTCAAGAAGTAGGAGAAATTAATAAGCTGTTCAAGGTTGGTAAGGAGAGACAATACTTACTGTTAGACCTGCTAAACATAGCGGGGAAAAAACCAAACTTTTGTGCTCACAAGGCCTTCCCTGGGTCTATTTATAGATAACTATAGAGTGTCTTGGAAATATGAAGCATACCTGTCAATACTCACTCATCAAAAAAAAAAAAGGATTTTAAAATATCTGGAAGAGGCTGCATCTGTAACACAACTTATTATTCACCTAGGAGTTATGAATACGTAGATCACATACATAGAGAGAGAGATGTGGAATATTTAGTGTGTGCTGGTGGACCAATAAAGCATTGGACATAGTCACTCCTGCAGTGTAGTGGCAATTTGCCTGTGAGTTCCTGGCACCCCAAAAACTGGTAGATTAAGGTCAAGCAGTAGAATTAAGAAGAATTGAGAGCACCATCAATTACTTCTGCAGCTTAGGGAAGAGATTCATACCCAAAATTATGGAAGGACCTTTGTCTTCCTCTAGCAGCTTGGCAGTTGAAGTGGAAGTTTAATGCTTAGGGGAAAACCAGGCCATTAATTTAGATCCCCTGGATGTCGTACCTGAAGTCAGGTCTCTCCCCTTTGAGCTTTTGGCACGTGTTTAAATTTGGGCCCCCCGAAGTGGTGGCAGGCCACACGAGAAGCCCCTTGAGTGAGGATCATCTCCTCGCCGCCTTGCAGCTGCACCCGCAGCCCAGCGCTGCACTTGGCAGAGAGTCGGCTACAAGGGCACTGGAAGAGACCTGTGTCTGCTCCCACAGGGAGTGAGACTTCATTTCCAGCTTTTTTTAAAGTAAGGCATGGCAGAGATTCTCAAAACCCATCAAACACGCAGTATTTTTGTTTTCATGCTGGGGTATCCGCTGAAGCTTGATGTGGTCTTCTTTCTGGTTGGGAAAGTGTGCTCTTGCACTGAGATTTTCTCTCATCATCAAAACTGACTCTTGAAAGGTAGACGGTAGCATCTGAACGCACTCTTTCCTCTCCTTTTTAATTTTTACCTGTAATGCAGCTCTTCGATGCGAAACTGGAAGCTTAAAAAATCCAGTGAGGTTGATTGCTTATTTTTTAATAGATATCATACATATGAGATATATATATATATATATATATATATATATATGCATCTCTCTCTCTCTCTCTCTCTCTCTCTATATATATATATATATATACTTTGCCTCACCTGCTGCTCATCAGAGGTTTTCCCTTAAGCATCCTGCTGCAGTGTTTTATGCTCAGTGCTTTGGTGGGGCAGGAGGGACCTGAGCCCATTCAAGTGCTTTGCTTCTTAGTGCTCTATTGAGCAAGGACTTCTCAATCCCCAATACCATTCTGGTACATTAGCAGATACATATTTTATTAATGATAGGTTAGAAAGACAGCTGTGAGGGAGTTGTAGAAGTTAGAGATTTCCATGCTGTTTTTAATCATGGGCAGTCACGTCACCTCCTCATTGAAGTTATGTACTAATCTCCATACTAGACATGGGTGGGGTTTTTTGGAAGGACTATTTTTCTGCTTCCATCGGAAGACTTTCCTGTAGCTTCACTTCTCATGTGCATTCTTCTAATTTCCAGCGTGGATTTATTCACTGCCAGTTTCCCTCTGTTCAGCCAAATGCCACTGTTACTCTGCAGCCGAAGCAATCACGTTCTCCCTTTCCACCACCCCTCCCTGACAGATGCCCCCATTTCTCACAGGACAGTCACTGGAAACAGGCATACCCCTCCACAGCCTTTGATTTAGCCAAAAACCTCACCAGACTCTTTTTCTCTGCTTATAAGAGAGATTTTTCCTCTCCGTGAGTCATCTTGGCGGCCCTTGCCTTTGCCGGCTCCAGGCCAAATCCGTCTTATTTGGACACTGGTGAGCAGAAGCACACGCAGCATTGCAAGTAGAAGTTCACCACGAGAGAAGGAGCTCTGCCAGAGCAGCTTGCTGGTTTTCCTGGGCAATCCTTGTTTGATACATCCTTGGGGCTGTGATTGCCTTTTTCACAGTTTGTCACACCAGTGTTTCCACCATCAGTCAGTGGTTGATGAAAGCATCCCTGGAAGTGCTCAAGGCCAGGCTGGATGGGACTCTGAGCAACCTGGTCTAGTGGGAGATGTCCCTGCCCCTGGCAGGAGGGTTGGAACTAGATGGTCTTTAAGGGCCCTTCCAACCCAAACCATTCTATGATTCTATCATTCTGTGTTTCCTCTATCAAGGCCATCTCCATCCCCAGGTTATATCTGCACACCTTCCTGTCTGTGTCTGCACTGATGTGTGGGGTTCGTGTCTCTGGCTACAAATACTTTGTTCTTTTATACTCGTTCTTGTTCTCCAGTTTTCAGCGTCATCATCTTCTGTCATACCCTGTTTCTTCTCACTTCCCATTGCCAAATGAGCTTGACTCATCAGCACGTTTCATTAGCTTATCTGGAGCTTCTGAAAAACACAAATCTGGTATCCTGGAGATAGGAAGCTTAACAGTGTAATCAAAGCGATTGGTTTCTGTGTCTGTGACTTTATAGCCCTTCCAGCCTATGACCTGATGGATATCTTCTCCTGGGACTGATCCCGTGTCCAGCTAAGCCCATCATAACCCTCCAGTTGATTTCATGGGGCACTTCACTGTCCCCACATTTTCTGTACCTTTCTAGGTGCAGCCTGTTTTGCCGATTTCCAGTATGATGCCTTAATGGTTGTTCCCCTACCTGGGGAATTAAGTGGAACAGACTTTCCCTCAGTCTGAGATACATACTTTTTGAAGCTGTAATTACAGATCCATTAATTTAAATGCTTTAAGAACTCTCAGCTGTGATATTACATGAATGATATTACACGAATGAAACCTGTAGGTTTTTGTGAAAACTCTTTCACAAGAGAAAAGCCATTGACACTCATAGTCAAGGGTTCTTAAAAATTATCTGGCCAGTGATGTGCATCAATATGTGCTTACACTTTTTTTTTGTGAATACCAAGTGAGATTCTGTTTTTTTCTTACTCCTGCGGGCTTCTTATTAAAAAAAAAAAAAGAAAAAAAGACGGAAATCTGTAAGATTTATCTTCCCCATAGTTCTCTTTCTAGCTTGAAAGGAATGTTTCATGCTTCTGCAAAGGGTGTGTGTGTTGGACTCTTTGTTTTCATTTGCTTTTTTTCCCTCTTCAGTCAAAATTCCATCTCTGTTTTCCATCAAGGATATGTGAAAAATATTTTCAATATATATCATTAAATGGTTTCCTTGTTCTTATACTATTCCCTAGGCATCTGCTGCTGACTGCTTTTGGAAACAGGATACTGGGCTGGATGGACCTTGGTCTGACAGAGTACAGCTGTTTTTATTTTCTTAAACGCTGAATCATTTGTCAGGAGAAAAGTGATTTTTATTTATTTACTTGTATGCAGCTGCAGTGGCTCTTGAGAAGTGGAGTCTACGTTTTGCTCTTGAGAATATGAAGACAAATTCGGAGCTGTAGAACAGCTCATTTAAGTAATTACAGAAGTGTTCCTTATTGTAACCCTCTGCCGAGGGCAGAGGCAGTAAACGTGTATTGCAAAGAAGTGGGCAACTTGCAGAAGGTCTGAAAGTTTGAGGAGGAGAAGAGCCAGAGACCCCAAGGGTGGGGAAAGAGGGGAGCTACCCCAGCTCATACTCTGGAGGGCAAAAGGGAGTGCCAGATGGGAACAAAATTGGGCTGAGACTCAGTGGCTGTTGTTGCCACTGCTCACGAAAGGAAACAGGAGAGAACTGGGGAGAAGTTTCCAAATTCCATAATACCTTATCAAAACTGTAGATGGTAACTGTTTTCTTAAATAATCAGCTTAGGAAAACCTTACGGGCCTTTCACACCTTTTTGAAACTTGTATGTTTTAACACTAATTTTTATCGTTTAATATTTTTTGGGCCCCTCAGTTCAAGAAAGACAGGGAACTGCTGGAGAGAGTCCAGCACAGGGCAACTAGGATGATTAAGGGAGTGGAGCATCTCCCTTATGAGAAAAGACTGAGGGAGCTGGGGCTCTTTAGTTTGGAGAAGAGGAGGCTGAGGGGTGACCTCATTAATGTTTACAAATATATCAAGGGTGAGTGTCACGAGGATGGAGCCAGGCTCTTCTCGGTGACAACCACTGATAGGACAAGGGGTAATGGGCTGAAACTGGAACATAAGAGGTTCCGCTTAAACTCGAGAAGAAACTTCTTCTCAGTGAGGGTGACGGAGCCCTGGAACAGGCTGCCCAGAGAGGCTGTGGAGTCTCCTTCTCTGGAGACATTCAAGACCTGCCTGGACACGTTCCTGTGTAGCATTATGTAGGCATTCCTGCTCTGGCAGGGGGATTGGACTTGATGATCTTTTGAGGTCCCTTCCAATCCCTAACATTCTATGATTCTATGATTCTTTTAATATGTAGAATAAAAAAATAATAGTGTTTTCTTTGAGTATTTTTAAAAAGCAGACATAGAAACATGAGATCTATTGCTTTATAATACAGTCATTTTTTTGTATTCCTAATTCATATACCACTGAAGGCAATAGCAGATTTGTGGTATGCTGCCCAGACATGGCTAGGAATCATAGAAATACTGGACTAATAAAGTCTTAAAGTGATAGCCTTAGAGTGAGGTCTTTTAAGATTCCTGGGCATTAGTTTAACCAGTTTATGTAGCCATATATAAAGGTGAAAGTTTTCCTGGGATTAGGATTTGTGATCACAGAATTTCCAACCAATTTCTAAGTTTGTACAGGAAAGTTAGACTTTTACTTTACTTTCACTGTACCTTTACCCATTTAATCATCAGAACTGATTTTGTAATTAAGTGCACTATCATCAACTTTAATTATTTTCCCCAGATTTTACTGATTTTTGAAATTTTATCATTTGATGCATTCCCCTTATACCTGTACATTCATTTTTATATTTTTAAAGGGAGCTAGAAAATATGAAAACCTTTCCCCTTATTTTTATGTTATAAATTGGCAGAGCATTTACAGATACTGGGCTTTGTTGACTTGTTGCTCAGGAGTTAGTTAAAGTTGGCTGAATATCTGTCCTAAATACTTCCTGAGTACTTGGAATAACAGTTTTCACTTCTCCAGTGATGGGGAACTAACCAACAAGCAATATATTTATATTTGACTTCGTTGTCCTCGAAACACTTTCATTTTAAGGAATGCCAACATGATTATTAGTAGTCATGGTAGTATTGGTTTGATGGTTGGACACGATGATCTTAGAGGTATCTTCTAACCTTAACGATTCTATGATTCTATTTTTATTTTAGGTTTAAACAAAAATTTCAGCTTCTGGAATATGAATTTATTTTTTTGTAACTATAGGGCAGCTACAGTGATGTAGGAATATTAGTGTTAGTCCCTAATCTATTCACAGGCATGACCAAAAGAAAAGACTGGATGCAATTTTTTTGTTATATTTTACCTTTCCAAACAGAAGATGATGTTTAGCTGAAAACTATCAACTAGATGCTTATTTCTTTGAACACACAAGTCCAGGCTGGCCCAGGCCATGTTTTATGGGATCTGCCAGTGCTAAAGTGAGGGCAGTTGTGTTGAGTAAGGTTCTTTACTAGTGGTCTTTCTTGCTGGGTCCTCGGAGATGGGCATCGGCTTATAGATAGAACCAGCAATCCCACACCTCCCAGAGCAGCTACTCGGAGCCATCCTGGATAATCCCTCTGTCTGCGTGGGGCGAGGCAGTGGGAGCTGGGGACATATTGCTGAGGAGCACGGTGTGGTGTCCACCAGCTGAAGGACTCCACCAGCCTCTGTGGGAAGCCCGCTGCTTGGATCCACGAGCCACGGTGCCTGCCTTGGCTGGGCACAGGCACAAAGAAAGGTCACTAAATGATTCTCTCATTCCCAGACTGTTGAATGTTTAATTACTCATACTCCCCTACAGCGTTACGGGGTTTATGGGGTTTTTTAGAGTGTTGGAGAGCAGTGGTAGCCATCACATTTCCATCACAGCAGGGTTGTAGTCGTCCTCTTAGCTGCAGTCAGAGATCTGAAAAATACTTCGTTGTACATGTAAGGTCTAGTGTGTGTGCTTGTTTCCAATGGCAAGCATAAAAGGCAGATTTAAAGAATTAAAATCATGTTTTAGAGGTCTCCACAGGTTATCAGCTCTTTGTGCATTTTCAGGAAGTACATGATAAATTGGCAGACAGCTGGTTGATGATACATAAATTGTTGTCTAGTACTCAAATACCCTAACATTTTCCAAGTGTGATCGGAGATATCTGAAATCATTCAGCTTTATTCTGACAGACCTTCAGTTCCTCATTAATTCTAGTATTCCGTGAGTAGTTACCAACTCTGCATAAGGCTTTGTATTTTGAAAGAGCCACATTTAATTACCTAGTGATCAGCCTTTATGTTGGGTTTTTTGTTAAATGCTGAGAAAAGTTCTTTGTATCAAACTTGCTAGTGTTTTTGCATTGTTTCACTGTAGTCTCCAAACTGGTAATTCCACTTGTTAAACCGAGTTGGCTTTTGCAATCTCCTTTGTTGTGGGATTCTCCTTTGCTTCCCCTAGTACATTCCAGAAATTGTTTGCTTGCAGGCAACTGCATTTTATAAGCTTGTTCACTTCTGTTTGATGTTTGAAAAGGTTTTTCATAGCTCTTACCTTTTCTTTGGTTTTGCTATGCTGCGTTAATCAAGTGTTCCTTAACTAGTTAAAACTGAACACTCTATTTGTTAAATACAACCAGCCAAGGGAATCCTTTGGGCATGCATCCCCATTCTGTGGTGTCTCTCTGTTTCATTGTTCTCAGGATTATAGCACAGGAAAAGTAATAATGCATGGTCTGCACTATGGTGGGTGGCCGTACATGCGATGAACCTTCTACTGAGGCCTCGATACCTTTAAAATTCACTGTGTTTCTTCTTCCCAAAGAAGAGTTGCTATTTAAAGCTAATTTGGCATTCTGTATTCCCTGAAACTTTGAGACTGGCACTACCGTTGTTGAGACGACCTTGGATAAATGCTTGCTGATGAAACACCGGGCTTTCAGTGTGGGATGGGAAAGTAAAATAAATAGAAAGCCTGGTGACATCTACTGAAGGAGACAATTTTCTTTAAAAATGTTGTCAGTGCTGCTGTAGTCTTAGTGTCAATTTAAAATTCATGGAAAGGCATTTTCCCGGTTGGCCATTTCTTCCTTTCTGCTGAAGTTACTTGACAAGGAAGATTGAGATTATTTACTCTATTCCACATGATCTGCTGTAGAAAGGCAAGATAGATACATCAGTCTGCTTTTAAGGTATCTAAAAACCTACAAAAAAAACCTGGAACTAAATAATTGTAAAGCTAAGAATGACGTGCTTGGGTGCATTTGTGTTTTCATCTCCGAAGCAATCTCTGCGTCGGAAACCATCTCTTTAGGGATATAGAGGTACCCTTATAAGGTACACTTCTTTTATGTAGTTGATCTGCCTATATATATGTAATCCAGATATCCTGCAGTGTGTGGCTTGCCTACCAGTGAGGGGAGATGAGTGCAGCCTTTCCAGCCACCTGCATGTTTTACCTGTGTTCTTGCAATCTGTTTGGCAGCGCCTCAGGTCAGAGCTTTGCTGTCATACAAAGGTGCTTCATCTGGCTCACAGATCTTCCAGAGGATCCCTAATGAGTTTTAAGTTCCCATACTCTATTTGTAGGTGCCTTTATACTTACCCCTACAGAGCAGCTTATGTGACCCCGAGACTGTCCTGAAGATGTGAAAATATCTTTTAAAGCAGATCTTTCTTTTCGCTTTCATTGTTTTATTTATTTACTAAGTAGTATGGCACAAGGATTTAATAGCCCAAAGACTCATATTTTGTGGGCTGCCTTGTGAATGAGTGGTACAGAACGGCTTGCATCAGGAACTGAATCTTTTTGGACATAATTTTACGTTAAATTTGATGGAAAAAAAACCCTAACTGTAGTCTTTGTCTTGCTAACATCGCAAAATATCTCTTAGTGCTACATATGCCAACCTTCATGCAGTTGCTGTTGGTTGTTGGTTGAGTCCTCCCTCTGCTGTGCTCAAATCCCATGATGAATATTGATAGGTACTACAGGCTGGTTAACATGTTTTAAAATGTTTTAAAGTATTTTTAATATGTTGATTTTAAATTTGTGGAATCATTTAAACTCCCTCCTGCCCTCTTTCCATCCAGACAGTGAATCCCCAGTGATTAAACAAGGGAGTTGGTTAAACCCTGTCTAGATGCTGGTTAGTGATCTCATATTTTGACTATTTCTCCTGATGAATGGTACTCATCCATCACAATTTATCTTCACTGAAAAGCAGCAAGATGGGAAAAAAACACTGATTTGGCCGTTTAAATACTTCTTGTCCAGACTGTCTGCAATTACAAAGGCTTTTTGAAAAATCTGAATCAGTATTGTTTCAATTATGATTAAATTTCATGCCATACTACATTTTAACCTGAATGTCCTTCAGATTGAATTTGACGTGCCACGGCAATTGTAATCACTTTATGATGTGTGCACCAGACAAATAAAAATAGAAACAAATACTTAATGGTTCCTGGCTGTGAAAAAGCCACTCTTGTGGAAAGCATGAGGTCATTATGCATTTTTTCTTCCATAAAACTTTGTTTTGCTTTCTGAACTTCTCGTTTAATGTGTTCTTCAGCCTTGTGACATTTATAAAGGATGTTTAAACCAAAGTCCTGCAATGTAGCTGTGATGAATGATTCTCCTGGGAATGATGAGGGCACGGTTCAAACATGATGCCAGACCAGGTGGTGAGCCTGATGCCTTCCCAAAGTCTGTGTGCAGTTTTGAGGACTTGATGGTTGTGGTCTTCTCTTCATTCCTGCTCCAGAGAAGGAAGTTCTCAGTGCTTCTGTTCTCTCTACTCCTGCTCAGGAGCAGAGAGGGAGGTCCGTCAACTGCGGATGGTGTGACCTTCATCTAGAGTTTCTCACCTGGCTGTTTTTGTCTGCTTGCCTCCTGTAGAAACTTGCAAGGGGGAGGAGGAACAAGTCACAAAAGTGGTTCCTTTATCCCAGTGAGTTTGCACATTTTATTGTAGATCTCATAATAGCCTGTCAGTACTTGATGAACTTCTTTTACCTGCTAAGAGTTAGGGTGGAAAGGTATCATCTGCAGAATGCTGAAGAAAACAAATTAGAGAAGAAGTCCTTGTTCGAGTCAAATGGATGTGACTTTTTTCATTCTGCATCGATCATTAGGGCTTTGCTGTGACACTGGAAAGAGTACGTTAGTACATGGTCCCTCTTGATGCATTTTGAAATATAACAAGGAATTTTCCATGAAATTATTTTTATATGCTTTATACGCTTCTATGATAGGCATTATATTCTCCAAAATGCTATTCACTAGCTCCTTATTCTGTCTCTGGAGTGTATCGGCTAGGACATGTAATGACTACTTGCATTAAAGTATTCCTAGACAAACGGTCCAGCAAGATTCATTTTTAACATGTTACTGAATGTGCTGTTTACTGTCATTGTGTCTGAATACTTTTATTTTTCCATAAGTGGTTGGAGTTCCTGTGATCATTAGCCTTTGGTCATGTGTGTTGATGAGGCACACATGAGTGTTTTATTACCAACAGTGTGCCATCATCATCACCTGGATTTAATTTTGCCCACCACTTTCCAACTAATATCCTCCTTTTCCGTGGTTTGTAAGTCTCTCAAAATGTAATTATCTGTCCTGAAACATATGCGTCAGTGACTCAGTGTTTATTTAAAGTTTCGGTGAAGCACTTCAACCATTTTTGAGAAACAGCTGAGACGTAAATACCTTGTTTTTCCTTCTTAAGTGTTCCTTAAAACTGTTTCAATAATAAGCCTGATTTCCCATTGTTTACAGCTGAACCTCTAGCTCTAACAGCAGAAGTGTTGCTCTGATACCAGTAATTCACCTTATGCTATTTTTGTGAAATTTCACACAAATTTGGTCATTTTGTAAGTATGAAAACTCACCGTCTATGCACGCCTAGCAGTGGCTGTGTGCGGGCTGGCGTGCAGATCAGACTCTGTGCGCACTTTGCTGGCTTCAGACCGAGGACCAAGAAACAGCTCGCTCTGGGGTTGCTGGTGTCAGGAGCTGGGAAGAGGCAATGCCAAAGGTGAGGAGAGGAAGAAGAAGAAAAGAGCTGGGACCATGTGGGAGTTCACCCAGGTGAACTGGGTGGGAGCCAAGAGGGGAGGAAAAGGTGTCAGATGTGATTCTGTGATATGTGCTGTCCAGGTAGTGTTAGCGTGTGCGCTCTCTTCCAGCCTCGTATTTTCCTCTGCCTCAGTGAGTGCATGTCACAGCTTTCTGGAGAAAAGATGGCATGTGAAGGGAGTCAGCTCCCCATCCAAAGGGTTCTGGTGCAGCAAGTAAGGTGGGCAGTGTTAGAGTTGGCAGGGGGTGGCCTCCTGGTCAGGTGCTCGCTGCTTCTCTGGAGACCAGCGAGTGAGGTCCCCAAAACCAGCATCTTCACCGTTAGCCTTTAGGTGACTGGACTCCCAAAGCCTAAGAGCAGTAGGAGTCTAGTGGAGCACCTGCCACGCGGATGCAATGGCAAAGTGGACGGAGGGCAGACAACTGCAGTCAAAAACCACAGGCACCTCTCAGCTCTTTACCCATATTTGGTCTCGGTTTCTTTTGTGCAGAGTGGGAGTAAGGCTGTCTCCCCTCACAAGAGAACCGAAAAATCCGTTAATAATTGTAGCTGAGACATTCCTAGTGTGATTGTATAGAACCAGCCCTACGGATCAGCCCAAAAGGAAGTGAACATTTTGCATTCAGGCCGGGAGTGAGATGAATGTGCGTTAGAGTACTACCACCCACTGACTCTCGGGGTTAAAAGAAATACCATTTGACTGCCTGTTCAGAGTCTGGGAAAGAAGGCTGTGTAAAATAGTAGATGGGCTCATGTAATTGAGGTTGGTATCACGGCATCTACTCACAGCACTGATGAAGGCAGGTACTCTGGACATCAGAATACACTGACGATGTTGTTGCAGTATAATAAATGGTAGGGAGTCCAGTGCATGCATTCCCCTGAAAGTTATGGATATATTCCTTGGAAAACCTAGAGGCGGTATTTTAATTTGAGATTAACCTAGAATTTTATTTAGTAGGCGCTGAATCTCTCTTAAGCAAGAGAATAATTATCTGCTCCTCCAAAGCAGTATTGAGAAGGTATAAGCACTCTCAAGACCACAGTCACATATTCCAGCACTTAGATTAATATAGCATTCAAGGAAGATAATAAGACATCCTAATGTGTCTTATCTTTTCTCATAACCATGATTTAGCTCCCTAATTCCGTAAGCTACCATTTGAGATAAATGTAACTGCATTATACTTCTTGCTATTTTTGCTAGCTCTTCTGGAAGCTTCCTAATACCAGGTGCAGGGGGACCAGTAACCCTTTACCAAAAAGAAAAGGGATTTTTTTTTGATTACTGGGATGCCAGGACTTAATTTTTTTTCCTCTTTCTTGAATTTCTCGACCTCTTGCAACTCTCCTCCCCTCTTTTTTCTTTTTTTTTTTTAAGGTGATCTAGTTTGTTGATTCTCTGGGTATTTCTCACTGGTAACCTTCATGTCCTGCTGCTTCAGGGCAGAGGTCTCACTGCCCCTCCTGGTAGTAGTTTCCCTGTTCCCTGAAGAGGTGTGTCAGACTGCAAGAGATGATAGAAACTGAGACTTACCACTGATTTTAAGAAACCAATTCACAGAAGAGGAAGAGCATGGACTGTGGGTATATGAGAGGCAAGGAAAGGTGCCTGCTTGCCTTTTGCTTTTCAGGTTGGGCACATTTGGTTGCCCCCTTTTGGTGACCCCATAGTGACATGGTGTCTCTTCATCTCAGTAATTAATTTGATGCTTCTCACGTGGTTGTAGATAGTTCAGGGGATTTTACACGTGATTCTTTGGAAGTGCAAACATATTTTCACATTTAGAAGTGGGGTTTTTTTCCTTTAATTTGTGCTTTTTAATTCAGTTCCAAATACCTGCAGTTTCTAAACCACTCAGAGGTTTCTGTGTGTTTTCAGCAACTTCCCCGAGAGTTGGGAGCTGGTGTCAGACTCCAACCTTCGCTTGGCTCCCCTGGGGAGCAGAGCTGATGATTTATTAATAACGCAGCTGCGGTTCCAGTGCTGCTCCTGAAGGTGGGTCAACACTCCTCCTCTGCAGAGGGACAAGACGGTGTACTTTTCACCTCTGCAATTACATAAGGAGTCCTCGACAGTTTGGGTGTTTAGCTCGGTCCTTGTTTTTCCCTTCTGTTTGTAAAGTGATCGGCCAAGAAAGTGTGAAATCCGAGGAAGGGGCCCTGCAAGATTCATCTGGGCTGTGAGCCACAGTGCGTTGTCTGGCGTGGACGTGGGTGTGGCATGGCCTGGCCAGGGTAAAAGTGTCCCCACAAGGAGGGACTCGCCGATGGCAGATCAGATCACCCCTGTGGCAATTCATGGCTGCTGGGCATCCAACTCAAGAGCTGAGGGCTGTGACATGCCGGTGGCCAAAGTGGTCCTTTGCTTCTGGTACGTGAGGTCCGCCCTTCCCTGTAGCACGCCACTGGGATCCCTTGGTACGTAAGGGACTTGCTACATCGGGCTGATGACCCTTTTCATATGGTGGGACTCTTCCAACTAACAAACCTTTTCCAAGACTTATTTGACTCACTGCAGCTCTCAAGTAAAGCATCTTCTCAAGGCTCCCTTAGGCTGGTGAGTGGCTGTAGGAAACTAGCATGGTCTGTTTTACAGCATTCTTCGTCCATTTCCTTCTGGTTGGGTCAACCAGGCTCCTCACTGCCAAGGCATGTCTCCTGTGCCTTTTTGATGGCGTAGAACTGATTTTATGGCTTTTTCTCCCTCTTTCTTTCCTGACCTGGTTATGGTGTAGGGTGTGTGGTATGGACAGGTGGGAGTGTAGTCCATTTGCTGAGGTATGGTGGCTTTCCTTCATGGGCCACCAAGAGAGAAATAAGGTGTCTTAGGGCTTGACTGTCAGTTCAGCAGTTATCTTTGCATTTTCACTGCAAAGTGCTGTTTCCAAACAAAGGGAGTTTAATCTCATTCCTGTTTGCATGAGCAAGCTTGCATTAAAGTCCGAATATGTCTGCTTGAGGGCTTTTACGAAAATTGTAAAGGAAGTGAGGAAAGAGGTACATCAAGACGCGGTGCCATGTCATACTCATCTTCTTGCTTGGTCTTTTGCTGTTCTTCTGCTACACTGCTGTTGCCTTTTCTCCTGCCAGCTGACCTGAGGTCAGATAATTTACCTTCCTTTACTGGCATAACTTCTGGAATGGCTGTTTTTCTCTGTTCTTGAGATACTGAGAAAAGTTGAGGAAAATTGCCTCTTTCCAAGCTCTTATTTTCTTCTTTTACGGTTCAGTCAAGTTAAACTTAATGGTAGAGTATGTTGTTTACCATCAGAAAATCCTTGTCACCTTGAGTTACCATGTGGTCCCACCTGCAATTTACAAAGCCCTCTTTTGCCTTCCATGAAGACACTCAATCCTTGTGATGAACAGGTGCGTTAGAGCTTCCCGGCCATCAGTTAACTGTGTGTAATGCTGTATCGTGAGACTTTGAGGTTTTGGAGATTTTTTCCTCTAACGCAGGAATCTGAGAATACATTGGCCTCTCTGAATGGGCGGAGTTGGAGCGATTAAGTCACTGCTCTGCTACTGCAGCCTGTCTTGGGTGGCCTGGCAGGCTGCACCTGGTCCTTCCATGGGAGGAGCTGTGTGTTCGTTAGCGCCCTGCACAAGGCAACTGCGCATCGTGCGAAGAGTCTCGCCACTCATGTATTAGAAATAAGACATTTGAGGAATTTTAACTGAACACAGTCACGATTCCTTCTGTCTCCTTTGTGTTTATTCCATAGGGGTCTTCCTCTCTACCATGTATTGGCCGCCTCTCATTCCATGAATGTTGCTCGTGTGCATTAGGGTGAGGATTTATCTCAAGGGTTGTCCACAGTTGCTTGTGATCATAGAATCATATAATGCATTGGGCTGGAAGGGACCTTTAAAGGTCATCTAGTCCAAACCCCCTGCAGTGAGCAGGACATCTGTAACTAGATCAGGTTGCTCAGAGCCCCATCAAGCCTGACCTTGAATGTCTCCAGGGATGGGGCTTCCACCACCTCTCTGGGCAACCTGTTCCAGTGTTTCATCAGCCTCATTGTAAAGAACTTCTTCCTAATGTATAACCTAAATCTGCTCTACTCTAGCTTTAAACCACTGCCCTTTGTCCTGTCACTACATGTCCTTGTAAATAGTCCCTCCCCCTCTTTCCTGTAGAACCCTTTCAGGTACTGGAAGGCCACTATAAGGTCTCCCTGGAGCCTTCTCTTCTCCAGGCTGAGCAACCTCGACTCACTCAGCCTGTCCTCATAGCAGAGGTGCTCCAGCCCTTCAGTGATCTCTGTGGCACTCCTCTGGATGTACTGATTGATGCTGGTAGCCAAACATGGAGCTAAGATAAAAATAACTGGTTTGGGTTCGGAGTGCCAGCAATAGAGATAAAAATGGGAGTAGAAAAAAAAAAGGAGCTACATAATTGGGGAAGAAAGAATCCTTATTTTTCTATTATCCTCAAATTAGTTTCAAGGCAGTAAACAGAGAAATAAAGTAAATTTATATTAGTTCAAACTGTTGTTTCTTTGTCTGAATTTTTGTTGTCTTATTTGTTATTGTAATCTCGAGGATGTTTGTCAACTTACAGTTTCCTAAGTGTCTTCTTTTTTGGGTGTTTGCAATATCTGCTTGAGTTCTTTCTCTTCTGAGCAGTTTAATATTGAGTACACTTCCCTTGATATTGCAAGGCAAATTATTAAACCATTTTCTATAGCCATGCTTCTCAACATTTGTTTGAAAGAGCATCTTGAGAGACTCAGAGCTCTTTGTGCATTGCAAATGTGCTTTTCAGTAGAACATTGTGTCTTTTTCCATTTAAATAAATATCTCCTATTAAGTCTTTAGTGTTATGACTCTTACATCATTTAGACATTCCATCTTTTTGTAAGGCTTCCATTTTTCTTCAATATTTTTCTGTCTTTTTCTGTTGGTTACAGGAGGTTCTTGTTCTCCAACTTTATGAATAAAATGTTCATTTTTATTTCACCAGCTTTTAGTTTCTTACAAATAATTGAAATAATTAGAAGAGCAGCTAATGGGTTTTGGGTTTTTTTGAACTTGACGGAAACTGAATCAAGCTGAAGTCACATGAGAATGATTTGCTTTCTTTTCCACTTTAAAGTAAGCGAGTGAATTTGCCTTCTACTTTTTCTTGAAACGGAAGTGTGTAGGTGCATATAAATATGTATGCACACTCACTAACTTCGGTGGGCGGACTTGCAAGGTGGCTTTAGAAATATAGAATTAGTTTCTCAGGAAAGTTTCTAAGTTGTTTTTGTTGATGGTTTTTGGTTGGTTTTTGTTTAGTTGTTCTTTTCCAGGAAAACAGATCCAACAGCTGAAATATTTCAAGTGTAATGCAAGAGATGCTGTGTTTTTTTGAAATACATCTTTTTCCTTTAGGTCTTTGTGCTAGTAAGGTATGTGGCAACAAGTGAAGTTTGAGGCATTTGAACTCTCTATCAAAAGCTTAATATTTTTGTTGCTAGTACAGTTTGGTCCTTTTGAAATTATTTTTCTTTTTTTTCAAAGAGTTCAAGTGTGTCTCGTTTTCAAGGTAAAGGATCTTCCGATCTCCAGTTCTTTCTATAAAATTAGATACGATTCTACTTAGGCTAAAGGAATCATGTTTTCATAAACTCACACATTTGCAAGTACTCTAGATGTAAAATTATGTAAAATTCAAAAAAAAGTATGAAGCTTTTTTGTATACCTTAAAGAAGCAATAAAATGCTAAGTTACATTTTAAAAAATCTATGAGTAGTCACTCTTAAGGCTTAACGAAATTCCCTAAGTCCTTGCACACATGCTCAAGCCTGTGGGCATGTGTAGTCCTACAGACTGTGGGAGATGGTACATATTCACAGCAAGTGCAAAGAGAATACTTTACTGAAGGTGTGGTATCTGGCTTTTTTCTTTCTGAGAGAAGTTAGGGAGCAGACAGACTTGCATAGGAAAATTGAATTCCCGCAGTGTGACGCTAGATGGAAAATACTTTTTAGCTCAGTCCGAACTAAAGTCTAGTGTTTTTCCTTTAGTGTTGAAAGTGGTGTTGGTGATTGAGCTCTCATATACTAAAATATATAGGGAAATGCATAAATGCAAGTCCTGTAGAACAAGAGGAATCATCCCACTCTTCATATGACTATACAGTCAGTGTTTTCTCTAGATATTCTTTTTTTTTTCCTTTTTGGCATTTCTGCATTTGAAAAATAACATTTGAACTGGATGTTTTGAGGTGGTAGAGTTAGTGTGGCTCTCTATGGACAGGAGCAGAAGCTTAAGTATCTCAAAATACCCTGCCCTCCTATTGACTGAGTCTAATTTTAGGCCCAGGGAGCCTGGGATTATTGGAGTTCAGAAGTTCCTGATTTGTGCAATGGTGAAATTGTTAAATTGATTGGGTGAGACCGCAGCACGTGTTCCCAACCAGAATTTGCTGCGGAGGAATCCCAAATGAGAAAAAACAGTTTCTGCTTTTGTCAGAAACTCTTCAGGAGGAGCATTTATGGCTTGGGTACCTCCCCGACTGCTGACACTGCCGTCTCTGTGACTGTCCTTGCTGTGTGCTGCCACCGCCTCGAAGAGGGGCCTGTGCTAGTTCTTGCTCTGCCAAGGTTTGAACAGTATGTGATATCTTCTGGTATCTAACATCAATACCAAGCAGGTGATGTCTAACTAACCAGCATGCCCACAGTTGGAGGTGCATCAGTATAAACATTAAAATGCGATCTGATCTTTACAAGCATGAAAGGTCTTTTCCAACCAAAACAATAACGATTCTGTGATTCTGCGATTCTGCATGCAAGTGTGCTGAAGCTGCACAATACAGAAAAATGCATCTTTTTTTTTTTTTTCGGTAGGAGAGATGGTTGTGGCATCAGGTGATTCTGCTTTTTTTTTGAGCTTTTAATGTGTGTGTGTGTCTTTTCTAATTCCAGCAAACAGTAAGTGTCTAGCTGGAAACGAGAAAATCATTTTGCCCTTGTAGAACCAGTTGCGCAGATGCCTTATAAAATCATTCATGTCTTGGAAGTCGTATTTGTTTAATCCTGAGAGATCATACAATTTCATCTGCATTTGTTAGTTTTGGCCTGTTTTCTTAAGGGAAGAGGTTTTGCATAATTGCACCATCCATATTTTTTGCCAGCATCATCCTCGCACTCTTAATAATTTTTGAACAACCCTGCCCAATTTCGAGTGAAGTTGCTAGAATCAGACACCTGAAAGATGTGTCACAAAGTCCTTAGTGGTTATGCAAAAATCGGCGTCTGGGTAGAAGAAAGAGATCCAAATTACTACCCCGTTAAGGAGAGGGCGAGAGCGTGCACTGAGCCGCTCCCAAGGAGCCACGTGCACATTTTGGCTGCCTCTGCACGACATGCGAGTTATATTTATCGTGTGAGTTGTTTCCTGGCCTATAGTTAGGAGAGGTGGGAGGGTGCACTGGAGGAGAAGGAAGGAGGAAGGGGTGGTACAGAAGGAAGCTGGGAGTTTTGGGAAAGCGGAGGTGGATGGGGGCAGCTCGAAAAACCCTGGAGAGCAAGGTTAAGAACAAGGGACAGACGTCTGCAAGGAAGCAGGCCTCCATGTTTCTACTCCTTGTTGGATAACCTGTCTTTTAAAGGTGCTGGGATGTCCCGTGTCAGATGTTAGGCCATGCTGTGAGGTGACAGAGGCGTGCTCTGTTATTTCCCGCTATTGATATCAATAAATTGCCACAGTTAACATTGGATTTTACACTCAGCTTCAAGCTGGACTTTACCCATTTCAACGATTTAAGGAAAATATAAATAATTTGATTGGTTTGCCGATGGATAACGCTGCTGCTTTGATAGGCTAGCAGGTAACCATGGCTGCCGCCTTCCCAAAGTATGAGGTAAAGCACAGAGGAAGTCTTAATTTAACTGATATGGTTTAAAAAAACCTAACACATATCCCTCAGGGTTCAAGCACACTAACAAAAGACATGGTGATGCTCCTCCTGTAAGAGCAGCTGGCAAGGACAAGGAGGTTGTCCAAAGGTGCAACCCAATTCCTCATGGCTGTGCATGGTGGGAGAACACGAGGCAGCTGGCATAAGCCAAAATAGGCAGGTTCCTGCTGAATATAAGGAAAATCATCTTCATTGTGAGGGCATCCAAGCAGTTGATCACATTGCTCAGAGAGGTTTGTGGAGGCTCCACCTGTGGAGGTTTCAAAGACCCATCTGGAGCAACTTGGTCTGACCCCAGAGCTAACCCTGGTCTGAGCAGGTTGGACTGGAGACCTCTCATGGTCTCTTCCAACCTGAATTAGCCTCTCCTTTTGCCAAAAAAAAACCCCAACCCTCCACCACATTGTGCTGCAGAAAAGTGTCTTAGAGCAATTTTGGATTGACTGTATGCATTGAGGCTGTTATATTTACTAGCGAGACTTCTATGATAAGCATGCTAAGAGTATGTATTGACCCCTGTCTTAAAAGCAGAATTCAGGACCTGAGCAAAATGGCTGTGGATGCATTAGTTGATTCTCAACTTAAGAGATAAAAGAAACACTGTTTTGCCTTTTTTTAAATTCAGACATTTTATTTTTATAAAAGATAAAGGTAATTCTAGAAAGTAAAAACTAATTCATCATTATGCATAAGCAATTTCCAGCCTGGGCCTGGATGAATTGTTATTGTTACTATTGACAGCAATAATAAAATATTGATGGAAACTGTGGATTTATCAAGTATTCAGACAGAGATGTGGTCATACAACTCATAGACAGGAAGTGTGTTCTTCGTATTTGAATATGCAAAGTTTTGCACCTCATTTTGCTTATTTTGAAATTATAATTCTTAGCACATACCTAACTTTTTAATATACTCCAGTCTGTGGGCTGTCTTGTACCATTGATTTTAGGCAAACTACCTGTTGTTCTTACTAGGGAAGTCTATTGATTTTTTTAAAAAAAAGTCAACACTGTGGCACAGCTTGTTAAGGGATGTGGGTTTGATATTAAGCCAGTTGGGTAGCGGCTCCCAAGACCATTGGCCCTGCAGAAACAGAGCCTCTCGTTGCTGTGCCAGGGTGATGGGCACTGGAGTCCTTTGAGTTCCCAGCTCCTTGGTGCACTCTTTCCCTCTCCCATTTCTTTCATAGAATCACAGGATGATAGGGGTTGGAAGGGACCTCGAAATATCATCTAGTCCAGCCCCCCTGCCAGAGCAGGATCCCCTAGGGCAGCCACACAGGAACGCGTCCAGGTGGATTTTGAAAGTCTCCAGAGGAGACTCCACAACCTCTCTGGGCAGCCTGTGCCAGTGCTCCCTCACCCCCACAGTAAAGAACTTTCTCCTCATGTTGCAGTGGAACTTCCTATGTTCTAACTTAAACCTATTGCTGAGTACCACTGAAAAGAGATTGACACCAACTCCTCAGATATTTATAAACGTTAAGAATCACAGAATCACAGAATGTTAAAGGTTGGAAGGGACCTCAAAGATCATCTAGTCCAACCCCCCCTGCCAGAGCAGGATCACCTACACTAGAGCGCACAGGAACGCGTCCAGGCGGGTTTTGAATGTCTCAAGAGATGGAGATTCCACAACCTCCCTAGGCAGCCTGTTCCAGTGCTCAGTCACCCTCACAGTGAAAAAGTTTTTCCTCATATTTTTCTGGAACCTCCTGTGTTCCAGCTTCCACCCATTGCCCCTTGTCCTGTCAGTGGACGCCGCTGAAAAGAGCCTGGCTCCATCCTCCTGACATTCCCCCTTGACATATTTATAAACATTGATGAGGTCACCCCTCAGCCTCCTCTTCTCCAAGCTAAAGAGATCCAGCTCCTTCAGCCTTTCCTCATAAGGGAGATGCTCCACTCCCTTCACCATCTTTGTGGCTCTACGCTGGACTCTCTCAAGCAGCTCCCTGTCCTTCTTGAACTGAGGGGCCCAGAACTGGACACAATATTCCAGATGCGGCCTCACCAGGGCAGAGTAGAGGGGCAGGAGGACCTCTCTTGACCTACTTGCTACTCCCCTTCTAATACACCCCAGGATGCCATTGGCCTTCTTGGCCACGAGGGCACACTGCTGGCTCATGGTCATCCTGCTGTCCACTAGAACCCCCAGGTCCCTTTCCCCTGCACTGCTCTCCAGCAGGGCAGTCCCCAACCTATATTGGCACATGGGGTTATTTTTTCCCAAGTGCAAAACTCTACACTTGCCCTTATTAAACTTCATCAGATTTCTCCCCGCCCAGCCCTCCAGCCTGTCCAGGTCTCTCTGAATGGCCGCACAGCCTTCTGGTGTGTCAACCACTCCCCCCAACTTCGTATCATCAGAAGATCCCCTCTCAGCCGTGTTCTTGCAAGGCTAAACAGCCCCAGTTCTCTCAGTCAGTTCTTTACTGAAATGAAGCCCGTGCCACACCCCTGTCTCAAGCCTCAGCATGTTCCCAGTCTGGATAATTAGCAGCAGAAAAAGTAGTTTTTCTGCTAAAACTTTCCATTACCCACCTGAAATGTGGCATTGGGCTGGGCTATTTGCTGAGGGCAAAGGAAGAGAAATGAAAGGTCAGAGGCAGGTACCATCTTTGCAGGATGAGGGGTGCAGGAGAGTGCTGAGAATCTAATCTGATGTCTGGTCATTGTTACTATTCATTGCAGATAAGGAGACAGCTCATTGAAAGTGATTTTTTCGGGTGAACTCACATGGGAAGTGCACCACAGCTTACGATGTGCTTGTTGATAACCGTCGCTTCACGGGTGACAGGAGTTTCTGGGGACCGAGTATCAAACCAATCTGTCTGTGCCCTTGGTTTCAGGACTCTGACTCATATGTGAGAACAGGTTAAAATTCGTATGAAGCAATTATTTTCCCTGCTGCTTGCCTCATCCTGCTAACAGAGTTTGTGCCGCCATATGCCGGGGTGGGGGGTGACTGTCTGCGGAGGAGCTCCTCAACTGCGGTGGTTTTGAGAGCTGTAACCAACCAACTCCAGAGGCTTGATACTAATGCGTCCTAAAGTTAAAGCACTCAGTTTTGTTTCTGTATGTGTTACGAGGTGGCCTGCTAGCATAGTGGGTTTTTGTGCAAGAATCTGAAATGGGCTCTTCCTGTAGATGTTGACCCAAACAATATGTTGAATACTCTTGCATGTTGTGTACAATTGTCTGTTCTGATGTCTGGTTGACGTGTGCAGTCATCTCAGTTGGACTTCATATTTGATTTTATAATAAACAAAAAAAATCCAGGGTCCCATTTGACTGAGACGACACTAAGAAAATGAATTTTTGTTCTTGCAACAATCAGTACTTGGCAATCGGCCCGGTTCCTCTCTGAAATTAATCTCACCAGGAGTTCACAGGGATATAGAGCATTTGTTTAAAAAGGTAAGAAAAGTTGCTTATAGGCATTTTCCTGCAACCGCTGTAGGTCCAAAAAGTGAAAACTGGTCTCAGAATTTATTTAATGTTGGTAGCTAGAGCTGGATTAATTTGCTCACTATTTTCAGTGCTCATTCCACTGCGGTTTATTTTGGGTCATTTAATTTCAACAAGGCTTGATCTGTTTACAGCGCTTTCTATAGTAGCGTGACAGGGCCACACAGCTCTTTTATAGTACATTCATTGCTAACCAGGAGCTCAAAAAACTAGTAAATGAGGCACAGACTTGAGGACAGTACATTTTTGTATGGTTGGATTATTTTGGAAAGTTTTCTGAAATAACCAATCTTTTGTGCACTGTGGGTCGCTTTGCAGAGCCTGAAGGGATGGTATAGAGTAGCCGTGTGCTTTCAGAGGTAGAGTGGAGGGCTTGCTCAAGGCACTCCAAGGTTTAAGGTACTTGAGAAGCCACTGTGGTTGAGAGTTGCTCTCAGCACTTGTTTGAGGAGCACTTTTGTTTCCGTAGGTAGCTATTTCCATCACCCAAAGGAGTTCGATTTAGTTTTGCTGGTTTAATTCTCAGATTTGCTGTATGAACCATTCATAAACAAAATAGTTTAGGGTTAAATAGATCTCAGGTAAGAACGTCTTCGTTGGCCCGGCCTCATCAGCCTGCACAAAAGCGTTCGCTCGTTGCCTGCGCTGAGCATGCTCCAGTTTAACGTTATGAAGACGATGGCCTTGTTCACCCCGGAATGGAAGAGGCAGCCTTCTTCTATGTCCATCAGATCATGCCTATTTCTACTTCTGCTCATGCCGGCTGACAACGTAAGGTTCCTTTTGTGAACTTCATTAAACCAGCGTTAGTGGCTAGTGCAACAGAAATAAGAAGAAAGGCATGATGTCCTGAAATTGGCTGCATCTATACTAGCAGGTTAAAACAGCACCAAGAAGTGTCCCTGAGCACCAAGACCACTTTTCTGTTAAATTTTTGTCTTTCTTGAACTCTTCTGGCCTCTGCTGTTTAGCATGTTCCTGGGCAGTGACCAGGTGCAGTTCGGGAAAGGGTTGTTCTTGATCGTTGAGTAGCATGGAAATAGCTGCTTGCATTCCCATCAGCCTCCGTGCAGGAGAACCTTCCTGAACATGTTTAACTCACTCCTGTGTAGGTAGTTCTTCCATCCGTATAGCAGATGAGAGTCAGAATCAGCAGTGTTTCTGTGTCTGAGCAAAAAGGATAGCGTTAACACTGTTGTTCTGGGACTTTTGAAGTGTATTGAAGGTTTTGTGGCTCTGTTGTGTGTATACATTCACAGAGTTGGTGCACGTGAGTACTGTTTTATGTTCTTGCATAAGGGATCTGAATGTTTTCTTGGCTATCTTAATGTTTTCTTGGTTGTAGGAAGATATTCCTTCTTGGCCACAAGTTGTAAAGCCCTTATGCCAGTGAATGGAAAGCTTAAAAAGCACTTTTTAAAAAATCTCGATTTGGAGACTTACCTTCTACAAGTTGAATGTGTCAAATGCAGTTTGACACATGCTCTAGGTCCTCTGGTCACAGCTCTTAAAATTTTGTGATTGTTTGTGAGCTGTGTCATCGAGGAGCTTCTGATCTCAGCAGGTCCTGCCCTGCAGCTGCACAACCTGCTGGTGCACCCGACAATTTCTGTTTTGGGGGAACTTATCAGCACGCCTTAGGCTGCTCTGCCCACATTTTAGTCAGCATGCACAGCTTGTGGAGGTGTGCTCCATGTCCACCTTCTCCAGCACAAGCCACGTCAGAGGTGACTGCCCACCCATGTTTTTGTTGGCTCTTATTGTCTTGCAGCTGTCTAAAAATTCCTACTTTCAGGTTGATGAGGAGCTCTCCTTTTGCTGTGTACCTTCAGATTTCGGTCCATGTGCCGCTTCTAAATTTAGGCTGTGAAAGTACCAGATTGACTTCTGTTCTTTTATACTTGAATGGAAATGGTTCAAAGTTTTGCTGATGTAATGAAAACAGGAGGCCAGAAGGCAGTCAAGTGGAATAAGGGTGAATGTATGAGAGAACACAAACAGAAAGTGGCCACTTTAGATCTTTACTGCCCTGAACACACAATTATTTTTAATATAATTTACTTAAAAGCTGCGTTTCTCTTAAAGAAGGCTTATATTTGTTATTCATAATGTAATGTCATTTACAAAAAAACGTTTATGTTATGGTAACACCAGATACTCTAGCCAGAATACCATGAGAATTAGTTCAGGCAGGCTAGGTAATACTCAGAGTATTAATTTTATAGCAGTGATCTGTACTTAACAATGAAAATGCTACTTCAGTGTCTTTGACTTTTTTTTTCCCCGCTGTTAATAGTCTTAATGATCAATCAGAGGTAGTGGACTGAGGCAGAGCTCAAGGCCATCAACTCCTCCCAGCCTGCTGCATAGTTCCCAGGAAACACCCTATATTTCATTAGTTCTTGCTTAGTTTATGGTTTAATATTTTGCTCAAAGGCATTAAGCTATCATCAAAGGCAGTGGACCAATTAGTGTGACTTCTTTTTCCAGGGTCGTTGTACAAGGGAGAACTGCAAGTACCTTCATCCACCAACACATTTAAAAACTCAACTGGAAATCAATGGTAGGAACAACTTAATCCAACAAAAAACTGCAGCAGCAATGCTTGCCCAGCAGATGCAGTTCATGTTTCCAGGGACACCGCTACAGCCAGTGGTAAGTATATTTCTCTGATGCTGTTAATGGTAAGTAAACTTGAAGGCTATATTGACCTGCAAAAGTTCTCTAACCTAGTATCAATAAAAATAGTCTACGTCTGTTGACTTAAGGAGTTGTCGAGATGCTAGAGATACGTTAATTTATATTTGCATTTGAAGATATAATGGAACATTGCTGTAGATTTCATATATTTTTTTATCCCAGAATAATTTGCGTTTCTTTTCATATCTTTGTTTTTTCCTTCATTCAGTTCATGTCAGGTTTAGTCTTTTTTTGCAAGGTTTTTACCTATAATCTTTCTGGAGGTGAAAAATTGTGGAATAATAATAATAATTTGCTAGTAAGCTGTAGGAGTAGGAGCACAGAGTTTCTCAAGAGTCTGTAGGTTTGAATGGCTTTAAATAGTATTTAATCTCAGTACCAGGAACAAAGGTTAATGTCATTCTGGGTAGCATTTTCTTACTCTCTTGAAATCTAAAGTGTCCCAGAATAAGATGGAGAATTGCTGGTGCATGCATCCACTTTACAAACTCAATGTTTTCTCTTAAGGTAATGCTTATGTTGCCTGGGACACTTCAAATCCAGAAGGTGACACACAGCTAGAGTCTTGCATGCATGAGCAGCATCTTCGGGTATACATTAAAACCTTCAGTTGCTCTGGGCTGTCTTTGCACTTGAGCTCCTCGTTGCACCAGACTTCCAAAGCGTGGTTAGGGAAGTAATCTGAATTAAACTTTTCACACATGGCTGCTAATGATGTTTTCGCAATCTCAATGCCTAGTGTAAGGCATCTCAGTGGAGAGGGATTTCTTTCTCTAACTTGAGGCATCTGGAGTGTTGGCATCAACTTCTGTATTGGGCTTCCAAGGTCCATTTATAGTTTATCGAAAGACATGGGCACTTTTGATTACTATTTGCTTGGCGTGTTTCAGACGTCTGCGTTTGGATTAAATGATTTGACTTTTTAAATGCCTTTGTCTTTCTATGGACTATCACAGAAGACATGTGTAAGCATCTCAGAGGAAGACATCTGTATTTGGTCACAGGAAGCTCACCTCAGATGCCTTTTTCAAGCGTGTTTTTACACTTGTAATATGTGCTGTAAGGTGAGAGGCACAAACAAAAATTGAGTGTCAGGAGTCCCTTAATTTCTGGTACATGTTCAACAAAATGTACTTGGCATATTGGCATAATGGGTTTTGATTATTTTCTGGTTTTCTACTACTTGAGTTTTCACCAGAAAAAAGTTTTGAAGCATCTCTTAGTTTTATGAGAAGGATTGAAGGGGCAAAATGATACTTTCTCCCAGTCGCCCATTTCGTCATTTGAACTTTACAGTTTCATTGACGTAATGCCTTCTGTACCGACTGCTGTGATAGAAGTGCCGGGTTTTATTTCTCTGTCTCGCATAAATTGCCAGATTAAGATGACTCAGCCTTGACCAAATGGGTGAAAAGTGAAAGAAAATTCCACAGAAGTCATTTGACATGTGGATTTATTCTTAAAATTATATCTGATACAAAGCTGTTATTTATATTATACATAACACATACTGTCCTCCACATAGTTGAACCGTTGTTTCATATCAATGTTCATTATTATGCTCTAAAGAATTTAGCTGGCACTTGACATATAAACTTGGCTGTTTGATATCAAGCAGTTCTGATCTCTGATAAAACCAGCATTATTCACTTTTAACTCTCAGGGGCAGGTAGGTGCCATTTCTGTACAGTTGGGTACCCTGGCTAATCTGCTGCTCAAAGCATCTTCTTGGCGCTAGCCCACATTCATTTATAATTTAGTAATTGATGCCAAAGACAAAAAAAAAAAACAAAACCAAAGCAAAACAGAAATAAATCTTCTAGCTCCTGTGCTTCCTCGTGAGTGTTTTCTACATACTGTGCGTGGCTGGCCTCCCTTCTGCAAGAGAGGCTGTGCAGGCCGCCTTCATGAGAAAGACACTTCTCCTTTGTTCAGTGTTTTTTAAGCCTTCCTTGGATTTTCTGTTGTTGTGTGGTTCATTTCTAGCTGCCGGCTTATTTGGGAACTTAATTTCTGACAAAACTGATCTGAGATGTGTCCCATTTTCCTATGAGGTTTTTTCCTCGTTTATAATTATAGCTTCGCTCCCTGGGGTTAACGTCAGCTCTGCAGAACTAAAGCACTTTCCAGGTCTGACCACGGTGATGTTCCGCCTCCACCTCCCCATGGCGCTGGTGGTAACAAACCCACCATTCTGTCTTGGTAGGGCTACAGTTTAGCATCACACAAGTGCTCTTTCTTCTGGACATGACTTCACTGACTCGCTGTAGGAAGGCATGAAACAGATTTTTAGGCCCCATATCATTCCTTCCAATCAAATTTTTTCGTAAGATGAACTCTAGCTAAACTGGAATAATCCTTTTCTAAATATTGTGTCCAGCTGAGGTTATAATATTTATTCTGCTTGCCGCTGGTGACAGCTGAGCACACAAACATTCGCAAAGGTGAGGTTTCTCGATGTGTGAGCCGTAGTAACCCATAATTGCAGGAGGTGGCAAAATACAGCATGCAAACAGATGGAAGTAACATGCCAAAGAGCTCATTATATATAGTCTTATTAGAAATATGGTTTTAATATAGTTAATAACACTTCACCTATGAAATCTGGTACTTAGAAAAATAGCCTGTTTTCCCAAGGAAAGCAGGTATTGAGAAAAAGCAATAAAGTCTGTGTTACTTTTACTTTTAGATGTGTAAATAAGCCTGCCGTGTAAGCTGGACCTCCATAGAGATTCGGGTTCAAAGTACATCTTCATTTGCACCGGCAGCCTCTTTTCCGATAATAGAGCTACAAAGGCGGTTGGCTCTTCGTGTGCTGCTGGAATGTGTTACATGATTAAAAGAAGAGAGTATGCCGTGTGTTTTGCCAGCTGTTTGATTTTTTTTTCCTTAAGAAAATGAAACAGCGCCAGAAAGAACACGCGAAAGACAACTAGTAAGCTCTTGATTAAAGGGCTGGGTTTTTTTCACCTTGATCTGTGTTTTCCTTTTGCAGCCCACATTTCCAGTGGGTCCCACAATAGGAACGAACACGGCTATTAGCTTTGCTCCTTACCTAACGCCAGTAACACCGGGAGTTGGCTTAGTCCCGACCGAGATCCTACCCACGCCGCCTGTCATTGTTCCTGGAAGTCCACCGGTTTCAGTCCCCGGTTCAACTGCTACCCAGAAACTCCTCAGGACTGATAAACTGGAGGTACTGTAGACACCGCCGTGACTAGAAATTCAATCCTCTGTTAGGCTGTGTGAAAGCTCCTGGAGGGAAAAACTATTGTTTTAGAAATGGTGCTTAAATTTAGTTGCTACGAATAAAGACCTTGTAGCCAGGCAGGACTCCTATACTTGGAGCCACTAGTAATTAAATACTGCTGGTTTTAAGGTAGTGCGTTCGCTCAAATTTAGTACACAAACATCAACATGAATTTCCATTTTTTATGAAATTCATCTCCTCCAAAATACTTCATTTATAACATGCCTGTAAAGGTGTGCCTCAGTGAAATACCCAACAAGCACATTTTTATTGCAGTGTCAATTCTGTGCCCTTTTTTATGCATTGACATTAGGGGAATGTTATAGCCTTATGGATCAATATTAGGGAAATGGTAGAACGTTTCAGCCTTGAGCTACAGATGGAGGTGCCCTGCAGCAGGCTGAAGGGGCAAGCCCCCTGCTCTGTGCGGGGCCTCCCTGGTGTTGATCAATCTCTGCACGGCTGAGCTTAGCGGAATCCATGATCCAAGTACACAAGAAGGCCAAACGGCTCTTGCAGAAATGCATGGCCTTTCCCAAAAACCTAAGCACTGATGTCCAGAGCACGTTTCTTTTTAGGAAAAATCAGTGTGTTCATTCTGCATGTTTTGACAAATTATTTTTAAGAAGGCTCTCCATTTAGTTTGTATAGAATCATAGAATTGTCAGGGTTGGAAGGGACCTTAGAGATCATCTAGTTCCAACCCCCCTGCCATGGGCGGGGACATCCCCCACTAGATCAGGCTGCTCAGAGCCTCATCCAACCTGGCCTTAAAAACTTCCAGAGATGGGGCATCCACCACTTCTCTGGTCAACCTGTGCCAGTGTCTCACCACCCTCATGGGGAAGAACTTCTTCCTAATGTCCAATCTGAACCGATCCATCTCTAGCTTTAATCCATTCCCTCTAGTCCTATCACTATCCAACATCCTAAAAAGCCCCTCACCAGCTTTCTTGTAGCCCCCCTTATAAGATACTGGAAGGCCACAGTAAGGTCTCCTCGGAGCCTTCTTTTCTGCAGACTGAACAGCCCCAACTCTCTCAGTCTGTCTTCACAGGAGAGGTGCTCCAGCCCTCTGATCATCCTCGTGGCCCTTCTCTAGACATGCTCCAGCACGTCCATATCTTTCTTGTGCTGTGGGCTCCAGAACTGGACCCAGCACGGCAGGTGGGGTCTCGCGAGAGTGGAGTAGAGGGGGTAGACTCTAAAAAATACGGTGTGTCTGATGCACATCTGCCCTGGGTCTCAGTGGGAGGAACTCCTTCCTTACCAGTGATGTTGCAAGAACATAAAGTGTAGTTGGAAAGGGAGTGAATATTTTGCGATTGCCTGCTAGTTTTGCAGGGGCAGTTACCTCAGCGAGTATCCTTCCCAGGTGTTTTCTAGATAGGAGAAAGGAAAGGAGTTTGGGAATGCTTCTGTTGCATGTCAAGTTCATTTAGCTGCCGTACCGCAGAGCTGCCTGAGGAGCCAAGCCCATGAGGGTAAAATAGATGCATTTCCCTCTCCCAGAAGAAGACGAAGGGTTTGTTGAGCTGAACTCGCTGAAAAACTTGACCTAAAGCGGGGAAGGGATCAGGTGTGTCGTTTGGGGGCGCGGGGCTCTCCCTGCCCTTCCGCGTTGCGCCGAGCTCTGCCCCTGCAACGCCGTGTTGTTTTGCACGTAGGTGTGCAGGGAGTTCCAGCGGGGAAACTGTGCGCGTGGAGAGACTGATTGCCGCTTTGCGCATCCGGCAGACAGCACAATGATTGACACAAACGACAACACCGTAACCGTGTGTATGGATTACATAAAAGGTCGTTGCATGAGGGAGAAATGCAAGTATTTTCACCCTCCTGCACATTTGCAGGCCAAAATCAAAGCGGCGCAACACCAAGCCAACCAGGCTGCGGTGGCAGCCCAGGCAGCTGCGGCAGCTGCGACTGTGATGGTAAGTGCTGGCATATATGGCTGCCTTTCTTTGACAAAAGCTCTTTGATGCCTATTTTGCTTCAATTTAATGCTCTTTGCTTATACTTTCTTTTCTCTTTTGCCTCTTCTTTTTTTTTTCTTTTCTTTTTTATTTTGGTAAAAGATAAGAATTTATAAAATTATTACTATTGCTTGATGGGAGGAAGCACTTTTTTTCTTTATGCCCTTATTTTAATGCTGTATTTCTAGCCAAGACAGTGAAGCAAATGACACTCTATACCACTTCTGTTCTCTGCCTCGATTATATGTTAAATTTACCCCTAGTATTTCCAAACAAATGGAACTGATAAGCCTCTATGTCCCCTGGAAAACAGGGGCACATATGCTGTTTTAGCTCTTTGATGACAGATACACATGTGGAAATTTGGAAGAAAAGGAAGAAAAGCAAGGAGAGAGCTTTTGCCTTAGAGGTCAGTAGTGGAAATGAAACCTGTAGTAAGATTCGACACACCCCACCTTAGATGTCAGCCAATTAGATATCTGAGCCTATCTTAGCCACCTTGATCTCACTTTATAGGTAGTGAAGAAAAACCAGCACATTCACCTGATCTACCGTTAGTGCCTTTCCAAGGACAAGGAAGAACTGCCCTCTGTAGATACACATCTATCCCCGTTGACTAAAAAGTGTTGACTGTATCTTCTTGAACATTGGTTAGATGAGTCTCATGCCTAGAGACTTTTCTTGCCTCTCCCACTGTCATGGGCAAGTTACTTGAATCATGGGCTTTAAAAGTAGTGAAATAAAATGGGAGTTATTAAGAAAAAGTATAGAAGCATGGTATCTATAGTCTGAAGAGATTGAGGGCTTTCTATTTTCAGATATTTTAAGCTCTGACTTAAAACTGTTCAGACCCATCAGTGCATCCGTTTACCAGTATTGCATCTCTCTTACGGTTGCTTCCAGGAAAGTTGATAAATTTAAATAGAGTGGTATTGATAATGTTAAATAAATCAGGCATGCGGGATCTGACTTGGGAGAAAATTGCTGGCAGCAAATCAAAGAATCATTGTCCTCATTGCTGGCAGTGGACGAATAATTAAGCAGATGTGGTTTGTGGACTTGTGGGCAGTGCATACAATAGTTACAGACAATGCAGTTATTCTCCGGGTAAAAAGCTTACCAGAAACACAATACAGTACAGTATATAACCACCCCAAGCTATTGTATTTAGCAAATTAGCAAAGACCAGACTTTTTTAGGGACAAAGGGTAAGGTATGCAAGAAAGTAAGCCTCCAAACAGAAGAGAGTTTCTTAAGTTTTAATAGTCTTTCTCATATAGTATCCCCAGCCTCTGTTTCAAATCAGATGATTTTTAGTTAAACTTCCCTGTGCTGGCAGGAGTTGAACACTATCTGGATACGAAAGCAAAAGATTGTTTTTTTTATTCCGATTAACTTCTATTGTGCAATATTTATTGTCGATTCAGAGAATATAATATTTCTAGGCAGTATACTAAAGAAGAAAGGAGAGATCTGAGTGAATTATTTTTCTGCACTTCAGTAATGATTGGATATATATCCTGTGATTTTAAATAAGCCGTAATTGGAGTTGCATTAGCCTCAAAGCGTAGTGAAGCATCTTTGGAAACACAGAATTGAAATTTTATTATTCTGATGCCACTGGAGAAGGCAGCAGGGACCTGTAATGTAGGGTAACTTTTTGCAGAAAAATACGTAAAAATATTTTAAAAACATATTTAAACTACCAAACAGAAAAGATTCTTTACAATCCAACTATTTTATGTTTAATATAGCTTTGAAACAATCAGGTACAGTGAATGAAAAATCACCAGAATGGCAATAACAACGCAAGAATGATAGAAAAGACATGTGCCTGCAAGGCCACCGAAGAACAACCAAGAATACTCAGTTGGATCTAGAGAGCAAAAGTAAGGCAGAAATACAAATGCTTATCTGTAGGGTTCACTTGCTTCCAGGTTGAAATTGTGTCTGAGAGGTTTTCCTCCCTGGAGGAACTGCTCTGCATTGCTCTGGTTCAGAGGGTGTTCGTACGGGTGAGTGTTGTGGAGAGGGTTAGAGCATTGTAGGCAAAGCTGGTAAGCCCATTGAAGATCAATGAATTCTGCAGTCTGGAACCTTGTAGAAAATGTCCTGTCTATTTCTGTACACTGAAGTTCAGGAATTTTTATTCGGGTGTCCTAAGTGACCTCATCATCTGAGGGAAAAAGAAAAGGGAAAGGTAATATGAAAGAGGCTATAGACCATGTACAGCTTAAATGTGAAGTGCGTTAGAGGACAGTGTCATCTGTCATTGTACTCTGAGAGCCCCAAATATTCATGTGGTCCCATCAGAGCGCGTAAAAAGTCACTGAAGAATGTACAGCCTAAATTAGAATGTGATATTGCCGAGCCCAGTCCTGCTGCTCAAACAAGGTGAGCTGGAGCAGATTGTTCAAGACATGCCTAATTGGCTTTTGAAAGTCTGCAGGGATGGAGACTCTACGACTTCACTTGACAACCTGCTGCACGGTTAAATCGTGCTTACAGTAAAAAAATAAAAAATCTTATCTTTCAGTGGAAATTCTTGTGCTTGCATTCGTTCCCATTGCCTCCTGTCCTGTCACTGGGCACTGCTGAGAAGAGTCTATCTCCACTTTTACTCCACCTGTCAGGTATTTATATACACTAGTGAGATCTCCCTGCATCTTCTCTTCTCCAGGCTGAACAGACCCAATTCTTTCATCCTTTTCTCATCTTAGAGGTGCTCCAATCCCTTCATCATCTTTGGGGGCCTTTATGGGGCTGTTTTCTACTATGTCCATGTCTTTCTTGTACTGGGACATCCAGACCTAGACGCAGCACTCCTTATGCAGCCTCGCCAGTGCTGAGTAGAGGGCAATGACCACCTCCCTTGACGTGCTGCTGATATGCTTCTTAATGCAGCCCAGGCTGCTGTCAACTGCCTTTTCTGTGAGGACGTATTGCTGGCTCATGTTCAACTTGGTGCCCATCAGGACCTTGAGGGCCTTTTCTGTCAAGCCGTGGTGGCCCTCAGTATGTGCTGGAGTCTGGGGTTTCTGGTTTTTCTCTTTGTTGAACTTAGTGAGGTTCCTCTGTGCCCATTTCTCCAGCCTTTCCAGGTCCCTCTGAGTGGCAGCACATCGACCCTGTGTATCAACCACTCGTCCGAGTTTTATACCACTAGTCACTGGCTTGCAGCTGAACATTGTGTTGCTGATCACTGTTCCCTGTTTAACCCGTACTAAATAAGTTTGTCTCTGAGAATGAAATGGGAGACAGTGTTGAAAACCTTTCTGAAGTCGAGAGAAACAGCACCCATTCCACTCCCCTCACCCTCCAAGCCAGTCTCATCGTAAAACGCTGTCAGGTTGGTTAAGCACAATTTCCCCTTCATAAATCTCTGCTGACTACTCCCCATCACCTTGGCTTTCATATGTTTGGAGATGGCTTTCAGGAGGATTTGCTCGATTGTTTTCCCAGGGAATGAAGTGAGTTTGACAAACTAGTCATTCCTCAGACCTTCCTTCCTGCCCTTTTTGAAGCTAGGACTGTCATTTACTTTCTTGCAATCTTTGGATTTCAAAGGTAAATTAAGAGTGGCCTTGCAGTGGCATTGGCCAGCTCGCTCAGCACTCATCGGTGCATCTTGTCAGGCCGGTGCGTTTGTGTACACCCAGTTTGTTTAAGTGTTCCCTAGCCTGATCCACGTTCTCTCAGGGTAAATCTTCACTTCAGGTCCACTGGTCTCCCACTGGCCTGAAGGCCAATCTTACCAGTAAAGACTGAAGTGTTGTTCAGTACCTCAGCCTTCTCCATGTCCTGTGTCACCAGGTCACCTGCCCCATTCAGAAGCAGGTTCACATTTCCTCAAGTCTTTCTTATGTTGCTGATACACTTGGAGAAGCCTTTCTTGTTGTCCTTCACATCCTTTGCCAGATTCAGCTCTGGGTGGTCTTTGGGTCTCCTAACCCATCCCTGCATACTCAGGCTGTGTCTCCGTTCCTCCTGGGTCGTCCATCCCTGCTTCCACCTCTTGTGTGCTTCCCTTCTTGTGTTTGAGTTTAATCAGGAGCTCCTTGCACATCTGTGCAGGCCTCCAGTGTGTGGATCTTGCTCATATTCCAGGAAACACCATTAGCGTATCAATGTAACATTTGACACACAGATATTATGCCTCAGCATGTTTGATCATTTTTATTATTATCTTTGTTTCCTTTCCATAGTCTTTTCCTTTTCCAGGCTATAGCTATTGATTTTTTTGATTGGGAATTACATACAAGATCAGATGTTGAGCAGGAGCTAACCTGATGGAACAGCAAAAGGCAAAGGAGGTTTTACTGTCAGGACAAAATGGAGGAAAAGAGGTTGGAAAGAAAAATTAACAGCTAGTCTTAATGCCTGCAAAGAGGGGGAGGGTAAATGGAAACGAGATTGGTGGGTTGGTCTAGAAACAGAGTTAAAGCCTTCAGGCTGAGGAAACTGTGAGATTGAACTTGCTGTGGAAGATAAGGAGAAAGCCAGCAAAAAGCTTCAAAATAGGAAGGTGAGGTTAAGAGCCTGTAGAAGTGGAGAAAGTCATAAACACAGAGATAATAAGTTGACAAGTGAGATCAGACAAGATCTGCATTTGGATGATAAAGGTAATTAACTGAAGTGCTTTACACTGATAGGCATTTGTGGACTTCATCGTTGCATAACGCCGAATTCGGTAGGAGTGCTTCACCTCTGTTTGGGCTTCCATCCATGGTGGCTGCAGAGTGGACCTGAGGCTGTGTCCTGTGCAGAGAGAGCAATGTCCTCCATGGGGGCTGCCACACGTACACCGTACCGCACCCTGCTTGGGCACAAGCAAGCTCTCCAGATCCTCACTTTGCGCCACGTGTTTCTTGTTATGTCTGAGTCTTGGGCCCTGGCGGATGAGCAGATCCTGTAGATCAGGATGCGTAATCCAGAAACGTGCTGAAGGAGAGACGGGGAAGGAGTTGGAAAGCCTCACGCGACAGAGGTGCAACTGAGCCAGGAACAAGGAGTAGACAGATGCACGCTGCAGAATACCCTGTTGGCATTACCTGTTCTTGTGACCATAAGCTGTAGCCACTTCATGCCTTGTCCTCTTGTTTTTTTTCACTTTTGTTCCCTATTTCCACATGCTGATGTCAAGATAGACGTAATCTGCATATCTTAAAAAGAGCTAAATATCAGCCTGCGTTTAAAAACACAGAAGTAAAAATTCCGATCTCTAAGTAAATCTTCCTTTCCTTTCTGAAGGTTTGTGAGAGTTATTTACACCATAAAACTTCGTAGTATATTATATGAGAAGATTTTTTTACAGAATGCCATCATATCAGCCATAAGTATGATCTTATTATGAAAATATACAGAAATGTGTATGCCTATGTACTATGCCTAAATACTTTCTTTAAAAAAAATTAGAGCACTATTTTTACTCACAAAATTTAGAAAATCTGTTTTAAATTCTGAAAGACTTTTTTCCCCCTCAATGTAATGTGGTAAGTTACAAGGAAAAAAATCTACAAAAATGACCCAGCTGTAGGGGAAAAAAAAAGGAATTAATGATAAGTTAGTGTAACTAGACATATTTTTTATTCTGCTTTGTATTGGAAAAGGAGAACCTATCTCATTTTGAACTGCACATCTATTGAGTGACACACTTCTTTTAATTAAAAGACCCTCACCTTGCAAGCACTGATATTAATATCATTTGTAATGCATTACAACTTTCACTAGTGCTTTGTATTTGAAAATGTAGCCTTCCAAATTGATTTCTCCGCTCTAAAATGTGACTTAACTAACTTATCAGGAATTCTTATAGGCGTATCCTTTAAACTTTCTGCATCTCTGTGAAGTGTTTATACGATGCTTAATAGTGTCTGCAAGCTGCTGTTTTACTCAACTTTCCTGAATTTCAAACATCTATATTTTACTCTCTTATATGCTTTTAACTAAGGTATAGTAGATGCATTTTTGCTTCGGTACTAATTCGAAATGTAATATTCATTTCTTTAGAAGACATTTTTGTTGTTGTGCATGCCTAGTGTTTTGTATGTTGTATATTGCATTCAGAATATTTTTTTCCTTCTCACCTATCCACAAATGCAATGCCGTTCCCATGATGCACCTCTGCTTGCTGTTTACCTGTATGTTAATTCGCTTGAATCCCATTGGCCCACTGCCATCATGTGCTCGCTGCCTGTTATTAAAAGACTCAGTCGACTGCCAAAGCAATGAAGCGACCTCTCGAAGCAACTGTAGACCTGGTACTTTGACCTTTCACCTTTTGCTTTGCATGTAGCTTTTTTTTTTTTGGTTTATTTTTATTATTTTTTTTTTTCAGAGAAGCAACTAATGAAATTTGTATCGCTTTACTTTTGAACATCAACTGGAAATGATTTCACATACTCGTTAATTTACCAGAAACTCTGTATTTATCCATCTCATTCTCATACGTAATAAACGCAGACGATTTAGTTTGGTTCCTAACATGGTTTCATTTTTTTAAATATCCTCTCATGAAAAGTCGAATTGAGATAAAACTGCTTCTGTAATTGAAAACGCTTGACGTAATCCATTAATCTGTATGATAATAGGAAACAATATTTAAATTTAAAAAAGAAAATACTTGGCAATGAAACACAAGTGGTTTTTTCTCCCTGTAATATTTGAAAACCTATTTAAAGGCAATGCCATTTTCGTTGCTTTAAAGACCTTTCTTTTCAGTAGTTGTGCTGCTACAGTTTTAGGTTGATAGTACCATGCTTTTGCTATCAATAACAAAATTTCACTCATTTTACATTGCTGTGCTTTGAGTTAATATGCATGGCGAGGCATCTTTAGCTGCTTTAAAAAATAATCAGTTTTTGTATTTATGTATATGTTACGGACAACGTCTTTAAAAAAGCGACCCCGTTTTAACTAACTTTCTTATTTACAGGCCTTTCCTCCCGGTGTTCTTCACCCTTTACCAAAGAGACAAGCACTTGAAAAAAGCAATGGTGCCAGTGCCGTTTTCAATCCCAGTGTCTTGCACTATCAACAGGCTCTTGCCAATGCTCAGTTGCAGCAGCATGCAGCGTTTATCCCAACAGGTACGTTGTACCCGCACCGAACCGATTTTGCCTTCCTTGGGTAGCCTCCGTGTCAGGCAGCTGGCGTTCCACGGGAGGGTCCGTCACGCTCCCTTGAGGTGAGGTCTGCACAGACAGTTACGCGGCGTTTTAGTTCCTCCCGCAAAGTACGAGAGCCGCAGCGAAAGTATCAACGTGCCACTGGGCTGCTTTTCACAACCAAGGCCTCGTTCATCGCTCTGCACAGTTTGCCCCTTTTTTCCCCACCTCAAATTGGCTGCATCTTGACTCTTGCCTGCCCAGCGCTCTCCCAGGAGAAGAGAGGGCAAAGCTCCGCTGACAAAAAATGCAGGGAAAAGCGCTGCGCTTCAGCGACACCGTGGGAAGCGTGCTGTGGCCACGGCGCGTCCCTCTGCCTCCCTTGGGTGCTGTTTTGGTGCCACGGGGCTACCCCGGCCCCACACGAGTGGAGCGAGTGAGGAGGGGAGCACCAGCCGTAACGTTTCAGCTGGTAGCTGTGGGGAAGCGCTGCCGAAACACGCTGCTCCCCACAGCTGCACTAAAAGGGCTTTGGGGTGCCTTTTAGAATCATAGAATTGTGAGGGTTGGAAGGGACCTTAGAGATCATCTAGTTCCAACCCCCCTGCCATGGGCAAGGACATCTCCCACTGGATCAGGCTGCTCAGAGCCCAATCCAGCCTGGCCTTAAAAACTTCAAGGATGGGGCTTCCACTCCATCTCTGGGCAACCTGTTCCAGTGTCTCACCACCAGATGCCACCAGCACTTTCCTTAGCATTTGCGGCCGAGAGCCGGGGTTATAATTCTTCACAGGGGGTGATCTGGAGTCAAGTGAATATAATTTGTGTTTCAAGAGCTCAGAACTCTGTAAAAATCAAGAGCGTCCAGAGGCGGCTCAAGCTGCACCGTGGCTGGTGGCAGGGCTTCTCTGAAACGCCGCAAGGGAAAGAATGTGCTAGGTGCTCATGGAAACAGTAACAGCATTCTCCTCTAGATTATGTCAGTCGCCCCCACTCCAAACTTCCCCAAGGTAAACATCCTGCCTATTGAATTCCGTGATTTCATTTGTAATTAACAAATCACAGATTTCAGTATCAGAACACTATCGAGCATGGACTTCCAGAATCATTTAAAACTATGTGTTTGCAAATGCGCTTGGCATTTCGGCGACGTTATTTTAGTTTATAGAAATAATATCGGTTAAACAAGGAATGAAACGCAACACACGATGATTTCCCAATCTATTGGCATTCCCATATGTTTTTTAAGATGAAAACAAACACAGATGGCTTTGACTTCATGGAATTTTGCTATAAGGCCTGAATAACAGCCTTGGAGCCTGCCCCTGTATTTATAATAGTAAGTTATAGCATGCCGTATTTTTAGCACATTGGTGCAGCAGAATATCTGTGGCAGAAAACATACTGACATTTATGGGAGTGTTTGAAAAAGATAAATTGTGAGACTGCCTATCTGGACATGAATGGAAGACCACCCTGTGCTTACAAACGTACAGAAGTTTCCAAAAATTTATTTTACATAGTAACACTGAGAATTTACAGTATGATGTGCATTATCCCTTCTCTTTAGCACTCCCGTTCAGGGCTTATCGCTATTATTTTGCAGTTGCCAAGGATATTAAATTAATTATGGAAAAATACAGTAGTTTAAACCTTTTTTTAGTCAGATAGCATCTGGATATTTTCCAGACTTTTGGAGTGCTCATGCTTCCTTAAGTAGCTCATTCTTTGTGCTTTTTATTGTCCATCCCTCTTTCCAACTACTGGTTGTAATTATAGTTTGATCTTACAAATTTCTGATGGCAGGAAGGGTGGATCTTGGAAGCAAACCTTAAGGGCCAGGTTGTTGGCAAGCCCCAAAACAAGTGCGTGGGAAAATAAGAAATGGAGGGATAATGTAGCAGCAGATGGAGCCCAAGCCCAGAGCAGAAAATTTTTCTCCAAGTGCTGAACCTCCTGCTCTTTGCGAACACCATCGGCACCTGGAAAGGGCGATAGAGAGAAGAGTGGGGTATGGGAGGAGGTTAGGAAAGGGGAACCCTCTCCATAAGAGTGGGTGTCATGAGCTTTTCGTTAAAGGTGCTGCATCGGATATTCTCACGTTTCCTGGGAAGGCTGGATGGGGTGGGTGTAAGGACTGTCATGCTACCCTGGTCTAGGGAGAAATGCATGACATTATCTGTTGGATTTTAAATGATTATGTGATATTTTCTGAACTGGTATAATTTTCAAATGTGTTCCTTGTGTGTGTGTTAAGTTAAATTTTAAGACAAGTTTTGCTGCTGGAATATATATAAAACGTAATTGTTTTATATAACTTCTCTGCTTTCTTAACCACTTGCTCCCCTAATAAAAAGTGTGGGGCTTGACTTAGCATGGCTTTCCTCCAAAGTTCTGCACTGTGTTTGTTCTACATCAGTTTAACTGCTTTGTCGCCTTCTCCTTATTGTTTGGTGAATGATCTTAAAAACAACAGATCTTTTCTCTCTTCCCATTGCTGTTTGTTAGTGTTTCTGTAGCCTCCAGAGGAGGAACTTTGTGTATTCTCCGAGGACTGTTCTTGGGTAAGGTCATTCATAGGTGCGGTGCTGCTGTGATGCTCCAAAGAGGGGATGCAGCAGTAATTGAGCAGGAACATGGGAAGCATATTTGACTTTGTATCAAATGTGCGTGTACGGGACTGGTCTCCTTACCTGCTCGCCTTCACCAGGTTGCTTTATGCACTGTATCGAAAATATGCTGTTCTTTTCTTTTTCATTTGGTCTTCCCAGAAGGGATAGAAATGAACTGGGCACCGAAACTAAACTGCAGGGTGGATGAGAGGCTCTTCCAGAGCATCGAGGTGTGCTGGGAGCCTTTTGCTGGAACGTAACACACTCTGAGGTGCTTAGCTTGGGAAGTTGTCACCGGAGTGTTTTCTTTGGTCAGAAGCACCTCTCCACCTCCGGTGCTAAGAACAAGTACATTAATATCAAATGCAAATTTGGCAAATCCCCTGCAGAACAGTATCAGCAAATCAGAGAATCCCATTTTAACTTCTTTCTTGGTGAATGTGGGTTTGTGCAACGGCGAGCTCTCTGATTTACATAGTGAGTTCCAAAATTCCCAAATAATGTCACACTTAAACAAAGACATTTTTATAAATAAAACCCTGTTGCTGCAAAAGCACTATATGAAAAGATAAAAGCACTAAATTAAAAAAGTTCATGAAGTATCTCATATGTGCACAGAAACGTGCCAAAAGTCACCCAGCGTAACCAGGAGTTTAGTCAGAATGGAATCACCTTTTTGGTGTTAAAGCAAAACTATGAATGACCTTACAGTTTCATTTAACTAACTTACTTCTCTGTGGTTATGCTTGAATCTCACTTTGAATGTTAACTCTAAACGGCTAACCTGTTTCTTCCCTTTATCCACTTTTTTCACCTATCATTGCATGACACGCAGGGTCAGTTTTGTGCATGACACCCGCTACCAGTATTGGTAGGTTCCAAATTTCTTTATTGATCTCTTTTTATACTGTATATGATGTATACTCACTTGTTTCAAAAATCCTAGGCAAGATTTAGACACTGGCTAGAGTTAAAGGTTCGCTTGTCCTTCTGGTTGACTTTGCAGAGTGTTTAGATTTGTAGATGAAAGCCGCAGTTTAGCTGTGAGATCACCTGCTATAACAACTACACTGCAAAAGCATAATACCACGGATTCCAGTCTGCTTTTCAGTTTTCGGAGTTTTATTTCTCTTTATATTTTATATTGTCTAGTACTATAAAATCATAAATTATTGGGAAAAGCCAGCAAATTTCATCAGTGTTTTAAAGTTTCATAGTGGTGTGCCTATTTCTCCTTTTTGCTGTGTGTTAGAAAGTTTTATCGGCGTTTCCCAGAAATGACTACTTTGATCCACAGAGGTTCTGTTGAAACCCATGATCTGAATCTTGCTCCTTCTTTAAATGTAATTGCAGCTTGGAATTAACATTTTGGGCATGCAAAATGGAAGTCCAATGCAGCAGCCTCTAAGAAGGAAAAGTAACCTTTCTTCTATTCTGTAGCCCTATTCCGGTGATTTTTTTCTTGTGGACTACTCAGATAAGCAGTTAAAATATCTTTAAAGCATTTAAAACATCAAGTTAATAGTTCTCCCATGAAGATGCTGATTAAAATTCATTCTCAAAATGAGCAAAAGCAGCGACTTTAACAAAATCGATCTTGTTTTTTTAGATCAAACAAAGTAGTATTTAAATCAGGAAAATTACTATCATCCTTCTCCTGATTTTTGCCTCAGAGCAGATGGTAATTTAACTCTGATAAAGTCTAACAGTTATGCAGTGCTAGTAGAAAAAAATGCATAAATTGGATTATAAAGGAAGACAGCGAGTATCTGGCTTACTTCAAAATGAAGATACATGAAAATAATTAATTTTTTAATTGTTTTTAAAAATTAAGATGAAAAATGTATCAGTTTCCTCCCCAGTACGAGCCACTCTATTTTAATTTTTTTAATAGAATTTTATTTCGGTGCACTTTATATTGATACTAGGGGAAAACAAATTGCCCATGTAGCAATTCTCAGGTAATGGACTATTTTGGTAGAGACCTCGTTTGCGCAACTAATCCTATTCTTAGAGATAACACCCGCGTTTTCAGTGGTCCTCGCTCTTTTTTTCTGGGAATCGCCGATTGTGTTGACAACCTTCCTTTAATTGTACTTGTAATAAGCTATTTTCCCTTTTTTTTTTCTTTTTTTTTTTTTTTCCCCTATTTATTTCTCCGCCACGCTTTCTCGCTTTGCACTGTGATTGCATGCCATCTGCCGGTTTAACCCATGACGATGGCTTGCCGCTCTTGATATTCACCATGCCAAAAATACCACTTCTCTTACCATAATGCTGCACCCTCCTGTTCATTGCTTCCATGGTTCCCCTCCTGAAAGTACCCATGATGCACAACGCTACGGCCGCCACTGTCTCTGCAGCAACAACTCCTGCAACAAGTGTTCCCTTCGCCGCAACAGCCACAGCAAATCAGGTTTGCTCCTTTTAAAGCTTTCTTTCACAAGACCCCGAACTCTAAATGAGTGCTGAGATTTTTATTTTAATTTTTTTTTTTTAACAAAAAAAATTCTCCCGGAGAATTTTTTTTTTTTCTGTGTTTACCCCATCAAATTTTACTTTTATTTTTTAAGTCGTTTATAGCAAGTGTTTTGTGGGACAGGTTGCACTTATTTAGAGTTAACATTTGTTGCAAATAACGATGTAGCTGTGTTTTGTGTTGCGATGTTTGTACCTAATTATTGTGTAATTAACCCAGCTGGAGTTAGAATCACCGTAGTACTGGACTACTTACACAAGTCTATTATTAACTCCTGAGTTCAAAAGGAAGATCATCACAAGTTTCAATCATTCAGTTGTGTTACGGAGCCTTCTCCATGCGGTGCGTGGAAGTGACTAATCTGTCAGCGTGGAAGCTGTCTAAAATCACAAGTGGGACAAGGCAGCTGAAAAAAAAAAAAAAAAGAGAGAAACAAAGTAGAATGTTTTCCGTAAATGCCAGTGATCAAAAAAAGTGCTCAAGCTATTTACGACTGTGCCTGCTTTATGTTTGAAAGTGTATCTTTAACCTGGGAATTATATTTCCCTAAGGAAGGACGTTGTTGTGAAGAACCCCTGGGGTTATTGGCAGAGGCAGGCTAGGAAAGACGATACTTTCCCCTTTTCTCCTGCAGTTTGTTCTGCTAACAGCAGCTTTCCTTGTGGTAGGGTTTCCCCTTCCTCCTGTAGGGCCCAGTTCCCAGGGAACATGTATCCGTTGTGGCTCAGAGCACACAGATTCAACTCCTCCATTGGGGCTGTAGAGATTCCCACCCCAACGCACCCCGACATCTCTCAAGAGAGGGTTTTGCGCTGTAGCTGCATCTCTCTGGCTTTTCTGTCGCTTTGGGACCATGCTTCCACCTGAGAGCCATTTTCCCTCAGGTTTGGAGAGGTCAAACTGGGGAGGAATCAAGCAGATTGAAGAGAAAGGGAAAGGGCTATGTCCCTGTCACCTTTCCTTGCGTTGCTTCTGGTCAGACTGACAAGCTATTACAGACCCTTGCACCTGCCAAGCAATTACAAAGAAATCGGTTAAAATCTTTCTCTTAATAATGTTATAGCAGCAGATTTTTATTTTTCTTTTTCACTGTCAGTCCCAAAACTGTTGCAGTATCCCATGGAAAAATAGAAGTTGCCACAAGAGTTTATTTATAGTAATTCAGGAAAAATATACTACCTCTGAAATACACCCTACTTTTTTAAAGAAACACATACCAGTCCGTTTTGTCTATTCTTGTTATTTTTTTAACGGCTCGTTTGCCAGCGTTGTGGTGTTTGTGCTTCTAGCATTTTCATCAAAAGAAGGTTGTTGTTTTGTGCATTCTTTTCTGGGAGCTCGCTTGTTTTAATGAAAAAAATGCTTGGGACTTAGGAAGAAAGTGCAGCAGGCAGAAGGTGCATTTCACTGTCCTTCCCAGAAGAGCGTCTGCAGCAGAGAATTGTTTGGTGGTACCCTGTGTAGTTTTGTGACAGAGGGACTTGAAGAAGGACTGTGAGAAAATGGGGAGGTTTGGGGAGGGGTTCAGCTGAGGACCCTCTGCAGCACGGGAATGCAGCTCCACCACCTGCATTCCTGAGCACCAGAGGGGCCAGCTGTGGCCAAAGTGGAATAAGTACATGTACACCTACCAAAGGACCAGTAAGCAGTCTCATCTCTTAGTTGATGGAAATACTTTCACACAAGTAGCTCGTGCCACTGTGGAGACATAGGTGTGCCTTAATGCCCTTTTTCATCTAGCAGGGTGGCAGGCAGAGCGCTTCCTTTCCCAGTGCAGATCTCATTAAGAGCATCTAAAATCCATCAGGAGTTGTAGCACCTGTCAGTATTTATTTAGTTGTGTATATGTGTGTGTGTGTATATGTACAACTCGGTGCTGAAACTAAGGGATGCTTTAACATGGGGATGGGTTTCCCCTTGATTAGCTTGAGCCATTTGGAAGTTTGGCACCCAGTTTGTCTGCTTTTCTAGAAGTCCAGGTTAAGGCAGAGTAAATTGCCCTGGAGGGTCCTGCCTCTTTCTCTTGCTGGTGGAAAGGGTACAGGTCCATCACCAGAGCTCTGCACCACTGCACATGGAGGAGGGGAGTCCCACCCCAGCAGCTCCTCTCGTTGACTTCTGTAGTGTGTGCTACTGCTGTCTTTTTGCTCTCACTCCTGTCTTTCTTTTAGTCATGAAGATCTTTAAAAGCTACTGTAAAAACCTACGTATTTGAAAGTAGGGAAAGTAGTAGTAGTTCTTGTTTATGAGAGGTAAATGTCCAAGTGTGCTGTTTATTTACAACCTCAAGGGCTGGAGACAAAGTGACAACACTGAGGAAGGCTCCACACTCCTTACTCTCAGGTTTTCTTTAGCCCAAGAAACACAGAAGGAACAGGTAATTAACTTGAGACTCGGTTCATGGTCCTTTGTTTGTGTCCTCTTGTATGGATGTAAACTCTCCTGTATATTTCAGAAAAGAACTTTCCTACTCCTGTCTAGATTAAATTTCCTTTCCTGGTCTGTGCCACACTGCTTTACATATCTGTGGGATATGGTTTCCTCTTCCTAGTGCCTCTACCACACTTTTTAAATCAACACGCAGCCTTCAGCCTGTCCCATTTAAGCTCCCACAGCTTCTACTCACAATGCCAGGCGTGAAAAGAAGGTTGTAGCAGGGCTTAATCATTTATCTCAGTTATCATTTGGCTTAGAATTCTGGCCTGGGGAAAGATTTCTGGGCTTCCTTGGGTTGAGTGTGATGATCCCGGTGTCCTTGAAGCACTAGTGGAAGGAAAAGTCAACATCCCAAAAGTTACAGAATCTCAGCTGACAGTTGAAAACTAAAACAATGCCACTGGGTCCAGTAAATTATTTAGTATGTGCTGTCAGCTTGTATATTGAAAAAGGATGAACTGTGTCTTCTGTATGTCCTTTCTTCCTGAAAACAACATGAGTGACAGCTCAAAACGTGCCTGCGATGACACACGCGCGGTCGGTCACGCTTGGCCAGCAGCTCTACAGGTTGAGTGTTCAACGTATGGCAGGAGGCACGTGAGGGGATTGTGTAGGGTTAAAGGCTGTATCATAGTACATCCCTGCAGAGTGACACCAGTTAAGCATAGGTGGAAAATTGGAAGCCTCTTGCTTTCTCTGACTTAGGGAAGTTAGGGTTTAAAAACAAAATGCTTTTCTTGCAGTGTCGTTCAAGGCAGAGGAGGGGGGAATCGCTTTGGCTCAGCACAGTGAAAACAGGATGGAGCAAAAATGCTTTAGCAAACCCTGTTTTAAAAATCTGGACGAAAAACTGACTCGGTTGCTACAAGAGCTGGTGGTGTTACTGTTCACTGCGTGTGGACATCTTGTGAGGGGGCGTCCCCACTTACTCTGTCTGCCAGTCTCTGATGAGAGGGGATGAAGGTGGGGACCTCAGCTTAGAATTTCCAGTGAAAGGCAGATGGACTTCCAAAAGTATGTGAGGAGTCCAGAAGCATTACGCATGAGAGGTGAGAGGTCCTTCCCCTTTTGCTCTTCTCCTTTTCATGGCTGCTCCAGCCATTCCCACCAGAGTGGGGCTGGAAGCCACAGCAGCTTAACCTCACGTCTGGATTAGATGGATTAGATACTTAATGAACTTACATTCAGCTGTTATTTGGGGATGCTGTCAATGTTTTCTTGGAGGATGGAACCAGCCACGTTACAAGTAGTGTGGAATGACAGTGACAAGCAGCATTAGAGCATGTGTACAGAGTGTTTGGTCCTAGCTCCCTCTAGTGCATGCATTTGGGCAGAGGTATGTAAAACATCTTATTTTAAATATTAATATGGTAATTATGTGTAAATATATACTTCAGAGATCTTTAACAAAAGTTTTAATTACTATTCTTGTAGCTGGTGGACTAGCAGTACTCGAACAAGCAAGGAAGTTTAAGTACCCATTGTAGACTTTGAAGGTTATCGGCCCAGTCAGATGAACTCTGGAGAATAGTCTGGCTCACCCTTCAGAAGTCACGCAGGGCTTGGTTCAGTTGCCTAAACATGTGTTTTCTGACGTTTAAGATTGTCGTAAGATAACCTTGAATGTCTAGGTTATCCAGGACATTTTGATGAGCTTGACAGATGCACTACAGGACCTACAGTCAAATCTGCATTCTTTGGAACTGGCAGCTGGATGACAGGCAGGAAACCTTAACCCCAAGTAGTACTAAAAATTTGAGCAAAAGACCTGAGCCTGCAGTGGGTGATCATATGAAGTGATTTCCAGGCTCTTGTTGGCTTGCTGACTAGGTTGTATCACCCCATTGACTGCAGCAGGAGGTTAAGACATCAGCATTTCTGTGTCTTAATCTGTGGCCTCAAGCTCAGCGGGTGCTTCCTTACTTCTTGGTTATTACAGGCCAATTACCAAATTCCAGATGATTTTAAAGAGAATAGTCTTGCTCCCATCGCTTCAATACAGAACAGTACCTGGCTTTATTTTCCATAGCAATGAAAATCGGCCAAAGTCCGTCAGTGTAAAAATAGCATTGCAGAGAATGATGCTTAAAGATGTTACTTAGTGGCAATACTATTCTACTGGTTATATGACCTTTAACAAAGAAGAAGAAATTAAAAGGCAGATCCAGTAGAAAAATTAAATACTCATAGGCTACGTCTGAAAAGGAATATAAGATCAACAGGCTGTCTCATGCTAAAGCCTGTGATTATCTAGCACAGCTGTTGTAAATTATGCATCGGCATTCGCACTAAATTAGGTGGCAATTATGTAGATATCAATTATGAAATCATTCAGTAGCCTTCGATACTGTCAAAATCTGTAAAAATACAACGAAGCGAAAATAAAAAATAGTTGCGTTACATTCAAGTGCCACAAACAAAAGGATAGTTACAATATTTGCCCCCGAATTAGCATGAAATACAAACATGCTGAATGTTTAATGGGGATTTGGGGTGCCATGTGTGGCACCTCCCTCTGGAGGTGTAAACAGGAAGAAGAGTAGCAGTATACTGAGATAACGAACTGAAGAATCTGGAAGGTAGTCGGAAATGGCCTTTTTTGTTGGTTAAAAGCAAGCTTTTGAGAGGGAAGGTGGTGAAGCAAATGTTATTTACATCTCTAGCAACACTATACGTCACAAATAAGATCCCCTGCAAAATTCTTGTTAGTGATTTAAAAAGCTTTAATTGCGGTTTCTAAAGGAATGGGGAAACAGGTAGGAAAGCACTCCTGCTGTAAATAAGCATCTAAACAATTCTTGTCCTTTTTTTTGACTGAAAGTTTTGTCCTCAAATTTCCCGAAAATCCTGAATTAAATACTCCCATAGAAAATTGTGTTCCAACAACAGAAAGGGCGACTTGAATCTGCCATGAAAAAGTCCAAAAAAAGGAGACGGAGGAACAGGTTTTTTTCTCTTACACTTTGTCAGAGGGAGCGAGGCCTGGGCCAGCAGTGTTGGGCACCTGGCAACCCCATGTGTGGTGGTCACGCCGCTCCATGTAGAGATACCAGCAAGCCTTGGTGTCTGGGACTCTTCAGGACTGGACATCTCACCTCATACCTGCATCAGGCTGGAAAAATGAACCTAAATGAGAAAGTAAAAGAGGAGGTATTTGAATAGCAATAGCTTGTCATGGTAGGAAAGGCAAACTTAAACCACTTGCTGCCTCTTTCATGCAAAACACTCGAGAGTCACAAGCCTCAATCCAACCAAGTTATCGTATCTGAAGACACTGAGTTACATATAGGTAATCATAAGTTCCAGAATTAAAAGTCTGTGGGTTCCTGAAAGGAGAGTTTCCAGTCTTAAAGGCCACAATGAATCTCAAGCAATTTCAAGAAAACACCCTTTGAATTGCCTTGAAACAGCTAACGGTATAAAATACTTGTTAAAACTTTGGGTTTTTAAACTGTAAGGCATCAAAGAAGCAAAATTAAAATTTAAAGGAACTCTGTTTTAAGTCTCAGGCAAACTTTAACCAACTCCTCATTTTACTTTTAATAACATTTTTGGCCTCTTAAAATAATGCGTTGTTCCTGTGTAGATGCTGAAGACTTCTGGCAGGCTTGCATACAGCATTTTAGATCACATGCTCATATAAAAGAAGGCAGTGGGAAGAAATGGAAAATCTCTGTTTTGGCTTGTTGGGGGTTTTTTTTAGAAATTCCTCCCTCACATCCCCCCTCCCCTTCAGAGGACTGAAGCCTGACTTCCTCCAGTAGCCTGCTAGAGGGCAGTACCACATAACATGAGCAGTAAACACAGGCGAACACTTTTTTATATCACAAAAATCAAGACATATTTCCCTTTCCTGTTATAGATTATTTTAGCCTCCATATCACTGCAATTAAAAAAAAATGTATTTGTGTTTGATATGATAACTTCCTTTTGTGTCCTTCCTTTTAATTATTCAACAAATGATAGTTTGACAAGTTGAGCAAGTCTTTGGGGATATATATTTATTATTTAAATGTAAGAGAATTTTTCTGAGGTCAACTTATTTTGTAGGCATTTGGGGAAAAATAAGTTTGTTTCACTGTGCTTAGCACGTACACACAGCTCATGTGAGTCTGTGTTTTTTCCATCATAAAATTTTAACAACACAGTGCAGCGCAGAGCTCCAAATGTACTTGTCTGGGATTCTGTTTTGAGAAATAATTGCATCAGGACATCTCTAGCTGCTTCAACTCTTTTCCCTCGAATTAAATGACTATCGTGTTATTATCTCAGTGTATGATTTATTGCCAGTCTTTGGCTTTGAGTGTGTAGGAGGCTGCCCACATAACCACAGTGGAAACATCTGATTATTTATTTATTTGCTTGTTGTACCTGTCGTGACTTTCAGCTTGAGGCAGAGATTTGTTAACTTTGACTGACTTCATTTTTGGCGCAACGTTATCTGCAGTGACACACAATAGTGTGCATGCCTGTTTATGGGAGAGTATTCAGATAAGAAGAAAATTAAGGGAGCGGTAAGCAGTCAAAAGTCGGGCACATTAAGATTTCCTCGGAGAAGTGACAAGTATAGTGAGTTCTGTAGAACTGACACAGATTTGTAAGTGTGATGTCTAATGACTGAGCTTGATGAGCATGCATTTGGTACTTTTCTGCATTTGAGTTAGGTTCTGGATGTTGCACTGAACCGTCTCTTGCTTGGAAGGGAGTCTGGAGCAGCAGGATTTGGAAAAGAAGGGGTCTAGGGGCGGTGGGGACCTGCAGAAGTGCCAGCTGTGCTCGGCACATGGAGTGGCAGAGCTTGCCTGAAAGGGCAATCCATGTAGTGGCAGCTTCATGTTGCAGGATTTGTAGAGGAAAATACAAAGCAGGTTTTGTTGGGGAAAAAAAAAACAGAGAGAAGAAAAAAGAGCTAGGTGAGGACACCTAGGAAAATGCAGGTTTGGAGAAGTAACAACCCTACGAGAGGGATACGGGCACTTTTACAGGTAATGCACAGGTTGTGCTTGGCCTTTCACTCCTTTGTGCTCTCAGGTCCTCTGCAAAAGCCTATTCTGTCAGTTTCTAAAATTCAGAAAGAGAAGGAAAACGACCTGAAAGTAGGAAATGGAAAAGACAGATGATTGGATTGCGGTAGCTCAGACCTGCAGAAAGGTAAAATTGAATGGCTGTTCAAAGCAGTCACTGTACGGGTGCTTCTAAAATATTACAGTGGTGGTTTTCTCATTTGTATGTCGTCTGTCTGCTGCCAGTGCAGTTATTTAAAAGTAGATTTTGGTAGAATATATTAGAGTATGTTATGATCAATTTTGAGTGCTGCATTATTTATTATTTTAAAGAAGAATAAATAATCAGATTGGTTTCATTTTTAAAACAACTAGTCCTGTTTCTTCAGCGTGAGTAAATATCTGTTAAGTTGAGCTTAAATATTGTATGTTATTACTTGAGTAAATACCTGTTGGAGCTCGTAAGCATGCTAAGGACTTGGTAGCACAAGTGGCTTTGGACTCTCTTCCAGGACTTTGTGAATAGTAAATGAGAAGAATGATGCTGTCGAACCCTTGAGCCTTTTGGGATCCCGTAGTTGCCTTGATCTTTTCTTTAGATCGTCATGAAGAGCTGGATTCATACAAGGTCTTTGTCAGCTTTATGACACCCTGATGCCCGACAGATTGTACCTGATGGAATGGAAATGTGCTAGCAGCTGTGTCCACTTCAGCATCGGCATCTGACCTTCAGCCGTTTCCAGAGGTTTATCATCAGCGTATGGGACAGGCAGAAATGGACAAACTCAGATTTTAGAGAAGAAAAGAGGGGATGGAGCAGGGCACCTGAATTACCATGTGAGGGGATGCACTGTGAGAAAGCCAAGCAAACAGGACCTTCACCCCACACGAAAGAGCTGATGTCCCCTGTAATAGTCAGTAGATGAGCAGGCAACCGTGGAGATCATCTCAACCTTTATATGCAAATGAGAAGTCACTTCATTGATGAGCAAAGTAGAGAAATGTGTTGGGTTTGCATTGGAATTACAGAAAGGGAATAAGATAAAAGTCATTAAGGAGAGGCCCACAGTTAGTGAGAAAAACAAAGCACATATACATAAAATCACAATATGCTGGGCGTAACGGTGAGGTTTCTGGCCGTCAGGAGAGAAGGCGCAGCAAAGGGAAGAAGCCGGTGATGCAAGGTGGAGCTCAAAATATTTATGACAAGTGATGAAGAGTTTGGCAGTGACAGCAGGGGTAACAAATTGCTTTCAGCAGGTCCCTCCAACCCTATTAGTAGTTCCTTTAGGTTTTGTTTGGGGATGCATTTGTTTGATTTTTTTTTTTTTTTTTCCTTTTCAGTGCTTGCAGTTGACCCTGTAGAAAGATGCTAGAAAGATGCTGGCTTGACATGAGTTTTACAGGACTACAAACTGGTGACCGTGAGTTTTGAAAGCAGAAAGGGACAGACAAGTGAGGCAGGCCTGATGTTGGGTGGGTGCACGAACGTGCAGATGCCCTCAACAGAGATGAGGAAAGGAGGTTCTTTGCGATGGCGATGAGACCTGCCGTGTAGCACAGCACCAGGAAAGGGGCAGGATGGCAGCTGGGGTGGGAGAGGTGAGGTGTGGGTACCCAAGCAGCTTTCCACCCGGACCGGCGTTGCTGCTTTCGATGCAAGCGAGAGCTGGAGCTGGCTCAGCTGGAGAGGGGCAAATCTCATCCCTTGGGGATGTGTCGGTGGGACTCCTGGGGTGAGTTGAAAAGCTCAGGTTGGTGCTCATGGAGGTGCTGCTGCTGAAGCCATGGGGAAATAAGAGGTGAAAAAGTCCATCTGTAAGGCTATGTAAAAAGTAGGGCCAAGCATAACTGATACGGCAGTGATTACTCTCGATAAAGGTCTGCATACTTATTTACTTTTGATTTAAGAAAAAGAAAAAAAAAAAAAGGACCGATTTATTTTGAAGAAAAATACCAAGGCATATGCCACAAAAGAGCATTCCGAGACAAAATGAAAAATAAAGAGATGGAGGCATTTCCTAAAGGCACGGGGAAATATAAATAGTCTTGGGTTTCATGTCAAAGGGAAGAAATACTTGGTGTGAGTTTTATTTTTAGAAAGCGGGAGAAGTTACGAGACAGGCTGATATGAGGCAGCTGTCTGAAAATATCTGTCGTTTTTAATGTATACCCTAGATATATCTGACCAGTCTGCTACTCGTGTGAAAAACATGAAAATAGAAAATATCACTGTGGAAGGATTCATCTGCCCTGACGCAGGTGTCTGAAAGTTAAATACCTCAGTGTGAACTGTTTGCCGCAGACTCTTATATTTGGTGGAGGGGAAAAAGCATCATGAGTTGATAATCTGTCTCATTCTAAGACAAGTTGCCTGAGGTAGGCTAGAAAGATGTAAAATAGGGTGACCATCTGAGGCATACGTGTCTGAAATCATCTGAGATGAATCTTGTCTGCAAGAATCTCCTATTACTACATTGCTTTTAAAATTAAAAGCTGAGCAGTCTAAAATGTTTACTACATATAAGTTCATTTTTGGAGGGGCACGTGCTTCTTCATGTGGAGCTCAAATCCAATCTTAATGCCCCTTTAAAATGTGTTAGTGCTTAAAGAAGAAAGTGTGATTTGGAGAAATAATTTCGAAACTTCCTAAAGAGGAACACATCAGAGGTAGATGCAAAGTCATGTTTTTCAGCTGATCCACTGTGACAGGTTTATAGTTGAACAAGAGTTCATGTACACTGAATTCATGCAGAATGGTACATCTTCTGTATTCATCGTTGTATAATAAATCTGGAACTGTAAACAGAGTTTAACCTGGAGAGAATAAAGAAGTTTCATGATATGTAGCTTCAAAACGGAAAATCTCCAGCCAAGTGATGTCCTTGAAATTCCTAATACCCAGTCGAGATTCCAGGTAATTTGGTTAGTTCTGTGAACTGTATCAAGTGAAGCAGTGCACATGGCAACCTGGATGTCAGAAAAGAGTTTGCAAAGGTGGAATTCCCACCTAAATTTAAGAGATGCTCAAATTTACTTTTTAAGTCTTGAGATATTAACCGTTTGCAGACGCCTTTGCTGGGCCTGAGGAAGTCCCAAGCTGACATTGATTTATCTGCTGCGTACCAAGGTCAGTGGTTGGGTGAGAAGCTGAAGCTGTTGGCAGTAACATCTCTCTTGGCTGTCATTCCCATGGATGATGCTGCAGAACCCTTAGGAGCAACCCTGGCTGAATTTAGGGATGTTCTGTCTTGCACAGGGGGCCTTAATGACCACTGTGGTTGTTCAGAGGTCGCGAAGGTAAAGGTCTAGAAGAGCCATGCTCTGACAGCATGAGAGAAAGCCTTGGCATTTGGGAGCTGAAAGTGTCACCTCTAAAGAGCTGGAAAATTTGTAAGAGCAAATGATTCTTGGTGGTTAGAAAGTAGTTTTCAGAAAATTACATTCACTCTACGTCTTACTAGCTTCAGCGAGGTCTAGTAAGTTAACACTGGCACAATTTCAGTGATTTTAGTCTAAATGGCAGCCGGCTTTCTGGCACATCAAACAGGTACCAAGCAGTAAGGCAATGGAGAGGGTACCCCGTGTCTGTGATTGCTTCCAAAAAATGCCCTTTGCTGTTATTAAATCTTCTGTGCATTACCGCCCCAGACTGTAAGTACCAGGACATTCTGCCTGTGCTAGAAATAGTGTTCTTATAAGATCTCTTACTGCAGCAGCAGCAGGCATGTTTTCTGGCATGTCTGTATCCACACCCATGGATCTTATTCGTATGGAGCATGAGAAGAAGCTTTCCCGTGCTTGACATGTGGACCCTTGTACAAGGGACAATGCAAACTTGTTGTATAGTCTTATTTTTCAGGTTTTTTATGCCTTTTATGCTATAGTAAAGGTGCTGATACATTATATCAAGTTGTGGCATATAATGATATAATAATATCACTGCAAATATGACAAGTCATATGTATGTACGTTTGAGATGTAATTCTTCAAACACGAAGAACATGAAGACTGTTGGACCTATTTACAAGTAACAAGGGAGTTCAGACTCTGTAGTAAGTATTTGCAGGGATGTTCCTTCATCAGTACGCTCTGTACAACTTCTCCTTTCTCAGCATGCAAACGATGAGGCAATTAGCAACAATGCAGACGTAGATCGCCTCTGTCTTCCATCACAGTTTATTACTTTCTTTATAGATTAAATAGAAGAGGTTCACAGTGTGTTTTCCATGTAAAGTAGTTTAGCGTTTTATGTTTCTCTGTCAGACACAGTGAAAAGAAAAACAGTTGCAGAATCTGATGCATGTGTATGTAGCTGTGGCAGAGTTGTGATGTCTTTTGAGAAACAGGGTGTGAACATATAATTAAAGACTATCGGATACGTTTTACACTTTGTGGCTGAGGTTAAAAAATAATAATAATACAGCTCCTCAGTTCTGCGTCTCCACGCGGGAGAAGCTTGTTCTGAGAGAGAGAGATTTTTTTCTTCCTAGGAGGACTCCTACGTGTACTAGAAATAGCCGGGGTGCAGCGTGCCCCAGTTACATCCCCTGCACGAGCAGCGGCGAAGACGCTGAGGTGGGAGCGAGCCAGCTCCGCAGCCACTGGCAGTGGGAGAAGCACAGTGAGGAGAGCTCTAGCTGCTCCTCCTGCACCCACAGCCACGTAAACAGGACGTGCTGGCGCACAAAAGGGACGCGTTGATATTGTCTTGGCTGTTTCCTGAGTTTTGGGAGGAGGGGAGAGACAGCAGAGATAGGGATGGGGCGGTGGAAGTCCTTACCTCAGCTCTGCCGCTCGCCTGGAGCAGGGAAGAGGAGGGGTCCCTGCTCTTTTGACGCTCCCTGGGCCCCCCTCTGTATCCCGCCTGGCACACCACGGGGTGAATCGCGCTTGGGTTAATCAAAGCAGCAGGAACAGTCCTACCCTTTTCCCAAGAAACAGCCTGAGATTAGGCCCTCTGCCTTGTCTGTCACACATTTGGGGGGAATTTGGGAGCATCACTCTTGTGGGGCTGTTTGACCTTGTAGGACGTCTTGGCATAAGGGGAAGGGATCTGTCTCCCTGTAGAGGGAGAAAAAAAAAGTGTAGGAAAATGCAAGTTTATCCCCTCAAAAGTTGGCAGAAGACGTAGGCAGCTGCAGCATCTGAAATTCTGGGTTTTTTTACACTTGAGTAGATTTCAGGTTGTGTCCCATTAAATCAGACCTTAGGATCCCTTAAATACACTTGCGTGATTATGGCTAACCCAGTATAGCTAAAGCTGCTTTATTAATTACATTGACTCATTGGGTTGTAACATGCTAAAAATATCAGCGCTGATAATCTTGGTTACTTCTTATTTTCAGCATGGCTACGTTCTTGGTACATACTGTCAAATCACCGTGCTGTAGATGGACCAGGGTTATCACCAGCAGGGCTTTGTTATTTCAGCAAAGGTATTTTTGTGTTGTTTCAATAGGAAACGGAAGATGGGCGATAAGCTAACACACTCACAATGGGTGGAAGTTCATTAAAAATATATGTCCTTGTTGTACGTATGATGTATTTAGATGTTAAGCCCTTTGGAGCAGCAGGTGTCTGTACAGTGTCATTACAATGGGGCCTCGCGTGGCACCAGATTTACGGCACTGATGGTAATCAAAGACGACTTTCTGGCATGCCCGCAAGTGAGGTGGGGTCAGGGGAGCTGGAAGCTGTGCAAGGGGAGGAAGGCAGTTGTGGGTGGGAGACGTGTTAAAACGGGACCGATCAGGGGGCTAGAACAAGCGCCTTCCACACAGAAGAGAGCGTGTTTCTTTTTTGGCAGTCTGTATGTCAGAGGTAGTATGTTGCTGAAGTTATTTTTCAAAACATTTTTTTTTTCCCCCTCCTTTAAAAATAAATGTTGCGTTAAGCAGCGGTCTAGCTTCTTAATGCACAAGTAGGTCAAAGTGCTGTCATGACTGGCTTGCATGCCACCTACAAATACAGCTTAAAAGTCTTGTGGAGTGCCAAATTAAGCAGGAAGGGCAGGCGATGCACTCTTAATTCCTTGACTTGTGCTTAAGTCTGGAGCGCAGATTAGCAACGGCGCGATAAAACATCATACCCCTGGCTTTTTGACATTGCTCTCGCCGACAGCCATTTCAGGCAGGTGATGGAAATCTGGACTGTTTTCCACTACTGTGAGCAGGTTGGGCACTTCGTGCATTTAACCTTCGCAGTCTTGGAAGTTTGCATCGGTGAAATGGTTGCTTCACCCTCCATTTGAGACATGGTGGAGGTGAAGCAGCAAGGTCAGGGACTAGTTAAGAGATACTGCTGCAGTCACCACCCTGGATCCCCTGATGTAAGGAAGTGTGAAAAAACTCAAGTTCGCTGACCTGCAGATAATTTTTTTTTTTTTTTTTAGGAAATGAGCAGCGCTAGAAGTGCCTTGAAAAGACACTTCAGCTTCTGGGAAACACCCAGCCCAGTACATTTTTGTTCTTGTTAGTGACGAGGGGCTCTGCCTCCACCATTTCCCCTGGTTGCTCCTGACTTTGCAGGAGCTGCAGAATCGCGCCAAGCGCCGACAGGATTTTGACCTTCCTCGGGAAGCACAGGGCTGCTCCCCCTTCCGTGGAGAGCCGGGGTGCCAAGGGTGAGCACCCCACCTACGGCCAGGCCCACCCTTTGCAGCTTCAACGCCGTCTCCAGTATTTTGACACGTGAAATAGCCCCTGTGCGTGTTCTCACGCCCGGGAGGAGGGCCACCAGGTTTGTGAAACGCAAACTCCTGCCAGACAGTGTGAGGATACTGGATGCTGTCCCATATGAGATGCTGTCCCATATGAGATGCTGTCCCATAAGGGATGCTGTCACATAAGGGATGCTGTCCCATAGGAGATGCTGTCCCATAAGGGATGCTGTCACATAAGGGATGCTGTCCCATAGGAGATGCTGTCCCATACGAGCTGCATCCCAGCTTAGTTAGCCCAGCACCGCCCATCTGGGCAAACTTGCTCTCTCCCCACATCACCTGAAAACGTGATTCACGCTTTCCTTTCTCTTTAACAGATAATCCTGAAATAGCCGGCAGGAGCGGAACGGAGTGTCACGAAGCCTCCCTGCGGACGGCCAAGCACGGCTACTGTACATACTACCCCGTCTCCTCCTCTCTAGAGTTGCCACAAACTGCATGCTAAGTCAAGAATTTGTTCTTACGGACAAATCACAAACTCGAAAAAAGCTAGTGCTGCTATGTCATATATGAATATTAAATATGGTATGCTTACTATACTCCAACCTAAAATAGTTAACTACCTGATACCAGCTGTGATGTTTCAAGACATAAAGGGTAACATTTAGTTTTAAAGATTTTCTAAGCATAGTTTAATTCTTGCAAATATTGTCTTTTCTCCATAACTATACCTAACGGAAACGGTCCAGTTAAGTTAGTCTCGTGAGATTCAGCGTTTACGAATCTTTCGAGCTCAGCAATAATTAAGTTGTATTGGCTAAAAACTTATCCCAGTTGCAGGTTTAATTTTCACCCGAGCTACAATTGGGGTTTTTCTTCTCAGTTAAAATAAATAAATAAACAAACAAATAAATAAAAAAATAAATCTTGGTTTTGCTCCCCTAGAGAGTCGATTCCAAGACAGAGGAAGTGAAACGCAGCCCAGTGTCCTGCACATCACCCTGCCAATCTGAATAGTTTTAGCCAGAAGTCCAAAGTAAAGCACAAATTCTTTAGATGCACATGGTTGGTGTTTGACTTGTATGGAGAAATTGCATTTGACTCATAGCAGAATAGCAGAAGAAAATTTAAAAATTTTGCACAGTATGAGCTTCATACCCCTTTCAAATCCCCAAGAGAACAAAGTCTTGAAAATGTTATTTTACGAGTATATTTATAATGTTTTTAAAAGAGACTTTGCAGAAGTGCCTAAATTTTGTCACATCAGACTTGATGAAAGTGAGCCTGATGCCAACAGTCAAATCTCACCGGAAGCGAGTTATCTCTCAAACTCACCGTCAGGTTACCAAAAAGATCCAAGCGGTTTAAGAAGTAACTTCTAGAAGTGTAAAATCAAACAAAACAAAAAGACCAAACTAACAAAAGGCGGAAAAGAAGGCTGTAGATGAAGAGATTTGTATGATACTCTAATTTAATTAAAATTCAGCCGAGTCACTGAAATGTCATCGGTGACTTTAATCTAGACTATTAACTGAACACTAAGAATGTAGAACGAGATTCAGTTTAATAAATCATTACTGTATTTGCATTTTTTTTTAATTTGATTATAAGATTGTAACCAGATTAGAATGGAGAAAAAAAAAATAGTTCTTTTAATTGTTTTTCTTTAAAAACATATTTTATGTCACAAAAGTATGAAGATATCTTTAATACAATTATATACATGTTATATATACATACATACATATATATGGATGAAGCAGATTTTAATGTTGTTTACTTTTTTAAATACTTTGTTGATTTACAAGGTAATTATATATGTATAATTAAAATTTCATTTGTTTGATTTGAGATTTGTTTCAAGCACTATTGTACCAAATATTTCATATTTCACATTTTATATGTTGCACATGTATCACATAAATGACATAGTTTTTAAATTATTGTTTAAAAAAACAAGACAGCTGTTATAAATGGATATTATGTATAATTGTTTGCAGCATAAGTTTTCTATGTGGACATTATTAGTGATTGCAGTATTTTAACTTAACCTCTTCAGATTGATTGTAAACTATTTTAAACTTCGGCAGCACTGCCTGTTCTGAACGACTGAAGGCACTAACCATATAATTACTTGTCTAGGAAATTATTTTCCGGGCTAAATCTTGTTTGTCCGATGTCTAATTACTATCTATTTATATATAAAGCTGGAGATTTGATCATCCGAAAGAAGAAAAAAAAATAATCACGATTCGATTGTAAAATTAACATAGTGCTTGTAACGTTGCGTTAGTTTTAATTTGTGGAAAAATAATGTATCTTAACTTGTTACTTTAGCAGTTAAGGTATCACCATTATATACTATTAAAACACTAATATTTGTAGACTTTCTCAGTCATTATAACTAGGTAGTTGACACTGCAACTTGCCTATATCTGTCAAAGTTGTTTTTATTTTTTTATAATAGTTAATTTAGGCATTTGGGTAGCTTATTGTATAATACTAAATGGTAAATTATCCATGTTGTTTAAATATTTTATGTAGATAACTCTTCAAGGCATCGTTTTGTGTGAACTTTTTATGTTTCGAAATAACTGTTATTCTATGTTTTTTACAATTAATCCAATAACTACTATTTTTTGCCCATGGATGATGAAGCTTCAGATACATCAGGTCTTTCATCCAGATAAACTGACAGACAAAAAGAGAAAATGTATTTTTAATAAGAGATCCACTTTCCGACTTTATGACTTTGTAATATTCCTGGAAACTGTACAAGTACAAACCTATGCTCACAGTAAGGAGGCAATTACAGAGATGTGCAAATACCTGTACAACAGATTCTGCATTTTATTTATTTATAAAGTAATTTTATAGACTATTTCAAAATTTGGGAAGATCTAAAACTATTTTTCTGTATAAATATTATTTGCCAAAACTTTGTTTATATTTTAAAAAGAAAAGAAAAAAGTCTAAGAAAATGATTAAATTTTAAATGCTTTGTTTAATTAAAAAAAAAATACCCAACAAATAAAACCCCCTAAAAGAACCATGAGATGGGCCAACACAGAGACAGTGAATACTGTAGCTGGGACATAGTTTCAAGTGACTTGAGATGTCTCAGTGTTTATTTTCTTCAAGGGATACAGCACCTCACCAAAATACCTTTTTGTTTGCCTCTCTCATCCAGCATAATTGACGACGCGTACGATGAATATTTCAGTAACAGTTAAAAGAAACCCCTCCATTCACTCTTTTTCAGCATATAACTACTAGTGGTCTGTTAAATAGCCATTCTATTTCTGTTGTGACGTTAAATTCATTCACCCAATGTACAACCACTGAAATAAAAAGAAGCATTTTAAAATGAGAGCGGAGTCAGGGCGATCCTTTTCTGGGGTGCGGCGCTGGGAAGAGGGGCCCAGGGTAACAAAAAACAGTCAAAAGAAAGCGAACAAGTCTTTTAAAAGTATGTATTTCACTCCTCTCTCCTCTCCTCTCCTCTCCTCTCCTCTCCTCTCCTCTCCTCTCCTCTCCTCTCCTCTCCTCTCCTCTCCTCTCCTCTCCTCTCCTCTCCTCTCCTCTCCTCTCCTCTCCTCTCCTCTCCTCTCCTCTCCTCTCCTCTCCTCTCCTCTCCTCTCCTCTCCTCTCCTCTCCTCTCCTCTCCTCTCCTCTCCTCTCCTCTCCTCTCCTCTCCTCTCCTCTCTCTCCTCTCCTCTCCTCTCCTCTCCTCTCCTCTCCTCTCCTCTCCTCTCCTCTCCTCTCCTCTCCTCTCCTCTCCTCTCCTCTCCTCTCCTCTCCTCTCCTCTCCTCTCCTCTCCTCTCCTCTCCTCTCCTCTCCTCTCCTCTCCTCTCCTCTCCTCTCCTCTCCTCTCCTCTCCTCTCCTCTCCTCTCCTCTCCTCTCCTCTCCTCTCCTCTCCTCTCCTCTCCTCTCCTCTCCTCTCCTCTCCTCTCCTCTCCTCTCCTCTCCTCTCCTCTCCTCTCCTCTCCTCTCCTCTCCTCTCCTCTCCTCTCCTCTCCTCTCCTCTCCTCTCCTCTCCTCTCCTCTCCTCTCCTCTCCTCTCCTCTCCTCTCCTCTCCTCTCCTCTCCTCTCCTCTCCTCTCCTCTCCTCTCCTCTCCTCTCCTCTCCTCTCCTCTCCTCTCCTCTCCTCTCCTCTCCTCTCTCTCCTCTCCTCTCCTCTCCTCTCCTCTCTCTCCTCTCCTCTCCTCTCCTCTCCTCTCCTCTCCTCTCCTCTCCTCTCCTCTCCTCTCCTCTCCTCTCCTCTCCTCTCCTCTCCTCTCCTCTCCTCTCCTCTCCTCTCCTCTCCTCTCCTCTCCTCTCCTCTCCTCTCCTCTCCTCTCCTCTCCTCTCCTCTCCTCTCCTCTCCTCTCCTCTCCTCTCCTCTCCTCTCCTCTCCTCTCCTCTCCTCTCCTCTCCTCTCCTCTCCTCTCCTCTCCTCTCCTCTCCTCTCCTCTCCTCTCCTCTCCTCTCCTCTCCTCCCTCCCCTCCCCTCCCCTCCCCTCCCCTCCCCTCCCCTCCCCTCCCCTCTCCTCTCCTCCTCTCTCCATTTTTTTCCTTAATTGCATGTTCTGATAGCAAATCCTTAAGCACAGCTCCCAGGTGCAGGACAGGGGCAGACGCTGTGTGAAGAGCACATTCTTTTCTGCCAGAGCCGGTGTGTCGAGGTCGCCGTGGTGCGCAGCTTTAGCCCCAAAAACTCATTCCGTGCCCTCTCTGCCTGCCCGTGTGCCTGCTGGGGTGCGGGCAGGCGGTGGTTATCTCGGTGGTGTGGCTCACAGATGCCCAACTGTTGGGGGAGGGTTTTTTCGCCAACAAATAATCCCTGTTATCTTCTGGTTCCTCTTGGGAGAGCAGCAGCGCAGAGGAGATGCGTACCCAAGGGCAGAGATCGCACAGCAAGCGAGGGATTAAAACCTCTGGTTTACAGCTTCACAGTTTCTTCACACCATCTTTTCTGATCTTTTTTTTTTTTAAATAAGAAAGGAAATGTCCTGCAGAATCAGGAAGGGTTTGTGTCGTAAAAGTTGCATACATTTCATCAGCACAGGGCTGGTTGGAAAGGAGTCCGAGGTCACAAGCGATGTGGAAAACCAGCAGGTCAACCAGTCAGTTTGGACGTACCACAAACGTACTGAGCCAGAAGCCTGCTGAGAACGAGCGTGTGGGATGGAGAGGAGATCCAGGGATGACTTTCAGGGACAGAGGAGAATGGGAGTATTAGGGCTGCAAGGGCATTGTAGAGCAAAAGTTGCCAACAATTCAACTCTTCAAGATTCAGGAGTAGAAACCCTGTATGTTCATGTTTGGGTTTTTTTATGTTAAGCCCCACCCTGGACAGGTCTCAGCTGCCAAGTAGGGTCAGGACATGTTAATTCTCTTGTCTAAAATCTGCTTTGTTTCTTGTCAACTTTGACGCTTTTTTGGCAGTGGAGAGGCATTCGTGGGAGCTGTGAGCTTTCCGGAGCCACACCAAACCAGCCATCTTTGTACATCCCTGTGTGCGGAGCTCATATCAGGGCTTCCAAAATGAAGTGAGATACTTCTGGAGAAGAGGCTTAAGAAACCTTTGGTACCTCACCCCACCGCCATGCACATCCTCATGGACAGATGGTGGTCACGGCTTTGGTGCCAAAAACTGATCCCCTGCAGGGAGTGCTCCTCTGCCTCGGGCCATGCGACGTTCACCATCAGCATCGCGTTGCTCAACATCAGCCTTCTCTAGAGCAGACCAGCCAGGTCCGTGCTCACAGCGTGTGCATCATCTGCTCTAGCCCCACATGGCATAGCCAGTGACCACAGGGCATAACTATTATTTTCAGTATGTTTTTGCATGGGTTTCAGTTCAGAAGTCTGAAGTAATCTGAGTTTTTTTGTTTGGGGCTTTTTTTTTTTTACAGCCCACTGGAATTAAAAGCATGGAACAAAAGAGGATGTGACATTTGAGGGGTTAGAGCCTGCTGGGATAGCTTTGCATGTTTGTATACAGCAAAGGAAGCCAACGCTGTTTCAGCCTTGTCTGCGCTGCATTTTGGGGAGTGTCTGTTGAGCAAGTTAACGAAACAACAGCTGGGGTTTGTTCCAGGAGGGGTTGTTTCGCTCCAGAAGAGAGCCAGGGAGCAAGCCGATGTTCCTGTATTGTGGGTGAAGATGGAAAAAAGGCTGCTGACAGCGTGGGCGTTGAGTCTTCTTCTAGTGGCATTTATTGTGTGGTTCCATGGCATCAAAAAATGCCTTGCTCAGAATTGCTGAAAACCTTCCTTGGCATCTGCCTGTATACGTACCATGCTCTTTATGCCGGCAATGATTTCCCTAGCCAAGCCTTTTGTTTAGTGACCTGCCTTCTTAATGTCATGTAATTGACACTTCTGGAAGCCTTTTTTAATGGGTCAAGATGATTTTTACTGTTGGAGAGAGTGTGTGTGTGTGTGTGTGTGCACGCAAGGGCAATACCATCTCAGCTGTTGCATTAAAGCAGTTACTATTGCTGGTATGTAATGTATTCAGGCAAATAGAGATAGGTATAGAATATACAGTTAGATTACCTGTGAATTAATAAATTACAGAAATGTCTTCTAAATTCCAATTCTTTAATTCTGTAACTATAAAAAGATAGAAATTGTAGAAAATAAATTATGTGAAAATACCTTCTGCTGCAGGAGGGACAAAAAATCCCCAAAACTAAGAAATATGAAACGAAGATATTGGTGTGAGCTGCTTATGCGATGTTGTGTTGCAGTTGCATTATTTCCTCCAATGCTTCTTACAGAGCGAGGAAAATACACCTGGCTTTATTATTGAGGAAAATCACTACAGGAAAGACGCCCTGCTCCTCTCATCTTCAAAGAGCTGAATTTGGATACTACTTTTAAGGGAAACAAATTCTGGTGAGCGTGTCCTCCTTAGTCTAATTGTCACAAAACAGTCAGGGTGTAGCTTGCGGTGGTGGGTGGTTCTTCAGAGGGTTACTGGACCAAACAGATGCCAGGATGTGGTGGTGTGAGGTTCACCTTGCTGGAACAGCCCCCAGGGATGGTCACGCAAGTGTGTGCCTACGCTAAACCTGAGCTGCTGTGTTTACATTTGCTACAAAGGCCTCTCCTTTTCACGGAGGGCTAGAGGGAGAAAAATACTCTTATTTCCTTAGTGTGTGGTTGTAGTAGCCACACGGGATGCCAGCGGAGCACGTTCAGAGATGCTAAAGTCTGTAGCTGACAGCACACAGATCAGGACTGCGAGCAAACAAGTTTTTCACACTTGGAAAGCTGTTAGGGTGGGTGGGATCCAACCTTCCCTCTGTAGCTGTCAAGTATCATTTCAGACACGGCAGGGTAGCCACTCGGCCTAAAGCTGCTGCTATGGAGGAGCACGTCTGGATGGATATCTTACGTCTGCCAGCCCCGTGCAGGTGTCTCAGATACTCTACAACACCTCGGAAGAGTTCAATGAGTCCCACCTGTTTTCGCCAGGGACTGTCAACTGTAGCGATGGTTTTGATGGATTTTAAAATGCCATCATGTGCAAGAAATTGCAAAATCATGAGATTGGCTTAAATGGTCTGATAGCTACAAACCTTGTTCTTCTCTGTAGGTGTATGGAGTAGATTCAGCTTGCATATTTAAGCTTTTTCATCTCCTACCTTGATGCCTAGAAGTGTTTTTCATGTCAGCTAACATGTTAATGTGCTCATGGAGGTGAAGTTAAAGAGCAGCTCATAAAATTCTTAAGAAAGTCATCAAAACTCACAACACAGATTTTACAGATTTGGTATATTCAAGATATTCTTATATCTTAACATGTTATAGGGAGGAATGAAGACATATGGTAACCCTTTGGCATGTAATATAATTTCTTCAGGCTTTATCTTTGGTTGGGATCTTTTATGGTCAGGTTGGATTCAAGGTCAGGTTGGACAGGGCTCTGAGCTGCCTGATGTACTTGAATATGTCCTTGCTCACTGCATGGGGGGTTGGAGTAGATGACCTTTAAAGGTCCCTTCCAAACCAAATGACTCTATGATTCTGATCCTATACAGAGATCCTGTAAGGCAAATTAAACTGAATTGCATTAAATTGTCAGCCAGTTCTGCGCTTTCTTACTTGGAGCCACTCTGTTCGCCAGATGTAGCACAGTATTTACATGATTGCTTAAACAGTGGCAATAGTTTCTGTCTGAGCATCCTTTTCTGTGAGCAGGCAGAACAGAGGTACACCACACAAAATTCAGGCTTTTGCATTTAGCCCAAGGCTTCCTGCATAAGGAAGTGGAGGGAAAACAACTGAGGCTTTGCCAAAAAGCAACAACGTTCAACCTCTAGGCAAGGTTGGCTCTTCTAGAGCCTTCCCAGTCCCGCAGCCTACAGAGGTGCCTCGGGTGACTCAATCCTCCGTCAACCATGTACTGGCAAGGTGCCATGTAACCTCGTTCCTGTGCTCAGAGGGGCAGATCCTTCTTGTTCTAGCTTTCATCTGAGCTGCTCTTCTGAGCAGACACCAACCATGAGAACCACATGCTGCCTGCCAGCTTCTGCACCTTTATTTCTGTCGGAGGCTGGTTGGTTTTTTAAAGCATCTTGTTCCTCTTTTCTTCCCTTCATTCTAGAAGTGGTGTAGGCTTTTCTACTGTCACGTGGTTGAGGAGTACGTTTTGATCCTTGCACCATAGCAGAGCTGGAATGGGTCATTTAGGCCCATTAGTTGCAACGAATTGATTTCTTTTGCCAGCACAGATTGAGCATGTTGCCTGAAAGGCAAGGAGATTTGTAAGTGATCTGTTCTGCGATAATCAAATACCTTTCCCTGCTGCTAAATATGCACGTTAATACAAATCCTTTACTGCTTAGAGAAACTCAGGGGAAAATGTCTGCTTGCAACTTATGACAAGTATTAGTCGATCCCATTTGAACCTATGCACAGAGGCTTTTATCTTCACCCACTTGATTCTGCTGGCCTTCCTTAGGAGGCTTCCTGGATCCAAATTAAGAGCCATGCAGCTCTTGACCATGCAGAGACATTCCTTGCAAGCTTACGATAGCCTGTGTGAGAGTCACTTCCAGTAGGACTTGACCAGATGGTCTTCATTTTCATAACTGAAGTGGGAAACCACAACAGTCTGAGCATTTAAAGCATCCTTTAGTTATGGCTTTGTGTGGAAGGTAGAATGGTCTAAACCTTCCTGGAGAGGATCCAACTTTCGTGCAGGCAGTGCCCGGACTGCTCCTTACAATATTTTAAGGTCAGAGAGAAGATGGAGAGGGTGGGCTACAAGCCGGGCTGACTGTAAACAAACCCACGTCAGCAGCAGAAGCAGCTCTCTGCTTACAGTTGCTGGGCCAGAGGAATTTGCCAATCTTTCACAGTGAATATTGTCCACAGGAAAGGTTTTGATGAGAGCTGATGGAAATCCAATGGGAAGCAGAAGGTGTACAGCAGCGAGGGGACATCATATGGTGAGAAGCCTGTAGGGATTCCCTTTCAAGTGGAAACCAGGTGCAATATAATTACTCTCTTATTTGCCTCTCACCTCTGTCTACATCGGAAGTTTCACCACTTCTTGGTGGAAAGGACTTTTTGTTGGACTTGGCATTTGGGAGCTTTATATCCTTTCTTGTTTGTTTCCTCTCCTTTTGTTTTAATTTTAGCCATAATGCAGATGATCCTCTGTGGTACAAAACCAGCCTTCAGTCTTGGGTGATTGCAACAGATACATTCCTCTCCAGGAGTAATTATCAGAGGAACTGCTTTCAAATCCAAGTTTCCTGTGCAATATAATTATTCCTGTTTAAACAAAGGATTTTGACAGGGTTGCTCAGCAGCACCTCTCTACACAAAGTGAGGATTATTTCCTCTTGACACAGTTTTCTTTCTGCTCTTCTAAGAACATGACTCCATTAGAACCAAACATTAGTCCGTCAAAGTGCCTAAAATCAGTGATCATTTTATACTCAATTGAATCCTTACTTTTTAAAAAAATATCAGAGCGAAACTGCTCTATTTTACGTCCTCTTATTGTTACTATTATTACCTCAAGAATACTGCAGAGAGAAACAGCTGCCACTCCTTTATTTTTTAGCTTCTTTCTGAGACATAGCTCGATATGGTTTCATGCTCCAGGAGTCCATCCACTTGAGCCAATTTGCAATAAAACTGATAAAGAAAATGACCCTGATAAGATGTGGTATTTATAGAACTTGGATTTAGTTTCCTCAACGATGGGAAACATGTTCCAATGTGAATTTTTTAGCTAGGAACGTGTGCTGCAGCATCATGGTGTCAGGAGCTTCTGTTAATGGGGCTGATGCCCATTGATCCAGCTGGAGTTTGCGGTGGGGCTCCTCAGCAGGATCTGCAGCTGGGCTTCACTGGGATTGGAAACTTATTACTGGAGCCAGGTGCGCTGCTGAAAGGAGTAAACTTGGGCTGGGTTACTTGAGCAGGTTATTAGGATATGCTGGCGTGGGGATTTTTGGAAAACTGCCTGTGTGCTTGTGCTCTGCGGGAGCTGTGGGTAGTAGCTGCTCTGCAGTGAAAGATGCCCTGGCTGTTAGAAATGGAAGGGAGCATCTCATCTTTTTAAGCATCATGATTTTTTTTCAGGATCTGAGGGTGTCTGTCTGTGGCAATCAGCACCTGGATAACCAGGTTGGCTGTGAATAAGCTGTAGAAGGTCTCCTCATGTGCCTGAGAAGATGAGAGCAGCCAGCTGGGTTATCATAGAATCATAAAACAGTTTGGGTCAGAAGGGACGTTAAAGGCCATCTAGTTCCAACCCCCCTGCCATGGGCAGGGACACCTTCCACTAGACCAGGTTGCTCAAAGCCCCATCCAGCCTGGCCTTGAACATTTCCAAGGAGTGGACTTCCACAACTTCTCTGGGCAACCTGTTCCAGTGTTTCACCACCCTCACAGTAAAGTATTTCATCCTAATACATAATCTAAATCTACCCTCTTCCAGTTTGAAACCATTACCCTCTCGCTACACATCCCCAACAGAGTCCCTCCCCAGCTTTCCTATAGGCCCCCTTTAAGCACTGGGAGGCAGCTACAAGGCCTCCCCAGAGCCATCTCTTCTCCAGGCTGAACAGACCCAACTCTCTCAGTCTGTCCTCATAGGGGAGGTGCTCCAGCCCCCTGATCATTTTTGTGGCCCTCCAGACCTGTTTAAGCAGGTCCATGTCTTTCTTACCCTCCTCAGCTGCAGCCCCTTAACAAACCTGTGGCTATTTTTAAATCAGTAAAATTAAGAAGGCCACAGCTTGGGAGGTTGATTAGCTCTCACGGAGCACCTACAGACCTTGGAAGCAGCTGAGGTGAGATGAGGTTTGCCTGTGACACATATACATGTTTCTGCCCTGAACTTCCCTCAGCTATTGGTGGCTTCTGCTGTCACTGGCAGCCAAGGCACTGACAAAGCTCCTGTTCTTGCAGAAGAAAGACCTGGCTGGATCTGTGTGCCTTAGGCCCTCAACCCTGCAACCATCCTGTTAACTTAATGCTAGTGACACGGGCTCACGTCTTCAGCTTTTCACTCAGCTCCAACTAAGCCCGTCAACAAAAGCTCCTCAGCCCTTCCCTGTGTCACTCCACACACCTTCCCCGCATGGGCACAAGAGACAGGTATCAGCTTGCTGCTTCTTTCCCACGTTAGGAAAAGCCCGAGAGACCCTTTTAGAGCAATTTGTACCTGTTTAGGGGCATTTGTTTTGATTAAATGAAAATAGCTGGAGGTTTATGATGATAGCAGCCCGCAGCTAGGCCTGCTGGCACAGCAAACCTGCTGCGCCTGCCATGGTGAGGAGCTGCTCTGTGCTCTGCTGCTGCTGCTGCTGGAAGTGTCTCTGACACCTCACAGACCACTCGCCCCTTCAGTTTTAGCCTCTGGAGGACATGAACGTTGTTCCTGCTGTTCCTCTCTTCTCCACCCACATCTGTGTCACTCCAGGGGCTTGGAGGAACAAACTTTTCCTGCCCCTCCAGAGGTTCCCCAGGAGAAGAGTTTGCCCCTCAGTACTGGAAAGCCCTGCCCCTGCCTCATTTGGCTTAAAAAAAAAAAAAAAAAAGTGGTTATTTTTTTGGCACAGCAGTGAGGAGACAGCTTCTCTCTTCACCAGTTTCCTCATCTGCAAGACGAAAACGGCAACATCCTGGTGGGGGCTTCACTGGAGAGAAGTGCAAAGCTGCAGAAGGGTCCCTTCTGCTTCACACGATGCTGTTTAAATCAAGGAGTAACACATAAGCAAGGAGCAAGGACTGGACCAAAGGCATTATTTATTTTGACCCTGACAGGTTGAAAGCTCTGCTATTTATACAGTGGTCCTACAAATCCCAGAGGTCATCTCCTCAGGTCACATAAACCACTGCAGCTTTAAGATATTGGAGTTTATGCCAATTTATAGCAGCCGAGACTCTGGCTGAAGGTTTTCAAGAACATGGAAAATACTGCAGATGTAACTGTTCTTGCTCTTTAATTTCCTTTATGTGTTGTTAAATAAATGTCTCTTCCTCTAATCAAACGGCTCTGTGTAACAACATGTCAGCATCAGAGACAATCCATTTCTTAGGCACTAGCTAAAGTACCAAAATAAAGGAAACAAAGAAATGCAAAGAGTTGTAAATAGTCTATTTAACCAAAACACACTGCTTTGTCTTTTCTTTGTAAATAAGTGGTTGGGATTTTTTGTGGATGTGAGCATCTTAACTATATTATCATCATTTTAATCTGGATAGCTGTCTAATTTAGAAAATATTATTTCCTGCTCTAACAGGCAAGAATTACCCACTCTAAAAAATGCTTGATCATGCCCAGGTTTAAATAAAACTCAGTGGGGTTTCAGCCTGTTTACATACACACTAATGGAAAGAATGCACTTACATGTATGCATACACAGGTGCTTAATAATATATAAAAATTGAATTATCACTTCTTGAAACACAACACTGATTTTTTTTTCCAGCATGCTTTTCATATTTTCAAAGCTTTGCTTGTAACAGTATTTTATGACAAGCTAGTCCTTACCTAGATATGTGTTGGCTAACTTGTATGATTAAGAAAACATTTAAGGGCCAAAGCAACCAGTAACTTTTGCTGCTCCTACCTCCCTCCGCGTAACAAGAAATATAAAGTTATCCAATAAAAATGTGTTTTCTCTAAAAGAGGCACAGGGCACACCAACACAGTGGTTGCACATACAGCCACAGCTAACGCATATATGTACCTGTCTCACCTTCAGATGAGATGGAGCTCCAGTACTCACTGAGTACAGACAGCCCTGTGAGGAGCAGCGGGGGGACACATTTATCCCCTCTCTGGGGGCACGCACATGCCAGGCTGCATTGCCTTGGTCCCCACATGTGCAGTCAACCCTGATAGGAACTGCAGCCATGCCTACACATATTGGTGTAGCGCTGTTCTGCTGGGTATATCACCATCTGACACGTAGCACATTCGTTTGTGGCTGATCTGGAGCTACTATTGGTTTGGTTTCTTCTCATCCCACATTAAGCTGCAGCTATTTCTTCTTGTAAAGAATTATCCCAGAGACCTAAACAGTTATTTTCTGGTTTTTGTTCCAATCAACTTTTAAATTACTTCAGGGACACAAATTCCCTGCTGTATGGCATTAGAAACTGTAGCTGAAAAGCTATATAGGCTAACGTTTTTCGAACACCTGAATGACTTAGGGGCTCCTGAACCACTTTCACAGGTGATTTAGGCACCGAAAGCCAAGAGCCACAGGGTGGTACTGCAGGAGATCCCTCCACACCAGGGCTGTGTGGAAAGAAACGTTCCTTACCCTGTGCTCTGCCAGCTCAAATTTGCATTGATTTACCAACAGCTTTCATCCAACAAGCAGACGCTCATTTGCTGCATGCTACACGCGTGACGAAGTCTCTCTGGAACACCACTTGCCACAATTCCTCCCTGGATACTTAAGTGCTCTTCAGGTGATCTGTATATTATTTGATGCCTTCCCAGCTGAAACCACTGAGAAGGGCCCATTAAAATGTTTTTAACTTAAAGGAACGACTGACATAAAGCAATGGATCAGCTGAAACAGCCTCCAGCAGATGCTGCCTGCAGACTTATCCCTGCCTTCAGGTGTCCTTGTGTGCTTGTGTCCTATCAAAGTGAGGAGCGCTGGTGAGCAACTGGATCAGCAGGAAGCCCGATCGTGCCCACGTGGCACTGGACCTCCACAAACCCCTTTTCTCCCTTAGCGTGGCACAAGCACCACTGTGTGGCTCTAGGCCCCAAAGCAGCAGATTTGCAGCGAGTGCAGGGGTCTGAAAAATGTAGTCTCAGGTCTTCAGGCTCTGGGTGGGTCTTCCACAGTGCTCCCAGCGTCTCGGCAGCCCCTGTGTATTTACACTGGAGTCTTGCATCTCTGTCTAAAGACAGTGGTAAACACAATTATGGACTTGGGAAACAAAATTCAATATAAGGAAGTTATATGATGACACATATTATTATTTAGGCTTTTTTATTAAACAATTAGATTTTACTAATAGCTGCCTGGATGGGATGTGACTGTTGAGGTGAATTATATGTTCCACCTCATGAAAAAGTTGAACCATCACAATTTTTACCTCAACGATTTTTTTTTTTGGCAGGGGCATGATCAGGGGTGCAGCTCTATCCAAACAAACAGCAAGTTTTTGCAAATATGAGCTTCTTAGTGGGAAAAAACCAAACGAACCACTACCTAGAGAATTAGATGGAGCAGTGAAAATTGTACTAGTAATTATTATTTCAAGTTTAGTAAGCATTTATGTGCTATCTATGCTTAGCTGGCTCAGGTGTCTGCACTCTTCACTGCCATATTTTTGTGGTCATAGAGCACATACCTCTAAGCTGTATCTGCTACACACTGCTGCTGAACTTGCTAAAATCTCATTTCTTATGTAATAACAATAAAGATAATAAATACTCTGGCTTAGGGAACAATCCAGCAAGTAACCAGTCACTTATTGGTGTATTACATATGTTAGAAGAGATGAAACTTATTAGATCTGAGAATGATACAAAGCTGGGAAGGACTTGCAAGTGCGCTGGAGGATAAAATTAGAGTTAAAAAGTGTCTTGACAAATTTGGGAAAAAACAGTACTGCACCTAGACCAAAGGGAACGGTACTGCATGTAGACCAAGGGGAAAAATTCGATTAAGGTTCCTACAAGTCAGCTGAAAAAGGGACACACAGCTTTACGACCTGAGTGACCTGCACAACGCATAGCAAGGTTGAACTACAGAATCACAGAATCGTTGAGGCTGGAGAAGACCTCTGAGATCATCAAGTCCAGCCTATGACCCAACACCACCACATCGGCCAGACCACGGCACTAAGTGCCACATCCAGCCTCTCCTTAAACACCTCCAGGGACAGTGACTCCACCACTTCCCTGGGCAGTGCATCCCAACGCCTGAGCACCCTCTCTGGGAGGAAGGGCTTCCCGAGATCCAACCCAAACCTCCCCTGATGCAGTTTCAGGCCGTGCCCCCTCGTCCTGTCACTGGTTGCCCGGGAGAAGAGCCCGACCCCCACCTGACTACAATCTCCCTTCAGGCAGTTGTAGAGAGTGATAAGGTCCCCCCTGAGTCTCCTCTTCTCCAGGCTAAACACCCCCAGCTCCCTCAGCCTCTCCTCATAGGACTTTCCCTCCAGTCCCTTCCCCAGCCTCGTTGCTCTCCTCTGGACCCGCTCCAGCCCCTCAATGTCTTTCTTGCAGTGAGGGGCCCAGACCTGCACACAGGGCTCAAGGTGAGGCCTCACCAGTGCTGAGCACAGGGGCAGAATCACATCCCTGCTCCTGCTGGCCACGCTGTTCCTCATACAAGCCAGGATGCCACTGGGAGATTCGTGTTGAACCTCAAGCGGCCACAGTGCAGACAGCAATGCACGGCAGGGGATTGCTTAGGGCTGTTGTGGCACCCCCACCACATGAGGTCTTCAGGAAGTGACTGTACAGATGTTCATCAGAACTGACCTTAATGCACTCAAACTTCCTCACAGGAGACCATGACCTGTGCAACCTCTTGAGATCCATTCACAGAATCACAGAATGTTAGAGGTTGGAAGGGACCTCAAAGATCATCTAGTCCAACCTCTCCGCCAGAGCAGGATCACCTACAGTAGAGCGCACAGGAACGTGTCCAGGTGGGTTTTGAATGTCTCCAAAGAAGGAGATTCCACAACCTCCCTGGGCAGCCTGTTCCAGTGCTCTGTCACTCTCACAGTAAAAAAGTTTTTCCTCATATTTTCATGGAACCTCCTAGTTCAGTCTATTAATTCATCAGTCTATTTTTATTTCTATGGCTCTAAAAAATTTCCAGCATGTTTCAGTTGTAGCTGCTCATGGCAGTGATCTTGACATTTCGAAGTAAGATACTTCAGTGCTGTCCCTCTGTAGGGACCCCCTCTGAAGGGGGTTACTTTCACCCTTCATGTGTAATTTCAGAAATTGAGAGCTACACCAACCAGTGAATGTTCATAGGGCTGCAATATCAGGATGTAATACAGCCAAAGAATTTTCAAAAGTTGAACTTCTAATCATAGTGTTGGGGTTTTTGCACCAAGAGGTAGAAAATACGAGTCACAGAAATGCAAACACAATTGGAAACCAGAATAGTGCTGATTTCCTTCCTGTAACTCCCCGAACTGCAACAATAGCCCCACAGGCAGTGACTGAAAAAGGAGGAGCAAGGGGGTGTTGGAGCCCAAAGCCCCTGTGCAAACCGCATGGGAGACCACTGGGGTATGACATAGGGAGTAGTTAGGGGGGAGTAGGAATTCGGTCATCTAGTTTCCCTGTCAGAGCTAACATACCATGAAAGCGTGGCCTTGGGGAAGAGGAGGCGTGAGGACAATACATTAAAAAGAGAAGGAAGCCAAGAAGAAGCCACATGAGGAAGAGAAGTCTGCAGCAAGTGTGGAACCAAGAATTATGACACCATGACAAAAAAAAAGACCAAGAGATAAGCTTTTTGCTGCACTGCTGCTTCAAAGTCTTTCCTTAAGTAAATACAAAATGTTACGTATTTTTTCTCCGCTTCGCTAACTGGAAAAGAGATCCAAGTGTGAGAAAAACATTGACTTGGAAGACAACAGGACAACCAGAAAGAAGAAAAAACTAGCAGGCACCAACCGCCTTGAGAAGACTGTCACGGAGCAGTTCTGGCAGATTCATCAGTCATCTAATACACCCACTATGCTCATCCCAAACCCGTGAGGAAATCTTGTTGGAATCTGCCCCAGAAAAGCTATCCTGATAAAGTTCAGCTCTGTGCAGTGAGACCAGATCTATATGAAAGCTCCTGAGTAATTCTGGAAAATCTAATTTTATAGAGCTGTTTGGTGTGCTCTGAGTTGCTCCCAAATTATTTTGCAAGAACCTACCTGTAATTCTATCAGGCCTCACTGAAGTCCCAAGAGGAAATGCAAAGAGAGGCTGTAGCTAGTTCTTTGTATCACTTTCTTCAAGCAAATGAGCTGTGGTTCTTCTTCAAAGTAATGTGTATGTATCTTGGACTTGTAGGATAAGTCTCCTACTGAAAATTTGCTCAAAAGCAGTAGTCACAGGATTGCATTCATGTACAGCACTGAAGACCTAAAGAAGAATACCAGAGCTTCGTATACCTCACAGATTCAGTTCCTTTTTGGTTTTCTCTTGCAGGAATCTCTTCTCCAAGCTCAGAATGATTATCAAGTTATTTTTACTCCAATATCATCGTTGCCAAAACTTCTGATTTGATCACAAATTTAGGATATTGGGTCTTCCTAAAGCACCAGCTTCTGGAATCAAGAATGTTAAAAAAAAAAAAGCCAAATGTTTAATGTATGAGAAAGGAGCAAAAAGAATCAGCAATATCTAAACACTAAAAGGCAAACCCAGTAGTCAGTGTTGGGATGCAAGCCCTCATGATTTTCAGGCCTTTAACATTTGTCTTTGAAGGCCAGCAGTTAACAACTCCTATGCAGATAAAGATCATATACAAAACTTAACGTTCTGAAGCTTTTAACTAAACGTTGAAACTTCCTGTTCTGCTAATTAAAGGTTGGGCTCAACAAACTCCCAGAAGTGGGAACTCCAGAAGACGACCTTCAGGTAGAAAGAGACAAGTTACTCTACAGGTGAGACCTGCCTCCCCACACACATATCCCCAAATCACCTCCTATCTACATCTGCGCATTCACCGACGGAGGCAGAAAGGGAGCGCAGGCCCGTGTCCAAGCGGGACACGCTCGTCCGGCTATTTGTATACAGAGACAGGGTCAGTGTTTGCTGCCAAACTGGCTGCTGAGCCTTTCGTGGAAGATTTCACACCCGCCCAGGCTGTGGCCAGCTCCCTTCAAACCTAAGTCCCTGTGGTCTGCCCTTAAAATTTGCCTCTCTTCAGGGACCTCTCAGGGGTCTTCCGCTGTTTAATCCGACTCCACTGCCTAGAACACATGGGGTAAACCCAAACCTCCAGGACAAATGCATCTATTTGGACATGCATCAAAATGACCTACTGTTTTAGGACACTTAATTGAATTGAACAAATCTAAGTTACAATATGACTACATGAGATGAAGGTTAAATGCTTCCCCTTTTAAGAAAATGTGTATATATAAGAAATACATGAAAAGTGTATTTAAAATCTTATTTTAATTCACAGTGTAACTCACAGCAATTAAGGCATCTTATGATTTAATTCAGTTTCGAATATTTTGCTCAAACCAACCACGTAAAAAGAAAGTATCATTGTAACTACAATATTAAATTTTTATTAACGCCTATGAAATCTAATGCTTGTGAAAGACAAGCCCCTGATGCTTATATTCGGGTTATTAAAAAGGAGTTAAACTTCTTTCCTTGAAGTTTGACTCAGGAAAAAAAAAAATGGCTATGTGACTTGTGACAGATATCGCAAGACTTTTGTACCTTAATAAAAACAGACTATCATTATCTTCACTTTCTCTTAAGTCTTGTGACTGATTTATTTTTGAACATCATAAGGAGAAAGAAAGAGTCAAATGGAATAATAAATTAGCTGTTTCTAGTTTATTTTACTGTGGTTTTTTATATCCTGAAACTAACTTACCCTGTTTTGAATCTACATCTGAACAACAGCTATTTAACTTAACTTTATTGGCAGATGAGTATTTCTTACAAAACAGATACGCAATGGAAGCTTTTCATTAAAATTAATAATATCATCGAGGTTTCCTGTTTGCTTTTATGGGAAGCAAAGAAAACTTTGTTGTGAAATGCCATAATACATCAGCAGAAGTCCACCAAAACTCCACTAAAAAAAATAAAAATAACGTTACGAGCTAAATCATAGATTTTTCCTTTCAATTTCTTGGTGCTTTGGGGAATGGTTTGATCAAATATTTACTCTTAATAAGAAGAGGGGCCAGGAGCAATTATGCTCTTTAAATGTAACCACCATCTTCAGTTAAACTTGACAACCTTATCATGTGACAGGGTGGCTATCTGACTGCATAAAGTAGTTAAAACCTCATCAGCCCTACCCCTTGACAAGCGATCCCCTTCCTTTGAACGGTTCGTAATCTGCAATGTTGGGAAAGAACATTAACGATAACAACAGAAAGCTATCCTGATCTGCAGAGCTACCAAACTGGCCATCTTCTGAAATAAACCCATGAGACTGAAGCCTTAATGCTTCTTTCTGGTTAGAAAATTAAATTATGACTGAGAGAAGACTTTGGTACGCCTCATCTTATTGTCTCCATCTCTTTCAAATTGCAAAAAAACCTCACTAAAAAAAAAACCCAAACCCTGGGGACTGGAGTACACAACTGAAGGTGGCAGGTACAGTAATTTAATGAGTATCTATTGGTGGAGCCACAGTAATTGTGTTCACACTTGTTGTCCTCTCTACTTGTAAGGTAAAACACATTAATTGAATCTTGTTCTGCTGGAATGCAATCTAGTTTGTTTTCCTTCACAACACAAACCAGTCTCTTGGGAAGCAGTAGGTGGGGATTTAAACCATTTCAAGCTGAGGATGGCGTCAACTCTGTTCCTCTTTCATGGCCGAGGCCCTGGCAGCTAGCAATTACAAAACAATTTGCATTTCTAGTCTGGATTCACTTTCTACAAATTCAGTGGGCTGAAACAGGCTGGCACAGGTGTAAGAGGGTGCGGGTTTGGGCAGTGTGAGGGAGCTAACACAGCAAGCAGGGCAGGGTCCGCTTACACCCCTACAGAGTCGCAGAAAGTGCAGAAGACCAGTTTAGATGTTGGTTCCCTGACTCTAAAAGTGCTTAAATGAAGGCTATAAGCAATTTAAATTGAGCAGAAAATAGCTGCCCACGTGACAATTACAATCAGCAGGTTTTAAGACCTTCCCATTCAGCGTGCTTGACTGCTGGGAATCCAAGTGCTAAACTCTCAGTTTTGCCACGAACTTCCTAACGCTTACCTCAGCTTTGTGAATCGTCTTGCCCAAACCAGGTACCAGAACCAAAGCACGGCATTGCTGATACCGTCACGCTTGTGACACTTGGGGGATCAGCGGAGCTCCAGCCCCTGTGCACCCTAGTTTACCAGCTTAGGGCGCTAAGCCTGGGATGGCACACAGGCAACGCCCTGCACTTAGTGTTAACCACAACCAATGCAGACACTGCTGACTACGTTCGTCACTGAAAATTTTGATCTTGCAGTGAGGTCTACAGAGTGCCATTATCTCATCTTTCCACAGAGCACCCCTGAGTTTAGGGAAGCTTAAAACAGACAGAAAAGTCATCTTGGTCATAACCCACACTATAAAACAAAAGCACACCTACTATACCTTCAAAACCAAGCATTTACATTTCTTTAAGTACAAACCAAAAACCCTAGCAAACCCAAACTGGCCTGCAAGCAGTAAAGTTAATGAAACCTAGCTCCTGTAACATGCTCTTCTAGCACAGTTAACTTAAATCCCACTCCATGCCCTCCACCAGGCTGGAGACGGCGCTCCCTGTCACCACTCAAGCCCTTGGGTAATCGATCAGAGCTGCCACCCGACCAATGCCAAACAGGACAGAGAGGTCCAACCTCCTTTCCAAGTGTGTTCAGATCGTCCTGCTCCTGCTCTCCTCTAGAAAGCTGCTGTTTTCATGAACAAAGATGTCGAACAACTACAATTTTTCAGCCAGTAAGAAAAAGCGACAGTATTACAGCTGGGATGAAAGGGAAATCAATAGTATGATCACCTGGCAACGCTAAGGATAGGGTAAGAAAAGCCAGCCACCTCACACTCCAGGTGGTTGCACCTGAATTTGATAACTACTTTATGGACAGTTCTAATAAGATAATTAATTGAGTAAGAAGTATTAAAGACTAAACATAATCTCAATCCTTAACACTGGCTACACTTCCTAAAATAGTGTATTGACACTTGGCTAGGAGTAATCTATGTGATGGCAGAACTGCACTTACAGCCTGGGTGTAAAAATACAACAGTAAGCAAAGACAGGAAATCACTATTGTTGTACGAATGTGCACTTAAAAGAGCTCTTGACGATGGAAAACAAATATACACTAGAACAGTTTATAGAGGAGATAGTCTGTATTTCACATGTTCTCCTGTGTTTCAGTGCCAGAAGACTGTCATCAGCCCTCAGAAAGAGGGTTATGGATCTCCCCATTCTTCACTCCAGTTTACATCTTGCCACCGATATTGTTACTACTGAAGAATTAGCAAACTCTGGCTTTAGGATGAAAAAAGGTAACAGAGGCCTTGTTCCTCTTTCATACGCATACCTTAATGTGTAGTCAGAGGCTACCATGGCTAGTGAAAAACTTAAAAACCAATATGTTGGTTCCTGCATAAGATAAAAATTCAGTATTTATTGAAAAACTGTCATAAAACATCATGGTTAGCTACAGGCTGTTGAAGTCTGAAATAAGACAGTTCGATATAAGACATAAAAACACTTGAGAAGTGAGCAATAAAACTGAAGTTTCTAAATCCTAGGAAGCCAGCAAAAATCCAGCTGTACAGCACAGAGGGTCTGGATGACTCCTGAGGCTCCCGTGCGAAGCTGCTCAGGGAGCCGTGCTGGGCAAGCACGCTGTGGCCTGGCAAGCCTTGGCCAGTTCAATCTGTTGTGGCAGAGCCACGGGTCTGAGTCTGGCAGGGTTTTTGGTAGTGAGGGGGAGGGCTGTGGGGGCTGACTCTTGCAAAACTTCTAGAGCCTCCCCCAGCCCCAAGTGAAAGTCAGACCTGCCTCTGGCCAAGGCCAGGCCCATCTGCACCTCTGTGGTCAAGGTATTTAAGAGGGGAACCTTGTTGAGCCACTCCTCTCTCAGTCTCTTTTGGTCTCTGTGTGCTGTCTTTTGTGTTGGGGAGTTTTTTTCTGTTGAGAGGAGGGGGAGGTGAGGGGAAAGCAAAGGAATGGGGTTGGTGAGGAGGAGGGGGAGAAAGGTACCAGAGTAGAGCATTTCCCTGAAGTCTGGAGGTGAGTGAGATGGCAGAGAGAGGATTGCCTGTCTACTGAGGAGACCAGCAGTGGTGAGAACAGCAGTCGGTGGAGAACCCGCCTGCCAGGGAGGAGGGAGACCACGCAGGAGCAGATGACACGCCTGAAGTGACCCGTGATTCCAAGGTCAGTTCCACACTAGTGGGAAGGACTCAGATGGAGGGAGAGGGTTGCCTGCCATGAATCATAGAATTATAGAATGGCCTAGGCTGGAAGGGACCTTAGAGATCATTTAATCCAACCTCCCTGTCATGGGCAGGGATGCCTCTCAACTAGATCAGGCAACACATGGGCACCGAACAGGGAGGTGGACAACACACAGCAGCAGGGGAAGACTTCCCAAGAAGGAAGGACTGCCACAGGCAATGAGTAATGGCCAGATAGACTGCACCCCCCACCCCCTGGCCCTCTTCTGCTGAGGGGGAGGAGGTAGCTGGGAAGATGGGAGAGGTGGGGTGGAGTGTATTTAAGATTTGGTTGTGTTTATTTATGTATTCCTTTCACTATCCTACTCTGAGCTAGTCAGTAAACGGTGAAAATGAAATCTGTTTTCTCCCCGTCTACTCTGGCTTTTGCCTGTGACCAGAAGTGGTGAATGAACCCTCCCCGTTTTAATCTGAATCCTTGAGCCTTTTTCAGTAGAATTTGCTCCCTTCCCACCCCTAAAGGGACAAGGGGTGAGGGGTGAGCAAGGGAGTGGTCGCATTGATCTTTGTTGCTAGCCTGGGCAGCCAGCTCAAACCACAACAGGTAGGAAGCTTTTCTTCCCTCAAAATTTACTCTTACCCACATACACACTTTAGTAAATAGCAAGTGTAAGCAATGTACATAAAGGACTGGAAGTACCCAAATAGTCACATGTTCTCCATCTCACTAAAAATAATTCCATATAACTTATGCCATATTTGTTTTTAAAGCTGACCCTCCAGCACTTACTAGCTGAATTTTCAACATTGTTGTTCTCCTCAGATGGGTCTCTTTAGCTTGAGGAGGCTGAGGGGTGACCTCATAAATGTTTATAAATATGTCAAGGGGGAGTGCCAGGAGGACGGAGCCAGGCTCTTTTCAGTGATGTCCAATGACAGGACAAGGGGCAATGGATACAAGCTGGAACATAGGAGGTTCCACAAAAGCATTAGGAAAAACTTTTTCACTGTGAGGGTGACAGAGCACTGGAACAGGCTGCCCAAGGAGGTTGTGGAGTCTCCTTCTCTGGAGACATTCAGAACCTGCCTGGACACGTTCCTGTGCGATCTACTGTAGGTGATCCTGCTCTGGCAGGGGGGTTGGACTAGATGATCTTTTGAGGTCCCTTCCAACACCTAACATTCTGTGATTCTGTGAATCAAAATCAACCAAGGGTGAAGGCTAGAAAAAAGAGGGCAATGGTAAGGTGCTCAGCTTCCATAAGAGAACTGGTTTGAAAACAGTCATCCACTCAAGGCATCCAGCATCTCCCCCAGTTGACCATGCTTCCTTTTCTTTTCCATACCCCATGCTGTATATACACTACCCTTCTACTTAATTTTTTTACATGTAATTAAGTGAAAAAACACCTTATTGCCCATCAAACTTGGTAATCTATGAGATTGAACACCTGATGTAAACATTTCCAGTGAGAGAATCCTGTTACCTCTTCCTGAACCGTTGCCTTCTCACACTCATCATCACAAACCAGCAGCTGACAGCTTCTTTCTGGGAAGCAGAACATTAGGAGATTGTTCTAGTCTTGGGGTCAGTAAGAAGGGAGGCCCAAATCTCACCCCTTCAACACAGACCGCTTAAATTGACTTTGTATGACTGCACACCATCTTCCTGTTCTGAGGCACAACACATTTTAAAGCCTGTTAGACATGTTCACCGTCCACTGTTATTAACAGAAGGCAAAACCCTCAGTCCTTTGAGATAGCTCTTAGCTTTCTATCTTGATTATAATCAGGTTAGATCCATGCTCTTCTATCAATATCATTTATTAGCTTAAATGCCTACTCGTCTGAGCTTGACTCTACCCTGCCTTATTGGTTACTCATAACACTCCTGCACATTTGCTTTTCCTAGGTTAATCAGACAAATATTCCCAGTGAACTCTTGTAGACAAGCTTCTTTTCTAATAAACTTGCCGACTGTATTTTTGTACAAGTTCCTCTTTCCTGGACAGGGTTTGTCACAACTGGATACAGCAATGTCTCACCAGTCATGCAGAAGCTTGGCTGTGTGCATGCCACAGTCACGTTTGTGGTTTTTTTTTCACAACTGTTAAACTGGTAGCTTCCTGTCATCGTTGACTAATAAACCCAGGTATTTTCCCATTACTCTGCTGAAGCGTTCCCGGATTTATACTGCAAATACACATTAATCCATACATGCAATATCTTGCATTTTGTGCTATTACATGTTCTCATAGACTCATTTCTATTACGTGAAGGTCTCAAGTCACCAGTAAAAATGACATTATTCATTGAAATTATTACTCAATTCTGACTAGACTGACCAGACTCTGTGACATTTACAAATGGATTCTGGCAGCCCTGCAAAAAAAAATCCATGTATCTTTTTGGTACTGAATATATTTACTTCGCACAGACGCACGGGCCTTTAGCTTTGCTTTGGTGGTTATTTATTACACAGGCATTGCAAGAAGCCAGCAAACAATCTTCTTTATTCTATACAGACCAAAGCTACGGGCATCCTACTAAGAAATCTGTTTTGAAGTTTTGCAGTTAAAAAAAACCAACACAATGCACACACAGGAAAAGCCAAACAGAAGCCAAGAAAAACACTAGAAAGCTTAAAATACCACATATCATGCATTTAACTAAAAGACTCAGACAGAGGGCAAACGTGTTCCAAAAGGCCTGAACTACAACCACCACTCAAAAAAATCTGTTAGGTTTGGAAAAATGAAAACAAGTCAACAAGGAAGCAGAACCAGACTTGCCTGGGCTGACAAGCAGGAAAGCAGGGCTGACACCTTACTAAAGATGAAGACATGACAATGCAAAGGGAAGAACAGCACAAAAACAAGGCCAACCCTAGGAGTGTGCTCCTTTTCTGACAGCTTTTAGAAAGTACCTGAATAGTAGATTAGTGGCTCTGGCTGAACCCTAAGCCTTTTCTCACTACATTAAATCATTCCAACCAAGTGATGTTTGGGAAAAAAAAAAAAAGAAAAAAAAAAAGAAGGGTTAAGGAGCTGGCCTCATAGCAGAAAGACCAGCAAACAAACAAGAGCATCTTTCCAGAGTGATACTGGTTCCCATGAGAAACTGTTAACACCATCTCACCAGTCACCCTCCTTTTCCTTACTGCTTAGACAGACTATTTTTCTCAAAACACACCACCACTTTTCCCACCGCCCCATGAGGAGGCACGGCGCTCCTGAGTAACAAACACCTCACGGCATCCCTCGCAAGCACACGCCAGCATGACGATAGCAACACGGGCAAAAAAAGGGATCGGCGCCTTAGGTTTTATGAAATCCCGTTTACTTTCGTGTACACCTGCGGCCTCGGGCCCTCCACAGACACCTTCGTCCTCTGGAGAACTGCCAGGTTTAAAACAGCAAGAACTTAACACGCTAGAGCACCCTCTCCCTCCCTCCCCCCACCTCAGGAAACCGGGAAGCGGAACCTGGGAGGCTGCGCGGGATTTTCCCTCGGGCGGCTCGGAAAAGCCTCTCTCCTCCCGCCTCCACTGCTCCCCCCCCACACTCACCGGGGGCAGCGCACGGGCGGACCCCGCCGCCGCCTTATCCCAGCGCCCCGCACCCTCCCCCGCTGCGACCCCAAACCCCCTTCGGCCCACGGGCCCCATCCCGGGACCCGCCAACGCCCCGTTCCAGAACCCCGGCCCCGCCGGGCCCTGACGGGGGCACTTCCGGCCGCGAGCTCTCCCCCTCTCCGTCCCCCAGTCCGCGCTCCCATTGGCTCATGCCGCCCGGCGCATGACCGCTGCGCAGCCGCTGGTTGGCTCTCCCGGCGAGCGCGTCTCGAGGATCTGGCCTGAAGAGAAGGGCCAGGGGGCGGGGGCGGGCCCGCTGTCTCCACGGCGACAGCGCCGGGCCGGGCGAGGGGCGGCGGGAGACGGGCACCCGCCGCCCGCCGAGGCTCTTGCTGCCGCCGGCGTCACGTGCGGCTCCCGCGCCCGCCGGTTGGCCGGCGCCCTGCGGCGGGGGAGGAGAAGGGGGGGGGGGGGGGGAGGCGCCACGTGACGAGGCGTCGCCCGCCCCTCTCCCCGCTCTTTCTTCCCCCTCAGCGCCCACGCCCCCTCCCCCTCCGCGCGCCGGCCGGTTGGCTGTTGCCGTGGCGACAGGGGAAGGAGGGGGCGGGGCCGGCGCCCCACCTCAGCCGCGCCGCAGCCCGTGAGCGCGGCCCCGCCGCGGGCAGCGCCGCCCAGGAGCCGCCGCGGCCGGCAGCATCCGCCGGGGCGGGCGAGGGGAGCGGAGCGGGGGCGGCGAGGGGCAGGGCGGGGCGGCCCGGCCCATGGCGGGGGGGGTGAGGAGGGGCCGTCGGCAGGTGCGGGTCTGGGCGGGCGGTCCGCGCTGGCGGCGGCGGGAGGATGCGCGAGTACAAGGTGGTGGTGCTGGGCTCGGGCGGGGGTGGGGAAGTCGGCGCTCACGGTGCAGTTCGTGACCGGCACCTTCATCGAGAAGTACGACCCCACCATCGAGGACTTCTACCGCAAGGAGATCGAGGTGGACGCCTCCCCCTCCGTCCTGGAGATCTTGGACACGGCGGGCACCGAGCAGTTCGCCTCCATGCGGGACCTCTACATCAAGAACGGGCAGGGCTTCATCCTCGTCTACAGCCTGGTCAACCAGCAGAGCTTCCAGGACATCCGACCCATGCGCGACCAGATCATCCGCGTCAAGAGGTGACTTGCCCGGGCGGCCGCTCCTCCGACGGCCGCGCCCGACGCCCACCTGCGGCCCGGCCCGCCCGGGGCCTGCGGGCCGCCCCGTTCCCCCCCCTCCGCGTCCCCTCCTCCCCCGCGCTGGGGCCGCCCCGCAGTGCCCGGATCTCCGGCCCCGGGGGCTGCCCACGCCCTGCCCGCTGCCCGCTCAGGTGCCTGCCCCGCGGCTTCCTTCCTTCCCTTCCTCCTTCCAGCGCCGGCGGCCCAGGACCCCTCCCCGCCCTCCCGCCCCCGCCCGCGGCCCCGGGCTCTCGGTGGGCGGGTGCCGGCCGACAGCCGCAGGGGTGGCGGAGAAGGGCGGTAGGGGGCTCCAGTCTTTTCCCCCCTCCCCCGTTTGCGTTGACGAAGCAGTAAGTTTGGGGTGCTCCTGCGTGGAATGTGGCAGGCAGGCTGGCCGCAAGCGGGTGCCACAGCTGTAAGGGGCGGGGGGTGGCGGGGGTGGAACAGCAGTTTCCCCGAATTTTGTGTCGGGGCGGTCCCCGAGTGTACTTTCTTAGTGGACGTGCGGTGGCTGATTTGCAGCCGAGTGGGTGTTTTCGTGCAACACTCATGTCTTCAGAGGCAGAGATCTGCCTTTTCGAGTACCTGCATAGGTATTTCCATGAACTTCCCACTCTTAAAAGTGCAGAACGCAAGCCTCTTCCTTGGTAAAGAGGTGGCGGCGGCTGTGAGCATTAGGCCTTATGTGTGCCCATGTTCCTCTTAAAATTCCCACGGTCGCGTTGCCAGCCGCTCTATTAGAGTGAATCCGCGGTGGTGTAACACCCGTGCATACTGCCAGTTTGTTTTTATAAGTACTACGTTGTTTAGATATGCGTCAATCAGTTAGGTGTCAGCAGCTGAAATGCAGCCAGTCGCGCTAAAATAAAGGTAGTTGCACCATTTGAAATCATAGCAACCGTTTGAACCATAGCGTGGATGAGAAAATACCGCTGGCCACATCATCGCAGACAGAGATCTGTTATTGCCCGTGGAGAGAGGTTGTAATTATGTCGCAGAACTGGTTGTGGCTTTGGCTTGGACATCTGAAAGGGAAACCCTTGTAAATAACTTAGTTGGACCACAGCTGTTGGATTTGCATCTTAATGTCGAGTGGAGCATAAAAGGTGATAATGGCTAATCATATGGTTGGGTATGGTCTGTTCACAGAAACTGCTATTCCAGACCAAGGCCTGGGGAAGATGTGTTTTGAAATTGGGGAGGAGGGTGAGTAGGGGAAAAGGAGGGAGGAGACAAAGCGCTGATATTTTTGGAGATTTGCAAGTTTCTCATAGTAGGTGTTTGTTAATTGGTTTCCTGGAGATTTCTAAAGACAGATGGAATTAAGTTATTTGGAAATTATTATGGAAAATATGTCTTCTCTATCCTCACGATCCTTATCATACATACGTACCTGACAGAAGAGCGTTTATTCTTGGAGTACTTAGGACAGGCTTTATTCATTAATAAATGCTTTTGGTTTTCCTATATTTAATCCGTGACATAAATTCATTTAGCCTCTGAATATCTAGCTGTGGCTTTTGCAGCTTGCAACGTACCTTGTAACGGAGCATCTGCATTCAGACCCCAGCTGACAAGCTGTAGCTACCTGAAGCAGAATAGAAAGCAACTTGTACTTCCATAGTTACATTGACTCAGCGCTGCTGAGAGTGGATCTAAACGCTACTCTTGCTTTTCTTTTCCTGTTTCTTTTACTGCGAGACTTCAACTTTTGGCTTTTGGTTAGGTGTGTTGTGAAAAACATGTGAGCAGTGTTCTGATCCTAAATTTCACTTCCTCGGAGTGATCAAAAAGCAGCTGAAATCCTGAAAATTTTAGCAAGTCCTAAAAGCTTGAATTGAGTTGTAATTGAAAGGGAGATGCTGTTGACTTGCAATATTAAAAAGATGTAGTTTCAGCAAGTGCACCAGATCTTTTCTTGTCAACTTAGCTTATCTTATATTTGTGGATTTAGTTGTTGCTATGTTTTGGAACGTAAGTTCGCAGAGGTATGACTTAATGTTTCACTTAAGCTTGCACCTTTTTTACCAATTAAGCTGGAGGAATGCATATTCACAAGTATAATATGTTTCTGTATAAGGGCTTCTGAATTATAATTTACAGTTGCACAAATGCATTTAATCCATGCTGAGAGACAAATAGTCTGTCCTGTTTACTTAGGGCTTTTGGATGAGAGATACTGAAAATGACATCTATGTGCTTAGATTGATGCAAACCCATGATTTAAAAATCTCTGAGCTTTCATTGCACCTGCAAACCAATTGACCAGGTCTCTCTCACTGGTAGGTTTCTCTGCATTTTACATGTTATCCTTGTTGTTTATTTTTTGGATGAAGGAATCCCTGTGTTATTACATAATTAGAGTCATTTTAATTACTCTCCCAAGAAGTAAAAAAGACCAGTGAAATTCCCTCTTCAGATTAAGGGATGCATGCTTGAGTCTTCTACTTGCCTGGTCTAACCACCACATACCAGGCAGAGCTAGGCTAAGGGAATCCTTCACTCTACTAAATGGAGTTGAGTTACGTGATAGGAATGAGTGACGTGTTCAGGAATGAAAGAGAAGCAGCAAGCGGGCCTTTACTTAACTCTAAGGCTTAGTGGTTTGAAGAAGTTGAGATCACTCTTGCCGGTATAGTTTCTACTCTCTTTAAAGGCCTGTTTAATATTTAAAAGTGCATAAATAGACTTAGAGACAGGACTGAAATCCAGGTCTCCCGGTTTGCAGGGAAGTCTCCAAATGGTAAAACTGTAAAGTCAAGCTTCCTTGTGTACTGCGTAGCATGGGAGCCTTGCATCCCTTTCAGTCATGGTGCACAGCTTTATCAAGTGCAAGGAATCCTCCGTAGCTTTTAGACAGGCGATTGAAGTTCTTACCTGGGAAGTGGCTTAAATGTAAACTGTGTTCTTTTCAAAGTGAGTAGAATGTTTTTGTCTAGATCTTTCTAAGAATGAGTCAGGATGCTTTACCTTCAGTAAGGAAGCCCTGTCAGTTCTGAGTGGATGGCTGCACCACCACCACCTCGGATATCGTGCAGGATAAGGAGAAGGGGAGAGTTTCAGAAGGGCTCGCTGTACTCCGGGCTGGAACTTCCCGCCACATGGAACGCTGCCAGCGTTGGATGAAGGATCACGGTGGTACAAAATCACAGCTGCAGTTCTTCTTCCTCCAGATGCTGTGTCTTACAATAGTTTCTACCCAAGGAGCGGTTTGGCTGTAGCTTGGCTTGTACAAAGCAATCGCTTCTGCCATCAGCTGTTCTTGCAGTGCCTGCAACTGCTCATCAGGAGCTTGTGGTTTAGTATCAGTATGTGGAGGGCAGGACACAGATGAAGAGGGATGTGCCCTTGGTGGGCAAAGCTGTGGATGCCTTGTTTTGCTGGATAAGGAGTCTTATCAGGAGGTGGGAGGACAAGAGGGCTTGTCCTAATGTAGCATGGTGGGTTGTGCAGAATGAGGCCAAAGGGATAGGGTTGGTCTCTGGGTTTGGGAACTTGAGTGCCTCCATGCTTGTTTGAAGCTGTTATCGCTGGTGATGGTAGCTGAGTAAACAGTTTGAGAGCTCCTGTTCACCATACAATTGACTGCTTATCTGAAATGCTGCGTTCCAAGCCCATGATCTTAATGTTTTGGGCACATAGTACCAACTGCTGGATCCTACATGTGCCAGATATGTCCATTAGGCTTTGTTTCTTCTAGTTCTTGCAAATGCTGAGAGTTCATACTGTTGGGAAGATGGGGTGTACATAAGCATAGTATTTTTTTTAATGTGGTAGCTTTGAAAAGTTCTTCTTGCTTTCTGTGTACAAGAAGGATAAAGACAATCAACTGCTGCTTTACTCCCTCCTGATGAGATATTACACAAAGTATGTTACCCGTGCTTTTGTAGGTGCTGCAGTTGCGGGACCTTCTTTTCCTCTAAAATGGATTTGTGAGCTTGACAGCAAAGAACTGTCATTGTTTATGCTGCAGAGGGAACCCACTCTAGATTCAGAATGAGCTGTTTTCTGGAGAAACCTTATATTTGTGAGAGCAAAGCTGAACTGGGTGAGTGGGTTCATGCCAGCAAAGGTCTGCAGTCGAAGGAAGGACAGAAGCTGTCAAATGGAACAGATCGGAAGTGGTTACACCCCAGTTAGATATCAAGGTTTAGAACTAAGTAGTGAGTAAGCAGATTAAGGAGTGTAATTTTTTTGTTGTTGTTGGAAAAAGGAGTTGGGTAACTTCTCATACTTTTCTGTTTGTCTTGTGTGTGATTAGAAAGCTCTGTGAAGAGAATCTACTGATATTTACCATATACTGAATTTTAATATTGGGTATGGCTTTGCCAATGTTTTTCTCCCATGAAGGTATGTTTAAACTTCGTTGGGTATGTATTCTAGGTGCTTATGTAGCCTTCGATAATGTAATTTCTCAGTCTGCCCTACAGGCTTTAATAGACAGGACTTTTGTGTTCATGTTTTGAACATCAACAGACTCTACTTAAAATAGTATTTTTGACAAATGCTTTATTTTACGTGGTGAAAAAAATCTTTTCGTTGATCTATTGCTTTTTCTCTAGAAAGCAGAGACCAGAAAATTTACTCATTTAGATTGACCGAAAATGCCAACTAAATAATATAGGTATATTGCTGTGAAATGTCACAGTAACTTGTCTCTGAGTTGAGAATGTTCTTTGTGGTGGTGTTTAGCATCAGGACGAAAGTCTGCCTCCTAGTCTAGGGATTCTGTGTGGTAATCTAAAACGTACAGGAGATGTAATTACTGAAATTTATTAATTGTGAAATCAGCGTCTTGAGTCAATGATAATTGATGTATTTAGTGGCTTAATGGTGATTAAGGCTGAAAAACTATACTTGAAATTACAAATTGCTCAAAAGTCTAGTCTGAAAATGTTGCTTTCCAAGTACTATGAAAACTAAGCGTGGTTTTCTGGTTTAAAAAACATAAGTCCTCTTTAAGCAAAGTTGAACTTACTAGTTTGCTGAAATTCTGCATATTTCTCATCTTTATTCTAAGAAAATATTTTTCTAATTATGAGAGCTGCTTAGAATTCTTAATAAACACTGCTACAACACATTCAACCACAAACGTGGCTCCATCCTTCCAGGAAGAAATACCTATGTGTTCAGTAGAAGTGAAACTTGGAAAATCCTATTCCTTCTGAAGTACTGTATGGAAAACCTTGACAAATGTCTAGGGACTTTCATAGATGCTACGTGTGTAGAGATGGTGGAAATAGAGACTGAAATCCTGAAGTTTTTGGTTTGTTGTTTTGTGTTTTTTTTTTTAGCAAGAGTTCTTTTTCTTGCAGTAATCTCAATGTATTGGATTGTTTAAAGTGCTCACCTTTACTCAGAAAAAGACTGGGCAGATAATAAGTGTGGACCCCATTTTCTGTAGGATGCCTCGCCAAGCTGCCAGCTGCTCTTGCGCACCCAGCACTTTATTGCAAGAATAGATTAATGAATTTTAACTCACACTTGTATGTATTTCTGAGAAAATGTAGGAACCTGGATGGAATTTTGACATGTCATAGACAGCAATCTTTGTAGTAAAATATTTAAGTACAACAGAAGGACTATAATAGCCTCTTTTTTTTTTATTTTTTTTTTTTTCAGTGGATAGCTATGTATAGCTGTTTCTCAGGTGAGAACCTTTTTAGTTTACAAGAAGAAAATGCAAATGTTGTAAGCATCTGTAGAGATATAAAGAAGTGGTGAAAACAATTAGTCAGTCATATCAAATTGACCCTGTATGTAACATTGAGCTGTCTGGTCATCTCCTGGGTCTTATTGGGAAACTGCTAAGTAGACTGTCTCCTAGAAAGTGCCTGTCATAAAAAGATTATAAGTTTGTAGAGTACAGGACATTACTGTAAAGTTTATTTAGTTAACTCAGATTTTTAGTTTCTCTTTGTACTCTTGTGCTTTTAAAATAACTTTATAACATTTGTTTCTGGTTCTGTAGAGTTTAGATCTTCTTTTTATTGGTGAGTCTACCTTTGTTTTAATTTGAAATTAATGAACTAATTCTGTCAGACAAAATTATAGGCTTCTTGATTTAACTGGGGAATTAGTACATAGACAATCCTCTAAAAAAAATCTCTGACAGTGTGCAATTTTAAGCTATAGAAGATTATTTTAATAGAATTGCTTGGCTTGGTCTTAAACTCAGATATTTCAAGGTGCTCATACATCTTTGGAGAGTATTACCTTTAATATTTTCCTTTAGAAACTTTTGAATTAAATTCCATCCTTGCAGAGTGTTCTTGGCTGTTTTGCTACACCCTCTGGCTTGATAATCTGAAATATTTGTCCTATTTTGAGTTACTTTCTGTGGAAACCATGGGAATTTGAGAGAATGCCTATAACCACAGTCTTCTAACGTGTTGGGGTTTTTTGATTTTTTTTTTTTGGTTGGTTGGTTTGGGTGGGGTTTGTTTTGTTTTGTTTTTGCTGCTTCCCCGTCCAGCTAATTATATAGGTATTCCTTTCAGAGATTTATTTATTATTCTTTGTACGATAAAGTGACGTGATAGTTTCCATATGCGGGCACTGAAAATAAATCTTTTTATCCCCTCCTGCTTTTTAGGTATTCTTGGGACTTTTATTGAAAAAGCCAGGTAGGCAAGCTCCTTTTGTATGCATGTTTAGTTTAGATTGTGCTAGTTTAGACTATAGCGTATCTTTTTTATGATGCCTGAATTACTTAGCATCATCTTCTGTTTTCAGGTCTTAATTGCTGCTGTAGCTCATGTTGTTGTAGAGATGTGTGAATAAATATGGATAGCTACAGTTGTCAAGTAGTAGAACAGTATGTGGCAAGACTTCTTAAACTTGTTTTCAGTTGTGCAGTGTTGCTTGATCGTGTCTGTGTTGTAAAAATGCTATTTAATATTTTAAAGACCAAATATAACCATGACTTTAATAGCTTTCATAGTTTAGTACAATAATATAGAATTAATGCTTGGGGTTGAATGCTTTCTATGTTGCTCTTGATTAAGCTGTTTTGATGCAGATTTTTGCAATGAATATTTGGAAAATTTTATTTAAAAATAATTACTGATTAAAATTTCTGTTTTGCCATTGAATTTGTTTTGCCTAGCAGACAATAATTCTTTAAATACTGTTTTTGATAGCCAACACAGTTGGCAGTAACTTTGATTTTTTTTTTTTTTTTTTCTTTCAAAATAACCATAAATTTCTACTCTTCAGTTGGATAGTATGTAGATAGAAACAAGGTTTTTTTGTTTGATTATACATAAAACATTCTGGGTAACAGAATGTTTAGTTAAAACTCTTGTGATAGGAGACATACTTTTTGGACTGAAATTTCAAAAGTAGACATTCTTTGGCGATTAAAAATTTTTTAGATGCAAACTTGAAATGTCTGACTGGGTGGCCCTCCCAAAAATCATTAAATCAATATGTCTTCTAGTTTTTCCCTTAATAATTCAGTGCCAGATTTTTATATTTTTGCACCTAAGAACAAGTCTAGGGTTACCGAAATATTGCAAGTGTTGCTCAAAGATTTATTTTTTTTCCCCCTCCTTGTAAATTGTGTAGGTGGTGTGTGATGATAACATTTTGAGAGAGAATAAGGAAGCAATTGGGACTGCAGTGCTAAATTATCCTGGCACGTAGTGACTTGTACAAAGATTAATGTGATTGTTAAGGTAACAAGAACTATAGCTATCTGCTTCTTCATGTTCTGTTATTCATTAGCTTCCTGCTAGTCTCTTGTTTTGGTTTTGTTTCTTTTTCCAGAGCTTTCCAATACAAGACTGGTATTCAGTTTTTGCTGCACTAAGGCAAACAGTACAGTCTAGGTGCAGTTTACAGTGATGTGTACAACTCAAACGCTTTCTTTGTCAATGGGTTACAGTTTAGCAGCTGTGTCGTCTTAAATCCTAGTCTAGACAAGAGAATTATAGGTGTGACATGAGCATGTTATCCTTTCTCAACATTAATGTCATGGTGCTAGCTCAATTAATTGGTGCTCTATTCTTTAAAAATGCTATGATGACAGTATTTTAATTCTTGTCTTGATTAGGCCTAGGCTAGGTGAAAGATCAAGCGAAGGACAAAAAAAAATGAGTAAGTGATTTTAGAGTTGTTTAGCTTGTTTTGAAATGCTGCTTGTGTCATATAGATAGAATTTTAATGACTTCTAAAATATTGTTATTACCTTCTGTAAAATGTCAGGGTAATGAGGCAGACATCAAAAGATTTTAAAAGACTAGAATGTAATAGCTTAGGGTGGTGGTCTGGGGTAAAATAAAATGTAACTCTTACTTTATAGGATGGCTTGGCAAGTTCCTGTTATTGTACTAGTTAACCTTAACTAAAAGATTAATAGTGTTTGAGATTCCCACATGAGTATCAACTCAACTGCAATTTAATTTGAACTGGAAATGAATTGGATAAAGGTGCTCAACTTAAGTACTCTGAATGTCAGGAAGAACAGCTTTAGTCCTGGATTTCTGATTAATTGCAAGAAAAGATGCTTTCAAGAAACAGCCACATAGATCGTCTCTGGGCTGTACATGCGCTTGCTGTGATGAGCAAGTTTTGGTAGGATGGTGTTTGTTCTGTTTGCCCTCTCACTGCTGATATATTTTATAGTACAGAGGCTAAGCCAGACCTGATGAACCTGCTTGATCTGGTTGCAGTTTCCCACATCACTATAGCATCTTTTTAACTACTGTGCAAGATCTTACCTGAAATGTAAGCTGGCACATAGGAAGTTCTACCTCAATATGAGGAGAAACTTCTTCACTGTGAGGGTGACAGAGCACTGGCACAGGCTGCCCAGGGAGCTTGTGGAGTCTCCTTTTCTGGAGACTTTCAAAACCCGCCTGGATGCGTTCCTCTGTGACTGCCCTAGGGGATCCTGCTCTGGCAAGGGGGTTGGACTAGATGATCTCTAGAGGTCCCTTCCAACCCCTAACATTCAATGATTCTATATTTTATAAATGTGCAAATGACTGGAATGCGCTTTTTCTTTTGCAGAAGCCATGAACTTTGTAAGACCTATCTAGAAGTGCACAAATTCTTTTCTCAAGAATTGCTTTTCTTTTGAAATTTCCTTACCATGTTTGCAATTTCGTTCTTAAATTTTAGAAGGTGATTGTTTTTGTCAGAACAAAACAATAAATATGAAATGTTTGGGGTTTATACTATTTTCCCCGAAAGTTATAAATGAGTGGAAATAAAAATCTTTGTTTAATTGCATTGGCCATGATGCAGAATCCTGGATGTAGTTTTTTTTTTAACTGTGACAGTAGTCTTTATCTGTATACCGCTATTTGTACACTGCTTTTAAGAGGATATGTTTCAGTCCGTGGATTACTTTCTACTGCCAAAAAGACTTGACATTGTAAAGGGGTTTCCTAGTAGTAATGTACTATCTCAGGTTCAACATTTTTTCCTCTTCTGCTGAAAGCCAGTCAAAGAGTGGTGATTTGTATTTTTGTGAATTAGGCATGTTTTTTCTTTTCTCTTTATTTTTTTTTCTTCTGAATTTAGAAATTGAATTTCTTACTTTCAATAATTTGGAAGGCAGAACTATTTCTTCTGCCTTTCCACACCCTTCCTTCCCCCATCTCCACCCCCCCACATACTCCCCTTGAAAAATAATTACCAGTCTGAGTGCTTCTCAGTCTCCGGTCAAATCCAGGCTCTCCATCTCACTGTTTAAAAGAGACATCTGCTCTGCTAGTCTCGGAGGCAGTTAGATTCTTGGTAGCTGACATACAGGTTACTCCCTACAATGCCTGCAAGAGAGAAGCATGACTCACCTTCTGCTGGGTTAATGCTGCAGTCCACAACTGATATCCAAGCAGAAATTTGAAATGAATTCTATTGCTGTCATCCATTTGAGTGTGGTGGTAGGTTTGGGGAGGGGAGTGGATCAGTGTAGTGCCACAGTCTGTTTGATCTGCTTGAGTTCTTTATCAGATAACGTTCTTGGTATTCAGTGGGAATTTTGGGGGTAGGAGAGGTTGGTTTCATTTTTTTACCAAGTATACAGGATGTTCTCCAAAGCAAGGAATCTTGGTGTTGATCTTTGGAACATGCAATGCACTGGAGGAGATTTATTTATTTTTATTTTTTTTTTTTTAGTGTCAGCCTTGTTTTTTGCATTTCATTGAGAAATAGGTCTTGCAAAACAGCTTGGTGTTTATTTTCTGTGTCAGTTCTTTAGGAATCTGTTTTGCTCTGAGGCATATAGTTGTCGCAGCAAACCACTTGAACTATCGCCTTATATATGTAGAATCTCTCCTTCTAAGAGGCAGGCCCTCTCACTGATCAAAACACTTAAATTCTAAAAGAATGAGAGAAAAATGGAAGCCACCATGTCATTGTGGAGCACCCGCTGACCTTTCCTGCAATACTGTGGTCACCTGGACTGTGGGAGTCTTCTGGTGATCATTCACTGTGTAGGATATTGATTTTGCATTTTTGCAGTGATTTCTTAGTCTAAAGTGAATAAGCAGTCCTAAGAAATCTCTGGGTTTTAGTCCCTAGTATTTTTCTGTAGCATATACATCTGTTGTTCCTTTGGGATTTGTGAATTGGTGAATTTACCTTCATGTGTTTATATTTGCCTTCATAGTGGCGCACCTTCAACAGGAAGATTGAAGAGTGTTTTCTCAACCTCTCTTGTCGCTTGGTGGTTAGAGCAGCCTTCTGGGAAAGGCAGACGTGAAACTTGTACGACTAAACATGGTGTATGGTGTAGGTCTTTCACCTGCTTGATCAGCGCTGTAGTGGCTGTACTGCTATGTTAAATTCAGGAAACAGTGTTGCCACTGCTTACCTTTATTCTCATGGCTTTCTGTGGAGATGATAGCATGGTTTTTGTGAACTATCCTAGTATTGGCATGTTACTAGATACACAGAGGAAAGTTTAGTGAGTTAGGCCTCTCGAGGGACTTGGCTGCTTACATGCTTCATCTATAAGTCCCAGGAGCTCTTAGGTATATGACCCTGTTGTGGTTCCCATATATGGCAGGTACCTTGTTGTGACAAAAACTTCAGATGGATGCAGCCGACCAAGAAATAGAATAAACAGAAGCTTTGTGGAGTGGTCTCTCGGGCATGGCTCCCTAAATTCTTTTGAAGTCCCAGTATATTTACCTACCTCAGTTTTGCATTCAGGCCTGGAAATACATGCCATCATGATGTTTTCTTCTCTTTACCTCCTACTTTTTTAACATCAGTTTCATTTCTTATGTTTTGACTAGTGAATTTCTGAATGTCTTTGTATGAATCTTGTCAGTGCAAAATATTGAGTAGACCACAGACTTGATATGGTCTACTCACACAGAGTACTCTGTAATACACAGCGTGGACTTCACAATTCTTGTACTTCAGGTATCTTCCTTCTCTAAAAAAAAAAAAAAAAGAAGAGTTCTATGCACAGGTTTTATTGCTGATCATAGTATTATATTTGCAGTAGAATCTGCTTAGGTGGCTATCTTCATACAAATAGTTGTCTGAGGAATGATAGATGCTTTCCTAGGAAGAAACTGGAGAAGCAGATGATATCAAGTTAGCCTGCTCGAAGTCTGTAGAGTTTTAATGTTAAATATCAAACATGAAGAAACTTGATTAATCAGTCTTCATTGACACCTCTTCTCTGTTTCTCCTAGTTTGGATGTCTGCAGCCTTATTTAACCTTAGAAGCTGTGGATGCTCAGCAGGCTGTCTTCATATCATCTGTTTCTCCAGTAGTTGTTGTTGTAGGTCAGCTGTGTGAGAGAATCAATAGCCTCCTGCTCCTTGATCCTCCATGATGTTCCAGAAGATTTAGGCATCACGGCACGTTCTGGAATTTCACTCAGTGCAAATATTCCCAAACTTGATTCAGATTGTGGAGAAGCTAGCCTGCCTGTTGGTGTGGTCAATGCGTGGCTATGTTTTGATGGAGTTAGGTTTGAAGTATCCTCTGCCTTTAAAGATAACATTATGGACCAGATAACAATTTTGCCTGGACTGTGTGAGTAGATATCTAATGATCTTGTCTTTAGTCTGGTGCTATACACATTATGGTTGTTCCATCTGGGATTGTGTAACCTCTGTTACTTACTGAAGTATCACTGTCTTCTTATATAGCTGCTGCAAATTTCTGATGAGTCTGTTTACCATCTAGCAGTTTTTAGTCAAGCTTTTTGTAACCTTTTATTTCTAGTGCTCTCTGCAACCAGATTTCATAGCAACCAAAGTCAGATGCTTGCTACCCATCAGATGAGTCTGTCAGCAACTGTTGGCAAGGAATGCTGTTCCTATCTGAGTTCCAGTTTTTACTTAAAGGTCTGGTGTTATTATGGAAATAGTCCCACTGCCACCAGGCCCTGTGCCTCGGATTCTGCACTGACCACACGATGAGAGGATTTCTGGATTTGCTCCGCATCTGTGTGAGGGTGGTTTTCAGGAACCATAGTGAGTAAATGCAGTCTTTGGACAGCCTCTCGATAGACCGGAGCTACTATTCTTTTCATCATTTTGATTTACGCTGTTGGTTACATTTGTAATTGCCAAGAGTTCAACTACTGGGCAACTGTAATGGTTTGTAGACAAGACACATAATGTGAATGTTTAACTAAAAGCAGGGCCCTTTCTCAAGGGAGGAAAGTGTCTGACACTTGCAGACAATATAAACCCTCAGTCATACTACTAAACTACAATAGACGTGTTCAGAATATCATTATCTGTCTAAGAATTGAATCACAAGAAGCTTGAGATAAGCATCGTGGCAGTTTGGTGTGATGATGGAAAGGTGGTTTCTCCTGACTGTTTTCTCTTACTACTTTCATAACTCTTTGATTAAACAAATCCACCTAATTCAGGTTTTACCTACCAAAGTTTACAATATAACTGTGTTCCAAAAAGGAAAATAAAATATGTGGAAAGCTAGGGCCAAGCTAGCGCCAACTTGAACTTGAAAGGTCTGTGTTGCTTTGGAACATAGGAGGGAAGGAGGTGGCATGTGTACCATGTATTACAGGATTTACTGGGCTTGATATGGACACACCGAGGCAAAAAAACCCTATGGTTACGAAGTATTTGCCTCTAGGAAGCATTGTTACCTTGTAGACTCAACATAGGAAGGAAAATAAGATTTTTGAAAAAGTTTACCTTGTATTGTTTCCATGGGTTCTCAAGAACTTAGTCTTTCAATATGATTTGCAGTTTGTTTCAGGATATTCAGGATATTTCATTTTTTTTCCCTTTATCTTGTTCTAACCCTCATTAACTGTATTTGGCTAAAATATACAAAAAAGCATCCTTTTTTTTTTTTACTTTAAATTGAGATGAGCATACTGAAGAAAGAAAACAAATCACCTAAGGTGTGAAATCACTGAACTTGGCATATGTTGAATTTTCTTCTAGGTGATTTTTATTCAGAAATAGTAACTGCCATCATGGTAGCTTCATCTGCTGGAGTAGGACAATGGAAGGCTCAATCCTGCATGAAAGCTGAGAAGGTGCACCTTGAAAGTCCCTTATTACTCTAAAATTAAGCAATTGTATTGCCTTCCTAGCTGGGATAATTGGGCTGGTAATTGAAGTCTACATTCTTCTCCCAGAGATGATCAAAACGCCTTCCTTTGAAAGACTTTCTGTCTGTCAGCAAGAAATGTGGTTAGATTAAAAGGACTGGGAACAGTCTGGGCTTCACACCCCTGCACACACCTTCGTGTTAATTGAAATGGCCTTTCTGCATAGGACAACTTAATGTGGAAAAAATAATTAGTGGACTATTTTCAGGAAATTCTAGTTACCAATTAGTGATTCAGTGAAGAAGGTGTAATGGACACTGGAGTGTGCGGTGCCTTTGCATATAGGCTCTTAAAAGAAATCCCACTTTCTCCAGCATCTACAAAAAAAAGATGGGGACAGGCTGGAGAGGGTACAGAGAAGGGCCACAAGGATGATTAAGGGGCTGGGAAGCTGCAATGCGAAGAAAGGCTGTGGGAACTGAGTTTGTGCAGCCTTGAGAAAAGAAGCTTAGGAGAGACCTTATCACCATGTTCCAGTATTTCAAGGGTGGCTACCAAGAAGCTGGAGACTCCCTTGATGTAAGGAGTCACATAGAAAAGATCAGGGGTAATGGGTACTAGTTACTTCTGGGGAGATCCTGGTTAGACACAAGAGGAATGTTTTTCACAACAAGGACAATCAGCCATTGGAATAATTTTCCCAGGGAAGTGGCAGATTCCCCAGGACTGGACACTTTTAAGGCTGAAAAGCGCGTTGGGCCATCTTGTCTAAATAAACCGTGCTTTTGCCAAGGAAGGTTGGGCGAGATGGTCTGTGATGTCCCTTTCAACCTGGTATTCTATGATTTCCTTACCATTATTACTGTTGCTTTTGAGGGTTAAGTATACAAATTATCATCTTTTCTGTACCTAGAAGGTGACAAACAGGTGTTTAAATACTGGGATAATATTTTGTTTCTCAGAATAAAACAAAGTACAGGGTAGTCTAGCAGCTTTTACAAATTTTTACTGACCTAAATGCTGCCACTTTAAAAAAAAGTTTGGTCAGAAAGAGAGTTTAAATGTACATATATATATACAAATATGTGTATATATACACAAATATATGCATATATTTGCAGAGGGGATTTTCAGTCTTCCAGCCTGTGGGGTCAGGAGCAGGGACAAAACCAAAAATGTTAATTTCACCAGGTTCTGGAGTCATCTTCTATTTAAAATAGTTTAAAATCAGCTTTGCTCACATGTGAAAACTTTGTCACTAAGTTCCTTTCTGACAAGTTTCGTTAAAGAGATGGAAAATCACACTGCTGTTTTCCTACTTAATTTAAGCAATGTTACAATTGGCATGCAAGTAGGAAATCGCAACATTTTAAAGAAATTTTTTAGTTTGATCTGGCTTGTTCTTTTTTTCTCCGAGAAAAAAAAAAAAAACACAAATGAAACGTAGCCTCTTGTTGTGAAGGTCTTCATTCCATTTCCCTCTGTTGCACACACATGCGTGCGTTGCTTTTTCTGTCAGCTAGAAAAGCCCATACTTTCCATCAGTTCAGCTGAGTAACCATCTATTTGGGTGACACAGGCCATCGGCCGCTGGCAAAATGCCAGCGCAGAGGCCCTCGAGTGCCCCAGGGATGCTGACAGCTGGGAACCTTGGCCTCTGACCCTGGGGCACCCGCTCTGCTGCTGACGCAGCTTTGGCACCGACCAGAGCAGGTACCTAGAGCAGCAGAGGTGGAATCTCAGAATGAGGTTGGAAAAGACCTTTAAGATCACTGAATCCAACTGTTCACGTAGCAAAGCCAAGTCCACGGCTGAAACGCAGCAGCAATGACGTCTGCGTCGTCACGGGGTCCCTGCTGGTGCGGGCAAGGTCTAGGAGCTGATGAGGTTAATGTGTGCCGTATAAAATGGTCTTCAAGGTGACTGAGTGCCACAGAGTGTCTTCGAAGAGAATAAAATGGCTGTCAGACAAGTTAGTAAAACCCTTGTGGTAAAAGGGAGCTTTTTTTAACCTAGACTAGACCCAAAGAAATTAACATTTATATAGTAGTTAAAGTATAAATAGCTTGACATCTGAGATGATGAGTGTATCTGAGCTCCTCATTCTAGCTGGCTTCATTTTACTAGTTGCTCAAATATTACATCTGAGATATATATCTATATATACACACACGTAAGAAGAATAATATGTTTAGATTTTACTGGTTTATGTGCTGGATACCTATATTTGATGTCATTTTATAAATAAGTTCTTACTAGAAGAGTTCTAGGTACTAGAGTGGGTAAACTTTGACTTCAAGTCTTTCAATGTATTCAAGATGCCAATTTAGAATCGAGTAGTCTGTTGTTTTTCTTTAATTGGTACCTGTCTTCTTGTAGGAAGAATGAAAAAAGCTCTTAAGAAAATTATTTCTGAAGCTTATGCTCAACATAGAAGAGGGCTTATCGAGAAATCATTTTTATACTTGCCATGTAGAGGTAATATGCTCTATTTGGCAGTATTTTATAATTGAAAATGAACCAAAGTTAATTTTAAAAAAACAAACAAAAATCTCCACAAACACATGATTATAGAAGCTCTTATTTTTGTATGTTCATCTTTAGATATGGAAACGATTTCACTAACTAGCCGATGTGCTCTTTTCTAATCAAAATTCTCGAAGTTGAGTTGTTAAAGATGGAGATTGCTTCTGAAAACTGTGGAGAAAATAAAACTTTGTTCTGTTCATTCAAACATTCCAATTATTTAAACCAGGCTTATGGTAATTAGATAAACTATTCTCTTAAGATAAGGACCACCAACTTGGTGAAGTCATGGCAGAATTTTTCTTTCCCAAGTTGAAATTCAAATGGTCTGGTAGAAACTCGTCAGGAGCGAAAAGGCTTTCGGAGCATCTGCTAATGAAACTAATCAAGGCCTTTGGATTCACGTCTGTTTTCCCTTTGTTGGTGATAAATTTTGTATTTGGCTCGGGTACAGTCAAAAGGATATGAAGTCACAACCCAATGTATTCTGTGATACTCCTTCTGAAGTAAAAGAGAAAATGATAGAACTTGGATGAAATTCTCCGAAATTGATTCACTCTACCAACATAGCTACTTGCTTAGAATTTCTGTTAAATACTCTATCTTCTGAAAAATACCCAGAGTTGGAACCTAGTTGTAGCATTGCAAGAAAAACCTATCTCAACAGAACATTTTTTGCAAAGCTTTCTTGTGTGCATTGTAGGATATTTTTATTAGCTTGAAGGACATTAAACTGTATTCTTTGGTTACTAGGGCAACAAAGAAGTCTCTGCTTCATACTAGGCACACACATTCTCTTTGGGCTGTGCCATAGCATACAAACTGTGGTATCTACCTGCCTTCGCTTCTACATGGAGACTGATGAGAGAGCAGAAATTTATACCAAGTTGTTTGCCTCTTAGCCCCATCGTTTTTATTTTGCATTTTCTCAAGTTTTAGTGAGGTTCATCACAAAAGGTCAGATTCTTTAAAATGTGTATAAATAGAAGCTGCTATGGAAATGCAGTTCATACCCGTACAGAATGCTTGATTCTACAGCCCAGAATAGTGTCAGTCAAATTGTTGGGGGTGAATTTCACAATCCAGGCTTGCATGTTTTTTCAGAGGCAGCTCTGACTTCTTGGAGTAAAAAGGTTCTTACCTTGATGTGGAGGAGAAACTGTTGCTTTCGGGGTGGTTCTGACTGGATGGCACAGCACGGTCATTCCTGAACTCTAGTCCCGTGGAAGCAGGTGATGCTGCTAAGAAGGTTTTGAATTAATTGTTAGGCTTATTCTTGAACACTGTAAAAGTGTAATTTTAGTTATCTGGAGAAAATCCTATTGCAATCATTTGAACAAGTTTTGCAGTGGGGTTTGTATCAGTGATTATATATTGGTTAAAGGAATATAGGAGTGTGTTCACTTTGAAAACTGAGGTAATGCCTTACAGGAGTGTAGTCTTCTGGCCCTCTTAAAATGCATATGCGTTTGACTATTTTTGATAGCTTAAAGTTTTTACTTTGTGTATCTACTAAAAAGTAGATACTTTCACTTTCTATAGTGTAAATAAACAAGGATAAAGAGATTAAAGTTGTCATTAACTTATGTTTAATCTTTGGTTAATTCTGTAAAATCTGGTTAATTCACTTTGCTTTCATAATTCTAAGATATATGTCTACCATGATGCCTGTAAGTACAATTATTGGTTCCTCCGCATAATCAAAAAAACTATAAATATTTGTGTAGCTTTGGCATGTGCTTCCATTTTCTATGGAAACAAGCTTTATGCGACTCAGTTGCCTGCTTGTCTCATCTTCCTCTGTTACCTGCCAGTAAGCTGTGAATTCTGCGGCAAAATTAAACTAAATTAAATGCTGGGGCAAGTTCCCAAAGAAGTTGAGGAAGGTGTGTTCTTGGAGGTTTTCAGGACTGAACTATACATGGCCCTGAGCAAGCTGGCTGGGATCTCTTGGCTGACCTTGCTCTGAGCAGGGGGTTGGACTAGAGACCTTTTGAGGTCCCTTCCTGCCCCAGTGATTCTGTGGTTCGATGTCTGGAACAAATTGGAAATCTAAATAATGGTGAAGTTCTAGCTGAATTGTTGGTGGCAATACACCCTGTCAGTGCTCTAGTTGTGGAAGAAAATGTGGCATGTGCTCAGCCCTAATTAGGGACTGGAGAATAGCAAGGGGAACAGCTATAGGCAGAAGGAAAAACTAGATCCTTAGATAGCAGCATTGACCCAATCTATAAGAAACTAGACCTACTGGTGTCCTCATAAATTACTTTTCAGGCTCTGTGCTTTATAGAAGGGCTGGATTCTCCTTCAGCTTTTCCAAATGGAATATTACCAATATCTTTGTTTCAAAGGTTTTTCTTTAACCCAGCTATGCACTTAAACTTCAATGTATCTGAATTGGTACAGATCTGTTTGGTCATTTCCCTTCTCTTCCCCAACCTTTGTGAATGCTTCTTTGTGCAGTAAGTTTACAGTACATTTTAAAATATTGCAGTAATTCATCTAAAGGTTTGCATGGCAAAACATGCTTCTGAGAGAAATTTCTTGTAACAAAGCAGGCACTGATAGATAAATGAAAGTTCATGTTAGGGTCCCAGTTAAGTTCTTTGAAAGCAGCAATGTAATAAAAATATGAAACAATTAGAATCTGTAGATCTGCTGTATGAGGTACAAGATGCTTATACTGCTTTTAAAAGGTATCTGCATTTTTCGTTGCCTTTGTGGAGAGACCTATTTAATCCCACATCATCAAAATAAGAAGGCTTTTTCACCTTGTGTAAGTTTTACACAGAGAAGCAAGAGGGAAGAGAAATCCCTCAATGTGAGCATATGTTTTAATATATTGTGAGCCCTTGCAGTTTTTGCTCAAGCTGGTGTTTAAGTGAAGTAACAATCTTGGCTTTGTCCCCCAAGCTGATGTTCTTGCTCCTGGTCCAAGGCACACCTAATCCAGTAGCTTTATTCTTTCTGCTGGCAAGCTCCATGTTGGTGCAGAATCTGCCCAACTGTATCTGTTGTCAATACTGGTAAAAGAAAACCTGAAGATCTGTGGTGTTACATAGCTTACTGCTGAGAGTGGCTGGGATACAGGGTGTTTTTTCACTTGGAAGAGCAAGCAAAGCTGCTGACGTGTCCTTCAAGATGTTCAGGTTGCTTCCACCGCTAAGGATGGAAGACGTCCGAAGTGTTTATGTGCCATAGGTGTTCAGAGGTTAAAGCTGACAACTGTCGTTTTCTTCAGATGGAGAGTGGAGGTACAGAGTTCAAGGGACTTGCTAGAAATTGCACAGGAAGGCTGTAAAAGGGTATGGAACTGAACCCACAGCTCTTAAATCACGTGTCAACACTCCTATTGCTTTTTGTTTAATATGCTTCCTGCAAGGTATCAGAGAATGAAGCTTAATTAAATGTGGCTATGTCTAAAAAAAAAAAAAAAAAGGCATTCTAAAGAATTATCTTTGTTAAGACTTTAAAATACAAATAAAAGATAGATGCTAGTCTCTTTAATTTAAGTGTCTTCCATATGTTGTACATTTGGTAGGTTCTGAAAACCTTGACACATCCAGTCATGCTCATTATATTGAAATAAACAGTATATTAACATGGCATAAGGCTTAAAAAATATTGAAGGTCAGAAAACTAATACAGTCATTAAGAATAATTTTCAATTATGGATACAAAGTTAAAATATTTAAATATGAGACCTAATTTTCAAGATGTGGAGCCATCGCTACAGATAGTAGCAGCAACTTTTGAAAAATTAAATGCTTAGTTTTAGTGTCTGGAAATTTTGAGCAAGAACTTTGTGCTTAAACATCCATACTGTGCCTCATAATGTGTTCGTAGTTTTTGTGACAACTAGACTTCTTTAAATGTGAACTAAGTGTAGATACAGGAACTAACTGAAATCGATGTACCTGTGAGAATCTCAGCATTGTAGGACATCCTGATTTTACTGTTGCTTTTAAAAACAGAAGAATTAGTCGTGAAGGAAAAAGTCAGATAAAACAAATGTCTTGTATTTTATATAGAATTGAAACTTGTTGTTACTGTGTCTTTAACTATTCCAAATAGAAAATTCTTACTTGAAAATTCCACTGTTTCTACGTTGCTAAATGTGGCAAGCACTTCAGGATTTCAAGAAGGTAATGTTGGTACTCGGTTGTAGAAGATGAGAATTTTGATTGGAATAGAGGGAACTCAAGGATTAAAGTCTTGTTTGGATATGCTCACAGCAAACCTGCTGCTGACACATAGATCACTTAGAGTCTTTGCAGTCTTGATAATAGACTTCAGTGTTAGATATGAATTTTAATGGTAGATACTAGGGAGAGGTGTTCTGTTTAACATGAGCGCTCACCTCCTGTTTGCAAAGGCTTTTGAGTGTCTGAAATGCCAGTAGACGAGAACTACTGTTACTTCTCTCATAGGCTCCTTGTCATCATCCCCAGCATTCAAAGTGCTGTTTTCTGTCACTTCCTATGTCAGAGCCTTACTTCGAGGGGAACCAATAATGTCATTGGACATAGTTTAAAGATTCACGTAGTTCCACAAAGTTGCTGAGAAAAGGTCCCTTTAATGTCTTGATGATCAGGTTTGGTTTTTTTCTTTAGGACTTCCCTTTGGGGCACAGTGAACTCTTCTCCTGTGCCTTCTCCTAGGGTGTGTTGGCAGGCCATTATATTTTTAGGTATTCTTGCTGTTTTACCATTTAAGCAGGTGACAGAGCTAAAGACAGCCCATATCCACAGCGACTTGCAGGAGCGGGCTGAACGCATGGGAGGGAGTTTATCTGTATTCTAGTTCCCTCATGAGATCTTAGATGAGGAAAATCCTCTATAGATAAGAATTTCTTTCTGAAGTGACTGGCAATGACCTGGAAAGTTCTTTAGTGTCCTTCATACAGAAATGATTTGCATCATCGTGTAGGCTCTGTTCCAGCAAAGGAATGTAGTTTTACTAGACGGCCTTTGCGTATGTGGATCGGATAGTACCATTCGTGGTGGTTTTTCCTGGGAAGGCCTCAGCTATACTCTGCCTAGAAATAATATGGTCAAGTGCTTTGGTTGAAAAGTACTTATAGTAACAGCTAAGAAGCAAATCTATATAGTGCGTCCTTACACTGGGTTTCGTTGTTGTTTCTTGGACTTTTGTTTGGAAAAGAATTGCTTCTTCCAATTACTTGCTAGCACAGTAACAAGGGTGAGCCTGCCAAACAATTTCAGCAAAACTGGCATTGGTCGAGACTTTGTCTAGACCTTGAAACCAAACTGGAAAGTATAAGCTGATTATAACAACCACAGAACTGAATGGACTTTAAAGTATTTTATTGAAGTCAAGGTGATTATTTCCAGAAAATTTTATGTACAAGAACAAAGGTAGTTTCTGAAGCCTCCTCAAAAGTGATGTGGTGTGGTGGATATTTATTCCTCTAATATTATTCATGAAGTTGTTTTACAATTATTATTTAATTTGCTGTCCTGTGGGTAACTACAGTTATTCTGACTTTATATACCTCATTCTATCCATCCAAAGAGTTTGTTTCCCAAAGGCTGTATAAGGAGTTCATGTCGAAGTCTAGAATAAAATGTTAGATCCCCAGTCCTGCAATTAGGCCATATGCTGTTCTTTTTAGCAAACTAATTCATGACTCACCCACCTAATTGCAGTGGGACTTCCAATAAGCTCTTTAACATCTACTGCTTTATAAAAAATATTTTAAGACTTTCTTTAGTTGGGAGTTATTGCTTAAGTAATCAAATCCTTCCACAAGATAGCTTACAAAACTGAATATTAAATGCAATTAATTGGTAAACTGAAATGACTTGGTTGCATCAGAATGGTGGGAGTTTACAGCTGTTCTGTATGAATTTACCTGAGAAGCTGTAGGAATTTCCCTTGGAGAGCAAAGTACTCAAACTTAACAGAAACCTCCCTATTTTTAGATTTGCGTATCTATCTGTCAATTAGATATGATATCTATACATGTATACAGATGTAGGCACATCTTCACTGGTGTGTATTCGCAGGGCTCCGTGAAAAAAAGATACAGCTCTGTTGACTGAGCCCCTGCTGTTAATTTAACTCATAAGGTTACAATTTTTAAAGCTACCAAAATAGAGAGAACCAGGATTTGGAAAAAGTTGTAGTGTCTTTTCTGGCTGGCTTTTGTAAGACAAGTTAGTAATTGCTTTAGAAGTACGTATATATTTTTCCTGCTGCTTTGTTCAAGAATTGGAAGCTTTCAGCAAAGGGTTAAGACTGTTTCTTTTCCCCTTGACAGTTCTGTGGTTTTCCTTCCACTTATCCTGTTGATTGAGAGGCTCAGAATCAGACTAGGAAACCCTGTCTGTCTTTGCTTGTCCTCTGAAACTGATGCAAGTTTTAACTACTGAGGATTCTGCATTAGATGTCGAAGGAATTGTGTGAAAGGGATAAGAAAAAGTCTAGATAGTTACTTGGAATATGTTGTTTCTCTGTATAAGGAAATTTTGAGTTCAAGTTATGACAGATTTTACTGCAGGCAATCAAAGTTTGCAAGTTACATTACAAAATGTTTAGTAATATTTATGTATGAACTTGTAAACAATCTAATAGATTTAACTGTCATTTCTGATACTTTATTTCATATTGCCTGGATTTCTTTTACTGTGCTTTTTGGCAGGTTTATTACCACAAATTTTTGTAAGTCTAAAATGAAGAATAATTATTTTTACTGACTTTCTGATTCTATTTGCTTCATCACTGTCCCTATTTGAAATAGTGTCAAAAGTGACCGAAATAACTTTTAAATAAGCAATAAAAACCTCAAAAACAAACAAAAAAGAGGGAAAGACACCATGGTTCTAGAAGGAGGTGTTAAAGGTGGATTAGTACTGTGAGTTCTTTTGGGGATTAGGAGTAGTTATTGTGGATAGATACCTTTACATTTCACTGATTCTAAATATTTAACATGTAAAGCTGCAAATCATACATCTTTCCATAAACCTCAACAGTTCTTAAGCTCGTTATAAGAAATAACCTACGTGGTTTTTCTTCTCTTTGTTTTTATTATACAGAAAGTTTCTGCATTTTGATTGAACATATTTCGCTCTGGTACGAAGCTCAGGCAAAAAAAATCCTAGTAAAGATGCAACACATGAAATTAGAAAGCAGGAACCTATTTGAACTTTCTAATGTCTTCTTCTGTACTGGTCCAGCTTGCTTCACCACATCCTTACCCCAGTTTAGAGTACTGGGCAATCTCTAGCACAGTGTAAGGGAATCGTATCAGTGTATTAGCCTTAGTGTGCTTTTTTTTTTTTTTTTAATTCTTACCTTTTTTTTTCTTATTTTTTTTTACTGTATTTCCATCGTCTGTTTTTATCTTTATCCAATGACAGCTGTAACCAGAAATCTGAAAAGTGCCTTGTAAAATTGATTCAGATGTAATGCCAGATACTGCCCATGGTCTTCTTTCTCTGAATAAGATTTGAGGTAGAAAAAACGGGGAGGTAAAAATCTCCAAAGATCATTTGCATACTGTTCATCTTGAGGTTTTCCTAAATGTTTTAAGCTGTTGTTCCAAGCGTACATATTACTCTATACAGAAATGTGGATGATGTATGTGTCGTGCGAGGTGAGAGAAAATATAGGAACTACTTCTTACTGTGTGGCGTGCAAGGCTGCGTGGTCAGTGGTGCATAGCTGGGCCACATCAAACATTTAAAGCCTGGGTATTTATTGATTCCATGTGGCTGTGGTGTCCAGCCTTAGGAAGACTGAGGTATTTACTGTGGCTTGTTGGTTCCAGAAACTTGTTAAAGATGGATAACAGAGGGGGGTTTAGCATTGAATAGTTATCTGCAGCTGGGACATACATGCTGGTTGTCTTTTGTGGAACCATGGCTGTATCTTGCTGGTAGTGATCTCCTCTGTGTGATGGTGTTTAACTCTGCACCTGTGTCTTTCGTGGGGCTGTAAATGCCTGTAGTTGTGTTATCTCGTCGGTTGTCACTGCTCAGTATCTCTCATATTGGAGCTTAAGATAGTGAGATCATTTAAAGAGGGTGAAGTACCTTGTTCTTTAAATGTATTCTGCAGACATGTAATTGGTCTTGCAAAAATTTGTTCCTGAAGGGGTCTTGAAAAGCCAAGCTTTGCGGTGCTGCGCTTGAGTGTATTTCTTACAGGCCCTGCTGTGATGTTTGCCCTAGAATATGTTCTGCGCTGCACTGATACGCAGGGAACTGGCGGCAGTTCTCATTTTCAGGTGGCCCTCACGCTTTTCATTAGGGATGATCAGTGCTGCTCAAAACTTTTCAGCAGTGCAGAGAAAATTGGATTTCCCTGCTCTGGGAGCAAGGAGGAGAACTGTGCCACTTCTCCGGCGCTAAGGGATTAGGCAAGGGGAGATGGGCTGCACTGAAAGGCAGGACCTCTGCCCAGCTCCTGCAGTGGGCTGAACTGCTCTCTTGCACATCCTGCGATGGCAGCAGCAACCTGGTTTTTCAGGACTCCGGTATAGGTAGTGGGGTTTTAGCCGCTTTTGCTCTGCTAAAAGCATTTGTGAGTAGGTTAGATCCTACTTGAAGCTTTTGGAAGAATTTTTGAATTCCTGTGTTTGATTTTTGTGGTTGTATGGAAGGATTCTGCATCGCAGCTTCGGCATTGCAAAGCAGCTCTTTTTTTCCTTTGTAAAGAAGCTTTTTTCCTCTTGGATCACTGAAATTCAACAAGGTGAAAAGCCTGTGAGGAAGAGATGTTCTTCTTCCCTTCAAATTTCATTAGAATCATCTAATTCCATCACATCTGAGAAATTGCCCTCTCCCATTGTGGGCCTCTGCTGCTATACATCACCTCTATGGTAAGTGTGCCAACATTTGGCCAGTCTGAAACTTTGAATAGTGAGTGGAGCCTCTGGGAGCAGGCAGAAGTTGTCTCCAGCAAGATCAGCAGCTGTGGTAAGGAGAGCATGGGCCCAGGGCTCACTGTAGTCATCAGAAATAGATTTGCACAGGTTACTAAGCGAGGCAGGAAATTCTGTCAATGTTGGGAGATAGAGTGGAGCGCCGACTTGAACTTCAGAGCTTGTAGAGCTTAACTTATTTGAGAGTTAGGGTTTCTGTGGCATGTTACCAAAACTCTAAAGCTGGGAGGTACAGCTAGGAGATCCTTAGGGACTCTGAATGAAGACAAGCAGAGGCTGGAACCACTGCATCGAGCAACATAGTTTGTGCAAAGACCTTTTAGTCATAGAATCAAAGACCTTTAAGATCATGGAGTCCAACCATTAACCTAGCAGTGCCAGGTCCACCACTAAACCATGTCCCTAAGCACCACATGTACACATCTTTTCAATACCTGCAGGGATGGTGACAACTCAACCACTTACATGGGCAGCCTGTTCCAATGCTTGACAACCCTTATAGTGAAGAAGCTTTTCCTCGTATCCAATCCAAACCTCCCCTGATGCAACTTGAGGCCATTTCCTCTTGTCCTGTCCTTGTTGCCTGGGAGGAGAAACTGACCCCACCTCCTTACAACCTCCTTTCAGGTAGTTGTAGAGAGTGATAAGGTCTCCCCTCAGTCTCCTTTTCTCCAGGCTAAATCCCAGTTCTCACAGCTGCTCCTCATAAGACTTGCCCTATAGACCAGACCCTTCACCAGCTCTGTTGCCCTTCTCTGGCACGTAGTTGTCAACGTGCAGTACGTCTGATCACATGTGGCACTGTCCAACACACAGTCAATCCGTTGCCATCTTGGTATTTGGCGAATACAATACACAGATGTCTGGTCTGGCTCCTCCATAGGCAGCTTGGATCTGGCAGGACTGGTACTGAACTGGAGATCATAAGCCCATACTGGAGCCAATCTTCTGCTCAGTTCCCATGGGCTGTTTTCCTACTATTTGCCATGTTCTGACCTCCATTATTCTGAGTAATGGATACTGACTTCTCTATGTGAAAAGACAAACTGTGTGGCTTTGTGTGTGTATATTATAGACAGTTTCTATATAGATTATAGGCATGCCTAAATGTGTATGTATTTTTATATTTATGTATAAAGATCACAGAGAATATACATATATATAAAAAAATTCCATCTGAAGTTTGTGACTCAAGATTTAGGTAATGCAAGGACGTGTTTGCAAAAGCAACTTTATTTTTTTCCTGTGAGGAGGTATTTGATATATTTGATAACATGATATAATGAGAGTTTTGCAGAAACATTTTCTTACACAATTTAGTGTTGTAAAGGTAGGTAGCAAATAAGGCAAATGCAAGAGGCAAAAGCAGGAAAAAGCAGTACAGAATAGTGCTTCTATCTGTTCCGCCTGATAACTCCTAGATGGTTCTGTGCAAATAAATTAAATTAGACGTTTCACATCTACCCTGTCAGCTCATCCGTTCTTCTTTTTGTTCGTTAGTAGGAAACTTCACTATTTCCACTGCTCCATTTCCCAGGTGCTGAGTGCTCATAGTAAACAGATCCTCAGATACTTAGTTGCCTAGCTTTTCTAGGGCTCCTAAACCTTTTTAAACACTGGAATATTTCAGTGGAACTGGCTATAAGTCTGCAACAAGTATGGGTTTGGTTTTTCTCCCCTCATATGTTTCTCAACAAATTGGAGTGATCTTGCAGAATGAGAAGAAAGGTGATTTTGTGCTTTAATTCTGGTTGATCTGCTTCTTCACTGAATGCTTCTCAAGTGACTGCTTTCAATTTATCATTTCTTCCCACTGGTAAAATCAAGAAGACACAGAATACCTGGAGGAGCTAACGGAGGGCAGGGGCAAGCTTGAGGCTCTCCAGTGTCAGAAAATGCAGCGAAGGTGTACCTGATTCCACTTTCATTGAAAGGTTTTTAATGCTCTGTAGCAAGTACAATAGGACACGTGCATGTGAACAATAAAGGTAAAAAAGAAACGTTGAACTGCTGCCTTATCTGTTGAATGCCGTCCATCTTATGTAATTAAAGATTATGCTGTCGTGTGTTTAAACACAGGAGGACAGATTTCAAGATGCTTGTGCATATTTTGGTGCTTAATTAATGGCAGCTTAGCTCTTGCAAGAGTTCCAAAGGTATCATTGTGCTAAATACTGTATATCCACAGAGTAAGAAATGGCTTGTGTCTTCTCAGATGGTAAATGAAGATAGAATGAATGGTAAAAAGTGAGAGGAATTCTCTACAATTATTGACCGCAGCCCTATTCTGTGGATTAAATGACATTCCCAGTGTTAGCAAAGAGATGTAACAAAGTTTAGAATTTCAGCTGCATGTCGTGTTGTAAGTGGACCAATTTTTCATACTGCTGTGGTGATGTCGGAGGTGCTGAGGTAGTTTGAGAAGTTACCACCCCTTTTATCCTCTCTGACTCTGTGGGAGCCTGCCATCCCTGTTCTGGTGCAAAGTCGTGAGAGCTGAGTTTCCCCACAGCTGGCAGGTTACACCAAGCTGCATCATGTTTCTCTGAAGTCTTCATGTAGTTTAAGTGCTAAAGGCCATAATTGTGTTTTCTCTCAGTCATTGTTGCTTTTGTGACTGTGTAAGAGTATTTTGGAAATAGGCCCAGTGTTTTCTTCTTTGCTATGGCAAATACGTAAATTTAAAACCTGACTGAACACTTACCTAGTTTCATGTCTGAAGAAGGGTTTGTGCACGTGAGGGTGGGAAAAAAAAAACCTAAGGCAGGCATTCACAAGGAAGTGCAAAGTAATAAATTCCTTCGTAGCTTATGAGATCTATTGTGCTGTCCAAGTTGATTATGAAGCAGAACTGTGATAGCATTGCCTGGAATTTAATTATTATTTTTTCCCTTTTCAAGCTTATTTAACTGACATAATGATGTGAATGTGGCGAGGGAGGGTTATATAGGCTGTATTAGCTAATACATGCTTTTATATAACAATATTTTTGTGTATATACAGCACTTGAAGTGGGCTACATTTCCTGAAATTTCAAATTAATTTACTGGCCCTTTGGTTTTCTCCCTTTTATTGCTAATGTAAGAGTTCTGTATATATTAACCAAAGGTAAATGCACCCCTGAAAGGGAGAGTGATGCCGGAAATAGAACATGATACCTGTTCAGGGAGAAGGAGGGCATAAGGTTGAAGGGAGAGTTGGACATCCATCCTATTTGTACACCCTAACTGAGATTGCTGGCGTAAACACTAGGAATATAATAATATTTTCTGTAGTGCAGAAGCATTTGTGGCAGATTTCCTGGTGGGAGAGAAAATTCAGAGGAGGAAGCATTCCCTGGAACTCTAAGAAAGCTCTAGGGGAAAAGAGATGTGCAACAAATTGCTAAAATGTGAAATATGCAACTTTTTTCAATGTAAAATCTTAAGGTCATCCAAATGTCTTTCTGTTGAGTCTCTACTGTTTGCAAATAGATGTTTACATTTAGAATGTTGCCTGGTTTAAAATGTAATTATCGCTTTTGTTCTTGTCTTGTGTTCTGTTTTGGTTTGTTTTTTTTTTTAAACTGTAGGTATGAGAAGGTGCCGGTAATTCTGGTTGGTAATAAAGTGGACCTGGAAAGTGAGAGAGAAGTATCATCGAGTGAAGGCAGAGCCTTAGCTGAAGAATGGGGCTGCCCCTTTATGGAGACCTCTGCTAAAAGTAAAACAATGGTGGATGAGCTCTTTGCGGAAATCGTTAGACAAATGAACTATGCAGCACAGCCAGACAAAGATGATCCATGCTGTTCTGCATGTAATATACAATAGCATTAAAAATGACCTAACCTGGACTTCATTTGCAGAAATTTTGTAAGGTGGTAAAACTGTCTACTTCACTTCCTGGTTTGTGGGTCACTTGAAATACATCTGTAGTGAAGTAGCAACATTAACTCAGAGCTGAGCATTGAAAGTCAATCACTGCCTCTGAATATAATTGGGTTAAATGACCACATCTCACCCGTTTTTCCCTTTGAGCACCTGCAATTTTATGGCATAGCCAGTTGATCTACAGGATCATTCCAGTCGAGCGTACGTGCGTTGTCATGTCGGACAGCAGCAACGGCAACTGTTTCCGAAGAAGTTGAAAAACTTTTGGAAATGGGAGACAAAAGCACTGGAGAGAATGCCTCGGAAGACCATTCACAACTAGCATCAGCGCGAAAGGAGAGCCAAGTCTTTCAGCATCTAACTACCGTGCTTCGGGACATGCACTATCTCTTGTGGCCAAGTTTGTTCAGTCGACTATGTTGATTTCACCAGAACTTCTGACAGTGTTAGAGGTTACCAGAGACCTATATTGTTTGGATTTTTTTCAAAATTGATGCTATTATTTCTACACTTTATCCCACATCTTGGAATAGAAAACGTAGAATCAGTGTGTGAAACGAGAGGCAAGATCTGAAAACAAACGACGGGTGAAGAAAGAGTCTAGCGTTGGAATGTTTTAAATCTTTCATTTTGCTGCTCAGAAATGGAGGATCGCTTCAGGTTTTGGTCTGCAAAAAGCCAAACAAACCCTCTGTTTACAAAGCAGGAAGCATCTTTATTTATCACTTTACTGAACCAGGAGGAAGCAACTGTGATGAAAAAAAATTGCTGAGCCTTACTAACAAGGAACACTTTAATAGATTAACTAGTACCATCTTGTAAGGAAAATTAAGCCATGTTGCATCCGTATGTTCCCTTCTGCAGAAACCTCATGGGACAGTATGAACATCCTTCATTTTTAAGTTTAAGACAATGGTTTTTCTTGCCTTTAAGGGCTACGTTCTCTGGTGTGATCCCTGACTAACCTTTGAAAATCAAGTTTGCTATTTGATAGCTTTAATGTTGAAAACTTAAATTGAATAACCACGTGAAATCATTTGGTTCAGAGGTGAAATAGTTACGGTTGTAATTCCTTAGGTGAGTGTGGAAATGGCTCTTTAATTGCCTGACACACTGTTCAAAGGTTGCCCCAATTATTGGAGTGTTAAATGGTGGGAGCAAATATTTTATTTTGAAAGGATGCTCGAGCTCTGACTTGCTAGTTTCATAGCAGTGAAGTATTTATCATTTGCATGACTAATGGCACAGAAATACCTATTCCGAAGTCTTACAATCAAAGTATAGAGAAGTTTTCAATCACAATGTTTAGATTTTAAATGCTGGAGAGATTGTCTTGAGCTGGATCTTTTCTAGGTAAAATTGGCCATAAAAATAGAGTCACTGAGCCTGTGGTCTAAATAACACCATGCGTTTATTAGTTTTTCAATCTTGTGCAGTAACAGTGTAGTTCCTTGTGTTTAAATGAGTGAAAACAGGGGTGCTGGGGTGTGTGTGCGTGTGCGTTGAGCGTGTATGTGCGTGTGTTTATGGCCCTTAGAAATGCTGTAATTGGAGTTAGGTTCGAGAGTTTTGCCTCCATCTGCAGAACTTCCTAAAATCGCTCTCATCTGCTACAAAGGAAACTTTTGAGTACGAAACGCTTTGCAGATTTTCACACATAACATTTTGAATTATAGTCCGGTGGATGATAACTAAAGGAAATCACATTAATGGAAGAGAACTGGCCATCTCTGCCCTTAATCTTTAAGACCTTCCTGCAACTGGCGTATCGAAGGGCATTAGATGTCACAAAACATTAAGCCTTACTAGAACGTAAATGTAGCCCGTTTCCCATCTACCTTGCAGAGCTTTCGTTGCTGTACTCCGTTCTCTTAGGGAGATAGGCACGCCGTTTCTTTCTGGCATCTGATGAATGCCCTCTTTGGGTGCTCTGAATCGCCCTCCTAGAGGCACCTACCTCTTTCCACTGACTACATAGCAAACTTAGGCTTCTAACTTTGGTCCTCCAAGTCACACAACTTATATGCCTAAACTAGATGGTATGAATGTTCTCTTACCTGCCCCCCTGCCCGCCCGTTGTGTCAGCCCGCCACGCTTAAGCAAGATGCGAGATGTTGAGTTAATGATATTTCAGCGTTTAAAATATCTGGATTGGGAAACAGTTTATCGAGCAGTAAAACAGCTTGTCGGCGTGAGATCCACCACAAAAGTGCTCAAATGAAACCAAACCCAAATTTGAAACTTGAGTTGGAAGTGCGTGTTACGCAATGTTATTTACAGAGATGTTAAAATGTTACCTTGCGGATTGATCATCAACCAAGAAAACGGCAGGAACAGCCTAACGTGAAGTTCGTAATGTAAAACAGATGGGCTTTCGATATAGGAAAAATTGCACAGTAAATTTTTAACAGAAAATATTAACGAAAATATCTCCCAGTCTCGTTTCTTCATTACACTCTGACGTTTTCAAAACCATAGGCCATACGTAAGCTACCGCACAGCGTGGCAGGAGAGGGGGAAGGTGTAAGTGTTGTTTTTCGTTGTATAGTTTGAGGAAGTAGTTATGCACTATTCGTATTTCCACTACGGTGAATATAGTGGAGCTTGAATCAATGACAGTTGCACTCGACAGATTTTTTCCAAATTATAAGGACAGCAAAAAGGGAGGCGAGTGAGCCGCACAGCACCTGCGCGGCCACCCTGCGGAAGTCATTGCTCTTGGGTCACTGTTTCATTTGTACTCTGATGGGATTACCAATTATAGTATTTGAAAGTTTCTTATGCCTTAAAATATTATGATTTGTTCCAAAGACCCACTTTTCCTTTGGCTGTACTTGTAGAACTTAGTACTTTTTACAAGACGGCATTTCTCCGGTTTTGTTTTGTTTGGTTTTTTGTTTTTGGCTTTTTTTAAAAAAAGAAATAACGTTGCAACTTTTATTCTTTTAAGCCATGATAGTGAGAGCAACTGTTTCCTCTTTCCCTTGAAAACACACACAAAAACTAGTCAAAGCAAACAAACTGTAAATCAGTTCAAAAGTATTATACATAATTGCGTTGTTTCTTTGTTTTGGTTTAGTTTTTCCTGTCAAGCCCGTCCCCCTGCCCACCCCTTCAGAGCATCAAAAACATTTTGGTGACACTTTCTGTTCTGGTTCTAGTCTCTCCCTAACCCCAGTGCTACAGTTGCCATTACTTTTCTGTGGGAAAACTACTGGTATTTGCTTTCCTGTATAGAATGTTGCCTAAAGATGTCAGCCATCTGGTTGGGGGGTTTTGTGCATGTTTGGTTTTTTATTTTTTTTGTATTTTTTTTTTTACCAGTGTGCAGTCAAAGCACTGGTTAGGCTTTAATTGTGAAACTCCACAACAAAAGCAAATGTTTAACAACTGCAGGAGGCTTTTATCTGCATTGTTGTGCATCTGTTAATTCTTGATCAGGGTTTGAAGAAGGACTGGAGTGGGTTCTGGAATCAGGCTTAATGCTGTTGATTTGGAGTTTCCTAGAGGTGAATTAATGTATTTCACAGTTAGTTGTTGAGCTCTAATACAACTGGCAACTTAAAATCGGGCAACAGTTTGTTTTGTAACAATGTCAGTTGTTTAAACCTTGATGTTTCAAATAAAACAAGAATTGTACATAGAACTCAATGCAAACTCAGCAGTTGTATTTGGAGTTAAATTATTTTAACAAATAAATTTATTTAATGAAATCTCCCTTGTCTTTCCTGTATTGTTCATTTTGATTTGATCAAAAAGTTCATTGAAGGCTGATGAGGGCTACCCAGTAATTTCAAACACCGCTGTCAACTGTTTGTGGTTCAGCAAAGTATTTCTTTCCAAAATGCTCTTCTGGTACAAATTAAATAGCAATAACTAAAGAGCAGATACACTTAAATCACAACATGCATCCGTCCATAAAAATGAAAGAACCATAGCAATGGGGTTTTTTGTTGAATTCTCCTAGAGGGATATGCACTGACAACGATCAGTAAGACTCAGTATTTGATAAGATATGGGTCTTGCTATGACAAGAGAATATTGCTTACTGTAAAACATAAAAAAATTGTGTACGAACTTGGTCATTATACAATGCAGTTAATATGCAGAACTACTTTTGTAACATAGAGATCGCAAAGGGTTAAAAAAAGGATTATTTGTTATATCAACTGTTCAATTGATGAGTGTTTTGCAGGCTTTCAGCACCACACAAAAGAAGTTGGTGTTAGAAAGAACTTCAAATACAATTAGTGTTGCAGAGATTTGTAAATGAACAGTTGAGCTAATGCTAACAGGATTATTCTAGCTAATTGGCACTGATCAGCAGTTACATTTTAGTCATGCCAGTATCACTGAAATACCCTGTTTTCAGTAATGTTGGGTGCTTTGTGGTCCCTTGTTTTCATGTCATGCATGCCATAGGGAACAAGAACCCTGAGGCTGGCACATCTTAAAAGCTCCTAGTTCTAGGGATAATAGAGAAGGCTGACACATACTGCTGATTTTTTGTTTGTTTTTTTGATTTGCCCATTCATTCTGTAAAACAGTTGCAGGGAAACTTTTGCTGATGGGTTCTTGTTGTCTCATCAATTTAATAATGTCCTTTTGCTTTGCCACACAAGATACTTGTACAGAGACAATGGGGTTCATTGGGCTCTTCTGAACAGTTAGAAAAAAGTGCCGGTGTGCAACATGCTCTTTATGAAGAGCTGAACAACTGGAAAACTTTGAATATTTTACCCTTAACAAATGTATTTTTTCCTTTTTTTTTTTTTTTTTGTAGCTGCTGCAGGAAACTCATTAACTCTGAGAAAGCTTTATAAAATATTTTGATTGGAATTAAATAGCTTGTTAGTGATCCTTCTCAGGTATTAGTCTTACAGGATCACCAGCCTTTGGTTGCTACTTCTGTTGCCTGACCAAGAAGTCACTGAAATACATGTTCTATCCCAAGTTACCTTCAGTGGTATTCTCTCCCTTGCTGTTTACCTGCTGCCTCGTACTTTTATTCGCCATCAAAGCAGCGTCCTTTTACTAAGAGCAGGAGGAATTGTTCCAAAATTGCTGACAACTGGGTTTTTTTTGCTCTCTGGCTCACATGAGTGTGCTTGGTACGTAGTTGTGTCCTTTTGCGGGCGCCAGCTTGATCATTCTCTTTTAACAAATTTCCAGCTTCTGCTGGCTCTGTTTGGATGCACTAGTACCCTAGTCAGTTGTCTTGTACATAATTCCTGTTCTGCCATAAAATCAGAAAGACCTTTTCAATTTTTCTGTGCTAATTGCAGTCAGGGAATTTGCAGATGTTTCGAGCTGCAGGTTTCCCATCCTTTTTCATTGGAAGGTCACTTAATGCCTGTGTGAATACCTTATTTGGGCTTTGGTTCTCTGATGGTTGGCACAGCATGTTTCTCTTGCCTTCTCATACTGGAGTCAAAAAGGATTGAGTTAGTGTAACATTTAAATGTCTTTATTTTTTTGCCTCAGCTCCTATAATTACACTCATCATGGGGTCTTTTAATATTTTCAAATGGCACTTTTGCTCAAAAATTGACCATAAAAGAGCGATCTCAATGGCTGGGCTACCTAACTGTATTCGGAGTTATATCTGCAGAAGCTTTACTGGATTTTGCACCTATTTGCCTGGCAAAACCAGCCCGGTTTGGAAGCAGGAACCAGCACTGCACTGACGTTCAGGCCGTAAGTTACACCCGCAGAGCAGGATGTGAGCAGGTGGAAGGAGAAGCCACGGTGGTGTAAACCAGGCACCGTGCCGGAGTCGCTAACGTGAAATCCTCACCCCACTCTGCTGGAGCTGTTTTGCTGTGCACACTCAAGCACACGTGTTTTGGGTTGACTGGAATATGAAGTAGTTTAGGGAGCGCTGGGGATTTATTACAAACTTTTCACGGTGCAGTGACCACTTGTGTAGGGGAATGGGGATGAATCTAGGTGGAATCACAGAACGTTAGGGGCTGGAAGGGACCTCAAAAGATCATGTAGTCCAGCCCCCCTGCCAGAGCAGGATCACCTACAGTAGATTGCACAAGAATGTGTCGAGGCGGGTTTTGAATGTCTCCAGAGAAGGAGACTCCACAACCTCCCTGGGCAGCCTGTTCCAGTGCTCTGTCACCCTCACAGTGAAAAAGTTTTTTCTAATATTTTTGTGGAACCTCCTGTGTTCCAGCTTGCACCCATTGCCCCTTGTCCTGTCATTGGACATCACTGAAAAGAGCCTGGCTCTATCCTCCTGACACTCCCCCTTGACATGTTTATAAACATGAATGAGGTCACCCCTCAGCCTCCTCTTCTCCAAGCTAAAGAGACCCAGCTCCTTCAGCCTTTCCTCATAAGGGAGATGTTCCACCCCCTTCATCATCTTTGTGGCTCTGCGCTGGACTCTCTCCAGCAGTTCCCTGTCTTTCTTGAACTGAGGGGCCCAGAACTGGACACAATATTCCAGATGGGGTCTCACCAGGGCAGAGTAGAGGGGCAGGAGGACCTCTCTTGACCTACTTGATACTCCCCTTCTAATACACCCCAGGATGCCATTGGCCTTCTTGGCCACAAGGACACACTGCTGGCTCATGGTCATCCTGCTGTAAATAACTGAAAGATTTTTCAAGAAAAATATGTCGTTAGACAGTTGTATTGAATGGGAGAAACGCAATGTTTATCACAGACCAAGATTAAGAGTGTTCCTACACAAAAAATGGTTACTGGCTAAAGTTGGTAGGTAAATCGGAGAACTTGATCTTAAGAGTAGCATTCTACAAGACATTTTTTTAGTTGGAAGAAGGGTAAAGCTGCTAGTTGAGATGTTGAAAGGAGAGATTTGGAATACTTGCATTTGTTTTTTCTTTTAGGATCCTTGCACAGTTTAGCTAAAAGACGTTACCCCCAAATGTCATCCTGAAATACTTGAGATGGGGTACGTTGGCTTTCCAGTTGTACAACACAGTTAAGAAAAAACATGTTTTCATTCTACAGCTGAGAATACACTCTAATTACAGCACTCTTGCTTATTACATAGGCTTATTTTTACTATTCACCCTTTGTTCTTGCAGATGGAATAGATAACTGAACTGAATAAAGGTCACCTGGCACTTTCCAATATGAGACAAGGTGATCAGTTTTTATATTGCTTTCTGAACTATCTAGTAGACCTCTAGTTTTCTCAGGGTGATCTCTTTGGGGGTAGTTGGTTGTTCTTTTTTTTTTTATTTTTTATTCAATGGTTCAGCTGTTTCTAAGGAGAAAACAAAAGAAGATGCATCTTTCTGCATGTGCTAAATTCTTGAAAACATTCTGTTAAGACCTGGCACCTTTTTCCTTTGGACAAGTGTGAAATTGCCCTAAAAAAACTCACTTATCTCAGGACACAAGTCTAAATTTGGCCAAGTTGTAAGCCTCTGAAAAAAATATTTACCCAGCATAAAGAGGCAGAGAAATCTCCTTCCAAACTCTTCAGCTGCCACTGGGTATGCTTTTGGCCCTTTGGAGCTCATATATAGTAACTGCTGGGTGCAAGGCACAGCCCTTCAGCATACATATATATATATATATATATATATATATATATATATATATATATGTACACACTGGGTAGGAGCTGAGAAACTGAGTGTGAAAGAGTAGGATGAGACTTTTCAGCAGGGAGGATTTCCAACTGTAGATCTTCATGTATCTTGCTGAAGAAATAGAAATCAGCTTTGCTGACAGTAAAGTCTTCTAGGAGCAGTTTCAGAGTCGGACTTCGTTAACACCAGCGACAGAGAACTGGTCTGAGCACATGAACATTGTAACCTGCCTCATGGCTCATGACTGACACAGTGACACAAGAGAAGCTTTCTGAATGTGTTGGTGTAATTTTCAGTTTGGACAGACTTTGAAGTCTTTCTCTCTTCAAGAAAGGCGATAAGTTACCCTTTACAGTATTTGCCATGTGAGATTTTAGTTACAGGAACACAAGTAATTTATTAATCCAGAGAAGACAGGGTTGCGTAAAGCAAAATGGATAACACATAAGCATCCTGTTGATAGAAAGTGTATGGATGAGAACTCAATGCAATGTGAACTAACGTGCTTCTCAAATTCTCCATGAGGTCTCAGGAGTTTTTTTTCTGGTGCTGCCGCAATAGAGTAAGATTTTTTCCAGATCCATGTATTTCTGTAACTGCTCTTTAGCTAAAGTTTATATTTTTTCTGTCTGGCCCTATAGTAAATTTGTTCTGGGGAAGGCAACACTTCAAGTGAGTCAAGTGCATAATTTCATATTTAGCTTTGTGTTTTAAGGTGGAGGAAGGTAACCAAAACCTCTGCTAGTTCTGCCTAATTTTTCAGGGATGAATACGGCTGTGAAGATCCAAGGCTTTCCGGATGTCTTCATAGGTGTTGGCATCTATTTATTAGGTGAACTCAGGCACTCTTTCTTGATGAAGATTGTATTTGTGGTTATTTTGGGGAATGTGCTTATTCAAACAGGCAAAGACCGTGAAGCTTCAATGTGCATTTAGGGTGTGTTGTTTACTGGTTCCCCTTTTTAACCAGGGAATGCTACGCATGACATGCATGATAGTTTACTGAGATATTCCCTAATCTCTGCATTCAAAGTAAGAGTTAACCCATCAGGTGGACATCATTAATCCAGGAAGACAGCATCCACCTGGAGACAAGCCATATGAGAGTGGGCAGGGGGTTCTCATCTCTGCTTCAGGTCTAAAGCAAAATGCTCATTTTCCGGGTCACTAAGAGTAATAAACATTGTTTCCTCCCCAGCAGGAGTAGGCAGCTGCAGTTTTAGATCTCTTTGGTTCATCCAGAAACATACACTGGTAAAACTTTCTTCTTTGTCAGTGTGGAGAAAGTGACAGGGAAGATTTGCTGCTCATCCAGGTGTCTGGCTCTTCACCCCAGGCAAGTCACCTCTGCCTCTGGGTGAGCATCCTGTTCTCATGTTCAGCTTTTTTCTACGTGGAAAACAACTTGTTTCACATAGAACAAGAGAGATTCTTTCCCCCTTTCTTTCCGCTTTTTTTTTTTTTTTTTTTTTTTTTAAATCATGTCTTGGCTTTGCATGTAGCAGCCGTGCTGTGTTCTTGAATCAATAGTTCATGGCAGAAGCCACTTATCCCCTGCTCTCGGGAGACATTCTGACTACAGAAATGTACCACCTAAACTATAAACCTAGTTTGCTTGTTTATAAATGGCAATATTTTCCAAGATATTATGAAGACCACACTTCTAAAAAAGATTGTAATGCTGCCTCCTCATTAAAATTTTTTGTTTGTTCCAAATTCTGGCATGTTTGTTTACAGTTTTAAAAAAACCAAACACCAAACAGCAAAAACTAAACAAACAAGATAGAAAACAATGCAAGCCCGATTCAGATTTCCACATCTTGCTCCAGCAAAGAAAAAGTTTTAGACACTATTTGTCACCTTTATGTGTCCAGAAACCTATGAATGCAAATAAAAAGGTGAGAAAAGGAAAGACTTGATGGCAAAGAGTTCTGGCTCCTCACTGAATTTGGTGTTAATATCAAAACAATCCGTGAAGATCTCTGATCGAGTCTAAAAAGAAGTTGATAGCAGCAGGTGATTGTTGTGGGCTTGATGGTTAGTAATGATAAGAAATGTTCAAGAAAAAAGGGAAGTTCAGTGTTCTCTACTCTTACCAGCCTCCCTGTAAGGAATTGCTTGAATGAACAGTGTCTGCCATGTGGTATGAGCCCTGGATGTGACGAGCAGCAAGCTCCAGCAATGGTGCTGTGAGCACCAAGAAAGCTGGATTAGCATTGCAGCAGCTGCTAGGTTCACCTTCTTTAGCAAAGCTTCCCTGCAGACCACAGCTGGGACTTAGTATGTTTGGAAACACACAGCTACTTTAACCTGTCATTGGTCCTAAATGTGTGTTTTGCTTAAAAGACAACCATCAGGTGCTGTGTGTCACAGAGGAAGGGGTGGGGTGCCATCCTTCTCTTCAAGGTGTTGGTCAGGAACTGCACAACCAGAGGGTGCTGAATACTTGCTCTGCTTTAAGAAGCCACCACAGAGGATGTTTCCAGATAAGCTGGGCTAATCGAGCCACCGTGATTTCAGAGGTCGCTGCTCTGCCACCCTGTGAGAGGGGCACAGCCTGCACTTCCTCCTGACCAGCTGTGTCAGTGTGGCCCCAAATATCCCTGCTACTGGATTTCATCTGGGTTGAGAGTCTTAACTGGTGCTATTTTCTGTCACGTCACCCAATATGTGCCCTAATTGACTGACCCAAAGATCACTTGGTAGCTCTTTTTGCTCTGTGTAAGAAGTAATCTTTGAGATGAGCCCTCTTAGACTAATTAAGCAGAGATCCCCTCTAATCCCCCTAGAGCAGACCTCCCATTGCCCTGGCTTTGCGCAGACAGACTCCATGAAAGCTCTGACCATCCCTGATTGATGAAGAAACTGTGTACTAGCCAAGACAAACATGCTGCCAAAGGTGTTATCGGCAGAGTAATTCAGCATCTGTCCTGTCAGGTTCCTTAGGATGTTTGAATGCATTAACTTCACGGAGTTGCATCAACAGCAAAGCAACTCGATGCCCCAGAGTGCTATGTCCTGCTCGTGGTGGTTTCTAACACTATGAAATGCCGGTCACGCTGCACTGTGCGTGCATTTCTAAGCTGGTTTCCTCCAGGATGTGCCTCCTGCACACTGACAACAGCTTTTAACAAAACCCATGCACTCCTACCTGCAATCGAGCTGTAGACTGCATCACCTCACAGGGTGGCTCAGGATCTGGCCCTTGGCATGCCTACCCTGTGTCCAAGCCAGAGTTGAAGTGTTATTGTGCTGGAAATGGTATGTCCTATAGTACCCCGCTAGAGAGACACATCACACAATGTTAGGGATTGGAAGGGGCCTTTAAAGATCATCTGGTCCAACCCCCCTGCCAGAGCAGGATCACCTACAGTAGGTCACACAGGAATGTGTGTCCAGGTGGGTTTTAAATGCCTGCAGAGCAGGAGACCCCACAACCTCCTGTAGGTAACTGAACAGTCATGGAAACCAGAGGATTTCTGAGGCTCCTCCAGAAAAGCCAAATTAAAATTGAGTGGAACCTGGCAAAGCTCCTTGTCTAGTGATTACAGTACAACAGTGTTTAAAACGTTCTTGCAGGACCAGTCACATGTTGATGGTAAAAGCAGGCTTTTGAAGGCCTTTCTTAAAAGTCCATTAAAAATAAAATACTCTGTTTAAATGTTTCTAAGAAGGTAATAGTTGTTTCTCAGTTAAAACAAAGTTTCCAGGTGATTTTTTTCTGACCTCTCTCTTCTGCGCAACTATTGTAAAAAGACTTGGGAGAAGGTGAGCATTTGCTTTTTCATCAGTCGAGTGCCTCAAAGGCAAGTAAAATCAGGACCCCGGGGGCAAAAGATCTCAAATGACTTGTCCTTCCCAGCTTTTTCCTGTTGCTGGAGGGAGACACCTTTGCATACGTGTCATGTTCAAGTCTGGAAAGAAGAAATCCTGTCTTCTGCTAATACTTAACAGACCCTTTACTGGTAATTTATCCAGATGCATATATCTTTTATCGTCAACCTTTTCTTTTAATGGGCTAACAATCTCTTTTGGTGAAATTGGTTTAAAAACCCACATTTTGGGGGCTTCTCTTTGTTGAGTTTATAGCCTATATTTATATCATGCTCTCAGGCAGTGATCTTTAAACTCTTCAATATAATGGATGACTTACATCCACATTTCACGTTTACAGAAAGGAAGTTGTAGAGAGAGTTATTTACCCAAAGGAGCACTCTGTGGCAAAACATTCCCAAACTCATGTGTCTGAGTGAAATTCCCTCCTGTAGTAACAATAAAGGCTGATAAAAAAATAAACTCAGAAACGAAGGAAACTTGAAAACTACTGGGTTTGGAACCACCCTGCTTCTAAGTGTATCATAACATACAGAGTGTAAGGCAACAGGGGAGGAAAGGAAGTTTGTATTATTTTTGTTTGTTATAAAAACTCAGAGCTTCAATCTTTCCACTTCACTTGTTTGAAAAATCACAGTCAAGTAAGAAGTAGCTCTGCAGCTCTTGTGCTTATAAAAATAGTCTGGGTAAACACAACCTCTACTCCAGTCCTTTTAGTGCTGTATGTGGCAAAAGAGACAAAAAAACATTTCAAGCACTCAGATGGAGAATCTCTTGGAAAAGGGCAGCCTGAATAGATCTGGCCTTTGCAATGCCAGGGAAATGGGAGGTCAGGTATAGCAAATTGGCTAGAATTATTTTTAAAGGGCTGTTATAAACTGAAAGGTGCATCTGTGTGTAAGTGCACATTTCTGCTCACAGCGGTGGTGGGCAGAGGAAACACAAGGTGTTTCTAGGGGGAGGAGGAGTCTTCACATCCTGGCTTGGCAGATGGGAAGGAGGAAGCAAGGAGGGAACTCGTCTCTTGCACACATCTTGGTTCTAGATGCTGAGTGCCCTTCCTGATCTTTAAGTGATGGGGAGGAAGGAAAAAAATGGAGCAATGCATTTTGAACCTGATGTCCTTGGACACTACATACAGAAAAGCAAGCTCGCAGGTCTGTTGGGCAGCGTGGTGATAAATAGCAGACCCCTTTTTTGGGATTCTCCAGACCTCACCCAGGGAGGCAGATTTTCCTACAGCCAATTATTTAAGCGATGAATACGGTGCACTCCTGCTTATGAGTCCACGGGATAGCCAGAAAGGACTGCGATTCCACAGACAGACTTTGGTTGTCATGCAAAACCCAGGAGAAACACGGGATAAAGTTTATAATAATAGTAGCCGCTTTTATTGATAGAGAAGTTTGCGGCTGGACGAAGGAGCAGTAAGAAAATGGCTACAAGAGACAAGTCAATTTGTGAACTTGCCTCACAGAAATGATGACAATTGAACAAAGTCCACCAAAAAAACCCACTTTAAATGTTCTTTCTTTCCTAAAGAGGAAAGCAAAAGCTATAGCTGAAACACCAGTTCTCACCATCAAAATTGCCCATGTCCAAGAGCTGCTCTAAAGGGTCCTTGTGAGATGATTCAAGCAGGCAGTTTCCACTGGCACATACCTATAAGGAAACACTTCCTTAGACCTGTTAAAAACAATTTTGCAAAAAAGAAAAATTTTTTCAGGCTGAGGCCAGCTGACATCTCCTAATAAAATCAGGTTGCCTGAAATGGCCTCCAAGGAGAAAGAAAAAAAAAAATTGAAAAAATTTAATCTTGTTTCAGACCCACACACCTTTAAATTGGGCAAGGAGGAGAAAGACTCGTGCAGAAGTGTCTTCCCAGATGAGGCCATGAAAGAGTTTGGACATTGTCAAGCCAGGCCCGGTGAGACACGGCCCAGCTGTGGTGTGGAGCCCCAGGAGCTGGGCAGGACCTCCTCGCTGGGCCAGAACCTTGGTGGCCCCTTCTCTCTGCTTCCAGAAGAAGACTGATGGTCAGGCCTCTGCTCCTTTATCTGCACCAGCACTCTAGTGGGATGCCCACTAATGTGCCACCTTGGGATGACAGTCTTGTCTGACAAAGAGTTTTGTTTTTAACTTGTTAAATGAAGGTTGTGGTCAGGGATGCTCCTGTACTTGCAGCCCAAACAAGTCATCTGGCTATTTTGCAAAGTGTGCTGGTATGTCCTTGCTTACTTCTTCTTCTCTGGCGAAGAGAGACTTTTGGTTTTCAGGTGAGAGGGTTGGACAAGCTCCTCTGAAGCTGTGCTCAGAAGAACCTGTGCTCATCACCTATCGCACAGGCAATAATTATTAGAAACTGGCAGAGGCAAAACATAGCCTCCCTGTTTGACCTTCTTAAGCAGCATCCTTAAGTGGGTGACAGGAGCTGGGCTTTGTATTTCATTACATTTTTTTTCTCCTCATATTTTCAAGCTAAAAGCAGCTTTCACTGAGGCCCTCACAGACTCTGTCACTCTCCCATTTAGATGGGTGATAAGTTTTAGTGACAAGATGCTCTCTCCTTTCTCCACCCAATGGCTTTCGAATGAATCATTCCAGCCCAAGAGATGCTTGTTTAATGTTTGCTATGAGCATTGCCGGTGCTAATTGAGATTCACGGCACTGAGGTGGTGTTGATGGGATGCAAGGTCGTGGGGTGTATCTATTCCCTGATTGAGTATGGCTTTTGGAAGCAACTTCCTTTTGCTGGCACTTGACATGAATTTGAAATTCACTTTCAGTGCCTGTTCTGCAGGCATCTAAAATTCTCTATTTTGTGAACCCTCACGCTGGTTGTCTTTCTGGGTAGCGAATGTACCATATGCCTCTGCAGGCTGCCCTCCCCGTTGCGATCCTCTTCCGCAGCCACAGGACAGGAAATATCAAGCATCTGCCACCTGGAGCTACCATGGACCTTCATGAACATAGATCAAGTGATCACCAAGTCTTCAAGGCTGGCTGTCAGACTGTTTGCCCAGCTGTAATTACTGATATTACTGCTACTGCTGAATGGGGAATACATTCAAGTGCCTCGGCTAAATGCCATCCTGCTTACACCACAGCAATCTGTTGAGGAGTTTATCTTCTCACTAGTCCTCTCTCTACACTGTGCTCGGCTGGGGTCCCCTTCAGTGCTAACAACTCTGGGACTTGGTCAGCTTTTGCTGACCACCCAACAGAAGAACTCACTGGCACTGTCAATCCTGTAATTCCAATTTGCTTAGTAAAGGTACTCAAGACACTGAAACAGCAAGAGCAGGCAAAAGATGTTTCTGCTTGTCAACTGAAACGGGCAGAAGACAAAGGAGGAGGGAAAACTGATTCATTTTAATGCAGTGAGAGGTAGGGAACTGGGTATGTTCTCCTTCCAAACTGGCAAGAGTGATTAATAGAGCTGTTAATGACCTGCAACAGCAGTGCGGGGGCAGATCGGGCTGGTAGCAAAATATACACTTAGCTTCATAAATACCAGGGAACACTGCGGGGTCTTTGGTGCTAACTGGGAAAACTAGATACATAGCACAGCGGTTGGTGGAAATCCTGTCAAGATGCATGTGGAAGGGGATGATTTGAAAGTTTTCATCATATGTGGATCATATGTCCTGGACTAATTCAAGTCAGTTCGATCCGGGCATCAGTGCACTTTACTGTGTTCAGTAACCCGGCCTCAAAAGAGACAGCAAACCTGAAAATTGACAAACTATTGAGCATCTTTATAAATATATTGTAGTACTGTACAGTGTTATTACTTGCCATTTCACAGCATACATCAGAGACAGCAAAACGAGCCAGAGACAAGAACAAGAAGGATCAACGATACACAAAACTTCTGCAGTCAGCAGTGAAAAAATGTGAATTGTTCGAGTTAGAGATAAGATTAATATGATGAGACTAAGAGGTGTCAGTGAGTCGTACAGCAAATGTAGATCCAGCAAAGTCCATGCACCTTCTCATAGCAACACTAAAAGGGAAAACATCTGAAGGCAGTGCAAATACAAGGCAGTGGAGTTTATTGCATATGATAACCAGAGTCAAGAAATTGATGATGCTCAAATGGATACAACACTGAGGTTGATAGTGATGGGGGGGAATAAAAGCATACCACCACCTATAATATTCCAGAGCTGCCCAAAACGTCTTGAAATTCCATTGGCCACTGCTGGAAACAGAGGAAAAGACAAAGTGCATCAAATGCTCCCCCTTGGGTGGGATGGTCCAGTAGAGTCAGTCAAATGCAGATCATGTGCTGATTCCAGGAATAGTTCCTGACCCTTCCTGCTGTCCTCCTCACCCAGTGACAGCAGTAGGACAGGTATGGTACGAACATGACGAACAGAACCCGAAAGAGAGCAAAAGTCCTTCCAGGAGCACTAAAACATGCTGGATCTGGATCCTTTAAAGAAAAGCAACTTGTTTTCGGAGGCGGTAAGGCTGAGATCCCTGGCTCATTCTGGAAACACGGTTGCTGCTTTGCATTTAATCCTGCGATTATTAATGATCAAAACACTCTGCCAGCTGGTGGGTATCTGGCAACCTGCGCGTCTGAGTCACATCTCCGTGCAGCACCTGCTCCAAGCTGGCTCCAGTGCCAAAGCAGTCTCCTTGTTGGACACCTCCATGGAGGAGCCAGCCAGAGGACAGGCTGCAGGTCCACTGACTGAAAGAGAAGTTTCTCGTGAGCAGGTTGGCGCAGTGCTGGCTGCCTGCGCTACGCCTGTCCTCACACAGCCCTCGCAGCCGGGTGCTACCCTTGGCAATGCTCAGGTGGGGACCCACCAGCAGCAGGAGCAGCTGAGCCAGAAGGCAGAGGATTCCTGGCCACCCCTGACACAAATGCCCGATGTGTGTGTGTCCTGGCAGCTGCACTGCTGCCTGTGTGTCCTGCCTAAAGCACCTCCCTGGTGCCTGCAGCACCAGTTTCCTTGGGTGTCAGAGTCAGGGGAGAATGGAACTGCAAAGTGCACGCCCATGCAAAGAAAGGTACCAGAAAATCAATGGCGAAGCCTTAAAATACACTGATGTTCAGAGTCTGTAGGTCTGGCTTACTCAACAAAAAGCATATATTTCACTATAAAAAACTGCTATGTGAAATCAGTTGCATAAGGGGGGAATGGAGAGGGTATGGGATGTATAGCATGATGAAAATCAGGTAGAATTTTCTAGGGTGCACATCTCTCATCTTGTACTGTTAAAGGTGATGGGAAATTAGTGAGCTATCTCCTGTGTGTAGTAAAAGTCTTCGAGCAAGAAAAAATAAGGTATTCTTAAAATTTTTCCAAAGGTACTCAAGTATTTGCACACATCAAACTGGAATGCTCACTGCCAGCCCATTCTGTAAGCTGATCTCTGACAAGAGCAGCAAAACACATCAAAGTTTTAAATGCAGCTTCTCAGTGAAGAGACGCTGTGCCTGGCTGAGATTTGTTCTAATGTATGCCATATGCAAAAAGCAGCACTGACCTTGAGTGCCAAACAAAAGAGCCTCTTATTACAATGCTATGCTTACAGGCAAATAAAGATAATTTCTCTGGATTGTTATTATTTGCTTTACCAGCTGTCCCTCAGAGTGCTGGAGCAGACGATCTGAATGGTTTGGTAGCAGTTCTGTTGCAAAATCATTGCCACTCAGTTGGCTGCTGCTGACAGCAAGCAAAGATCAGCCTTGCTGGGTGAAGCGAGGCTGACCATCGTATCAAGTGACCCCTTGGGCAGTTGTCCATGTCTGTGCAAATGAGAAGGGCTTTATGGTGGGAGCGGTGTAAGGAGCACGTGTCTCTGCTGGGAAGGCTTTGGCAGTACTTGTCTCATTTCCAGCGGTCCCATCAGCACCAAACGGTGAGCAAATCCAGGCAGGCACAGCTCTCTTTGCAGGATGGTGAACTTCTCGGTGAATTCCCAGTTATCGGTCATTTAAGCCCTGCCACCCTAACCCACGCTGCAGGAGGACACTGGCTAGGCTGGCAGCTGACACTGACTGGCTGCTAGGGAGAAAAAATGCCCTGCAGAAGTGCTTCAGCACAAATGGTAAATCATAGGCTGATGCTGCCTCAGTTTTCTCTGCAAGGCTGCGTGAATCCATGTCTTGGTTTGAGCTAAATCAGAACCAATTCTGCTCAGTGATTTTACTTTTCAGCTCAGTCTCTTCTGAGAGGCTGCACTTTCTTAAGTTAGCGGTGTAATTTTGCAGACAGCATCTGCTACTAGAAGTGAAATCACCTGTTTATAGTTACTATCAAGGATTGGTATGCAGAAAGGGTCTTGCTTATATTTACTCCTATAGAAACCAAGGTCATTGCTAAATATTCTACCCCATGTTCAGGTGCTTTAAAGCAAAAAGCTCACAAGTAAATAAAAAGGTCACACCTGCAGGGACGAATGGGCAGGACTGATCAACAAAAGTATTCCATTCCATATATGTCATATTCAGTATAAAGCTGAGGAATCATAAGGGTTAAGACCTCTTCTTCAATAGCCAGCATCCGAGGAGGAATTCATCTGCTCTTCGTGAGTTCCTGAATCCAGCTCCGGAATCCAGTTCATGTCTGCCACCAAGTCCGGCCTGGGACTTACCCAGTGCCTGCCCCGCAGCATCAGTGGTGATTCATCAGTGGAGTTTCAATATTGGTTTTGTATCTATTTGTATATATTTCAGCATTTTCATTATTTATCTTCTTAGTACTATTATTGTTTCATTAAACCTGCTCTAGTATTCTTTTCCAATCCATAAGTCTCTCTTCCTTATTCCTTTTTTCCCCTTCCCCTTTGGGAACGGAGAGGGGTTAACAGAGAGCATCTGTCATTCATCTAGTCACCAGACCAGCCCTAACCCTTGACAGTCCTTCAGTGTGTTTTGCTGGCAGAGGATGAGCAGGTAGCCAGGGAAGGCACCCTGACTCAACTTCAACATGTCAAAATAAACACCAAATTTACCACTTGTGAGCTGCCCTTCCCCTTACAGCACACAGCAGCATTTACTGAGGCACAGGCAGAGGACCCGTGGTACCCAGCACCTCACAGCCCCACACCAGCCAGAATTAAGTGGAGGCGGCATGGTTGTGCCTTCATGAAGCAGCAGCTTTGCTAATTGCATTTTTTTTAGCTTGTGTTCCCACTATGTTCCGCTCAGTGATGGACAAAATGATGCATTAAAAATAGCACCCTGTACGGGAACAGGCGGAACAGCGGGGTTAGCTGCACGTGTTGCTTTTGCTCCTGCGAGGACAGCAAGATGGTTGGATTGGATGTAGTGGCAGAAAACTGGGTTTAGCATGAACACCCTGACCTCCTCCCTTTGGACCCATTTTGTCTCCTTCCATTCTTATACCCAAAATATTTTAAAAAGATGCCTAAGAAGTCATTTTTCAAGAAGAGGAAATTAGTTCTGAATGAAAAAAGCACACTGTCGCTTCTGCTACTCAAAGCACAACAGGGTGACTTAACTACTGCTCCAGCAATTTGTGTAGTTAAAGCAAAACCTAATTACTTCCTTCTACCTCTAACTCCAGTTTCATGTCTTAGAGTTAAAATAGGCAAAATGAGCCACTTCTCAGAAGAGAACTTTGTACCACTGGAAAAATGTGCCTGGCAGTCTCCCTAAAACTCTGATCATTTTTATTACAACGTTCATGTTTGTTTTCACTTTCCCCTTTGTTACACATTTTAGGCAACTCAAATGAAGCCCTCGCCATCAAACCAGCCTTTTAGCAGTAATGACATAAATTACATTGTTCTCCTGGGTTTGCAGCACCCAGCTATTAAATCTAACCATGGGAGCTTGGCGAATCTTTTCATACATGAGGCAGCTGTTTCCTTCCTCCCCTGTCTCCACCCTCCACCCCCTTTTCTTTGCCTTGATGTGTGCTCTGGGGGATATATTGCACCCAAGCCCCTTTGCCTAAGGCCCTCTGCACAGAGCCACAGCTCCTCCTGAAGCACTTGGTGCTCATGTGGGGTACAGATCAGCTCTTGGTCCCAGCCTGTCACACCCCTCTTCGAAGCACAAGCTCAAGTGCCCAAAGTTGTTTCACGGCACAGATCTGTCTGCAGCACCTTGACTCACGCGGCTGTCTCCATCACCCAGGGGCAAATTGTGGCTCCTGCCATCAGGGCACCTCATCTTGGTTCGATGCAGTTCCGGGACCGGCTGTGCCAGTGCTTGGAATGTGCTGCCAACTGTCTGTGCTTGGCTGAACAATCCCAAGCGTTTCTTTGTTTTCCTCAGCATCTGCTGAAAGCATTTTGACTCATGTTTGCTTGGCGTGGTTATGTTCTCAGGTTGGGTTACTCTGGCAAAGCCATCAGCTTGCAGAAGATGTAACTGTGCATATATCTCTTCAAAGGGCATATTTTCATCCATAAATTGCACTTCCATCAATGGCAATTTTCATATTGTGTGCAGCTATTCAATGACAATATTCTAATGCAGGCTAAAAGACTGTTAATTTGCAATCAGTGCTGTTCAACGTACACACAAAAATAATAACGTGCCAGTCATGTATTTCCCTTTGGGATGGATGTCTCCCATGGGGACACATGACACGTGGCCCTGGTTGGCACCCAGCACAGCAGCATGAGCTGGCTGGTGTGCAGGCCATTCCTGGCTATCCTAGTCCCCGTATGGCCTCAGGACAACCTTCCAGATGAATGAATGTGCCCAGGGACACCATCCTGCTCTCTTCTACCATTCTTCCATGGTGCTGCTGCTGCTGCATCGCTGCCAGGTGGTCAGGCAATGGACGGTTTGCACCCACCATGGGAAGCTCCTAGACAGCATCACCTGGAGGGCATCATCTGCAGGCTCAGAGACAGAAATGATGAGTCCTATGATTGATTTGGACCTCTTTGAAACGCAAAAAAAAAAAAAAAATTCAAATCCCAAGCCTATTTTTTTTCAGTCAGCTCTGGCACAAGCAGAGAGTCTTCTCTCCTGATGTATTTTTTCTGTGCAATAGCAACCAAAATAAAAAGAACGGCATTTAAATGGGATTTGTTAGTAGACAAACAAGGTTAAGCAGGTTAAGTTGTGGAAATAAAAGTCTCTGTGTTCATATCTTTGAGCAAATAGATTCCTGAATGTCCATATCAGGGATAAACGTTCCTGTGAGACATATTTGCTGGCATTGTAGTGCAGAAAGACAGGCACTGCAAGCCTTTGCCTCAACAGGCAAAACCTACCCGTACTCAGAAGGGAGGGAAATCTTTTTCCTCCTGAGTTTCAGAAAACTGGTTTTGAAACAGAGATCAGAGGTGGCAGTAAAGATGAGGAAAAAGCAGTTCCCTTGCAGCTTAGCTGGACAAAAGTAGCAGCAGCGCTAAGCCATTCTGCCCTAGCTAACAGAGGGAGCAGCAGGACCACACGTCTACACAGATGTCATCCCCAACCCAACACATGATCTGTCCCCAAATACTGAGCATCACGAGTAGCAGGAAGGAAATAGTGGATATTTCCCAGTGTCTGCCACCCAACCATTGTGCTGACCTGCACCAGCTGTGGCACAACACGCAGGGCATGAGGGGAGCTGTCGCTGGTGTCCCTTCAACTCTAGCAGAAGTGGCACAGAGTGGGCAATGGGGCTGGGCAACAGTAACTTCTCTGGCCCAAGGAAGGATGGATAAACTGTGTGGAAGGTGGTAACTGTTACCTTTGGCTGGGTCTGTTACTGACCTTTTAGAAAAGTCTTCACCTGTCTAAAGTGTCTGGGTTTATAAGCACAATCATTTAGAAAATCCTTGGAGATGATGAAGGTTTTATCAATAATCAAAGGTGGGGTTCAGCTCCAGTTGGTGGACTCCTAAATTTATTCTTCTCACCTTCCACTGGGTGCCTAAACCTGGTCAACTGAATCATTCTTCAGGCTCCATTAACTGCAGTACAGTGTAGATACCTGGTTTGTCTTTACTCACCTGTATTTAGATGTGAAAAGTTAGGCGACCGCTTCTGAGGGCGAATCCCACCCCAGATGTTCACTGTTGCCCCTCAATGGGCAACCACAGAGGCAGCCTACCTCAACACTTCCAGCTACAGCCAGGGGCCAGGGCAGATGAGTTAAGATGCTGTGTCCTTTATGTCCACACCTGCCTTGATAGCCTTAAACCAGAAGAGCCACCTATAGCAGTAGATAGTAACTTCTGAAGAGGTAAACTTCAATAAAACCTAAATGAAAGTGAATTAATGCAGTTAATGTACTTCTCCACTTGATTAGTTCACACCAAATAATCAGCAAATTCTGATAGATTATTGATAATAACATTAAAAAGAATAGTGGCACTTCCTCAGAGCTCCAGGATAAAGAAAATTCATGTGTCATCACTCATGGCAGTCACGAACCGAACACCTCAACATTCTTGCTGCAGTAGTAGATGTTTCCAGGAATACAATTCCTCCTGGCAAAGGGGCTTCACCTGCATGCCTGTGCTACCAGTCTGAGGGGCTAGATGTTAGCAAGCCTAGAAATAGAAGAGTTTTAAAAAAAAAATCAGAGCAGGAGGTTTTGTGGGACTTAGGGAAGCCACATACTTGGTTTTACCACAGAGACAAAGTGATTTAAAAGCAGAGATACAACAGATGAAGGAGTGAGAAAAGGCAGGACAGAGGGAAAATCCTACTGCTGAAAAAAAACTTTTGCATAGCCAGAAGTTCAGAGGGTGAAGGACTGGGCCTGCCACAGTTAGGAATGTGGACAAGATCAAGAAGGCACAACCTCAGTGTTTGCACACTCATTATGGAGCTGGTCATCCAGTGAACAGAGGGAAGAACGTGTGGATGTTGGACAAGTATCAGTGGACCAACAGCAATGACCACGACAGGTAGACAGAAGATAAGAGACAGATAGAGAGACAAGCAGATAGACAGATCAAGGGTGATATTACCTTAACCTATTTTCTTAGCCATACAGCTGGTTATAGAAAAGCTTATTGTAGAAGATGGCCTTGGACCAAGTGGACACCGGCAGATTTGGTCTAAGTTAATGGAAAGATAACGAAAGTAAACTCTAACAAGATAATGTAGAAAAAGAGGGCTTTGACGTTCTGTGGCCTTGGCTGTTGTATCCTGCCATGTCCTTTGCTTCTGACACATGACACCTCTCCTGTCATGTCAATACAGGTGTTTGTGGCCCTGGACCAGAGAGACAGAATTGTGAAGAAGAGTGCTGAACAGAAAGTCAGAGGCTTGTGAGGTTGACTAGGCTGTGGCAGGCAGAAGAGATTAAGGAATGGCACAAGACGGCCAGAGGAGGCATCATTGCCACCACTGCTGTCACTTTGCACTCCAACCCACCAAGGGCACCCCAGGCAGGGAAGGGGCATAGAAAGACTCCAGATTTAACAGACACGTCCTAACTGTCTCATAAACCCTCTTATGAGTGAAGACCAGGAAAGACAAAAGGAAAGGGAAAAGAAAGAAGCCACACCTTTGAGATCAGACAGCTCGAAGATAATGTGAGAAATAAACCCAATCAGGTCTGGTCAGACCTTGCAAAAAACCAAAAAGAAATAGCAGAGATGTCTGCGGCCGTTGCATCCTCCTAGAAGGGTTTAACTACATGAAAATTCTGTGTACAGCTGGGGCAAGGAGAAGCGGTCCACTCTTGCAGCAAAGGAGGGATCAGACCAAAACTAAGATTATCGTATTGCTTAACCCATGTTAAGATCAGCAGCTTAGCCTTGCAGTTAAGAGGCTTGAAGGAAGATGTTAAAAAGCAAATGTTCTCAAAGATGAGCAAAAATGTTGTGTGGGAGCTTGAGTGCTTGGGACTGGAGGCACTGCAGTTGGCTGCTGGTGGGATGGCCACAGTGACAGTGGCCCCTGGCTCTGTGGGAAGCTCTGCCTGGACTTGGCACCTCCAGCACCATCTATTCATCTGGGCCTGGGCCAGGCAGCCGGGAACCCATCAGAGCCTTTCATTCTGGACTTCACACCCCCTTGCAATCAGCCAAACAAAACTGCTTCAGAGCCACTCAATTCCTGCTGTTGATTTACCCTCCTAAATGAAATTATCTATGAGATCCTGATGTTCAGCTTCCTGCTTAGGTTAAAAGGAATAACAATTTATTTAGGTCTCAAAAAATAGGAGACTAGCTTGCCTCTGCAATTCAATAAGAATAATTATCTAGACTGCAGGGTCAGAGCCAGGATGACTAATGGAAATTTTCAGAGAAATGGAAATTACTCTACTACAAATTGAAGCTAAACTCAAAGTTTAATATATTCCAGCTAGAAAGACCAGATAATCTCCATCCCCAGTGCTGAGGGAACTGGTCCATGAAATTGCCAGTCTGATAGTAAGGATTTCTGATCTGTCAAATCAGAGATGGATACCATAACACAGGAATCCAGCTAGAATGAGAAATGGGAGGGCGGGAGTGACCCAAGCTGTTTACTCACTCATTAATCCAACCTCATGGGTTTACAACCCTGTAAACCAAATTTTGAGTGAATGAATAATCGAAGACATGGCAGGAAACGAGACTAAATTGTAGCACAGGCCAACCAAAGGTCGACCAGGTGACAAGTCTTACTGGCTCAGTGTGTGTAGACCTGTGGGATAACTGCAGATTGTTTGTCAACGTGGGAGAAAACTTGTTGCCTGTCCCTGGACTCCTAAGCCTTGGTGGCAAGGCAAGAGGGTGGTGATGGCACATGCCTTGCTCCAGGAAGGCAGTCCAACATCGCCGGAGACCAGTAACTGGGGAGCACGAGAGAGGCCACTTTGACCACCTTTACTGTGGTCCAAGGATGTCACTTTGTGCGAATGAGCAGCGCCCTTACTCCAGCAAATCCAGGCTTGGAGAAAACAGCATCCAGAAAAATGAAGCAATTTGGTCAGAAAGCCTGTGGATATTTTGAGCTACTGGGTGAACTACTTCAAACTTTGTAAAAACAGCCATCATCTCAAAGGTAATTTTTTTTTTGTGAAGAACAAAGATACTTGAAAGCTGGATATGCGTTTGTAGCAAACAAGAAACTGTACATTCTCAAGCTGATGAAGGAAGGGCTGAGCCTTGCTCTACAGTCAGGGACCTTTATTTTTGGTGCGCAGTAACTCAGCTTTGAACAGCTTTGTTGATACATCCAGGCTTGGTGTTTGCCAGCATGAAAAACGTATACATTTTACATGCTACCCTAGCAAAAATTTTCGCAACTCTTTCCTTCTTTCCACTGTAAAATGATTTTTCTTTTTTCCTTTTTAGAGGCCACTGACAGCCAACATGTAAGGAGGCTTACTTTTTTTAACATGGAAATTTTTGGTAACTTGATTTTTGTATCTTCATAAATGCTTCTCCTGGCTGGTCTCTTGTGAGACCGATGGTGCTGCAAGGCCACACAGACATCGGTGCTGGGAGGTGGCAGACAGGAGTGACAGAAGGGGGGAAGGAGGTGAAATACTGTCAACCTGCATTGTCCTTGCGAGGTGCCCGCTGCCTGGACTCCCCAGCTCCCATATCCCACCAGTGCTGTGCAGAATGCCAGGAAGCATTTTCGTGGGTTTTTTTTGTCATTGCCCAAGACAGTCTCAGTCTGAACAGAAGACTTTCCGGGTCTTTTATAACTATTCACAAGAAAGCTTTGTCTGAAAATGATTCTTACAGTCTGCTGTAGATGTACAGAGACTGTTGGTATGTCAAGGTACTTCCATGGGACTAAGCCTCCCGACTGTCTCACATCTCATTGTGCGTAGCGGCCGAAGTACTTTGGCTCTCGTTCAGCAAAGTGCAGACCAAAATGAACTGTGTGATCTGCTGCTGCTACAGTAGTCAATTATTTCTGAGCTCCATGGTTCCACCCCAGCCCTGCCATAATTATTTCATGGACAGCAGCACTGTAGCTGTAGACAGTAGTACTGTAGCCATGTCAAAAATTAAGAGTTTAGGCCTGCATTAATTTTACTAGTAAAGACAAGTTAGAGTAAGATCAAGGAAAACGAACTAGAAAAAAAGTAGAAAGTATTGCTGTGGCTGTTTCCCCAAACCCTCTTTTTTTCTGGACTGATCTATGATCTCAGAAGAAAAACAAACAAAAAAAACCCAGCCCCGTGCAGACATCTCCATCTCCATAAATACACACAACAGTTCCTTGCGTAGATCTGGACAGCTGGAAGGAGGCTCTCGGAGGGATTGCTTTCCCGTACCCCCTCACTTCCTTTCCTGTCTGGACACAGTGTTTCTCATAGTCTCTGCCCTCCTTCTTTGAGGATTTTTGTTAGTTTAATATAACAGCAGAGCCCCTGTTATACCAAAGCACAAGGAGCTGGGGGGAGAGCTGCTGCTGAGGAGCTGCTCACTGAAGCTGGGGTGCTACTCATCAAGGCCCCTACGTTATAAGGACATTTCTGTTTGCTTTTTGACCTGTCAAAACTGTCTCCCAGCTCCGTGCCTGGCCAACCTCAGCACCCCAGAGAGCAGAAGGGTCGGCATTTACTTCCCTTGCAGCTAAAAAAGCAGCCGTGGCTTGAGGCTGAGAGGCTGCAGTCTCTTCTTCCTCACTGGTGCTCCCAGATCTGGAGGAGGAGGCAGTGCTGGCTGCCACAGAGGTGACCAGGAGCGGAGGTCCCATGAGAGTGAGCCTCTGGAGAGGTCTCTAGAAACCAAAATCAAGTGAGGGCCATTGCAGTTGGGTGTTTTCTGCATGAAAGCATTTTGATAAATCCAGTCTATCCCATCAGAATATATTGAAAAAAATAATGTTAGACATTTTGAGCAGCTTGAGAGATTACCTCCTAACCTATTTTCTTTTAATACAGGGATATGTAAAGAAACAGACATTTTCTGAGATGTGTTTTCTAAACAAATGTCCCACAATTCTTTTCCAATTAAAAGGATCCCAGCTCTGAAAAAAAAAAATTTTTTTCTGACCCTGAAGAGATTCTTTTTCCACCAGGAATGTGGTCTATGGGGAAACTTCAAGCTTCAATTTGGAATGAAAACAATGTCAGAATTCTTGGAATCTGTCACAAACTGGAAATTTGGACACCCACCAGAGGAGTTTGGAGAATTCTATCCCCTGTGAGCAGGTTGGATAAAGGAGGGCTTCTCTGCCCCACAGTAGATTCCCACACCATGAGAGGCAGAAGAAGCTGAAAACCAGCTCCCAGCATGAGTTCTGCAGGAGTGATGCCCACTACCACCTCCTGATAATGGGACCCAGGATTTCCTTGGCATGGTTAAGCAGTAATGAGCCATGGCTAAGAGCCCTCCCTAATGTGCCAGGTGCTCTCACTGAGATTTCCAAGTTGTCTGAGGTCTCCTGTGTCGCCTTCCCACCACACCGATGGCAACCACAACCCTGGCCTTCGCTGGAGAGGACTGTCTCCTTCCCTTCCATCACCTCTAAGGCACCAAGGGAGATGAACAGGCAGAGCTGAGGTCTCCCAGGAGTTCATCAGTCCTTCAGAAAGAACGTTTTCTGGTGTAGAAGAATGAGTGTGGCTGAGGCAGGTGCCCTGGGTACCAGGTCTCCCGTGCAAGGTCATTAGAGCATTCCCCATTACATATTTTCTACTTATACTTTTATGCAGGGAAAGCAGCAATTTTCTTATTTTGGCAGCTATGTCTAAGCACAAAACTACATTTAACTGATAGTCAAACTACTCACAGTACCAGCAGACAGCAACGTGTACTTTTGCAGGTGAGTTATAATCCATTTGACTGTGATGCTATCAGACTCAGGCATCACATATGCTCGTTTTGGTTTCACATTTATTTGTTTTGTGTAAATACAGATTTACACACTTGTGATACATTTGTATATATACACCCACACATACATATGAATATGCTTACTTATATTTACCTACGGATAGGTACAATGCATGGGACCTGTACTTTTAAACACAGTCACATGCTTAGCAAAGGCTATATCATGAATCGTCAGAGTGAGTCATAAACATTTAAGCACATGAATACACTTGTATTTTGCCTGACCTCACTAGATACCTATTCAGGATATGATTTCACAGAAGACAGTGCTAAGCTAAAGAAAGTATCTCCCTTACAGCACTGAACTGAAATACAGGCCTTTGAATGAAACCAGAGGAAGAAGAACAGCATGAGCAACCAGCTAAAACTCAGTAAGTATTTCAGGCCAGGGACAAATAGCCCAAAATCTGGTATTTCACACAGCTATGGTGTCTGCCGGGGAGCCTCTGACTGCCCTGATGGGATGTCCTGCCCCTCCAAGCAATGTCCTCAACACCCAAGTGGTCCCACGCTGACCAAGGAGACAACATCATCCTGTGAACATGCAGTCTTGATGGAAAACACCTATAGAAAATCCTTCACCTTTCCCTCCTCCAGCTGCATCACATCCTTTGGGCAGCGATTTGGCGGCAGTGCCGTATCGTACTGCGAGCCCACTCATGGGTGCAGCTCGGTAGTTCCCGCAGCCAGGCACCGAAAGGCACAGCTGGGCAGATGTTCAATGTGCCCAGGAGCGAGACGGGCTCTCAGGCTTGATGGTGATGTTAAAGCACTCGCCTGTCATCTGGAAGTGTTTCTTCCCTTGCGAAGGGGGTCGTGGCATGTGCCACCCAGCCAAACAGGGACCAGTGGGACAGTCTTTGGGCATTTCTCTTCTGGGTGACACCCCAGGAGCAGGAAAACAGTTTAGTGAGTAACTGAGTGGCCCACAGGAGGAGGAGGTCATTAAAATCCTGTAATTTTTAAGCCCTTATGAGGCTGATGCGAGACTCTCGCACACAGTAACTATCTCTTCGACCTTAAAGTAATATGTTTTTAATGTACTTATCGCTGGGAGCACTGAGCATGCACCAGTGTACAGTTGGCCACATTTCCTGAAGAAGCAACCAGGACGGGTGTTTTAGGTAAACCCAAATAAAAATATTTCTAGAGTTTTGACCCCTTATTCACTTTGTATTTGTTAAACTACTCAGAGGGCTCTTTTGGCTGTAAACATGCCGCGTTTTGAGGCACCCTTGTTGTTTTAGGTCCGACAGTCAAATGACAGCAAAAAATGCCAGGCAATTTGGAGTGAGGCAGCATGGAGCTATTGTACCTTGCATGATCCCATTTCAGACCAGTGGCAATTTGTTTCAACCTCTGCAGGGATCATGTTTGTGGGGTGTAAATCTATACCTGTAAATTACCAAAAGTTTTCAAATATTGTAGATTGTTTTCCTGTTCTCAAGCCTGCAAACACATGCACTCACATTTAGCTGAATGCAGAGAGATCATTCTGGCTGAAGTGAAACTAATGACGGTGCCAGATAATTGATGGTAGTGACCGGCAGTGCATCAGAGAGGGTTTAGCCTCTCTTTGTGAGGAAAGGTAGAAAGAAACAATATAAATAAAGCCCAAATGATGACAACGCTGGTAATCAACAGAAGGATTTTTGTTCTCAGAAACTCAGGTTTGGGGAGCTGTGACCAGAAATGATCTCACCTATTGAAAGCAGATCTGGAAAACAGTTATTTTCCAAGATGAAGAGCTAGGAATAAAAAGTTTCAGAGGGGGAAGGGGCTTCTGTGATGGATAGGAGACAGATACTCTAGAAGAAAATATGGATATGCAGAGCAAAGGAAGGAGGAGAATAGGAGAAGGGAAGATACTCTGGGAAAACCATTAAATACCGAAATGTGGATTTTGAAGCTCTTGTTAAACTGCACCCTGACCTCATGAAGCAAAAGGGAAAAAATGTGAACTGTGGAGGAAAACAGAAACTCAAGTAGAGCAGCAGAGGAGCGTTTCCATAAGCCCAGGACAGACAGCTTTGAAGAGTATGGGCCGAAAACGGATCTGCACTTTTTTTCTTGTCTTTCCCAAAAGCAATTTCACGATTAACTAACCCTGCCAGAAATTCCCCTGCAGTTGGGCTGGTGCCCACTCTCCACAGGAGCCAGGCCCTCGGGGAGGAGGCAGACACAGACCTGTAGCCTCTCTGCCACCTCCTGGGACCTGCAGACAGACCCACCATCCTCTCACCGTTCCCATACCCCAGAGGAGGCAGAGGCTGTTTGGAAGGGCTCATCCATCCGAGTTTGGTGGCACCGGCATGTATCTGGCGCAAGAGATGCAGTGAGGCTCCCCAGGCACCTGCATTCTCTCATCTTCTTCATCATCTTTGCTCAGCTCGTGGATCCCTCTATCATGGGCCCAGCAGCACAACTCATTTGGGAAGCATCTGCTGTCCTCTTCCATTCCTTCAAACCTGTGACGGAAAGACATGAGAAGGAGGAGGCTGGACAGTGTAACTATGGAAAAGCAATGTTCAAAAAGTTCATCAGTAGCAGTAACAAGGTCGAATAATTTGCAATGGCTGCTGTTAGTGGCGATGACAATGGATGGCATGAACCTTGTCAGCTCATCAAAGCCTGAAGGTCAAGAAACAGGGAATATGTTTCCGGAGAACTTTTCCAGGCTGGCAGGTTCCCAGGTCACAACTGGTGATGCTGTCCCAGCCATGGTGTGATAGGTGGCAGTGCCCAAGACATTGACCCATCCATCCATCTACAGCTTTCAAATGAGAGCTGGATGGATGTGGCAAAAACAGATGCCCAAAAGCTACATAAATGAGATGGCTGCTGAAATGCCTTAATTCTAACCAAATACAAGGTTCAAGCCTGAGCTTTTGGGAAGAACTGTAGAAGAGTGAGGGCCTGTCTTGTGTGGACGCAAGGGTACAAATTTGGGGTGGAATCTCAGGCCAGCTTTGTCTGGCAATGCTTCACTCTTCTCACAGGTAGGGGTGATTTTTTTATTTTTTTTTTTTTGGTAAAATGCTGGTATTAACAACAGCCAAAGCAAGGAGTTCAGCTGGTGAGCCTGCTGGGTTGGTTAGTCGCTGTGCTAGCATTGGCCAGCAATGGCGAGCCCCAGGGCACCTCTTGGATTAAAAGAGCTGCCAATTACAGAAAACTAACATGCTCCATCTGTGGGTTTTTTTTCAGAGTGGGCCTGGGCACCCCTCGGAAGCATATTGAAAGCGTATGCCTCTGCTGCGGGCTGGGAAACACCCGCTGAGCTTACCAGGCTCAACACATGCCTTGGAGGACAGAGCTTTCCTTGTCCCAAACCTGCCAGGCGTTAACCATTGGACCACCAGAATCAACCCGCTGGCTGTCACCGTGGGATCTGAGGATGCACGCCGTCCGCCGTTCCATCCTGCAGGCATGCCAAGGCCTGAAGCATTCCTTCCCAGGACTGTGCGCAGAGGTTACCAACTGGTTTGGGCTGAGAGGCACCAAGGCAGGGCAGGACAAACTTGGCCAGACTTGTCCCCTTTCCCATTGCACAGTGTCCACAGTAAGACTGTAAGGTAAAGGATGAGGGGTTTTTGTAACCAAAAGCAAAAGAAAACACCTCCCTGAACCTATCAACATTGTTGTTTATGAGCTGAGCTTTGCTGTAGCCTGCTGCACCTCTAAATTAACACTTACAAATCATGTGGAGATGCTCATAGGTGACTTATTCCTCTCTAAGTTTCCATTTATTTAATTTTATTGTTAAATACTTGGCATAGCACTTTATTTTGGAGCAAAACATACAGCTGTGAAGGAGGGAATTTTTCCCCAGGAGGGATGCAGTGCCTTTTACGAGGGTGCCACAGGACTTCTTCCACCCCCTGCCACCCTACCAAGGTGGCACATCGATGGGCAGACATGGGGCTGTGTCTGGCCTCTGCCTCGGTGAAGAAAAACCCTGTGCCCTGGCATTCTCCGTCATCAAACCTTTTTGGGATGGAGGTTTTTCTCCCGTATTTAGATTCATACCAAAAAAAAAAAAAAAAAGATTTCTCCCAACAGAGGCTTTGAGGACAGACAGTTCTGCCTGGCTGAGGACAGGTGGTCTGTCTTATGGCACTTGATTTTAATGTCATTTGAAAAAATGTTTGCAATGTTTTAGGCATTTGTTTGCATTTCATTTACCAGAATATAGAAGTATGTAAATAGCAAAGAGGAGGCGAGGAGCATCCATCCAAGATCTTGTATAACTGATACCCAAGCAGCAGCAGCATGGAGTAACACGAATTGGTGCATAGGCAGGTGTTTTGTTTTCATGGTGTTTTTGGTTTTTTTTTATTTTTTTCGTGGCCAATGCATTTGTTGCTGAGGGTTTATTTTTAGCTAAGAGAGAAATCATTGTTATGCCATGGCAACCAGAACTGGGAGGTAAGTTAGAACAAGCCGGTCTGACTAAAATTTATCTGATAGCATCCGAAAGGATTAAATATCCTAAAAATAAAGATGATAGCTGTTAGCATAACACAATGGTGATGTTTTTGATCTAGAAACACAAATCGTTTCCGTTATGGCGTAGTTTTTTTTCTCTTAGTTACCAGTTGTGAAGGGAGGCCTGGAAAAGTGTTCATGATAGTCATAAACGACTAATACTGCCAAAGGATTTGCAAAAGGGGTGGGATGTTCTGCTGGAGACACAAGGAAATTAGGCTTTCTCTTTTGAGACGCAATAAGACTCTCCCCAGGACCCGTGCTTGAGTAACCAGCTGCAGTGCTGAGCTGAGGGTTCTGAGTGTGTTTTTCCCCTTCCTTGCAGAGACTTTTACTTCATGTGGGCTGAGCTGAGTCCTGGCTGCAGAGATGCTCGTGTCCATTTAGATTTTGGTGGTCATCTCGCTCATGGACTGGGACAGTGCAGCACCTCTGGATCTGGCTACCTGGCATGCCTAGTGGCTTTTCAGCGGTGTTGAAGAGAAAAGCTGCATGGGGTCTGACCAGAGTCCCATCCAGCCCCATTTCTGACAGCCACCTCGGGATGCTGAGATGGGAGTGAGCAGTGTTCCTGAAATAACCTGATGAATTACGATTTCAGGCATCTCTGGACTATTAATGTGTTGTTACGTTTGCAGGGCAGCACACAAAGACACTGTCCTCCGGGGTGAGGAAGACATAAGGCCTTGAGGACCCAACCATCAAGAGTGATCTCCAACTGATGTTTGCTGTGCAGACTCCTGCACACCAAGAAATCTTAGGGGGATCCCCAGCAGTGCAGGTGTTGGACTATGAAAGCAAAGAAAGGCAAAATGGGCAGAGATGGAGTCAGGGTGAGATGGTCCAAGCCGAGGGCTGGGTCCTCCATCCAAGGCAGATGGCTCCCGGGGAGATACAGACACCAGCACAGCACTATTAACCCTCTCCTCTATTTCTATATCTCTCCTGGAGGCTCTTCCTCACCACTTGTAGGAGGGAAATGGTCTCCACGAGCAGCTCATTTAGTTACAGGTCATCTCTAGAGTCTGTCCCATTTTATGTAGGGGGGCAGGAACTCATAGGCACTGCAGACGGGCAGCTTGTGTTCCTCTTGCCATGCACACATCCTGGTTTGATGAGGTATAAAGCTCCTCTGCCCTGATTTTGAGCTCTGAGTTGTTCAGAGGTGGCCAGACTTGGTGAACTCTGAACTGACATTGTCAGGCATTTAGTATTGGGTTTTTTTGCTGTAAGGCCACTTCCACTTTAGGCTGTGGTAGACCATCCATTCTGAAGGACCAAGTGGCTCGATGGGAAGGGGCCTTGGGAGGTCTCTAGTCCAACCTCCTGCACAGAGGAAGGTCAGTACTCTCTTCTGATCAGGTTGTTTCATCCTGTTGGGTGTTGGAAGCCTCCATGGATGGAAACTGCACAACCTGTTGGGGCACTTTGTCCCATTGTTCAATTATCCTTGCAGCACATACTTTTTCTTTACGCCCACTCAGCCTCAGCTTCAGGCTCTTTCACCCAAAACGTTCTCCAGTGTCAAATGCATTTAAACTCTTCATTTTTATACCCTTTTCCAATCCATTAACTGAGCTCTGAAAGTCCTCCTTCCTTGCTGGCCCTGATCCTAGAGAAAGCATTCAGCCAAAATTACAGTAAAGGCCCTGGAATTAAACCTTCTTTCCCAGCAACTCGTAATTTGGTACTGCATAATTTTTACCACTCAGATGTTACTTGTTGAAAGCAAAAATACTTGGGGGATATTGCCATGGTCTAGAAAATAATTTAGACCACATTTTTTGTTCTACTTGCAGTGGACTGTCTAGTCAAGTAAGAGATTTTGACAAACAATGTCAGTATTTGTGAATAACTTACCATATTCAAAGAGCATCTGATGTGCTCAGTGTGTTTTTAATGATATGCACAACAAAATACTTCTATTTTAAACTATGAAAACTTAACTTATCCTTAGTTCTAGTTAACACAGAATAATAATAACTGTGGTTTTTTAAATTCAAAAATATATACCCATAATGATAAATTAATCTTTTCTGTAATTAGACTCCTCTTGACCCGCTCTTTACGGAAGTTTTTGCACCTTCTATGCATATTTGTTTGATTGACCCTCTGTTCTGATATTTATTTAGAGTTGTTTGACACCATGAGAAATACTTTTAATGAATATGTTAATAATTATGCACACACTTAGAAAATCAAGCCTGAACACAAAGGTGAACACCAAGACTGCGCAAACAAAGTTTTCACATGAATGTTTCAGTGGGCTGAAATAATTTTCTCTGTTTGCAACAGCTACAGGCATACAAAGCATTTTACGAAAAGAGACCTTCTTTGGTCCAAACAGGCTACAAAAAAAAAAGGCTTTGATCTTGCAAGTGGCTTTGAGCAGATTCCTGAACCAGTGTGCAGACAGTCCTGGAAGCACGAACAAAGGGCCCAGCCACTGCCTTGTGGCTCAGCATTTTACTTATCTGAGGGCTGCAAATCCAGACATGAAGCTCCACAAATGTGCTAAGGGAAACATCTTCTTCCTGGTTCCAGATAGGTGTCCTTCCCTTTCCAGTCCCTCTGGACACTCTGGTGTCCACACACTGCTCAACATTACAGTCAATGAAACACTGGCAGCCATTGCAAGGGGCAATGTTTGTCCTCCCTGGCCTCAGCTCCCTCTTTTTGTGCTTGCCCAGGCTCAGCCATTTCCCTGCCCCAGTCCCCAACCAGCTCAAGGGGAGTTTTCTGCAAGTTTAGCTCCGTGAAGAGGTGAAAGGGCATCAGCAGGAGGTGAAGAGGAGAGCAACAGTGACCTTTGGCAGCTGGTAGTCGTCAACTGGAATTTGATGTAGTGTGACCCCCACACTTCTATTGAACCCAGAGTAGGAACCATAGCAAACACTTGACCCAGGCTGGACGTCTAGGCACTGAAGGCAAAGGTAAATATGGACCCAGTTAAACATGACCTGAGCTTAGGGAGAGCCACTGTCTTGAGGATCTTGCTGCCAGAACTCTCTAAGATGTGTTTCTCCCAGGATGCTTCTGCAGGGCAGCATAACTAGGAAGGGGGTTTCCTTCCCTCAGAGCTGCTGGTGGCTGGGCCCAGGTCAGCACCCACATCAAGGCAGACATCCAGAACTATGGCCTTCAGCATCCCCATCCTGTCAAATTCATGGTGCCTACCTTACATCTCCTCCCAGGACACATCGCCTCCTTGACTTAGGATGAGGCTTGGCTAGGTGGTTATCTTTGCTCTCCACTTGTCAAGTTCTCATCTCTACCCAGACTCTCAGACTCTGCGATAATGAAAATAAGACGAAATAGTGCTCAGTTCATTTGGTGAAACTAAAATTGATTTTTAATTTTTAATAGGTTGACTCACCACTCGTGGGCATTGCAGACAGTAGTTAAAAACTACTTTGCACTGGAGTCAGAAAGTCAGAACTAATTAAAGAATATGTCCACAAAAGCACTGCTAATAGACTGAAGGGAAGACCTTAATTAGAAATTTGGGAGGTAGTAACCCTCCTGTTAATAACGTTTAAATGACATTTGGGAGCCATGCAAAATAAGTAAACAGCAATTTGCATAACTACAGCTGAAGACAAGAGATGAGAAGGAAAATCTAAAAAGGGCCTGGATGCTGCCACTCCAGAGCTGAAACAAGTTCCTCCTTAAAGCAGTCTTCAGTCTTGTTCTCCACTTAGTAACAAACAGCACTGCAGCACTTAAAAAAATCCGTAGAGTAAGGCAGCAAGGTGACTCCAAGGACTGTGAGGCGTGAGCAATAGTACGCAGAAGCTAGAACACCTCAGCCTACACAATATGACTTAACTCCACTCTGAAAGCAAGGCTCCAGGCACATCTTCAGTTATCTGGCATACACAGCCAGTCAGGGCTCAAGAGAAATGTAACTGAAGCAAGCAAAATGTTTCAGGCATGTTGATGGCGATGCAGTGATTTGGTAATGACCCATGCTGGAAGAATAACCAGGCTAGCAAAATACAATGCTTTATGAGATTTCATGTTTATTCCAAAGGAAAAAAATAAAAACCTGATTTTAGTGTGCCCATCAACACAAGCCTGAAATGTTTGTAATTACATATTAGCAAACTTAGACAGTATTGTAAGTCCAAAGGCACACTCTTGTAACCTGCTCTGACTGACTCCAGTGTAACCTGCTCTGACAGACTGTCCCAAACTCCATTCCTCTCCCCACTCCAGCCAATGTCTGGGGCCATGGTACTGAGGCTGGCACAAGGACTTATGGGTGACCTGAGACTGGCTGATGAGGCACCCACACCTCTACTGGCACCCACACCACCTCCACCAACACCCACACCACCTCCATCACTACCCACACCTCCACCGGCACCCATACCACCTCTGTTGGCACTCGCAGCCAGGGCGGAGAGCGTGGGTGCTCAGCGTGCTGCAGGAGTTGTCTTTTGACAAGTGCTGTGTCAGAGCTAAGACATTAAAAATAACCAATGACATGTTCAGGCATGATACCTCTTATACAAAAGAAGTACTGTGAATTCCTCCATACCTTTTGTGTTGTGGCTGCCAGTACAGAGATCTACATAAATTATCATATTGTTTGGCGGAAAAACCACCATGCAGATTTAAAGCGTGATAAAATAATGCAAGAGAAATTATGTCACTAATTTTTAACACATCATCAGAGGACCTGAAGCCGTCCCCTTTCTTTTCTAAACCATGGAACAAAAGCAGTTTGAAGTTTGAGGTGTTTCATGATCTCTAGATATTGCGGGTTACATAAGCACAAAATACCAAAATGTTTGTTTATGTGGTTGCTGATGCCCGGCAGTTTCGTAGCACCCTCTCCTAAGTATTCCTTGCAACTAGGCATAAATATACTGTACTAGAAACATTTAAAACTGGAAAATTTTATCAAGGTCACAACTCTTGCTTCTTTCTGATTTTCATTATCAAGCCATTTTTATTTTAGTTTTGTGAACCTTTCAACCAGTCACATAAAAATTACCAAATATGGGTAGTTACGTGGCAGACCACACTAATTACAGGCTTATATATATCAACCAGGAGCACCTTTCATCTCTCTGTGTATTCACAAATCATTTTTTCCATCCCCACAAAGGAGCCACCACTGCAGAGGGAAGATGAGAGCCCAGATACACTCTGAAAGCTGCATCTGGAACATCTGAGCATGGGAAAGGAGAAAAAAACCCATTAAGATTAGTGATCTCCAGACAAAACACGAGCATTTGTAAACATTCAAGCTCAGGCTGGATGTGGCTTTGAGCAACCTGCTCTACTGGAAGATGTCCCTGCTCATTGCAGGAGGTTTGGACTAAATGGTCTTTAAAAGTCCCTTCCAGCCTATATTATTCTGTGATTCTATGATGAGGGCAGAGAGGTGTCGTGTCACCTTGCAGAATGGCCAGTAAGATGGCTGCACCCATTGAGATCCAAGGAGATGGGGCATCTCCAGCAGTCAGATCTCCATTTTTGGAGAGCCATGGAGACTGAAGTCTGCAGTCTCTGAGGTCTTTCATTTGATACAAATGGAGGGTCAGTTCTTTGAGATGGGCCTGGAGAGCCATCACAGCCGTCGCTGTCTGAGTACAGGACTGGGTTCTGCCTCCTTCACTCCCAGTCCTACTTTGTGAACTCTTGTCTTGGGGGCTGACAGAGAAGACCAGGTTGTGTTCGTGTCTCTTCCGTCACAAAACCCATTGTAACACATTCAGGGCTTGCCATGTTTGGTTTTTTGGTTTTTAAAAAAAAGCCTCTCAGCACAAGCTATTAGTGCCATCCAACAGGGATTAAAAACCTGCAATTCATGACGTTGAAGTATCTTTGTATTGGCTTTCATCTTTTTTTCTGTAGGGTGAAGCCTCTTGTCATCTTTTAAAGAACATCTTTTAAAGAACAGAATGGTCATAAGAGAGCTGCATCTGCCGCATCCTTGTCCTTGAATATTGAACACCAGAAATCTTCCCCAAATCACAGGCAAGAAAGACCGTTTTAATCTGCTACCTGATTTTTTGATCCTGAATTTTTTCTTCTGAATTTTCAGTCTGCTTTCTGCAAAATATAAGATTGTTAATTTCTATTAAAACAAATCTGTTGCCCCTAAATGCCCCAACAGCAAAAAAACACGATAAGCTTCAACCGGGAAGCTGGCATCTCAGCCCCAAGAAAAGCTGAGGATAATCTCTGTGTGCCCCCTTGCTTCACTTCACAAAGGCCTTCAAGACAAGAAATGAAAGGCAATGCAGCAGGCTGGTATTAACCAGCCTCAGCCATTCAGATACTTAGCTGAATTATCAACTTAGTCTGAAAAAGAAAGGAATTCAAAACCAGACCATTGATGGTAATTAACAACTGCACTTTGTGGGCTTTCAGTCTAATGAATATACAAATGAAAAATCAATGGAGGAGGCTTCCAAAAATGAACACGGCAACAATCTTGATCTTAGAGTTGGCTCAAAGACAGCTCCTCCCAAACCAGCTCTGAGACTGTGTTCTTACTGTACGTTTCTGTTATTTCATTGCAGAGCTTTCCCTCTGAGGAACTCATTAGTCCTTTTATTGATAAAATAAATACAAGTTTAATTTTCAAATTAAAAGCCGTTAAAATAATTACATCTCCAAATCCCTAGTTCAAAAACGATAAGAGATTAAATCTGTCAAAGGCTGAAAACAGTTCACCATCTTCTGAGGGTCATTTAAAAAATTTGCTCAGGATGAAGCAGCCACACTGAATAAACTTTAAATAAAGAGGATTAAGCTCTGCAAAACACCAAACTCAGCTGAAGCTGCAATTCAACATTATAAATTGCCAACTTCATCTCTTTTCTGTTGGAGAAATACAATATACATTTGTTTTTGTTACAAAGAGGTTCCGCAGCTCCGAGATGAATACACTATAGGACTGACAATGGCTAATCGCATCCAGAGGCTGGGGGAAGGCACAAGTCGTATCCCCCTCAGGTCATTTTATGGGCTCTATTACCTCTGTTTGGCAGAGTCAGGCAGACTTTTGCTTCATACCTGGTATTGCTTCTGAATTATGTCTTTGCCTGGAACAAGATCTTGGCAATGAAAACCTCTATTTCAGACAGACTGAATTGTCCATGAATTTGGGGAAATAAACGTCACTAGAGAGAAAACTTGAGAAAATTTGTGTAACTGCCAGTCAGAAAACCATGCAAGAAAAGAAGGCACTCCTGGTTGGTCAGGACATGCTTCTGAGATGTGACATGACTTAAATTTCCTTCTTTTATTTATTTTTTTACCTCAGGCCAGAACCTTGGTCTATCTGCATCCTCCCACCATTTCCGCCCCACAGCTGAATGCAACACTCCACCACCTTGTCCTAGTGTTGCAAGCCCAACCCATTGCTCTGACAAAACAAAATGCATTTTAAAAACCATCTGGGGGCTGAATTCAGTATTTAATTTGATTCAGAAATTCCTTTATATTTGTCCAGAATTCAGAAATATTTTGACTTGGGATGGATCCAAAAAGAAATTTTGCATTTTGTGTAGTTACTATATTGAAAAGCAGTGATTTCCACAGCCTCACCCTTTCTGACAGCAATTGAATCTGTTCTCACATGGCATATTTTGTGCTGCTGCTGCCTTAATTGATTAAATTTTTCTGCAACCAAGTAGTTGTATCCATATGCAAGTAAGGAGAAAACTTGGCATGATCTTTTCAGGTACTTCGGGTCAAGTGATAATTTGGCTGCCAATAGCTCAGAGGCAAATACATCTGCCATTATCCACTCAGCAGCAGTTCATCTGTATCAGCTTTCCAGCCATGGAAAAAAAATTGTAATTAGGAGGCCTTGGGACAGAGACAAGTGGTTGGATGCAGCCTCAGACAGGCAGCTTTTAAAATATTTTTTGTTTATGCCCGGTATGTGACTCCTGCTTTCATCACACTCAAAAGTGAGTGAAGGGCAGAAGCAGCAAAACTCTCTCACCTCCTGCACAGGGGCAGAACAGCTCTCTTTGGATTATTACAGTTCTCTTCTCATCATTTTAAACCTGTCTCAAGCTCCTGCTTCTAATTTTGTGTGATGTTATCACCACAGAAACATCCTTTACGGTTGGTTAATCACTGCAGCAAGTGAAAGCCTGCTTATGCATTGGCTTGCCTTCGTTTTATTCTGCTCCCCCAGTTTCTCAGACTGTGGCTTGAGCAGGACGGAGACATGAGCAGGACTGAGACATGTTGAGGAAGCTGAGATTGCCACCACTGCCCCTGATGGCCACAAGAGCCTGGGGATGCTCCACCCAAATTAGGGTGCCCAGATGACTGTGGTAAGACCTTAGGGGCTGGTTTTCTGCTGCTTTGCCTGTCAGGGGAGCTAATCAGCCCTGACAACTTTCATCTTTGAGGGCTGGACCACCTTTTCAAGGGGTTATTCAAAACTAGAAAATCTAGGCACATTGGAAAGCAAAGGCAAAGGCAAGCAAATTTTCAGCAGTGCCTATTTCATTTCAACTTCACTGCTCTGAGTTCTTTGCACCTTTGAAGAGCCTGCAGAAAGAGATGTAGCCTCACCATGTGGGAAGCAGATTGTCAGATGCCTGCATTACTCTTGGCCCTCACCTGGAGCAGGTAGCTCAGACCAGCCGAGGGAGAATAATTGAAAGATGGTCTGAAGCACATGAAAGCAGGTGAGCCTACGTCGATGCCTTCCCAGCGGGGAGAGCTTCTTGACTCCCAGTTCTATGAAGTGGAGCAGTTAAGTATAGCTTATCCAGATAAAAGGACTTTTCTCTGAGAATGTGAATTAACAAGCAAGTTATAACTGGTGCCTGTTCTTAAGCCTGTGCTTCTAGCATGCCATTAGCTGAGTTTCTGCTCCTTTTAGATTTCTAAAGCCATGAAAGCCACCACCCTGGTGAGATCCACATGCCAGCCGCAGCTGGAAAGTGTTGTGCCCCCACAGCACCCACCTGTGCCCCAACAGTCAAACCTCTTTTCAAGCAAAACATATAAAAAAAAAACCACACAAAAGTGCAACCCTGTTCTGTCAGAAAGATGGGTGGAGAGCTATTACAAAAATATAAAAAATTCTACATCATAATAAATCCTTGCTCTTGGACACACAAATAAAAGAAGTTCTGTGATTTCTTGCTCTGAGATGTAAAGCTGCAGCAGTTAAAGGTTGTTAGGCTCTGGAACTTTCAGAGCAGTTGAATGATGAGATCACTGTTCTTCTAACAGCTGTGTTTGGGCACGATATGGTGGGAAGGTGCAGCTAACACTGGACTTTGCTCACTTCCCACGGAGGCCGCTGACCCATTGGTGGTGGTGCTTGCACCAGAGACAGAGCAACCTGGCTGTTTCCTGTTGACAACACCATGTCTGATGAAGGAAAGACATTTTTCTCTGTAACTAGCTGCACCTGACATGCAGTAAAAAGTCATGGAAAGAAGCTGCAGCTAGGATCATTTCAGACCTAATATTTCACCAACAGCTGTGAGCACACTTTGAAATGGAGCTTGATCCTTTCTTCTGCTACAAAGATGCAGAGAGTGGCTGAAGAGAAGAGCTCTGTTGCATGAGCTTCTGTCCACCTCACTGTCAAGAAGTTACAGTCTAAAAAAATAAAGGGATCCTGGGAGAAAACAGAAACACCAGTTTGAGGGACCTCTCACCAGGCCACCACAGGACGATTCATCCTCTTGTAGGTGTCTGCTCACCCAAGCAAGGTGAGGGCATTGCTTTCCCCAGCAGCTTAGGAGGAACCAACACGACTAACTCTGAGCAGAAGACATCTAAGTTTTGAGGTAAAGTGAATTCACAGAGATTGGCATGGAATAGTTCTTGGTAAAATTTGGAGTTGACCCCAGGTGTTCCCAGACTGCATTTAGTGCCTTGTGTAATCTTTACAAATGAATGAGGTGCTAGATTAGCTTTATTTGAAATAACATTTGAGTATCATAAAGCAGAATGGTGCACAGGTTATTGCAGCAGCACCAGTATATAATGACTTTAAATTGATCTATTCAACTGTTTAGGAATTTCATTTGAAAGAATTAACTCCCTGGCAGATTGGCTTTTTGGCAAAATATAGTTTGAGTGTTTATGGTTGCTTTTTACATCTCAAAAAACAAACTGATAAATGAACGTCTCACCCCAAATTCTGTGTGGCTGAAAGATGGACTGGGAAAGCGGTACTGGACACCAGGATGGGCAGTGCTGAGCACTGCCAAGGTGAGCAGCAGGGAAAGATGTGGCCATCTGCCACGCAGTTGGTCGACCCGCCTGGGATTAATCTGTTCTTGAGAAGGCATACAATGCAAAGGTGTCAGTGTCCTCTGGCCTACCACCACTAATTAACTGGCATCTCTACTGATATTAACTGATACTGTTGCTGGTACAGGAGGGAAGCCAGAAACTGGGCAGAGATGTCTGTCTCCTCTTTCTGAAAATGAGCTTGCAACACAGGCTGAGATGTGTTCACAGAAAGGTGAGAAGAAGCTATGCCCAGCCTCTGCCCAGATGACACCTGCTGCATGGCAGCACAAAGGATGCCAGTCTCATGGGGCTGCCAGACCCATGGCAGATGTCAGTCTCGCGCACCTTGCCCTCTGGCCAGCAAAGTAAGGTAACCACTTAGAAATGTCACAACAGATGCGCAACAGATGCAAGGTGAAGTCAGGAAGTGGATACCTCGAGTTGATTTCACTAGAGCCCATCATGGGCAAGCCAGTAAGTCTTCTGTCGCTACTTCAAAGCCATGCAAATGGAGAGGTTTGATCTGTCTGACATTACACCCACAGCTAGACATTGTTGTTGTAGCTGCCTGTCCCTCCAAGTACCCTGTTTTGTAGTGATCAGAGGTTGGCTTTGAGAGGTAGTGGCACAACTCATCCAATTTGACAAGAATGTCTGAGCAAAAGGAATGATTATCCTTATTGCTGATTAGCTGTTAAAATGATGATGATACTAAGGAAGTCTGCAACAGGAAAGAGGACACTGGTCTCCTTGGGACACTGTGTGACGGCTGATGCTACACTGTCCAAAACAATCAAGCGACTTTCTGTATGAGCAGATATAAAAGAGTGGTGACACGGACCAATGTTGTTTAGCAGATGTGGCAATCCCAGCTGTGGTTACCGCCTCTGTGTGTGCTATCTCCTCTCCCTCAGTTTAGACGAGCTGGGTTGGTGCAACAAAGCTCTCCTGACGTCCCTGAAAATGTGTTTTTGCTGTCCCATTTGCTGACAGAAGCATGAGGGTGAGGTGGTAACTTCCCTTGGAGAAGCCATGGCATTCAGCTGGAGGCAGCGTGGTTTTCCCTCAGCTCATCTGTTGGTGAAACAAATACTTGGCTGTGAGCTAGTTACACAAAGTGGCCAAAATGAAAGGGGAAAACATGAAGCAAAGCTGTGTGAGGAGAATCTTGCCCATCCTGCTGCCCTCCCGGTGCCTGCTTCCCTGTGGCCATTCTTTCCCGGCAGCCTCCTCCGGTTCCTTGGCTTCAAAAGCCCACAGAAGTCCAGCCTACATTCGCCACATGCCATGCAAAAATGAGGCTTTTAAAAGTGATGCAAGCACAACTGACACACATGTATCTAGTGCGTGGGATAGGCAAGCGGCAGAAAACCGTTGTACGAGAGAGTGATGTGCCAAATTTGCTTCTAGTTGCTGCAAAGAGCAATTTTGTGTGCTATAGGCTGGCAATAGGCGATTTTTTAAGGGTTTTTTTGGTAGCTGCAATTGCATAGTAATCTGTTGCACAAATGAACTAGTCTGTGTTCTTCCAGGATAGAGCAAGTTTTTTGTTGGTTTTTTTTAGAAAGACCAAGAAAAATGAGACATGTTCAGTTACTTGGTTTCATGCATTTGATTTTACTGTCTCTACTGAAAAGTGGACATTAGAGAGGAAACTTCCTTCATTACTTCCCTCAGATTTGGAGGGGATTAATTTTCCTCTTACATAATTATTCCAATGTGCCAAGTTAAGCGGCTGTCAGTCTTAAAATTACAAAATTAAGATAGATGTTCTCAACTGGTGACTAGGCTGAGGAAAGAAAGGTCTGCTCAGCTTTCACCCAATCTAGGTTTAGATGCTGAATTTTGCACACCATCTGATTTGCCTGAGTTTTGTTGACTCGTTTTCAAGAAGTATACAGTGCCTTTGTATTCTCCATTCTCCAGGAAAATCTGATATCTTTTTTTGTACGTAAACAATTCATGGATTATTTTACTTCAAGGTAGGAATAATTCTCATAAACGACAGCTAGACTACCTCAGCCCAAGAGATATCTTCTTCCACTCAGTTTAGAGCCGCTCAGTTAAGCGCAGAACCCTCAGGTTGGGTTTGCAGACCTACCTGCTGCTTCCACCTGTTAGTGTTATCTCCCACCAAAAAAAAAAATCACTCATTTTAGCAGATACAGCCTCAGACACAATATTTACAGGCTGAAAAGTATGAGAACCAGGGTGTTGTTCTTTTTCATGCCATGCATCTTTCCCCTCATCCCTGACTGTAGCTGTGGCTAACCTAGTGATGCATTGCAGAATGTTATCTGACAACACTAAAAAGAAAACATCATGTACCTGCTTTCTCCCAGAGCTGAGAAAGAACCTGCACTGGAAGAGCTGGATGGTACCCAGGGCATTCCCCTCTGCCCCAGTCAGAGCCCTGCCTAGAAACTTCTTGCCCCTTGCCCCTCAGCTTGCCCCTCTCCCACTGCCCAGTTTCATAGAAGGAGGTCCATGTGTTACCTCCAACCCAAGCGAAGCTTTGGCAAGTATAGAACATATAGCTCTTCATATATAGTTCTTTGCCACCCAAGAAAGGATGGTTTCTGAAGTGTATCCTGGTTGCTTCTGGAAACTGAAGAGTTTGTTGCTGGAATGGCTTGGGATATATGAAAAGTCCCCCAGAATGAAAGCAAAAACTCTCTGCAGAAAACATTTGGCAGCTCCTCTCCCTCAAACCCCATCTTACTAGTGCACGAGCTGGGCTCTGCAAACATCCTTAGTGTATTCACCAGGAGCAGACTATAGCTATTTGCACTCTATCTAAGACAGGCTTTTTTTTTTTTGTCATGCTGTCCTTGTCCTGTGTTATAGAAAAGTGGATGAAGAGTTAAAATATATTAAAAGATTCCACAGCCCTTTTTCTCTCTTCTTCACAAATGCTAATTCAGATTTATCACACCAAGCTGGGAATGTTTTGTGGGACCTCTGACTTAAAATGTTGGCAACACATCACCACAGAGGTCTGCCTTTCCTTTTCAAAAAAAACCATGGAAATACTAAGCTGGAACAGGCTGAGATGGCCAGCCAGCTGTCTGCTGTTTGAATCCCATGAAAATTCAAATACAGCTGCAGATTCAACTTTGTTCTAGTCAAACACGGTAGTGCTGGAATGTGCTCCTTTCCACTGGGGCATGAACAGTGTCAAAATTTATACTATTCTCTTAGCAATACAGATTAAAAGCTGTTTGATGGTGCCCTAAAGGCACGCATAAATGAGGAATTATTCAGGAGTGGATTGGTTTCTAAGGAGGTCCCACAAAGATCAGTTCCTGACTCTTTTCTACTGAACATTTTAATCAACAATTTGGGGAGACGGAAAAAAAAAAAAAAAAAAAAAGAGGAGTTAAAAAAAGGCATCATGACTGAGAAACTTCAAGGTAGCAAAAAAATCATGTACTAGCATGGACACAAGAAACCCCTGGGCATTTTAACACAACCAAATACGAAATTGATACCCTGTAACTGCAAAATGCAGGTTGCATTTAGAGAACTTGATCTGAGACCCTGAAAAAGATCTGAGCATCATAAAATGTGCCTGCTGCTGTTCAGTAGCCCACGCTGCACCAGCGGGATCACAGAACAAGCTGTGATCAGAGACTGAAGAACCAGGACAGGTTGCTGGAGGAGGAGCAGAAGGAGGAGGAAGAGGAGGAGGAGGAGGGTGCGTCCATCATCCCCACATCATGTGTGACAATTGCCAAAGTGGACTATGCATTACCTGCACTCTGGTTAGGAAGGACATAGAATCACAGAATCATAGAATCATAAAGGTTGGAAAGGACCTTTAAGATCATCAAGTCCAACCTGTAACCCTACACCACCCTAACACTAAACCATCTTCTGAAGTGCCACATCCAACCATTTTTCATCCAACGTGAAGAGAGTTTGGAAAAAAAAGCCAAAAAATGAGAAATGTGATAAGAAAAGTACCAGTGCTGTTTAATATCTTCATGAATGACATAGACAGTGGGATCAAGTGCACCCTCAGCAAGTTTGCAGATGACACTAAACTGAGTGGTGCAGTCAACGTGCTGGAGGGAAGGGATGCCATCCAGAGGGACCTTGAGAAGGCTTGAGAAATAGGCCCCTGTGAACCTCATGAGGTTCAAAAAGGCCAAATGTAAGGTTGTGGGCCTGCGTTGGGGAATCCAACGGTTGGGGCAGGGCAACAAGTGGATTGAGAGCAGCCCTGCAGAGAAGGACTTGAGGGTATCGCTAGATTGTTGTGGGTTAGGGCTGGGCCGGCCACTAACGCGGACAGACTCTCTCTAATCACCTCTTCCACCCCAACTGGGAAGGAAAAGGGAATGAGACAGAGAGACTTACAGGCTAGAGAAGAAAAACTAGAACAGCTTTAATGAAATAATGGAAATAATAATGAAATGATAAAAATAAAGAGCTATATACAACTATATATATTGGCCTGATATTGAACTCGACTCCCTCCCCCGACAGCAATCACCACTGGTGCTGCAGAGCAGGAGGCACTGGGAAAGCCCCTGGCTCAGCGGCGGCGGCGGGATCTGGATACAGGGAGCTGGATTCGGGAACTCAGGATCTGGATCAAAAGCAGGAGATTGGATGGAGTCCTCCCTGGACACCAACCATTGCAGAAAAAGACGAAACTCTCATGATCACTCAACTTATACTAGATATGACGTATATGGGATGGAATACTCTTGTTGGTCACCTGTCCTGTCTACTACACCCCAGAGGTGCCACCTTTTACTTCCTTGTGACCCCTCTTACTACCCGGCACCCCCAGCGTGGCACACAAGAGCCAGCAGTGGCCTTGGTCACTACAGGAATAAGTATAAGCAAGAGCCTTTCTACATACCAGTCCCAGGCAGTAACAGTAAACACCAAGTGTTATCCCTGCTAGTAGTAGACACTGTCTGCAAAAACATGCTGCTGATTTCAGAAAGTGCAGCCTTTTAGAAGACACTAAACTGGAAAATAAAAATCACTAAACAGGACTGAGTTTTTAGCTAAACCCAGGACATAGATGAAAAGCAGGACATGAACCATCGATGTGTGGCCTCGCAGCCCGCTATTCCAACCATATCTTGGGCCTCATCAAAAAGAAGCGTGGCTCAAGGGAGGTGATTCTGCCCCTCTACTCTGCCCTGGTGAGATCCCACCTGCAGTACTGTGTTCAGCTCTGGAGTCCTCAGCACAGGAAAAAGTCATGGACATGTTGGGGTGAGAGGAGGGTTGCAAAAATGATCAGAGGTCTGGAGCACCTCTCCTACAAGGCCAGGCTGAGAGAGTTGGGGTTGTTCAGCCTGGAGAAGAGAAGGCTCCAGGGAGACCCTATATGGAGAGGACAAAGGGTAGTGGTTTCAAACTAAAAGAGGGTAGATTTAGACTAGATATAAGGAAGACATTTTTTACAATGAGGGTGGTGAAACACTGGAACAGGTTGCCCAGAGAAGTGGTTGAAGCCCCATCCCTATAAACATTCAAGGTCAGGCTTGATGGGGCTCTGAGCAACCTGATCTAGTTAAAGATGTCCATGCTCTCTGCAGGGAGGCTGAAGTAGGTGACCTCTAAAGGTTCCTTCCATCACAAACCATTCTATGATCCTATGATTCTATGAAAAACATGCTAAATAATGAAACGATCAAGATGCTCCATCAGTTTTACTTAAGCAAAAGGAAGAAATATGATCACAGTCTGTAACTACCGAATTATGGAACAGGAGTTTGAAGGCTTTATATTCTGTAAAGAAAAGCGTAACAGCAGGCAGGAGACTGGTATTGAAAATTGAAAATTTCGGATGAGAAACAGGGCACAAATCATTAAGTATGTGGGTTCTCCAAGTCTGCTTAGCATGTTGGTTTCTACAGTGCTGGAAATTTAAAACCAACTGATCTTTTTCTAAAACAGATGCTCTTGCTCCAATTAATTTGAAGAAAACTTAGAGTCTGCCGTATGCAATCAGAGATATGATTGCTAGCAGTTTCCATTGGACTTTTAATTTATTGGAATAAACTCCAAATTGTTACACATGCTTGGTATCTATTTGATGCAATACAGAACTCCATCACCTACATGTGAGTGCTGATTTAATCTTGCCCCTGACGCAGCAAGGGCTGGCTTACTCTTTTACTAAAACAGAGTTCCCTAAATTCCACTTGCAGAGTATTTTGGGCACCAGTGACACGACAGCAGCATCCTTTGTGAGGAGGCACGAGCCTCTTGTCCTCACACTCCAGCTGTCTGGGAGCTCAAGCAGGGCAGGCTGGCTGCCACTGCTTGTGCTTGCTTGCCAGGGAGACAGCCCACCCTTCATCTCATCCTACCGGGATTTGCGAATAATCAAGGTTCGCTTTGTAGCAAACGGCCTCGATATTCTTCCAAATGAGAGAACTAATTCTAGCAGCATTCACACAGCTTTTTTAGCAAAGAAAACAAGGAAAAGCTCCCGAGCTGGTTCAGTGCAAAGAACAGCATGTAAAGATAAAGGAAAGGACGAGGCAAGAAGATTTTTGTGGTTAAATCCTGGAAGCATGGCATTGCTTTTCTGTACGTGCTCCCTTTCTGTTTTTTAAGAGTCCTGTGTCCTTGGTCAGAAGGAAATACCACCCCGTGGTGAGAGCATGGGAAGCGTACAATAGGTTTTATTCACACCAAGAATCCCAAACCACTCCAGCTCTAACAAACTGGGAAAAAAAAAACATGAAATGAGGAAGCTGCTAGATGTGTAAGGCACATTGTGAATGACACACTGCTAATAAACCTAATTCTCTTTCTGAGCAACGGCAGATCTCACAAAAGCCTCTCTCCCTTGAATAGGAGAGCCTGAATGAGCTAAAAAATTGTGCCTCTCGTGTAACCTTTTTGTGTGAATGAATCATAGTTCTGGCACAGAAAGTTAAAAAAAGGTCTTTTAAAAAAATTTACAGCAAGGTAACCATAAAATTTCCGTGTAAAGCATACAATGAGTTCTTTTATTAATCTTTATCCTGCAAATCGACCAGTATTATCCCCTCCTGTTTTGATCTCATTTTATTTCCTGTGTAAAGCCAAAAAGCTACTTTAATGTATGCCCTGAGTGTGATGATATTTGCATAACAGGAGCTTTCAGGGAGGCTCTTTTTTTCCACAAACTGCACTGCTTGCTTACACGGTATGAAAATCTTGATTGGATTTATGGCCCATTAAGGATTCTGTTCATTAGGCACCCAACCCTGCAGATATCTCAGCAAATCTTCGGTTTCATTAACAGCCCCGTTCAAGTAAACACAACAATTGAAGGCTATGTAGTTCGGCGTAAGCACGCACAAAACCAGGCTCTCGGGTGTGATTACCCATTCAAAGCTGCAAGAGGCTGCGGATGGAGGATGGAGGATGGGGATGCCCCCACTGGGTCCCTACAATAGCTCTCGACTGTTAACCTAGTCCCCGTTGGAGAAGTGTTATGGGAAACTCAGCACAGATAATTAGCTGCTACGTGATTTGATCCTTCACCATCCCAGGCCCTCTAAACAGCCCAGCAATGTTCTCTAATATCATATTTGCACAGCGTGGAAAATGGGATATCGTGGACAAGACAGTTGTTCCCAAACATTAATATTCTTCACTGGTTACTTTTGACAATAAAGTGACAATTAATGGATAATGATAATCTATTACTGATGATTGATATCGAGGAATTCTTATGCATTTCATGTTGATTAAATTACAGTACTTTCAGAAATAACTAATGCTTCAGTTATTAATACATCCAACTGAGAAAAATCACTAAATCATGGTGACACTCTTATCAAGCCCCCAGAATAAAGACTTCACTGAAACCTAGAGGGAAATTATTTATCTACATAGGGAAAATTACCAATGAAGTCACGACACGGTTCATTGCTTCTGTTAACAGAAGTTCAAGGCAGATAATTTATTTCACAATTGACATATTAGGATATCCATGCTAAGACATTGCTCAGTATTAGAGCATGTTCATAAACATTTGTAGAAGAAATGCTTAATCTCCTGAAGTCAACAACAAAACTCTCAGTGAAATACCTGCAAATGAGGTACCACCATTTCGCACCTTGGAATTAGAAACTCATCATTTGCCTGTAACACGCGGTGTGTGGGAACACCAACAGCCACACCACAGAGTCACTTATCCCTTTTCCCACGAACAGGACAACTTGTCTTTGTCCCACCAGCAGCTTGTGACTATCGTCAGCAGCTTCTCAAGTGTGGTGTGCCAAGGCCCATTTCCCTCTCCCACGCTGAAGATGAAGTGTGCTGGCCACGCTTTGCAGAAGCCACAGATGCTAACACTCCAGGAAGAAGGATACCCTGTCTCCTTGCTAGCTCTGACTTGCCTCTCTATGAGGCACTGAGCGTATATATGCCATAAGATACTTGAAATTTGCCTGCGTACCATCTTTGGTCATCTTCCCTCAGACTCTTGGTTTATAGTATACAGTGCATTTTTATTATGCCTGACATTTTTATTATGCTGGTTCTTCATTAAGCAAACCACATATCATCATAACAAGCAACCCTCCCAGCCATCATTATTCCAGCTATTAGGTCTTCTTCAGCATCTTCATTACTCAGTCACACAGATTTGCCTTATGACTACATTTATTACTCTTATTTTGACACACACAGACATGTAGTATGTGATAATGACTCAGTCATCATTATCCCTAAAATGATTGTCTTTAAATATATGGGGTCTTACAACATACATATACGGTCCTCACTCTGCAATGCACTTCCTGCAACAATTTTTGCACGCTTGTCTTTCCATTTCATGTGTATAAATTTCTTCTAGTAAATCTGAGCAAAGCTAATAATCCTGAAAATGTTGAAAATCAAAAAGCATTATAGTTTTAAAGCAGTAAAAATGTTAAAGAAGCTTTTTTAAAGTGTGCATTAATCTCCATTTGCATGCCCTCTGAACTTCAGCGCTTTCCTTTATTTTCATTAAGGCAAAATTGACTCCTGATCATAAAACCAACAATAAGTTGAATACATAATGTACCTGAAGATTCCGGCCCTTTAAAGTTGGGCCACCGTAGTTCTTTCTCATAATTTTTCTAGTATGCATGTATACCCGTGTCCATCTCATCTTACATTACTGCAGCTACATCCAGAGGAAAGCAGGTGGGACTGAAACAGAGGCATCTGTCATGCCTCACACCCAACACAAACACAGAGTCCAGGCATGCCTGCCCCAAAACTTTTCATGCTGAAAGGACAGGAGAAGCAGAGCAGAGGAGCAGAGGCACAGAGGAGCAGCAGCAACAGCTCTCCTGACACACTGAGCAGCTCAGTGGCACGGTCAGGTTTGTATGCCCTGTTCCCTGCCACTGTAGGGAAACGTGAACCAAGCTTGATTTCACAAAGATTCATCCTACAAGGTCCCTAGTCCAGCACACAGTAGAAATGGTAATACGCTTTGGCTGATACTGCTGGGGATTTTGCTTCTTTGTGGTTTTGTCACTCTTGCTTTTCTTTTTCTGCCCCTAATAAAAGCCAGCCTTTTCTCCTTGCCTTTTTTCCTTGCTTGCTCTTCACTTCTTTCCCTCCCCTTCAAAACTATAAAAACAAATTGCAAGAAGCCATTTTTATTTAAATTGTGGGAAGGACATCTGAGCAGGTTTTTTTTTTGCACAAGGGAGTCAGTTCATGCTTTTATCTCCCTGTGAACTGCACTACATCCCTGGACACCTCACGGTGTCCTTTTTTCATGTGATATCATTGGCAACCCTGACGAGGCAACGTGCTGTCTGACTACGTCTCTGAGCTGTGCATGCTCTTGTGACCATGAGCTTCTCCTAGCAGGTCTGGTGTCACCCTGTGCTTGCCCAGGACTCAGCAATCCTTTTTATCCTTGGTTTCCACAGCTCTGACTTCAGTGAGCCACAGCAGGAAAGAGATTGCCTAGTGCCCTGGACTGGTGTAACAGCATTTAAGCAGATACTTAGCAAAGGACCTGTTGAGTGGAAATTACCCTCATCTTCTGCCTCAGATGGATGGAGAGCAGAGGGCTCCACATCTCCTGGGCTCATGTTTTCCTGGTTTCCTGTCATAGGGTAAAACCACTAGCAGGAACCTTCTGGTGTCTCAAAAGCTTTTCAGTGTGCCTCTGTCTGAGTTCACCTCTCAGAGGTCTGCAGTCTGTTTTTAGGAATGCAAACTTACTGGTTTAAGATTCCTGTTAAAGATATCTTTTATTGTGCTTCCAACGCTAATGCTTCATGCCTTCCTCTCCCTCACCATCTTCTTTATTCACTGTCACATACTGAATGGGCCCATACAGTTGTAATTCTTAGGAGAGGGAACTTTTTAAGTCTGCATTGCACATTATCTTTGCTTTATGGCATTGTGAAGTGCCCTAGTTACAGATATGTAGATATAAAATGATTCTACTTAGATCAAGTAAATGAGAGTAGTGGGCTGTCCTTGCTTTTATTCCTAATAATTTTAGTTTAAAGTCTCTTCCAACATAGTACAAATACACCTTTGCCAAATAAAAACCTTCCCTTTGGTAAATGGAACTTAAAAGAGGAAAGAGGAAAATGGCAGCAACATCATCCTTCAGACAGCTTTAAAAGCTATCATGATGATTTCCATGTGTTTGTATCCCTGAGAAGGATTATTTTGAACTCAGACGTTTGAAGAGAGAAGTATATTGCCTTGAGGTGAATTCTGGAAATGGAGGAGAGGCATTTCACAGATATGTTCATCAACCCATAGTCAAATAACACAGTCCAAGAAATGGGAGTAAGAGTTACACAGTTCAGCAGGGACTGTGTGCAAGTCAGCTAGCACGGGCACTTTAATTTTTGGTACCCCACAAACTACTTCTCCTAAATGAAGTGCCTCTTTAGGCAGGTGCATTACCGTCATTGCTGAAATCAAATCTCCTTCCATGATGCATCTAAATGGGCACCCAGAGTACAATCTATTCTATCCGTTTGATTTAGCCAACATTTCTTCTTTATGAATTTGTATACTCACAGGGAAATTTTGATATTAAAAAAAAAAAAATCCATACTATTCCAAGAATCATTCAGTCCTTAAACTTCAGTTTGCCTGAACAGGCAGTGGTGAGGAACAAAACTCTTTTCCCTTCTCTTTTGTCCTTGTGTGGCCTCTTCCCGCTTCTCTGCTCTTTTTGGCTGGGCCCTTCCAGAAGCTTTTCTGAATCATGTGTTATTACATTTGACATTTTGGGTCTTGGGCTGCGTCACTGATCACATCGAGAAGAATTCAACAGCTTAGCTTCCAGGCTAGGTCACTACCTGAAATAACTTCTGTGCACTGAATGAAGCACTTCTCTGTTTCTTTTTTTTGTATGTGCTTGAACTACATAATCCAATCCCAAACAAGAACACAGAACACATTCTTTATCAACATACAGCCAGTAATATGCTTCATCATCTCAGCTGAATTTGTACTTTGAACTCATAGTTCATGCAAGATTTCTAGAGGCTTTCAAGAAATTTCTGGGGATGTGCAGGAGGGTTTGAAGATTTACTATTTCTCAGTGGCATTTTCATGTATAATTGTTGCTAAAAATGAGTTCCAGAAAGGTGTTAGCATTTATACTACACCATCAACATGGGCTAGTTTTTCTTCTTTGTGGAATGGTTTACTTCTTTTTTGAAATCCTGATTTACAGTTAAACCAGGGACAGCAGCGAAAGTTGGTTAGTAAGAAGCAAGCCTCACACTTTCAGGCAGATCTTTATTTCCCTTTTTCCTTTAGCTCAGTGACAGCCACTATTCTCTTTATAAACAACCTGGGTACAGACTACTTTAATATTCTGATAGCTCAGTGTAGATCTCAAGCAGCAAGGAAAATGTCATTTGCGGTTTTGGTTTTAATATTTATTTGGGGGTATATCAATTAGAAAATCTATGGTTAAAATCTGTAGGGATTTTCTGTGGTTTGACTTGGGAATACCACCTTTGGTTTCCTGAGAAATCTGTAGTATTTATTTAGTGGCTTGCTGTTATTTATCTTGCAACGAATTTAGTACAAATTGGCCTAAGGGGGAAAATAGTCACCATTCTATTTGGCTTCAAGTTTGCAGTGTCACAGTCTAGGAATGGTACATTTTCTGTAATTTTCTTGAGAATCTATTGAACTCAACATGAATATTTTTCCCACATAGAATCTTGGAACAAAGCTGTCAAAGAACGCATCAGTCTGACACTATTCTTCAACACATAACGAGTGTTGCGAACAGCATCGACATCAGAAAAATTGCTGCATTTACTTCGGCATGCTAATAGTTTGGATTTTGCTAACTGACAGAATTAAACCTTTGTTAGTGCTGTACATCTACAGGTGTGAGGGATTCACAAAGAAGAGGGCATTGTCAGGCCAATGAATTGAACTGAGTCACACAGAAGAACAATCTTTCAGTGTCACCGTCAGATTCAGCTGCTCACACCACGAAGTTGAAATCCATGACATAGTTCATTTTTCAGCTGCTGAGCACATTCACATAATGTAGCTCATTCACTGTCTGCTGCCTACTTCACGTATGAATGTGCATTCACTTGAAAAGCCCATGAATACCCTTAGGTTTACAACACAGAAATCGTAGTGTGGTGCATTCAGCTTATCTCCATAGCTCTAGGACTCACATGGCGATATGAATTAATCAGAAATAGAATGGCTTCCAACTTGAAAAGATACCAAAATACCATTAAGAAGATTTAGTCAGTTTGTTGCAAATTTCCTCCAAACTGAAGCTGAAGAAGTCCCTTTTTCCCCACTTAGAAAATGCACAGAAAAGAAATCCTCAAAAATCTGTGTAGGTGAATATATTAGTATTTGTCTATTAGAGATATTCTTGTAGCAATCATAGTCTGAGGATATAAGCAAGGCTGGCAGGTAGAATGGATACTCAGTACCCTAATATAAAGTAAGACATCTGCCTACAAAAGGTTACATTGATATTGTTTTCTGTTTCTTTTCATCACTAACTTTAACACATACTTATCTCCAAAGTAAAAAGGTAATGTCATCTGAAAAGAAATCTTACCGTCTTCCAGGTAAAATGCAAGAATGCTGTAATCCTACCACTGTTTTGTAGTTAGATAGGCCTACTCTATTCCTCAGACTTGTCTTCACGCCATAATAATCTTCAACCAACGTATTAAGCGCTCTGAGGGCAGAGTTAGCACTTGGGTGCCTTCCCAGTTAGTATGGGAAAAAAGTCTTTTGCATTTTCATTTATTGAACCCTCTGCATTTACTGCAGAGGTCGAGAACAGCTTGGTTTCAGGTACAGAGAAATCGCCCTGTCTCAAGACCTGCTCTGAAGCCAAAAAAGCAGAAATACTCTTTATGGCGCTATAGGCCTAGAGGCCTGTGACAGGTTTGTGTCTGTAGTGTTTTTATGGTAGCAGCAGGGACTATGGCACTGGCTCCTATGTAAAGTTTCCAAAGCCTCCCCCACATAAAAGTCAGGCCCACCTCTGGCCAAGGCCAGGTCAACCAGTGCCTCTGTGATTAGTATGTTAAGAGGGAAAACCGGTTGGGAAACTTTTGTGTTGGGTATTTGTCACCATGCTGTGACCAAAGGTGGTGAGGAGGAAGGAAGCGGAGAAGGGCACCAGAGCAGAGCTATTGCTGAGGCCCATGGTGAGATGGCAGGCTGAGGCCCTGCAGCCCAGGGAGATTAATGCCAGGATGATCCAGGATGCAGCCCATGGAGGACTCACACTGGAGCAGAGGATGAGGCCGGAGCAGAGGACACACTCAAAGCATGCTATGACTCTAAGGGAAGCCCAAGTTGGAGCAGTCTGTCATTGGGAGGACTGCAGCCCGCAGGAGGGACTCATGCTGGAGCAGTTCAGGAAGAATTGCGACCACATGGGAAGGACTCACAATGGAGAATTTCAAGGAGGACTGTCTCCTGTAAAAGTGACACCACACTGGAGAAGGGTAAGACTGCAGGAGTCCTCTCCCTGAGGAGGAAGGAGCAACATGGACAATGTCTCATGGACAGACCACAGCCCCTGCCCCTACTCCTCTGTGAGGGAGGAGGAAGCCAGGAAGAAGGGCAGGACATGGGAAACATATATTTAAGATGTGGTTATATTTATTTTCTCACTATCCTCCTCTGATTTAATTCATCAGTAAACTGGCAGTGTCTCTATAGTCTAAATTAAACTGGTGTTTTCTCCTCAAGTCTGCTCTGTTTTTTGTCTGTGACCATAAGTGGTGAGTGAACCCTCCCTGTCCTTAAACTTGATCCTCACGCCTTTTAATGAGTTTTATCTCACCCATCCCAAAAAGGAGTGGGGTAGGAGTGAGTGAGCAGCTGTGTGGTTCTTTGTTGCCAGCTGGGTGGGCTCAAGCCACGGCAAGATGTTGCTAGTTTCTCTACATCCCACTATTTCTTCTGTAGTCATGAAAGCCTTCCTGACTCGGTCTTCTGCCTGCAGTCCTAGTCAAGAACGGTTGATGTAAACACACATCAACACCCCTGCCAGGAGGCTGAAAGAGAGTCTACTTTCCTTGAGAAGGGAGTAGGATGTGCTATTACAGCTTATTAAAAGAGTTTGGGTGTAGCAGATCCTTGCTCTTTGGATCAGAACACATATTTGTCAAAACTTGACAGCTGTTTAGTCAGTAGTGTATCATTTTACTTCTATAAATCTCGATTGTTCTAATGTGGCTAAAAGGAGTGATAAACAGACCTGTGTAAAAACTCAGGACAAAAACAAATTGCAAAACCGAAAAAAAAATTAAATTAATTGCAAATTGTGGAAGACATTGAAACACGGTTATGTTCTACTAGCTGAGTTTCAGAACTTTTGTTTTGTCATTCCCTGATGCTCTATGGGTGAGAGATGTAAGTATATGTGAAGTAGTAACTCCAAGCATTTCAGTGGTAAAACATATAGTGCTTAGGACGCTTGCTTGTCAGTAAGAGAAGTGAGCACATAAGCATATTGCAACACAACTGTGTGGAAGAGTTACAAACCATCCATACTCCATGCAACATCCTGAGAAGTCCTGAGGGACCAAACCAGCTATAGGAATAATCATTTGTGGGCTTGCAAAAAAAAAATAAATCTGGAGAACAAAGGTATAAAGTTCATTTTACTTGTTGGTAGAAAAATACCCTCTTAATTCTAATATTTGCATATTTAACCCCTGTTCACTCCTTTTTCCTGCTGCTTTTCCTTTTAATTGTGCAATGTTTGTCATAGTTTAGAACTATTTACTGTTGGACTGGCAGTTGGATACCATATGAGACACCGTGGGCATCTGTGTTCAGACCATTCAGTTGAGCTGTAAGTATTATCATTAGCAGGAGCTGAAGAGACCTCTGAACTCCAGCGGCTCCATTATCAGATCACTTACAGTGGGGTACAGGTACTAACAGTTTGTGGCTTGAATTGAGGTGATGCCCATGCCCAGCCCCATACTCATTCTGCCAGCTGGAATCAGGACATCAGGGCTCGGCAGGTCATCTGCTGTGGTGAAAAGAGATATAAGAGCTCCTGAACAGAAGTATTAAACATGGGGGAAAACACATCAGTTATCTGAGAAGAGAGAAGACCTATTAAGAGTCATGCTTGAGGCAATCTGGTGGCCTCTGTGGAGAAACTTAACTCTTTATCTGTGGGCTGGGGTATTTCTATCAGACCCACAATGAGTGCGTGACTCAGTGCTAGATTATGAAGATACCCCAAGTATGGAAAAAAACCTCAAGGATTAGTGATCTCTCCAGTGATGTGGTCTGGAGGGCCAGGAATCCAAATTCCACAGAGTGAGTTGACCAGGGGGCTTTTGAATCACAACTGTTCAGCTGGAGGGGGAGGAAACGAGCTGCGTCTGTAGCACTGTTGACGCTGCCGTACACAAACCTAGTGACTGTTTTCAGTGTGCCTTCGATAGGAAGGTTGATGCAAAACAAGGAGGTAAAGGCAGCATCAGCAATTGAGCTGAGAGTGTTGCAACAAGGGCAAGAAAAGCAAAACTCAGAGAACTGAAGGAGGGGGTTTGACTAGATGATCTTTCGAGGTCTCTTCCAACCCCTAACATTCTATGATTCTATGATTCTACGATTCTATGATTCTATGAAAATAGGACAGAGCACCCAGACTAAAGCCCGGAATCCAAAAAGAGTACAGATGTGCAACTTTTGGCTCTGTAGCAAGGGTCTTCAGGATGTTATCACATTCAGGGGTGGTGCCGTTGGAATAGAGAGCAGACTTGAAAGGTAAGAATAATAAAAAATACAGAGAAGAATGAAAAACAAGGTTAAAAACCCCACAGGTTTATTAGATATATGTTATACATGATATCTTTTCTTGATGGGATTGAGCTTTTCCTGACAAAGGAGATAATACTTATTCTATAAAGCCTATGGTACTTTGTTGCATTGGAAACTATTAGTAAAGATCAGCACTAGGATAGGAAATGTGAGATAGCAGAGAACAGATAAAGAGAAGATGCATCTAGCGAAACGACAGCTGTTGGCTGGAGGGAGGTTATGAGCAGAGTTTTCAAGGTGCAGTCTTGGGACTAATTCAATGTTTTCACAAATAAATTCAGAAGTCTGCAATTGAAATGTGCCACTTAAGCACAAGAGTTTAAATATCATAAGGGGAAAAATTAATGACTTTACAGACTCCCATAATAGAAAAGGTATTACGTGCAAATGCTTGAAAGGCAGGAATAATGTACATCCAGACAAAACCCAGAATTTTCTGCTATAAACCAGGGGCACTATGTAGAAAGGACAAAGGAAGAAAAAGACCTGATAGTATTAGTTATCGTCTTGATTATGATAGGTTACCAATTTGATGAGGCTGTGAAAAACGCAAATGCAATCCTTAAGCATTAGTATGTCTAGCAGAAATGGAGAAGTATTAATGCCACTGCATTAGGCCTCAATGAAATATCATCTGTACCACTGTGTATAGTAGGAGATATAAGTTCAGGAAAGATGGCTGTGAGCTAAAAGAGAGAAAGATTACTGGGAAGGTTATATATAAAAAAAAAATATTAAGAAAAAGAATATATTATAAGTGGAGTAATTAATACCATGTTTTTCTTGGCTTTAGGAAGACAAAACTGGGGCAGGGGTACATAATGTCTTTGCAGTAGCAAAGAACTGAGACAGAGTGGAAAAATAATGTTGCTGCAGTAATAAGTGGCACTAAAGTGGCAAGGAAAAGTATGATAACTCTAGTAGCTAAAGCTCAGGCTCAGTGAATTTTGAGTTCCCTTTGTCCTATGCACTGAAGACTGCACTTCAGTCTACTAAGGCAGGATGTTGCATATGTTCGATGCAGTTGTGCTGCTTCTTCTGGCCCATAAACAATCAAAAGAGTCCTTTCACACTAAAAAAAAAAAAAGAAATAAAGAAATAAAAAAATCATACAATCAGGTAAGAACAACATTACTGCTGTTGGTTCACTAAAATGTCATGATGGTTCTAGGGGATATATGGACAAATGGATGTGGCTGCTCTCTGCCGAGGAGCACTGATTCTCCTGTAGGTGAGATGGGGTCTGTCAAAGAAATCTCAGGACCGTGCCAGCATGAGATGTCAGACAAGAGATCCTGAGCAGTCCCCACGGGATCTTGAATTGTGATATCACCAGTGACCCTAATGCAGCAATAAATAGACTTCCCTCCTTACAGGGCTGTGGAGGATTAATTGCAGAAGTTGCTGTCAGAGCAGAGCTTAAAGGAATGGTCACTGCTGGCTGAAAGTACAGCCCAAGCACAACAGGGCAGGATAAGGCAGGCAAATCCAGCTTTCTAACATGCTGTGGTCCTTGACAGATGATGGTTTACATGTGGTGTCTACAACCAGCTCTATTCGAATCTAGGAATGTATACAAAGTTCTTATTTTAAAGCATCAGAAGAAATGCTCTTTTTTCTTATATATCCGTTGGGTAACTATGCACATCACTGGCACAAATAATATTATTCCTCTTAATATGCAAATAAGTTGATACAGGGAGCATTATTGGAATAAATCAAACAAAAGTAGGGGTTGTGGAGGTGGGTTTTTTTATAATTACCCTGAAAAAGGACCTCTCTGTCAGCCTTCCTCCTTCTTCGAATCAACATACCCCTGAATATTTTGGTATATTTTTCCTCTGTCTTGCACATGTGAAGCAGATCCTATAAAACTGCCCAGAGTTTTAAGCTCTCAGAGCTAAAGGGGGCCCAGAGATTCTGAAACATGTTTGGGGTCTCACCAGCACTGAAAGCTGCCATAGGAGGAAACCAAAATGCTGTAACTTACAGGATCACAGTTTGTTCGAAGTCCAAGGCTGTTTATAATTGTTACTCCTCTTTAGGTCACATCCCAGGTGTGTTTGCTTCTTCCTGTCATATCTACATGCTATACATGGAATTTGTGCATAGAGAACAACCTTTGTGAGCTCTTCCCTGCAGAACACAACCATGTTGCTTCTTCCTCTGAGCAGCAGGAAAGGTGTGAGCTGCAGTGCAAAGGTAGGCAGCAAAAAAGGGTGGAGGTATCTTTGGATCTTTGTGGTGTTTGCCCATCACTAAGGAGTTAAGGAAAGGGAGAAAGAAAAGGCAAATCAGACAGGTGACCTGGGACCAAAAACAGCCTAAAATTTTCATGGTTTAGGCAACATGCAAAAAATATGCAAAAAGAAAAAAAATACAAAGGAGTCAAAATCACAACAGAAAGAATAGTTTCGAGTTCTTTGATAAATTGCATTTGTCAGTGCTTCCCAACACTGCCCTGATTCTGTATTTTTTTAGTATTGCTGGGAAAACTTCTGCTGACTTCACAAAACCCAGAGCTCGTCTGGTGCCGAGCACTCACACTCTGATGGCTCATCCCATTCTGATACACCGCAGCTTCACGTTTCCCCAGGCTTACAGGGCAGCTTTTGGTGTGCCAAAAAAAGGCTAATCTGGTAAGCAAGCAAAATACTGAATCTCTGAACATGACCTATGAGAATCAATCAGCTGGAGAAAAGTTGAGCTGAGTGGGAGGGAAAGGGCAGGAAAAAGCATCTGGAAAAAGCATACTTTAATGTATATAATCGGGGCACGTAATCCACATGGGACAAATCTTGCAGCGGTCTTTCAGGGAAAGTTCCCACTTATATCACATGCTCTGTGCTTGTAAGGTCATGGAGGCTTTTGCCTTCCCAGAGTTTCCAAGTGTAATTCATCTATGCTATATATACATATAAATGTAGATGATACTTCCCAGGGGAGAGAAGCTAGAGATGGTGGGAAAGCTTATGTATTTCGGTGACCCTGAGAGCTATGCCAGTGGAGGAGGTTAACTCTCAACAGGGTTACCCAAGCATCAGATAAGAAGCTAAATTACAGAAATACAGGAAAGCAGGCACTCCTTGAAACTAGCTGATAAGTGGGGATGGCAGAGGTCTCACTCACTCAGCAGGACTAAGGATATTGCATTTAATGATGTACAAGAAAGAAACTTTCTGCTAGAATTAAAAACATGGAGAAAGAGATGTCACTTTTCTAGATAACGAACATAAGCACCTCCACCAAACTTGGATCAAATTCCACTTCCTTCTCCACCCGTACTGCACGACGAAGACTATGGAATGGCACATGGCTTGCTTTTTCTTTCTTTCTGGTGATGGCCAATTAATTTTTTCTGTATACATTGGATTTAAAACTGCCACATATACATACATGTACCTTGGTATGAAGTTCGTGTAAATTCTTTGGTTGTTAATTACAACTAGAGGCACACTTTTGTTTGATATACTATTGTATAACTCTGACTTTGCAACTTTTCTGCTTTCAAACCCAGTGCATTTTGAGCATGTACAAAAGTATGGAAGATGGATGTAAGTGGAAAGTCACCAAGAAAGCTTGATTGATGTCTCTTGAGGCTTTTCATACTCAAAAGTGAACAGCTGAGTGCATCCTGTCATCGTGCCACCAAGTCGTTCAGGATGAATTTGCACCCTAAACTAAATTATGGAGCATTAAGACAAAAAAGCAATTTGGGGGTACAAATTGTTCTCCCTAGGTTTTAGAAACACTTGATGACTTCTGTTATATCCTGACTGTACAAATATAAAAAAACTGCAACCAATATATACATATATGCACATGAATATTTATGTATGTATATGCGCTGTGGGGTTATGAACAGCACAGTGACAGAGATGGGGTTAACAGACATGTTAACCCTTATGGCTGACTCCAAAGCCCCTCAGTTAAGTTATGAAGGCCATGGCCACACAATTGCATAAGCGGATGCCCAGCATGTGGCTTTGAGGCCAGGGGGTAAGAAGCCATTTAAATTAATTGTTTGTTTGGGATATTTCTGCAGTCTTGCTGGGGAGCTCTAGGGAGAAGCCCTTACGAAAAGAACAAAGTTAAAAAATAAGCTGGTGTGGAGAAAAGCTCCCTGCCGTTTCAGATATTTCAGCGGGAGGGTAAAGATGTTGAAACTCAGGAAAACTGGGACAAAATGTGAGCTGGCTGCCCAGCTGAGCCTTCGAAGGGGCTGACCACCAGTCGTGCTGCAGAGCAGCAGCTGCCAGAGAGACTTTCAGCCAAAGGCTGGGTCAGCTGTGCCCCACATGGGACATCCCTCAGGAAGGATCCCAGGGACAGGGTGTTACCTTCCCCATGTAGTGACCCTGTGAGCCTGGGGAAAGCAACTGCCAAGACGGTTCCTGCGGCCAACCGTGGTCATGTCTTTTGGATCACAATCCAGCCCCCTGTTCTCTGCCACCTACAGATCCAATTTGATTCAAGGCTTTGTAAAGGAAGCATCTACAGATTTGTTCTGGATTTGTGCCAGCTTGCTGCAGATTCAGATGCTAGGACTATCATTATCTCTCTAGCAGACCTCCTCTGGCAAAAAGGGGTGTATTGTCTCAGTAGGGTCTGAGGGATGTAGCTCGCTGTCATCACGCTCATAGCAGTATAAATTACTGTCATATCCTCAGCACAACGTGACAAATCCTTTACACTGGCTGAGTCACTCTGAGGGTCTCCAAGGATTCCAGCTTCATTTTCAGTCTTGAATATACAATCCACATTACAACAGTTCTGTTCAAAAATATTGTATGTAGGAAATCTGCACATTTGCTTAATGACCAATGAGAATTCTACCTTTGGGGGAGTTGCATAACTTTCTGATATCATTTTATTTCTGCATTTAGCAAGGTGGTTGTTGCACCAAAGACAATTAAGCATGTGTTCAGTTAAGTCTGGTAATCAGCCAGCTGGGCAGATAATCTCCCCACGTTCCACACTTTCAGAGGAAATCTTGTAGAGCAGAGGGTCTGGCAGCAAAGCCCAGTGCTGTCTCAAAAGACTTGCTCAACCTCACCTACTTCAATCAGTCTGGCCCATTAAGTGTACTTCTTTTGTCCAGGCTAATTTACCTCTCTGTGCACTTCACAATTCTCTCCCATTCCAAGGACTTAATCAAAGTTGGGAAATCAAGCCTTGCAGCAAAGCAAAGGAAATTTTTAATCTGAATTTTACAGGTGAGAAAATAAAGGCTCTCTGTGTCAAAAGTCAAGATTGCTGCAGAGTCTCATTATCAGATCACAGGCTACTATCTCTTCTCTGCTTTTAAAAATGAAAACAAGTTCCTACAGGCACATAAAGAAGGAGTGGGGGCAGTTTAGCCTGAGCAGGGACCAAAAGATGTGATTCAGAAGGTAACTTTTAGGTAAATAGTGTGAGATTGCTACTGCTACAACTGTGAGAGAAAAGAGGGAAAAAACAGCTTACCAAAGTTCGAGAAGAGCAACCATAGCAAATTCCCTATCAAAAAACATATAATACATCAGGACTTTGTTCTAAGATGTGCACTGTTTAAACTTGGGCGTGTGCCCACGTGTTGATGCATGTGTATATGTATAGGTGCATGTGGTGTCTTCTCCATTCATAAAACATGAGCCATCTGCTCCATGTCTTGGAAGATAAGAGCAGATTCTCCTCCCCCAACATCGAATAGCTGATGGAAGTGGCTTGGGAGATCTTTTGAATAACAAATAATGTTGATTACTAGCTTGCTGGTTTTAGCATACATTTACCACAGCAAAGACAAGCTCTGCAGATTCCTATATGATTTTTCTTGCTTAGCTTCTATACTCCTTCCATTGAGTGTAATTGTAATACAGTATAAAAGATGTATAAAGATGACATTTACTAACAGTCTCCACTCAGACAATGTGATACAGGAAGAACTGAACTCTTGTTTTCAAAAAGAAAGGCACTATTAATAGAAAAAGGGTGTGTATCTGGACATGTTTACTAGATTGCTGATAACTTGCAGGACTCCGGAACTTGGCAAGCCCCTGCTGTGGCCAAGCACGTAGCATTCCCAAACCCATACAGCATCCATTCCTCAGGGATGTGCTACCTCCAAAACCAGGCCATGAGTCAGCTCTCCATTCCTATATATCCCAAATCTCCAATCAACCTTCCTCTTCCAGCCTAGAACAGACTTTAACAAAAGTATTTAGCCCTTCACTCTCATCTCTAGGTGAGTTTGGGGCTTCAGCATGTACCTTATACAGACTCCATGAAGACTATCCAACTTTTGCTAGTCCTGTGGTAGGCACCTACCTGTGTAGTTCTTTGGCAGTGAGCATAAAGACAGTAAAACACTCATACACTTGCCCTGTTTACAAGCCTTTTTGGTTTGGTTTTTTTTTCATTCCTTCCCGTTTGAAGTTCCCAGCTGCCAGGCATTCCTGTTTTTTGGCTGCTCAGCTAGTTTTCAGGATTGTTGCCGATTGTTCCTCATAACACTGTGGCATCACGCCCTAAGGAAGATTGGTGTAAATCTTGAAATCTTGAGTAATCTTTTTGTTCAGGGACGAAGGATGATTCCCTTCTGTCATCCCTACAGGCTCTCCTCTGGTGACAAACCTGGAATTTTATAGTATTTGTTATAATGATGAATTTTCAAGCAGAGACCATCAAGTAATGTAAATCAATATGTCTTTGCTGGCTTCAGAAGAGCCATGCTGATATACTTCAACTAATGATGTATCCTTGTCTGTCTGCCATAACAGAACACTTCTTTCAGAAGCAAATTAAATATAGTAGGATTTCAGATGGTTGGGTGACTCTTTGGATTGCATCTTTTATATCCCTTCCTATTATATTTGTCATTGTCCTTGCATTCCTTATCAGGCTTTCTGCCTGACTTAATGCAGTCATGATTCAGGCTTGGTGAAAACTATTTTGACACATAACACATACCGTATCTGTGACTTCTGCACTTCTATTAGTCAGTCAGAAAAATTAGGTTTGGAGCCGGTGGTTTCCCACTGACTATCTCCGAGGAGTCTGGAGATAAGACTTCCTCTCCAGTTCCACCCACTGGGAAATTATTAGCATGGTTCCTCTACTGACATGAACTCCCTATAACATGCTGTTCCCAAGCACTCACTCTCCTCCTGGATTGCCTTGGTATCATGGAAATGTGATGTTATTTTATATCTTCTGCTGTGGTGTGCTAGAATAACGTGCCCTTGTCCTAGTCTCTGGAGACCATCCTGAGCATAATTGGATCTGTATTGAGCCTCTGATTCTTCAAGGCTTTCTCAACATGTTACTCCATATAGTGCCACCGCTTCTCCCATCTGGTGACACGGTTCTCAGAAGTATCAAAGAAACTATTTGTCCTTAAGCTGCTATCTGTTTCCTTTTTGAACATTGGCAATAGAAGTCCAGTCAAGTGCCAGAGCTGGTCCATTTTTAATTTTCAGTACAACTAATCACATAAAGAAAAAGTATTTGTACTTGGCAGTTGCTGCCTGAAGGTCCTGGTTAAAATAATCACCCAGAGAAGCTGTGCAGGTAAGTGAAGGGCAGGAGTTTCAGCTGTCTAAAACTTTCCCTTGTCTCCCCTCTTCCTCTCTGTCTACTCTTTATTCCTCCAGTTACCTGCTGGCTCCTTCTGCTAAAACTGTTCCCAGCCTCCCTCTCCTCAAGCAGGGGATTTCTGCAGCACCTCTCCAGGAAAGTCATCTTCACCCTCTCCAGCCTCCTCCCAGCAGGGGCCAGCTCAGTCTGAATAATTCATGTTAGGTTAGCTATTCAACAAGGGGCAGGACTGGAAAACTCCTCAAGCTTTCGTAAGAGCCTGAGCTGTGATTGCAGCCAGGGTACAGGCAGTGACCCGCTCCCCAGCCCTGAGGGAGCAGCAAAGGTGAAAATTTTGGGGAAGTGCCAGGAGTTTGGTCTGCGCAGATCTGCTTAAAAATAGAGCATGTCCAAATTTCCGTGCTTAAATATGTTACTCACACACACCTACAGCTCTAAACAGATTAATAATTAATGGGCATTAGACAGGCAGTGATGATCTGCAGAAAGCTTTGTGGAGATGTTTGTTCTGGGGAAAAAAAAAAAAAAAGAAGAAAAAAAGATTTTTCCTCATCCCCAAAGGGTCCTCCAGCCCGTAGAAGCAGTAGAGATCGTCTTTAAGAACAGATAAGGTCAAGAAAGATGCTGTCATAAGGCCCGGGAGGAGTAGGAGTGATTCCTAAAGGCAGCCCATATATCTCCTGTGATGTACAGCATACATAACTGTCAGCTCATTCCATATCTACAATTTAGGAGTTCCTGCTCTGTAGCTCATGCTTGCTGCAGTGCAGTGTCCTGGTCTATTCTCTCCTGCAGGATGGGAATCCCTGTGACCTCTGGACAAACTCCACTTCTGTGGGAGTCCTGTGGAAATCCCACAGCACCGGAATTCAAACAACACTGGGATCCCAAGAGAAACACCACTTTGGAATCCAAGAAGAAAATTTTATTTTGGTAACACCGAAACAAAACAAAAAAACCAAAAAGACATCAAGAACAGAAAGGACCAAGGGACTTTAACAAGGAGTAAACTATTTGGAAGCCACTTGCTTTGTATGAAGTAACCTTTACAAGGAATAAACTACTCAGAGTCCTCTTGTCTCTTCCCTCCGCTACCAGATGTAAGGCTCACTCATCTACTTTTCTTTTAAATAAGACTTTCCTATGCAGCATGCAGCTGTGAATGTACAGACAGCGAATTTACATGAGAGCTCCTAGCATTTTCCACACTTCTCTGGCAAATTTGTGCAAACCGGATATGCCACTACCAGCAGGCAGCCACATCTTGCTCCAATAAACACTGTTATTTATTATTAAACTAAAGGGGAATAGCTCAGCAAGGGCTAGGAGCATGAACACTGCTGGTTAGTATGTGGAGTAAGTTAAATACATAAGTTTTATCCAGATCCGGGCTATGACAGTTAGAAGTTTAAGGCAGAAAAGGACAAAAGGAAGAGTTCTGCCTTCACTGCAGAAGCTGGATATTGGGAAAACCTTCCCAGAAGCTCTATTGCTCTCACCATTCACTTTACACCTAAACAAACTCTACATCTATGTTATGCTCCGCAGATCTTTTCCAAACTTTTCCCCATTTCTTCGCTGAGAAACTGAGTGGCCACTGTGTTAACCTTGTTTTTGCTGCCCAGCAGCACCCTTCAACTTTGTTCCTAACTTCTGCTTCATGTTCATACCTGGATTAGACAAGAAAAGGCACAAATCTCAGTGTCAGCCAGGAGGTACAGGACTCTTTCATGCAGAAGAGGAGAGATATTTCACTTAACTCAGCCATCACATTGGGAAAGACCCTCCCAAAAACCTTCATGTGATACCAAATGGCTATACTGATTCCCTGTCACTGGGATCCACTTTACAATGTCCCCACTGAAGTTCCCTGTGCCCCAGGGACCTTTGCAGAGTCCGTACATGGTTTCTGGGTAGAAACCCAGGACATCTATAGTTCTCCAGGGAGTGATGGGGATGAGACTCTGGCTACAGATCGAGGCTTGAGGAACAGAAAAGCTCTTGAGAGCAGGAAGAGTATTCCACGGAGCCACATCCCAAAGTAACCAAGAAGAAGAGCCATGAGGTTTCTAGATATGTGATTTATAAGGTGTTTCTTGAGAAGGAGTAAGATAGGGCTGAGTTGCAAGGGCTTAGGTCTTTGAGGTAAGGCTCAGCAAGGAGGGTTCTTGAAGGACGGGAAGAGTGTCCTTGGAAATTGCTGCTGTGCTTATTTTTTAGGCATATACAACCCCATAAACAAAGTTATCATGTGCCACTGTATGCAACCACCATGCTTTGCTGACAGGGAAGCAAGGGCTGGAGAATCAGAGACCACAAGGGTTTTGGGGCCCTTGTCAAGAAACCAAGGGACCACTCTCTACATGTTCCTGGGGTATGGGAACTGGAAACGAGACACTGAGAAACTCCTGTCAATATCAAGTGAGGGAAACAGCCATTCTGCTTCTCAGTGAGAAATCTGGCTACAGTTGAGCTGAGTCTTGGTCTGGGCTTGGGAAAGTCATTGAGCATAGTCAGGAAGAGCAATGGCAAAGCATCAGCAAGGCACTCCTGGATTGGAGGTACTGGGCTGCTGAGGGAGTGGTAGGAGTGTCATGTCATGGGATACCAGGTTGCTGAGGGTAATCCAAGGGGCCACCTTGGGGTTAAGAAGCAGAAGCTGTGAAGCGTGGCTCCAATATCCTTGGAAAGCTGACCGCAGCGGAAGCTTAGTCTCATTACAAGAAGTTTTCCCATGGAGAAAACGAGACAAGGTGTTCCCATGAGTCTTAGTCATCCATGCCAAAGTCTGGAATGGGGGATCAGACAATGAAAAGGGTTGGGAGAGAAGTTCCTCTGGAGGCTGTTAAGGCAAGACAATCACTATGCACTTGACAATCAGTGCCCGACTGTGAATTTCCTGGGACAGCCTTCATCTAGCTCTATGTTATTCAAAAGGTTCTTTTTGGAAGGGGAGGTTTTGACAATATACATCAGTACTATTACTCCCAGTTCTTACCTTCCCGTATAAGAATCATAATCCTTTCCACACTCTCACTGTTGGCTCAAATAGGCCATGTGACAATATATATTTAACAATGCCTCTATGAAATCTCAGGACTATTGTCCAAAAATTTAGCTTACATCTGCTTTTCAGTGCAGCGGATATTGATGTGCCTGCCAGACAGTGGTTTCATCATACAAGCAAGCTCACTATATATAATATTTTCAACAGTGGGAGGAGAGAGCAGTCAGAGGGGAGACATGACAGCAAACTGGGAAGCTATGACATGTGGCTCTAAAGCTTGTTCTGAATTGTTTTTCGTGCGCATTTGGAGAGCACACCTCAATTCTGAGACGGAAAAAAAAAGTTAAAAAAGTAAACTAGCAAAGAAGAATTGTGTGTGGCTCACATGAACCACAGGGTTCCTCAGACCATGTTTTCAGCTGGAACTCTACTCTCCTTTCCCACTCATAACCCCATAGAGCCATATTTCAGCAAATTCACTCTTATCCCATAGAAGCCTTTCTCTCTGACGTACTTTTTTGCCTATCAGCAACATTGCTTAATTATTTCGTTCTCTTCTTCCAAGAGCAAGACTCAGTGACTTAGCATATATTTGCAAGGATTTTTTTCCTAATCTGAGAGATATCTACTCACAAACTTCACAAAGATGCTTTTCTTGAAAATGTTCAAGGATAAAGATTGAGGCATGCACCATGGGCCAATAGGAAGTGAAGACAGACCTTGAAGAGACTTAAAAATGAGACTTTCTTCACTGTATGATACCATGAAAACAGCAAATTAAAATGAAGAAGTACAGAGACTGCCAACATCAAAGCATCAGACTAGGAAAGTTCAACAAGACTAAGGAAGGTCAACAACCAAGTGTAGGGCCCTACATTTTGGCCACAATAACCTCCTGCAGCACTACAGACTGGGGAAGGAGTGACAGGGGAGCGGCCCAGCAGAGAGGGACCTGGGAGCACTGGTTGACAACTGGTTGAACATGAGCCAGCAGTGCGCCCAGGTGGCCCAGAAGGCCAATGGCATCCTGGTTTGTATCAGGAACAGCGTGGCCAGCAGGTGTAGGAATGTAATTCTCTCCCCGTGCTCAACACTGGTGGGGTCTCACCTCCAGTGCTGTGTGCAGGTCTGGGCCCCTCACTACAAGAAAAGACATTTAGGTACTGGAGCGGGTCCAGAGGAGAGCAACGAGGCTGGGGAAGGGACTGGAGGGACAGTCCTGTGAGGAGAGGCTGAGGGAGCTGGGGGTGTTTAGCCTGGAGAAGAGGAGACTCAGCGGGGGGCCTTATCACTCTCTACAACTGCCTGAAGGGAGGTTGCAGTCAGGTGGGGGTCGGGCTCTTCTCCCAGACAACCAGTGACAGGATGAGAGGGCACGGCCTGAAACTGCATCAGGGAAGGTTTGGGTTGGATATCAAGAAGCACTTCCTCACGGAGAGGGTGCTCAGGCGTTGCGATGTACTGCCCAGGGAAGTGGAAGAGGTGTTTAAGGAGAGGTTGGATGTGGCACTTGGTACCGTGGTCTGGTCGATGTGGTGCTGTTGAGTCATAGACTGGACTTGATGATCTCAGAGGTCTTTTACAGCCTCAATAATTCTGTGATTCTTTGAAATCAGACTCCCCTCTTGCACACACTCAAAAACCATCTGGACCTGATCCTGGGCAACTGGTGACCCTGCTTGAGCTGAGAGGTTGGACCAGATGTCCTCCAGGGGTCCCTTCCAATGTCAGCCATTCTAGGATTCCGTGAAATTTTTATCTTTGCAATACCATTTTAAATGAATATCTGCAAGACGCATTTGGCAAAGCCAAAGAGGTGGTGATTCAGGAATGCACAGATTCTAGCAAGTGTTTGGCCAAAAATTTTAAGAAAATAATCAGAGTTATTAGATTGTGGACATCTCACTCAGAAAGATCTGAATGTGGTTGAAATCGGAACTGATGCCCAGGATAAGAGCCTGACCTGCAAGCAATTTAGTTGCATTTTCTACAGTGTTGAAGCATGTACGGAATTCTTTCTAGCCTTCTTGACCTTGATCAAATACCTGGGCATCCACGGGAATTGCAGAAAGAAAATAAAACCATGATGTTATTTTGGACAGAGAAAGCAAATCTGCAATGGGGAGGAGGTTCTGAGGTAGTTTTATGTTTTTGTGGAGGAGGTAGTTCAGCTAGCCCTAATTATCTATCATCCCAGCAAACTATTTGTATCTATTCTTAAAGCAATGCATTTTTCTACTTTTCGTTGCTACAGTTCTTTTTTTCCAGAACTGAGTTTTCTAGCTTGCATATGAGGATGTCAAATGTAATAGCTCCACAAAAGTCAAGAGATGACAAGTACCGATTCTCTCCTATCAGCCAACCCTGTCAGAAAAGATTAAATTGGTTCCACACGAGTTGCTCTTGACAATTTTGACTTAGTTGTACCTTCAAGGTGCCTGACAACAGCTTTAGTAGTTCTTCAAGCAGTTTTTAGAAATTGAGGTTAAGCTGACCGGTTCCATCTTTTTGTTCTGAAAATTACGTTCAAAATTTGCCCACTCTTGATTTTCTAGGGTCTCACACATTTTCCAGAAGCTCTCAAGTACATCATCAACAGCTCCTGAACTGTTGGTAGTCTTTAAGTACACTGTGGTGAACTTCATCAGATATCAGGAACTTTGAACCATCTAACTTACTTCTTAATAACCCTATTATTAGGACTCTATATTAAAGATGTTTCTGCCCACTGCAGGGGGTTCGACTAGATGACCTTTAAAGGTTCCTTCCAATCTGACACATTCTATGGTTCTATGATTCTATGATCTCTGTCCCTTTGTTTTTTTCCCCTCCTGTCTTCAAAAAGGGCAAAATGAAGACCCAGGGATCTACAGGCCGATGGGCCTCAACTCAGTCACTGATAAAGTGATGGAAGAAGTAATTGTGGAAGCCGTTTTCAGGCACATGAAGGACAAGAAGGAGATTAGGAGCAGTCATCATGGATTTACGAAGGCAGGTTCCACTTGACCAATTTGATAATCTCTGGTTACATGACTGGCTTTGTAGGTGATGGGAGAACAGTGAATATTTTCTGCTGTGACTTTGGTAACTCTTTTGACACTGTCTCTGATAACATCCTCATAGATAAGCTGTTGAAGTATGGGCTGGATGACCAGTGAAGTGGGTTGAAAACTGAGGCCTGTTAATGGTATCAAGTGGTACCAAATCTAGTTGGAGGCCTTTACCTAGTAGTGTAGCCCAGGGATCAATACTGAGTCAAATTCTGTTCAACATCTTCATTAATGAGCTGGATAATGAGGTAGAGTGCAACCTCAAGTTGCTCAGGATACAAAACTGGGAGGACTGTTTGATATACTGGTCTATCTAGAAGGACCTCACAGGCTGGAGAATTGGACTTGCAGGAACCTCAAATTCAACAAGAGAAAGTGTGAAATCCTGCCACTGGGAAGGAATAACCCCAGGCACCAGTACATGCTGGAATTCAACCATCTGAACAGCAGCTTGGCGGAAAAGGACTCGGAGTACCTGGTGGACACTAAATTGAACATAAGGCAGCAATGTGCCCTTGTGGTAAAGAAGGCAAATAGTGTCCTGCACTGCATTAGGAGCAACGTTGCCAGGAGATCAAGGGAGGTGATCCTTCCTTTCTACTCAGCACTGAGGAAGCCACATCTGAAGTATTGTGTCCAGTTTTGAGTTCCCCTGTACAAGAGAGACATGGGCATACTTCAGTGAGTTCGGTGAAGGGCTGCTAAGATGAATAGCACGTCTCCTGTGAGTAAAGGCTGAGAGAGCTGGGACTGTTCAGTGCAGACAAAAGAAGGCTCAGGAGGATCTCAGCAATATATATACCTGAGGAAGGGTTCCAAAGAGAACAGAGCCAGGCTCTTACCAGTGGTTCCCAGTGACAGGACCAGAGGCAATGGGCACAAACTGAAACACAGGAGGTACCACCTAAACATCAGGAAACAATTTTTCACAGTGATAGTGACAAAGCACTAGCACAGGTTGCCCAGGGAGATTGTGGACTCTCCATCTTTGGAGATAATCAAAAGCCATCTGGACATGGTCCTTGGACAACTACTTCTAGGTGGCCCTTCTTGATCAGATATGTTGGACTGGATGACATCCGGAGATCCTTTCCACCCTGAACAATTCTGTGATTTTCTTTACAAGTTTTTATATTAATTCACAACACAGAGCTCAGTATTTAGCAATGAGCACCTTGTACTCCTGACAAACAGCATACCTCACATGACATCAAGCTGGGCCGTAATATCCACAAAGGGAGGACATCCAATGATTATCACTGTTCATATCCTCCTAAGAGTGCTCATAGCAGTTGATATCAAGCTCATAGCAGTTGATATCAAGGGAACAGATCACCCTGTACCCCTGGCGAAGCCCATCAGGCAGGTGGCCCTTGGGGGATAGACAGTTTCTCTTCCGTTGCTGATAGAGCTGCAAACCTTAGCATCCGTTCTCTTTTTTGTCCTTGGATATTTCTACTGACAAATTCTGATGAACCCAAATATTTCTCAGACTAACCTAGAGTTGGAGAGATGCGTACAGTGCCTTTATACAACTCACACACATCTATTCTTACACTTCTTTTCCACAGACTCCATGAACTCACAAACAAGGAAAACTAGCACCAGTTATCGTGCCACTAGCTTTATAGATCTCTTTGCTGTCCTTCCTATAGTTTCTTCTCAAAGCATTTCCTGCAAAGAGTCCGATAAACTATGTATTGCTCTTCCCCCAGGAGATTCTCTTAAAAGGCTCCAACAGTGCTAGGTGGAGTGTCAGATTCCATTATTATAATAGTTGCCTTGTGACTTAAAAACATGCATTATTTGGGAAAAAAAATCCAAAATTGTCAACATACAAAGCCCCTATAGCACATGCACATTTAAAGAGCTCTTTTAATTGTAAAGGTGCTAATCATTGCATTTTGCTTGGAAAGATTGGGCTGTTTTGCAGAACTTGTTTCATGCATCCATCAGGACAAGAGTGCCGCATAAATCTCAGGCGATGCAAACAAATAACCATAAGCTAATTCAGCTCTGAAAACCCTAGAAATTTAATGTCTAAGCTCAGAAAGGCAGGAAAATAGTAATGGTCCAGTCCCATTCAGTTGAAAGAATCGGGATTACTTGTGTTTTTCAGCTTTGGGAAGACCCAACAGACAGAACCAGTGGGTACAGCTTCAGGCTGTTGAGATACATAGACACAGGCTCTCAATTACTCTCATTTGCAGTTGCACACATTATCGATACGGTAATGTCCAACTGTATGCGAAAATGGACTGTGATGTAAACATACACAGAAGAGTTTAAGACAGATATTTCATTTAAAATCATGGCTGCCTGGCAATATGACCATCTTGGCATGAAGGCAAGGAGAGAATCTGCTGACTGGAAGTAGTGCTCAAATCCCCAGCACCAGCATGGCTCTTTCATTTGCTTTATTTCAATAGCCAGGAGTATAGCCAGGAGCTTCAACAGTCAGGAGCTCACTAAGTCTTTGCTGAGACATCTCTTTAAAGGTGGTTTTCTAAAAATATAAGACTGAAAAGTGGAGCAGGAGATTCTTGTAAAATTGCAATCAGCTTCTACGCCTCTAGAAACATTCAAAACTTGCAAGTGACCTGCTCGGATTTTTATTACAAGAGTTTTTCTCTCTTCTCCTTTTGTCCCTAAATATCCTCGGGCTCTTGAATGATTGAAACCTACTAAGAAACACAGATGACCTTTTGATAATTTCTAATGGAATGTGTAATCTGGGATTCCCTCCCATGCTGAACTCTGTGATCCAGTATGGATATGAGCAAATCTCAGAATTCTAGTTCAATAATTAAATGGAAATATAATAAAGTAATTGAGCTGGTTTATTGCAAACTTATACAGATAGCTACTAGTATTGGAGGAAAATCGAAGATTTTACATGGGCAAAATTTCATACAGAATCATTTATAGAATATATGAAAAATATATTTGAATTTTTAAGAAAAAATTGCATGTAAGGTAGTCTTCTTTCCAAAATAGTTAACTAATTGCATAGATTAGTAGGGTCATTGGGATACTCAAATGCATTATGGTCTATTCTTTCAAAAGCAATTAGGAGCATTCAGTTTAAGAATCAGTCTAAATGGACTAATTTTACTCCATTATTTCAAGCTAGCTAAGAGTAAATCAGTGAATAAATCAACATTTTGCCATTACCTGATTGTTATGGGATCAACAGGGAGCTGATATTTCCAAGCGGTTCTTTATAGACTGGTGCTCTACTGTAATAAGCTTTGTTCCGATTAAGCTGCCAGTGTACTTTTGAACTATTTTAAATTTCTTCCTGTTCTTATGTGTTTCTAAAAAGTGACAGTGACTGAAGAATATCTTGTATATGGCCCAAATATAGCCCATAATGTCCCTTGCTCTTCCACACAATGCATTTGTTGACTCCTCTTTACAGCAGTTCTACTATGCATAACATACTGGGCTTACTGGCTGTATTTGCAAGTCATACAAGTCCTTCAGTTCTCAAAATATGACTAGGAGAAATTAACTATAATAAAAGCTTAAGGCCTCAAACACTGACTTTCTGAGCTCAAAAAATGAATGGCCTGTCTGCTAGGAGTAAAAACACTTTTCCCTTTAGGTAGATCAGCTCATGGAAGGAGACACGAAACAATTACCCAGCGTGTTCCACATGTGTAAGCATCTGACAGCATGCTGTAGGCAGGCTCTAACCTGTCACATACAATACTGGAAGAATTCAAGTGCAGTCACTGGATTTTTTATGGAAGTCTTAATATCTACTGAATAATTTCAAAGTGTTTGACACTTTGGCAAAGAGACCTCTTGCACCAGAGACAGCTGAGTTAATAAGAATTTGAGTAGCAGACAGCGTTATTTGGGTTTCTGTATGGTGGTTGGCCCCAACTGCCTCCCAAAAGTTACTGCCTCCACATCAAAACAGTATCAGATTATGTAAAAAGGCAAAGGGAAATCTTTAGTGAAACTCAGGGATGAGCTGCTCAAAATTATTTCAGTCCACAGCTGATGGACAACTAGAAGTAACGAATAGATTATTAACCATTAACAACACTCTCAAGTTTCAGGAGGAGATGACCATATTTATACCCTAAACAGAAGTCTGCAAGTTTGCAACAAGATTGTTCTGCATCTGTGATATTAGAAGGACAAAGGACAAATAGAGGTAGTTTTCCTGGATGGAGCAGTATCAGGCCAGTGTAGTAAAGTAAAGCCTTATATTTTAAAACTCCAAAAATACAATTTCTGAAACACCAGTAAATAAAAGTCACTTAGTAGGTACAACTCAGAACATAAACTGGTGCCACCTAATGTCCCTGGAAACTATGTGAGCGAAGCCAAACAAGCCCTGCAAACCAGACTAAGTGCACATACAGAAGAACGGGACTATCCAGGTACCAATAGTAGTGTTTCACTAAATAGCCATCTTTGACCCCTTCATCTTCACCCTTAAGGAGTGTCTTCAAAACCCTATCAAAGAACAGTCACAGAAAACACGATTTGTAACTCAACTGAGTATTAAAAGTTTTAGATTCAAGTACAATAGTGGTTTTACAATGTTTCAAACTCTGTTTAATCCTTCCACAGAAGCTTGCTGACAGGGTTATTTGTGTATTATATACTGAACAGTTGTTAGATGCAGATGGGAATCACACCACAACTGCTGATCTGAACAGAAAGAGAAACTACCTGAACTGTATTTTCTGCAGATCTGGATTCTGGGGTGAACAAGTGGCCTGGGAGTAGGACCTCTGTGGACTTTGACTAGGAAAGCTTAATTACGGACCTTTTTCAGGCTCAGATGTGAGACAGATATCAAGTAGCTTAGCTCATTCTAGTGATGGGTAGATATGGAAGTGAACAGAGGCAAGGCTTAAGAGGCCTTGGGAACTTCAGAAGGAAAAAACCTAAAGTGCTCATGGGGCTTAGACACCTCTAAGTCTTACTGATGTGCAGTTCCAACAGTAAGGGCCAAATCAAACTCCTGCGCTAGGCATGAAGATGGTTATAGGACAGGCTGGAGGGTTGGGCGGGGAAAAATTTAATGAAATATAACAAGGGTAAATGTAGAGTCTTGCATCTGGGTAGGAACAACCCCAGGTTCCAGTATAAGTTGGGGAATGACTTATTAGAGAGCAGTGTAGGGGAAAGGGACCTGGGAGTCTTGGTGGACAGCAGGATGACCATGAGCCAGCACTGTGCCCTTGTGGCCAGGAAGGCCAATGGCATCCTGGGCTGTATTAGAAGGGGGGTGGTTAGTAGGTCAAGAGAGGTTCTCCTTCCCCTCTACTCTGCCCTGGTGAGACCCCATCTGGAATATTGTGTCCAGTTCTGGGCCCCTCAGTTCAAGAAAGACAGGGAACTGCTGGAGAGAGTCCAGCACAGGGCAACTAGGATGATTAAGGGAGTGGAGCATCTCCCTTATGAGAAAAGGCTGAGGGAGTTGGGGTCCTTTAGTTTGGAGAAGAGGAGACTGAGGGGTGACCTCATTAATGTTTACAAATATATCAAGGGTGAGTGTCACGAGGATGGAGCCAGGCTCTTCTCAGTGACAACCACTGATAGGACAAGGGGTAATGGGCTGAAACTGGAACATAAGAGGTTCCGCTTAAACTCAAGAAGAAACTTCTTCTCAGTGAGGGTGACGGAACACTGGAACAGGCTGCCCAGAGAGGTTGTGGAGTCTCCTTCTCTGGAGACATTCAAGACCTGCCTGGACACGTTCCTGTGTAGCATAATCTAGGCGTTCCTGTTCTGGCAGGGGGATTGGACTTGATGATCTTTCGAGGTCCCTTCCAATCCCTAACATTCTGTGATTCTATGATTCTATGATTCTATGATAGGGAAGCAGAGAAAACCCAAGGATCTACAGACCAGTCAGCCACACCTCTGTGCCAAGTAAAAACATGGGGCAGATCCTCCTGGTATCTGTACTAGGGCACATGAAAAATAACGAGGTGATCAGTGACAGCCAACATGGTTTCATTAAGGGAAGATTGTGCCTGATTAATTTGGTGGCCTTCTAAAACAGAGCTACAGCTCTGGCTGATATGGGAAGAGCAACTGATGTCATCCACCTGCACTTGTGCAAGGCATTCGACACTGTCCCACAGGACATCCTTGTCTCTAAGATGGGCAGACATGGACTTGATGGGTGGACCACTTGGTGGATACGAAACTGGCTAGAAGGTCACACTTAAAGAGTTGTGATCAACAGCTTGATGTCTGCATGGAGACCAGTGACAAGCGGTGTTCCTCAGGGGTCTGTTCTGGGCCCAGTGCTGTTCAACATCTTTGTCAGAGACATGGACAACGGCATCGAGTGCACCCTCAGCAAGTTTGCTGATGACATCAAGCTCTGTGGTGTGGGGGACTCACTTGAGGGAAGGGAGGCCATCCAGAGGGACCTTGATAGGCTTGAGAAATGGGCCGGTGCAAACTGCATGAGGTTCAGCAAGTCAAAGTGCAAGGTCCTGCATCAGGCACAATTATAAACTGGGTACAGAATAGGTTGAGAGTAGCCCTGAAGAGAAGGACTTGGGGATGTTGATAAACAAGAAGCTCAACATGAGCCAGCAGTATGCTCATGCAGCCCAGAAGGCCAACCACATCCTGGGATACATCAAGAGGAGTGTGGCCAGCAGGTCAAGAGAGGTGATTCCCCCCCCTTACTTTGCTCTTGTGAGACCCCATTTTGAATACTGCATCCAGTTCTGGTGTCCCCACCATAAGAGGGACATAGATCTGTTGAAACGAGCCCACAGGAGGGCTACAAATATAATCCAGGGGCTGAAGAACCTCTGCTACAAGGATAGACTGAGACATCTGGGATTGTTCAGCCTGAAGAAGAGAAGGCCCCGGTGGGATCTTATAACTGCCTTCCAGTACCTGAAGTGAACCTACAGGAAGGTGAGAGAGAGACTATTTACAAGAGTGTCCAGTGATAGGACAAGGGGAAATGGATTTAAATTGAAGGAGAATAGGCTTCAATTGCATCTTAGGAAGAAATTCTTCAGTACAAGGGTGGAAAGACTCTGGAATAAATTGCCCAGAGAGGTTGTGGATGCCCCCTCCCTGGAAATATTCAAGGACAGGTCGGATGAGGCCTTGAACAACTTGGTCTAGTTGAGATGAGTCCCTGCCCATGGCAGGGAAGTTGAATTAGATGATCTCTAATCTCCTTTCCAACCAAGCCATTCTATAATTCAGTTCTATGATCTTGTCCAAAACTGTCCAGTGGTGCAGCTATAATATGTGGAAGCTGATCATAAAAGCACAATAAAAGTGCTCCTGACAAATAATGCAGACAGATCCTAGCTGAAGATGTTATCCACATGGGTGCACTCCCATCGCCTCCATCTTCTTCTACAAGGCAACTGATTCATGTATTTCTTTGTCTTCTGCCTTACACTGTGTTGTATCACTTTAGGTTGCAAGGACACTGAATTGTCAGTTCTTTATTTAAGTTTTTACGTCATACAATGGGGAGGAAGCAAAGAGGGCTATTTACAAGATAACAAAGTGTTCTGAAAGTGGATAGATTCTGAATAGAAACCATTTTGAGGGAAAGGTTTGTGGATTTTAGTTTAAAAAGTATTTAGCACATTTGTGTTGACAGTGAGAAGACAAATAAATACCACAGTAACATAAAATAGGATACACACCTTCCGTAACATGAAATAATAAAATAGTACATAAAATACTGAAATATAGAAATAACTATATGCTGATAGTTGTGTTGCTTTTTCAGAAGGAGCAGAATCTTGTTCACCTAAATTATAAACTAATTTTGGCCTTTCTGAAACAATATAAAGAAAAATAACATAAAAGTCTAGAAACAGTTACTCTTGTTAGAGATCGCTACAGAAGGGAGAATACTAAATGAGAGGTCAAAGATTTGGGACTTACATTAACAAAAATTATCTAAAGCAAATGATACAGTGACTGAAATAAACTTGGGAGATTTGCTGGAGCCAAACTGACCAAATCCACTGCCTTGCCTGCTCTGTTCTGCATAATTAACTACCTTATTAACTAGACAATTGATTAGCTACTTTATTGGTTGATTGTTGCATTTATTCTCTCTTTCTGCTTTTTGTTTTGCTGACAAATTTGTCAGTTTAATTGCACAACTTTCTCCCTAAGAGATTCATTCCCTAATCAACTCTCTCATTCACTGACAAGCCTGTTTCTCACCCAGTTCACTGCTCAGCGGAATCCCAAGTCTTCACCTGCCTGATCTTCTTGGCATGTGTGACAAGTTGTGGAGCCCCATGGGGATCAGACTGTGGATTCTGTTTCATGTTTTGGCTGTTAGGAGATGTGATATTTATTCTACTTGTGCCCAATGTAAAACTTCCTTGTAAATCGTCAGTAATCTGGGTTTTTTTGTGTTCCAGTAGTGAGTTGGAGCTACAAAAAGTCATGGTATAGGGGCTGTAAAAAGTCAATGCTCATCTGTTTATATGGATGCCTCTTTTAGACAACACTCCTGTCTACATGATAAGTGACTGCTATCACACGGCCTGAGGTAAAACTGCTTTTCAAATCTTAATTACAGAAGATAAGCTAATCTGCTTATTGCAAGTCCAGAGAAGGATACTTCAACTGCCTGATTAGCCTAGCTAGCTGGCCAGCTAAAAAGGGCAGCAAAAACCACTTAAAAATTAAATCAGGTTACTTAGGACCCTCTCCCTTCAAGTGTTGAATACCTCTGTGGAAGAAAGATCCACCACTGCTCTGAGCAGCCTGATTCCATGCTTCACCATCCTTTTTGGAAGATTTTTTTCCCTATCTCCAGCCAGCATTTCCTCTACTGCAATTATGACTGCTTCGTGTTCACCTTTTGCTGTGCACCTCTCAGAGGAGCTGGGCTCCATCTTCTCCATGGTTCCCATCCCAGTAGTTGAGGACAGCAGTTAGATCCCCCTCACTCTTCTCCTGTAGGCCATACTCTCTAGTAATATGACAATATGATAATATGATAGCTAAAATGAGAAACTGCCAGATGCTGAGAGCAATGGAAGTTGAAAAGTGGCTGGACAACCCCAACCTGGGGTTAAGCTAACCAAACAACAGGAGAAACTGCCAGATATCACACACAGAGAAAGGGGTATATTGGGAACTCCTCTTAGATGAAACACATCAGGAGACAGTGGGAATAGAGAAGATTTCCAGGCTTACCAGTGTCGCTGACTAAGGACAGAATTACTGAATAATGGTTTAAAATCATCAAAACCAGAGTCAGTTGAGAAAGAGCAAACAGGAATGAGTTGTTTATTTTGGAGAAGGGAAAAAGAAGAAAAAAGGTAAACCAGGCGGTATGATTGGGAAGCTCATGGCTGTCCACCAAAGCACTCTTGCCTAGACTGACACTGCCTGGAGGGTGACAACAACCCTGGTTTTCTGTCCATAGCACATCCTCAACTTGCCTCCATGCTCAGGGGCACCTGGAAGGTTTCTCTGAATGTCAACAAGGGAAAGTCCCAGAGGGAATGGAGGATTGACCAAACCTCTCCAACACACTCCTCTCCAGGTGCAGGACTTCTTTCTTTCCCCTTTGCTATATGCTATCACCAACTTTCTACCCTTTCAGGTGTCCCTACTGCCTGCCACCATATCCTCAGTCCTTCAAGTTTACTTTACTTTCCCCCTGTCACTTCACTTTTCTCCTCCTCTTTCTAGGTAAATTAAATGACAATGCAAACTGTAACATGTGATACTTTTTCATCCTTTTACCTACCATGGTCAATACTCCCTGCTTCCAAAGGGGTAGCTCAAGCCACTAGGCTGTTGTTTGCTTCCAGGCTTAAGAAAGTGAGAGTTAGGCAGTCACATTTGCCTCTCTACTCCTCTCCGGTGACATCTCCCCTGGAGTCCTGTGTTCAACTCTGGAGTCCTCAGTACAGGGAAGCCATGGGCCTGATGAAGCAGGTCCAGAAGAGGGCCATGAAAATGATCAGAGGACGAGAACACCTCCCCTATGAGGACAGGTTGAGACAGTTGGAGTTATTCAGCCTGGAGAAGAGAAAGCTCTGGGGAAACCTTGTAGCAGCCTTCCTGTACTTAATGGGGGCCTACAAGAAATATGAGGATGATCTTTTTAGTAGGACCTGTTGTGATAGCACAAGCTGTAATGGTTTCAAACTAAGAGAGAGTAGATTTAGACTAGATATAAGGAAGGCATTTTTTACAGTGAGAGTGATGAAACACTGGAACAGGTTGCCTAGAAATGTGGTGGAAGCCCTACCCCTGGAAACATTCAAGGTCAGGCCTCATGGGGCTCTGGGCAGCCTGATCTAGTTGCGGGAGGGTTGAACTAGATGGCCTTTAAAGGTCCCTTTCATCCCAAAACATTGTGATTACATGTCCATCAGTTTTTCCTAACAGTTCTTGAACCCGTTTGACTTTTCAAACAAATATGAAGGAACCGAGGATAACTGAGTTCCTGCAGGCTTTGAGGATGCTCATAGCCAGGCAAAAGAGGGACTCAAATTAGTGCTCCCACTGGCACAGGAGCAGTTCAAATTCAAGCATTATTATATCGCCTGGCAGCAGCTGGCAGTCCGAGCCACAGGCAGGCACACTGCTCCCAGCTGGTGACAGTGCTTGCTGGTTCTCACCAAGCAGGAGTACAATAGGAGATGTGAGGGAAAGCCACAGTATTGCAGAGGAATAGCTTAAACAAGAAGGGACACAAGCCCGTAGGAAATTCTCCTGCTCAGGGAATTGCTTGAAAGGCTGCCAAAAAAAAAAAAATCATATTAAATATTTCCCCTTGTAAATCTACTCTCAGACTTTTACAAATGGCACGTTGGAACTATTTACTTAAAATCAGATTTGTGATTAAAATCAAACATATGCTCTTCCAAATTCATAACACAGTATTTTTTAATATAATTAAAAATTAAATCTAAAATAATTTAAAATGACACTATTGCTGATCAGGTACTTTGTCTTAATGCAAGAAAATAGCTACAGGCAAAAGCATGATTGAGTAGTATACACGTATCTTTACCTGGAGAATATTGTTTCTGAGTTCAGTGGTAGTACATTTGGCACTGAAGCTAAACATGCACAGCACCAGAGACGGTTCTATATTAAAACAACTTTTAGAGGCAAAGGCTTAACAAGAATGCAGTTTCTTTGTGAAGTGGCAGGAAACAAACCTGCTTGGACTAATTTCAATCTACTAAATCAATGCAGATCATTTTATTTCAAAAAGGCAGCCAAGATCCGAACCAAGCTGGTCTCCCACACTCCTATCTAAGCATCCTCAGGAAGGAGTCTCAAAGGAATCTCAGTGACTTCAGTGCCCAAACCCCATGGACACAGGACACAGTCACGGCTACTAGGGCAGCCCCTGCACTGTCGGGCTTGAAGCCTCAGCCATCCTCGGTGAAGAAGGTGCAGCACAGTTAGATCTGGCCAAGGCTCTGTGCAAGTACGTGCCTTTCAGTTTTCTGCACAAACGCATGGCTTTCTCATGGTAAGGACGTTGGTGAAGCCTTGGCATGGACCCAGGCTCTCTTACTCGACAGCATGTGTGAACATTTTAGACTGAAGAATTCTGAGAGCGAAGTCGTTTCTCCATGAAATGTGAAATTTTAGGAGGTGTTAGGAAACAAACTGAAAAGGCAGCCACGGGTCTGCCACATTTGAAATCTAAGATGATACAGTGTGAACATTTATAAGCATTTCAACTTACAAATGTCTGAATCAGTAAAGCAAATTTAATTCTTCTACCTTTTTTTCCTGCTTTCACTACATTCACACCTTAACCTCCTAGGCTCTTCTGAGCTATCTGCCACCACCTCCCTGCCTACCCTCAGCAAAACTCCCCACACCATTTCCCCAGGCCTCTCTCTGAACACGCTGCTTCATCTTTAGCCCCCAGTACCGACTTCAGCTTTGGGAATTCAGCAAATTAAAACTTTTGCAATCAAAATATAGAAGACTGCATGTCTGCAGGAGCATCTGTGTAGTGTCTATGACTAAAGTACAGCCCTATACCTGCCATTCACCACCACCACCTCCATTCTCCAGGTACACACAGCTTTGCTTCTGGATATGTGTTGTGCCCAAAAATAACGGCATAAATACAGCTTTCACAAATCATGAGACTCCAGAAGCTTAGCACTGAAGTTAAACAGCAAACACCACAAAACCCATGATAATATCCAGAGAAAGGACATAATTGATCTTGTCTTCTGTATAGCAATGACTGTTAGTACAGTCGTTCCTTTTAACAGTCTTCACTGTTATGTGAGGAATATTTTCAAATATCCTAGAAAAGAACTGGAAATCCAGACACGTCTGCACAATTCCCTTCCAATAGGGATTTGCTCAAGTTCCTGCTGCACAGAACAAGCACAGCCACCCACAGACCTGGCATGGGAGGACCTTTTCAGCCCCCCAGGTCCTAGCCCTCCCGTAACCATGGCCCTCGGCCAGAGGGGTACATGGAAAATAAAATGCGGCTCCCAGGTTTTGGTTGTTAGTAGCAGAAGTAGTGAGTACCAAGTAATTTAAAAGACCTTTCTTGCTTGCTTATCCACACCTTTCATGAAAACAGATCAGCCACTGGAAAAGATGTTTACCAGCAAACCTTAGCACATTGCAGTCTATGCAGCTTTTGCGGAAAAACTGAGTGAACACATATGTAACTAATTGTTTGTCTTCCAAGGGAGTGGATGATTACCAGAGCAAGTTAAAAAAAAATCAACAAACAAAAAACAACATCATTTTTGGGCCAAGCAATTTTATTTGGTATATTTTGTTTTCCAAACAGAAAAGTACTGTTTCACTAAAATTAAGGACAGATTGAATGTTGTGTGAGGTCTGAACAGGACTGCATGTTCGATCATTTGTGGTTAGGTAAAAGGAGCAATGGGCCTTCTCTAAGGTGCACCAGACATTTTTTTTTTTATTATTTAATCTCCAGCTCTTCGCAAAGTGCGCTTGTGTTCAAAAAGAGATGTTTTCATAAGCAAGCTCTGAGCTTTTGTGTACAGCAGTGCTTCAGCTGTATTTCAGAAATTAAGAGCCATCCATCTGAGCTCCTCTTTAATGACTAATTTCCCTACCGTAGAGTTTAAAGTACAAAGAACCGCCACCGCCTGGCAGAGCCAAGCTCTCAGTTGCCATGCAACACCCCTGTCACAGGTTTCCCTTCATCTTCTAGTGCTTTTACTCCAGCTCTGTTCTGCATGGATGAAACTTACGCAATGCTTTCTAGATACTTAACAGCAGATGTATTAAATTTCTAATCTGATATAAACCAGACTGCAATTTTCTACTGAAAAAGTCACATCAATGAATTTAATAATGTTTTAAATTATAGTCTTTGATAGCAGAGTATCTAGTTTTCAAATTTACATTATGCTGATTTTCCTAGCATATGAATCAGCAACAACTCCCTTTTGTCTATGTCTTCTTGACAGTGCCTGTGGGATTTTGCAACTATTTTGGGCCGGGGGAGAGATCTCATCCAAAACTTTGCAAAACCACCTGCTGACGTGCCAGTCGGTGGCAAACACAGAGCACTTGCTTATTGAGGGGCAGAGATGGACACTGTGACATCTGATAGTCACCTTGTCCACTTCATGCTGACCAGACTGGAAATGCAAGTTGAAACCTCTTCACCTGAGTTGCTGTAATAATCAGGGGTTTGCTATCAGCTTGAATCAAGTTTGAAGCAAGGAAGTAGACATAAATGACTCCATATTTTTTAATGAGGCTCTGAGTCACAGAGTCGTCTATGCTGTTGTCTTTTAGTTCAGAGAATATCTTCCTATTTTGGAAAAGAGTAATTTAAGTTTATTAGTGAACTGTAACCAAAATTTAGAGTAATCTAGACATACTAACACAACTACGCATTCACCCAAGACTCCAGAGTAGCTCTAAATTGGCATAGGCAGCCATTTCTAAGCACAACAAACACCAGCCATCCAGAAAACAGTGCTGTCACATACATAAAGATGATTTTTCCTTTCTTTTCCCTACATGGATGAATGCATAGGTTCTCTTGTGGTGTTTCTGAAATCTGTTCTGAAAATGTAAGAGCTTGATTCTATAAATTAGTGGAATAGTTTAAATTTCACATAGGCTGAAACTAGTGTTAAATTTTGTCTCTTTGCTGTGACAATGAATATTCATAAGTTTTATTCTGCTATTTGGGTAATAGAATCACATACTAGTGTTTTAGTGCTCTTTGCAATATAATACATTTTTGAAAATAGACTGTCTAAATTATGTTCAGAAATAGTCTAGAAAGATTCTGCCTACTTATTTTCTTCAGTTGTTGACCTGAGATTTATAATGTGATTTACCATGTGATGCATTTGTATGGGCTCAATGACTCTCTTTCAATATAAATTCTAGGTTTTGTAAGCCTTAAAGTGTAATAGGTGAAAGCCTTTTTAAAGGCAATAACGCTTTAATAAGTTGGCATTTTGTAAAGTGGGTTTTGCTTTTTCCCACTGAAAACTTCATTCCACTGCAGAGGAAAGTGCAGATGAGTCAAGAAAAGAGAATAATTTTCATTGCATTGAGAATCTTTGAGTGAAAGCGAATGTGTTCCCTGGTTCTGAGAAACATCACGTACATCTTCTTCTCCTGTGCAACTTTCACATGAGCGTGTGGTTCTTTTGCTCTTTGTTTTCTTTTTTTATATTTCAAACAGCTTCTCCTCATTCTCCCTGCTATTTGCTGGCCAAGGCTAGATGAGCCCCAAAGGCGAAGGTGTTGCTGGGAGCTCCTGATGCTCATTAGTCCCACACATTCCGCCTCCTTGTCCTTTTGTTCCTGTGGAGAAGAAATGCATGGAGGTCAGAGAGGAGCCCTACTCAGCCCTGGCATCCCTGTACACCCAGCCCTGGTTTCACACTTGGCCTCCACCGATGATAAAGCTGTGCAAACTACTTTCAAAGCAATCCAGAACAAGCTGGTCTTCTTAGCATTTTGTGTCCTTTACTTTTTCCCACAGCTATTCCTATTTTTTGAGGCATTTTTGCTATAGTAAGGCTTCTTAAAAAAACAGTAGTCTTTATCCAGCATGTAGGAACGTTTTTTTTCTTTGTTGCTGTGTCATTGTTGCTCTGCTGATCAGTCACAAACTCTGTGTATTATATACCACTTACGTAAGTTCGGGGAAGCACAAGCAGTGTTCATCTGATAAAGTAAATGTGAATGCAAAATTTTCAGAAATCCTGACTCCTGTTTGGGCTGATAAAATATAGCAGTTAAGTGCATTTGACAAGACAGCCTGAGTAAAATACACAGGAGAGAGTATACTACATAGGCTTTTGTTAAGGAGCATTTAATTTGATGACCACCTACCAGCAGATATTTTCTCTTGTTTTGAGTAAAATACTTGTTGTTTCCCAAGCTTAGGATTCACTTATACAGCAAATAGCCTACCAGGTGGCTCTTAAGCCTCTCCATCTCTGTGAGGGCCATGGTGGGGGTACTAACTCAGCCCCTCACAAAACAGAGATTTTCACTGCTGCCATTTCCACCATCTGCTCAGTCTGTGGCCTCACAGTCTTGGGAAACAGTAGGATGCCTCTGCACAGATCAGGTCTGCATCCTTCCTGCTCAAAACCAAAACAGGGCAGGTGTTTTCACCACAGCATTTCCCATGTCCCAGATCTGATGGAGGTCCCCCTTCATGAACACGGAAGAGATAAGTGCATTACACTCACATGTCCCCTTGCAGGTGGGGGACATAGGACAGGCTATAGGAACCCTTTGAAGAGAAATCTGGAGCCCATCTTATGGCACAACCCACCATCTTCAGCCTCAAGGTTGATTGCAGTAGGTCAAACCCAATAACTCTTGGTGCTGTCTTTCCCCGGTTGCACCTATGCTAGTAAAAGAGACGGGGAGGACATGGGCTTGGCACTGACTTTCCATCTTCTCTTCTGCTCGCTGACTCACTTGCCAGCCTCTGCTTCAGCCTGTGCAAGCCAGCAGTCTTCCAGATGATGTCCAGGAATGGCTCAGAAGAGAGTACAAACTGTGGGCGCTACCCATCAGCAGCAGAGACACGCCTTTGGCCATATATTTGACTTCAAGGCCAGTGTATGGGCCCTGCTCTGCCTCAGTCAGTGGTGTAAACAGAGCCAGAGAGCGTAGTGTCAGCTTTGCACAGAGCTGCTGGATGCATGAGTACGCAGCTGCCAATGTTTGCTGTTTCTAGGATGCTAATCTTGACTCGAGAGCTGGCTGCATTCCAGCAATGCACAGCATCTTTCCTTTCTGCACAGCGACGCGATGAACTGTTGGGCTTTACTGTGTAAAAGGTGCTACCATACACGTGTACGTCGGGTCCCCTCTTCCCCGTTCCTTCCTCCATTAAAAATAGTGGCAAAATAAAGCGTATCACAGAAAGTCGACATGCCAAAAATATGTACAGCAACCTGGCAGTCACACTGTGCTTCCCATTTGTTTGTGACGCAGAAGCTGTGTTGCAGCACACTGCGTGAGGGAGATTTGGGCATCAGTGTGTGTGTGTGTGTGTGTGTGTGTGTAAACGTTCATCTGAGTACATGTCCACGTGTTAAAGGACAGAGGATTTTGGCAGGTGCTGTTGCACATAGCCCTGCAACACCTTCATCTGTCATACAAATACTGCACCATTTTAAAACCCTTTTTCATGCCACTTCTTTCTAGGTGAACCTTATCAACGAATCAAACTTCTTGCACTCTGCTTAATCTCTAATTAAACTGGGAAACAACCATTAGTATTTATACTGAAAATCCCAGAAAGAAGAATCAACTTTTATGTCATTTAAAATAATCATGCTGATTTAAACAATTGGAGTAAGAAATTGGATCGCAGATGTCTCTTCCAATGCCAAAACAAACACTTAACATTGGTTAATCTCCCACCGATCAGGTGAGAATTGATTCTGAATGGACAAGCAAGTCCATATCTGTGGTGAATAAAAAACACTTTACATGAAGAGAATAAAATGTGTAGCTTGGGAAACACTCTAGTGTACATCTGGAAGGACAAAACAAGAAATATATGAAGGTATCATGAAGAAAAATATACAATAATTGACAGTACAGAGACACATGCAAAATTCATGGTTTTGTAAATGAAGACGTGTAAATTAGGAATTTATTTTCTTAGTTTGCAGTTAGCACAGCAGACTCATAGGTAAAAGTTATTATGGATGACTTACTGGAGCGGTTGGCAGAGCGGAATCATGAATAAAAATTACTGTGCATAACTTTTTGGAACACTACCAAAAGTATCCTCAAACTCTAGGAGTACGAACAGTGTATTTGCTTGAAGTCTAGTTCAAAGCACCGATTTTCAAATTTGTTCCAATTAATAGCAAAAGACAAGTAGATATCAATATTGAAGTGGCTAAAATTCCAATTTTATTTGCTAAATATAGACTAGTGAGATTTAATCTTTTACCTCGGGCATCAAGTTAACACTTAGGTTAAGCTATGGTAATGGCAGTACTCCTTTTACTTAGAATTCTAAAATTTTTGTAGGTGATGCAGTTATATGAAGTTTTAATGGTGGCACTGTAACAGAAACACCATAAATATTTTAATAATGTATTTAATGTAGGCAATAATAAGGGAAGGAATAAATTTTTACTTTTCTAGAATGGCTAATAGCACAAGAGGCCCAGGTCAAAACAGTCTTTCCTTTTATTTAAAGAAAAGCACTACTCCTTTTTGGTGACTGCTCTCACTTGGGATATTTTCAGCTATAAAAATCAAGTTCCAAAATACCCTGCATGTCAGTCAAACTATTGTTCCAATAAGTTGCATAAATAAATGTAGCAAGGTATTATTAAAATTATGCATACATATATAACTTTTTATGAGAGCAGCATGTTTAGAATGACAGCAGTAACCTGACCCATATCAGAGACAGAACACAAACTGGGCATGGGTCTGTAACACAGGGGTTTGATTTATATAAGTAGAGACATGCCTTTTTTTGCAGAGGTGCTAATGCCCACCATCCCAGCAATATTACACTTCACTGGGAAAAACACAATGCCAGGAATTTCCTGACAAACCACAGAAATCTCATAAATCCCCAAGTAATTTTTTTCCCTACCATGTATTTTCTTCTGGAGATAAGACATTAAGCTCTGGATGGAGTATAGTCTTCTAATATGAGGCTAAACTTACAAAACTCTCAGTATAAAAAGTCTTGACAACAGACAGCTTGTGCTGTGCTAAATTCAGTACCTGAAGGTCCTGCTTGCAAGAGACACCAAGTGCAGGGATTTGCCTGTCACATTGAGCTTATTTCTGTGTGTGGATAGACATTCTCTGGTTATAAGCATTATTCTGAAGTAGGAAGTCACAAAACCTATTTATTATGATTGATTTATTATTTAAAATAATAAAGCAGTAATAAATAATGAAATAATCAGAAGTGAAATCTTCGCTATGCCATAGTGTAGACTGAAAAAGTCCTTTCCAAAAATAGAATTGGATCCTTCACTGCATTTAATCACAGTGACAGCCAGGTTGTCCTGTTTTGGGTTCATAGATACAGTGTTGTGCTGGGGTTTTTTTTGACTCTTCTAGTGCCAAAAAGGAAAAATTAAAGGTGGCCAAAGGAAAGAAGCAGTAAATGTCTCCTACAGCATCAGGAAGATACATTCGAGATTTGCACCGTAAGCTTAATGCAAGATCAGTTTCTCTTGCTTCAGGAAAACAGCTGCAAAGGTCTCAAATCCTGTAGGAGTGGGTGGTGATAGCTGCTCGTGATGCTCCCTCTTTTGTTTTAAATGCATGAAAGCCCTGTCGCACATGCACCAGTGGGGACAGTCTGGGGTGCATTCAGCAAGCATGCTTTGGGGTAGTTTGTAGAATCATAGAATCATAGAACAGTTTCAGCTGGAAGAGACCTTCAAGATCACTGAGTCCAACCTTTGTCGTAGCCCTATCAACACCACTGATCCATGTCCCTCAGCACAACATCTGCCCGTCTCTTAAACACCTCCAGGGATGGCAAATCAACAACCTCCCTGGGCAGCCTGTTCCAGTGCCTGACAACACTTTCAGTAAAGAAATACGTCCTAATATCCAACCTGAACCTCACCTAGTGCAACTTAAGGCCATTTCCCCTTGTCCTGTTACTCACCGTTAGGGAGAACAGACCAACCCTCACCTCGCTACAACCTCCTGTCAGGTAGTTGTAGGGAGCGATAAGGTCTCCTCTGAATCTCCTCTTCTCAAGGCTGAACACATTCAGATCCCTCAGCCATTCCTCACATGACACATATGCTCCAAATTTTTTACTCGCTTGGTAGCCCACATCTGCACCCTCTCCAGCACCTCAATATCCCTCTTGGGGGGATATTGAGGGGCCCAAAACTGCACACAGTCCTCGAGGTGAGGCTTCCCCAAAGCCGAGTACAGGGACACAATCACTTCCCACAGGGGCACCAGCTCCTGTTGGCCACACTATTCCTGATACAGGCCAGGATGCCATTGGCCTTCTGGGCCACCTGGGCACACTGCTGGCTCATGTTCAGCCGGCTGTCCATCAACACCTCCAGGTCCCTCTTTGCCTGGCAGCTCTCCAGCCACTCCTCCCCAAGGCTGTAGCACTGCTGGGGGTTGTTGTGGCCGAAGTGCAGGACTCAGTATTTGGACGAGGGGATAGAATGCAGCCCTAGTAAGTTTGCTTGGTGTCATCAGCAAACTTGCTAAGGGTGCATTCTATTCCCTCGTCCAAATCATTGTTGAAAACGTTAAATAGGAGCAGCCCCAGTACGGAGCCCTGGGGGACACCGGCTGCCAACTGGATTTAACTCCATTGACCATGACTCTTTGGACTCGGCCATCCAACCAGTTTTTTACCCAGCAAAGCCTATGCCCATCGAAGCCAAGAGCAGTCAATTTCTCTAGGAGAATGCTGTGGGCAACAGTGTCAAATGCTTACTAAAGTCAAGGTAGACGACATCCACAGCCTTTCCTTCATCCAACAAGTGGGTCACTCTGTCATAGAAGGAGTTCAGATTTGTTAAACAGGACCTGCCCTTCACAAACCCATGCTGACTGGGTCTGATCACCTGGTTGTCCTGCATGTGCTGGACATAACGAAACTCAAGATAATCTGCTCCATCAGCTTCCCCGGCACTGAAGTCAAACTGACAGACCTGTAATTTCCCAGATCATCCCTCCATCCCTTCTTATAGATGGATGTTACATTGTCTGACTTCCAATCGGCTGGAACACCCCCAGTCAGCCAGGACTGCTGATAAATGGCTTGGTGGCTCGGTGAGCACCCCTGATAGTTCTCTCAGGACTCTAGGATGAAACCCATCCGTCCCCACAGATTTGTGCACATCGATGTGGATTAGCAGGTCGCTGACCATCTCCTCCTGGATTGTGGGAGGGATGTTTTGTTCCCAGAGCCTGTTTCTTGGCTTGAGGGGCTGACTTCCTGCAGTAAAAGTGTTTCTATTACTAAAGACTGAGGCAAAGAAGGCATTAAGCTGAAGAAGGCATTAAGTTGAAGTACAGGAGCTGAGCATAGCCCTTCTGTGTGACATAACCGTCTGGCCAAAAGCACTGCTTTAGCAGATTCTTACAGAGCAGCTTATATTGCATATCAGCACAATGTGTATTTGACTGTTTCTGCCACGAGAGTAGCCAAGTACTCCAGTTTCTTGGGTATTGGAGCTAATTTCAGACACAGACAATTCAAACTCAACTATTCATCCTCAGACAGTAATGTGTTCTCCATAGGGGCTATATTCATGTTGACAATGTTCCAGAAATGTGCAAAAAGTGGATGGCTCCTCAGTAAATAGCATAATGGGCAGAAACTACATCAGCCTGTTGTTCTGCAGTGTGGTCTAAATGCGAGTAAATTCTCAGATTGATTTACAGGTGTCAGTAACAGAATCTATCCATGTAATCCCGGTGAGTTCAGAGTTTTTAATCTTCTCGACTTTCTGTGAGATCATTGGTACAAAAAGAAATGCAAATGGGTCTCCTAAGGAAGCAGGCTGGCCTAGTGCTCTGTTTGGAGATTGCTCACGGGTTTTCAAATGCTGCATCACATTCTCTCTACCTCAGCCTCCTGCCATCCCTTGATGGATTCGGACTCCCTGGGATTCTTGAGCATTTCATTTTTTCCGATTTAAATAGCATTTCATAAGGGTGGGGTGGACATTGGCTGCATAAGAACTGCTGGTTGGATATTCTGTGTGTTTATGTCACATCTATACCAGCACTTGTCACTCCTTGAAGCTGGGAGAAAAAAGAGAGGGTAAGTGGAGTTGATGGAGTTTTGAGGTCACCTGGTCTGTCTGAGGATATGAGAGACATAGACTTCAAAGTGTGTGTGGTGTTATGCCCCACTACTAGGACCATTCCAGGGCACCCATAAATGGAATATGATTCAAGCCCTCTCAGTCCTCCAAAGCCCAGCATACTTAGCAACACAGGTCCCAACCTGCTACCTGACTTGCTAAGGGGTTCACACTGGACAAAATCTTTGAGAACTGCCAGCCTAAACATGGGACCAAAAATCCACCTTTCTGCCATGTTGTTTTTTTCAGAGATGTTTTTCCTGTCTGACCAAAAGAAAAATCTTTTTCATTTTACTTATAGCCTAAAAATAGCATACTAAGGCACTTAAAAGAGGATGCTCTGGTTAGCACTCAGGCGTATGGTCTGACAATAAGCAGCCTCAAGGTGATTTTTTTGAGTACAGTCCAGACTGATCTTTGCTCCCCAAATATGTGTGAAGAATAATAAATTACTGGCAGCTGCAAGTCTTTTTCTCCATGATTTTAGCGGCATGTAAGGAGGCAACCGAGCCATGATCGCAGCCTCTTCATGGACTCCAAGGTGTGACACCCTGAACAGCTCCTGCATGGCCTTCGCTGGCTTTGAACTGATGCAGTAGGACAGCAGTCACAAGCTTTTTGGCCTGCAGCTGTGCTCCAAACTCAAAAATCACACCCTCTGATCCCCAGAATTATGAGGAAGTTGTCCAGGCTAGAAATGATGCTTGGGCAGTTCATCCTACCCCGATAGCCACTCAACTGCCTTGCCCAGCAATCACTTTCATCTATTCCTCCAGAAGTTTTTGCTGATGGTAAATGGGCCAAACTTCTCTCAGCTGCAAGCATATCACTTCAGAAAAATATGTAGGCACAAAGGAAGAGGTGAATGAAGAAAGAGATGAGCGCAGACACTTCCTAAACCCTGGTCCTTCCTGCCTATACTGCACTTCTTCTAGTCCCGGAGGCTTCAGGAATATTTCTGTTAGGTTTGCCAGATGCTTAAGCATGACTGCTCAGCCAAGCTGCATGATGACAGTCCCCATTGCCTTCCATCTCCTCTCTGGGAACAATTACCCTTAAGCCCTCAGATTTTGTCACCATCTGATCACCTTGGGGAAGTTGTGGGCATTCACAATCAAAATAGGGGCAACAGCTAACGGGGGGCATGGGCTGAGGTGACTGGATGATTTATTAGCACCAATTGCCAGGGTGGGCTCTCACAGGCATTGAAATCAGACCATTGAAGCTGTCACTGACCCATTCCTGGGCCTTCCTCCTGCAAGGCAGAGGCATATGATCTGCTTATGCACAGCTCCTGAGCTGCCACAGTTTTCAGTCCACAGTTAAATTTAAAGTGCTTATCAATTTTATCTTATTATTGCTCCCAGAATAATGATATTCCCCTGCAAGAATTCTAATTCTTCCTCATACTTCATAATTTGTAGCTTCCAAGTAAAACTCTTGACAAAATTATACCATATTTGTGAGAATCAACCAGGACTGCTAGTTATCTGTCCTCCCCTACATAATCTGTTACCAGTCCACGAGTTACCTAAGTGAAAATTAGCTTTGGTATCTCTGCACTCTATGATGATACTGGCCATTTATCTTGACCAACCTGTTCAGAGCACCTGATGCAAGTAAGACGGCTGGGTTGATTTTTGTGAATGGTGGTTCTCAGAACAAGCTGCTTCTCTTCCCAATGCAACGAAGTCTAAGAGTATTTTGCCTGATCAGTCCTCTCAGATTAGGTGCTGCAGTTCATACGTTGAGTGCTTTGCTTGTTCCTATTCAGTCTTATTTATAACAAATTTAAAAGGCTGCATCACATTATTTCTAAATTCCCCCAAAATCTGCAGTACTAATTAGAGGATAGTTATCCCAGCTGGTAACCTTTTATCATTGCTGGATACTTCCATTTACCAGCAAGGCAAAAAAATAGATTACGGCCGTCACTACCATTACAGCAATCAAATGTTGCAGTCTGCCAAACACGATTTTTTCCCCCAATAAAACTACTTTCTTTTAATGAGAAGAAACCTTTTCGAAGCACATTTTCTTTCCGATGTGAATAAGTGGTTTGAAACAGAAGCAGACACATGCCTATGTGACGTCTTTTTAACATCAGGTTTCTGGACTCCAAGGAAACGAAGTATGCACACAATATACAGAACTAAAGAGGACAGGGTGGAGGGGTTTTTTACTGTACTACAGCGACACTCTTTTACCTACTCAGGGCCATTGGATACCATTTTGAGATACATTCTGGTGGCAATGTCTTCACACTGGTTTAATGTCAGGAAAACCATTATACTGCTTTCTGGGGTGCCTCAAGGGAGAGAAGCTTATGACAGACATCTCCTCTCTCTTGCCACAGGCCATCATAGGAGGAGGTTCAGAGTGGAAAAGCACTGTGGACCTGTTCTGGAAGCATGGTGAGCACTGCAGCAATCAGCACCCCCGTGTTCAGTAGAGAGCTTCTGGGTTGCTGTGGTTCACACAAAAACATGCTGCTGCTTAAACCCTCAAAGAAAAAAAATACAAAATACTAAACCCTGATTCAAAAATGCTCCTCAAGCAGGTCTGCTGCCACGTCCTGGTCCCAGGACCACCTGGTATAGGGGATTCCAGGGCCCAAGGGTGGGGGGGAAAGCTCACAGTGCAGACAGCTGGGAGGTCCCCTTCTCACCAGGATCCAAGGGAAGACCCCCTTCTGCAGAGTCGCATCAGTTGCACTCAGCAAGTGCACTGTGAGTGCATTTTATCTTAGCAAGAACAATACGCTGGCTGTGCCTGGGTACACAGTAGCACAGGATTCACATCTGAGAAAACCTTTCCACTGTCACTTTGCTGTATTTTCTGACCAGGGTGAAGAACAATCCCGAACACTTTGAGGATGTTTTTGGAGACAAAGTTGTTTTCCCTTTGGTTCCACTCATATTAAAAAGGAGGGTTTTAACCAAGCAACGAGCACGAGCAGGTCAGCCGCTCAAAACTCCCCCTGCCAGGAGGCAGCTGCCCAGGCTCCAACAAAAGCCTCCTTGCAACTAACACTCAGAGTGATAAAGAAGAACAGAACGAGAATGTAAAATAGGGGTTTTAGAATGAGGAGCCACACTCGAGCTTGGCCCTACAGTAGCCCTGCTAAAGGACAGAAATTCGTTAATGTGCAGTGCAGGTATCTACCCAGAGGTTACCTTTAACGGCAAGCTTAAAGAAAAATCTGTAGTAGAATTGGAGGAGGGGAAAAAGCAACACATCTAAATGTGCAGAGTCAGTTATAAATATGCCAGGGCATAAAGAGACAAAAAAGGCCCAGTTGGTTCTGTGCAAAGGAGTGGAAGTAAATAAAAAGGGCAATTTACAAATATCAGGAGAAAATAGGTTTTTAATAAATCAGAGAGGATAGACCACATGGAGATTCTGAAATGCAAAATATTAATTTCTACATTGGGTTTACTTTCATCAAAAAAAAAAGAGATAGATTTAATGCTATGGCTTAAATGATTTATGATGAGTAAATGAATATACAAATCATATACAATCATTCACTTATTCAAGATAATGAATAAGAATAATGAAGAGAAGAACAGTCCAATCATAGTTATCTGGTCTGATTTCTCATTTAAAACACTCTGTTTATCTTTGTTGAAGGTAGAGCACACCACTAGCTTTTGGACTGAGGTGTCCGACTCCTAGATGTCTCTCAGCACACACATGGAAAAAGTCCTTTCCTTTTCCTGGGACCCAGTAGCTGGAAACAGAATAGGCAAAGCTTTGTCTACATTTTCCCAAGAAACAGAGTCTGAAGAGTGCTTGCTTTGTGAATCACATCATTTTCTGAACCCAAATCAGTGTTTGCACAACCCCTCATAAGTCAGTGCTGGTTGTCTCAAAAGCAGGACAAGTGCTAACGTCCCAGAAAGCTTTCTAGGAGCTCCCTGGGATTCTTCCCCATGCTCAAAGGGAGAATGGCTGGAGCTGGGCCAAAGATCCTCTCCTTCTGTCACATGTTTCTCCAGAAATTAAACCTTTCCCTACCAGAACTACAGGTAAGAGTGAGCATTGCTCAGATATTCCTGTTAGGTTTTTCCAGACCTGGGGTACAATGCTGAATATGCTCTGTTTTCTTTTTGCGTTTTTCCTCATGACCTGCCTATAATGTTTAGAGTTCTGGGTAAGGAGGCATTTTCTTTTCCAGGAAACAAATTTATCAGATACTACCTGGTATTTGGTCAGTCAGCTCACGTTGTACAGTTGCAGCTGAGGCTTCTTCTTCCAACCCTTTCATCAGGTCAATTTTAATAAAAGCAGAAAAGTCACATTTCTTCCCAAAAGACTTTTGCTCTGATCTCCTCAGAGCATGATATGTTCCTTCAGACCAACTCTAATATGTCGAGAAAGTCAGGTCTTCTACTTAGAGTGAACATCTGTTTGAAATTCGGAAATAGCTACTACTTTTTCAGTGGCAGAGGAGCAGCAGATAAGGAAGGGTTGTCTCACTTGGGATCCATGCTGGACCCCAGGAACCACTCCAGTGGAGCCCAAATCACATTGTAGTTCGGTAAATATCGAGAAGGGGGAAAAGCCAATATTTCAAAAAAAACAAACAACCTGTGTAATCGCAAAGAACAACAAATCTCCCTGAGGGCTCCAGTCCTTTGACACAAATCAATACCAGAATGAACACAGCACTCAGACACTACTGGTGCATCTTGCTGTGTTGGGCATTCGCATTTCTCACTATCTTTCTCGTTGATTTTAGGAACTTTCATACTAATAGAATTTAGAAAGCGTACCACTCTGAAAAGAGGTGCATGCAGATTTATTTTCACAACACAGCGAGGTACAAAGGAGGAACGGTATTTCATTCAACATGGACAGTAATTCCTGTCTGAGCCTTACTCTTGTGAACTGCTTATTGTAGGCAAAATGTTAATTAATTGAGTATTTCAAAGGAATAGGCAGGCCTCCAGAAAGCCCTCAGATTTGTCTGACACTAGAAGCCAACATTTGTCATCAGCAACAAATACAAATACAATGTTATAGTGGAGCTCCTTGTGTGCATTAAGTGGATTGTGTTTAATCCCCTGATGACATGCAAAATGACATTAGTCACTATCACTTATACAATGAATCACAAACACATCATTATAGAGTCAGCCTCCATGAGCACAGACTTCAACGATAAAGAACAACATGTCAGCCTAAATAAAGGGACATTGACTCCTGTGATGTGGAAGAGAGAAGAGTTTTGCCTTCTCTCTTACTGTCCCACCTGTAGAAGAGTTCTATCAAGGCAACTGCCTTCCCCAAAAAGCTTCTGCCCTTAAAACCACAAGAAAGTTTTGTTTAAAAGCAGATTGTGCCCATAACATGTGTCCCATCTACTTTACAAAGCCTGTGCTGGTGGCAGGCAGTACGTGGGAACAAGAGGTGCAATGCATTGCCTCAAAAAGCAGCACTAGCAGCCTCTTGTTGGCATCTGTGTGGGATTCAGGTTGTCAGTCTGGGAAAGGAGCTCGAGAGGGCTTCTTCACATCTATTGGTGGCCCAGCTGTGCCAGCAAACCCTTCATTTCACATGTACTAGCTCCTCTGGAGATCCATGGGGGCACAGCTATAATCAACTTCCTCACATTTCCTTGAAAGTTTGAGTTTTAAGAGCTTCAGGCTTTCTAAAAGAATTCCTGCTTCAGTGTCTCCCTCGACTTTATCCCTGTCTATGGGAAAGCGAGATGCCACTTTAAGAAGATAAACTTCAAATAAAGTAGCACATCCACTACCAGCAGCACAACAGCCTTCATCTCACATATGTATGAATGTAGACAACTCCTACGTTCTTGCCCAGTGTTCATTACCTTCCTGACTCATCAGAACAGCTCAGAAATAATTTAGGGATTCAATAAAATCATTAAGTACTTCCATTTACAATTTAAGATGCTCTAACCTGGTTTTGCTGATTTGCATAAATTAAATCTTTCTGACTCATATCATACCTGTTTCTTTCAACCTAGGTCTCTACTTAGGAGACTTACATTACTTCCTAATTGCACATATACAGATTTTCTTATTCAAGACAGGTTTTTGTAAAAGTATTAAAACATTTTCAAAGATATCATTAATTGTTTGCCCTTTCTCATTAATCGGTCAGTCCTCATTCTTTTCTGTTTCTAAGGCATGTTTTTAAAGCAGGATAAAAAGTCCTTTCATTCCCTTTAGTTAAAACTATTGTTGCTGTAGCACTTGCACTGCTGTACAGCTTTAGTAGCTCTGTGCAAGGCACCTTCCATCAAAGATGATCTCTACTCTGAAAGGCTCAAACCTAAGGGCAGACAAGGAAATAAATAGAAGTTTAAATGAGGGACACAAAAATACAGTCAACATATAAAGCAATTTGTCTCTCTGTAGCCAGGAGGTTATTTCTGAAAGGGTGTCGGTTCCAAATTTTTTTGTATTCACCAAAGCCCTCAAGCATAGAATGTGGCTTGTTGTAGGAGGCTTTTATTGAATAAGAATTAATTTGGGCCCATGAGTGTCCTATTTGCTGAGTTGAGGGTTGGTACCATTCAGATTGAAGTCAGTGGGAGAAGTCCTTAGATGAAGCGTGCAGGTTACAGCAGCTGGGGTCCTCAGATACAGAACTACTGAGTCATGAAACTGGAGATTTGAGATCTTCAGCAGAGACAGGCAAACCCCGATTAACTCTTTTTTTTTTTTAATGACCAAATAAGTTTCTCATGATGATGGATAAATGCTAGAAATAATGGTACCAATGTTAAGTGGGAACATGCCTGCACTGGGTTTGCATGCCCAGAGCTAACAGTGCAGATGTTGCCTGTAACACTTGAAAACCGAAAAAGAGTAAGGAACTTAAATTTATTATTTCAAAGACCTTGAGATTTTTAAGTTGCTGTCACAATTTGGAAGCCTTGAGGCAAGAAGGGAGTTTATATGTGATGGGTTGTGCAAGAGGATGAAGTGTGCATAGGCAGGACAGATGCACCTTGGAAGACAGAGTAGTGTATGGTTGTTCTCTTGCTGGGCCTGGGGAGAGCCATCACCAGGCCACAGCAAAATGTGTCCTCTGATATTGCTCTCTCAGGCACATTCCACAACATAAATGCCCAGAGGCCTGTATGACAGAAAATAGAAATTCCCCCAGGCAAAGCAGGCTGTAGGCTGCAGGGGCTTTTCCCTTGGCTCCTTCAGCTCTAGGGAGGCAATATACTCCAAATCTGCCCTGAGTCGTGGACCCATTCTTCTTTGTCCTTTGAGATAGTTCAAGGGTCTGTCATACACAACCTTTTCATCTCTGGGCTGAACAAGACCATTTCATGTTTTCTGAAATCCTGACCATGCCCACTCCCCTCCTTTGCACTCCTACACGGTGTCCTTGTGAGACCATGATCCTTCCAGACATGCAGTTCCCAGATATCTCATCTATGCTGTAAGTTGGGCACCTCTGAGGTCTTCCCAGTCCTGAGGAGAGGATTATTTCAGGTGTCTCGCAGGCTATGCTCTTGTTGAGATATTTGGGTATTGACCCTTCAGCAGCAGTACATCTTTGCCCAATGTCCAGCTTGTTATCTCCAGCAGACCCGAATCTTTTCCTGTAGGATTGTTAACCTCTATTACCTGCTCACTTGAACCTTCACTGCTTGATGATACGTAATAGGTGGAGCGCCCTGCCTCGTTTGATTTTATTTCATCATTCTGTTAAAACATAAGTTTGTATAATATTCAAGGCTTCAAAAAACAATTTCATGTTTTCTTGCATGACCTTTCTTCTACTTTTTTCCTCCATTCTTCTGAATTTGAATTCAGAAGTATAAATTTGGTCTACAAAAAGCCATACCTGTCACAAAGAACAAATGTAGTCCCCGTGAAGGAAACAGAAAACAGGTAGTGGGTTTATTATTCACTTTTCAGTTCAATTTAGTTTTCAAATGCCAAGAAAACAGCAAATTAGCATAAGGGTAGGCTTGCTGATATAATGGACCCAGAGAGCAAAACCACATTTTGCTACCAGAACTACAGGATGTGTTTTGTCCTCTCTCATGATTTTTCACGGTGAATTTCACCACTTGCACTCCGGGTGGAATCAAGTTATTAAATGGAACTTTACTTACATAAGAAGTATGTGGCAGAACATTTTCGCAGTTCCTGCAAGGACATTAAAACAAATGAGTCTTTGTATAAATAAAGCAATCTGACTGGAAGACCAAATACAAAGACAAAGATGAGCTTTCAGACCCCCCTCCTGTGTGTGTTGATAACGTGTTTATTTTTTGAAATGGGGGTTACCGGCAGTGTCAGACACACACAAAGACTGGGATCAGATCAGTTCCAGTAGAAAAGATTAGCATATATTTTCTGAGGTATTTATCAAAAATAAAATGAATAAGCAACAAGAATTTGAAGTGTGTCGTGAATATATCTTGTGTACTCTCTAACCCTAAGCAAATAATGAAAAGCAACTCTAGTTATGAGTCACAATACTTCTTTAACAATGAAAAATTATTCTTGATGCCCACAATGACATTATTTAGTTAGATACTGTGCAATCTTTGTCTCCATCTTTTTTGTAAAGATAAAGTTATAGCAATGCGCCAAAGGGTGTTTAAATCCCTTTGAGATGCATCCATAAGCCCACATAAGGTACACTGCATTAGACATTCTACCAAAATGAAATTTCAGGTGCAGCATCTAGTCATCAGTTCAGTGTCACTTTCTATCCATATTTTCAGCCAAGTTGAGAGAAGCTTAGTAAAACTGAGTGGTTTGCTCTTGATTACATAGCACCTTGAATCCATGGCTCATCTGTTTTTAACTTTTTTCCAGCACCAGTCGCAATATCATGAAGCTGCTTTAAGGTAGAACATATACACTTTTGGAGGTTCTGCACAATACGAATGAAGAAGGATGAAACAGTAGGACACCTACACATCTGACTCTTCTTCAACAATCATTGGCAGATTTGGGTGAGGACTCCAAATACATCTTTGTTGTGTGAGAGTAGATGGTGGAAGAGTAGAAATGTTCTTGATAAGAACATGGAAAATTTGGTTGCTGGTGAAGGATGCTTTAATATTTGTGACATCTCTCAGGTTAATTCATGGTGGATGCCTCTTCCAACAGGTAGCCCATTAAGTAACCAAGCAGTTCACATTTTTTAGCACATACAATTATCTAAATCATTCATCTGTCTCTCATGTGCCTCCCCAGCCCTTTTGGCTACCCTAACACCTCAGCTCATACCTTGCTCAGTCTGGACAAAAGTAACAAGGTTTCTCCCTTCCTTCCCACCAGGGTGCCTCAAAACTGTTCAAGATGCAAGACTGCCCTTTAGTTTAGCTCTAGCATTCAGTTTCCCTCCATGGAAGAAAGCCCATGTAGGGCTAGAATAGATTAGACTGTTTCACTTGGAAGGGTTCTAAGATGATCATCTAGTCCAACTACATGAGTAATTCAGGACTGACCAAAAGCTAAATCATGTTGTTGAGAGCACTGTCCAAATGTTTGTTATAGCTGTGCTGTAACAAACCTAAATTAGAGTCCCCAAGTAACAGGGACTTCAGGACACTAGGATTTGCTGTGACAGAATATCTATTGAAAGTGAGTTCACGTGTCACTGGAGCTTTTAGGATCTTACGAATACTTTGCTGCTGCCAAAAGTCATATATGGCTCCGTATATCCTACTACCCAGTAATCTCCTTAGAAATAGCCCCATGACTACATTTTCTTGCAGCTTTACTAAATTTTCCTTGACTGGGAATGAAAAAAATTTTGTATGATAATGTTTCTGATCAAGGTAAGTTATAGCAGACGAGGTCGACAGGCACAAAGGCCTGAAGCTCTTGCACTGTTAATGCTCAGACAGGCCTCGTGTGCTCTGCCAGGGCAGGATAAGGTTTCTCTTTTTGGCTTGTATGTATGGGAGAGTCAGCTGTAAGGATGCTGACTGCCTGCAAGACAGACTGTCCCTGAGCAGAGATACACAGTCGTTTAAAACAGAAGGGTGCCACGTGTATAAAACAAGATAGATCCAGTTGCCTACACAGCTGGAAAGAAAAAAAACCCGTATGGTGTCCCAGAAAGTCAGTCTCTCCTGCAGCTTCTTTTGGGGAGGCTGGAATGGGAGAAGGACCCCCTCATCCAAACCTACAGTATCCATCCCCCGCCCCGTACCATTGCCAAGAGTGAACGTGACAAGTCAGGCTGTCTGTCACAGCTCACCTCATTTTCTCTGTTTTCCTACAAACCAATTTCAGCTCCTTAACTCAGGAGAATTAAAACTCACATATTTCTGTGCAGCTTAAAAGCTCTAAGATGACAGTGCTATAGGTTCAGAATCAGTGAACCATTTGCACCAGAGTGGTGATCTGCTTTGGACGTAAAGCACCATGCACGTTAATGTATGCTATTTAAAGGAAGTCTTCTCAATATCTTTTATAACTTCTGAAGGTGGTAGGTACATTTTAGAACAGGCAGCAAAATTACTGTAAAAGGCCTTACCTACTTGTGTTTCGAGCCACTTTTATTTCAGCTTTTATCACCCAGAAGAACATGGTAGCCTATGTCTATCTTGTGATCTGCAACTACTCCTGTCAACTGCTCTTACCACTTAACTGTAGTGTAATCAGTTGTCACCTAGTTACGTGTTTATGGCATATACATTACATCATTTTGGAGATAAGAAGTGATTACTGACACACACACCTTCATTAATTCACTGACAGAGGAGTAATAGGGAATACAACTGTCAAGGTAAAATGACAGAATATATCAGCATTACAGTCATCAAACAACGCAGGCAAATACCATCTATAAACATAAACCTGTTACAACGGTAGTACTTTATGACTTTTGGCAGCCACAAAGTCATCAATAAGATCCTAAAAGCTCCGGTGACATGTGAACTCACTCTCAATAGATATTTTGTCAGAGCAATTTAATTTGCTTTGTGGTGGTGTCACTCTTTGTTGGAGAAGAACCTTTCTCACCCTCAGAGTTCATTAATGGCAGTGTCAAAACTTGCCATTATTGCCATGACAACAATGAAGAAAGTTGAATGGAGACTACTGGATAGCAGAAAGCAGATATTTCACGTGGATGTACTTGGCAGGCATGTTCATACCAAGTAAAATGCTGTTTTTTTCCAGGATTAAGGTGAGTTCAAATTAAATGTGCACAAGCAGCTTCCGAATCTTTGGAATATACCTCTCTGTGTGTAATTTTTTTTAGCAGATATTAATTGGTTTTAATTTTTGTACCAGAAAATTAGGAAAATCTATTCAATGGTTTAGGTCTAAAAATCTGCTCAGTTTCATTACTTACCGATAAAGGTGCCTTTTGGACTCTTCATCCACCTCACATTTTCTTTTACAGCAATGATGACCTTGTTTATATTGTTGGGTAGTGGTTACAGCTGCTCTTTTACTTTACAGTTTAGTCACACAATCAATGTTTGATAGCATATTAATGGTAAACGCTACTTTGGGCTAATGGTTTTTACAGTCTAATTATTTTTTCTGTGACAACAAGAAACTCTTCTACCACTTTGCAATTTTCTCTCTGTGAGATTCATTGACTGGAAAAGCATGTAAGCCCAGATGCTTGGTGCCAAGTTGGGACAGTGAAAGCTAGATATGTACTCTATTGTCCAAATTAGAAGTGAACTAATTCCAATTAACTGCATTTGCCTTTGTATAAACCATTGATTTTCCCTTATTCCTATATTCCTCAGCTCACTTCTCCAGATCATCTGCTGGTTTATATATTGCTGTCACACTCCCACTTCTCCTTGTTTCAAAGGCAGATTATCTCGATCTTTTAAAACACGGTTTCTGCTGAATATTTTTACATGCTCCCAATCATTCCTGTCACTCTGTGATGAAGCTGACATAGATCTGCGTTGTCACTTGAGAGTGTGAGCACCCAGTCCTGCACATGGTCTTCCTCACAGAGCCACAGCACCAACCACATAAAAGCGCACCCTTCTTTTTCCATACCTTTGCCACCTATGAAATTGTTTTGTCCTTCGAACTGTGGCTATACCCAGCTGTCCACCACCATATCCAAGTCCCCCTCCCAGCTTGACACAGGCAGAACAGTGTAAGGTTAATGAGTAAATCATGATTTCCCCTCCAGTTAATGCTATTTTGCATTTGTTGACACTGAGCTCCACCGGTCATTTTGTTCACCCTTGTTCAGTTCTCTAGAGCTCCAACCAACCCTGCCCACTCATGACAGACTCGAAGAATATTATTCAAAAGATCTGTATTTGATTAGTTTACTCTTACTCCTTTGCTTTGTTGCAAATGAATTCGGCTGATTCTTCAGTACCTGTTTCTCGGCTTTTGCTCCCAGACAACACATTGCTTCTTCAAACATAAACAAGGGATGTTTTTACACTGTCTTCTAAGGAAAATTTTCACTCATCTTTTGAAAATTAAAATGCATTATTTTTACTTTTTTCTTTTTACATTGCTTTACATTTTTACATTGCATTACCGAGAGATTAAAAAAATCTAATCGATTTGAGAGACACAAATTCCCATTGCAGAAACTGGTGGATTGCCTTTTTCGCTTAACACCTCCTTTTTAATATACCTCCTTTTTAATATCTTTTTCTTAATGTTTCCTTTTCTACAGGTATGAGACATGATTACAAAAGCCATTATTATAATTTTCAACAATGGAAGCCTGAGAGTATTAGGAAAAGAAAAGTCAATTCCAGGCCAACCTTTGGTATCTCACCGACATTATTCTGGCACTCTGCTGGGTTCATTGACTGCAAGTGGATTAATCAAATTCTTAAAATATTAAGCTGCAATGCAACCCAATTTTGTTAATTTATCATCTACTCAAAACACAGACTTCAGTCCCTCACACAGGTACACAGGTACAACGTATTTTCAAGGTAAAATGCAAAATGAGAAGCAAGGAGAAAAGTAAGAAAGTGAAGGTAGGCTTCACCATTGAAAGCAGGATCATGAGAAGGATCCCACAACCTGAAGGCCAGACCGAGGGCTGCAGACACATTCATACCCATTGTTTTCCTCCTCGGGTGTAAATTCTCCACTTCTCCAATTCATCTTTTTTTGCTTTCCTTTACCAAAGAGGAAGGAAACCGGTGTGTAAGATGTGGCAGCTCATCTGGTAGGAGTTAGACATCCCATTCATTCACCTTTGCGCTGCAAACGTCCTGCAATATACCTTGGGTCTTGGTCTTTTAGACTGGAGACTCACTGAAGTGTGTCACAGGGGTCTGAACCTTAACACTTGTCTCAGTGTTTACCAGAAACAGATCCTCACCTGTGTGAGTCCCAGGAGGGATCAGTCTCCTCCTGCTGACCTGTCTGTCAAGCACCTGTAAGAGACATGCGGTCTTTGCCAGCCGCAGCCGCTCATTCCCTGCCAATATCCTGTCATTCAAAGTCACAAATATGATTTTTCACTAAATATTAATCGGCCTGGCTAGTGAGGTTTTGAAAACACAATAAATTATTCAGTAGGCTCTTCAGCCACATTTACTTACTAAAGAGAGGATGCCAAGTGAGCTGTGTGTCAAGTACTGTGGTTCAAAACGACGAGAAACCAAGGGCTTGCTCAGTGTGTCTGCAGAGCAGAGCAGGTGGGGGAAGCTGTGGCCAAGGTATATTTCTACTTGGTGCACTTGTATGGAATAAGAAATGAAATGCCGGTGTATTTGTCTTCCTTTTTACAGCAAAGAATAACAGTAAAAATTCACCTTTTTAGCTTGATTTTCTTTGCTATAGTTGAAGCTACTTGTTTTAGGTTACAGTTGATAAGAAATAATTAACAACTTGCCTTGTGCTCTGAAATTATCCTGCTCAAGTCACAAATCCACTGTGTTTCTTACTTCATTGCAGCCAACTACTGTACACATGCCTTGTTTGGGGAAAATCATTAGGGGTTTCTTGCTTACCTATGTATGAATGTCTGAGATCTAAAAGAAATAAAAGACCAGCCACCTAGCAATTAATGGTAGGCTGTTAGTGAAAGGTTCCTTAAGAAATGTCATAATAAAAAAATATAACAACAGTCCGCAATATAAGGAATGTATCCCTTAATGCCAAGCTTTGACCACTGAAATTCCTTGCACTCACATTTTGTTTCCCTAAATGAAAGATTATCACAATTTCACTGATTGATTAAATTTGCACCTGAGCGGACAAAGGCACATCCTACAGCTCTCGTACTGTGCAATCTCTGTAAGCCCTGAGCACGGCAGCATTTGATTTAAATTGGAACCGGTCCAGAAGGCCACAGTCAGGTTAGTCTGAGCAGTTCAGAGACCTCTGTGAAGTTATCCAGGGTCAAAGCTGAGCCATTTCAGCCTGCCATTAGGAAAGGAGTCCTGTGTCCCACAGGCGGGTCTCCCTGCCCACTGCTCCCATCACGTAAATGCTTCTCTGCACTGAAACCACTGGTTAGTCTGGGCTCTGTCAGCAAATACAACCCCCGAGCATGGTCCTCTGCCTTCAGCTGCTTCCCCTCAGCTACTGAACCATAACAGGGGTGTTTCTAGGTCCCTGGAGATAGTAACCTTGATTACCTTTTGAACAGATGGGAATGACAAGAGCCCCGGGGCAAGCCCTCTATGTATTCACTTCTCTATCCAGCAGCACATTTTGCTTCATGTCCTGTTTTTATGTACTAAAACGGGTAGCAAAACATTAAAAGATAGCAAAAAGCATAAAATGTTGTGTATGGATGTGTGAATGGAGAAATTTAAAAGGTTCTATGAGAAGTGAAACAGGATCACAAGACACTAAGGGAGTCATTTCTGTCCTGTATAATCAAAGTTACAACCCAAAACACCGTGATTGAAGTGTCACTTTTTCCGTATCTTCTGTGTGTAACAGTAGGTTTGAAGTCCTACCCTTAACGGAAGATGTACAGACTCCTGCTTCAGTGAAGCAAACAACTATTAAGTATTTATATGTCTCATTGGGTTGTACAAATGCAAAACATCTGATTTTAGAAATTCTACCAGTCACCCTCTTATTGCAATGATACTCACTGTAATCTTTATCATGTGGCCCAGAACTACAATAAATCATGGATATAATTTTTTTTCCCTTTTTTTTTTTTTCTCTTTTTTTTCTCCTTAAGTCTGACCCAAATTCTAATGACTGATCATGGATGGGTCTGAGCACTAACCATAGTGAGGGATTGGGAAGGCAGGTCTCTCCCCACAGCCTGGACAAGAGCACCTATAGGCTGTACACCTTCTTATGATTAGATCTTGCAGATGTATTCCAGTCAGGGGTGGTGTCCATGTGTAGGCACCTAACACACGAGCTAGCTGTTTACAGGCCTGTTATACTCACTCATTATCACCAGTGGAGCCTGGAGAGCTACTAAGTCAAGAAAATATTGGTGAGATTAGGGTGATCTGAAGAGCTCTCTGGCTTCCCTTGTGTTGACTAAGGGCTTGACTGAGTTGTTTAAAGACAGGCATCCAGTGTCATTTAAGGTATCCTGAATGGTCTCCAAACGCTGTCTTCTGGAAAGGCACAGATTCTGTGCCGTATCTGTCAGCCCAACTAAGACATCTCAGATACCAAAGGGCATCCAAAATGCCACCAGATGTCTACACGCGAGCACAGATCTTGATTGACTGTAGTGGGAAGTTACTCTGCTAGTTCACATGTAGACATATATACTGCAAGGAACTAAACGGAGATATCCGGATCACTCTCCTAAGGAGAAACACCTAATTTTTTGTCTTTACTGTGCAATGTTAATTGTACAATTTTTTTCCTGAAAACCAAAGAGCCTCTTAGATAATGTAGTAGATTTGTTTTATTTAGATTTAATGCATGTCAGATGGAGGTTGTAGGAGTGAATATAAGAATTGTAAGGGCTCTAAAAGGAGAATGAATGGCTATCTTTTGACACGGTAAATTTGCATGATTTTCACACTGTTTTTAATTAGATCCTTGTGTCAAAGTTTCTACTAGTTGCTTGTAGTGGGCAGGAAGGTGTTTTTTTTCTCTTGTTAATGTATAACTTGACTTCTGAGGGTTTTTCCTCCTTCCTTGACAGCAGGAGACATGGTCTAGCTTCAGAAATAGAATGACACGTAGAGTACCCTGGAAGTACTGAAAACCTCTAGCAAGATGGTTTATGTGTCTTGATCAGCTCAGGCTTGGACAGGTCACCAGATCCAGAGGTAGGAAGGAACTTTCTCCCAGGTCAAAGTGACAGCACCACTGAAGGAGAGGGTCATTGCTTTTTTCTGTAATGCTAGCATAGCCCAATCTCCAGCTCTTTCTGGGCCTTTATTCCTTACAAGTCAGCTCCTACTGTCATTGGCTCTAGACCTAGATCTTTCCATGTTCTGTGACCTTTCATTGGAATGTTAGTACTCCAGATTTTGTACTAAAGGTAAGGGTCATTTGCAATGGTCAATGGAGGTTCCTCATAGCCTGTCGTATCTGCTCTTTAAGTAACGAGGATTCTACAGATCCTTGTGGATTAAACATGGATCAGACAAAGGCTTTCGATGTCAGGGCACTGGACTGATGATCTAGGCAGTCATAGAGGTCTGTGCCTGAGACGTTTTACAGAACAGCAAAGCCAAAATCCCCCTGCTTGTGGAAAATGAAAAAAAATTGAGTGTTTCACCATGACAAACCCAGGGTAGAAATTGCACAATTAGCTCAGGGCAAGTTCTTACAAAACTGTTTAGTAAAAACCTTTCTAAAAACTATGTGCCTGTAGAAACTTGTTATGGAGAACTGTCAGAGATTTGTCAGCACTGAATTAAGAAAAAATAGCTTTATCTTGGACCATCTTTTTTTCCTACAAGATTGCCATTCCAATGTTACATTTTATGTTTATTTACGTCATGAGCAAGTAGCACTGGTGATCACTGGCTGGGGTCATGAGGCTATACACTCTATACTCTCTGCTTATCATGTGGAGTCACCAATTTACACAAGTCTAAGATAGCGGGAGACGAATACAGACCACCCTTGCTCACTATGTTGAGTTCTTCTCCTTTTGCAGTCAACCAAACTCAGGTGTTCACCTAAGAGCTGGGTGCATGCTCAGCAGCTCTCCAACCAGCACAGTCAAGAGAGGGCAAAGAGAGTTTGGGCTGATTGGTGTCTGTGCTCAGGTAAGGTGAGCAGCTCCCCTGCCTTGATTCACCACCTCTCCACCACCCATGATGGGATCTCGGTGCAGTCACTCACCTGGTGCAGAGGCAACTCAGACACAAACCCAGAAGCTGAGCAGATATAATCCATGCCTTCCAGGAACAGTGGCTGGACTTCGTGTGGAATCCTTTATAGTACCCTGAATCACACCACACACCTGCAAAGAGGCAGCTGAACAGTGCTACAGACTCACATGTCCATAGACCACACTTTCACATGATGAAATGTGCCCTCGTGGCCAAGAAGGCCAATGGCACCCTGAGGTGTACTAGAAGGGGTGTGGCTAGTAGGTCAAGAGAGGTTCTCCCTCCCTCCTCTGTGCTGGTGAGGTCACATCTGGAATATTGTGTCCAGTTCTGGGCCCCTCAGCCCAAGAAGGACAGGGAGCTGCTTGAGAGAGTCCAGCACAGAGCCACAAAGATGATGAAGGGAGTGGAACATCTCCCTTATGAGGAAAGGCTGAAGGAGCTGGGTCTCTTTAGCTTGGAGGAGGCTGAGGGGTGGCCTCATTAATGTTTATAAATATGTCAAGGGGGAGTGTCAGGAGGATGGAGACAGGCTCTTTTCAGTGATGTCCAGTGGCAGCACAAGGGGCAATGGATACAAGCTGGAACATAAGAGGTTCCACAAAAACTTAAGGAAAAACTTTTTCACTGTGAGGGTGACAGAGCACTGGAACAGGTTGCCCAGGGAGGTTGTGGAATCTCCTTCTCTGGAGACATTCAAAACCTGCCTGGATGCCTTCCTGTGTGACCTGCTGTAGGTGATCCTGCTCTGGCAGGGGGGTTGGACTAGATGACCTTTCGAGGTCCTATCCAACCCATAACAATCTGTGATCCTGTGTTTCTGTGATATGTTAGACCATAGCGGCCTAAAATCCACCCTGGCTGCCTGTATCATGTCTGGTCTTTCCCAAAAACATTTCCTTAAAATGTATCATGAACACAACCATTCCCATACCGTTCTTTAAATAAATCAGGTGTTTCAATGCCCCACTGCCTACAGCACAGAGAAGATATAAAAAGAAGAAACAAGGTAGTTAATAGGTGCTCTGTCCTCTCCATTTTCCTGGATATGGGACACCAGGGTATTTTTGTCTCCGTCGTCAGCAAGGATCCATATGGATACACCAGTTGCTTCAAAAATAATTGTCAGCTTTCAGCAGCATTCAGATGGGCCCTATTTCTGGCCCCACATACGCAGCAAACAAAAGGTGCCATCTAGTGTCTCTGAGCTTCAGAAACCAAAAGGAGAAATCACTCAAATGGCGCATTTAATGTCTACTGTCTCATTGACAGACACAAAACTGGTCTTCAAAATGCACAAACACTTTATTTTGGGGAAGTTTAAGCAAGCCAGGACTTATGTCTTCTCTCTCCCTTTGTTTCTCTGCACTGTCTTCATCTAAAGTCTGAGCCTGAATTTATTTCGAGATGGATGTTCAGGAGCTGGATCTATTGGTTCTCACAGATTAAGCAATTTAAAGTCATTCTAAGCAATAATGATTCATTTTCAACAAGTTGGGGCTTGAAATACAGTTTTACATATTATTAATAAATTTTTGTCCCCAGGGGCATAGTCCCATATAAAGTGAAAAGCAATTTAGTCATTTGCTTTCCCATAAAGGGAAAAGAGAATTTCAAAACTAATAAAATAGAGAGTAAAGCTGAATCTACAAGAGAACATAAAAGTCTAAATCTAGCTTAACTGCTTCTGTGGATGCTTTTGACAAAAAAACCCACAGAGCTCTGAAAACCCACTCAGCACCTGCTGTACCTTGTAGGTGTATTTGCAATGTCATGTCCGCCAACATAAGTTCTATGTCCACTGACACAAAGGCCAGGCCAGTCAGTGCAGAGGGGCTGTGTCTACCCTGCTCAGTCCTCACCCTCCAAAAAGATGATGGGTTACATACATCCAGCGTGACTCTTGGTCCTGGGTCTCATTACAGTGTCAGAGTGACTCCCGTGTAGTGCTACGAGTAAGAATGGTCGGGGCCTGCATTATTTTCATCTCAAAGTATCTCAGATAACAGGAGGACAGGGCGACGCTCTCCAGACCTGTGTTTTCCCAGCATGAAATTGAGGAGGGGTGCTGCACACCCCGGGGCATGGCAGAGGGGTATGTGGGAGTGCTGGGCAGTGGCAGTCAAAGCTCAAGGTCTGTGCTGGAGGATGGTGTCCTCCAGCAGAGTTGGTCAGATCCAGCAAGGGCAAGTCTGAACTTCCTTTTGGCAGTCTGAATGGAAGTCAGCCTGAACCAACCTTCTTGGATCTTGTTTTGGAAAGGACTGGTTTTCTGGGAGTGAGATGGAAAGTTAGTGTCGGAGAGAGTAAAAGCTTGTATCTGCATCAGTGGGTGCCTCTGCTATATCCAGCTATAAAGGACCTACCTGAAGCACCTTAAAGTTCACTCACACACGCCAAATGGATTATACAAATAAAAATCTGGCAGTTATTTCCAGCTTTGACTCTGGTTCCACAGTAAGGGACTCCTGCATTTTTTTTTTTTGGGCAAAAACAGTAAAAAAAACATTTTATCACATCTGAGACACTCTTTGAAAGAATAGCCATACATACCCCTAATTTGCAGGTATCTTGCTATCTCTCAGGCTGAGATGAGACCAGAGAGGTTGCTATTGCACCTGAACATCTAATAACTTACATTGTTTCTCATCTTTGTGGAGCTTAAGCAAAACAAACACTGCAATAAACCAAAAGAAAATGAAAGAAACTTGCAACAAATACATTTCTGCATTTTGTCCCTGCAGTATTAACTCCTTTATAAAATCTCTGTCTGCTCTATGCTGTTGGTCGCACAGGTCATATTTTTAAAGATAAGTAACCAATGATTATTCTGTGAGAATAAATTACAACACCTCTTTTTTTTCAGAATTTATCATCTTTTTACTTAACAGACAATCTGAACTACTGAGCAAGCTTACATGGTAGTTACAGTTCTTTTTCCAAAAGCAAATTATATATATAAAGCACATTTTACTCTGCAAGTCTTTTCCTTGATTACTGGGTTATCTGTATGTATAAATAGAAGCTGCTTGTTTTGCATGCCTGATTCATTCTGCAATGCCACCATCCAGTGTTCATGATGCTTCACTGTCATTGCAATGGTTATAAAGCCCTAGATATTGAACTGGAACATCAGAAGAGGGTAAAATCTGGTAAAATAGAACTTTGACAAAGAATGTATCAAGAAGCATAGTAAAAGGAGAAAGTCCTGCCATAGCAGGACTCCTGTAGGCTTAAAGCATTCAGTTGCCTTCTTTTCATAAGAAAAAATCATGTGTATGTAAGATTACCAGAAGGGTCTTTCTGTATTTTTGAGCCAAGTCTCCTGGAATCAGAAAAAAACATGCGGCATACCTCTTAAACTGATCACATTTCTGCTTAGAGACAGTTAGATTTGCATTTTCTATGGAAAACTGTCCCTGGATGGTTAGAAGCTTTCTTCTAATTTCCAGAATAATTGATGTATAGCCAGAATTTAGAGGGGGTTTTTGTCAATATTGTTCTTTAATTCTTCTTTCCTATGTATTTGCAGACATCAAACATAAAGTCTTAGTATAATAAAGCTGGAAGAAATTCAAGAAGCCACGTAAGCCATTTCACTGTCCCAAGGTGGGATCATCAGTATATATCTATACCTTCCTTGAAAGCCACTTGTCTTATCAGCAGCTTCAGGCCTTCAGTAATGGTGAATACAAATAATATTTAAGCAACCTGTTCCAGACTCTACTCAGAGGTATTTTGTTTCCCTAACGTCTAATCTGCATCTTCCCTTCCTGAAAAATTAGGTCCATTTCTTCTTGTCCAATCCATGACCAACATGGAAACCTGTGTGGAAAACTTCCTCTTGCAAGTAGCCTTTCAATAATGTTGGTTTGTTTCCCTCTTTTTTATATAGAGTAAATCATACAAATTGTTTCAATCTTTTCTCCTAAATCACACTTTGGAAGCATCTAGCCATTCTAGTCTGTTTCCTCTTGGTCCACATCACTATGAGCTATGGTGTCCACAAAGAGATCAAGACCTTACCATGCTGGGGAAGTCTGAAATACTCTATTCCTTTCCTAATATGTACAAATATGATGTCTGGATTTTTGAATTATTATTATGTTGGGATCCACTTTAGCTCCCATATCATCTTCTAAAGACCTGCTATATGGCAATTTTTCCCTATCTTGCTGGGAGAATTACTACAAACAAAAAGACTGGTTATCCTCAGGGCAGATGGTCTCCTGAGTTGATAGACAGGGATGGGGAGCAGAATACCCCTCCTGTAATCCAGCAGGAAGTAGTTAGTGACCTGTTGTGCCAGTTAGATCTTAACAAGTTCATGGATCTGGATGGGATTCATCCTAGGGTGCTGAGAGAGCTGGCGGAAGAACTGGCTAAGATGCTCTCTATCATTTATTATCAATCCTGGTTAACTGAGGAGGTCCCAGATAAATGGAGATTGGCCAGCGTGACGCCCATCGATAAGAAGGGCCAGAAGGAAGACCCAGGGAACTAGAGGCCTGTCAGTCTGACCTCGGTGCCTGGCAAGGTTATGGAGCAGATCATCCTGAGTGCCATCAAGCGGCATGTAGAGGACAACCAGGGGATCAGGTCCAGCCAACATGGGTTTAGGAAAGGAGTGTCCTGTCTGACCAGTCTCATCTCCTTCTGTGACTGGGTGACCCGGCTAGTGGATGAGGGGAAGGCTGTGGATGTGGTCTACCTTGATTCCAGGGAAGCCTTTGACACAGCCTCCCACAGCATCCTCCTGGGAAAGCTGGCAGCCCATGGCCTAGACAGGTGCACGCTTTGCTGGGTTAAAAACAGGCTGGATGACCAGGCCCAGAGAGTGATGGTGAATGGTGCTGCATCCAGTTGGCATCTGGGGACCAGTGGTGTCCCCCAGGGATCAGTACTGGGCCCAGCCCTGTTCAACATCTTTATTGATGACCTGGATGAGGGGATTGAGTCTACCCTTAGTAAACTCACAGATGACATAAAGCTGGGGGGAGTGTCAATCTGCTGGAGGGTAGGAAGGCACTGCAGAGGGACCTGGACAGGCTGGATTGATGGGCCAAGGCCAACGGGATGAAGTTCAACAAGACGAAATGCAGGGTCCTACACTTTGGCCACAATAACCCCCTGCAACGCTACCGACTGAGGGAGGAGGGGCTGGGGAGCGGCTCGGCAGAGAGGGACCTGGGAGTACTGGTTGACAACTAGTTGAGCATGAGCCAGCCGTGTGCCCAGGTGGCCCGGAAGGCCAATGGCATCCTGGTTTGTATCAGGAACAGCGTGGCCAGCAGGAGCAGGGATGTGATTCTGCCCCTGTGCTCAGCACTGGGGGGGCCTCACCTCGAGTACTGTGTGCAGTTCTGGGCCCCTCACTGCAAGAAAGACACTGAGGGGCTGGAGCAGGCCCAGAGGAGAGCAACGAGGCTGGGGAAGGGACTGGAGGGACAGTCCTGTGAGGAGAGGCTGAGGGAGCTGGGGGTGTTTAGCCTGGAGGAGACTCAGGGGGGACCTTATCACTCTCTACAACTGCCTGAAGGGAGGTTGTAGTCAGGTGGGGGTCGGGCTCTTCTCCCAGACAACCAGTGACAGGACGAGAGGGCACGGCCTGAAAGTGCATCAGGGGAGGTTTAGGTTGGATCTCAGGAAGCCCTTCCTCACGGAGAGGGTGCTCAGGCATTGGGATGCACTGCCCAGGGAAGTGGGGGAGTCATCGTCCCTGGAGGTGTTTAAGGAGAGGCTGGATGTGGCACTTAGTGCCATGGTCTGGCCGATGTGATGGTGTTGGGTCATAGGCTGGACGTGGTGATCTCAGAGGTCTTTTCCAGCCTCAATAATTCTGTGATTTTGTGATTCTGTGAAATTAAACTGCATCCTATTTTCCACCTGCTTCCTGAAAAAAAAACTACTACCAGCAGTAGTGTGGAGCAGAGCCGGGAAATAATACGTGGTGATGGGAAACGGCAACTTACAGGGAGGGCAGAGGAGATGACGGGAAAGGCACGCTCATGTAATGCACAGGGCAGATACAGAGATGGGAAATAAATGCACATCTCCACGGATTGCCTGGTTTTCAAATTGTTTCTCCAGTCACCAGCATGGCAATTTCTCTCAAGTTTTGGTCACTGGCAGATTTAATAAGCATATCCTATTTCCTCATCCGAGTCGTTAGTAAAAGGATGGAGTCAAAGCACCAAAGAGTCTCCTGCACTATCCCTTCCCTGCTGGCAGTGTAACAAGAATAATGATCTCCAGATACAATTTTTCAAACCAGTTTTGCTTCTATTCTTTTTAGGTTGTTTAAGCAGCCTAAGGAACCAAACCTTTCTCAATTTCTTCTTATCAAATGGGAGATAATTGTCCCAATAGCAGTTTCCACTCATCTTTATAGTGCATGGGTCATTCAAAACCAGCTTGAACACAAATAACCCGAATTGCACAGAGTGCAGAGGTGCCACAGCAATATCACAACTGGCATACACTACTTCACCACTGCTGGAAATACTTTGCCTGACAGGCTCCAAGATCACATTTTCATCTTCATTTTCTCCCCATTTTCCCATCACCCTCATACTCAACCTGCAATCAACTAATACAGAAAGTTTTTGTACAGTTATGCCCTTTCCAGCTGATGCATTCACAGCTTATAGGGACCTGTAATATAAATTTCTCTTTAGCAAATTGCCTGTGCTGTTCCACTTTATCTCATTTTCCCTGCTGCTTGGGAAGTAATTGGGGAACTCATAAAACATTGGCTATTCTAGTCATCTTCTCTGTCTAGAATGACTTAATATCAACAGCAAATTTTGTTGGCGTACTACAGATATTTAAAATACTGATAAACTCCCTTCCATCTGCTTTTCATTTTTAAACACAGTCTTTTACCACCCTCTATGTAACTGGTTTGTATCCAACTTAAAAAAAAAAAAAATCATCAGTGTTAACCAATAATTCTCCATTTTGCATCATGTTTTTCCTTACTGACGCTGAAGCAGTTGTGACCTTCACATCATATTTCACATCCACAGCTCGCTAGAGTGTCATGAATTTTTGGTTGTAACATTAATAATTAAAATAGCAATAATGAAAGTACTATAAGAACTACTAGTAGAACCATATCCATGGATCCAGTTGCATAGAAATAATGGGTATTATCAGAATGATGCACACTGTGATTTTGATTCCTCTGGGTTTCTTTTGGAAAATCAGTCAAGCGGTCTTTATTCAACATATGTCTGACAGAATAAACCCACTGATTTTCTCATTCTTGTATCAGGATCTCATTTCCAGCCTGCTGTGTATTACCTGCCAGTAACCTCAGCAAATCTCACCCATTAGCACGTCGGGAGTTGGGTCAGCCAATACTAGTCCAGGCATCTCTGCCATACAACGTACATCCATTCTAAGTGACTCAATGGAAAAACAAAATACATTTTCTTCTGAAGGAAGTTGTTTGACTGATGTGAAGGCAGAGACAACACAAGTTTTCCTCCCCATTCCCAAGATCTAATAGTCACCCAAGCACCCAGTAAGCCTTATGCCCAAGCAGAATAACTATGCTGTGTCAGCTGAAAATATTTATGTATGTTCTTACATTATTTATTATTGTAGGATCCTCTAATGGAAATAGAGGCCAAATACTGGCCAAATCTGGAAATTACAGAAATACTATTATTATTAGGGAGAACTGGAAATATCTGAAAAAGTCTGACTTAAGTGTGTCTCAATTAGTATCCAAAATCACAGAATCACAGAATCACAGAATGTCAGGAGTTGGCAGGGACCTCGAAAGATCATCTACTCCAAATCCCCTGCCAGAGCAGGATCGCCTACAGAAAATGAACCTCTGCAGTTTCTGAGTTGTATTTGCGAGGAGCTAAGTAGGAGCTAACTTTATTCCCCATCTTAATTTGCCTCCATGACATCTAGCTTTCTTCATTACCCCTAGTAAAGCAAACAAACAAACAAAAAATTTTGCTTTATTTCCGAATCCTAGATTCAAATGTTTTAACTAAGTTCATTATCCACCCTAAAATCCTTCTGCATTCGGAACTGATGGGTCCCAGGACCTGTGACAGTGATTCTGTGCCATTCCTTTTGTACAGAAATTTCATGAGAACATGACTTTTTTCAAGACCTCAGTAACATTTCTGACTAAAATTATGACCTTAAAAACCTCTCACAATTAATACCACATGGGGAACTGACAAAACAAACCATTTCATTTAATTCTTAAGACTGGAAAACATTTTTTTCTTCTAAGAAATGTTGACAGATGTCCCAAGCTGTTTTCAAATCAAGACATATCTCCAGTGTATTTGCAGAACATATTTCACACCTGCTTTTCATCATTTAATATTCTTTCTGCTCCTCACAACAAAAGTGCATAACAGAATTCACTTAATGCATTCACTTTCATGGTCTTTTAAAAACAACAGTTTTTAAAGCGGATCCATGAAACTGGAAAGGACATGCATTCCTGCCAGTTTTCATTTTAGGGTAAACTTTGGTAATTCTTCATTTGCAGATAAATTCTTGCCCTTTTGTTAAAACAGAAGTTTTAAACAAAAGGAAAATAACATTCAGTTCCTCTCCCCAGGATTCCAGGAGAAGATTTGGAGGTTTCCACACTGCACATACACCCCTGTGCCCAAAGTCAAAGTGTTCTGCTACCACAGTGCAGAGGGACGTTGGTGTTCAGCAGAGCTCAGATCCAAGACAGAAAGCAAAACAGATGACGGTGATGCACCAGTAAATCTAACGAAAGCAGATCTCAGATAGGGAAGACATGTTATGGCATGATAAGCTATGATATGGAAGATTTTTCACATAAAACCTGCATGCTACGTCGGACACTCAAGCTTAGGAAAGGATATAAAGAAAGGGTTTGCCCTCAAAGGTTCTGCTGCATGAAGTAAATTTCGGGAGTAGTGCTGGTAGCTTCTAAAATCTTAATATTCTGTAGTGAACTGGATTTTCTTTTCAGCTTCCTGATAATCTCACTCAATGCACAAGTGGAGACAATCTTACTGACACAACACAGTCAGCTTTTCAAAGAAAGATTTTCTGGGTTGTTTTTTTTTTTGTCTTATCTCTTACGTCTCCTTTTCTTTGGCTAGTTGGAGAACATTGGATATTTGGACCCCAAAATTCACCTCCTTTTTCTTTTCTTTTCTTTTCTTTTCTTCTCTTCTCTTTTCTTTTCTTTTCTTTTCTTTTCTTTTCTTTTCTTTTCTTTTCTTTTCTTTTCTTTTCTTTTCTTTTCTTTTCTTTTCTTTTTTCTTTTCCTTTCTTTTCTTTTTGATGAAATGGACTGTAATCCATTATATGTAATCATTATTCACTGTAGATAAGTATGATGCCAAGACGAATAAAACTGCATAGGAGGAATAATCTCTGTGAAGCGAAGGCATTTCAAGCATCAAATGGCTGCCTTTCATACCTTCAACAACGTAAAATGCGACATCACTAGACATCTGCATGATGAGAAACATTTGTAAGCAGAATATACAGGGCTTAAATCCCTCCAAAGACTTCTTGAAGAATTATAGAGCTCCCTTCTGTTTACTGAACAGCTTGCCTATGTAAATACTAGAAAGCCAATGCCTTCAACCCAAAACTTAAAATGTCCTTTTTGACTGCACTGATTCCATATCAGTCCACATACCAAAATGAGGATTTAGAAATTCTTTGCATTATCTTTTTTAAGAGCTTAGATCTGAATTGAGCTTAATATAATACCAATAATAAAAAGAATCATCTGAGAAAACAAAATATTTTAAAATATTTTAATTTCAGGAAACCTAATAATTGCTACTCATTCATCTAACAGCATGTTTCCCTCTCATCTCATTAACCAAACACCTCAATGTAAAACTTCAGTGTAATATTTTGGAAAAGGAATTGAATATAATTTTGAAAGGTGAGTATGTGATCTTAAAGGAAGTTGATCATTTGAACTGTTGTAACTGTATTGTAATGCCTTGATGAAGTATACATTGAGAACATAAGCTGGGCAAAATAAATTACAATCAATGCCTGTGTACTCTGTGGTAAAATCACCGTGAGCTCTACATCAAAGCACCTGGGCTCTTGGAATTGAGACAAAGTGGATCTGAGATTCTTCTGGGTTCAGTGAAGAGAAGAATAGAGGCTTTTACTGAATACAATACATCAATTGGCAATGTCACTACAGCCCTCTTCATTTAATTTAATTTATCCTTGATATTAGTTTCAATTAATGAGAAAGTATCTTGAAAATTTCAATCACCGTGCTGCAGAATCCTGGATACAAAACTAAACTGTAGCATGTGCAAATCAGCTAAATTGCACTTTTGATGCTTTAAAAACATATGAAGGAAGCATAGGCCTCATCAGCATATCAACTTTGCATACCTTTAGTCACAACCACAAACTTAAGAGTGGTCCAGCCTCACCAGCACTGAACAGCCACATCACTACAAAATGCTTCCCACAAGGGAAGGAAAATAAATCTCATCAGTTAAAAGAGCTTTTATATCACTGTCATTATCCCCTGTTATGAGTTATGCCAATATTATCATCCATGATTAGATTTATGGAAAAACTTAGACTTTAATATAAGTGGCGTAGATTTTTCTGGGAAAAAAAGAGAGAAAGTATAGGAGTGTGTGTCAGTGATGCTCATAGGTCCAAACTGCTGAGGGAGACAGGCTTTTTATAATAAACTTCGGTGAAAACAGATGGAAGGAAGAATGTGTTTGCTGGCATTGAGAGTTGGGTGGCTCTTGGTCACCAAAGTAGAAGAGGCTGATGCAAGCCAGGATTGCTTACAACTATTCAAGAGTCTGCACTAGTGAAGGTGTTCAGTTAACCCAAAATTGTTGGAAAAAGAACACACTCACACATAGCTCCTGAAATGCTTCATTTTTGAAGAGAGCACACAAAGCAGCTATGGAAGGCTTTTGTAGATTTTATCCTTACCAGAGGCAGAAAGTGATTGAGAATGCAAGACTCTTTGTGCAAAGATAACACTCGCATTCCCAGAGCAGGGAAGAGGCAGAAGGAGGTAATAAAACAGGGATTTCAGGAACGCAGACTTCAGTAAGCACAGAGAATTCACATGTAAAATCTCAAAGGTCTCAAATATAAAGAGAAAAAGGCTCTTGGAAACCTTGTCAGGGTACAGACGCTCATTTGCAAGTGACAGTTTTTCCATTGCAGACGAACGACAGGAACTGCAATGAGAAATCAGTTTAGCTATCTTATGGTGTTCCCAATGATATCAAATAAGCACAGGAAATAAGCACACAGTCAGAGAAACTAGGTCAGATTGATTTGGGTTAATATAAAACAACAACATAAGCAATTGGGGGGAAATCAGAAATGCCAAAGGAAAAAAAAAAAGAAAACAAAAAGAGGAGATGCAAGAATCTGAGGGATTTCAAAGGTAACAAGAAATCAATCTGGAGGTATATCAAGTAGTAAGAAGAGGATCGAGAAAAACATCAATTTGTTGCTTGATTGGAAAGACAATCTATTGGCAGATGACACCAGGAAAGACCAAATGCCTTTTTGTGTTTGTCTTCACACAAACCCAGAAATCAATTAGCTAATGAGCCAAAAGGAGTAATAAATCACTCTTTAGAACAGAGAAAAGACAGGTTAGAAAGCCTTTAAATAAGAAAAGTGGGGCTTTTTTTCAGATCAGCCAGGCCTCATGAATACTATCCTAGTGGATTAAACAAACTAACATTAGCAATCTTTGAGTATACTGGGAGGACAGATGAGTTACTGTAAAACTTGAAAGAGAGACTGTGGCACCTAGAGTTGAAAGGAGACAAAACCAAGAATAAATACAGAAGGATATCAGCTAGTTGTCTTCAGCTCCCCCAAATGACTGAAACAAGTAACCCAGTATCATTAAGCATCTATGAAACACGGAGGTTAGTAGCAGCCAACGTGGATTTGTCAATGACAAATGTTAATCCAAAAATAGTTTCCTTCTGTGCGTAAAGGACAAATAGCAGATGTCATGTAGCTGAACTTGGAAGGGGGATACTCAGAAATAAACTACAAATGAAATTACTGTAGCAAAAGAAGCAAAAGTAATTGGAAAACTATTCAGGAAGAGACTATCAAGGATTTACAGTGAAACTGAATAAAAACATGTTTCTGCAGGGCTGACCTAGACATAGTACTGGCTGTTACTGGCTGATAGAAAAAAGCATATTCCTGTCAAACCTGGGAAAAAAAAAATCCAAGAAGCAAATAAGCTTTAGGATTAGGGTTAGAATTCAAAGTAATTGTTAAACTGAAGAAACTTTTTCTAAAATAACATATGATCCAGAAAAGAAAAATACAAATGTTTACACTTTAGCAGGAATAATGAGTTCCATGACTGGGCTAGATAGCAAGTCTGAAAAGAAAGAACTAACACTTCAGTGTTAGTCTAGCAAGGTAAGTTAAAGATTTTAAAGCAAAAGGATCTTTGTTACACAAATATGGAGCAGGCTCCCCATGTTTCACAATGACTTCCAGTAAAAACGCTTGCATGGCTGAGTCCAGAACCTCATCCGTGACTCCAGCTTCGTCCAGTCGGATCTTCTCTTTGCTTGAGTGAGCCCACATCTGCTTCACCGCCAGAATTCGCGGGATCACCCTTGTCTCTTCTCCGCAATGAATATCCGGGTGGATCATAGACAGAGCACAAGTCAATATGTCATGCTTTTGCCAAAACATATATGTCCTACTGGGTCCTAACAGAAGTACAACCCATAAAAATACTAGATGACCCATCTGGTCTAGACACACTGGTTAGCTCTAAGAAAATCTGGGGGACAGAGATCAGACTGATCAGACATCTAGAAAACATGACCTGTAAGGAAAGACTGAACAAACGAGGTTGATCAGTTTAGAGAGAAGACAACCTCCACTCGAAAACTTCTAATACCAAGGTTATAGAAGCATGGAATAAGCTGTAGCAGGAATATGGATGACCCAGCTTTTGAGCTATTAAAGACTAGGTTCTATTATTACTTGTCAAGGAACATTGCTGATAGAGGAGGTACTGCTTTTTGGCACAGGACTTTAAGACCTCTTGGAGCCTCTCTCAACATATGACTTTATGACTCTGTGCTTCCAAAATGATGTAGCTAATCAAACAGGATAATTAACATGTCTTTATGCATCTTAATTCTAGTCTCAGAGTTGCATCAGTCTATTTCTAGAAAAATAACTCCAGTAGATTTGCTTTGCACCACAGTGCTAGGAATTGTCTTTAAGGAGAGTTGACTCTGCAGCAGCAGTCTGTGCCAATGTTACAGGCACATGGCAAGGTTATAGACTCCTACGTAGAGGCTTCAACCTGGTGCTAAATCTCATCCATGATGTCTTCAGGGCTGTGCAAGCCACAGTGGCTGAATTTGGACCCATGGTATTTGGTAACCCCAGTCCCCAGACCGGCTGTCTGGGCTGGACTTGAGTTCCAAGGAAGGACCCAAAGAGCTACAGGTAGCTCCAGTCAGCTTGAGGTCCTGCTAAGTGCTGCTGGTAGGACATACTCTACACGGACTATTATAAAGCCTAACAAATTGCTACTCACTTTTTCTTCTATACACGATCTGTCATCTTACAGTATCATCCCATTATTAACTGCACACATTAAGAGCGGAAAATGAAGCTAAGTCGTAAAACCCTGGCCTGAATTTCTCTTAATTTTCTTTTGTACAAAAAACCGCCTCATTACAGGTGTAGAATCATGTTTCTGGTTTTCATTTTTACCAACCCAGGTAGGTTTATTTTAATTTAGAAGTTGTTTGCATGTAATTTTCAAGCAACTCAGAGCTAATCTCTGCCACAAGCAAAGCTGCAGGAAAACCACTGTCTCCATGCAGTCATTTCTGAGAAGGGCAACACAAATTCTCATATTCTTTAAAGAAAAAATAATTATTATACCATATATGTTTTATTTGCCACTAGGTGGGAGTGGAGCATAATCTTCTAGTTAATCTTTATGTAGCATCAACAGAGAAAGACAAAGTATATTTTCTCAGCTGGCCACTAAAGAAGAATCATTGTATCAACAGAGAATTACTTCAGCAGTTCAGCAGTAGGTGTCTACTGTTATAAGCCATGGGAGCAACATTGAATTCCATAAAGTAATACATAAGAAAACACTTTGATTCTTATTCAGAATGCAATTTTTTTTCATTTGTTTTTCAGTCAGCATTAAGAATTGGAAGACTTTTTTTCTTTTTCTGAGACTTATATACCTAGCTGATGCATTTTCAAGGAGGTGCTTTCAATAATATAACATTGCTCAGTCTTATTACCTATTATAAATGCTGCCTCATTTGTCAGTATTGAGAACACTGCATATCTCTATAAATGTTCTTTAAATGCATTTCACAGCAATTTATATATACCTATAAATCATGCACTTCTTTTTATCACACAAGGCTGCCAAGGGTTAGGGCCAGGTTGGGCACTAGATAAATGACAGATGCTCTCTATTAAATCCTCTCTCTTCCCAAAATGGAAGAAAACAGAAATAAGGGAAGAACATTTATGGATTGGAAAAAGAAAACTAGATCAGCTTTAATGAAGCAATAATAGCACGAATGAGAAAATAATGAAATATATACAAATACATATATACTGGCGCTGCAGGTCAGGCACTGGGGAAGTCCCAAACTCAGCAGCAGAGGGGAACTGGATACAGAGATCAAAGGCAGAAGAACGGACGGGATCCTCCATGGACAGCAGCCATTGAATAATAGGGCTTAACCCCTGTGATCCTTCAGCTGTATACTGAATATGGCATATATGGAATGGAATACTTTGTTGGCCAGTTTGGGTCACCTGTCATGTCCGTTCCTCTCCAGAGGTGCATCTGTTTATTTCCGGGCATCCGCAAAGTGTTATGCAAGATTTAGCATTGACCTTGGTTTGTATAGGAGCAGGTTTAAACAAGCACTTTTCTGCATACCAATCCTTGGTAGTAACTATAGACATCAGCCATTATCACTTCTAGTAGCAGACACTGTCTGCAAAACAGCACTTCTATTAATTTCAGTGAGGTCTCTTCTAAGAGACGGAGCTGCAGATGAAAATCACTGAGCAGAATTGGTTCTGTTTCAGCTCAAACCAGGACAAGGACCCACTTGTGTTTTTTTCATGACCAGTGATGTTTAGGATCACTTTTGAAAGCTTCCGCATTGTAAATAAAAAGGGTGAGTTTTACAATAGAATATCCTGCCCAACAATCCTTCTGTATGTTTGTACCTGATTTGAAAAACATATCCTCTTTTCTTTAAGTGCAACATCTTAGTCTCTCAGTAGTAGTTATCAGTAGTCATCATATTAAACTACAGATGGATCATGAGAGAAAGAAAGAACTGCAGTCATGGGTTGCAGACCTTTCTTCCTTCATTAAAAAGCACAGCATTTTAAAAAAATACAATTTCAAATTATATGTATTGTATCTTGGAAAAATATAATGTTACGGCATATGTTAATAGGGACATATTGGAGGTTTCTAACACGAGTTTTGTAAGCGAGGTAAAGATGGAAAGATTTTGCATTGCCTCTCTTCATGCAAGAGCTTCCGGTGATGTTAGTAAGCAGGTGATTTAAACAAGCAAGAGGAAGCAACTTTTCATACGACATGCAGTTAAACCACAGAACACAGTGCTAAGGACTGCGATGAAGTCAAAATAAAATGAATTAAAAAATTGATAGCTATTTAAAACAAATGCCAGAAGGATAAGTTTGTCAGGCTTTTGAGTCTTTTTTTTTTTTAAAAAAACCAATATTCATTAGTACTAAAAGCAACAGTTATGATAGAGAAAAAACCTGTAGCACCTACACATAGAACCAGTACAAGAGGAAAGAGTGTCTTTACCCCATCTCTTATGCTTCTTCCCCTTGGCTTGAAGAGCAGCTTAATTCTTGCTTGAGCCCTGAAAGTCCAGCCCTGCTTTGGGAACAGTTCTCCCATGGTATGAAGGAGACATGGTGCTGCTTCAGAAAATGTCATCCAGGATGACCCAGTCTGGTGGCTGTCAGGCAGGACAGGCTTTTATCTCACTCAAGGTTAGCCATTAGAGAGAGCTGCAGGCATGCAAAAGCATATCTGGTGTCACGCGTCTTTGTGGACTCTGTTTGCCATTCTTCAGGGTACAGCCATCTCGCTCTGTGTCACCTTACCCAGCCAGCTCTTACCTTGTGCCGAGAGGCTCTGCCAACAAGGTACACACGGATCAGTTGGGTAGCCACCAGGCAGACGTTTCTTGGTGAACATACACAAAAGACAGCTGGGGTTTAATGAGTTGCCAGGCATTAATGTGATCCCCACCCCGACAAGACCCCTAAGGAGCCTTTGCTGGCCTGGCAGGCATCAGGCACGTGGAGAAGGGTCATCCACGTTGCTCCATACTGCTGAGCTACCATTCCTCACTGCAATTTTCTTTTAGGACATTATATCTTTCCATGTTATTCGTTTTTTCCTCCCTGAATTTGTCTGGGATTGCCCTTGTCTGCAATTTTGCCTTCCTTATGTTGCATGATTTTACCTGCAGCTTTCACGGTGATTTGGGTGGGAGCCGGAGCCCAGGTTGGGCAGCTGGATCGTAGAGGTCCTGGACAGCCAAAGTACCTGGGGAAGGGGCTCAACGTAAGGTAAAATAATGCAATGGTTACACTGTGTGCCATCTCCAGGAGGTCCTAACATAAATTTAGCCACCCTGGGCCACGAGCAGTCAAAAATAGAAGGGATGACGCACACCCTGCTGCTCCTCATTTGCCCGACTGCACACCCGTGACAGTCGACCTGTGACAAGGGAATGTGCAAAGCTGCTCTGACAGCTTCAAGTCTCTTTGTGATACAGAAATTTGTCTTTGTGATATGGAAATTTCTCTTTATGATAAGGAAATTCTTCTGTGACTGCTTCCTTACACTTGTACTTCCCTCAGGCTCTACTGCTGCACAAAATTTGGTGTCACAGAATTGACCACAGTGCAAAACCACTTTCTTTTTCAACCAGGAGTCACTAGCAGGATGTCATTGAAACAGTCTGAGCCCTTAAAATCAAGATTTTGTTTACATCACAAAATTGATTACACTGAGTTCAGGATAAAGTCTGAAGTGAAGCTATTAAAATACCTTCTCTGAGTTCTGAGGAAACTCAGTCCCCTGCATGACATTTTGGCTATTAAAAATTTGGTCTGCAAACGCAGAAGAAGAAAAGTTTCAAAGCATGTGCTCAGCTGATACTTTGGGTACACTCGTGAGCCTGTGCCTCAGCAGTCAGTCCAAGCGACCTGAGACCCTCCACCCACAGGTACTCTGCATGTGGCCCCAAGGCATGCAGGTGCCCTGGGACCCTCCACACCACTTCTCCCCACACCCTCAAGTGATGCCCTCAATCTCTTTCCCCCCTCCCATCCTTTTTCCAAGGAAGGATCTAACATCCTTTTTCCTGCTTTACATTTTAGCCTAATTTCTGTGCTTTCTGCTTGCAGCTGTGAGCTGATGGGAAAAGGGACACTTCCATAATTAGCAATTTTTAAAGGAGGGAGCGGCTGCTTCTGGGACACTGTGACTTCTGTGCAGAGGAGTTCAAAATTATAATCATGGTGATTGACAGAGACACGGCGTGCTTGGGGACGGTGGAGGACAGTTAGTAGGACGGAGAATGCAGCGTATGCTGGCACCATCCCAGAGGAAGCTTCTTCACCGAGGATGTGTTTCATTAGAGGAGGTAGCATTGTGGTGGTATCAAACAGACCAGGTCTTCTTGCTGTTGAACAGGCATAAAGACGTTCACAAAGAAAAGGAAAGAAAAGGCAATTGTTATCAGAAAAGCTTTAATGCTCATATTAGTTTACAAACCTTTTTTCTTATTATTTTTTTTTTTTAGTACAGATCTTTTCCACCCCAGCTAAGGCTAATACTCCACTGATCCGTGTTTATACGTGTTTGCCTACATGTAAGCCATCAGGTCTAACTTGGAAGTCCGTCTTGCTTTGAGCAGGCTGTTGGACTTGATGGTCTTCAGAAACCCTTTCCCAGTTGAATTATTTTGTGATTCGATATTTTAAATAGATAATAAGCACTGTCATAGCAGACTAGTTCACTTTTGATTTTCACGCTGCACTTGGAGCGCCTCTGTATAAATGACAAATGTAACACCAAGCAGTCACAAAGGACACTTCAGGTGTTTCGCCAGCCCGCAGGCTTTGACATCCCAGATCACTCCCCAACAGTTATCCCGGCTGAGTTTGTCTAATTGAGGCAAAGGGCAGGATCAGGGGATGTCATCTCCAGAGGGGTGATGGCTGCCTCTCATTTGACCTGTCTTCCTTTTTTAACAGCTGAGAGTAACCTGAACTGCATTTCATCTCACTGATACTAACCCTCAGCTGCTTCAAATGAACAGCAGGCAAAGAAGAAAAGAATCTTAATGAACAGCTAAAGTATTCTATTTATGGGTATGATTTTTATGCAGTGAGATATTATTTTTTAATACTATTTCCATTTTTTAAACTTTACTCAGTTTGGTTAGTAATTCCATTTTTGCACTCAGAGAAAATGCCTCTGGTGATTCAACCACTCTTGAAGGAAGAACTTAAAGGATTTGCAGTATCATAATGCCAGCCAACAAAACACTGATACATGTTAGATTGGAAACTATGGGGAGAGGAGCACAATAATTCTCATGAAGAATAAGCAGAAATCCCAATTAAAAGGAAAATTGCAAAATATATCCAATCAAACGATCCATATATTTTATCTGAGACAGTGACTGCTACAGCTAAACTGATAGAACAACTTTTGACATTTCAAAATAGCTCTGGAGAGAAAAGCTTCGAAGCCTTATTGTTTAAAAAGCATTCAGAACAGAGGTGCTTCTGGGACTAGCCTCTTTGGGAATTTTAGTTGTGACAATAAGCAGAGATATACTACAGGAAACACTTCATATTTTCACACATGAAATAAGTGCACACAAGAACCAAACCAGAATAAGTAGAGCAAATGGATTTACATGAACTTTGTGGACATACACATTTCATTTTTATGTTACAGAAAAGGTTTTTGCAACAGAGTTCAACAAAAAACCCCCACCTTTCACTGGCATAGAGTAGAATAATGCAAAACTCAGGGGAAAAGGTTGATCTGAAAGCCTGTTAGCATGACCTGCTAATTTCAACATATGTTCCTATTACCTTTTAAGCACTGTTGGGGGTAACTATATTTCATTTCAGACTGGAAACACAGTGCAACTAGTCCTGCAGTAGACTGCACCTCTCCAGTCTCCTGTGACCTCAATGGGACTCCTGTCCTACAGAGTCAAAAACCACCAAGGAGCATGACACACTAATGGAGCATTACTTTAACTTCAGGAAAAACACTAAACTTTGTGGTCAGTTGACCCTGGTGGCCACTAAAGCTGATCCATCACTCTCCTCCTTAGCTGGACAGTGGAGAGAAAATATAATGAAAGGTTTGTGGGCCAAGGTAAGGACAGGGAGATCCCTCACCCATTACTTTCATAGGCAAAATAGACTTGACTTCGGGAACTCAATTTAATTTATTACCAATCAAATCAGAGTAGGATAATGAGAAATGAAACCAAATCTTAAAACACCTTCCTCTCACCTCTCTCTTCCTCCCAGGCTGAGCGGCACTGGGAATGGGGATTGTAGTCGATTCATCATGTTGTCTCTGATGCCCTTGTGGAGGACTCCTCATACTCTTCCCCTATTCCAGTTTGGAGTCCTTCCCATGGTAGGCAGCTCTCCACAAATTTCCCCAATGTGGGCCCTTCTCCTTTCCATGGGCTCCAGTTCTTCATGAATTGCTGCAGCATGGGTCTCTTACACGGGCTGCAGTCTTTCAGGAACAGACTGCGTTCAGTTTTGGGTCCCTCACTACAAGAGGGACACTGAGGTGCTGAAGAGGGTAAAAAGGCAGGCTACTAAGCTGGTTAAAGATTTGGAGCCTGTGTTGTATGAGGAGCACCTGATGGATCTGGGTCTATTTTGCTTGGAGGAGATTGAGGGGAGACCTTATTGCTCTCTACAGCTACCTGAAAAGAGGTTGCAGTGAGACAAGGGTTGGTTTGTTCCCCCTAGTGGTGAGTGATAGGACAGGGGGAAATGGCCTTAAGTTGCGCCAGGGGAGGTTCAGGTTGGATATTAGGAAAAATTTCTTTACTGAAAGGGTTGTCAGGCATTAGAGCAGCCTGCTCAGGGAGATCGTTGAGTCACCATCCCTGGAGGTGGTCAAGAAACGGGTAGATGTTGCATTGAGGGACTTGGTTTAGTGGTGTTGATAAGGCTAGGAGAAAGTTGGACTTGATGATCTTGAAGGTCTCTTCCAGCTGAAAAAGTGCTATGATTCGAAGTCCTGCCGGCAAATCTGCTTCTGTGTGGGTTCCTCTCTCCATAGGGTCACAGGTCCTGACAGGAACTTGCTCCAGTGCAGGTTTCCAATGGGGTCACAGCCTCCCTGAGGCATCCACCTGCTCCAGTGTGGGGTCCTCTACGGGCTGCAGGGGGACAGCACCATGGTCTCCACCACAGGCTGCAGGGGAATTGCTGCTCCAGCACCTGGAGCACCTCCTCCTCCTCGTTCTTCACCGACTGTGGTGTCTGCAGAGGTTTTTCTCTCACATATTCTCACTCCTCTCCCCTGTCTACTGCCACACGTGGGGTTTTATCCCCTTCTTAACAGAGTGCTACTGCGCACATTGCTGATGGGCTCAGCCTTGGCCAGTGGCAGGTCCAACTTGGAGCCAGTTGGCATTGAGTCTATGGGTCATGGGGGAAACTTCTAGTAGTTTCTCACAGAAACCACCCCTACAGCTCTCCCACTACCAAAAGTTTCCCACACAAACCCAATGCAAATATTTGTGAAGGTAAATCTTCCTAATACTTCTACTAGGAATTCTTTAGAAAGTATAATTCAGTATTAGTTTCTCACAAACTTTACCAGTGTTACACTTTTGCAACATGGCAAAGTGACACTAAATAAAAAATGATTTATTTATAATTTTATATTTTATAATAACTATAAAATTATAAGGAATGTGGTGAGATATAGTTTATTTCATAGACAGAGTAATACTTCTTCTTGCTACTTCCTGTATGGGCCAAAAAAATGTCTTATAACAATATATTTTTCAAAGTTGCCAATGAGAAGGCAGGCTTGAGCTAGTACTATTCTTCTAACTGAAAAGAGAAATGCTCATAAATCAGAGATGAAAGAAAGGATGTACACACCTGCAGGGTTTCAGGTGGAAAAAACTCAGAAGTTTTTTGCAAGAGTAATGAAGCAGCAAGCAACCCGCACACACCAGTAAAATCATGCTCGGTAAACTGGTGCTGCCAAACGGGGAGATTTACACATTATATTTGGTAATAAAAACTGATACTTTATTTGGCAAATAAATTAATGATCAGTCAATGCAATACATGAAGTGAATCTGGCAGGGTAACAGTCCTCATCCCAGGAGTTTTAAACACTTAGTACACCACCAGTCCACCGCCACCCAGGAGATCCATACACATATTTCATGCTGTTTGGTTAATCTTTAAGCAGCACATACACTGGTTATTGCTCAGTGCAATTTTCACGTGTGGCATGGGTATGTGCACAGACTATAGTGTTCTACTGGAAGATGTCCCAGCTATGCTAGGGTTCATCCCATAAGATAAAAAAACACAACGTGCCTCTGGCTTCAGAAAGGTTTCCTTGGAAAATTTGGTTAATCTCAAGGTCAGTCCTCTAGGCAAAGGCTCTTTTTTCAGCAAGGAATTATCAAGAGAAAAAATTAATTACCCAAGTTTGCTCATAATTTAGAAGCCAAATTAAGCAACCCCACAATCTATCTCACTTTTGTGCAAAACCCCTTTTTCTGATTCTTCTCCAAACTTATTTGTGCTTCTTCTCTCTTCTGGGAGTGCTCAGGCATTCCCCAGTTACATCAAGAAGTGGGCATTGCCTGAGCATCCACCCAGCCCAGCACTCCTGGGCAATCTTCAGCTGCTCCATTCCCCATGCCTCTGCCCTGCCACACGACTTACCCTGACCATGGCGTTGTGAGGGGTCCGATCCAGCTGAGGCTCCGTCTGTCCCTTACGAGGCCTCCTCGCTGAAGGCCCCTTTTTGCAGAGCCTTGATGTCACATCTTTACCCTCTCAGCGGGAAAGTTGTGCCTTTCCATCACGAAGACCCTCGGGCAACAGAAACTTGTGCTTGCAGCTCTAGCTGTTCAAGGAATAGCATCCCCCACCGATAACATGGTAACCCGGACCCTCTGCACGCACAGGTGCTTCCAGGATGACGCAGAATTTCTCTGCGTGAGCTCCCAACACCGGCTGCCAACACTGAAGGAGGCCCGTTGTCATCAGACCAGCCATGCACTAAAAATGAGTGAGCAGCCTGCTGACAATCACAGGCACTTCAAGGAAGGTGGTGACATTGCTGAAGGGAAGAGTGAGCCGGCCGTATGGGCTCTGAGTGCCTTTGTCATGGAAATAAATCTCACACAGCACAAGATGTCTAGAACCAGAGACGAACGAAGCCACAGCGGGGAAGCTGTTCCTGCTGTGTGTGCTGCATGTGTGTGGGAGGAAAGACTGGTGGCCCTTAGAAACTGATCATCTGAAACCAGATGGGTGGTGGTCCCAGAGGCTGCACATTTCTGAAAATGGGCCAACACTCAGGATTAATCTTGGTCAAGCATTTACCCACCTAAAACATCAAGATGTACTCTTAGCCAAAGCAATCACACCTCACCTGTTGTGTCTTCAAAGCTGCTTGCTGCTATCACAGAAATTACACTGGTTTTCACCTGGGAAATTTAACTACCGTCTGCCACAAAAATCCTGCAGTCCTTGATTTAGCAGGGAAATAATCTTCTCCTCACTACGGATCCTCACACTTTTCTAGATCTAACCATTTAAAAAGTTCTTGAAACATACACTTCCCAAACAGATGCTTTCACCCAACATTTCCCTTGCTCTGCAGCGTGTAAATGACTTCCGAGACATGGAGGAACACTACTCAGTATAACCAAGGCAGAGCTGCTGGATGCCTGGAGAACTTACTAAGGAGAATGCTGTCGTGTCAGCATGTTGGTTTCTTGCCTAACATCACTGAGGATAAGCAAAGGTCAACTTAAATTCAGAATCTATTTTGGAGCAAGAGCGCTTCCTTATGCGAAATAACTTCAGGATACCTTCCAGGTGTTTTCTGTAACTGATAAACAACCAACTCATTATGCTAAAATTTTTCCCATTAAGAACAACAATTGTCACATTGAGCCCAGCTTAAAATCGTTCTAACCTGGCACACGCTCTGTAATGGGAACCAAACTCAGACATTTTGTGGGAAGTCAGAAGGTTCTCAGACTTCTGTTTTTAATGGCTGGAGAAAGGCATCTGTCCTAATGCCTCCAGTTTAATACCTGAAATGCTTTTTCTTCACCCGTTGACAGATACTCTGTGCGGGCACGTGGCAGATGCTTGATATTACAGAATCACACAATCACAGAACGTTAGAGGTTGGAAGGGACCTCAAAGATCATCTAGTCCAACCCCCCTGCCAGAGCAGGATCACCTACACTAGAGCGCACAGGAACGCGTCCAGGCGGGTTTTGAATGTCTCCAAAGAAGGAGACTCCACAACCTCCCTGGGCAGCCTGTTCCAGTGCTCCATCACCCTCACAGTAAAATATTAGATGATGATGCGCCCAGCATAAGGAGACCTGCCTTACCACACAGAAGCGAAGCATATGGTGGAGAAGGCAGGAGCGAGGACATTTGGATTCACAGAAGGAGCCCTAGGACAACTCTAAGTTTTCACCTGCCACCTCCACTGCTGAATTTTCCCAGTGGTATTTCATTACTATTCTTTTCTTCTTTGTTGTTATTTTCCAGAACAGAATTACATCCTTCCAAGGAAAGCATATTTATTTATGACTATGGCACCAAAAAGAGGCCAAATATAGCAAGAGCCATGAAAATGGTTCTGTTTCTGTTCCTTTTTTCCAAACAACCTACTTTCCAAGGTAGGCACAGGTTGCCTGCAAAGACTTCAACAATTATAACACATCTAGGACGTGAAATGTGGACCACAGCAGACAAAAAGGGTGGCTGAAATGTGTCCAGCATCAAAATAACAAGCACAGAAGACAGAAGTAAAACATCACACATTCACTTTTTTCCACAGATTTTCTCTTTATATTGCATTATATGCCTAAGAGGAAAAATCTGGGGCAGAGTTTTTTGCTGGTGCAGTGTGTCACTGATTTCCTTCCAGAATTTATAAGAAAAACAGAACGTGTCTGTCCCCACATTTTTGAAGTATTTGTATTGGCAAGTAAAAAAAAAAAAAAAAAAGTAGTCTGAGGAAGCAGAAAAACAAGAAAAAACCCTGCAGGAGACTTTTCTGCAGATTTATCATGCTTCCATGCAGGTAATTTTTATTCGATTTTTCTACATGCATAAATCTTAAAGAAAAAACATGTTCATTCAATTTTTTTCCAATCATTTTATTTGATTATTGCTATGGCTGGATTTTAGGAACAATAGAACTGCTGGGAAAAAAATAATGGGACTTCATTTACAAAATCTATTAGAAATTAAACATCCTGTCCCTTAAAAAAAAATTTCATCAGGTAAATGTGATCTTCCCTTAAAGATCTTTGCTTACCTGTAACGGGATTTTGTCAAAAGCAAACAAATATTGCTCTGTTAAGATTAACCAGACTTAAACTTTTTGTTCAGATGGCTCTTACTATTTGCCAGTATTTATTAGCTTATCTAGTTTACTTGGAGGAGATAAACCATCCATCAGTGGGATATGCCCCTTTGGCAGTTGTTTCATCATCTCTTCCAAGCACCATTCTTTTCCATTAACTCTTTCATCAAACATCTGCCTGTCTTTCATCTTCTTACAAAAAAAACTCTACAGCAAACTACCGCTGACACATCGCCCCTTGCAACGGATGATATTGTGCAAGTTTTTTACAGTTTGCATTACCCTTTCAATCTCCCCCACAGAAAGAAGGCAAACAAAAGGTAGTATGTTTTACCAAACCATAGGTAAAAAAGTCCCAACACGTTTTCAGACAACCAGCCCTTCAAAACATTGGTTAAAAAAACAAAGTATATGTACTATTTACACCTACTTATATATTATATTAAAATATGTAAATGTTAAAATCCTATAACAAGAGAATATTACTAAAAACATATTCCTGTTGCTGTAGAAACTGAACTTGATTTTTTCTGCTATGCTAGTAAGAAGCAATTGACATGCAAACCAACATCTTGGCACCTTGACATTTTTGGCTAATTAAGGTGTAAGGCAAAACAAAGAGATATTTTAAATGCTTTTCTTCAAAAAAATATACAAGAAAAATATTTTCAGGCAGAGCTGGAGGAGGAGTTGTTATAAGCTAAAAAGGATAGAAGCAACCATTAGCATAGAGAGATACTGTACATTTCTCCCCAAATAGCATGTGTGATTCAACAATACATTGTTCAAATTCTGAAATCACCTTTTCAGTTTGACTGAAGTGACAAATATTGTGCCCTGTCTTTGGCATTAAAAAGAATCACAGACTCCGAACAAGTAAATTCAATGAGAGCACAAGGAATACAGGTACCTGAACTACAGACAGCTTATGTGAGATTCATTTGATGAAAGCAAGCTACGGAAACCTTAGGAAGCTAAAAGAGAGAAGAAGAAAAATAAAGTACTTTCTAGACTTCTAAGATTAGTATTCAGGGCAATTAAAACTAAATTAAATCTAAACTAGATTAAACTAAAACACTTCGGAGCTCAATACGTCTGGCAGACTATTCCTGGTCTCTATCCCTATTTAAAAAAAATAAATAATCAAATCTTCTTTTAATTAAATAATTTGACCTTCATTCTTCTTCAGGAACAACTTTCAGTTTCTAAGGGATAATGAAAAACAAGCGAGTGGAACCAATGTCGCCTCCTACTCTAACAGTACCCAGCAGCCACAGGCAAGAATGGAATTTAACTGCTGGAAGATGTCAGAATTATATGAGACGACACAACTAAATATCTTATAAATGAAAAGGTAAGTAAAGCATGATACAAACTCAGCTGGTACCCCACTCTTTCTTTAATTTTACTCTACAACCTGGACTAAATTTTTCCATGCTTGTATCAACCACTTTTATTTTTATTTCATGCAGAACAGCTAGGTATTTCCAAGAATGGGACCAAAGGACAGCATTTTGGTTGCTCCACATTAACCAATTCTTACATGTTTTTCTTTGAGACTTACCTGCTCAGAAGGCCTTGAAATCTGCACTGGGGAACTTTTTAAACGCTATTATATGACAGAAACTGTCTCTGGAAAAGGTATTTTAACTTACCACACTTGCAAAATATTGCTCAGCCTTCCAAAATGTCATAATTCATACATGCTGAATAGAGATTCATTACAACTTTTTCAAGAAAATTTCTCCAAAATGTTGATTAGAGTGAGAATCCTATAGGCCACTGCTGAGCTGGATTTTCACTCTGCAAGAGCGCGTCTGGGCTGGCTTTGCCCAGGTTAACAGCTGGAATCAGTCTGTAGTAACTGAAGAGTACAGAGACTGGTCCAAATGCTCATTTACTGGTAATCCAGGCCAGAGGGAAGACCATACCTTTACAATGTTCTGTCATAACCTCATATGATAGATTTCTCACTCTTTTTTTTAAAATAACATTCTAGAAAAATACTTGACAAAGCTAAGCACACAGTATTTGGAAAACATTAAAATAAAAGTTTCCCATGCAAACACATTTCAGACCTTTTACCAACATTACAGCACAGTTGCTTGCATACGTGACCTCATATGACCAAGGAAGTTGAAGGGAAATTTTCCAAAAATATGGCCAAAGGATTTTTCTTCTTTAATTTATCCCACATGTTAAGATATGGAGTACTTCATATAACACTCAACAGTATAATTCTTGTGTTTGTACTTTCTACCATGGTAATTGCTCTTTTAGCTTTTCCCTTTCAATGCTTCCTCACAGTCCCTTAACTCTAGGTTAGAATCTTTCCTGTGACAAGCACATTCAATTTTCATCAAAGGGAGTGGAGACGCCACATACACAACTTGTGATCTGCACTGGTGTTTGCTGCTTTCCTCTGATCACACGAGGTGATGTTTCCACAGCAATGATCATCGCTGCACTCCAGGAAGCCAAGTTTCTGTTAGAGCAACCCAAAAGTATGTTCGCCACGGTATCCCTTGACCAAATCAAACCTAATTTTCTCCCTGTCTTGTGTCCATATACTCTTCCATGTTCTTACCAAAGATTATGACTAACTGATTGAATTTCAGATCTTTTTTTCTTCCATGTGGATTATTTAACAGTTTCTTTACAACGAGTCATATTTCACGTTTTTCTTAATCCTCTATTAACACAGGTCCCTTAAAAATCGCAATTAACACTTTCTTCAACCTGAAGATCTGAAAATGTTCTTTCAGAAGTGTATTGAAACAGGTTAACATTTGACATTCAACACATTTTGGGCATGTCAATCTTAGCAATTTGGAAATGCACCATGTTTTAAGTACGAGCTTACAGAATATGCTTCCTTCCAAAGGGTTTCCTTATTATAAGTCAACTAATGCGCTAAACCAATACTGTTCTGTCTGATGCACAAACAGTTGCAAATTTCATTCCTGCTGAAAGGTCTATTCCTCTATCAATATAGCAAAATGGGTTGAATTTTGACTGCTTAGCAATCTCTTTTCTCCCATGCACAGGGAAGCTAGAAGAAAAAATGAAGTGTAACAGAAAGGTAGAATCAGTTCTGAAGGGAGCGGGAACACCAGCTGAATCTTGAATTCTGGCAAGCCAACCTAGATATAGTGGTAGTGTATTTCCACAATGGTTTTAATGATTTTATGTTATTTCTGAATAATACCTGATGAAATGTCAAACTTAAAGTACAGCTGACAGCAAGGAGGCTGTTAAGTTACCATCTTGATACAGCAGGCAGCTTTCAACTTTTTCAGGAGGAAAAGCGAAATTTTTGGCAGGAACTCAGCAGGTATTCCATCTTGCTCATTGCCTCAGAAAAAAAATTAGCTTTACTTCCATTCTGTGTACTTATAAAATATGCCGTGCAATAAAAATGATGGTGAGTAACTAATAGAAATCTATGAAAACGGTTTTGAATCTGCCTATTCCCATGCAGCCTGGCAAGATGCTTTGAGCACAGGAGCTTGCCAAAGAAATAAATATGTAATCACACCTGCCAACATTCGCTCTTTCAAAACCACATTCTTTCATACTGAATTCATTTTCAGGTTGTCAAGTTTTGCCCTCTAGGAATAAAGGATATTTACCGTGGATACTACGAGACATTGACAAAAATCTCACCATCACTCATTTCCTGGGAATCCTGAATCTGTGATTGTGGAAATGGTATTTCATCTGACAGCCCACACAATGGCAACGTACTTAGTGCGGAGTAATTCCGTTCATATCTTCTCCCTTTCCATGCCAAGAAAAGCATCATCCATAGACCTGCATTTGAAGCACTAGCAGGTAATTAAGTATTTTACAGTAGTCTAGGCTGCACAGGGAGGGTCAGAGCCTGCTCAAAGCCTTTGTGACCAGGCTCTGTTCAGACCAACTCGGCAGATGGATGCTTTTGACAAACGGCCCTAATAAAAGCAACAATGCCACTGAAGCCATCTGTAAACGTTCAATAATAATTGAATTATACCACACTGCATTCAATTCTAAGAAAGTAATTCTATGAATGACCTATTCTTTGTTTGGTTTTTGGTATAAACTAATCCCTTGTGTCTTTATCTTAGTGTCTCAGAAAGCAGTTACACCCTTCCTTAGCACCTATTGCGGTTATCGACTAAAACCAACTAATATTTTCACACTTTATCCATTTTTTTCAATACAAACCTCATGCTTGTCACATTCTTCCTAACCTCTGCATTGTCAATACATCAAATCATGCAGTCCTACAAACACTTGGCTCATAAGTGTCAGAAAGGTACCTCTTAAATTAGCAGAATCATATGGTCTTGTCTTGAACTCAAAGGCCTACATTCATGGTGAATACAAACTACTATTTTTCCAGTGGGATCTGCATGTGCAGCTTTGTGAATTTTGGCTCTTAGTATTGCTCAGGCTGTTCAGCAAATTATCCACCTTGCCTTACGATACAGCAGGCACAGCCTCAGTGTCATATTCTCTGTATCCCACACAAAAACCTTGTCTCCTACTTCTTCCACTTTATCATTTTTTTTCTGCAGTGACCAGGGGGAAGAGCCCTGCTCAGGTAGTCACCTATCTTCACGGGTCAGCCCAGCCCAGTACTCTTTCTTCTGCACTCTCTGGTGATCTCTGTTAAGGTTAGCAGGACCTCTTTTATCAGGTATATCTGGTCTGTCAGAAAATACTCCCTGGTATATATAGAAGTCCCTATGAGTTCCGCTTCTGGGCAGAGAAAAATGCTCTCAGTCTGATCTCCTCTAAGGGATATTTGACTTTCAGCTAATAAATCTGGCAGTGGGGAAGCCTGGGATGCCTCTTCCTAGATCTACATAATATTCAAAGTTTCTTCACTGACACACTAGCTTTTGTATAACCTGTATGTGAAGCCTCCCCGTCTTGCCATTAAGCTCATTAACCCTTTCAGTGACTTTAGAAAGTTCCTGCCCAAGAATTTTGGATCTCATTAGTGGCTGATGGCAATTCTCCAGAATTCCATGCTCACCACTCAGTTCATGGCTAAGCACAGTTGTATCACAGTCGTATCAAGCCCAGCTGTGCCTTCCAAATACAGAGAACTAGCTGGAAGCCACAGGTCAAGGCTTCTTGAGGTAGAACTGGAAGAGCAACATCTCCTCCAGCACCCTTTTTAGTTACAGGCATCCCACTCACCATGCTCCGGGCATGGGAACCGACCACTATGCCCTTTTTGAGGTCTGAGCATAAGAAAGAGATGAACTGAGGATTTGTGACAACCACAGTCCACTACTGATGTTCATTCCTTACAGGCTTATAATTCTTTGTCTTACCCCACATTTTGGCCAGAAAAACTCTGAGACGTTACATCCTGTTAGCAGATAGTTTGCTCTGCCAAGAGAGCTTCGGCCAGCCCCTGCCAGAGCATAGTTTGTCACTGACATCAACTTCGTTTTGTTGATTTCTGCTGGAAATCTGCCTTCATGTGCTTTTTTAACCCTCCTCTGGCCCCTCAGGCTATCATGGCTGCAGTTTTTGTGTTATGTAGAGGATATGGAATCCATATAGACAATCAACAGGTGCCTTAAGCATACGGTAGGTCTCTTCATATAGTACAGCTGACATCTTAAGGACTCTGGACACAGTTGGCCCATTCATATGTTTAGTAACCAAGTTTGAATCTATTTTGCGTTATATTCATTTCTTTATCTTTCTTTTCTCTACTCTCCCTTCATCTCATTCTTTGCTTCTGAAGGTTGTAATGCATACATGTCAAACCCTTTACCTGTAAGTCAGCATTAGAGAGTATTTTACAAGAGTCTGAGACACCTTTCCTCATTTTGTTTGTTATCCCACATCTCCTATTACTCTGGCAGAAACCCCATAGCATTCCTCAGGTATAATAAAATCATTTCTCAGCTCTTCCTTTTTTTTATAATCCATTTGTTAGCAGAGTTGTGAATTTAATAGATACTTCAGTAAAGGTTATGCTTTACGAAGACTTTCAATTTCTCAGTCTGTCTGCGTTTTAAAATGTCAGTAAAATTTCTCTGGATAAACTACAGTTTCACATATTTCTTGGATCTAGACTGTTAGAAGAGGTCAAGGCAGTCCTTTCGATTTCTGATATTTAATGAACATCCTCTTTTCTTTCAAAAAAATGTGGAATAGCTGTCAAAACTTTGTACTGTCTTTTTTTTTTTTAATAGATACAGACTGCACGGGAAATACGCAGCAACGCCAACATTGCAGCTGACTGCTTTGTGGCTGTATCTATTTGAGCTCTCCTCAGATACTTGTTCAAACCATCTTTGGTGCTGATACCCACTTCTTCAGCCTAGTTTCTGGCTGCTTCTCACACTTCAGCTTCAAACTTACTCCAGGTGAGAACAAGCACCTGATGTGGCAGACTCTCTGAGCACATTGCATAGTGTCATTTTGAATTCCCTGGGACTCTTGCCAATACCTTAACTACTTTCTACCTAAGTGAAATTTTTAATTGGCTTTCACCAAACTGTTAGGATTTGAAGCAGAGCAGCACTGATCTTCTGGCTTTACAAGCAGGGTCTTCTCAATCCAGTGCAGATGTTCCCTTCTACACTTTGAATACCACGGCAAAACTTATTCAGATACATTCCTAGTACCTTATAATACCTGAGTTTAATGATCATTATACACGCAGGAACTGAACGACACACACATGGAGAGACTCTCTTATTAGGCTTGCTCTAACAAATTACATCAGATTGTTCCCGTCTTCCACTTCCAATGGAGCTCTAACTGACTCTGACTTACAACACTGACATTCCAAACATGATTTGGCAACTGTTTTTTAAGTCTTAGACAAATTACTGACTTCACTTGCCGAGCTCTTTCTCAAAGACAAGTAGACAGTTTTTATGTAACAACCCACTCCTTGCATCTATAGATGGAAAAATCAACATAAGCAGGAAAACAATCTTCCAAATCCTGTGGTTTACATTCTCTCTCCAGCCCCTGTCAGATACCGCCTTCTTTAGCTAGCAATCCTACTACAGATTTATGGTGAAATCACCATTAAGACAAGTTAAGACGAAAGCCAATACATTTATTCTTTTTCACATGGAAAGCAGACAGCAATATTATCAAACAGGTGACAGAAAGGCAGGAAAATCATGTTTATTTCAAGACCACATCGAAAAGGTCCTCCAGAACTTGAGACAAGCTGTAAAGAGTTAATCCACATTGTTAGTGTCTGAGGACATTTACAGAAGAGCACTTCACATTAGAAAGCATGCTTGCTTTCATAATTCATCTTCACTTTTGTTCCTTCTGAGCTTTCAGTCAGCTTAAAATCATTCTCTCTCTCTCTCTGCCTGCAATTCTTTCTTAATTCAGTCAAGAAGATGTTTCTTTTTCCCACCAGCTTGTTAGCTGCTCCCTCTTGTTTTTAAAGTGCTTGCATTCCTTGGGCACAGCCCAGCTGCAACATCTACCCAGACCATACTGGGTTCAGCCAGACACTGCCTCATGGCTGAAACCCAAACAGCTCATTAGTGTACCCCAAGGCAGAAAGCCCTCCACCAGCAAGCAGGTCAATGTTCAAAGTCTCTCACCACACATGCTATGAATCTTGTATACCGCTGTGAGCACAGGGAATACTAATTACCTTTTGTTTAATCACCTTTGAGAGCAGCCCTGCAGAGGAGGACTTGGGAGTGCTGGTGGATGAAAAGCTGGACATGAGTCGTGAATGCGCGCTCACAACCCAGAAGGCAAATCACATCCTGGGCTGGATAAAACCAAACGTGGCCAGCCGGTCAAGGGAGATGATTGTGCCCCTCTACTCTGCTCTGATGAAACCCCACCCACAATACCGTGCCCATTTCTGGGGCACCCAACACAGGAAAGACCTGGACCTGTTGGTGTGGGTCTAGAGGAGGGCTACAAAAATGATCAGAGGGCTGGAACATCTCTTACAAGACCAGGCTGAGAGAGTTAGGACTGTTCAGCCTGAAGAAGAGAAGGCTCCAGGGAGACATTACAGTGGCCTCCCAGTACTTAAACGGGGCCTACAGGAAAGAAGGGGAGGGACTCTTTATCAGCGAGTGTAGTGACAGGACAAGGGGTAACAAGTTTCAGAATGAGAAGGTAGATTTAGATTAGATAGTAGTAAGAAATTCTTTCCTATGAGGGTGGTAAGACACAGGAACAGGTTGCCCAGAGAGATTGTGGACACTCCCTTCCTGGAAGTTTTTAAGGCCAGGCTCGATGGGGCTTTGAGCAACCGGGTCTAGTGGGAGATGTCCCTGTCCATGGCAGGGGTTTGGAACTGGATGATCTTTAAGGTACCTTCTAAATCAAACCATTCTGTGGTTCTGTGATTCAACCACATACTTGGGATTGGTCAGTGTAGCATACTGCTGACTGTTAAACACTAGAGAACAGCCATCTCTTCAACCAAATCATCTGAACATGAAAATATCTGTGTTGGTACACAAGGAATACAGAAATCATTTGAAGCAGAGATAGATGAGGACCCATATAAAAACAGATGACACAAGCTAAACGCTTTGGGTCCTTTGCATAGCCAACAGGTCGAGGGAGGTGATTCTCCCCCTATACTTCACTCTCGTGAGATCCCACTTGCAGTACTGGGTCCAGTTCTGGAGCCCACAGTACAAGAAAGATATGGACGTGTTGGAGCGTGTCCAGAGAAGGGCCACGAGGATGATCAGAGGGCTGGAGCACCTCTCCTGTGAAGACAGACTGAGAGAGTTGGGGCTGTTCAGTCTGCAGAAAAGAAGGCTCTGAGGAGACCTTATTGTGGCCTTCCAGTATCTTATAAGGGAGCCTACAAGAAAGCTGGTGAGGGGATTTTTAGGATGTCGGGTAGTGACAGGACTAGAGGGAACGGATTAAAGCTGGAGATGGGTCGGTTCTGATTGGACGTTAGGAAGAAGTTCTTCCCCATGAGGGTGGTGAGACACTGGCACAGGTTGCCCAGAGAGGTGGTGGAAGCCTCATCCCTGGAAGTTTTTAAGGCCAGGCTGGATGGGGCTCTGAGCAGCCTGATCTAGTGGGAGATGTTCCAGCCCATGGCGGGGGGATTGGAACTAGATGATCTTTAAGGTCCCTTCCAACCCCAACCATTCTACGACTGATTCTCCTTTCGGCCTTAGGCCCACATGTGCACTCGCCACGGTGGAAACCCACATTCGGCGTCTATTCTGCGAGCCTGACGTCCGCTGAGTGGTTTCTCCCGCGGATTATGAACCCTCCGTCACCTCCCTCAGCGAAGCGCTCCTCCGGCAGCCCAAGCCCCCGCCACCTCCTCCCGGCCCACAACGTAACACACAGTCTTCCCCCGGCTCCGCTCCCTGCACTGTGGCCACTGCCACCCCTCAGCACCGCCCTCACGGGAAGCGGAGCGGGCAGGGGGCGGAGCGGTGGCCTGACGTCACCCAGCCGGAGAGGAAAACGGCGGCACCGCTCCAGGAGACGCCTTGCAATCTCCCGCGCTTTCCCTCCCCTCCCCTCCCTCAACCGCCCTGACCCACAGCTCCGCGTCCCGGCGCGACCCCTCCCTTCCCTCACCGCCCGACCGCGCCTCTGGCCAATCCCGCCGAGATTGCTGAAGCCTCCCGCCAATGAGAGTGCAATCTGGGGCGTTTCCCCGCCTCTGCTTCCCACCCCCCTGCCGGGGCGCACCAATGAGACAAGAGGAGACAAACCCCCATTCAGGGACGGTTGCTCAAGTTGCTCTCTACTCCCCTTTACCCCCCCCCCGCCCCGAGTCACCAGGACGTCGTAGAGAAGACAGGCCAATCAGGGGCGAGGCCCTCTGTGTCGTAGCCAATGGGAGCGTTCGAGAGTGCGGCCGGCGCGTTCGGCCCCGGGTGGGGGGAGTTGCGAGCAGAGCACGGCGGCGGCCGTTCAGACTCCACCCCCTCTCCCTCCGCTGGCGGCGAGGCCGGCTTTCCCCCACCCCGCCTCCCTGTCCCCGCCCGGCCTCCCTCCCTCTCTTTCCCTTTCGCAGCAATGGCGGCGACAGCGGAGCAGGAGCAGCAGCAGTTCTACCTTCTCCTGGGCAACCTGCTCAGCCCAGAAAATGCGGTCCGCAAGCAGGCCGAGGTAACGGGTCCGCCTCGCCCCGGCCCTGGGCGCCAAGCCGGCCTGTCAGACCTCCCAGCCCTTGCCGGAGGGAGGGAGGAAAGGAAGGAAGGGAGCGGGGGGGGGGGGGGGGCAGGGAGGTGGCGGGGCCGGCCGAGCCCCACGTGTGAGCAGCGGCACCAGCTGCTGCCGGGGCGGCCCGGGCCTTTTTCCTCCCCCAGGGCCGAGCCTCGTCGGTGCTGGCCCCTCCGCGAGCGAGCCGGGCGGTTGCCGCCGTTCTCCCCGGCGGGGCGCGGGGGCCGTTGGCGAGGGCTCCCGCCGCCGGCGCGCGCGCCTGTACGCGTGAGGGCGCGAGGGGTCTCGCTCCCTCCCCCATCCCCCTCCCTCCCTCTCCCCCCCCCCCCCTCCCCGCGCCCGGCAGCCGCGCGTGTCTGGCAGCGCTCGGCCCTCGGCCTCCCCTCCCCGGGCCCTTGCGGAGCTCCTCGCACCCCCGGGGGCTGTTTCTCCCCGTAGTGAGACGCGGGGCCTGGGCTGGCTCCGCCCGGGGTTGGCCGGCGTGACGGGGAAGGGAGGCCAAGCCGGCGGAGGGTGGTGGGGTCGGTCCTCGTAGGCGCGGGAGAGGGCAGGGTGTCTACCTTCCGCGGGTGAGGAGCTCGGAGGGGCGTGATTGGAACGCTCCGCCGGGCCCCGGCGGGGAAGCTGCACTTGTGACCGCGTTTCTGTGTTCCCCAAGCGGCCTTTGCGGGGGATACGTGCCCCCGGGGCTGGGGCAGGAGGGGGGCAGCAGCCACCCCCCCCCCTCCCCCCGGCCGGCCCGGCCCGCCCAGGTCGTCTTCTGTTGCCTCACAGTAGTTCGGTTTTTAACTTCGGAACGGTCTGTGTATTCAAGTGTTCCGTCAGCTAAGAAATATTTCCCTAAAAGAAATGTTTTCAATATACTGAGTTTCTCCGTTATCAGCAAAAACTTTTCAGACGTGTTATTTCAGCTAAAATTCTTTGTGATGGCTAAGCCACGTTAATTCTTTCTCTCTGTCATGCTTAAGACTCCATTGTCAAGCCTCGTGGGGAATCTCTCCCAGTGAATTAAATACTAGCGTCTAGGTTTAGCATGAATTCCCGCTGCATGGCTGCATCGGGTCTTTTATCGCTCGCATCACTTCAGTGGTCAGCAGAGTTCAGCGCATTGTTTGGCGAGGAATAAAAAAAGTATTATTGTTCCGGATGCTCCCCTGAACAATTCCTAAAATATAATTTGGGAATGAGAAGGAGGGGAGGGAAACCATTTTTAGAAAGCTAGCAAAGCTCAGTATTGATTACTACAAATGCTTTCTAGAGAAGCACCAAGAATTATTCCCACATTTCTGAACACAGAACTGGAACATAGGCCATTCCCTGGGACTTGAATTTCTTTCCCTTTTCAGCTGCCTGCATCTAATACAAGGACATTTCTCACAGCTTTTTGAACTTTATTAAAATTGTAACACAGCAGATTTATTGGACAGCTTGTCATAATGCTTGTGAAATAAAATGCTCTTGGAAAAGAAGTCTAAAACTTGAAATTCCTACTTGTAACATATTCTGTCATAAACTTGCTTGGAATTGAGTTGCAGATTTTTTAATCTTCATAGATACATATGCATTGTGCTCAACCCGAGAAGGAAACTTGAATTGCTGTGATAGATTGCCAAGCTTTTTCAAGTCCATTAGTTTTGTGTACAAATACTGGCAAGTAGTGCAACTTTAACTTCTTTACCTGCACTGAATCTGGCATTGATTTCTGCATTTTTCCAAGATGTATTGCAAGTGTTTTTATGGTGTAGGATCTTTCAGAGTGGAAGGGTCCTCAAGAATGCAATCTCCTGCACAAAGCGGTGTCAGCTGTCGGGTCAGACCAGGTCAGCTTAGGGCTTTGTCCCACTGAGTCTTGAAAACCTCAAGAATGGAGAGTGCATAGGCTCTCTGAGCATCCTGCTCCTGCTTGCTCATTAGAGCAAAGAGGTCTGAACTTCTCTCCAGTCTGAACATCCTTTTTTGAATTTATGCCTTTTGTCTCTCATTCTTCCACCATGCACAGCTGTGAAGAACTCCTGCTCAGTCTTCACGGTGGGTTAATGAACTTGTACCTAGAAACAGAAATCTGTCTTTACAGTGTAGCTAGGCTGAGTTTTTAATTTAAAGATGTTTCTTGAAGTAGGATTTCTTTGGATTAAAGTATTAGAAAGCCTTAAGAATATCTGCTTATTAAATTCATACAGGACTCATATTTGATCTTAAACATCTGCAAAGTCCAGTCAGGGTTTTTTTTAAAGGCTACTTACTCTTCGAAGGCAATATTGAATACTAAAATATTCAGAGAACTGCAGGGAAATTGAGTAGTGAGTTTTCATTTGTGTCCAGTGAAGACCAGTGTGAATGAGAAATGCATAGACAGGGAACTGAAGGAGACAGGTTTGGGTTACTTCTGATAGGTCTGGTCATTGAAATTAGGGTGAGGGGTGTTACGCTGAAGATTAGACTTGATGGAGATGTAGAGTTGTACCCTGTGGAGGTGAAGGCTGTAAGAAACAGTATCAAGGGGAGAGGTTAGTCTAATTGCCTGAAACCTGTTAAGTATTTATATATATGGATCTGTGTATGTGGTAGCACACTCGTAACTTACTCTGACCAGTTTGCTGAAACCTGGTTCATTTATTTTATCTCCCATCAAAAATTGCTGGAATGTTGTCTGTTGACATAAAAGCCTATCTTATTTGTGTGTCTTACCTTCTGACAGAGAAACTTTTATTTACTTGTCTCGGTGGTTGTGTATTGTTTAAAATTTATTTCTCAAGTTTGGAAGAACACGAGTACTAAGTGTAGATAATAGATATTTGATTGCATATATTCTGAAAGTTAGTCATGCTGTGTGAGGAATTTGGACCTCTCGATAAGGTAGCTGGGGACCAAATCATGAACTCCAAGTGAAGATGTAGCAGATCCAGGTATGCAGTTAGGGTGTAGCCAGGGCTGATTAGTAAGCTGGGTGGAGCCATCAAAGTAGTCCTCCACCAGCATGGGAGGAAAGTTCAGGTTTTGGCTGTATGTTCTTGTCTGCCTTGCTTGCACTGATGCTTTTTAGCATCCTCTGAATTCAGTTTACTGAGTTGACAGAATTATGCCAGTGAACAACTGGAAAGGTTGCTGCCTTTTCTAATGAGTTTAAACAACTCAGAACTTAATTATTATCGGAATTGGCACTAGGAAAGCCAGCTTTTACAGTGCTTCAGCTGTCCATGAAAGCATAGCTTTAGGTCCATGCTGTGCCTGTGTGTAGGGAACCTTCTTATTTCTGTATTTGTCTTTGTATTTGTAAATAATAGTGCAATATAAACATATACATTCATGGAAATAGTTAATCTGAGAACACTTTCTATTCTGACCCTAAACCTCATTTAATTTTGCAGTCTGCACGAAATAACTAGTTTAAATGCAGGGATTCACTGGGGATTCAGAGTCTCGTTGACTGTGAGCTTATATAGGCAACTAGAGAGAATATAAAGTAAGAATTGACTCTCTGAAAGAGACCTGCTAGGAAGTAGGTACAGAAGATTGAGAAAGATCATGTCTAATATTAAATGTGTGATAGGAAGTCTACTTCATTGAAAATAACAGGTATACTGTCAGAAGTGTGTAAATTTGCTAGAGTATTAGAAAGAGCCATTCCAATGGTAAGAGTGGGGAGCCGTCAGGCAGGGAACTGATTGAAGTGAGCGAGAGCTTGGTGTAACAGGCTTGTTCCTTGAGTTCAGGATGGGATGGTGAATATTTGGAAAGAGTGCAGTAATTTTTCTTCAATATTTGTCCACAAAAAGTAACTCTGAAAGACTTCGTAAGCATAGAACTCTCTCTCTGAATGTTTTAAGCGGTCGCTCTTCACTTTGTAATTCCTCTGTTCTTACCTACCTAGGTTAGTACATTAGAAACACGCATTTCTAGTTTTGAAGTGCTCATGTATACTATGTTTTGGATATTTGATTATTTTGCTGTGTGCTCGCTCTGGCTTCTAAGTAACATTCTGATTTTAAAAGCCACACTGAATGAAATTCACACCAAAAGTGTGTAAGACAATGTAACTGAACTTGTTAACCTTTCTATTTTATTAAGAGAGTTTCCCTAAGAAGGAGACTAAACAGTCTCTCTTTCTGCAATTCAGGCAGAAGTTTATGAATGAAAAGTTCTTATTCCAAACATGTAGTTGAGATGTGTGACTGCAAGATGACATTGTAAAGACCATGAAAAGATTTTAAAAGAAAAAAAAGAACAAATTTTTCGACTACACATTTGTCAGTGTTTATTAACTTGTTGGTCACAGTTCAGTCACAGACTTCCAAAGTTCTTAATCCTTTGATGTGATAGAAGCTATGATGGATTCCCAGAAGTGTTCCATGTATGTTTCAGTTCTTAACTCCTAAGTAGCCAGCAATGTATACGTAGATCATTTCAATATGGTAGGTTGTATTGGGTCACTAAGACTTTACTCATGGCTTAAAATAGTCCAGAAATTTTTATTTTCATAGGTTTAGGGTTTTTACTATGTTGCTTTCTGTTAACTGGATGAATACCAAAGTTGTTGTGAAAGGAAAGTCAATTCACATTAATGCTTTCTAGTAATTGTTTACAATAAACTGCATCTCTTTTTCTGCAGGAGACGTACGAGAATATTCCAAGTCAATCTAAGATCACGTTCCTCCTACAAGCAATCAGGAATACTGCTGCTGCTGAGGAGGTATGTCTTGATAATCTTTGAATGTTGCACATTTTCAAGGGAACTTGGAGGAGGGGGAAAGAAATCAGAGCTGGTCATTTTGGGATAAATGAACAGGTCAGGCATTAAGTGAATCATCTTACTGCACATTTATAGAGGGACCACTCATCTGCTTTGCTGCAAGTCAGGTTCACTAGCTGAGCCTTTTCCTGTAGGATATTTAGCTTCAGACGTAGTCTTTCCTAAGTGACTGCTTACATCTCCATTGCTATATGGTTGTGTATTTTACTTAATTAATGGTTTGGGGTTTTTCTTAAAATGTGTAACTAATATATGACTATATGCAATGTTTCTTCAAGTTACAACTAGGAAGTGCTTTCCATTTTGGGGTCCAGTGCCTAAATATGTTAAACTTGCATATCATCTGAAACTTCTTGTGCTTCTCAAATCAGAATTGGAGGGATTTAAGGTAGCAGTTGGTTTGCATGTTTTATTCAGATGGCTTTTGTATTTTTTGTAGTTTTCTGTGGGTGTACAGTAAGTGTGCCTTTCAGTTATTCCTTCGTTTTGTAAAGGTTCACACACTCTAGCAATCAGATATAGTACGTATTGGTAAAACTGTTATTCACTTGGATGTCAGAGTGAAGAACTACTAAGCTTTTAAGACACAATGAATGTCAGAGTCACTTTAAAGTAAAAATGTTTGACTTTTTTTTTTTAATCTAGAGATTTAGTGAACAGCTGAAGGATGTAGCATGTAGAATTTCTGAACAATATCATAAGGACAATATAAGTGTGCTGCTTCTCTCTGGATAATGTTCTCTTCTAATAGATTGTATTCAATTTAGACGTAGATGCTATTTGTGCTTTTTAATGCTCATTAAGTATCAGCTTACTAATACTGATGCTTATCTGCTTAGAAAGCGGTGTTCTTCTGACAATCCTTCAATATTATACTAGCAACTGGTTGTGTAAGAGATGTGTAGTTTCCCCTCCTGCCTCTCTGAGATATTTCAAATTATAGAAAGCTATAGAACAGTTTCTCCTGCTTTTAAATTTGCCATGAAAAGTAAGATTTGCCACTGCCCCTGTTTAGTCAGTATACTATCATATATGATAATCACGAGTCAGATCATCTGTGCCCTAAAAGGTTTAGCTGCATTGCACATGCTTCTGTTTTGAATACGTTTGATAAGCCTGAGTTGACAGCTAGCTCCTAGGTTGTGCTTATGTAAATAAATACTTATTCCATGTGTTTGCTGATTTTATTCCCTATTAACTGAGGAAATAGCCCAGTCCAAAACTTTTTCAGAATCTTGCCAAAGACTTGGCTTTCAACTTACTCAAGTGCAAAGAACTTTTTACCTGTAGAAGTTAATCTTACCAAAGGCATCAGACGTGAACATGTGTAGAGTAACTTGACATTTAACTCCACCAGTGGATAAATCAAAGAAAGGTTTAAATAGCTACTTAAATTATAAGCTAACGTTAGGTGTTGGATCAAAAAATCCTGATTAGCACATCTGTGAATAAACTTTCTTTCCTGTAAATCCAACCTCAGTGAAGTTATCCTCGTGCTTGATCTAAATATTGCATGTAATCATGCAAGGAGACCTTCTGTGAGTGTGCAGTGTGGTGCTAGTATCAATAGCTGGGCATTTCATGTCTGTGTCTGCTTTATGTAGATCCACATGTTGGGCAGAATAGTGCATGTGCCACGAGTGGGTAGGACTTTGGGCCTGGTATGTGTCCTCTGAGCACGTTGAATGTGTCAGCACCACTGAACACAGGCCGCTGGAAGAAGCCTTGGAACCTTAAAAATCTCTTGCCCAGGCTGTAGGTCATCTGGGTTCAGATCCCTTTTCATCCTGAAGCCTCTATTGCTTTATCTCCTCACAGGAAAACTAGGCTGAAGAAAATACTCCATCCTGTTTGCAGGAGCTGGGCTGCTGTATCGTAGAGAATACAAGACTCGTAGGACTATTTGAACAGTAGTTTGGGGAATTCTGACTCTACAGCCTAATAGTTTTGGCATTTAAATAGAGAAACAGAGATTTCAGATCTTCTCCATGGGACGCCTTGCATCTGACTTGGAAAAAGCTATTAAGCTAGATCAGAAATAACTCTTTTAAAAGCTAACTATATAACAGATTTTTCTCCTGACCAAATGCCTGAACTGGGGAAATAGTCACCTGTTCCCTCTATTCTCATTTCACACTTTCCTGGTAGCAGCGTAACACTGTTCACAGAAGTGGAAGGAAGCATCTGACTTAGTGGTTAGAACACTTCTTTGCCAGATGATACATGAGTTTATACACCTCAAGCTCAGGGACTTGAACCCAGGACTCCAACTTCCTGAAATGTAGTCTCACTGTTACAAAGTTAAGACTCTACTTCTTCCTGCGCAACTGCATTTTAAAGGGTTGAACAGAAAAACTGTGAATATATACCACCTGTTTGCTGGGGTTTTTTTCCTCTGAATGTGTGCATCTCGGGCCTTAGAGGCTGTTTCTTTGCAGTTTTGATTCACCACCTAAATCTTAGAGAGAAACAGAAGTTCTACATTATCTGCTGTGTTTATTGTCTTCCTGGGTAACTCTAGAGTGGTAGTTTTAAATTGTGTCCTAATTTACAGGTGACTTATTTCAAGCCCTGTGAAATACAGTTGCTATGTAAAACTGTGTTTCTGCTGTACTCAGAGCTCTGACCTTTCCCTTCCCGCTCCACACTGTCACGTGAAGGGGCTGCATTTCTTACTTTGAAAACTACTGCTGTGGGCAGCTTCCTTTTTCAGCATTTGGAGGAGAAGGAAGGCAGCCCACAGACTTGTGATGCACCACAGTTCTGTCTTGGGGTTGTATGCAGACCTTAGGTACTGTGCACTTCGAATACTACATGGAGCTGGATCCCTGAGTGATGTGCAAGTCCATCTTCAGACTGTGTTCTAAGTATTGATTGCTTTCACCCATGCATGTTATCCTCCATGAGGACTTAAAAGGAACATTGAACTAAAAGTGACTGTGCTGCAGAAGACAGTCAGTTGTCATCTTACAGAATATGTATGGTTACCTGGATGCTTTGAATGCCAGTGGAGAACATTGTATCCCAAATTTCTGTTCGTTGTTCTTCTGGTGCCCTGCTCAGCAAGTCGGTTTTCTTCTTGTGCCTTGATTCCATCATCAGTCCAATCCTAGAATGTTTTTAAAGCGCTGTCAATTTTTTTTAATAAGAAGTGATATGTTGAAGTTTGAGTATTGCGGCTTCTTTTTATGTTAATACCTGTGACATTCCAGTTGTATGTGAGCACCTCAGTCGTTTTAGACATGCAGAAGAAGCCAATGCTGGGAGAGAATTCTGCTTTTATATAGTTTATTGGTAGATGGAAGTTCTTCTGTGGGGGCGTACACTTTATATCGTTCCTGTTCTCATTAAAAACTATAGCTGCTAAGCTGCAGGATTCTGAAATGCTTGTTTGCATACATATCTTGTAATACTTAAATATAAGAGTCTTTGGTGTGCGTGAGAAATACATGCTTTCTTCCCTATGGCAGAAGAGACAGCCCCAGAGCTGCCATTACTCCAGTCATGTTTGTCATAATTAAATTGACAATAGTAATTTTCATATATAGCTGGATATCTGCTGAGGAAAATATGCCGTTTATTATAAGTCAGTTCCTTCTTTGTCACTCCTTCAAATGCTTGAATTTGCTTTAGGGAATTTGGAGTTTTTTCCTAAGCTATTAACAATAGCCAGAATCTAATTCATGCAGTGCTGATCTTGCGTCTTTCTGTATGCCTTGTTACTTCTGCTCTTACTTTACAATCAGTCTGTGTTTGTCAGACTTGTAATGTTTTGAATTGAGTTCTTCAGAGGTGGAAATTCTTATCTTTGAGACTACATACTTTAAGAAAACAAGCTTTTTTTCCCTATCTGGCCACCTATTGTTACCTCAGGAAAGGGGTGAATATAATATGAGTTCAGTCATTATCAGATATCGGAGAACATGCACGGAAACACGATGCCCGGACTAAGAAAAAATACGGCATCAGAGTTTGCGCTGTGTTTAGTTCCAGCAAATTTGCTCCCCAGTCAAGTCCTATGTAAGTTCACCGTATTAATGAGGAGAAATTTCATCTTTAATGATATTGGTGCTTCTCGGGATGTGAGAAGGAAAGATACCCTTATACCGTGGTATCAAGTTTTTTGACACATTGTTAGTGGGTTTTCTAGTGGGGAAAGAGTTTTTCTCCTTCCTAACTCGTGTTCCCCGTGTGAGTACCTTTGTCTGGTGATGGAAGCTACAGCACAGGTGGGCACGGTGGCCTTCCTTGCTCACCTGTTGTCTTTCCTAGATCTACTTGGAAAGATTTACTAATCCTATGTATGTGGTGGCTTTGCCCCACACTGGAGCTGCTGAGAAGGAGGTAATGGATGATGATGATAGTTAAGAGAACTTTCAGAAATTGGACTTGGTTGGTTCTGCTGTTCACTGAAAATTTTTGAGTTCAAAAGGCTGTTACAAATGAAACTTTTTTATTGAAGTACACACTGAATAAAAATATCCTAGGAAGAAAGTGGATTGCATGCTGCATTGGACTGTTTTTTTTTTTGTGAGGATTTAACATGTGTCGAGTTTTGCTACATATGTTAAACTTCAGAAGTTTTGGGGGTGTTTTTTGATTAGTTTGCCCTTCTAGAAACTGTTTAGCGAAAATCCTATATAGTAAGTTACTCATAGTGCTTAATGTGTCCTTTTGCCTTTACTACATGTGTTGCTCTATTCATTTTGAAGTAATCAGCCATGTTATTTTGCTTCTACTTCTTGTATAATTGTAGAAAAATACAGATATTGTTATATGCAAGCAGGAAGCACGGAAGATTGTAATATGTGGTATTCAGATTTCTATGCTCAAATTCAAGTTTAAAAAAAATATTTCATCATAGGCCTTCAAAAAGCTGAAAGCTTTAGGATGGGTTTTTTTGTGTGTTTTTGGTTTTTTTTTTATTGTTGTTGTTTAGTGTAGGGTTTTATTTGCCAAAATTTAACTCTAGATTCCTGAATCTTTAGAGTGAAGTTTCGTTGTTTGAGAAAGTGAAGGAGGGTTTACAGGTTAATTGTCTTGACAAAGTTGTCCCATTATGTCACTTGTTACTCTAAAAAACCCTGTCTGGATTATAATTATTTTAGTGAGCCATTTAAAGTAGAAGAAAAGCATGCCTCGGACATTGTTCAGTAATGCAGCAAAGTCGTTAATTTGCCACAAAATATGTCCAAGGTCCAGCTCTAGAACAAAACTGAATACCTCAGTGGATTTCATGATTCTTTGTCTTTGAAGAGCTGTAGTTGTGGGAAACATGGTTGTAAGCTGGTGTTTCTTTACAGTGTTTTTACTCGCTGTCATAATTGTCATTTTTTGCTTGATAAGTATTCAATTCACTAAAGAAGTCTGCCCAGTAAAACTGATGGTTTGGAAGCCTGATGTCATTGTCTTCCTCATAAGAGCACGATTGTCACATCAAAACACTTTAACATACATACTTTTTTATTCAATAGGCTAGACAAATGGCAGCTGTCCTTCTACGACGTCTTTTGTCTTCTGCTTTTGAAGAAGTTTATCCAACTCTTTCACCTGATGATCAGACATCTATCAAAAGTGGATTGTTGTTGATTATTCAGCTGGAAACGCAGTCCAATATGAGGAAAAAAATCTGTGACATCGTTGCTGAATTGGCCAGAAACTTAATAGGTACTTTATATAAGCTGATATTGTGGTAAAATGTTTGTGTATTGATAATAGTTGTATGTATATGTAGTACATCATTTGCAAGTGGTGTACTGACAGATTTAATGGTTTAAAATAAAACCTAATATTTCTTTACATTATCCATGATCAGATAAAAATAGGACTCCTTAACTCTGCTTTTTAAATTGCATGAGTTTGTGACATTGTGTTAAGGTTTAGGAATCCAGTTTACTTTGTAAATTCTCATGAACGTTTTGCTGAACATGTATATGCATCAAGTTTTTTTCTGAGTGCTGTCATATAACAGTAGACAGACATCATCTTTTCCTGAGTGCCTTTGTATTTAACATTTCAGCCATAGTTTACACTGTGACTTAGACATGTCGTCAGATCAGTTTTTTTAAAATTAATTTTAGTAGTGATGACTGGTTGCCCTGCACAATTGAGATCTTCCCACTCTGCCAAGTTAGCTAATCCTATAAGTTTGTTGTGTTTATTCTAGATGAAGATGGCAACAACCAGTGGCCAGAAGTTCTGAAATTCTTATTTGACTCTGTCAACTCTCAGAATGTGGGACTGCGTGAGGCTGCTCTTCATATTTTCTGGTAAGTTTTCAGACTTTGTTACATTTTGCAGGTTAGTGAAGCACATCTGTAAAAAAACTTAATAAAAACTGTCCAACTTCATTAACAAGCAATTATATATTTATTCTGTTGTGTTGTGGTTTAACTCTTACATTTACAGTTACAATCTGTAATAGCTTAAATAGCTTAATAGCATAAGTTTAAAATAATAGCCAAGGTTAAACTGTTTGAATTTGTATTAATGTTATGGTCTTTTCTTAGGAATTTTCCTGGAATTTTTGGAAATCAACAGCAGCATTATCTGGAGGTCATTAAGAGAATGCTGGTTCAGTGTATGCAAGACCAAGAGCATCCATCAGTAAGACCTTTATGGTTTGGGGCTTTTTAGGGTTTTTTTTTTTGTTTTTAGTATGTCTTGAGCAGAGAAACTTAAGATAATAGTCTCAAACATAAAGGTTAAACCATAGATTCCAACCAGAAAATTACATTACTTGAAACTGATGTGCATCTGGAGTTTTGGCTATGCCTGCTCCAAATCAAAAGGGTTGGACTTTTTTGCAGTCTTAAAATCGACTGGCTGGCTTATACCTACCCTGCTTTGACTGGGACTCTTCCATAGTAGCTTTGCTCGGAGAAACCTGGTTGTAGTGGCCCAAAGCAGAGCCAGGGGTTTTAGCCAGCAGCACGAAGGACCAGAACCTCCTTGTTAAGCTCTCTTTCTGGCCCTCGTGTTTAACGTGTCTGTGTGGTGTCTGTACACACTGTCTCTCAAAAATGTGAATGTCTGGCAGCTCCTTGAACTGTCTGTGCGTGCTTTGCTGTAATGGCACATTAGCATGCCTTGCTTTTCTGGAAGGCTTCAGATTATTGATTCGTGCAGAGAATTGTACTTTTCAAAGTTTTCTGTTGTTGTGGAAAATACTGGGCAAGGATAGGAAACCCTGCTGTGGTATATGGGTTCAGCTTGCTGCTCTCCCATGGATTACTTTTTCTGACCTTTGAAAGTCAACTGGGTAACATTTTCTAAAGTACCACAAGTCATGCTTTTAAAGGAGCATGTTTCAAACACTTAGATCACACTTCTTGAAAAATGGGACTTTGACACTTACATACGCACTTGAAATTGGGGTCGAAATTGAAAACAATAGTATTTTTTTTATTTCTTTTATAAAAAAACAAATAAAAATATATATTAAAAAAAACCCCACAAACCAAACAAACAACCAGGACCCAAAACACAAAGCCAAAATGCAAAACAAAAACAAAACCAGGGAATGCTTGCAACCTCATAAGGGGATTAACTTTGTAGCATGGGGGACATAGATGCTGAAGATCTTCATTATCACTTTACCCTCATTGAAGTAAGTTGTAAAATCCCATGTTGAAAGCTAATTGCTATATCTTTTGGGAAAGGGAATAGTAATACAAAATGTAGTCTCATAATAGGTCTGATGGTGGAAGAAAACAAAGGCATGTTTCACTACCAGTTCTTCACGTTTTGTCTCCAATCTTGTCTGTCTTCCAGATCAAGACTCTGTCTGCTAGAGCTGCTGCTGCGTTTGTGCTTGCTAATGAGCACAATCTTCCCCTTCTTAAGCATTTTGCAGACTTGCTACCTGGAATCTTGCAGGTAAGAAGCCACACAAGTAGCACTTATTGTGCCATTGCTGTCTGTGTTGACTGTATCCAAACATAAATTATTGGCCTGCAAATCTGTGCAGCGTATGAATTTTTACTGAGACCTGGATTACCTATACCTTAGTCTGACAGTCACCAGCAAGATAGAGTGGAAACTGATAAGGAATCTTGTAAACCCAAGCTAAAGTGAAAGGGCTTTAAGGAAAATAGTTCAATGCTGATAAATTTATACAGTGTTACTGCAAACAAAATGCTTTCATATAATTTCTGAGGCTGGATTAGATCTCTTTTTAGTATGGTTGAATTTGAGCAAAAGTTGGAATTCTAGTGTAAGACTGTTTACTTTTGGAGGGAAACTTATTGTAAGCCAAATCAGAGACAGAAATAGTTTGAGCCTGAAGTACAATAATTTCACAGTACAGTTCCCTTTCGATATTAAGAAAAAGGGGAAATAACTAAGTATGCAAGATAAGAGAGGTGGTGAACTTTTTGGAAACTTTAAATTAGCCTAAATTTAGGTTAAAGGCTTGACTTTTTGCTGCAGTCAGTACATCAGGTTCCTGTTGGGAGTGTGGATTATAAACCTTGTCTGTGTGTGCTTTGTGTCAAGCTGAAGAAAAACGTGCTAAGTTTACTGGCTTCTTTGACCAATGGAATTCTGCTTGATTGTAAATGGAAATTGAGAAGAATTTATTAAAATCAACTGAACTTGAAAACAGTCTCTAGTGTGTGCAAGATAAGTATTTTGATATTAAGGTCACTATTTGGTGGTTAGTCCCCGTCTGTGACTTTGGCAGTAACAACTGCATTGTTCGAAAATTGTAAGTGACTGAGAGGACCTTTGCTACTGAGGATTGTGTGAGTGGGAGTGAGTCAGGATTTGGGGTAGGCATGTCACTCGTCTTCATCTTTGGCAATTAAATAGTGTGCTGTTTTTAGACTTCAGGCTAATAGCCCACTTTGTGTGATATAAGTTTCAGGGTGCCTATTTTAGGCTGTAGAAATACATGCACTTGGCTTGCATTTTAGAGCTTTATTTTGCAAATCCAGAACACAGAAGTATGCTTTGAAATCTGTCTTTTTAAATTACTTATTGTGAGAAGGACTAGATTTTCTGGCTATGGTAACACAAGATGGATAAGAAGATCTGAGTTTATAAATAGGAGATGGGATGTGTTAGAATAGTTGTGAGTGACCTTTGGAGACAGTCGGATGCTTTTTTTTGGTGCTGTTGCAGTTCATTTTGTTGAAATATTGGTGTGGTAGAAAAGCGAAAAGTAAAATTCTGACTCGGCAATTCAGTCCTTTTAGTACGCTATCTATAATGGTTGTGTTGGAAGTTGAACTTTCAAAACTAATAGTTGAAACTTGTGTCCAAGGGATTTATCTTTCAGTGGAGGTAAAAGCAGCTGTAACTTTGACTGACTTCTGTAGTTGTTGCTGTTTGCTAGTACAGAAAAGCGCCTCTGCCCTTTGGGGCTCACTGCACTTCGAACGTCTTTCTTCAGAAAAGAATTTATTAAAAAAACTGTTCAATTTAAAAAAAAAAATGTTTCTGTGTTAGGAAGACACCGGATACTTTGCTAATGAAAATTCCTTTCAGAACTCCAAAAGTGTGTTTAGAGAATGTTTTTTCCTTCAGAGGTTTGAGTTTTCGTGTTCTACTTCTAGAAGAGTTTTAACACCATTGAATAACTGTGTGCTGTTTTGGTACTAGAGTATCAACCTGATCAGTTAAAAGTAAGTTTTAAATTACTTTTCAAAGTGTAGCTTTGGATTAGAGAAGATGCTTGCAAAAAGCTTGATTTCTCTTTTTCTTTCCTGTGTTCCTTGACTGAAGGCTGAAAGGTCTGCTTTAGTTTTGTGGCTCTCCGAAGTTGTCTGGAAAAAAGTAAATTATTTCATCTCGAGATTCCTGGTGTTTGTAAATGCAGGCTATTCAAAGCTCTTCTCACGTAACAGGGAAGAAGGGAGTTAAACTCATTTGTCTTCTTCTGGTCAGAGTTACTTTGTTTATTTAAAATGGATTTTGAAGTTGTGTTTGTCAAAACATAGCATATTTTTGCATGTCGGTGCCTCTGACGGATCACATTAATTCTTTCTGAGTGTCTGTCTACTGTGTTAGATTTAAACTGATAGTAGCCAAAACTGATGGCATACAATGTGGTGAGGCATAACTTGCTTGTAGTTTTTGACCCTTTGTAGTTGTTATGGATTTACACGTGCCAGCCACCCTAGCAGGGTCCAACCCTAGGACTCCGCTGAAAATGCTGAGTGTGAGTGAAGGCTTCCAGTTAGTCTTTTATTAGTTCTTAGGTTACGGCTTGAGCTGGATGCCTCTGGAAAAGGAATCCTTACCCAGTTCATGCCTCTCAATTATATCCATACTGCCCGAGTCCAACTCTGATCACTTAATTCTTGTTGGTGGTCTCTTAATTTCTTACTGATTTTTGACTGCTGTTGGGCTTGCCTTCTTAAGTTACTTCATTCTTTTGGAATTGTCTTCTTGGTCCTTGTCTTCTTCCTTCCACAGATTCAGCTAGTTCTTTGTTGGCAGCATTAGTTTTATCAAAAAGTTTACTCTCTCAGTTCTTGGGACCAAGGCTTCAACTATTTTAGCTACTAATGCTAAGCCACTAATTCTGAATGAGACTATTCAGAGACAAGAATACAGATAATCAAATTTCGTCTGTAACAGTGGTCCCATTCACAGTGTTATTTGTTTTTATTTAATCGTATCTTCATTTTGTCTCATTATAGGCTGTAAATGATTCCTGCTACCAAAACGATGATTCTGTCCTGAAATCCCTTGTAGAAATTGCAGATTCTGTTCCTAAATATTTGCGACCACATTTAGAACCTACATTGCAACTAAGTCTGAAGGTAAAGCTAGGAATTATTTTTTAAAAAATCACTCTTTCTGCCCCAAAACTTATGTCCTGACGATTTACTCTAATCTTCTGGATTGTAGTTGTGTGCAGATGCCAACCTGAGTAACATGCAACGTCAGCTGGCACTTGAAGTAATTGTGACATTGTCAGAAACCGCCGCTGCGATGCTGAGGAGACATACGAGCATTGTTGCACAAGCCAGTGAGTATTTGACTTGTTTTCCTTGTTGAAACCACTTGTCTGTCTTAACAGTATTAAACTGACTTTCCAGGTGATCACTGGCAAAACCGTTTCTAACTCAGAGTTTGCTGATGCTGGTAATTTTAGGTGACACTGAATTGAGTATTCTTATGGAGAAAACCCCTTCTTAATATGACTCTTCATAAATAAATCTCTGCTTATGCAGCGGCCAACAGTTTGGATAAAACTACGGTGACTCTTCGTTAGGTGTTTCCTAGGAAAATACTACTTGCATGCTTTGGAAATTCATACTGTTTACAAAAAAAAAAGCCAGTGCATTCTGAAGTTCTGCGTCTGAAGCTTGGTATGTAGGCCAGATACTCTGTGGTGCAAGCAACTGAAGGAATTCAGCATGCATGTTGAGCTTCAGTGTTGAGTTAAAGCTGTAAATGAAAAATTAGATGCTTATCTAAACACTTAGAGGTAGTCTAATTAGTCTTTTTAACACGTGGATTGTAAGCTCTTCAGAGAGGCACTTTTTAAATCGTGCATCATTTATTGAGATACGAAAAAGTAACTGTCTTCTGGACAGCCCCAGCAGCAATGCTGTACACACTGGTATTTCTTTGCCTTTTAAACCCCTTTTGTTGAGTAGATCAGGGCACCGACATGGCATTTTGGCCTGTTTTTTTGGAAGGATTCTTTTTGCTCCCTGTCTCATTTGTGTTTGTCTAGATTCTTGTTTATTTTCCAAAACTTGCATAAACACAATCTCTTAAAAGGCAACTTTTTTTACTTGTGTGCTTGACTGGGGAAGTTTGTGCATATACATGTCACTAAAATAATTATTAAACTTCTGGAAAATGTTGTAACCTGGATTTGTTTGGCTTAAGTGCTTAAGCTATGGACTAGAAGTTTTGTTTATTTGTGGAATAGTGGCTTGGTTTTTTTTAAAGAATGGATTCTTTTAGAATATATTTTGAAATTTGAAAATGCTTAGAATGCTGTTGTTTTCACTCCGTCCTGTAGTTTGCTGGGAACATTGACAGTTGACATTTGCTGTCCCCCAAATCATTACAAGCTTCTTATCTGGTCAGGCAGCATAGTGAAGTAGCTTGTACCTCTTTAGAATGTATTACTTGTGTATTGCATTACTAGTTCCTGTTTAGGAAGGAAATAGTTGTATTAAGATAAGGCACCATGTGGGAATGAAATGCCTTTGGTTTGCAACCCATTGTAAAATTGCTTTTATTGTTAATGAATCACTGAGGTGAAAGACATTTATTTTGCACATCTAGAAAAGCAGTTATGTTCAGAGAATGATAAAAAGGTGGCCAAATGGGATTGCTTTTGTCTTGATTTTGTGCTTTAGTTTAAAAGACTTTCTGTTTTCATTCAACTGTGCTGATTTTAGCCAACGTGGTGCTCATTTATGAGTAAGTCCTGTGTACCAGTAACCTGCCTAGAAATTCCTTGAGCTCAGTATTTGAGATAGCAAAGTGTTTTATTGCTCTTTCCTTAGAAATTAGGCTTTCCCTGCAGCCTGCCTTTGGCTGTAGATTTGTTCAGTCTCGGAAAAGGGAGAGTTATGGCATATTCTGATCCTTAACTTGTTTGTAAACAGTCTATATATTGGCAGTAATTAAATTTTGAGTCTTTGTTGGGACAATGTTGAAACTTTAATGCAGAATTCTACCTTTAAAAAAAACTTCTTTGTGAAACTGTTCTTACTGGCAACCACATTGGTATTAAACAACAAGAAGAACCAAGATGCTTACAAGCTTTTGCAGGTTCTGGATATAATGATGGCCAGAGAGCTTTGGATGTTGGTTTGTTCTCAGCCTTGCTTAGTAGCAATGAACACTGACATGAATTTTTGGAACCTTCTAGTGCTTGCGACAAGTCATGGTTGATTTCCATACTTCAGAGGCTTGACGATACATCGTTTTCATGTGTGTGCTTATGAGTGGTTGTGTCTGAAAGCTTTTTGAGGAAATTCTTTTCAGTGACTTGTATATACAATTCTGACATGTGGGCATCATGCTAGAAAGTTTGTAGTGTCCATTAAGTTATCTTGATAGGGATTTAAAAGCTCTCTGAAGATTTTTGCAGCCATGATACAACTCTGGCCAAATATACACACCCACATCAAGCAAATCAATTTGTGATTTGATTTTTTTTTTTATATTTGCCCCACGATGCTCTCAACGAGCAATATTTTCCTCTGTTATCAGTTGACCAGAAGTTTCTTATCAATCCAGATGTATGCTGAGGTGAGTTTGCTTAGACGTGTGCCACTATCATAGGTTACAGTAGTGTAAGTATATTATGAAACTCACCAGTTGCAGTATATCTGCTTGGTTGTGGTAAGTCTCAGCAGCAGCATGTACTACTCTGTGCCTACTAGTTTTTGAGGTAGGTGGCTGTAGAGCACAGTTAACTATGACACCTGTCTTTAAGGTGTCTGGTTAAAAGATTGTTAAAGCTCAGAAGTTGAGTATTTGACTGAAAATTTTTGGTTCCAGGGCAAAGTGAAGCTTTTTTTACATAAATGACATTGAATTCAAATGACTATTCTGAGTGACTAGTGTAGTACAAAGTAGAGAATACTTAGGAGCACCTTACTTTGCTCTGAAGGTGCAAGGTGTATTTTTCAATCCTCGGGCTTCTGAAGTGCACAGGAACAGGGAGGCTTGCAATAGACAGATCGTTCCTTCCTCTTGTGAGAACAACTCAGAAGAATAGATATTGCTTATTGCATAGTAGCTGAATGTTATCGTAAAGATTGTATAATAGTCTCTATAAAGACTTGTACTGAGAAGAGCAGACAATCAATCTACAGAGGTAGTAGAAAATCTGGTGGTTTATTAAGTGCGAGGTATTTTCATGACAAAGCAAAAATTCACATTAAGTGGGGAAAAAGCTGAAGTCTTAAACCTTTACCTTATTGTGAAGTAAAGCTTTATGCTAAGTGACCACCGTACAGAGTTCACAAATTTTATCATGTTAGTAAAACTAAGGGTTGAGTATTACTCTTCCATAATTAATATAGTCTCTTTCATCAATTAATCATAGAATCACAGAATGACCTAGGCTGGAAGGGACCTTAGAGATCATCTAATCCAGACTCCCTGTCATGGGCAGGGATGCCTCTCTGCTAGATCAGGCTACTCAAGGCTCTGTCCAACCTGGCCTTGAACACCTCCAGGGAGGGGGCAGCCACAACATCTCTGGGCAATTTGTTCCAAAGTCTTGCCACCCTCATACTGAAGAATTTCTTCCTAAGATCTAATCTAAATCTGTTCTCCTTCAACTTAAACCCATTTCCCCTTGTCCTGTCAGTGGATGCTCTTGTAAAAAGTCCCTCCCCAGCCTTCCTGTAGGATCCCTTCAGGTATTGGAAGGCAGCTATTAGGTCCCCCCGAAGTCTTCTCTTTTCAAGACTGAACAATCCCAGCTCCCGCAGCCTGTCCTCGTAGCAGAGGTGCTCCAGCCCCTGGATCATCTTTGTGGCCCTCCTCTGAACACGCTCCAACAGATCTATGTCCCTCTTATGGTCAGGACACCAGAACCGGACGTACTATTCGAGGTGGAGTCTCACAAGAGCAGAGTAAAGGGGGAGAATCACCTCTCTCGACCTACTGGCTACCCTTCTCTTGATACATCCCAGGATGGGGTTGGCCTTCTGGGCTGCATGAGCGCACTGCCGGCGCTAAATCCTTCTCTTCAGGGCTACTCTCACCCCAGTCTGTGCCCAGTTTGTATTTGTGCCTGGGATTGGCCCGACCCAGGTGCAGGACCTTGCGTTTTGACTTGTTGAAGCTCATGCAGTTTGCACTGGCCCATTTCTCAAGCCTGTCAAGGTCCCTCTGGATGGCATCTCTTCCCTCAAGTGAGTCCACGGCACCACACGGCTTGGTGTTGTCGGCAGACTTGCTGAGGGTGCACTCTATGCTGTTGTCCATGTCACCAACAGATGTTGAACAGCACTGGATCCAGAACAGACCCCTGAGGAACTCCGTTTGTCACTGGTCTCCATTTTCAAAGGATGATGTCAGAGTTTCAGCAAAATGAATGAAGTATATCAGAGTTCTTAAATCATACTGGTTTTAACTTTTAAGGAACTTGGACTTCAAGAAAATTATTTTTTACAGTCCTTTATTTAAAAAAAAAAAATCTTGCATTGCATTATGAATTTTGTTAAGAAATACACTTCTTTTTTGTCTCAGTTCAAATGTTCTGAAAATACTTTCCTCGATCTGTTCTCAGTTGTTGGCTGGTGCAGTTTGACACTTGGTTATCTGCTACTGGAAAAAGAGTTATTTTTCTTTAGTGATACGAAAGGAGAGACCTTGAAATTTATGCTTGTTATTCGAGAGTCTATAAAAACAACCAACTTGGGTTTACAACTTTTTTTTCAGTTCCTCAGATGTTATCAATGATGGTTGACTTGGAAGAAGATGAAGATTGGGCAAATGCAGATGAACTTGAAGGTGATGATTTTGACAGGTAATTGTGGAACTACTTGTTTCAATATATTATCAAGACTGTATGGCTAACGGCAGATTTTAAGTGCAGGATGCAAATGACTGCAGTGCATTACTTTTTTCTTTACTCAAGTAACTCATCTAATGTTGTTCACTTGGTCATGAGCAGTACGTATGACTGTTCCCAGAAAATATATATGTAGGTTATTTAGCTACTGTTCAGCAAGTAAGTATATTCTTTCAATATTTGTGTATTGCTGTAATTTACTTCCTTTTGTCTGCTGTTTTCACTATTTTAGTTTTCCAACTTTTCTTTCTTCTGTCATTTATATGACAGCAGAAGTCAGTGCTTCATAACTGTTCCAAGTGCTTCCTGAAGTTAGCTGGAACCAAAGCTGAAGGATGCTGACCTGTTTAATCTGCAGCCAGTCTCTTTATAGTTTTCTGTATCTGTGCCCTTGAAAAGGCGATGTTAAGGAAAAAAGCTGCCTACCTTTGAAAGGATGTCAGAATCCATAATGGAATTACTTGCTGGATTTCATCTAGCTCAGAGATGTTATAATTTTGCTATTATTTTAAATCCCTTGGTATGGCTGGCAGTAGCTTATCTTGTTGTGTCCTAGGTAAGAAAGATCTGTCCAGTCTTTGTGTGCTGTGTAGCTTGCTCCAAGTTCTTGCTAAAATGACACTCGTTTGTCTACAGCATCCTGTCACATCTGCTCTTGTCCAAATAGAGTTAGAATGAAGTAGAAGAAAGAAATACATGTAAGATATAACTATATCCTCACTCCTACAAAGACATGGATGTTCATTTACCAGTTTACATGCTATTTTTGCCACATTTGGTGTCTTATTCAAGAGTTAGATGTAATTAGTGTTTTGAAACTGCTTGTAACAGAACACTCTGAAATCTTCACAGGAAGATGGGTAGTAGAAGAGATGTTGATTTACCACTGAACTGAATAGTGACTTTGTCAAGGGCTGGGGCTGGGCCAACCACCAAATGCTGACAGATGCTCTCTAACACCTTTCCCTCTCCAAAGGGGAAGGAAAAAAAGGAATAAGGCAGAGAGGCTTATGGATTGGAAAAGAAAACTAAAATAGTTTTGGTAAAGCAATAGTAGTACTAATGAGGAAACAATGAAAATACTGAGTTATATACAAATATATACAAAACAATATCAAACCTGACTCCCCATTCCCTGCCCTGTCTCTCCTGATGCTGCAGAGCAGGTGGCACTAGGGAAGTCCCAGGGTCAGTGGGAGAGGGGAACTGGATACAGGAGGGGAACTCAGGATTGGGGTCAAAGACAGAAGAATGGATGGAGTCCTCCTCAGATGCCTGCCATTGAAGAAGAGGGCTTAACCCCTATGATCCCTCAGCTTTATAATGAATATGATGTATGTGGAATGGAATACTTTGTTGGTCAACTGTCCTGTCCATTCCTACCCAAAGGTGCAGCTTTTTGCTTCCTTGTAACCCCTTTTAATTCCTAGCATCCTCAAAGTGTTATGTAAGATCCAGCAGTGACCTTGGTCACTACAGGAGCAAGTACAAGCAAGTGCCTTTCTGCATACCAATCCTTGGTAGTAAGTATAAATGTCAAGTGTTTTCACTTCTAGAAGCAGACACAGTCTGCAAAAACATGCCGCTAACTTGAGAAAGTGCTGTCTCTTAGAGGAGACTGAGCTGAAAAGTAAAATCACTGAGCAGAAATAGTTCTGTTCTAGCTGAAACCAGGACAGATTTCTAATAGGTATCAGGGCATGTAAAGACCCTTGCAAAACTGATGTGTAGGAATTTATGGAATAACCTGTTTAATCTCTGCTTGACTTGAAAAACTCTTTTTGTTCCCTTTGATTTGATTTGTGTGAAAGTAAGCTGTCCCTTATTCCCCCTCTCGCATGGCAGACCAGACCCTTTTAATTTTTTCTTTCAGATACTTTCAGACTTTGTCATACAGGTAGAGCTGTCAGACACCCCTGCATTCTGGTTTGTCAAGTTTTTTAATCTTTCCATTCAGCTTAATTGTGAGGGGAAGTAAGATATTAAAGTTCAAATGCTCATCAAGCCTTTCAGGGTGTGGAAATTTATTCAGATGGCCTGCTTTAGGCAGCTTAGTAAGTAGCTGAATCATCCACTTGAGGCATGCTAATTTCTCTTCATTGTCAGCAGAGTAACTTTGTTCTTCCAAACATGTTAGCTGCCTCTTGATTTTAGAGTGACTTTTTTTTTTTTTGTTACGAGTTGCAAGTAGAGCTGGCAAAGATCAGAAAGCAAGTTGTGCTCAGCAACCTTAGCCCGAAGGAGAAAGGTAGCTCCTTTGGCCCTCAAAGTAAAGAGAGAGCTTGAGGCTTAGACACAAAACACTGGGCATCAACTGTCTCTGGTGCTTGTGTGTGTGGTGTTAGTTTTTAATTTTAGCAAGTTCACTCGTCTTACCACGTGTTTCCCATCACTGAAGTTCATCTTTGTGTACAGTTGTTGATTACCTGATGTACATATTAACCTCTTCTGGTGCTTGAGTCTTTGTAGTTTCATGAGAAGATGGGAATTTCTGTGCAGTCCAAGAAGCAGGCTAATGACTGTCAGGCTGTAGCCTAGTTAGGGTGTGTTTGGATCTGACTAAGGGGGATGTGAGTCAGCCCACACAAAAGCAGCAGGGAATATTTTAGCATTTCCAGGTTTTTGTTGCTCTGACTTCACAGAGCAGTGAAATTCTAAAGGAGGAAAAGGTTAATCCAACTTCCTCTTTTCCTGCTGAAAGCTTTCCAAATGTTGCAGACAGTGTGTGTTCATTTTCCTAAGATAGGCTATCTTTATTTCCTCAGACTGAATGTATGAATTAATGGTGCAAGGAAAGAGCTCAAAGAATATAATACCAGACAAAAACTGCCATGAGCTTAGTGAGTTTGCACTGATCTAAACCTGTGTGCCTGGGCTCTGTGCTGCTGGTGATGTGTCTGTTTAGTTGAACATGAGTAATCTGAAGAACAAGTATGTGGTTGTCAGTGCAAACGCCTTTGTTCACAGCATATCGGTTTCTAGACTGTTCATGGTTTGTAGTGAGTCTTGGGGATATAGACATAAAGGTTGGAAGACCTACAGTTCTGTCCCAGCTGACTGATACTTGAAAGAAGAGGGAGCTTCATCCTTTGCTGAACTGTTACTCAGCTTTTCCAAGGGCATGGGTGTCTAGGATGGACTGTAGTAACCTTGACTGTAACAGTAAGTTTCTGTGTTCTGGAAACTTTCTTGCTTTTCTGTAGGGGATAATTCTATTGGGTGGAAGAAGTGACTTTACACAGATAATACTTGGCTGTTCTCAGTTCTTGAACTGGCTGAGTCACAGATTCCTCACCTGGATGGGATGTTTTCTGCCTGAGTCATTGGCGAGAGAACATGCTACTAGAGTGCTGGTACTGCAGCCACACAAGAAAAGTCTCTTGTGTGCCAAAGCTGGAGTTCTGCTGGTTCACCTCATTCATAGCAGGTCTGAACTGGTTTATGTTCTCATGACAAAAAAAGATGATGGCCAAAATTATTGCTTAATTCATTGCAAGCTTATTTTTGGCTTTCTAGGTATGTGTAATTGTTGTGAAATTCAGTCTCTACCTTCAGTGCTAGCAAGACCCAAGTTTCTTTGATGCTAGACTTGATCAATGGGCTACAGGTAATAAATGTTTGAGTGGAGAGTAAATAATTTTGTGACAGGTGTGTGTGCTCCTAGGTTTGGGTATACTTTTTGTACTTAATGGAGGCTTGTGTATTCAGACGGCACAAGTTTGAAGGCTAGAACTGCAGGAAAGGGCATTTCTGTGTCCTGTTGGACTGTTTTATTGCAGCTGTCAAACCACTGATATTTCTGTAACTGATATTTAGCAATGCAGTTGCTGGTGAGAGTGCACTGGACAGGATGGCGTGTGGCCTTGGAGGAAAACTTGTTTTACCTATGATTAAGGAACACATTATGCAAATGCTTCAGAATCGTAAGTAACTGCATTTTCTTTTTTTCTTTTTTCACAACTCTGTCCGTTCCAGGAACTTTGATACCTCTTAAATCTGCATGCTTAGCTACTTGATACATTATTGTACACTTCCACTTTTAATTTCTGCAGCAAAAACTGTAAGTGCTGTGAACCTGAAAGTTTATACTTTTTGTTAGGCTGTGATTTAGCAAACTTATGTACAGTTAACTACAGCATTTTTCTGGAACACAGACAGCTAACAGAGGTGTCAAAAACAAAACAGTAGATTTTTTGAAACTCAGTTTGTGAAATAAATATAGATAAGGGAAGATTGTTTTTTTTGGTTTTTTTTTTTTACTTCACAATATTCTCTCTAGATCCCTATACGGTGCCTCAGTACCTTAAATTTGTCTTTTGGTAGGCTGATTTTAATATTTGTTTCATGAGGTTCCATATATTCTTATCAACTGCTTTGTATGCTTCTTTTCCTCTTAAAATACCTGTAATGCTTGCTTGGGCAATCATTCAAAAAACATATTGTGCGTTTTGTTGCACTTTCACTTGACCTGTGCTTTGAGCCTTTAAAGTAGAAGATAATGCAAAAGTTCTGCATACTTTTCCTACCTTCATGATTTAAAACCCAGTTCAAGAAAGACTGTTACCAAATTAGATATGGAACATAAAGCTACTCAAGGTACCACCTGCAGAGTGTGAACACTTATAAAAGGATGTTTGGAATGAAGTATTTTTGTAAATGAAGTTTTATTAAGGAAATGGATTAACCTGACTCTTCCAGTGTTAATGGCTTCAAGGCGAGCAAGTGCTTTTTGTAGTACCCACAGAAAGCAGTGGAGACTAATGGCTGGAAGACCTGACTCCTCTGAAGGAGAGGAATCGTGCAGTTGATGCCTGAAAGCATGCTATGATGTTTTCTTTCTGCTGGGTCAGAGCTTTCCATAACCATTTGTACTCTTGGGAAAAGGGAAATGCAATATATATTGTTTGGTTTAGAGGCTCTTACTGGGAGAGAGGTTGGGAGGGAAAATGAAGACATTTAGATTAAAACATCATCAGTACTCTCAGAAATCAACCTTTCCCCCCTGTTTTTTGTACATATGTTTATTGAAATCATAATTTGAAACTTCTGGGTTTGGATTGGGTAGCCAGATGGTCCAAAGATGATTGTGTTTTATTTTGTAGCATCACTAATTTCCAGTCTGGAATGTATGCTCGCAGGAGTGTAGTGAGAGGAGTAAGAGAGTTAGGCTTAACTAGGAACATCCAATTAACTTAAATAGTGCAAAATAAACTCCTCCTTTACTGTACCTTCCATCAAGACGGTCTTTCACCTCATCGTGATCAAACAGAAGTTTGAGTGTCAGGATTCCAGTGCTCTGAACTATGGTGATCTTCATTCCAGGAATTTAATACGTTACCCAAAGTAATGAAGTATTGCATTCGTTTGGGAAGGAGGTTTTGTTACATACTTGTCGCACAGGTTGTTTGTCATCCTGGTTTTCTTTTATGTAATCCCTGTGGTTTCTAGCACAGAGAAAGATTCAGTAAAAAAAAAAAAAAAAGATACAAGAAATGGGAGTTTCTAACATTTCCCTTGCCTAAAGGAAAAGGATGTGAAAGGTCCATTTGAAGAATACACACTAGCTTGAGAATAAGGCTGGCAGGACTTGGAGGCAGGGAAAGCCTTACATCCCTGAATGGCGTGTTACTGTTCTTAAGCAGTCTTGGGGAGACCACTGGAAAGTTGAGTACTCATTATTTATTTGTTTTTAAATTTGGATACTGTTTGATTCACTAGACCTTTTTTCCCCTCCTGAACTAAAGAGGAAAGTATAGACTGTTTTGATACCATTGAAAAAATAAAAATGGGGGAGAGGGAAAAAGAAATATGGTCCTGATGCTTTCCTGGTTAACTCATTCAATTAAAATGCAGTTCCCAGGTGTTGATACTATGTACGTACTTGTATCAGCAGTTAAGAATCCTTTTTTCGAGGTTTGGATTTGGCCTGGCTTAGTTATTCAAATTTTTGTGCATCTCTGGAAGTATGTATGAGGAAGAGTGGAAAGTATTTCACAAATCGAGTAGATGCATCACTTTCCCTTCCCTCTTCTATTCTTTACTCTTCTTCCTCCTCCTGCTCTCCCCCAAAAGGTGGCTTGTCTTTGTGCTTTTTAGTTACCAAAATTAATAACATTTGTTTTCATTTTTTACTCTTCTGTAGCTGACTGGAAATACAGGCATGCTGGCTTGATGGCTCTCTCAGCCATTGGAGAAGGTTGCCACCAGCAGATGGAGGGAATTTTAAATGAGATAGTTAATTTTGTTTTGCTATTCCTTCAGGATCCTGTGAGTATAATTCTATTAAATATTTCAAAGTGTCTTTGTTTCTGCTGCAATGACTGCTTGTTAACTATTTGAGGGAAATACTTTTTCAGCATCCAAGAGTAAGATATGCTGCTTGTAATGCGATCGGACAAATGGCAGCTGACTTTGCACCTGGTTTTCAAAAGAAATTTCATGAAAAGGCAAGTAGTAAAAGGCAAAAAAAAAATTCAGTGGTAAGCTATGTCTACTTTAGAAACTTGTTCTGAAAATGATCTTTTTTTTTTTTTTTTTCCAGGTGATAGCAGCTCTTCTGCAGACCATGGAGGATCAAGGCAACCAGCGTGTTCAAGCCCATGCAGCTGCAGCACTAATAAACTTCACTGAAGATTGTCCCAAGTCACTGCTTATTCCGTATTTGGATAATCTAGTGAAGCATCTTCATTCCACTATGGTGATAAAATTGCAAGAGGTATAATATACTGAACAAATTGTTTCATGGAAGGTAACCTTGTCACATGCAGAATAAGTATAGCTGAACTAAGACCTCTGAAATAAGCCAGTATACTTATCTGCTGATGTTGGTCTAGACTGACAAGAATTAAGATATGTGCAAGAGCAGATTTTGACATTTGGCATGCTTTTTAAGTAAAATATGTGCTTTAGAAATGTAACACTTATATTCTTCCTCTTTCCAAGTTGATACAGAAAGGCACTAAGCTAGTTTTGGAGCAAGTTGTGACTTCAATTGCATCGGTTGCAGATACGGCAGAGGAGAAGTTTGTTCCCTACTATGATTTATTTATGCCCTCTTTAAAACACATTGTTGAGAATGCTGTTCAGAAAGAACTAAGACTTTTACGAGGAAAGACTATTGAATGCATCAGCCTGATTGGTCTTGCTGTTGGCAAGGAAAAGGTAAGCTTAGATCTTACCTAATGGTCTAAATATACTTGAAAATGCCTATTTTTTCCGCATTACTAACATTAAATTAATATATTCACTTGTTAAATGTGTAGCTATGTTGTTGCTGATTCCTGTTTTCATTTGCGAGGTGACTGTCTTGCTGTCTAGATTCACAAAGTCACAGAATCTCATGAAAATATTGCAGCTTAAGTTATTCTTGTCACACTGAACAGCACTGAAAGAGGCATTTTTTGCTTAGTTTGGGGTTTTTTTTACCTTAAGAGACATATGGGAGCATCTCATTTAGGCAATGTCAGAATGGCGAGTAAAATGCATGTAGTTCAAAGGAAGCTTAGCATAGCTGTTGTATGCGGATGCCTGAAAATGTTCAAGTGTGCTTGTAAATAGAATTTGAAGTATTTACTTGTCGTGAGACTTGACGTATTTGGTAGGGTTTTTTCCTGATGTTGGGGTTTTTGAGGTTTTTTTTGTTGGTGGTAGTTTATTTGTTTTTCTTATAAATTGGTTAAAATGTGTGTCTGTAAAAGAGCCAAGAAACAACTGTGAAGGACTACATGAGAATCTAAGTGATGTTCTGATAGCAAGTTTATGTTATGGTTTATGACTTTTGGGTTTTTTGAGTGAAGAAAGCAGAAAGTCACATTTCAAAGTAAAATAATGCGCTGTGTGCAGTATGAAAATACTGGCAGCCCCGGCAAAATTGCCAGCCCTTTCCTTTGACTTAGAAGGACTACCTAGAAACTTAACCATTCATGTAGCTCATTTTTAAACAGATTTGATGTTAAACATGCCGAATGTTTAATAAATTATTCTTGGAGGACTACTGGGAACGTGAGGAGAGAAAAGAGATTAGGTGTAACATCATTGAGGTATTGATGTGACCTAAAATGTTACTAGCTCGTGAATAAGTAGCTCATGCTGCCAGCTTTTATCTCTGGTTTGTGAAGGAGTCAAAATAGTAAGAAAGACACCTTGGTAAGTTAGAATTGTCAGATTTTTTTTTTAATTAGTATTTATTAATATAGTGGTTTATTTAAACAGTGCTCTGCTTTCACGTATATGATCAGAGATATGGTGAAACCTCAAGATGAGAATGATGTGGTGATGCTTCCAAGAAAAGAACTTGTTTTCATTTTCATCCCCATTTCAGTCTATTTCCAGCTTTAGCTTGTGCCTTGATAGCATGTTGGACTTAAATGCTCGCTGAAATTATTTGGTGTTAAGTGTCTGAAAAGTATCCTTTTAATTTGCCTTTAAAAACATGCAGTTGTTTCCTGTATCTAGTTTATGCAGGATGCGTCAGATGTAATGCAGCTTTTGTTGAAGACACAAACAGACTTCAGTGATCTAGAAGATGATGATCCACAGGTATGTTCCAGTTATGTGTTTTTATAGCACATAGTTTATTGGTTGGTGTTAAAAATGTTCTTTATACATGTGATGTTTCTGCCACCTCCCCCTGCTATGTAATTACACCTTCAGACTAATTGCTCAGCACCTCTTTGAAAAGCTGACATTGGTTGCCCTGAGATGGCCTCAGAATCTTTCACAAAAGTGTGTTTAGGAAATGAGTTGCTGAAGACATTTCAGCACGTTGCTGATAGTTTCATATCTATTAGTAACTACTTTGTTTAGCAACGTATGACCTGTTCCCTTGCTGTCACCTTCTTATAAATAGCTCAACAAGACTTGTTAGACAGCTGTTCTAATGAGAGCTATTTTGACTTGTGCATCTGAAAACAAATGCTCCTCTGAAAACAGTACTGCGCTCTTTTTTGTTCTATTTGCTATTTTCAGGAATGTGTTTTAGTAGTATCATTTAAATTCAGGTCATTATTCATTTTGGAAAGAAATTTACTTTTCAAGACGGTTGTGATTGCATTACAAGTACATCTTATACTGTCCCATTTTTACATGTATAGCAACTTTAATCAGAGGTACTGTCAATGTGTTGTTACATATAAAGAGTTGGGACAGAGCTTTTTAAGATGTATTTTTATACAGCTTGCATATTGGATGAGTTCTTCCCTTTGAAACAAGTCTTATGCACTGCTGACACATTCTTCTACGAAGTCCTATTGTGCAATGTTCTTTATGCTTTTCTTTTAAGTATGCATTAAAGTAAAATGTGGGACATGAAAATTCTGACTCTCTTCTCTTATAGATTTCTTATATGATCTCAGCGTGGGCCAGAATGTGTAAAATTCTTGGAAAGGAATTCCAGCAGTACCTTCCTGTTGTCATGGGGCCTTTGATGAAGACTGCATCCATTAAACCTGAAGTAGCTCTTTTAGACAGTAGGTTTAAGATAATGTTTTGCATGGAAAAAATACTGAAATAAATTACTTTGTTGCACTTATGGATTTATTTTTCCTCTCTCTGTATAACAGCACAAGATATGGAGAATATGAGTGATGATGATGGTTGGGAATTTGTAAACCTAGGAGATCAGCAAAGTTTTGGAATTAAAACTGCAGGCCTTGAAGAAAAAGCAACTGCATGCCAAATGCTGGTGAGTAATAGGACACGTTTTGGTGCTCTATATATTGCTGGACAGTTGAGTCTGAAGCCAAAATCTGTAACCAAGGTATGTAATGAAAATATACTTTCTGAAGATGAGCCAGCAGTGTGGCCAAGAAGGCCGATTGCATCCTGCCCTGCACCAGAAATAGTGTGGCCAGCAGGACTGAGGAAGTGTCTATACAGCACATACACATACAGATGCTCTCCCACCGCCAACTCCCATAGCAGTCACCACTGATGCTGGCACTGGGGAAGGCCCAGCCTCAGCTGCAGGTGTGAATGGGACACAGGAGCTGGGTTTGGGAATGGGGGCAAGAAGATCTGAGGTCACCGCTGTGATGTCTCAGGTCTGTACTGAAAACGATGTAGACAGAATGGAATACTTCGGTCGGTCTGGGTCACCTGTCCTGTCCATTCCTCCCTGGAGGTGCAATTTCTTAAATTTACTTCACTTCCTTGCAACCGTTTTACCTGCAACGTTTTATACAAGATTTAGCAGTGGTCACTGTAGGAGAAAATATAAGCAAGAGCCTTTCTGCATACCGATTTCTGTTAGTAACCACTTCTAGCAGCAGACACTGTCTGCAAAGACACGCTGCTAACTTCAGAAAGTGCAGCCTCTTAGATAGACTCAGCTGAGAAGTAAAATCACTGAGCAGAACTGACTTTGTTTAGGTGAAACCAGGACAGTGACTTATTTGATTCAAAATAGTTTCTTTAGTTTGGAACTTCAGTTTTTAAGACGAACTCATAGTTTTCTTTTTAAGGATTCGGAGATTTGTGTATTTTGCAAATATGGGTGTTTCTGAACTTGCTTTTTAAAATGCACACATGTACTTAGAGTAAGAACTTACGCTGCTGTCAGGATTTCTTAAAATACAACAGTGCAGGGGATAGGTAAATAGATTATTTCATGTTTTTTAAAATAAATTAAACTTGTAACCATCTTTCTCACCTTTACCTAGCTGAAAAATGCTACGAACAGTGTTTTGCCTCAAAAATGATGTTTCCATGCTTTGTGTTTCAGGTTTGCTATGCAAAAGAGCTAAAAGAAGGATTTGTGGAGTACACAGAGCAAGTTGTAAAGCTGATGGTTCCCTTGTTGAAGTTCTATTTTCATGATGATATCCTGTTAATGAATTCTACTGTGAAAACGGAAACTTTGTTTGGAAGAATCAAAGTTGTGCTCACTGTTTTCCTAAATGAATCGAAGTGTTAGTGTTAAAATACTCTGTGGCTTTGTAGCAGAAGTTGTTACTGAGAATGTTGTGTTACACACTATTTTAGGCAGCATGTCCTACTTTTTCCTCTAGTTTCTTTTTTAAAATAAGCATGTCTATAATGTCAAAAGCAAACAGTAGAGAAAATGATGTTTGTACCAGTAAAGTGAAGGAGAACTTGGATAGCTTTTCTGTCATGGCCTGAAACAGGCTTAGAAAAAACTTTTGAATAGCAAACACTTGAATTTTCCTGTGATCTTAATCTGTATCTAATTAGGAAATCAAATGTACTTCACTGTAATTTAAAAAAAAATCAATTTCAGGCTAGAAACTAGAAAGTTAGAAAACTAGTAGTTTCATCAGGGTGGTGGGTGCTTAAATTCTAAACATTTCATGTTGGCTTTGATAGTTTATTTCCTTAATAATGCAACGCGTTCGAGTGGCAGCAGCGGAGTCAATGCCCCTCCTTCTCGAATGTGCTAGAGTTCGTGGGCCAGAGTACCTCACACAGATGTGGCACTTCATGTGTGAGGCGCTCATCAAAGCCATTGGAACAGAACCAGATTCCGATGTTCTCTCAGAAATAATGCATTCTTTTGCAAAGGTAACTTCCTTCTTTCCAAATTTTGTGGCGCTGCAGCTCGTAGCTTTTTATGGTAAGAAGGGACGTCTATTTGATGTTCCCAGAAATGACTTGAAGAAATGCAAGGCTTCTGCGTGAATTTTGGTTTGACTATAGATGTTGTTATAGCTGATTGAAAAACTTAGTTGTACTTTTTCTGCGAGAACCAAAATACGGAAGTATTCACTTAATTGCCAGATTTGTTCATTTTAACTGCAAACCATTGAAGCTGTGTGGGTGAAGTGTACAGTGGTGCTATGCCTTACTTACATAATCTAAACATTGGTTGCAGTATGAATGTTCTATTAGTATCAGTTCTGCTAGTGGTGACTTAAAGCAGAGCATGTGTTAATATTCCCTGTGTGCTTCGATTTCATTAAGACTGCTCGTGTAACTTAAAGCTGAAAAACTGATCGTGTTATTTCACTAGTGCATTGAGGTCATGGGAGATGGATGCCTTAACAACGAACATTTTGAAGAACTTGGAGGAATATTGAAAGGAAAACTAGAAGAGCACTTTAAAAATCAAGAATTAAGACAGGGTAAGTTAATGCAAATTCCTATTAACATGTGATAATGGCTGTTCTTTGAAGCAGAATTCCTAATTTCTGGACACAAGAAAAAAGCTTAGTTCAGATTTCTTTAATCTGCATATTCATCTGAAGTAAGAGGGCTTTGAAACAGAATCCATGAGTTGTATTTGTAAGCTCTGGGAGCATGAAGATCGCATCATTTGCAGAAAATCAAAAGTTGATGGATAGTTTTACTTGAAGGCAGTGCACATGTCTGGTGGTGTTATTTCTGTGGATTTTTTTGATCTGTGTTCTTTGCAGTTTTCTTATGGTAGCTTCTTCTCTGTACTCTTTGTCCTTGCAGACAAGCTGATATGTTTATCTTATGTGCTTTTCACATTCTTAAACTGAGCTGTCTCATTATACTTCTTGTTTTTCTGTGAAAGCTCTTTGAAGCTTCATAAAGATAGAAAATTCCTGCTGCATCTTCAGTTACTGCTTTCTATTTTCTGAATCTTTGTGTATCGTTTCCCTTTTTTCACAGACCTCTTACTCATTTGTAGAAATATAATGGTTTAAAATTTGTTTTTAAATTTAGTGAAAAGACAAGATGAAGACTATGATGAACAAGTTGAAGAGTCATTACAAGATGAAGTAAGTTGTTTTGGGGAGTTTTTCCGCTCGTAAAGCACCAGGATGGAAATACGTTACACGGATATGCTATGCTACTCAGTTACAGCATAGTGCATCCTCAGAATTGTTTCTTCCTGGAACAATATTTTGGTACTGCATTCCTTCAAAACTTCATAAAAAAATGGGTCATGCTACATGTGTGAATTAGAAAATATGAAAGGTTTCCTTGTCCAGTAGACTAAAGGAAGAAGTTCAGCATATAGCTCTTAATTTTCTTCATCCTCTCAACAATTTTTAGATTACTTTTCATCTGCTGTCAAATGCTGTATCAGTGATAATCTAAGGCCTAGCCCTGTTGACTTGTGTTTTCTTTGTCTTGTTACCTGGGTAACTCCTAACCTTGACCATAACTTTGATATGTAGACCTCTTGTCGTGTCAGGTCAGGAGCCTTGTCTCAAAAAGAATGGACCTGAAATGGTATTAGAGGACTGGTGTTAACAGGATCAATAGCTACCATAATAAGTTTGATTATGAGAGAATATCAAAGTGATTACTTACCTGTGAAGATCCCAAACTAAGTTTTTAGTTTTAAGTGGAGGTGATTATAGAAGAGATATGAAAGTTCTCTTAAATGATTATTGGTGTGGAGAGAGTAATGATAAGTCATTGCTGCTTATAACATGAGACATAAAGATACTGAGTAAACTGAAGAACTAGGAAATTTTTTTTGCCACATAATGCAGGTGCGAAACTTGTGAAGGCAAATTGTGAAGCTTGCTTACGTGAGTTTAACTTGTGGGCAGACTGCAAAATATGTCTTAACAGATCAGTGCCCATTTGCAAATACTTTCTTAAATAACATTGCAGTTCTTGAGCCCTTTCTCTTTGGGAGCATTAGGCTAGCATTCAAAATTTCTGGTGCCTACATACTGCTTGGCATCAAAAAAATAACGAAACTCAATTCCTGAGCCAAGAGCCTTTCTGGATTTTTTCTCCCTTTCTTATTTGCAATGTTTACTGATTGTTCTTGTAGACAATGAGTTAGGCAATTTGATTTCTTCTGTGTCATTTCACTGATCATGAGAGAAAATGCTAGCAAGCAGCAGTTCGAGAAAAGCTGAATCTGTAGTCTGCAACAGAGTTGCAAGGCCTTTTTAAAAATGCTTTCATTCATATTTGACCTTGCTGATTCTTTTTAAAGACTGCAAGGATGACTTGTCTTCATTACCTTGTGAAAGTAGGAGTGGGACCAGAATGTCATTTGCCATATGGACAGAGTTAATGTGGTAACGAATAACATTTGGATACACACCTTTGGTCCCAGAATATGTTGATGCAGCCCTTACCTCAAAGCTCGAAAATGATAAGCGAGTACAGAAATCATTAAAGATACTCAAACAGTAGTTTTGGTAAGATGCCCAGATACAGCCTGAGCTCAGGCAGTAACTAAACTGCTGATTTTGATAGAGGGTAGGGGAAGACATTCACCAAGTCTTAACACTCTTCCCCCTGAGCATCTGTTATCATCTATTAGTAAATTGGCAGTACCAGGCCAGGCGGATCTTGTGTTGTGCTGCAGCAGTTCTCTACCTCTGTTCTCATCTGTGTGTGTTTTTCAGAGTTATTGCCTGAATTCTGCCTTGACTAAGCAGAAGTTGTCAAACCAGGGAGGAAGCTGCTTTTGTTGCATTAGAAATTCTTCCTAGTTTCTCACTAGGGATCAGAAACTAGCTGTATTCTGTTTTCCCTGCCTGTTAAAAGTCTAAACTGATTAAAGGAACTGTACTGAGCACAACAGAACTTGCTTTAAAACAAAATTAAAGGGTTTTTCCAATACAAGTGTGTCAAGGGAAGAATCCTCACTTGCAGATACAGCATGAATCGATAGCTGAAGCCAAGCTAAGGATCTTTGCTTCACCGTCTTGATGCACTAATTGGACAAGGGGAAAAATTAAGCGATAAGAGGAGAGGATTATTATTCCTTGTATTTTTGACATGATCTTCTGTTACAAAAGCAATTATTGATTTCCTTTTTCAGTAACAGCTTAATACAGTAGGTATAAAGTACAGAGGAGGAAAACGGCCTTCTGTCTTCTGGAAAGGGAATCCATTGAAGCAGTAAATTGAAGCCTAAGACAGTGTTTGCCTTGATTATTTTTTTTTTCTGTCCCTGAAACAAACCTTCAAGTTATAGGTAACTCAGTACTAGCAATTGACTTACATTTTTAAGGGTAAAGATGAGAACCCTGTGAACTAGCAACCAGTCAGTCTCACTCTGTGTCCAGCAGGATCATGGAACCAGTTTTTCTAGAAGCTATGTCAGGACACGTGGAAGACGTGAAGGTGATTAGAAGCAGCCAATAGGGCTTCACAAAGGGCAACTCATGCCTGATTAATCCGGTGGCTTCTAGGATGGGGTGACTGTGTTGATGGATTAAGGAAGAGCTTTGGATGTAATCTGTCTTGACTTCTGTAAGGCCTTTGACATGGTCCCACGCAGCATCCTTCTTTACATTGGAGAGAGAGGGATTTGGCTGATGGGCTGTTTGGTGGGTAAGGAATTGACTGGATGACCATGTTGGCATTCGGTGGCTCAATGTCCAAACTGAGATCATAGAATCATAGAATGTTAGGGATTAGAAGGGACCTCGAAAGATCAGTAACAAGGGGCGTTCGGCAGGGATCTGTGTTGAGACTGGTACTGTTTAATATGTTTATTAGCAACATGGGTAGTTGGATTGAGTGCACCCTCAGCAAGTTTGCAAATGACACCAAGCTGAGTGGTGCAGTTGATGCACTGGAGAGAAGGGATGCCACCCAGAGAGACCTTGACAGGTTTAACAGATGGACCTATGCAAACCTCATGAAGTTCAACAAGGCCAAGTGCAAGGTTCTGCACCTGGGTCAGGGCAATCCTCAGTATCAGTACAGACTAGGGGATGGATAGATTGAGAGCAGTCCTGTGGAGAAGGACTTGGATACTGGTGGATGGAGAAATTGCACATGAGCCAACAATGTGCACTTGCAACCCAGAAAGCCAGTTGCATCCCGGGCTGCATCAGGAGAAGTGTGGCCAACAGGTGGAGGGAGATGATCCTGCCACTCTGCTCTCAAGAGATAGATGCCACCTAAGCATCCAGCTCTGGGGTCTCCAGTATGTGAAAGCCATGGAGCAGTTGGAGTGGGTCCAGAGCAGGGACACAAAAATAGTCAGCAGAAACCTCTCCTATGAAAAAAGGCTGAGAGTGTTGCGGTTGTTCAGCCTGCAGAGAAGGAGGCTCTGGGGAGACCTTTGTTGCAGCCTTCCAGTATATAAAGAAGGCCTACACGAAAGGTGCAGAGAGACCCCTTACCACAGCTTGTAGTGACAGAACAAGGGGCAACAGTTTTAAGCTAAAAGAAGGTATGTTTAAATTGAATGTAAGGAAGAAAACTTTTACAACGAGGCTGGTGAGACACTGGCACAGGTTACATAGAGAACTTATGGATGTCCCATCACTGGAACTATTCCAGGCCAGGCTGGGTGGGGCTTTAAGCAACCTGGGCTAGTGGAAGGTATCCTTGCCCATGACAATGAAGGTTGGAGATGATCTTTCAAGTTCCCTTCAAACCCAGGCTATTCTATGACTATATCATTCCATGATTAGACCTAGAGTTGAAAAATAGTGACCTTAAAAGATTGGTCTTACAAAACCAAATCATTGAACAAATTTATTCTATTAGTTGAGACCTTAGCAATTCATTTGACTTCCACTATTTGAAAGATCATTAGTTTTGATGTAAGTTGTATCCTTTTCCTATCAGGATGACAGTGATGTTTATATTTTGACTAAAGTATCGGACATTTTGCACTCAATATTCAGCAGTTACAAGGAGAAGGTACTGCCGTGGTTTGAAAGGCTACTTCCATTAATTGTCAACCTAATTGTAAGTACCTTGTTTTCTTCCAATTTGACTTGATGATTTTTTTTCTGATGTGTTAATAGGCCTTCCATGGTAGAGTCTTAAGAGAAGTGGGTAGCTGGAATGTAGTAACTACTGTTTAACGAAATAGAGACAGTTGAAGGTTTGTTCTGGATCGAGTAGGAAGTTGTAATCCTATGCTTTTGGAGCAGCTGTACTGCTGCGCTACTTCTGATTTCTGTGTTGCAAGACCCAGGGTCATTGACACATGCAACTATTTTCAGAAATTTAATTTGCCTGGGAGTGCCCCATACCTTCTAAAATGGATTTCAAGAAGAGGGCCAAAAATATTTTGGACTGTTGAGAAAAATTGAGACGGTAGTAGGTAGAGTGTGAAATGGAGGTAAAAAATTTAGCCTAAAATCATTCTTCTTTCTGTTAGCTCGTATACTCACCTGACTTTTGGGGTTTTTATGGTATTGCTCCAAGTATTGCTCCAGAAAATTACATATTTGAAAGATTACATTTAATCTGGAGAAATTTCAACCACTGTTACTACGATTGTTCTGTTGATAGAATCACTGACCATACAAAAAATACTAACTTCAAAGTGGCTTAAACGTTATGTGGTTTTGATGCAGTGTCCACATAGGCCGTGGCCGGACAGGCAGTGGGGGCTGTGCATTTTTGACGATATCGTGGAGCACTGCAGCCCCTCCTCGTTCAAGTACGCCGAATACTTCCTGAGGCCAATGCTACAGTCGGTGTGTGACAACAGCCCCGAGGTTAGGCAAGCGGCTGCCTATGGTGTGGGAGTTATGGCACAATTTGGCGGAGACAGCTATCGTCCTTTCTGCACAGGTAGGTAACGTGCATCCAGCGAAACCATCTGAATAATGTGTGACTTGGGGCGGGGGTGTGTGATTCAAAATCGCTCACCTTTCGGTTAATGAGGTCTCTGCCTTTTGGCAGTGAAATAGATTGCCAGTATAACCCGTGTGGCAGACTGATGATGATTAGTAAAGTACTTGAATTCCTTGGTCTTTTAATGGTGTTTTGCTTAGGAGTGTTTCTGTTCCAACACTTGCTGCTTAGCAAACTTGATTTACGTTTTTTGGGGGGTTTTTTAAATATAGTCTGACATGCAAATGTTCATTTCTTAAAAAATAGCTTTCTGGTACACACCTGTCTCATAGTTGCTTTTTATTAATAGTAATGTGGCTGCATATTAATGCAAAACCTTTGGGTGTCTGGAAAAATTAACAAGTGACCTGTATTAAGGAGTAACCTAGAGTGTGACTCATGTCTCTCTCTACTTTCCTGTTATATAAAAAGAAGGAGCCTGATTTCTGTGACTCAGGCATTATCATACTCATTTCATTTTTATTATAGAATCACAGAATGTGTTGAACTGGAAGGGACCTCTAAAGGTCATCTAGTCTGATCCCCCTGCAGTGAGCAGGGACATCTTTAACTAGATCAGGTTGCTCAGAGCCCCATCCAGCCTGACCTTGAATGTCTCCACGGATGAAGCCTCCACCACCTCTTTGCTTTCTTTCTGAATGTCTTGAGTTTCTCTAGAACTTCAAATTCATCTTGAATTCAAAGAAATAATTATGTGCTGGCACTCTTCTTGCTAGTCAACAAAGTTAATTTTGCACACTAAATAACAGCCCTCGTCAGAGTGGGTTTTTCCTTTTCTAAGAAAATACTTAGCTGAAAGTATATAAGAACTATGTGACAGGGTTAAATTAGGAAGGGCTTTAACACAAATCTTAGCTACATCAGTAGCGACTGTGATTTTCACCGTTAATGTAAGTGTAACTGTCATGTGATGACAATCAAGATGAGATGCCTTTAAAAAAAAAAAAAGGCAATGAAGAAACCTTGCAGTGAAACATTAATATTGCTAAAAATTGAAATTGTCTAGAAAAATATTTCATAAAAAGATGGGGTTTTTCATTAACTTCTGCATAAGATTTTTATGTCATGTCGAACGACTGGAGGAGTAGAGACTGACGTCAAGACAGTTCTGATTTTGGAGTTGTAAGGGGGTTTAGGATCTGTTGAAGTCTAATTTTATTTTTCATTTGTTAGACTTTACCTTGACCTAAATAAGATTTGTAACAACTTTGATCATTTTCTTTGTGTTTGGACAAATAACCCTAGATTAAACCAAAACACTTTGCTTCTCCTTCAGTTGGATGTTTAGATATAAAATAACCTTTTTACTTTAGAATTTACAGCTTAGCAGGCACCTCAAAAGTATTTCAAATCCTTTTGTATATACATGAAAACTTTATGATTTATTTAGTAGATGATGTGCTGTGATTAGAAACGAGGTAAATCTGTGGACTGAGCAGCTTTCTACCTCATAGGTTTTACCATCTTCTGAAATCTTTGTGTTTGTGAGCTTTTATATATAATTTAATTTCTTTAGTGATTAATATATAGTGCTGGCATATTATTCTATTGCACATTTGTAACAGTATGGAAAAACTTGAGACTATTCAAAAAAACAGATGTATTAATATGAGCATTCTTTGGCAGTCAGTTGAAAAAATACAGGAACGTAGGGAGTACTTGTAAATGGCAAAAGAGCTACATTACGATGAAAAAAATTGAAGATAGAATTGGTACAGGGCAAAGAGATGTTGAAGGAAAAACTACAGCAAACTAACTTTCTAAATGGAATTACAAGGTTGTAATTTATGTGACTGTCAGCTTTGCTTCTATTTCTTATGTTGTTGGAAGAATGTAATCAGCTAATCTCTGTGAATATTATGTTTATCAACTGCATCTGTTTCTTCCTAAATCGTGTCAGTGACCTCAAAACTTTTGGTGGTGCAAGATGTCGGAGTAGTCAGTCCTGGGGAAAAAAACTATCCTTATTACAAAAGATAGTCTTTTATAGTCAAACGTGTTGTTTTAGGGATTATCTACCACAACATCTGTGTGAGAAGAGATCTCTTTTCTAGAAAGCTTGTCTGCTACACTGTAAGGAGGAGACAAAGCTAAGTCATTTTGACGCCCTCCTAATCGTATGACTGCAAAGACACAGATGTCTACCAAGTCATCCATTGTTATTATTAACAAGTATGAGGAAACACAGATTTAGCTTCAGCAGTAATGGAAACCTGAGGTCTAAAATGCAGACTGAGTTTGCTTGGCCACCGTAGACTTCTGAGAAACAAATTGTGATTTGCAGATAAGTCCAGCATTGTCACCTGTGTTCAATAGACAAGGTAGTGGCTCCTATATGATCAGCGTTTCTGCAGTTCTGTAGCATTTATCAGCCCTGTACAAATATCCCTGTCTAACTTAGGGTTAATCATATTTTTCCATAGCCGCTAAATTCTTCAAACATCTAATTCAGTGAAGTTAATATAGCAAGTGTCATTGTGTATTCCTTAACTGCAAAGCTGCTACTTACTCGTCGAAGTGAAGTAGTGTGAGATCTCGCTCTTCGTCAGTAATTGGAGTTATTTTGACGTGTGTTTCTGCACAATTCCACAACCTGTTTTCTGTGCAGATACAGAATCTCACAGCTTTCGCATTATATTTTTAGCAGAAGAACACAAGGGCAGTTGTTCCTGCTTGCATGCAGAGTGCTCTGAATTCTGTGTGGACACTAGTAACAAAAAATGTGACATTAACATTCATATCATGTCGTATCATAGAATGGCCTAGGCTGGAAGGGACCTTAGAGATCATTTTAATCCAACCTCATTTAGAAGTGTGCTTGTGGTTACCCACATCGACTATTAAAAATATGGATAACCGTTGTTAACCTAGCAAGAAAATTGGCCTTTTTTTCCTTGATGTTTTATTTTTATGATCTAAACTGTGTCAGGTGAATTCACCAGACGAGATTACTCCTAGAGCTCTTTCTACTGCACCTTTTAGTGGTGGGAGATACGTATATGTATATATGTGCACACGAGCAGTAAGTGTACAGCAGGTATACACTGTAATATATGCGCTACATCTAAATTAATGTGAATGTCACTGTATCGGTGCTTTTCATCATCCTGTGTTCATAGAACCTGTTAGATTAAAAAGAAAATGCTTGTTATCTATGTTTTACTGTAAACCACAATGTCTTGTATAATGCATAACTGTAGTAGAGAGACACGGGAAGATTTTAATTTTTTTTTTCTCCTGAACTTATAAGACAAATGCAGACTTTTGCAGTAGCTATTTTCTTGTGTTCTCTTGCATAGCTTTATCCGGGGGTTTGTTTTTCATATGATGGTTATTGAGCAGGGAAGAACCTAGAAACAGCAGGACAGTGGCATGACCACATTTTGGTACTTGGGCCACAAAAAAAGCCAAACAGTTTTATATGCAGTAGTCTCACGTAGAATTTGTGATGTTAATAAAACATAACTTGATGTTGCATTAATTTTTTTTTTTTTCTTGTGTTGTTTAACGATTAGAGGCGCTTCCATTGCTGGTGAGAGTCATTCAGTCACCAGATGCCAAAACCAAAGAGAATGTCAATGCAACAGAGAACTGCATTTCTGCTGTAGGGAAGATAATGAAGTTCAAGCCTGACTGTGTAAATGTTGAAGAAGTTCTGCCACACTGGTTATCATGGCTTCCACTTCATGAAGATAAGGAAGAAGCTGTTCATACTTTCAATTATCTGTGTGACTTAATTGAGAGGTAAGGCAAAGTCTTGACATGAATGCAGAAAGTAAGCCCATTCACAGGTTTTTTCCTCAAAACTGAGGAACTGCCAGATTAACCTGCATATGCTTTAGAGAAGATAATTTGGAATGTCAGAACTGAGCCTTCTGTGATGTTATTGCTTGCTTTTTTTAACAGTCAGTATTCTCATCCTAATGTCTGTATGGCTTGAAAAAAATCCTAGCTGCTTTATATGTACATTATGGGAAAGGATCAGCTGGGAACTTCGACAAAAATTTTGATACTCTGCTTACATATCGGCATTAGTAACTGCTGAGATCTTTTTACTTAAGAGCAGCACCCGTACCCTTGCAGCCTTTTTTTCATAAGCTTTTGAAGTAGCTTTGCACGTTTTCTTGCTTTCCAAAAGCCTGAGTATCAAAAAACCAAAATGTGAAGTAGAGAAATAATACAGATAAATTCATAGTGTGGTGCTGTGCCCCTTAATAAGTTTGTCGAAAGAATTTCAGTTATTATTGAAAGCATCTTGTCCAAGAGCAGCTTCTTTAGATTTGTCCTTCCTCCCTTAAGTCAACGGAGAAAAAAAGAAGTATTCTAGTGTGGGTGCAAGTTGCACTTCATAATTGAGTGGAAGAATGTCAGCTTCTGAAATGTAGCAACCACGTTCTGGCTGACACTGTGTATCACAGAAGGCATGGGGTTGGAAGGGACCTCTAGAATTCATCTAGTCCAACCCCCCTGCCAGAGCAGGATCATCTTGGTAGAAAAATAAAAAGGAAATAACTTAAATTTTCTACAGTCTTTCCTACTACGCGAATATCTTCTATCTCATGGCACTTTATTAAGGTACGGTCTCAAAATGGGTGGTGGCAGCTGATAGTGATGCTAGTACAATTGTGTGGAGGCACCGTAACGTCTCTGACACGTGTTCACATGCACAATGTGTATCAGGACTTAGAGCACTAGCACACCTTCATACCCAGCTTTGTGCAGGTGTCTCAGCCTTGCTGCCTACTTTTCTGCAGCTCTGTCAGTGCGACTTTCTCAGCCTCTGCATTCCAGCGGTGGTAGGTGGCAGGACTGGAAGTAGATTGTGTTTTCTCCCCAAATCCCTGGTTGCCAGTCCTTGTTACTTGGCTGGGAAAGAGGGAGCAGAACTGCTCGCTTGCTGTGTCAGTGAGAGCACTGGCGACTGGCAGAGAGCTGCAGTCGCTGATGGTCCTGACACTAGTGGCGCAACCTCCTCCCCCTTGCAGCACTGGAAGAGAGGAATTAAACCCTTTTAGGCAGAGTATCTCTGTCGTGCTGTTTACAGTTCCGTCTGTGGAAAACTCAAACAGTTCTGTGAAGTTCAGAACTTCTTCCTGATGAAGTGTAGGCCGGTTAAAGAATCGGCTGGTTAAATATTAACAGGAGGAGGGAACATTGTGTCAGCAGGCAACAAAGCTCTGCATACTTAGCTGAGTGAAACTTGGATGTAAATAAGGAGCTTCAGAATAAGATATTTCAAAATCACTCAACGAATGAAATCAACTTAGATGTAAAATGCTTACATAAATTGTTTTAGTTTAAACATTAATTTGTGTGTAATATATGTTTTGATTGTAACAGCAACAACCCAATTGTCCTTGGTCCCAACAACTCTAACCTTCCCAGAATATTTGGTATAATTGCGGATGGTGAAATTCATGAAGCTATTAAACATGAAGATCCATGTACCAAGCGGTTGGCTAATGTTGTTCGCCAAGTGCAGGTAAACAAACACTTGCTTAGACATAAAGGGACCATCTAGAATCTACTTTTAGAAGTAATCAAACTGTTAAATTAATTTTGAGAGCCTTGTTTCTGTGTAGAATAATGCTTCAATCAGTGATATTGGAGATCCTTGGACATTCCTTGAACCATTAACGATAAAACTTCGTAACATCTACACTTGCAAATAAGTCTGTCTTTTCTGATAAACTTCAGAAGTTTATTTAAAAAAAAAAGTTATATGCAGCTAGCTGATTAACATGCTAGCCAGTATTAGCTCTTTGCGGGTTTGTGTTCTGTTGTGGTTTTTGTTTTGTTTTTGTTTTTTTGCTGAGCCAGAAATTAAAATCTGGAGAGAAATCTGCCTGGTTTTGTACTGGTGAACTGTACTGCAGGATTTGATCCAACATGTGGTTCCTGTAAGGGTCCCCAGCAGCACCCTGTGGTGACTTACTAAGACAGCAGAGGCTTGGCATCTTCACTGGAGAATGAGTGCAAACCACAAGTAAATTTACTACTGCCCTCTTCAATCCAGTGCAAATACAGGCAGCTGCTCAATGTTTTTTCTGTCTTTGGGGAGCTGCCTCAAGGTTCCCTTTTATGCCACAATGAGTGCTTACGGTGCTGGTTGATGGAGATGTCTGAATATTTAAGCTGTGCCTCTCTACAGTGTTGTGATGGTGCTCGTAGGGCAGATCTGGTCCAGGGACAGATGTTACCAGACGGATGTACTTGACAGTTACAGGACATAATGATAGAAAGTAGCGTGCCTGGCAAGCACACAGCTTATAAACACGTGTAGAGGGTTTGGAACAGCAGTTGTTCAATTTTTCTCCCTTCTACCTGACATGCTTTGGCAAAACTCAGGTTCAAGAATTTCAGGAATACTTGGTTTTGGAAAGGATTCACCTGGACAAGCATATCAGTCTGTGAGATTCATTATGTCTTGTAGAAAATGACTTGTTTATAACTCTGAAGGCATAAAAAGAATGAAATTGAGCAAAGTTTCAATGTGAAAATGCTGTAAGTGGTTGCTGTAGTCTGGCTGACGGATAAGAATCCCTTCTGTTAGTGTTCAGTCTGAGTATAGAACTTTATGTTAGAGTACGCTGATGCATTTGGTAACTTTAAATACTTTAAATGCCCAAGGCTAGTTGATTCTTTCTTTTTTTTTTTTTTTTGTTAACAATACAATAGCACCTACATGTATAGGTTAGTGATGTATAGCAAAATCTTGTTTTGACCAGGAATGATAGGAATATTAATACGGAAGCAAGACTTTTGCATTGGTTAAATGATTTACCCTCAGACTGTGGGGAAAAAAAAAATTGAGGGTCACGGGGTTTTAATTTCAATTTAATAATTTTAGCATATTGTAACCTATCCTATCTCTCTTCAGACATAATACTTTGACTTTGGTAAAGCACTGTAAGTGTTTTGAGCCATGGCAGGAATTTTAAAAGCTATGTAGTTGCTAACAGTCTGCCTGCTGCTGCTTCACAGATTCCAGGAGAGAGACTTTTTCGGTTTTTTATGATCTCAGTAAACTGTTCCACTGCCAACAACGTTATGGTCATAATTGGAATTAAGCATAAACTTTTTTCATCATGCTTAGGTGTTCTCAGGACAGAAATATTTCAGTGCAGTGTATGAGAAATATCGGAAAAGCACATTTAACATTAATGTGCTGCAATGTTCCATCTTAAATTGAGAGTCTAGAATGCCTAAGATTGTGGTTTTAGTTTCAAATAATCTAAAGACCTACAGCCAGTCACCTGCCATTTTTTTTTTCCTATCATTTTCCTTCTAAAGAGAGCTGGGTGTCAGTTGCTTCGAGCTTCTATTGATCAGTAACACAGACAAGGTACACCGAAGGGCTTTACATTTACCCGGATAGATGATGCAGTGTACATTCTCCTCTTTCTGGGAAGTAATTTACCATTTTTTTCACTGAAGAGTAACGCTGTGTGTTGGCAGCAGAGTTACTATGCACGCAGCGTGTGTAGTATGTCCTGCTTTAATTGCAGTGCTCCCTTCCTCCAGAGGCGTTACTGGGGCACCAGTGCCTGAAGGGCACTCCTACATTTAGGCACAGCTCAGCTTTGCCTGAACGTTGTTGGTCTTTTTAACTTCAGTGCAAAACAGAGCAAATTGTCTGGGCAGTGGTTAACTCAAAAGCATCGAGAGTCATTTGACCCACATAGTTAAGAGGTGAATTCCCAAGGGTTTCAGATCGATTACTCTGCTGCCGTGTAACCAGAGCTCACCTCTGTTTAGCATCTTAAAGCGTCTCTAGCTCACCCTGTGTAGCACCGTGTAGAACTGAATATTTCTCTTTGGCATATATATATGTATATAAGCCCAGTGAACGCTGAGCTTTGCAAAGCTACAAGAAGTTTAGCGTGTGCCTTAGAAGCTTGCCAGCCTGCGTAAAGATAACTTCTCGTTTGTTTTCCAGACATCTGGAGGACTGTGGACAGAATGCATATCACAGCTCAATGCAGATCAACAGGCAGCCATACAGGAGCTCCTGAACTCTGCTTGAAGGGCCTTAATTATCAACTGCAAGAAAACTAACTCCAAATAAACGTTTACCCTATTGTTTAGGTTTCTTTTTGTTTCTTTTTTGAGTAAAACCAGAACTGTAGTGCGTGTAGGCCATTCTTCTGCAACCTACAGGCAGTGGCAGCAGGAAGAAGCATTCTTTCAGAACGGTGTGTAAATCGGTTTCTATCCCACAACACGGAAGAAGTTTCCTGTAAACCCTACAATAGCACTGAAGAGTATTTTTCTAACGGTATAAGCCATCCGTACGATGGTGAAAGGGAAACAAGTTGAATTTCTCCTTAGACATAATGAATTAAGAAACAGCTTTAAGACCTTCAGCGGTAGATGTACGTTATAACAGATAAACGTTTCTCTACATCTAGTGTTAATTGTATTAATTGGAGTGTGAGTCTTTGTAGGGTAGGAAGTGTCCTTCTGCCCAACAAGTTAGTAGATCAAAAGATGAAAAACTGAAGACAAACATCGAGCATGAAGACCTCATTGATCGCACTTTCAGATTCCCAAAACCAACTTGTACAGTGACTCAATGAGGAAAGCTGTTCAGCTTCCAGCCCTTGAATGTGAAGTCTCTTTGGCATGTCTGACAGTATCTCATTCACTCCTTAATAAATGAAATTGAAACACAAGAAGCTTGTGTAGAACTTCGGTCCTGTGTGGTTCTTTTGATTTCTTCTTGTGAAAAGATGCAAGTAACAAGCTATACAAGTCACAATCTTGTATTGGAAACTTTTTGTATATTGGTGCCTATGACAGATTTTATACAGTTTTGTTTCTTTTTAACAAATTTTTTCCCCCGGGGGTGTAGAACAGAAACATAATGGCTTTACCTTTATGAGAGTAAGTTTGCATATCTTGACTTAAAAACGTTTTTCATGTTCAGATGCAATTGCATTTCCTAACTTATAAAGTGTAGTGTTGTTCCAGCTGCAAATGTGCAACATGATCTGGCAGCCAATGATGCCATTACAGGAGTCTGGGGTTTTGTTTGAAACAATCATTCACTTGGTAGCCAGACCTGAAAGAATCAAAAAACCTTTCAGGTCTTTTTGGTACTGCAAGAGCAATACGTCATTTACCAGCTAAGTATAGAGTATCTGACTTCTGACAAAGGTGAGTGAAGTTTTTGCACTCTTACTATTTTGAAGATGTTTGTGTACGCATTGGAATTTAAAAGCTTCGGTTGTTTACTGAAGCGTTCTTCAAGCCAATCTTGAGAGCCTCTTAAAACATACAAATCTTTTCAAAGAGGGTGTAAGTTTTCTTCCTTTATAACAAGAAAAGGTAGAACTTCACAAGTAATAAATTCCTGTCTTACTAAAGAATAGACTTAGTTTTGCCTGGGAAAATGTTTCCAAAACAAAAAACCCGCAACCAACCAATACAAAACTTGCAGACTTCATGTTTTCAGCACGAGGTTTGTGTACCGCTGTGGCGTTCTGCCGTTGCTTTTTCTCTCCAGAGACTTCAAAGTAATGCTGAGTGCAAGCGCTGATAGCCCCCACCATGGAGCAGCTGTTGCTATGCCAAATGTTGTCTGTTCTCCGCATGGCTAGATCTCTCCGTCTCACGTATGGAGTACCTACACGAGAGTAAGACATGTTGCACAGTTGGAATTTTTGATGAAATGAAGACTTGAGGAGGGTGAATTTCCCAGTGACTCCGTGTATGCATGTATATACTGGGTGTGCAGCTGCCCTGGGCTCTTGAGCCGGAGGTTTCTTCTTTGCCTTACTGGTATCTACGGGGGTGCACAGATACACCCAGTATTCCAAATACGATGACGGTGGTATTAAAAATAATACAGAAGTCAAGTACTTGTCACCTCATATTTTTTTCAATAAAGCATTTTACTGTGCGTCTTTGGGGAGCAGCCTTCGCATTTGCTATTTAATCATTCCGCCCCCTCTTTGCTAATTTAGCCAATTGTACTGACTTCTGTGGGCCTTGATGGTCTCTTAAATTTGAAGAAAAGCATTTGTTGTCTTTCCAAGAAGAAGGAAACAGTAAAAACAGTATCTAAGCTTCTGTCTAATAGAGATCCTTTCCCTTTTTTGATATCACAAAGATGTTTGTATTACGTCAGGAAATAACATCTCTCAGGACAGCTTAATGTCTCTTGAGACTCTGGAGGTGTGGGCTCCAAATTGGGTGAAAGTCCTGGGATTCATCTCGCCTGTTGCTGGGTATCTGTAACAAAGTTTGTATAGAAATAACTGTTTGCAGCCCTATCCAGTGAAGGAAAACAGGAAGCATGAGAGACTAAAGGAGTTGATGCTGATGGCTGAGTAATTGTTAGGATCTCCGGTGGTTCTTGGGACGGTGTTTGTTACTGGCAGTTCAGTGGCTCACTGAAGAGCCTCAGCAGTTGTTCTATAATGCACCTACTTGGAAACAATTTGATATTCTGGAATCTGTTATTTTTCTACTCCTAGAATCAAACAATAAAAAAACATCTTTTCTGTTAAAGTCAGCCAGCCACCCTGCTGCCTCTTTGTGTCAGCCCTTGAGGAGATTCCACTAACTCTTGAGGTGTTTCAACGCTGACAGGTAAATTGCCTGCTATTAAATCCCCATTCAAAGGTGTGATTTAGAAGACACTCCTGTTCCTGGAGGGTGTAAGCCAGCTCCATGCATATCTTCTTTTACCATCAAGTTGGATTTCCCTCTGGTTTCTGTCAGCCTCAAACTAACATACTATTAACATGCACAATAACAAGTTTATGCCATTTTACCGCTACTGATTTGATTTTCCAATTTCACAGCACCCTCATTCAGGAGATGTTACCCACTGCTATAGCCTAGAAGCCATAAATTCAGTTGGCTTTTAGTTCAGGAGAAGTTCTCTACAGCACCGTTTCTGACGTGAAAAAAAAAGATGTGAAGGGTGGAGACCCATTCAGGACATGAGAAACCTGTGTTTCCTATCTCTGAATACAAAATGCTGAGCTCAGTTCACAGATTTTACTCGCAGAATGGGCTCTGATCTTTCTAATTGCCTGATAGAGAAGGAACCACATGGCCCTTCGGCTACTCTGAGTCTGTCCAGAAAATCAGCCGGGTGGGGGCATCTCTGAGCGCTCTTGCAAAGCTGGATTTAGTGTGAAATTCACCGCTCTGGTTTGGAGACGAGGAACAGCGATTTCTGCTCTGGGGGAGACAGTTTCTGTAGTCTCTGTGAGATCTTTTTCCATCATTCTGTCTCAGACCAGTGATGTAGTTTTCTCTGTACTGTTTGAACAAGGTCAGGTAGGACCTCTTCCTATGTTCAAGTCAGTTTTGATGTTTTTGCTTTCTCATGCAGAGGCTGCCCATGACCTCGCTTCAGGTCTGGGGAATTTTTGCAGCTGCTAAACCATGAAATCAGAATGTCTTGAGTTTAATATTGGTACCACGCTTGGTTTTAGAATAACTTAAGCTAACGTAACGCTAGATGCACACAAATATTGGTAGTGGAGTTTCACTTTTTTTTTTTTTAGCAATGTTTACTAAAAATGTTAACGGTAAGCAATTAATGCCTCGGGGGTTTGGTTTTTTGGAGGATGTGGTGTGGTGTGTTGCTGCTGGCAGAGGAGGCTCAAAGCTCTCCTGAGACACCAAATGAGCAATACTGGTTGCTTGGATGGAATTTTTGAATTTTCTTCTAGAAAAGCAGGAACGATGCACGTTGGCAGATGTTCCCCAGGGCACCATTACCCAGGAGTAAACAGTGAAGTACTTCCAAGGTAGCAGTGACTGGCAGGAATTACAAAATTAACTTCAGTCAGTTTTGCTTAGAAGGTTGTTATTTGTCTCTCGTTTTCCCAGCGCTGCTTGCTACCTTGGGGGAATGGCCAGTGTCTTGAGAGTGAGGAAAGAGGGGAAAAAGGGAATGTTTCTTCAACTTAATATTTCTGCATTAAATGTGTAACTGCTTTTCTCCTAAGTAGCAATGGGAACTTACATTTTAAATATATCTGAGGTATGATTTTTCAGGTAATAGGTGCTGTAAAACTGTTGTTCTTTAATAACTGCACAGCCCTGCCTTCTGGTGATAGGATCTGATGTCAATTAATTACAAGGTTTAATATTCGGTTTGTGTACTACCTTAAAAAGTAGTGCTAATCTTCCAGCCAAAAAAAAAGCTTGGAATAAAATTCACATTTTGGATTCAGACCAGTGAAAAATATGATAGTAACACAGGACTTTGAATGAGGTAAACTAGCCTTGCCTGAATTACTTGAAGTTAAATCGTGCCTTGTTACCATTTTTTTAAATACCCGAGAATAAAATGCCAAGAGACATTTTTACTATTGAATTTTGTCTGTTTAGGACTTGGTATTCCTGAAAGAAAAAAAAAAAAAAACAAACCCAAAAAAACCACCAACCCCCCCCAATTGCTAATTTTTGGCAATAGTGTGAAGAAGCACGTGGATGCAGTGGTTGGATTTCACCAGTTGTGTGCTCCAGCTTAAGTTTCTTCTGGCCAGTAGATGGAGATGATACAATTGAATATGAGAAGGCCATGCTCTTGTGCTGCAGAAGTTTGCTGCTCTACAATCCCTGGGTTTTGGGAGGGTGTTTCTTCTCAGGACTAGTTTATAAGTGGTGGTAAACTCCACCTTCTGTTTACTGGAAGCCTGTGCACAGAGCAGGTAGTTTGTCTCAAGAACTGCCTATTGCAACCCTAGTGGGAGAAAACAGAAAGAGGGAACGTAAAATCAATCCAGATTTATCCCCGTTTCTCCCATCACTAAAAAGTCTGAATAATGTCCACACCTATAAAGAAACATCTCACTGTAGAACAGAGACAGGCATAGCAGCTTTTTCCTTGCTACTATGAATGCAAACTCTGGTTTTGGAACCTACCACCTCTCCTTATCCACAGGGTGAGAAGGAAATGAGTTTTATTTGGAGTTGCCTGAAAGTCTGTGGGAGCAAGTGAAGAGGAACAGTGGCTGTGTGGATGAGTTCCTGCGGCTCTGTATTAACATCAAAACCTGAATTTCTGGCCTTAAAATGAGTAAAAGCTTAAAAGACATTGCCGGAGGTGGCAGAGTGTGATAAGAAAATAAATTTCAAGTGGAAAGTTAAAAAGGGTTAACAGGAAAAAAAAAATATACCAAAAAGAATTATATGAAACGGAGTCTTTATTTGCCCTCATTGCTATTAAAATTTTCTTCCATAATTTTTATCACCCTTAGGGAAGACAAACAGACCAACAACAGCACCCTCCAACACAAACAAATTACATATAGCCCAAGCCTTCAAGGTGCTGGAATCAGATTGCCCTCACCACTCTTATGCCTGAATATGATATAGAACTCTGAGTAGTTGCCCAGCTGTAATTTCTGTTTTCTAAATAAACATTATTATTGCACCTTAAGTGCAGTAAATAATTTTTGTCCTGCCACATTTCTCACCCATCTTGTCTTTAGCATTTGGTTTGCAGAAACCCAAGTCCCTTGCTATACAAAAATGGTCTGGTTTCAGTTGGTGTGTTTTATAGGTGTATTTTTCTTCGACACAGCTACTGATGTTTTTCCTTGTGAAAAGGACAAAGAAAGGTCAAAATGGCTTTTAAAAAAAATTAACTTCTTGACAACAGTTCTCCTGAATTTTGTGTCTGAACTGTCAGACTTGGACACCTGAATATTTTCTCTTGCCCTGATGCTGAAATATCATCCCTGCCTTCAAAAATGCAAACAAGCTTCTGTCAGATCAGCTAAAAAAAGAATCATCATTCATTTTCCCCCAAATCCAAAACTTCGCTGGTACTACTGTCATTGTGGTGGAAGAGAAGTCAGCTTTGGTGGGAAAAAGGGCAAAGCTGAATGACTTCAGGCTGGTTTTCCTCGTAAGAATTCCTCTTCCTTCCTAAGGAGAAAGATGAGCAGTAGGTGCTGCAGCTGCCACCTCCAGGGGCTGTTCCGTGTAAACATCTGTACACCTCTGGCCACGACTTTGCGTGCAGCCCGGGTGCCAGCGCCAGAAGAGGGACACGGCAGAACTGGAAAGGCTGAGAAAGAGGTGAGAAGTGCAAGAAGTATGCAGCACAGCCAGTCAAGGTGAAACTGAAGAGGTTTAGGGTTCTTCAGCTTGAAAAAAGACACCACCTCCAAGGACAGCAGGACAGGTACAACGCAGGTGTGAATGTAAGGGAGCAGGTGAGTAGGGAACAGTTCACTGTTTCTCATAACACACGATCAAACGCTACCCAAATAAAGTGTTAGGCAGAAGCTTTAAAACCAACACGAAACTTTTTTTTTCCCCATGCACTGCAATTAAATCTTAAAACTAATTTCTGACAGATGTGCCTGGAAGTTAAAAAAACCCAAAATAATCGGAGCAGTTATTTAAAGGTGGGCAGGTGAATGGTGACTCAGCAAAGTGCTCCTAAGGAAACTGCTTGCTCAAGAAGTCCACAAATCGCCGGCTGTCAGGAGCTGGGAGAGTAAGCTAGGGAAAGGATCCCTCTGCATTTGTCCCATTTCTTGTATTCTTTCCCTCAGGCTCCCTGACTGCATCTCCTGTCAGACACCCTGTTCTCTGATCAGGCTTTGCGTGGCCGTTTGTACACATCCTTCGTTACAGCACGCCTCGCTTTTTTTCCCCTCCCTGTTTGCTGGGTTTTTTTAATACAGATCAGAATCTCCTCATGGTGTTTGCATGAGGCTTTGTGAGATTCAAATAGTTGTTCAGCTGGGTCGTACAGGATCAAATAGAACGGGAACTGGTTAGCATAAAACATATCTCTGTGCTCGTGGTTGTGTAGACACTTGCTCTAGGGCCTAAAAAGGAAAAATGTTTTGTCTTGACACTGTTGAGTGTTATGTGGATTCTATAATAAAAGGCAAAGGAGAAATATATAATCAGATAACATAAGAAAACGTTCTATCCTTTTTTTCTGCATGCTGTTTTGAAGGAGCTAATGGATTTTTCATGTATTCAAATGTAGCAAATGTGAAATGCTGAATTTTAGTAACTTGGACAAAGGATCAAAGTGCAGTAGACAGTGAGGCACAGGGTGAGACTCTCTGGTTTTCCCTAGTAGAAGATGAAACCGTTTTAATATTTGGGTCGTTTTAGGAGAACTGCAGCTTCTTTGTTACCAATCGGCCTCTTTAGGAGGAGAGATTACAGCAGGAAACAGGGATTAAGATTTCCTCCCCAGTGCCAGAGGCAGATACGGCACCGAGCACAGATGTGCGATACACAGAGTTGTCGACAACCACAGAGAGCCCGTGGAGGGAACAAACCGAACAGGCAGTGGTAAAGCAGCTGGAAATATTGAAGAAAAGAATGCAATGCACTTCAGCATTTAGAAGCACGAGATGATAGGCATCTTCGTAATAAAGAACCAGCTAAATTTAATGCAGGTTATTATTAAAGCTCCTGGTCCTCTCATACATTTCCTGGGAACTATTCTGGTTAAGCCTGTCCTATTTCAGCAGAGTGAATTCAATCCAGTTATATATTAAGCTCATGTTCATTTAAAATCTAATATTTTCCAAGTAAGATTATTTTTCTTGTTGGTTCTATTGCAAATATCAAAAGATCACGATGGAAAATTAAGATTTTTTTTTTTAAAGGGCAAACGGATCTTCAAGATTACTGACAAACCAGAAACGATTGCTTTGTGTGTTTCATTGTCAGAGCAATCTCACATGTAAAATATTTATAAAGTGGAAAACTGTACAATAGACAGAAAGACTATGGAACACCATAATGCTGAAGGTAAAGTATGCATGTGTGACCTGCAGACCACTAACTGAAGAAACAGAAAAAAAGAAAAACACTAGTAACAACAGACATAAGGGATTTTTATTTCTCTTAAGTAGAGGAGGAAAATTATCTAATTGGAAGCAGTAGTAATGAATTATGAATTATTATATTAGGGAGAAAAAAATAGGCCTGGGAAAATAATTTCTACCCCCCTTTGCCTCTACTCTGCATCTCAGAAAATTAAGAGACTGCAAACAAAACCAGCTACCGGTCTGTCTGTCAGTGTCAGAGCCTGGGAGTCAGGGCAGCATCCAGCGATCACACCCAAACCCCACAGGCAGAGCCCAGGGTGCTGCAAGTGTGGAACAGGCCAAACGCCCGGGGACGGGCGCGCGACGCGTGGGGAAGGACACGACCAACGGTCTGCCTGTCCTCCTCGGCAAGCTGACCTGAGCTGAGAAAAGAAAAACCACACGCTTATGTCTACGTGACCTTTAAGGAACATTTTCCTTCCCGATTTGAAAGTAGAGCATAGCAGGAAGCAGACTGTGTCATTGTAGGTGAGTTTTCTCATTGGTAAAACGGAAATGATGTTTTGTGTATTTTTTTTTCGGTCTAGATTCTACTTTTTAGAGCAGTTGTTGTGTTTTCACTTATTGGAATGTTATTTTTAGGAAAAAAATAACTGCTGTGGATAAAAGATACTAAGCAGGAAAATAAATGCTTTTCATGTCTCTAATAATTTGATTATTTGATTTTATTAAACATAAATTATGCAGATCTTGCTAAGCTTTCTACACTGAAATGTTATTCTGGTAAATTATTTAATACCTTTCAGTTTCTGAGCGGGAAGTTCCGCAGATCCCTTTTGAAGAAGGAAATTCATTAACAATATTAAATCTGGATAGAAAATAGACGGTCTTGTTTCTCTTTGCTCTGCTGTGTCTCTCATATTGGGAAGCAGATAAATTACCACTCTTACAAGGCCTGGCTTCTGGTCTGACATTCAGGAACGGGCTAATTTCAGAGGCCTCACTCCGAAATAGCAAGGTCGTATGCCCAGCTGATGTTTGCTTTGACAGGTTTTACCATCGCTCCCTCAGGCCAGATTTAGATCTTCTAAAAATTAAACCAGAAGGCAACGACAAGGAATAAGACAGTTAATTAAGGCACCTGTTGTAACTAGCCGTTGTAAAAATATGGTGTCAATCATCCAGCATGAAGTTAGGAAGGACCCGTGGGAGATCTTGCATGCAGCAGAGCACTAGATAAACCCCCACCGCCGGCCTCGACCACCGCTTTACAGGGGGGATTATCCCAGAAGAATTTGTTCAGAATACTGGTACGTACCAGATGGATTCCCCTGCAGGAGGTCACAGCAAGAAGATTGGCAGGGGGGTGGGGGGAAAGGAGACCAAGCGGGTTATTATTTTCACGGGAGTCTTTAAATCCAATAATGCTAAAATGCCAGGCTGGATGTTCTTCTATTTTTGTATTTGCAAGGGGGCTCTTTTCAGCTGTGTTTATTCACGGTATAAATGCTGAGGGGCTGCAGCAATGGCGTTTTTTTTCTCATTTACAACCATATTTGCTTACACTGGTGCATGTATTTCTACAGTTCTTCTTAACCACAGTGTTAAATGGTCTCAAAATTATTTAATTGCACTGTCCTATGAAGTGTTGCCTTTTTTCTTCTTTTTCTATTTTTTTTTTTCAATGGATAAACAGTTTTCTCTGTCCAAAATGGCAAAAGCACTGGAAAAAAAATGAATGAATGCTGGGAATTCTCCCCTAAACTCTTGAATTCTAAAGGCATATTTTGACTTTCAAACAAAATATTTGGCTTCTAAAATGTGATATCAAAAGATGAATGTGGTTGGTTAGTTGTTTTCTAGGAGCTATGTCCAATGGGGAAATGATGAGCTTTCATCCCTGCCCAATACACTGCATCTTGCATGGCCGGCTCGATGGCACTTGATAAAGAAGGCAGCTCGTATTTTAGTATTATTTTTATTTGTTACTCAACACATAACTTCTTTACGTATCTGCAAATATTTTCCCTTTCCATTGTCACTTCTCTTTCCTCACTGTGACAGAACACGTGCATTGTTTCTGACGGAAATACAGGCATAGAATACATATTTTGTCCTGATGCTCAGTGTTCTTTTTCCCTTCCTTTGGGAGAAAAGGTGAAAATGGATTGTAGGAGAGGAAGCCCAAACATGCAGAGCAGAAGGATGCTTGATTATTTATGTTTTTTGCAAACCTGTGTATTTTTCCTTGGCTTCTATTTTCTTCTGATATTTGTATGTTGATAAACAATGATTGTATAGATAACGATGATAAATTATTATTGATGTTTTCATTCACGTTACAGTAGTTCACGAAGTGGTCCATTGATGAATATTTTGGAATCCTCAGTGTCATTTGAAAAATGAGCCTTTTTTTTTTCCTCTTGGATTTTCAGAAGAGAAAAGGCAAGCATGAAGCGAAAAGAACCAGACACAATCTATGTAGTTTTGAGGAATATAAATTGTTAATGAATTTCAAGTGAACTTTTTAGCCTTAGAGCTTCAGGAGTGACTCATCTACTAAGTATTGCATCAGTGATCATCTTAGCATGGATCTGCAGCTAACGTAGCAAATGCATTAATCCTGAAACAGACAAATGTGCCAAACCATACAAGGTAAACATGATGACACAGAGCAGAGGTGATATTGTATCAGTACGGAGGTTAGAGAGAGGGGCTGGTCCCAACAGCTTGATATGCAAAAGCTCTCTTTATACAAATTCTTAAGAACTTGGGAGACTTGCACATACCATTAAAAGGGTCTCTTTTAATTCACAATATTATACCCTTTCAGCAGGCAGTGAACAAAATCTGCTAATTAGTTGGCTCTAAGTGCTTCAATGGCTTCTTTTCAATGGTTGAGTATCTCTTTCACACGGAAATCCTGAAGTCTGAGAATGGAAATGGACTCCTTTTCTAACTGGCTAAATATTTTTGGTTGGTTGTTTCTTCCCTCAACAGTTAAAACGTGGTCTGCTGCTAGCATTGTACACTGTTATGAAAATTGTCAATTACCACTGCTTCCAGCTACAGTTTCATGCTGCATTCTGATGTAGAAGCAAGAAAGACATATTAGTTCAACATTACTAATCTTACCGGAAGAGCTAGTGGTACGACAAACTTTTAACAACCGATGAACATAATAATATTTTGAGAAGATATGAATAAAAATGTATTGCAAATAAAAGCCGGTGAAGTGGTGGGAAGCGTGTACATTATAAAATGTGTAATAAAAATAATGGTGAAATGATCCGAAAAGAATTGGATTCAGTCATGCTCTCTCTAGTGCATTCAGTCATGCTCTTGCACCGAAATTAGCAAAACCAGATGAGTTAACACAAGTTAACATAAAGACATACAAGAACGAGCCTAAAACTGACGAATCAAATGCTGTGGGTTTGCAAGAATAAGCCCCAAACTACGTTTATACAAGAACACGCTGATAAATCTGGCATGGAAGTATTTGCTAAAAGGGTCTTTGAAACAAAATTTTAGGCTCCAGGGAAAACATCTGTGGAATGTTTTATGAAAAAGAATTACTAGACAAAAGGCATAGCTGAAATACACAGATTTTGATTAGCGGAGCATCTTAGCTTCTCATTTTAAAAAAACACAGAGAACCATTTGAACTCTTGACACATACTTTAAAACAGTTTACAAAAGAGGTGTTGATTTTAAGGCCGGGTTAGAAGGACCACTGAAGAATAGAGTTTGACCTTAGTGTAACCAAACCAAAGAACTTAATCCACATTCTTGGGTTTTGCATCCAATAATTTAGTTTGATGAAGCACATGGGTAGGAAAGTGAGTTACCACATAGCAGGTGAAAATGTGAATTTGCAGGTGCTCTGCCATAAGAGCCTGCATGCACGCATACCTTCCAGATCCTCACAGTAAATATGGGAAAATGTCAATGAAAAAATAACTGCAAATCATCCCCACATATAAGAGCTGTAAAAAGTGAAGGCTTTCCACACATCTATATTTGCATTCCATCATAGCTGCTGCTATTTCTTTCCTAACAGGAAAAAAGGCAGAAGGTGCAGAGAAGCAGACTCTCAAGACAGACAACAGAAGCCTTTTAACATGTTTCTGTCCTTCCCTTCCTTTCCCTTGGGTTCTTTCTTATCTGCTAAGGCAGAAAGTATGATCATGCCAGCTTGGTCTTCCTTAATCTGAAATCCAGCTCCAGCTCTTCTTTGCCGGTGGAGGCAAAGCTTATCTGTTTTCTGTCAGAAACTTGAACTAACTAGAACCATTTTTCTGATTTCAGCAACTTTTCAAAATCAAACGCTGTTTCGCTCAAATTCTCCTGTGATGAGTGCTTTTCTTAGCAATCACGCCAGAAGAGTGCAAGTTTCTTCCAAGTGTGATTTACAAGAGGGAAAAAAAAAAGTGCTGCTTAAGAATTGTGGAGAGCATCAACGGGAATGGATGGGTGAAAGATGACTTTATGACCAACTGGATAAACAACTAGAGACAAGAAGTCTTTTTAGATGTCAATCCCTAGTTGTCCTTGGTACCTTCAGATTCAAGAATCAAAGGGTTAACTAAGCACATGCAGCTTGTCTGAGGCTCCTGGAGAAATTACTAACAAATTACCATATTTGATACTTCAAGTATGTATACCATTCAAAACAGTATTTCATGGTTGTTTTTTGGAGCTCAGTAATAAATGATCAGTAGCTGCAGGGCAACCTGCAACTTCTGTTCAGCATTGAGAAATGTTTCAAGGTCACTCAAAGTTGGAAGGCACTGAAGATGACCTCACTCATTCAATGGAGATTACAACATCTCTTTTGTTAGGTGTGAATGAGACGTTAGTGATCTGGAATCAAATGTAAAAGGCATTGGGAAATTCTAAATGCTACGACTGACCCTTGCAGTGCTGCTCGTATTCTAACTACACCTTAAGCAGTAGTTAAAGCTGCTGACAAAGTAAGTATTATTTGGAAAATACTCGTTCATACGGTCAGGCAGTTGGAGTAGGTGATTGCTGTAGGTCCCTTTCCACTGAAATACAATATTCTATTCTATCCTAATTCTATTGTATTCTAATCCTATTCTATATTGTCAGAATGAGAATGCAATCTTTCTTCTTGATCTTCTACAGACTATACGTTTTGTGCAGAAGATGTCAGAGGGGGAGGAAATAATAATTACTATCTTATCTAGTATTGACAACTAAAGGCAATTTCCAGCCTTCCAGTCAGTAATGTATGTATTTGGGTCAAGGTTTGAAGGCTCACCAGAGAAATTAAGTTCTCTTGATCTCACCAAGTTGGTTGGCATATGCATTGAGGTATTTGTAGTGAGGTGTTTGTGCAGAGAGGCATTGCTGTTGACAGGAGAGGAATTTGTCACCTGGAGATTAAGCAAGGCCAAGGCTTAAACAAAAAAATATTGACAGTGCTCAACATTTCATTTCTCTTTCCTCACGTGATCAAAACCTAGGTAGTGGCTGGGCTCCTTTAATGGTCTTGAAATGCGAGGTGCTCAGAAGGGTTGCTTTATAAATATATACCTAGTTTACTGCTCCTTCCTGGGTCACTGAGAAAATTTCAAAGTCCTGCAGTGTCTCCCCTGCATCACTCATTTGTGTGCACTGCTCGGACTTCTTACCGAAAAGAATCATTGTGGAAAAGACTGGAAAAGATTCAACTCAGTGTATACCTTGACACATTATGGGATGAATAGTGGTATTTTAAAAGCTGCTCTATGCAGACCATTATACTCATCCTAGGCTGTGACAGCATTTTTCCTGTAGGTCCAAACTGTCTCTGAGGGAACGCACAGGACCTCTGGAAAAGATGCACACCTCCAGCCTGGGCCTTTGCCTGGTGGTCTCCTTTCTGCTCTCCACTGGGGTGGAGACTGTTTTGAGAGCCAGCCCTTGAAGCCCAGATAGCTACTACTTGTTAAATTTTACAGTGGAGGAAAGCACAGGTTACTAACTGGTAACCGCAAATGTGAATACACCACCCGTACACCTCGTCCTTTGGTCTCTCCGGTGTATCAGGTGAACACTTGGGGAACATGATGAGCGTGGAAGGACACCTCTGGGTAAATCAATCGCTGACCTGTTCCCTGCTGAATCCTGAAGCCTCTTCCTACAGCAGAGAGGCCGCGGTGTTAACAGGTTTGCACAAACCCCCCAGGCAATGCCCTGGCTCCTCCTCAGCCGGCCCACCTAGTCCAGCCCCTTTCCAGTCGACTCCCTCGCCAAGGGCAGCGGGGGACGAACCTTCCCGCGGAGTGACCCTGCCCCGCAGGGCACTGACATCGGACGGGTCCCCCCAAAAAAACCCACGGAAAGGGGGCCGCGGTCGCGCCAGGGCCTCGCTCCCCCTCGCCCCGGGGCAGTGGCCTGAGGCGGGAAGGGCGGCCCAAACCGCCGCGGGGCTCCGGCCCGCTTGAACCCCTCCTTTACGCCGCGGCCGCCTGGGCGTTGCTCGCCCCTCCTGGTGCCCGGGAGGAGGAAGAGGAGGAGGGGGGTATCTGGATCCTCCCCGGCACCGCAGGGCGGTGGCGGCTGCTCCTTCCCTCCCCGCGACGGGGCATACCTGCGGCCGGGCGGCACTGCCGGGACGGGCACCCTCCGTCCCTCCCTCCACCCGCCGGCAGCGCGGCCACGGCGAGGAGCCGCCGCCTGTGAACGCTGGAGGGGGCTCTCGGCCGCCTCCTCCCGCCGGCGGCTCCCCCTCCGGGAGGGGGCAGGGTTAGGGGAGGTGTAGCCGCGGCAGCGCAGCACAGCGGCGTCCAGTTCCCGCTCCCCGGGTCTGCAGGCGGCAGCAGGACCCCCCTCCCTCCTCTCTTCCCTTCCCCTCCCGCTCCGCCTGCCCCCTTTCTCCTCAGCGCCCGGTCCGGTGCTGCTCCCCTCGCTGCAAAGCCGGACATGGCGACCCTGCTCCTGCGAGCCCCTCGCTGTCCTCCTCCTCCCCCCGCCGCCGCTCCTGCCGCCGCCTTCTCCTTCTCCTCCCCGCGGAGCTTTTAATGGCTCGGACCTCCGGCGGCCAAGCGCGACTGCCCCTGCACCAGCCGCAGCGAGGAGAGCCGGCACCGGGAGCCCGTGCAGCCCCAGCCCCGCGCACGGTAAGGGCGGTACGGCGAACAATGGGGCCGGGCGGGAGCGGCAGCGGGAGGCGCCCGCCCCGCCGGGCACCGCGGTCAGGACTACGGGGCGGGCGGCGGGACCCGCCCGCGGGGCAGCCGGGGCGTGAGGGGAGCCGGCGGCACGGAGCGACGCCCCCGCAGCCCCTTCCCCGGGCACTGACAGCGGTGGGGCCGCGCTGCCCGGCGGACACCCCACCGGGGCACCGCTCAGCCCCGTTTAATCCTATTACCGCCAGTAATCTGCGGGGAGCCACCGCGCCGAGCGGCGCCCAGAGTGCCTTCCCTCCCTCCCTGCCACCGCGGCCGGGCACAGTCTGGGCAGCGGCGAGGGTGGCCTCTCAAGTTGGTGCCTTTTGTTTCGCCCCCGGGTTAGGACCCGGCTCCGGCGGCGGGGCGTCCCTACGGCGGTTGCCCGGCGGCGGGTGGGAGGCTTCGGGCGTCCCCCTCCTTCCCTTCCCCTCCCCTTCCCGCGGCGGGGCGGGAGCCCTGAGGAGACGTTTGGTAACGGGCGGAGTCGGAAGGACGGTCGTCCCCGTCGGCCCGAGGAAAGGTTTAGCGCAGGCCGGCAGCCGGCGGGGAGGTGCTGCTCCGGGACGGGGGGCGTGTGTGAGGGCAGCGCTTCTCCCTCACCGCCTCGGCCCCGGGGCCGGTGTGGGGCGGCCAGTGCCGCTCCCGGTGCTCCCTGAGGGGCTGTAACGGCCGCCGGTGCGCGGCACCCCCTCTGCCTTCACACCCCGGCCTGGTCCCCTCGACGCCGCTGCCCCCGCCTCGGCCCAACCCGGGCTGGAAAGTTGGTGGCTTTCAAAACCCAGTGTTTTCCCACTCTTCGGTGTGATCGGCCTGGAACAGGCCTGGGACCGCTGGGGAAAGTTTTGAGTAAACCTAGGTTTATTTTCGGAGTGGGAGCTCAGTGTAGCAGGCCTTATCTTTTGTGATTCGACTGCTTTTCTTTTTTAAAAAAAGGCAGACGTAAACTATGTGGCCTTTTTTTTTATTTATTTTAAAGTTGCCGGGTTTGTTTGATTGCTGGCATGAAATAAATGAAACACATAGCATATCTTTTTCAGTCACAGCCTTCTGTATACCAGGGTTTCCTTCAAAGAGATTTGTCCCTAGAGAGCACAAAGATGATTGCTCGAAAGGAGCAGTATCGCTCAGCTGTTTTATTATTCGTATCTCTGGGATACTTTGACTCTTGCTCCTTGTATTCCTTCCAATATGTATTTACAGCAAGCAGCTGATGTTGGAATCGAGCCAACAAAAACGGAATTCTGAAGGGAGTCCAGTGAAGAAAAGCCCCAAACATTCCCTTCAAGGAAGATGGCCTCTTCCCCTACTTAACGGATGTTTATGGGAGAATTGAGGTATCTAGCTCATTAGTGGATCCGAGCCTTTTAGAAATGGTCCCGCGTACCAAGAAAGTACAAAATCCTCTTAGCTATGCCTCACGTGTCCGACCTGCCAGGCTCTCAAAACTCGGTGCTGGCTGACACAGCAGGACGGGAGCCGTGTGGGCTGTGCCCTCAGCATTGCAGCCTGGGGCTTGTAGTTACTCCAAGGTGTACCTCGCTGGTAAGCTCCCTGTGCCCGTAAGGAGCAGGCTGTTAATGAGGCCAGGTGACAGCTTGTCTTTTCCCCCTTTTGACTCGTCCTTCCCTGGTTGCAGAAGTGCCTGGCAAAGAGTAACAACTCTGGCTCTGTGATTCTGCCTGATGTTTTTGCTTTCTAATTCAAAGCGTCGTTCTCTTGAGTATGGCTTTACTGCAGGGTTGGTTAGAGTCTCTTTTCTTTCCTTTGCAAATAGCAAAGATGACGGGTGGTACGTAATACACCAAATATTTTTGAAAGCTTAGACATCTCTGTATCGGCCCATGTACGCTGTAAATTCTTTTATCCTCAGAGACTTAAGTTGAAGTGTAGCTGTGAAAGGGATTGTTGGCAGAAAGGCCAACTGCCATCATCATGGGAACAGGTTAGAAAGCTGTATTTCTCTGTTCATTTTTTGCAGTATCCCATATATAGCCAATTATGTGGGGTTTTTTCTTCTATTTTGCTGAAAAGAAGCAAATAAACTAGGCAAGTGGTCAGAATATTTAACACACAGTGATGTGAAACTTCAAAATATTAGAAGTTACTAAGAGATTGACTGTGTAATACCAAAGCCTGACTTTTGCTTAATGGTTGGCCTTCAAATTGGAATTGATTATTTTTTTTCCTCTCAGGTTGACACAGTTCATTAATCATTTGGTAATCAATATCTTAAAACATGCTACTTGTAACCAAACTTTTTGAAAGAAAATTGTGGATGATAAATGACCAAAGGGGAAGCATCATTTAAATGTAATGGTTTGAAAAAGAAAAGAGAAAGGCTTTAGAAGATGTATTTCTGCATTAGAATTCAGGTAGAGAATTCTAAATTTATAGAGCTATTCAGTAAATTTTCCCTCAAGATTTTAGATTAATTTGACTTGGGAAAAAATCCAAACTTCCACTTAAGAAATTCCTGTATGGTGAAAATCAGCAGCTCTTCTTAAAAAAATATAAAAATTCTTGACACTGATGAATACGAAGCTGCCAGCGCTGGCAGCTTTTTGGATTATGTATGCTTCATGATGGAGCTGTGCACGAGGAACGCTTCTCTGATTTGAAGTATCTTTGCATTAAGTCTTTTTGGCTCGCTGGTGGGCATGGATTTCTACGAAGGACTGGCTGATACGGTGACTCCCAAACTGGGATCTGTTAGGGCACAAAGCTGGGGAAGATGCTTGTCCGTGGGACCGTATTGTTTCCGTAGGGTTTGCCCTGCCGAGCTGCCTGGCAGGCAGACCCATTTCAGGTTGCCACTGGGCTGAAGGATTATGAGCAGGTTGCCGGCCAAGTGTGTCCCCTCAGGTTTATGCAAGGCAGAAGACTGTGCAGATGACAATATTGCGTCTTCTCTCGTTGTTAATGGTTGTCCAACTCTCTTTCCCGAGACTGGAATTTGAAGCGTGGGTCAGTGCTCTGACCCCGTCCTCCCCTCTGCTTCGCTTGGGGAAATGCAGAGCTGTGTCTTGCTGACTGCAGCGGGGATCCGGATCCAGCAGTTCACTGCAGCAGAATTAACTCATCTTTTTAAACTTACGTTCATAATCAGGAAGTATTTTTTTTTTCCCAGCTGTAGGATGGGGTTGCAAAACCTGATTATATACATAAATAATGTTCTAGTGGATGTTTTCTGCCACTAAACCTCTATATTACTCACCTTGGTTACATTCTAGTGCAGAATCAATGTATTTGCCTCACACTTGTCATACTGTTGTGATGTTAGTGGTAGGAACTAAACTTAACTGGTTTTGCTTTGTGGTTTGGTTATTTTTCTCCCACTGTTTTTTCGTGGTGCTTGTCTTTGCCAATGGCCTTATTTTATGTCGTCTTTTTTAGAAAAGCATGATAAAAATGCTGTTTATTGAATTTGGGTCCCCCAACTTGTCCTGCTTTTTCTGTTTCTTCTTTTAGAAATTGGTATGTTTATCTTAAAAGGGCCTCTCCAGACTTAATTTCATGACTTTGAAAGGTTACTGTTTGTGTGTTGCTTTTCTCTTTCTTTCTTTTTTCTTTTTTTTTTTTTTTTTCCTTGTGTGTGTACTTTTCTGACTGGTAGGTGCTGAGTAGATGGTGAAGTTTATAGTTTACAGAGGGACTGCTGAATTAGGGAGAGTAAAGGGGCAACATGCTTTTCTGGTTGTAAAGGCACAGAAGACTAATTACAGAGGTATAAAAGGTCATCAGGCTCAGTCAGCTTTGAATTTGTGCAAAATGTCAGTAAATTTGGCCTGGAGAAATGTAGGCAATCAGACAATTAGGTCAGTCTTTATCAGATGTGGGCACTATCTCGTTTGTGATCAATTGCAGCATGATGAGCTTTTTAGCCTTTACTGTAATGAAGTAGAATCAATTAAATATTATGAAAAATTAAAATATGATACGCCTTTTGGGGGATTTGAGAAACAGGATATGCAACTACATTATTTGGTTTTTTTAGTCTGGAAATCTAAGTAGGGGAAATAATTTTTAATGTTTGGTTGTCAAAAACGATGTGAAAGAACGGTGACTCTGTTAGTTGGTACTCAAATAAGATGAAGCTTTGTTGGTGAAGTTCACAGAGGTGCTAAAGTTCTGGTTTTTGTTAATCTCAGACAGAACTGTGATTTTTTTTTTTCATTTTTTTTTTTGTAATGCGTCCTTAAATTTTCTGTAGTAAAGTCTCTACAGTAAAAGCTGGTTTTGTGTTGCTTTATAAAATGGAGGAAAGAACTTTCTCAAGCTATGAAATCTGAATGCTGAGGTTTACAGTAGATTTCTGTACAACGCATGTTTGTTACTGGTCATGAGGAATACTTGGGGGGGGTTGAGTGTTATTTTGGCATAAGGCGGGGATGATGTTTTCCGACTGTTTTCTTTCCCAGTTTATAAAGTTGACGTAGCGGCAAAGCCCATTGAAAGGTGGGAGACTGTATATCTGAGATGATGTTGCAGGTTCCTTTACTTGCCTACACAGTGCTCTGCTGCTTGCTAGTAAAATCATTTTTTTGGGGTACCTTGGCATCAGTGCTTGGCATCAGTTGCAGTTCCATGGTATCTGAAATGAGCACTAATGTTAACGATGATTTCAATCCCAATTTCCTTCCAAATATGCCGACTCAGGGGGCCGAAGTAATGGTTTGGACCTTGCAGGGTGACTGAATATGCCATAATGAAAATACATTAAGAGACTATTACACTCCAATTTGCGATGTGATTCTGCTGTCTCCTAAGGCTCTGGACTTTGCAGATTCAAACTCTCTTCTTCGTTGGGTCAGTTAACACAGAAGTGAAAAGAATCATAGAATTATTATAGAATCCTAGAATTGCCAGGGTTGGAAGGGACCTTAAAGATCATCTAACCCCCCTGCCATGGGCAGGGACATCCCTCACTAGATCAGGCTGCTCAGAGACCCATCCAGCCTGGCCTTGAACGCTTCCAGGGAAGGGGCATCCACAGCCTCTCTGGGCAACCTGTGCCACTGTCTCACCAGCCTCATGGTGAAGAACTTCTTCCTAACGTCCAATCTGAATTGACCCATCTCTCGTTGTAATCCATTCCATCTAGTCCTGTCACTAACCGACATCCTAAAAAGCCCCTCACCAGCTTTCTTGTAGCCCCCCTTATAAGATACTGGAAGGTCACAATAGGGTCTCCTTGGAGCCCTTCTTTTCTGCAGACTGAACAGTCCCAACTCTCTCAGTCTGTCTTCACAGGAGAGGTGCTCCAGCCCTCTGATCATCCTCGTGGCCCTTCTCTGGACACGCTCCAGCACGTCCAGATCTTTCTTGTGCTGTGGGCTCCAGAACTGGACGCAGCACTGCGGGTGGGGTCTCACGAGAGTGGAGTAGAGGGGGAGAATCACCTCCCTTGACCTGCTGGCCACACACTTCTTGGTAAGTTGTGTAAGTTATGATAAGTTGTGCAACCAAAGGGGACCTTCCCCTCCTCCCCAAAGGTGTAGATCTCCCCAAAGCAGCTATTCCTGTAATACTCAAGGTATTTAGGTGTATAATACACCAAGTGTTGTAGAAATTCTGTGGCAGGAGATGCGTCACGTGGACAATTTTGTTGGAGGGAAAGCTGTGGCTTTCTCAACAGAGGTATGAGTGGGAAGCCATCCCTGCTGGAAACAACTGTGCTGAAGTGCAGGCAGCGTGTGTTCTGTCTGCACAGATGAAATGGCATCTCTGCCCCTGGGACAAGCTCGGCTCCCTGGGTTGTCTTGTACAAAATATTGCTGGGGAGGGCACATATTTTTATACATCAAGAGATTACTTACTGGTGGATTGGAAAACCAGCTGTAGTAGGAGAGGGTTGGTATTGTTGGGTGCTTCCTTTGCTGATACAGGGCTGCTGCTTCTGCTGGCCGCTCTTGGTCTTTCTGTGGCTTTCACTCCTGATTATTGCAGCACAAGTTATTTGATTTCTGGTCACTAATAACACTGTTTCTCCTTAATCCAGGACCCTTATTTTCAGTCACCTGCACCACAGGCAGAGGTCAGGAAGACATTTGTCAGTTTATTCCAATGACAAGTGTGGCACAAAGGGTCTCGCTGCTTGATAACCTGTGTACATTTAATTGGCTTTTTCTGCTCCACGTTCTGCGTTCTTCTGTTGGTCACGCTCTTCCAAATATTTTTTTTCCATGCCCAGATTAAGCACTTGAGCTGCAGACATTGAGTGTTCATTTCTTCCATCTCTGAGTGTTATTTTTGGACATGTCCCAGCCTCCGTCTCCCCACTGAACCAAAGGTGTTCTGCAGGGACCTTTGCTAGCCCAGCAGTGGAGCACTGGCAGGCTGCTCATTAGTCTTTTATGTCTCTCCTTATCAGTTTTACTGTGAAACTCCCTATCGCTTCGGTTGCACATGTTAGAATAATTAGGCTTCCTGTTCAGCAGGTTTGTATGGCATTGATTTTGGCCTGCAAGTTCAGGGGAGGGGAAGGTTACTGTTCAATTATGTGCAAGTATGTCTTTGGTAGTTGCCTTTTTCCATTATGAGATGGTTTTTTAAAACATAGTATTGCACAAAAAGAGGCAGGAATGCTGAGCAGACTTTCACGCTACTTATATAGGAGGTGTTTTCCCTTGTGTTAGTAAACAAGTGAAAATAAATCTTACAAATAAACCTCTGCAGAGGAGAAGGGCCTGTGGTGATACTGCTGTTTGCTTGGAACAGGGCGTCCCATCATGCAGAGACTCTGGGAACACAGCAGGTATCAGATGGACTTGGAGCATTTCCCTGGCCACCCCGGTCTTCCTACAATTATGGAAAGGGAGGATGGGGTGTCTTCTGTGTTTTGAGGATTTCTTTTTTTTGTTCTTCTGTTGGTCTCTCATTTCTCAAATTATCCTGCAGTTTGCTGCTGCTTATGGCTTTCCATCAAAGTGAAGTGAATTGATTTTGTTAATTCTTTCCAGTCTTATGATCGCAATAACAGTGTTTACAATTGAGAAGTCTCTGGCCAGCTCTTGCTGTGGTGTTTAACAGCGGTGTCTTTTTCAGATTAAGGAAGAATATTATTTGTTTAGTTTACCCTGTATGAGGATATTTTCTCAAACATCAGGGCTAAAAAGGAAGGTAAAACCCCTGTAAAAGTAAGAATCTGGAGTTGTTGTGTTTTCTCTTAGGAGTTTCCTGTTTTCCAGGGAGTGGTTAGTATTCAGGCCCTTAACAATGTGAAAAATATTAAAGAGAGAATGAAGAGGGAGGATTCAGTTGCTGTACTTCCCAGAGAATTAAGAGTGTATGTAACTTCCTGTACCAAGCAGCCTCAGTGCATTGTAGAAGTTAAACTTATTTTGGGTGAATCTGAATAGAGGTAAATTCATCTGGTGTCTGGTCACAAGAGGTGTTCCTCGGGGCTCAGTTTTGGGGCCAGTCCTGTTTAGTATCTTTATCAATGAGAGGATCAAGTGCACCCTCGGTAAGTTTGCAGAGAACACCAGGTTGGGCAGGAATGTTGATCTGCTTGATAGTAGGGAGGCTCTTCAGAGGGACCTGGTGTAATTTGGAAAATAAAATTGTTTAAGGTTTTGCTGCAGTGCGCCATTTTCCCCCCCATGTCCTTTGAAATGTTGGGCATCATTTTCAGTACTATGAAAATAAAAATACTAGAAACCACGGAAAGAAATACAGAACATGCAAAAAAAAACCCCTAAAAACCAAACCAAAACAAAAAGCCCTAGAATATACAGTTAATATTGACCCTGAATCTAGCAGAAAATATCCTCAAAGTGCAGTCAAGAGCAAATAAATAAATAAAACAAAGACAAAGCAGCTGGTGTAATAGTATTGCAGTGGAGAGAAGGGCAAGTGACTTTGTCATTTGAATATAAAAGAGGTTTTAAAAGGCACCCTAATTAAGTGCTGCTCACAGCTCTGTGTTTGAAATTCGAATTTTGAGATAAGTCACAGACACAATTCCAAGGGTATGGGATCCGTTTTCCTAAAATATGAGTCAAAAGTGAACCTCTGAAAGAAGAATTTCTAAATAGACCTGTGGGAGAGAAGTTGCTGGTGGGTCAAGTTTTTCCATCTCCATTTTTATTCGTGTTATTTATCGTGTTATTTACAGTTAAGGCTTGAGTGACGATGCTGCCTCTTTGTTTCTGACTATTCTCCGTCTTACGCCTGTGTAAAGTGTTGGGCAACTTCAACCGCGTTGCACAAACGAGCTCAATTAAAAAAGAAGTGCTGGATAGAGGAGAGGCTCAAATCACTGCAGCTGTTGCTGGAGGTCATCAGCGTGGCCTGTCAGCTGCCCGGCTGGCGCATGTGGTGCCTGGGCAGTCACATAGGTGCTGCTCAAAGCAAATGCAGCCTCGTGCCGTCTAATTAGCAGCGAGTAAATAGGACAGTGTCGAGCGAGGGGTCGGGAAGGCTGGCAGGGCAGGAGGCTTGTGGTGGAGTGAGCCTTGCAGCAGCTGGCTTTCCGTCGCGCGGAGTGTTGGCAGGGTGGAAGCCAATTTTTTTTTTTATTAGCTGTGTTAGCCGTCAGACGTGGGCATGTTTACACAGTGGCTCGTAGTGGGGAGGAAGCAAATCTAGCGCTAATGAAGCCTGTTCGGAAAGTGAAATCTTTGTCAGAAACCTACGCCACGTTGACACCAAGCGCGATTTCCCACATGGCAATGCTTCCAGTAACCATGAAGTAGTGTGCGTTTATCCAATGAAGTGCCAAAGCAATGATGCAGGAGCAGGATATCTACATGAAGCTTACCTCTGGTTGTCCATTTTTTTAAGTGCGAATCGAGGACTATTTCAGATTCTGAAACAAGAAATTAGCAGTTGGGTAATTCCTTGAACATGAACATTTCTCCCTTAATTTTGTGTGTGGCAGCTGCACGCTAGGACACCGGAGAAATCGTTGAAGCAGTTTCTAGTTGTAATAACGCTTCAAGGATCATTTGAAGCAATGGTTGGGCAAATGACACTTAATGGGAGCTCTCTGCTTGAGAAAACCCAACACAGGGAAGCCATTCCTGTCCTCCTGAATGAAGAGAAAGTATGTGATGGAGGAGAGAGAGGGACTGGTAGCGGCATGCTGGGAGTGTATGACTCAAAAATGAGATCACTGTTGTGATGGAGTAGTGTGTATGTGTGTGTTTGTATGTATAATAAAAAGATGGAGTTCAGAAGTATTTTCTTTTTCTGGAATCAAGATGTAGACTTTTAATTTTCCTTTGTGTTTTTTTTTTTTTTTTAAAAAAAAAACTACTCAACCCAGCAGTCTGTATATTCAAGAAAATTGAGACAGGCATGTGAAAGCATTAAAACTGAATGCAATATTATTCTTAAGTATTGGCCAGGATTGCTTTGACTCCCTTTAGATCTGCTGTTAAAATTTCTTTGGCGGTAGATAAACCTACCAAATTTTCCTTCAAAGTTCCTTTCCTTGAAAGCAAGAGTAGTGTTTCAAAATGCATATTTTATGTTATCGTTTAAACTAGTTTAAAGAGAAGATGTGTGATGTGATGAGAACAGCAAAGAATAACAATTCAAGCTGAAGTAGTTAGGTGTAGAGATGGTGAGCTGTTCAAGTGTGTACCACAATAGATAGATGTAAGTAACAGAACTACATTTTCCCTCCTGGTGTCATGTAAAGAAAATAACAGGAAGAGCTAGGTGTGTCCCTTCATCTTTGGATTTGGGTTCTCTGCAACATCAGTGTGATACGAAGATATTTGTAGCTGCAGGATTAGATGATATCTGTCCTTCAAGAAAGCTCAGAGAATTTTCACTGAAGCGTTAATGTAATTCAGTAGAAAAAAAATCCTGGAGAAGAGTCTCTATTCTACTTTCATGCTTGCTTTTGTCAAAGCAAAATGCTGCTCCAACCTGAACAAAGTTCTTACCACTTAAAAGTACCCCAAGACTGGAACTGAAGCTTGGATGTGTATTGTGAGGGGAAAATGGTAGCTAATCACTTAAAAAAATATCTGTAGAAAAATGTAAAATACTTCTAGAAGTTTTAAAGCCTTGTATCTGTGGCAGTTCTGGGCTAACCTGGGAGCGTAGTGAATTTCAGAGAATGGTGATCTGAGAACAATTCCAGCTTGGCGAGAAAGATGCGTTTTGGGGACATGGAAGAGAAAGAAAATTAATCAGAGTAATAGATCTGGGCCTTGCAAGTAGATGGATCCTAATGAAATTAGTATCTGAAAATTAATTATAAACCAAATCTGATCGTATATAACAGGAATTAAGAGGTGTTCTAAAATCTGCAAGTAACTCCAGGATTTTTCTGCGGAGGGGTTGCCAGGAGTGGACTAAGATGAATATCTACTTTTGTTTTCCTTTGAGCATTTATATCGCAGTAAGCAGCCCCACTTCACTGTGCATATGTTTCCTGTTGCAATCAAGTGACGGTTTGGCTCAATGTGGAAAAGGCTGTAATGCCTGAGAGCTGGATTGTACAGTATCAGCCGGGTAAAAGATTGCTGAAGTCTTTTGGCAGCGTTTGACTTTTGTGAAATTAAATACGCTTCAGCAATTTATAATTTGCATGTGTATATATTACCCAATGAGTGAATTTATTCTAAGCATTAACTGGCTTGTTTATGGCAAATCCTGGAAGAGCCTTTTCTTTTCATTAGACTTCCAGGCTAAATTTAATTGGAATTCTGTCAGGAGGACAAGCTAGTCAGGTTACTTTTGAATGTATTTAGGGAAGGCTTTATAACTCCTCTGCTGGTATTCCTCGTAAGGCCTGATCCTTTTTTATCTCCGAGGTTTAAAGCTTGAGGGGACAATAAAGACTCAAATCAATTGGAAGTAATTGCAACTAGATCATCAGCATAGTTTTGTTTTATTTACAGCGTGTGTTTATTTAGTGCTCTCCTGCTGAGGAAGTTTGTGCTGTGGGAGACTGCAGGAAGCAATAGCAACGATCCGGGTGCTTGTTTTAAGGACTCTACTTTATATATGTATATGTAGGTCTGAATTTGAGAAGGAAAGAAGACTTCTTAATAGCCGGCCTGGCGGCTGGAGTGGCCTCTTGTCTGGGTGCTTCCACTGGAGCCAGACTTATCTCCTATCAATGCTCTCAAAGCATCAAGAGAGAGGGGCTCTGCTTTTTGATTGAAGTCACACAGCAACACAGGTGAAATGAGTCCTTTGAATGTTAATACAGTGAATACAATTGTGTCGATACCATGTCGGTGCTATTTTGGAATGGACGGAGTAGACTTTAGAAGCTCTTGGCTCCCTGCTTGTTTGCACTTCTTGTTTAAGCGTGTGGCGTTGCAGCGCTCATCTTCGAGGGCTGTGCTGGTGGTGCCTGGTGCGACATTGCGCTAGAGCTACGCTGTCCTTAACCCCCGAGTTAGAGAGTGTGTGTCATGGGACAACTTCAGGCTGTTTTCTTCAGGGAAAAAGGTTTGATGGGAATGGTCAAAAACCAGAAGTCTTCACCTGTGAGTGGGTGGAATGTTATGGCGATTATCCTTACCCAATATGCAATTAGTTTATGTTAGACAGATGAACAGTAATCCATATCTTTGTCTCTGGTTTTGGGTTTGTGTGTTTTTTGTCTTTGGTTTGGTTTTTTCTTTTTTTTTTTTTTTTTTAGTTCCCTTTGTCATAGAATGGCTTGAGTTGGAAGGGACCTTAAAGATCATCTAGTTCCAACCTCTGCACCATGGGCAGGGACAACTTTCTTTCCCCTCCTTGAAACTCCTGTATCCATATATTCTCAGTGTTTTAGCAGTATGTGTGTTTTCTTCTGATTCACTAATAAGGCTGAATTTCTTTCACTGTGAAAGAAAAACATGATACAGATTAAAGTTCTGTTTCTATTTCTGCATGTCATGTCTGCTGCTATTGGCAGTCTTGGGAAGAACCATTCCTCCTGCCTTAGTTAGAATGACGTTTGTGAGGAAAAAATAAACCTAACAATACTGTTGCCATTGCAAGGCTGAGATTAGGAGGATCACTAGAAATTAATTAATATATGGGTGTTCTTCTTGAAATAAAGGATGAAGTGTCTTCAGTCTGAATCATTCCTTTAGTAAAGGTGGGATATTACTGATGCTACTTCACTCAGGTTTTCAGTAGTAAGAGTTACTTGGTGTTCCGCAAACCTGGCTAAACTGATTATTTGTACAATATTTACTTGGTTTTCCTTCTTGAATTCTATGCATGTTTTTATTTCTCAAACCCTTTTTTTTAATGCAGTTACTATCTGTGGCAGTGTTTGATTGTATTTATCCATCATATTTTTATTTATATCTTCCATTGATGAGGTAAATGGGATAGAAGGACACACTGGTTTTTGTAAAGTTTCAATAAGCTTATAGCCAAAACTGTTGCTGGTATAGAGTCACAGAACTTGTTAGCTGTTCATTTACATCTTCAACAAAAATGTAAATGTGGAAGTTTTGGTGATACTCTTTTTCCATTAGTCCTACAGCTTGCTTAACAGCGAGGAAGGACTGCAAAATTTTGGAGGCTCATCTGGGGTTTTGATGGCCCAGCAAACCCAAAATTTTTCTGGCATGAAGCCTTTAAATGCTGCAACAGATCTTGTATATGACTGGTATGAATTAGAAGGACAAGCCTGCTATTGGACAGTTATCTTGATGGATTTGGTAGAAGCTTTTTCCTCTTCTCCCCTGTGGCAGAATATTGTCAACTAAAACTATTTTTTTGTGATCATCACAAGATTTAAATTTAAAACAGTTTTAAATTCGGTGCTTTGTCATGCAAGCTCTGTGTACAGTTTGTTCTGTACCATATGATTAAGAAAGAAAAACTTGAAGAAACGTGCTGATTGTGAGAGAGTCATCAACTCTTAAGAGAATCTACTAATATCCCTGATTTATTTATTTATTAAGTAATTTTTCCACTAAGAGAAATCAATCTCATTTTTTTTTTTTGGCAGGGTTTTACAAGACTGTCACTTGACAGAACTGTTCTATGATTCTATGAATAGGTACTTGGAACAGTAACCACGTATCTTTTACTCTATAATGGCCAGTAACCTATATTCTGGCTGATAATTACTCTCTATTACCTGCTTCAGTTTTTGTCCAGTGATTTGTAGGATGATGCTCCTGGTGTTTCCATTGCCTGGAGTGGTATTTTCTGAGATTGACTGAAGGACAAGTTTTAGGTAACTACAAGCTTGAGCCAGTTTTCATTGGAATCTTGGCAATGGTCCTAATTTGTCTTTTTTTTTATATCCATAATCTGATTCAAGGGTGCTCCCTATAAGGACTCATGTTTTTGTTCAGGCTTCTTTCTGATGTCTTAAATACCAATGCTTCCATTAAAAGAGAAAAAAAATCTTCTCCATAGTTCACGGTCTTACTGTTGGAGATTTTTCCTGCTGATAAACTGGCCTTGCGTAAAACTGCTCTGATTCCTCCTGAATCTTTAAACTTCTCAACTTGCAGACCACATCTCTCACATGCTCCTAGACTTTATTATCCTGCCAACAGTTTGTTCTCTTGTTGCTCTGCTGCAGCAACCTCCTCAGTTCCCTGTTCTCCTCTAGGTTGCCCAGTTCTAGCCCAGAGCATTACCGACGGGGCTCGCAGTGCAGGGATTCGTCTTCATGGCAATTGGCTTTCCAGAAAGATCAAATGTAACCTACTTACTGGATGGGTAGATCTGTCAGTGGCTCTGCTTCTGAATTTTAATAATTCTTCTCTAACTGCTGTCTTCCATGTTATATAAAACGTTCTATACATTTGTTTTCTTGAGAGGTGATTAGTCATTATTTTTATGCCGAGCTAAAGCGGTTTGTGATTAATAACCTCAAGGTTCCCTTTTGTTACCATATACTTAGTCATTTTATCTGAGTTAGTAAGACACAATGACCTATTTTGGTTAGTATGTCTGTTTTCTGAGCTGAAAGGTGATAGCAGAAGCGTATCTTGGAATTTCTTGGGTATGCTAGAGACAAAAAAAGGGGAGTAAAGTACCAAAAAATGCTAGTGGAGTGTGGATTCTGTTCTGTAAAATGTTAGAAGCATGCTAGACTATGAAAGGTTTAAAGCATCACTCTTGTTTAAAAGAATCCTGTCTTTACTAAAGAGTTCATTTATATACCTCTACTCATTCTGAGATGCTTCAAGCAAGCCTGACTTTGCTGCAGGAATTCAGTAAGGCACCGCTATACCTTACATCCGTTAGGAGAGGTTCTCTGCTGCCTGGCAGGACGTTTTCCTTACTGACTGAGACAGCCACTAATTTGTTTTTTATTAGGTGAATGCAACTTTGAAGGCTCCTTACTAAATGAATCCATTAAGAGAGCTGCCTAAAGGGTATCTTATTTTTGCAGAACATGCAAAAAGTCAGAGTTGCTTTGCAAGCTGAGGGCTGTGGTAACATACTATTTATGTCCCTTAGAGCAATATTGCATTTGGCTGTTCTGCTGGTTCTTCATGCTTAGAATTTACACTTTTTTTTCCCCGTAACTTACAGTATCTAACAACTTCATAAGTAGTTATTTATCCATTTATCTATCTTAAGCACTTCAAACAGATGAGAACCAAGCCCTAAGCCTCCCAAACTGTACATGTAGTTAGTATTCCGTGACTGACTACTAACTAGTCCTGATAGTTTTAAGACTCGTACTTTGTTGCAAGAAGGATGAAAATGTCAGGTTCGTGCCTGTGTGTCTGCTTTGTTTATTAACAACCTCAGTGCTTTTTCTAGGAGCTTTATTTAAGCATGACTCAGTGAAGGAAGAAGCGTAATTTGCTTCAAGGCTAAAACTTTTTGAGGGAATGATACAGCACAAACTCTGTAGGCTGGGTAAATGGGGATGAAACCCAGGATCCATCAAAACAAGCCCAGGAGATAATGTGGATGGTGAGACTGTGGGGTTTAGCCTTGAACACAGCTGATAAGGGTAGGAACAGTTTGTCTTCTGTTCATGGGGTGGTTCTGCTGACTTTGATGTGTTGCATGAGCTGAAAATACTGCGGTTTTCCCAAGCATGCTGGGGAAATCTTACTGGGAGAACGTGGAAGATAAGGGCTTGCTGAACACCAGCATATAGTGTTGCACATGGCCTTTTTCTTTTTTTTATATTTATTCCCTGTGTTGTCCTTTACTGCAAACAAGAACTATCTTTTTGTTTTTCAGTATTGTGATACAGTTACTGAGCAAAATGAGTTCTATTTCTGGAATCTCTAACAGCGAGTAGAGTTTATCACAATTACTGCAGGCCTGGAAAATAGACTGCTTCGTATTTAGAGTTTATTTTAACCTAGTCAGGACTTAAGGTCCTTTCTGGTATGAAACTTTTAGTCTATGTATGAGTTGCTGTGGGCTGCCTGCAGACCTTCTATGGATTGCTCATACCTCCCCTGAAGTGTCACCTGAGCTGGTCAATTAAAACTTGCGGTTGGTCCCACAGTTGTTGCTTCCTCTTTGGTACCATTCTCTAAGTACTTGAAAAGTTGACGTAAGTTGCCTCTGTACAGCCTCCTCTTGATTTCTGCAGAAACATGATTTTTTTTTTTTTTTTTTTCAGGCAGAAATATTCCTGGTGGCATTTTTCGAAGGGGCGGGAGGGAAGGAAGGCTTCCATGCCTATCTTTAGGTAAATGTGCTCTCTTCCAAAACCTGCTGCTTCTGTGCTTGATTCCTGGATACTCACCTCACTGAGAGCATCCTTGTCTGCACAGTGAGCCAGAAAGGCTGGTGTTCTTTGGCTGTGTGCAACCTGAAATCCAGCCTCTACTTTTAGAAAAAAAAGGGAAATTGAGCTGTATTTTCACTTTCATAACCTTACAAAATAACCAGATGTAGAAACATTGGAAACCATTAGGATTTCTTTCCAAAGCAGGGCGGGGAAACATCTCTTTCTGAAGCGTTCCAGCGTTTTTACCAGCTGTTTTTGCATAGACGGGTTGCAAGTCTCCTGTAACTACACAAAACATTAATTTACAGTCTTGTTCTGTGGCCTGGGCGAGGCAGGGTGCTGGTTTGATGGCTCTTTCTATGCAGTTCCTTGGGGCACCGTGAAAGTCTGTGGGCTCTGCTGGAGGGTCCTGGAGGTCGCTCTGCTGCCCCCACTGCAGCAGCATGAGTTCAGAGAGATCTGGAGCGAGGAGCTGTGAAAGCACCGAGAAACTGGCAAAGGAAATTTTGAACTTCTTGGATGCGCTTTCTCGAAATAGTAGCGAGAGGTCAGATCCCAAATGCCGGCAGTGGTCTGCTAGTATTTTGTCAGGATTTTGAGGAAAACCGCTTTGGTGTAGAAACGACTACTTGGAAATATTAATTTAAAATTTGTAATGTGGGATGGCCGCAATGTTTAATACAGACCTTGTAAATTAACAAAGCTGGATGATAAGCTGACACAAGGTTGGATAAAAAATAACGTAAAAGCCTTTTTTTAAAAAAACCCCACAACTTCCTCTTCAGAGTAAAACTGGCAAATTAAACTTGAGCCTTCCAGGAAGGCCTTACCTGTACCTGCTGGTTGTACTTAAATAAAACACTTGGTATCAGTGACTTCTCAAATTAAGTAGGTCAAACGATGTGCCTTTTGTATTGTTATTTGTTGTAGACAGTCATTTAAAATACATAAGGCAACTGGAGGGGAGCTACCCTTTAAATTTTTTAGATCTCTGTCTTAGTGTCTTTACACTGGATGGAGTTCTGTTTTTTATGTTTTTCCAAGTGTTAAGTACTTTTCATTTTTTTGATAAGCAGAAAAGCTTTTGCTTTATGTATTTGCTTTCAATTTAACTATCGGATGGAGGGAGAATATTTTCTTTTTGAATAAACTCAGGACTGAGAACTCATCTGGGAGCTCAGTAGGAAAGCTTTTTCTTCTCCCTTTAAATCTGTCAACAAAATAATCAGATGGGAGAAAATTATGATTATGTACATTAAAGCTTGAAGCACATAAAGAACTCCAGGTATGTAACTGAAGGCATCATGCAATTAGGGATCTCCCAGGCCTAGAGCTTTTTTAGATACTTAACAGAATTTCTTGATGTTTCATTAAATTTGACGGTGAGTGAATTGGAGAACTAATTATGGTCACCAAATCTTAATCTTTCCAATGTGTAATAAATCATTCTATTTTTTAAAGGCAGTCTGGTGTGTGGTAAAGTGTTTTTTTCTTTTTTCTGATGCATTTTTAGGGTGGTCTTAATGACATCTTAAGTGGTTTAAGTTTAGTTCCTTCCAAATGCAATGTATTGAAAGCCATAGTAAAATTGACATCTCAGTATAAAGAAACAAATCCACTGCTGATTTCTAAGACAAAAGGTGTAAAAGCAGTAAATGTAAGTGAGACTATATAACAAACCTGCTGGTTATGGAAAAGAGATACCAAAGTAAATGTAAAGACTATATTTAATTACAAATGAGTCTTTGAGATGTATCAATGGGTAGAAGTAAAATTCTGGAGGAACATGACAAAAGCAATTTTAATGTAAGGTTTTGTCCTTTACTTTGCAGTAATGACTTAATCCATGTGTTTTATCTTTTTTTCATTTAGATCATAAAATTTATCTAAAAATACTTCAAAACCAGTCTTACACTGGGTTTTGTGGTTTTTTTTACTTTCCTAAGTTTCCTGTACCAGTATAGCCTGTATTAAGCCATGGAGGTGAGTCAAAGGGAACACTGCCGAGGTGTGGACTACAACACACTGTCATGTTTCTTAAATGATGGACAGGTGCATAGAAAGCTTCCTTTTGTTGGGGTTTATTTGTTTTTTTTTTGTTTGTTTTGATTTGGTTTATTTCTTACTGCTTGTGCTTTGCTGCAGAAAAATAACCGGTTCTTTCCAAGCAATGCTTGTGATACTGCTTCCTGCTAGTCCGGGTCTGGGAAGTTCAACATCGTGTGAGATCTGTGAGCCTCAGATATACCTCCAATGTGATTGTCTCTGAGAGCTTTTCACCTCATTTTCTTCTGCCGACTACTTTGTGCGTGTCTGGTTGTGTACCGAGATGAGACTTCTGTCTCGTATATGTGTGAAGGTGAATTTCCTGCCATTTCACATGCTGGGGGGGTGGGAGAATGAAATAACCTATAAGCAGATCCTCCCAAGTACAATTCCTGGAAACTGTATGCTCATGTGGGTATGTTTATTTTCTACTTGTCTCCTTGCTGTGATAACCTCAGCTTTTTTAGGAAGGGAGCAGACAGTTTATTTAAAAACCTGCTACAGCAAAATATCATTTACATAAGCAATGGTAGATGCCTTCATGCTTTTGAACTCCATTTCCTTTGCAGAGACGAGGAAGACTTTTTCTGTGAGTCCGATCAAAGGATGCCTGGAATCTAGAGCTACGTTACCCTGTAATGTTAGAGGGACTTCAGGAAGGCGAGACTGAAAGCTGGAACGATCTTGTACATGCTTAAAGAAATTGAAAAGGCCCACAGTTCAGGCCTGCTGTCCTCTTGTAATACTATGAGCACTTAAGTGTTTCCTTTTGCTGCAGCTAGGTCTAGAAGAGATGTATTGGTGGTAGTGGTTCCCAGAATATTCACCTTTGATTTGTGGGTACTCACAGACCCTCCCAAAGATAACTGACATGACAGTAGCTTTTCATTGACCTTAAAAGAGGGAGCAGTTAAATACCCTTTTGTTTAGGTGAGACAATAGCCTCAGAAAGATCAGTATTTCTGTTCTTCTTCTTAGCAGTGGTCTTGTGGGACTGAACAGAGGCTTGTGCTGAGCAGTTAGGGCACTGCTGATGGTTGGCTTCATCATCTGACTCTGAATGATTCCTGAACGACACAAAGAAGTACATCAAAAATTGCATCTTTTTATGACAATGAATGTTGTATTACTATTGTAAAAAGGTTTTAGCAAATTTCCCTGGAAAATGTTCTTTTCTACAGCAGTTCAGCTTGCATGTTGAGCGCAGGAAAGACTGGTTGGTTGCAGACACCTTGTAGCTAAGCTGCCTGGAGCACCTAGCAGTTCAGAGGAGCAAAGTCTAGAGGCTGTGTATGGAAACAGATGAGGGCAGGGGATGCAGTACTCCCAAAATACCCCTTCCAGGCAGCAGTACTTTAAATACAGCATACCAAGAATATGTCTGATATTGGGCAAAGCGTGAACTATTATGGCCAAGTTTCCTGCTGGTGAGGAGGTCTTGCAGAAAGCCTTGGTGCGGCGTTGTTTCCATTCCTTCGCAGGGTTTGTTTGAGAAATACCAGGACTATAAGCTGCTGAAATTGGAAACATGAAAGGAATTTCAGGGCCTGAAAAAAACCAGGGTGGAGAAATATATCTTACCATTAACTTCAAAGGATCTCTAATACAGAGGAAGTTGTTAAGGCTGATTTCTGACTATACGTTTAGTACCAAAGGGGAAGAGCTAGTGCTGAAAGCATAAAAGCATGGCTCAAGGTAATGCTGACCTCTGGTCTGAGAGAGAAAAACTGGCCTTTTACTTTTGTAAGATAGTTTTCAAGTATCTTTTATTTGGACTAAACAGTTGGCCATACTAATGAGGTCTCCTTTTCTTGAATGTATTGTACTGCCGTAAAAGTGCCCAGTGGTGGATCCCATGACTGAATCAGCGTGGTGCTGGGTGTTTATAGGAAGGTAGAAGTCAGGACTTCTAATGGCCAAAGTCTGTCCGGTTGGACTGGTTGATTAAAAGTGGCCCCAGAATAATAAATTACCTACTATTAAATGATATAGGGTCGTATATTCTGATCTGTATCTAGGACTGCTAAGTTACAGAGTAGTAGCAGTGAAACATTCATGGAGGTGTGCCTCATTTTGTCTGAAAACAGAGAAATGGTGCTTTTATTTAAGAAATGGTCTCAGAATTAGTGGGAGCTCAGAGACATGTGAAGAGCAATGAGGTACCAAGAATTAGACTAGAGCTGTGGTCTGAAACTGTAGGTAAGGCAGAGTGTTGTGGGAGCTCAACGTTATCAGAAGAGGGAGAGCAGCAGTTATATGATGTTGATGCTTTGGATGGAGTTGCTAAGTGGTGCTGGTTTGAAATCACAGTGGAAAAGTAGAGGCTAGTCACTGAATCAGTCATCTTAGTGCCAGTTTTGAAATTTGTGAGATAATCTCCTGAGCTGAGACAAGCAAGCCCAAATGCATGATAAAATAAGCACCAGCAGACTTGGAGCCATCTGACAAGTGATGCTGGTATCTCAAGGAAGAGTTGACCTCTTCACACAACAGCATAAGGCGCATCAGCGACTGAGCTTTGTTGTTTAACAAGCTGCTCAGATGTATTTCGCATCACGATAAGAGTTATTGTTCATGTTATCTTTGGCACAGGAAGGAAAATGCTGCCAACTGTTCCATTGCAAGTCTGTCAGTGGAGCCAGTAGGAACAAATTGTGGGTTTATGTGGAGGTTTGTGTGGTCAGTGCTGTACAGTTGAGAAGCCTGGACTGTGGATGAAGGTGATCTCCAGTCTCTGTGGCTCTTGTTGAGTGGTTCGTGCAGAACAGGAAAGCCACCGCCCACTGTAAAAGTTACAGAGCAGCTGAACCAAGTACAGTGTTAGAACAGATTGGTTTATTGGTTGAATTGGTTTGACTTTTTCTGGTGGTTTGTGTTTTTTGGTTGGTGTATTTTTTAGTTTTCTTTTCTGAAACTGCATGCCTGTGTAAAGAACATAATTGAAAAGTAAGAGGTGGTGTGTGGAAGCAGAGAGAGTGTCTGAGATGAGAGATCTTGTTGAGCAGACTGCTATCTGGAAAGACATTTCAAGTTCGAAGTTTCTCTGTGACTGATTCCTTCCTCCCAGGGGAAGGATTTTCTCTGGGTTTCAGCTCTATCAGTTTCTTGCAAGAGTAATAACATACCTAAGCTTTAAATATTTTCTAGGTACTTGAGCTAAAAGTGGGTGATACTGAGAAATGCAAATTCATGTCTCACTGAAAGCTGACTTAGTATTTCTGAAAGGGAACCGAAGTTTATATACTTCCTTTCAGGCACTTTAAGCATGTTTTTAACAACAGGTGAGAAATCCGACAGGTTAGCTGCTGCGTGCAAAATGTAATTGTATTTATAATGTGGTGGTAAGGCTGTGCAAGTAGATGTATATCTCACCTTATGAGTGACTGCATAAATCTGTTAGTGCCTCATAAATCTATTAAAGGGCCATTTTCTTGACATGTTCCAGAATCCTAGTTTGCCTACCAGCCTTTTTAGGAGGTTCTTGGGAGGAGAGCTGTGTGAGTAGCCCGCAACACGAAGGCAGAACAAACTTTAATGCGGTCTGTGGGGCCTTCCCTTGCTCATCAGCTTCTAAATTCCTGCAGAAGTGGCCCGTTTCTTCTTCCTCCTTCATCTTCCACATCCCCTTCTGCTACTGCCTTTCAGAAACTGTACAGCTTCTCAGGATGACTTCCAAATTCACGTAACACAACATTGTCTCTGAGGTCAGTCACCTGAAGCAGGGGACAGAAGCTCTTGTATAACTTGTCTCTAATGAGGTTTTTGGTACTGGGCCACAAAACAAAAGTAGGTAAATCTGGTTGTTTAATGTAGGCAAAATTACAGGTTGGCCACACCTAACGCTGTCTAGAAACATGTCACACAGCTGTGTTCGTGTAAGAGGAACGAGTTTCATCAAGTGCAGCTCCCCAGTAGGAAGAAAAACTTCGTTTTGTGGTTTCAGGAGATGCTGCTTATGGATGTTCCCTCACAGCCTGGGGGCAACCCTCATGAGGAGAGTGGAAGAGGTAACGCTTTAGAAAGTGGGCATGCGAAGATGGGGCTTCCTGGCACTGCACATCTTGCCAAAGATTCCTGGCCTTAGTAACACACAGGATTTAGCCCCAATATTTCAAGTCAGAGATGTGGTTTAGCCTGGCATTGTAGCTCTAAAAATGGACAGTGGGAATGCTTAGGGGGGAAAGACTGTTAGTAAAAGGCAGTGATCCCTCCCAGCTTTTGGCAGGCTGCAGTTCAAGGACTCTGAGCAAGAAAGTCATGTCTGTGCCTTTGTTTAACAGTCCTTGGCAGACTTTCCTTTATGAATACATCTAATAGTGTGTTAATCTGTTTTAAAATTTTGCCTTCACAACATCCTGTGACGATGGGTTCTGCAATTAATTGTAGTGTGGAAAAAGTACCTCCTTTTCCTCTTGTTTTTAAACAAGTTACCTGATAAGCTTCATTTTATTCTGCCTAGTTCATTTATTCCAAGACGCGGTTTCCTATTTGCTTTCTCTATAATACTATTCGTGGTTTTATGTCGGTCATCTTATCCATCTCCCCTTCTAACCTAGAAGGACTTGTTTGTTTAACTCTCCTTAGGTTAAAGCTGTTGCAGACCTTGCATTGTTGTCACCCTTCTTTGAACCTTTTCTTGTTTTACTGTATCCTTCTCTGAAAATTGTTCGGAGCGACAGCTCTCGGCTGCGCCAAGGATTTGCAGTGCTGCAGAGGTGTTCCCTGGTGTGTTGGGTGTCCCTCACCGGCTCACTCCCAACATTCCCTTGGTTCTCCCAACCAGCACCAAGCTTTGCTGTCTGTGAGTGAATAGTTTCTCACATGAATTAAATTGTGATGGCTCCAGGGATTCCGTTCGCTATATTGGCTATTACTTTGTGGTGTGTGTGTGTGTAAATATCTGACAAATCTATCTGTAGCTCTTCACAGTTATTTCTCCTGATTCTGTAATCACCAACAAACTTTATCATCTTGTTTCTTTCTCTGTTTTTAACATAAATAATGAATACATTGAGTAGCACAAATGCAAAACCAGAGCCGTTGTGAAAACCGAGTATTTATTCCTGTGCTGTTTCTTCTCATCTAACAACTTGTTAATTCACAAAAGAACCTTCCATCTTATCCCATGACAGCTCAATTTCTTTAAAAGCCTGTGGTGAGAAACATTGTCAAAGGTTTGTTAGAGATCCAGGCACGTTGCATATATATCATACGTACCACACTTATCTGTATATGTCATGGGAAGTTTGTCGTCAAAGCCATGCTGTGCCATCGTGGCACTTCTAGGTGACATTTATTTGCGTTCCGGCTGATCTGTTCTTACAATTTTTATCAATTTTCTCAGCGTAGGGATGAGCCTGTAGTTCCCTGGAGCCGTTTTATTGAAATTGGCAGCCCACCCTCAGCTTTTTGTATCTTGTTTATTAAGTTTGTCTTAGAGGGAAGCTGGGCAGCACAGCTGAGAGTTTTGTCGTTGGGTGTTAAAGTGCCTTTGAAATTCCTGGGTGTAGAGCATCTAATTCTAGTGTCCTGCTATTGGTCCTAAAGTTGGATCTAACGATTCTGCGTATTTTGACAGTCTCCTTGCACCTGTATCGTCTTACTGCTGCCATGCACACCTTGTATTTTTTTCTGAGTTTCAGGAGAGCAGTGACCAGTTTGTCTTCTTTGTCCCTTGGTCCTGCCGAGTAGACCTTTCTCCTCCCGTGGTGCTGCCCTCAGTGCTTCCCATGTGTGAAACAGCAGCTGGAAAGGAGGAGGCTGCTGGAAGGCAGGAATGTGTGGCCACAGGGGAGCACCTCTTCCTGTCTCCGTCCTAGTTTATGTTGCCTAAAGTGGGTCCAGAAGCCATGACAATAAATTTATATGTGTCTACACACACACACACATATATATAAAACTAGCTTGATTTTTTTTTGCGTGGAGGGTGTAGTTAGTTGAATGCAGCTCTACCCAGTCCTTATCACTCAGAAGAAATCTCAGTTGCAGTGAAAATAAACTTACGCAGATGTGAGCTTTTTCAAATTTTTGCACAGATGGCAGATTTATTTAGTATATTAATGTATAATGTTCTGGTGTGGATTATATTCATAACAAGATTTTAATGCAACTCTTCAAATGTTTAAGACATTCATAGAATTTAGGATCAGAAGGAAGGGGAAGATGTTACTGTTCAGAAGAATTTAATGGGCATCTTGATTGTGAAGCCATTCAAATTCAGTGTTTCTTATTCATTCCTGCCGTTGATCCTTTGATATTTGTCACAAAGAATCCAAAGATGTGTGTAGAAGCCCTATTTTTGATGTGGATCAGACTTACGCACGCACGTCTCTAACTGCTTTCTGGCTGTTTTTCTGGTTTTTTTGCTCCCTGGAAAGAAAGATGGAATTCACTGTTCTAGTCTCATAATACCTGAGGTGAGACAGCAGCCCTGTTTTCTTCCTCTCTTACCTGCTTTATTTCCCCCTTTCTTCTGTCTGTATGTATGTGGCTCTTTCATATTCTGCTTCGGCTTTTGTGTGTGCGTCCATCTCACCGTTTCCTTAATTGCTTTCTGCTCCGACTGTGCAGGACCCTGGCTTTTGTGTGTGAGGTTCGTGCAGCCGTTTCCATCTAGTTTCTGCCTTTTTCAGTGGCTTCTGAATCAACTTCCCTCCCTTGAATCAATTGAGGTAACGTGGTGTGGGGTTGCTTAGCAGTGCTGGGAAGCTGATACCGCCTGGGTGATGCGTGTGCTGTAACTGCGCTGAGCAAAAGAGACTACCTGTCCTCTGTGGTCTCTGCAGAGAAGAAATCTTGCATTTTTTCTAATGTTTTCACCATTCTTGCTTTAAGTGTTTGATTTGAGGTTTTTCGGGGGTGGTTTTTCTTCTAATGTTGCTGAGTAACAGTTTTATAAACATACCCGTGTCCCTCCCCCCCTTCTTCCTGATACGTGCAAGTGTAGAAAAAACTTCATAGCATGTAGAATCAAAATATAATTGGGATGTTAATCTTTAAAGAGCTGCGTATCTAATTAACTGACTTTAGATAGGTATGTTTTCTGTCTTCCTCCCCCACATACCAAGCAAAGCTGTCGGGAAGGCAGAACTGATCTTTGTAGGATGTTTCCGTCCTCTAAAGCAGCATAGACTGGCAACCAGTCTAGTGTGCCTGGCAGAGGATTAAAAACTGGTATGAATTTGGTACTTCCAACCATGAGTGAATATAGAATGACTTATTTCAGCAGCAGGTGTAAGGGTGTTGGTAGAAGTTATTAGCTCCGAAATATTTCTTCAAAATTGTTGATACTTACATGGAAATTTCTAAATTTTCAACTGTGGATAGATTTTTTTAGTTTTATTAAAATGACAAAAAAATAAAGTATTTTTTCCCTCACTTTCTTATTTTGTTGTTTTTTCCAAATCCTGTGAAAAATCCCCACCTGGTTTCTTCCTCTCCCTTGTCTTCTTTTAATAAGAAGCACTAGAAAAACATGCATGTAAGAGAATTAAATATCTTTGAGCCACAGATGGTTGCCTCATTATTCTTACAATATGGAATAACATGGTGTAGGGTTAATAGGAAGGTGGTATTTTCCCCTTTTAAATCAATCAGAATACAAACCCAAGTTTCTACAAACAGTCCTGGGGAGAGACTGAGGGAGTCTTTCCCATCAACCCAAAAGGACTTGTCGACCTTGACATCTTTTCTTTCTTTGATGATAATTAGACTGAGTATAGCTGTATGGCAGGTGTAAAAATTTTACCCTTTATTTCTTTTTGCTTGTTTCCTGCAATTATCAGTAAGCGTAAGCCCACCATTCTTCTTCAGAATGATGCCACGATTTTGGAAACTCTCCCTCTGTGTAGGCAGGCTGGCAGACTCCTTGCAGGCTTTGCGTACGGTTCACCAAAGGAATTGGTTACGGGGTCGCAGCCTTCAGGTGCCTGGTACCTCCTGTCTCGGTTACTCTCGAGCTTGGATCCCAGCACCGGGCTGTCTTAGAGAGCAGCCTGGCAAACGGCTCTGCCGATGGGGTGGAGGAATGGGAATGATGAGGTGGGGGCATGGACCTCTGCAACCAGATCATGGGGACTCAGCCTGAAAAATGAATTTGGGCTCTGAGGGGGCAACTGTTGATGTCAAGGTACACCCAGAAGCAGACAGCGTTTGCGGTGGTGATGAAGAGATGTGGTCTGGAGGCTGATCCTGTGTTAATGCTGTAAAGGATTTCTTGCTAGATATGAGATTGTTGAGCAGTTGGTCCCTCTGATCTACTCCTGCTTCTACCTCTCTTAACCAGTAGTTTTCATAACTGGCATGCATTTCCAGTAGTCTGCTAGCTGATTAATTTCTGGTTGAGGCCATTTCATCTGTAGTATGCACTCATTTATCTTTGTCTGTAAGGAAACGAAACATTGAGCTGGTGATGGGATTTATCGCAGGTTCATTGCCATGGTTTCAGACAGCCTTACATAGCCTAAAAATAGATACAAGAAAGAATATTCTCTTCCCTTCTCTCCCTCCCCCAGCTCTCTAACTAATTGGAATTTCTTTTTTTTTTGTTTGTATGTTTTTGTTGTTATGGATTTACTGACTGACAGGTCAAGCAAATTTGTTTGATGTTTTGTTCGGAAGAGGAAAGTTCATCGTAGTATCAAATACGTTGGGGAGTGACTTCCCTGGTTACGTGCCAAGGCTATTACCTCCTGCTCCTGTCTCTTACACTTGAGTAGCGCTGCTCTGGTAGACTGTAGCTTATAACAAACCAGTGCAGTAGTCCAAGCAGTGTAAGGAACCATCCTGGGGGGATACCTTTTGAAAATTATAACCTTGACGTTGCCTTGTGCTCAGCAGGAGAAATGTACAGAGTGGATAATGATGTGCCTTTAGCAGCCCCATGCTGCTGCCTGAACAGACTGCTCTTCCAGAGCCAAGCTGACCGCTGTAATGAGCAAGTAACTCTGTCCTGCAGCCCCATAGCTAGGATGTTGCATAGGACTGAGGTTGAGGAACACGTCTGTAACTGCGGCGGGATAAGTTTCGAACTACTGCTTGCTGTGCGGTGGTACTTGGGCTGCAGCAGCGAGGAGTGAGGGGAGGCAAACCGGGGTGAGCACTGCTCCCCATTCTTGGTATCCTGGCAGAGACAACACGACAGCTGCACAGCCTTGGCTGGCTGGCTTAAAGCTTGCTTGGGCACGGCTTCACTACCTCCCGATTGCCGTGTTGTTTGTCTACGTACGTCAGAAAGATGGAGGTGGAACGCTGCTTGGCAGTTTATATATGGTCTCTTCTGATGTGTGCCGGCTCAACTATGTTTAGCTTCGGGTGGGGTAGTTGAATTTCCCCCTCCTTCACCTTTGACAGAGGTGTTGACTGCTTCTGTTTGCAGGAGTCCCGGTTGCTTTTAGATCTCTTTCCCCAGACAGGAAGGGCATGGATTGGAATCACACTGATGCCTTGGATTTCCTGCATTGCTTCCTGTTGAACTGATGGGCCAAAAGCTATGAAGGGAGATACTGTGTTACAGGGCCTGCATTCTGTGTGCAACTCCTGAGGCTCGCTCCCTGGCTATTTATGTTGGAAAGCAAGTAAATAGCCCCATGGCAGGCTTAGCAATTCGTATGCTTTGGTGACAGATTTTTAGAGCAAAGGAAAAGCATTCTGGGTTGAGTTGCAAAGGGGCAAAAAATCCCGTGTGGTCTCTTGGCAGATTGTGTGTGGCAAACCGGGTGTTGGTTCTGCTGATTGGTTTTTCATGACCAAGGCTTTGACAGCTCAAGAGAAGCTGCGGTGAGTTTATTCATCTGTACATGTTGCTACTGGTAGCGCGCATTTTCTTTCTTCCTGCTGCTGCTGTTGTGGTCAGGGTGCCCTAACCTTTCTCTCTGGGGACTAAATGGAAAAGGACTGATGTCAGGGTGCAAATATGTTAGTGAATGGCTGCAGATTATTGCTGTTTCGTTCTCTTTTGGGATTGTTTAGTGGTTGTAAATACCGTCAAATTTTCCTGTGTTTCTGAAATGATCGGAATTCTGGCTTCTTTTTCCATATGCTGTATTGGACTAAATTTGTGTCTTTAGGAAGAAGGTGGTACAGGTGGTGGACAGGACAACTTAAGGGAGGACTGCTGTTCAGAAGACATTAAACCTTATCCAGGCGTGTCTGTGTATGTAGGGGTGGAAGGCGCGGATAGAGCCTGGCACTTGAATTTTTGATGGTTTGCTGCGAAGTCTCTTCTGTTGCTTACGTGCTGCATTACATTCGGTACCTGCAACATGTGCCTACGCTTTCCTGCTCCTCTGTGTGGTAGTCTGCAGTATTTACATGCCTGACTGGCAGCTGGAGAGCGGGAGAAAAGCAGCCCCCAAGTACAGGTGAGGGAAGCGTGCCTCAGCCTTTCAGAGAGGCAGGGACCTGCCTTGCCCTATTTGAAGACTGATTTGGCCCTAAGAGTCTCACTTTGGGAATACAGAATCAGTGGTTTTGCTTTGGACTTCAGTCTGACCTAGATCAAGAAACGGTTTTAGACTCCAGACTCCTACTGGAGTCAGCATCTACGTGTCTTGAGGACCTGGGTTTTCTGTCTGTAATTCCCCATATAGGAAGGATAAAGCGATGCCTCCTCCTCTCACAAGGGTGTCATGAAGTTAGAGTAAATACTTTTTGAGAGAGTAAGTCAGCCTGCTCTACAGAAAATGCAGAAAGATGGTTGTTATTCTATCTTAATAGCAGAGTACAAGTAGTTAATAAGCCTTGAGGACAGAAGAGGTGGAAAAAATAAATCCTGAGTGCCTTCCCCATAACTGGCTGCGCACACCTGTGTGGTGAAAGAGGCAGAGCTGTCTTTGGCAGGTCTAGGGAGGAACATTGGTGAAGGTTATGGTGTGCAAGAACAGGAGGGGATAACTTGTGGCTTGATGACATGCTTAAACACAAATACTTGCAGATTCTTAACTCTTCCTGTAACGTGTGCAATTTTTTCTTATTTGAAGAAATGAAAATCTGTTCTGTTTGCAAATTAATCTCACTGGAGATTGCTGGCACTGGGGTGAGAGACGAGTGGCAGCGGCCGCAGAGCATCGTGTTCCTCTCTGCGGCAATTTGCCACGAGAGATGAAGGACCCTGAGTCATTCTGCATGTGTGGGATAGGACTGTTGACTTCAGATTCCAGCTCCGGAAGGAAATGGACTTAGTCCTCCATCAGAGAGCACTTTTTTCCTCCCTCTCCTTGGTCTTGCCCTTCGTGGCAATTCTTTTGCACGTTTTGAGGCCTGACTCCACTTTTTGTCTGCTTGTTCTCTTATCTCTCCCTGTGGTTTCTTCTCCCTTCCAGACTCATTGCCAGAGACCAGACACTTTGTCTGTCCTTCCTCATCCTTGACCAATTTTCCCCTCTCACGCAGTCGCCTTTTTCCCTTTCCCTGGCTTGTTTGTGCACTGCCTTGTTTGTGCATCCTTGGCTCCCATCCCTGCCCATTTCGCACTCTCTCCTTCTCCTGTTTCGGGCCCTTGTCCCAGTCTGCTCCTTCTTCTCCCTGGGGTCTGACGCCCGTCCCCGCTGTGCTCCAGCTGCCCGCCTTCCGCTTCCTCGCCGCCGGGGTGCTGGCAGCCCCACCACGGCCAGCCCAGGAAAGATGGGATCCCTCCTCTCCGGGGCCTGGATCCTCTCCAGGACCTGGACCTGCTCCAGTTTGGGCAGCCACGGAAATTGAAGGCGTCTTGGGCTCCTCAGTTCCCAGGCTGGCGCGAGCTCGCCCGCTCTGCAGGAAGATGTTGGGATGCCGTTGGGAAGGCGTGTGAAGTTCGAGCATACTCAGCAAGGAAGAACTCCTGGGAGATACTATTTATTTACTCTTCAGAGTAAATAAATACCCTGCCATGGGTATGCTGTACACTACTATCAGATGTGGGTACATAAAAGCTGCTTTCCGTGTTCAGCATAATCTAAAGTTATTTGAGACTCAGGAGCCAAGAGAACATGAGGAGTGTAGGATGCTCTTCAAGGGAAGAGTTTGCCTGGCACAGCTGCGTGCTCTGCTGTGCCGCTTTACTGGGAGCCTTGTATTTGGTGAGAGGACCCATCAAAATCTTTCAGGCAGCGTTGGCTTTGAATGATTTGAAATGTATTATTTACTATGTCACACTTTCTGCCTGATTTTTCACTGACAACTCCTACTTCTTGGTATCTTAATTCTATTGTTAAAAAAGGCTCTTAGTCCTGCTCGGGTTGTAAAGGCTGTTCTGGAGTATTACTTCCAATGATATTTTGGGGATATCACTTCAGACTTGTGCGCTGCTTGGGCAGTATTTCTGCTTTCACTCCTTGCTAACGCTGCAAAAAAAGAGAACAGAAGGACTGATGCTTTCCACTGTCCCCTTTAGCAATAAAAAGTACAGATTCCACAGATAATGTGTTTTCACACTTCTAAGCAGGTGAGAAATTAGTTTTGAAATGTAACAGAAGCCACAGGGATGGAATCTACACTGAAACAGGTTTGTTGATAAAGGGACGATGAGGTGGTTGAGCAGGTAAACACCTCTCTAGGTACAGTTTCTAAAGCTTGCACTAGCAGTGCTATGCTTTGGATTAAGAGGATCGTTAAGCAGTCAACATGGTTTTGCCAAGAGGAAGTCATGTTTGGGCAACCTGAGAGCCTTGTATGAGAACATAACCAGGTGAATAGATGATGACCGTGCAGTGGATGTGGTTTATTTGGATTTCAGTAAAGCATTTGACACCATCTCCAACAGCATCCTCGTAGCTAAACTGAGGGAATGTGGTCTGGGTCATCAGGTAGTGAGGTGGGTTGTGCACTGGTTGAAGGAAAGAAGTCAGAGAGTTGTGGTCAAGGGGACAGAGCCTAGTTAGAGGCCTGTATCTAGTGGAGTCCCTCAGGAGTTGGTACTGGGACCAGTACTATTCAATATACTCATCACTGACCTGGGTGAGGGAACAGAGAGCACTGTCAGCAAGTTTGCTGATGACACAAAACTGGGAGGAGTGGCTGACACACCAGAAGGCTGTGCTGCCATTCAGAGAGACCTGGACAGGCTGGAGAGTTGAGCACGGAGAAATTTTATGAAATACGACAAGGGCAAGTGTAGGGTCTTGCACCTGGGTAGGAACAACCCCATGTACCAGTATAGGCTGGGGACTGCCCTGCTGTAGAGCAGTGCAGGGGAAAGGGACCTGGGGGTTCTAGTGGACAGCAGGATGACCATGAGCCAGCAGTGTGCCCTCGTGGCCAAGAAGGCCAATGGCATCCTGGGGTGTATTAGAAGGGGAGTAGCAAGTAGGTCAAGAGAGGTCCTCCTGCCCCTCTACTCTGCCCTGGTGAGGCCGCATCTGGAATATTGTGTCCAGTTCTGGGCCCCTCAGCTCAAGAGAGACAGGGAACTGCTTGAGAGAGTCCAGCGCAGAGCCACAAAGATGATGAAGAGAGTGGAACATCTCCCTTATGAGGAAAGGCTGGGTCTCCTTAGCTTGGAGAAGAGGAGGCTGAGGGGTGACCTCATTCATGTTTATAAATATGTCAGGAGGGAGTGTCAGAAGGATGGTGCCAGGCTCTTCTCAGGGATGTCCAATGACAGGACAAGGGGCAGCTGGTGCAAGCTGGAGCATAGGAGGTTCCACAGAAACATGAGAAGGAAATTCTTTGCTGTGAGGGTGACAGAGCACTGGCACAGGCTGCCCAGGGAGGTTGTGGAATCTCCTTCTCTGGAGACATTCAAAACCCGCCTGGATGCGTTCCTGTGTAACCTACTGTAGGTGATCCTGCTCTGGCAGGGGGGTTGGACTAGATGATCTTTCGAGGTCCCTTCCAACCCGTAGAGTCTGTGACTCTGTAAAGTTACCCTAGTTTTCATTGTGAAGCAAGTTACCCTGGGAAGAGCAGTATATTCTGCAGACACAACAGCAGGTAATAGAACTTTTTTGGTCTAAATCTGTTTTATATGAAAACCAACCCTAGACTGTCTTGATAAAGCGTATACAATACTTGTATTCTAGCCAGACATAAAATGAGAACTTACCTGTGGCAGCAGTATATCTGCATCCCTGCTTCACAGTATCTCTGGTAGCTGTTCACAGATTAAAAGCAGTGTTATCAATCATCTAAACACAGAGGAGTACTTTATCTTGAAAGATCGAGACGGCTGTCGTCAGACGAATGGGCAGACAGTGTCTAAACTGTGCTGTTCAGCACAGGTTGAGTTTCCCCAGGGATCTCTTAGTGGTTCAAGTATTTGCACAAAGAGAAGCAAGAGAGAAACCTAAAAAAGTTTTAAAGCTTTGCTATGATTTTCAAAATAATTTTCAAAGGAAGAATAAAGACATAATTTTAAAACAACAGAAGATATTTGAACCTGGATTTTATGCAGTCATACCTTATGACCCGTTACATCCCCACCAGGATGCTGAGGAGAGAACAAAACAACTGTTTGAGTTGTTTTCTAAAGAGAAGTACATAAAGCCGGGTTTTTTTCTTGGTGATACAAGCATTTCTTACTGGAAACTGTGTCATTACCAAGTGTGGTATTTTCTTGGTCCAAATTTTCTTGGTCAAACATAATAAATACTTCTACTGAAAAACTTAATTAGAAAAATAACTGTATATTCCATTATATAAGTTTGTAAGACTGCTTGATAAAAAGTCTCAGGAACAGTTGTTCAAATATTTAAAGCCTGAAGGAATTTTTTCTGTTTTTATAGTGGGTTGCATATACTGAGCGTACAACTGTGACCATAAACATGGTTTTCCTGGTGGAAGACTTACATAGTAATTTTGCGGGAGTCTGATCACAAGCTTTGGTTGAAAAGGAAACTAGTCGAGGCCATTATGGCTTCAGTTTAACATGCTTGGGTAGGCACTTTCCCTGGGTGCATAACGCTGAACACTGATGTTGTGTCCCTCTGCGGTTTCGAGCCGCTGGGCCGTAGGGGTACCCATTCTGTGCAGGGCAGCGCGCGTGGTGGCAAGCTCGTGAGCTTCTGCCCTGTATTTGTGCAGCCCGCCACCAGTGCGACAAATGGGCACTGGTCCCTCTCCACAGGAGAGGGAATGGGGTCTCGGCGTGCTGACCGCTGCGTTTTAGTCTTCTGCTAGGGGTTCGCGTGCTCCGGGAAGGGAGAAGCTCCTGTGAAGGGCCACTGAACACCCAAATTAGGCTCTGGTGCTTAGCCGCTCTCCGGAGGAGCCAACTTCAATTTGGCAGCGTGAATACCTCTACTATATACTCATACTTGGTTCAGTGAAATAGTATTTCCCCTGAGCTGTTTTATTTCTCAAAAACCAGGACTGCATCAGGTTTTCCCCCAACTACCGAACGGTAGTATTAACATCGTGTGTTATTTATTCTTTTGACATGTTTTTATTTCATGGAAAATGTCGACGTTATGCTTGAAGCTGGGTATGAGTTGCTGGATCCCTTTCAGAATTCTGTTAAATCTGGAAGTAAATCAGATTACTTTCTTCTACTGTAAGCACATTGGCTTGGCTTTCACATGAGGTGTTGCATGGGTGAATGAGCCCAGAGCACTCCAGCTGGTGCAACAGCTTTATTTATGCAGAGTGATGGCATGAAAGGGTTTTGGAAAAAGCTTTTAATGGCTTCAGGAGTGATTTGTACTACTATTGAACTACCAAACGGCTTTAATTTCTTACCCACTTTGCTCCTGTTTTCCAGTGACAAACTGTGGGCTCGGGTGATGACCCAATTGATTAAGAAACTGTGCTGGCTGGATACACAAAAAAGAGATATATTTTTTTTAAAGAAACCTCTCTTTATATGTTCCTAGCATTTACCACGTGGCAATAAAGTTTCCCTGGTGTATGTGTCCATACTGTGAAATAGCTTTTTGCCCACACGATGATGCTATCATATGTCAACTTTAAAAAACTTTGTCCTTGTAAAATGGTGACATGTAGTTTGCCAGTTCTACAGCATGTTATATAATCAGTGAAGGACTAATTCGGTGACTTAAACATGTATCTCATGCACTCTACTCCTATTTTTTTTCCCCCCAGGGATTTTTATTTTTATTTCAATTGCATCTTGTCACTTACGCAAGCATGTTGAGTTTTACTTTTTCATAGGTTTTAGTGATGGAATTGGCACAAGCAGGTGATGCAGAATGGAAGGGGTTTCAGTGGCATTGAATATGTGATACCAGTAGATTGCAACTTCTTCCTCACCATCATTTCTTATGGGAGCAGTTCTGACAACAAGTTGAAAAACATCTCAGAAAGTAGGTTGTGAATTTTACGGTAATGAAGAAATATCCTTCCCCTGCTGTGAAGTAAAGCAGAAATTTTATAGAAAAAATGTGGTTAGTTCGATTGGGAAAGTAAAGTGACAGGAAGGTGTTTTCAAAGAAAAACAAGAGCATTGAACTTCATGTACAAGTAAATTATAAGGGCATACATGGTGGTTAAATGGTGATACAATAAATGCAAAGCAAGTGGGCAATATTTAATTCAAATTTCAATGTGGCTAATAACAAAGCATTTGTGTCTCCCTCTATGCTATTAAGGTATTCATGGCTCCAGGAGCTCCCCATTTTGCTCAGACTCTGCCTTTGGATTTGAAGGAAAAACACAGTTGCTGGGGAGAGTCGCTGACTGAGCAATTGGAACCGATCATCCCCTTGGTTTAGCAGATGAGACACTAATTTTCCTTCCAAGAAGAGCCACAGTTACTTGTTTGTACACTGCCTTGAAGTTGTCTGATGTAAAACCCGAAGAAAATACTTGGCTAGGTTGGTTTGAATAGGATATCGGCATTCTTGATTCTAGTAAATAGGGTTGGTTGTGGTATGAGGGTGCGATGAAGGCAGTGAAGAGTAATTAGCGAAGAGAAGTCCCTAGAGGTTGGGAAATGGTCACAACCAGTCCCAAGAGCAACTTGCATGAAAAGTTTTCCAAGGGGCTCCTTTTAAAAGGTGAGCACGTGAAGATTTCAGTTTGTTAACTGCTCACACATATATGCGATGGCTTTGCTTATGTGAGATGTAGGGAAGAAAAAGAGATGTTCCTTGCCTGAAATAATTTTCTAATGCAGGGTTGTCTGTAAAACATAACACACAGCTAATCAATATGTTTACTGTCTTGTTTAATATTGTTGACAGCTATCAAAAGTAGTTTCAGCTTTGTGGATAAAAAAAATAGATATTTGTAAACCAGACTGAGTTGATTCATGGAACATGTATTTATGTGTAAGGGCTGAGTTTTTTTTTTGCAGAGGCAATTGCAAAAGCACACAGGAATCTATTAGTGCACTTGTTGATAGATCTCCTGACAGGTGTGTGGTTGAGGAAAAAAGATAGCACACATCATGTTTGTGTGGGATGAGACTGTTCTTTGCTGACATCTGGCAGAAAACTTGGAATCCGGGGCAGCTGCTAGTGCCACAGAATTGCAAACAGCTTTAAGACCTGAATGCAATGAAGATAAATGAGCTCCAGTTGGAAGCTGAATGGCCCTAAAGGTAGAAACAGTAATGAATGCAGGCACTCTGAATGCTGTACTGATCGGCTTCCAGGAGGTGTCTTTTTTGTCACATATGTACGTAAATGTTTGTTATTCTGGATTTCGGGCTACATTATCAGCGTACTGAATAGTTGGAGTTTGTAGAACTTGGTGGTGTTTACTGCTTAGGTCCCTAAATTGGACATTGATTTCTTGTTCTAGCTAGTTTGGTGTTAACAACTAAGCGTACTGTATTGCTCTACAAATCTGAATATTTGGTCTGTCCATCTATGTGGCCATACCATAGAAACTTGGTCAAGGCATAAGACGGTGTGATTTAGAGGTTTTCAGAGTCTCACCAAGAGGGGCAGCTTTGTGGGCTGTCTTTATTTTCATGACAGATGATGAATTTTAGTCTATTATGGATACTCTGCCTTTATTAAGGGCATTTCGTATTGCTGCAAATTTTAGGAAGTCTGCAGAATGCTCGAGTATCTGATTCTGAGACTTGGAAAAAGTAGACAACCATGGTGTTTCTTGGGAGGCAGGTTTTAAGAAGTTAATTTTCTGTGCCTTTAGCAACAGGAGAAAGAAAAATTAAATGGGTGTTCAGAAATGAAGCCCAGTGAAGGAGCTCCTCCTCCATCCTTTTCTCCACTGACTGTGCAGTGGGCTAGACATGAGCCTCTAATGCTCATCTTCTTGACCATAACTCACCTAGAGCCTCCCTACTTCTGACTTCATCAAGGAGCCATCATTGACATAAACTTCCTTCTCTGTCTGAATATTGTGGATGCGAGCAGAAAGGGCAGACAGGAGGCTGGGCACGAATCCATAAACCATCTTCAGCTGCAACGTTTCCGTTAGAGGCTGAGCAACCAAGCTTAGGCTGCTGGGTGCAAGCAGAGAAGCAGACACCAAGCACCTGGGGCTGCACTACTGCCCTTCAAGCCTGAGCTGTTTTTCTATTAAGAGCTTTTAGAGTCACATTTCTCTGCTTCTGCAAAAATACTAGTCCATTAGTGTAATGAGAAACTTCTGGATTTATGACAGGTTTCTAATGTCTGTTTTTCTTTGTAAAGACCTTTGTGTAATTTCAAGGGTAATATGTTGTTCTGTGTGGAATAGTGTGAAGCACGAACATTGTGTTAGTGAGGCAGCCCTTTGTGGGTTTTGCTAGTTCCCTAAGAAATTCAGACTAAAGATTTTCCAAGAAATCTTCGATATTGTCCCACGAGAAACTGTCAAAAGACTCGTAAGATGATGGTGACTTCAAAGCTTTCCAAAAAATCCCCCCTTCTCTCCTGTGAACTTCTGCTTCCTACAGACCATAATTCTTTTGTATTCGTGAAGAGGATAAATGACCTTTAGGTGTTTCCACACAGCTGTCGCACGTGGTACATGGTGACTCTTGCTCAAGAGCCTGATTTTAATTATTGTTGTTTGCCTGGAACAGAGCTGACCCAGGCACTTCATGTCTATGACTTAAAAATTCGCCATTTTTTGCTGCGATGGCTGGCCACGTGTATCTTGCCTGCTGCCTCACCGCTTGACTTCCACCACTGCTGTGCCTGGTGCACACGAGCTTTCTGTTGAGCAAGTGCTGAGGATGATTCCTTTCTTTTGCATTGATTCATCACAACTTTCAAATTTGTGGGGTTTGGCAAAAAAATGATAAAATGTTAGGGGTTGGGAGAGACCTCTAGAGATCCAACTCCCCAGATCATACTAGTGTTATTTAGATTGACTAACTTTAGTTTTTGTAATTACCGTAGTTGCTTTGTACTAGTCTGCCGTAGACTTGTGGAAGTTAACTGGGGTAATGTTTCATAAAGTATAAAAAACCCGAGCTGTGCTGGCCCTCTGCTGCGTGTAATTTTACACTGAATGCGGTTTCAGTCTTCCTGATCCTCTTGCCTTGTTATATTATTGTATTGTTATATTTTTGATGCGGGTTTGAGAAACTTGCTCTCTTATTTCATGTTCATGGTAATTCTGGTATATTAATGAAAACGCAGCTTCATTGTCAATTTATGCTGCGGGTATGGAATTTTTCCTCGCTGAAGGGGTACAGGTGCTTTTGGCAGAGCTGTGCTTTTACACCTACTTGGCTGTTGTCCATGGGGAGGGAAAAAAATGGAAATATGAAGGATCAGCACATCATCTGAGAAGTGAGCTTGATAGATAAATTTACTTCTGCAGTGGGGTGGCTGAGGTGCAGACATGTCCTGCTCCCTCTGCTTTGGAGCACTGATGTCTGGTGCGGGGGGGACGCTACCAGTGCTAGAGGTGGCGTCTTCACCCTCACGGTTAGATCTGCCACAGCTGCTCCCTCCGAGTCCTCCCTCTGTGACTTGTGCATATTATCCTCTCTTTCCTTATAACTTACTTATGAAGACTCCTTAAACTTACTCTAATTTGTCAAGTTTTATGGTTTTTTTTCTGCAAATATGAAGGCGCTTGGCACTGAAGAAGATGAGTACTTGGCAGGAGTGTTAGCCAGCAGTATTCACTCTAGTCCTCTCGACAGCTGAGGCTTCCCAGAAGTTTTGCAAGACAGAGAGAGTTAAAATCACGTGTGAGCAGTTTGCCTGGATTGCCCCACTTTCTTCTTGCTTCTTTACGTTTGTTATCCTTTGGAAGATCTGGATTGAATTTGTTGCTTTCTAGTCCTCCCGTGCCTTCCTAGCTCTTACTGACAATTTTATAAGCCATTCAGTCAGTTTGAGTTTTCTTGTCTGGTGTTGCATTGATTACTTTAGTCTTGTTGAAATGTTTCGTTGCTGTATGATCTGAGAGACAGTGTTGGGCCAGTGTTGGAGAGGCCTGGACTGCAGCTCGACTTCACAGCATCCCTCTGTGCCTCAGGCTTCCCCACCTTTGAAAGGAATCACAGAATCTCTTTGGTTGGAAAAGACCTTTAACCTTGCACTGCCAGGTCACCACTACACCATGTCCCTAAGCACCAGATCTCATTTCTTAAATACCTCCAGGGATGGTGATTCCACCACTGCCCGGAGCAACCTGTTCCAATGCCCAATGACCCTTTCAGTGAAGAACTTGTTCCTAATATCCAGCCTAAACTTCCCCTGAATAGTAATCGGTGTACAGCCCTCTTTTTTCTGTTGTGAAAATGTGTTTAAGCAAAGCAAAATAACATGGAAAAAATCCGGATACCTGGTGCTATTCTGCCCATGTGAGAGGAGTCTTAAAGCTTCAGGAACCCCTTGCACCAAATCATAGAATCACAGAATGGCCTAGGCTGGAAGGGACCTTAGAGATCATTTAATCCAACCTCCCTGTCATAGGCACAGACGCCTCTCAACTAGATCAGGCAACACATGAGGACCCAACGGGGATCGAGCCTGCGACCTTTGGTGTTATCAGCACCACGCTCTAACCAACACCTTTGGTGTTTCAGGACCATGTTCAACTGAGTGAGCTAAACCGGCCCTCACATGTTCAAACTTCATCAATGTAGAAGAGCAGAGCATTTAGATCAGATTGACATCTATTCCAGCATGAGCTCTGCTCACGTTTGTAACAGTGGTTTATTGCTGCTCTCGTCCTTAATATTTTGTAATTTTTGTAACACTCTATTCTCAATCCCCTGCCCTCTTCCCAGCAAAAAATACTGTTTGCACTCCTAGCTCCCTTTAGATTAAATCAGTTTGGGTTTTTTGTCCTGTGAAGGCAAAATACGTGGAAAATTTAATTGGCCTGAACCTTTCCAATGCTATAAAATGCATCCCTCTTGAAAAGGGGAATTTGGATCAGCCCTTTTGATTTGCCACTCTTTTTGCTCCGGTACTGGTTATCTGCCTTCACTTATGTTTTGCTTAGAGCTGCATGTGTTGGAGTGTGGTGGCTACTGCTTTCTCTTCTCTGTTAATACACTCCTCAGTTCATCAGTGCTGTCCTTCTACTAGAGCATCTTTAAAATTCTCCATCCTCTATCCAAACTTGATCTTGCGCCTCATCATGGCAGATGTTAAATATCCAGATCTCCCCGGGTTTGCTCAATATTTGCTTAATACTCTTTTTTTTTGATTTTGTGACCATAGTTGGCCGTCTTCTAGATCAAAACGATTTAAAGAAAGGTGTACAGCTTGGCTGATTGTGCTGCATTATTTCAGAGAGGATGATTGTAGTAATTTTTAAGGTCTCTTACAGAAAGACAAAGATATTATGTTGATGTTATGAAGCAGCGTATGACATGAAATTATGTCCATGAAACCATGAAATTATGTCCAGTGCAGCATGCTGGTGTTTAGATATACATACAGATTAAAAAAAAGAGAGAAAGGTTTGCTTTTTAATTCTTTTTAAGTAGTAGATGCATATGATCAGGGTAGTCAGTACTGCTTAGATCTTTGCTTCCGAAGGGAAGTGTGCATGTGTAACTGAAGGGTTCAAAAAGAAGTAAGCAAGAAAATAAATATAAAAAAGAGTTTCTATATTACTATTACCAAAAAAACCCTCACTCAGCTCTAAATATGGAGTGGTTTGGCTTGTACCTTTCCTGCGTGATTTTTTTTGACTCCTAAATTTGTGTCTTTTTTCCTTGTTTCGCTAAGTGTATTGGCTTGTCTGAATGTGTGTGTGGGCCACTAGATCATCTAGTCAGAAGAACGTTTATAGAAAAGTTCAAGCTCTGTACTATTTCCTTGTGTTGATTATTTAGTGGTATCACTTGAGCTGACTGGACTGATTCCTATGTTTAGGATTTAATGGAAAGAACAGATTTCTTCTTTGCGCACTTTAAATGTCTGTACTTAGCCAAAAACTAGGGTAGTAACACAGCAATTGTTCTGCTGTGGTGATGCTGTCTGTGGTATATGGTGATTTCAGAGGAGCTCTTAAAACAGCTTTTGAATTAATAAGGACATGGATCAATACCTTTGTGTGTAGTGGCACTTCCAGACACAGTGCATGTGTTACCTTTTTAAATGGTCCTGTGTACTCCACATGCAGGAAAATCAGATTTATTTGTGAGTAGGAATTCCAGCTGCAGCTTTCTTGTTAGCACTTCTTATGTTGTAAAAAGATTTAATTAATTTCAAAGAATAAAATACATTTAATTGATTCCTATTACATTTTTAGACTGCAGTGCCAATTGAGGAGAAAAAGTCGTCTCTTTGGCAGTGTTTGGCATGTGCTTGGGTGGGTTTTACTCATGTCTCTCCAACCTTGATGAGTAGGACAGTGCCCATTCATTGCAAAAGTCTCCCTGCAGTCTTTTTGTTCTCCTTCACTGGCACTTCTTGAACTGATATGTAGAAGTGTGTAATCCTTAATTTTTCTTTCCTTTCCTTCCTAGCTAACACTTTTTTTTTTTTTTTTTTTTTTTTTTTTTTTTTTTTACTCCAAGCTGCTTGCTGTGTAAAAAAATCTATGGGAACAGATTAGTCAGGGCATGGAAGAGTGATGTGTAGTAAATAGCATATCCTGCCGAAGACAGGACTGTGTTTGTTCTGTCTTTTGGGAGGGAACTGGTGCCTTATTACCTGGCACTGTTCTTTATAGTAATACTGTAGAACTGCTGATGCACTCACTAATACGTAGGCTACCTTGTGCCTTGTATTTTTCCCACAGTCTTCTCAATAATTTTAACCCCAGAGTAAAAGCCAGGCCATGATTGGCAGTACTCTTCTTGTGCCTCTGTTCAGCTGGAAAGTTATATTTTCATTCTTTGTGTGGTACATGGTTTTGTTTTTTTTTATGGTCATTGATCAGCAAATAAAAGTCATGCAGAATGAAAATGCAGTTACCAAGAAAGATAAATAGACAGTAGTGGCAGGTTTCATCAGAAACCCAGCTAGAGTGTCAAAAGACAGGGAGGGGAAAATGTGAAATAAAATTCTAGTATGATATGTGACATTTGACAAGTGAAAGTAATGGTCCTTGGATTAAAAAAGAAAGTTCAAAGTTGTGCCAGTTGATTAAAAAAAATCATACTGAATCACTGTTGTAGCTCTGCTCCCTTTTGAGGAGAGAATAATTATTTAGCAGAAATGCGCTATGTAATGTGATGTGAAATCTGCGTGGGGGGGAAAAAAATAAATTAGCAGGCCAGGTCCTGAGGTTACTGTATTTCCATGGAGGCATCCACATCCATTGGAGGTGTTCAGGTGAGCTGGTGCAAGAGCAACCTTCCCTTGGCACAGCAAGGAAGGTGCCGTCCTTGGTGTTCCCCTCTCCCTTACAGGGCTCCATGGGAAATCACGTTTCCCGTGCTTTGCCCAACCAGTGTTACTGCTCTGAGTTTTTCTGGCCTTTTTAGTTCTCACCGTCCTCGTCCAATCAGGCCAGACTCCAGGTTCTAGAGCAGCTCTGGTCCCCAAAGGAGACAAAATATTTAGACCATGTAATTGGGGTCATCTTTTGTACCTCTTTGGCTTTCCTGCTTCGCAGACCCTTAAGCGAGGTAGCAGCTGCGGAGGGTCCGAGAAGGCTGGAAGGGCCAAAGGGAAAAAATGCTGATGTAGCCAGGAAGGAATGATGGTCAGCAAGTAGTGAGTTGTCCCATCTGTTCTCCTCACCTTGCTCCCATCTCTAGGAGCCCTGGCTGTGACTGACAACAACCTGATTCCTAAATGCTTAAAAATTAGTATAATTCATTGAAATCTGGGTTTTGTCGCGCTCTGTTTCCAATGTGGGTCTTGTTGCCTTTCCCGGGAGAAAAGGAGTATTTTCCCATTGTGCAGTACTGTAGCCAGTGTATCAACCTTTACTCCCAGCGAGTGATTAGACTGTGTATTTTGAAAGGTATAAAGTTTGCCCATTTTTCTTGTCTTAATATGAGACGTTAAAGAAAAATCATAATGGTTATTACTAGTTGTATTAATGATCATACAGTTTATTAGCTCTAAGTATATATACCATAATGCTTATGTGCAAACCCTCTTGTTTATAAGCGATATGGTCTTCTTTGCCCTTGCTCTTTTATCAGATATAAGAAACGTGTTTCCCTAAACATGGGTGAAACAGAGCAGAGACCAACAGCAGGATCCCGGTTGGGAGCTCAGGAAAACGCTGGGATCAGTACCTTGGAGCATGGACAGAAACCACCTGCGACTCCTCCAGGAAAACTCATCTCCATCAAAATTCAGATGCTGGACGACACGCAAGAAACTTTTGATGTTCCGGTAAGGATGCGGAGATTGGGGTGGCTGAGGATTATTCAGGCGGTTCTAAAAATGCATGTTTTCAAACCAGTTCTCTTTTTATGTCAACTGTGATTCTTTGGCTAATGAATTCATGTTGTGGAGGAAATGACCTTAAATAGATGATGGTGCAATAGAAGTAACATTGAACAGTGAAGTGAACTGTAAATTACAGTTATTATTCTGTTTCTGTTTGAACAACTTCTGAAGAGGTGGAAGTCTTTGGTGTGTTTTTTTCCTTCAAATATTACGCCAGTGGTTTCCTCTACTTTCTGAACAGCTGATACGTTTCCTTGGTGCTGTTTTGCCCTTGATGCAGTAAATAGTAAATCTACACGGATTTTTTTTTTTTTCTATTCCTCTGGCAAGTCTTTAGGGTAGTAACCTGTAATCATCAAAGTTTTTGCTAATTTGTGTCACTCTCAAGGCACCAGGTGCCCTCACACAGGTTGAGTGCGAGAAAAGCATCAAAGCAATCTCATCTAAAGTTTCTCTATACCCCATTGCAATTAATCTAGGTTTGTACTTAACAAGGTAACAGTTACTACTTCTTTAATGTGTGTGTGTATGTGTATGATCAGAAGAATTAGTTTGAATTAGTTTTGATACAAAGACGGATTCTGTTTTACACTATCTAGCTGCAAGTAACCACTAGTGATTTTAACGTGCTGTGCTTAGGTAATTAACTTGAGGTTGTTGAACACTTTTTTGCTATTATGAAAGTGTACTGGAAGGTATATTTTTCAAAGCCCTCAGGATTCAGTGAATAAGAAACTAGAAACCCGAGTTCAAGTTTCATCCTTTGTTACTTGCATTTTATGTAGCTATGGTAACTTCCCTGCCTTCGTTGGCTCAGTTTTCCCTTCTGTGAAATGGGCAGATACCAGCGAGATACAAAGACCTTACACGTATGGTGCTCTGTGAAAGTGCCTACGCTCATTAAAAAAAGTTATCCTCATATTAAAGATGAAGGAATTCTGATTAGGAAAATCATCATTTTTAAAAGATGTTTTTTGCCTGTTTGTAAGGTTTTGTTTGTTTGTGTGTGTGCTTTTTGCTCTGCTCTCTGCTGCTGCTTGTGACATAACTGTGTTCAGCCTCAGAGTGTGTTGTAGTAGAAAGTAGGTTCCCTGGACAGGCAGGTATGTGTGACCCAAACCGTCATGAAGTGAAACTTTTATGCTTTTGTGCCCTTGAGAATACCTATCAAATACACATAGCAAACAGACTGAAATTAGCAGTCTTTAGGTAATCATCGCTGTTCAAAAGTGTTGGTTTAGTTTAAATTATCGAATGCTAATGAAAGTTGTGTTGCTTATGTGGTACAAATATCCCTGTTATCCCAGAGACAACCTTTTATTTTCCACTCCACAGGTGCTACTTTACCATGCTTTGGAAATGCCACACAATTTGTAAGAGTTAGTAATACTCTAGTAGGAACTATTTTGAGATCGGGTCCCTTTCATTAAATTGTTTAGAAGCAAACATAAGTAATGTGTGGATGCAGTGCACCCACATAACTCCAGCTTTACTTCTGTGAGTTTGAGAAAACAGTATCTTTTTTGATCTTCAGTACTGAAAGACATCAAGTTTAATTTTTGTTTTTTAAACTTCAGCAAGACCTGGGTGTTCAGACAACTCTGTTCAGGTCACTTCAGTACAATCTGAAGCTTTTATTTCATAACTGTTTCTATTAAAGGAAACCCCAGTTAGTTTTAAAGTCATACCTTTGGATTAAATTTGCAGGATGCTTAGATTATAAAGTCTCTTAGAGCAGATTCTTAAACTCTTTGGTCTTTAAGGTATGCATAATCAAACAGAGCAATACACATGATTTTCAGTCTGCTCTAACAGACATTAATTCTTTAGTCCCATCCCGTAAAACTGAAAAGCATCTAAACATCTGAATTGAGATGTTTATTCACATTGGAAAACCCATGTTCCCATTTATAAGCCTGACGGTTTTAGCCAGATTGATGCAGTATACACGGTGGCGGGGAGAGGAGTGAAACCATTGCAACAAAATATTTTAGGAGCAGTGAGTTTGGCTTTGGGCAGAAGATGTTAAACCTACCTTTAACGTCATCTGTGCGCTTCTTTTTTGGTGGAGAATTAAAGGCTTTTTTGCACGGTTGAAGGTCTGAACTACTCTTTCCAAAACTGGAGCTGCCATGGTTATGAAAATAACCTTCTCACAGGTGTCATCTGAGAAGGTTTTGTGTTTCCTCTAGTTTCAGGAATTTTGCTGGATGACCTTTTCTCTTCTAGCAGATGGGCCAAACTTTGAGTGGTTTAGTTGCTGCTTGTAACATGCCTTGTAGGCTGGTAGGAAGTTTAAGTCGTGCCACTTTATTACTGGCTCGTGAAATCTGTGTGAAAATAGAAACAGATACTGGTTCTACTTCTTCCTGAATCTGAGGGAAGTAGTGAAGTAGTTGGGACTGTCCATCTGTCCAGTTCTCCTTCCTTGCTACTCCTACCATTTCTTCTGTTATAGGTCCACCATCGCCACCATTAGCTAAAACTGGGCAAAGATCTTATCCGTGGGGTGGTTTTCTTGCATTTGTTTCTGTTTTGTTTTGGGGTTGTTCTGGGTTTTTTGTTTTGTTTTGTGGATTTTTGGGATGTTTTTGGTTTGGTTTGGTTTTGCTTCAAATTGTGTTCCAGGAGAAAAGGCAATTAGGCAATCATCTTTCTCCGACTGTATGCAGATGACTTGTTTTTATTAGAGAAAAATCCTTCAGATTTGTATGTCTGTTCTGTATATAACAAAACAGCAGAATGACATGACCTCCTTCCAGTCCTTCCCTCCTTGTCTCCACTACCCCCTATAATGCTATTCTTCGGAATGTTTAAAAGTGAAGTAATTCTGGTGGCATTTGACCTTCTAAAGGAAAATTGAGTCTTGTGGTGTGTTTTGATGCTATACAATCATGCCATGTTTGGTTCATTACATTAGCTTCTCACAAGGCAAAAAAAAATAAAAAGGAGAGAGATATCCATTTCATATGGCTTCGTATTGCCCTGTAAACTTTATTTTTTACTGGGAAAAAACATGAAGTGTATAGAGAGAATTTGTACGGGAGACTTGAAAAACAGAAGCCACAATGAAGGTCTTTTCACCAGTCTTTGCAAATGCAATGCTACAAAAGGGTACATAAGAAAAGCTTTATATGCTGTTTTCTGTAAAAAAAATCCCAGTATTCCATTGCAGAATTTCCAAACACTCCTGTCTTCCAAAAAGCCAGTGAAAGCTTGAATAGATAATCCTGGATCTTTTACATGCACATAGTTAGCTGGCTGCATGACTCTTTTGAAACAAATACAGATGCTTTGGAGAGGCAGGGAAGGGTAAGCACTGTTGCTTTCATAAAGAGATCACATTACTTTCACTTTGTATTACCTGCCTTTAACATAAAAGTAAAGTACAAAATTCATCAGTTACCTTTTCTGAGCATGTTTTTGTCCATTCTGCTGTGAGAAGATAAATTATGTAGAATACCCTTTAAGTTATTCAGGTTTTTATTACTGAATTCCTGTACCTTTAGTCTAAGTCTGTTGTGAACTCTCAGACAAGAGCTCTGGCTGCAGTTGATGAGTGTCTGGAAATGAAGCCATGAGTTGAAAGTTCATGATCGTTCAGCACTTGCAGGTGTTGGTCATGGCATGAGCTTTATGGAGGGAGTGGAATAGATTTTTGTCTCTTGCTTTTTGTTTCTGTTTTCCAGTTTGGCTGTATTTACAAAAAAAAAATAAATAAAAAGAGATGTGCTAACTAAAAACCACAGAGATCCAAAGTACAGCAGTCTCTTTCAGCTAGTGTTTAGCTGAGTAATGACTACGTGGTAATATGAGCAAACATGGCCCCATTCTACTAGGTAAGGGCACAACAGCTTTAATTAAAATGACTCACACGAAGGAGGAAGAACATTTTTTCACCCTTGCATACATAATGATAATTATGTATAGATAGATCTTGGGTATTTTGAAAGGTTGACACTTCCACTGTAAGACTTGCAAAACGGGACACTGCCAAATAGAAGTTGTGTATTGTAAAAAAAAAAGGGTGGAGAAGTACAGTTCTGCTTGATTTTGCTCTTGTTTTGTTTTTACCAGTCTCATGTAGTTAGCTGGAACTGAATGAGATTGGTTTCCTAAAAACATAGTAAAACTTACGGATTTTTTTATGTTTCTTTTAATATGGTCTCCACTGTAGATTTAAACCAGTCTAAGTAAAATGAACAAACCAACACAGTTTGAAGTTTTTAAATAGCTGATGGTTGCATCTACTGCAGATTGTTCTAGGAAAGAAAACCCTTTGATATTTAGTGTCTGTGCCATTTATATTGTACTAACTTTTCTAGTTGTGTCAGGCCAGACACAATGTGCCTTAAGACTACTCCTAAGCAGAGAGTCAGTGCTGTTCCTTTCTAGGTAAGGCTGAAGATGTAACTGGTTCTCATGTTAGACTGCTGGGCTGATTCGGTGACTCAGACCAGGTTTAACACTGGCTGACATGATGCTTGTCACTGCTCATAGCCTACTCTTGGGGTGAATGGTACTGCTATGACAGGAATGATACCTCTGATGCTAAATAGAAATTCAGAGTTTCCTTCTCGTTACCATCAAAGTGAGATCAAAGTATAGCACAGGAGGTAAAGGATTCTCCTTTCGGTTAGGATCTGTTCTCCTTAATTAAAACCAAACCAAAGTGCTCTTTATTGTGTCTGGAAGAAAATAGTTGCTTCCTTTTTGTGGCCTTCTTTTGGAAAGACCAAAACATACTTGCCTGTCAGATTACTCAAGTTTATTAAACATCTGGTTTGTGTCTTACATAAACTTTCTTTCCTCTGAATGTGTTCAAGCTTTGTGAGATATGCAGGGTTGGAAAATGTCATCCACTTTGAGGGATTAACACCGGGTTTCTTAAGCAACAGGAGTCTCTTAATAGAAAACGGGGTGAGGGTATAATCCTTAGTAAGTGTTGATTGTAAACATTTCATTTCAATTTTCTTTTCTCTCAGAAGACAAAGGCTCATCTTTAGGTTATCTGAGAATAAAGACCCAATGGTCTTGGTCTACAATTATTCATCTTCCTCTGGAATTCCAGTGCAGTTACCTTGGTAGGGAATTTCTGTGCCTCAGGTCCCGAATTTTCAGAGATGAGGACTTTCTGATGCTGGGGCTTTGTTTCTTGAGGCTAACCTTCTGGGTGGGGTTTTTTTTTATTATTTGACTGGTTTTGTTTGTTTGTGCAGTCATGTAATGGTGCTTCATATTCCCTTTGTGGGGAAAATGCCTTCTGTTAAGTGTACTTCCCACCAACTTCAGGCCAGTATAAGTGTGCCAGAAAAAGCTTAAATTAGAAAGTCCCCGTACTTAATAACAAAGATTAAATGCACTTTGTTATAAATTTGCACAAGCATTGTGTTACTTTATTAAATTTGAAATTTCAGCCATGGTTTTATGAATGTTTAAATTATTTTTTGTAACACTTACGGGTTAGAGTAATTGCTTTAATTTGTCCTAGGTATTTACCCCTCTTCTCAATATGCAATTATAAGCAGTGAATAAAAGAATTGTACAAAAAGAACATTAGACAATAAGGCAATGCAGAAATATGAAATAGTGTTTTCTACTTTCTTAGCCAGCTTCAGCTTCAATTCAATATGAATTGCATTTTTTTTCCAGCTTAGGAAGTGAACAGCAGGTCAAATGTCAGTTATTCATCAGTCTGAAACTTTCTTTTCTTCTCATGCCTGAAATTGTTTGGCCATGACTCTCAGACTATTTCCAATTAGTGTCAAGCATTTAAATATTTACTAATTGTCACACCAACCCTGCTGCATCTTCTGAAATTATGAGAAGAAGGGCATTTTTTTCCTGTAGTTCTGAAACACATCAGTTGTGGGTTTTTTTTCAGCAGAAGATTATCACTGGATACTCAGTAAACTGTGATTTTTGCTGACAAATGGTTAGAATGTCCTTGTTGAAAGACAGAGGGTATCAGTGACTTATGTTAGTACTTGATGGGCTTTTCAAAAGGGAAGAGAGCATAATCCACAAGCAGATCTCTGTAACCTGAGGCAGCAGCTGTTTAAACTGCTGGGGTTCTTTTTGTTACGGTATTCTGTAGAATGAAGGGAATAAGTGGGAATATAATTTTAAGTGCCAACAGATCCAGTCCATTTTCAGACTGAATGATGCTTGAAGATAACTGGGAAGTGAATGTAGTTCTCCCGAATGAATTAGCCTAACTTGTCGTCACGGAAGGCTTCTCAAATAATGCCTTTTCACCTCTCTCAGTTCAGCTGGCTCACCAAGCTGTGCACCAGCGCGTGAGCCGGCACAAAGCAGAGGACAGAACTGGCATAGGGAAGGGCAGCTCTGAATGAAGAGACAGTCTGGGAGCGTTTCTGAGCACGGCCGCCCTGACTGAAGGGGTCAGTGAAATCGTGCCATTAACTTCAGTAACCGTGTCTGTGCCCCTAAGTTGGTTTGCGCAGCACTGGTGAGGCTGGATTGATGCCCTGTGCCCCAGCTGTGGGCCGTTCCCCTCGGCCACCCTGTTTGGAGGTGGCAGGTATCTGAAGAGCGGTGGGAGGTGTTTGCTACCTCCCCTCTTCAAAGTGGACGTGTGTGCCTGAGTGGGTAGCTAGTGGCAGAAGCAGAGGATGATTCTGCTAGGACTGTGTTTTCCCGTTTCGGGCATGATGAGAGGGATGTTCTGCCTCTTCTCAGCGGAAGGAGGGGAGCTGAACAGCTTCTTGTGTGCTTCCTTCTGTCCCCCTGAGTCTGAAGTTTGTCTCTTCCAGCTGTAAAGATTTTAAAACTAGATGTCAAAGCCTCAGCTAATCGCTCTTTCCTTCATAGTTAGGGTGAAAACATGGCACCCTCAATAGGCTGTTCATCACAGCTATCTCAGAAATGTATTTTGAGATGAGATTAATTGCTCCCTGGAGGTGCTTATATATCCCTGTAAGAAAAGCATAGGGCGATGGCTTAGATTTCATTTATCATCTAGGCACCTGACTTGTTCCACAGAAATTCCTTTGTTTCCCTTTAGTTCCCAACCATGCCGAAGTGATATGTGAGTCTTCCCTGAACCTCATAGCTGGCTGGCAATGTTGTCTAGCTCAGATGTGCTGGAGTGAGTGAATACCTGCGATAGTGCTGCTTTTCCCTCTCCTACTTGGAAGAGAGACTTTGCAAAAGAAATGCAGTGCAAGTGTGATGCTTTGCCAAGAGCACACTCTCATGTTAAACTTCACGCATTTCAAAGCACACGTGATTTATAGTCCTGCACTGAGCAAAAGATCAGAAGCTGGGCTTACATGGAAAGCGCTAGTGGTATGTGATTATGTCACGTGGTGTGATGAATGGCCATTTGGAGCACTGTGAATTTCAGTAACTTAGATTGCAAGTAAAAGCATATCTCCCTGTAACTTGTTTTCTCACCTGTTGGAGAGATGAAGGAACCTTTATCATGGAATCCCTGTGCAAGTTGCTTTCCTCCATTATTTTGAAGATAATGGAAAGCTATCTGTAAACAAAGGCTTAAGTACAGGGGAAAAGAATAACAAAATGTTAAAATTATTCATTCATTCCCTTTTCAGTTCATTCCCAGTTGAATGTGGTCATGTGTCAACAATTTTTGCCTACTGATAACAGAACCTGTTGAAATGCCCCTCTCCAGGTTTAGCTGCCTGCTATGGGTTCCTTTTTTGCATCCAACCTTTCTTTGCCTTTTTTTAGCTTGGGATGTTAATTTTCTATTTTTATACTGAGATTCCTCTCTGTAGGTTTGTCAGGGCTCACCGCCTGCACATTTTTTCCCCTTAAACCTTAAGTTTGCCACAGGACCTCTCTTCCTCCTTGTTTCTGCAGGGCACCTGGGTTGTTCATCCAGTGGAGCCACAGCCTTAGCAGCTACTGGAGGTGGTGACCCCACCTGCTCTGCCATGCTGGCAAGGATGTTTGTCTGACTCCGTGGTAAGGGGCAGCCCATGGGGGCAACCCTGCATAAAAAGCTTTGGTTTTCACCAGTTTAGGTACAGTCATAAGCTTGCTATAAAATCAGATAGGTGCTGATATGGGTGCAACAGAAGAGAAGGAAGGGACATGACCATGTTAGCAGTAGTTCAGACTTGGATAAAGCTGCTGTGGAAGTACACAGCTGCAGAGGTAGGAGAGAGAATAAATGTTAGGAACTTCTCCAACCCTTGAAATGCTTAACACTATGACTTTACCAAGCTGAGAATCACAGAATCATTCAGGTTGGAAAAGACCCCTGGGATCATTAAGTCCAACTACTAACCCTGCTCCACAAAGCTCACCCCTAAACCATATCTGCCAACACCACATCTAAACGACCTTTAAACACCTCCCGGGATGGGGACTCAACCACCTCCCTGGGCAACCTATTCTAACGTCTGACTACTCTTTCTGTGAAAGAGTTTTTCCTAATGTCCAGTCTAAACCTACCCTGTTGCAATTTGAAGCCATTCCCTCGTGCACCCTTAAATGTTGCCTTTTGCATGCTGATGCATAAATCACATAAAATGCGTGGCTGAAAAAGTCTGCCAAAGTCTTTATGCGTATTTGAATAAGGCTGGTGTGTTAAAATCATTCTTTGATAAATATGTCAATTTTTGAATAGAAAGTGATGCATGAGGCACACGTCAAGCACCGGATAACTCAGTGAATACAAACAGCAATAGCAGAAGTAGATTACAGTATCTCGTTTTCTTATCTTCATCCCCAAAAAGGAGACTTTGACTGATAGAAATTGCACAAACATAATGCTGCTGGAATATAAATAGCAAATGGCAAGTTATGACTTAGTGCCAATTTGCTTTTTGATGGCCGGTTGGCAGATGCAAATATCCATGCAGCGCACAGCAGTGGAGATTTTCTCCTCAGTTCTTTCGCTGTTGCCTTCTCACTTTGTTTTCTGATCGAACCTGGAGTCCTTTCTAGTTTGTTTTGTCTTCAGTTTGCTTTATTTTTATAATTCTGGTTCTGTTCTCATGCCATAGTATCTTCGTATGATTCTTGCTGAATTTGTTTGTAATACTTTCCATTTAGTAGATAGTGGACAGCATTTGTCTGTAGACATGGGTTAGTATTCAGAGGCATAAAGGGGGACATGTCTTTGCTCTGAAATGACTCATCACATTTCATTGCTTGATTACCTGGTATAGGTGCTCAGTTTTATTCCTTTCCGTCATCTCAGCCCTATCAAACTTCTCAGTTTTGTCCTTTCTTAGAAAACATCTGTCTTTGTATCCTCTGTGTGAACAGGTTGTACAGCTCCTCTTAATCCTTTGTCACAGAGTTCTCTTTATGCTCTTTTACAAGGAGCAATTTGGGCAGAGCAGCTGATACTGGAGTGACTGTAAGTTAGCGCAACACTCCCTTTCTGATTACTGGCAGGGATAAGCCAGATCCTCAGCCACTCTGCTGGTTGACCTAAGTTGACTGGAATTGCTGGAAATAAACTGGGCTACATTTTGTGATGATGTGATCCAGAGGTGTCCTCTGAGAGTGTTGCCTGTTGAAATTAGTCTTAGATACCACCATTTTGATGAACAAAATTGAAATAAAAGGAATTTTGCAGAATTAAGAAAGTTAATACATGTAAACCGACGTGAAAGAATGCTTTGCCAAACCTTATATAAAAAGATACGGGAATTAAAGAAAGGAATTTATCAAGTAGTTTTTAGTGCTGCAGGCACACAGATTGACTCTGCGACCAGAAATAAATGTAGCCTCATGTTTTATGCTCTTAGGTGTTCCAGAGTAATTCAGAAACACCTCTGCACTTAGGGGCAAACACTGGTGGCTGGCAAAAGAACAGGCCTTTTGTGAAAACACTCACAGTGTGATATAGATTGGAAGGGACCTCTGGAGGTAGTCTGGTCCAGCTCATACTCAAGGTAGGGCCAGCAGTGCTCAAGGTCACTAAGAAACACTAACTGTGAGGGTCCGGGACTACCTGTGTTTTAGGATTATTTTTTTCTTGTCTTTGAGAGCCTGGGTTGAAGTCCAGAGTTACCAGCTGAAGAGCTGTCACTTTTAAGCATGCGACTGATAACTCTGAGGTAGAAAGCTTCAGGTTTCTGTGTGGCAACCAGGTATTTGCAGGCATATCTGTGTGCTTATAAAGGAGATGAGGCAGTAGTCATTTTATAAATGGGAGACGGGTCGTAAACTTAACTTATGTTCTAGATTTCGTCAAACCTTTCAGATTTTCTTCTTAGTTTTTTACTTCATGTCAAAGTCTTAACTTTGGGTATGTGTGCTTTGGAAGGCTATGGAAGATTCTAAAAATAAAATTCCAGTGGAAAGCAAACGCTTCAAATTGCTGATTGTGTCACATGTTCGACTCCGTGGGTTTGGCAATCTTGGGAAGAACAAGGTAGAAATACCAAGCTGCAGGAGAGCAGGCTTTGTGCAAAGGGTAGACTTTCATAACTGCAGCTGCTTAAAAGAGTTAACCCCCACCCCCAAAAAAGTCTTGTGAAAACCTTCTGGATTCACCCCAGCTGTGGAAGAAACTAGGTTTTCAGACTTTTTTTTCTATCAGGTCAAACTCGATTGCTTTTGTTAGAGAAATAGAATGAGGAGTGGGTAATCTTGTTGTTTCTCTAACATAAGCCCAGTCTAGCTGCTCACATTTATTTTTGTATCTGTTCCATGAAACAAATAACTTTGAACCAGTATACGCCTTTCTGTGGAAAGGTCACTTCTCTGCAGAGCCTTTCAGATCTGTACTGCTTACGTTTCATTACAGGGAAGATCACATACACACAGCTTAGCCAGGAGATGTGACAAAAGGTTACTGAGGAAACAGTTCAGCGTTTTCTTGGGCTGAGGGGGGGGAAAAAAAAAATTGAGGAGTCAGTTAACCTAGTTGACTGATTTTATGTATAGTTATAACAGTGAAGTAAATTGGTGGTACGTGTTCTGGATGTGGAGTTCTTTTTTCCTGTTTGAGCTCCTTCTATTTAGGATGCTGGGGAGGGGGGAAGGAAAAAACCACAACAGAATTCAAGCCCTCAGTCTCTGTGGTAATATTTTATTAAGAGTTAAACTGAAAGTCAGCTCCTTCAGCACTCTGAATTAATTCACTAGCCACTGCCTGTTAAGTAATTAGTTGAAAGTGGAACTTGTTCACCTGACAATGAAGCAGCATAAAGGGATTAAATAACTAAGCTAACACAAACTAATATTTTTGAATCTGTTGATATCTTAGGTGTTAACATTAGAAACCTACTTTAAATTAGCCAAATGTTTTAACAGGAGATGCCTTGCTAATTTAACTGTCAATTATGATTATTTAGCTCACTCGGTTAGAGTGTGGTGCTGATAACACCAAGGTCACAGGTTTCATCCCCGTTGGGTCCCCATGTGTTGCCTGATCTACTTGAGAGGCGTCCCTGCCCACGACAGGGAGGTTGGATTAAATGATCTCTAAGGTCCCTTCCAACCTAGGCCATTCTATGATTCTATGATTATTCCTGAAGATAAATAACTTGTCCTCCTCTTCTACAGGCATCTTAGCACCATTCACAGGCAATTCGTTTGTGCTTCTCAGACCTCAGATCCTCCCACTGATGCTACCAATTACTGCAGTTTTCCTCTGGAGGCATTCAAAGGCCCCGAAAGGCTGTCTAGTGCTGGTGCAGCTTCCTTTGAAAAGGTCATGCATGTGGAAGGCGATACCAGACCAACGAACTTCCTTCTTGTAGAAGTGGTCCATGGATTTCTGGCCTCTCGTTGCCGTGGGCTGAAAACCACTGCGCTAAGACATGAAGTGCTTGGGTGCGTATGTAGCCCTTTTGCCTCTGCGTATAAGTTGTTTTTTTACTCTTCTTCATCTGTTACAACTGTACACAGTGTTCTGGCCCTGAAGAGCACTGTAACAGCAAGTGGACCGCTCTCTGTAGAGGGGAATGCCTTTGCCTTTGCTTTCAGCTGTCAGTCCATGGGTGGGTTTCTTTTGCCTTCCTGTGCTGGTAGCTCAGAGGAGCAGACAGTTAGCTGGAGTACTAAGCCCATGATTTTCCATGCTCCTTAGTTGTTAGCTTGGTTTCTGGCTGTGTTTTAGGCTGTTCTAAAGGGTTCTCACTGAGATAATTCTACCTTTGAGTGAGGACTTGGCCTAACCTGCAGGTCAGTACATGCATTTCTCGTCGTTGGGGTTGCTTCCTCATCCTCTTATTTTTACAGCTATAAGGATGGCCCTGACGTACAGCTGAAAATGTGGCAGCTCTTCTAGCCTGCCAGATAGTAAGCTTTGTTGGCTTCATTTTCTTCTTACGTTGTTTTTGTATCCCCTGACCCTCTCTGATAAAATAATTTCATGGAAACGTACATGCCCTACTGACTAAGGCCGGTGGTCTTTCTGGCTTAAAGTTTTGTGTCCCACCCTGGCGCGTGAGCTGGCCCCTCTGCCTTTCTATTGTTACTCCCCAGCATCCACAGTCCCTTCTGAACCTGCCAATGCCTTCTATCTTTGCAGTCTTCTGTGGCAGAAGGGTCTAGCAGTTGGCTGCTGCTGATGTGAAGAAGCTCCTTTGTTTGTCTCCTCTAAACCAATGTATTAGTTTTAGCAACTTTTCCCCTAATCTCTGCTTTGTAAGGTTAGAGCTATTTTATTTAAACTGCATTGCAAAAATGGGCCAATTATTGTTATTATTTGGGATGATTATGTTTTAGGCTTCTGAAGGTGCAAGTGGTAGAGAAAAGAATCTTTCGGGTTTGTTTTGATTTTTGAACCTGTTTATCTGAGGGGTAGTTTAATGTTTTGAGTTCGCAGAATGTAGAAGGACTGAGGGATTTCAGTCCCCTCCAAGAACTGTCTGCCACAGCTGCTCGAGGGAGTTCATAGAATCATAGAATCATTCCAGTTGGAAAAGACCCCTGGGATCATCGAGTCTGCTCTACAGAGCTCACTCCTAAACCATATCCCCTAACACCACATCTAAATGACCTTTAAACACCTCCCGGGATGGGGACTCAACCACCTCCCTGGGCAGCCTGTTCTAATGTCTGATTACTCTTTCTGTGAAAGAGTTTTTCCTAATGTCCAGTCTAAACCTACCCTGTTGCAGTTTGAAGCCATTCCCTCTTGTTCTATCACTCATTGCCTGTGAAAAGAGACCATCACCAACCTCTCTACAACATCCTTTTAGGTAGTTACAGAGAATGTGATGAGGTCTCCCCGTAGCCTCCTGTTCTTCAAACTAAACAGCCCCAGCTCCTTCAGTTGGTCTTCACAGGATTTATTCTTCAGGCCCTTCACCAGCTTCATTGCCGTCCTCTGCACTCGCTCCAGCACGTTGGTATCTCTCTTGTATTGAGGTGCCCAGAACTGGACACAGTATTCAAGGTGTGGCCTTACCAGTGCCGAGTACAGGAGGACAGTCACCTTCCTACTCCTGCTGGTCCCACTATTTCTCATACAGGCCAGGATGCCATTGGCCTTCTTGGCCACCCGGGCACACTGCTGGCCCATATTCAGCCGCTTGTCAATTAGAACCCCCAGGTCCCTTTCTGCCAGACAGCTCTCCAACCACACTTCCCCAAGCCTGTAGCACTGCCCGGGATTGTTGTGACCCGAGTGCAGAACCTGGAATTTGGCCTTGCTGAAGCTCATACCATTAATGTTGGCCCATTGATCCAATCTATCCAAGTCTCTCTGTAGAGCTTCCCTCCCCTCATGCAGATCAACACTCCCACCTAACTTGGTGTCATCTGCAAACTCACTGATGATACACTCTGTGTCCTTTTCAAGATCATTGATAAAGATGTTAAACAGAAATGGTCCCAACATTGAGCCCTGAGGAACACCACTTGTGGCAGGCCCCCAGCTGGATTTAACTCCACTGACCACCGCTCTTTGGGCCTGTCCATCCAGCCAGTGCTTATCCGGCAGATCATACGCTCATCCAAGCCATGAGCAGCCTGTTTTTCCAAGAGAGTTCTCCTACTTGGCTTCACATCTCTCATTGCCTCTCTCTGCTGCCCTTCCCTTGACACGAGAGCAGGAGCCCTGTGGCTCTCCTGGCCCTTTTTTGCCTCTTCCAGGGCTCATCTTCTCATTTCCTAAGCTCCTGCCCCTATTTCAGCCTGCTGCCAGCTGCCCAGGAAAGAGCTGCCATGGGATGATAAGTAGTATGTGCTGTGTGAGTGCTGGCGCTTGGGGAGGAGAGGGAGGACGTTGCAGTCTGGCTCCTGTGGGAAAGGCTGTCTTCTCCAGAAGGGCAGGGAATTGAGGCAAGAGCAGTTGGAGCAGATTTCCCAGCATCTGGCTGAAATGACCAACAAGGTAATTCCAAATCACTGCAAGGGTTATCTTCCTGCTGCCGTGGCAACAGAAGTTCCAGTCCTCACTGAATTTGCGATTCGAGGAGAAAATAAGGTAAGAATTGGCAAAGTTAGTCCTGCTTATTCTTCTGCGCTTTCATTTTCAGTTTCTCAGTGATGCAGTATTTGTGATGGAGACGTCGAAAGGGAATGTTTATATTTAAACCAAAATTGGACGTGTTTGGTTTTCTTGCATTCTTTTTAAGAGAGTGGAAACATTTTGATCCTTGGTACAAGAAAACTTTTACTGAGCCAAGCTTGAGCTAAGTATGATGAGAAGTCAATAAAACTTGTAAGTAGCTTGAAGGTTTTTCAAGTTTGCATGAACTTTTGTCTGGTGAGCTTTTGTCCCGGAGAGAAAATGTTTCGCTTGAAGGTTAAGATGAATTAGGTGACTTTTGATTATCCGAAGAATGAAGGCTGTGTTTGTACTCTCATTCCTCTTCTTCTGCATATGGTCCTTTCATCCGTTCAGTCTGTGCTAGTCAAGGAGGAGAACTGTTTGAAGAAGGCTCTGTAGAGTGCTCTGTCTCTCATCCAGCAACAGCTGAATACTTTATGGAAGTATATTAAGTCCTTGACAGGAGAAGGTAGCCAGCTGGCTGCTGCAGCAGGATGTTCTTGTTCTCCCTCACAACCAAAAAGGAAGAGTTGGCAGAGCGCCTGCTGAGCTTGCTGGGGAAGAAGGAAGGCACAGACTCGTGCAGTATTTTAACTAGGTGGGCTGCTAACCAAAAAAATAAAGCAGAAAGCACACATTTCAAGGCTGCCCAGGCCACCAACTGGCAAGCGGTAAAGGGCTGATTTTAGTGTGAGTAATTACCACCCAAGAGCCTCCATGGTTTGGGGTGGCTTAAAAATCTGCTTTCTTAAGGGTTGAAAACAAGTAGAGTAACTACACCAGTATTTGTCCTGCTTGAAACCGCATGCAGAGTGGTGGTGTCTCACTGGTTAAAATAGTGATGTGTCAGTTCAACAGAATCTGGAATTCAGAGATTATTTAACTTTCCTTTCTTGTCCTAATGAGTCAAGATGTCAGTGTGGCTTACCCAGAAAGATAATTAAAAGGAATTCACATTTTCATAGGCAAGTTTAGAAAAGAGAGAGCACTAGAGCAGCGCTCGTCCTTTCATTATGCCAAGTTTTGAAACAGCACGAGACATTACCCAGTTGATCATCCATTTCCATAAAGTGAGCGGGTGAAAACAGCTTCAAGGCACAGCCAAGTAACATGGAAATGGATAAATATTTTGAGGGTGGATAACTAAATGTGCTGAGGTACAAGTATTTGAAACAAACCAAGTCTCAGGGCATCAATTTACACCTTCTTCTTCCTTGAATGAACTCTCCAAGAAATGCTGTGTGGATGCTTCATCATCCAATGAAGTGAAGCTCCTCATTTAAGCGCTGAACTTGGTGGTCCAGGAGATGTTTTCAGTAGTGTAATGAAGGAATCCTCCTGGCTTTTATGGACTTGAAGGACAAAGCAGATCCGAGTTCTGTGTTCGTTGATGCTGTTCAGTGACCTCTGCTGTATTTTGGAACAGAATTTGTCCCAGTTCTTTCACGAGTACTGAAGATAAAGATGATATTAACAATCAAGTCCCGAGGCCTGTGTGGATTTTTGGTGGTGGAGTTTTGTGTACTTAAGAGGTGTTTAAACAAGCCACGTCATAGAGGTTCAACTATTGCAAATATGCATTCAGATAATACAGTTTTTTGAATCCATAGTCATGCTAAGCCTCCATGTCTAAGACTTGGGTCACCATTTATGAAGATGACTAAATATCTATGTGTTCCAGACTAAGCTTTCAAAAGGCAGCAAATATTGCCCTGAATTCTTTTCCCCTAATTTTCATTTGATTAACCTTTTGGGTAGAGTTGGGAAAAAAACTTGAATGCTGGTATATGTTCACTCTTCCTTCCCAAACTGGGAAGATTAAAGTAAGCTATGATACTTCTGTGCTAATTCACAGTGAATCAGATGTGTTAATAAAAAAATCCAAGAAAAACAACAACCAAATTTACAACCCCTAAATGAACTGATTGTGACTCTTGTTTAAGATGACAGATTGGTACAATAGATTTTTAGTGCTGTCTTAGTTGCTGTTTGTCCACTTCACAAGATTAAAGATTATGTGGCACCATTTGATGCAAATGCCCAATCTGCCTCGAAATAGCAGAACCATACAGAGGTGGGTGAGCTGTGTTGTACATCCATCTGAAAGTCTGTTTTTCCTCTGCTTTGATTAGCACCAAGCGCAGTCATGCTGGAAGTAATTAAAAATATGGGAATACTTCATGTGTATGATGTAGGTATATAAGTACTAATTGAGATGTTGAAAGTAACTTTGCCTCTTTTGTCAAGTGTACCGTGTAGTCTTTGCTTGCAGATTTATTTTGCGGACTGTAGACCTGTCTCAGCTACTCGAGAGCTCAGTGGGTAAAGGTTGAGAGGAGGGTTTGGAATTTATTGTGCTTTTTCAGTTGCTCAGAGAAGAGGGAATGGATACAGCTCAGGTTTCTTTTAGCAAGTCAAAGGAATTTTGGCCTTTGTTTTTTACTCACAACTGCTTGAGGCTTCAAAGCCCCAGATGTGTGAAGGGGTGAAAGAGCGAAGGAGGGATACACAACAGTGCTGATCTTAAGTTAACGTAAACGTAAGGGTTGAAACCCCAGCTGTAAGAAAACATCTGCAGTAGCAGAGGGATTATTCAAAACACATGCATTCAGTTCTTTCAGAAACAGGGAGTGCATCATAAAGACCCTGGTATCCTGTTCAGTGGGATATTGATTGTATATTTAATTTTTAAAAAAATCTGTAGCTATTTTTCAGTTTTACTTCCAAGAAAACCAGTATGTTTTTAGTTACAAAGTTTGACCAGCAATTTTGTTGCTGAGCATCTGTATGTAATCTACCGTAAGGAGAACGTTTTAAAGAATTTGTCATATGTTGAAGAATTGAATATAAGGAGAGAGGTTAAGATTAAAAAAAAAAATTACCTCCAGTTTATTTTGGAGGAAGAAAATAGGAAGCTTTAGTTGCCTATTTTTACTTCTGGTCCAAGTGCTGAGAGCACTTAAAAGTCTCTCTCCCCTGTTTTTTTACCATGTGTTCCCCTGTTTTTTTACCGTGTGTGTTGTCAGACTTCTAATGTCTCCAGCTAAAAAAGGAAATTAAGCTGGAATCCCAGTTCCTTCTGTTCTTTTGTGTAGTGGCACTTTCTCACAACAGGGCAGCTACTTGAAGCGGAGCAGGAATGCTTTACCAGTTTGTCTCAAACTCTTGCTAACCACATGGGAACAGCTCAGGAGCAGAGAGAAGAATCTTGGCCTCAATCTGTTTTGTCCATTTTTGCACGGGGGTGGAGGAGCTCACAGACCTGCAGAAGCATTCGTTGCTGGGATGCTAAACAGGAGCTAAAAGTGTTGTTTTCAAGAGGGAGGTAGCTCTGCTGTAGACTTTTGCAACACATCTAGCTCTGTGGGTCGCATTGAAAGGATACAGTTAATAAGCAAAACAAACCTGACAATTATTAAAATGTCTCATTTTTCTCCTACAGTTAGGTAGTCTGTTTAAATTCCAGGTCACTGAGCAGAAATGGTTAGGTTTTATGTCAATTGAATGGTAGCGTGGTATTAATGGACTTTTTAAAGAAAAAGTGAGAGAGCGTGTGTGTGTGTGTTAGTATATGACATTACAGGATCACGGAGTGGCTGAGGTTGGAAGGCACCTCTGGAGATCTTCTGGTCCAACCTCCTTGCTCAAGCGGGACCACCCAAACTGGTTGCCTGGGACCATGTCCAAACGACTTCTGAAAACTTCCCGAGGATGGAGCCTCCTAAACCTCTTTGGGCAAACCTGTACCAGTGCTTGGTCACCCTCACAGTTTCTAGATCATGGATGGCCGTGTTGACAATCTCTCCACAGGGCCCCACATCTGCGCTTGTCACTTTGGGGCACGAAGGCTGTAGCGGTGGCAAGGAAACCTCACTGAATGTGTTCAGTTACTTTTGCTGTTTAGGCAGCGACTTCCCAGCGGTGGACAGTCCGCTCCTGTGTGCCAGGAGTTAACAGATGAAACTGCATTTGAACTCGCCACACGTGAAATGCAAAGATAGAGGATCTCTTACCAAGAAGGCTTCAAAGGCACCTATCACCAACTGCATAGAAACCTTTGACACCTGAACCAGTTCCTGCGTGAACTAGGTAGAGTGGTTTTGAAACAAAACAGAATTACCAGAAGTCTTTACAGACTTACACGTTTTGAGAAGTGTCTTTTGTGATTTTTTTCACTTTTGAGTGTTTGTTTTGTTACAGGACTTGGAATAAGTAATTGGAGAAATTAATGTCAGATTCTGCAATTTTAAACTGCTTAGAGGAAAGATTGATGATTCAGCTAGCAGAGCTTTCAGTGTTCCTGCTTTTATAAAAGATACATTTTTTAAAAAACATATTTTAACATGTATGTGTTGGCATTGGAAATTATTATTTGCGTTTTGGAGTTAATGCTGGAATATACTGACTTGTGGTGTGAGACACGGTAGCTACAGAGAGGGATAGGAAATTACTGTTTAATCTTCAGATTTGTAATCTATACAGAGAAGAGAGAATTGTTCTCTTGTACTTCCGTTTATCCTTTGCAAAATAAGAGAGATTAAGGGATGTGATTTGAAGGGTGATACAAGACTTTTGTACCAGAACTGTGAAAAAAGTGGTTTCTTGGGACTAAGCTGAGTGCAGTAACCACAAAGTAACAGTTTTATCTAATATGAGAAATTACGGATATATTAGTAGAGTTCCTTGCCAACGATTAAGAATTTACATTCATTTCTAACAGTTAAAGATATCTGGAAGCACTAGTGTAATCCCATGAGATGAGGCTTCATAAGCTGCAAAACCATCTGATACGCAGATACTTAGGCTTGGTTAGGACTTTGTCCCCTAGAGCCATACTAAGCTTGTGTTTATCTCGTGTGTCATTTGTTTGGGATGCTTTTACTCAATAAACTGTCTTTGATTAATCATAACATTTACTCAGACCCACTCTGTTTAATGTGCCTTGATGTTTTCTTTTGTGGTTTTTTTTTTTTTCCTACAACATAGTGCTACATAGGGATGTAAGTGCCCCTTCACTTCAGGAAATTTTCGTAGCCTAGGTCCAAGATTTTTGTTGCAAACACTCCAAATAATGGGTTTAGTAACTCAGAAATGCTGAATTACTAACTACATTGATTAGTTTTGTCACATTAACCTTGAACTACTAAAGGGGGCAGTAATTGCTGTTTTGAATGCTGGTTTAAGCACCTCTGTTTGCTATTTTGCATTCTCTGTCCATAGTCTTCTGTTTCACTTTGGTACCCGCTGGCATTTACAGACTTAAATTCTTGGATGGCAGGTGCGCTGTGGCAAGTCTAAGAAATGAACTCAAAATGCAAAACCAAGGCAAATTATCTGTGTAACTTGATACTATCAGCAGCTGTTGTCAACTTCTCTCAGAACCATTATTAGAAGTGTTTAGAAAGCATCCTGAATCCCTCTACCTGAATAATTTACTGTTAAAAGTATTAAGAAGGTTCAACTATAATTATTTTGAGATAGCTGTAGAGCAGGGTAGTATAAATACAAATAGTTATACTGCTTCTGTTTTAAATGTGCCCCAAAAATATTTGTGTTCTGTAGCTATGTACTTTATGTTAATGGGGCAGGCAAGTCTTTATGCCTTATTCCCTGCCCATTTTTTTTTGCAACCAGGTGAAAATCTGAATCTCTAGTTTTATCTGGAAATGTCCCACTGACTAAGCTCCATATGAGACAATGTTTATTTCATTTTTAAGTGAGAGGAAAATACAGCCGTAAACAGGAATCTTGAGCTTTATCTTTCCTGTTCCAGTGACTGCCAAACCACTGGTTTCCCACCATGGTTCTGGTTTTTGAATATCCATCAGTTACAATTTCATGAATTCTCACTGCTGGCAGGAACACACATGTTTTCATTTACTGCATTACGGGTATTCTCTAGACAGCCAGTCTGTTGAAAAGAAATTAGTCCCAGCAGTGAACTGAGATACTGAATTCTCAGCAGTTTGTGAATTCATGTTTTTACATTGAGGCTATTTATATCTGGATTGAATTAATTTGAATATGTAACCAGGTGGTTGTGGTTACGTCTTTTATTATCCATTGGATGTGAAAAGCCAGCAGAATGCAACTGCGGGATGGGAAAACTGAGTGAATGTGGTTGGGAAATACTGCATTGCATGGTTGAAAACTCAGCTTGTGTTTCTGTCATTTCTGTCCATGATTCCAGGCAGAACTGGGATCAAGGAATACAATTATACAATGTATTGTATCTGAAGTGTCCTAAGTAAGGCATAGCTTACACAATTTTTAGATCTGACCCTTTTTAAAATTTCACTGAAGATGAAAATCTAATAACTTGTTGCTGTTCATCCTGTGGTCCCCATTTCACCAGCAATGAAGATTCACAAAATTCCGGATGATGTCTTAGACAACCTCTTCTGAAGGAAAGTGTAGACTTCATAAATAACTTGCAAAGCCTGTTATTAAGCTGCATATTCATACTCAGCAGGATTGTGCTTTTTATGTCTGTCTTCTCCAATGAATATTCAAAATTGTTGACTCAAGGAAGAAATGGGCTTAATCCTGAACTGTATTTTACATGGACCAAAGAAAGTAAAAAGCTTTAAGTTCCTTAGATACGAAGCACTTTAAACTACCTAACTGATTTTCTTCAAACTAGGTTGCTCCTTTTAGGAGGAAGCTTTTTTTAAAACACAACTTCTGTCTGAAATTATCTCCTCTGCTCTGTTTCACTAAGATTAAAGGTTCGAGGGAAGTGAAAAATTAAGGGGATTTTTATCTCAATTCTTGCTTTTGTACAGTTGGAGAGAATTTCATAGCAAAAACTGGAGAAAACAAACTTGGAAGGTTGTAAAGGCAAGTAAAAACTCCACTGATGAATTCTCTAGGATTATACTAAGTCTCAGGTGTGTCCCCATGATGTTAGTCTAGGGTGTAATATTTGGTTGTTCTTGCTGTAACTAAACAGCAACTGCACTGAGCGGGTAGTAGCGACTCCTGAAATTTCTGCGCCTCTCTGCCGCAAGAAATACCTGTTCCGGAGGTTGCCTTTCGTAGGACGTGGGTGATGCACGTCTTAACACCAAGGAGTTTCTGATCTTTGGACAAGAAGGGATTTAGGATGATAGATACACCAGTGGTTTGTTGGTGGGGTTTTTTTGTTTGTTTTGTTTTGTTTTGTTTTTTTCCCCCAGAGGTTGCATTGAAACCAATCTTGCTTCCCTCTCAAAGACTTATACTGAGAGTTCGCTGTTTATGATGTATTACTTCTAGTAGCAGTCTCTGACTTTTTCAAGATGACAGCATGCCTGGAATCAAAAGTTTCTGAAGTGTTAGTAAATAATTGCATAGTTTGTTTGCAAAGGAATATGCAGGCAGTGGATTTGAGTATGTGCAGGTAGTTCCATGTTTTGAATAATAAGAATATGCATAGCTAGAGGATTAGAAAATATCTGTTTTAGAAAGTGTTCTGTTGGTTTCTTTTTCACGATATTGATTTTACAAATTCTTTTTATCTAGTGACTAATGTATGCATGAGGAATATTTTTGTAATCCCTTGTGTCTGAGGGGCAGCATCTCTGTTGAAATGTACTTCCAAGATCAGTCTCAGTCAGAATATTCTTCTCTGTCCTGAGTCAATATACAAAAAAGAGGAAAACTCATGCTGTTTTATTTTGTAAATGGTAAAGAGAAAGGAAGCTATATGGTTATTTTGATATGGAGACACTAGAACAACTTTTTTTTTCCTGCTCTATGTCTACAAGGTACACGTTACAGAGCGCTACAAATGATTTTGAGAATACCCATCAGGCTCTGTGTAATCTCACAGAAAACTTCTGACATACATTTGATTTAGAGGACATTGTAGTGTGTTCTGGTTTTCCTTCCACAAACTGCAGTGTTTGAATGTGATCAGTATCTTTGTTACTCATTCACCTGCTCTGGTGTCTGTCTGTCTTGAATTTCCGGAAGAGCAGTTTGGGAATGGTGGTGGTGGTGCTGTCTTATGCCACAACAAGTATCAATAAACAGAGAAACTACTTAGAAAGAAACTGGTTTTTTTTAAGAATAACTGTTATTTTTGTCTGTCTATATTGTGGCAATGGAAAGAACTGCATCCGACAGAGAAATTGTTTGTTTTGAGGTTTAAGGAGAGAAGTACATCTGCCAGAGAAATTATTTATTTTGAGATTTAATTTATTTGCGCTCCAGAGAGCAACCAAACCCCAGTGACGCTCACTTGCACTGATGATGGGCCTCCCTGGGCTTTCTCTCCATGACAAGCAGCTCCCTGCCCTGGCTGAGACTTAGGTCCCCTCAGAGGGGAGGGCAGGTGCAGAAGGTAACTGCCAGGATACAGCCACTCCTTCCATGGAAAATGTGATATCAAGAGGCACGAGCCTTGGCCTGCATCCCTCAGGCCTCCACCACGGGTATAATGCAACTCCTGTTGACAGCAACCCTGAAAAATGAGATGCAGAAGACCATAAAGGAGTTGTTCTTTGTGTTTTCATGGCATCTGTTTGTGTACAAGGAGGACCGTGATCAGAAGAGCTGTATTAGTTCCAGTAGGTGTAGTGAGACCAAAGCTGAGGCTGATGTAGGTCAGAAAGGATTGAAGAAGGTCAGAAAGCTGATTTGGGCATGGAAACTGGGCTACTGCAGCATGTTGTCTGCTCACGAGCTCCAGTCCCATTCCCGAGGAGATCAACAGTATTGAGTAGCCGCTCCTGGCGTGACCACTGAGTCGGTGGGGTGGGTGTGAGGAAGGAGCTCCTTACCTGGGTTGAGTCCTTCCTGCCCCTCGCAAAGCCGCAGCATCGCTACTGCTGAAAGTTCAACAGCAAGTTCTGTGAAGTTAGACACTGCCGTAAGTGGTTCTGTAGCCACCTCCTCTCTCTGCTCTCACAGTTAATGCAGTGGCTTCTCAGAGAGGGTATATAAAAGTTTAAACAAATAAGTTCTTGGTAATTCCCAAGGTTCTCTTTGATTCTTCTGGTCTCTGCAGGAATGCCACTGGGCTCTAAGTTCCCTTTTTATGCTTGAGAGAGTGTATGCAGGCATCCTGAAACGCTGCCTGGAAATGCGGTACAATATAGAACATACACAGAGCAAAATTAGGTTATTTGGAGCAGTCAGCTTTAGTTTTCTCCCAGCTTAGAAATTACGGATTGGGGGTGGGGCAGGGGAAGGCTCCCACAGCAGGCTCTTAGACTTCGCATGGAGATACAACTATATATAAACTATGTATTTAACTGTAGTATAAAGAACAAATGCAAGTATTCTCCAATAGATCTGTGTTAAATCAGTGTCTGTGAAGGCTTCCGACTTCTTACAGTTTACTAGCTAATCCCTATACTTTGGGAAGGGAAAAAAGGGCTGGGAAAAAATGTGTGTTCCCAAAACTGAGGAACGACCCTAGGCAGCTCTGTGTAAAAGGCATCAATTGTTTGCACACCAATTAAAGGCTCAGTGGCCTACTTCTTATTAGCTAAGTCTAATTTTGTTTCTAATCAGGAAACTAAATATCAAGGCAGAAGGGGCTTTTCTGCGGGTTTTTTGGGCATTTTTTTGTGATTTTTGTTTATTTTTTTTTCAGTGGCTATTACGTAAATGTTTAATTTCAATGCACCTGTCTAGGAAACAACACATGAATGGAGCAGTTCTGAATCCTTGTGTTGTTGTTGGAGTCGGTCTTTTTTTTGCTGCTACCGCTGTGATTTAGAAGAGCTTCCAACTTCTGAAAAATGTTTAGCAGATGTACTACGTAAGTAAAAAAGCACTCAATACAGCAATAAAAAAGGCCTGCTCTTTCCAGTACACCACTGTGTTGTGTTTCTCTCCCAAAGTTGTAATCTCACCCTACTAATGCTGTCAGCAATGTCACTTTTTTCTTCCAAATCAATTGAATCAAGCGTCCTTTAAGAAGAAAAATCAATGTAACCTATTAATTAGCTGAACTGAGTATAGTGCCTGAAGGCCAGAATGTCATTTCTCATCAGATTTGCTTCAAAAATACAAACTAAATCAGAGCACTCACAGCTTGTCATCAGAAGGGGCTCTTAGTATTTCAAAATACACAAGTGATCTTTATTCTACCTGATACAAACTTACCTGAATATTCTCATTAGATATTTTTGGTTGGTTTTGTTTTGTTTTTCTTTCTACCCCATGTTATGTGTTAGGAACTTCATTCAGCCAATACAGCTGATGTTGAGGCCAAGTGTTACTACAGCAAGCTACCTGAAGGTTGTACCTGATAATGGATCATTTTTCCATGGTATAAGGCTCTTTAGTTTCTCAGTCCTTCACAAAAGTGATTATAAAATTTAGATTACAATCTCATAAATAAAGGAAAACAAAATCAAGAAAGTTATTACATCGGAGTTGGGTGTGTAGTAACTGTTACCGTGTTCCTCCACTGTGCTGCCTCTCAAAGCTGCATGGAGTGAGTAATATGTCTCAGTAAAAACCTGCTTTACCCCTGTATTTTTTTGGTGACAGTAGTGAAATGTATTTTGATGGACATTCAGAGCAATTTTTCTTCTGAATGCAGTAGTTGGTACATGTACTGTGATATGAATGGCCGTCAGGACTAGAGACAGTAAATTCATCTCAAGAGTCAAAGCTCTACAGAAACTCCCAGCTAATACTCAGTATCTTATAGTCCATGAAGCAGAAGGAATTTGATTACTATTCAGAAAGAGAATGTAAAAGCTTGTATGTCCCTGGTTTCACCATGAGCAGAACTCAAAGCTAATGCAGTTCTTGTGCAGAGGCTTGCTAACCTTTCAGCGAGCTTTCTGTTCTAAGCACCGTATTGGTAATGGCAGCAACTCAATAGCACATTGGATTTCTTGTTTGCTGAGCCTGCCAGCTAAATGCTGTAGGAAAGGAAACTTTGACATATTCAACCTAAAGTAAACTGCAACTGTAATCATACAGTCCCTGCTTTTTGTGTGTTCTTGTGACTGCTTACCAACTAACAGCTTCTAAAACTTTTGAGAGCTCAGCTGTGTTAACCCAAGCCATGCAATGGGCCATGGTTAGGACTTCCAGCTCTGATGATTAACTTAGTTGATTCCTTGTGATTATTCTTAATAAACTCTCACTGTGGACACATCATCAGTATAGACTTTCATCACTTTCTCTTGTCGCACTCTTTGAAGGATTTTCTTCCATCATTTGGTCTGATTTGTGTCTGTATTGTACGATGTATTTTTCAAGAGGTTCACCTGGCTTGTACTGCTAAAAATGAGAAAGAAAGAAAGACAAAGAAAGCCTCAAGAACTGCTTATCGGTTCAGCGTGTGTTAACCACTTGAGGAACTTCCCTCCAAGAAAATGCAACTGAGTATCTTTTAAGCAAAGATCATGTTCTGCAGCTGATCTGGCTGGGCAGATGCCAGTGGGATTCGGCATAGCAGTTTGTGGGATTGGGATTGAAGATTTGTTAAAACCATTCAAATATTAAAATCACATGCAGGAGGAAGCAGAAAAAGAGAAAGGGAAACCACAGTAATGTAAAAAAAATATGGAGTTTGTTGTTGCTTCTTCAATTTACAAGTTTAAAAAATGAAAACAACAACAACAAAAATTGCATTTGCAGAAATATTCTCAGGTTTGCCAAACCCAAGACTTTAAAAATCCAGTTGGAAAGACTTAAGAATCATGTCGGTAGTTATGTTCATAAAAATCTTTCTTCTTCAAGCTTTTAAGCTTCCTCTGACCTTCCTGGCATCGCATGTGTGACAGTTATAAATTCAAAAACTCAAGTTGCAGCATACACAGAATATTCACATGAAGATTCTTCACCTTTCTCAACTGCCTTCCCCACCTTGTCAAAAGCGACGGTATCCTTCTGCCTCTTGCCTGGGAAAGGGAGTTCTTACTCGGCTGACTCTTCTCCTCCCACATAGTAATAATAATGTTTTTTGAGGCGTCTTTTGTGGGTCACTGCTACCAAGTTCCGCACTGTGTCTGATTTGGAAGTGGTCGACATGGGAAAGCTATCCAGGTTGTGCAGGAACGCTTTACCTGTTAGATGCGTAGGCCACACTTTAGTCATGTTCTGACAGTTTTGGGCTTTTTTTCTTCAGTCCCTTGGTGCATGATGTAAGCTAGAGCAAAGAAGATAAACTTCTACAGAAAAAGGAGTGTTTGTAGAGAGTGGTGATCCATGATGGTATAAATGAGAAGTTTGTTGCACCTATTATTGGAGTTTCATGGTGTTTTTCACAGACTGATACTGTTTTAATTCACTTGATACTGTACTGAGTTTTTTAAAATATGCACGGTGCTTTTCGCTAAGGGTATTTGCTTGACCATGAATTTGTCTCTGAATTTTTTTCAAGAAATATAGTTCATGAAGTCACAGAGGTGCTGTGCATCATGTTCCTGTTCATCTTCCTAGTTCAGAGTACAGCAACGAGGCTGGGACTGGAGGGACAGTCCTGTGAGGAGAGGCTGAGGGAGCTGGGGGTGTTTCGCCTGGACAGGAGGAGACTCAAGGGGGGACCTTATCACTCTCTACAACTGCCTGAAGGGGAGGTTGTAGTCTGGTGGGGGTCGGGCTCTTCTCCCGGGCAACCAGTGACAGGACGAGAGGGCACGGCCTGAAACTGCATCGAGGGAGGTTTAGGTTGGATCTCAGGAAGCCCTTCCTCACGGAGAGGGTGCTCAGGCATTGGGATGCACTGCCCAGGGAAGTGGTGGAGTCACCGTCCCTGGAGGTGTTTAAGGAGAGGCTGGATGTGGCACTTAGTGCCCTGGTCTGGCCGATGTGGTGGTGTTGGGTCATAGGCTGGACTTGCTGATCTCAGAGGTCTTTCCCAGCCTCAGTGATTCTGTGTTTCTTGACAAATATAATGTAAATACAGAGACTCCACTGAATTTTAAGCTAATACACTTTATTCTGTTATCTATTTGATTGTGCTGAAATATCAGTTCTGAGTTGTAAGCTAGAAAAAAACACTTTGTTGTGCATAGCTTTTCTGCTCCCATTAACTTTTTTTTTTTTTTTTGAAAGCTTCTATTGTTACAGTGCTCTAGAGCAGAGCGGTCTTGAAATTTGTGAATGGAGGGCGCGCGTTTTGGATAAAGGGTTGACTCTGCTGCTTCACAAGCACTAGATAATGTATCTTTGTGTCACTTAAGTGGTGTGAGGGATTGTTATTCTTCCTTTTTTTTTGTGGATGGAGAACTGTATGAGAACACACACCCACAAGCATGAGCTCTTGGCTGTGCATTTGACTCTGCTCCACAGGCTTTACACTAGCAGCTCAGTTTTCTCAGGACAGCTAACTCTCAACCCCAAGCAGAGGTTGGGATGGGAAGGGACACCCTAGGAAGGTATTCAAGGTCTATGCAGCATTTGAAACACCACCACTGAAAATAAAAACACATCCCCAAAACCAAGTAAAGTAACCTAGAGAAGGCAATCTGCGGTTCTTGGTTCCTTCTGCCGGAGCAGAGTTTGCCCTAAACGATCGCTGGATAACCTCCTAAATCTGAATAGGTATTTTCAAAAATTCAGTTGTATAGTAGAAAGCAAATTTGGACTTTTCATGTCTTTGAATTAGAAGGACCTTTGCTTCATTTCCCGCATGTTGGGATGGACCATTCTTGTTCTTGGAGGAGGACACCTTGGTTGCTTTTTTTTTTGGGAAAACGTCAAGTTCTCCTCATTGGGAGCAATCCATTCCTATATACAGGAAATCAAGCTAAGGAGGTGGAAAGCCTGCATGGATGAACAAGATGGTCCTAACTCAACTCAGACATAAAAAAAAGAAGCACACAGGTGCTGGAAGCGGGGACAGATCCCTGGGAAGATAATGGAGCAAATAATTCTGGAAACCATTCTGAACAGGTGAAGGAAAAGAAGGTAATCACAGTAGTATGGGGTAGTCAGCCTGAATTTATAAAGGTGAAATTCATCTTGAGCAACCTGCTAGCCTTCTGCAGTGAGATGACTGGCATGGTGGATGAGGGCAAAGTGGTGGATGTTGCTTATCTCAGTTTTGGCATAGCTTTTGATACTGTCTCCCATAACATTCTCATAGACACTGGTGAAATGTGGGTTAGGTAAACACACGGTGGGGTGCACTGAAAGGACTGAAACACGTCTGGACTGGTGGTGATCAAAGACCAGTAGCACAAAGTTCGGTTAGAGGCAAGTCACTATCTGACGCCAAAACTAATGCTGTTGAACATCCTCTTTAATGACCCAGATGATGGGGCGTGGTGCACCCTTAACAAGTCTGCATCTGATTCAAAATTGGGAATAGTGGTTTAATTACACCAGTTGCCTGTGCTGCCGTTTAGATGGACCTTGACAGGCTGAAGAAATGGGCCAGCAGGAGCCTCATGAAGTACAGGAGGAATAACCCTTCATGAGGTGGGAATGGGCTCAAAGGAAAGCAGTTTTGCAGAAACCTGGGCATCCTGATGGACAACAAATTGAATGTGAGCCAGTGAAACATCACTGTGACAGAGAAAAAACTTTTTTGCCCATGAAGGTGGTCAAACACTAGAAGAGGTTACCCGACGAGGCTGGGGTGTCTCCATCCTTGGAGGAGATCACCAAAGCTTTAATTGAACAGGGTCCTAAGGAACCAGACCAAACTTTGCAATTGGATCTAACTTTGAAGTCAGCCTTGCTTTGATGGGGTGGGAGGGAGGCTGAACCAGATGATCTTCAGGACTTCCGTCCAATCTAACTTATTTTGTGATTTTCTGATTGTAGCATGAATGTTATAAACATCGCTCCTTTCCTCCAGAAAAGCCTCGGGGGGGGGGGGGGGGGGGGGGGGGAAATGCAAGCAATGGTCTTTCATGTTTGTGTGCTGCAGCACAAACTAAATCAAAACACGTGTTTCTGTGGCTTATAGTTTAATAAAGATTTTCCCACTTATTGAATCTATTTAGACTGAAAATGTACAGTTTACTGCAGTGTCATCTTCAGTGTTACACAGTTTCTTTGCTACCTTCGATTGTTTAAGCTGTGCCAAATGCTGTTCCAAGTCACATTTTTCCTTTCTCATGGACAGTGAGTTTTCCTCTTTTTCCCTGTAAATTGTTCTCTTTGGAAGAATTCAGTGTTAAGGTTCTCCAGGACACAATCACTCAAGTTATTATTTTAATTCCTTTTCAACAGGTACAGAGGCTTCCTTTGCTGAAGATGGTACAAACCACACTCTCAGTTTTCATTGTGGCTTAACTTTAATGGGGTGTATAGCAGAATTACAAACTTTTTTTCTTTGCCCTTTTTTTGCCCCCTTAGTGAAATCAGGTTGACCCAGCTTTTACCATCTAATATGCAAAAATAAATTCTAGATAATAAGCTGACATTCAGTTGTCTTGGGTCTAAAAAAGGTAAGAAGAAGCATATTTATTGTCAGAGGAGCCTACTTTTAATATGAAATAGAATTCTTCTCAGTCTACCATGAAGTCTTAGACAGTAATAATGGATTTTTGCTTGTGTGCAGTTCTTACTCTTGGTTATCTAGATATTTGAGTATCTTTGGAGTTTTGTAAAGAAAAATTTTAGGAAACACTGCATTTGTTGAGTTGGAACCAAAGCTGAGAAAACACCCCAGGTCTGACTAACTTTTAGCCAGTCTAGATCAGGATACTTATTGATACCTTGAATTTGTGTAGCTCTGTATGAGGACATGGTTTAGTGGTATTGATGGGGCTAGGGCAAAGGTTGGACTCGATCTTGAAGGTCTGTTCCAACTGAAACTGTTCTATGATTCTGTGAGGGTCAGATATAAACGACTAATACAGAAAGAAGCATTTAAGATCCTCGTTTCCTATTGATCTTGTGGAAAGTTATGATCCTTAGTGTTTCATTGGACTCAGACCAATATGCTTATTGTTTTGATTTGATGGGAAATAACATGAGGTGCCCAGAGGAAAGAAAGTACCCAAGAAAATACCTACTTTTATTTAAAGAGGGTTAAGTCTGGATGTTTTCTGTACCCACTCTGAGAAGCTAATGATCTGTGGAATGAGCAGGAGACATGCTAAACATCCGTGCTCAGTCATGTCGTTTATTGCATCTTACATTCATCTGCACTGATGTCACCCTAGACTGTAACCTGTTCTGGCTGTGGACCTTGTAAGTCAATTAATGGTCTACTGTTGCTATATATAAATGCTGTTTTAATTTTGACCCCTTGAGGTGCCATTTTTAAAAAGATAATATTTAAAAGCCAACGCACCGTAACGTTCCAGTTGGTGTTTATGTTAATTTGAGCTCAATTCGTTCTCTGAGTTTTTGAGATCAGCTATTTTTAGGCTGGTTTCCTGAGGAACTGAAGCTTATAGGATGGCTGTATCTATCCATCTGTCTTCCACTGAGCTTTTCGAAGCCGATGATTGACTATCCCAATTTGGTGGAGAGAGTGGGGTCTCAATGCTGTTAAGCTGTGGCAAGCTTCATTAGTAGGCTTGGTTTGGTAAAGGAGACACATAAATGACTACCCCATCTCAGGGAAAAGGTGTAAGATATGCTTGGCAGTTGTGCTGTGTGTGGTTTGGTGGGAAACCAGCTGAGCCCAGGACTCAGTGCTGCTCCTTGCTCAAGGGGCAGTGAGGGAACACGAGCGAGAGCAGAGGTTGCTGTCACTGGGGGGGGGACTGAAAGTATTTAAGTTAGGAAATGTGGTCTGTGGATTATCGCAGTGGGGGGGATGTGTGGAGATTATAGACGAGGACCCCATGTTCCTTTGGCGAGGAGAATGTGTGAGTACGTAGCAGTAAGTCTGTAGGGCATCGGTTTTATTGCTCTGAAAGCTGCTCGCCTTTAACAAGGGAAGCTATTGTATGGACACTATTCATATTCCTGGAATCCTGTAAAAACATATAGCTTATTCTTCGTGTTGGGAGAGGGTTCTTGGACGTGACACACAGGCTTTTATATGGAAAATTTGCACCTACAAAACAAATGATCTCAACGGCCTTTAGAAACAACTTAGGCTTTGTTTCTCCTTAGCCCCCATATAAATTAAATTAGGATTCATTTTCCTTTGGGAAGCTGGGAACAAGGGAAGAAATGAGACCCAGAATTTTGATTATGAATGGTAATGTGATTGTGGAAATCAACTCTGAGCTGAGCTCTTAAAGTCGGCTCTTAAAGACACCGTGCCTAGTGATGATCGTTTTAAAAAAAAGTTTCCAAGCAAAGGTTGTGCCAATAAGAGTTTACTGACAGAAGACAGTTCCATGGTTTCAATGACTCAACTTAAAAGTATTTATCTACTGGAGTAAAGCAGAAATTTTAATTTTTCATAAGGGGTTTACCTTCTTTTCTTTGGTATTTAAACACTTTGTGAACTCGGCATCCAGATAATCAATAGCTGTGATATTTGTTAAAGGAAGAACATTTCCTCTATATGGAAAAACAAGTAAGTCCCGCGTGCTCCTATGAAAGAAGGATTAGCGCAAAGAATCATCACGTGGACTCTGCTGTTGTGCTCATCGTAAAATATAGGATGTGAGTTTTGTTGAAGTGCCTGTCAGCTGTGATACTCTGTTTCATAAGCAGTGTTAGCAGCAAAATCTGCTCAGCTTTGTATCTCCAAAACACTTTCTTGGGCTTTGCACTGTCTTCCAGTTATATGAATGCTTATTAACAAAAAGCACGGCACAGGACTAGAGTGTTTCATTGCATTTTTCTGTCTCCCCCTGTAAAAAGCATGTATGCATTTATCTGTCTAATTACAGGTAAGTTCCCAGGGAAGTTTCCACAAAAGATAGACTGTGTTTCATTCTGGTAAACGGTAAAACTACCTCTGGTTAATTTGGTTTTAATTTCACAGAAGAAACAGAAAATGTAAATTTTGGTTATAACAAACTAGAAAAGCAAGACAAAACTAGTTTCTCAGTTTCTCTTCTTTAAAGCTGATTACCTCTTAATTTTTCAGAATCCAAATCAAAACCCCTGCTTACAAGTCTTAAGTCGGCTTGTGTATCCATTCAACTCAAAGAAGGGCTGGATAATTTGTAATGGAAACTTAAGAGATCACGCAGCAGTCAGCTGGAATGCAGAAAATGAGGTCATGTTTTTTGACCTACAGTTGATTCTGCATTGCTCTGCTGGATCACTGAAATGCATTAGTAACACTCAGTGTGTGTATAGTTTCAAGTGTTTGGAGTTTGTATAATCCTTATATTTTGCTGCTTATTTCTGCAGTCAGATTTGGGATATTTATCCTAATTGACCTCTATGTGTATCTCATATACAAACATGGATTCTATAAAATACTAACAAATCAATCTCCTGGACAGATCTGTCTATTGTAAAGATGTGTCATTTATGACCTTGTCTTATGGAAGGGCTTCTCATTTCTGACAGTATATTAGGAGCTATGTTTTTGGTCTACCAGTTCCTAGAGTTGCTACTTACTCTGTTGTGCCAGCAAAGCTGTTTCAGCAGTGAAGATCAGGACTTTATCTAATAATAATGCCTCTTTTTTTTTTCTTTTTTTTAAACTTTTTTTTTTTTTTAATCAGGCTGTTGTTTTAACTGAACTAGTTCTGTGAATTGCTTTGCCAGCCAGAGAATTTCTGCTGTGCACATGAAGTTGGGAAGTCTGGGAGACCTGTCCTCTCGGTGCTGAGAGTTTGTTCTGTCATTGCGTAGCCCAACTTGTCGAGGGATAGCTCTGCCTTGAAGGTCTCTCCTCCTGGTTTCCTTGTTGCCTTCTCCGGGAGAACATCTAACTGTCCTTCTGCTGGGCCTGGAGATTGTTAGTGACCTGCTTGGGGTTGCAGCGAGAGCTGAAAGGAGAGAGGTGCGCGGTTAAGCTAGAAGAGCTTTGGGAGGCACCGCCCTCACCCAGAAAATCATCTGCAACTTTGACCCTAGAAGTGGCTGGCTGCTTTTCCAGAGGAAAGGAAAGGAAGAGAGGCACAGGCCCTGAGCAGCATAGTTTGGGGCGGGGTGTTGCAGAGTCAAGCAAATTGTTGTGGGGGAAGGAGGATTATTGCAGAGGAAAGGAAGGCAAGGGAAGATCAGACAAAGTGTTGAATCAGAGTGAAAACTGTTGGTTCATGCACGCTCATATCAGATGTACTTCTGTTCCACAAAAATGGCTTTTTCAGTGTAGACTTTTGCTTAGCCTGAAGGGGGTGAGGCTGGGCTTTTTGCTTTTGCCTCATCCTGCTTTCAAAACACTTTCCGTACCATCAGGTATTAAAAAAATCCATATTGTGTTAATCCATATTGCATTATTGGCCCAGAAGGCCAATGGCATCCTGGCTTTTATGAGGAACAGTGTGGCCAGCAGGAGCAGGGATGTGATTCTGCCCCTGTGCTCAGCACTGGTGAGGCCTCACCTCGAGCCCTGTGTGCAGGTCTGGGCCCCTCACTGCACGAAAGACCTTGAGGGGCTGGAACGGGTCCAGAGGAGAGCAACGAGGCTGGGGAAGGGACTGGAGGGAAAGTCCTGTGAGGAGAGGCTGAGGGAGCTGGGGGTGTTTAGCCTGGAGAAGAGGAGACTCAGGGGGGACCTTATCACTCTCTACAACTGCCTGAAGGGGGGTTGTAGTCAGGTGGGGGTCGGGCTCTTCTCCCGGACGAGAGGGCACGGCCTGAAAGTGCATCAGGGGAGGTTTGGGTTGGATCTCAGGAAGCCCTTCCTCACGGAGAGGGTGCTCAGGCACTGGAATGCACTGCCCAGGGAAGTGGGGGAGTCACCGTCCCTGGAAGTGTTTAAGGAGAGGCTGGATGTGGCACTTAGTGCCGTGGTCTGGCCGATGTGGTGGTGTTGGGTCACAGGCTGGACTTGCTGATCTCAGAGGTCTTTTCCAGCCTCAACAATTCTGTGATGCTGTGATTAATAACAATTTCTCCCATTACTTACTTGTGAAAACTCATTTAACTGAAATTTATTTTTAAATGCTATTTGTCAGTTCATTTATCAAATTACCAGTGTACCAACTTTATTTTTTTAAAGGAAATTGAATATGCTGAACATACTAGTATTTCCTGGGCTGTTTCATTATGTAGAGAACTTAAAAAAACCATTTTTCTTGTATTTTGTCAGATAAATATTACTACAAGAGGATAAATACAGTTGTGTGCAAATACATTGGCAGCTCCATATAATAATAGATGTGTGTACTGACTTGTAGGTGCTCAGGCAGAAAATGTTATTTAAAGACATGCTGAGAACTAAGTGCAATGTACTGATAGTAGCAGTGCATTTGCTGCAAAGCTTGATGTCGTGTTAGCAACGTGTATAAGCTGTATACATTAGTATTTAACAGAGAAATGAGCAGAAACAAGGATGAAAGTATGAAAGCTTAACAGCCTTATCTTGACATTTCCTCACTAATTAAGTGTCTAAGTGTACTGTTGTTACTTTCCTTCACAAAGGAGCCTTGTGTATTTCCAGTGCTTGACATATATCAAATCCACTGCACTGAATTTCTCATGATGCATTTACCTAAACTGGATTTTGGCCTTAAAAATACATATTTGAAGGCCACAGCTACTCTCAAAGCTGAGAAAAAAAAATCTAGAAGAAAACTGCATTTCTTTATCAAATACATCTTATATATTGCACACCTTTCCATAACTTTCATATTGGTTTCTGCTGCTCTGAAACTGGAGAGGCAGTTAGCAAAGCAGTGCAATATAAGCAAGTTTTGAAGCTATCAATAGCCACTACTTACATTTAACGTCATTATTCAAATCTTGACCCTCCCTTCTAGACTTTAAAAAAATTCTCTAGATAATTGAAAGCTCATCCGAGAATTACTATATTTTTTCCTTTACATTGCTTGTTGCTACAGGAAGATAGGGAAGCAAATATTTTTGCTGATTTTCTAAGAGCTTGGTATGTGCTATATGTGCTATGGTCCTTGTAATAAAAATCAACATTTAATCGAAATAAACGAGGCCCTACAGCAGTTGTGTTAAGGAGGCTGAAGAGAAATCTGTGGTTCTCTTGGACCCCAAGCTCAGTAGATCGTAGCTAGCTGGGAGGTGACTAAGGACTTTGATCTCCTCTATGGGGTCACATCAGATCCAGGCTGTTGAAATGGATTGACTGTTGATAGGATTTGCCATACTGGGTCATGCTTTCAGCTGTGTGCTTCTCTTCTAGCCTATTACGAGCAGGCAGACTGGGCACAAAGGCTGTATTGAAATATAGGTTAGCCTATATATAGTACAACGGTTAAGAATAGCCTTGATATCATGAGAAGTGCAGTCTGAAAGTGTCCTTTTTATTGTTTTCTGCAACAAGTATCTGTTTGGTTCAGAATTGGTATTGGGATGTTTCACAACTGTTTCCCGAGTATTTCTGAAAATTAAGAAAGAATCAACACCGATGTAAAAGTTGAATAGACACATTTTAAGTGTTTGAAGCTTTTTCTTTTGCGTTGGAGAGTAGACGAGGTACATGGAAGGGAGGAAATCATAGTGCATGATATTGTTTTCTGAAAAAAACCAAACCTACCCAAACTCACTGTTCCTTAGTTCTTTCTCCTGTAAAGAATATAAATCGCTGGTTAGAGCTATAAAATCTGATGGAACACATTCAGAGTTTTTCAAACTATTTTTAGATTTGCTTTCAAAAAATGCAGGACCTAGCGCTTTCACGGAGTTTAGAGATAATAGATTTCATTTCTTTCAACTACTTTACACTGTTGGTCAGCTTCATCTCATTCAGTAATTCAAAGAATATCAGCCCGGCAAAGCGAGCTGAAGAGCAGAGCAATGGGAGAGCAAGTTGATCTGATAGTGACCCTGAGGTTCGGAACTGAAGGGGTATGTTCACGCTATCTGTGTTGTCAGCGTTTCAGGGGCAGAGCTCCCTGGGCTTGATTGTAAGAAGTTCTTCACGAATGACATCTCTTATGCAGAGAGTGCTTCTCTGCCTTCTGTCTATACGTGCAGAGGCACCACCACTGAGCGCTGGGTGCAGTTTTTCTGTATCCTATTATTAATCTTTTGATGGATGTTCAGTGACCAAGTTCAGACGTGTTTATCAAAATAGTCAATAATATAAAAGTAATTTGATGGTGATCCAGGTGTGTTCTGATCTTTGCGGCTCCGAGAAAGGACCTAAGCTAAAGACATGGGAACAAGTGACCACCAGTAGAAATAGGCGTGCCTTGTCAGCTCCAACGCTGGAAACTGGTGATTTCATCCCAGTGTCATCAGTGGCTGCTAACACTGGGGAAGCCTGGAGAAGAGGAGACTCAGGGGGGGACCTTATCACTCTCTACAACTGCCTGAAGGGAGGTTGTAGTCAGGTGGGGGTCGGGCTCTTCTCCCGGGCAACCAGTGACAGGACAAGAGGGCACGGCCTGAAAGTGCATCAGGGGAGGTTTGGGTTGGATCTCAGGAAGCCCTTCCTCACGGAGAGGGTGCTCAGGCATTGGGATGCACTGCCCAGGGAAGTGGTGGAGTCACCGTCCCTGGAGGTGTTTAAGGAGAGGTTGGATGTGGCACTTAGTGCCCTGGTCTGGCTGATGTGATGGTGTTGGGTCACAGGCTGGACTTGATGATCTCAGAGGTCTTTTCCAGCCTCAACGATTCTGTGATTCTGTGAAAAGCTGCTGAGATAAAGAGCTGCGGCCTGGCCCCAACCTGGTGAGGCACTCTAACCCTACAGATCTTGCTGAACTGGGAGATACTTCTGTCTGAAAACAACCCAAAGGATGACAGGGACAAAGAAAAGTCTTTTCTGACAACTCACTTAAACAACCAGCACCTTTAGAGAATGTGCCACCATGTGTTTTGTGTGCTAGATAAGAAGTAGCGATCTGAGAGGCCAAATCATGTGTGATCTGCTTACATGAGCACCACAGTCTTTGCAGGATCTAACAAGATAATGAGATAGTAAGCTTCCAGCAGTTGCTTTTGTTATACCTAGTCACGAAAAGAGGAGGAGGTAAGGCATAGCATGTCAGGAAGCGATACGGAAATATACAGAATATAGGGATAAAACCACAAGGCATAGGTTATCATGAAAAGACGGCACACAACAACCCTAAACGCTTTGATTACGCAGCATTATGTTCTTGTTTGTGTGTGACTTATTTTACCGGAGGACAAGGTGACAAAACTGAGCAAATTCCCCTCATTCAGGGAATGTGTGAAGAACAGATTTCTAAGGACATTACAACTTATTCCTGAGAAGAAAAAAGACATATCATGCCCTTAATTCCTGCTAGTGTGAGTTGTTTTTTGTTCATTCGTTTTTAGGAGAACCAAATATTAGCAATACAGATGAGAAAGAACAATTCATCAGTAATGCATCTTCTGCCTGTGTCTGCATATCTTCTTCCTTTCTGCATCTGCTGCCTTGTCTTCACAGAACATGTAATTTTCAGAGATAATCAAAAGATAAAAATACAATAAGCAGGTTCTGTTACCTGTTTTTTTACCCCAGACCTCCTTGCAGGCTTTCTTCAGTCTCATTTTCACTATTTTCTTTAGCCCTATCCATTTTATTAGCTTTTCTTCCACTCCATTCCAAACTCATATGCATAATGCAGTCTCTGCAGGGCCCTTATTCTGTCTATATTTAAATTTCTCTTGACTCAGTTCACTGAAAGTGAATCTTCAAATTATATATATATTGTCAACGTGTTCTTTTTCCCTTAAATTCTTTATACTTTTTTGTCTAGCTTTAGGTTTTGGCTTCCTCTAGGACAGTAGGTCCCATCTTGAAAAACTAGACAAACCTTCAAGTGTAGTGTTAGCCTACATAAACTGACAGCTGAATACTGAACACTGTTGAGGCAACTGGGAGCACGACTGAGTTGTTGCCCACTGAAGAAAAAAGGGATGGCAATGGTGCTGCAAGACAAAGCTGTTTGCTTTACCATGATAATTTTTCTAGCAAGTGGAGTTGGTTGAATAGATTTGCCAGCTGCAGACACAGATCGTGCCCGCTAGGTTGGATGGTTTCAAGGAGGAGGATGAAATTTGCAGTGACATTTCTGCATGGATTAAAGTAAAACGCTGGCCTGTAACGGGAGAGAAGGTATCTGCTTGTGAGTCCTGCCATGTGGTGAAAGCATGTAGAAATGTGAGAAAATTACTACTGTCACAGTGTGTGGGTTGTCCCAAATGGATGACTGTACACATGCATTTCCCTCAGATAATTAAAAAGAAGAAAAAAAAAAACAGACAAAAAACCCCAAAACAATCCAAAACAAAAAAAAAAACCACCCACCTTTTTACATAGAAATAGTTTATTTGAGGTGACTGGTGTCACCAGTTAGCTGCAAAGCTCACTCTGTCCCTGGTGTGTTTAAGAGCTTCCTTTTCAGATCCAGGGTGGTGTTTTGAAGTTTGTGTCTCCAATACCTCCTGCCTCACATCTACCAGCTGCCTGCAGCTGTTGCCAGGTCTGACCCTTGCTCTCCTTTGGGCATGCTCTTGTTGATGGGCCATGCCTTGTCCAACTTGATCATACAACCTCAGGAAATCATTCATCCACGTCTGTTTGCCCCGTAAGCCTTTGCACAGCTTTGCTGGGCTGAGCACAGCGTGCAGCTTTGATCCCCCGTAGCCCGTTCTTTGAAAAATGCTCTTTCAGAGCAGCCTGGCACTGCTCACCTGTTCTAGCTCCTTGCTCAGATCACAGCTCTTGATTATTTAGATTCAGTTAATGGCTGCCTGCCTGAGCTGTGGCTTCTTCTTTCTGCTTAAGGATTCCTCCGGGAGCTCTGCTCAATGCAAATAAGATATATACTGCACCCTGTATAAGAGGCCTCTCTTGTTGTCTGCACATTGTGTGTTACAGCTCCTCAGGGATTCCTCAGCAATAGTATTCGACTGCAGTAAGTATTACAGCAGTGACTTACAGCCCCCTGATGTTATGTATAGATCACCTAATTGCATTTGAATGCCTGATGTTTACAGGCTGAGGAGATGGTTCTCTTTTGCAAAACCATCAGGCAGAAGGAGGTATTTTCAAATTAAAGCCCCAGTTAGATTTTTTTCTAAAACCTATGTTGGAACACACCCAGTGTTGAATAAGTATCGTTTGTTTCGAATGGTACTGCACATACTGAAGCCTTTCTCAAGAACTGGATGAAAAGATGATACTTTGTTTTGATCTGAAGTTGGATCACTTGGAGAAACATTTTCTACATGAAATGAAGAATTGTTCTGTGTCAACAAGGGAAGCAAATTAAGAGAAGAATATTTTTTTTTCAGTCTCTCTTAATCCATTACACAAGAAAGAGCATTTATTTCAGTCCAAAAGTAGAAGATCTAGTCAGTAGATTATGTGAGTTTGGTGTTGTTTATCCACAAAAAGACTTGAGGGGAAAAATGTGATAGTGAAAGCTTGTTAGTGAAATCCTTTCCTCTTGGAGAACTGAGCCAGAGCCTAAAGTGAAAATGGCGTTTTATTGTACTTGCGAGTTTGGTTTTTTCAAGGTTAGTAACAAAAAATGTCTTTTTAAACATGAAAGAATTTCAATTAAATTTGCAACAGCAGGTTGTAGTAGGCAGGAATGTGACTTCTGATTTAAGCGTGGTGGTGTGTTTAAAAAAACACACCCCAAAACTGGAGAATTGTTTTCTGTCAGGCACAATAACATTAAATTTGGTAGTAATATGGACAAAAATCTCACAAGTCTGGCTGAAGCAAAAACTGGCGTTGACCTTAGTGAAAAGATAAAGCGGTGTCTAAAGTGTTCCAGGCAGGATTAATTTCCATTTAGAAGCAATTTTGAATTTGGAAGGGCAGGGGAGATTGGAAGGAGACAGATATATAAATAATTGCCTCCTGATCTGGAATTTCCGCTTGGTTCGTGGCCAGCTGGAGGAGTGGCTGTCTTGAGGCAGGGCAGTGGTTGTTAGTTTTTCTCATCATTAACAGTCAAGAAAGTTTGTCCTTCAACTTTCTGCTGAGAAAAGCTGTCGAACGGTTAAAAATTGAGCCATCCACGGTTATGTTCTGTTTATGCAGCAAACCGCATCTTTCAAATACATTCTCGTAAATTAGCCATTAAAAATTGTTACCTCTGTCAAGAAGGAGGCGTATTTCATCTACAGTTGCCTTACACATGCAAGACCTACTTTACTACATAATTAATTATGTAGTGTAGTATGAATACCACAGACTTTCTTCAAGCCTGGTGTACGAACTGTGCGCATAAATGCGGCCACGTTAGTAGCTCTGTCAAATGCAGAGGCCTCTGAAGGTATGGACAGGCCCGTTCTGCATCAGGGCCTGGACGGAACAGGTTGTCTATTAGCTCTGAAATAAATATACATGACTTCAATTAAAAAAAAAACCACAAAAACACCCCCAACCAAACCTGATGCCATTTTCTTTCAGTACAAATCAGAGGAATGTTGGGCTCGGCTTGCTGGGCGCTGCGGGAGGCGGCTGCATCCAGCCTGTGTGAGCCCAGGTTGGCGTCTCAGGCCTTGTCCAACTTCTCCGTGCCGGGAGGCAATTCGTCGCTCTCCCCTCTCTGCCTGGACCCGGCCCCTGTGCCCTCTCTGCATCGCAGCCCCGGCTGGCCTGGCAGGGCACAGGTGCTTGCTTTCTGCTTGCGTGTCAGTGCCCCGAGGTTGCTGCTGGGCCTCACTGTCCCTGCCCGTGGCCCAGAACTCCATGTCAGCCACCCCAGGCCATCAGCCCATGCCCCAGCAGGGCCGGTCTCCCTCTCCCCACAGCCTGACCGTGGGTCACCTGAGCTGGATCCATGTCCCAGTTGGGGCTCCCGTGGTGTCCCCGGCTGCCCTGCTCCTCTCCAGGGTGGTGGGACAGACCCTGGCTACCAGCCCTTGCCCTGCCACCCCGTGGAGATCTCCTGCTTCTCCTGGTGCCCAACTTATGGAAGACCGCCAGGCAATGCTGCTTCTTGACACTGTGAGACTACAAGTCATCTTCAAACTGGACTGGCTAATGTTTGTTGCAGCCAACAGAAGCAAGAAGGGTTTCATAAGCAAAAAAGTGCAGCATAAAGCCTAGGGATGCACCCTACTCTTCTGCGTGGTGCCCGTTGTCACGTCCTGAGCTGTCAGGACACGATGACTCAGGTTCACCGATTCCTAGGCCAGGATTGAGGTCGGTCACACCAAGGATCCTAACACCAGTTTTATGTATCAATTAGCAAAGAACTAACAGTGATGCACTTCAATCATCCACTTACTGCAATCAACACGGAACCAGCCTTGCCATAGACAGCCTTTTGTTAAGACTAGGAAAAGAGAGAAAGGAAAATGATAGAAAACAAAAGGTCACCGCTCCTGGATCCCACAACGACCATGACCACGGCACACGCAGCAGTCTTCTTGTGACTGGTGAAAAGCACCTGACTGCTCGGGGTTCTCGCCTTTCATACAGTCAAGTTCCCGCCACATGGCATGGTTTGAACAGGTCTGGGGATGGTGGGAGCTTCTGAGGGGGAGGTCACTCCTCCCTCTCCTGGCTTCTTGCAGCCACAGCTCCCAGTCCTACCTGCCCCCACACCTCCACCAGTGCAGGACTGGGACAGGGGGCTCAGGAAAATGCTGAGTCAGCCCCACACCAACACGGACAGGTGCCAGGCAGGCGACTGTGACCTGTTTAGGTTCCAGGATGTTTAAAACATTCATAGCAGTCTCTCACACCCATGCTCCTGCCCAGGTTTGTCCACAGCTTGCTGGGGGGACAAAGGACAGTTGAGCTGGCTACTCCTCAATGTGCCCTCTGCAGCCCCACTGCTGACTTCTTCCAGGTATTTCTTGCTCTTAGATCTCTCAAATGCTGATCAAGGAGTTGTTACCATTTTCCTTCTTTAATGTGTGGTGAGAGTAGGAGGGATTGAGGTTGTTTTCTGGTGTCACACAGTGTTTTCAGTGCCAGGAGCCCCACTCTTGTCTCTTTTCAATTACTCTGAGTCAATGTCTGACTTTCTCTTGAGCCGTTTCTGTTTAATACTCCCCCCTAACCTTCAGGAAAATGTTGTCTTTCTCCTCCACTACTTGCCTCCCCCACACCTTTTAAATGAAAAGTCATTCACTGGCTTTCCATCCCTGGCAGAACACAGAGAAGTTTAAGAGACTTAATTACTGAGAATGTGCTGCAATAAATACAGAGATCATTGATTGCAGAATTAAACTTTGCTGATTTTTTTGCATTTCGTGTGTGGAAAAATGAATGGTGCATGGATCTCAAATAAAGCCAATTAAAAGAAATGAGTGGCTTCTATAAGCACTACTGTCTGCTGCTAATCAAAGCTGTTATTCTAGAAGAAGCTCTGACTGTACTTATCAAACAAGTTACTTCTACATGGCAAGACTCCTGTATCTTCAGTAAACTACTTATTCATATTCCTTGTTCAGTTTTCTAGTGCCAAAAGTCCATGGATTCTGTGTAATAAAAAATGTAACGTGCTACAATACTGTACATTTAAATATTGTGGTGTGACATAACCCAAAACAAGTAATGGACAAGAGGTGTGATGTGCGACCACCCCATTGCAAATTTTCCAGTCTTTCTGTGTTGTTCAGTCTATGGGAGTAGGAATAATGACTGCAAATAACGCACTTGCATATTAAATTGCCATGAGAAAGACCCTCTGTGTATTGCTGTCTGCTTTGTGCCTTTCTCTAGAGCATAATGTATGCACGAGATCCCTACATAAGGAATACACACTTTGTTGTGCGTAAGATTTATGTAGTAAATTTTATCTATGTCTTGAATCCTTCTGTTATCAATCATTATAATTATTAGGGTGTGTGAGCCATAGCTGCCATTCCCACAGGCAGCAGCTCCTTACCCCCATCTTCACATCCCCACAGTAGCAGCATCCCTTTAGCAGCGAGCTCAGTTTTCCAGGTTTATTCAGCTCATCCCAGTCTTCTATTCCATCTTTGCTTGCTCCTCGTGTCAGTGGTCCTAGCTCTACCCTCTACACTGTGCACTGCTGGCTCTCAGCCTTGACATGGGTGGTATAATGCAGTTTGCCAGTACAGCATTGCAAACCATATTGCAAATCATAGAACGATTGGAGTCGGAAAGGATCTTAAAGATCATCTAGTTCCAACCCCCTGCCGTGGGCAGGGACATCTCCCACTAGACCAAGTTGCTCCAAGCCCCATCCAGCCTGGCCTGGAACACTTCCAGGGATGGGACATTCGTAACCTCTCTGGGCAACCTGTTCCAGTGCCTTACCACCCTTACGGTGAAGACCTTCTTCCTCACACCTGGTCTAAATCTACCCTCTTTCAGTTTGAAGCCATTAGCCCTTGTCGTATCACTACATGTCCTTGTAAAAAGTCCCCCCTTTCTTTCCCGTAGGCTCCCTTTAAGTACTGGGAACACGCTATTCTGTCTCCCCGGAGCTTTCTCCTCTCCAGGCTGAACAACCCGAACTCTCTCAGCCTGTCCTAGTGAGGAAGGTGCTCCAATCCCCTGATGATCTTCATGTTCATTTTCTGGACTTGCTGTAACAGATCCATGTCCTTTCTGTGTTTGGGGCCCCAGAGCTGGACACCTCCCTGCAGGTGGGCCGTCACAAGATTTCTTTCAAAGATATATTAAAGTGCAATTTAAAAACAAAGTTCTAAATAGTTGCTATTGTTCTTTTTTCAAAGGCAAACTCACCAGAAGTCATTTAAGTTTTTGCCTGTCTCCTGAATTGCAGACGTTGTATACTACAACCTACCTTGAGTACTCCAGACTACTGTTGATGGGTGTGTGTCAAGTTATTCTGACAATGAAAGTGTCAAGGAGGATACATGCCATCCAAAAACATTTGTGTGTGGAACAAGTACCAAAGAAACAGTTTTCTGGAGACTACAGGAAAAGTCATGAATAGTCCTGCAAGAAAAAGACAACTGTGGAACCTATTATCCTCTGCATGCAGGAAGTGCTAACCAGCTTTTCTGTTCTTCAGATTTCTAATTGAATAGAAAAATCAGAGGGATAGTGTGTGGCACCCTCACTGGTGCTCATTTACAGGTACTTCAGGCTTTCAAGGCCGTAGTTGGTGTTGATCAATAAAATGCTGTCTCATTTGAACATCAGAGGGTGTCAACACCCTGTGCTCCATGAGAACAGTCAAATCCAGAAGTGTTCAGCATTTCTTTCTCTTCCCCCTGCACATTTGCTGCACATTTGAAATGCAAATCCAGCCTCTTGAGAATGAGCCAGCCTGGCTCCATAAACCCGATGAGTGGTCCAGCCTCTGCTGCTCCCGGACCTTTGTCTCATGGCCCCTGTCCTGGATGTCTGTGTAGGCAGCGTGTCGTTACAGTGGAACGCGGTGTCCTGTGGTGGAGCGTATCGCGAGACCCGAGAGGTAATTTTAGCTCAGACAATGGCCTCTTACGTTGCCAATCTGATAACAGCCATCCTGGTTTACAGAGATCACTATCTGCTTTATGCTTTGTGCGCTGTCAGTCTTTTGCACATTAAAAACCAAATATTGTTTATATATAAAAAACGAAGTGGAAAAAATAGTTTTGTTCCTGTTGAGAACTCGTCAATTTATGTTTCTAAATGTCATACGTTCTTCCTGCCTGCAAACATTTTTTTGCTCTGTGAACTTGCGAGGGGGAAGCTTCACTGCTCAGCATCTTGTGAAGGGGAAGCTGCTCGTTAGCCATCCTGACCTCGGAGCGTCTCCTGGCAGCCTCTCCTCAGCCCACTTCCTACAGCTTTTCCCACTGCAGAGCTGTTCCTCTGGGGACCAGTCACACTGGGTTGATGTGGCTTCTGCCTTGGTATGCAATGTCTGCTTGGTCTCTGTGCAGCCCGGGAGGTTTCTAGAAGCGGTTTTCCGAGCGGCATCAGTGTTGTGGCTTCTCTCCTTTGATGCGGAGAGCTGAGGATGAGTTCCCAACCACAGAGCTGCAGCCTCTGGTGGTCTTGCCGCCCACCTCTAGCTGGGTGTTTGATGTTACAACAAGCTGCTGCGAGCCAGCTGGGCACCCCTCCCACATCAGGCCTTGAGTAGTCTGATCTAGTAGAGAGGTGTCCCTGCCCATGACAGGGAGGTTGGATTAGATGATCTCTAAGGTCCCTTCCGGCCTAGGCCATTCTATGATTCTATCATCAACTCCAACTCCGGGTGGAGAAACGCTGGTGGTATAGGGCAGGGAAGAGCAAGGACAGTAATCCAGAGAGGGACAGGGCCCTGGTACTTCACCCAGGTCCTAGGTTGAAGTCTTAACAAATTCTCCTAATCCTGCAGCCTATGCTACTCTATCTATAAAGCATCCATTGCTTATTCATGAGAATAAATGCCTCCGAAATATGATGTGGACAATTAAAATCACTCTGACCCAGTCACACGCAGATACTCATGCCTACATGCCCCACACCCCAATATCCCGAGATTCAGTCAGAGACTTTCTGCCTGTGCTGCAGAAACAACTGGCAAGCAGGAGCTGTCTCATATTTTTGCACCATCCTTTAGTAATTAAAGGCTCATCTTAGAGCTGACTTAAATGGCAAAACGAAAACCAAGTGCCATCTTCAGACTTGGGTTTTTTTTTTTAATTTAAATAGATCGCAGTGCATGATGCCTTGAAGATCACCTTTTCCAATGTGTACTTTGCTGTTTGACTGGTTAATATGTGTCCCATAGTCTTGCTACAGTTGATGACAGCCTTAGATCCTTATATGATACATAAGAATATCTTGCCAGTGTGAAGCAATGGCATCTGTGTTACGGGTCTGGTAGTTTGAAGTCTCAAACTGCATTTCTGTCAGTAAGACCACAACATTCCTTCATGCCCTTAACGAAGAGGAAATTAAATCTAAAAGCCTTTATGTTTCATATCTTGAAAGGTGGTAAAGGTCTGCTGTGAATTGCCTCAGGAGAAAAAAAAAAAAAAAGGCACTCAGGCCTTTTTTCAAATAACTGAACACAATTATTTAGATATCTAAACTCATTCCTTGTTGGACAAAGACTGTAAGATCAAGCTTTACAGCCCCTCATTGAAAGTCTGCTGCAGTATCAAGGTGTGATGTGATGAAATCAAGACAAAGAGCAGCTCACACTGCCTCTTTCTTTTCTTTTTTTTGGGAATTCTGTGTTGCTCAAGCAGCCCTTGCTGTTTGGTGCAGTCTATTCCTCCCCCCCCACCAAGAATAAATTGTCACAAATTTCCCAGCCTTCTGAACGTGATTGATCTCACAACAGTGTATGGGTTTTAATTATTTTCTTCAGTGCTCGTAAGAAGGTCTGCAGGAGAGGTGGATTTACTGTAATGGCGGCTAAGTAGTTTAACTTAATCCTGAATAAACAAACAGATGCTCTCACCAAGGACCTGGCATCTGGGGCTGTCAACATTTATTACTGCAAGGCTCAGAAGAGATAAAATTATCATTAGCCTTCACAGAAAGACTGTGGATACGTTTTGAAAGGAACGTACTTCAAACCACAAGCTAACCCCTCAGAGAAACTAGTTTAGATCTTTAGGTGCCTGTATTAGTAATAACACAAACAAAATGCTGCTTTCTTCACTCAGCTTGTGCTTCAAAGATCACATTTTGCGTGTCTGTGGTTCTTCCCTGCGGGTCAAGTCTGAATTAGGTGTGTGTTTACAATTGTACGTATGTGCATTTAGAGTTGCGTGTCTGTGCATCCTGCTTTGTGTTTAGACTGAAAGTTTTCTCTACAGCCTCTGCTGTTTTCTTCTAAAAACATCTCCATTAAGGAAACTGAATGTCATTTAGTAATTAACTGAGGTTTGGTAGGGAGCAGCCATATGGCAGCAGGCTGCTGCCGATAAGCAGGTTGGGGTGCAGTGCCCATGAACTACTAGGTCCACGGCACTTTGGTACATATGTGTTTATGTAGATCTTTATTGCCTATTCCTATGTAAAATACCAGGCTCTAGGATTATTCAAGCTTTCAGGCCATCAGTTTCAAAGCTGTACCCATCAAAAAACCCAAATCCACAACTACATATTTTGGTTAATGCAGTAAGGTGATAGGTTTGAGTTCCCTGTGGTCATTGTTCTTGTCCATGGTTTAAACTGAGAACTTCAAACCTGTTTTTCATCTCAAAGAAAGGTATTCTAGTAAAATTTGTCGATGTATTTCACACTGATTTTGTAATAAAAATAGTAGGTTTAAAATGGACTCTAAGTATTTGTCTGAGAGGGAACACATCTTGCCCCAGCGCCAGTTCCCCTGGATTTTAGAGAGCAGACTAATATTCCTTACAAGCCTGGGCTTAAGAATTGTGCTGCAGGTCCTGTGACAGAAAAGACATTTTCTGAAGAAATCTCTTTTCCTCTAACCCATATGATCTCCCTCTTTTATAGCAAAGCTGATATTTTCAGGACTTTGCCAGGAACGCAGAAGGCTTGGTGACCTCCGCTGCTTGCGCCGTGCATGCTGCAGCCTGGGTCAGAATGCTGCTCTGTGTGTTTTACATGCAAAAATCAAAGAGTCAGTGAAACTTTATGGCATCTCAAGGTCCCATCTCTTATTTATAGCTGTCCTTCCCTAAAAGAAGCATATATACACATATCTCAAAGCAATTCTGTCTTCCTGAAATGTTGGAGAGTCATGTGCAATATATTCAAACTGTGACTTACAGTGAAGTTTCCTAATAATATATTAGGTGAATGGGCTTCAGAAGGGTCGAGTTATCCACAAGAGGGAAGGGTGGCTTTCTGGTCAAGCTTATCATGACCAACTATGCTTAATAGACTGGAAAGTAGTTTTACTAAAAGTTCTTCACAAAGATTGGGCATTGTTTTTTTGAGAGTATCTGTAGTGGGAGTCTCAGTACTAGAAAATTATTTGAACTCAAAAATGTCTCACTGCATCAGTGGACTTTGGCCCTTGATTTCCTATAAAATTGAAATTAAAATTTGTTTCTCAATTACTTTCGTCAGAGAATGACTCTAGAATACAGATTCTGAAGCGAGCGATTTGGATAAAACATTTGGAAACTGTGTGAAATTTCCTCCCAGCATCTTCTGAGAGCTCTCCAGTCTGCATTGCTTCTGTTTCCTTCTTGCTCACAGTTGGCAGTACCTTGTGCCAGAGGTAGTTGAATTAAAGTCAATAGGCTAGATTATGTCCTGAGGACTTGACCCACAGTAATTGTGGTTTGTTGCTGAGCAACATCACAGGATTCCCAAGGAATGAGCTGTGCTTAGGGAGCTACAATTTACTCATTTTTTTCAAGGCTTTTAGCAATTTGTTGCCAGTAAACTCCTTCTTCTTAGTTGTTTTTGCTGTACTTGCTCAGTTCTAAACCTTAGCTGTTCTCCAGCTATCTCTCCTAGGAGAAGCAAGTGAGGGCCTGTCCCCCAGTTCCCCACACGCTTGTGTTCCCACAAGGAGCAGAAAGGGGCTACTTAAAGCTCTTGTTCAGAAGCCCACTATGCCAAAATTGATCTTGAAAGGATTGAGTTGTTCATTAGTTGTAAAAAGACAAATTACCGTCTGGAGTAATGTTTTGATAAAAAACAGACTTTTAAAATTTTTTTTTCTTGCTACCAAGGCAAATAACTTTTCAGTTTTTCTTCGAGCAAGTTATTTGCTCAAAGTTCATATTCTGTGATTCTTTGTGTTATGACCTGAAAAAAAGTCAGTTCTTTCAAAGGCAGATTTAATGCAGAGCTTTCTGAAGGAAATAATTATTTTCAGAATAAAGTGACTTTTATTTGAGATCAGCATGTCTGCAGGCAGAGTTGAGCTACTGCAATGTAGTTTATTTTTCAATACCTCTTCCCATTAACTTCTCCATGTAAAGAGAGAATCTATTCTTTGGGAGCTGTGCAACCATCGTTTAAACTGGACACTCCTCTTGTCAGGAGAAGAGTTCGTAGAACAAACCAGTACGATGATTAGACATACAGAGTTATGGTATGTTGTGGTATTGAGTTGCAGGTATTTGTCCATGGGCATAAATCAGAATTACAAATAGCTCACAGGAAGATACTTTATTTCTGCAAACAGTAAGCAAAGACTTTTTTAGGCTTTCTTCTTGGACTGAACTGGTAGGCAGCAAAGTAGTTTGGCAATGAGGCCTTAAACATTTTAAAATTACGTTGCGGCAAACCCATGATGTATGCTGTTAATATACAGTGGGGGCAAACCTCTGTAATATTAATGTTTGTACTTTTTACAGGAATTCTGTTAGGACCTAAACGTAGTGACTGTGTGAAAGTGCCTTTTCATTCTGTTATAGCACAGAATTTCATTCCTGTTGTCTCTGTTTAAGCTGCATAAACTGGTAAGAAGTTTGTAGCTTGTAAGAGTAGGTTTTCAAAATACCTGCTTTGACGACGGATGTGAAACTTGCACATGCAAAAGATGAATTCTCTCCCTTGATGTCTTTCCCATGAGAAGTTCCAGGTGAGACTTAGTAGTATTGGGGGCCATCTGTACATGAATTTTGACTGCACACTTTCTATAGGTATTGTTTAAGTCACCTGTTAGGGAGGTGCAGAAACAATCTCAGGAAGAGCCTTGCCCACAGTGAAGACTTGAAATGTATAAACAGGAGTTCAGGGGACTTTTTGTTTAGTGATGCTAGACTTATATAAAGAAATTATTGCTTAGTCTGCTTGCATTTTCTTTGCAAAACCCTTTTGTATTTTTTGACTATGATAAAGGGGAAGCTAATAGACAACAGAATGAAATGAAATGATGGAAAAGATATAAAAGGGCATTTCAGGCCCTGACGTTAGCAAATTCATTTCCTTGACAGCATAGAGGCAAGGACTGCAAACCCACAAATAGTAGAAATGAGCTGTAATTAGCCAGCTCCACTGAGGGAGGACTTGGGGCTTCTGCCTCTGCACGGGTTGCTGCAAGATGAACATGTGGTAGCTCTTGTTCGCTGCTCTGATCTCCCACTGAAGAGGCAGCCCTGTGTTTTCTGTCCTTTACGAACTATGGACTGCTACGATTCTGTTCAGCAGCTGGCTGTTAATCATTATGGACTCTTATCAGGTTTGGGTTTGGAAACCTGTAAATAATCAAACCGGTTTTATCTTTAGCTTTGTCTACCAGTTGGTCAGGCATCCCTACTGTCACACCGAAAATGCAGAACGTTGGCCCAGTGTTCTGCAGCAAGCTGCAGTCTCATTCCATGGGTATCTGCTATATAGTGCTTGAGCAGGGAGGCTGGTAAATGTCTTTTTAGAAGGGTGCGGCATGAGACAGTATGTGTGTACTGGTGTAGTGGGAGAAGGAAAAGAGACAACTGTTCATTGCTCAACTTGAGCATCTGTTTACTTAAGTCGGTTCTAGTATTAGTTCACTTCAGACAGACAGTTGGGGAAAAAACCTGCTTGGAGGCTTCCTGCAGGCTTTTTACTGCTGTGTTGCTTCTCTGCTAAGTTACCCTCACCATTACAGTCTGTAGAAAACAAAAAGCCAACGTGACATGACGCAGAGTTGTAATTGATATAAGAGCAGAAGCTGCAAATGTGCTTCTTCCATCATGACACCTAATCTGCATTTGGCATTAGAGAAATACCACTGCAATGCCGCGGCTGGGTCTAGGTGCACAGCATTGAAGAAGATAGTTGGTTAATTTGCAGACATTTGAGAAATGAGCTGCAAGAACGAATAGAGGGACAAATAAAAAAAGTTCACCGTGGAACATTTAGGAGAAGAAGCTTGAAGTGCTGTTTGGGTTGTGTAAATAGAGGAAACAACGCAGTTGTGAAGCATCGTACTGCAGTGAAAGAGAGCAAGTGCTGGTGTGCAGCTGAAGTACATGCAAGCAGCAGGTGCACCTCTCCTAAATTTGCTCAGCAGCAAGATCGGAGGTGAACTGAAGATCTGAGGCACCTGTAGAAAGAACTTAGAATTGGATGTTATTCCAGCCAGCCATCACAATTTTCCCTTATACTTGTTGGAAACCTGTTCCCATCACACTGAAGCAAACCAGACCTTTTCCAGCCAGTGTCAGTTTATTACAAGTTCACAATTACATCCATGAATTCTTTTCCATCTTTGCTTGGCAGAAGTCCTCTGGATTGTCTGGCTGCTGCAAGCTTAAAATAATTAATTGGTTCTTGCTTCCAAGATTTCAGTCAAGCTGAGATTCACTGATTTGTGATACCACCAGATACTGAAGTGTGAATCCATCTGCTCAGCATGCGGAAGGAGAAATAAAAGAAAGTACTAAGTTAAAAGCTTGACAGCTGAAGCCTCCTTGGTGCTATGTCTTCTCATGTCCATTCTTCCATGTATGTAGTTCTTTCTAACAGCCTTTTCTTTGGCAGAATTCGAACATTTCAGAAAAGATAAACTGGAGGAGCAAAAGAAGTCAAAATCCAGCACTTCCACAAAAAAAAAAAAGAAATCAGAATGCTGTGAATGTAGGTGCATTTACAGTTTTCAGAATGATATAAATTATTATTGGTGTTATTGACTGGAAGCAGATGGTGATTGTCCCTCTAGAATCTGCTTCTGGTTGTTGGTTTTGGAGTGGCCAAGTATTTTTCTCATGAGAAAATGATTTGGTAAACTGCTGTCTACTACTCACAATACAGTATGCGTATCACACCTTACTATGAATTTTTTGGTATCATGGAAGTCTCTTAAGGCCATGCAGCTTGTTAACAAAAGGAAAAAAAAGAATTGCATAAAGTAGTCACTTAAGTCTAAGGGTGAGGGCATGCATGTGTTTTGGTGCAGCCATTCTGAATTTCCTTCTGCTTTAGGTAGCTTCCAAATTGCTTGACACTAAAGTGCTGACATATTTTTGTTCCTTTAATTTTTTCTACATTGCCAAGGTAGGTTGTATTTTATTGGTGCCCCCCTTGTGACTTTGTCATAGAAGCATTTTATGAGTTACATATATTTTCCTTCCACTGTCCGAGATGTTAATGCTTTAGGTTATCTGTGCAAAGATCCAAGTTAGAAACATTTGTGAAGCAGAATGGGATGCCTCTGCCCTGGTACGCTGTTTTTAAAGCCTGTGGTCAAGAAGTTTTCAAGGGCATGTTCACATTCATAATTAGTGAACCTCTCTGAATCTGGAGAAGTTACCTTTATGGACAAACTTCTACTCTAATAAAATAACAGGTATCTCTGTATATTGTACTGCTTTTTTTTTTTCTGTGACTTCTATTAGTCTGGTGACGTTTTAGGAATTCTACTCTTTTTGACTCATTACTCGTAACTAATGTATTTTAAACTCAGGCCCAATCTTAGTGCGAGCAAACTTTCCACGTATAGGTGAGTCCTTTCCTTAAATTTCTAAGCTGCATGAAATCCAGCAATGAAAGACACAGTATGTTCCACTACATATACTACTAAATATGGAAATAAATGTGGTAATTAGTTATCTAAATGTGATGAGTTGGTCAATGGTGTGACTTTTTAAGAATGAACCAACTTAATTCATTGCATCCTGTTATTGCAGTAATAAACATGAATAGCAATTGTGGTTATCTCTCATTGTTACATAAGAAAAACAAATGGTAGGTTTTGTCATTTGTCATGCCTAGATTTTGCAGTACAATAGCATATACACTAATGGAGTAAGGAGTGGAAAGGCAGATTTTAATTAAAATTCTCCCTGCTACACCAGGAAAGCTTACACTGCTAACAGTTGAGCGTATGGCCCAGAAGAGACTTCATGTGAAAACAAATTCAGCAGAAAGCAACGCTGCCTCAGCTAGGAATGCTCTGAAAGTCATGGTTCACTGAAAAAACTCCAGTAGAAATTAGATACCGCTGCACAAGCTCTGTACCTGTAATTGACATTGATGGACATTTATGTGCCAGTGTAACTGGATGTAAGATGAAAAATGCTGTGCAGCACCCCTAGTGACTGCAAAGAGGCAACCTTGTAGCCAAGTTTTCATATACTGGGAAAGTGCAATCTTTTAACCACTGAACGGGCTTGTTCAACCAGCTGTAGAAGTGAACTAAGCTGTCAGGATGTGTCTTTCACGATATTTCTTTGCGTTTCAAACTAAGCAAACTTTTAGAGCTCATTTGAAAAGAAATTCCTGAACACTACTCTAAGCTCCAAAAATTTAACATGAGGTCCAAGTTTTATGTCCAGTAAACCCTTTCCACCTTGACCAAAATACCTGCAAAATTGATTTGTTTACTCTCTCCCTTTTCTATTTTCAGTAGAAATGGATGTTGGCCGACAGCCAGCTGAACATGAGCCTGTGTGCCCAGGTGGCCAAGAAGGCCAACAGCATCCTGGCCTGGATCAGAAATAGTGTGGCCAGCAGGACCAAGGCAGGGATTGTCCCCCTGTACTCGGCATCTTGAATGCTGGCTTGTTTTGGGCTGCTCCCTACGAGAAAGACACTGAGGTGCTGGGGTGTGTCCAAAGAAGGGCAATGAAGCTGGTGAAGGGTCTGGAGAACAAGTCTTATGAGGAGTGGCTGAGGGAACTGGGGTTCTTCAGCCTGGAGAAAAGGAGGCTGAGGGGCGACCTTATCACTCTCTACAACTACCTGAAAGGAGGTTGTAGTGAGAGGGGGTCGGTCTCTTCTCCCAAGTAACAAGTGATAGGATGAGAGGGAATGGCCTCCAGTTGCTCCACAGGAAGTTTAGATTGGATATTAGGAAAAAATTCTTCACCGAAAAGCTTGTTAAGCATTGGAACAAGCTGCCCAGGGAAGTGATTGAGTCCTTGGAAGTACTTTAAAAGACATGAAGATATGGTGCTTAGGGACATGATTTAGTGATGGACCTGGCAGTGCTTCGTTAACAGTTGGACTTGATGATCTTAAAGGTATTTCCAACCTGAATGATTATATGATTATAATTCTTCATCTTGGGTATGTTTCCCCAAAAATCTGTCTTTCTGTGCAGTCCTCTTCTATCTGTCTTGAGGTTTCCTGTGGGCTGCTTTGTACAGATCATGAAAAAGAACTTTGCTCCTACTAGGCTGGAGGAGGGAAACAGCACCTTGCAAAAATAATATGTTGAGGTCAAGTGGTACTAAGAAATTGAAGCCACTTTGTTTTTTGAATGCTAATTGCCCAGATTTATGGACCTAAACAGTAAACTGGGTATAACGGTATGTTATTTCCCCAAATGAGTTAAGTATCTGTAGCTCTCGTTGTCTTCACTGACAACTGATTACAATATTGTTTCAATTTTATGTGAATTTTGAATTCCAAACTAAGACACCTTCTGAAGTTTTGCCTGAGTTGCTCTGGTTTTACTGCATCCTCCCTGCTCCACCTGCATCTTCTTTGTAGGAGGTATTGCTGCAAAATGGATGAACTTCCTATGCTGAAAATTAAGATTTTTTTTTTCTCTAGTGCACTGCTGATATTTCTTTTTGCTCCCTGTTTTCTGTCTCTGCAACAATTGCAATGGAAGATAGAGGCACTGTGCTTTCCATTTTTACAAGCTTTTGATAATACCATTGCTTAGGGGAATGTTGTGAAAAGCTGAGCACATCCCTGTTCAGTTCTTGGAATTCTGCATTCCTACAGCAGAGAGACATTCACTCCAAGTGTAAGCTTTGGTCTGGAGTTTAAATATAGCACAAATACTCAGAAGGACTTTTCCCTTCTCATGCCCTCCTACCCTCAAGCAGTCCACTTGGATGGTGTTGCTTTCCAGATGTTCTTGTGAGAAGCAGAGGAAAATCACGGAGGTTTGCACAATGAGAGATAAGTTGTGGGGTTTTTTCTGTTAGAGATCCCAATGAGTTAGGTCAGCTTCAAAACCAGGATGAAGGAGAAGGGACAAATATTCTGTCAATAACAGAAATTCTTGCTGTTGCTGGCTTGTTGTATAAGTTTTTTTTAATGATTACTATTGCCGTTCTCCAGACAAACAATAACCACTGGTGTAAAGGTGAAGACTGTAAAGAATGAGATATGTGTAGACTCTGCACAGGTCATTTCACATTCTGGGTTTGCGACTGCATTTCAATGTACAGCTAAATACAAATGTGAGGATTCAGTTATGCCAGCCTTTAAGGCATGAATCGAAACGTAGCAATTCAGTGGCAGGCTGCAAGCATCACAAGTTATTCTGCTGCCTCTGAGGTCTTTGAAGGAAGGGGTGGAATACTAACGATGGAAACAGGACAAATCCCTTCAGAGTCAAAGTGTTATTGGGTTCCCTTTCTGGCAATTGCACTCCTTGGAAAGCTGGACCCTTTCCTTTCGGATTGCATTACATACCCCAGTTGTCAGCAAAAGGCTTCTAAAATAAAACTCCTGCTCTCTGGTTTGTTTCTCCCTGCAGTTTGGAGAGAGGTGATGGAGAACCTGCTGAGCTGCACCGTCCTGGCTCCTTCCCTTTGCTGTCTCATGAGCTTGAACAGAGAGTGAATTGTTGCTTTGCTAGTCTGGAGTTTTCCCTCTGACTGTATCTGGTTCATTGAGAAGTGTTCCTGGTGGTATTCCACAACATTAGGATCTGAGTTGATACACAACGATCTCATAGTTTTTGTTGCCTTTTACACTGCAGGAGGGTGTGCTAAGCACCTCCCGAAACACATAAGGCCATCTAAGACTTTGCAGTCTGATTTTAACTGTAGTTAAAGTAGGTAAGATATAAAATATGTACTAAGAACAGAGAGGAAGGGCCCTGACTTTCTGGTGTAAAGTTTTAGCTTATTAAGAAATGAAAAATACATGTATTTGACTTTCTTTTTGTGTTCATACTGTGACATTCTGGAGACTTGGGCAACGTGTGCACTGTCTGTGTGAAGAAGAGTGAAAAGAGTGAAGCAGAAGTTGAGAGAAATGAGTATACTAGATGTTGCTGATGGAATTAATAATGAACCCGTGTCAGTAGTAAGGTACATAATTTCTGTTTGACCTATACGAGCTTCAGCAGAGAATCTTCATACTTTCCAGAAAACTTTCAAGATTTCCCTTGATTTCCACTGGAATTTGCAGTTCACAGCAAGCAGCATGTTGGAAATAGGAAGGAGATTTTTGTGGCACTTCACTTTACGTTCCCAGAACACCCTTCCCGAAAGTGAGGAGTCCTCAATGAGTTCAGTTTTAGGTTTCCTTCTGTCATTTCTGAGATTTAAGTATTTTCCAAATGAAGTGGTAACATAATTCAGATTAATGCTTTTTCCTGACCCTGAAAGGTGCTATGAGCCGTACATTTCCACTGACTCCAAATGGGAGCAGAGTGTGCAGAGAATCTTGCCAATTCTGGCCTTTAAATTGCAAATGAATGTAGTGCTTTTGAACACTCAGGGATATCCTTCTTTTTATAGAGTTGCTAATTACTGCATTCATTAAAAGTAGTACTCTATTGCTGCAAATGCAAGTTAAATCTTCCTTTCAAATACATGGCTGAACTACCCAAAAGCACAGTACTTGATGTCAAACACCTTCTTATTTTACACCCAACTCGTGTGTCATAACCTAATGATCCAATGGTTTCAGAAAGGCTCCCCATCCTTCTATAAAGACAAATTTGGCCTTGTATTTGGCAAAGCAGCTCTAACATACAGTATACATACTTAACATACTGTAAAACAGCAGTTCAGATTTATGAAGTTTCACAGAGTGGAATTGTTATGTATTGACAGATATGGAAGATGATGGTGAAATGCCATCTTCTTTCTCTCTTGTAGGTTTCTGATAAATTTGAAGCTCTACTCCCCTCTAGCTGCTGTTCTGTCTCTGCTTCCTTATTGTTCTGGGGGCCATCAGGACTTCAGGTTTTCTTCTCACTTGCCCCTGTAGCTTACTGTAGCCTTCTGTGGCTGCTCTTACTTCAGTCCCACAGCTGTCCCTGGTAAGTGGACATTACTCCCAACTAGTTTGCTTTTGACGAAGTGGTCTGTCAGCGTAGCAGCAGCTGTGCTACTTGGCATTTTGGTAACTTAAAAACCCACAAAACTTAACTAAGTCTCAGAGCATTTGGCTTACCTCAGGCTGGAATATGGTATTGCATTGGTATGTGCTCGGTTGAATATCTGTGGAGGTATTTTTGCAGTCATGAGGAGCCAAGAGAAATCAGTGTATTAAGTTACTAGGTCCACACCTACAGCAAGCAAAGCTTCTCAAGGTGAGTTCTGTTCCCATTCTCCTTGAGTGGTTTTTGCCAGAGCAATGCCACTGTGATCTGCAACACTAAAAACTGATCATGCAAGCACCATTCAGCAAAAAATAACTGTGGTAGTACAGGTAATCTCACATGATTGGCATTTAGGTCATCTCTGCTTTGCTACACATTTCCAAGTGATTTTTACCATCTCTTAACGTTGTTTTAAGTGGAAGGCAGAACTTTGATTCGAGCTCAGCCACTGGATCAGTTCATCCAGTTAGTCTGATTTATTTCCTGCTAGCTCAGCCGCTTACTTTCATTTCAGTCACAAATAAAATGTGCTTAGAATAAGTGTAAAGATTACTCTATCGAAGAATAATATGTGACTGTAAATTTACAACAGGGAGGTAGGCTACACCTTAGTAATGCTGTGCAAGTTGTAGAGCAGTAAGAAAGCACCTCAGAGTGGATCACAATTTATTGGGTAGTGGGGTTTACGAAGGATCCCTCTGCTCTGTACTTGATTAAAACCTTCCAAAATGACTTTGCTGCTGTAGAGCATCACAGCCATGTGGTTTTTCCCAGTGGTTGGAGTGGTGAAGTACAGTTTGTTTTAAGTTTGAAAGCATCTTTCTCGCTGCTGGCCAGATGGACAACTGCATTTTGTGAGAACAGATTTTCAGCCTCTCAGAGAGGTTCGCTTGAGAAAACAGGTACCTGGGGTAGCTTGTGCACCCAGGTCCCTGCCCGGGGGCGGAGGTGAAGGAGTCCACATGCCTCTTCTGCTGCTGGCCACGTGGGGATTTGCATGAACAGGTGAAAATTCCTGCTGTTCTGGGGACTGGAAAAGCAACCCAGGGGACTGCACGGTTTCAGGCATGCACCTTGGCTTGGTGTGTGAGCTCTGACCTTGTGAGCAAACAGGAGAAGTTGCTGCGATGTGCCAGGATCCCGCTCCCCAGGAGATCAGGAGTACAAATGGACCCAACTCCTTGCATGGTTGGTGGGTGAGTCATGCCTTAAAATAGCTGGCATTTTTAACACTGTTGCAGCCCTGAGTTTCCAAGAGCTGTTGTGTGTGTAGCCCCAGGCACAGCTTTCCTGGGCTTTGGTCACTCTTCACAGCACGTAAGCAGGGTGTGTTGTGCTCCTGCATGTGGGTTAAGCTGTTATGTGTAACAGCGTGCTTATGGTGGTCTGTAAAAAGACCGTGTTAAGAAGAGCATTTTTTGTTTGAGATCTTAGGCTGTGTCTTGAGGAAACACTCAATTCGTTGTGCTCATGACAACCAAGCGAAATCACAATTCCCCTGATGTTTCCATCGCTCTTTGGCCACTGCTTCTGCTCAGCCCCTGCTGTCACAGCCACCTCACCAAGGGGGGGAGGCCATGGCTTGCTCCTTTTCCTCCTGCAGATCATGGTTGTAGGTGAAAGCATGCCATATGAATACAAGCATGATTTTTTATATATATATGTGTGATATTTATAAGCATATAAATATAAGCACGATAGCTTGCAATCGATGTGGCATTTGGCCACAGCCTGTCTGAGTGACTCTTGCACCCTTCCGTTCCCCCCCTCCCCATCTTCATTTACAGAGGCCAATTACCAGTGCGCTCATTCTGTAAATTGGTTGCTGTTCCTATCGATCGGAGAATTGAACGGGCTAAAACCTAATTCCTCCCCGCACTTCCTGCCCTTGAGGTCCCTTTTGGTTAGACTGGCACCTTGCCCCCTTGGGGCAAGTGCCAAAGGCAGAGACAGGCAGGATGAGCCCGCGCATTGCTGCAGGAGGTCAGGGTGGGCTTCGGTCTGTTCTGTTTGTGAGACTTGGCCTGAGGAGGATGGTGATGGGCTATGCAAGCATGTAAGGGGAGAGACTGATTTTTGTCAGCAGTGAAAGCGTATGGGTAGCTACATCCAGAGTGGGTCAGATCACATGGTTTTTTATCCCTAATGAAAGATTTGTTGTATTGACCTCTACTGGTGATTAACACAGCAAAGCAAACTGAGGCAGCCCAACTATTTTAGTGCTTCACTGGTAATTGATGCTGCTGATCAGAGTAAAAAGCTAGTGAACCCTTTATCAGTTTTACTTTATGTTTACCTGGAGCAAGTGAGTGTTTGCTGAACTGCCCTGAGTTTGTGAGAACAGGAATGGGATGCAGAAAACATTCTCTTCATAGCACAACTGCTTCAAATGGTTGTGGTAGAAGAAAAGAGCTACATTGCCCTTTGCAAAGGGCCTGGCTTTAATCAGCAGGGCTTTTTTTTCTTCTTTACCTGCACTGTGTACCTTGTTTAATATTCTCCTGCAATCACCCATTCACTCCAGTTGCTTTTGTTTCTTTTGGGGGGCAACAAAGAATCTCACCACCTCTTCCACTTGTGTTTTGAAGTCATTGCCTCTCCCCCCACTCATCTTCCAGATCACGGTTCATAAAGGTGTTTGTGTACGTAGTTACTACTGAACGCTTTTTATTTACAAGAGGTTCTTGTTCTGTGTATTCCACGTGAGCAGAAGAATTCCTTGAATATACCTTGATGATATGGTCTCCAAATCATGTTTTGCACCAAGAGATTTCCTTTGGGCCTCTCAGATACCCCAACTCTTGGATAAGAACCAAATTTTTGTGTTCTTTTGGGGGATGTTTTTCTTGGTCCTTTCTAGTCTCTGTGTTAGGGAAAAAAGTTGTGGAGTTAAGATATGATGCCATTTGGTACCTGGAGTTTTGTCTTCCTTTGGAGTTTTGTAGCTTTTCATCTTTAAAACCCAACTGCAGTACTGAAAAGGCTGCCTTATGGTAGCGTCAGCAAGTGTTACAAAAAATTCCAAGTTCACAAAACATCAAGCTCACGTTCTCTTAAGCTGCTTCTTATTTTTCTTGGTCAGTATTGCTTGGTGAGTGAGCTTTTTTCTTCAGAGAGCTAATCACTTTGCAAAGTCTATATAAATCCTTTCTTTAAAAAAAAATAAAAAAAAGAAAATGTTATTATTACTGGCTATGTTGAGCAGGAGAAAAAAGAACCGTAATTTAAAGACTGTACTGTTTTTTCCCAGATCAGCAGCCAAAACACCTTCAAAGTTTGTACACTGGATAGATTGGATGTAAAAGATGTTAAGGAAGTGATGTGTATGGATTCCCATACCACCTCTCCCAGGAGGGAGAATACTTTTCGAGTATTACTGAATTATAAGCAAACAGTCATTTCAGATGAGATTGTGCTGAGAATGCCACCGATTTGTTTCATCTGCCCCGGAGATTTTCTGCTTACATTTCTGCCAGTACTACTGACCTTAATGACTCCTCTACATTCTCTCCTGGAAAAATTCTGATTTGGATGAAAAGAGAAATAGCAAGCTCATGGCTGATAATGTAAGGGGAAATTTAATTGATGCATGTGTTCTCTTTCCTTCACCCTTGATGCTACAGAAGTTTACTTGTGGTGAACCGTCAATCTGTTCTGCTTTTACAGAGTTTGTTTGCATTTGTTGTCACTATCTGACAACAAAACCTTCTGTATTGTTAATAGATTGTGATTTTGGCATGGTGTTCAATTTGAATTGCTTCCTCAATTCAAGATAAAGGTGTTTTCAGTTTCCTGTTTTGGCTTTTCATAGAATAGAATCATAGAACCATTAAGGTTGGAAAAGACCTCTAAGATGATCCAGCCCAACCATCAACCCAGCACTACCGTGATGACTAAACCATGTCCCGAAGTGCCACAGCTACACGTTTTTGGAACACCTGCAGGGATGGTGACTCCACCACTTCCCTGGGCAGCCTGGTCCAATGCCTCACCCTCTTTCAGTAAAGAAAATTTTCCAAATATGCCATCTAAACTTCCCCTGGTGCAACTTGAGCCATTTTGTCTTGTCCAATCACTAGTTACCTGGGAGAAGAGACCGAACCCCACCTTTCTACAACCTCCTGTCAGGTAGTTGTAGAAAACAAGATCTCCCCTCAGCCTCCTTTTCTCCAGGCTAAACAACCCCAGTTCCCTCAGACACTCCTCAAAAGACTTGTTCATCAGACCCTTTACCTGCTTTGTTGCCCTGCTCTTTTCTTTTTGTCTCCATCTGCAGGGGATCAAATCAATGCACTTGAATTTCAGGTTTTATACAGATTATCTTCAAACAGACACCTATTTTTGCAGTTTGGAGAGAGATCTGTATGACTGAATGTTTGCTTGATGGGCCATGGATATTTTTTCCATGCTGAGAGAAAAAACTTTCTGAAATATGTTGATTTTATTCTCTGTTGATAAATTTACAGAATTGTCTTTATGGCCTTAAAAATATTCATACTTGGCCAACTTTTATCTCACATTTTATTTACAGAATTCTGTCCTAAACTGTTCTCATTTATTTTCCTTTCCTTCACTTCAACCTTATAGCCTTTATTTTGCAGCTTTTGCTGTGAAGGTGGACTACACATCTTGTGAATGTCTGGGTCATCACTTCCTCTGGAAATCTTCTCCAGGGTTTTTGCCTCTGGGGTTTTTTGACACTGACAAGCCAATTACTAGCTGTTTGCGGTTTCCTTTACAGGCTTCTGGGATGGCTAAGTAAGAGATCTCAGCCTTCACCAGGAGGCTGCTGTTTAACAATGATATGATTCTCCTCAATCCAGGGGAAGAGGGAAATTTTGCTTCCTAAACTGCTGGCATTTTCGGGCAACTGATTTTCAGTTGAAGAGGTGAGGTAGTCGAGTCCCTGCAATAAGCTTCCCTCTGATGTTAATGCAGTAGCTGATGTTGCCTGGGTGAATAGACCAAGAAAGGGAGCCGAGTCCAGAGATGCGTGTGGTGGTGCAAGCGCCGTTGTGTTCAGAAGTGACGGTCGTCTCCATCCGATAATTCCCTGTTATCATCTAAAGCCGTGGTGCGCCACTCACATGTATGTGCACGTGTGGATCCAGATACGTATCGTAAGAAACAACAGCCAGAAGTTTTTGCTGTTGTTCTCTGGTTTCTGGCTTCTTGGAAAATCCCTGATTCTCTCCTTAACGCCTGAGAAGTAAGGACACATCCCTTTTTGTCTTTTCATCCCCCAGCTTGTATGGATGGATGATTGCAATTACTGGTAGCCATACTGATAGCGAAATGCGTTGCAGATGAGTACAGTTGAAGGGAAATCACTCAGCTTTTCTTTCCAAGGAGACATTAACAGCGCTTTGAACTTGGAGTCTGGGCTCAGATTTATCAACAGAAGCGCAAGTTGTTCGCCCCGCAGATGTGCTGCCCACCCTGCAAAGCCCTCGGCATCGTGAGGGCTGTAAGATACCAGGTCAGCCGTGGCAGAGCTCTGCTAATCACATACAGCCCCGAGTAAGCGTGTATAGATTGCCGTTGTAAATTGCCCTCAGAAATCCTTTTAACTGGATTATGGGCCTTAATTTTTTTTATGACATTTGTTCTGGCAGGTCAGTAACTGTTTATGGAGTTGATGACATTGCTGCTGCTGTTGCAGGTGTCCTAACAGAAATGAGTTGTCCTGAGGAGCAATGGGCATTTGGCAGAAAACCTGACCTGCTGGAGTTTTTTTTTCCCCAATAGGTTTTTAACTGAGTCACTTCCCTTTGTGCCTCTTTCTCAAATACAGAGGCAAGGAGCATCCCAATGGAGAGTAGCCAGCGTGTGGCAAATGAATGTTTTAAATTTAGTGACAAACGCGGTGGATTTCATTGCCTTTATGTTAAATTAAGATTTCAAGATTTTTGAAAAAGATTTAAATTCAGAATATTTATCACAAATAGTTATTTCTGTGGGTTTTTTATATTTTTGGGGGGAGGTTTTTAGTATCATTTATACTTTCTGTAAATGGTAGTCAAAACTTATCCCTTATGGAGTCCTTACCATAGACAGTATCACACCATAATCTCCACTTACATTGTGAGATGTAGAAGTATGTGTCTCGAATAACTTGCTTGACATAGATCTTCTATTCCCCTGAGGGTTTTAGATTTGAAAGGAAGGATTTTGATCATGTTTTTGTCCTGTCAGCATGTTTTTCCATTTTAACATGCAAGTCATAGACCCTTAACGGATTAACTGTTTTAGTTCTCCTTGCATTAAAATCTTCTGAATGCGCATTTCTCTCATCAGTTCTCTTTACACCGAGGTACAGAAACAGTCCTGGAAGTCTTTAACAGCATTGAAATGAGGTACTACTGTGGGGGAAAAAACTTTCATGAGTTTATTTAGAGAAAGCTGCATTTTGAGTATGACAGGGCACTGCGACCACAGTGCTCTGGGAGTTGCAGAGCCTCGCAAACAGGATGGTTCAATGCAATTGCTACAACTGCTATAAACAGTTTTGTTGCGTTGTTTTGTTTCCCCGCTATCCTCTTTAAGAAATGGAAGAATGTTACTGTGCTCTGTAAGACTACTGGAGGTCACCAGGTGTCTTAAAAAAAACCAAACAAACAACCACTGCAGTCGGAATTAAAGCCTGAGCACGTTACTGCAGGAAGTGTGGAGGGACTATATGATACCAAGACATTTCTCTGTGTGAGGACATAAATGGTGCTTTTGATTGAAGTAATCATGTGGTGAATTTTTATATATGTTACATGGCATGCCAGAGCCAGTTCCTTGTCCCTCTTCTTACAACTGCTCAGACCTGTCTCCTAAAGTCTTCTGCCTGGGCTTTTTCTACCAGAAGTCCTGGGCGAGGACTCTATATACCGAGGTGCATAGCAGGGATGCTTGCGTGAGTTTGCCGTGTTGTGACAGGGATGGCCACATGCAGGTCAGGCAACAAGCACCTCTCTACTCACACCAGAAAACTGGGCAAAAGCCTCAGTATTCCTTGACTCACAAGAAATGCTTTCAGCTCTTTGCCATAGCTGTTGTCCCTGTTCTTTTTATTTTCCTGATTGAGAGAGACTGGGTTTCACAGAAGAACATTTGATATTTTCAACTTCTGTTGCTGAGATGAGCCCAGAGCTCAAGATTGATCTTTAAAGCCTGGAATGGATCAATGTCGATCTTGGGGCATCTGATAAAATCTGATTTAGGTTAGGCGTCCTTGGGGCAGCCTGTGAAGAGCAGTATATTAGATCCTGTGGCAGCTCCCTGAATGGAATAAGCCAGCCCTCTGTAACTGGTCTACTTTAAGTTGGTTTTTTTACTAGACTTGACAGCAGACAGCTGATTTTTATTTTCTTCTAAGAGGTAGATAGCTCCCATGACAGATCTGTGCTTTCCTCTTACTCAGCAAGATGAAGAGTACCTGTTGCACAGAGTTAGCCTTTTGCTCTTTGTGGTGGGCACTGTAAGGACACTGGAGGAACAAGGGCTGCTTTGAAATGCAGACTTATCTCTAAACGTGGTTCTGCCTCTTTTCCAACCTGAGCACTGCAGAAACAGAGCAGCACCAGGGTAGCCAGCTGCTGCTAAAAGCATCGAACCGCAGCCTCTGTCTCTGGAGTACCTGCTTGCTGCCCATTGTCCTGCTTCAGAGGCAATGAATTTTCGAGAGCTCGAGCCAGATTTCGTAGACCCAAGTATCAGAGAGCATTACATTTGCTGTAAAAGGTGAGGGCACCCTCCTCCTGCTTGGAACAGCCTGAGCCTGTTACCAGCACAGAGCTGCTATTGTTCTGCCCTGGGAGATTGTGCGAAAAGCTTTGAAGCAGCGGTTGCATGTAGGTGTCAGTTTTCTAAGCATTTTTTTTTCTTTCCTTGTTTAAAAAAAAAAAAAGAAAAAGAACCCTGCCACTTTCCCCTCCCAGCCTTTTCGTGGCAGTGGCTGTTTGATTTGGTAATTGTTGATTTTATGATGTGTTGTTTAAGCTTGCCAGTTTTCCTTTGGCCTTGCTATTTAATTTCTTTTACTTGTTGAATCCAAATCAGCATATACCCAGTGAGTTAGTGCAGGATCTTTGCCATTACAGATTCGTAATGTTATGAAGATTCGTGATGTTGTATTGTGTGTTATATTCTGTGTAGTGTTACAGGTGATACGTGATAAGCTACTGTGCACATCCAGCACTTCTATTTTCAAAGTCCTTTGTGAAATCAAAAGATTAATCAAATGGCTGCAGTGCAAAATACGGGCAGGAGCTTAAGAACTGTACTACACAGCACTGCTGTTGTGTCTCAGCTGTGTTGCACAGCTCCTGGGCTGTTTGAGCCTTGCTTACATGAACAAGGATCATCAACGTTTGAATCTTGTGTCACTCCGAAAGGTGCCATCCCCCTCTGCCTCTGCATACATCTCAGTCAAATGCTAGAGGACACAGCGAAACTGTTTCTAATCTACAGGCTTGACTGGGCTTGAATTGTGTTGGAAAGGTTGAGGCTGGTGCAGTTAATGGAAGAAGATAACCAGTAATCTCCCTTCCTGTGTGACTTCGCCCAGTCTGCTGACCAGCACCGGGTGTGCATTGTGTAGGGAACAGCAGTCAGGGGGAGATCTAAAACACGTAGGTTCAACTGGTGCTTGAGAAGATCCAGGGAAGAAATTCTCTTCTGCTTCACCATGTGATAGCTTCCTGTTCCCTCTTACCAAAATGTAAGATCCTACCCAAAGTGTTTACATGCAAGTCAGTTGTGGGAGTGGGGAGGAGGTGCGGGTGTAGTATAGGTAAGAGCCTGGTATGTCATGCTTTATTACACTTACCACTTTCCGTAGGCAAATCTAAAGTGAGTTAGAGCAAACGTGGAAAGAGTGACCTTTCTTTCTTCAGAGAGCCTGTGGGGAACACGGAGTGATTGAGTACTGGTAGAGAGAAACTTCTGAGCAGGTACGTGCAAGTCATAGGCCATGTGAGATAGAGTCCCCATGGTCTGTTCAAGGACATGATAATGCTCTATTCAAACATCAGAAAATAAGCTTTAAAAACATAAAAAGTGGGGGGAAAAGACAGGAAGGATAAAAGTGAAGGAGATCACTTGCAGGAATGCCTTGGTGCCCTTGCAGAGGTTGCACTGCCTTACTTCAGAGCCCTCCTGACCTAGGCTGCCATTAGGCCCCTTGATTTTAGCACTTCTTCAGACACCTGGAGGAGATACTAGGAGAGCAAGGGTGATGTTGGGCGAGTTGGTAGTGGCTGAGCAGGTGGAGCCATTGTGAACCTGAAAGGAAAGGTCTAGGAGGGCCACAGCCAAGTGTCTCACACAGTTGAAGATTTGTGGCATCTCATGACTTGCCTTTACTTCATCTTTCTGTTGCCATATTATGTCCTTGTTCTGAAGCTGCAGTCTGTTGGCTGACCTGGTACTGCCTTGTCCTTCAGCCCAGGTTTTTCCAAAAGCTTCTGCCCATGCTTATCAGTGCTGCACTTTGCTATATTTCCCTTCCTCCTGAGGCTTGTGCCATCTGGGAATGTGCACGGTGCTGCTTTTGAGAGAGGTAAACATCCCGCCTGGCAGGTGCCTGCTTCAAAGGAATAGCCATTAGGTTACCTGCAGTTATCTGCCTCTTGCATCTCAAATCAGGCTTGTGCCTGCTGAGATGTGGGGGAGAGAGAAGGGGTGAGGACGTCTGCCTTGGTGGATCTGCACAGGGAACCCTCTTACGGGAAACGTGGAAAAGGACAGAAACCGCGGTGTGAGTAGGAATGCACGGTCCGTGGAGGCACCAGAGGAGGAAAGGAGTCATGCAAAATACAAAGCCATTCAGAAATATGGTACAGAAGTATGGAAAGAATGCATGGTAAGACCAGGAAGGAAGGTAGATACAATAAAATTAAGAGATAGTATGTTTTAAAATTAAGTTATAAGAAGTTTAATGAATTGCGGGAGCTTTTGGGGTAATGTTGCTACATACCTTTAATCCCCCACACATACACTTTCTCAGCTGAGAAAGTAAAAATCTGTGAAATCTCATTTTATGGTTAATAAATACGTTTCTCTGAGATGTTGATTAGGAGTGTTGAATTAACAGCATTGGAAATGAGGCCATTTGCCACCTTCGAATGTAAAGGGATTTTTTTTGTTGTTGTTCTCGAATAGATAATTCAGGAGCTTCTTAGGAGCTTTAGTGAGCAAGCATGTGCTAGCATGGCAAAGTTGAGTTCTTCATTGTCCCTTTTGATCTCTGTTAACTTGCTGTTGGGAGCAGTGCAACTTGTCCTTGAGTTGGAGCTGCTGCACACTGGTCACAGCACGTAAGTACAGAATATTATTTAACTGGGACTGTGCTGCCTTTGCTCCAGACAGCTGAGAGGGACGGGGGGGATTCTTAGGGTACGCTTTAACAAGGGGGGGGATGCAAAGGTTTCAGCTGGGGCAGAAGACTTGGTGCTTTGTCTCGGCTGTGTCAGAAGAGCGGAAGGTTTTGAGCAGCTGAGGAAAATGTGGATTTACCTGTTTGAAAAGAATAGTGTGGAACCCACTGGAAAAAGAAAACAGCGGGTGCAAATCCACCGTGTGTGTATGTTGTTTTGCAGACGTGCTCAGGGAAGTGTGATCGGGGGAATGGCAGTGCCTGCCCTCGACTGAGGGGGTGGAACTGGGCTTGGCATCGGTCCCGCAATGATTTGATTAAGGGGAAAAAACTGGTAGCTGCTACGCAGTAAGGGAGCTGATGGACTGAGCAAAGCACAGAGAGGGAAAGTATTTTCAGCAGATATAAGAGATTCGCTTTGCTTTTTGTCCCTGGAGGTTACCTGAGACAGCCTTGTCTGCTTTAAATAGTGAAAAGCATACATCTACATTTGCTAAAAATACTCTCTTTAAATTACAACTTCATTCTTACTTCAATCTGATTTTTATTGTGTAGCTTTCAAAACAACCCCTTAAGCATGTTTATGCCGTAATAAAGGAGAATTTCTTTGTGTTTGTGTCTCTCTTCCCAGCCTCTACCAGGGAACCTGGAGGAAGGTTCTCTAAGGAGCTGTGGTGAGACCAGATGGCAACGTAGAAAGGGGAGAACCAGGGTTGTTTGGCAGTACAATCTTAAAGAAATAGTTCATTTTGATGTATTTTTTCAAACTGCACAGAGAAAAAAGTGGTTAATCTGAGTATGTTCAAACCCTGAATTTTGCATTTGATGTAACAGAATTCTTTTCTTTTTAAAGGATAGATTGCAAGGAAGTGAACTTGAGTGACTTTCTAGAACATTCAACTTCTTTCTTTTTTTATAGGAAAAAGGAAGGGGGGATTTCCCGACATGCCATTTACAAAAATTTATGTTAAATATTTATGCGTGTTTTAGTTTGCCATTCAGAGTACTGGGTACTTTTGGGGGCGAAAAAAGTCTAGCGTGATCCAGGCTTGGAAATGTTCTCAGTCAATCTTACTCATTTCTGCTCGTATAACATGGCATATTAGCTTCTTTGCACCCTGAGTCATCTTCATACATCTTAGTGAGATATTTGACAATAAACATCATGTTTATTCTCTTGAGAGCTGAATGAGGAATAAGAGATTTATCTTGTTCATTATGTTAAATTTATCATTAGGAAGATTGATAAAGATGAATGTGAGTTTGTTTATTCTTGTGCTTCATTCTTTTCTTGGCATGGTGGGACCCTGTGAGGGCTTGAAAAGGAAAGGAAAATAAACTCACAACTGTTTCCTTGATGTCACAGTTCTAAAGACCACAAAGCTTGTTAGTGTACACTTAAGATGTGGCTCTCTACCACTTTCCCTCCTCCTGTAATTGTAGAATAGGGATGACAACACAGGAATTCCATTTCTTGTTTGTGGTAGCTTTCTGCAAGTGCAAGCAGATGCGCTTGTGGTTGCGGTACAATCGGAAAAGAAGACGCAGTCCTCAGATTAATTAGCAATTTGTAGTCCCGATCATGGTAGAAAACGCAGTTGGTTTTGTGTGATAAAAATCATGACATTGTACTTTGGAAACGGTGCTTCAAACACAGCTGAAATATTAAGCGGATGCTTGTAGTTATTTTTCTGGGCTCCCCGGGAATGTGTCTTCAGACTGACAAACTCACCTAAAATTCAGTTTGAGAGGAACCAGGTCAGAGAGTCATACAGAAAGGCGGGGAGGGTGTTTGGCACAGTCAGATCACAGCAGAGAAGCCCCATGTGGGAGCTGCTCAGGAGGTATTTTTTCCAGGGAAGGCCTTGCCAAGGAGCCACAGCCCAAAGGAGAGCCGTGCAGAGCAGAGGGGAGCGGTCAGTTTGCTGGGGAGTGGAAAGCAGGGCTCGGAGAGCTGCGGGAGGGCAGCGGCAAACTTCTTGCTATGAGCGTGAGACTTAGTCCTGTCCCTTGCTTATGCCTAAAAGTTCTGATGTGAGAGAAATATGGATGTGTGCTTCCAATGGAGAAAAGATACGACAGATTTCTGGAGGTTATTTGTTGCTCCAAAGAGGCAGGGGGAGTTTTGCAGAGAAACCAGTTGTATAACTCTGCACGTCGCCACTATTTATGTACTCCAAGTACCGGTCGAAGAAGGAAAAGAAAAAATCTCGTCTTCGGGTGAGAGGTTTACCTGCCAGCTGAGGTCACCCCACCAAAAGGTTCAGCAGAAAAAAATCAGTATAACATGTTTGAAAGGACCAACCCATTTCAAGAAAGCTTGTTTGTTACAAGCAGTGCCCACATCCAGCAAACCCACCTGAGTGTACCAGGGACTGGCACCATGCGCAGAGAGTGGAGCAAACCTTGGAGGAAGCCCGTTTCAGAAGCTCTTCCTTTTTTGCCTGGCTTTGGCTCTGCCAAGTTTTATGTGCCATGATTTCCCCCAGGTGTCCGTGCTGAGGATCATGGTTTCTGACTCTTGTTTTTGTTGTAAAGTTACGATCATTGCTCGCTCTCACAGAAGAGCTGTCAATGCACTGCATGCAGTAATGCTCTTAATTCTCTTTGATAGAGTACGCTTTATCGAGTGCCAGTGTTTGAGATCTGTTTCAGCACGGGAAAAGGCTTCATCTTCAAATCTGAACATCATCCTGCCAAAGGGAAATGAGCATTTTCCTCCTGACAGATTGTTTCTTCTTGGTTAAGCATCAGGCAGACCCTACCTTATTCAGTTTACATCTGAATAAAAGGCTAGATGGTTTAATCTTAACGAGAGAGCATTAACATTTCTATGAGTTCATCGAAGGCAGAATGTAATCTAGCAGGAAAGGAACATTTGAATCCATATTCTTGCTGTCCTTCTGTGGAGCAGAAGATTTGGGAAGATTTGAATGAAGGTGAACCCCTAGGAAGGCTCCTTTTACAAAATGCGCTGTTCCCCAGGGTTGGCAAACCTCAGGACTTCGAGCTAGCCTAATTGCTGACTGGGGTTGCGCCTTCAGAGCTGGGGGATAAGAGAAAAGGAAAAACTTCTGGCTCTGATCTGCAGTACAGCTAAAGTTAATTTTGGTCTCCTGTTCACATACTGCTGAAGAAATTATTGTCACCACACTCTGCGTTCAGATTGTGTAAGGGAAGTTTTCCGCTGTCGCTTGTTTCTGGTTTCAGGAGAAATTTCAGGGTGACCGTCGCACATAAAGATCTTCAGTTGTCAGCGGTGCGGGGATGTTCAGGTGTCGGGCATCCCAGCACAGCTCTCCTGGGCGTTTGAGAGACGATGCACCAATAAACAGAGGCCCTGCTGGGAACTACTAGTGCAAGCTTCTCTGTGATTGAGATGACTTTTAATGGGACACAGCAGTGCAGTCGCAGGGGGGGAGAGAGAGCTTGAAATGTTGGGATCTCCTAAGGGATTTGGAAAAATATCTCGGTTTGAGTTCGCGTGCTTGTCTGGGTATATGCAAATGACAGCTTCAGAATAATTTCAGTGTGTGCCCCTTTCAACTGCCAAAACATCCAATACTGCAGTAGATTCCATGGTTGTAAAGCTAAATCTTACATTAGTTTCAGACTATATGAAGCTGAAATCATTAAGTCCTTTCTGAAGACGATGTTGGAGTCAAAGGGAAAATGCTCGTATGATAATCATTTCACTCTCTTCATCTCTCAGTGAATCTTTAGGTTGGTTTTCTGGGGTGAGGAGGTGAATGTGTGTTTGCGTTGATTCTTTTATTGCAAAGCATTTTGCTTCACTGCGGTGGAGCTTTCATAAAAGTTATTTTAAAAAAAACAGATCGGAAATAATTGAATAAAAATGTCTAAAAGAATGTTCTCGTTTTTAACTTGAGCCTTCCAACGTAAGCACCTTCTAGCATTAAGGCTGCAGCCTTATTCCAGGTTCTGATAAGTGGTGTGTTATGCCGTAAATTAGACTTTCTCAAAACAGTGTTCTTCTTCCTGGAATGGTGCTGACCTGAGGCTATTCCTTGTCCAGATATTAAGCGCTTTCTCAGAAGCATGATACCAACTGAAATACTTGCAAGACTGGTTAAGATGAGGAGACAGTGGATGTTTCCCCTTTCTTCTTTTCAGTAGTTAGCCTAAACTGCTGTGGTTTGAAACCTTCCGAAGAAAATCCACTTAGTGTGGAACATGACCTAGCAAAATTTTAAAAGTAATGGAAAACAGTATTTAATAATGCAAAGCACCTGACAAACCCAACTGTAGGTGGCACTACCTACTTCTGTGGCACTTAGAATGTTTTTCATGTGCTCTCTAATTAAAATAAGTTGTCACAATAAATGGAGGAGCTTTTGGAGGCTCCGTGGCTTATCTGCAAACCAAGACGAGACTTGGAAGCATCAGTACATTCAAAACAAATCCAAACTGAAATGCTAACGCTTGACCCTATTCATCTGTCTTTGTTCTCCTTCGGTGGTAGTGGCTACCTACAGTTGCCATTTTCAAATTTTTGTTGATGGAGTATTGTAAAGACTAAAAAATCTTGCTGCTGCTGGCCATACTCAGCTGATTTTTCCAGTACTGATGGCTAAAAAACCAAACTCTACAACAAAGCTGACACCTGTTCTTCTCTTGGAATACAGTGCTTTCCTTTTGTATGTTTTACCCCAGGGTAGAAACTATATTTTCCTGGGATTTGAGTATCCCTCTTCATAGCAGAGCTGAAGTGTATGCTCTCCCTTAACTGATGGCAAGAGAGTCCTGTGCTCAGTGATAGGATGTTCTTGTGAGGACTTTGAGTCCTGCAAGCATTGGGAGTAAATCTGAGTGCCTTCATTAGAAACAGATAGATTCAAATGGGGACAAAAAGAATATTTTATTGAAGAACTTTTGCGTTGCCGAGATTTTACGTATGCAACATAATTCCAAGTAAACAGGCTTCAGGAGAAGGGTGGTGGAGTGGAGAGCAATGGTTTTGTTACTAAAGCAACAGTTTCATAAGCTGTAGGAAGTAGTTGCAGAAAGAGTGGCCAATGTTTTTTAAATGCTCTTAACTGGATGCTTTTTAAAAGTGACTACATCTTTTTAAAGTGAGCAGGCAGGACTCAGAAGGTCATTGTATGTGTTTAAAAATTCATAGCACATCAATGCATTGCTGGGTATTTGGTTTGATGGAGAAAAATTAATTCATGGTGTCATCCAATGACTCAGGTGGGCCGAGAACACTGGCATACGAACTATTATGGTCACAGATAAGCAGACGAAGTAAAATTAAAAGGTTAGAGACTGCAACTTTAACAAGTGGTGCTCACCAATTTTTTTCTTATTTTCATAGAAAAAAATGAGTTCCTGACTTAATAAAAAAATGCTGTTTATACTGCTATCTGTTAAATGTAATGCTATTTCATTAATTTTTAAATTGTCTCCATACCCAGCATAAGTCAGAACTACTGTACCTTTAAAATATGAATGTAAGATGCAAGAATCACAGAGTTTAAAGATTGTTGACATTAATTATAGATTAAGGCCTTCTTGAAGATCTTACCAGATTTTTCTTGTGCTAGCTGTATTGTATTTTGCTTTTTGAATTGGAAGGAGGACACACGAGGTTATGCTTGTGTAATATTCTTCCAACTGTATTCAGAAACAATATTTTAAAAAAAATATGGAAGGGGATTTGAATTCTCATCTTCTGGATTGCAGGACAAGAGGCTAATGCAGCTGTTGAGATGTGCTCAAGTAAGAAGGTTTATGTTATGAAAAAGTTATTTCTGAGTAATTATAAACAACGCTGTAGCTCTTGGGATAATATAAAACTATTACTCACAGAACAGTTGTTTTGTTACCACTGAAATATTTAACCTTTTCATGCAAATTCAAGGTCAGCATCTACTTCAAAGTCCAAAGCAGCAATTCTGCTATAGCAGCCACAGTGCGTGAGGGAAACGGATGGCTCAGACTGTGTCCTAAGGGACACCTTTGGCTAACGTACAAGCAGTAACTGGCAAATACCAACTAATTAGAATTTTAACAATAGTCTTGCTTTCTGCTTTTGTAAATATCCTCAAAAATACAGAGGGGAGTCAAAACATGAAAATATAGTGTATAAATCTTTCTATTCACAGATGTGACGACGCTTTTAACAGGCTGCCCAGAGAGGTTGTGGAGTCTCCTTCTCTGGAGACATTCAAGACCCACCTGGACACGTTCCTATGTAGCATAATCTAGGCATTCCTGCTCTGGCAGGGGGATTGGGCTTGATGATCTTTCAAGGTCCCTTCCAATCCCTAACATTCTGTGATTCTGTGATTCTGCGTGATTCTGTTCATTACAGGTTCTTTAGGTGACAGCTTTGCATTGCGAGTTTGTTGAGAAGCGTTGGCTTTGCTCTGCTGAGCATTGGGCACCTGGAGGGGGATAAATACTCAGAGTGAGCCGTGTGAGATGTTGACCAACAAGAGCAGAGGGCTTTAATGAAGTGTCATTCCTTGCACTGATTGGGGACCCTGAAGTCAGCCAGCGGAAAAAGCCGAGAGAGTTTTAGATGCTAATCTGTGTTTCTGTGGCGTCAAGGAGAGCAGCCTGAGGGGCTTGGCTTTGGACCTTGCTGATGAAAACGCTTCAGTTGCAGTCATGAGCTCACCTCCCCGCTCCAGAGGTCGTGGATTTATTTTCTTACTAAACTTGAATCTGGTGTGAAGTGTACTTGGTGTTGGGTTGGAGAAGACCAAAGCCCAGGTCTGTGCCGGTGTGGAATGTGTTTGTGAAGAGGCTGAGAGGCTGCTCCTCGTTACCTCCTGACTCATCTTGCACGTTAACGTAGGGTAGGGTAAAGGTGGAAGAGGTGGGAGAGTTTGGGTATGACTTGACAGCTTTAAAAAAGAAAACAAGCGTAAACCAAGGGTTTATTCTTTTACTACTGACACACTGAAGTGTAACCTTTCATGTAGCCCATTTTTAAAGGAATTTTCCAGTGCCCCCTGTTTATCAAAGCTGCCTGAAGTATTTTTTCCACGTTTTCATTTTGGAATGTGTGTGTTCTCGTGCTTGGTGTCAGTACCTGACCTGGTCTTTTTATTTAGACAAACATTATCTTTGGACAGTAACGGTATGGTTCCTTACCTGCTGTAATATGAGTCCAAAGTGCCTTCAAACTCATCAAATATAATTTGAGTGAAAAGCCTACAGTATAGCACCTCTACTGCATGAAATTCAAACCAAAATGGAATTGTTTGTCACGAGAGAGACTTGAGAGGTTTGGTCTTGTTGTCAAGAATCTATAATCAATTGTTGAAACGCTTTTGCTCTGTAAGTAATTCAGAGCTTGCTGCTGTTAGTGTAGCAGAGTGCATGACCGTTTTTTATTGTGGATTTTTTTTTTGCCGTGTATCTGCACTTTATTCGAGCTGTCAATGTGGTGGTAAAGTCTTGCTGTGTCCTGCTATTGGACCCTAGGAAGAGATTTGTGCTTCTCCAGTGTGTCATGTAAAAGGTGGCAGATGGTGTAAAGAGACAGAGCAGTCAAAGCTGGAAAAGTATTAAGGAAATGTGCAGGGATGAGAGCAGAGAGCCACAGCAGCTGTAGAAGTAATGTGGGCAGGACTGCATGAGGGGGAAAGGAATCTTTCAGCAGCCTACCATTTGTGCTTGAAACTCGTGTCCGCCCATATCTTGATAATCAAACGAGTACTCTCAGTTATCCTCATTACCTCTACCAAATACTTATGTTTGATCCTGCCTTGAAGCATGAACAAATTGGTCTCAGGAGTCTCCTGGGAATAATAGAAATTAGTTGTATAATTGTAACAGATAATTATTTTGAATATGACTGCAGTACATTGGTATCATTTGAGCGCAGATATGCAGAAACAATGCGAGTAAATGTTTGAGAAGTTGTCTTTTACAAACTGAAAAGTGCTGAATTTTAAAAATTAGCTGGAGTTTTACAAGTCAGTAGCAGCATTAAGTCCATGGTTTGCCTCACTTAGCAGCATGATTTTAAAGGGTTTTTCTTAATAGGTCCGTTGACTTTTGCTTAGAAACGACCAACTTCTATAGGAGTAGGAATGTGGTTGGCAATGAATCAGGACAAAACCAAGGGCGAAGACCTTAAAGCAGATGAAAAATAAAAAACATTGTGGCCAGGACTACAGGCTGAGAGCGAGCTCTTGAGCAACCAGAGACCTGTGGTCAAAGCTCATAGTTGCATCCTGCTCAAAAGCAGCAGCAAAGAAGTTCAAGAACTCTCATTTAAAAGTTGAATGTTCAAATTAGGCATCTGCACTCTTCCATTTTTAGGCATCCTAGTGCTTTTGTGTGCTAAGTTTTTGGACTCCTTCACACTTTCCTTCTTTGAATTGTCAACCTAAGCACTCAGAAATCATGAATCAGCCTCCCTCTGCCCCCAGTGGCTTAAAAACCACGAGATTTTAAGAAGTAACAGATGGTTTGTTCTTTTTATTTGCCTTCTGGTTTTTGAGATTGCAGATCTCATATTTTAAGAGTGTTTTTCCTCGAACCCCAGGCTAATACTTTACTTATTCAGTCTTTAAATTTAAAACAGATCCTTCCATCAGCCTCAGAAGAAAAATTCCACGCTCATGACAAAATCAAGAGTCGACATTGCTTGGTTCTTTTAGGTTGTCTTTGGGAATATAGGATGGGACTTGATTTTCTGGGTTACTGAGCATGGTCCTCTCTTATTGCAAGCAGTCCTGTTATATAATCCCATCCAAAACTTACTTTGACTCCATCTTAAATTTACTTAATGCTTACTTTCCCTGTGGAAAAGTTCTAGAACCTCACTAATCAACCATTTATAAAATTTAGTCTAATTTCTACTCTAAACATATTCCTAGCCAGGCTAATACCCATTCGTTCTTGGGTTAACATCACACTTCAGCTAATGTGAGTGTATAACATTTTATTTCTGCTTTTACTCTCTTTCCTGTCACCTAGGTTTTGCTCACGTGTGGTCAACGTCATCTTCAGCACTGCATACTATGAGAAATATTGCACTAAATGATTACAGCCTCCAACTATCCTAAGCTTATAAACCATCTCCAACACACAGTGGCCTGTCTTTCTTTCACATCTTTTGTGAGCAGATTTTAGGGATTTTGCTCATTTACGTATAATGCTCAAATGTTGACTCGTACAGTTACAGTACAAGTAGCACACTCTGCAATGAGATATGTTTACGCTGCCCCTAGGAAGCAGTGTAAGCAAAAGTATGCATATGCTTTTGATTAACAGTTCATCCTAAAGATTAAGGAGAAGTTAATATGTAAAGTGATTTAATGACAGTATGAGAACAAAGCGGGGAAGGTATGCTGCTTTACCTCCCACGTGGCACAGTCTAACCTAACATGAAACAACTGGTTTAACTGGTGATGTGTGGAAAGTTACAGTGGAAATGGTGTGAGCATTCCAGCAGAATGGGTCTTCTCCGGAGATTGTCCCAGCTAATCATTGATTGTATGACCTCACATTTCAGTCTTACTTCGAGAACATGCTTTGCAAGCTTGAATACTAAGAATAAGAAAATTGGACTGCCATTCTGGGGCTTTCCGTGGCAGTTTGAATGCTGACTGAGCTGAGGACCTGCACCTCCATTGCCCAAAAGATTTCGTTTGAAATTTGTCAGTGTTGTGGGCTTCTTCGATGCACTTAAAGCTATTTCTGTGGACATATGGGACATTGTCTCAAATCCTTTGCAATTAGGTTTCTGGTAGATGAGCTCTATGGAAACTTCTGTCTGCATCTCAGACTTTGACCTGTCTCAAATTCAGTTTTGATCAAGGAAGGTGAAAAGTGAGATACCTTCCCCTTGGCTATTTTTTCTCTGTTTATTAACAGTCTTCTGATAATCTGTTTCCTAAAGCTTCGTGCTTGCTAGTGGTTGGCAGATAAGATAGATGTCCACAGTGAAAGACTTCCAAGAGAGAAGTCTGAAATCACAAAATGAAGAAAGAACGTAAAATAGAACACAGAATCATTCAGGTTGGAAGAGACTCTTAAGAACATTGAGTCGAGATGGCCAGCTGCTTCTTGTGTTACCACTTTCCCAAACGGTAACTGCAAAGTCTTAAGGGGTCATCTCTTCTTATGCAGATAATTCATCACTTAAATATATAAATTAATGCTGTTCCATGCTCGCCAGTCTGGTGTGAAAGTTCACAGTAACAGATTTTCTGGAATCGATTTGCTGAGGGTTTTTTGTTTGTTTGGCCTTTTTTTTTTTTACAATGAATTATAATAATAGTGGGAGTTTTTTGCTTTGTGTTTTTGGATGATTATCACTACATGTAGGAACAGTAATCCGTGATCAGACATGCTGGATTTCACCACATTTGTAGAAGACTACTGCTGCCTTTGTCAAAAACATGTTGATCTGGGATATTTTGGTCTCACTGGCTACCATATTTTGAATTATTTCTCTGAGAATTTGTTTTACTTCAGGGGGGATTGCTTCCTTTTTGAATTGCACGTAGAGGATGGTAGTAGCAGTCTGAAAATTTCATTCAAAAAGGCATAAGGTGGATTTTAAAATTTTTTTTAGACATCAGTCTCTTTGAGAAAAGGCTTACTACTTTGAAGACAAAATGGCAAACTAAGGAAGATTAAAATATGCTGGGCATGCTTGTTTTTATTTCATTCTGTTTGCCTCCCAAGAGGATGGCGTAGTGACACCCACCTACAACCCAGCAGCATGTGAGAAAAATTATCACCTACAGAAGTCCTTGCACCTGGACTTAGTTAGGAAGTTTATTGGCACTCTTGTGGTGGGGTCTGCTTTTAGGCTTTGCCTTTCTGAGATAGAAAAAATTAAGGTTGCTCAGAAACTGGTCACTGTAGATGAGCTCATCTGAGATCCCGCTTGATCCTCTGTTTAACTGTTGTGGAATTGACGGTAAGTTGCTTTATTTTTGTTGTTGAAAACAGTCAGACTTTCAAGGTGGAAACAATAGGCAAACTGGGATTCGACTCAGAGCAGCTGTTGCTTTGGCAGTTCTGTCTTTGTTTTGATACTTGGCTAAAAGGTCGAGGTTTTGTTGTTTTTTTTAACCATATTAAAAACTGTCAAGAAAGCAAGAAGATACGCTTCCCAGGCTGAAGAAATGTAATATTTGTCATTTCAGCCCTGACTTAATCAGAGCTTAATTTTTATTCTACCAGACATGAACTTTTAAGTGCAAGTCAAGGGTTATGGAGTGGGAGAAGCTGCCTTTTTTATTTCTGTGTGATTTTGATATGTGCTTGTCTGTGGCAGGATGTGCCTTTCTGTGACAGCACTGAATATAAACACATCAGAAATGAAGTAGAAGAACTGTTTCTAAATACATGTTTCGCCTTTTCACTGGCCTTTTGACAGCACACGGGGAATTTCCAAAGAGAGGGCTGCCACCAAGTCCTACTGGATTTTAGGAATCTCACCCTCTTGCCTCCCTTGGTTTAAGGATAACAAAGCAATTTTAAAGTAGGAGTAACTAACTTTTGGGCAGAGTTTTGATGGGAAGTCTGGTGCCCCTAACACGGTTGATGCCACGGGGACAGCTTTTCCCCAGCTTGACTGATGAGCACGAGCGTGTTGGAAGGGCAAAGCTGGCGTTGCAAGAGCTTCCCCAGCTTAGGCAACAGCACTTAGGGACAGAGTGACCTCTTGCCTTTGTGACTAAGAAACCATGCATTTAAAAAACAGCTGTGTAGGGACCAGCACAATCATTGCAATGTGTTGTGGGTTTGGGGGTTTGTTTGTTTGTTTGGGGTTTTTTGTGTAGGAAAAAAGAGAGAGAAGAACATGTTGTTAAGTGTAAGAAACCCACCGTTTGGTGAAAACGGTCCTCTTGAAATTAATCAGACATAGTGATGCTCTTCACTTAGGAGACACTGTGAAGACATTAAGAGTTTCTGCTTCAAGATATATGGTTTTAAAGGACCAATGTCTGTAGTTCTGGGCTTTTTTTTTAATATGAGAAGTGAGGCTCCTCAGAAAAGTAAAGCAGAATAGTAAGTATTCAAAGGTGAGCTTGAGTGCAACGTTTTGGTTGAAATTTTCTGTCAGTCTTTGTAGAGGTGATTGACAGTTTGAAAACGTAATGCTTTGTGTTGTAGCAGTAGCTAGTGAGTGTGTATGAATAGTGCCTGTTGTTTCCATGTAAAAGCCGTCAGAAATACTAGTGTATCATGTATGCAGAGTATTACACTGATTGCTCTAACTGCAGGATGAAGTCTCTAGTTTATGGTAACTGTTGAAAACTTTGTGAGTGAGATCTTTCTTTCGAAAGCATGGCTCTTGGCATCCTAGCATGCAATTGTGTTATTACATTATTGGAGTGTTATTTCTACTGATATTTAGAGGTTAGAGGAGAAGCTTTGCTGAAGACATACTGCTCTAGGGATGTGAGTATTTAGGCTGTTTTTGTCCTCAACTTTGGGCAGCTTTGGACGTTCTCAGCAAAGAAAGCAAAGCCTTGTTTTGTTTGCTCGATTTTGTTTATTTGTCATGTGTAGACACGTGTGATGCTTGGAGCTGTGATTTACAGCGTAGCATTTCCAGACTATTGTGAATACCTTAGGGGCTGCTCCTGCCTACACGAAGGATACTTGGCTAATAGTGACTACACAAAACATCTTAAATGTAATCACAAAACCAGATTTCACAGACCACTTAGCAGCAACATAAAAGCTTAATGTATGGTTTATGCTGTGGGGTTTGATGGGGGATTTTTTTGGGTTGTTGGGTGTGGGGTTTTTTGTGGTTTGTTTTTTTTTTCACAAGACTGACTGTTTAATAAAGTATACTATTGCTAGAAATAACAGTAAGCGGATTTTAGCCTTTGGCAAGTACAGTCATTAAAATAGGGCTATAAATCTCTCCTTGTATAAGTGCATGCATTGTATGCGCCATGGGTATTTTTCAGTCTGTTTCTCTAAGTGGTGAAGGAAAAAACCATGCATATGTGTATTTTCAATATAACCCTATATATATATAGTGGTTTTAAAAGGTGTGTTTTTCCAAACTGATGTCTGTGTGAAGGCAGTAGAGTCGGAGACTGAGTGTATCAGTTTAATTGATAAGGACAATCTTCGTAATTAGTAAAGTACAGCTGTTAGATAGACCTATTGTTACCTTATTTGGTATCTGTCTTAAGACCGTAAGCAGCAGCGCACACATAAAGTGCTTTGTTTAAGTTTTCCTATTTGAATTTCTTCATTGTTCTCAAAGACCGTTGCTGAGCAATTTTCGGTGGGTGAGGTTTTGCCTGTGGGGCCACGTGTGCTCTGGGAAGCTGCTCGGTTCCTGAAGAGCAGCAGCAGCAGCAGCTCATGTCTGCAGGGCCAGGGGGTCCCTCAGCACCTTACAGGATCGGTCTGCTGAGTCAAAATTCAGTCTTTGTTCATAGGCTACTGTTGGACTCTGAATCTCCTTAAAGCCATCACTTGAAGTTGAAAAGATGGGAAGTCCTTCTTTTGATTGAGATAGAGCTACCGAATGTTGTGTTGTTTTGAGTTTACTTACTTCCATGCTTTCTAGATGTAGAAGACTGCTCAGTGGTTGTGTTTAGGTAACAATTTTACTGGACCCCCTTTTCAGTATAGGTGTCAACATGATACAGAATGAAATCAGTTGGTTTTACTGTGGGAAAACATGGGACTTAGATATGGCTTCTAGTTCTGGTTCATAAGTGTTGGGCACCGCATTTAGAAAACAGAGGATTTTGCTGTTGCTCCTATCCTGTGCTGTAGCTCACTTTTGAGGACCTGTCCTTCTTGTAATATGTTCCCAGGGCTAGACTCTCTATTTTTTGCTTTGTCTGCTTTTTGAGAACATTATCTTGTTTAAAAAAATACACAGCTTTCTAAGAATGTATCTTTCCTCTGTTTGCCCCTTGGAGAAGAGGACACTGAGGGGAGACCTTATCACTCTTTACCACTACCTGAAAGGAGGTTGTAGAGAGGTGGAGGTTGGTCTGTTCCCCCTAGTGGTGAGTGACAGGACAATGGCCTTAAGTTGTGCTGGGGGAGGTTCAGGCTGGATATTAGGAAGAATTTCTTTACTGAAAGGTTTGGCAGGCATTGGAACAGGCTGCCCAGGGAGGTGATAGAGTCACCATTCCTGGAGGTGTTCAAGAGATGGGTAGATATTGCGTTGAGGGACATGGTTTAGTGGTGTTGGTAGGGCTAGGGCAAGGGTTGGCCTTGATGATCTTGAAGGTCTTTCCCAACCTAAACTGTTCTGTGATTCTCCCAAAAGAAAATGCCATGTGTCTCAGGCACATGGAAAAATTGCAAGCAAAATGTGTCCCAGACCATACATTCTTACCCATTTTAATGTTTTAGAGTAAGACTGATTTCACCTGATTTTAGTTGTCTGAGCATCAGATTCACAGGGAGCAGGAAAGACTCTGCCAGTTGTTGATGGAATGAGAGGTGCCCTTGTTGAGCAGTTCACCCTGGGTGTGTGATGCATCTGTTTCCAGATGGGATGAATCTTCTTTTTTTCTCAGACTGCTGAGAGACAACCCACGTGATGAGCTTAGACTAAACACATAGATTCTGGACAGCTGAAGCTGGGCAACTCGAGTTCCAGTGTGGCCACCAGCGCAGATGTGAGAGTGCTCTGCACAAGCCCACCACACAGTCCTGACAGAAATGGGTTGCTTTTAATGAACTCATTGCCTTAGTTAAAAGCATATTTAGGAGCATTCAGGGATGAGTAAAATGGGATTTTAAGAGCGTCCTCCCTTAATCATAATTATCAGGAGTGGAAGAGAGTTGGTCATGCTTTTGTTGAAGTTAATGGTGCAAGTTCGGGTCTCTGCTGCTTTCAGGATGAGTGGCTTTCTGCACATCAGCAAACATGTGGTCTGTGGAATTTTTATGTTCAGTATTGGATCCACATGTGATGTCAGACAAATGACCTCAACAAATCTTATGACTTCTTAAACTTTTAAAATTACTCAGTGCAATGCTAACCCTAATTATAAATCTCCAGCAAGGGCACATACCCAGATATGTTCAGCATCACTCAGAAAAAAAATGTAAGCCCCTACTTAAATATTTGATTTAGTGTCAGGATATCCTGAAATAGCTGGTGGTGAGAGCTGCTTAATGTGTATGAATTACTTTCTTCTTTTTTTTTTTTGTAATATTGGGAAATGTTTGTCTTTAGTAGTTTGGTCATTTGAGTTCAGTTTTGGGAGACAGTTTAAAATATGCTGATGATGTCAGCTAATATGCGTAATAGCTTTTGTGTAAGCACTTATCTGGTTCCTAACAGCACAGTAGACAAAACACCTCATGAATGTCAATGATAACAAGAAATAAGCATTCACCATGTTAAAGATTGCGTGATCCAGAGGGAGGAGGAATGTAGCAATAAGATGAAGGCCAAGTTTGTCTGTTTGGTTTTGGCTGGCCTGAGTTTTTCTCTGACGTACCCTTTCTTTTCCGTTATGCCGCGAAAGAAGTCCAGGGCAACTGGCTGTTTAACTGCAGTTAAAAGGGATGAATCTCAACCCAAGCAAAGCTCTGAGGGTCTTGGGGGGAAAATATCCAATGCTAGTAAATGTGTGTGAGAAAATGTTTCATGCTTAGCACATAACTAGAGGTGGAGAACACCGTGTTTCGGTCCCCAGAAATCTTCTTACTTTGTAGTCAAGAAAGAAGCATGTGCCCTCTGAATGAATGGTTGTTGGCAGTGATGATCATAACTCTGCTCTTCCTGGCTTTACTTTACTTGTTCACAGTTTGCTTTCCGTTGTGATGTGCTGGATGAAAAGAATTATCAGGGAGGGGATCACATTCTTGTTTTCGGCCCTTTTTCCCTTTCGCTGTAGGCAGCAGAGAGAAAGTAGGACCAGCTTGTGGCTGTAGGCACTTGCCATAAGAGCAACAAGAGGTGTGGGCTGCTGGCATTTGCTGCTTTCTTAACAGCAAGTACTAGTTGTCTGAGACAAAGACGGTGTCTGGGTACGATGATCTCACAGGTGAGACACACTAATCCCTTCGTTGGCCTAATCTTTGCATCATACTGTCACCGAGTAAACCTCACTTTGTTCTTGGAGCAACTTGTCTGTGCTGTAAGTACCCATAATAGATATTGATTACTTCTTTATATTTTTGGTATCAGCAAGGGTGATGAGAAGTAAGTTCTGGTGATGACAGACCTCTACATTTGCTAGTCTTTGCACTTCTTCAGCATGGTTTTAGACCTATTATTTTACTACAAACATGAGAACTGTTTTTTCTTGGTGTGGTCTCTGGATGGCTCAAGGCAAAATTGCAGCACCTTGTTTGTCACCAGGTCTTAGACCTACCTGGGCCACGATGGTCAACCTCCTCAGCTCCACACGTGTGTGCTCTGCAGGAATCTCCCACTGGGACTCAGAAGTCACCATCTTTGCTCAGCTTGTGTGAACTTGCCAAGGAATGTTGATGTGCTGGTAAGACTGAAAAAGCCATCAGGCTGCTGGTGGCACATGGCTTCACATATCTTGCTCATCCTGCAAAACCTATGCCGTTCTCTTGGCCAAGAAGACCTTGTTTGATGTTTGAGAGTAGAACTGTTGCCTTCTTTGAGAACACACATAAAACTAGTCTCAAGGAGAAAAGACAACGCAGAAAGAACCGTGCCTCGCCAATACCGCCTAAGGAGACTTTTCGCTGTGCCTTTTGCAACCGGACTTGCCATTCCCGCATCGGCCTTTTTAGCCACCAGTGCGCTTCTAGCAAGTGTGGGTAGAGCCCTTCCCATATTTTCGTTCACGAAGCCTAGCCATGGTGAGAAGGGATGTCTCAAGCTGTTTGGTACCAACAATTTAAGAAATATTTACAGTCTAAAAAAGCAGGAGCTGATAACACTGGCTTCATAATGCCAAATCAGGGTTACAGCTCTCCTTGTTTTAGTCACATGGTGTTCTTTGTCAAGCATTAGGATACATTATGATTAAAAATGAGTAAAAGGCCAGTAGGAGAAGTATGCAAGCAGTGATCATGGTTCAATGCCGTTGTGAGCTTTGGTATGCAGAAGTTCTTTCCCTATGGAGATTTAGTCTGAGTCTGACAGGGTAGTCTGACTTCTCTAAGTGAATTATGATGAAGAAAGATAATTTCTGAAGCTGGTGGCAAGACAGTGTTTTGGTGGAGATGACTGAAGTATGTGTATATGTGGGCCCAGAACTTCACTTGAGGGCTTGTGAGAACATGGTTAACCTAAACATTTTATAAATAAGCAAAGATGAAGGATATTTATTAAGTCTTATAGTAGATACTTTTCAATTTGGAAAAAAAAACAAAACAAAACTGGAGCAACTTTTTGATGAGCCTATTCATATAGTAGGTGATCAGTAGTAAATCCTAAGCAACATTCTGCTGGCTTTTGTATCTGGATTTTTGTGGCCTTTGGAGCAGTTAACATTTGAACAGCAGTGGCTGCTGATACCTGAGGTTTGTCATAAGGTTTCTACATCCCGTTAAAACTGTTCCTAGAAAAAAACGTGATGTCATCCTTTTGGCATTTGCTTTGGCAAATCTGATCTTATCCGTGCAGTGGCAGGCAGGTGGGCCGTTGCCTTTTGTGCTTATGTGCCTGGCCAGAAGAGGATAGTTCCGCTCAGGTAAGGAACAGCCCCTGGTGTTGAATTCTGACTGTTCCAGGTGCAGCCATCCTTCCGCTGGCTCAGCCTCCGTCTGGAGGCACCTTCAGCAAGTGACACGCTCTCTTTGCATGTGGATTTGCTTGGTCTTACCTCCCTTTGCTTTCTGTTGGGGACTTTCAAAGATCACCCAAGGAAGGAGTGAGAACATTTCTGCTTGTATTTTGGGCATTTCTTGAAATGTCTTCTTGTAGGAACCAGCATTCTGTCTTAAATAAGCGTGAACCTCTGTTTTGTAAAGGTTACTTAGTTGTTGTGTTCTTTTGTTTTTTTCTTTCAAAAATTGTAAAGAGCATATATCTATGTAAAACAGTCTTTCAATAAGACATCTGTGCCAACTGTAGGTACTCTAGCTTATTAAAAAAAAATGAAGGAAGGGTGTCACCTCTGAGATGATTCAGATTTTAGGTTGACTGACACTCTGAAAGTGCTTACTTCCTCTTGGTTGATGGGACAGGAATCTGGGAAAATTACTCTTCTGCCTTAGGTACCTCAGTTAAGGGCTTAGAGTTAGATGGGATTAATTTAGATTTAAAATTAAAATCAGAAGATGGAGAGCTTTTGTTTCTGACAAGTTGGTCAAAACCTGACAGATAATGACTCTGTGGCAATCTTTATTGATATACTCAAATGGCACCTCAGTAATAACCATTTGTAGCATCCAATTATGTTGTTATGTTATGTAAAAAAAAATAAAAATATTGCTCTTGTGTAGACCAGGAATCTGGAAATGATCTGAGTACTAACATTAAATGAAGTGTATTTGTAAATGTAAATATAAAATTAGATGCATGCAGTCTTTAAGTACATAAGGACTTGTTTTTCAGTACTAAGAAAAAACCACAAATTAGATAAAATCAAATCCTTTTCCAGTTACACACATTATCCTCAAGGTTAAATGAATCAAAACCTAAGACTGAAAATGCGGTCCAGAAAGTCACATTGTGTCAGCCTGACGTTTGGCTTCTGATAGCACATCCCCAAAGACTTCTCTTTGACGTATCCTGAACAGAGACCGCTTGTTTCCCACGAAGCCTGTTGTTGCTGATAAAGCTCATCTATATCAAAGCGGTATCTAATACGGCCCTGCTGTACTTTGACCTTTGGGGAAAAAAACAGTCGAGTGGCTCATTTGCCTTTGTAAATTTGCTGCGCCCAAAGATTTATTTTAATTCTGTCCAAAAACCCAAATCATAACAACTTAAATGTGTACAACACATGTTTTTAAACAGAGCGTAAAACAGTGTTGCCTGTTAGAACAAAAGGGAAGCCATGAAAGTTGTGTTTCAGAGACCGTGTTAATGTACTTGTGATAATAACTTGGTGTTGCTTTCCTTTGATATTTGAGGCCTCTGTCAGAGTGACAGAAAGCAGATCTCTTAGGAATCTCCTTCGCTCGAACGTTTTGCACGGTGAAGCAAGCGGCTGCAGCAGAGGGGTGGAAGCTGGTTTCCCCTGAAGCGCCGCGGGTTGACTGGAGGCCCGGGTGGTTCTGTAAGGCTCATGCACCCGCCTGTCTGCACACACACATGCGGAAGGAGGGCTGGGAATTCAGGTGAAAGTTGAGTGTCCCAAGTTCAACGTAGGTGAGGGTAAAACCTTGCTCACAGTTAGGCCAAAGCACTCTGAAGAGCGATGAGCAGCTTTTTGCAAACAACATCACGTGCGGCTTCCAAGTCCTCTTGGCCTCCACCCACTCTGCCCCACAGATACGAGCACAAATCCCTTCTTTCCCTGGTTTGCCACAAATGTAAAAGCAGATCTCTGCTCTCTCTGCACTGCTTTGCTCTTTAATGCTGGATTCAACATATGGGTTAGTCCCAGCAGCCTTACGTTTTGAAGTGACTGGAGGTTAAAGCTGCTGTTTCTCTGGTGTGTGCCAGCACGAATTTACTGTCGCGTGAAAGGTCTGTGGCTGTGAGAGGCACGTACCCCAGCCAAGCCCTTGCTTGTTTCAGAGCCCCGTTAGGGACTTGCACTCTGAGTTTTCAGAGCCACACTAAGGACTTGCACTGAATTTTCAGAGCCCTGTTTAAGGACTTGCACTGAGACAATTTGCAATTTACTAACAATAGGTAATTTACTGAAGTAACAGATACAAGGTTCGGAGTTGCCGTTGATAAATGCACTCTCTGCAATAGCTCTAATATATGATACTAATGCTAGCAAAATACTATCCCGGGCATTACACACCAAAGGGTGGAAGCGCAATTCTTACCAAGAAGGCGTCCCTGTCTTGGATGAAGGAGAAGGAGCACAGCCCGTCGACTGCCTCTTCCTCTTCTGGGGTCTTCTCCCAACGACACATAACCTCTAAGCTCCTTATAAACTATCTTTCACCCCCCCTCCCCGGGGTGGCATTCAGCGTGATTTGAGTGAAGAGTGGGTGACTATAGTTATATAGGGATATTAAGGTAAAATTTTCCACTCTTGGCCCTGTGGCCTTCAGGATTTTGTTTTGCAGCAGCTTATCTATTTGCAGGATGATGTTCACACTGTTACTCTCCGTGCGGCCTTGCTCCTTAGCCAAAACAGGGCTGTCCTGGCATCACAAGACTCCCTCCTTCGGCTGGTTCTCACCGTGTAGGCCTTATTTTTCTCTGTTCTCAGGGTCTGCACAACAGATAAGCGAGCACCTGCGTTCAGCAAGTCTGAAACTCTCAGGCTAAAATATCACACCCCATACCTCTCTTTGCGCTCCCTGACGACTGCTACAGTTTTGTGTCGTTTGCTAACATAACCATTCATCTGCCTGTTATGATCCAGAGGCAATTTCATCTTTCAGAGACCTGGGATGACTCATGAGTGGATTTCTCAAAGCGTCTGCGGTGTGAGGAGACACTGCAAGCTGCGGGCAGGCTGGAAAGGAGCAGAAAAGCTCCTGAGGATCTTTCTGAAAAAAAACTGTCTAGCTGTATTAAAGAGGGAGGCTGCTATTTTCTACCTTTCCTTGAGAATGTTACTTATCTACATTGTTACAAGGTGCCTCTGAAATCATTTGGTAGAAGCAGCCTTATTGCAACACCCAGTGCACCAGTCCCACTTATTCTGCTTTCCACTCTGGTTTATGTCCCACTGAAGGTAGCACTTCACAGTGATGCACGAAACATAGAGCTTGAACCTTCCCTTGCAAACCATAAGCGTGTAGGCATTTCTCGTTTTTTTCTCCTGTGTCTTTCTTGGCATATTTAAAAGACAGTTCAGATTCCTAATGCATTCAGTCTTTTGAGAGTACTTGGAGAAACGTTGAATACGTTTCCTATACATCCGTGATACAAAGGTTACCGAGCTGTTTGAGACTGTCAGGTTGGTGACAGATTTTGCATGATCTGACAAGAAACTCTTGCATATTGGGAACTTGACTGGCAAAAAAACAACCCAAAACTTCTGCTTTTCAAATACTTAAAGACAAGATAGCTTTTGACACTTACATTTTGCACTTAGAGGTTTCGTTGGAACAAACATAGTTTGTGGATATGAATTTTACTCGTTAGGAATGAACTCGGGACCATCTCTGTTTCAGTTTCACACATAAAACACAGGATTACTCAATGTATGATCTGCAGTAATTGTAGATGCTGCAGCCAAGCTTTTCCTCAGCTGATCTGCATTGATTTTGCAAGACAAGCTGGTACCCAGAAGATCCTACGGAAACTCTTTAATTTTTTAAATTTCATACAGGGTTGCCTTCCTTACCCTGCCTCATGTTGTGGCTGTAGGAGCACTAGGTCTGGCTGTAGCTGTGGCCTGGCTGAAGGCAAGAGTGAGGTGTAACTCAAGTACGTTACAGGTGAGCAGCAGCCACAGCCTGAAGGCTTCATCGAAGGGTGTCCTTTCAAGCTACCCATCCAGTCATGAAAAGTTCTGTATGCTATTGTTAAAATGTTCTTTCCTTCCCCTAGTAAATATGCACAATCCTGGATGGTGTCAGCTCCTGCTCAGATGAATAGTCAGGTTGAAACTGATGCAGGGCTGAACAGAGATTATCAGAAGCTTTTTCCCATTATTTTGCTTTAAGTTTAGGATTTAATATTTTGCCTAAGCATCTATCAAATTTTGTTGGTGGTTTTTTTCAAGTCTTGGAGTTATTGCACTTAGATTATTTCTTTTCTTTAGAAAGGGTTTTTACTAGAATCATAGCTAAATTAAAAAGTATCCAAATAAAAATAGTAAATAACCACTTTGCATCTCAGTCTGGTTTTATAGTTAAGAACTGCCATATAGTCATAACACTTCATGTTCTCATGTTTCCAGTCTGCATGTAAAGGTTCCGATTTCACTTTTGATGACTTCAGAATTGCCTGCTCCTTCATTCTAGTAAAGTGTTTGCTTATGGCTAAACAAAAAGGGGAAAAACGAGCAGGTAAAGAAAACAGGCCAGAGAAGAGAGTTGTCTGAATAATCAAATGACTTCATTTTCTTCTCAAGCACTACTTAATGTTAAAAAAAAGAAAACTCGAGAAGGTGGTTAGATGGTTTTTGCCTTGGAACAGAGGGGAGTGCTGTAGTGGCAGGCAAGGGGTAGGGGGTGTCACAGAGATTGGGATTTCCATCCCCAGTTACGCGCTGGCTGCTACACTGCTGAATTACACTGAATGGTGCCATTATATTCCTTTAAAAAGTTGTGGGCTGTGAAATTCAGTCTGAGGTATTTTTAATGAGTACCCTGAGCCTCAGTTGCAACTCTTCCCAAGAAACAAGGAGTGCAGTGTGCCGCTAAATAGCACCGAGGCCGGGGGTTAAACTCATTCAGTTTTTTTGCTCACAGGGAGGGAAAGTAATATCAACATTTATTTGACAGATATATACTTACTTCCAGAGTTGAACTTCAGTAAAACATCTTTCCATAAACCAGAGTTTCTGAAAAACGAGGTTCTGTCAGCGTCTTGCTGAAGGCCCATCTGGTTTCCAAAGATGAATCTTGTGGCGTGTTTCCCAAAGTTGGTGCACACAGTGCAGACACTGGGCTGGTGCTGTGAGTGTCCCTGCGCTGCAGGACGCTGTGCCCGTAGTCATCAGGCACATCTCTGTGGGCAGAAGCTTGTGATGAAGGTGTACCTTATGCCAAGTGGGAATATCTGCCCAGTTACACCCTCTGGCTGTGAGTTAACATAAAGAATTTGGAGGTAATGGCTTTGTCAGTGAGGTGCCTGCTGGCACCCCTGGGTCTCCACTGGGGGTTTTGGTGTCATAGTTTGGGGTGAGCGCCTCCCTTCTCACACCTCTCAGTGAGATGTAGTTTTTCAGGGAAGCTTTTTTTTTTTAGCATGCAGCTGGTTTTAGAAAAGCCACATAGCACGAAAGCATTGTTGCCGTCCGTTTTTTCTTAGGTGCTGATTTGCGACATAGTTTGTTTCACGCTGTGAGGAAAGCGCTGTTTAATGCATCTGCAAGATCTGAAATTCGTGAAGGGCTGACTCTCGTTCTTGCAAGTCATCATCATTCACCCTCAAGGCTCTGAAACCGGAATATATCATGCTGATGATACTCTTCAGAAAGGAAAAGAGTGTCTTCCAGCAGTGGATGTTTGCCTTGCTGATGGGATACAGAACAGCCACAAACCACTTTATTTTTGCTCTTAAAAGTAGGCAGAGGTGACTCAGCATTTGCAGGAGCTAATTTAGGGAGTAAGATGACATATTCCTAGTAAGTTTTCTCGTTGTTCTTTTAATGCCTCGTTTTTCTTGTCCACATGGTGCATTTCAAATGATGTTCAAGGAAAGTGTTTTTATTTCAGTAGCAGTGGCTCTGGCAGGAGCCTCCCGCTGGAAGTCTCCAAGAGGTGACTGGTTGGTGTGTGAAATCTTGCAGCCTTCAACAGTTACTCAGAAGACTCGCTTTGTCACTACTAATTTCCCACAAATATTTTACGCTTATCTGAAGGAAGTTAGCAGTAGTAGATGTAGGACAAGAAACAAGTTTTGGTGTGTTTGGTTTTTTTTGGGAGGACTAATTAGTGCGCAGAGACCTGTTATTGCCATTTGATGGGTTTCTTCTTTGGATGAGTAGTTTTGGGAAGTTACTGAGATCGGTATTCACGTTTCATGTGAAGGCGTGCAGTGTTCCTGTCAAGACTATTCCTTATAGGATTGTTAGGCAGACAACAATGAGGTTTTTTATCTTAATTCATTTACAGAGGGGATTGGCGCATCCCTTTTAAGTTGATGAAGTGACTTTTAGGTAAATGTGTCAAATGTAGGGGTTTTTTAAATCATAGAATCATAGAATCATAGAATGGCCTGGGCTGGAAGGGACCTCAGAGATCATTTTAATCCAACCTCCCTGTTGTGAGCAGGGACGCCACCTCTCGACTAGGTCAGGCAACACACGTGAGAACCGAACGGGAATTGAACCCGTGACCTTGGTGTTTCAAGCACGACACTCAACCCACTGAGCTAAACCGGCCCTCTAAATCGTTACAGAAAAGTTAAGACAAGGTCAGTTGTGCTTTCTGAGAGGTAGATGTCAGCTAGTTAAAATGCTAGAAATACAGCTAGAGGAACCAATGAACCGGGAAACTAATCATGAAGTGTTTTGTTAATGCTTTTCACAATGAATAACATTTTGTCATAAACAGATGTGTACTTAGACTACAGGGACCAGAGGCTGAGGGTTTATGGTGTTTAGCTGATGGGAAGTTCTAGATTTCCTTCGGCATTGATGACAGTGGGGTGAATGTGCAAAATAAGTTCTCCTGTGGAGTCTTGTCCCAATGGCTACTCAAGGAGGGAATTCTCAACGCTACAAGAACCTGCCTCTTTCTTCTTTGTGAAGGGCTCCCCTGGCTTTGTGGTGGTTGCTTCTGGCTCTGCAGTTACAAACTCCTTATCAGCTGGAGGTTAGAGCAATTTAAAGATAGGAAATAAAATCCAGTATTAATATCAGTTTGCATTTGTAAGAACAACAAGGAAAGAAGATGACTGAATCATTACACCTGAAGATTACTGAATTATTATACCTGAAGGTTGGTCTGTGGTATGAAAGGCTTCGTTCTGAAGGGGCCCAGCCCATTTCTTCTCCTTCTTGATTTCCTCACTTGCACATTGAAATGGTGAATATAATACGGTGTGGGTGGTATTTGCCCATTAAATAATAAAGCCGTGATTTTTATAAGCCAAGTGAAAAGAGACCAAGCAGAGCCTCCAGTTCTAGTAGCTTTGCTGCACTATAGTTATGGAGATGTACAGTTACCTGAGGATTTACTGTAGCTGGATTTTATGCTAGTCTGACTCTACTGTAAGAAAAAGTTTAACCAAATACTACTGAAAATAGGCTCATCATAAAACTTTACCTTAGCTTTCCTAGACAATCTTTCTCTCTTCCACACTATGTAACTATGAAAGAGGATTATATAGTAATTTCTTTCAATTAATTAATTTTCACATGAATTTTACTCTTGGTTATTTCTAGTAAAGTTGATTTTGGGCGTTGGAGGAAAGCTTAAAGTCTAGCCAGAGCAAATTTTCTGCTTTTGCCTATTTTAGAATATATTTTGACATAAGCCAGTTTGTCATGATAAGAAATCCAAGACCATAGTTACAATAACAAATCTTTGTATGTTCAAATGTAGAAAATTGCAAGTTTCTTTTGGAGACTGTGCTAGAAATGCAAATGAATGAGATTATTAAAATCCTTCTCTTTGTGTGCTTGCCTTGATAATTATATACTGTGTTTATTTTTTTGGTTAGTAATCGCATACCTAAAAAAGTATTTTTGAAATAGTTTTGTTGTAGCTGATAGGTGGGGGAAAGAAAGTGTAACTTTGCTGCTACTTTTTTTTTTTTTTTAAGGGCACATATTTGGAGTAAAACACACCCGAAGTAAAAAACACCATAATTTACAGTCATACTCTTTAAAAAAAGAGACCACCACCAACAAAATCGACTGAAGGGTAAAACTGTACATCAGAGACTGTGAAAGGCAAGCACTGGCATTAGAGGGAATACAGCTTATGTGGTGAGTTTATAGTGGGAAAGCAGTCCACTAAAATCTTGAAAGGAAGAAACACTAAATAGTCTCATTGTACTTACGCAGCAGATGATCAGTTGCCTGTTTTTAAGGCGATGCGAGAGACTTGTTCTGTTACTGCATTTGGCCTCAATCCTGCCTTTGATGGTACGTGCTCAGTCTGCGTGAAAGCACGTGGGATACGTGCCAGGAGTGGAGCCTTCAACTACGTTCAAATGGAAAATATCTTAAGAGGAATGAGGTGCCTTTAGGTTATCATAAAAATTTGCCTCTTCTGCACCTGCCCTCTAAATGGGGCGGGTACCCGGTGGCTGTAGGTACGGAGTGGGCATCTGTATACTTAAAAGTATTGGTGGGAGCGTGGGGCTCCTCTGTTGAAAGGTATTAATTCCCCTCTTTGCTTTGACCTGGTATGTAGAGGTGATGAATCACGCTTCGTCCAAGACTTCCTAACTGCCCCATCTAAGCTGAACAGCAAAGTAAAAACTAGAAAGCCCAGGTATAAGAGCTATCTTTATGGTCTAAAGCTATTCTTAGAGTTGTCTAATCCTTCCTATAGGATTAATGCCTACGCTTTGAAAGAGAGGAGAGGAGAAAAAGGGCAGAGGGTCTCCAAGTGTCTCAGCAGTGTTAGGTCCAGAGCAACACCGCTCAGACCAGTGCCGCTTGCCTTTAATCCCACCCTTCACACAACAGACTTTTGCTAAATATGAAGATGCATTTTGTTTTGCAGCAGAAATGAGAACTTTTTAAAATAGGAAGTTTGTCTTTGGATGCTGACAGCATGGCTCTCGTGCGAGTAGTTTTCAAGGCTCCTTTGAAGTATAAATTTCTGGCAGGGTTATTTGTTTAAGAGCCCTGTTGTTCAATCTCAACTTTGAGGTTATTTTTTGCTTATCATGAACACTTGTTGATTGGTTTTCTTTCAGAGCTGTATATACATTATAATTTTTTTAAGCTTTGAAGAACTGAGAAAATCTATGCTGTTAAGAATATGGGTGTTTGGAGTTTTTTTTAGTATTGATTATGACTGTATAAGACTTCAGAAATAGCAATTAAATACTGGAGGAACTTTTAAACATAATTTCAGTGCAGCTGTTAAACTAGAGTATAAAAATAATTTGGGAATCAGATTGAAGCACAAGAGCTTTTCTGGATGATTACCCATGAAAGAACAAATACAATTTTAAACTTTGTACAATATGACATTTAAATATTTGTAAAATATTTAGCATGACCAAGTTGTCACATTTCTTTTTGGAGTACTCAAAATGTGACAGGACCAGGGCCTTAGTGGAAGAAATGTCTGCCCTTGTATTGTGGCAGGTGTGAATCATGAATATACTTTATTTTTTTTTAGATTAACATAAAGGAATTATTTTTGCTCCTTGACAGCTCTTACTGAAGCACATGCAAGTGTAATTAAATTAAAAAAAAGGCAAGCAAACATTTTTCTGATCCATTTGCAGCAGTTCTGAGAAAGAGAAGGAAGAGAGTAGTCTGTACTTTGACATGAAGCTGTCTCTCACTTTGACCGATGGTACTTATATCTTTCAGATGTTCCAAAGACAGTGATTATTTTATTTGGGGGTTTGGTGGGTTTTTTGTGGGGTTTTTTTTGTTGGTTTGGTTTGTTTGGTTTGTTGGGTGTTTGTTTTGGTGTGGGGTTTTTTGGTTGATTTGTTGTATTTTAACCTGGTATTACTGCTCCGTAATGTAAAAACAAATGAACAAACCCCTTGCAATCAAAGACCTCTTTAGTCTGGGATCTGAAATTAGTTGGCTGCACAGAGAAAAAATGGTAAAATCACTATTTGATCCTAAGCAGACATTTTTTTTTTAGTATCACCTAACACATGGTTAGTAAAAGAATTTCTAAATTAACTGTGGGGGTGGGGAATGTGTCCAAACCCACTTCTTTTTAAGTCCTGGATATCCTCCAGATATTGCTATGCACTTTTTTTTAAAAAAAAAAAAAAAAATCTGTATTGCAGTCTGTGCCAAAGAATAGTCTAAACAAGTGTGTAGAAGATTTTTTCGTTAAATGATTGGTGATTGCTAGAACATGAAAGAATTATTTAAGCTATTAAAATATTCACTGTTGGAAGTTCATAAACAGCATACTCTTTTGGGTTTTGGTGGGAATGGAGGGAGGGCGAAGTGAGTAGGACTGAAATAATGAGCAGAGAGCAAATGCTGAATGCATGATGCATGAAGCAGGCTACTTTGACTGGGTACCTTCATAGCTTGCAGCTAAATGTGATGATGCACATTATTCATAATTTAGAACTTAGTGGCCTGGTGTTCCCTGAAAATGTAAAGTGACTTTTAAAATGTGATTTCACGGGGCTAAATGAAAGGCCGGTTCAAAATGCATTAAGCAATAAGGATGTGTAGCTGGAAATCAGTGAGCTCCTTTTCTCTGCAGTAAATTTGTGATATTATTTTGGTGTAACTAAACACCACCTTGAGAGAATGATAATAGCAATTCCCTGCTCTCAGTATGGCTGGGCTTCACCTCGTCTAAAATGAACCCTGTAGCGCAGGTGTCTGGGCTCCTTGTTGTCAGGGGTGAAAGTGTACAACTGAATCGCTAAGAAGTTCTTTGCCCGTGTGCTCAGACGGCTGTTTCAGGGTAGGAAGAGTTGCCCAATATTTCTTCATAGGTTATACAAGAATCTGTCTGTCAGGAGAAACAGGAGGAGGGGACTGCCAACTGCTGCAGCTGCTTATCAGCTCCTGTGTGACCTTCCCCCAGTTGTATCCCACCAGTATACCCCACCCTCCTGTGTCCTTTCCCTCGCTGCCTTGTGGCACCTCTGGTAGCAAGAGGTCTGGAGCTACAGTCTTGCCACCAGCCTTCATTGTGGCGGTTTCTGTGTCAATGTCTTATTCACACACCTCCTCCTCCTCCTTTGATCTTCACCTTTGGGTCAGTTCTTTCCCTCCCTGGTGTGAGCTCCTGACTGATGATGCTCAGGGAGAGCAGGAGGTAGGTCTCCTGGCTCTCCTTTCCCACATCCCCCCTACATTTGGTCACATAAATGACCTTCCCTCACTCCAGTCTGAGGCTTTTGCGACGATCACACAGTGCAGCCCTTCCCCACCCTGCAACCTTAGATGCGTGTGTAGCTATCGGGGGGGACTCATGGGCCCCAACAGGTCAGACGGGTGCTGGTGTGGAGCAGGGAGAGCAGCCCAGCTCTGCCTCACAGGACATGGGTGCAGCCACAGGGCTGTGGGACAGGAAGCTGGTGAAGATTGCTTAGTACTCATTGCCCGAGGCACAGCAGCAAGGCCGCGGTAGTTGGAAAATGCCTTCCAATTTCTGTGGAAAGCTTGTGTTGTCCCATAGGCCTTGTAACCACGTTTGAGTTAGACACGACCGTTGGCTTCAGATGATGTCATCGCTGTGGCGTATTCGTTCCTGAATGCTTCCTCTGTCAGCTCATGTCTGCTGTGCCCTGAGTGACTGCTGGTTTGCTTCCATACCCGGCGGACTGAGGTTTTAATTTATTGTGTTTAAATTTTTTAGTAGGGATGTCATGGAACTGTACTGAATCAACAACATCTCTGCAAGACCTGAGAGTTCTTGCTTTTGTGAATGTTGTACTTCTGGTCCAGCAAGACTGGAGTGTCATCAGGCTCTAAATCTCAACGGATTTTATATGCACAGTGTTTCCCTTGAATAAAGTGTCAGATTTTTTTCTGAGGTAGACTGATCAAAGCTAAAATGAGTTTAGAAGAATAATCTTATTTACAACTACTCGAGTAAGAAATATTTCCTGTTTCTGAGGCACACTCCAGACAAAATGCCAAGTGACTTTAATACTACAATACCACCATTCCATTGCCTAAATGGCTGTAAGGAAAAAAAAACACAACCCTATGAAAATTCTCAGCGGGTTTTAATCAGATGCTTTTATTACTTATGGTCTGAGATCAGACAGGCTTGCTTTCCTCAGCTAGACTTGGGCAATGTGATAACAGAGGTGGGATCTCTGCTTCTTTTCCTGCTGGTCAAAAATCTCCACAGAGACACCTTTTTTTTTCCGGGAGGAACAATAAAATTTGGGCTTTGTCAGACAGGAATCCGTCAGGTGCTTCAGTATATATATGCAAACATATGCACAAGCACGCTTCCATTTTTCTGGTTGTGCGCGAGGCTGAAAGCAAATATCCTCTGCCTCTTGCTACGAGGGTGGCTGATAAACATGTCCTTCAGCTCCCTGGTGGCCCCAGCCAAGCTGTAGAGGCTTGAGACTGGTCTGGGAGCATTTGCCTGAAGTTTCTAAATAATTCATAGGTGTATTTTCAGAGCAGTAAATGAATATTGTTATTACATTCAATATAATGTCTTTTTAATATTATTCTGTTGCCTCAGTGAGGCTCTTTCATTAAGAGGCGATGTGTGTTTGGACGTGCCTACTACACATAGCGACAGATGGATTGGAAAATGCAGGAAGCTTTCTGTTAGAACTGACGCTCAAGGTGTGATGGCTGGCACAGACTAGATGGTGATTGGATATGCTTTTTTGGTTTAATAAAGCTGGAGAATTTGAAGTGAGTATATTCAAAGTATTTGCAGTTGAGACATGTTTTGGATGGCTTTGCGTCAGTCAAAAGTGCTCTGTCTAGAAAAGTAGATGTCTTTTCCTCACCTTCTGTGTATCCTCTTGTTTGGCATTTTGGTGTGAATTATTTTAGTTAATTGCAACGTTGGTTATAAGGAATACTTAAAAAGAATTAGTACTTCTGTCTGCTGTTGTGCTTGATGTGCTTTCTGTATTCATGAGGCTAGTGTTTGTTCTAGCTAACATTAACAAACAGTTACTTAAGTAATCTAAGTGACCATTGCTTCCTGGTGGCATAGATCTGTTAGAGGCCCTGGTAGTATATTGGGCAAAAACCTGCTCAGCAAGTTCCTGGGAAGGTGAGCTTGGCTTTTCCGTTCTGACTTTCAAAACCAGCCAGCGTTGACGGGTTCGGTCATCGTGTCCTGCATTACCGGGGTGGCAGCGCCGCTGTAGTGGCACCTATCTCCCGTGCCTTCCCTAGAAAAACACTATGCTTTTAATTTCTCTGGTGTAAGCCTCACTGCTGGGTATTTACTTTTCACAAATCATATTAGACAATGTAAGATAAATTGCCTTTGGAAAGATGCCTTATACTTGGGTTGTGACTGAAAACCAGCTATTACCCTAGGTGGATAAAAAATGAGAATTTATTTTTTGGTATCCCAGACTGAATAGTGACACAGCTGGGAGGAGGTGAGATTGAGCAGCTGCCCGCTTGCAAGTAGCCTCTTGGTTTGGGCACTGCCCGGAGGTGCCAGGATCTGGGCTCAGGTTTGAGCCAGGATGGTCAGACTGCCCGCCTCTAATGGTTTTCTTTTCTTCACTCTGTTACTACTGGTTTATTTTGCTCTAGTAATTATTTACTGGGCAGAAAGGGAAAGGGCTCATCTGTAGGTTGAATGCAAGGGCACTTGTCTGGAGTGTGACGGGTCTCTCGTAACGGTGGAATTTGTGCAATTTAATGGGTTATTTGTTCTGAAGTGAGTGGAGATCAGTGTTTCGGGGTCTCTTGAGTCAAAATAGGTGCATTTGTCCAAGGAACAAAAATACTTGATTTCAGTGATTGGCCCTTTTATACAGAAGCAGTATTTTTTTGCTGAAGACTTGCTGGTGGGCTGTAATTTAGAGTCTTTGCTGCAGGTGTGGATTTAACTGACGTGCTGATGAGAAGGATCTTTACAATCAACGGCAGCTCTGGGAGCTAGTATTGGGCTAGAACATCTGGTCTTTAAAGAGGGAAGACTTTCAATGTGCTTGCTCTTGACTCGTCCAAATTACTGAACACCTCCGTGAGGGTCATGCAGACGGGTCTTGGCCAACCTCGGTGCCTCACAGCACAAGGCTCAGAGTAAGCCCGTGTGAAGTCAGAATGTAGCACTTGAGCCTGTCGCATATGGAGCAGTGTCCAGCAAACCCTCAAACCCTTGTGTTTTCTGTGACATATCTGCTCATGAACATTTTGGTTTCAGTGTGTTGTACACAGATGTACGTAGCACCACCTGATGTGGCTTGAAGTGCCGTGGGATGAAACAGCTGTCTTGTGAAATTCACAGTAGAAATTACTCTTGGCAGACATAAGAAAACTGTGTCCCAAGTCCCCCTCTTCTATTTCATGGTATTTTTCCCTCAAAAGTAAAAATGTCCTGAAGATGGATTCTAAGCTGCCATCCAGGCATGGATGGATATGTTCTGTAGCTTTAAAACTGATATAATTATTGTCAACTGCCCTGTGGGTGTGGTTTGAATATCCACTGATTTTGTAAACTGTTTTGACAGTGTTTGCTGGACAATTTCTTAGCATAATAATTTTCATGTCACTAATTAAAAGCGTCTTTGTAACCCTAGCCTTTGTTTTCTTCTTGCAGCAAAGAGCTCCAGGGAAGGTTTTGCATGATGCTGTTTGCAGCCACTTGAATCTTGTTGAAGGCGACTATTTTGGCCTTGAATTTCCAGATCATAAAAAGATGATGGTATGTAAAAGGATTAATTTGGTTTTCATCTACATGCACACTGTATTCTTTCCTTCTGCTCGTTACTTATCAGATATATTTAATCCTCAATCTCCAAAAGTAAAAAAAGAGTTTTTAAAATAAAAAATTCTTACCTGCTGGAGTTGGAGTTTTTTAAAACTTGGTTACTCCTGTCAGATTTCGTCGTGTGTTGAAAGTAACAGCCAATTCAGACACAAGTTGGAAATGTATTTTGTTTTTATCGGTTGCAGTAGAGAAGCCAAAGGCTGGCCTGTTGCAGAGGCTCAACTTTAATTTTACAATGCTGCTGAATTTAGAGCGTGGAAATAACCTTTCTCTGCAGACAAAGAAATTGAACTGATTGTGGCACAGTTCCATAAAAAACATTGTTGGGCAAGAAAGTGGATAGATAAAATATAACAAAGTTAATCAAAAGGAAAGCCAAACCCCAAATAAATGGATGGAAGTCCCATGTTGGGAGCTGTGTGGCACAGGCACGTGTCCTGATCCTGACACTTTGGACTCTGAGAGCAGCTGGTGGCAGCATTCAGGCATTGCACTAATACCTCTAGGCTGGTGTCATATAGCAGAGAAAGCCAAAGGGTAATGACTTTCTGAAGTTTGTTTTACTCTAGACTTAGTGCGTGACCAACTGCCATGTGTGCTAGTTATCTGGATTCTTTGACCAGTGCATTGTGGTGTATACTGGATTTCTTTCCTATTCAGTAAATTCTGCACTCGTAGGCTGGCTGACCTAAAAGACTTGACTTTGGGCAATTATGAAAAAAAAAATCTATTTTCCACCCTTTTATATAAAATTTCTGTAAGGACTAATATTTCTTAACAAAAGGAACAAAAGAGGATTTATCTCTTGATGAGTAATCTGTTGTCATGCCTTAGTGCAGGCTTACGTAGACACACAAAACTGAACACTAGTGATCATAATGTTTATGCTAACCATAGTTAAAGAAGACATTTTTTTAAAAAATACAACAAACCATCCATCTTCAAAAGTGATCCGCTTCACAGTTTGCTCCTGGATTTACATGAAACAGTTTACAAGAAAATTTTGGATTCTGCCAGATGTGCTTGGCTAATGCTTTAGGTAACTTGAGAGCTTAACATAAGTCTTCACGACAGTGCAACTGTACAGTGCTGTTACAGCAGAGGGTCCGTGTAGCCATGTTAATAATGACATACTGACATTCCTGATGTATGTATGGAAAGCTGAAACAAATCCTTATGTCTTGTGTGTATCCAGTTGCTTTTTAATTTGAGAGAGTCATTTGATCGACCTTCTCTGCTTCACAGGTCATTAAGTTTCAAATAGATGACCTTCTGTGTTTTGCTCAGAGACCTGAAATAAACTAACGGGTTTCAGTCTTGTGAAAACAAAATGGTTTATTTGCTTGAGGCAGAACACAGGAGAGATTGAGGTGCTGCCAGTGCCTGAGGCCCTCGCGGTGGCAGGAACTGACTGGCTGAAAATATGTCTGGACGATCACAGTGGGGGAGCCAGGGCTCTGATGAAGAGGAAGGTGGAAGAAAACCCTTAAGGCTACTGCCACTTTGACCTGAAGGAAAATGCCTCCTTGCATCCAAGCATAGTAACTCACCTGGCCTCTACTCTTGCAAAAGGAAATAGTAGCCAAGTATCTGAAAGTGCTGGTCCGTGTTCCTGCTGGTTGTTCCAGTCTTTGGTTCTGAAAAAGGGAGAGATGCCCATATCTTGCCCACATCTAGTCAGCTGTGCCCCAAAAATGGTGAGATTCAGTCCAAATAACACCTTCGGCAACCTAAGGGCAACTCAGAAACTCTGAAGCAGGAGATTTGATTATGAATTGTTACTTCCATGTGTAGCAGCACTCTGAGAATAATATTTGCAGTTAAATTAATGTAACCAGTTTATATGATTCAGTTGAGGTGAATGTTCTTGTGGGATTTAAAACTTTCTGAGCTTCATAATGGCCATAATGTCAAACATTGTGCAAATAAAAAAAAATTGCAGTTAATGGTGCGTCTGAGAAATAAAACATCATGTGTATTTTACATTCATATCATCTGAAGAGAATGACTTGCTTTTCCAATGTAGAGTGCAGTGGAAAAGGAAAAATAAATATTTAGAGCACATTTATTTGGATGTAATCATATGTACGCAAAGTTGTATATTCACAGTTCAGCTGTGTTTGTTTCAACGTGCAAGGCTCCAGACCTCATATCTGACCTATTGACAGTTGTATGTCAAGATGCCTGGCAGCTATATACATTCCCATGTGCAGTTCTTTGTACTAAAGAAGATCTGTGTGAGAGATGAACGTGGAGGGTCTGAAGGCTGCACTTTCTGCGGGGAAAAGGAGAAACGCGGCACTGTTGCCAGGCCTGAGGTTTCATGGAGTTTCATCACACTTGATGTCTGCCCCAATTCTCCAGCTGTTGAAATCTGGTCACTGTCGTGGAATGCCAGACTTTGTTTAAAAAAAATAACTAGTTCAGCCTTTGCAGTTCCAGAGAAAATTGAAAACATGAGTCTTGATTGAATCCTCACATTATTTAGCTCCCTTGGTTGAGCGTGGTGCTGAAACGCCAAAGGTCGTGGGTTCGATTCCCGTTTGGTCCCCATGTGTTGCCTGATCTAGTTGAGAGGCGTCCCTGCCCATGACAGGGAGGTTGAATTAAAATAATCTCTAAGGTCCCTTCCAGCCTAGGCCATTCTATGATTCTGTGATTATTTTTAATTTGCAGTTTATAAACCAGTGTCACATTGGCTGTTTAGATGCAGTGTGGGAGTTGCATGATGTCTAAGTTTTGGTTGCTTGGGCTTGGTGATGGTGGTAAGATCTTCATTTTGCCCCACTTTTCTCCATACACGTGTTCAATGCACACATTTCTGGTATCCAGCAATTTGAGCAAAGATGTGATGTAACTTCCCTGTAGGATGACTGGGAACGTGGCGAAAGGAATGACATGCTTGTGTGCTCATGCTATATCATAAACTCCCTCTGGAGAGAATGAGAGGATTTTTTGGGGGGAGTGTCATGTAAAATACATTACTCCCATATTCTTTAAAACTGTCTCACATTCAAGATTTTTTTTTTCCCCCACTGAATTTGGCAAAGTCCCTGACCTTCATCGCAGATTATGAACATGCCAGATTTCTGAAACAAAACAATTTTTAGTTACTGAAATGCCAAAAAGTGTCAGAACCAGTTTACTGTGTGATAAACACTGTGTTCCTATTCTTGGCTAATCAAGTTTCTTCAGCTGTCAAAAAAAAAAAATTTCTAGGGCTTTGAAACATTAAAAACATCCATTGAGAAAACATTAGTGTCAAAGGGCGGTAATGTGAAGTCTTTGTTAATTGCAAGTACTCATATTAGTAATGATGAAAATAGCAAACAATGTTGGAGAAATTATAGCAACAATAGAGGCCCGTTCCTGTCTGGCTTCTCAGGTGATTTTCCAAAATACGGATATTTTGAGTATGTTTCAGTCTCTGCATAATCTAAAATTATTAAAGGTCAAAGATGTATTCATTTTAATACATATTTTTCTAGAAGAAGACTCAGTTAATTTGTTTTTTAATGGCTGTAACCTTTGTGATAGTTGTAGGATGTTCCTCCACAAATTCCAGATGTCTCCAGGGGAGGCTCCATGCAATATAGTGAGATAACAAAATAAAAATCTTGGTCATAGGTAGTTACCAGCCGAGGACCATTGAGCTGTTGCCCTTCTCCACGCCCTGCAAGTCCTGCTTGTGTGATCATCCCTCGCGACTTCCCGTAACATTTTTCCCAGACCCTTCTGAGTGAATCCGCAGAATGGGGGTTTAGGTTCTGAAAACTGTACTTCCGCCCGCTGATTTGAAAGCTAAAGGAAAGACCCCCACACTGTCCTGAAAAAAGGTCATTAAAAACCAAATAAAAGTAAAATATATGGAGAGGTTTTACTGCCCTCGGTTAAGGAAACCTGGGCCTGAGCTTCCCTGCTTTACAGAAGAAAATGTTACACAGCTTGAAAGTCATCTTCCTCCCACCATGCTTTGTGCCATTGTCTGCCTCACACCCTTGAGATGAGAGATGGTGTTGGGACTCTTTTTATCATTGTGGGGCCAAGCAAAGGAGCTCCACATTTATGCCTAGGCCTCGCAGTGGGACTTCTCTTGGGTCCCCAAAACTGGAAGGTTGCCGACTTCTCGTTTCTCCATTTGCACGGTGTTTCTGGCTCAAAGGCAAGCACCAGCCTCTCTCACTTGCCTTTTGCAAGATTTATTAGGGTGAGGACTATGATGACAGCATAGGAATCTTTTTCTGAACTCCTTGATTCAGTTGGTCCTTCCACAAAATGAATAGTTCCTGACCAAGTGTGCTGTGGTTGTCGGTATCTGAGACAAGTGAGGGGGAGATTTCCTCAGTTTCCCAGCTCTCTGAACCTGTACTGCTTCAAAAGCTGTGCCAAGGTGACAGCCCATTCGTTAACAGTGCTGTCTCCTGAGCATCTTCCAGAGTTCTGGGGAGAAAACCCGCTACGTATAATTAGGGAGGGCATGAGGACCACAGTAGAAAAACTAAATAAGTAACTGACAATCTAAGTAGTGCAATGAAAAATGCTCCTCTAGTTTGTTCAGAGATAGTAACACCACCTTCTTTTGTTTTCAGGTGTGGCTCGATCTTTTAAAGCCTGTTATGAAACAGATTAGAAGTAAGTATTTCCTTGTTGTCATTTATTTTGTCAGTCTGAGAGTACCAGAATAAATTAGGGCTCTGACAGTTGGCATCTTAATCTTCTCAACTTTCTTCACTGCATTTTGTTTGGATTATTTTTTTGTTTCTGGTCTGTCCTTAAAAGGTCTATTGTGCATGCTGTGAAATTATGTCACATTAGGTAGTCTGGTGAGGAGCAGGAATTTGGGCTCCGTGATCCTTATGGGTCCCTTCTAACTCGAGATATTCTGGGATTCTATGAGCATATGAAGGGGCGATCCAGTGGAAGGCTGAGGTTTAGTCAATCGCTAGAAGAGGTGTCCGCAGTGACAATGGAGGGTGCTATTTTGTAGAGAAAAAAGGGTGCAGTAAAAGAAGGGTTAAAGGAACCATACATTGACAGGTAGCAGTAATCGGGATAAAAGAAAAAGTACAGGAAGTCATTACTACTGGGAAGGAGCTGGCAAATATATCACAACTATGTGGGACATTGCTGCAGAACTTGGAGCTGTCTGAAACCAGGAGGAGCAAACAGTTTGGCTGGGGCTGTCAGGGAAAGTTACGGTGGGAAAGGGCAGGAAATTGTAAATAGCCATCAGCTCTGGCAAGAGTAGAAGTGAACAGGAAAGGGTTTGGTGATTTTCTTTCTCTGATGAGTATCAGCAAAATTGTTCCTTTATTGACCTTTGCCATTGAGATTAAGTTCTCCTGGGTGCCTCTCTGGTTGTGTTAGCCTGAGTGTAGGCTCTGGCACCTCTCCCTCTCATGAAAGAGAGATGCATTGATCCTTTTGTACTTGTACTTTGTACTTGTAAGAGTCAGAACAGATGTGCTGCTGTTAAATAGTAATTTGCTAGTGGACTTGAAAAATAGAGTGTATTTTAGCTCTCTCCTGTTCTGTAGTAAGGAAAATGGAGATGCAGAATGTATTTCACTGAATCAACTGATGTAGTTACTAAAAACAGACTTGGTTTTGGCAGAGTATCCCTCAACCAACTTATTGTTCTCTTTTATGGTGTATAAATTTTATTGTGCAATCTGTAAATAACTTGAACACCTGCACTGCAGGTTCTGTGAAGCGTCCATCATTTTGCATAATAAAATTTGACCAGCATGGTATTGATGTTCCCTAACTTCCTTTGACATTTCCCCTAGGACCGAAGCACGTTGTCGTAAAATTTGTGGTAAAATTCTTCCCACCTGACCACGCTCAGCTGCAGGAGGAACTGACAAGGTTAGTAACTGCATGACTTTTTTTTTTTTTTTTTTTAATTAAATCTCTGGTGAACAGAGGGGAGACCATGGAATACAAGATGCTTGGGTGAGGATTGATGGATGCCTCTTCATGTTAACCTGATGTTATTTGCCCCAACTTCAAATGCACCTGAAAACTAAGCCCTAAGATTTGGTTGCAGACTCTGCTGAGATATGATGCAAAGTTCTGGAGTTCTTTACCTCCTTACATTTGAGGTCCTGGGAGACCTTTGCTCACCCCAAGAGGAGGCAGTTGGGCAACAGAGTTCTCCAAGCCTCTTTGGTAATGGTGTTGGAAGGGACCTGACTAAGGTGGGTGTTGGCACCCTGGGGTGCTCCTCTGCAGAGGAACTTGTGCAACTCTGCACTCGTGCTTGGGAGAGAGTGGTTTGGCATGAATTGCCAAGTTGCAGCAGCACTGGACCTTGTTTGTGTAGCCAATGCAAATGCCAAAGGCTTGCATGTGTGAAAGTGTGAATTTGGAGATGAAGAACTCGAAAAGAGAGGAAATAAAATGAGAAGTAAGAGGAAGGTAGAGAAATATATACACATATACAGAAAAGTACCTTAAAGGTGTTTATTTTGAAAACTTCATTTAAGCTCCAAATTTCACACTACATTGGTATAAAGAGTCATATTTCTCTGTGAGTAAATACGTATGTGAGCAAATTGTTAAGGTTCTTCCTCATTAATAGGTCCTTTCTTGTTAGTCACAAACATTACTTTGTTGCAGTATTTCTTCACTGCAACTTTTCAACTCTTTTTCTGATCTACAAAATAGTTTGTTGTTTTAATTACATTTACCATTCTGATTCAGTATTTTCACTTCCTATTTTCAATCCTCCTGTGAGATGAAATCCTCTTTTACAAAGAACTCTTGTGTCCTTCTGACTTGTTTTATAAAGAACAAGTCCACCTTTGTGATGTTCTGTGTTTATTTCTGCATTGTTTTATTTTGGTAATAGAGCAATGGAATGGAAAAAAAAGGAAATTATTGGTATCTCTTGCTGACCTGGAGAGAGAAAAGTAGAAAAATTGGGTAGGAGGAAGGGATATTTACTTAAAGGTCTCAGTAAAAGCAATGAAGGGATGAATGAAAACTCACAACATGATTTTACTGATGAAACATTTCTGTCTCCAGATAGATATTCTGCATATCAGTTGCTTAGTATGTGAGCTTTTAAATTAATTTTTGGTGATCTCTTTATGCACCTCGAGACGTGTCTCTGAATCCTAATGACTTTTTTTTTGTTAGATTTTAAATGTGTATACTAGGGAACTTAAATATATGTACACAGCAGCATGTAGGATGTGAAAACATTTTCCACAGGGAACAGCTTCCTCACTTGAAAAAGCAGAGAATACAACACTTCTGTGCTATATTCTGCTGCTAGGGTGAATCTGTGGGGGTAGGCAGATGTCTGCAGATTTCAGAAGGACATTCTTTAGATCTGCTATATTATTTCATGTGCTGTTTGTGTTTCCATACTCTTTAAATCAGATTGTCTTTTCCGTTAAATTTACCTACGTTCCCTCATTCAGAAACTCACTGTTCAAGTGAGAGCTTTTCACTGAACCTATTAAAACCTAGTCTTATTAAAAAAAAAAAAAAAAAAGGAGATCCTAGTATGAGTTCTCCAGAGGAGCTGCAGTCTTTGGAAGGCCCTTTATGGCATCTAACCAGTTCAGGTTTCATACCAGCTGGAGGAGAAGTGCCCACTGCTAGCTCATTTTTTTCCTAGGGAAGAATATGATTCTGTGCCAAACTTAGCAATTTCAGTTCCTATTGAAGCTGGGAGAAATCTAAATGTTGAAATAATGCCCTGCATGGCTGAGGTAGTTTGGAAGGGATGTTAAAAATGGCAGGTGCTGGGGCCACAAGAGTATCAGAGCTAGCCAGAGTTGTTTGATCAAGATCTTGCTCCTCATTTCCAGGCGAGTGCCAAGGTGGAAATTGAGAGTTCTCCTTGTATTCCACAAGAGTTAGCTGATAACTGTAAATCACTGGTTTATCTGGCATTTCTTCATAGCTACAAGCAGCTCCATTATCTAGTGCGGCTTGCTGTGCGGTTGCCGAGCGCTTAATAGCCATCGCATTCACTTCAGCTGTCATATCTCATTGCTCCAGCTCCAAGGAAGGAAAGGAGGGAGAAAAAGAGAGATATCTTGGTTCTGCAAACCAACCACAGTGTAAGAGTCTAATGGCTGTAATACAGTATCTGTTATATTTTATTTCACCTCTAAACTTAGGAAATTCAGATCACTTCTGTAGATTCCAAAAAGTGAAAGGAACATGTAGTCAAACCCGGGGCTGGCTTTGAAATACTCTCCCCTGTTTCTCCTCCCAGTTTGTGTAACTCTTCGTTCGTTCACTTTTGTTTTGCAGGTACCTATTTGCATTGCAAGTGAAGCAGGACCTGGCACAGGGAAGGCTAACATGTAATGATACCAGCACTGCCCTCTTAATCTCGCACATCGTACAATGTAAGTTCCCTTTGTTCTTCTTTCCAGGAGGATAAACAGGATGGTTGGTTGGACGTGCTTTCCTGGGTTACCTGTTAGTAGCTGCCATAGCCACATGTTTAAGCTATATGGATTATTTATTGCGTTTCTGTATAATGGCATTCAAATACAGATAGTTTACTCTTTCAAATAAAGAAGAGCTCCTGGACACTGGATTTGCATTTTTAAAGCACTGCATTTGGTAGCCTTTCTAGGATCATTTCAAAATCAAACTGTGCTCAGCATTGGCAAACAGGTTGAATTCTTCTCATTTCCTCTTTTATTACACTTTGTATCATGCCAGCAGAGCATCCAGATTCCAGGAGATGTGTATGCTGTCTAGAGAACGTAGTAAATAAACATGCTTAGACGGCCAGACTAAGTCACAGTCCTAAGAGGAAACTGATAGGAAAAAAAAACCACCCAACAACAGATTTTTAAGCTGCTTTTGTTAAGATTTTTTTTTGCAAAGTTGCACAAAAAGACTGTTTAGTAGAATCATATATTAACTTTGTTCATCATACTAAAGCTTATTTTAGCTTCCAGATCTCTTGAAAGGCAGTATATGTTTTCCATTTCAAGACTTTATGGATACTCATCTTGGGAATAGCTTTAGCAAAAACCACTTAGTAACATATATAATGGTTGTAATAGACCGTTGTTTTGAATAGTTGTCGTACAATTTAGTGTTGCATATTTCCACTCGAATGCTGTTTCATGGAAATTGCAGTCAACAAAGATGTTCAGGAGTTCTTTAGTGATAAATGGGTGAATCTCATGATCCTTTGTCATAGTCTGTTTGAGTGTTAGTGCATTTTCTCATCACTTGCTGTTGGAAAGGCATGTTTTGCATGATTTTCTATTTCCTATGGCCATCATTGCCCAGTGTAACGGAGTAGCAGTAAGAAGCTGTACAGTAGCCTCTGTAAAATTCTGTATTCCTCATACCATTTTAAAAGTGAGTGTTTTTTCAGCATAGACTTGGTTAAACTAGTTCTAACTTCCTTTCATCTCAGGAAGAAAAGTCATGATTGTTTTGGGGAAATTGAGCATCGTTTGTTACACTGCACTCTAGGAGGATGAACTTTGCTACTGAATGTCTGTGCTCTAAATAGAGAAGTTGGGAAGAGCACACCCTAATGCATATGTCTCTCTTTATTTGAGGTACTGCCTCATGATCATCTCTTGAGCTCTTACACTTTATATGAATTTTTTTTCCTTACATCCTATTTTGTGTCTTACTCATCTCTTATGGATTACTCAGTTAAGTTCTTCACTGAGTCATCTACAGCTCTGGTGTCTGAGTTGCTCAGAGTGCAAGTGCTAGCTTATTTTCCTAAAGCGACAGCATAAAAGGATAAAATACAGGACATCCTTTCACCTTTACGAGCTGTCCTTTTCCTTTTCTCTGCTCTCCACAGTCAAATGCAAATTTAACTCAGGTTTTTTTCAAAATTCCTTCATTATACTCCTGGCCATTTCTCCTGACACACCTATGCAGGCCAGCAGGAAGCATTCATTTCAAAGTATGCAAAAATAACAAATCAGCACCTTTGCTCCTATGCTGCTAAGATGTGTTACGCTCTTGGATTCAATTATTTTCCTCAGTTATTGGAAATCAGTATGGTGCATTTGAAATCTTTCTAGTTCTTTGTCCCCTTCACCTGTGAGCTTGAGGTGCAGAGTGATTCTTAGCTGGGATTTTAGGAATCAAGCAGTTCTCTCCATAGGGGGAGAGCAAGGTAAGATACTTCTGTACTGAAAAATGAAGTTTTTTCCATCATGTCGGCAGGACAGAGGTGAGAGATCCATCATGAAGGAGTGAGACAGCATTCACAGAATCTAAACTGCCATCTTGGGCAGAGGGATGTTGTACCTCATGGTGCACTTGCAGTGCTGCTTCCCTGACTGCAAGCTGCACCTTTTTTTTTTTTTTTTTTTTTTTGGCTCTTTATGGTTTTTTTGTGTGTGTGTAACAGTGTTTGATAGAAACCCCTGCTAGAAGTTTGTCACTCTCATTCATTTGTCCACCTTGTGTCTCATGAACACTTCCCTGTGAAAATCTTCTCTGACAGGAGTCTATAGCTATATGCTTGGGGTTTTTTGCATTTATTTTCTCTTTAGGTTTTTATTTAGTAGCAAAAAAAAAATTACGTATTTGTCTGCAACAAAAATAAAACTAGACAACTGATAAGAGTAATGATATCAAAGTGAGAATGCAGAAGGTTAGGTATTGTATGTCTTATCCATGTTGTGCCTACAAGTGGTTTCTATGGGGGGATATTCCACGAGGCCCTTACATTATGTGCACAAGCTTATGTCAGTGTTACAGACTGTTATTTACATGAAATCATGATATAACAGCAAATAGGTTTCTGTTAAATTAGCATGTGTACTACAGAATAAAATTTGTATTTGAAACATTCTATTTTAAAATGCCTTAAAAGCATTGTAGAAAGTGTCTAACACTTTGAGAGGGCACTTTGATACTGCATATGATGCAGTAAAGTGAGTGTGTGAAGTAAGAAGATGGACTGATTAAAGGAAAAGAGCTGAAATACAAAGCATTAGACATATCAGAAGTCCTAATGCAGACAGAATGCAGCGTGCTGTAATGCACTTGCAAGATAAAAGGAAAGGGAGCATCAGTAGAAATCAGTCTTTTGCTAAAATGCATGAGAAGATTTTAAAGAAGAGTTTTCTGTCTGGCTGGCAATATTCAAAATATAACTCCCTCTCATTCTAGAGAGAGTGCTACTAGAAAGTCATTTAAGGTGGAAAAGGAGGGCTAGGGAGAGAAGTCAGAGCTGTTGAGTACAAGGTCAGACAGAACAAATTCAGAAGTAACTTGAAAGCCAGGAGGATAGTTTTGGTAATGGATTTGCAGTTGACAAATGCACAGAACATTATCGAAGTCACATAGAAGTGAATTAAGTGTCTTCCGTGCTCTTGGTTCTGAAGAAAGCCCAACAGAAATCCCTCTGTATCCACGGACTTACAGGTAATGAACTGCACTTTAAAGAATCAAGCCCCGTTATCTGAGGTGTCACAAACTTCCGTGGGCTTGTGGCTTCATTAAAGAAGAGAAACTTGCCTTTCATTTGACTCAGGATTAAAAACGAACCCTAAAGATTTGTGATGCTGAGGGGAATAAAACTGGAGCGAGGGAACTGTGTCTGAGATGGCGACATTTTACAAAGCAGAATTCTCAAAGATTCTGCTGTAAATTCCGCTGTCTCGAGGAATTATTTAGAGCAGATGGGATGAGGGAGGGGGTGGAAATCAGACTCAGTTATCAAATCTTTTTCCCCTCTGACCTCCCAAGTATAAAAAGCATGGCTGCTGGCAGTTTGGGCTGAAAAGTTACTGCTCTGTCATTCATAGATGCTTTGGTGCTCGTCGTCCCGGCGTACTCAAGGTTACTGCTCCCCCTCTGTATTTGCAGGTACATCTGATCCAAGGCAAACTTTCGTCGGAAATCCTCCACAGTGTTTTAAACATCATCTAACCCTTCTTTTTTTCTCCCTAAACCAGTTTATTTTGAACAGAAGTGAATTTAAGGATTCATTTACATGGGCAGAACTGAGGTGAGGATGAGGCAAGAATCTGAGCTTGGGTCTGTGATGTCCTAGGTCAGCTGTACAACAGCGTGTCCAGCTGCAACCTGGATTTAAACTGAGGGCACTGGTTTTTAGTTTTGCTGACGTTACTAAGGTAGCAGCCTTTGCTGTAGCAGTGTTGCTATTATCCAGTAGGTTTGCAGGCAGAAGCTGCTACGCTGTTCAGTGAAAAAACTAATAGCAAGATTTTTCAGAGGCATTCCAAGAAGAGCAGGCAACAAGATAGTAATCTGGCACCCACACATAGATTGCCTGCCCCGCCCCCCAACCAAAAAAAGCAAATCTCACTGAATGGGCTGCAAAGTGGAAGGTGGGTGTGACATACTGTTGCACACACCGTGTTGAATAACTGCGGCAGATGGGAGCAACTCTGAGGAGGAGAGAGACAGAATGCGTCTCAAACTGCTGCAGAATTAGAGGAAGACAAATGTTTCATAACCTCATGAGGTGGAGTAAATGCCTGCATTCAAACAAGCAAACAAAACCATCTTTCAGATTTTCCCCCAAAGATTACAGTGTGGGGACATGGGCCTGCAGAGGAAGCTTGGGCTTGGCTGCTCCAGGGAGAAGGACCTGAGCAACTTGATGTGTGTGAGAGAGATGGATGAGTTATGCTGAATTAGTGCTTTCCTCCCTGTGTCGTCCCCCTCCCCATATCTCGCACACAAGTCAAGGCAGCACTGTGATGGTTTCATTTGTTCAGTTGACATCCATCCACTGCTCACTTGTGGTGGACAGGAGGAATCTTGGGCTACTTCTCACGTATCGGATACTAACACAGAGGAGAAGGGAGAAACGTGTGGAAGACAACAGTGTGGGGTTCTGAATCATAAAACTGTGGCAGGGCTTGCAAGAAACTATGTTCGCTTCTCTGCCCTCATCCCAGCTGTCTGCACCTTTTGGATTGCCCAAATAACTGAGATTTAATATGTTTTAATACACTTCTCTTAAAATTCTCCATAGCTGAGATCGGGGATTTTGATGAAAACATAGATCGTGAACACTTAGCGAAGAACAAATATATACCTCAACAAGAAGCACTAGAAGACAAAATCATGGAATTTCATCGTAACCACATGTAAGATTTTTTTGTTCTCGTTATTAGCCTTCCTTTAGAGTAGTTCTGACTGTAAACACATGCTAGATCATAAGTACTGAAGAGATTTGGACCTCTGAGTTTCTCAGAGGTTACTTCTCAGAAAACATTCAAGCCTATGAATTTCCTCAAGGTTACTCCTGTCTTTCTCCCGTCATCATAACAAGATGTTTAAAGAGAAATTGATTTTGGAATTCATTCAAGCATGCCATTATTTTACAGTCTATTTCATATAAAATGCTTCAGTGCCGATTTTGTGCACGCAGGTATGATCACAAATGATGAATGATTAGTCAGGCACTTCTGACAGCAGTCATCTGGATTTCAAGGACGTTGAATGTTGCCTTTTCACCTTTCCATGTGTTTGAAGATGGATGAAGAACAGGTTTAAAGATAGTTCTAGGAGAAGCACAAAGTCCTGCTCTGGCTGGGGGGTTGGACTAGATGATCTTTGAGGTCCCTTCCAACCTCTAACATTCTGTGATTCTGTGATTCTGTGAATTAGGGATTTGAGTGAGTAGGATTCAAGATGACAATGCAAACTGGTATCTTAAGGCCCGGTGAAAAGACTAGTAGTAAGAATATGATTAAAAGAATTATGAATAAGGCATAGAAAGGTTGTCTTTTTCTGTCGAGAACACTTCGAGACTTGAATAGTTTCATTTTGAGCTCCATTGAATTAGGTATGAGTGGTAGGGAGTTCTGTAGCAGTAATAGTCAAAACTTTTGCCTGATTTCATCGTGATTAAATCAGTGCTTATGGGCTATCAATGTTTATGTTAAGGTTTTCATATCTTCTGTTTTACTTCATTTTGGTATTACATTCATGTTTGCAATGAACACTTCCTTACACAGTTTCATTCATGAATTTTTAAGGAATACAACATGTTTTTCCCATGGAAAATACAAAGAGAAGTAGTGAATTTCGTTGAAGATAATGATTCGAAACCTAGCTGTATCAGGTGTCTCAGAATTGGAGCAATCAGATTTTCTAATAGACTGTAAAATTTGTGAGTTCTTTGCTGTTGCTTTAGACTAAGATAAAATGAACTGGGGACATATAAAAACTCATGTAGGTATTATACTTCTGACAGGTTTCATTCTCTTTGATGAAATATCTCTTTGTTCTCTGGAAGACCTGTTAATCTCTATTAAAAGGTGCGAAGAATTTGTGTGTCTTCTCTGTTTTCTTTCTAAAGGGGACAGACACCAGCAGAATCTGACTTCCAACTTCTGGAGATTGCCCGTCGACTGGAGATGTATGGAATACGCTTGCATCCAGCCAAGGACAGGGAAGGGACAAAAATCAACCTGGCAGTTGCCAACACAGGCATTCTGGTTTTTCAGGTTAGAACTGCTCAGAACACGACTTTTTCCGTTGTAAAGCAGAAAGATTTCTTACAGTGATAAAAATTTAGGACCCCAGCCATATCCAAAAGAATTCATTTGCAAAAATTTAGAAACTTCCATATTTTTTTCTAATGACCTTCAGCCTTTTATAGCTGCATCAGGTCCTTCACTTCCAGGGGCTCTTACCGTATTTGCATGCCTAGGGTAGAACTCCATCTGCAGCCACAGCGTGCTGTTCAACATGCAGAGTGATCCACAGTTTGCAAATTGGTCATGCGGACACCTCCTACCTATAGGAGCAAGTAGATCTTGCAAGCATAGTGCATACCAGGTGGGTGTGAAGCAGGGACAAATAAGACAACAGACAACTGGAGCACATGGAGAAGGATGTGGGTAGTGAGCATAAGCTCTCTGTAGCGTTACTCTCTCGGAGTTTGTGCAATTCTCTTGGCCAGCTTCAGCCATTCTACCTTTGCTGAATCCATGAGTTGTCTTTACCTAAAAGATCCAAAGTATTTTCCTTCGATTTCTTTCCTCTTCTCTCCTACTCCACTCAGTCTAGTAAATGTTCATCGTTAGTAAATTTATCAAATTCTTGTTCTGCAAGTTCCCTTAGGTAAATAAAAAAATTGGGCTTTCACAGTTTTGAAGTTACAGGTAGTCAACTGGTGTAAACCACTTTCACTTCAAATGAACTTATGTCCACTAGTATCCAAAATACTACTTACCTCACTATGTTAAAAATGGTAAGAGAACTGTTCTTTAAAATGTCCATTTTTACAGTTGTCAAAAAAAGACTGTTCATTTTAACTGTAGTTAAAATCCTAGTGTTGCCAACCTTATAGAGTACTTTGAGTGTTTTTGTAAAGAAGAACAGCAATGAACACAGAAATATATCTGACCCAAATGCTCTGAGATTTAAACTAATTTTTTTTTAAAAAAAAAAGTTGACAAACCCCAATCAACTAAATGGGTTGCTAGTAAAATCCCAAAATGAAAGCACAGGTTGAAGCATTGAGAACAGCAGGATGTAAGAAATGCAGATAACTCAAATAATTGTATGTTCAGGCCCTCTTCCTCGTATTTTCACCTACTGAATTAATGAATTGCAAAGCCTTATAAATTAAGACTGTCTTACAGCTGAAAGTATAAAGGATGTGTCCACACAAAACAGCATGGACCTCACTGAGTCCCAGCAAACAGCTGGGATGCTCCCGTAAAGATATAGCTGCTGGTTGATGGTCCAAGGCCTGATTTGTACAGCTATAAAAGTTGGTCGTCTCTTCTTGTCCCGGTGTGTTTGGGCCTTTCAAACAGTTTTTTGGGGAACTTTTCAGAGCAGCTTGAAAATTTTACTGACTCAGGCTCCAACACTGAACGCTGAAAAGAAAGTTTGGGCAGACTCCAGCAGGTCAGGGTCTATGATTGACGTCCAGCGGTAGGCTTAGAGCTTTCTTCAAGCACTTCATAGGGCAAGAGCCTTAACTTCATCTTTTTACTTTGAATATAACTGATAGAAATATGAAGAAAAATTGCAATATGAAGAACTAATTAGAGTGACCTCAAGAAAAATAAAGGTTCACTCACAAATGACATAAGCAATAGTTAGACAGACAGACTTATTTTAAAGCCTGCCATTTGTTTAGAAATCAGTGTCAGGGCTGCTGAATATTCGAAGGGAGATTAATTATGTGATTCTCAGACAGCAGGTTGACTTAGCAGAAATCGTCATGCTGTCATTACTCCTACATCCGTCTGGTGACAGCACCCAAATCAGCATGGGTTTCTGCATTTAGCAGTCCTGTAGTAGCTCTCTGAAACTTCTGTGCTGTAGACATGTTTGCACTGAAGTCTGTACCAAGCAAACTGCTGTAATGCATATTTTAAAAGAATACCTTCAATACCTTTTAACATAGATTAAGTTCTAGGGGGTAGGTGCCAATGTGGCTGGGAACTATAGCATTTTGAAGATAACTTTTCTTGTTATCTCGCTGAAGATAATGTTTCCTTCTGGTTTTTTGATTTTCTTTTTTGGAGAGAGAAGGATTTTGTGACTTTTCAGAGACAAGTAGCTTATTTAGGTTCCTTTTACTTCTGTTACTCACTATGAAAGGTCAGAATACTCCTGGTATACAATACAAAACCTGCAGTTACTGTTTTTTTTCCCCCTCAGTTAAGTATTATTTAAAGGGGTGTTTGTTTTGCCCTGTGGACAGACAAATCTACCTCATCAAAGCGAGGTGACGTTATGTATCTGGATTTCCTGCATTCCCTGTAGCTGGTGGAAAGAGGCACCTCTGGAAGGTGACTCAGTCCACTGAAAATCTCAGTCCGCATAGTGGAACAAGATAATATCATCTGAGCAAAAGCTGGACCACTCTGGTTTTTAGGTAGTGATGCTGGGCTGGATACTGTCACACCAAGTTAGTATGCTGAGACCAATAGATATGCAAGAATTTAACCATAAGTACCTGCCTTCAGTCACAGCTACTTATGATTTGTAATGTCAGAGGATGAATGATAAGAAATATCATTATTTCAATTGAAGTGAAGACGTGATTAATTTATGAAGAGCTTTCTTTAGTGGCTTAGATTTCTCCATTCAGATGTGGGATGCTTAAACTCTGCTCACTTTGTTCTCCCTAGGGTCACACCAAGATCAATGCCTTCAACTGGGCTAAGGTTCGAAAGCTGAGCTTCAAGAGGAAACGTTTTCTGATCAAACTGCGGCCTGATGTGAATGTAAGTTCTTGTCAGGAATTTATGGAGTTGACAACAGTTAATTTGGTAAATTTCTACTCACGGATCAAATATATATTTTTATCACCTCAAGAATGTATATTTTTTCAATTAGTTGCCTGTACTCACTGTTGGTACTCTGTGGATCAGCCTGTCGTCTCAGGTAGGCAGTCCTAGCAAAGGAAATGGAAACAATGTCAGAGTCATCTTCTGACTGACTTCAGTGAAATATCCTATGTTCTTAAGTTTTAGCATGTAAACCACCTCTTCTCATTAATGGTAAGACCACTGCTTTATCTCTGTCATCCTTGTCAATGAGAGGAAGTTTGGGTAATAGCTCCAAGTGGGGAGGAAAGGACCTGTTAAGCCTGAAAGTCAATGAATTGGGAAAAAACTTTTTTCTTTTTTCTTTTTTTTTCAGTAGCATAGCGCCTGCTTTGTCAATGCATCTCTAATATAAGTTGCTTGCTTGCTTATGTTGCAAATGCTATCTCAATTTTCAGAGTTCATTCCAGGATACCCTGGAATTCCTTATGGCCAGTCGAGATTTTTGCAAGTCTTTCTGGAAGATATGTGTGGAGCATCATGCCTTTTTCAGGCTTTTTGAGGAACCTAAACCAAAGCCTAAGCCCGTTCTTTTTTCTAGAGGTTCATCATTTAGGTTCAGGTAAGACCTGCATTCTTCTTTCCACCTCTGTTGCCTCCCCATTTGAAAATCACATCCATAATGATCTAGGATTAAACATATTATTTTCAACTCCCCTTTTTCACATTGTAGTTTGCTCTTTTATATTTTCCATTGCATCTTCTCAGACAGAACGGTGCAAAAAACACTGTAGGGAAAAAGCCTGCATAAATTTTGTAGTAGCTCTTGCAAAGTAGCTTTCTGGAGCTAGTATATCAAATATATAGGTTTGATCTGGTTGCATGTAAGAAAATCCATGAGCTACCAACTTTTCAGTACTCTTTGGATCCTCTGCTTCTAGGATAGGATCTCTCCTATGTATTAGAGATTTGTATTTTTGTTGAAAAAAATGTACCTGTGGTAAGCCCATCTCCATGCAGTTAAAAGCAACGGCTTGTCTTTTTGCTTGCAAAGGATTTATGTGAGATGGCCACCCATGCTAAGACCAAGTCTACCTGTGATATTGTTAGAGCTGTGGAAAATTTTTTAATAGTCGAATTACTGTTTGTGGTGATTTTTTTGCCGTTACACTGGCAGAAGCCTCATTGTAGATATTGTATTGTGTATGCCACGAGGGGGTAAAATTCTTTTATTCATACAGTTTGTTTTGTTTGTGAAGCTGATACAAGCTGAACAGCCAGAAACTCTCTTTCCTGTGATAAGCTGTAGGTTCTAGTGGCCTTGCACAAGAACATAGTAGATATGGCCATTCTAACCCTTTTCCCACTTTCTTGCCTGCCTGCAAAGTAAATGGAAGGACCTGTGTTAGGGTAAACAAGATATAACTTGTTAAGTTTATGCTGGAGTAAATAGAAGACTGTAGGTGCATTCAACTTTCCTTCTGGTTTAGAGAACCAGTTCTGGCTACATCCTCCACACGCTGTGATCTGTGCTTACATACTGTAGTGGTTTGACCCTGGCTGGAGGCCAGGTGTCCACCAAAACCACTCTATCACTCCCCCTTCTTAGATGGAGAGGGGAGATGAAAATTAACAAAGACCTCAGGAGTCAAATACGGACAGGGAGATCACTCAGCAATTATGTCGTAGACAAAACAGACTCTACTTGGGGAAATTAATTTAATTTATTACCAATCAAATCAAGGAAGGACAATGAGAACTAAACCCAAATCTTTAAAAAAACACCTTCCCTTCCCCATCCTTCCCTTCTTCCTGGGCTTATATTTACTCCTGGTTTCTCCACCTCCTCCTCCTGAGTGGCACAGGGGGGCGGGGGATGGGGGCTGTAGTCAGTTCATTAGATGTTGTCTCTACCATCCTTCTTTCTTGGGGGGAGGACTCCTCATTCTTCCCCTGCTCCAGCGTGGGGTCCCTCTTACGGTATGCAGTTCTTCACGAAGTGCCCCAGCATGGGTACCTTCCATAGGGTGCAGTCCTTCAGGAACAGACTGCTCCAGCGTGGTTTCCCCACAGGGTCACAAGTCCTGCCAGCAAACCTGCTCCAGCGTGGGCTCTGCTCTTCATGGGCCCACCAGTCCTGCTAGGAGCTTGTTCCAGCACAGGCTTCCCATGGGGTCACAGCCTCCTTTGAGCACATACACCTGCTCCAGCGTGGGGTCCTCCATGGGCTACAGGTGGACATCTACACCACTGTCAACCTCTGTGGGCTGCAGGGGTGCAGCCTTCCTCACCATAGCCTTCACCACGACTCAGGGAAATCTCTGCTCCACCACCTGGAACACATCCTCCTCCTCCTTCTTCACCAGCCTTGGTCTCTGCAGAGTTGTTTCTCACGTTTTCTCACTCCTCTCTCTGCCTGCAATTCTGCAGTAAATTTTTTCCCCACTCCTTAATATGTTATCACAAAGGCGTTACCACCATCACTGATGGGCTCAACCTTGGCCAGCAGTGGGTCTGTCTTTGGAGCCGTCTGGAAATGGCTTCACCAGGCCTCCTAGAGGAAGCTTCTGACAGCTTCTCAGAAGACACCGCCCTTACAGCCCCCAGCCATACCAAAGCCTGGCCGTGCAAACCCAGTACACATACATTCAGTAACTCTTTCCAGACCTTGCAGTAATTTAGTTAGTTGAAAGTCTCTGATGAACGGGAAGGATTTGGTTCTCTGTTGAGCGTTTTTGAGGTGTAGGCTTTCTTTACTGCTCTCGATTCCCTTTGGAGTTTATAACTTTTCACAGTGGGAAGTGCTGGGCTTTCTCACTGCTTTTTCATGGCTTGTAGCTGAACAGAAGAATGGTATTTCCAGCCTAAATCTCTTCAGAAAATGTATATATGCTTAGCTGATGTGTTTAATGGTATGAGACGTGAAATACGTTTCAGCAGTTTTCATGTTGGTTCCAGGTTTTACTGGTACCAGGTAAGGCTGGTATTCTACTCAAAGGATTCAACGGTATTTTTTGTTCATGAGAGGAAAGCTTAACTCCTGCTTAACTTTCTATTGTGATGACTTCCCAGTGATGTAGTACACTATAAAGGGTACGCAACTGAATTTGAGCAGTTCTGAAATGGTATCAAAAAATAGCTCCATAGCAAAAAAAGGAGTCAAGCAATACAAAAAAAGATAAGAATCTGTATGTATCTGACCAGGTCCGTCCCCTTCCTTATGATCTTATGGGAGTTTCTGCTAGTAGTGACAAATACTTTTCTGGCTGCTGTGGCTTCATATGCAGGTCACATACATGTTTATGCTGACAAGTTAGTATATTGTAGTAAAAGTTTTAACTGCGGTTTTCTTCCAGTGGTCGCACTCAGAAGCAAGTTCTTGACTATGTTAAAGAAGGAGGACACAAAAAAGTGCAGTTTGAAAGGTGAGAGAAAATAAATGAACTATCCCAATATGTTTTAATCAAAGAAATTAAATGATTTTGAGTTAGTTATATTCTGAGATCTTGGCATCAGTCCAAGTGTAAAAGTTCTTTCTTTGCTGGTTTGACAGTTTAACACTTGTATAATACCTCTGTGGTCCTGAATATTTTGGCAGAAGTTGGCATAACCTCTAGTTTACTTAATATAAATAGTCTTCAATCTGTTTTTCAGCAGTGAGTGTCCTAGCATCACAGGTAACTTCCTCCCATATTGGTTTTCATCCTCTTTGTTGGGTTGTGGTTAATATATGTGAGCAGACATAGTCAGCTCAGAATAAAACTGAAGGTAACAGGAATAGGTAGAGCCAACCTCAAGGGAGAGGTCTCCAGGGAAAGTTTCCAGCTTGCTACAGCCAGTTGTGTCTGAACTCATCTTGCTCACAGTGAGCTGAAAGTAATGGCCAAAATGCCACAAAGACCATGACAGCAGTTCATTGCTTGTGACTCATGTTCTGGTGATAGATCATTTTTGCTTCAGCGCCTCTCCCTTTTCTTACAATGTTATTTTTGCCACACGTAGCGCATTTAAATTTTACAGACAGGAGGAATGTTAATCTGTTTTAGAGCAAACTTTTATGAAAGCTGCTCTTCAAAGGTTTTATTTTAAAGGAGGTATGTCTCTTGTTTGCTGTTTGTAGAAAAAAAAACTGAAGTGGCTTCTTACTGTGATTTTCCTTTTATCTCCAGGAAACACAGCAAGATTCATTCCATCAGAAGTCTGACTGCACAGCCTTCAGAACAGCATACAGAGGTGCCAAAACAAGTCAGTGATGTTGATGAAACCCTGGATCATGCCTTTTAAACGTTTCATTTTAGATTACCCTCCACTGATTGCTGTTTTGGAACTCTAGGAGCATAGTTTTCTGTTCACTTCCTATCTAAGTGGAAGCTTGGGAGCCTTAGGTGTCGTAAGTTTTAGGTCCTGCAAGTGGAACAGGTTCATTTCCACTGTGATACAGTATTGCTTCCAGACAACCAGACAAATATAAACAATGAGCTTGTCTGAGCATGTGAAAAATAGCAATCCATAAGGTTACTGCTGGGATTCTAGATTGTAGCTGATTCTTGCATCTGGGAAACGTTGAATTCTTTGCCTTCACTGGGGAGACTTGGTTGCCCATGACAAGGTGTTTTGTTATATTAATTAATTATTTCCTCTGAAAAATTACAGCTCTGGACTTTTGAGCCATTATCTCTAGTAGATAGCCAATGTATTTGTTTTGTATTAGTAGCTGTAAGGCGTTAGCAGTTTGCAAATCCAACAGCCCAATAGTGGCAAGGTTGCATACATATACAGATATACATTATGGATCCCTTCTGCAACTGATCCAGTAGCAGGGCCCTGGATCCTCAGGTCTCCCAGTGGCTGGTGCCTGGATATACAAGCCCCCTAGGCTCACAGCCCCCCTCTGGTTGCTGGTACTCCAGGGATTGAATATGGGGTGCTGAAAAGCACACGTATGGCTCTTTTAGCGTATAGAAGTAGTCTGTGCAGAATTTTTCTTGTGTGTTTACCTTTTCCTTCAGCTTCTCAGAGTAGTGTGAACAGATTGATCTTCTTAGAGTGTTGGTGGCTGCCTTAGGGCATGGAAACACCTCGAATACCCCTTTTTACATATCACTATGTTCTGTCTGCCTTCTCTTCCCTTGCTTAGCTTATGTATTTTTCTGTTCTGCAAGACCAGAGGCCTGTGTTTTTTAATTGTTATTAATTTTGAAGATTGGGTTGCCTCTTCTGCTTTCAAGAGAATCATGTGTTGCTGCAGATGTAGTGCAAAATTCTGGCGTGTAATTACACGTAACCTTTTCCCTCTGGCTCTCTTTCCTCCCAAACCTCACCTTTCCCTCCCACTTTGTCTCCCCCTTGCCTTCCCTCTTTTGTCTTTCCAGAGCTCTGGCTTTGCCTATGGAGATGACAATGATGCAGCTGCAGTGCAGAGCTGCCGGCAAGGAAAGGAATTAAAAGCTTCAGCAGAAGACTCTGGACAGCAAAAGAGCCCTTCCTTGAAGAAGAGCCCAAAGGAAGGCAGAAAAGTGGATGGAGCAGTGGTGTCAACAGTGGAGGAAGAAGAGGAGGCTGCTAAGGACAGGATGCAGCAGAACAGACCTCAATCACAGCAACCAAGCACAGGTCCAGCTTCCAGGGCTGCTCATGGCAGCAGCACCTCCATTCCTTTCATTGACTGCAGTGATGTAGATAGCGAGTATGATCTCCTCAGAGGACAAATAACCCGGTCATATTCCCAAACAAATGACAATTATGAGGGTGATTTGACCAGTGGTGCCTATATTCACTACAGAGATGAAAATCGCAATAGAACTAGGTATAGGGATTCCTCGGCCTCCATAAAGTCTTCCCAGTATCTCTCTGAAGAGTACCTTGATGATAACCCAGCTAATCTCTCCTTCTACACTGGGGGAAGCCCCAGGATGCCGAGGCACAGCTCGCTGGTTGATGAAATGTTTAGAGAACCGGGGAGCCGTAGTCCACTGGCCACTCCGTTGCCTCCCAGTAGCAAAGGGTCAAGCCCTAACGTGAGCTTGAGTAGAACTGGCTCTCAGGGTTATGTCTCAGAAAATGGGCATGACTGCAGGGTGAGGACTGGGGAGGAGGATAGCCATGCCAGTAGCTGCCATGGGTATTGCAGATATTCTCCTGGTTCTCAGCGGAGTCGCGCGCAGAAAATCCCAAATCCCTGCAATAAATCGGTTACAGACCCGTTTATCCTAAGCCAGATATCCTCAACCCCTGGGCAGGAGTATAGATCAGAGAGATATTGTAAAGGAGGCGGGGTGGCTAAGATGTCCTCTCCAGAAGGCAAAATGATGGCCAACGGCATGCCAGCTGGGGCACAGTCAAAGCAGAGCCCAGTCCTGCATTCGCTGCGCGCCAGTGGCATGATGGATCACATGGCCGCAGTCCAGATGATGGAGGCCTCAACAAGCAGTGGGACAGAATCTAGCGATTCCGACTCGGAGATCATTAACCCTTTCACTCACCCCCTGGTGTTTGGAAATCCTATTGTGCTGAGTTCCTCTCCCTTGCCTAGAAATAAGTACTCCTTTGGAAGCCTTCAGCTTGATGAGGAGGTAGAAGAGGATGTGTCTGTTGGCCTCAGTGATGAAGATGGTGTGCAGGTCTTCAGCTGCTAGGGTCCAGGGTGTATGAGACCAGTGGATGCTCACTCAAACAGTTGCATCTTTTGAGGCTCGGGAAGAGTAGCTGGATGCAATTCCAGCACATGGGCTATTTCAGATGTTATCCTTGTACTGACCAGCCAGAGGGACAGGATGCTAGAAATACAATAATAAGTCTCAACGAAGCTTAATAGTAATGTGTCTCTGCTGAAAGGCAAGAGGAGGGGAAAATTATTACTAATTTAGGTACCTTTGTAAGACTTTATACACTTACCTGTTCTTTGTATGGAGTCGTGTTTTGGGTATATATTGTAGCTTTTTTGTCACTTGACTAGTTATTTTGAAAAAAAAAGAAATTAAATAGGTACATTGTGCTCTTTTGTATGTCTATTACAAAATTTTTTTCTCTCCCATATAAGGAGAGCAATTTATGAGTGCCTCAACAGAGTTAGGGAAAAAAATTGAATTTACAGCCAAATGCAGGCAGCTTGATATTCAAGACCAAGACTTGTTGAAACTTTGAAATATGCTGGAAAATCTTTTCATAGCAAGAATGTGTTTGGTCTACTCATCTTCATGACTCATTTTATAATCTTAACTGATGAATTGAGGATACAAATTAGTCTTGTATACAGGAACAGTGACAGTATTGGCTTTTTCTTCTGTGGGTTCAACAGGGTGTTTTGATATTGGAGATTTTGGAACTCTGAATTCTTCGCTGAGCGAGAAAGAGAAAAACATGAAAGATACAATTCAAGTGAAAATAAAAACTTAGATTGAAACAGCTCTAATGAAGAGTGATATGAGTATTGCTTGCAAGGCAATCCTTTCTATCCTTTATCAGTGTGGTATGAAAATGAATTGCATGAGATTTTTTTCCCTTATTTCAGTGGAATTATTATGGAGACATCAAAGTTCTGTTGTGGGTGACTTTTGGTGAGGGGTTTGTGAATGGTGACTGTTAAATTATTATTTTTTTTTTGCTTTGATCGTGAAAAATCTTTTATCTATATGGGATCCAATTAGTCTGTCGTAGGGAGTTTTTCTTGTCTGTTTTTTTTTAATAGTGCCAGCTCATAAATTTTTCAACCCCTGACACAAAGAATGATGGGATAACTGTGTTCCAGGCTGATTGTCTTCTGTACTGTCTTTAGAGTAGCGAGATTTTGGCGCATGTGCAGAAGGACAGAGAGAGTAATTCTTTGTAAAGTTCCTTCCTTTTCACAGGCTAAAAGTATAAAGAATTAAGGCTGTATCCTAGTAAAATCTGTTTCTACTTTCTCCGAGTTAATTAAGAAAATCCAGATGAAAGGTCTCCTGCGTGGAAAGTGTCCTGCAGTCATTAGAGCTGAGAGACGAGATGTGCTTTTTAACACTAGCCTTAATTTTAACTTTTATATATTTTTCTGTGGGGGAAGGGAACTAAATCTGAGAATTTTAAGTGATGACTGAACTGCAGGTTACTTGCAGTATTCTGCATCATGCAGTACGTGCATGCAGCAGTGATGAATCCACCCACACAGGCACTGATGAACAGGTTACAGAACTTTGTAAATTTAGACAATATAAAATTTTCAAAATTGTTTTTACAAAAATAATAAGATAAGAAGTCTTTTTAATTTTTTTAATGCCTTGGTCTATGCACACTTTAACAGAGTTTAATCTGAATGAAGGATATTTAAAAAGATACCTACAGTAGTTAGGGATGTCTTGTGATATACTTTACTTTTTTGCAGTAAAATATATCTTTGTGTAAATATTAAGTTTTAACCTGCTCATCTCCTGTAGTGTGTTGGCTTTTCTAAAGATTAGATACCTCATCTTTGAACTGGAATGATTTAAAGCATCTCTTTAGACAGTGATATGTTGGTGACAGGGAATGCTCTCGGTTGTTCCTGTAGTTTAACGCATGAATCTAGAAACAGTGAGATTGATAATTAGGGAAAAGCTTGCTTGTATAATATTCTAAAAGAAGGTGGTTTGTGTTTTGGGTTTAGAATAGGTGTAAAATAATTGCCTTGAACTTCTCAGTATTTAAGATGAAATATAAGTAGCTGAAGCCTGCATTAGCAGATAGCTTGAGCATGGTGACTGGGTGCATGGGTCTCTTTTTGATTTTTGTTTTAATTTTTTTTTTTTTTGCTGCCTATGCAGCACAAGTACCGCTAGTTATATTGTACAGTAAAGTAATAGGAATCTGGACAGATGAATTAATTGCTTTGTTAGCCAGTGAAATTAGAGTTCGGGTGACAGATTTTCAACAAAAGGATTTGCAGTCTTGCTATTTAAGAGAAGTGAATAGATTTGATATTGTTTGGATTTAAGTGAATATCAGATTTGTAAGTGGTGTTTACTATTTTGCATCCTTTCAGATTCTGTTTTCAAGCCTGATTTCTTCTCTCAAATGCCTACAAAGATAATGGATTTACAATTTTATAGGAACAGATCTGGTAGCTGGAGTTAGCCTGGTTACTAATAAAGTATCTCAGCAGCTTTTCTTTTTCCTTTTGAATATTATCCTCAAAAATGAAAGGATTTTTCCTGACACTTTTCTGTCATCTGGCATTTTTTCAACTGTAAATGTTTAAGTGGTTCTCATTTTAACACAAGTGAAATTCTTCCAGTTTGAGGACATAAAGTTTGTAAATTACATAGGAAACAATTTCATTTAGAATGAATCATTTTTGTAGTGTGATTATGCCACTGAAGTTCCATTTAATATCAGTAGACAATCATTTAATTAAAAACAGTCTGTGGGCCAAATTCCTCCACCAGACATGTGGTTCGTATCTGAGCATTTGCCAAGAATGGTAAGGGAGAGAGCAGTTTTAAATTGATGTTTTCATGTAGGATCAGATTCCTCAGAATTCATCTGGAAGTTTATGTGGGGCAAATACAGAAGGACCTTGCAGGAAGGAACAGAAACCTTTGGGGCAAGAGTGTGAATGAGAAGAAATGGGAGAATTCTCATTCTGGTTCAAAAAGCACACGTGGGAAGAGGAGCCTGTCAGTTTAAGTTAGTTGTTGCAAGTGTTGATTAATCTGCATGCGCTGGTCCGCAGCAGTGGTGTAAGCATACCTGTGTCTCAAGTCTACCAGAGGTAATTATGGACTAATTAGAAGATTTGATACTCCCACCGATTTCAGTAGATTATTAGAGTGATAGTACTTCTGATTCACCGTTCTAAATTTTTTATTCTTAATAATTAACTTTTAAATCCCATACTCATCAAGTGCCCAGCTATCCTTAGGCAGTTGCTACAAATAAGGGAGCTGAATCCCGGCAAGATCGAGCAGCTACGACTACTCTGAATGAGTAGCCCTAAGCCACCCATCTTCTGTCTTTCCGGCAGATGTGGAGGAATCCTCTTGCTGGGCTGTCCAGACGGCTTCTCAATGTGCTGAACCAACTCTGTTCACGTAGTTGGATGAATATGGAAACTGGTCACAGAAGTGGCTTGGGGTCTTGTCCCAAGTTGTGCTGAGGGATGTGATGTTGATAGGGCTAGGATAAAGGTTGGACTCAATGATCTTGAACGTCTCTTCCAACTGAAATTGTTCTGTGATTCCAAGATAATGGGCAGGTGTAGTTAGCCTGTGGATAAAAGGCACTCTGATTCTTTCTTTGCTATTCCAAGTGCTTGCAGGTACGCAGTTTTGAATAATTGCTATCTGAATGGCCTAGACTGCGCTGGTTTCGATTTAAGTGCATACCTGCTAGTGAACATATTCCTTGTGCGTGAGAGGAATGTTCTCTGAAGATGATTTGTGCCCAGTGCTGCCGTTGTCTCAGATTGCCCATAGCTCTATGCCTGCCTAACAGGTACCATTCCATTAACTGTTGCAGTACACACTAAATACAAATTACATCAAAGAAAAACTGAAACAGAAATTTCTGCAGCTGAAAAATGTCAACGTGGCTGAAAGTTTATAGGTTTGCTGTATTTGTGTGTACATTATGTGAGCTATGGGGAGCTGAGATCAATTACAAAGTAGATGGGTGAGCATAATGGAAGAGTTGCATGTTAATAATTTGAAAAATTGAATCGATCTACCAGTTTGCTTCAAGATTAAAGGGCATGCAAAATTAGAATTTTCTTGACAGAGCAGCACTGGCAATGCTGAACATAATCATTAGAACCCAGTGAAGGGTGAAAAAACAATGTTCGCTAACTGGGGTTAGTATTATTAGACCAGACTGCTTCAGGACCTGTATTTTCCCCCTCGAATATTTGTAGGGCTGGTTTCTGTTTGCACAGATGTACATGGAGCAGCATTTATTAGTTGAGCCAGCTGTATTCATTCTGAAGCAGTAGCATTCATGCCAGAAGTTCCTGCCTGGCCTCTCTATCTGTGCATGCAATTACTTGGTGGTGACCAGAGAAAGTCAAACGAAAAAATGGATTAGACAGATCTAAAATGTGTTGATAGCTCCTCCTTTCCTTCACTAATAAGGAGAGATGTTTTAAATTCCGTGTTCTGACCCACAATAAACACACACATATGCAGTCTTTGTAATCAAGTAGAAGTTGCTTCTGGGAGATTCCAGGGTTGAGAAGACAAAGGAAAAGAGGAATAGGAAATACCTTAAGCAAACTGGAAATGTCTAGCCTTATTTATCTATGGTTCCCTTTGGCATAGCATGCTTTCCAGTCTTCTCCGGAGAGTTTAAAGCCCCAGTAATTTGTTAGGTTACTCGGAAAGCAAGAATTTTGTTGATCGTTTAAACTGATGAAGCAGACCTGATTTTAGATATTGAAAATGAGTGATTCACATCTCATTAGTATGATTTATATGCAATTGTAGCTATTTCTGGAATGGTTCTTCAACAGAAGAAAGGATGTCTGACCTATAAATTCTGTCAGATACTGTGTTTGGTTTAGTCTCGTTTGTCATAATGAGACATTAGACTGCTGTCAGAGGTGACTTTAGAATGACATTTTAATTGCTGCAATTTTAACTTCTAATGATGAAAAACAAGTCAGCAATCCAGGTTTTTCCTGACGTGTGTGTGAAGGAGTTGGGTGTCACTTACCTTTACGCACAAGGGTGTAGGCTGCTGGAGATCCACCTCGTTCAGCAGCGTGGTAGTTACCAGCCGGAAAGGGCAGTGAGTGTGAAGGGAGGAGGTTCTGTGTTCAGCCACGTATAAAGTGAAGGAAGCCAAAGACCCTTTTAGTGGCTGATGCACAGTTTTAACATCAGGAGGTCCCAAAGATTTGGTGTATAACTTTTCTCAGATGTGGCTAGCAGCAGACTCTTGTTTCAGTCAGGCTACCTTAGGAAAAATTTTTAACCATGCTGTCAGGTTCTAGAAGGAAGGAACTTTAAATCCTAGGTAATTAAAATTAACAAAATCTTTCCTCTTCTATTTCAGTAATTTCTATAGTTGTTGAAATAGGCCTAGAGAAGGGCATGTATCTTATTTACTTATTTATAAGGGATATAATTCTTGTGCAACATGTGGATCCTGAACAAAGGCATCTTCTGTATTTCTCCCTATAGTTAGGCTGTGTGGTGCCATTGGTGTTTTAAAATACAGAATTCTGCGTAAAAATCAAAGGCGTCATATGAATAAAAAGCCTAGTTTGGGTGACATGTAGGAGTTCTTTAGAGTAATTTGTCTTCTGTTCTAATTCTGTGGTTTATAAAGAGCATGTAGAATAAACTTAGGTTGTTTGTTGCTAAAAGCGGTGAGCACTTTCTTTTAAACGTTATGAGGTCTGGAAAGACTGTGTGCCTGGCTGAGCCGTGTATTCACAAGCATGTTTTTCACAAGTATGATTGTAAATAATGGTGGTGTTCTTACAGTAAAGGGGGTAAAGACCTTAGGGGCATAAATTTGCATGACATGATGGTAAATATTTAGTTTGCTCTAGAATTATCAGAGACTTAAGGTGTAATTTTTATGGATGATTTTTTGGTAAAGTTTTGGCCCCTGAGAACCGTAAAAATCCATAGCTACTACTGGTAGAACTAAAGCCAGTAATGATACTGCTGTCACTGATTGAACATGGAAGGTTGGAGAAAAATGAATGCTTTCTGATCCAAGAGCTTTCAAGCTTGTTAAAATTAAATTAGATGCTTTCTTTAAAATGCTGCAAATCCTGTTCTGAGGAGGAAACAGGTTTTTGCTTTTGATGATTTATGGCAATATCAGAGGTAGATGTCACTGCTTAGTTCAGTGAATGTTAGAGCTCACGCCTGTTGCTTTTCCATGAGGCACTTAAAAATCTTTGATTAGCTGAATCCATATTGCCCCCCCTTTCCTGCTAAAAAAAGTCACCTGGACCTACTAACAGAAGTTCATGAACTTGGCAGTGTTTCACTTATCCAGCCCTTTCCTGATTTCTGTGTGTGCACATGCATAGATTTTTTTTAAGTAAATCTCAGTAGTCAAAATTAATTTTTAAAACTGAAAATACTGGGGACTTCATTCTCATTTTTGTCATTTGTTTAATACCTTTTAAAGAGAAACATTTTTTGTTTCATTGTATGCACTGTTTTGTCAGCATGTACCTCTCTGGGAGAAAAAGCCTTTTCAATGTTCTGTCTATCCTCAAAGCATGGTGTATCTTCTGTTCCTTGCATTGTTTGGAGCACTGTCTCAATGTCCTTTTACTGCAGATACCTATTTGTATCGGGAGTACCTAATCCCTCTTATTACAGTGATCCTGTCTCATAAGAGCACCCCCCACCTCAGAACTGCAGAAAACCCCCACCAGGTTGGAAGTCTCAAGCTGAGAAACCACTTGTGTTGGTGTGTTGAGGAGCTGGAGACTGGAGGGAGGGCACAAGAAGGTCTGTTTTCCAGGGTATTTGGGCTCTATTGAGCACGACTGGATCACCCTTCATTCCCTAATGAAGGCTACACCCAACGATAATCAAGTCTGTCTGCCCTAGCTCGTAAGCAGGATCACTGCAGTCTTGGGGAGATGTCTTGTTGAAATGGACAGTATCTGTGGCATAAGCTTACACGGGGGCTGAAGGTTTTCAGTTCCGTTGTAGCACCGTGTCATGTTGGTTTAAAGGCAAACAAAAGCAAACCAGCCCTAACCCTGGGTACAGCAGGGTATCCTTCTATAGGCTGCTCTATTTCTGTCTGGAAGGATCAAGGCTAGACAAAGGACTGATGCCCAGTGACCTTGTATTCTTCCCAGGCTGTAATGTTCACCCTTTGTTATTAAGATGTGAGTATACCCTGATGTAGGCCAACAGCAGTTACTGTCTGATTTCACACTCACCACTGTCTAATGCTGCCGTATACCAATAAAGCATGGACCTTTACCAACTGGAGAGGTTGCTGGCTACTAAACCAACACCAAGCTTAATGAGACTATAAGCATGTCAAGCCATTTAACTGTGTATGCATGGAATTAATTTCTTTTATTATTATTATTTTTAGTTTTACCTGTACTGAAGGCTTTTACTCATTCTAACTGGTATTTTGCTGTAAAACTGTCACTGGTTTAATTGTTCTGTCCATTTGCTGGTTGATGCTTTATCCTAAATATGAGGAAATTGGCTCATTGAGAAGGTGCACCATTCTCCCAAATCCCTGCCACTCACTGCCACAGGCAAGCATTTTGAAACTGTGAAGTCAAAGCAAACCTTTCTCTCTGTCATGTTGCTCTTCACCTCAGGCAGAATTATTGGTTGTGTGTGACATGGGGTCTCTTCCTGAGTTGTTTTTTCTTCCTGCTGCTCCTCAGATTCTTTGGTACTGCACTGAGGGATGATTTGTACATAAATTTATGGCTCATGTATAACTACTTTTGAAGATCTTTAATTCTAATGAAGTGTATCCATCGTTCCAGTTTGTTTTGTTTAATGGGGAAGAGAAATGCAGCTTGATGAACTGGTCCCCCTCAAGCTTTGGTGGAAGTCAGCGGGATTTTGTTCTTGCATCGAGGGAGAGCAGAGCAGAATCTCCATCCCTTAATTCTGTTAGCTCTGCAGCGCAGCTGTGCCTGGTTCACAGCTGGGGGGAAAAGGGATGGGCAACCTTATCAAGCTCTTTTCCAGTCTGAAGTACTTCAGTCATTGATGAAGTGCATATGGAAGCTCCTGCCGCTTCATCTGGTGCTATCTGTCACCCCATGTCATTTTGTACTATTGGTCTTTCTCTGACCAAAACTTGTAGGTAGAAGTTAGAGGTATGCAACCACTGTGACTATGGAAAATTAAGCTAGACCTAACTGCGTGGCCACAGCAGTGGCAGCTCTGTCAGATACTTTCTTATTAAAGAACCTTCCTAAGTAATATGCTCAGTAATGCAAAGGACAAAGGGCAACAGCTTGAGTTTCCTCTACCAGGCTGGAATTTGAAAAGTGCTCATCTGTCCTTAAAGAAGAGTAATTGGATCTGGATGTCACAAGTTTTCCCCAACTGCAGAACAGGCTGTGGAGCAGGCCTAAAAGAGAATAAGCCCTGCAGTGTTCCAGGTTTTGAGAAGGGCATTTTATGGCTCTTAACACATTTTCATTTCTAGTAATGAACCTATAAATCTTGAGAACAATATAGCCCTTAACAGCTGAGTTAGTTAGCACTGTAGCTGTACATGAAGTTTTCCAGCAGAATGGTGGATGTTTCCTCTCAGTTTCCATTTTTAAGTCATTTTCACTTCTTGTTGCTAACCTGAGGAGGAACATACCCAGGAGCATCTTAACACTGTTGTATTCTTCCTCGCTGTTAAAACACAGTGTGGAAGGATGGGAACTATTTCTTCTGAAGCAGATGCAGAGCACCAAGTGGCCATTCAGGCCATAACTAAATTGTTATTCAGCCATTTTGGGAGAAAAGTAATAAGAGTATCTTCGGGATACATCAAGTCCTATTCTTCGCAAAGAGAGGAGCCCTCCCATCTTAGGTTGAAGACTCTAATGAGAGATTTCTGATCATCTTATGCTGTCTATGTAGTCAACACAGAAAGAGGCAGCAGGCAGTTCATTTCAAGTTATTTCAATTGACTTCTGGGAGATACTTTCTTCATCAGCCAAGAAGTACTGATTTGAACTTTTTTTTTTCCTGGTACTAACCATGTTTGAAACAATGAATATAGCTCAGCCAGCCCAAGGCTTGGTAGACTGTGACCTGGGCAGCAGTCCCTGTGGGGTTAACATCTGTGTGTGATGGGAGCCTGGAGTGAAGCAGGTAATTGCGAGTGGGGTGGATCACAGCTGGCCGGCCAAGCGCAGAGCTCAGCCTGACCCCCTCCAGCTGGGCACCCACAGCTTGCCAGCAATCCCGTGTATTCCCACCACCAAATTGCAGCAAGCAGCTGTGATGTGTGTTTTGACGAAGGTATAGCTATGAAGTACTTGATTTTAGCCACTGGCTTCATTTTACCTAAGACATGGAACATGTATGTTGTTGGAGAGTGATTTGAGACACGTGTAAAGCTAGGACGATAACCCGTAGTTTCGTGTCCTGTGGCCGTGTAAAATGCCATTGTCATTTTGTAGGGTTTTTTTTCAAGTTACATTTCAAACAAGGTTTTCTTTTTCTGTCACCTTCCCTACTGCAGCACCTTTCCCCTATGTCTGGAGAGTAAACTAGCTCAGTGGAATTAAGAATCACTCCCGGTATTTTGGCATTGATGGGCTAACCTGGCATACTGTGGTGAAGTTCATTCTCTTTATTTGCCATTGTCATCATTCAGTGTTTGTTTCTCTTCCTAAGCCAAGCTCAGAAAAGAATTGAAGCACCTGCTTAATTCCTAGCCACTCCACCAAAGATATAATTTTAGTATGTGCTTAAGCAATCCTTAGGTAAACATTCTTTTGTACTCATCTCTCGGTTTGTGTGTATATGGCTCTATTATATTTGAAAGGTGCCCCAAGTCTGAATCTAAATAAAAATTACTTGAAGTATGAGCAAAGACAAATCCATGTTACCAGCTGCAAACCTTTTAGGCATCTGATGTGCTGTGCAGTATCGCTTGGTATCTGGCAGCTAACATGCTAGAAATTGCCTGTCAATCAATGACTCCTTTAGGGTAGAATGTGAGAAATTTCGGTACCTTGTAAATGAGATCGGTCTTCTCCCTTCTGCTTCTGTTTATATTCTACAGCATGCAGTTGAAGAGTAGAGCCTGCATGAATATACTCTTCCGTGGCAGGAGGTCAGATGAAACACTGAGAAAAGACCATGTGGTTAATGCAGGTTATTCGTTCCTCACCTCCCTGAAAAAGAGAAAGTTCCTTTGCAGCGTTGCCGTGACCCATCAGTATGACATGTCCTGATTAGTGGGCAATGGGAGAGAGAAGACCTTCCATTTTCATTTCTTCGTGACTTACTTTCACAGCAGAATGATTTTGTTTCCCACCTTTACCAGAACAACATCCAATGATCTCTATGGCTTTGGTAGTTGAAATTAGGCCCCAGAATGTGCTAACGCAACAGCATATTGAGGCCCTTTTGTGATATAGCCGCTTTCTCATATCTTGCTTTGATTTTCACTTGTTCAGCGTATTGGCAGAGGGAGTCTAGCCGAGCTCTTGCTTGTAGGTGGTCGTGGTATTGGATTTGGTCACTGCTGATGTCCACACCGACATCAAAAAGAGGATGTAGCATTTCAAATTGCTGCAAAATAACTTTGAAAATGTCAGTGATGTATTGATATGCAAGTTCTTAATTAATGGGGTGTGAATGCTCAATGCTCTGAGCCACTAGGCACCTTTTTTTTGTGATACTTCCTATAATACTTTTCCCAAGTCATGTCTTCCAAGTGTAGGTTAAGAAATCTTTTTAATTCATTGTCCATTTGGTATTTTGTAGTTTGAAATACTTGAGCTGTGCTGATAAATAATTCCAGTACATCAGAATCTAGATCTAGGATTATGAATAGGTAGGTAGATATGTTGGTGTATCTCTTTCTATCTATCACAGATAGGTGCTATTTAACGTCTAGATTATAATGCCTGTGAACTTCTCACAGAGGTGCAAATCATTTATTTGCTGTCATATGACAGGCATAGTGCCAGAATTTCTTTGTTTCCACGTTTGAGGTGATACTACTTTTCTTATGTCTTTTGTAATGTAGAGTTAAGTACTTTTAACCTTACAACCTTGCTATTAATCTGTTTCACTATTTCTCAATGATGAATTCCATTTCTTTTGAAAACACTGTATACAGTTGTGTGCTAGTGTCAATAAAATTGACATTTGTGTAACAAGCTGTGGCATTTTCTCAAATTTCACTGAACATTGATTTAGTGTGAAACTGTTGGTAAATCCTTTCTTGCAAGCTGTAATAATACAGACCTTTATTTCAGACAAATACTGCTTTGACGTTGATTTATAATAGGCTACATAACTGTCATGATTACGTAAACTGATAACTGTATTGTTTTTTTTCCTTCTCTTTTCAAAGGAATGGCATACAAACATGAACTGGTTTGGAATTGGAAAACATTCATGTTCTAGCAATAAATCTTGAGTTCTTCCAGAAAATAAATAGGTTTTACTGCTGGCCTAATTATATTTATTGGTGCCTCTGTTTACTGGAGTATCTCAGCTATGCTGTAGCAACAGGAACACTTACCTATCATAATCTAGAGAGCACATAAACACATGATAGTAAAATGTATTTGACCTTAATTATATACGGCAATGTATATGTTTTACACTTAATCGTAGACAGCCTATTAGCTGTAGTAATCAAGAGCTTGTCACATTTTTTTTTGTCTGGATTTTATTGTATGATACCACAATGGTACAGACTGAAAATGTTCTTCTACATGACAAATCCATCTTCTAAAACAGGTTTAGATTTTCAGAGGTTTGGAGGAGGGGGTATCTGGGAGAACACTGGGAGTTTTTGGCAAGCTCCTTCCTTTGTGTAGCCAGTAGTCTGGCTACCCCCCCAGAAAACAAAATGCTAATTTCAGTAATATTTAATGTAGTCTATATGGATCCATGGAAGTGTAATTAATTGTCTAATTCTTTAATATTTTTAATCCAAAATTAAATGGGACTTTGTGATAATCTTAAATTGTCATGCTTTGTGCATTAAAAGTTATGCTTTTCTTATGTAAATGTAATGCTAGCATTTCCATCCCAAACAATCAGAGGAGCATGGAAAGACCTACAAGGTATAATATAAATACTTGTGTTGTGTGTAGAAATTGGGGAACTAGTAGTTTTCTCCCTTCATGTTAGATCTGACTGGTCTTAGCAACAGCACTGCTGTAGAAAGTGATTATTTCTTTTTCTCTAGATTTCCACTAGATAAATTTGTTCTGACTTGTGCCCTGTAGCTCCCTATGAAGTGTTGCTTTGAGTCTTTGAAGTTCTGTTTTGCTAGAAAGAATGTCAGTCCTCGGGTGACTCCCTTATTGCCGTGTTTATTCTCTTTCATAGAGCGGATTACATTGGTGAAAAAGTTGGCATTAATTTCACGTTTAGCATAAATATTGCAGCCTGGTCATGTATGTCTTTGTCCTGAAGAGACACTAATTTCAGCCAGTTTGGTTAGCTAAAAGAATGCTCCAGTCCCTTGGTTAATGCAAGTGGATGCAATTCCTCTGGCTTCAAGTCCATTTGGACTAGTTTGAGGATGCTGATGACTGTGTCTTGTAGTGTAATTTCACATGCTGCAGCTTAAGGTTGTAACTCATTTTGGTACTTTCTAGAGAGAGCCTGCCCTAACTGATTTCTCTCTTACCATTTTTTTAGCAGGTTCTCTGACTGGCAGCCCTCACCTTTCAGAGCTTTCCATCAATTCCCAAGGAGGACCATCAGTGGCAAATATGTCTTTATCTCCAAACTTGAGCCCTGATGCCAAGCAGTCATCTCCCTTGATCAGCCCTTTGCTGAATGACCCATCATGCATCAGGACTGATGATGAAGAAGAGGTCAAAAGAAAGGTAAGGCAGAGGCAGTTGGCACTGGCTCTTCATGTTGTGTTGCAACCGCTGCTGTTTGTTAAAGTGACTAATATCTAGACCTCCTGCAGCTTCTTCCTCATCATAGATCCACACAGATAGCTTGTGTTGGGTCACCTGCTATTTGCTGCCCTCAGTTATGGTGTGTCCAAGAGGATCGCTGTGCTCCTGGGGCCAAAGTCACAGTTTGGAGCAGTCTGAGCCAGAACTACAAAACTGCTGTAGCTGAGATCTCAGTGCCCTGGACACCTCCTGAACAGAGGTGCAGAAGTCAGGGGCCCTAGCTCTTCTTTAAGCAGCAGAGAGAATCATAGAATCATAGAACAATTCAGGTTGGAAAAGACCCTTGGGATCATCGAGTCCAACCATTAACCCTAACACTGCAAGTTCACCTCTAAACCGTATCACCCAACACCACATCTAAGTGACACTTAAACATATCCAGGGATGGCGACTCAACCACCTCCCTAGGCAGTCTGTTCCACTGTCTGACCACTCTTTCTGTGAAGAATTTCTTCCTGATGTCCAGTCTAAACTTGCCCTGTTGCAACTTGAAACCATTCCTCCTGGTTCTGTCCCTAATGACCTGCGAGAAGAGACCAGCACCAACCTCTCTACAATGGCCTTTCAAGTAATTGTAGAGCACGATGAGATCCCCCCTCAGCCTCCTCTTGGTCAAACTGAACAGTCCCAGCTCCCTCAATCGCTCCTCGTAAGATGTATTCTCCAGGCCCTTCAGCAACTTTGTTGTCCTCTTCTGCACTCGCTCCAGCACCTCAGTATCTCTCCTATACTGAGGTGCCAAAAACTGAACAACAATACTCAAGGTGTGGCCTCACCAGTGCTTGAGTACAGGGGGACAATCACCTCCCTACTTCTACTGGTCACAAAATTTCTAATACAGGCCAGGATGCTGTTGGTTTTCTTGGCCACCTGGGCACACTGCTGGCTCATATTCAGCCGGCTGTCGATTAGAATGCCCAGGTCCTTTTCCACCAGAGAGCCTTCCAGCCACCCTTCCCCAAGCCTGTAGCGTTGCATGGGGTTGCAGTGACCAAAATCCAGGACGCTACACTTGGCTCTATTGAAATGCCTGCAGTTGGCATGGGCCCATCGATTCAGTCTGTTAGGTTCTCCAGCCACACTGTGAAAACCTTATGAATTTGATTTTTTTGAGAGTATTTTTACTGTGGATTCTTACCCTGGCAAGGAATCTTATAATAACAATCAGACACTGAATTTTATCATTTCACAGAATCACAGAATGTCAGGTGTTGGAAGGGACCTCTGGAGATCATCTAGTCCAACCCCCTGCAAGAGCAGGTTCACCTAGAGCAGGTTGCACAGGGTTTTGCATGTCTCCAGTGATGGAGACTCTACCACCTTTCCCAAAACCGGACAGCCTGTTCTAGTGCTCTGTCACCTTCAGAATAAAGAAGTTCCTCCTCATGTTTAAATGGAACTTCCTATGTTCAAATTGTGCCTGTTACCTCTTGTCCTGTCACTTGACACCACTGAAAAAAGACTGACTCCATCCTCCTGACACCTACCTTGAAGAATTTATAAGCATTGATAAGATCCCCCCTCAGTCTTCTCCAGGCTAAAAAGCCCCAAGTCATAGAATACTTTTGATAGCAAGAGACCTTCGAGGTCATCGAGTCCAGCCTTTGTCCTAGCGCTATCAACGCCGCTAAACCATGTCCTTCAAGACAACATCTACCTGTCTCTTAAACACCTCCAGGGATGGTTACTCAACCACCTCCCTGGGCAGCCTGTTCCAGTGCCTTGTCAGGCACCTCCTCAGTAATGAAATTCTTCCTAATATCCAACCTGAACTTCCCCTGCACAACTTAAGGCCATTTCCCCTCATCCTGTCACTCACCACTAGAAAGAACAGACCAACCCCCATCTTGCTACAACCTTCTGTCTGGTAATTGTAGAGAGCAATAAGGTCTCCCCTCAGTCTCCTTCAGGCTAAACAGACCCGGGTCCATCAACCATTCCTTGTACGACACGTGCTCCAAATCCTTTACTAGCTTGGTAACTCACCTCTGTATCCTCTCCAGCACCTCAATGTCCCTCTTGACTATTTTTGTTCAATAATCTTGTTGCTGAAGAGAAGAAGAAAATCTAATGTCTCTCTTCAAATGTGAATTTGAAGGGGCCCAAAACTGGACACAGTACTTGAGGTGAGGCCTTACCAAAGCTGAGTACAGGGGAGTGATCACCTCCCTACTCCTGCTGACAACACCATTCCTGATACAGGCCAGGATGCCATTGGCCTTCTTGGCCAACTGGGCACACTGCTGGCTCATGTTAATGTTATTGGAAGGAAGATTTCCAGGTGACAGAAGGAAAAAGAGCGGCATTGAGCCTATGCAGGCTGTACTGGCTGTCCATCAACACCCCCAGGTCCCTCTCTGCCTGGCAGCTCTCCAGCCACTCCTCCCCAAGTTCCTCAGCCTTTTTTCATAAGAGAGATGTTCTAGTTCCCTAATCATCTTTGTAGCCCTTTGCTCTACCCTCTCCAGACGTTCCCGGTCTTTCTTGAACCGGGAACCACATAACTTTGTCAAATGTAATTCACATGGTTATGTAGCCTGCAAAGGCTTTCACTGTGAACTTCAGAAAATGTCCTGTTCCAGATGTGTGGAATAAGCTGAAAGGAACATCAACACCCCAAAGCCGTAGGAATCACCTTGGCAGAAAAGAAAAGCCTCACAAGAACTCATAGAAAGTGCTTGTTCTCTTGTGTTTGCAAGAAAGGATTGTTTTCAGGGCTTCAAGACTTAGGAATATTCAAGCATGAGTCACAGAAACCACGAGCAAGGGTCACTAGTTTGTAACTCTCTTGGTGATTGTTGTCTGCAGTTTTGTCCTACAGAAAGCAGCTCCATAAAAGCGGATGAAAACCTAATGTGTTTGCAATTTGCAGAGATTCCCAACTGAGAAGGCTTACTTCATTGCTAAAGAAGTAGCAACCACAGAACGAACATACCTGAAGGACCTTGAAGTCATCACATCGGTATGTTTACTCATTTGAGCATTACTCATGAAATACGTGACGCTCTAGTCAGCAGTAGTATTTCATCTGCTCCATTTAACATCTTGGCTTCCCATGCTACTTTTTTATTCTGCACTGTAGGTTTTCTCTGCAGTGCACAGGAGTACAGCTCTAGGGATGAAATAACACAAAAAGCAGAAAGTAGAGATTTGCACTGTGGTTAGTAACATGCACTATGAAACTATATCAGGTTGAGGAACTTGGGACACAGTTTGGCTTTTGGGGTTTTTTTTTTTCCTTGCTCTCACGCTTTGTGATTGTAATTACTAAAACTGCCTGTGGGTTTTCAATGACTTCTCTAAAAGCTGAAGTAGTTCCCTAAGGGGACATATAAGCGTTTTCTCTTGCATTAAATGCCCTCCATTTAACATGAAATATTGTGGAGTACCTATTTGAATGATTCTGATTTTTCAGTAAGTGAAACTGTCTGTTAAGTGAGTTATTAACCTGTAGCATCTGATCAGAGCGTGGCATAATTGTTAAAATCACCACGGCAAATACAGGCCACCTTAGCACACACACCGACAGTTTTATTTAACTCCCGCAAATAACGTGCACAAGATTTGGCTTTAAATAACAATTGTCTGCAAAAGGGTGCTGGATCCAAAATCTCTCATGGTATTTCAGCAGGGCTGCCAGCTCCAGACCTCCCAGCTCTTTTAACTGCCCAGTGTGTGAAACTCTGTGAGGTGCATTGCCACCTCCTGCTCTGAGTGTTGCTAGCGAGTCTGGTGGTACCAGCTGGGAACCACGGAGAGACACCTTCTTCCCAGCCCCCCTCTCCATTCCAGGAGCCCACATGGCAGATGCAGCTGATCTGATGCCATCTTAGACATAGCCAAGGTAGGCTGGAGCAGCAGGGGTGTTGGAGGCAGCAAGATAGGTGATAGCAAGATTCCTGGGAAGACAGGCCAACCGGGGAAGAGGCCAGGCTCTGTGGATGGTGGTCATTGCTGCAGTCTCAACAGCAGATACGCTGTTTTCATCTTCTTTTTCACCCAGTGGCTGCAGAAACAGAAAGTTCTAGCTCTTCAGAGCTAAACCCCATTTCCCATTCTGGCCTTTACTCTTGAGGTAGGCAAATTTGAATTTCCTGTGCCACCAAGAGGCATACACCTGGCTCCAAGCTAATCAACCCATCAGCTGTGCTCCACAGACAACTGGCACAAGAGGCCAATGAGAGCCAACAGGTAGCCAGTGCCAGCGGAAAAGTCGGAAGGAACAAGTGTCATGCATGAATTTTGAGACTTGGTAGGTGTGCAGTTCTTCATCCTTAGCTCTCTTCTCAGTGCAGAGATAAAGCAAGGGAGAGAGGGGCTTGGGAAGGATCTCTCTTTATCCCAGGTCTGGGTCAGTTCCAGCTGATGTAGTGTCAATCAAGACTGCTCTGACAGCCTTCTATAGTCCTGACAGTCTTCCAGGCACTGCGGGAAACCATAAATAACTGGATCCTCTCAGGGTGGTGAGGAGGGAGTAGCGTGTGTTATCATGTTGAAGATAATAGTCTGCGCCACCTTGGCAAGCCCCCTATGTCTGTTAGGGTGAAATAAAGAGGATATGGAGCAAAACAGCAGGAACCTGTTGCAGTCTTAACAACGTTTGGCATTGACCCTCCTATTTAATGCTACTAATGTCTTGTCTTGTCTTGGAAATGCGAAGTATCGTCCTTCTGCTTGTTCACTTTGCAAAGTGCATGATGTTCTCTGTATACGGCAACATGGGCTTAGAGCTTCCTCTACCAGATCCTGTGAAAGGGATTTCAGACAGAATTCATCAAAAGAAAATAAAAAGCATATTTTCTGTTTTCACTGGAAAATTTGAAACTGTGGCAAGTATTGCAATACTCTTTCTTTTGCACCTACGCTATTTGCAAATTCAATTTGTATTGACCAACCAGTTACGACTTGGAAAGAATTTTCAGGAATTGATCAATGATGACAAAGAGGAAAGGAGTTTCTTTTTTTAACTATGCAGGGCCTGACCAGTAAGAGCACCAGTTCAGCGTGTAGCAGTGTCAAGAGTAGCCTGAATTGTATCCTAGTGCGAGCTAAATAAGGTCCTTACTGGGTTAGGATATTTGAGTTAGGTGTATAAAGACAGCAAGTCATTGTACCTACTGCATTTACTCCCTGATAATATTGCTGTTTTTATTTTCTTTGTAGTGGTTTCAGGGTGCAGTGAGTAAAGAGGATTTCATGCCAGAAACACTGAAAACTCTCATTTTCTCCAACTTCGAACCTTTGCACAAATTTCACACTGGTTTTCTCAAGGAGATTGAGCAGAGACTTGCTCTGTGGTAAGATTGCTGTTTCTTTCACATTTCATTATTTCATGCTGTTTAGCTTTTTTGCATTCCCTTTTTTGCTAACTCTTTGTATTCTGCTGCGGTGATTCATTTGTGAAAGTCACAGATGTTTGTTATTAACAGACTGGGTGTATTGACTCGGGCTTTGTTCGTGTTTGCGTGACAAACTGTTGTTTGGATATCTCAGGTGCAGGCATATGCAAATGAGATCATACTTCTGGATGAAGCTTTCTCTTGCCAAATGTCAGCATTTCTGTATGGCAGCTCTTCTGAGAAACATGTTCCAAGCAAGGCTTATCAGTAATAGAGAGGGAGCAGCAAAGGACCAAGTCCTGTTTCTGTCAAATAGATGGGGGCTGGAGGGGATTTTGGAGACCAGCTTTCCATTCTGGCATGCCGCAGCTTTGAGACTCTTAGGGTCTACAGTATACTCAACAAATTGATAGAGTGTTGGAAGAGGATGCCAGGCTTAGAAATTGTCTATTCTTAGCTTGATAGTGCCAGTAAAACATGGCATTTTTGTGAAATAGCTGCAAAGTGAGTAATTCTTCCCTGGCAGGACTCAGCTCAGTTCATTTGACCACTGCTGTCTGAGCAGAGGCACAACACAGAAGTCCTCTCCTCGCTCTGGTTAGACCTGTCTGGACTAGATTGTCTTGCTCTGCATAGGCGGGTTTTGGTAGTTCATCTCTGGTGCTGGGAGACCAGCTTTTCATTCTCAATTAGAAAAGTGACAATGCAGAATCACGTGAAAGCAGAGCAGGCAGACTTGATGAGTGCTATTGAGTTTAATGCCTTTTTATCTAATTAATCAAAACAAAAGCAAAACACGGTCTTTGAGTGTGTGTTTAGCTCTTGGCACTGTGATGAACAAGGTCATTGAATGTGAGCACAACGCATTGCAAACTCGTGCTACTCAGACCCACCCTGTACAGTTCGAGAATTAGCAGGTATTTTCTGGGAAGAGAGGGCTGTAATACTGCCTCTTAGAGCTGATATCCTCACCCAAGACTCTGTGGTTGATGTTTGACGTAAGGTTACTCCTAAGGCATGTGCTGCACAGCAACTCTGCCCATATCATTTTTTCATTGAGCTGCTACTGGTTTAATCCAGTCAGGATTCTTACTGGTGTCAATTGCTTTTCATTAAGGAACATTTACTGCCAGTACTCCAAGAAGGCTCTTTCAGATGGTATAAAATAGTGATTGTTTCTCCAACTGTGGTGTTGGGGTTAATCCCCAGCTAGCTGGGGTTAAGGGTGCATGGTGAGAAAAGGGAAATGTATACAGTTAGTAAAAGGCCAAGTTCTGTTCTCTATCGGACCAGTATAATCTAGTGAGCTGGTTCCTGGGGCATGTGTTGAAATAGAGATTCCCCCTACATCCTTCTGGTTGCTCATGACATTACAGGTAGATGCCAACCTCCTGTTCAGGTGTGGTATCTTTCAAAAATTGGATGATGCTGCAATAGCACCTTGCTGTGGAAAGGTGTAGTAAGTGGGGAAAGGTATGTTAGAAAAAAGAAACGGTATTTAGGCTTTTGGGCTTTTTATTTTGTTTCTCCTTTTCAGTTAACTTCTTTTAGTGCTGAGAAAGCCTTTTGTTTGCCAGCTTTTTCTTGTGTCCTAAGGCTATAGTTTCACAGAACAGTAAACCTCAGTTTAAGGCTCCTAATATCATATTTAAACTGCAGTTACCCTATGATATAAAGTGCTGATCTGCTGTGAAGTTGCTTTGCAATCCAAATTGGTTCAAAAATATTCTGCTGAAGTAACTTTGCTGCAGCTGGGCACCTCATTCTGACTTTGTCAGCTCAGCTATTGCATGTCCTTTCACAGTTAACATAAAGCCACTGGGAATTCTCTGTCGGCTACTCTGATTCACTTGACAGAAAAGCACTCACATTCCTGTCCCTGGTCTGCATCCAGTTTGCAACCAACAGCGTGGGTTTACCTAACCTAATACAACTGTTTTAGACAGTGTTTGTTTTTAAAATTCTGGAAGATTTGAATACGTGCCTTAGGAAGGGAGGCAAATTTGCTGGCAGGTGTTATTTTGAAGGTGTTGGTGTTTTTGTATAATGCCACAGATGCCGAGATAAGCTGCAAGCAATAAACTCTATCCTATAGAGATTACTGTTTAATTAAACCGTGAGTGACAAAAATAAACAGCCCCTCAGCACGTAGAAGAAGAAGCTGCTGGTGACAGTGTAGTTGGGAATTTCTTCAGCAGTCCATGCTACCATGATTCTCTCTCTGTCCTTGGTCCAGGGTATTTTTAAGCCATCGGGCTTCGGCTGCCTTCACCATCTGCAGCGCAGAGCACTGCCCAGGCTCTACACCAGCTCCATAGCTCCTCACGCACCTGGCTGAGCTAGTGGCATTGCTGCAGGCAGCTGTGGGCAGGATTCAAGCCAGCTCATTTAGATCTGACTCTTCTATGTCAGCTTTTTTTAATTTCCAGGCAGGTGGAGAGGGGAGGAAGGTGAGAAGCCCGTCCTGAGACGTGAGCATGCTCTGCATTCGTTGGAGCGTGGCATGTCCTGTGGGAAAAGGGCCTTTGAATTAGAAGGTTGTGGACTTCCATCAAGCTGCTGGAAGCCCATAGCTACCCAGGTGTGTTGTGGGAGTATGTCTGAGAGGAAGAGCCTCCTGCAGCCAGTCGCGTGTGATCCCCTAGTGAGTAGACCACTGGGTTTTATCAAGTGCAGTTCAGCCTGCGCACTGTGCCTAGACATCAGTGGGTCTCTCTAAGGTTTGTTTCAAACCTTCGTGCTGTATGTTGGAAGCTCTTACGGGAGGCCATAGGCCATTCCCTGGTCTCTTAGGACTCGGATCACGTTGAAGCTGATGCTGTGCAAAAGAGCTGTGAGGAGAGTGAGGCCAAGAGAGGATCACGCGTAACAATTGCTAGATGTCTCTGTGCTCTTAAATTGTTAAAACATCTATAGACTTTCAGTACTTGGCTCAAAGAAGCTCAGGTTGTGCACTTTATTAAAAGCATTTCTGGCTTGCTTGAAGGCTTCTGAACTGTTTGAATCTGCCATCAGAAACAGGCTGTTCGCTACTGAATGTCTTAAGGGCTGGTATCCTTTTGACCCAGTTATAGATTCTGGCAGATCTGATTTGGGGTTTTATGCAATTCACCCATTTTTCTCTTTGGAACCGCATCTCCTAAGAGCGGCAAATCTCAGTTTCTAGTCCATAGGGATAAAGTTTTTAACAAGATGTGAACTAATGCTGGCACCAGTAGCCAACCGCAGAATGAAGAAAGTTGTTGCATTTTTCACAGCCAGAGTTTCTTTCAGGCCACGAAACTGAGCAGATTCATTATGATTTTATTGCACAACATCCTAAGAGCAGTCACACCATGCTCTGGGCGATGTTTTCTGCTGGTCCTGTGGTGGTGCAGCGCCAGTGAAGCAGACCGTGGAACCCCCTCGGTTGCCGCAACTGTGCTGAGCCCTCTGTGCACAAGACTGACCGTGGTCCTGGGACCAGGTGAAAATACCCCAACAGAGGCCCTGTGGTTTGAGGAGAGGAAGGATGAAATTTGGTGGATGCAGGCAGGCAGATGTGGGGCTCTACCCTCTCGTGCAACAACAGAGGAGAAGGTAAAAAGAACAGGAATGTGCCTGAGGTGGGAGAGGTAACAGTGCCCATGAGGCTTTCCTGTTAGCAAGTGCCAGGAGAGCTGCATCCAGCACCCGGGCATCCTGCTCCTGGCTACCAAGACTCATACAGGTTGTTCCTCAACAAGGTTTTTCGTGCAAGGCCACGAGTTCCTTCCTGAAATACGGGAGGCATATCTGAGTGACTTAAAACTGAATCCTATTTCCCAGGGCCTGAGAGATTTTATGGCAAGGAAGAGGCATGGGCAGTGCAGGCAGAGCATGACATGCTCTTTCAGCATCTGGCCAACTGAATCTGAAAAGTCAGTTAGGTTTTGCTCCTTCATTTGTTTAAGCTATTTAATAGGCTATTTTTTTGGGCCACAAGCACCATTTTCCAGCCAAAAAAATTTGTGCTTGTCCTCCCACACCCCGTTAGATTGTATTACATTTTTTATTAGAAGTTTCCATACTGGTTTCTGTAAATTCCGACAGAAGGTGGCAAATGGAGAATCGTAAGTTTCTTCCATCGGTCAACCACTAAGCACTACAGGGAGCAGTGCTAAGGCAATCCAGCATAGCCATTTCTGCCCTGGGAAACCCTATCAGGTAGTATGAATCTGCATTTTGGTCCTTATCCATGTGCTAAGAAGAAAGTACTTTTCAGAAACACAGGCAGATTTGTCTTCTCTCAGGGAAGCCAGTAATTTGACTCCAGCACTTCTGAGGAAAGCTGCTACCCAGTTCTACCAGATGTGGCTGAGAAATGTGCGGCTGGCATTTGCAAAAAAAAAAAAAAAAGACTCTTAGATCTTAGCATATGAAAGGAGAAGGCTCAATCAGGATTCATGAAAGCCAACTTGAAAATGTGTAATAAAAAGCACTCAGGGAGGTGTAGGAGGATGAGCTAAATGTTGATTTACCAACCATGTTTTGTTTGAGAAGTAGTACTTGTGGTCAGGAAGAAAGGTCTAATAAACAGTTTACATAAACAAGGCAGCAGTCCTTATCTGCCTTCTCAAATGCAGGAGTGCTCCCTATTCAGCTGGTTCTACCTGCCTGGTGCAGAGAGATGAAGAGAACAGTTTTGAAAGTGTCTGTGGAATAATTGCTCAAGGTGGCTTGAAAATTAAAACTTGTAAACAATGCTGTATATTTATTATACATTGGAAAAACATATGACATCGAGAAAACTTCCAGGGCAGAGTGCAGCTGGTATGTAAGGAATCCATTCCACAGAAGTTCCCTGGGCAACCTTAGATGTTGGTAAAATCGAGGGAGCTTGATGTGCTGACTCTAAAGAGAAACTACATGGACGGTGGAGGAATCTCTGTAGAGTTGTTTTATAACTTAACAAGTTTGTAGCCAGGCTGTGTTATTCACATTCTTGCCAGGTGCTTTGCAGACAGTCCCTGTCACTGGCAATCCAAAGAATTTGTGTATCTGTAGCTTTAATAAACTATGCTACTCTTCAGTCTAGCTGTGGGAGTTCTTAATTGAACGCCCCTAAACTGCATGAGTCTAGCAGTGAGAGTTCGGGAAATTGTCATTCAGGGAATTCTGGCCATGAGAACTCAGGGAATGCCGCTAGACGGGAAGTGTGTTGCGTTAAGAGTCCGGACTGTTAACACCGAATTGGGCATCACTCAGAATCTAAGCCTAGCCACCCCCAGCCCCTCTGATATCTAGGACAAACTGGAGGGTAAGGGGGTTTGGTTTCTGCCAAACTGTTTTGCCCCTTTAACGTGACAGTGTCTTCGGCCTATGTAAGGAAATAAAGCATGTATTGTAGTATGAATCTGAGAGTCACACAGTGTGGATGCCCGAGTCAAAGACAATAAGAGGAGCTCAGTGCCTGTGCATCGTGCCGACTTTGAGAGGACAGTTTGCATTGCTGGAGTCACTTTTGGGTACTTCTGGAGTCACTTTTGGGTACTTCTAGAGGATTAGAGCTGTGCTACACTCCAATTAAATTTGAAATGGTGGAAGATAAATAGCACATACAGGATGCGTTAGTCACGCCCAGAGCCACTTTACATTCATCTCTGTGGCTCTCCCAGGCGGGATGTGCCCAAGATCGCCTCTGAGAAGGTGCCACGGCAAGGTGTGTAATGTCATGTTATTGGTATATTTCCATACTCTGCTGCCACTTTGATCTCTCATGTAAAAGCATTATTGATGCATGCTTGCTGTAGATTGGGTTTCTCCCACAACAGGGGTAGCCAGTCGAAAGTCTCTAAATGTGTGCACGCTCCTTGAAGGCTTGGTGGGACATTGGGAAGCTCTGGTGGCTTCAGCAGTGCAATTCTTAGGCTTTGGGCAGTGTTTCATGCACTGCTCACAGCTCAGAGGACAGCTGCAGCATCGGCTGGGATGGGCAGAGTGGCCAGCAGGAGCAGGGATGTGATTCTGCCCTTGTGCTCAGCACTGGTGGGGCCTTCCCTCGAGTGCTGTGTGCAGGTCTGGGCCCCTCACTGCAAGAAAGACCTTGAGGTGCTGGAACGGGTCCAGAGGAGAGCAACGAGGCTGGGGAAGGGACTGGAGGGAAAGTCCTGTGAGGAGAGGCTGAGGGAGCTGGGGCTGTTTAGCCTGGAGAAGAGGAGACTCAGGGGGGACCTTATCACTCTCTACAACTGCCTGAAGGGAGGCTGTAGTCAGGTGGGGGTCGGGCTCTTCTCCCAGACAACCAGTGACACGATGAGAGGGCACGGCCTGAAAGTGCATCAGGGGAGGTTTGGGTTGGATCTCAGGAAGCCCTTCCTCACGGAGAGGGTGCTCAGGCATTGGGATGCACTGCCCAGGGAAGTGGTGGAGTCACCGTCCCTGGAAGTGTTTAAGGAGAGGCTGGATGTGGCACTTAGTGCCGTGGTCTGGCCAATGTGGTGGTGTTGGGTGAACTTGCTGATCTCAGAGGTCTTTTCCAGCCTCAACAATTCTGTGATTCTGTGAAGAAGCACTGCATAATAGCAGGGTGTGAGCAAGGAAGAGGATGTTTTGTTTTTATCGACTCTCTTCCAGTTACAAAATATTCCTCTTATTTACAAGGCAGTTGTGATAGTGGAGTATTTAAGGTATTCTTTAATATTATAATTTCAGTTAGTAATACTCTTAAAAGTCACAAGTGCCTAAGTGCTCAAAGACAAGCTGTATTATCCAGGAGGGAGATACTGTTCCCGAGCATGTAACAGAAGGTCACGCACTGTAAATGCCATTTGCTGCAATTGATTTGTTTTGCTGCAACTGAATGACTGCAATCAAATTTTTTTCTGTTTACCTGGGGAAAAAAAAAATCTCTCTTGAGATATACCTTTCTCTCCTTCTCTGCCTTCCCACCATCCCCATCAAATTTCTGTTCCTTCTACTACCATTACTGGATGATTGAGGGTAGTATGGGCTGACTTGAGACTTCATTCCATTCATTTTTCAGTGATGTACACCAAAAAGTTAATGTAATTCAGAAATCCAACGTAGGTGCCTCTATAGTTCCTGTAAGTCGAGCCATTGCCCATTTTAGTACCATGGGTAGTGTCTGAGCTCCTTATCAGGTATAAAAGTCAGTCTCCTTCCGTTAGCTTGCAATTGTATACTTGCATTATTGTAAAAAGGAAGATACTATTTGGAAAAAAAGGCAATGAGCTTATTATAGAATAATATCTCCACTATTCAGCATGATTTTCAGTGGTTTTAGACCTCCCCACACAATGTTAGTGGAGTGAGGGCACATTGTGTGTGGGGAAAGCAGCTCTTGCATCTTCTGTGGAGCTGGGGGTCATAAATCAGCTCCTGCTGAAAATTTGTAAGAATCAGGTTCCTGAGCTCTATCCCTTGTCACTGGCAGATAGATACCATGTTCAAACAGCAACCCGTGAAAAGAAGGAGTGAGAAGAACAATTTAGCCATCGATGCACAACAAATGAACAGCTTCTTCCCCCCCAGCAAGCTGTGTTGTTATTCAAAACACACACCGCAGGGAGAGCTCTCTTTGCTGCTGTGCTTTGGGCTGTTGAAGCCGTGAAACACCATGTGAAATCGTTGGTGTTTGGTTTTTTTTTTTTTTGGTGTTCCCTGTATTTGGATGCTCTTTTATTGGGGTTTCTTTTCTTCTTATTTACTTGAGATTTACATGTGGAGGAGATGGGGAAGAGGGCAGTGTAGCGTAGGGGTTATTGTGAAGTCCCAGCTGGGAGCTGGGGTGGAGAATGGAATTTAGGAGGCAGATGTGAAGCCGTCACATTCCCCCGTGCCTGGCCTCAGCTTTCCCTGCTCCTCTGCTCCTCATCACAGCCTACGTGCTTGTGCACCATCCCCGGTGGCAGAATCATCTCTGTTGCAAGAGATGGCGTTTGTGTGGAAATAACGAACCAAAGCAAAGAGAATGTCTGGAACAAGGAGCAATACCTGACTGTCACATTTCTGGATTTTCCTGGGGTTCTATTTCTTTCAGCTGTAGTCATCTGCCTGTAGCACAGGTTATCTCTGTTGACCTGGGCTGAAGGCTCTGGTACAATTCAGTTCTTAGCAGCTGCAGAGAGGCTCTTGCTTTTTGGGAACTCCTTTCTCCCCCACTGAGTCTCTCTGCCAAGATGCAAAGTAAGGTTTGAAAGCCCTCAAACCATTTAAAAAAAAAAAAAAAAGCCTCAGACCAGTCTGTGACCAAAGCCAGCGAAGGCAAATGTTCCCAATGTGACCGATGTGATGAGATGATGTGGAAGCAGTCAGTGCTGGCTGTGCTGAAGAGGGGCCAGGGGGTCAATTTTTAGGAAATAAGGACCTGACTGTTCGCTGAACAGCTGCACTAAATATTAACCGGAACTCACAAAGTCAGTGGAAGCAATCACTATGACTTTGGTAGGCTTGGGGTCAGCCTTGAAGTAGCTAGCTAGCAGAAAAGAATTTTGCAACGAGTATTCTGTCCAACCTGTACTGTAGCCTTGAGATCAGAAAAGCAATTTCTATTTAGAAATAGCAGCCTGTAATGATGTACTTAATATTTATCTTGGCAGTTAAATCAGAAGGGTGCCAAACTGCCAAAGTCCACTAGATTAAATCAAATGCAGAGCCATAAAAAAGGATCCAGGCAGTGCCAGAGAGTTATAGCGAATAACTCATAAAGCAAGAATTCTTCTAGAGATAATTGCCAAATACCACGCCATTACTGGCAGCAGCACAGATTCATCTGGCTTTGACATTTCTGGGATCACGAGCAGCAGCGCAGCGCGAACCGTTTGGGATGGGAAGCTGGATGCCAGCTGCGCGGGGGAAAGGCGACTTCCCTTCGCTTCCCACCGGCGCGGTGCTACTGCCTTGGACTTCAAACGGTTGCGGTTTCCAGTTGGGGGCACTTTGATACACGCCGCTTGGGGCAGAGCTTTAGTGGCTGGAAAGTTTTATTTACAACCTCTTGGGAAATCTCAGTGAGGAGGGCTGCCGGATGGGGCAGGGGAAAGGCAGGGAGCAGCATAGAGGGGAGATGACTTGATAGAGAGAGGCTTCCCGCAGAGAGAAATTGGACTTTTCTCCTCAGGTAATGTGGAAACTGTGTTCTTGTAACATCCATACCTACCTGTGCTGTTCCTTGCAATATAGACCATCTCTTGGGCGTATTTGGACTGCAGCAGTGTTTGTGCAAAACCGGCAGTGCTAATTAAAGTTGCCATTGACATAACCCAGCTTCCTAGCCCAGTGTAACCTTTGAGTTCAGAAAAAATATAAAGTCTGATTAAGAACCGTATTCTTCTTGCTTAAATAGGCGTGTGAATGCCTGAAAGACTTAACACAATAGGAAATAATTAAAGACAGCCTACGAAACTGGATATTGTTCAGATGAACGTGGAGCAAACCCTTGTTTATCAGCTGAGTCTCTCTGTCTGTTGAAGGATAAAATAGGAGATGCTACTGTGTGGTATTCCTAGGCTGTGCTCTCCACATTTCTCCATTAGAAAACCATCCAGAGAGGTTATCCAGCATGAATATAACTATGTTTAACTTTACGAAATAAAATATATGTCTGAATATTTGCATTATAATATGGATTTTTTAAAAACACAAAATTATACATGTCTTACTAGTGAAAGTATATTCCTAAGAGCAGCTGCATCCTCTATAATTTGGTGCAAGTGGGACCTTTCTGACTAAATTGCTGGTACTAAGGAATGGAGAGATTTACCACCTCATTGTCCATCTATTCCTTCACTACCTGCGGAATTTGCTTAAAAGTGTGCACTAGGGCAAGTGGGTGAAATATATCCATTTAGCAATAACACAAAACACAGGTCCTGTTATCCCTGGGTTCACTTAAAGCTTGACAATATTTCTGTCCTCTTCAGAGGTGGTGCGTGTCTTCGGCTGTATTACAGTCACTCACACCAGGACTGGATCTGTCTCCCAATACGTGGATGTAGGAGTTGAACTGAATTGAGTACAGTATGGAAAAAGCCATGCTGTGGGTAACTCGGAGGCAGTATTAGAAGTTGGAAAGGGGAGGGGGGATGGTGCTTTTCCCCGTGCCCCTCATAGTAATTTTCTTTTGAAAACCCATCTTGGTTGGAGCAGCTGTGTAACAGTTAGGTTCATGATTTTTTTTCCTCCTGTGTTTTCAAGAAGATGTGTTTTGATTCAGTCAGTGCGATATCCCTGTGTGTCTCACACATGGGTTTAGAATGAAGAATATCTCTTTCATCAGGAGCTGGGTTTCTCCCAAATGCAGCACCCACCCAAGTGCAGCTGGCTGGGTGGGAGGAAGCAGTTTGCATTTTTAATACCAGAAGTGACACACTAAAATTCCTGCCAGTATATAACACTTACGAGTCAAACCCAGATGCTGGGTGGATTTTTTTCTTGCCTCACTCTCCCTTGCACAAGCAGAAAGCTTCTCAGAGAAGGAGCACCTGTGGGTCCTTTACCGGGGTATAACAGAATTATCCTTCTGCTCTAAGCCCATGTATTGTGATGGGATTTTGATGTCTTCCTTTTTCTCAAGCCATTTGCAGCCTTCTCCAGTGTGTTTAAAGGTGCTATCAATTTTCTTTAAAGGTCAAATCCTTCTGTTAAGTGCCTGCCCTCTCTGTTGTTAGGAGTGCAAGCCAGGCTGGATGAAGGGTAATTCCCCATACCTGAGCATTACGTGTCCATCAGGAAGGTTCCTCGCACGCTGCCGAGTGAAGGAGCGTGGGGGTCAGGAATTTGAAAGAAATTAACTACTGAGTTATTTTCACTGCTTGTAAGTGATTATGTGGTTTTATTGCATGACTCAAGCGTGTGGTATTTCTGTTGCTGACAGGGAAGGCCGCTCTAATGCTCACATTAAAGGAGATTACCAAAGAATCGGAGATGTTATGCTAAAGAACATTCAGAGTATGAAGGTAAGAATCATCCTATAACTATTAAACTGTGACATGGATTAGAATTATTTTGCTTTTCATTTTCATCTGATGTTGCCTCTTGTGCTGGTTTTTGCCAATTATAACCAAGGTTTATGATACAAAAGTTTCATCTGATGAAGTAGCAGGTGTTCAGTGAGCCCTGAGATTTCAGATTTGTGAGATGATTTTAAATTGTTGAGTGGCCACTCCAAATATAGGAACAATGAACACAAAAGATCAGTAATATTTCTTTTCCAGTTCTTCTTTCTTTCAAATAAGAAGGCAAAACATTGAAATTTCTGTTGCTGAAGAGATTGTTCAAATGCCAAGTGTGTCTACTAGTTCATGCAAATACAAGTGTTAAGGCATTGCAGAAGTAGTGACCATAACCTGGATATTGGTTGGATTTGAGAAACTTCTATTTGTGTACTACAGTCCCAAGGTAGATGAAAGGTTTTTGAATAAATGCCAGTTATTGGCTTTGATCCCTTTAAAGCTAAAAGCAAAAATACATGTATGAACTGTAAATCTAGGTGTGACGTTCAGCAGGCTTTGCACCTGTTCTTAGCCTGGCCAGAGTAGTATTTTTGATGCTCTCAGTCACTGTGTTACTGAGCAAACAGTGTGGAAGGCAGACACAGGAGCCTGTGAAAACCCTGTGGAGCTTTACTGTATGGATGGGTAACACAGAGCTCACCTTATCGTAATGTAGCTCTGCATCTGGGCCAGCGTGTGGCAAACGTGGCACCGCGCCTTCGGCATGTGGGTCTCAAAGAGCTTTTGAAACTATCCGATAAATCTTCCTTGGTGATTGCCACCTTGGCCTCCTGCAGTTAGGAAATGGAGCAGCGTTGAGTCTTTGGCTGGAAGAAGGGGCTGTTTAATGTTCACAGCTCTCCCGAGACATCTGTTAGTACTACAATTATCTTTCGGAAGGACAGAGAGAGATGAAGAGAGGTTAAGTGACGTGCAAGTGATTATATAGCAAATCAGAAGAAGATAGTATAGACATCTTGATTTACGGTCCCCAACACAACTTTGTCACAAATAAGGGGACATTACCCTTTCTGCAGTGTGCTTAGCAGGAATTGCTTTTTCCCCTCAAGATGCCAATCAGAAGTGTTGGAAGAAACGCAGGGGGGACTTTCCTACCTCCATCCCTACTCTTAAGAAGCACACGCTTTTTCACAGTTTTTAGAATCTCAGCTTCTGACAAGACTCTGCTTCTGCTCTTGGTACCTCGCAGCGTTAAATTGATCTTCACTGTCTGCAAGTGTTTCTGTGGCCCTTGTTTCATGGTAGCACACAGTCCTCACTGCAACTTAGACCTGTCGTGTGCTTTCACCTTAGCCATTCTCCCTTTCCCTTTAGATTTTGTTCTCTTTGCATTAAGAACCACCACTGCTGATAAGGACAGAAATGTGGAGGGAAGAGGCAAAGCCTGCACAGAAAACAGTGAAGTTAGTTCAAACTCGCACATATTTATCATGAGACCTGTGGAAAAAAAAAATGAAAACTGACACTCCTTGTTTAATTAACACAGGAAAGACATTAAGAGCAAGTAATGAACGGGCAGCCTGTGTAGCAGTCCGGAGGGTCTGTTGTGTCTTTGCTTGAGTTACAGGCCTGTGAAATGAGTATGCGGTGTATAGAGAGAGCGACTTGGCTGTAGGGAAGATATGTTTCTGGTAAGGATGTCACATATCACAGGAGAGAGGGAGTTGATTTGAAATGTGTCAAAAAACACGAACTTTAGATTAACCCAAACTGTCCTCTGAAGCCATTCAGCATATACATTCAGTTTTTGTTACTTGTTATTGTTCTACCTTGTACTGGGAAATTTTATCTGGGTGCTCAGAGAAGCTCTGTGCATCCTGAGGCACCACTTTACCTTTTCCAAACTACAAATGAAGCCCCTGTGTTAATTGCTCAGAAAGAAAAAACAAAAACTGCTGAGTTGTTTTACATGGGATTCGTGGATGCCTGGGATACTGAGACCTAAATGAAGTTATATATCCCATGCAGACTTCATTCACTTGCTGGTTCATAACTCCCCTGCTGCCAGTGACATCGTCTTATAGACTGCACTAAGGAGAAGGGGACATAATCCAAGGATGAAGAGCTCTGACATACCCGTTTTCTGTCAGACAACTCTATTTTTGCATTTGTTTGGGTTCCCAGGAGATGCAACTTCTCATTAATAACAGGGGAGCAGAAGCTAGGAGTCCATTTCCCCCATTCCCCAAAAGCACCTGAGGGAATCCAGACAACTAAATCCCTTCATCCTCCCAGAAATTCCCATTTTGCTTCCTAGCTCTTCACTCGTATAGCTTTCTCCCTGTTGCACCTACTTGTGTGAGCTACGTTCCTGTCATCTCCTTGCCATTGGATTTCTCCCCAGTACCAGACTTGGTGTTGTTTACTCATGTACTTTTGTTTTACAGGGAATGCTGGGGGGAGGTGATGTACTTCAAATGCCATTTCTTCTTTTTCAAGTGACTATCAAAGCTGTTGTGTAGTACAAGAGTTTTGTTTGCAAAATCCCCACTGCTGTGCTAGTTGGATTTTTTTACTGAAGTAGGATTGGGCTGAGTCATGTCTCACAGTGATTGCTAATAGCTCTACCACTTGCTCTTTCTTTCTTTCTTTGTGCCTCTAAGCAACTGACAATTCACCTGCGGAAGCACAATGAGATTTTAATCGAGTTGGAGAATGGGATCAAGAACTCACGCAAGCTGGAGACCTTTTGCAGGGATTTTGAGCTACAGAAAGTCTGCTACTTGCCTCTCAATACCTTCCTTCTCAGACCTTTACACAGGCTTATGCACTACAAGCAGATCATGGAGAGGCTTTGCAAATACTACCCACCAAGCCACGTAGACTTCAGGGATTCAAGAGGTAAGTAAGAGAGAAGACACCAGTTCCTGGAGGTGGGGAATAGCATCCAAAGCCATTAGAGGTATATGGGTGGACAAAAAAAAACCGAACAAACCCTTTTTTTTTTTTTTTAAGCCTACATTGAAAGAGGATTGAGTTGCAAAGTCCAGCACTCAGAAAACCAGAAATGGTAGGATTAGTGTTGCTCTTGTATACATATTATGCCACTCTGGACAACTACTTGGAAGAGAAATCATCTGGGGCTTCTTAAACACACAGAAATTACATGGAGTTCAGGAAGTCACTTGAACTGAAAACAGTTGGGAGGTTGGGAGAGAGCACAAGGAACATACCATATGTGCTTATCTTGCTCCTAGCTTTCCTTAGAGATCTAATAGCAATACAGAATATTGGCCCAGGTGAACCTTTGATCTGACCCAGTATGGCTGCTGTTATTACGTCTTAAAGTGTTATTTGTCTTTTTTCCCAGACATACAGTTTGCTCTGTTACCATTTCCATGATTTGTTTCAGGAGCTCAAAGCTGCCAACAAAATTTTTTATGGTTTTTTTTCCGAATGTGAAGACATTTTCTTCCTGCCGTCTGAACTCACTGCCTGCTATTTCTTTCTGATGATTTGTTTTTCTCCTTTCTTACCCTTGACCCCCATCCTTGCTGTAAGCTATCTACATTTAAGCATAACTGTGTTATGGATGCAGTTAGCACTCTGCAGATCCACAGAAGGACTCGGGCAGGGAGCAGTGCTCAACATGACTGCTCCCAGCTCTACGGTGTTAGCTGAGTCAGCTGGCTCAGTTCTTTTAGATGCTGCGTGATGAGACCCAGAGCAGGCAGAGCACAAAACGTGGAGGTGACTTGGTTGGAGGTCTGAGGCGCTGAAGTGCTGTGTGACACAGATATTTGCCCAAGTGTAGCTTCTGCCTGAATGATCTCCTGGAATGGAGCGAGTAGTGCCTTCATTTCTTTTCGCCAAGGCTAGGTGATGAGGATGATGTGTCCATTCCCACCTCCTCAGAACGTGCAGCACCCGTTAAAGTTTGATTCCAGCTCTGCTTTTGAAATCACAGAATGTTTTGAGTTGGAAGGGCCCTTTAAAGGTCATCTAGTCCAGCCCTGCTGCATCAAGCAGAGATGTCTTTAACTAGATCAGGTTGCTCAGAACTCATCCAACCTGACTGTTTCTAGAGACGAGGCTTCCACCACCTCTCTGGGCAACATGTTCCAGTGTTTTACCACCCTCACTGTAAAAATTTTTTTCCTTACATCTAGTCTACATCTACCCTCTTTTAGTTTAAAACCTTCACTGCTCATCCTGTCACAGCACGATGGATACAAACACAGGATTCAGAGGTGAAAATAAGAGAGTATGAGAAGGACTCTGTGGCTCAGAGACACCATCGCTCTGGGATCACTCTTTTACTGAGGTGTTGGCAGATTTTTGTTGAAGGTCAGAATGTAAAGGAGCAAAAAATGAATCCCAGCAGAGAGGCATGGGTCTCCCACTAGCAGGTAGATGAACTGCACAGTGAGCAACTATGTAAGAAGGAGGAACCGCTGTTACGGTTCCCTTGACTGTCTTTTTTTTTTTTTTTTTAACACAAATGCTTCAACTGCTCTTCTAGTACTCGAGTCAGTCAGCCAGTGTGTTCAGCCCATTCAGAGACCTGGCCATCTGTTTGGGTGTATCAAGGTTGGTGCTCACATACATGGTGGCACAGGGAGCCGACCTGTGAGCTGTTGCCCCAGGAAACATCAGGTGGCGAAACCATTTTCAGCTTAGTTCTCCAAGTGGACTTACCGCGGCATGGGCACAGCACAAAGACAAGGCACATGGAGCAGATCGGCATCAGCGTGCGCTTGGTTTGGCTTCTGCTGCCACAGAGTGGGACTTCATAGTGCCTGCTTCCTCCTGTGTCCCACCTGAGCCTTCTTCACGCAGCAAAAATCCCCTTCCTCAATGGTGACATTCCTTGGGAAAGTCCCTCCCGTGAGTTAAGTCACTCGTTGTTGGTAGAGAATGAATCAGAGCTGTGATGTGACTTAACAACGTGCAGCCCTTTTAGTTGTTCTTATTGCTGGCACCGAGGACAAACCCCAGGATCACTGTGTTTGCCATCTGAAGTGACTTAATAAATGACACTGCCGTTCCCAAGTGTTTTCAAATATGGACTTGACTCAATGTGCTGCAGGCAGGGGGAAAACATACATTTGTTTTCAAGCATAGAGAAGATCCCTAGATTAATTGGAGATGTAGGAAATCAAGTCCATTAAGAGAACTCATTCATTGATGCTCTGAGTTGAGTATTCCTACAAAGTTCCTGGGGCTAAAATAGAGCAAACTTTTGGTTGAGGAAATAGCCTGTCTCTTCATTACAACACTACACCCCCTCCCCTTCACTCCATAAGATGATGTCCAGAGTTTGTGGTGGTTTTAGTCTGCCTGAGTAGCTTTACGCTGTGAAGGAGAAGGGTAACAGGAGAAGGTTGATGTTCATGAGCTGAGTGCTGCAGACAACAAACATCTTTCTTTTTGAACATTCTTTTAAAGTTTTAATAAGTGTTTTATGGTTTTGTCCATCTAGCTGCTTTGGCTGAGATTTCTGAAGTGGTGGCTCAGCTCCATGGCAATATGATAAAGATGGAGAACTTCCAGAAGCTGCATGAACTCAAGAAAGACTTGATAGGCATAGACAATCTGGCGATCCCAGGAAGGGTGAGTAGTAGAATCGTGATCAAGGAGTGATATGATTTCAAAGCATTAGGTATGTTTTAGAAACTTGTTTACTAAGAGGAGCTGTGAAATTGCCTTTCCTCATGCAAATTCTTTTTTCTCTCACTAAAATCTATCAAATATAAACATAATAATACCATAGAAAACAGCAACCTTTCAAGCAGAAAGAAGCAATCATCTTTATTACCTTTTTACTCATTTTATTAGGTGTATCTCATGTATAGATTTGGTCAGTTGTAGGCAATTCCAACCATCTATTAAAACAGAGATGGTAAAAATGTAGTATTTATCACAGCATTCTGAGCTTGAACAGTTGCACATTTCCTCTCTATTTTTTTTTTTTCGTCAACCCTCAATGCTAGAGCATGGCGGATTAAAGGAAGGTAGGACAGTTGTGCTGGAGGACCTTCAGCCCTTTTCACAGTGCCACTCTGAAACTCGTGGCCCTGGGGGCAAGCAGTCTCTTTAGTCTTTGTGTAACACTATGCAAAAATTTTTGAGACAACGTTGCCTTAAGTAAACACTTTTAATTGTGTTATAAAAATACCCACCTCCTTACTTGTCATGCTTTTTTAAAAGCAGAGGCTTATTTCAGAATAAACGAGCCTCAGTGTGATATTTGTAGCCTTTTTTACTTTTCTAGGCAAACATATGTGTAAGCCCAAACTGAAAGAGTTGTCTGGTGTTGAAGTAATGTCCTCGCTGCTCCCCTAACTTTTACACTTAATGCATGAAAACAATACTTGCGGCAACCGAGATGCTGGGGAAAATGCATCGCTAGAATATTCTTGCCCCTTACGCATTTCTGGGAAACAGCTTAGGGGAAAAAAATAATTTAAAAAAAAAGAGTTTTACGCTGAACTGCAAATACAGTGACACTTGAGCTTGCCCTGCAGCCAGCCAGAGCCACAGCCTGGGGTCTGCTTCCCGTGCCTGCGTCCAGTGCCGCAGCAGTGGAGTCATGGCAGAGAGGCAGGTTGCTGAGCTCCCTAGGGTCTGGTTGATTTGTCATTGTCAAATGTTTAGAAAAAGGGGTTTGAAGTTGATGTGCCGTTGGGAAAGGTAGCACCAAGCGCAGGTGTTTCTGAGTTTGTGGCTGTTCCCTGCTCCCCGGCTTTGCCTACTGCCTGTCTCCCAAGCAGCTGCCACGGCTCATGACTCCATCCAGTGATCCACAGACTGATCACTTCCTTGGCAAACCCCTCAGGACATTCACAGCCCACACACCTATCTCATGAAATTAAGTGGTGTCATCAGGTGTTTCTGCTGCCCTATTCTGTTTAAAGACTGGGCAGTCCTAGGAAGTTCAAGAAAAAGGCAGAGGGTTGTTTGCCTGCCAATGCAAAAAACATTGGCCACCTCACTCGGGCACTGGCCCAAAGGGTGTTGCTTCCAGCCCTTTGGCTGCTCTTCTGGCTCTGACTGAAGTCCCTGCCCCAGGGCAAGACTGGCTGAGGGGGCAAATGCTGCTGTCACCTGTGGCTGGGTTAACCGGAAGGTGGCTCAGCTCCACGTCTCAGAGGAGAAAACTCACTGCCAGGCCAGTGATTGAGCTCTCCTAAAGGAAGCTGTGGGTTGAAGAGGAGACTCAGGGGGGACCTTATCACTCTCTACAACTGCCTGAAGGGAGGTTGCAGTCAGGTTGGGGTCAGGCTCTTCTCCCGGGCAACCAGTGACAGGACGAGAGGGCACGGCCTGAAACTGCATCAGGGGAGGTTTAGGTTGGATCTCAGGAAGCCCTTCCTCACGGAGAGGGTGCTCAGGCATTGGGATGCACTGCCCAGGGAAGTGGTGGAGTCACCGTCCCTGGAGGTGTTTCAGGAGAGGCTGGATGTGGCACTTAGTGCCGTGGTCTGGCCGATGTGGTGCTGTTGGGTCATAGGCTGGACTTGATAATTCTTGGACTCGATAGGCTGGACTCAATAATTCTGTGATTCTGTAACCATGCTCTTCACGTCGTCCCAGACTGGGATCTCTGCTGCCACCTGGTTCCTAGGTAGGACATTAGAACATCTCATGATCGGGTTGTGCTTTGCAGATTGCGTTGACCGGCGGCTCTCCATCCGGGTGTTCGCATGGCACGTGCCGGGGTGGTGCTGAGCCCACTAGTGACTATCTGGTGGTACCGCATAAATAGTAATTATGATAATACTCTCTGGTGGCCAGCAACAGCTTTCGGCGGGCTCTCTTGTAACACGAGTCTGCTGTGATGTGGGGATAACCGCCTCTAGGCATTTTTTTCCACCCCTTAGGCAATGCTGATAGGGGGACTGGACACATCTCAGCAACCCTAAGGCAACCACAGTGTCTCTCTGAACAGATTAATCTTAGACAGTTTATTTCTAAGATGCAGGTGATTTGGATGCTTTATATGCCTCTTACATGCACAATTATGAGTAGAATGACGTTAGAAAGACTGCAATAAATAAATATAAACCTCTTGGCAGAAGCTGGAGGGAGCGACTGAAAAATGATATTTTCATGACTTTCAGATAAGTGGAAGGGTGAGTTACAGTGTAGTTCCCAGTAACCCCAGGAAATCTAGCATTTTGAATGCCTCAGTGTGCTACTTTTCCTATAATTCCATCCCTAAACATTCTTAAAGAGTTTGATCTGAATTAATGTGCTGTATTATATGACATGGATGGTACTAGGATTACTCACGCTGCCAGACAAATTTCCTTCTTTTCCTTTTTTCTGATGTTGATTTGTGTGGCTGAATTTACGTCTCGGTGAAGAGCTATGTGTGCCATATGCACAACAGAAGCTTACCAGTGGCTGACCAATAACATACAGACCAACTTACAGTTAGTTTTTGCATCATTTGTACCACAAAAAATATTCATTCAAAGCTGGTGAAAGAGGGAGCTGTCTGAAGGAATCAGTGTTAGGCAAAGAAAACTTTGCTTAGCAAATAGTGGAGGATGTGAAGGAGTGTATCCTAAAGACGGTTATGAATGGAAAGAAATTATCCTATGAAAAATGTGGGGGTTTTTTTAACATATTAAATAAGTAAAATAAATAGTCCTGGTGACTTGAGTTAGTCGTGTGGCCAAGTAGTTATATTTATGTTTGCATAATAAAAAATTGTCATAATTTTTTGCAGAAGATACGTATTTGTTTTGTATTTGTTTCCCACAGGAGTTCATCAGACTGGGCAGTCTTAGTAAGTTGTCTGGGAAAGGTTTACAGCAACGGATGTTCTTTCTGGTAAGCAAGACAACAGTTTTTCGTTCTGTAATGAAATGTAGCTATAGGCAACTCTCAGACGTACTGTTAGACTTGAATTGTGAGTTACAGGACTTTTAAACAGCGTTGTTTAAGTTAACAATATACATCAGCTGTGTAGCTGGTTGTTAAGAACTTGTGTTTCTGTCCAGACCATATGTTCTCTTAGTAACTGCTTCTTACAAAGATAAAACTATTTATTTTTACATGACACTGTGAGTATAACGATAAAATAATACCTCCAAGCTCATTGTCTTAAATAAAGGCAGAGTTGTCAGAAAAGGAAAAGTGGCATCAGGGCCAGTGGTCACATGCAGAAGAGAAAATAAAGAGTAACTCCTGGTGATACGGATGATAATCCACATAACGCTCAGGCCACGATATAGAACCAAGTTTTTCCACAAAACATTGAGTTTCAGCCCAGTAGTGCTCAACGTATTGAATGGACTTGCCTTTACCCTGAGATACATTTTGTAGCTCTTGCACTGGGAAAGATTCTCTCCTCCCACCATCCCTCACAGCATTTTTGGGTTGCAGTGATCCCACTCAGTCTCCGATCCATAAGCGCTGACTGGATGGTGCGTATTTTCTGCGTGCCACAATTCCTGTTAGCAGATGATGCTTCGGTAAAGCATTAAAAAGGTGAGACTAGACTCTCACGTCAATTCCTTGCACTTTCAAAGAAATCTTTGGTCTGTCTCAAGCACCAGAATCTTTTTGGAGGTAAAACCCCAGGTCGATGTTCCAGGACTCGGAATATGCGTGTGATCATTGGCAAAATTAAATCCCCCTCTAGTGGCTGATCCACATCGCTTCGCGGATTGTTGCTGCTGAATCATAGATGTCTGCGGTAGAGGGTTCTGTTTCGTGCCACAGAGTGTGATGTTCTTGATGCACCTGGTCTGGTTTGAGAAAAGCATCCCTTGACCCAGGTGGCACAGTGAAAACACACCGTTCTTTTCATGGCAGGAAAATGCAGGTGGTCACTTGACGTTCTTTTGACAACTGCTGCGACATGCAGGAGGCTCTGCAAATTGAGACACTCAGTCTCTTCACCTTTATATTTCTAATCTAAAGCCACTTACCTTAAATCAGGTCTCCCAGCTCCTTTCTGAATATGGGGAGTAATAGATAGCCACTTCCTTCATACGTGTTAACTTAGGCACACCTCTCTCAGGCACATTTGCTTATCTTTCCGCGCAAATTGGAAGAAAATATCAGTGAAACATGCTTATCTTTAGCTCACCGAGGGCCAGTTTAGCTCAGTCGCTTGAGTGTGGTGCTGATAACACCAAGGTCGTGGGTTCGATCCCCGTTGAGTCCCCATGTGTTGCCTGATCTAGTTGAGAGGCGTCCCTGCCCATGACAGGGAGGTTGGATTAAATGATCTAAGGTCCCTTCCAGCCTAGGCCATTCTGTGATTCTATGATTCTCTGATCTTTCAAAGCTTTAAAAGTGCAAAAGAGTGTGAAACATACTACTTGGCTTCACTGCTGGCTTGTTAGTTCTGACCCAGAGATCACAAAGAGAATATTAGAAGGCATCAGAAGATACCCCGTGGAAAATTGTGGGGACCTACCTGAGACTAGCTGGGAAGGAAGGCAGGGAAAATAACAGGCTCTAATACTGGGTGCTGGAATATTTTGGAAGCCAGGATTTGTGCGTTAGGACTGCCATATAAATAGACAGCCAGTACTGGGTAGCTTTCCCATATTTTTTATTTTAATTATTTTTTATGTGCATACATGCCAACATCATTCCAATAATGCTTATTCTTCCATTTTTTTTTAAAAGTTTAACGACATCTTGTTGTACACAAGTAGAGGCCTGACAGCATCGAATCAATTTAAAGTCCACGGGCATCTTCCACTGTATGGCATGACAGTAAGTATTGCGAGACCTCCAGGGATTTGTGCTCAAATGGCCATTTGTGGTCCCATCTTAGTAGCCTGGTGAGGTTTTTGCAAGACTAAAATTGTGGGAAACTGGAGCTCTTGTTGCAATTCTTCTGCAAAACAGCCAATTTGAGCACCTAGTTACCTCCTCTTCTTACGTGATTTCAGAAATACTTTTGCTACCTTCAAAACGCCTTCGTTCCCCCTGTTATTATAATTGGAAATTCTCATGAGTTTGTATCCATTCCGTGCTGTTTTCCTGAGAATTGAGTTAGGTGATCGCTACGATAGTACTTGCTCTAAACACCTGTGAGGCTTCAAGTTTTATCAGGCTTCCCTAGGAATCTGTTCAGTGATTGATGTCCCTTTGGCGTGGACTTGCTCACAACAGAACTATGTTGTGCTGCAGTGTCCGGAGCACTCCCAGCCTTCAACATATCCTTTTGTATGACGAATCACTCTTCTGATAAAAATACTGCTCTTTTCTTTTTTTTGGGGTGACAGAGCACTGGAACAGGCTGCCCAGGGAGGTTGTGGAGTCTCCTTCTCTGGAGACATTCAAGACCCACCTGGACACGTTCCTGTGTAGCATAATCTAGGCGTTCCTGCTCTGGCAGGGGGATTGGACTTGATGATCTTTCGATCCCTAGCATTCTGTGATTCTCTGATTTTTTTTCTTTTTTTTTTGACACAAAGCCATATTTTTGGTTTAAGAGGTTCTTACAGAACTGTTTTTCCAGCTTGGAAGCCACCATCTTTTTCACAATACCTAACTTGAAATTGTGGTTTGTGGACATTTCTCTTAGCTTTCTTTTGCCCACTGCAGCCCACTGTTTCACCTTCAAAAAAAAAAAAAAAAGGTATTTCTTGCAATGTGACTGCATTTGGGCTTTTATCTCTCAGATAGAAGAAAGTGAAGAGGAATGGGGGGTTCCCCATTGTCTAACACTACGAGGTCAACACCAGTCCATCGTCATTGCTGCAAGGTAATTCAGTGGAGGCAACTTGCCCACGTAAACTCTATTTCTCTGCAGCTTTCGCACTGGGACAGATAGAAGAGCAGAGAGGCACCATTATGTTTGGATTCGCTCCTAAAACAATTTCAAAAATGCATTCTTTTGTGAAAGCCATTTAAAAAAAACAAACACAAAAAACCTAAGGTGACTGGGACAAAATAGAGTGAGAGTTGTGCATATCAGAACCAAAGCTGAGTTATTGGGGGGAAGAAGCCCTAGCATCTTGTTTATTTAAGTTAAAAGCAAGCTCAACTTGTGAGTATTTCTTACAGTTTGCTTTGAGCCTGTATGAAAGTGAATAAAACCTGGTTTTGCATTGTTAGTACCCGCGCTGAAATGGACAAATGGACTGAGGACATTCAGATGGCAATAGACCTGGCAGAGAAAAGCAGTGGCCCTGCCCCAGAGTTACTGGCCAGCAGCCCACCTGACAACAGTAAGTAAATGCTGGGGAGTAGGTTTTATTCACTTTTGTCAGTATGATCCGTGAGTGTTCTAAGCAAAGTGATGAAAAATGCTGGCCACAGCTCAAACTGATACATTTGAAGTTGATTTATACCTGTATATACAACTATGTATATATGTGCCAGTTTAATGTTCTTGTTGATGTTAGCAGAAAGTTTCGTTGAATAGAGAAGTGACTTTAAGTGTAATGATTCCAGGAACTATTTAACAAGATTGGAGCAATGCCTGTCCTTGGAAGGTATAAAAAGCACCAGCAAGGCACAGTAGTTAGTCTTTGCTTCTAAAACTTGCAGAAACACGTTTTTTAAAAAATAAAAAAAAAAGAAAAAAAAAAGAACAAAACCCAACAAATAAACTACTTAACATCAGCACAAAATTATTTCTAAAAGTGTGTTTTAAAATGAGTTCACAGTGTTGTGGACAGAATTGACTTGTTTACTTTTTCCAATTATATATGTTGTTGCATAGAGGAAGAAAGATGCTTTTTCCCTGCATTTCATAGAGTCTCCTGACGAAACTACTGTAGACCAGGAATCTGAGGACGACCTCAGTGCATCCCGCACCTCACTCGAACGTCAGTCACCACACCGTGGCAACACTACGGTGCACGTCTGCTGGCACAGAAATACCAGTGTTTCAATGATCGACTTTAGTATTGCTGTGGAGGTATCTGCCTCAGAACGATCTGAACTGCAGCTCCAGACTCGCTCTCAAATGACAATTTCCTTTTTGCTCCTCCTTAACCACGGGCGCTGTTGCGTTGTCTCCTTCTGGGGAAGTTTTGGGCACACCTGTGAAACTGGCTCTCCTGTATCCTCAAATTATGGCCTAAACTATCAGTTGAGAAGCACGTATCTGCTCCCTTAGTGCATCTTTGTAAAAATGAGTTAGAGCAGTGATTTCGTAGAAGTAACTGTCAAAAAAACAAAAAAAAACTCCGCTGATGCCCTTGAAAATTTAAAGCAGGTCAAACTGTCTTAATGCTTTCCCTTACAGAAGCATTAAGTCGTTGCTCGAGCTGAAAGGATATTGTCTTTAGCTGCTGCAGCCAGAGTTTTAATTATGTGTATTACTAACGTACTTTCTTTACCTAGCCATCTTTTCTGGAACCTTGTCTCATTGCTCAGTCTCATTTGCTTTTCCTTTATTTGCATTCTCCACCTCAGAACAAAAGTCCTTTCCCCACCCCCCACCCCAATCACAGCTAAGCCAGTTCGATACACGTTCTTCAATTCTGTGCTCAACAGCTGAGACACAGACACTGACTTTTCAAAGATTAAGATGAAAGACTCCTAGTTCAGCTGAGGTTTCAGGCTGAGGTGCTAAGCCAGCTTAGGTGTTCTTCCTTCAGCTAAGAGGGACTCCAGGGAGCTCTGAGTACTTTATCGTAGTCCTCATCAAATGGAAATTTGTGCTCAATGAAAAAGGTAAAAGGAGCCCTAAAGCCGAGTCGGCTCACACACAGGAGGCAGCTCTCAGAGCTCAGGCCGCTGTTGCTCTAGAGAAGACGTGCCGATGCAGAATGTAGAGATGCAAGGACAGTGTTCAGAGATTGTGTAACTGCCTCTGTTTTTTTAAACAGAAGGTGAGTTTGTGGCTGACAAAGAAAATTAGTTGTGCTACAAAGCACTAACTGCAGAGCCTCATTTTCATCCCATGCAGGTGGATTTTCTGCTGTTCATACCCTCATGTCCTGCAAGGAGGGAATAGTTCAGCATGTCATAGTTTTTCCTAAAGTAGAAGGCTTATGATAAATAGGCATAAAACTTAAACCAGTGACGAATTCTAATGATTAAAACATTTGGTTAGGCAAATCTTTTGGCCTGAGATCAGTGCTCATTGTTCTCTATTTTTGTTCCTCCCCGTGCCTCAAATGAATGCAAACAAAGCAGCGAAGACCAAACACACACCCCGGAGACATACATTGTTCTGTGAAAAGCATCTTCAGCTCTGCTGCTGTTCCATGCGTGACAGGTTACACTCATGCTCACGTCATTCTGTTGGTGGCTCTCACTTCAACATTATCGTTTATTTTCTTTGTGTCTCTCCCTCCTTTCTGTCTCTCTCGTGGTAGAAGATCCTCTCTCTGTCAGTGACTGTACTTCCCTACCTGCTGGACTGATCAGTGATCAGCGGCCTGTTTCCATTTCATATGTCTGCTGGTACCGAATGCAAAGCCTGTCCTTTTATGATATCCTCCAGAGTAACGAGGTAACAGAAAATTAAGGAGTACGCCTGTAACTTAGGGCAAGGAAGCAACAGTCCAGATATCGGAGAATGGGATGAATGAAAGCAAAGGCTTGAATGTATACCCGAGACCAGTGAAAACAGAACATTTTCAAGAATATTTCATCTGTAGTAGCTACAGCAGGACCATCAGACTTTGCCTATTAAGCTTTACAGACTAAGGGATTATAGCATTCTGCATTATGTAACGAGAACGATGTAAACAGCTCTTTCGATCCAGCTGTGAGAGCCCTTATAAGGAATGTGGGAAGGAAGTAATAGTTCACTGAGAACTCCCCTTCATTTGCAAGGCGCAACGATCTTCACATCTTCCCTATGTGAAGAGTAATTTCTTCTGCCAGCTGTTAAATACTTGTGTTGGGTTACAGCTTCCTCCTCCTTTCTGTTAAAATATGTGAAATCTGGAAAAGAATAAGGTTGACAGTCCTTGCTTTTGAAATCTTTGAAAAGTGAACCCACTGGATACTGAGACCCCAACCTCTATCTGCAATTCCGAGTCATAACTTTCCTTTACGTCACAAATTCATGTCAGACTTTCTGTTTCCATTATTCTATTTAAGTATCATTTGAAAACAACACAGATTAGGATAACAAGACCGATGTTTAATAATATATTACTGAAAGCCACCTCAAAAAGTGTAGTAACTCAAAGCTTTTGAAGTACCCAGCTGGAACCCCAAAAATGTTACATAAAGTACTAGTTAGTAGTAGAAAAATCCAAAGAAAAATAATTCCATTCAACCAAAGCATTTTCACATGCAACAAGGTCACATACAGCCAGATAAAAGCAGATAATTTTTCATACGCTAAGTAAACTGCAGGTACATTTCACTGTTTTATTTGGCTACTTTTGGTCTGTTTCAGAACCAGCTGTCTGGAAACCTCCTCAGAAAATTCAAGAACAGCAACGGGTGGCAGAAGCTTTGGGTGGTGTTCACCAACTTCTGTATGTTCTTCTATAAATCGCACCAGGTAATGGACTGCACACGTGTGTGTGGCTGGACAGGACCTTTTGGGTTATTTTCCGAGCCGTTGCAGAGAGAAAAGCAGATCAGGCATAGATGCTGTAGGCAAGAGAAGCCAGCACAGTGGTCACAGCTGCTGCTGGAGTGTGGAACGGGACCTGTTCTCAGTCTGCTTGCTCGTGAACTAGAGAACGCGTCCTTGTTCTGTGGAGAACTTTGGGCAGTCGCGGTGCTTTTCACCCCTAAAAGGGCAACAGATATCGTTGCTGCTCAGAAATTGCAGTGCGACTTTACGCAAGTTTTCATTTGTGTGAATTCTGAGATTGGAGATATTCAGGGTCAGGCTTGCTGGGGCTCTGAGCAACCTGATCTAGAGATGTCCCTGCTCACTGCAGGGGCGTTGCACTAGATGAAGAGGTCCCTTCCAGCCCAACACCTTCTATGATTCTGTGATTCCATGATTATTATTGTGATTATTGTGATTAAAAACTTAATAGTGAGTTATATATTTTGTTTACTATTACTAGCACTTAAGTCAAGTGACAGAACAGCAGCCGATGACTAAATCATCTGAGCAAACGTCCCACTGCAGACGTGGGGGGGGTTTCCATCTGGAATCTGTTGGGCTTTTGAATCTCTATGTTCGAGCAGGGCATAAGCACAAAATAATTCCAGTTGCTACGTTATCCTTTCATTGCCATAGGAATCCTTAATGATATCATTTCTGCACCATAAAAAGTAAGAATGAATTGTAGGATATTGCACACATAGGCAGGATAACAAAATGACTCGTTTATGCATGCCAGACCAACTAAAGCGACTTCAGCAGTGAATGCTGCAGGGTGGCCATTGCATTTCTGAAGGAGGAGGTGTTTGCAAGCCTAGGATGAACACGCACAGCGCTCTGCAGGTGCCAAACAATGGAGCTTTATGTTTGTCTACTTGAAAGTAGTGAAAGTCCAAGATTGCAGATGATTTTCTTCTGAGGGAACACTGATAGGATCAGATGGCAGCAGATCTTTGTGAGAAGGATCCATAAAGATGGGCAGGGCTGAAACTGCCAGACAATTCATTGCAATTGTGTAAAGCGGGTGTCTTTTTCCATGCATGTGTGAAAATGCGATGATGACCTTTAATCGAGTGTGTTTCTGTCTTCTGTTTAACTTCAGGGCATTTGATCTCACAACCTTTTCCATCCTTTCTTTTCAGGACAATCATCCTTTAGCCAGCCTTCCTTTATTGGGATATTCACTTACCATTCCTTCCGAATCCGAAAACATTCACAAAGATTATGTGTTCAAGTTACATTTCAAATCCCACGTGTACTACTTCAGGGCTGAAAGCGAATACACTTTTGAAAGGTAAGTCTGTCTTCTGCGAGCGGGAATTCTGTAAAATCCCAGGATTTTTTCTCCAAGCAAGCTTAGAAGGTGCAAACTTCAGTAAATTGATTTGGTGACGCAGGCAAGTAGTTCAGCACAACTAGAGAAAGAACCCGTTAAAATTTTAAAAGGAATTTTAAACCCCATCATGCTAGAACCCGGTGGCTGGTTTTGATAATGCGGTAGCTGTAAGAGCAGTCACTACAAATCCCTTGTTACGGACCAGGATTATCTGGTCAGACCTGGCGAGGCCGGCTGCACAGGGCGCTCGGGGTCTCAGACTTCAGGAAGCGTCTAAAACAGATCACTGGCCTTTGCAGTAGCTCTTCAGGATAACTTCTCTTCAACCGGTACAGCTGGATGAATAATCCACACCTGAAATAAAATTTCACAGAAGTGGCTGTTCTCGCTATGCACTTACACCACTTCACCACATCATTTTTACACCTCCCACTAAATTTCAGATACGCGAGGAGCCAATAAACAGGCCCTGCACCTCCTAAGTTGTGGCTTGAGGTCGTTGATACCGGGAACTAATTTAGCTCTTTTATAGGAAGCATTAGCACGTCAACAATCTTAATGCCCTCTCTTACTGAACAAAGCTATTATTCAGTTTTAACCTTGTCATTCTGAAACTACAAATAAGGCAAATTGTAGGAAAGAGGTGTTTGAGTAGAATGGGAAGAAAAAACACAAAAAACCATTCTCGCTTCTAGGAAAAAGAAGTAGAAACTGCAGCTAAATTACATATTTTTTCTGTAGAGGTGAGTGGTTGGTCTCAACTTCTCATCACTTGGACCAGAAAAAAAAAAAGAGGGGATTTCCTGTCCACAGAACAAGTAAAACTACTACTAGATTAATGAATTTTGCATCCCAATCTCCCTGTTTATCCTCTCTAAACCTCCTTTCGTAATGTATTTGGCGGCCACTTAGATCTAGAGCCTCTTGGCTTCAGGTAGAGTTGGGAGCAAAGCAGAAAGCAAAACACTCCCGTAGGCACCGAGAATAAACCCGTGTACAGGTCGTAGCGCGGGCTGTATCTTCCATGAAATCTGTCTGAGGAACTGACCGTTCTGTTTGTTTCTCTCCTCGTGCCTCCTCGCAGATGGATGGAAGTGATCCGAAGTGCCACCAGCTCTGCCTCACGCACTCGAGCTCTGAGTCACAAAGAGCCTCACGCCTATTGACGGCTGAACAAGCCGCCGTGTTGATTGTCCAGCAGCTGCTGATTTTCTAGAGGACATTTGAAACTCTTTTTCTCCCTCCAAGTTTAGTAAAACTTACAATTTGGTAAAAGAAAAAAGAAAATTAAAAAAACATCAGTGTGGTTTTGCAGAAACTTTGACGATTCCTCAGCAAAACTGTTTGAGTTCTGCGTACATTGAGACTAGCTTACCATCATCCCAGTGGCTGCGGTTCGTTTCATGTCTTGTATTCTGTCATCCTGTGCTGTTTTTAGCTTGTGCCAGTATTAAAATATTGTCCTTATTAGCGTGCCAAATGCCAAAAGACATTTTGTTGCCTCAAAGATTGCACCTATATATAAAAAAAAAAAAAGACTTCACAATCTGAAAACTTTCTCCTCTGAGGCAAACACTATTTCTTCTCTTTTCATAAAAATATATTATTTTTTTTTACCATGTTAATCTGTAGACTGCTGGATTTTTAAATGTAGATGGACTCTCACAGTATAGAATATAATTATATATACAGCAAGCAGTCTAACAGGAATGAGATAACTTTCAGATTTTGTTTTTGTTTTTTTTCCCAGTCTTTCTACATTTAATCAGCAAGGAATTACTAATTTTCTATCTTTAACAAGGAAACGGTTTACAGCTCGCTCTCATTTCCCTGTGGGGTTACAAATCCGTGTGGTATAAATAAAGTACAGGATTCTTATCTAACCGTTTTCTTGGTGCAAGTTGACCAAATTGTTCATCTGTTGGCTTTGAAAAGTGAGTACTACTTGCAAGATGAAAAACCCTTAAAATAATCCAGTGCAATATTATTTGGGCTGTTAATGTACTGTGAATGGTATGTACAAGAAGAAATTAAAGGCTGTGGTGACATTCCGCTGTTTGTTTTACAAACTCGAAAGAAAACCTGTACGCTCTGAGAACCGCAGCTATTTGTGATTAATTTGTGGACTGTTTTCCGTAACTCGCACCGACTAAATTGCTGTAAACTGGGCTTACTGCTGAAGCCCCAAATTTTCATCCTCCCTGCTACGTATCCTGGCGTGACTTTTGCTTTGATGTTGGAATTCCGGTCTTTCTCTCGAGTGGGAGGGGAACACCCATTTGGTCTACCTGCCTTTAGAGTGAGCTAACACTGTGTTTGGGATAAGCCGTTGGCCCACTCAAAAGGTCGGTAGCATTAAGTCGATTATGCTTAGATGCTGTTCCTTACGATTTAAGATCATGAGGGTGACGTAAAACCTCTACTAGTGGAAGCTCAACGTGCTGGAAGCCCACCTGTCCTCGTTACAGGCCTTTCAGGAAATGCAGTGCTGGGGAGGTGGGGTGTGAACATAAATTTGGGAAATGAAGCCAGGACACTTCTACCCTCGCTTTTTCTTCATCTAGCTCTTCACTTTGTTAATGGCTTACCTGTGCACCATGTGTAGAACGGCTTACGGCTTTGCTCACAACAAAAGGGAATAAAATACCTCACAATGCTGTCATAGATATTCCTGTTTCACGACAGTAAAGCTTTCTTTCTATCTGACCCCCCTCCCACCAAAGATATGTGCTAACCCTTTATGAACAAGCCCCAGTTCCTGTGCCCAAATCTGAGCCACCCTGGCAAAGGGAAACAAGTATTTCAGCAAACTGCCTTCATCTGGGTGGAAACTTTCAAACCACCTCCCCTCACGCCCTTCCCGGGAAGGTAACTCGTTGCAGTTACTCTTTTCCTTAGTCATTTCCCCTGATTATCAGTGCACATATAGTCACAAGATCTCTTTGGTTGGGAGACCATTAAGATTGAGTCTAACCATTAACCTAGCGCTGCCACGTCACCACCAAATCATGTCCCTAAACACCAGATCAACATGTTCCTTAAATACCTGCAGGGATGGTGATTCAACCACTGCCGTGGGCAGCCTGTTCCAATGCCCAATGACCCTTCCAGTGAAGAACTTCTTCCTAATATCCAGCCTAAACTTCCCCTGGCACAACTTGCAGCCATTTCCTCTAGTCCTATAACTTGCTTCTAGGGAGAAAAGGCTGACACCACCACCACCACCCCCCCTCCAACCCCCATTCAGGTAGTTGCAGAGAGCAATTCTGTCTCCCCTCAGCCACTTTTTTTCCAGGCTAAACAACCCCAGTTCCTTCTCCCTCACAGGACTTGTGTTCCAGACCCTTCACGAGCCTCGTTGCTCTTTTCTGGACACACTCCAGCACATCAGTGTTGTTCTTGTAGTGAGAAGCCCAGAACTGAACACCATACTTGAGATGTGGCCTCACCAGTGCCAAGTTCCCTTCCCTGGCCCTGCTGGCCACACAATTTCTAATACAGGCCAGGATGCCGTTGGCCTTCTTGCCCACCTGGACACACTGCTGGCTCACGTTCAGCCGACTGTCAACCAACAATCACAACATCTGCCCCACAGCATCGCCTCTGGCTGTTGATGACATGAAGAAGGACAAACTTAGAAAGCAGATAGAAAATGCTGAAGACCCTTTTTCCCAGATGCAGGTCCCCACTGGCTTGTCCGTTCCCAGCCCGTGGAAAAAAAAAAAACCAACAGACCTCACGTGCCCGTGCTTACTAACAGCTCAGCAGCAGCCCAGAGGCCAGGAAAACAAAGCTGAGGGGGCAACAGCACATGGTGTTGCTGTGGACAGTGAAGGGCTGCAGAGCTTAATCCTCCCCACCGAAAAAAAATATTACTGAGATATCAAGTAATACCTGCAAAGCCTTACAAGCTGAGTCCCTACATCTGGCCTTTACAGTTGTTATCTATAACAGCGAAAAGTTGTTTGTTTTTTTTTTTCTATAATGAAAATTACGTTAAGGGCAATGCCCTTAACTCAGCTAAAATTGAATTTTATTTTAGATCGCTGAGGCTTGTTGGATATAATCTCCATTTCCACTATCTGCTACAATAGTGTAGTCCGAGCTCTCAAAAGAAAGGCTTTTATTTACATTCCTGAAATCAGATAGCACCCTTTCTAGGGTCATTTCATTTTCATACAAATTAGGTTTAGAAAAATAATTTTCCTGTAATGTCTAAGGCAAAGATCAGGATACAGTTCTATTTATCATGACAGCGGAGACTGAGCTATGCTTTAGCTATAGCTTCAGAATATCCACCTGATTCATTATTCAGCATTTTCACCTTTTTGTATTATCTTTTTGTACAGAAGATAGGCTTAGAATAAGATTTTTGTTTTCCTTTTTAATGAGTTTTTTTTTTTTTTAACATGGTTGAACTGCTGTCATTTGTCAGCTTTTTTTTTTTTTTTAGTTCTTCATTCCTAAGGTTAACCCAAACTGAAATAATGGTAAGAGAATAAAAGCAACTGTCTTGATGATCATATCTTACAGTCAGGTGCAGATTACCTGTGTGAACAAAACTGGTGGTTTACTAGAAAGCAAGTTTATACCATAGTTTTCTAACCCAGAATTGCATCCTACTGCTGGCCAGCTAATCACGTGGGGACGCTCAGGGTCACCATGTACTGAGTTAGCAGCCATAACAAAATACACTGTTCTTGTATTTCAGCAGTGAGAAAACTTCAAACTGGTCACTGCAAGAGCCTTACTCGTCTTGTTGTTATTATTACTGGCCATGAATAATCAATTGCCAGCTTCAGTTAACGAACAAATAAAAGCAAACCAAAAATTTTATTGCCATAATCGGAAGTTGTGCCATGGGATCAGCAAAGCCTGGATGCCACAGATCTTTTATTATTTTTTTTTTTCCCACAAAGCATCTGCATCATTTCTCTGCTAACTTAATAAATAGATCTTAACTGAAGTTAATATATCTCAGGTCTACCTATTCTCACAAAATTTTAAACACGGTTGAGACCTCAGTACCATTGTAAATTGAGCCAAAATCAGCCAAAATAAATTTAAAAAAAAAGAGAGACTGAAAGGCAAGTTAGCCGGTAAGGAAAAACATGCTGTGATTGCAGTAACGTTGATAAAGGTCCCAGACTAGAGAAAGAGGTCTCACAAGGAAAACTTGTTTTAAGAGACAAAACCAGGTGCGTATCCTCACATTCCACCAGCAAAGAACAAAACAAAGGAAATGAGCAGGACCTGAAGAACCACATTTTGACCATTTTTCATTCTTCTGCCTCAAAAGAAAGCATAATTATAGCTGTGTAGAAATACAGCTCTAGTTGCTAGCACACACAGACATCTTCCCAGGCGCACAGAAAAGTTTGTAGAGAAAAAAAAAAATCCACGTGGCACATGTATGTTTTTAAACAGAAAGTAGTAACGAGATGCAATTAAAGGAGTGCAGCTGTCACACGGTTTGTCACTCAGTTACATGGGTAATTAAGGATGTGATGTTTGAGGTTATGTTAAAGCAGCTCGATGTGAGCACTGTCAGCTCCACTGGGCTGGCAGGATGGGGAATTCAAAGTGGGTTTTTAAGTCGTTACCATCTATAAATTGGCACATTGTCTTACTGTTGGCCAAGCTGCAGTACAGAACTGCACGTAATTGCACCCAAACAGTACACATCAATCACTTGTACGTGTAGACCGGGAAAAAAAAAACAACACACCAGCAAAAAAAACACACACAAAATCTTAATCAAGCACTAAACTCTCACAGATGGCCCAACCATGTGGGAAAAGAAGTTTACCAAGTTCCCCAACTGAAAAATATTCTCAACATCCTTGCTCAGAAAGCTTTGGCTGAGTTTAAACAAGAGCTTGCTCTTGAACAAAGTTCAAGATACCAAACTGAACACGATTTATAAACTTACCATTACTGACATACGGGCAATAATTGAGCCAGTACCTGCAGGAGCATCCCCTCCTGAGAGGAGACACACCCCACCCCCCAAATCTTGTCTTACTGAACACTCAGAGGGCAAAATTTCATTAAACTTTTCCATCTTTATTTCTAGGTCATGTAGCTTACAAGGAGTTTTATTCAGTCGGTGTAGAGTGACAAAAGTAAAATTTAAATACACGGTTATAAACAGGCAGCAGAATTACAGAAAACAAGATATACACTTGAATTGTCCTCTGTAATCGTGCTTTAAAAGAAGGCCGAAAACCATTACATATGATTTTTCTACTGCGTGTGCTCAGTGCAATTACCAGCACATCTGCAAAATACAGTTAAAAAGAGCAAGCTCGCAGATCTGTGCTACACTTTAAGCTCCTCCCCAGCAACTTACAAAAATAATTTGCGATTGTAGCGACCCTCGTGCCTTTAGCACGTCTCATAACCCTCCAGTGGTGACATCGTTGAAGGCAAAACATAACGTTTCCTTAAAAAAGTGAGGCTAAGGTAAAACCATCGCAAACCAACGCCGCATCGTTTAAAGAACTGAACACGGATCGACACAGAGAGCAGGAAGAGCTGCACGAGACATTTCGCAGGCACAGTGGAAGCGTGGGCAGGTGAAGGAGCTCCCAGCGCAGCAGCCGCTTTGCCCTTCAGCGCTGCCACGCGCCCTCTTACCTTCCCCTCTGCCCACGCTGCCCTCGATGGCAGGAGCAGAACCAGACGCTTCGTCTGCCCGGTGCCCACAGGGACAGGCGGACACAAGGCGTTCAGAGCTGCAAAGGAACTGCAGCGCTTCAGAGGAAGAGCTGCCTCGCTACTGCACCGAGAGCATTCCGGCCCACAGCGATCAGGGCACCATCCTTGTTAGTAAATGGGTCATCCAACTACAAAGTGCAACCGCAAGGAAAAATAAGTTAAAAAAATAGATTACACGTCTGATACTTACAAAAAAGCAAGCCTCCAGTTCAAAGGACTGGTTTTATTTTTGTTTAAACAGTGAGTTTATTTACTGCCTAATCTAGAAATCCCTGACAAATAAGCAGTTCCACTAATTTAAATGTTTGCATAAATAGGGATAGCTCGTCGCTTAGTATATTCAAGACTGAGTGAAGAAGTACTACCTGCACAGAAAAAATCATCAGTGCAACATTAGAACACAGACATGTTTTTAGCACGAAACTACCTCTCAAAAATGTCGATATGCTTTTTCTTTCAGAAACTGAGCCGGTGCTTCTTTCAAATGAAGCTGCTCTTCTCTTACCAATATAGATCTGATTTTTAAAGCATCAATACTTGTCAATAGCAAATGATTGTAATTTTACATTCAAGATGCAGCACGCTTTTTTTTCTTTTTTTCAGTGAATCTCAGTTTAAGATACTCTATATTTAAATAATCTATATATTACATATAAAAATACACATCTTTACCATAAATGAGGTCTTGTCTTTTTCTAAATGTCCTAGCATTTGGGCCAATTGCCCTTGCTGTAGGTCTTACTCATCTTAAGCTCCTAAACCAAAGGACACATCTGCCAAGCAAATTCTGCCACAATCTACTCAGAGACTTACTTCCTCAACGTACAGTTCTGGAACACAACTAAAATGCAACTCAAAAAAAAACCACCAACGGATGTATAACATTTTTAATGATCGTTTGAGACTAGAGTACCTTAGAATTTCATTTTCTGATTGAGAAATTCTTGAGCTTCCAGCCAGCACCGTAAATTGAACTTCCCCACTAAATCTCCGAGTTCTGTGCATCTCCAAGTGAGCTTGCTTTCAAGTCCTTACAGTAACAAATGACTGGGGAAAAGCTTCCATTAATCTATTTATATTTCAAATGCAAACACATCTGCTTATTTCCCTATGCTGTAACAGCACGTATTTCCTGAATGGCTGAATGTTTGATGGGTGAATTTCCCGTTGCGTTGTATCCAGCTGCATGTCTCACGATCACAGAGCTAAATCTCTTACCTCAAGGGTAAGCCCGTCCTTCATGCTTAAGCGCGCACAAAGCGATGTATTTAAAGGTGTTAATTGAAGAGGAGCTATACACCATTCCTCACACTTGGGCATTGTTCAGTTTACCTTAAATTCACTTAGCCGCGAAGGAAAACTGTGACCTCATTATGTTGGCAAACGTGTTGGCGTCTAATATGGCTCCAGGTATGAGTGCACACATGCTTGTTTCTTTCAGCTGTTGTTACAACCTGGTTTCGTAGCTCCGTGAGCGTGACAGTGGCCTCTTAACTGTTCAACTATTAAATTAATCATTAAGGCTATTAATATGCATAGAATAAGGGCTACCATGGTGACACAAAGTCCTGCAAGAAGACCTCACCAGATTCCAGAATGGTTAGAGAACCAAGTACCAAGCCAAGGAGATATGCCTATACTTTTAAAAGTTTAATCCTTTCTGTTTCAAAACTGAAATCTGTATTTAAAACAATAAATAAACAGGCAATTTACCTTGCTGTCATCCAAACCATAAAATCATCAATTTCTTCATTAAAACAAGGCAAAAATGCTCTGTTAGCCACAAGAATAAGCAGCACCTGAATGCAGCCTTGGTGAAACAAACCAAGGTAAAGCTCAGAGGAATATTGTGGGAAAAAGAAAAGAGAAAGAAAAAAAAGCCACCTGATCAACTGCGTGTATAACTGATGTTATTACTTCCAAGTCCACTATGAAGGAGCATTCATAGGAACAGGGGAAATTTCAAAATTCAGAATTTTTCAAGTAGTGCTTTTTTTTGGAGACCCAAGTAATAGGACATAGCACACAACGCTCAGGCTCAGTTTTGCCGTCTCTCTAACATCACTCTCGGTGAAGAGACGCACAGTTTTAGGCAGAAAGACCGAATGTTGAATTGATGGATAATTTTTCTTCTACGCTGCAAGACGCTAATTCTAATGATAAAAACAGGCATGGTGAAGAAATAAATATGTGCCACTGTCTCACAGCCAAAATCTTAATAAGATTTCAGGATAAATGAAGTTAATAAAGATTTATTTGTGTGAGCATTCAAACATGTTCAGGTGCAAAAGAAAGTGCTATCTGAATTTCACTACAAGTATCTATTACTAAAATTGAGCAATACATAGGGGTTCAGAATTCACATTGGCACAAATTGAAACTGAAAATATGAAAGAGCTTTTTCTTTAGGAAAACCAATAATTTAAATTTAAAGCTTTGTGAGGCAAGGTGTATTAAATTTAACTAGAAGTAGTACCGTAATTAGAAAGTCACACTCAGAATATAGATAAAAAGGAAGAAATACTGGAGAAACAGAATAAAACTGTGTCTTTGCTGAGGTACAAACAGAAGGTTCCATAGTACAGGATTAACTCTTTCAATGGCAAATCCTTCACGTACAAAAATCAAACCAAGATTCACGTATCACATAATTCGAGATTTACATGTAATAAAGGCAAGGCGTTACTCAGTTATGGCCTGTCGAATATTTACCCCACTAACATTATCTACAAAAGCACTTTACCATTTTGTACACAGTGATTCCTTATGCACGTTGAAAGGCTTTCAGTTAAAAAAAATGACATTATATACATATCTGTACACAATTCCAACAGACGTACTCCATCTCCCAGTGGAATTCTTAAAGCAAGATACCTGAGGTTTCTCAACATCTTCAGTTTTCTCTGTCACAAACCTAAATATACATTTCAGATTTTACAAAAAGACACCTCCCTGGAATATGTGCATTTTCATTAAAAAAAATTTATAGCTTTAAGGAGCTGAAAAAGATGCCTCCCTCTGAGAGGCTTCATTTTCACTCTCGCACATTTAGGAATGTCCTTCCACCGAAGGATGTTCCCGTGACTGAAGGGCAGAACAACGACATCAGGGTGCGCGCCTTCAGCGCGGACACCGTGGGATTTCCGTTGTCTTAGGGAAGGCGAGAACAGCCCGTCAGTAAGACGAAGTACTTCCTCCGCCTAGTGAGTATCTGAAAAGAGAAAGAAATGTTGTGACTTTCAGAAAGGTGTTCTACAATAAGCAGCAACTAAAACTTACTCTGTTTTATGCTGTTGATGCCTTCAATAAGCTTTATGAAACATCACAGATCAAAACTGGTGGGGGGAAGGTAAAGGAAGTTATTTGAAGTTACTTGGCAGCTCTTCTGAGGGTCCCAACTAATTCATTCAGACCAACATGGGAAATCCAATTTTATCCAATCATAAGGGGAATGAAAAAAATCTCATTAGAAACATGTTACTGAAGGGTCATCTTCAGCAGTGAGCTACCAAATTGAGACGATGTAAGTGTATACAATGGATGACTTAATGATGCAATGGAGCCTATTTCTTGCAATATTCCAACAAGCAGGAACTCTTTTCAGAAGCTGACTAGCTCCAAAAATAGTTTTACCCATAAGGGATATCTACCAAGCTATGGAATGGTTCAAATTTCTTTCTAGGGGAGGGGGAACCTGCCATTCATTTCTTTCACTCACTTTCTGGAATGAGTGCTAGCCGTGATCACATCCCAACTGAACATCATCCCTGGAATAAGAAAGAGTTCACCCAGATGTGACCCATCGACAAACATTCCTTATCAACATTTATTTCTGTCCTTCAAAGACTATGAAGTGCCTGCCTTCACTGTAATAGGACACTACAGAATCACAGGATCACAGAATTGCCTACATTTGGAAAAGACCTTTAAGATCATAGAGCCCAACCATTAACATAGCACTGCCAAGTCCTCAACTGAGCCACACCCCTAAGTACTCCATCGACACAACTTTTAAACACCTCCAGGGATGGGGACTCCACCACTGCCCTGGGCAACCTGTTCCAACGCCTGATAACCCTTTCAGTAAAGAAATTCTTTCTAATACCCAATCTAAATCTCCCCTGGAGAAACTTGAGGCCATTTCGTCTTGTCCCATTACTTGTTACTTGGTTGAACAGACTGATACCTACATCTTTACAACGTCCTTTCAGGTAGTTGTAGAGAGTGATAAGGTGCCCAGTGGAAAGCCTGTCTCCACATGGTCATTTCCAGCTTCAATTCAAAAGTCTTTGAGGTTCTCGGTTCCAGAAAGACCTTGTGCCAGGCTTATAGAAAATTGACACTGAAATACTGGCCTCATGGAAGACTGGGGTGAGTTTTGGAACCTCTAATGGAAAGGAACCGAGATATAATACCCAGAAACTCTTTCAAGCCTGCCAGAATCAAATGAAAGGAGAATCAGGACATCTGGCATCAAGGTGTGTGACCTTTTAACACTAGAGATGCCAACAGGGCTTCATGCTTAAGAGCCCAGACACCTAGAAACACAATTGCTTGCAGATTTCTTGGCTCTGTTTTTTACTGCATGACAAAGTGTCAGCCTGGCAATCCTCTGGTTTAACGTCAGAGGTGTGAATTCTGAAACTTTACCAAGCTGTGGTTGACATATATAAGGAAGACACCTGCTCAGAGTGATTTTTATCAAGGTAGCAGTCCATGATTAACCATTGCCATGTGTTTTTTCTACCACCATTCAATCCAGCCTGGAGAGTGCAGATTCACAACAGCTGTGGGCTCCTGAATTCAAGGGTGTATTTAAGCAATAATTCTGAAACTTATACTCCTGATCTTTTCTTGTGTAGCATTTAAAAGAAGAGCAAATTGAGCATTTGTTAAGAATATATTCTCTTACCAAATTTGACCTTTTGAAGTAATACAAAATGTTGGTTTTGAAAGTACCACTAAAAGGCCATGCAGATTGTCTTTAATGAATGAACAAGGAACCACTTACTATGTGACTGAAAGAAACACAAACTAACTGAACAGACCATTTCTCAAAGTGAGTAAAAGAAATCAAGATGCATCCTCTGCAACTTACACACAGACACCAAGCAAGTGTGAATATCACTTAAACAAAATGCAAAGGGAAAAGGCTGTCCAGCATCCTTTGGCACAAACCATGCACACCAGCAGGATGAACATGCATTTGGGCTATCACCTGAAGCCAGAAGAAATCAGACCTGCTGACAATTAGTTTTGTTTTTTTTTCCAACTAAGCAAACACAATCAAACTGTAAGCATAAGTGTCTTTTCCCTCTAAAATAGAGATTAATTCTTTCAGTTTCACACTAGCCAAATGCAGAGTCAGATCCGCATTTCTTTGTAACCCTTAGTGAAATACTTTTGTTACCTCTGAAGCCTCTGCACAAGGTGTGACACCATGTTATCTGCAATGCCTGGACAAGCCTCTTCAGCTAAATAAATAGCCTTTCTCAATTCTTCTATGGAATCTGTGTTGCCACCACACACTTCACTCTTCTCTTTCAACTGAAAAAAATCCCACCAAAACCAGGAAGAGATATATTAATAAAGATATTCAATGTTTCTATAAACAATATAATGCAAAAGCTTGTTAGGAAGTGACCGCTAGCATTCAGAATATCAGGATTTTACTTTCATTACACACCCTCGCATCCTGAAGATTTTTTTTCACCCTGAAGTTAGTCTTTGCAGTAGTTATCAGGATGTCACGTAACTTCACAAATCTTCAGTTGCTCACATATTGTTGTCAGCACGCTCACTTTCAAAAATTACAACAAAATATTCCAGGAAAGATGCACTATCTACCTGTAGCTCACTTCAAGACATGCTGCTTATACACACTCACTTTAGTACACATACTTGTACATCTATAGTTTATACATACACACTGCAAGTGCACTTGTGCAAGTGCTGTTAGGAAGTGGTTTTACCCTGTCAACACTCTCTCCTCTGCTGCCTGAAGGGAAGGATCCCATGATCAGGCAGGAACTGATGGCTGAGAGGGAAGTTCTCAGCGCTTTGCTTATGTAGGAGCTGGTATAACACACTGCATATGGCTGGTAAAATGCTTTTTTTCTCAGAACTCAATAACAAACAGTCAAAAAAGTCTCAGCAGGGTCTGGACTTCCTTAGAAGAAAGGATCACGTTACTAGTAGTAAGGGTGAATGAAGGCATGGCCTTCTTTCCAGGACTGGACTTTACCCAGCACGTCAGATGTCTCCATTTGCAAGTTTTTCTCCATGTTTATCGCTACAGCTGTTGTCAAGAGCTGCTTTGCAGCATCCTCTTAAGAAAGATGGAATCAAACTCATTTATCCAGAAAAAAAACAAAACAACAAACACACAAAAGAAAAAAAACAAACCAACTGGTGAAAAAAATACTCCAGTTAAAAGCTAACTGGGCTTACAGTGCTTTGGACTGAAGAGTTTGAGTTGTTTACACAGAACTGAAGAACAGCAAGGTATTTTTCTACATATTCCTCTACAAATTATTCAGTTAATTTAAGTCATCTCTGAATGTTGGACCTATGGCCAGTCTGCCTTTATGCCATTACTGTCAGTAATGAAGAAAGCTTAGCTTGAGCAAATGGAAAGTGTGTGTCACTTTCTGGGATATAAGGTGGGCACACACGCACTTTTGGCCTTAGGTAAGTGTAGCACAGGGGATTGTCACGTGGAATAAGCATGATCCCCAGAAAGCAGAACTAACAGATCATTTTGAGTTTAGTTTAGTACAAGATATTCCAGAGGGAACAAAGTGGCAGTGAAGCTCTTCAGAGATGTCCAAAACACTGAAGTGGCCTTTCAGAAGTGGGCTTTCAACAGGTACTAGGAATTACAGTTCAAGAGTTGCATTCAGTATTGAGGATTTTTCTTTAAAAAGGAATCTCTGTCTTGCAGCAGAAAAATAAAGGGAATAATAATTGTTCTAGTTCCATGTTTAGAGGTCGCTTATAGGTACATTACTCTGGAGAGTCACTCCAGTCTCAACTGAAGGAAATCGAGAGGACAGTGTGTATATACAATAGATGAGGTACAAGCACAGCAGTAGGAAGGGTTCTGCACTCTTCCTTGCCTGATGCTTGTGTTCTCTTTTCATTACACCCAGGATGCTCAAGAACGAGATCTTGCACACAAAGTATAGCTAACAGGAAGACAAAAATGCCTTTTCTTTCCCCAGTAACTAACCCTTTCTTAGCTAGGCTAGGAAGTCACAGCTTGAGGGCAAGACGACAGAAGCAGACAAGAGTGGGAACACTGCACCAAAGGACACCTCCAGTTGTCCTGCCTTCAAAAAGGAATCCAGAACAAATCACTGCATGCGGTACTCAGCCCATGTCCTCTGGCACAGAGAAAGAAACCACATTGGGGTGGGAGTTGGTCACTGAAGATAACTGACTGAAAATAACTGACAAGCACAACAGCTTTGTTCATTTTCAGGGTGAATTTTGTCTTCTGTTGTTTGGCAAGGGGTGAGCCTTGTTTTGTTTGATTATTCTTTTAACTGCTTGGCTGAAGTTCACTAAGCTTCAGATGATTACCAGCATCGTGGAGCAGCCGGGCCCCGGAGCTGAGCAAGCCTCTTCGGCCAAGGCTTCTAACAGAGCTAAGGCTTGTAACTCCTATCGGAGTTTGGCTGAAGGAGCTCAATTTTACCCTGGAAGATAACTTAGGGAGAGCAGTTGATTTTTCACACCTGTTCTGTGTCAAAAGATTTGAAGCTTCCATGATGACAAAAAGCTCTGGATGGCCAGCTTTGTTCTTTTTTGGAGTAATTCATTTAGCCAGCAATAATTTCTGAAGGTAAAGGCATCTGTGCTTTAAACATCAAATAAACGTAACACTGAAAATGTAATGTAAGGCTTCTTACAGACAGCAGAGACAGTAGCCTTGCCCACAAATAAAAGGAAACCCTGCAACGAGTTTCTGAAGCAGTTTAGGGAAGTTGTGGCTATCCACCAGAAGTTGCATGGAAGAGGAGTCTAAGTATGAACCAAACAGCAGATACCAGACCAAGAGTCTTCTCTCACAGCAAGAAAAGATACAGCAAACAAGCATGTGAGGAAAAATTTTTCTGGAGCCTCTACATGCTATAGAGATGAAAGCAAATGTAATTTTAGTAAGGACTGCAGTGAAAAACATTTGTGTTGCTACAGCGGCGCTGGGGGAATCACATACCCACAGGGATCAGCAAGTGGCAATTAAAAGAACGGCTTTGAAAACGAATATCAGAAGTGAGAAAGGCAAGGAATGACACAGCAACTAGTCAGCAATACTATGGGAAGGAAGAAGCCAGAGCAGAGATATCCAGGAGACAGGTAATAAAGGCCATGGTGGAGAGAAAACGAAGAAAAAAGGATAAAAATGGAGGATGGAGTGTGGAAGGCAGTGGATGAAGGACCCATATCATGCTTGTTGTTGGAAAAGGAGAAAGAAGACAAAGAAGATGTACAGCAACCAGAAAAACGTTTGGGAGAAAGGTAGGAATTGAAAGAAAAGTCTGAGGCCAGCAGGCAGGTAATACAACGAACTGCAATGGAAAATGCCAAAAATTCCCTTTTAAAGTGTTTCTCCACTTTACACAGGAGAATGACAGGCTGACTTAATAATGGAGTCTGAATAACCAGTACAAAGATCATCCCCCTTAAATGAATTTAATTGCTTTACTGCACTTGATACTCTTAATGAGCAGCATGCAAAATTTGATGATAAACCTCTGAGGCAGGACTTCATTCATTAGAAGAAAATTAAGACAACATCCTTTCATTAGAACAATTTCTCTACCTTTATTTCTGTAACAGTTGCAATGATTGAAATCATTATTTAACTACAAAATTTTCCATATCAAAGCTAGGGTGAGAGGGGAGCCTTTGCTTCTTAGAGTTCTATCAACTTTTTCAAAAAATTATGTTTTCATAAATATCTGGCTTTCCTCCACATGATCCTTTTTTTAAAGTGGTTTCTAGGTATTTGGAAGAAACACATATAAAAAAAATATAAAATTCAGAATGGGAACAAAACAGTTTTCAGCACTGAAATTCAGAAGTTCAGTTCTTGCTGATCTGGTTGACAGCCACATCTTGGAACACCGAAGAACTTGTAATTTTAACAGATAAAATGACAGAAAAAGACAGAGCAGTGTCAAAAAAAAAAAAAAATCCTTTTTTTGGTTTTCACATCCATTGCTTTAGGCTAGCATGGCTGATACCACTACCATGCACATGAAGCCACACAAAGATCTCAAAGCAGACATTCATGAAAGCAAAGACTTCAGCTAAAACTGTAAAACAGCCAGTTTGAAATGTAACTTACCTCTGCAAATACAGGGGATATAACTGTAGACAGGCACTGGGAGAGAGGCCTCTTTGGGATATCCTTTTCCTTTAAAGAAAACAATTTTATTGACTGATTTTATTGACTAATTTTATTTCAGAAAAAAAAAACCAAAACAAAACACATTGTATTCCGTTTCTAATCACAGAAAAAAAAAAAACAATTCCAACTTGCTATCCTTTATGAAAATTCTGTTTCTAACAGAATATTCCAAAGCACTGCTCTAACTGGAGGCTAAATTAAAATTTGAGGCTGTAGCACCACAAATACATGCAAGCTCAAAATGAAACAAAACCAAACAACAAACTCCCACAATTCTACTGAGTATGTATTAAATCATAGACATGCTAATATTCCCTAGGTTCATCCCATGATACAATATTTTTCTTTAATTTCTCCCGTTCTGAGGGCCAGGGTAACAACCACCTGCCCCAGCTACGTGGGCTGCAGAAAGTATGATGGAGCAGCTCCTAAGCATCCCTTATTCTAGGTTGGTGTTTTGATGAGGGTTTTTTTTTTGGTTTGAAGTGGGGTTTGTTAGAGACACACACATTCTATTTTTTGCTACTCTGCAGTCTTTTTTCCTATACAGAATGCCTTCCCCAAAGCCTCTGCCTAGCTTTATACTGTACTGGTTTAAGTCTACTTAAAACTAGACTTAGATCTTAATAGATCTTAAAAATAAAATATTGCCCAGTGTTCTACCAGTTCTAACGTTTCATAAACTACAGTAATATTTTGGTACATATTTGATGATGTATGGAAAAAGGACACATTTACAGAATACCAAAACTTTAAGACTTACTCAAAACTTTTTGTGAAAGGCAACTGAAGACTACACAGTTTTAGCATAAGTTCTGGAAGTTTTACAATTTAAATGCTTGTAAAAAGTATAAAATGAAAATAATTAAAGCAAGTATCGTCTCCTTGTATAATATAGTCAATATTTTGAGCACCTTATTTCTTCGCAACTCCAAAGGCTGGGCTGCTCCATTCTCTAGATTCTTGGGGTCTTTTTCTCTTATTGTAAAGATCCACTCTCCCGAATCACTCCCACCTGAGGCCTGGCCATCTGGTTCACTTCAAGGGAGGGGAAGAAAGAGAGTAAGTTCTATTTTCTACACCTTACTGTCCAGGCTCACTCAACATACATGCTAAACATAAAAACACTAGTCAAAATCAAAATCAAATTCTACTGTGCAAGCCAATAAGCGTAAAGACAAGTACAAAAAGTAATGTGATTTATCTGTTGGAGAAATAAAAAAAAATGAAACTAAGATGTTAAATTAACCCAAATGTTATAGTAACTTCAAAAAGAAAGGGAGGCATTACAGGTTGAAAACATTTTCTGAAGTTACGTAACAAAGTAATATGGAGTATTTTATTGCTATCTGAAAACTGGCTTTCATTAGGGAAGGGGGGAAAATATAGAAGACTTAATTTACTTTTTTGCCTAGAAGAATACCTGGTGTTCTAAGGACAGCAACTCATGAACCTATTGAGCAGCTCCATGAAAATTTGTTGTAGAGAAATAAAAAAATGGAAAGATATCTGTATTTTTTTTCCATAAATAATTTGACATTTCATGACTATCATGCTGTAATGGCCCAACCTTCCTGGAAGGATACAAAAGAAAAAAACAAAACACCTCTCATAAAAAACCCTAGGCAATATGGTTTGTACCCCAACACCCCGTTATCATGGAGGTATTGAGCACTAACCCTCTCTTAGCTGCAAGGATCTGCTTCTGCCTGTTTACTTAGGTAACCAAAATGGGGAACAACCTGCCACCAAGGAGACAACTCCCCTCCTTAGGTGTCCTCGTGCACATCACTACCTGGCCGTGCAGGGTGAGGGCTACCTTCTGCTCAAACGACAGGAGTAACGGTTGGCCTTACAGAATCACAGAATTGTTGAGGCTGGAAAAGACCTCTGAGATCAGCAAGTCCAGTCTATGACCCAACACCACCACATTGGCCAGACCACGGCACTAAGTGCCACATCCAGCCTCTCCTTAAACACCTCCAGGGACGGTGACTCCCCCACTTCCCTGGGCAGTGCATCCCAATGCCTGAGCACCCTCTCCGTGAGGAAGGGCTTCCTGAGATCCAACCCAAACCTCCCCTGATGCACTTTCAGGCCGTGCCCTCTCGTCCGGGAGAAGAGCCCAACCCCCACCTGACTACAATCTCCCTTCAGGCAGTTGTAGAGAGCGATAAGGTCCCCCCTGAGTCTCCTCTTCTCCAGGCTAAACAGTCCCAGCTCCCTCAGCCTCTCCTCACAGGACTTTCCGTCCAGTCCCTTCCCCAGCCTCGTTGCTCTCCTCTGGACCCGCTCCAGCACCTCAAGGTCTTTCTTGCAGTGAGGGGCCCAGACCTGCACACAGGGCTCGAGGGGAGGCCTCACCAGTGCTGAGCACAGGGGCAGAATCACATCCCTGCTCCTGCTGGCCACACTGTTCCTCATACAAGCCAGGAGAAGGAAGGAGCCTAGGCCCCACAACAAAGTGAAGATAGTATAGAACGGGCCAGAAGAATCGTTCTCAGCAGCTGTTACTTGGGTGAATTCCCTTGCAATATTGTAAATAATAAAACACGGGAATATAGCTGCTAAAAATAACTACTTGGCTCCTATATTTACACAGGATATTTTACAAACTCAAACTTACTTATCTGAGTCATCAGAACTGGAGTCGTCATGACTTTGTTCAGACTTCCACCTCTTGTGCCTATCAATAAGGTCAGTCAGGTAGGAAGTTTTCTTTGAGTTTCGTATAATAAATTTGTGTTTTAGGAGCTCCTTTGCAGTTGGTCTCTAGAAAAAAAAAACCTATTTTTACTGCATTTGAGAGTGTAAAGTGACTCACTACAAAACGATCAAGAAATCCAGACTTTAGTCTTGGTACAAATGAGATGTTAAATAAGTATAGTATCTTAAAAAAACCAAACCGGTGAATATGTTGCCCTATATTAGAAAAGCTGAACTGCACTTATTCATGTAATTCATATAAACCACTGAAGTTCTGTACTATACATTAACAAACCGATGAAACTCACAAAGCTTGGGTCCTTGTTTAAACAGGCCTCCACAAATTCTTTGAGGGATTTACTGAAGTTTCCTTCCAGCGTTGGTGGATTGTTCTTAGGAATGAGGAATAAAACCTTCATTGGATGTAAATCTGAATGAGGTGGCTCTCCTTTTGCAAGTTCTATGGCTGTTATGCCTAACGACCAGATATCTGCCTGTAAGAAACAACATTTTTAAGATAAGGTTGAAGAAAGAGAAGAAATAGTATTACTTGCTGTTGTGGTTTAACCTCAGCTGGCAACTAAGCACCACAGAGCTGCTCCCTCACTCCCCCTACCAGCAGGATGGGAGGAAGAGAACTGGAAGTGTGAAAGTGAGAAATCTCATGGGTTGAGATAAAAACAGTTTAATAATTGAAACACTCTTTAAAATAAAATAAAAATATATAAATAAATTGCAATGAAAAGGAAAATAACTAAGGAAAAAATAAAAAAAAAACCAAAAAAAAACCACACAGGAAAGACCAGTGATGCAAATGAAAAGAACTGCTCACCACCAACCAATCAATGCCCAGCCAGTCAGTGGCACCCGGCCCACCTTCCTCCTCATTTAAATGCTGAGCACAACATCACATGGTGTGGGATGTCCTTTTGGTCAGTCGGGGTCAGCTGTCCCAGCTGTGTCCCCTCACAACCTCTTGTGCACCCCCAGCCTGCTCGCTGCTGGGGTGGGGTGAGGAGCAGAAAAGGCCCTGACCCTATGCAAGCACTGCTCAGCAACAGCTAAAATACTCCTGTGTTACCAATGCTGTTTCCAGCACAAATCCAAACCATGGGCCCCTACCAGCTGCTATGAAGAAAATTAACTCTACCCCAGCCAAAACCAGCACATTTGCAAAGGTAGATTTTAAACCTTTAATTTAATATGGAAACTGGTTTTGTTATCATGGTCTTTTTTTTATGTGGTTAATCACATAAAGTACAGCTTTCCTTCACTGCTTTTGTTCTACAGCACAAAGCAGTTCTACCTGGACTTTTAAAACTTTTTGAAATCAATACTATTATACCAGCAGTTATAACTGATCTCAAAACACAAATATTTTTAAAAAGTAATGGTAGAGTTGTTATAAACTATCATTTTATCCACCATATTCAAGTATACTATGTAAATCACAGAATGGTAGGGGTTGGAAGGGACATACGGGGCAAGACTCAAGTAGTGGCATAAAAGAAAATGTTATAACATGCACAGGAATTTTCCTGTCCTTGTCTGTGACAAGGAAACTCCAGAACAGGCACAAATCAGTCCTGCAAATGGAGATAGAGAAGCATGACCTTAAGAACTGATGACATTCTATCATCACTAAGTTTTACCACATCTTATGATTTTTACAGTTTCAAATCTTGAGCAAAGATTATTCTACCAAGTTCAGTTGAGAGTCAGCAAATCACTGGTAACCACTATTTATTGCAGTATTGCCATCAGTCTTTCCCCTTCCATTTGAATGAGTAAAATTCAGTCTGACATCGAAGCTCTTGTAAGTCAAAGAAAATAGTGCAACAGAAAAACATTTTAAAAATATTTACTTTTCTATTAGCAGTTCTGTGGTAGAAAGGACAGTGAAATAGACACAGCAGAGCTGAAGCAGATGCTTACTTTCAGATGAAAAAAGGAATCAAAATAGGAGAAAAAAGTAAGAACCATTGCCAAAACAATAGAAATTAAGAAAGAAGGGAAAGTCCCTACGAGGACATTATATCAAAGAATAAATAGCTTGAAGAGAAGGAAATAAATGGTACAGGAAAAGTTAAAAAATAAAAACAGGTGGTAACTTTAGTACAGCTGGTCCTAAGACCAGCCCTCAGGAATCTCAGTCACTAGAAGTAAGGGAGCGAAACTGGAAGGCTCTCCACTGGTCAGAGAGGACTGGGTTAGAGACCTCTTGGAGAAACTGAAAATACACAAATCCATGGGCCCCGATGGGGTGCATCTGCACATATGTCCAACCAAGCACTTCTAGCATGTCCTTATCTGTGACAAGGAAACTCCAGAACAAGCACAACTCACTCCTGTAAATGGAGATAGAGAGCTGATAGAGCTGGCTGCCATTGTTGCTGAGCCCCTCTCCATCATTTTTGAAAAATCATAGAGAACGAAACAGGTGCCTGAAGACTGGAAGAAAGCCAAGGTCACTTCAGTCTTCAAAAAGGGCAAGAAGGAGGACCCAGGCAACTACAGACCAGTCAGCCTCACCTCTATCCAATGAAAGGTGATGGAGGTGCTCATTCTGCAGGCCATCTCTAATCAACTGCAAGAACAGAAGGTTATCAGGAGTAGCCAACATGGATTTACTATGGGGAAATCCTGCTTGACTAATCTGATATCCTTCTATGAAAGGGTGACCAAATGGAGAGATGAAGGGAGAGCAGTGGATGTCATATACCTTGACTTCAGTAAGGCTTTTGATACTGTCTCCCATAACATCCTTGTAGGTAAACTCAAGAAATGTGAGAGAGATGATTGGACTGTGAGGTGGATTGCAAACTGGCTCAACAACAGAGTTCAGAGGGTTGTGATCAGCGGCACAGAGTCAAGTTGGAGGCCTGTGGCCAGTGGTGCTCCCCAGGGATCAGTGTTGGGTCCAGTTTTGTTCAATATCTGCATCAACGACCTGGATGAGGGGATAGAGTGCACCCTCAGCAAGTTCACTGATGATACCAAACTGGGACGGGTGGCTGACACACAGGCAGGCTGTGCTGCCATCCAGAGAGATCTGGACAGGCTGGAGAGCCGGGCAAAGGGGAACCTCATGAAGTTCAATAAGGACAAGTGTAGAGTCCTGCACCTGGGGAGGAATAACACCAGGCACCAGTACAGATTAGGGGATGTCCTGCTGGAAAGCAGCCCCATGGAGAAAGACCTTGGAGTCCTAGTGGGCACTAAGTTGTCCATGGGACAGCAACGTGCCCTAGAGGGCAAGAGGGCCAATGGGATCCTGGGGTGCATTAAGAAAAGTGTGTCCAGCAGGTCTAGGGAGTTTCTCCTCCCCCTCTACTCTGCCCTGGTGAGACCACACCTGGAATACAGTGTCCAGTTTTGGGCTTTCCAGTTTAAGAGAGACAGGGACCTACTGGAGAGGGTCCAATGGAGCTATGAGGATGATTAAGGGTCTTAAACATCTCTCCTGTGAAGAGAGACTGAGAGAACCAGGGCTGTTTAGTCTGGATACAAGAAGGCTGAAAGAGGATCTTGTTGATGTATAAAAATGTTTGAGGAGTGGGGGGTCAAGAGGAAGGTGCCAGTCTCTTCACAGTGGTGCCCAGTAACAGAACAAGGAATAACGGGTATAAGCTGGAACATAGGAAGTTCCATCTCAATACGAAGAAAAACTTCTTTACTGTGAGGGTGACAGAGCACTGGCACAGGCTGCCCAGGGAGGTTGTGGAGTCTCCTTCTCAGGGGACTTTCAGAACCCGCCTGGATGCGTTCCTGTGTGACCTACTGTACGTGATCCTGCTCTGGCAGGGGGTTGGTCTAGATGATCCTTCAATGTCCCTTCCAACTCCTAACATTCTATGATTCTATGTTTTGACATTTCACTACTTTTCCTCATGGCTGACAGTTTCTTCAGCAGCTAGGTTTTAATCACCCCTTGATTTAAAAATAAACTACAAGGGAAAAGGAAAGAATCAAGCTGAAATTTTTGCTATCAAATATGCCTTTCAGATTACCTACTGACCACATTAAAATGCAGTTATAGCTAACTTACTCTCTCACACAAGCCATCTGGAAATCCTACATTCTCAAATATATCAGCCTGAGTTATTACTTACAGAAGTCTGATAGAACTTGTTGAGATTTTAATATCTATGTCAAAAATCACATACCTTGATTACTTTTTAGGCAATAAAGACAAGTGCTGGAACGCCTTGTAAAAATATGTTACAAAATATGGTCTGAGAAAGACCAACAGGAACATCTCAAGGACACAAACCAGTTCAGGAATGGGACTGAATAAAGCAGGAATGGAGTGGGCAAATTCTGTATGGAAGTTAAGGAATACGCAGCTCACATATGCATAGAGCAGTCCAAAAGCCTCTCCCATAATCCTGAGAATGTAATATTGGGAGTGTAAATTGGGACTTCAATTGACACTGTTAAGTTTCACATATTTCAAAAGAAAAATACACAAAATGCATGCATTTGTCAAATCGAATTAAAATAACATTTTTCAAAATTCAAGTATTTTTTTTACCTATTAAAAAAAAAAAGAGCTTATTTACTTTAACAAAAGATAAAAAGACATTATATACATACTTTCCCATAACACGTTTGGGAGGAAAATAAAGACTATATTCAAAATCACTAACTTATGTTAAGTATTCATGACTCTTACATAGCCTTACAAGACACTAACATGAATGTTTAAATAGTATAAAGTAATGCAGAGTCAATAAAGATATACTTTTTAAACATAAGCATTTTAAGTGCTTCACACAAGAAAATTTCTCAAAAGTTTGTCTCTTCAATTCTGAAACCTGTGCTTGATAGGATGGTTAACTCAGAAGTGTACATGAATTCAGAAGAGGTGTGACTATATCTTAATATCTGAAACTGCTTAAAGTGGAAATCAATATACTGGAATAATAGTTTCTGCATGAGTTATGCAGACAATATAGCATAAGCCACAGTCAGGAAATCCACCAGCTGGCCATAATTTTGAGACAAATGATAATGGTGCTGAATCAACAGGAAATCTGGGGCTTTATAGCAATAAATATTAAGACTCCAGAATGCATCTGCCTTCCTTTAGCCTGATTAGCAGTTTTTTGTCATAACTTAGCACAACTGTGCAAGGCAAAACAAAACTTACTTCAGCAGTCGGCATGAGCAACGACATCAATCCAATCAGAAAAGGAGCAATAAACAATTTAACAGTTGGTGTGAGGCATACAGTAAATGAGGAAAGAAGCCTACGAACTGTGTGAAAAAAGCAGGTGAACTGTGCCCCACAGTGTTACAGAGCACTTTCAAGCTTTTGTTGGGAACCCATCAGCATGTGAAATGTAAGAAGATTCGATAAGGCAAAGCACAAAATTGGGTAACACAGGAATTGCATAATGGGAATTGTTCACACTTCACTGGGACTATGTTATAAAGAGGACGGTCCTGCCTAACAACTCTCAAGCACGGCAAGCTTATGGAAGGAAAATGAAATTGGATTTGGATGTCTGTGTTCACACATGTTCACACACATGCCTAAGTATCTTAAAATAAACAGGCCTTCTCAAGCAGTTGTTCTGCAACAACAGCAAAATTATTGTCTGTACAGTTTAGTCTGGTCTCTTAGGTGCAAAAAGGCTCAGACACAAACGTGTATCTGTAGTTCACTCAAAATTTGAGCTCTGGCCTTGTAGGGAACTGATCAAGTATCCAAGACTTTTTTAAGCCCATATGACACTGTGGACTGAAACAGCTGGGATTCAAAACCTGAGGACTGAAACACATTTTGTCTGAGTGGAAATCATTCCCAGAAGCCAAATCTCAGCGGGGGGGGGGGAAACCCACAACAAAAACAAACTCAACCACCAACATCCCAAAGTCAAAACCAAACGAAACCCACTTTCCACAAAAGAATAATAATAATGGTTTACTCAACCTTTGAGTTGGGAATCTGGGGTCATTTAAGCTTCTAGGGGCCCTACAGAGCTCTGCTAGTTATTTTTACACAGTCTCTCTACAGAAAGATAATCACATGGAGAAGGAAGTAATACTACAAACAGCCTAGGCTAGAGTCAGTATTAGCATGTTCCTTACAGGCACAAGAGTGGAAAGAAACACGCCAACCTGGGCCATTGCACAGAGGTGGGACCAATCAAAAAATCCGTACAAGGAGATCAGAGGACATGGGCAAGGAAGATGAGCTCAGGGAAGAACATAAGGTTTGACAGCTAATTATCATAAAGCAAGCTGAGCTTATCTCAACGTGAGTGGGGCCTGAGGGTGGCCTTTGTTTCAGACAGACAGCTGCACCAGTGGGGCACTGGGCTGTGCACAAAGCCTTCCCCAATACAGTTGGCAGAGCACCGTCTTACCAAGCTGGCCAGATCAGCACGGCGGAGTGGACGGGGGGCCCAAGAGAAGTATAAAAACTGAGTAACCAACAAAATGAACTTTGAAAAAAGCAATGAGCTTGAGCTGGCTTCAATGCACACGTTCGCTTCTCGCAACTGGGGCCGCCCAGTGCCATGCTGATGAGTATAAGGAGATCAGTAATGGGAATCACATTTCTATTGCAATCCAACTGTACATTACAATTGATATATTGTGCTTGTGTTGTGATTTCAGTATGCTGCTGTACCACTCTACTAAATCAAAATCCTGTGCAATGTAAATATCTACAAATAAGTAAATCAGATATTAAACATTAAACTCTCCCTGTAGAGAATATCTAAAAGAACATAGACAGAGAGCAGCATAGACCTATGTAGCACATTCTTCCACAGATGAGCGATAGCACTTTCAAACAATACTTTCATACCCACAAAGCCCATAGTCCTCAACAGTGTTGCTGACTGTTTTTTTCCAAAAACAAGTGGAAGTATATTAACATTTTGTATATATTTTCTCTAACCTATTTTTAAACAATGATAAAAAAATACCCAGCAGAGCAGGATAAAAGGTAACAGGATATACTTGTCAATTTTGGAATATTCCTTGCCATCTGGATAAGCTTAATAAACTAGGAAACTTAAGGCTTGGATATAAATTAAGAAAGCTTCCTTCCTTCCCAACAGCTTTTATCTGCTAGGTATCATCTAAACGTACACCTATCTGAACCCAGTCAAAGTTATTAGCTACGTTCTGAAGATCTATGCAATTCAAGATAAAGAAGGAAGGGACTTTGGCCAATGCCTTGAAACACCTTACCTTTGAATCATATGCTGATTGCTTTATTACTTCAGGTGCCATCCAAAATGGTGTTCCCACAAAGGTATTTCTCTTTATCTGTGTATCTGTTAGTTGTCCTGCTACTCCAAAATCTGCTAGTTTTACTTCTCCTTGTTCAGATAGTAATACATTAGCAGCTAGAATAAAGAAGAGGAAAATAGCAGAAGTTAAGACATTTGACACTAGGTGTTCATTTACATTGCATGAGGAATTCTAATATTATTACAATACAAATGAAAAACAATTTACCTTTAATATCTCTGTGGATTTTCTTTTCTGAATGCAAGTAATCGAGTCCTTTTAGTATCTCCCTCAATATTGTAGCAATCTGGGTTTCATCAAGAGAGCCAGGTTCTAACTAGGAGACACAAAAAATATTTTTATATATGTGTATGTGCCATACATACATGGATATATATATAAGAAGGAGAAAGAAAGAACAGAAATAACACTGTGGCTCTACGACTACAAGACTACTGTCACACCTCAAAAACATCCTATGACTACAAGACTACTGTCACACCTCAAAAATGTCCACTTTGGTAACTTTGTAACATGAGATACAACCCAGAATATTATTAATTGAGGGCCGGTTTTGCTCAGTGGGTTGAGCGTGGTGCTTGAAACACCAAGGTCACGGGTTCGATTCCTGTTCGGTTCTCACGTGTGTTGCCTGACCTAGTCGAGAGGTGGCATCCCTGCTCACAACAGGGAAGTTGGATTAAAATGATCTCTGAGGTCCCTTCCAGCCCAGGCCATTCTATGAAGGGGAAGGAGACAATCTCTTCTCAGTGGTGCCCAGTAACAGAACAAGGAATAATCAGTATAAGTTGGAACATAGGAAGTTTCACCTCAACATAGGAGGAACATCTTTACTGTGAGGGTGACAGAGCACAGGAACAGGCTGCCCAGAGAGGTTGTGGAGTCTCCTTCTCTGGAGACTTTCAAAACCCCCCTGGATGCGTTCCTGTGTGGCTGCCCTAGGGGATCCTGCTCTGGCAGTGGGGCTGGACTAGATGATCTTTCGAGGTCTCTTCCAACCTCTAACATTCCATGATTCTATGATACTATATTCTTTTAAAAAATACACAGTTCTAAACTAAGTGGCATTATGAACAACAAAGAAATACTTGACTTATTTAAAACACTTTTTCAAGTTTCCTAAAGGCTCCATAAAGACATGGTTTCAAGTTATTGCTTTGTAGCCAGGTCATACACACAAACACTGCATTTGATAAGCACCTGCATTGTAATCTGATTATTAACACTACACTGAACTTGGATGTGCAATTCCACAGGCCCTATTTGGACCCAAATCTTGAAGTCTGAGAAAGAATCTAAGGCGTATAAGGAATCACATTAATCACATATCCTATTACCATATACTGCAATGGATTTTGTGAAGTTCTATAAAACGCAACATGTTAGGCTGACTGAGCATTGCATGTTAAGAAAAAGTTAACCTTTTTCTTTCACATAAAACAGAAAGTATAAATGTGCAAATTATTAGAATTAAAAGTTCCAAGTTATTTAATTCTTATGAGAAGAAACAGCAGTGGTACAAGATCTCAGAGCTCTCTACAACTGATATAAATACATAAATTCTAAAAGTGAGTATGCCACTAAATCTAAAGGGACAGAGGAAGGGTCACTACCCAAAGAGGCTTTTTGATCACTACGGTCATTTTGAGAGAGACTGAAACTTTGTGGACAGTAAATAATATTGGAAATAGTCCAGTATTCTATTTTGCTCCACAATAGCAGTCACTAAAACAATCAAAAAGTTGCATCTCTGAAGCTTCAGTCTCTAAGAAAGAATGCATTTCAGATAAAAATTAAAATATTACACCTCTCAGAAATCTTCAGCTAACAGGTAGGAACAGAGGTAAGACCTCACGTAATGCAAACAACATATTTGTTTTACTTTTGTAGCTTTATCTTTCTTGTTTTTCTTTAGTTTTGATAATATACATGATATTGCAACTCCCTGAAACCCAGGAAGACGTTCTGAAGTCGGTGAAAACAGACTAAGGCTAAGAATATTAGGGCTCATACCTCAGTAAACCTAAATTATACTCCAAGCTGAACAACAACATACACATAATCGCATTAAAGGTACTTTCTCCTGCGAGACACAATTTTCATAAAAGCCAATGCACATTCAAGTACAGAAAATAGAAGGTAACATGATACATTCAAGGTTCCCTTCAGTCTTGTCTTGAGTACAGAAACATGAGGAACTGTGCCAGTTGCCCTAACAGATTCCAACCGAGAACCAAACTGTGCATGTTAGAACTAGGAGAACATGCAGCAGAACATAAATAGAAAATGAATGAAGCACACACAAGATGCTTAATAGACACTGACATCATGATTTCAGTTCTGCAACACAATTTATTCAGCATCAGAATTTGTACTATTTCTAGGCAACAAGCTTAGGGAATAAACATGTGGTCATCACACAGGTGAAATGTGTGTGATTTAGAAAAAAAAGAGAAGAAAATATGGTAACATCATTTTCCTTCTGCTCTTTTATACTTTTTGAAGCACAAAGAAAGTAATAATTAAATTATAATAACAATCTAGTTTATAACCGTCCTTCACTGGGAGAAAAAAAAACCTATGACAGAAACAAACAAACCTTTTTCAGTATATCTTTATGGGGATTGTAACCAATTTCTACACAACCACAGAGTTCATTCTAACCGGATGTTGAAACTGAAGGCAAAAACGGAGTTCCAAAAGGCAATTACAATGAAAATATGGCAGTAAAACTGCAGAAAGCCTGTGTTTACTACCCTCTCTCCTGTCTCCTGGATGTCACCAGCAGTATTGCTCTATACTGGCCTTTTCTCTTTTGCTTTTTGCTCAAGCATTCATTAGTTGTCCCAGCTGGGAACAGACTACGCTAGAGAGACATTGTGTCTCAGTTGGTATGACAATATTCACATACCTGAAACATCCATTTCTATTTCTATAATAGTATTTTTAAATACTATTATATTGGGTTTATACTATTACGTTGGGTTTTTTTTTTTTAATAGGCAAAGCAAATGGACAGCATCCAGTCCGAGGAAAGATAATCTGCACTGAACCTTTTGAATAATGAGTTAAAACTCTGTACTCCATCCCAGGTGGAGAACATGGAACTTGTTAAATTCCTTTAATTCTCCAGTCTATCCAGGTCTCTCTGCAATGCCCCTCTAGCCCTGAAGGTGTCCACAGCTGCTTCTGTTGAAATAGACATTTTTAATACCAGCCCAAATTGTCTATTTAGCCTATTTAGACTTCAATGAGACTTCAAACAGGGAAACTTGTTTGTGTTTGTTTGGAGGTGGTAGCGATGGGGAAGATACATTAATACATATACACTAGGAGGAGTTGTGGTAGCAGAATTAAGAGGAGAAAAAAAATACATTCAGCCACTAGCACTCTCTGGCTGACTGAATTAGCATTCCAAGATGTTTATAACCCACTTCCAATATTTTGTTGCTTAGTTCCCTTCCATCTATACAAATAATCAGCCTTGCCTCATGGAAAATAACATTTTCCTGGCATTGACAAATACTTTTTCTCTTTTACTGGAAGAAAACATTGCCATAGCCAAATGACATATTATAGTTTCCAGAATTCTAAGATAGGAAAATAATTATGTGAAGTAAAATAACAAAATCATACATAATTTACTTACTAGATCAAGGGCAGAGCCTCCACCCAGATATTCCATTATTATCCATAATTTTGTATCCTGCAAAACAACAACAAAAAAAGTATGAAGTTTAAAAAAAAAATTAAAAATTCAGCTAAGTTAATGGGCCTCTTTCCAATCTTTTCACTGAAGAAATATTCTACAGCTTTGAAACACCACTGACGTTTAACTGTTCCTCCGAAATATCTTTGGCTTATTCTTTAAAATATATTATTTTTAGTCCCATCTCATAATGAATTAATTTAGTCTGTCACAAGTTATTTACACAATAGTGCATGCTCTGGAAAGTTTAAGTCTGTTTCTCTACATTAACAAGAGGAAAGCTGCTTCACATTTCCCAGAGGGTAAGAGCGCGGACATCAGAAGTTCATTAGTTCCAAGTAATTGATACATAATCTTAAGGTCACGCTCAACATCATTTCAAGATACTTCTTTTTTTTCTGTCCTGACACTAATACCACTACAATATAGACAATATCAAGGGAACAAGAAAACTTCTCTAATCCTACCAAAGAGTCAAGCAGCAGAAAGAAACTTCTTGCCATGATGCCGACTAGAACTGGACAAGTATTCTGAGCCTGAAATCACCAGCATATTAACTCCTGAGAGCCAACCACCTACTTGTTCTCATCACACCCCTTAATACATTTTGGAAAAGTGTCTTCTGTGAAAGAAAGAGACGGGCAGGGGTCACTCAGTGAAAATGGAGGAGAATAAATTTACATTTTAAAATTCTAATTATAGACATTCAGAATACCAAATAATAATTAAATTACATAAAACGTAATTCCTTTCCTTAGAAAAAACAACTTGATTTTGTTGTTTATCTTTATTTGTACTGGTACTCCAAAATATTTTCTTAAATAAGCCTGAGTCTTGTTTAGGTTGAATAATTTAATTGAAAATTTATTCTCTATATCTCTGCATTGTTTCATCTTCTTGAACAACCATGAGTCTCTGACCTTAAGGAAGAATACCGGTAAGTTTTCTCCACTCATGGTTTTGCATTTGGTATGTGGTATAGAATTTTGGACAACTGTGTTCAAGAAAAAAGAAGAAACTACTAATAAAGATTATTTGAGACAACTGCAGCAAACTGCTAGTTTCAGCTAGTAAAACAAAATCTAAGAACAACAACAACAAGAAAAATCAATCTAGGGAGAGTTTGACACGTATTATCAGAATGTTTAACACAAGATATGCAATACACTATGCTACGAAAGAAACTGGACCAAATAATTTCTTTCTGCTGTTTTCAGCGTCTTACTCCCAAAAAAACACTTAATTGAAGCAGTTACTCCAGTTCTGCCTTGCACTACCAGACTTGAAACATGTTCAAAAGTGAGGCCATAAATCTAACAGACCCTCAAATGGAACTGCTGCGTGGAGCATATGGTGGGTTTCGGTTTAGTCTTTATGGTTATCGAGTTACATTCGAGTTCGTTAGCTTGAGCTCTATGTACCAAACATTCACAAGCCTTCTAGCATAAACACAAAGGGGTCTCTCAGAGCAAGGAGAGTGTAAACAGCAACAATATTTATTTACCTTATCCTGCAAAATAAAACTAAATGTAAAAATAACAGCTCACAGCTCGGACAGGTAAGACTCTGAATACGCACCATATAAAGATGGATTACAAGTTTTAGAACTTTTTTTTTTTTTTTTAGAACAGTGATAAACATATTGCAAAACATAGCTTTTTCTAAATCCCAAGGGATTTGAAAATTTTAATCCTTAGTACTCACTTAAGCCTTTTAGTCATTATTATAGCTGTGGCTGCATCTGTCCCCCCTCTGGTCTCCCACCAACCTCCAGTTACACAAATTGTACTACTTTTAGTTAAGACCCTGGATTAGCATTCCTTCATCATGTACTATTTTTAATCCACAGATCCAGCTGAAACTAGATACCTTTCTTCAGTAGTCAACTAATATGATTTGACAAACGTAGTCTCGTTAAAAATATTTTAAAAGAGCTGGAACGCTTTTTTTGGGGAGAAAAAGCAATTCAATAATATAATCTACCTTAGTATCTACACACATTTTGATAATGCTTAATTTCTGTAGACATCAGAGATACTCCAAGAATCATTGCTCATCTTCAGAGAGGCCCTTATAGTACTGAAATACTTATTTCACTGCTAAGAGTTTCTCAGATTTTGTCTGTCCCTTCAAGGCTCCAGGTCCTAGCACTTGCAGAACAAGTATGCTTCTGAGACGTGCCGTATAGTAAGTCATTTCATCTTCATAAATCTTCCTAAACTTGATCAAAATTTTGTATGCATATTTTGCTTCAGCCTGACAAGGTTTTCTAAACCTGCATGAAATTCCTTCATTATTCAACTTTTTGGGTGCTGCAAAATCTACATTTAATAGTAATTTAAACATAAGCATGTCAACTGTATCACTACGGAAATTCCTCTGTAGGAAAGAACAAGGTAAGTAGGGCAAATGAACTCCTTGATTATCCCAAATATGGAAAAAAAAAAAGGAGACAAAAAAGCCCCACAAAACAAAACACACACCAAGAAGATAATAAGAGATGCATGTTCCATATTTTATCATTGATTACCTCATGGATTTAAAGAGCTAACAACTTGAAATAAGACAATTTCTCCAAAGAAAAATTCTCCATAAAAATAGCTACTAGATTCTCCACTTGAAAATTAGAAAATAGTGGTTGCAAAAAATTAAGTAAAAATATTTAAAGAATATAGTCTTCATTACATAGTTACAAAATCATGTAATACAATTACACAACTTCAAATTATACAATTCATAATCCTTTTAAAATCATCATTTATCCTTTTCAATTCTTTTCTTGGTTTGCTCAGTGTTGGCACCTGAAACTTTCATCATCAACTGCTTGGGGCCAAGTGTCTGTATCTACAAATTAATAGCCATGGATCCAGTAAACACAGTAATATCACATTTTAAAACAAGTAAACTATGGACATGCAGTTAGAAAACACACAGATAAGTGCATGTATGAAACTACGAAATAGCAGTCTATTACAATTATGGTATCTTGGCACCTGTAGCCCTAGATTCAAACTGATTTTTAATTTCCTGTGGTTCACTCTCCTCCCCTTGCCACAGAAATATTACTCAGCTCCATGGATGTCTTGGGTTTGTTGGGGTTGGTTTTTTTTTAAGTTTTCATCATTCACATGAAGTATCTGAATGGATGTAATTGCTATTGTAGTCAATCTTACTATCACCTTTAACTAATTCTTGCTGGAAATTTCTTTTAGCTTTCCTATTTTAAACCTGCATACATTGCTTCACAAGAAAAAAGCAAAGAAATGCTTTTGGTGAGTCAGTTTTAATTAATCACTTCATATATACTCTAAGTACCTTAGAGCCAGTAACCTACACATACTTTCTGCCTTGCAACAACAGCACAAGGCAAGTAGAGCACTACTCACAGCTGAATTTGGCATCACCAGAGCCAACATGCCTCCTTTCCCTCCTTCCAGAGTATCTCCGACATGCTTCACATTCTCTAACACCTACCGTCAATATCTTTTCTACAGCTGTCTAAATCCTCACATATTCCTCACTCTTTCTCTCAAACAGAACACCGAAAGCACTAAGGCACATAGCCTAGATTAGTAAATACATATTACACATAATCACCTATGTTTTCAAGAAGATACTATAGTTATATATCAAGACTAGCAACATTGAGTGACCCCTTTTAAGATCTGAAGTAAAACCAGTTTTCTTCTTTTAAGCATCAGTCACAACACAGCACTGAATTTTCTTCCAAATACAGTGGAGCCACGGTGAGTCATCAATCCAAATTTGGGATTATTATTCCTCTATAAATGCAGATGAGCACTTTAATGAGGGCACACAGAACATTTCCTTTTTCACAACAAGGACAAGAGATTTTTTCCTCTGATGCCAGGAAACTGAGGAAAGGAACGGCTTTGGAATCTAAAAGAAACTGCTACAGAAAGGCAGTTTCTGTAAATCCATTCCAAACTAGTTTGCTCTTCTTGAGGTCTGACTTCTGACTTTAACTCTGGAACCACGCAAAAACCTTACAATAGCAGGTCTACCTCTAATGAAGTTATTTGCCATTAAGCCACTGTTATACCATGAAAGTATTTGCAAGGTAAGTACAGTTACAGCAGGTAAAGAACTTCTAATACATAAAAATCAAGAACTATACACCAAAAAGAAAAAAAAAAAGAAAAAAGGCTATCCACCAGAACTCCTCTAGAATCTCAGAAGTACCCTTTAACCAATATCAGATAAGTACGTAAGGCATGTAAAGAAATAAATAATCAAGATTAATATGTTTGGTCTTAAGTCCTTAGAAAGCTAATAAACAATCTGAATAAACAGGGAGAGGTCTATCTTCAGAGATGCTTTGTATAGTTATATATTAGAAGAACATGCATACTTCTTACCACTGTGATATTATACAAGAGAGATCAGCCTAAAGCAATCAAGACACTATGTATTGATGCAAAAGCTTTCTAAATCACCTCTCTTGAGGGAAGGGGAGGTTGCAGACAAAAACATAACACAGAGCCACGAAAGAAAAGGACTAGAAGGACTCAGAAGTAAGAGCACCAAGTGACCTGTACAGTAATTTAAAATTTAACTAACTAAAAGTCTTGAATCAAATAAGTCAATGTAATTTTGAAAACAGTAGTACAACAGTGAGCACGTTTGTTTCTAAGGGAAATTATATCCCCCCACCTATTGTGAGAAAGAGAGTTTCCCACCATAAATGTATTGAGAGAAAGGGTTTTTCCCACCTTAAATTTATGGTACACAACTACCAGCAGAATACAGAGTATTTATAAATACATACAAAAGGTTTGTTTAGTTCTGGAGACAAGCTATGTCCAATTTCCACTTAGAATCTACATTTACAAGCACTTTAACTTATGTCAACAATTACAAGCTAGTAATTATATACTTGATGGAAATAACACAACAGATTTGCCAATGAAAATAAGATCTAGCTTAAGTTGATCCATGTACTAGAAGTTTTACCACCACTGGATTAGGAGAAGAACCCACCATACTGAAAAACAGAAACAGAATACCTTGGACAGAACCTCAATTAAACCAAAAAGAACAGAACTTGTGGATTCCACATTGCAATGTGTGCTATTTTGTTTAGTATCAGTTTAACTGGTATATAAAGTCAGAGTAATATTGGCCAGAAAGAGACACCTATCTTTCAGTACTGGTATAAATTTAGTATTAATATTCATACTGATTTTCCAAGCATAAGAAACCAGACGAAAAGAACCTTGAGATATACAATGTATGCAACAGGATAATCTCTCCAAATTACATTCCTCCTACAGGTTATTACAATTTATGGAGATTTGTCTTCTGTTTACTTCATATATTCAAATATCCAAGAAGTCTGACAGCTGTAGCAACAAACTTCTCAAATATTTGCACATTGATTCTTAGATGTCTGACCTCAAAAATATGATGCAGAGATCATGGAACTTGTCTTCTATATATACTTAAAGCAAGCTTGCCCACTGATTCCCCGTTTTGGAAGGAAAGAAGGATTTTTTTTCAAGATTTCTTCACACAAGTTTTTTAACGATGAACCTAAAGCCCACGCTGCTCCACAAAGCCACCAGGTGGCAGAATCACATAGTGCCAAAGATCATCTCTCACCACCCCTCCAATAAAGAAGGCCTGGCCCTAAGAGCAGCTGTGTGACCCACAGGAGGGAGAAGCACAAAATCACCTGTTAAAAATGAAACCGGAAACATTTATCAGTCGGACACCCTTCAGAAAAAGAAGAAATGATCAAACAAAAAGAAATACTCCTTAAGGAATATGATTGCTCACAGATCTGAATTCTTCAAATTGCTTTCCTTTCCTCACAATCACCAAGCTCAGCTTCAGGCACCCTTTGATTTCATTCACCATCTCCTTTCAACACCAAGACACAATAGTAGTCAGTGTCTTGTCATACAGGATGAAGAATAGGCACACCCTGGCATCTGAGTTTTCATTATTTATTAACTTACATGGACACCTGTGAGCTTAAACGCAGAGATGAATACAGATCAATCCCAAATATATGGAAGTTTTGTATGATGTCATAAACGATGCACTGAGGCAATGACAGGAAATGGCATTTATAGAACTGCAGTTCCTGCTTCTCTTGGACAAGCTCAAACCTTTCCACAACACCCCTAAACGTCACCAACTGTCTCAAATCCTGCATCAAGAAGAATCAAGACCTCCAAAATATTTTAAATTCTCTTTCTCTGGAGTTTATACTTTTGTAAAAAACAAGCACACACAAACATATAAGAAAATTATTAATTTAGGCTTTAGACAGAAGGCATTTGTAACTTGATGTACTGCCATTTGATCTTTGAAACTCATCAGGATTTGCAAATTTTCCAGTTGTTAGTTGAGTGTTCAATTCCTAGATCCACAGATTAGTATTAGGACGGATACCACTTGCCAAAAGCAAGTTTGCTAACAGTGTGAAGTGGCTGTTACTGTTATTCAGCAAATGCACGGATTTGGCACGGAATACATACACTTCTATCTCATGGCCTCAATTCTTGTCATTTCTTAACTAGTTATAGATATTACCTATATATATATAGAGAGAGATATACATATATATATTATCGGTTCAATTTAAATCTAATCAGAAATAGATTCAGCACTGCTGTACATTAACATTGCAAAAGGAATAGCAGCATACCACTATCTGCTTTTGTTCCCCTCTTTGCAGACGCAATCTGTGGACAGCAAAGGCAAGCAATGCTCCCCTGAACTTCAAACAGCTTATCCAGATGCCAGTTCAGTTGCTCAATGTCATATAATAATTTTTTTGACAGATGAAAGGGATGTGACAAAGGATAGAATTACTGAACGCAGAAGAAAGGTATTTACCCTGCAGGTTCTCCAAAATTTGACCACCACAGGTACCCAATTCTGTTAGTATAAGTAGTAAATAAACAAACCCTTTCCACTGTAAATGGATATACCGATTCTACCACTCCATGTCTAGGGTCTTATGACTGTTTAACAGCTATCAAGAAAGGTTATAACATTTTTACACGCCTTTGGAACTGTCTTCACAAAGTCTTTCAGTGCCAATTCACATCACCTTTCTAAGACTTCACAGCTTGATCTTAAAGGGAATCTGAGTGAGCTCTACCATTTTTCTTCCATATCCAATGAACAAACAACTCTCCAGCCTTATCACAAGAAATAAAGAATGTCATTATCATTCCAACACTTCCAAGGAAGCATATTGCACCATGCAGTTAATCCTTCACCTGAACTTTTCTTTTACCATCTATTCATCTGCTAATGTTCTTCCATCTATTTCCACCTACTACTGCAACACAAGCTTGTACAGATTGGTGTATCATTTAATAAAGGGGGAAGCTATATGTTTGTATCATTAGATTTCATTAAATAAAACCAAACTGTAGTATTTCCTAAAGACACTTTGTTTCTAAGCACCTGAAAGTCAGAGGGCATGGAAAAACAACTCCTGGCACTGAAGAATGAGAGAAATTATTTTATGCAAACAAGACAAAAGACACCCAAGTTGCCTTAGCCAGGAAAGATACCCTCTGGATAAACCGTCATCTCCCTTCCCCATTCTGTCACACTGAACAGCCCATGTTTTAGAGGAGAGTCTTAAAGTACTGCCCTATGTTCTTAGCAAGGAGAAGAATAAGTGAAACAACAGCTGTAGGGAATTACCCATCCTTAACCCTGGAAATTAATACCCTGCTTTGGGTGTTTGGAGCACAAGAGGAGCAAAAGCAGATGTTATGAAATAAAGATTAAGATAATTTATTCATCAAGAAAGTATGAGAAAAAAAATCTAGCCATGCTAAAGCAGTTCAGTTAAAATTGATTTTGCTTCTTAAATGAGTGATTGAATTTTACTATCAACTTGAAAGGCTCCAAAGAGAAAGAATATTGCTTTGAATATAAGTTACCTCCAGGAAAAATTGGTGAAGCAGTAATTAGATTAACCTTTGAAAGGATTTCATGAATTCCAGAGCCTCCAAATAATGTAACACTTCCCACCTAGAGCTATGTCTCTCGTTTATCAAAATGTACATCCACAAATAGATACTTTATTATAGACTAGAGAGCAATCTACCAATTTTCAGCACTGTTTCAAGTCTTTTTTGCTGAATTCCTAGAGAAGTAGACATAAGACCAAATTTATTAAAAAAAAACCACAAACAAACAAGCAAAAGCACCTCTGCTTTCATTGACACTAAAAGGCTTCACAAACAAAGGAGATAAAAGGCACCTTTTTTTCCTTCTCATCTGCTCACAGAGGAAGGCAACCCATTAATAAAAATAAACTATATTTGTGATTTAGCTTGTCTTACAGGAACAGAATGAAACTATTAAGATCTACACAGTGTGCTGCTGCTCATTTTGGCACATTCAGTAATACCTTGGAGAGATAAAAAACAGTGTTGGAATAATTCCCAGAGAAAGATTGCCGTTTTCTGAAAGTTTTCTTCTTTCAATTTGAATATTTGTTTTGTCTCTTTGAATGCCAGAAGAAGGCGTATACATGACATCATGGAAAGACTACATAGTAAGAAAAAAGTCTAGATTTCTACAGTTTAACAACATATAACATATGAAGTGTAGAAGATTACAAAATGAAATTCTCCAAAGAAACTAAGGAAGCTGACTACTGTAAAAGAAATCTCAGCATTTGGGGGAACATCCCCCCATAAATAAAAAAGCCAAACCCATAAAACCCAATGACAACAACCACGAAACATTTCAACACAGTCTGGCAAAATCCAAGATACTTTAGTCTAGCAACACAGCCAGGACCTGTAAACATTTTAAGTCTGGAGGATCTGCAAGTTGTTCATAAAGTGCACAGGTAAATCTCTTCCCAAGTTATCTAACTACAGAATTAGGTGGGATATTATTTTGTTGGATAATCTATTTCTTTACTACCTCAATACATTTAAGGTACAATCTATAGAACCTTTTTATTTGTATGGTAGAGCCAAATACGGCTGCTAACAAGATGGCATTTATTAAAAGTACTCTACATAGTCAGAAAGCTCCTACTTAGGTTTAAAGAAGTCAAACCAATAGCTAAACAATATACTGTCATCATACATGGAAAAAACAAGGAAAAACTTTACATGACTTAGTAAAAGATATAGCCTAAATGGTCTCAGTGGCAACTATGCTCTTCAAATCCACATTCAGAAAAAAAAAATCTGTTCAAACACACAACTCGCATTTACTAATGATCTACTACACGCCCAAATATTCCCACAAAGAAAAAAAAATCTAACCAACCACAAAAGAAACACAAAACCCCCAAAAAACCACAAAACAAACAACAAACAAAAAGCAAAACACAAGGAAGTTCTTCCTATGGTTCCAGTCATATTCTTAGTAGATTTCATATAATGTTTACTGGAATAAGAACAAGAAAAGCAAGATCTATGGCTGGGTATTCCTATAAGTGACCCAAAAGTAGGTGGGGAAGGAGTGGAAATAACCCCTGAAAAATCTGCTTTTAAAAAATAATAAATAAATAAGTTAACAGGGGATTTTTGCATTTAAACTTCTGATGTCAAGGTAAACTTCTGTATATTTTAAATTGTTCTTTCTACTAAATAATTATTCCTTAGGTATTTGGAAGACAGTCAGCTGTGCTGCATCTAGGTGGCATCTCTAAGAAAAAAAAAAAAATCCTAAGGATATCATTTTCCTTGAAGAGAACGAAATGCAGTAATTTGTTTCTACAGAACTTTTTTGGGGTAATTGTTCACTGGAAACTTAAACACACAGAATTAAGTGGAAATCATCTGGATATTAAGGACTCATTCAGAGCTCCATCAAAAAAAAAAAAAAAGCATTTTAAAACTGTGCAGAGCAAACAGCGTTTGTTGGGGTTTTTTGCCACTACTTTAACCTTATTTTAAGGATCATGAATTGAGAAAAGCTCAAGTTTGAACCTCATCCAAAATATGAAAAACAAAATAAGTGAAGGGGAGGATATGTTTGAGTACAAACCCAGGAAGTATAAAAATATCTTTTCCCCTTACACTGAGGGCACATTTTTAAGCAAATGGATGAGGATTACTGACAGCAACGGACACCTCCATGAATCTAAAGGGGGCTGCAACCAGCCCAGGAGGTCTCAGAGAGCTCTCAAAAAATTTTTATGAAAGAGCCATGAAGAGAAACCTATAGGAGATGGTAATGCTGTGCTAAACAATATTACCACACTGGGGTGCAGGACTGATGAGTAGTAGTTTGTCTGGGGAGCATTTCTGAGGCGCTTACCTCCTTTGAAGTCTCTTGGCGTCAGGATGAATGCTAGCTGTCCTCGGGCTGCCATCCCTTTGAGGGGAGGGAGATACAGATGAGCCCAAAGGTTCTCTTCTAAACACAAGTCCTTACTGCAAGCTGGCCAAAAGGTCCCTGCAATCAAAGAAATCATTGTGGTTTTGCATGTGGCGCATTTATGTCCTTTAATCAAGGTTTGTCAGCCATCTAACGTGTTCAACCACAAAGGAAAAAATAAATGCATCTCCTGGATAGCCAATGCAGAACAGAGACTAAGGAAAGAGAAAAATGGTTCATTCCAGTTTGGACACTACAAACTCCACAAAAAACACAGGCAACATGATTTTTTCAGACTAAGCAGAACCACCTCAGTACACAGTATTTTATGCATGTATGTATGTATTTTTAAAAGCTATTTCCCTTTGGAATCATCTTCTAGCTCTACTGCCTTCCTCAGTTCTCAAGAAAAAAATATCATGTTTTCAATTTCTAGACATACGTATTAGTCAATGCATTCTACAATTTATCCAGCACTCTTCAACAATTCTCTTGCAATTACCACAGCACTATACAATTAATCCTTATATGCATTCTTTTCACCACAAGCTAGTAGTAACAGAGCCTGCAGAGACACTTGCTAGGAAAAAAAAAAAAAAAACACCCCAAACAATGACAGTTCTGTCATAGTACTGATAGAAGATTCCTTCTGCAGAACATTTAGCAGACTTTTGTGTTCGCATGCCAACACGCTAGAGCCACGAGCTCCATGTTTTCCTTAGTGTGAGTCATCTCTAACAGTGTCCACACTGACAGCCTCTTTGGCACATTTCCTGGGCACATGCCCTTCCACCACAGAAAACAATCTTTAGAGCCCAGCTGTCACAAGTTTAGGCATGTCATAGTAAGCACATGATTTTCCAGCGCTTCAAACTAATGGGCAATCTTCGTTAACATTACAGTAGAAGCAAATGCATACGTATTTCCTGTATTGGCTGCAAAATCACTTCCTAGCTAGTAAACACAATGAACTTGCACAAAAACCAAAGAACTGTACACACTTCACTTCCCAAAGGAGTGGGTAACCACTTCTTTTGAACACTAAGTGTACACCAGTCCATACTCTTCCTTCTCCCACCAGCCTACAGTCATTTACCTTTTTCTTGCCTCAAAAAACAGCAATGAGAGAAAAATCATGCTCTTTACAAACACTATCCTTTTAGCTCTTGAGATTTTATTACCTCGTGGGGCTGACAACAGTCTTCTCCCCACTTCTCTGTCCACCAGGTAAATTACTTTATAACCATGCCTATACAGTCATCACCTTATGGAGAAAAAACCTAACCACAACTTGTGGCGGTTCTCTTCCTAGGAAGTCCACTTAAAGAGGCACACAAAGATCAATGAGTGACTTACATGGTTCTATGACAATCTCAACATTTTGTCTATTGACTTCTTACAGATACTCATAGAAAAGGCAAGAAACATAAAAATGTAACCCACAATCAAAGCTCCACACAAAACTGAATTTTGCCAAGAAATACATCAGATGGTTATTAATAAACTCTACCAAGTCATGAAATTGGAAATTGAAAGCAAAACTAAATCAGCATTAGTTTACAGAATTCATTTGTCCAGATAAATTGCATAACAAAAAAAGCAGAACTAACAAATGAGCTTTGCATCAGATGAATACATTAGTAAAATTTTTTTCCAACACAATGCCACCCTACTTGCATCTACATATCTTAAACCCATTTCCTTGGAGTAGGTCACATCAGTAAGACCCAGGGGATTTATGAATTATTCCCCTCTAGAGTAGACACAAACTTCCAACAGAAAATGAGGCACAAGAATCCCTTCACCTCCGCTGTCCAAAGAACAACTGCTCTCATCCCGACATCAATTCCTGTTTACTCTTTGCATCCAGTTAAACTCAAAACGAAAGGTACAACTCAAATTTACTTCTCCTTTGTAAAAATGTCAAGCTACCCATCATTTTAATCCTTTTTTTCAATCACTTGCACATACGACTTCCAAGATGTTTTGCATCCTCATTGAGCAGCCTGTAAATCTTTACTCATTTTCCCTTCAACTTTTGCATTCACACTGCTACTAAATTCCACTGCTTCCTTTACAGGATACTCACAGGCAAATCTTTCTTCAAAATTCTTACTACTAAGGAAATTGTACGTATCAGCTTTAGAATCACCCAAGTTCAACTCAGACTACTGCCAAGCTCACTGCTCCAATCCCTACTAAACACAATTTTTTTCCACAACCCCCTTATTTTCAACTTTTTTTCTATTTACAACCCTTTCCCAAGACCTCTAATTATTGCTTAAAATACTTTCTACTCACACCCATCATTTCTATACTACCTTCCTCTCCTGTTTTTATTTCCTTATAAATTGCTGTTTCAAGGAACTGTTGAAGAAAGTGAAGAGGGGAAAAAGGCTTAGTATCTCCAAATGACTATTTCCATCCCAACTGTGAGTCAACCACTTTAAATTAAGTAGTATAATGAAAAAAATAGACAGAAAGAACCTTAAGAATTTAACTGAAAACTCTGGCTTCTGAATACAAGACCTGTTGGCCAACTGAAGAAGTTCCAAGAACGACGATTTGGTAGTGTGCTTCTGCAAAACTTTAGACCAATCTGAACTATCAATGTACAATCTCTCCCACTCTTTTTTAAAAAAAAAAAAAAAGGCAATTAGTCCCCTGCCTACTCAATGAGCTGAAGCATTTTAATGAAATAATTTTAAATAGCCCCTGCTTCTAGGGTGAGGAAATGGCCAGTCGCAAGGCCTAGTTGGACTTTCCCTTTCAGGAGCAGTAGAAAAAAGCTTGCACCTAGATGCCATAGTAATTAATCCTCCCTTTTCAGGTATCTCACAGGCCCGCAGCATCAAGTGTGGCAGTGAACACACAAGATACAGAAAGACACTTGACAAACTATATTACATTATGTTAGAAAGCAATGCTATGTCACCTGATCTGTACAGCCAAACTAAATACAAGGCTTCATGTTACAGCTAATCTAAAAGCATTTTGAAGCACAGATTTCAACTGTACATAAGGGTTTAAGATTTGCTCTTTCAAGGGTCAGGTTATTTTTGGAAGGGGCAGGAAAAGATATTGGGGAAACTTGTTTCCCAGTTGAACCAAATCATTATGCAGTCAATAGATCTAATATAAGTAAAACGGTAGGAACATGAAAGCAAAATGGGGAACAAGATACTGTTGCTGCCTATGTTAGCAGCAGCTGCCTGCTAAATCTACCTAATGGCAAGTACCAAGATGTGAAATTATGCGAAGTATTTCATACCGTACAGAAGCCAGCAGAGCAGTGCAGATGCAGCTTCTAAGGCCATCACAACAATCACAAAACAAACATACTACTCCCAAGAAATGGTATATTACATTGAGCTTTTCTAAAGTTTGATTTAAAACAAGATCAGAATAACACGACACAATTAAGTACTTAAATGTTGGGTAATACAAAATATATTTACTACAAACTCTCAGTTTTCTTTGAGATATACTAGTAATGCTTCCCAACCTTGATACACTTGTACAGTAGAAATTATTTAATCATAAAAGACTAACAGTGTGGAACTGGTTACACTGATGAACAGGAAACTTCTTGAAGTCACCACTACTTACCAGGTAGATTTCTCCACAGAGTTAGAAAAATAGGACAATAAGATGTAGAATCGACAAAGTGATAATAATCCTTTTGATTGCTAATGAAAAGCAGTGGAATAAAGAGTTTCTGAAGTTACAACCCAAAACAGTACCTTTGAATAAAGACAATGCAAAAAGAGGACTCTCTTCTCACAGCACAACGACAGTGAAAGACAAAAGTAGTAAAGACTGTGGCCAACAAAGGTTCGGAGTTGCAAGGTATCCATCTCTGAAATAAGAAGGGACCAAACTATTTTAAATATGAAAACAGGGCTTCTCAACAAAACCACTTGTGCTAAAGATAGACACAGCTCATGGGTTCTTTCACATCCTTTTGCCTTTACCTTATTTATGGCCCTTAGGGGCTGTGTCAGTGGAAGCTTTCAACTTGTTCTTTATATCAGCAGACCAGATAGATCTGAAAGCCTAGCAGAACCATGACAGAAATTCTCTTGCTACCTCTTTCAGGGTTCTGCAGGCAGATGCAATCACACAGCACCTTCAGGATGGACAAGGGATCAGACCCAGCCAGCATGGGTTTAGGAGGGGCAGGTCCTGTCTGACCAACATGATCAGGTGACCCACCTGGTGGATGAGGGGAAAGCTGTAGGTGTGGTCTATCTAGACTTCAGCAAAGCCTTTGACACCGTCCCCCATAATATACTCCTGCAAAAGCTGGTAGCCCATGGCTTGGACAAGTGTACTCTCTGCTGGGTTAAGAACTGGCTGGAGGGCCGGGCCCAGAGAGTGCTGGCGAATGGGGCTGCACCTAGCTGGCGGCCAGTCACTAGTGGTGTCCCCCAGGGGTCAGTGTTGGGTCCAGTCCTGTTTAATATCTTTACTGACGATTTAGATGAGGGGATTGAGACCATCATCAGCAAATTTGCTGATGACACTAAGTTGCGGGGGGAGTGTCGATCTGCTGGAAGGCAGGAGGGCTCTGCAGAGAGATCTGGATAGACTGGAAAAATGGGCTGATTCCAACAGGATGAAGTTCAACAAGGCCAAGTGCCGGGTCCTGCACTTTGGCCGCAACAACCCCCTGCAGCGCTGCAGGCTGGGCACAGAGCAGCTGGAGAGCAGCCAGGCAGAAAGGGACCTGGGGGTACTAATTGACAGGAAGCTCAATATGAGCCAACAGTGTGCCCAGGTGGTCAAGAAGGCCAATGGTATCCTGTCCTGTAGCAAAAATAGCGTGGTCAGCAGGACAAGGGAAGTGATCCTTCCCCTGTACTCTGCATTGGTGAGGCCACACCCGGAGTATTGTGTTCAGTTCTGGGCCCCTCAGTTCAGGAAAGATATTGAAGTGCTGGAGCGGGTCCAGAGAAGAGCAACAAGACTGGTGAAGGGACTGGAACACAAGACCTATGGGGAGAGGCTGAGGGAGCTGGGGTTGTTTAGCCTGGAGAAGAGGAGGCTTAGAGGTGACCTCATCACTCTCTATAACTACCTGAAGGGAAGTTATAGCCAGGTGGGGACTGGTCTCTTCTCCCAGGCAGTTAGCAACAGGACAAGGGGGCACAGGCTTAAGCTCTGCCAGGGAAAATTTAGGCTGGATATTAGAAAGAAATTCTTTACAGAGAGAGTGGTCAGGCATTGGAATGGCCTGCCCAGGGAGGTGGTGGATTCACCGTCCCTGGAGGTTTTTAAGCTGAGATTGGACATTGCACTTAGTGCCATGATCTAGTAAACGGACTGGAGTTGGACCAAGGGTTGGACTTGATGATCTCTGAGGTCTTTTCCAACCCAATTGATACTATGATTCTATGCCAGGTTTCACATTTAGTACAGACAAATGAAGGCAACACCTGTCCAGTTCCCCTGGGGGTGAGTGCTGCCTGGTGAGAACAGAGGGGGTTACCAGGGTCATCAGAAGAAGAGTAAGCATACCCGAATAGGGACCTGCACCTGATTTTGTTCTCAACACTGTTGCAATAAGAGAGAATTTGCAATCCCACCCCCCTCCTCTCACTTCAGCTGCAGGAATTCCTACAAGAAGACAATTTCATCTGGCTTTGGTCAAGAGAACACAGTCAGCACTCCATTGCCTCAGCCCCTCACAAAACACAGTAAGGACAACACTGCTGCAATTATAGCATGCAAAATGAGAAACATTTACAGCTTTTTTCGTTTAAGTGAGCCTAATCCCCTCCAAACTTCAGTGGCTGTGGTTTGCAAATGAAACGGACACTAGCTGTTGTTGCGGGGCTGGGCACGCAACACAGATGATGGAGCGCCAAGAAGTTACCGACACATTTCACTTCTCCCTGTGCTGAGGTAGCAGCCCCTATTGCAGCAGATTCAGCAGTCCTAATGTTAAGTGGGAATCTCTGTTCTTGCACCCCAACAGCCATGATGCAACCTGCCACAAGCTGCCTGCTCTATCAAATGATGACAGAATGCACTAATTCCATTAACTTCTGGCTGACCCACAGCATATGTTTAAGGTCACATCAGTTCAGATACACTCATAAATGTTCAAGTAAACCACTTAAACCTGTAAAGCAAAAGAACATGGATTTAAAACTCATTGAAGTCATATATGAACACCCACATCTGAAGTTACGTTACCTAGATTGCTGTGGCAAGAATATTCAACATATCCACACTAATGTCCTTGCATTTCCTAAAGCATGCAAGCTTAGGTTTCTTTTAATTCAGGAAATGCTGTTTTAATAAAATAATTGCAAGTGACATAAAATCTACCTCATATAAACTACAATATTTAAGCTATCTTTTCTTTCAAAAAAAAAAGTGTGTGTGATTACCAGATGAAATTTTCTTAGCTTGATCACTCAGCAATTATACCTTGTGGTATTTTGGTGTAACACATTAGAAAGCATCGAATTATCAGCACTTAAACGTGGAAAAGCTTTCATGCACATACAGAGTCACTTCCAAACCTTCACTTAGATAATCAAAATCAAGTCCAAACTTCAGGCTTCCTCTGGAATATAGGCCTTCCAAACCTCAAAATGTTCCAGAAGCTCCTTACTAAGGGTATTACAGTTTTCCAGCCACACTACAAACTGGCTGTACTATTCCAAGAATGGCCTCTATGATGCCATGTACACCAAAGCCCTAGCCAACACAAGATTTGTTTTGGCTAAGCCACAGTATTACTTAACAATCTCATGTTCATCTGATTACCTAAAATAAACCACAGTGTACTTTCAGAATCACTGCTTTTCAAAAATAAATCTTTATTTCTAGATTTCCTTTGCCTGAACTCATTATTCTACAGAGCTCGGTTAATCAAACTTCTCAGAAGTGTTGTGCATTTCTTCATGAGGCTGTATTGTATCATTCATAAAATTTAACCAGAAGCTATTTTCTGTTTTCTTGCAGTCTATATATCACCAGCTTGACTTACAGCAGTCATGAAGTAGACTAGTAGACATGAAGCAGACATGAAGTAAAAACCCATACAGGTATAAAGGCTAAAATGAAAAATATGAGCAGCTATCCTTTATGAACCTTACCAGCACTAGTTCATATTATAAACTTCTTTTTTTAAAAAAAAAAATAATAATTCTTAAAATACTTTTACAGAATGGGAAGTTTTCTGGGTTAAGAAAAGGAGGGAAATAAACCAGAAGTCTGATTCTCATTGGGTCAAGAAGTTTAAACCATTCAAGAGATTATCACCAAGTGTGTTAGAAAAATATATATGAAGTTTGTAGAGAATGAGCTTAGAAACAGTAGTATTTTTTAAAATACATACAAGACTAGCTCAATACCAGTTCAATATCACTTATACCTAGTTAAACTGGAGGTTGAAACTAGTTAGCTATCATTTGCTCTACATTACAGTAATGTTTAGAAATCTAAGAAATTAAATTTAAAGACTTCTTAATGCATACACACATATATACACACTGATCTCAGTTTTTGTCCATGTATTAAGCTCAGCTTTCAGTGACATACATATATGCAAAAAATGCCAAGATTCATTATTCTTCATATGTCATGACATACACATACATATATAAAAAAAAGCCAGGAAACTTTATTCTTCAATCATTTAAAGATAAAGACAAATTAATTTCCTCATACATATCTAAATAATAACACAAAACAGAAATAGGAACACATTTTGAAGTTATAATAGAGCAGTAAAGTTATTAAGAAAACTGAAGAAACACTATCAGAGAGGCATCTAAATCTAGGAAATAAAACAGATTCCAAACAACCTGGCCTAAAACGTACAAGAGAAGCAACTTCAGAATCAATTCTAACTAAGCTCCTGAAAAATTCATAAAGCAGAATAAGGTGCAAAAAGCAGAGCCAACAGGCTCCTACACAAGAAAAACTTATCCTATCAGTAGCATAGAAATACTTTTCAGGAGTTACAGTACGGCAAAACTCAGAAGAGTCAGCAAACTTCAGAAAGTTTTATAAGAAAAACTAAAAAATTAAATAAATCGAACAAGAAACAAAGAATTCCTATTTTGTTACAAAGGAGGCAATGGATGCTATGCTGTTGCCTAAAATCTAAAGAAATAAAACACACCCAGAGAAGTTTCATGAGTTAATTTTATAACAGTCTAAAAGGAACTATAATTCTTCTACCCATGGAGCATCTAACCAGATCATAGATAGAACACACAAACCTTTAATTTGGAAGGCAGCAAGGACAGATGCAGTTCCCAGAGTGGAGAGAGATAACAAAGTAACCACTTATTCTGTTAAGCCTACTTCATTAACAAACATGGATACAGGTTTTTAACACACCGTGGCAGATACAGAACTGCAAACCTCCCAATATATGCAGCCATATAAACCATGTTACTACAATATGCTTTAAGAGCAACATTCTAGTTAGTTGCTATTTCCTACAGCAGAAAAAAACCCTTGTCCCAACAGAATGGGAACATGAAGACATCAATTTTAAAAATGTGGCTTTAGAAATAAGTATTTCCTTTTTTGTTATACACAAAAACCTTAGGGATCCTGATCAAAAAATGTTCTACAAATTAATTTATATTCAGGATGACAACCTAAATTAGTACCCACTTCACTACTGTTTATTTTTCTGTTTGAATTAACTCTGACCACAGCAGTTACACACAAATCTCCAACAACAGCCAGCAAAGAACAAACTCTAGAGGTAATGGAAGACTTGCTCTATACAAGCAATAAGCTGCTTTTAATTTAAGACTCACTATGTCAAAGCAGTAATAACTCAAATGAACAGATATGGTTTAATTTCTGGATATGAGAAAAAAAAACTGCTATAAACCAAACACATATCTGAAAAGATGAAGTTAGGATATTAAACAAAATACAGTAAGAAAATATAACAAGGCTTTTGAGTACATCACTCTAAAAAGTAGCAAATTTTTTGTTTTAAATGCAATTTTTTAGGACAAAGTAATTGTCATTTACTCATTAAATGATAGGAGTCATTTCAAATTGTACTTCTTTGTGGATCATGAAGTAGACGCCATGACCTTGATAAGCTATTCTCATGAACATCATCTGAAGACAGTGAGAAGCCTCAGGCAAGTACAGTAGTATTAGATAATGTTTTCCAAAATTTCAAGCAACAGGTCCCTTAGCACACTAGCATGTATAATCATGTAGCTTAACTGAAGCAGGCGCAGAATAACAGAGACTGAAGAACAATATAAAGATTTCTCTCAAAGACAGATGATTCACGTCTTAAAAAAACATAACATAAAAGCACAACCCACAACACAAGACAAAGCAACCCCAGAACATCCTGGCTACCTAGGATGTCAGAGCAGGTATTCTTCAATTATCTAAACTTGTTCTAGAAAGGGACATGAAATACTAATCACCAAGTCTGCAGTGTCTCAAATGAGAAACTTGTTATAACAAAATAAATAGTAAAAACTTCTCCTAAAAGGTACTTACTCCTACTTAATGACTAACACGGGAGTACTTAGGGAAAAAGTTATTACGTAATAAAAGACATCTCTTCAGTTCACAAAAAGTTATACAGGAAGCCTAGGGGGGAAAAAACCACTGATCTAGAGCCAGAAGGAAAAAAAATTACAGAGATATTAAAATCGTTGTTAGAATTGCTATTTGTCTGCCAAAAATAATTTATAGAAAATCAATTTAAGATTTCTCTATAATCAGTATCTCTTTCTATCCAAGATCCAGCAGCCACACGGTGAGCAGGCATCATGCTGTACAGGCTTTAGAGAACAATAATCGCTGCAGTTGCCTGGCAATACAATCTAAGATTTTCCCACTTGCTTACTTCAAGGAAGTTCACTCGGTGAGAAAACAATAATATCTTTCATGTAATTAGTGCTAAACTGTCCAATCACAGAAGAAATAATGTCCTTTAATCACTCAAGATGTGGAAAAATGTGTTGAACATTCTTGGTGATGGATTATCACACTGTCAGAAACAGAGTTAAAGGATGATCAAACCCTTAGAACTATACATGGCAGTCTTGGCTTGTAAATATAACAAAGATTTGCAGCAAATAAACTTAGATTCCTAGCCAAGAATAATAACCAAATCATTTAAGCATTAATATGTCCTTCGTAAGTATCTGTGTGCATATATATATAAAATACATATATGATGACACATTACTACTCTCCAACAAGACCTGACTCCTATCTTAGGAAACATTCAGCATTTCCATTAGCTTCCTTTGCAAAAGTGTCACTTCAGCATCACTTAAGCCACCACCATACATCGATTTTTAACAGCATAAAGAAATGAGGTTTCTGTTTTGAAGATCGAAAGTTCTGTAGTACCAAGTGTCTTGCAAAATAACATACATTCACAGACATGAAGTAATGAGTAAGCATGAGTAGCTGTACATTCTACCAGCTGCAGGAAGAGCTGTACTTTCCTCCAAAAGTAACTGTGTCATACATTAGCCACTGTTACTGCAGTATCTTAGAGAATTGGCACAAGTTGAAAAATTAACAGGCTGCTGCACTTGACAGAAGGGGTACAGAGGGTCCTCATCACAACAGTAAGCATAAATATCACTAAAGACACTTCCATCCAGTCAAACTCCTACAGGGTAACAAGCCCTACAGTATCCTCTCTCCTTTCACCAGGGAAAACAACAGTTGCCATACTACCCTGTCGCGGGTTAGGGCTGGGCCGGCCACTAACGCGGACAGACGCTCTCTAACCCCCTCTTCCCCCCGCCAAAATGGGAAGAGAAAAGGGAATGAGGCAGAGAGACTTATGAGTTAGAGAAGAAAAAAAAACTAGAACAGCTTTAATGAAAATAATAGGAATAATGGTAAAGAGATAAAAGTAAAGAATTATATACAACTATAGATAGTAGCCCGATATCAAACCCGACTCCCTCCCCCGATAGCAATCACCACTGGTGCTGCAGAGCAGGAGGCACTGGGGAAACCCCAGGCTCAGCGGCGGCGGGAGCTGGATACAGGGAGCTGGATTCAGGAACTCCGGATCCGAATCAAAATCAGGAGGTCAGATGGAGTCCTCTCTGGACACCGGCCATTGCAGAAAAGGCGAAACGAAGAAAAAAAAAGGCCGAAAAGGGACGAACAAAGGCAAAAAAGGGACGAAACTCTCGTGATCTCTCAATTTATACTAGATATGACATATATGGGATGGAATACTCTCATTGGTCACCTGTCCTGTCTATTACCCCCCGGAGGTGCCACCTTTTACTTCCTTGTGCCCCCCTCTTACTACCCAGCACCCCCAGTGTGGCACACCAGAGCCAGCAGTGGCCTTGGTCACTGTAGGAATAAGTACAAGCAAGAGCCTTTCTACATACCAGTCCCAGGCAGTAACTGTAAACATCAGGTGTTATCACTGCCAGTAGCACACACTGTCTGCAAAAACATGCTGCTGACTTCAGAACGTGCAGCCTTTGAGAAGACACTAAACTGGAAAGTAAAAATCACTAAACAGGACTGGGTTTTTTAGCTAAACCCAGGACATACCCTCACAAAACATTGAATCATAGAATATGTTGGGCTGGAAGGGATCCTTAATGGTCATCTACTACAACTCCCCTGCAGTGAGCACAGACGTCTTTAGATCAGGTTGCTCAGAGCCCCATCAGGTCTGACCTTGAATGTCTCCATGGGTGGGGTGTCCACCACCTCTCTCGGCAACCTGTTTCAGTGTTTCCACCCCCATAGTAAAACATTTTCACTCAGTTCAAATTTGGACACTGGATTCTCTTTTTCAGCCACATTGCTATTATACATTTTACAAACTATTAAGTGGCATGCCACCCAAATTTCTAACTATTTTTCTTGTATTCTATTTCATTTATAGGACAAGTTCTTACTGTTCCTCCTCTAAAATGAACAGATCTGAAGTTCAGATACAGTCCACGAGAGAAATACCACTTTCACTTTTTTGCCATACTTCACTTAACTACTAAACCTAGACTAAGAAATTTCAAAAATAGTAATAAAAGCCATGATGAAAAATTTATCCAATTTACTGTGCTCAATTCTGTGCCTTCTGATGCTACTGAGATCTAAACTACACATAACTTAAGTCCGGTACTGGTGGCAGGTTATTTAGTCTGAAATCATTCATAAAGCCTTCAGTGATAAGACATCCAAGCAAACTGGTTGAGAGCACCAGGAAGAAATGATAAACAGTGTCCCTTCAGTACTGCATCTCCTGAATTCAGAAGTCATCCTTATTTTTTCGGAAAGTAACTGGCAATCTCAGAAATCCAGAGATAAAATGGGAATCCCTTTCAGAACCTTCATTTCTTTGCTGATAAATAGAATGCTTCCACAAAAAGAGACTGAAAATTAAAGTTATTTTCTGCTGGCTTGTAACTTCAAACCCTGTCAAGAGAACAATCTCTTACCTAGGTTGTCATCTCGCTGTCATAAAAGAAAGAGCTATCCAGATGGAAACAAAATCTGACCAAAGAAATAAAGTAGTACCAAAAGCTTCCAGATATTTTCACTACTTAATAAATCACTATATTCATCCAATTAAAACAAAAACCCACAAATCAAACCCAGAACCCTGAAACTGATTAACATGGCATGGGGAGGGAAAGGAAATGGGTTCAGAAGGCAGCTAATGGAAACCCCTACCATTAGCTTCACTTACAGCTAATGTGCTCCTTGTTAATGTGCAAATAAATTAACTTTTAGATTTTAATTTTTAAATCACTCAGTTCTAGGCTAGGTTCAGTCTCCTTTGAAAAGCAACCTAAGCCTTGTCACTAATCAAACCCTGCCAAATACTTCCAAGCTATGCAAAACAGCTGATACTGTATTGGTTTTTTATTGTTTTGACAATTTAAATGCAGGTTTAGGTCATATTTTCTGAATTGAAATAGAGTTAGTCTCCCAGTATTAAGAGCATCTAAACATATTACTTAAAGCGTAACAAACTTACGTTATTTAAATTAATTTCTTCTTCTACAGAAATAACAAGATGTGCATTTTTTTTCTATTAAATTCTGTCACATGCTTCTCAAAAGACAATAACTCACTCTTTCTTTAGAATTGAAAAGAAAAAAATATTTTTCTTCAAGTGAGGTCTGCTAGAAACCTTGTCAATGAAAACAGGCATGACTGGTTAACTTGGAAAAGAATAACTCATAAAAATCAAATGACCGTAATCTGGTAGCATCTTACCTTTAAATAGGATCCATAATATTTAGTTACATATGGACTGTCACACTGACTCAGCACTGTGATTTCTTGCTGGATGTCTTCTATTTCATCTTCTGCTTCTTCTAGGTCAATAATTTTTATAGCAACCACTTTCTGAGTCCGATTGTCAATTCCTTTAAAAACTTCACCGAAAGAGCCCTTACCAATTTTCTCCAGTTTTGTAAACAGTTCTTCTGGATCTGCCTTCAGAGTCTGTTGAAAATATGAGAAAAGTTACTCACTATTTGTAACATTAAAACAAAACATGGTAATTTTAAGGCAATAAACATTTCAAACTCTACAGATACCTATTTATCCAGCTATTCTTTTTCTATCACCACAATTAATGTGTCCTTCCTATACTCCTTACATGCACACACTGCAACGTTTATGCTGCCCTGCATGTAAAGTGCAAATTTAACACTGTCCCTGTAACAGGGTTTTACGCTATCTACCATCAGAAAGTGCTGTTACCTCTTTGTCAATAAACTGCACTCAGGCACAAAAAAAATAAAGATTCTTTCAAAGATTTGGTTTCTATTAAAACCAAAATAGATCAAACACCATTGCCAACAAAAGCAAACCTTTCGCTCACCCATTTCTCTCAAAATTGGTTCCTTCCCAGAACCCAATCTCTTGAATTATTCACGTATCAGATCCTCTTATGGATTTTGTACCTGCTCTTCAGTGAACAGACTAGATTTCCTTATGTTTGAAGTAGCAAGCAATCCTCTTCAATTTTCTTCTACTAAAGACCACCTGCATGAACTGCCATGCTTCCTCCTTATCTCTGACTCCAAGGTTTTCTGGAGCAGGATTTCTTTTTCTTCTCTGAGTTGGGTAAACTTGTTCACTCCTAAAAAACATCCTATTCCCAGCTATCTTGATTTGAACTGTCACATGAAAACTACAACCGCTCACCTAAAAACGCAAATGTAAGACCTAGGTAGACCACTCAGCTGTTAATTGATTTTTCTCCACTGCCAAGCACTCTGCTAGCTACCGCTGCTCTTACGACTTCTCACTTTCAGTGCACAGATCATAGAATCATAGAATGGCCTAAGTTGGAAGGGACCTTAGAGATCATCTAATCCAACCTCCCTGTCATGGGCAGGGACGCCTCTCAACTAGATCAGGCTACTCAAGGCTCTGTCCAACCTGGCCTTGAACACCTCCAGGGAGGGGGCAGCCACAACTTCTTTAGAATAAATTCTCCAGAGTCTTGCCACCCTCGTACTGAAGAATTTCTTTCTAAGTTCTAATCTAAACCTACTCTCCTTCAACTTAAACCATTTCCCCTTGTCTTTTACTCTGCTCTTGTGAGACCCCACCTCAAACACTGCGTCCAGTTCTGGTGTCCTCACCATAAGAGGGACATAGATCTGTTGGAGCACGTTCAGGAGGAGGGCCACAAAGATGATGCAGAGGCAATCTAATAGCTGCCTTGCAATACCTGAAGGGAACCTACAGGATGGTAAGTTTCATCGTGTACGTTCTTAATCTAGCAGCAAGGAGCCTTCACAGCTAACAAAAATTACACAGAAATTACAATTAAAAGTCAAAGGTAGAGGGAATAGTCATGAAATGAAGAAAAACATGATAGGATTACTTAGAATCCTTCACATAAGAAATAAAACAAATACTTCAAAAGAGTTATTGTTCTTAAAAGGATTAGGTTCATGTTAACTAAGTAAAAATGCATTATTGATACAGAAAAAGGGTCATACAGGAAAAAAAAGTAGTAATGCCTAAATAAGCATAAAACCACACAGTTCATACTTAGCCAAACTTTGTAGAAGCATAAAGAGGGGAATGAAATTTTCTAAATTACCACTGAGAAGCATAGAGACAACATTTTCTCTCTAACAACTAAATTTAGCTTATGTGGCATCTCCCACCAATATTTCTGTCTATCTCAGTTCCTACTGAGGTAGTAACCTACAAAGGTTACTTAATTAACCCATGTGACCCCAAGAGGAAGACAGTCTAGAAGACATTTTAGTTTGTCTGGAGGTACCTGAATTTCACAGCTGCATTAGGTGTTTTGAGGACCAGGTAGCTGTGTCTAACTCAGCCTAACCCATTCAATTTTTTGGGGCAGTGTGTTTGTGGAGCAGTCTGGATTCTATCATCACGTGGCACAAACTGTGAGTACACTACCCCTTCTAATACTTTCAAGTAAGCTACAAGACATTAGTTTTCAGGAAATCATCCTAAGAATGAATCACTGGTGAGACTAGTGTGAAGAAGAAACACTCTTCTAAGTATACTGCAAGACTTCACCAGCTCCAGCAAGTTCCCCCTGATTTACGTCTTATTGATCCATATTTCTATCCAAAGTCAGCTTCAGGAAACAAACAGGAGGATGAGGTTTTATCACCCTTTTGCCACTGAAAGTAACAAAGCAAGAGATCCAAGTACCACCCACTTGTTCCTCTTTTAATTTCAATGTAATGAGAATTACATACTATTACACACTGTTAAATATTCCATACATAATACGCTAGTATATCTTCCACTTGGAAATCAGACCAGACACTACATCTTTTTCAGCAAGTGTAGCACACAGTAGCCTCTACCAGTGCTTCCAGAGATATTGTTTATAAGGGAATACAAAACTAAGAGTCAAATTGTGCTGTACTGATTCTCCTCACAGAATGAGACAACTCTCTGCTTAACTCTGCACAGGACTCATGTATAGTTTGGCCATGAAGAGCTGGCACAGACCATCTCCTCATGCCCCACAGAATGCTCTTCTGTCAATATTCAAAACAATCTTCTCTGAATAAAAACATGAATAAAAACAACCTTAACATTTGCATCAGATATTTTCCCTCATGGATGACAATTACCAGTCTATGTTTTCATACTGTGTTAGAATTTGACGTGATGTGCCATGCATGCCTAATCCATTCACACAAGCCTTCTAGTCCCATTCACTAAATACAGGAATCTATGTATTGGACCATTAGAAAGGCATTTGGGTAAAGTCACAAACCAATCCCTGTCACAGCTGCCTAAAAAATTCTATTTCACCTTCAGAGACTAAAAAGCCAGCACTACTCAGAGTCACAGTGCACTGCAGCTATTCATATGAAGGGAATCTGTTCATGCAAGGGCTGCCTGCCAGCAGCTCTTTGAGCTCTGTTGGCTGTATGTATTCACCTCTTATTGTCCCTTTTCCCCTCAACCATCTATTGCAATCATATATTAAAGACCATTGCTTCATGACACCACAATCTCCAGAATTGCAGAACTCACAGCTTTATTTTGACATTGTCAAGCTCTTAGGACTCTGGTATATATGCAGTTTTATAAAACAACTGCAAAAGAATATTTTCGCAGTCTTTTGTGCTAATCATTCCAGAAATGAAGAGACAATACCTCTTCCCGGAAGTCCTGAGAAGCAAGGAAGAATTGTTCTGGTTTGATTTTTTAAAATCAAAATTTTGCAGACATTTTAAAATGTTAATTGATCAATAATAGCTGGAATTAATATAATTTAAATTATGATTAATAATAGTTCCTTCAAGTTCTGTGTGAAATTACTAATAAAAAAAAAAACACAATAAAACACACTTTTCCTTCCCAAACCAGAAGTTTTGTAAATTCATTTCTTAATTTTAAAATGTGAAAGTTGCTATTCTTGAATTTTGTTATAAGCAACAGGAGTTAGTAGTTGTTCATAATAAAAATTCTCTTGCTTTGTAAGAAGGTCTGAATTGTCTTCTCAGGAGATCAGGTGTTTGAGGGGAGAGCCTTAAACTGCTGACAACCTGTGTTTTTGGAAAACTACCAGCTGTTCCCTTTAATAACCTGCTCTGTTTCAAAAATTGGGAGATCGGGCTTCCAGATACATTTGAAAGTACACGAGTGGCCAATTCTCATTTGTTTTTCCAAGATCACATCTGGAAAGGATTCTTGCCAAATCTATTTTTGGTTTTGTAAACACTTCCAACAGAGCCAAAATAAACAGATAGCTTTATAAATATTCTCTCTATATGACTGAATAGAGAAAATGTCTTCCATAGATTCTGTGACTACAATTTTACTGACTCCACTCTTTGCGAGTTTTCCCTAAGCAAATAGCTTCTTCCTACTAGTATTAAAAAAAAAGGAACCAACAAAAGACCACTCATGTAACAGCACACTAAGTATTGCTAGAAACCACAGAACAGAACAGCAACACCTGCTGCAAAAGGATAAAGCTTATCACCTTGTTTGATGAGGAGCTAGATTTCTACCACTAAAACATTTTGTTTGAAGTTTGTCACAAAATACATATTGTGACAAATCAAAACCAGATTCTGGAACATTCAGATTTAACGATTACAGAACTTTCCATTTCCATAACCAATTAAATTAAGTTTGGGTTTTGTTTTGAATAGTTTTTCACACTTCCAAACACTAATCACAAGCATACTGTTTCAGTTTCTGGCTTGTTTAGCCAAGCAGAGCAAAGTCCTTTACTTTTCACTGTAAGTAGAGCCAACATTCACCCAATAGTTGGAGTAATCTCTCTGTACTTGTTCTGCCCTGGATTCATTACTTTTGACCTTAATCAGCTAGAAAAACATACTGCACTTAAATTTAACTCTTCTCAGTACCTAACATCACTGTCGTCTGCATCTACAGAATAGCCCGATACAATCTCGAATCCTATTTGTTCAATTTGACCTCATAGTTCAAACTCGGTTGTGACCAACTAAAACCACTCACCTCTTCCCAGCCCTCTGAATTTCCAACTAATGAGCTCCCACCCTATTGCAAAGGTTCTTTGTAATGATTCATGACATCTTGCACTCTGTGCTATTTTGTTCAGTAATTCAAAACCTCAAGGTTGTGTAGTTCTTCAGTAATGGCCTCTCAAGTATAATGGATGTCTTTAGATTTTGTACCATCAGCAAATTTTATCAGCATGCATTGCTTTTTTTGATGCTAAGGTCACTTTTCAGTCACCAGTTGTCAAGAACGATCCTAGAGAAACCAGCAGTATTATCCACTCTGACATCACCTCTCCAGAATTCTCCTCATAGGCAGGACCATACACACCTTCCAATGTATTTGTGTATAACTACTCCTATAGCTCAATAGAAAAATGTTACTGATATTCAAACTAATTGGATCAAACTTTATCCATAACCGTTCTGACCTAAGATACAGCTTTAATCGAGTCCTTTTCTACATCTCGTTGCAGTTCTTATTCAAGTTCTCAAGCTTATTTGGGCAACTGACTTTACTTGCAGATTCTTATTTCCCTATGCCTGTTCTTTTGAAATAGACAATAATTTTTCAGCACCTCATTTTGTGTACTTTTCATTTCACCAAATCAATTTCCAATTCATCAGTCCAATCCTCATTCCCTATCAAGGCTGAGCCCGAAATACCATAATCTGAAAAGGTTTAGAGATTTCTGGTGAAAATAAAATACCACATGATGAACTCGCTTGTATTTTTTGGTGATTACTGCTTTCTGCTAATACACTTGGACATAAAAAGAAGGTTTTGAACCTTGTTCAACTCCATGCCGATAAACGTGGACACACACTGTAATAGCATGTTGCAGACAGCAAGCCCTACAAAAATCATTAAGGACATTAAGGAACATCTCCCTTATGAGGAAAGGCTGAAGGAGCTGGGTCTCTTTAGCTTGGGGAAGAGGAGGCTGAGGGGTGACCTCATTAATGTTTATAAATATGTCAAGGGGGAGTGTCAGGAGGATGGAGCCAGGCTCTTTTCAGAGGCGTCCATTGACAGGACAAGGGGCAATCGGTGCAAGCTGGACCATAGGAGGTTCCATAAAAATATGAGAAAAAAATTTTCACAGTGAGAGTGACAGAGCACTGGCACAGGCTGCCCAGGGAGGTTGTGGAGTCTCCTTCTCTGGAGACATTCAAAAACCGTCTAGACGTGTTCCTGTGTGATCTACTGTAGGTGATCCTGCTCTGGCAGAAGGGTTGGACTAGATGATCTTTGAGGTCCCTTCCAACCTCTAGCATTCTGTGATTCTGTGACTGGAAAATTAACAACAGAAAACAAAACGCATCAAGATAATCACTTGGGGCTCTAGAAATCCTTGAACAGTAAAATTTAGCAGAAGCTCTAGAAGTATGCCATAGAAGTATTACAAGTACTCTTGGACTTTTTCTTAGAGATCTTCTGTCAGAGACAAAACACAATTAGATAGGTCTATGATCTGACACCATTCAGTTGGTATGTTCTCAAATTATTTGCATCCAAGTCAGAACTTCAAACACAAATTAAATTTTGTAATACAATCAATGCATGTTATAGTACAAAATTAAGAACACTTGAAAGAAGAGAGGAAGACTTAAAAGGCCATTGCCATTTGAGGAATTGTCTTTTTTTGGTTTTTTCCCATTTCTATAAAGACCAGAGAAGAGAAATCTAGCAGACAAGCTCATACAAGTAATTTTCTCAAGTATCAAGAGACATTCAAGACTAAAAACCAGTCAAAGTGAACGGCTGGCACATTTGATACCATTCCCTCTTCACACAGCTCTCTATTCCAGAAGCCACACTGCAAAGGTTTTCCTGTAACACCACATGCAATCTTTCAAAAAATACCTAAAGTCTTCTCACAGACTAGCATTAAGGAGCTTTGATTTTACTTTTACCCCTACAGAGCTAGCTACACAAGTAGCAGTAGTGGTTTTATATTGTAAATTTGGTTAAAGTGCACAAATTCAAACCATGCAGCCCTCCCATAAGCCTGGGCTATCATTCCCAATTAGCTAATCTATTAATAAAAAGAAAAAAATAAAAATGAAAGCAGTGGCTCTTTGTGCATCCTCAGCAAATTTGCAGATGACACCAAGCTGAGTGGTGTGGTTGACAAACTGGAGGAACGGGATGTTATCTAGAGGGACCTGGACAAGCTGGAGAAGTCAACTTATGTGAAACTCATAAGATTCAGTAAGTGCAAGGTCCTGCACCTGGGTCAGGGCAGCTCCCAGTATCAACAAAGGCTGGTGGACAAAGGGATTGAGAGCAGCCCTGTGGGAAAGGACTTAGGGGTGCTGGTGGTTGAAAAGCTGGACATGAGTTGTCAGTGTGCACTCCCCGCCCAGAAGGCTGATCACATCCCGGGCTGGATCAAAAGAAGCGCAGCCAGCAGGTCAAGAGAGGTGACCTTGCCCCTGTTCTCTGCTCTGGTGAGACCCCATCTGCAGTCTATGTCCAGCTCTGGAGTCCTCAGTACAAAAAAGCCATAGATCTGCTGGAGCAGGTCCAAACAAGGGCCACAAAAATGATCAGATGGCTGGAGTACCTCTCCTAGGAGGAAACGCTGAGAGACTTGGGGCTGTGCAGCCTCAAGAAGAGAAGGCTCTGGGAAGACCTTACAGCAGCCTTTCAATACTTAAAGAGAGCCTACAAGGAAGATGGGGACAATCTTTTTAGCAGGGCCTGTTGAGATAGGACAAAGGGTAATGTTGTTAAACTAAAAGAGGATAAATTTAGATTAGATACAAGGAAGAAGTTCTTTACAATGAGGGTGATAAAACACTGAAACAAGTTGCCTCACCCCTAGGGCGAGGTCAGGTTGGATGGGGCTCTGAGTACTGTGATGCAGTTGAAGATATCCCTGCCCACTGCAGAGGGGTTGGACTAGATGACCTTTAAAGATCCCTTCTATCCCCAAAACATTCTATGATTTGTGGACATTCCCACCATTAAGACAAGTGGCTGAATAACCAATGCTAATAGAGGCCTCTAGAAATTTATGTTGCACTAGTACTAATTGAGGGAAGAAAAGAATAAGTTTTACTATCTACAGCAGTCTCGTAATTTGAAGGGAGACTCTTCTTGCACCCATTCTATCATGTGACAATAAAATCCAGATGTATTTCTCTTAAGAAGTGGTCTAACAGCACACCTAAAAATAGAATAGAGGAGTACAAACATTCCCAAAATTTTCTTGTTTCAAGCCTCACTTTCTGTAGTTACTCTGTAGAAGGCTCTTAGTTTTTTACTAATGTGGAGTCAACACATGGAACAGTCTGATGCTTGTGCAACCTAAACATTCATTATTCTCAGATTTGTTCTTGTCCACTAAGAGAGAACAATTCCAAGCTTAGATATTTCCAAAAAACCCAAAGTATTTATTGGCTTATGAAGGCAACAAAAAAGATAGTCTTCTCAACACACCTCTTCAGAAGTAAACTATACTTATCTGATTTTGGAACTATACATCCTGAACATATCCAGACATTAGGTTTCAGGAAATACACTAAAGCACCAAAGCTTAAAACAAGCTTGGGAAAACAGACAAATGGATTTTATTGGTATCAACTCACCTGTTAAAGCCACTTGTACTGACCATGGCTCAAGATTTAATTAGGCATACAACCCGAACACATCAGGTTAAGTGAGTTAGCAGTTTTGTCAAAATTAAGTTGCTACATTCACAGCCAAGGTTCTCTGGACCAGGAAAAAAAAAAATTAACACAGAAGCTGAAGACGACCATAAAAACAGCATTTCCCTACAGAGAAAGGGAGATCCTTTTAATGATGGGTTATGAAATTCAAGATTAAATTTGTTCTGGGACTTTTCTCATGTAGTACAGAGTAATTTTATTACCCTTATGTCTTCTTCTCATAAAATTCTCTTAAAATTCTCTTACAGGATTTCTCTCCCTACATCTCAAAGCTAGTACCCTGAAGTGATGCTTCTTAATGTATTGTCTCTGTTATTGTCAGGTGCACACATATATGCAGAAATTTACCCCCAGACTAACAGATGTATATGGACAAACTCAAAGTCCTTAATTTAAAGAGTTTACAAGTAAAAGAAGTGTTCATTATATAGCTGTATCTACACAAATCATTACTTTTAGCCACAAACTACACCACTTCATTAAATAGTGCTCCACCAATGCAGGTAGGTGTATAATCACAAAAGCAATAGCCAGGACAAATTATTCTAGGACGCAGTATTTTATATTAGATGCCTTGCTGGTTTTGTTCATCAGTGTTTGGTACATCCCCCTCCCACCTCTTCCTCCAAGAAAGGGAGCATGAAGAGCATTCAAGCAAAATTTTAAAATGTAGCCATGAAACATATATCCATTTCCTATCTCAGAAACACAAAAGACGCCACTATGTAAAAGTTAACACCAAAGCCTTGTACACCACTTCTACCACAGACCCCAACATTCAAACATATTCACTGCATCAGTAATCTTTTGTCTCTCTGAGGAACAAAGATGACGGTCAACTAAAAGGTCACCTTACTCAAACATTAAACTGGTGCATGAAACTCACCGTGATGTATCACTGGCCTAAGTAGTCTATAAGGGTATTTGAAAGATACAGTTGCCATGAGCAGTATCTATTTACCTGTTCTGGAAGACCGTTGATGCTAATAGGTTTTTCCTGATTAGATGCTGTCAACACTAACGGTGAGACAATAGTTAAGACAGAAAGGTGAACACTGCTATTCATCACTCTGTAACCAATAAGGACAATCAACCATTTTAGATGTGACTGATATCAGAGCAAAGATCCAAAACTAGATTTTGTAACTTCAGCCTTTGGAAATCAAAGTACTTTTCCTTACTTCCTCTATGTCTGTATAAACACCCCACTTTACCTCTAAATAAACACTTAAATAGAATTCTAGAAAGTATGTCTAAAAAGCATAGCACCAAAATCACAGAAGGGCTGAAACAATATAACACAGAGACACCCCCCCAAAAAAAGGATTCATTATTGTCGATCCTTAATAAATAATTAGGAATTAATCATGTCCTAATATATCCTTCAGCTGTTCATGAAGCTGAGTTAACAGCACCAGGATTTTAATAAAATTATCCAAAAACGAAGCTTCCCTGTGCAACAATGACTTCCTAGGAAGTTAGGTAAAGCACAACACCAAGAAATCACCCATAGTAACATGCCCGAAGGAAACCAACTCCCACTCCTCTACACATGCTTAACAGCAAGATTTTGGGGGTGTTGGGGGACAAAAGTATCCACATATTCACTGACACCAGGGAGTCATGTGTAGAAACTTCAGCAGTTCCACTCTTGTTAGGAGTTGACTTCTCTAAAACAGTTCCGTACATCTGTTGCATAGCCCTGACACAGCCTTTGACCTACAGAGCAAGATGATGTCAACTTTGCTTTCACGAATTATAACTTTTCTGTCCCTGTACCCAAAGACTGAACTTCTAATATGTCACAGAATCACGAAATGCATCCCCAGAATATTTTAAAACAGATTAGCCATGACCATAATAGTCCAAGAATCTGTTAAATAATTAAGTGCTGTAAGTTACTCCCAAGTATTTAGGAAACTATAAACAATATAAAAAACTATAAACAGCAATAGTGAGCATAAACTTTCAAAAAAAAAAAAATCAAATTGGAGAAAATTAATTTCCTACACAAAAGCTGCAAATGAAACACAGCAGAGGCTACAGTGCCTTTGATTTAGCAATCTAATGTTTTGCAATTACCAAAAACAGGGCTCAGACATGAAGTAGTTAAAACAGCTCATTGTAAGAGGAGAATGAGTTATAATGGGGAAGACAGTAATATAGTGGGTGAGAACAAAAGAACAGCCATGATGAATCGGAACAAAGGATCTTCCAGGCCAGAGCACTTCTCCTACACCAGTCAAAATTTTTACTATCTTGGTAACAGTGCAAGAATCATAGAATGAAGAATAGACAAGTAAACAGCAGTACTTCCCAAATGCTCTTCCAGTCTCCAGTAAACTGACAGTTCAGACAATTTCTGAGGCAGAAGTGGTGCCTTTACACTTAACAGTCTTTCTTTTCGTTCATCAAGTTGCCACTTAAATTCGGTTAAACTTTTAACATTTCTTAAAGCAAGATGGTGTGAATGTCAGTGCTTATTTACATTTTGGATTAAGAACCTGTAGCTTTTGTACTGAAAATAGCACATAAAGAATGAATAAAAAAACCCCCAACTTACTGCATAAACACCGTTATTGTTACCAAAGCTTAAGGGGCGGGGGGGGGAGGGAGGAATAAAGAAAGGTTTTTATCTCACATAAGATACTTTGGCTTAAAGATGATAATTTTAAAAGCACCTTAGGACTTTGAAGAAGCTGACATATGGGCACACCTAAAAATAAAAATAAACCTTCTCACAAAATTATTTTTCTGGGGACGAAAGAAAAGCATTCCGATCTGCAGGGCATTTAGGGGAGGGTGATGCTGGGTTTTTGGTTGTTTTTTCCCCTCTTTAGGAGACGGAAACAGGAAAAAGAAGGTGACAAAATTTTTCTAATCAGTAACTCTGCAGTCCAACAGTATCAGTGTTCATTATGCTACAGAAGTATATTTGAAACTCTTATTCCCCTGAAACTTTTAATCACCTTTACTACGGAAGTACCCAGAATTACTACTAGAAATCATACCCAGATCCATTCTAATACTGCCTGAACACAGCTAACTCCAAAAAAGCAAACCACCTGTGGGCTTTTCTCACTCCTCTGGCATCTGCTGACAGAGCCATTTATCTTTCCTTGGAAGGCACTTAGAATATTCTTATTGTTATTACCATATTATAAGGCTCTACAGTTACTATCTGCTCTACAGTTACTATTTCACACACAGTACACAGAAAAACTAGGGAAAAAAAAATTGCTTTTCTGGTTCTCTAACTTCAGAAACCAAGAAAAATACAGGCAAACAAGATGCAGCTTAATACCAAAACCTTTTAAGTGGGAAAAGTGAGAAGACATTTAATCACTATTCCTTTTAGCATTTTATTGTTAAAGATTACTTTAAAACTGCCTACTGCCACATATCCAATAGCTTCAAGTACTGCAGTACTGTGTTCTACAGGTTCACCCTTTAAGATTTTAGCTGCCACTCTATGCTTCCTGAGTTTTTTGGTCCAACACACTCCTAACACACTTCAAAATACATTACAGTTCACCAAGCACCCTTGTTGTAAATTTATAAACACAGTACTTCATTATTTAAAAAATAGCTTCCATAAAAAAAGCTACAGAAGCTTATCGCAGCCTCAAAATGCAGGCTAGTCAAAAAATCAAGGTCATATACACTTACTCCAAGCCAGCCTTGCAGAAATCTCATACACTGCAGAAAAACAAACATTCTCCCCAGGTCACTTCTATAATGAAGGAAGACAACATACACTCAGTTTCGTAAAGATGCACCTTCACGCCATGCACTCAAACTTCTGTTTACACAAAGCCCTTAAACCAAGGACAGCATAAACTTTGAGTCCAAACTTATTTGCACGCATAGAAATTTAGGTCAAAACCCAACTCTATTTTTATTCAGGTTACAACATGCCCACTTTGCAGCAGACAGCAAATCTCAGCTTTTGACAGCCTTCCAGCACCATCCTACATTTCCTCCACAGTTTTTCATTCCTTTGGCTCACTCTACCCACTCGCTTTTTATGCATCACTCTTCAACGATTGATCAGATATGTTGCTGAGAGTGAAATACATTAATCCTTCATTCCTCTGCTCTATTTACATACTACTCCGCTCATGCCAAACAGCATTAATAAAGTGTTGTCCCTGCACGTGATTTTTTTTGGATCAAGAGGTCACTCTTATTCACACTAGGAGCCTGATTTCTCCCTTGTACAAGTACAGCAAAAAATGTAGGAGAAAGCTGCATAACTTGTCACTGACACTGCTTACAGCATTTGTTGCAGAAGCTGGTAGGTGGGGAGGAGGGATCACAGTACAAAAAAAGAAAAGATAGTCCCGTGATTTACGCAACTTAATCATAACTCAGAGAACTAAAATCTAGTCCTCTCCTACATAATGAAAAGTCCCAATCCATAACCTTTGCCTTAAGCAGATGTCACACATTTCATGTACCTTACTCCTTGAACATTTATTTATCTGTAAGTAAAATCAAAGAGAATTGTGTACTGAAAACAGACCACTACAAAATTGCTACATACTTTGACAGAATGAAAATCATCATAGAATCATAGAATGGCCTAGGCTGGAAGAGACCTTAGAGATCATTTAATCCAACCTCCCTGTCATGGGCAGGGACACCTCTCAACTAGATCAGGCAACACATGGGGACCCAACGGGGATTGAACCCACAACCTTGGTGTTATCAGCACCACACTCAACCGAGTGAGCTAAACTGGCCCCCAACATGGACATAAACATAGGGGCAGGAAATTAGCAAGTAGTATTCACATTGTTGGCAGACTTTATGCCTCTACCTATCATCAGGTCTTTACTTTGGTGCTATTGTTAGAGTTCACACTTGAGAAACTCTCATAATAACACAATAAAAATTCATGAGTAAAATAATTCTTTCCTGAATAAAAAGATTTGAAGTAAACTCGCAAATTATGCGGACTAGTAGAAAACTGAATATCTACCCATTTGGTACAGCTGACAGTGTTACAAACTAAATAACAGATCAAGATAATAAAAAAATGTAGGTCCATAGAGAGATGCAGTGACACACTTAAGCAGTGCATGCATATTGCTGTAATAATCTTCATTTTCTCATTTCAGAGCAGCTACAAATCTGACTTTTTCATTCTGAAATATTACAGATTCTGCTTCATAGTAAGTACATAGTCAGCTTGGTTCTAACACGTTTCAAAAAGGATAAAAACCGCAACATTAATCCATCCCTAGCCAAAGCAAGAAACCCCTACTTCTCTGTTTCTGGCAATCAGCAAACAGCTCATATTTAGAAGGTGAACTTGAACACTCAACAGCAGTACCTACAGAGCAATAAATTAATCAGTTCAGAGCAAGGGCCTATGTATTCTATTTGGCATCCAGCACTATGCCTGAGCAAATAGTTCATGTTATCACATAGTCACGCTTAAGCATGTAACATTTTAAATTCAAATTTTCAGGTTATGCAAAGAGAAACGATTCATGTCTTGACTCATGGAAAAACGAATCAGAGTAAACCAACACCTAACCCAAACGAAGCACAAAAACTTTCAAACCAGGAGATAAATTGAGAAAAAGTCTACATGCCATTTGTAAGTTTTTCGTTTGGAGGTTAGGGCAACAAAGTCTCTAATAAGATGTTGGAAACACTAGAAAAACAACACACAGGTACCACTGACCTTAATGTTTTTCTGGCAGTAGCTTGCATTTGGACTGAGAAAAACAGAGGGGGGGGAGGGGGGAAGTCAGCTCAGTCACCAGAAAACCACACCAGTGTTATACAGTAACAACACAGAACCAGCAAATTCCACCCTGTAAGAATCAACTAACCAACACTTAGAGCCAAACACAGCCCCCGAATACCCACCCCAGCCAGCACTCCCACCAGCCAGCACCACAGAGGTGGGCACTGCAGCATGTGCTGAAGGTCAACGTTTTGTGTACGCTTCCCCTAATCACGTCGAAATAACGGGACCGAAAATCGCCCACCAAGTCACGCTTCGCTTCATTAATTAAACCACTGAGGAGAACTACGAGGGAGGGGAGGTTGAGGGGGGAGGGAAGGGGAGGCAAACCACGCACCCCTCCGCCCCGCACACTTGCAGCAAAACAGCGGCTCCTGAGGAAGGAGAGAGGCAGGGAGGAGGGAAGGATTCCCCGGGCGGAGGGACCTGGCCAGGCATCACGCGAAGCGCCGAGCGCACGTTTCGTTTCCACGGGTTACGAGATCCCGCTCCTTCCCCCCTCCCCCCCAGCCCGGCTCCCGAGGCCGAGTCAGAGCGAAGAGGCGTTTTCTTCCCTCGACCCCTCCCCGGGAACCCCCTTTACCTACACGCACCGCGCCCCTTCACACCGCCGTCCATCCCCCTCCCAGCCCCACCCCCGGGTAGAAGCGGCGAGGACCGATCCCTCGAACTCCCCCTTCGCTTTCCCCCCTCCCCCGCCCCGTCTTCGCCCGCTGCCGGGTGTGCGTGTCCGTGCCTGCCCTTGGGGCTCGCCGGGGCGGCAGAGACAGTCGGTGCTCACCTGCATCCCCGGCAGGCCCGTCTGCACGGGGGAGTGAGCCATGGCGGCGGCCGCAGGGGCGCGGAGGGGAGGGAGCCGGGTCTCCTCAGGCGGCTCCAGGGGTCAGGGCTTAGCTCATCTTCACGCTCCCGCTCTCTCTCTCTCACACGCACACACAGAGAACCGTCGCCGTCCTCCTCTCTCGCCTTCCCCCCGAGCCAGCAGCTCCCGTGCGCCGGCGGTGGGGAAGGGCCCGTCACGGTCGGGTTCCTCAGGCCCCCGTCACAGATGCAACAACGGCGACGGCGGCGACACCGACCTCCTCATCCCTCCTCCTCTTCCTCCTCCGGCCGCGCACGCGGGGCGGCCGTTAACTCGGCGCGGTCGCGCGGCGCCCCGATGACAAACCTGAGGGGGTGGGAGCAGCGCGCGCGCGTCCGCTCACGCCGCCTTCTCCTACCCGGCTACCTGCACGCGCCGCGCTGCCCCGCCCGGTCCCCGCCCTCTCCTCCCCCCCCCCACCCCCCCGCCATCGGTTAACGGCCGGCGGGGAGAGGCGAAGTGACGTGGGAGGTTTCCAGTCGTGTATGTACGTACCGCGGGGGGGTACCGGGAGCCGCCGACCCGGGCCTGAGTTGCCGGAGCACCTCTGGCGGTGCCGGCTCCTGGGCGCCGGGCCTGCATCGCCCGCGGGGCGGGAGGCGGCGGGGCTTTGCCGGGTTTCGCCCTTGGGTTTTGCGGCGGAGGCGGTGCGCCCGCGGCTGCGGCTCTGCCGCGGCGCCTGTAAGGCAGGGCAGGTGAAGAAGCGAGGCGAGCATCAGGCTCGGAGGCGGCTCGCTTAAAATGAGGAAGCCTGGGTGAGGCGGTAGCTCAAGATGGCAGAAACCCTAGACATTTGCTGGTATGTCCTTTTTCCTGCCTCCCCTTCCCTCGGAGGCTTTAAGAAAAGGTCACCGTAACGCAATCGCCCCGCCGAGGTGTATGGTTTCAGGAAGCACTTGACTTCCTGACAGAAATTGCAGAAAGCAGTAAACCAAAACTACAGGTCGTGTTTTTACGACGCTTCCTCGATGGAAGAAGAGTGGGTCGGCAGGCAGAAACCCAGGCAAAACCAGTAAGAACTCGGTTAGAGCGTGGTGCTGATAACACCAAGGTCGCGGGTTCAATCCCCATTGGGTCCCCAGGTGTTGCCTGATCCAGTAGAGAGGCGTCCCTGCCCTTGACAGGGAAGTTGGATTAAATGATCTCTAAGGTCCCTTCCAGCCTAGGCCATTCTATGATATTCCCCGTATTCCACCTATCTAAGCTGAGGTTCAAGAGCTTCATCACACAATTAGCAATGTAGTGTGGAATGCCCTGTGATTCCTTCTTTTCCCCCTCACAATAAAACTAGATACCTTTATGATTATTAAAATTATTGAAATGTGTCGGCCAGCAGGTCTGGTATCCATGGGACCTTTTTTTGCCGTCTTTTCAACCGAATTAAAGAAAGGGTTGAGCATCCACCACAGCATAAATTACTTTTCAGTAGGTAATTCAGTAAATACTTTGCACAAATCTCTTAACTGTAGGAAACACCTTAAAATAGGAAATGCTCTTGGTGGTACATGGTTGGAACTCCCACTGAAGTCTTTGCTATACTTATAATATTCTTTGTTATCTAACATGAGCTGAGCTAATGCTGCACAATCTTATTTCTCTGAAGCATGTAGAAACATAAATGTCTCTTAAGATTTCTACCTCTCGAACTCAAATAAAATTAGCTATCAGCCTTATACAGGCATGTATGTGTGTACACACACATACACATACAAACACACTGATTGTTTCCCTGAGAAATTAGACCAAATGTACTAGTTCTTGAATACAGTGAAACACGGAAAGGATGGTGGATAGAGAATGTGTAGAAAATCGAAGTATTGGAATTCCTTTATTGTTTATGAAAGAGTTGCTAGTTTTCTTAATGATGGAAAGGAGTTTAAATTATGGTGGGTTTTTTTTAACTTAAGGAAATATGAAAATGTTTCTCCTGTTTACTGGTTTGTAATTTTCTAAGAAATGCAAAAGCTTTCATTTGAGTTTTACCTCAGTCAAAAGTCAGATTGAATTAGTGTCTCCATGGTTGCTCCACTGTTTGCAGTAATTTTTTTTTAGCTTGCTAGGGAGAAAGTCAACGAGCTACAAGCAAACCTTTTCCTTTGTCCCATGAATGCCATTGAGCTTTCACTACCTCACATAATCCTCATTGATAAAATGTCAGGTTTACCATGGCCTGCGCAGCTTTACTTTTACTCCTTTCTGTATAGTCATTATGATACAGATTTTATCGGCTGATTTACTTTGTCTGCAGTTGCACATACAATGCAAAGTGAAAAAAAATAGAAAACTACATTTTATCTTTTGCATTACAAAAGCTATAAAGCTGTTACTTTCTGTCCATTAGTATACTCTTTGGGACCGTATACTTAATTTACTGGAGTTGTTTATGTTTTATCTTGCTAATTCCCTTTCTACATTTAGTTTGTAGATTTTCTGCCTCAAGGCATCTAAGCACAAAAAGTTCCCACATGCTACCTGTTCTGAAGTAACTTTCCCCAAGTAAGCTCCGAGCCTAGGGCCACTGCGACATCTTTTTCTTGCTTGTGTGCTGTCACTGAATAAGGATCATGCATTTCTTTCATCTCAAGGTTTCAGAGTTCTGCATTACGTGTTCAACAAGAGACCGTGCCTGGAAAATGATTGCTTGAGCCAGTGGAATAAGCTCTATAAGCAGGTTTACATGTTAAATGCAGGAAAGCAAAGAAGCAGGTTCAAAACTCTGTGTCATAAACCAGATGCCAGTCTAAGTTAAGTTCTAATGAAGTCAGGCCAATGTATTAGAATGTCTAATTTCAGTCAGCTTCTGTCTTTTATACTCTATCTTAAGTTCTGATACACTTCCAATTTCTGCCTTGGATTTGAAGGGATTTTAACCAAAATAGTTCTGATTGTAATCTTAAAACAATGAATGTGTTTGTTTGCTTTTAGTATTGTAAATGCTAATCTTTCAGCTTAAATTTCACTTCCATCCTCACAGACTACGTAACAGAGGCCTTGCAAATTTTTGTCTCCTTTTCTCAACCTTTTCTGAGAAAAAATTATTTTTTGTGTTATACTCCAAAGAAAGGCCACTCTTGCATAAATCTTTATTAAAAATGAGTGCTTCTGATAGCCTACCATCCTAGTACAGTAACAGAGACTTCAAAAATAAACAGTGCTTATCATTAAGGTGGTTCCCTGTTGTATCTTTTTGAAGCCAAATGTTTCCACTATGGAAAGATTCAATTTATTTTATGCGTAGATCTGTAGCTACCTGGTTTGCTTTCAATTTAAAATGATACTTTGAATATGCAGAGATTTTCTACTTTGCTGGTTATATAAGAAAAAAGGTTAAAAAGGAAAAATATCGTTACATCATTGTAATGACAATGTCAGTGAACTGTTTATAAACTACCTGTGAAGAAAAAACATTTTCTTTACTGCCCAAGACTGAAACTCCTCATACGAGCAGTGTAAGGCGATCAATGTTTTCTAAGAAGAAAGGTGCAGAAACCTACCTCTTCTAGAATTTGTAATATACAATAAATAAATGATCCTGTCTGGAAATAAATACACTACAGAGAAAGCAGAGAAAGATTGTAACAGGTGGGACATTTGTCTACAAAATATAGCGCATGAAAACTGTAAAGGTGAATAAGTAGCAGGCAGAGATTTAACCGGGGAAGAGAGAAGAATGAGGGGGCTGAGGGCATGGCAGTAGTGCTTGCAGAAGGGTGTGGCTGTGGGGTTATAAACTCCCACACAGATAGGGTCGGTTTTGTCCATGCTGTGGGGCAGCAGGGATATCTTGCCATCCCTGGCCCAAGAGCTGTAGAACAGTATCACAGGAGCATGCTGTTCACTGCTTGGCTTGTTGCTGGATTTTTTTTTTCCTCACTTCTTTGTCATCTTTATCCACCACTATCTTCTGTCTTTCCCATTTGCTTTTTCTACACTTCCTTGACTGACCGGTTTCTTAGTAAACTGTTTTAACAACCTATATAAAAATGTGTCATTTCTTCTCTAACTGTTTTCCTAGTCTTATCCTTTTTTTTTTTAATTATCCTCTTAATAACTTGATGGTTACTACATACTCAAAATTAAATTCTCGATAGTTTATCAGTAAGGCTCCATTTTGAATACTTACATTTTAAATGTATGATACTTGCTTGTATTATATAATGCAAAAGCAGCTTTAACATGGCTCTTCACAAATTGACCTTAAAGAATGTAAGTGTTCTTGGGGTGAAAGGGGAAGTCCACACATGAGTCTATAACTGATGATAGAGAGGAAAGAAAAAATAAAAACATTTCACACTGGAGGATGTCACCAGTAGACTGTCACAGGAATCCATCTGGGACCATTCTAGCTCAGCATATCTGTGACTGACCTAGAAAAGAGACTAAAGAAAAATGACAAAATAGTCTCAGATTGCCAAGTATCATGAGGTAAAAACTAAGATGAAGCACAAGGCGTTGCAGAAGAATCTCAAAGTGAGTGATAGCTGAGCCACATTCCAGCAGATGGAAGTTCAGCATTGAAAACTACGCAGGAAGAAACTATATGGAAGAGAGTTTAACTTGGCTGTCACTGACTTCAAAACAGTCAAAAGATAAAACTATGTTAGGAATTATTAGGAAAGGAATGAAGAATAAGGGGGATGACATTGCTATGCCTCACAGATTGCCTTCTGCAACTAGACTCAGCTGTGCATTTAAGTTCTGATTCCACAAGCCACCTTGTCAGATAATGATTTTGTCTATTCCAGAAGCAGAGTTTGAAGTTCAAACAATGACATTCTTCATGAATGCTGAAGTGGGAAAAAAAAGCTATTAAATTATCCCCCCCAAAGAAAAATCCAGTATTTTGCTGTCACAGAATCATAGAGTTGGAAAGGACCTCTAGAGATCATCTAGTCCAATTGCCCCGCCAGAGGAGGATCACCTAGAATAGGTCACAGGAATGCATCCAAGTGGGTTTTGAGTGTCTGCAGAGAAGGAGACTTCACAACCTCCCTGGGCAGCCTGTTCCAGTGCTCTGTCACTTTCATGGTGAAGAAATTTCTCCTCATATTTAGCTGGAACTTCCTGTGTTCCAGCTTGTGCCTGTTGCCCCTTGTCTCTATGTTTGCATAAACCATGCCGTTCTATATATATTTCACTTCCTGTAGTGATGTACTTCATATTGTTCATAGAAAATTGGAAGGTTTTGAGATTCTTATTAATAGGAGAAATTTCACTTTCTTGTGGTACAGAGAATCAAAATGGATAAGCCAAGATGAGGCAGGAAATGGAAGAAACATCTCGAGTGTTGTATGCCCTTTGTTAATAATAAGCAGAATGTAAGTGCCTGAAAGTATTTTAGTATTCCAGGCAGACAATTAAAATTAGATGGAGTCCTAGAGCTCATTAAGAAACATGAGATTGATTATACTGCACTGTGCCTCTGCCCCAAAGAACATAATTTCATTAAATCTTGCTTTTTATAAACCTTTCTCTTAGCCCCTTGTCACACAAACCAAACATATGCAAACAGAAGAAAACATCCCTTCTCTATCTTCTTCTCACATTTCACGTTTTATAATGGAGACATCAGTTCTTATCTCAGATTGATGTCTATGTACGCAGCAGACTACCAAAATCTCTGGACTAAATGGATCCATTAAGGGTGACTCTGTAATCGTGATGAGATGCTCTAACCTATAATTGTGTCCCTAGACAGTCCATGTCATCAAAGATCTAAAATGCTTGTTTGCAGGCTACGATTGTCCCAGCGGAAAAAGTTGCACTGTAGTCTCATTGATAACTGATAAGCAGTGGTCTTACCTGCATTATTTCACTACTTTAATTCAAGAATTAGCCCATTTTACTCTTCATTAATCTCATGATATACCAGATGCTACCTGTCAAATGTTCCATTGACAGAAGTGTATTGTATTCAGCCATTGAGCACAAAACCATGTCGATTCCTGCAAGTTTCCGTTGTCAGCCTAGGGTGTTGGTAACAGATGAAAATCATTGCGGCATGATGGTTTTTTTTTAGGGTACAGCTTCACGTTGTGCTTAATCCAATTTAACTGCGGTCTGCTGCCAAAGTGCTGATCCCGCTCTTCCTTTCTCCCAGCCCTGGCTCCCGTCCTTGCATTAGCAATCACATGCCCGCGTGGTGATTTGGATCAGTTCACTGATCCCGTGGGAAATGTATCCACATCCTGCTGGATTAGTCTCCGGTGGCAGCAGTCGCTGGGTGTCACGCAGCAGGGACACCCTGTGTGTGTGTGTGTGTGGGAGGGAGGGAGGGAGGCCAGTGCTTCCCATGCACTGGTAGCCTGCAGTTAGCTCAGATGAAGTAGAAGGAGAAACTAGTTCCAGAATGTCCTGTATGGAGTGGGATGGTGGCTCCAGCTGTACCACAAAATCCACCTTCTCAGCTTGCAGTAACGAATGCTCCCACCTGCAGTTTAAGCCCAGACCTGTGTGTCTAGAGTGGTCGGTCTTTGCAGAGCAGGTACAGAAGCAGATACTGGAAGGATGACTTTGCTGCCACTAAACCTCTTTTCTTGGAAATCAGAGACGCTCAGAACTTAGCAATAGCAGCCTGAAGCCTTCCTAGCCCCAAAATCTAACACCCAAGAGCAAAAAGCCTTTAGGGCTATCACAGTTTTAGACTGTGAATTTGTTATTTTAGGTGAGTTTCTATTAGGAGAATAAATTACAGGTTGTAAACTGTTTCCTAACATTTGAACCTGCCATCATCCCCACTAAGTATGTGTGTGGGACAGTTTACAGCCTGTAATAATGGTGCCTCCACAAAAATGCAGGTTCTGTGCATGTGCCTTCCCACCCTCGCCATCGTTCCAATCCCACAGACTTCTAAAAGTAGTTACCCAGTAAGTTCCTGAAGTGCTCATGGTGCTCTGACATGCACTAGCCACGTTCCACCTCCTCCTGCAGACCTCCTTTCATTCACAAAAAAATCTGCTGCAGCCTCCTACTTGCACCAGACCTTTAGCAAGATCCCAAAGCTTTGCACTCCTTTGGCATGTGGAGCTGCCAGCTTGGGTTTCCTCCTGTCTTCTTCATGAGCACAGGCTTCCTGGGGATTTTGGATTGAGCATATGTCTTCTCCCAGCTGAGATAGTGAGTACCTGATGCTTTACTTGCAAAAAAGAGTAAATTTTGCTGCTCCACATTAGCACTGGTGTTCTTCCCTGCCCAGAAGTAAATTTACAGGGGGAGTTATGGACTGTAGGCTCATAGTAGTACTGCAATGGAGTAGCAGAGCTTCACAGGCTTTCCATCCCTCTGTCTTCCGGTAGTAGAGGGGTTTGCCTCAGTACCATAGCTACTTGTAGAAATTATCAGAGGGAACTGCAGGAGGCCACAAATCTACATTTATTTTCTGCTTAGGCTTAGGTGAAAATTACGTACATAAGCTCCCAAATCTGCTACCAAGAATTATCTGTACTGAGTCTGTCTTCTGAGTACAGCAAGAGATACAGAGACAACCCTGCTAGATGTTTTGTATACAGACTTACTTGAGCTAAATGCAAATTTCTGCTACACCCAGTGTGCAGAACTCACCTAGACAGTCTATTCTTCCTGGATCGGATTCTAGTGTCATTTTTATACTGTGATTGTCTTACACATTTATTCTCAGTTCTTCTCATTTTGCTTCTTGCACCTAGAATAGAACCTGGTCCGAACTGCACCTTCCTCACAAACTCCATTGGTGCAAATCATGACCTTGGCTGCTCTTCTCTTGAGATGAGAAGCTCTCCAGTGGCTGCACACCACCCACACAGATCAGATATGGAAAGGTGCTGTAGGTATGTCTGCTGCAAGGCTCAGGCAAAGCATACTGGTCTCAGTGGAAAGATTCTCATGAGCTTCACTGTACTTTTGATTTTTGATATTTCTAGGTAGTACACAGGCCCCTCAGCCCATGGCATGTCTTCCTTTCTCACTTGTGTAGAGGCTGACACAATAGCCACTGATGTATTTCCATGAGCGATTTCCTCAAAGAATGTGATGCAGTTCTATGCTTGTATATATTTGTATTTATGAATGTAAAATAAAAAATTACAACCTGTTACTTATTACAGCTCAAGGTTTTACCAAGTGTTTTAATGTCATTCTTCCAGCAGAAACACAAGACCATGAAGTTATGCACTGGCTGTTAAAGAAAGAAGCACTTTGAAAACATGCACATCTCTGATTTCTGTACACATAAAGTGTTTGTATTTAATGATTTGTGTGTTTAAACAGCTTCTGTAGAGATTATTTTTAAAACATTTCAGTCCACCTTTAAGATTAAATTCCAGGCTTCCCAGAAGTCCACGTGAGGATAAGAGTGCAGCATCTTTAGGGGTTTTACTGCCCAAAGACTGCCCCTCCCAGTGACTACCTCTTTCTGCAGCACTGGTACCATTTCCTATTTAGTCTGAGCTGGAAACCACAGCTCACCCCTACAGTGATCCTGTGCCAAAGTTATCTCTTCTTCCCACAGGGCAGGCACAGTGGAGGACAGAGCAGGAAGGAGCAGCTCTGGAGAGAGGGATCAGGGTGCAGCAATCCTTGCACGCTGGTCCTTGTCCCCAACCTGAAGATCTGGTTAGAATTGTCTTGAGAGTTACCATCCAGTGGCTCTCCTACCTCCTCCCATCCCAAAGCTTTGGCACACAGCATCCCAAACTCTCCCACATTAGCCCTTCCAAAACTATTTCAGTGTGCAGTGCCAGGGTCATCCAGATCTTTCCTCCTAATAGTCCTGTTCAAGTTCTCCTATTCAAGTCACAACTCACTGCAAACCCCTTTTGCTCTGAAGACCTCCTCAAGATCAGTTACCTGAGGAGTCATCCAGACCCTGCTCATAATCCTGTCAATACTTGCAGCAGCATCTGCAGCCCCACAGGCTACGGAGGTTCCTTGTTGCTGTAACAGCCCTATACCCAAAGTTCTTTCCTAAGCGTGTCTGATTTTAACCCTGAAATTTGAGGGATAGCTCAAAAACCTGGTTCTGTATATGCTTGAGAAGACATCTGTGTGAAAAGAGCAGTGCTCAGGTGAGGTCTAAAAGTGATTTTCATTCAGGAATGAGACACTCTTTCAGCAAACTCCCTTAATGGACTGTATCTAGCTGGCATGACCTCACCAAGTGCCATCTCAGAGACCTTGGGCCTCGCCAAGTGCTGCTTTCTTTTTAAAGAAAAGAGCTGGGCTGAGTGGTTGTACAATAGATTAACAGTTTGAGAAGTCACCCAGGAGGCTGGAATCTGAAGTCAGTACATCCTTAGTGTGTCAGGACTAAGTGTAGATTCAACCCAAATTCTGTATCCACTTAAAAATAATCTTTTGCTGGGGTGTCTATACATCCTTGAATTGCTGTTTTCTCTGGGGATGGGTCTGCTGCGCCCACAGGAGCCAATTTTGCTTTCCCTGACTGACATTTTTCTCAGTTACAAAATCTCCCCCCATCCTGCTTGTGGCTTTGCTTCTTAGGACAATGCTTCTTGCCTAAGGTTTAAGTCCTGCAGTTAAATTGGATTACAAGCAACATGAAGCTATACCCAGTGATTTTATCGCCATTTAGAGTAAGAGCATTGGGTGCTGCAGCACAGTCAGCTTTATTCTTGGTCTTTGCTATTCTTCAATATCAAAGTCTCCTTTTGTAATACCATGTAGGATTTTGGCAGATTTAACAAGTTTTTTTTAAGTTTTAAGGAGAGATGACTTCCACCAGCGCTGCCAGGGACCACCTCTTGCTTAAATCCATGCAGATATTTTCATTTTCCTAAAAAAATACAGCTGCTCCACGATCTTCAGAAGTGATACTGATCTATACACGAAATGTATAACCTGAAGCGTGCGATGACTGCGAGAAATCATTAAGGCGAGGAGGCAAGAGGGATTTGGGGGAGCCCTCCCTTCCGCCCCTCCTTTCCTGCTTCTTTCGTGTATTTTTCTGCCACCTGCTGGTGGGAAATGAGCCGCCGCTCCCCGCAAAGAGAGGGGTTTGCTGGGGCCCTCGAGAAGCCTGGAGTTGGCAAAAAAAAATCAATAGATAAAAAGGTTAAATAAAGATAGGAGAGGGTCGTATGTTTTATTCCTATCAGTATTAGCTGGAATCTGTAGTCACAGACTGGCCCTTCGTTGCAAACAGGCAAAGCAAGTAAATCCCGCCTGTTCTGCGAGCTGCCTCAACGTGGGTCTGCAATGGCTCAGGGCTCCTCTGATTCCTCCTGGTCCTGCCAGGCCCCATGAGCTGGAAATAGGTGGCAGAGAGCAGCACCTTGGCTCTGCCTTTCACAAGTGGGGTGACAGCAAGTTAGGAGAGGGAGCAAGTTCATCACCGGTGTGCCGTGCATAGAGGCATGGGGTGCTGGGGCAGCCATCTGCTCTGAAGCTGATGTAATGGAGAAGCGGTGAGTCATGCTTGCGATGAACACATGAGATAAAGGGCCAAAACACTGAACAAATAAACAAACAAACCCTAGCCTGGGTTTCAGCAGCTCAGTGATGAGTGACTGCAGTCAAGTCCCAAACAGGAGATGGTCTGTGACTGCAACTTCTTGCCCCGCTGCAACAGAGAGTAGCATAACCATTAGTCTTGTCTTCCTGCTCCCTGCAGAGCAGCAGAAGTCCAGGGTGCAAATGTAGAAGACCTGAAGGTCTTCTTCCCATCACTCATTTCCAAGTTCAGTTTCCCAAGTGCAGACCCCCTGTCTTCATGACCTCCCACAGGTTCATCATTCAACCAGGCCCTGCCAGCATGGGATGTCCACAGCTCTAACTTTAGTAAACTCGTACAGCAGTGTTGCCATCCTATCGGCCTGTGTTCAGGATTCGATTCTAGTAAAAATGCAATCAATATCACTAATTCAGTTAGGTGGTTACAGAACTGATCTAAGGCACTCTGTCAAAGTAAAGTACCAGCCTGAAGGAGCTGCACCAATTGAATTAACCTTTACTTGAAATGTTTTTTGTAAGGTAAGACCTTTAGGAAATAGGGCTCCCATCTAAGCAGAAGACATTTCCAATTTTTTCTACCAAGGAAGCATGGCGTGGCTCCAAGAGCACTGATTTATTTAGTTATTTATTTTTAAGTTTATCAGGCTTGAATAAAGTATTTTGCCCAGCTGTAAGGACTGGGTCTTCAAGGTAGAATAAAAAAGCCTTGCATGGACTATGGTGGAAAAAAACTCTGACAGGGACATACATTGCAGTCAGCGCAATCTCACAGAAGGAACACAAACACAATTTCACGTAAACAGACAGCTGAGATTTCATCTTAATCTCATGAGGGTGTTATTTGCCACCAACAGCAGAAGCAGGTCAAACAAGGGATTGCAACAGCAGCTTGAGAGCGAGTGCTGTGAGAGTGCCTCACTATTTCACCATACCTAGCTCCTGCATCAATTTTATCCTTTTTTATTATTATTATTCAGCTATGCAGATTCTGCAGCTTCAATTTTTATTTCCCCTCACCCTCAAAATATAGCAATGATGTTAGAGAGACAGAGGTACTATTACTGCCCATAGTCTCCTTCTGAGAGTTTCAGAAGGTCTTACAGCCATTTTGGCATTGCAGGAAAAGCCAACTTTTTCTTTCCAGTACATCTGCTGGCAAAGGCAAACCTGTCTGATTAGCTTCTGCAGTAATTAGGATTCCTTCAGGATGCAGTCAGTGACAGCTGTAGCACTGCTTAAGATCATCAAATCAGTTTGATGTGTCAGTACAAAGGAAATAATCATATGTAGTTTTCTACAAGCTGTCCCATTGCCAAAAGACTTTGGGCTCTGCACCTCATCAAAAATGACCCTTTACAAAAGTGGAAAGAGTTTGGCGGTGTCCAGCCCTGCTGCTACCCAAGAAAGCAGTCATGGAGGCTACACAAGGAAGGACTGTGGCTGCTGCAGCACGGGCTTCACTCATGAAAAGTGCATGGCTTATATCCCACCCTTTGTCCAAGCTTACGCTCTGCTGCAAGAGACCTAGCAGCTCTTCACTGAGCTCTCTACACCCATGAAACATATACCCCATACTCTTTCCCTTAATTCTCAAATAAAGTAACAAACTAATTCCCACACCCCACTTACTTTTTTCCCTGACTGTCCCCACCTCACCCTCCCACCAAGTCATTGCACGAGAATGCTGCTGAGACCTTCCAAGTGACAGAGTACGTGCCAGCAGCAGGTGGCCACTCATCTTCACATAAGCCTCTTAAGTTGTATTTGTGATTTGAACTGATTCAGGTAAGCACATAGCTGCTCTTTGAAAAACACCGTTCTCATTTTGCTCATCTTCTTCTCCTCTCCCTCCTCCGTATGCAGTCGGATCAGCCATTGAACTTCCCAGGACATGGACTTGTTATCCACCTCTGGGCGTCAGGTATATTTGGAGAGCTTTGACTCAGATTCAGAATGAGCATGGGAAAGTGATAATATTTAACAGCAGTAATGGAGAATCCATTAAATTTTAGGCTCTCACGTTACCTTCATATTGAGCTAGACTCCACAAAATCCTGTCCTGCAGTGATGTCTGCAGGAGGACCAGCAGTGATTGAATTAGGGTGGAAATGGGGCATCTATTATTGTTCTAAACCACCTCCTGGTGGCATAGGATGATTTCAGGAGTTGTTACTCACCCTTTGATAATTTGTCTCTCTTTCACTCTTTTAAGGCATAAACCAGTTGTTTTATTATCAATATTCTAACCTCTGCAAGACAGTCAGTGATACTATGCTAAAGCACTATGTCAAGATATAAATTAAAAATGTAAACGTAATTTGTAGAGTGACAGTATGTATACGTGGCTTGCAGTTTCTTCTAGGAATTTAAAAGACACAACTTTGTATTGACATTTGCGTACAGAGAAGTCTGAAAACTACAGAGAAGTCTTTGAAAGGATTGTGCTGCTCATAGACCCATTTTCAAGAACAGCAGATGGCAGTTGCTGGGTTCACAGAGTTCAGAGAATCTGACTTTCAATAATTTTAAGTCAAGTATCATTAAGTTGAACTAATGAACAGCAGGAAAAACATGCAAGCTACAGAGTATGTTTGTAATATTAGTAAGCGTATGGACATACACATTCCTGCACCTGGCCAGACAAGAGTGCAGATCTGATTCGTAGAACAGGCTTTCATAACTTTTGCATTTTTCGAAGGTTTTTGTTTGCTTCTTTTAAACTAGAATGTTCAACTGTTAATCGACTGATTGCCGAGTATCTTCTCTGTAATACTAAAGGACACACAGAACACCCTCTCAACAGTCTCGTAGTCTAGACTGCAACATCCCAAACTAAACACTGTCAGATTCAGAGATTAACCTTGCCTCTTCAATTCCTCGAAACTGAGGGACTGGAAACACTCAATTCCAGCCCAAAGACTCATCCCCTGCACATGGTTTCTAGACACAGTCACAGCAATGCTGACAAGAGTTGCCTAGGTGTCCATACAAGGTTCCTTGATATTTTTCCACATTTTGGATGAGAAGGCACGTGGATATTTTAACTTTAATTACTTCAATCTGTGTCAAAAATGAGATAAAATCTTGTCACGTGTGACTGTCTCCATTCTACCTTACAGGGCTGAAGAGGTGGGGGAGTTTGCTTTCTCCTCATCAGAAAGCTTTCCCATGTAATTTTACAGAATTAGTGGCTTTCTGTCCATAAAATGCATCCATTCATGCAGTAGACAAGTTAGTGGGTTTGCTAACTTTCAACAGCTTGTGATATAAAAAATAGACACAACCTGCACTTGGAAGAGTAAAAAAAAAAAAAAAAAAAAAATTATTTCACCTGGTGTGGGCAAAACAGTAGACAGAAGATGCTATCCCATCCTGTAAGGGTACACATAAGAGACAATTTATTTTGCTTAACTTGAATGCAAAGGAAAGGCTGGCTAGTCTACTACAGGTAAAGTTAACGCAAAACCCCCTTAACTTCTCAGAGTATGGCAGGGAGGCAGCTTGTCCCGGGAGACCCTCAGCCCCATGGGCTGGAGCGACACCCATAGGAACCTTGAATCCACGGGAAAGGCTCTCCCTAGGTTACAGCCTATAGGGTACAGGACTAACTGGAATGCAGGTGAAGAGCACCTTGGTGTGGTATTTTAACTGGAGGAATCGAGACTGGTAAAATGCAGATGTCCACTTATCTGTTGTGCAGACACTGGGGATGGAGAGCAACAAGACCTGCACAGCGAGAGCCAGCTGAAGGAAAGAATCTTGTCATGCCAGGACAGAGATTAACAACTTCAACACCATCCTGAATGCAGATAAGGTGCTTCAAAACAGAATTCTGTAAGCCACAGTGCCTGGAGCAAAACCTTTAGCTTTATTATATCCAATATGCATATTAAAGTTGACACCCCTGACTACGCTAACGAGCCTTGAGAGTACATGATAAGCATGTATGACCCTAGTCCCCAGCTCTCCACCCAAATCATGCTTAACAGCACCCCAGGGAAGGTTAGAATATAAGGAATAGGGAGGGAGGATGTCACTGGGGGAAAACAAACCCAGAAGAGGCAGCCGACGGGCTGTGCTCTTTCTCCTTCACCCAAGACAGGGTTGCTACCTCGGTAAAAATTGCACTTTGACCTTTTGGTAAGAAACACCTGGGGTAGTATTTTGCTAGTGTTACTATTATATATTAGCATTAATGCAGTGAGTAAATTTATCAACATCAATCCCAAATCTGTTGTAACTGTCACTTTAATAAATTACGTAATTCTTTGTTATCTTGCAAATTCTCTCATGCAAGTTCTTAATGGGGCTCTAGAGGAAGCAAATGGTTAGCTCTGGTACGTACCCTCCCACAGCCACGTAACTTCCATGCAACACTTGGACTTGCCTTATCAAACTCAATTTCTGTTTTCATGGGTGCGTCAGCAGTGCCAGCAACATGCACATTGCTTGAATATGTATGTCCATGTGATCACTTGCAAAGATCAAGCTGGACTTGCTCTAACAACGTGGGACAAGAGTATTGGGATGCAGGTAGGATATGGATCTAAATAGAGGAATTCCCAAAACAGTACACAGAACACTTGCATTCCACAACATGGTTCACAGGGCAGCAAAATTTAGTCTTCCAAACTATAAATTTGATGAGTGCTACAGGTGTATTAACATAGAGAAGACTGACGGTGGGGTTCATTAGTTTCAAGGGATAGAGCATATATATATATATATATACATGAAGAGGCAGCAGAGAGGTGGTATCAGGTTTTGTTAACATGCAACTGTAAGTCATACTCTTACACCACTTCCATAATTTTGTTACGACACAAGTTTTATTGCTGTTGCTTATTCCAAATGTCATTTGCCATTGTCTGTTTATGCTAGTGGACACCTTATTAAAATAATTAATTAAAAATAGGAGTTAAATGGGTAGTCAAAAGGCACATAAAGCATTATTTTACAGTGCAGGTCCAAGTTACAGCCATGTGGAGGCTCAGACAGCATTTTAATCTGAACAATGCCAGAGCTTTGCTCCCATTATCCATAAGGAAGTACAAAAGAATTTAAGGCACACGTGACCTGCTGCTTTCAAGTAACAATGAGGCTAGAGGGGTCATGCAGACAGCTTGGCTTAAATTACTATTTCTTGGCAATACTTTCATGATATAAAATTGAAATGCAGTATAAAAATACATCTTTTCACAGGGATTGGTAGTGCTGAGTGCAATTTCAGTATTTTAACACCTGAGGTACATGAAGAGTGCAAATTCTGCCGGAGTTTCTTCAGGATACCATGTGCAGTAGAAGAGAGACTAATTTTTTTCCTCTTGCTTCACAAGAGAGGCTGTATTTTAAGTTAAAACAGTTTTTCTTAACCTCTCCCCTAAAGACAGATTATCCAGAGGTGTTGCTGATACCAATTCCTCTTACTGCAGGGATAGTTAATGGGATAACAATCTACAAAAACTCCTTGAATACATCTTTTACATCTTAGAGACAACTTCACTTTGGTTTTCATAGACATTTTGATCCTTTTTGGCTTCTTGCTTTTCTTCCTCATCAAGCTGGGCTTCAATCTCCTTTGGATCAACATAGGTATAGAAATAAGCCATGATAGCAAAAATGATGCAGACTGCCACCAGCAAGGCAGCAAACAGCACATACTCTGCCCACTGAAAAAAAAAAATAAGAAAAAAAGTATGATTTATCCATCAATGTTCATTCCTCAGAATTACACCATTTTACTGATCACAAGAAATGAAGTTAATTCAGAACGTGAGATTTGAACACACATAACAAATATCACATGACTAAGTAAAGGACTAAGTATTAAATGTGTAAAATACATATTAAAGCAACTCAGGTGAGGCCCTTTCAAGCAGCTCTCTCTTCACTGAAGAGAAAAGTTCTGTGCATGCTGAGTTCTACAATACCTTCTTTTCCTGGAGGTATGGAAATAGACCGAAAGACTGACAAGGAAACTCAGCCTCTCCTTTTAGTCAAGTAATGTCATTTTAAACCAGGCTGGCAGTGGCCTGGCTTCCATTTCAGTCAGCAGTAAACAAGCTTTTACTGACCACAAACTTGGGCAGAGAGCAAGATGAAGAATTCTGTTTTCAAAATACAGTCTCCACCTGAGCAGCCTCAACAGCTGTTTCATGCTCTCTGGTTAATTTAACTGAAACCAGGACTGCCAGACCTGTTTCAAAAGACAGACTCTTCCCTCTCTCAGATATTTTTTGATTCATGAGGGAGTGCCACTAATAGTCTGAGGAAGACTTGACCCAGTGCTCTTCATCAGAAGAACCACAGTTTAAGCCCCCAGGAATGAGATTTGAAACCAATGGAGCCAGAAGTGATGTGACAAGGCTGAGGTATGCAGGTTAAGGTTCATTAGCAGTGAACAGAATTTTGGTAGGCTTTAATCCCATTAGTTTAGAATTTCAGCCTGGAAGTTCACAGCCTTTCCATGCCAGGAGAAGCTAGTTAGTGTAGAAATGCTACAAACTGCTGCTTGGAAGCAAAGGAGCCTGACAGACCAAGAGTTAAGAATGGCAAAGAGATAAAAGAGATACAAGGCTTTGTTGAGAAAGCATTTGCAAAAAAAAGTGTTTAAAGTTTTGTGTGCGCACACATACGTACAGCTCTTAGTGAAGTGCTGGGGACGAAGTCCAACAGAAACTTTAGAAGAGGCTCCAAGAGACAAGCTACCACCTGGTTGTCACAGCCTTCAACACTAGTTTTAACCCAAATAAGTTATAAAGATTCATAACTCCATTTCTTATATACTCTGAGATTATTCAATCAAACACTAGTTTTACAGCTGACTGGTACACTCTTGTAGGTAATACTGACCTCCTGTATTCCAGTTATAAATGCAAACACACCATAATGCTGATGTTCCAAAGTTGTGGTTGAAGATTATCAGCCATGACTCCCTCCTGAATTAGAGTTGCTTTCTCGTAGTGTGCTATAACAGCACGCCGAGTGCCCATGTGCTTACCTGCTCACTGAATTTGGATGCTCCAGCCACAATAAGGACAATTATGTTACCGACAGCCACTGTCAGCAGCCATCCTGCCTGTAGCACTGCCTTCATGTTAGATGGAGCCTACAGAACACAGATACTTAAATTTTAGTAAAATACCACTATCACTTATTTTTCTGATTTTTGCTCATCCTTTACATTGTAACAAACACTGCTTTGAAAAAGATTTCTTTTTGGTAGGATCTGGGGGTTTTTGTTTGGTTGTTTTGGTGTTTTGGTTTTGTTTTTTCTTCTAATTAAAAACAGCTAGTGTACTAAAAAGGCCTGATGAAAGCTGAGCGAGAGATTACTAGTACTAACTATAAACACCTTTTAGTTTGGACATACAGAGTAGTTAGCAGGCACATTTAACATCTCAGTCACACGTGGTACACATTAAATTAAGAAACCGAATGCATCCTAGTCTAGCAAGCCACAACTTGCAACATTCCTGATGCTGCAGTCTACAGACGCAGAATTAAAGGAAGAAAAAACACACAACTAATAAATTGGAGTTGGAAGACAAAGGAATTAAGAGGGTATGATTAAACTGCTGCTTCAGACTGTATGGAGGAAACGGGTGCAGAGATAAGGTTCATTTTATACTGGAGGGCTCTCCAGTTGAATTTTACAGTTCCACTTATTTTCAATAGAAAGTCACATGTGAGGAGACTTGAGGACTGGTGGTCAGGTCGTCAAGTGATGTAACTCAGCATAGCTTCATGGAAAGCACTGAATGCTGGTGAAACAAGGCCAACTTGCACCAGCCTCTAGTCCTGCTAGGGAGCTCTGAAGGGCACAAGTGTTCAAACAAAGCAGCAATATGGAACCACCACTTAAAAAAACAATAGCTCACAGAAGATAACTCATTTGTGACAGGATTCTTAACACAGTAAGAGTTCTGAAAAGCAAAACATACCTGTGAGTATGAAAACTCCAGCCCAGTGACAGAGAAGACTACTTCTGCACATGTAAGAATAAAATACTGAGGGATCTGCCAAGCCATATGGACTGTATTGGGTGCAATATCTTCAGAATATGCTACATCAAGACTGTAAGCAGAACACTGGAAATGAAAACAGCACATTAGGATCAGTGATAGTTCATACACCAAAGACACTTCAAGCAGTTATGTATAATCTCTATAATCATATATACACGAAGTTCGAAGTAGGTAAGAAATATATGAAGCACTGCATACCTAGTTATAAAGTAATAGTTATTTTATAGCAGACCTCATGCAAATATTTAGTGTCTAATAAAGACTTGATATGATTAGTGATGAACACAAACGCTTGCATTATGTCATGATCATAACCATAAAAACAACGATGGGTAACAGTGAGTTTGTGTTCTGTTTAATGTAGTAGAATTCTATCATATGCACAACTAACGGCAAGAGGGATAGTTTTACAAGCGTTTTTTGCTTAAAGAAGATATTGACACAAAAAGTAATTCTGTATTGCCCATCCAACAGCACTGGCAACTCACCTCGTTAATTATAATGGTATAGGCACTGCCAAATCCAAGTCTCTTTGAGATAAATGAACAAGGGAGTGAATTTACAGTAGCCGTAACATAAAATGTTCTGAAAAACAAAAAACACAGTTCAGACCATAGGTATAGACAATTGTTTGTTTTATATTAGAGTTCTATGTCCTGTTTCCCAAGGACAAGTATGTATTTAAGTGATTAGATTAGGGTAAAGGAAAATGCTTACCTTCCTCCTTCCAGGAGACTGTAGTTAGTGACAGAAAGAGGCGTCAGTACTCCAAGATGATTGCCATTCATACTGATGTTGATAGCATCAGGCAGATTGTTTAAGAACCTTTAAAATGCAAGAACAATGAAATACTGAACAACATATGCACGAGAATGCAGGTGTTACTTTTAATGATACACTAGCAGCACAACAAGCATCAAGTCTTCCCCTTTTGTTTTTGTCAGATAACATTTTTGAAAGAATTCCAAATCTCTTAAAGTGTGGCTAATGCAAAAAGCAACCAGATCCACATCATCTCACTGCCTGCTTAGAAGAATGTCAAAAGCAGGTCTCTACTACAACTGGCAACAAATGCATCTGCAAATAGAAGAAAAGCAGAAAAGTAGTAGGATACTTCCAAGACTAAAAGAGCGGTATAGACATGCAATCCAGGCTGATTGTCTACAAAAGAAGTCTAGAAAATAGAGCAAAACATACGCTTCCAGTTTTAGCCAAATTATACCCAAAGTAGATGTGCAAGATAGCTTAGATGAATCATGCCCCAAGTTCCTACACCCTCTAAACATCAAGTGAAGTATCCAGCAAGTGGAGAAATCCTACAGTATAGAAAACTTAAGCAAGAAGAGTCTACCCAAGACACAGATCAAAGAGATGGTCACATTACTGCCAAAGTTTAGGAGCAAAACAGACTCTACCTGATCAGATTTTCTCCTTCTTCTGGTTTTGATGTGACATTGTCCAACAGCTGGTGGAAGAGACCATTATCAAGACATTGTTTGCATCAGTGAATAGCTTAAAGGTGCACAGCAGTGACAATTAACAGATGCTTTAGAGAATGACTCCAGATCTTCCTTTTAGGGTCCTACTAGGATCAACATCTACTAAAAAATACTGTATGACCACACACTTAAGTCTTGGTGAAAGGGTGATTGTCAAGTTAAATGCCTTTTTTCTTCTCACCCCAGACAACATAACTGCCCTTCTCTCTACAGCTTGCCAGCCTCACAGGTATCACAAAGATGGGGAGAGACAGAAAAAACCCAAAAAATTAAAAAAAAGGAAAAGCTACCCAGAGCTTCAGCTTTCCACACTTCATGTAGATAGCTGCTAAGACATTAATGCACAGCTTGGGAATTAAACAGACTTACCACTCTAGTAACAAGGCCTGTCGCATCACTTTTAATTGCAAAAGTGTGACGGGTTTCATTTAACAACTCGATAGCTTCAACCTTACTCGTGTTTCCATAAGTTATGCTTAATGATTGCAACTGAGAAGCCTCAAGTGTTATGTAGTCCGTCTACAAAGACAAATAAATTGCTATGAATTTCCAAGCAACTGCATATTTGTCTACACCTTGGAGGGAGTGTTATGGACTCGGCAGGGGGTCAGAAGTTGACATGTGTGAACTTCTCCTAACTTTCAATTTTGTTATGTTTTCTACATCAAGCACTACCTTCACTTGATCATTAGTTTTTAATAATTTCTTTCATTAAACAAGCTTCAGCATAACATGAACTTCCCACAAGCATTACAGAATAACTGTTACATTTTCTTGTGTTATTTCTTGTTCCAGATAATTCAGGCTTACCATCAAGTAAAATTCTGTTTAACTAGAGAGGCAGCACTAGCATAAGTTAATATGCAACATTTTCCAAATAGCAACACCTTCGAAGAGATGCAAACACAGGCTGCATCTTTATGGTTTCAGCATAACAGGAATGATTATTACCAGGACATGTTTTAAATATTTTAAATACATTTCATCAATACTAAATACTTTAAACATTACTAGACATGTTAGTGTAGTACTGAAGTAACCCTTTTGTTTTATAGGATTATAAAAAGCATTTTAAAATCCAAAACCATCTGGATTACAAAACATCTATAGTAGGGAGCGGAGCATTTCACACCCTTCATTTCCATGTGTGCACCATGGTTAAGCATATAATTTTGGTCTCTCTATCTTCTCCTCACAGTTCAGTTTCCATGTGAAGCAAATTCAGAGGAGGATGGAATACGGTTTCTCCTCTTATACAAAACCAGGACTGCATGCTACCAGAGAACACACTTCCTAACATCCATTATTAAAACTTCCATCAGCTCCGCATTTTGCTGTCAATAGGGCTATCAAGGTTGTGCTGTAATAGAACCCGAAAGTCTTCCTTGACAGCAATATCTGAAGCTTAATATATGCAATACATTACATATATACAGAAAAAGCCCCCTGTTAAGTGATCACTCGCAGTAAAAGCTGCGACTTACTAGAGCCGAATGCTGAATGAAGATATGTTCTTACTGTTAAGAAATGGCAGCTTTTTATCACGAGTGAAATTTTCAGTTAGTTCAAAACAGTTATGAGGTTTCTTAAACTTTCTTGAAGAAAAACCCAAAGACCCACCAAAACAAGCTAGTACTACATAGAATATTGAAATAGTTGGCAGTTGTTAATCACTGTTATCAGGAACAATTCATTCCACAATACAAAAAACAAACAAAAATCATATAATTGTTTCAGTTGAAAAAGACATTTAAGACCATTGAGTCCAACAACCAAACAGAGAAAAAGAAAAAAACACCTAGAAAAGAATAAATTTTGAACCATAACTTAAGAACAGTTTGCCTTACTCAGATTTTTTTTTACCTTGCTTTTCCCCATCTCCCTTTACTTACTGATGTCATAGGCATTACATTCTCAGTCTGAAGTTGAGGTAGAAAATTAATTGTTGCATTATCAGTACCTAGATTTGTTATTTTGACTTGGGTTTGCTTAGCTGCAGGAAAAACTGGAAGAGTTTTCTGTGGGATGGAAAAAAAAAAAAAAGGTCATTGCCCTATCCTAAGTCACATGGAAAAAATACTGTAATTACTGTGACCTTAATTATCTCACAATAAAGCATTTGCCTGATGATCTGTGATTGTCAGAGGGACACTTTAATAATGGGGTTTGTTACTTGTCTCACAAGTTGCCTCGGGAGAGAAGCCTCTCATCCCCAACAATGCCTCCATGGCCAGATGTGGTTCCTCTTTGACCAAGTCCTGCAGCATGCTGCCACTACCAAGACCACTCTGCAGTTCAAGAAAAGGCCTGTTTCCCACATGCTATGGCTGCCTGGGTTCCTAAGTTTCTCCATATCACGTTCTAACTCATTCTCACCAGTGCTACCAAACTGGACAGAAGCATGTATGAGCCCTGCCCAGTGTGATAGCCAAGAGAACCATAGAATCACTTAGGCTGGAGAAGACCTTGGACTAGATCTTGGAGGTCTCTTCCAACCTTAATGATTCTAGAAGTCCAACCATTAACCTAACACTGCCGGGCCCACCACTAAACCATGTGAAAGTTCAGAGAAATTGAGATTCTGGGGATTCCACTTCCCACCAGATCTAACAGTAGACGCTCTGCAAGAGCAGAAGTTATTAAGAGCTTGAGGAGTGGTGTCTGTTTCCTTCCTTCCCATACTACAGTCTGCTTCAATCTCTTTAGGCACATCACACAACAAAGCCAGGCCCACCTTTACCTTTCTGCAGGAGGTTTATGTGCAACAGTCTAGAAAGTTTCCAGCTTTTATGAAACCCCTGCCCAATGCTAGCACACACGCTCTGGCCTCCTGAACTCCTCCTGCCTCCTCAGGAGGACAGCCTAGACGTGTCTGTACCAGCCAAAGGCCAAACCCTCTACTTCCAACTTCAAGAGGGAGAACTGAATACAAAGCTGGTTTCATTGCTGGACCGAGGCAGTAAGGAGATAACTCCTCATTTTTAACGAAAGCTGTTGAGCATCTTGCCTTGGTAGTGCATGAAGAGAGGCCAGCACCTCTGGATAGCTATTCAGATTTCATAACAAATGGACCACTTTACTGAGGTGTTGCTGACACCCCACATACAGGGGAAAACTTCACCTGGTTCAGGCATGACACCTTCCCTTTAGGTCAAAGCAAGTTAGGTGTGATCAATCATGCCTTACACAGGTATCATCTTTGCCCATTCTGTGACAATGCTTCCCAGACTGTTACACTTCACCTCCAGGCAAAGTATCAGAAGAGATCAGAGATAAAAAGCAGCTCCCCAATAGGCAAAAAATAAAATAAATCTCTGGTTTTCAGCTTTTAAGTCTCAACTGAAAGACTTGAGGTTGCCTTTAATGTGTGATTTATGTCAATGGCAGGTGAGATGTTTTGCATGACTGTGTCCACAACTAGTTAATTTTATTATGCTAATCACATCATTGCAATATACTTCAATGTTTCTCCCCCTCTACTTCTGTGCTCATATTCTTCATTCTGAGTTTAGGAGTCTTGACTCATTCTCCCATTAAACACACTTTGCTCTGTATTAACAGCTAAATATTAATTATAAATATCTGCACGTGGCTGAACTTACGTCTATTTGCACTTGCAGAAGGGCAGCAGCAACAAAAGCCAAAGCTGCAAGGAACATACCAACAGTCATCTTCCTCAGGGGCCTAGTACAACAACAACACACACGTGGGTTTCAACACAAACATTAATTCAAAGTTTCAGTTGTTACTCTTTTCTTTCCATAGTGAGAAAACATGCCAGTTGTGGCCATTTGAGTTATCACCAACCAAAGGGCTGACATTTTTGCAGAAAATATTCTGCTAAGCTGGGTACCTCTCCATTTTAAAACAGCCGAAAGACAAGAAGTTATGCCTTTTAAAAGAGGGTGACAACTTGTGTCAATATGTTTCAATCAAAATAACGCCAAACAAAAAGAAATTTAGGGAAATATCTTGAATCTACTGACATTCAGGTAAGCTGTAAGGGTTATTTATGGCATCTTTTGTCAGATGCAGAGTGTCCACAAATGAATGACATTATTTCCAGAAGAGGACACACCCCACTCCCCAATTGTTCATAATTAGATGGAAAAACAGCATTTCATCTTAGCCCTATAAAAACTGTTTTAAGAACCGTATTCTCTTCTGCCTCTCAAAGATGCAAAACTGCTAGTTACTTCATTGCCAATATTAAAAACAAACTGAAGCTACACCTAAAAGTATCCAGTGAGCCGGACTCCTCATTAGGACTGGAAAAGAAACACATCTTGTCTCAGGTAGTTTTAAGACCTGTAGTGGGTTGGCCTGGCTGGATTTTGGTAGCAGGCGCAGAGCTGCAGGGTGGCTTCTGTAAGAAGCTGCTAGAAGCTCCCCAAGTTTGATAGAGCCAATGCCAGCCGGCTCCAAAGAGGGACCTGCCGCTGGCCAAGGCTGAGCCTATCAGTAAGGTGATAGCAGAGGAACATCTCTGTGAAAACGTATTTAAGAACGGGGAAAAAGAGCTGCGCCACTAACAGCTGGCACAGAGATAGAGGAGTGAGTATCTGTGCAGACACCAAGGTCAGTGAAGAAGGAGGGAGGGGTGAGGATGAGCTCCAGGCACCGGAGCAGAGAGTCCCCCAGGTCTGTGGTGAAGACCATGGTGAAGCGGGTTGTCCCCCTGCAGCCCATGGGCAAGGTGCAGATGTCCACTGTGAGGATCACCGCATAGATGTCCACCATGTAGAGGACCCCACGCCGTGTGAGTGGATGCCTGAAGCGGGCTGTAGCCCGTGGGAAGCCCGCGTCAGAGCAAGTCGCTGCCGGAACCTGTAGCCCGCGGAAGAGGGAATGCCCACGCTGGAGCAGGTTGGCCGGTGGGACTTTTGTGACGCTGCGGGGGACTCACGCTGGAGCAGTTTCCCCCAAAGGACTGCGCCTCAGACTCACGAGGGGTGGGCTGCCCCTCGTGAGGTGTCTCACGTTGGGCAGTTTGTGATGAATTGCCCTTCGTGGGACAACTCATGCCAGAGAAGAGAGCATGAAGCTTGTCTCCTGTGAGTGGGACCCCACAGTGTCCTGGGGAAGAATGAAGAGTCCTCCTCCAGAGTGAAGCAGCAGTGGAACCAATGTTGGATGAACTGACCGTAACCCCCATTCCCTGTCCCCTGCACCGCATGGGGGGAGGAGGTGTAAAAACCAGGATTGATGTTAAGCCCGGGAAGAAGGGAGGGATGGGGGGAAGGTGTTCCGTTTTTAAGATGTTTGCTTTTTCTTATTTCTCACTACTCCTCTCTGATTAGTTCTCTTAATAAATGTAACTGATTTCCCCCAAAATCAAGTCCGTCTCGGGCGAAACAGTAAATGAGAGTGATTCCCCTGTCCTTATCTCAAGCCTTGAGCCCTTTGAAATATTTTCTCCCCCTGTCTAGCAGTGAAGGGGGAGTGAGAGAGTGGCTGTGTGGGCACCTGGCTGCCGGCCAGGGTCAAGCCACAGGACCAAAAGATGACACATACATGTTAAGGATGTACAGCATACTTCTTGTACTTTGGGCAGTAAAGGGAGTAGACATGGGGGAAGTGGAAAATAAACAGCATCTGAAATGCAGTCAAGAGTTTTTGCCTTTAACTGGGAAATACTGTCACCGTACTATTAAATTCTTATCCTCTATTCCCTGGTGCCTGTACATATGAGTTGTGGTATTCATTTTTTTGGTTGTTTTAGTTTCTTTAAAATGTTAACACCTTTGAAATACACATCTGTTTTTACCTTAGCTGTATGCTTGTTCTTGTTACATTAGGGCTTAAAGAGCATTTTAAAGAAAACACTAAAATAAGCCTCTGCTGAAGTCAGCTAGGTACATCAACTTACGTAAAATTGATCTTGCATTTCTTGATTAGAGGATAAACCACAGTATCTACAACTGGGATCATTACAACAATCAGGATTGGGTTCACAGTCTGTTGAAGGTGAATACAAGGGGAAAAAATTAAATACTTTTCAGAGTCCTTTTTTTAAATGAAATGCAATTAAAAAATTGGTTATATATAGTTTTTTGGAAATATTTAGAATTGGCAGAAGATTGCTGTACCTGCATTTGGTCTGGCTGAATTTGAATAGCTCCCTGGTAAAGAAAAAAAAAAAAGTTTTTACTATTATGACAACAAATAAAACTGATCTGAGAAGTGTTAATTAAAGAAAAAAAAGCAATAAGAAGTAACCTACAAAGTTCCCATCCATTGTTGTGGCTTGCAGAGTCCATCTTGACCCCTTAACAAAAGAAGAAAGAGTTAAATGCCACAGTAAATCAATCTTACAGATCCCTCCTGAATTGTTCTAATAAGTAAAGTGTTGAGAAAGGCATGCAATACAACAATAAAAAAAATACATAGCTAATTGTCCACAGGAGTATTCTTACTTTGCAACGTAAACATTTGATCAAAATGAACCTTGCGGCCCATTTCACTTTATTGCCTAGTTCCGTGAAGCAGAGTACAAAGCAATTTAGCCAAAGCAATTTAGCTGGAGAGACAGCAGGGACATCCTCATGCCGCATGCCAGAGCCACCACTCGAGTGCTGTCGTGCTGCCCGCCTGAGCCCCAGTGCCCCACATCACCGCCATGTCCATCCATCCAGCCATCTCTCTGTCTGCCTGTCCATCCATCCATCCATCCATCCATCCATCCCACAGCAGTCAAGTCAGGACTGAACCTGCCTTGAACCCTTTGCCCAGAAAACCCATCAGCTGCTGGGTCAAGCAGGGCTGACTTTCAGCCTAAGCCCAGGGCAAGACAGGAACACGCGTCGCTGCATCTGTGGCAACAGCTTTAACCACCCACGCTGCAGCACTGTCTGAGATATGAATTATTACTCACGTAAGAAGTATTTAGTTCTGAATTTCAGAGCAGTGTTGCCTAGTTGTTACAGGTCACACTGTCAGTTACAGCTCACTGGTACCAGGGTAATGCAGCAAGACCAAGCTTCCCACAGTCTGCCTTGGAGAAAGCTTTCAGCCTCTAGTCCTTTCAGGCACTCTCCTAAACTCATACTTCAATAGCTACCTGTGAGCACCTGCTTTCATAGCATATTAAGGGTTGGAAGGGACCCTAGAGATCATCTAGTCCAACCCCCCTGCCAGAGCAGGATCCTCTAGGGAAGCCACACAGGAACACATCCAGGCGGGTTTTGAAAGTCTCCAGAGGAGGAGACTCCACAACCTCTCTGGGCAGCCTGTGCCAGTGCTCCGTCACCCTCACAGTAAAGAAGTTTCTCCTCACGTTGAGGTGGAACTTTCTGTGTTCTAGCTTACACCCATTACTCCTTGTCCTATTACTGGGCATCACTGTGAAGAGATCGGCACCTTCCTCTTGACCCCCATTCCTCAGGTATTTATATACATTAACAAGATCCCCTCTCAGCCTTCTCTTTTCAAGATTAAGCAGCCCCAGTTTTCTCAGTTTCTCTTCACAGGAGAGATGTTCAAGTCCCTCGATCATCTTCATAGCTCCAGGCATCCAGGTCACTCCAGCCCCGACTCTCCAGACCATTTACACCAGCACCCTACATTTCATCTTACAACTGACAGCAGAGGAAGTGTTAGAATGAAGAAAGCTTTAAATTACGGTTTCATCCTCTAAACCCTGGCTGATACAGGATTTGGAGAAGCCTCAGTGACTGTCAGTCCTGTGTTTGCCCAGTTTAACAGAGCTTCCCTTGGCTGCAGAACGTCCTGCACTAACATGTCTCAGTAATTACCCCTTTGCATTAGAACCAGGTTAAAGAATTTGCAGCAAGTTATTTTCAACCTTCCCATAGGCACCTCTTGGGTCTGGTGACCTCAGAGTACAGAGTAACATGGTACAGCTCTCACTGCCAAGCCAAACTATTTCTACTTTACCTGCTGGTCAAAAAGCGCCCAGAACATGGGGAGAGGGATGTAAAGGAAAAGCACTTTCATCACCATCTTAATCTGAGCAATCAGTCGTTTCTGCAGCAAATGAGAATTACACAAAAGGAATCGGTAAAAAAAAAAAACAACAAAAGCCCCAAACCAACAAAAACACACAAACAAAACCCCAAAACACCCCAACCCAAACAAAAACCATGAAACTATTGCATACTGTTATTCTCAACACAGCAGCATGCAGTGTTAACCCACATCCTAAACTTTGTATGTTGTGTGTACTTCTGCTGATTTCTATTAAAAATCAGAAGGTCTGCTTGTGGGTGTGGGAAGGGCTGCTGGTTAAAGATGGGACACTGACATCAGTGAAGCCTGGGCTTCTTGGTATGTGTACTGATGGCACCATGAGATTTAGCACTTAATGCTGGTTTATTTTTCTGGGAGGGAGGCATTTGAACAACAGGTGACTGAGGAGTGCATTTCACACTTGAAAAATGCATATAGGCAACACCAAAATAAAAGGGACAGGCTAAGCTTTGTGCTCTTATTGACAACAGGGCAGCATGGACAGGAAGCCAGGGATGTGTCTGAGGACTGTGGGACACAAGGCTTTAAGAATCATGGTAAGGGAGCTTGTACTGAACTGAGGGATGCAGTGTTTATCCACTTAAGCTGGAATTCATAGAATCATAGAATGGCCTAGGCTGGAAGGGACCTCAGAGATCATTTAATCCAACCTCCCTGTCATGGGCAGGGACGCCTCTCAACTAGATCAGGCAACACATGGGGATCGAACAGGAATCAAACCTGCAACCTTTGGTGTTTGAGCACCACGCTCAACCGAGTGAGCTAAACTGGCCCTGATTCCTAAGCATAATTCTGCAGTTTGATTCAAAGACAAGTGTTATGGGCCTACATATCAACCATGACAGTCAAGACCATGCCATTTTTCCCCTTCTACAGTCACCAAGACAACATTTTTGTCTGAAGCCAGTTTACTACGAGAAACAAAGAGTTGACGAGGATAACACTTGCTATTTTACTAACTCAAAAACTAAGAGGTGCTTGCATTTGTTCAACATGGGAAATAGTTTTCTTCACCTGCCTTTAATTTTCCTGGACAGCCAAGGAACACACTGAACACCACCTCACACATCTTAGATTGGGTATCAGGAAGAATTTCTTTACCAAAAGGGTTACCAGACATAGGAATTGGTTGTCCAGGGCAGTGGTGGAGTCCCCTTCCCTGGAGGTATTTAAGAGTGGGGTAGGCATAGTGCTTAGGCATGTGGTTTAGTCAAGGACTTGTCAGTGTTAGATTACTGGCTATGATCTTAAAGGTCTTTTCCAGTCCAGGCCATTCTGTGATTCTGTGACCTCATTCACTCACAGGAGTTGGGTTCATAACCTGCAGTCCCAGAGGAGCACTAAGGTTTGGTCAGACAAATAGCTACTAAATGGTTGAGATGCCCAAATACATTTGCCTGTGGCAATGGATCAGAGCAGACAGAAGCTGAGGATCAGGGCACAGAAGTGTTCATGCAGTACTTACATCGTACTTCTCACTCGCCCAGTCTAGCCAGTGGTCTCTCTTGGGGAACCTTTTGCTGCGATGACGAAACCTGTTTTTGATGGCAAACTGAGGAGAGACAGAACTTTGTTTAGTGACATTACTAATATTTATAAATGCTATAAGTTATTTTGTCATTAAAGATGCCACTCCTGCTTCTAGTGTTCAGAAGGTGCTAAAGGTGACTTCTGTTAAGGAATTTTGTGTTTTGTGTTATATCCAGTGGAGTGTGTACCTGTGATTAGGTGAACCAAGCAGCTCAGAGTATTTCCTTTCAACATGGGTTGCTGTTGGGAACCTGAAGACCTGTCTACTTCAGATTTACTTATGTACAACAACAAATAGGAGAATGGCAGATGCACAGACTTGCTGAGCTGAATATCTGTAAGAGTACATTTCACAAGGAGAAGCTGCATCTTGTAGATATTCCTCATACTTTGATGCTGAATATGCACAAATGCAGTCCTGCAAACTCCTAAGACTTTTGGTATGGAATGACAGGCAAGGCCTTGCTGGACCTCAGGGACAGCAGTCTAAGCAATGGCCAGAGTCACCTATAGAGATTTGGTTTTGACAATGTTCACAAGACAAGCAGTGGTCTGGGCTATAACAAGCTGGCAGATCTGCATAGAGAACGAAGAAGCCCATAAATGAAAAAATCCCCTGATCTCAAAGTTAAGGCACTGCAAAGTTGGGACATGCACTACTATTCATGAAGGTTCAATTACCTTCCTTACAGGCTTGCACTGACGTGTGACTGCCCTGATCTGTCTAATACAGTGGGTCTCAACAGACCTCTGCATTGTAAACAACATTTTTGCTGATAAGATATACTATAATTTTTGCTCTTGACTCAGGTCAAGGTATGTTTGTGTTCCACTACAGGGCTGCATACAGGTGCACAAACAAGGAAGGAAGGATTTCCAGAAGTTGGGATAACCTTTAAAAACATCACCGATATCTTACTTTGTTTCCTCTGTGCATAAATTCACAAATAAATAAATAGACAGTCTAAGTCAGAAGGTGTCAGTAAGAAGTCTTCTGTAAGGAAAAAAAGCCCAAAACTTCAGAAGCTTTCCTCATATTATTACAGATTTCTGATCTAAGCAAGTTTGCCAAAAAGCTTTTAGAATTGCTGCCAGCATTTTTGGGAATACAAATAGTACTTACTCCAATGCATTTGCAAACTTGAATCATTATATTTCCTTGAGGTTTGACTTTCTTGTACATTGTGCTTCCCGCCACGAACACAACTACAATACGCAAACAGAAGCCAAAAGCAACTCAGGATTAATCGAAAATAAGTAGTTTGGTATGGAAGCTGTAATAGTCAAGGAGTTACATCAGGGTGGGAATAAGCTTCCTATTGAGCAATTGAAGTGCCTATTGGCATGTTATCATACAGTAGGAGAAATCTATTTAATACCAGCAGTTTGCTCCTATTTAAGACAAAGGACTAAATCTGGAAACTCTTTAAGTCCTCAGGGGGACATTGGCTTAACTGAGGGATGCTCAAGACAAGGACCAGTTTGAAGGACCTTGGCTCTGACCTTGCTGCTGGATTAAGGCAGCATTACATGCTCCTTCTCAGAGGTCCAGGATGCTGCAGCTCATATCACACAGGGACACGCGAGGCTCTGCCTGATCTACAGGATTCAGTGTCCTCATTTCTTACGCCCAGGCACGTTCCCCGGCCTCACCCTCCCACGTGCGGGACAGGACATGGGCAAAATAGGGACACCGCCCACGCTGTGTTGGGTGCATGGGCAAGACGGGGTCATTGGCAGCTGGAAGCTCACCCTGGGTGGGCTCCCAGTCAGGATCACAAAGGACCAGAGCCATGAGGGCTGCTGTGGTACATACTGACATCCCTCGTTTTTCTGGTCTTTTTGCTGAAGCAGAAAGGCTCAGGGAGTGGCTCATAGGACAACTAGTAAAAGTTCTGGTGTTTGAGAAATGCTGACACATCATCGTGGTGGTTTGGCATTTCCCTGATGCAGGGACAATTACCTTGAAAAGTTCACTGTCCTGCACTACATACAGTTTCCAAAAGCCATGTTTTTTCAGAGTTATTGGACTACGTTCAACACATCTTACTTATACACCCCAAAAGTCCAAGAAATACAGACATTACATATATCATGTACAGAATTTAATGGTATATTTCTGCCTCTTCCCCAGGCCCACCAGTCTCTCCTGGTAAATCAGTCTCTTCTGTGCTTCCGGTTAATCCCACCCACCAGCCAAGAAGAGTTTGTCAAAAACTGCAGAAATGATCAGGTATTGGTCAGAGGCTTCTACCACTTTCTCATTATTGTCAGATCATTATGGTCTAACCATGTCTGTAACTGAAGAGACACAACAAAAACAGTTCCACTTACTCAAGGAGACAGCCATGAGGGCAGCAGGAACTCCAAAAGCTAGTGGGTAACATCGCTGTTTGCTATGAATTCCACATTCTTGAGCTGAAGTACAAAGTAACATTATATATAAGTCCCAGTCAGGGCTGCCAGTATTTTACCTAGGGTTTCTGTTCTTTGTATTCATTGTTAATTCAGGGAAGGGGAAAAAAAAAAAGAAAAATCAATCTCTGCTCATGTTATTAATGGAGTGGATGTCCAGTATCCAACTTATCTTTCATTACTGAAAGGGGAAATTATGTATCACGAAAATTATAGAATGGCTCAGGTTGGAAGGGATCTTTGAGGGTCATCTGGTCCACTCTGGAACAGGTTGCCCAGGACCACGTCCAGATGGCTTTTGAATATCTCTGAGGAGGGAGAATCCCAAACCCCTCTGGGCAACCCGTGCCAGTGGCTCGATCACCCTCACAGTGATAAACTGTTTCCTGATGCTCAGAAGGAATGTCCTGTGTTTCAGTTTGTGTCTGTTGCCTCTGGCCCTGCCACTGGGCACCACCGAGCAGAGCCTGGCTCTGTCCTCTCTGCACCCTCCCTGCAGGTTTTCATATATGTCGATGAGGTCCCCCTGAGCCTTCTCTTCTCCAGGTTGAACAGTCCCAGCTCTCTCAGCCTCTACTCACAGGAGATTCACATTTAGTTTTACACTGAGAAGCAAAGAATCCTACTAGAATGGTCAAATGCATATTCTTGGTGAGAGAGGAACTAGATGACAAAAGGTTTAGGACAAGTTCATAAACAAAGATGTAAGTAACCTAACAGGCAGAGCTTGTTAAAAACAATACATCTCAAACACCATCCCCACACACACACTCCCCAGCAGGAGTGATTTAACTACATCAACTCCATGCATATATCCTGTAATGCTGCTCAGAGTGTGAACATGGCTACTAACAGGAAAAAGCAAAAGATTAAACTATTACGTTTTTCACCATACTAATTTTGACAGGAGAAATAGAGAGCTTAATTTGAAACAAATTAGCTTGCTGCTAATTAATGTCTTGATTTAGTTGTATTTTGGTTAAAGCTTTACAGGACATAACGGTGTCATTTTCCTCAGCTGAATATCTGTTTTCCCAAGGTACTTTTCACCCTGTATCAGTATGGAAGTAAACCGCACATTGCGAATTACACGTATCTCCTTCCATTTGGGGAGAAAGAATTTGCATTAAGCAAACATCTAAAATGCTTGCATACGGTCTGTTTCAGTCAAGAAATCCAAAGACCAGAATTTCAGCCCATTGCTTTAGAGTTATTCCAGAACTCACATGCTGGGTTTGTTTTTTTTTCTGGTTTTGTTTGGTTTTTTGTTAAGAAAGACAGCTTCCTAAAACTCCTGCCAAGCACATCCATGCAGCAACATCTGTGTAAGTTTCCCACAGAAATCCATATGGGTACAGATCAGTGATTAGTCTGAATCATAGAATTATAGAATTGTCAGGGTTGGAAGGGACCTTAAAGATCATCTAGTGCCAACCCCCCTGCCATGGACAGGGACATCCCCCCACTAGATCAGGTTGCCCAGAGCCCCATCCAGCCTGGCCTTAAAAACTTCCAGGGATGGGGCTTCCACCCCATCTCTCTGGACAACCTGTTCCAGTGTCTCACCACCCTCACAGTGAGGGTGCTTTTTTTTTTTTTAGGATCCTGTCATTAGTTATAAGTGGAAGAGAAAAAAAACACCTTTTTCTTTTAATAATAATTTACTTTATCACATGGATAAATGTGTTCCCAAGTGCATAGATGCTTCTGTACTTTGCACGTGAGCACTTCAGAATACTCTCCACTTCCAGAGCAGCAAACACTTCCCAGCAAACAGTTCAACTCTTTTTTTGTGTTGTTTTAAAGGCATTGGAAGAGGTGCCACATTTGTACTTCCACGGAATTGAAACATGCATTAACAAACATTGATGGCTTCAGCAAGTCTCTTCAGATCTAGAACTTCTGACCCTAAAGGCAATTCAGACCTCAGACTGGCTTGTTTCTGACAGTAGCTCACCTGTGAGAAGTTGGCTGACATATATGAAAACCTGAAGACAATTTGCCAAATGACTCCACAAAGTGTCAAAGAACAGACTGCTCATTTAAACTTAATTGGACTACAATCCAACACTTACTCTTTACTGAAGTTTAACTATTTTACAAACAAAAGCATGGCCTTACCTCTGAGAATTGGGGTGATTATTGTGGATATGAGACTTCCAGCATTAATGGACAAGTAAAAGATAGAGAAGAATGCAGATCTTTGTTTTTCCTACAGTAAAAACAAAAAGATATTTTGAAAGGCTTAGCCAGAACCACATTGATCAGCCTAGACTGAACAATCAGCAGCTCTATTTGCACAGTTCAAGACACAGTTATCTAGCTCCTTCTTCAGCTACTTGAGAAACACTACGATAATGTTGATACCTAAATACATATATTATTAGAGTATTAAAACAGTCAAACGTTAGTAAGAGTATTGGTATGATTGAAAATCTGAAAAGCATTGTTACCTGATCCTCTTCAAACTGATCTCCACCAAATGCTGACACACAGGGTTTGATTCCACCAGTACCAAGTGCAATGAGGACCAAGCCAAGCATGGACAGACCACTGGACCAAAGAAGAAAAAAGGAGGGGGGGGGAAAAAAAAATAAAAATCCCTTTTCTTTCTTACACTGTAAAGTGTAAGTTGTTCCACCCTTCATCCACCTGGAAAAAAAAAAAAAAACAGGTACAAGGCAACTCACACATGTAACTCGATAGAATCAGGAGAACCATCCCGGTTGCCATCTGTCAGATCATTTATGGAGCTCACAGCCATGATTGCCTGCCCAATCGTATAGACAACAGACAGTGAGGCAATAGTCCTGTTATGAAGAGAGGAGATAAATTGTATTAACACATTCACACACAGATAAAGCAGACTTTTGCTCATTTCAGAGATGCTCAGTAAAGAAGCATAATTCACAGATATGAGTTATGGTCTCAACTTACTACAAGCTACTGCAAAGGCCTGTCCACATACCAGTGTCACAGTATTTTTATTCTGTTTTTATTATTTTAGCTAGCCTTGTTTAATTAAGGAAGGGAAGATGACAAATAGATTCTGCAGATATCACTAGGTCACAGGAGATCATAGAATCATAGAATGTTAGGGATTGGAAGGGACCTCAAAATATCATCTAGTCCAAGCCCCCTGCCAGAGCAAGATCACCTACAGTAGGTCGCATAGGAACGCATCCAGGCGGGTTTTGAAAGTCTCCAGAGAAGGAGATACCACAACCTCTCTGGACAGCCTGTTCCAGTGCTCTGTCGCCCTCAGAGTAAAGAAGTTTCTCCTCATGTTCTAACTTAAACCCATTATTCCTGCAGTGGTTGCCATTATCATATTTCATACATGAAGTTCATATAGACTACAGCAATGAAGGATGTGGCTTACACTGATTTTAATACTGTTTAAATATCCTTTATATTCTTTTATACTTTAGCTGCAAGAAGTAAAACAATTTTTTTTTTAAAAATTAAATCTACTTGAAACATGGAAATTCCCCAGAAATACTGTTGTGAGCAACTGTATTACACGACTCTCTCAGTGGTGAGTGTAGCAACATTTCTAAGCTTAGAGCAGAGCGAGAGCAGCACTGAAGAGCAAGCTTTCAGCCTGACTTTTGTCTGACAGGAGGTGCTTCAAAGTAACAATATAGGACCACCAGACCTTGTAGCAGCCTTCCAGTACTTAAAGGGGTCCTACAGGAAAGCTGTGGAGGGACTCTTTGTCAGGGAGTGTAGCAAAAGGGTGAAGGGTAATGGTTTCAAACTGAAAGAGGGTAGATTTAGATTAGACATTAGGAAGAAGTTCTTTACTGTGAGGGTGGTGAGACACTGGAACAGGTTGCCCAGAGAAGCTGTGGATGCACCCTCTCTGAAAGTGTCCAAGGCCAGGCTGGATGGGGCTTGGAGCAACCTGGTCTAGTGGCAGGTGTCCCTGCCCATGGCAGGGAGGGGTTGGAACTAGATGATCTTTAAGGTGCCTTAAAACCCAAACCATTCTTTGCTCTGAGTTTCTCCCATAGGAGTGCTTAACAGCGCTTGAGTAACCTCCTCTTCCCCTTATAATAGATTTTTTAATGAATTATTGTTTAATCCTTCCTCACTGCAGCTTGCATCTATACATTAAACACATGCTTTTTCCAACAGCATTATTTCTTCTTATCAAGGTTAGAGCTCCAGTTTTAAGCCCTGAACCATCCTATTAAGCTCTTGTTAAGGGTCTGGGCTTGCAGCTGTGACACTGGTACGCACAAGTACCAGCAGAGAACAGATGGAAGATCTGCAAAGCTTCATTTTGATAAAACAGTTAAAAGCCAAAATAAATTTTAATTAAAATTATACCATCTAAACAAGTGAGTACATGATGTATTTAGGCTTCAGTCTGCAAGCTATCCAGCTACTTGCAACAGAACACGCTTGACGGTGGTTGCACAGCCCTGGGCTCCCAGAGGCTGTCAACACAGAAGATGGTGCAGCCTTCGGCCAATCAACTGCACAACCAGCTTCATCCCTAATCTCTGGGAGACGTTTGGCAAGTCAGGTAACATTCCCGATTCATATCCCTCCATAAAAATCTTTATTGTGCTTTTTTTTTTCAGGCAAAGTAAACACTATTAGAATCGTGACATCAGAAAAGGACAGCCGGATCAGGCTTTTGGAAGTAATTTGTGTACTTATCAAAGCACGTCATTCAGCAGTACTTTTCTAGGCAGTTAGCACACAGGCAAAGCCCCAGAATTCATCATTTAAAGCAAGAGTTGCTACCAAGTAAAACCTGAAATACATAAATTAATTTAGAATATACTCTAAGTCCCAGTTAACACAGCACTTCAGTGGCCACCAGCAATAGGTAAAGAGGCAGTCAAATGTAATTATAACCTCCAGTATATATTTTCAAGTTTGGTGAATATTTTCCTTAGTTTAGCTTATATTTTTTACCGATGAGAGAAAGAAAAAAAAAAAGCATCATGCTTGAAAAGTAAGCTACCACCCTTAACTGATTAGTAGTAGAACCGTGACATTTGTTAACTCTAAGAGCCAAATCAATTAAAATCTCAAGCTTTGGAGAGACAAAAAAAAAACCCAAAACCAAACCACAACATGCAGACAATCCTGCAGCTGCCAACACCAGCTCCGAAGCTGTTGTTCCAAACTGCTGCTTTAGGTTATGGTTTAAATAACAGTAATCTCGGATGAGCTTTCATGATTTTTGTTCTTTTCCTGAGGCAGCACTCACATAAACTTTCCCAGCCAGGAGTCCGCAATGAGCGCTCCAAGGATTGGTGTCAAGTAGCACAGAGCAACAAATGTGTGGTAGATGGCTGTAGAAAGGTTGTCATCCCACTGCAGGAAATATTTGAAATACAAAACCAGCACCGCTGTAGGAAGAAGAACAAAGCAACAGGTTACAAACCAAAGTCAGGGCTGGGTAAGTAATGGTCAGCACAAGGAGATGGAGGACATGGGACATACCTCGCATGCCATAGTAGGAGAACCGCTCGCAGAACTCGTTGATGACGATGAAGAAGATGCTCAAGGGGTAGCCGCCACAGCTTGGCTGAAGGCAAGAGGCAGAGGGTGTGAGCTCAGAGGTGTGCCACACACTGACATCGCTCACTGTGACTCACAGCTTGAGCAAGCTCAATATGCATTGAGGGGAGCATGTGCTCAGGGGTTACGAGGCTGCACGGGCTTCTGTGGAACGACACTGGTTTACCAGATCCAAAAGCCAATTCTCACTTTTCCCTCTCAGTCCCCAGAGCTCTACAGACTTCTCATCTGCCCCTTGTAAGAGATCTTTAGCAATGTTATACTTGACCTTCAGTGTTGCACTATGCGCATTTGAAGTCCTCAGCATCTAATCCTTAAAGCAATCTTGATTGGTATCCGAAAAATAAGCAAAAGCCCAATGTTTCAGAAAGGGAAAAAAAAAAGTCACAAAATCCAAGTCCAACAAAAAAAACCAAACAACCCACCATACTAAACTCCCACAGCACACCACGGCTGGAAGCCTGAGGCTATTTTTAAATACCTCCAGTTGAGACAAGCATTTAAACATTTTATTCAAACAAATCTCTCAGGAAAGCTCCCTATTTTTACAAACAGTCTGCATGATGAAGAATCCTTAATTTCTTCAGACTTTCTGATAGAACTGATTGACTCCTAATCCAAAATGTCATGGCATTAAGTGCCAGATTTACTGAGCCTTCACCTGCTGCAATGCACATCTCCATGGTCACCATCATGGAGCTTCTGACATGGCTTTTGCCATTGATACAAAGGGAAAAAAAGCATGCATCGGGGACAAATCTGGCATGATCAGTAGAACTAGAATCATAGAATGGCTTGGAAGGGACCTTGAGGATCATGTGGTTCCAACCTGCCTGCCATGGGCAGGGACACCTCCCATTAGACCAGGTTTCTCGGGGCACCGCCCAGCCTGGCCTTGAACACTTCCAGGGAGGAGACATCAAATTTAATTTCTGATCGCCTACTTTTCTTAGTGGATGAATACCTGATATTAGAATCACAGAATTATAGAACAGTTTTGGTTGGAAAAGATCTTCAAGCCTGAGTCCAACCCTTGTCCTAGCCCTATCAACATCACTAAACCATGTCTCTCAGCACAACATCTACCCATCTCTGAAACACCTCCAGGGATGGCAACTCAACCACCTCCCTGGGCAGCCTGTTCCAATGGCTGACAACCCTTTCGGTAAAGAAATTCTTCCTAATATCCAACCTGAATCTCCCTGGCACAATTTAAGCCTATATCCCCTTGTCCTGTCACTTGCTACTAGGGAGAAGAGACCAATCCCCACCTCACTACAGCCTTTCTATTAAAATTACCAGAAATGCAAGTTGAACATAATCCTCTCTTTCTACAGGTTTAATTCTGCAGTTGCAAAAATCAGATTTTTAATAAGACTCAGACATCCTAGTGGTAAAACAATTATGAATCTTATGAAGCACAGAAAAGAAAATAAAACCCACTGTTTGTCTTCATGTTGTGAAGTTTAGGAATAAAAACCAATCACTAATTCATGTGAAACAGAAAAGTTAACTTTGTAGATCTAAAGGCAAGAAACCTTATACATGAAAATCCTGCCCAACATGATTAAATTGAAGAGCCCGCATCTCCAGCAAAGCCTCTGGTGAGAGCCGTAATGAACATAACACTCCATGAGACTTGTGTGCTACAATAAGCTTTCTGTGAATACTGCAAAAGAGAAGAAAATGAGAGTAGCAAAAGTATTGCTGACTTAGTCTGACTCAGTCATGGGAATGTCCAAGCAGCCTCAACAGCATTGATCTTCGTTATCAGCTGAACCAAGTCTATAGTGCACCTCTTATCCGTAGTTTGATAAACAGGTTTCACTGAAAGAATCTGACTTCAGCTAAGCTGAGTGCCAGGTGGGACTCATCTAGCTTTAGAGCAACCAGAATTAGAGGCCTGAAGAGAAATTTGATTTATCACATCCTCCATGGGCAGAAAGAGGTATCTTCAAAGGAAGACCATCCACATGTATCCCAAAATCAGAAAAAACTCTCTTGAAAATGCCTATTGTACTCAGCTATATATAGCAGGAGCTCTAGATGACTAGCCTCAACTTGGGACACAGCTTTTGGTGGACTGAAGTTCATACAGAAGGATGCTCTTCAGCCCTGTCCATGCACCATCTTCTAAGCCATGCAGAAGTTCATGCTCTTGAGGAGATGGAGAACCACACCACGAAGGTTTGGTTCAGCACCCATTAGATATACCCAAAAGGTTTTGATTTGAGCAGTTGTTATGTTAGGCCCTAAAACAGTAACCTACAATGCATTACTGGTTTCTGCCAGTGTCATCAGGTATAACCCAGCTGGGGAAGAGAAAATGTCCACATCTGAAGCAGAACAAAGCCTTCCCTGTGCCTGGCCTGCAGAAAAAAAGGGACAGGGCAGTCCTGGCCCAGGGTCTGGTGGGATACCTTCCCACTAGAAATTCACAAAACCTCACTAAAAATCTTTCTAACTTTCTTGGGGTTCTCACAAACTTCCTCAATGTTATGCCATCACACTACTCAACATCTTACTGTTTAAGAAGGTGTTATGTGCTAATCTGGGGAGATGACAGGCTTCCACCAAGGCCGGGTTTCTGTTTGAGGGCACTAATGCTTACATGCCTGGTAGAGATGTCCTGTATTCACACACCACCCACACTGGTGAGTTTTCACTAGCTGCACCTGAACTGTTGGAGGTCTGCATGGCACAGCTGGGCTGGGCATGAACAGCAGCATGCAGGAGAAAGCTAAAGGGCCCTTCCCAAGGTAACAGACCTTCTTCTGTTTTTCCAAGAAGCTACAAGCAAGAAGAGAGTGTGCAGTTATGCCTTGATAATATATGGCCTATACCGTCCTCTTAAACCTCTGTTGCGTTATACACGTGTAGGCACACGGATTTACTGCAGTGTTTTCTGTTGTGATCCTCATTGGCCAGGAAGCACTGGATCCACTGCTGAAGAGGTAACCTGAAGGTTACATTTTATAGTGTTCTCTGTAACCTTTCTCCACCCTCAGGGATACCAGGCACAGGTCAGACACCACCCTTCTGCACAGGTTTGACTTTGGCTGCTGAGGAAGCCACTGAGCTTTGAGAAAGCTGTGGGGAAAGTCCGCAGAATAAAACCTTGCAAGATAAGAAAAGCAAAGGCAGAGGAGGGTTGCTGAGACAGGTGTCATTAACAGGTCAAAGATTCAAGAGGAAGAACTAACACCAAAAGGTAAAAGAGTCCTAAGGGAGAGTCGGTGGGTGATGGCAACTCAGCCACACAAAGGATGGGCTCCAGGCACCCTTCTCCTCCTAGCTAAGGTCTGCTCAGTCAGCAAATGTTCTTCGGACAGTTTATCAGGGTGATGAACACAGTAATGCTTAGCTGTGATTTAAGAAGCTACTAGGCTGTTTCGCATGTGTTGGCCAATAACTCATTTTATACTTATTTTAAAACATGTTTATAGGATGATTTTGTTTTTGTGCACTGCTAACTTTAGGTAACAACATAACCAAAAGACCATCAGGATAGCAGCATTTTATAAGATAACACTTACCGACTTGGTTTTACTTGTACTTTTTGCAGCTGTAGAGGGGAAAAAAAATATAGTAAGTTAATGGAAACTACATTAATATCCCTTTAAAACCAATGGAAGACATAGGAAAAGTTCAGCTCGAAACAAATGATGAAACACAAACACAGTATTGTCCAGGATGAAAATAAAAAAAAAAATCAGTTTGTTAAAGGGAGACTTTTCATGGTGCAAGAAGGTTGTTATTATTAAGAAAAACTTCACTTGATAGCCTTTTGTTTTTCAAGATTACGCATACACTCACATACACTCCTAAAGAAAAATCCAGGAGGACTGATGGGACAAAGCATCTTATCCTACCATGACTGCTCACCACACATCATTCAAGGTGGTGGCAGACCATGCTACCACCCACAGAAGATTGTGTTCCAATTCACTCTCAGGGATGTTACCTTAAAAGACAAGAGTAAGGAACAGAGTAAGGAAAACACTCAAGATGCTCTGCCAGGTGTGGATGCCAAGTCCTGAAAAGGCGAACAACTTCCCAGAGCTCAGTATCAAGGAGGTCTGAACACATCAGCCAGAGCCATCCACATTTGTGTCCAGATTATGGGAACGTCTGCTCACCTAGGAAGCCCCAAAAGCACAGGAGGGGTCCCACTGAGCTCAGCAAGAGCAGACAACCGCTCACCACAGGTTTGTTCCCCCAGCAGCCCTTGGAGCAGTGTCCTGCAGGTCTTGCTCAGCTCAGGGGACAGGCTTGAAGGCTGAGCTCACACGATTTCGGATAAAGTGCCCACATAGTGGACGTCAGCATTTTCCATAAAACCACGAGTGAATTCATTATCATTAAGATAAGACCAAGTACAAGATGTGAACTTTGAAATCTATTCTCGCAAATGAAGTGTGTCCACAACAGATCTCCATAAGAAAAATGTTTGCAGACATCATTTAGTCCATAGTTCACAACAGATGAAAAATAACTGATGGCAACACTATTGTGATTGACAAAATACAAGTCACATTCAAAAATTATTACAACGGATTAATCTTATCTTTTCCTTCACTGCCAGAGACAACCACCTTCACACAGACAGCAATGTTACACAGGTAATTCAACAACATTTTCCTAGAAAACAACTAACATCCAGAAAGTGCTGACACACCAACTTTAGGGCACATGTAGATACACAAGTCACTGAAGTTATTGGCAATGTTCCTCACACAACTCAAGTGAGCAGCTACACTGAAGAATACCGAGGTGTTAGCAACCGATTATCTTCATAACTCCTTGATTATTTTCATTTGGCCTTTTCAGCACACATGTATCACACTGACAGTTCTTCACAACATGTATATGGAACATTAGTTTGAGCAGCTCACTCCTGTCCATTAGCTAAGCTCTGGGGGAAAAAATACCAAGGAACATGTAGCTGGGTGGGTTTTTCCCTTTCCAGAGGGCAAAAGCATCACTTCTACAAGAAAACCTACACAAAGGGCATCAGAGGCATTTTTTTTTTCTGGAAAATGTTGACCAACTTTCATGTTTAGGATATGCTTATTTCTCAACTATTTTTTCTTTACCCTGCTATCCTCCTTTACAGCAGCAGTCAGGAAACTCCTGATAGCATTAAAGCCAACATTTCAACATAGGTACTGTCTGAGAAGCTCCATTGTCAAGCAGCTTCAGGGTTAGACAAAAAAAAAAAAAGCCTCCAGCTCATTTCAGCTATAAATCTGCATTTTGCTAGTGGCACACTGGAGCAGTCCCGTTTTTGGGCAACCCTTAGTACCTCTGATTCTCTCCCCATAAAGAATGACCTGCAGAACTGCTGATTTTCACCACAAAAATACTGAAGAGTTTCACATTTTTCAAAACGAAGCTCTAAGCATAAACACACTTTGTATTCCCCTAAGTTACTAAATATTTTTAAACAAAGTAAAGGCAGAAGCCACTCAGTTTTTTGCTTGACCCCTGGATCGAAATAGTTTTTCATTGCTGGGTCACTCTCTCCTTCCCACACTCGCAGGCAAGATGAAGGGCAGGCTTATGGCTCTGACCCCTTCCCCAGCAGCTCTCACCAGTACAGTTTCCTGTAGTCACAGGGATGCTGTGGGATGCTGCAGCTCTTGCAGCTTATGGTCCGTGTCACAAGATGGGAGGAAGCACATTGCCTTGCTCCAAGCAGCCATCACAGCAATGTCACCTGGTTGAAATACTTCATATCTAAATTTGAACACAGCCATACTGTCACCTGGGATGGTCCTGGCTTCAGAGCAAACCCACTCTCCTGCTACCTGACTGTTAGCACAGCCAAGCCTTTTGCCCCTACTCTTTGGAGCAGCCTCACAGCTCCTACACAAGGATGCTACTGGTGTCAGGACAAGTAACTCCAAGAGTCTCTGCTTCACACCTCACTCTTCCAGACAGACGCCAACACGGAAAACAAACCTATAACGCAGCAAACCTGATGTTACGTGAGAAGATCTAGCTGCATCAGGTTTCTCTCTTCCCAGAGCCATCACTGTTTTTCAAGCTGGCTGCTCAAACCAGCGAGACCCTGATGCCCCTCAGGGCAGCAGCACTGCCAATCTCTCTGCCTGTTCATCACTACAGTTGCCTTTCCCCAGAGCGCAGATTTGCCTGCTGAAGACCCAGTGGTACATTCTAATTATTTTGGGCACATCAGGTTTCTCCCTGATGAGAGACAAGGAACTTGGCTCAAGAATTGCTTGCTAGGAGAGGCAAACCAACACGCTCAGATGCTGCAGGACCAAGGGTCAAGGGAAGGGCAATGAAGAGCTGCACCACTGAAAAGCATCATTTGTGCCTTTACTACTTGTGTCAATGTTTAGACAGGGAAAAAAAGTCTTCAGCATTAGCTAGGTAAATAGGCTCTGCTCTTCCACCTGTGTTTCTCTGTATTTAAAAGACACTGATTAGGTCAGCCCTAGATAAGCACTCATGTGAAAAAGCATTAACAGCTCCAAGAAACACTTCGTTTAACTTCTGCTAGGATTTTAAACTTCATATGCCTTAAAACTTTAAGATAAATCTTCAGCTTCAAGAAAGGTTCAGCTCCAAGAGCTTACAGAGGCCAAGGCAACATCACTTGGCTTTCACTAGGGCTCCAAGGCAGGTTCACGCAAGCTTGGCTACAGCATTGCCAGAGGGAGAGCTGCCCAGGAGGAAGAGGGGCTGATGAAGAAGCAACAGCTGGGTATGGCCCAGAGGAACACAAGGCACCCCAGGCTGCCCCCAGACCTGCACCAAGCAGCAGAGCCAAGCCTGGGGTCCTGGGACCCCCTGGCCACGCTGCCAGCTCTCCAGTGGGGACACCAGATGTGAGAGAGGGAGGGAGTCTGCTTGAGGATCCCCACCCGATGCCCAGCCCGGACGTGACAACCCTCTGGAGACCCCCGCCACCCCGAAAACCGGGGTCCACCACCTCTTCCCCCCTCCCGTGCTGCCCCCCAGCACCCCATCCCACCTACCCATGGCGCTGGCTCGCTCCTGACAAACCCCTCGGGAGAGAGCAGCCTGGGGGCGGCCGGGCTTTAAGGGCGGCTCGGGGGCCCCGCCCGGTCCCGCCCCGCAACAGCCAGCACCGGGGCAGCGCCGGTGGCGGGGAGGGGGAGCGGGGCGCCGGCGGTGGGAGGGAGGTTATCCCCGGGGGGTGGGGTTGGGGGGTATGGCTGGGCTCACCTGACCTTGACCCGACGGTTTCGATCCGCGCTGCGGCAGCGGAAAGCTCCGGGGAGGGTTTGACAAGCCGGTCTCAGCCCTTCCCGCCGCCCATCTGCCCCTCCAGCTTATTGCGTGAGGAGTGTAACTCTCGGCTGCGTTTGGTTTTTTACTCTCTGTGACTGAGAGAGCCAATGCTATAAGCTAAGCTGAGCGCTGCGCAATGTTAAGGCCACGAATTGTCCCTTCGATGTCAACGGCGTGATGGAAAACTTTTCCAAGTTTTACACACTGTGTAGAGGGCAGCTTGCTGGATCGTTCCCTCCTTTCCAGCCAGGGAGATGGAGTTTTCTCCCCACTGCTGCTGCCAAACATGAGAGAAAAGACAACTTTGCCGGCTGGTGCTCGGTTTCTAACGATGGCTGACTTGTGAGGGATCCCATGAGCTGGTGAGTCTCAGAAGTTGCCCAGAGAAACTGTGCGTGGCCCATCACTGGAAGTGTTCAAGGTCAGGTTGGACGAGGTTTTGAGAAACTTGACCTGGGGAAAAATGTCCCTGCCCATGGCAGGGGAGTGGTTGGACTAGCTGATCTCTAAAAATCCCTTCTAAACCAACCATGCTGAGAACCTGTTTCTGTAACCTGGTTGGCTCACGGCTTTGGTCTGTCTGCAGCAGCCGGCCGTCCTGTGACAGGGAAAACTGGGAGAATGCTGATCAATGTAACGCACTGCACGTTTCATGCTGAGCTGTGGCAATGCCTGAACCTTGCTCAATTAGATTTATATGCGAAATAAATGCATGAGAAGTTAAGCATGAGAAGAACGGCCGGAGCTGAGGCCAAAAAGAGGGGCAGATTAAGGAAGCTGCACAATACTAAGACTGGAATGTACTCAGAATGTGAAACTAGGAAAATGTTAGTAGATGTTGCCAACAAAAAAAATAATCTAAAAGACAAATAAAACCCTTCTTTGGGGCTTGCTGCTGTTGTGTTATGCTGGTCTGTGGTTTATGCAATCAGTCCAATGGCATCTCCTAGTGTGCACTTACTAATTACCTGGCTGCTGAATAGGTTGTTTCTTCTTAGGTACGAATCAAACAAACGTTGCAATATTGCAATATAGAATATCTTCAGTCAGCACTTCAGGTGTTACAGAAGGCTACTCTGACCTGTGATGTAGAGCTACAGCTGAACCTGGATTTTTTTAACTGTATCTGGGAATAATCTGCTCGAAGCAGCTCTGCCCTCTTACCAGTTACTTGTACTCTTGGCTGTTGAAATTCATTAATAAATTCTTAAGGTATAGGGTGGTTATAGCTGTATTTATAACATGTACTCCTGTAAGAAACCCTGCCACAGCTGTTGCTAGTCATATATCCCTGCTCTGTGAGATATATATATGTATATACACGGCTGCAGTGTTCATTTCTCTATTATGCTTACTCTAGCAAAACAGTCTGTAACTCAGTGAAATACAATGAAATCACTGATAGCTCACTCATGTACAGAAATAATTGAGATACTACCACCATTTTTGAGCTGCTAAAGTATGAAATGAAAGATGATGTGATTCTTTTCTCCTGAACATTCGGTCTCCTCCTCTTGCATAAAGAGTGGTGGTGAATGGGAATTCCTATCTGTTTCCAAGCTCATCTTATGTATCTCTACAGGATAGGCTTTTGATATTTCTTCCTAGAAACAGACATACGAGTGGAAAGCAGAAATTAAGAAAAAAGCACCTGTTTTCTTAGCAATTTTAGATAAATGAGCTAGTTGGATCGCTGTGGCTTCTGCTCATGTTAGCTTTCAATATTCAAGGTTTCTCTTAAACCAAAAGTAAAAAAAAAAAAAAATTTAAAATGCAGAAATGTCCTAACAATACTAGTAAATAATTCGCCCTGATGAATACAAAAATTTTCATTTGCCCATGGAAAGAGATAAAAGTCCACACAATTGCTTCAGAGCTACTTCTGAAGCAGATTGGTATCTGCTTTCATTTAGTAAGCTAATGCCACGAGGTTGACCTCTGTGGGGCTATTTTGTGGTTGCACTCCTTGGAGGGACAGAATTTGTTCTCAAAGGATTTGAGCTTCTTAGCCAGGCTCACTTTCTAAGACAGCTCAGGGCACACCAGGCGTGTTAAATATTCAGCGAAGAAAGATGAAGATGTAATTCTGCTTTCTTCCACAAAGCGCTGAACTCACAGGAGTGCATTTTCGAGGTGCAATAGAAAACTCAGTCAACATAACTTTGACTAATTAGTTATAAACCACAGTTGGTGGTTAGAGAGTACAGTATGTGATCGCTGTAAACTGTGCAGGTTAAAATGACACATTATTCCAAGACCATATCCTAGCACCAACTGTTTGTCTGTGTGGGTGGAAATTTTAATTGATGGGTGCCTTCCTCTGTCATTAGTTAAATGCCACAAAATATCGCTTGGTTAAAGGTTGTCGGGAATTCAGTAAGATTGCTTCCTTGGTCTCACAGGTAAGAAAACCGTGATTGTTCCAGAGAAGCCAGTGAGGTGAATCTATGATAGGGAACAGTCAATAAGAACTATTTGTTATTTAAGGATTATCATCCTGAATTAAGACTGAAGCGTCTTAAAGAAAATTAAGACAAATTACTGTTTGTTTAGAATATGTGTATTTTATAAATCTTAATAGATACTTTTGACTCAGTATTTTAGATTGGAAAAATTATAATAAGCCTAAAGACATTGCAAGGGTATGCAGCTCATTGTGGGATAGCCAGTATTGGGCAGGATGCTGAAAATTTATTTAGGTAGTGTGTTAATTCCATTATGAACAAAGATTAATGGACTTTTCTCTATAACCACAATGTATTTGGCTTTCATGATAGTAGTAGCCAAATACTAACACTAGCCACTTTCCAGTAACTCCTCCTCCCAAAATAACACATCCTTTCAAGACAAGTTAGCAACATGGTCTAGTGAGAGATGTCCCTACCCATGGCAAGGGGTTGGAACTAGATGATCTTTGTAATGTAACTGAGGCATCCCACTAAACCCATGAGCATTCAGATAACAGAGGAAACAGGATTTGTTTGCTGTGACGTTACTCATACCACCGTGTCCTGTTTTGTTTCTGGGAGACAGTTTGCCAGCTGAGCAAATAGGTGGTGGGATGATCTGGAGGAGATGGGGACTGCAGGGAGGGAGGGCACCAGGGGTCTCTGAGATGGGGTCTGCATCAGTTCAGCTACACTCACCCACCAGCAACAGCAATATGGCTGCCAGGTGCGTAAGTGACACTAGGTTTGGTGTTTGAGATGCTCCCTTAATTTCCATGCAAAGATCAAAATGTATGAACTTGCTACTTTCAGAAATTTTCTAAACCAGACCAGTGACATGCAGAGACAGAGAAGTTTTCTAGCAACCCAGCCTGCCAGCCCAACTCGGCAGCATTTAACAGGTATTCTCTCCCAGAAAAAGGAAAAGAGTTCATGCTCTGTAGCCCAGAAGGGACTGGGTTTCTCCAGCAGGTCTGTCTGTGCACACACGGAATGTGTGGGTGGAGGGGAAGGCAGGGGAGCAGGAACTAGAGCAGAGACCTGTACATAAATAAACTTTATTTACCTGGAACTGCCCCCGACTGATGCCTCATTAGCAGTGCCCGTGACAATACACGCAAAGTTAATGCAGCAGATGTAGACCTAATAAGTTAATGGTACACAATACACTGTGAAGTCACTTCTGCCAGAAAGTGCTTTGATTTTTTTTTTTTCCTGAAAACAAAACTTGAGGTCAATAACTCAGTGTTTTATTTCCAGTTTGTTTACTCTGATAACATTGTCTTCTCTGTAGAGCCAGTTACACTCAATGGTATTTTTATTGGTGAGGAGAGCATAGCATGGATTGCCAGCCAGGAAAAGCAGCCCCACGCAGATATCTGTCAAAAGAAGACACAATCTACAGCGAGGAGTGAGGGGTGTCTCTGCTGAGCTGGGATTTACCCCTTCTCCACTTCCTCTTTGTATCCATGACACCACCTCTGCTTCTTTTCTCCTTCGTAGTTTTCCTCTCAGGGAATCTGAAGGGAGGATGTTTTGTGCAAAGCCTGGATTTAATGGGAAACTTCAGTTCTGGAAGTGCAGGTCTCTATGGAAACCGGCGTTAGCTGATGATTGCAAGGAGGTGTTAAAAATCTTCATTTTCAATTTAGAGATGCGCCCATCCCTTCCAGACTTGAAATGTCTTTGTGGGTCCAGCCTTCAGCCTTACCCTTTGTACCATGTGCCGCGGTCAATAAATACAGAGAGCGCACGTCACGTTACGCCTGTGCAAGAGATCAGGCAGGAGACTGGGAGAGCAGAAACGTGCGGTAATCCCAGTTTTGGTGCTGAGTTACCGTCAGACCTTGTGCAATCTGTCTCCGAGGCTGGGAGCTTCTCACCTGCCAAGTGAGTGCACTCCCAGCAGGTATGTGGGGTAGACAAATAGGAGTGTTAGCATAAGTATTAAGGGCAGCTGGTGAGGGAAGTAGGGTGGGGAAAAAGAGTTCCTGATTCCAAGCCTTCATGTATTCCTTTCTACTGCAGAGAAACATGTACCTTCAAAGCCCATGACCATATTTAAGAGAACAATATATCAACAAAGGTGTAAGTGTCCTGCACCCAGCTAGGATTCAAGCTTTTCACTGGGTGGTGAAAGCTTTCTGATTCTGAATTATGTATCTCTGCCTTTCTTCACATTGGATTTGAATTTGCCTGACACGCAGCATCACCCTCTCTCACCTAAGGGAATGCAAGTTGGCTGAAAGTTGTTCAAAGCATACCGGAACCACCCAACCATTTCTTCAATATTTAGTTTTCTTTATGCTTCAATATTGATATTCTCCTTCTGAAACTTCAGATTTGTATTGTGAGACCTGCCATTTTTGAGTGAATTTTTTAGCTTTTTATTGCATTGTGTCTGCAGAAGTTTCATATTTTCAGACAAGTTCTGCTCAACTTCTTTCTTAAGGACAGTATATCAGAGTGTCAGCAGCACACCAGCTGCAAGGGCTGGCTGGATTATCTTGTCAACTTACACAACCAGCCCTACAAAATTAATCATGTTGTTGACTGGACAATGAAGTACAAATGTCATCTCTTGACCAATCTGCGTTTTGACTCAAGCACATATTAAAAGACTGGAATTAAACTAACCTGATATTTAGGAACTAAAGTGTGATTTGTATTTAACTTGTGGAGATACATAGATGATTATTTATAAGTAATGTACACTTCTTCTCCTCCCCCCCCCCCAATAAATCGTTTTATATGACTGGATGCTCATATTTTCAAGGGAAAACATCCTTTGACTTTGTACATAATTTTTGGTGTGTGAGAGGCAGTGCTGCTGTACAAAACATACATGACTTCAGATGACATCAATGTCTACGTATTTTGAGTTCATGTAGTAGGACAAGAACATACCATCTTCCAGAGATGAATTTTCCAGTGTTGAAATCCTGCAACTGGAGACCAAGAACTGACATCATTTAGCTGTTGCAGTCTGGTTAGAAGTTGCGCATGGGCTCATCCCTGCTGAAATGAATTTTCATGTTATTTATACAGATATATTTTCACCATAGGATACAAAGCATCTTTCTTTCCATTACCTATAGCTCACTCAGATTTAATTTAAAACTTTAGCAGCAGTATCTGACAGAATTTAATATGTGACTAAATTTCAATGGATTAATTCATCTCATTGCTCTCTGTTGCTGCAAAGTCAGTTTTCATATTTCATCTTAGAAATCTTGGTCAGTTTTGTTGCTACTGAAAGATTCAAGCATCCAGACACCGATCGGATTAATTCAGCCCATTGTGTTTTGAAGGGTTGGTCAAAGGAGAGGTCAGGCAGAAGGGACAGGGAGGAACAGGCTAGAAGAGGATTTCCTGATGGGAGTCACACACTGGAGGGGAATAGGGTCTGAAGAGAGGGACAGGAACGTCTGTAGCTTGCTAACCTGTGTAGGTGGTCAACGAGGTGCTTAAAGAAACCTCCTGCCTGAAATCCAGTTGTTGAGGGAAGGTCACGATAGGAAGAACAATTAAAGGTGTAACACGATTGAGCTCTTGCAGTCTGCGATTCTTCTGGTTAGCACTGCAGATGCTACCACTTATTTTTATAGCTGTTTAAAAAAAACACAACCTACAACAGTAAATCAAGTTCTGCCACTCATGATTCGCTTACTGTCTTTTGGTGGCAAAAATTAGAACAAAAGGTAGCATATCCCAGACTCTAGTGTTCAACTAAATCAAATGTAAACACCGAATATAGCCATGGCAGCAGTGTATGATATTTCTGTTGTCATAGTCTGAGAATTCTGATTATCCAATGCTAAAAAAGACATTTGAAGATATAGCTGAAGTTTCAGGAGACTTTATACGTTATTCAAACACCTGCAGTTAGCTAAAGTTCGACAGAAAGAGCTGTTACTAACCAGAAGGTAACAGGCCTAAAACCAGGGATTCAGAATTCACAGCTTTAATTCTTTCTTCACTATTAACCCACTGACAATTCAGTGAATAAACTTCCCATGTTTTTCTGTCTGTAAAAATATAACAGTAATGAACCTTTGTAAACATGAATCAGATTTTCACACAGAAAATTGTCTAATTCTTTACCCCAAAAGTGCTGTATAATATGACAATACTTTGCATTCAAAATTGTTTAGGTGTTCTTTAATGAGAACACGAAGTTAGAACATCAGAAATCTTGAGATCCCTCGCACATGCTACATGAAAATTTCTCTTTGAAAAGATTTTAAATTGCTCAATCTGTACAACTGGATACATGACATACACAAGAAAAGTTTTCTATAATGAAAATGACCCCTAATGATGCGAAACTAGAACGTTTCCCTACAATCTACACCAAAAAACAAATTTTTTTTAAAAAATTAGTTGGAAAGGGCATGCAAGCAGAATTAATGGCTCTATTTTTTTGTTTCTTTGTAAACTGATGCAGAGCAGATTAGCCTGTGATATAGTGCTTTCTTACGTAAACAATATCTGGTCCAAAGCAAAGCTCTTTAAAACTGTCCTAGCTAGTTATAGGTAAAAGCTTTAAAAAATGTAACCTAAAATGGAAGTGCTCATTATTATGGAAAGTTCTTAATACACTTGAGCATTGTAGTAACAGGCTATAAAATCATCTTCCAGAGAACAAATACACCACAAGCTACCCAAATAACTTGAACTGGAGTGGTTGAGAATCAGTTTGCGGATCAGAAGTTAATCCAGAACTGCAGATGAAGTGAGTGTTAGAACAGAGTCCACATTTATCTGTTTCAATACTGGAATTAAACTGATACATTTTGAAGTTTTATTTATATATATATATACACACACACACACACACACACATTAAGATTGTATACTGTCATTAGAAAGGAGTTCATTATTAATACCAGTTTCTAGTGCGTTATTACCCTCCTTTTTATGAATGTAATGGTGATCAGAAATTCTTTCTTTACCAAGTCCTGCTACTGCTACAGTAATACCTGTCTTCTGCCTATGGTAAAAAATAAAATCTGTCCAAGCAAAAAAAGTTATCTGCATCCTCTCTGTAAGAAATAAGAACATCCATTTCATTATTTTTTATATATCAAATAGCTCTGTATTACACAATCTCCTTTCTGATAAAATCAAGTTGCTTATAACAACCTCTATAATACTTACTGGTGTGTCCCAATATGATGCACCCATGCATATATTCATCCTCATAATAAAAAAGATTAACTTTATTCTCTTCACAAGAACATTTTCTAAAAGTAGATGAGAAAACATGGTCAAAGAACAAGATATCTTTCTCTTGCTCCCACATGCATTCACTTACAGTTCCTGGAAACAACAAGGAGTCTCCGTTTTTTTTTTTGCATCCTACTAAAATGACTTTCTTTTCTTTCTGTTATCTGGTAACATGAACTCCTAATGAGGCCCCTCAGCTATAGCTGATTTCATTAATATTCACACTGAACTTTCCCTTTTGGTTCACTTGGGAGTAGCTGATGCTGGGCATCTCTCTGTGACTTGAAATACTCCAGCCAGTAACACCTGATGAGCTTCTCTGGAGCCCTGCAAAATCTTTTGGAAAAGGTATCTAATTGCACTCAGTTAAGACCGCAGATTTTTCTACTACAGAAAAAATCCAGTCTCTTCAGAAAGCTTGTGCAGAGACAGATGCTGCTTCACCAAAGATCCTCAATGACACCCCACCTTGTTGCACAGGGTCATTAGTGAGTGGGAAGACAGATCTCTGGTGCAAGATGACCCTGGTAAGGATGGATTAAGATAAGATTTAGAATATTGTTGTAGTAGATATGCATAGTTCAAAATACCTTAAACATGATGAGCTGAGTGATGAGATGGGAACAGTGGTCAAGAAGATGTTCTGTCTGATGTAGACCATGACTATTTTCTGCTGATGTGTGCTACAAAAGGGGAGATGAACACAATGAAGGACTTTGGCTAAATGGCTTATTTGCAGGGAGAAAACGTGGGTTTTTTTGGCCAGAACAAGGTCACCAGACATGAAGAGAATGGAGAATGGCCAGACACTGGGCCTTGTAGATGGACTGGTGAGGAGAAAGACCAGTGAGCAGTCTTCCTAAAGGGACACCTTATCTAAAGGAAGCTATGGTACAGACAGAACCAACCAATGCTACAGGCTTGGGGAGGAGCGGCTGGAAAGCTGCCTGGTGGAAAAGAGGACCTGGGCATGTTGGTTGACAGTTGGCTGAACATGAGCCAGCAGTGTGCCCAGGTGGCCAAGAAGACCAATGGGATCCTGGCCTGTATCAGATATAGCGTGGCTAGCAGGAGTAGGGAAGTGATTGCCCCCCTGTACTTGGCACCAGTGAGGCCACATCTCAAAGCCTGTGTTCAGTTTTGGATCCCTCACCCCGAGAAAGACACTGAGATGCTGGAGTATGACCAGAGAAGAACAATGGAGCTGGTGAAGGGTCTCGTGAACAAGTTTTGTGAGGAGTAGCTGAGGGAACTGGAAAAAGAAGGCTGAGGGGAGACCTTATTGCTCTCTACAACTACCTGAAAGGAGGTTGTAGCGTCGTGGGGGTTGGTCCTTTCTCCCAAGCAACAAACGATAGAACGAGAGGAAACAGCCTCAAGTTGCCCCAGGGGAGGTTTAGATTGGATATTAGGAAAAATTTCTTCACCAAAAGGGTTGTCAAGCATTGGAACAGGCTGCCCAGGGTAGTGGATGAGTCACCATCCCTGGAGTTATTTAAAATACATCCTTAGGGACATGGTTTAGTGGTGGACCCGGCAGTGCCAGGTTGCTGGACTCAGTGATCTTAAAGGTCTTTTCACACCTAAACAATTCTATGATTCTATAAGCATCAACATTATCTCAACAGTCAAACAGTTGAAAAATAACTGGCACAAAAGTCAGGTTGAAAGATTAGTTCTGGCAGAAGGAATTTGCTGCACCTGATCTATCTTTTCCCTTCTCATGATCAAACATGTATTTTTCACTCCTGCTGTTATGCAATGCACTTGTACATTACAAAAACATTGCCACATCCTTCTAACAGGCATTGCCACATTTTGTATCGGGGTGAAGTTGGAATTGCATCAATTGCTTTTTAAATTATTTGAGATAGAAAGGTACTATTTAACTTTCATTGTAGTCACTCAAATTAATTTTTTTTTACAGCACTCTGACCTGTTTTGTAATCAGGTCAGACAGAAGAAATAGAAATGATAAAATACAGCCAATGCTTTATTTAGTAGCTTGGTTCTCCTAGTGAAGAGCCTCTCAAGAATCAAGATTTCAGTAAGGGAGAATCTAGGCCTGAGGCAAGTCAGAAAGCTGGATGACACTGTAACTTAATCCAAGATTTATATCACCATTAAATATATAAAATATGTGTCAGTTATAGAACAGTTTCAGTTGGAAGAGACTTTCAAGATTATCAAGTCCATTTATTGTTAAATGGATCATCGAGTCTAATTTATTGTTAAATATAAGGATTGAAAAATGGTTCAGATGATAACTGTACATAAAAATTGCATACAGTACATAGAATCATGGAATCATAGAATTGTCAGAGTTGGAAGGGACCTTAAAGATCATCTAGTTCCAACCACCCTGCCATGGGCAGGGACATCCCCCACTAGATCAGGCTGCTCAGAGCCCCATCCAGCCTGGCCTTAAAAACTTCCAGGGATGGGGCTTCCACCACCTCTCTGGACAACCTGTGCCAGTGTCTCACCACCCTCATGGGGAAGAACTTCTTCCTAACGTCCAATCTGAACTGACCCATCTCCAGCTTTAATCCATTCCCTCTAGTCCTACCATTACCCGACGTCCTAAAAAGCCCCTCACCAGCTTTCTTGTAGGTCCCCTTAAGATACTGGAAGGCCACAATAAGGTCTCCTCGGAGCCTTCTTTTCTGCAGACTGAACAGCCCCAACTCTCTCAGTCTGTCTTCACAGGAGAGGTGCTCCAGCCCTCTGATCACCCTCGTGGCCCTTCTCTGGACACGCTCCAGCATGTCCAGATCTTTCTTGTGCTGTGGGCTCCAGAACTGGACGCAGCACTGCAGGTGGGGTCTCATGAGAGTGGAGTAGAGGGGGAGAATCACCTCCCTCGACCTGCTGGCCATGCACTTCTTGATGCAGCCCAGGACACGATTGGCTTTCTGGGCTGCAAGTGCACACTGACGGCTCATGTTGAGCTTCTCATCCACCAGTACCCCCAAGTCCTTTTCTTCAGGGCTGCTCTCAAGCCAGTCACTGCCCAGCTTATATTGGTGCTTGAGATTGCCCTGACCCAGATGGAGGACCTTGCACTTGGTCTTGTTGAACTTCATGAGGTTGGCCTGGGCCCACCTCTCCAGCCTGTCAAGGTCCCTCTGGATGACATCTCTACCCTTCAGGGTGTCAGCCGCCCCACACAGCTTGGTGTCGTCGGCAAACTTGCTGAGGGTGCACTCGATGCCACTGTCCATGTCGCTGACAAAGATGTTGAACAAGACTTGTACCTGTACTGGTCCTTGAGGGACTCCACTTGTCACTGGCTTCCACTTGGACACGGACTCATTGACAGCCACTCTTTGGGTGTGGCCGTCAAGAAAGTTCTTTATCCGCTGAATTGTCCATCCATCAAACCCGTATTTTATCAGCTTGGAGACCAGGATATCCTGAGGGACAGCATCAAAGGCTTTGCTCAGGTCCAAGTAAATGACATCAGTTGCTCTTCCCTTGTCTATTGATGTTGTGACCTTCTCATAGAAGGCCACCAGGTTTGTCAGGCACGATTTGCCCTTGGTGAAGCCATGTTGACTGTGCCCAGTCACCTCTTTTTTATTCTTCTGCCTCTGCAGTGCCTCCAGGAGGATCTGCTCCATAATCTTACCAGGCACAGAGGTGAGACTGACTGGCCTATAGTTCCCCAGATCCTCCTTCTTTCCCTTTTTGAGAATGGGGATTATGTTTCCCCTTTTCCAGTCAGTGGGGACTTCACCAGACTGCCATGACTTTTGGAATGTAATAGAGAGCGGTTTAGCAACCTCATCCGCCAGTTCACTTAGTACCCATGGGTGTATCCCATCCAGTCCCATGGACTTGTACACTTTCGAGTTCATCAAATGGTCACAAACCTGATCTTCAGTTACAATGGGCAGTTTTTTCATCCAACCCCTGTCATTGTCTTCAGTGACTTCAGGAGTGTGGCTGGAGTCCTTGCCAGTGAAGACAGAGGAAAAGAAGTTGTTGAGAACCTCGGCCTTCTCCAAATCACTTGTTACCAGTTCACTCGTTTCCTTTCTGAGGAGGCCCAGACCTTCCCTAGTCTTCTTACCATTAATATAGCTGTATAAACTTTTGCTATTTCCCTTGATTTCCTTGGCTAGATCTAATTTTAACTGAGCTTTGGCTTTTCTAACCAGGTCTCTTGTTGCTCGGACAACTTCCTTATATGCCCCCCATTCTAGCTGTCCTACCTTCCACTCCTTGTAAAGTTTCTTTTTGTGTGACATACAAAAAGGGAAAGGACAATTTAGTGTGGGGTTTGGGCAAGAATTTGTAAGCTTCAATGGCAATATAACACATCCTGCTATGAAAAGCAGGATATCTACTCATGTCTTATTTTACAAATAGTGATATAAATAGCTAAGAATAGCGTCATGCTGATGTGTATTAATGTCTTAATTGAAAGGACTCAAAATCAACTAAAATTGACAAACGAATGCCTGAAACGTGGAGACGGGGGGAAGAAACAAGACCAAAGTTCTAGGTCATTCATATGAGACAACATTCTCTCAGACAAGCATCCCAAGCCTTTCTTCACTTACAAGCATTTCAAATTGCATTAAAAACACTAGAAATATGGGCATATAATTGCCTGTCATCTGCTTCACTGGTGCTTGCAGTACAAGCATCTGCTACCACTAACAACTGGCTGAAATCTGGCAGCCCAACAATACTGACATGTAAAAACACACTGTCTTGAACGAAGACCCAGTCAACAATAAGATCAATTCCTAAAATTATTGTGTTAAGAGACTGCATGCATGTTCTTTTTCAAGAATGTTGTTATAAAATAGTCATGAAATGGAACAAATAAATAGGAGGTAACACTAGCTTAAGACCGGTAATGTTTTCATAATATGTTTCAAAATTTGGCTTCAGTATTTAGACCTAAGAACTCCAAACTAATTCATACAGCCTGAGCTTTGCACCACAGTTTACCTATACATGAAATAAAGAAGTAACTAAATAAATAACATCCTCTTATTGGGAACAATATCTGACAGAAGAAGCCCAAACCTTTGGAATTCAGCACTGTTGGTTGTGTTTAATGGGCATTAAAATCCTGATTTGAATTTGTAATCTGAATTTGCCTAGCTTCAGAACCCAATCACTGTTGTGTTGTGTCTTCCTTAACCACATTTTAAAAGCCTCGCAGCATCTACTATGCTCTTTGAAAAGATTGCTTTTGTGTTGTACATCCCTTCCTGATTTTCAACTTGGTAAGTCATAACACTCTCCCTCAGATCTCCTACCACATAAAATTTTCCACTATTCCTCGAACTTGTGATTTTGTGACTCTTCTAAAAATTTTTTCAGTTCGGTATTTTAAAACTTTAGCCCCAGTGTTCACCCAGTAAGCACAGTGGGTTTTATAGTGGTTTCACAGGTGCTGTGGGTGGTGGAGTAAAACAACCACACAGAATCACAGAATCACAGAATCACAGAATGTCAGGGGTTGGAAGGGACCTCGAAAGATCATCTAGTCCAACCTCCCTGCCAGAGCAGGACCACCTACAGGAGGTCACACAGGAACGCATCCAGGTGGGTTTTGAATGTCTCCAGAGAAGGAGACTCCACAACCTCTCTGGGCAGCCTGTTCCAGTGCTCTGTCACCCTCACTGTGAAAAAGCTTTTCTGGAACCTCCTATGCTCCAGCTTGCATCTGTTTCCCCTTGTCTTATCATTGAACATCACTGAGAAGAGCCTGGCACCATCCTCCTGATATTCACCCTTCACATATTTATAAACATTAATGAGGTCACCCCTCAGCCTCCTCTTCTCCAAGCTCCTTCAGACCCAGCTCCTTCAGCCTTTCCTCATAAGGGAGATGTTCCACTCCCTTCATCATCTTTGTGGCTCTGCACTGGACTCTCTCAAGCAGTTCCCTGTCTCTCTTGAGCTGAGGGGGCCCGAACTGGACACAGTATTTCAGATGTGGCCTCACTGGGGCGAACCACAATACATTCTGTTTATATTCACTGGCTGCATTAGTCTTTTTTTACCACAGAATTACAGTAGGAATTTGCTTATGGGAATCTCTATGTTCTGAACAATCCTTAAATCGTTTTTACTGGTGCCATTTTCCAAGAGACAATGTGTATGTTTAATTTTCATTTCTTGTTCCTAGAAATATGACTTTGTAGGTGACACAACTAGCATACTATGCTTGAATGTCCTACCTTCAAGCAATTCAAATCAGAGAGACTGACCTTTGTTTTCATGCAATTTAAATTGGCAGGGTTTTTAAAAAATTGTTTCTGGAACACCAGTGAAAATGTTGAATAGTACCACTATGACACCAATACTTCTGGGAAGTCTTCTAGAAAGCATCTCCATTTGATTTTCGATCAATAGTCTCTAAAAGCATTTGCCAGGCTGCACTTCAACGTCTGGACACCCTGTAACAGCCCACTCGTATGGGACTATCATGTGGTGCTGCGAGGAGCTGAAACAGAAACATTAAAAGTGGCTTGAATGAAACATGAGCAGGAATTATTTAGGTGAGAGCAGGAATTATTTATGTGACAGCACAAGCAGCAGCACATGTTGAAGGAACAGCATGAATTGATAACGGAGGACGTGATTAAGAGCAATTAAACTGGTAAACACTAAGGAATGTGCTGTTTACATCAAGGCCACAGCAGCATGGCTTGTCAGCAGAAGATCTGAGGTCCAGTGACAGGGGGGTGGCAGCAGGGTTGCAGCACACCGTGTGGGTCAGCAGGGAGAAAGGCTGTAGCCATAAAGATACCCAAATGAGGAAAAGAACAACAGGTAGCAACCTTCCCCACGGTTTATGAGAGATGAAGTAAGCAAGATTATGATAGAAAATCATACTGTGATAGCTGAAGGATATAAATCCCTGGGTGATTGCTGTGGTTTAACGCCAGTTGGAAGCAGGGCCCCACACAGCCCCTTGCTTATCCCTGGCCCAGTGGGACACGGGAGAGAATCAGAAGGGTAAAAGTGCAGTAGCATGTGGGTTGAGATGAAGGTAGCTTAATAATTAAAATGAAAAACAAAAGAATACACCGCCTCAAAAAAAAAGAGAGAAAAAAAAGAAAACAGACATTAAAAACCCCCAACAAAACCACCACCAAGAAAAACAAGTGCTACCAAAATTCTGACTGCTTACCACCAACAGGCCAATGCCCAGCCAGTCCGAGCAATTGCTGCTCTGGCCAACCTCCCTCTCCCTCAGCTTTATATTCTAAGCATGACATCATACAGTGTGGGTTATCCCTTTGGTCAGTCGGGGTCAACTGTCCTGGATGTGTCCCCTCCCAACCTCCTGTGCACCCCCATCCTGCTTGCTGCTGGGGTGGGGTGAGGAGCAGAAAAGGCCCTGACCCTGTGCAAGCACAGCTCAGCAACAGCTAAAATACTCCTGTGTTATCAATGCTGTTCCCAACACAAATCCATGACACAGCCTCGTATCAGCTACTGTGAAGAAATTTAACTCTGTCCCAGCCAAAACCAGCACACTGAAAAAGTCTTCTGCTGCCAAGGAAGTCCCCCAATGACATGGTATTTACTCAAGAGCTACCATTCCTTGTGTTCCATGGGGATCTCCAACCTGCCTAGCCTGGCCACTTGGATATGGGCTTTTTGGTGCTGGTGCATGTGGGCGTGAGAATATGACTAGGTGAAATCTATGAGAGTGCCAATATGAGTGACTGAGATCAGTTTGGTTTTAAATAAATACAGCTTTCTCTTTCTTTCTGGTCTTGAGTTGAAATTTGTCACACCAATTTCCTACTGCACAGACAACGAACTACAAAACAGTCTCTCAATTTATAGTCTCTGCAAAGAAGGTGGATAGCCTTTCGACCAGACCTATTTTCTATATAAGCTCGTTTTAGTTCTTTGTTATTTGAATCTCATAATAGACCTGCCAGTGTGGTGTTTCACACCATTGCCATGGCAACAAGCAGATCCTCATCCCACATGCTTTCTCTGAATACTGGGTAAGCATGAACATTATTCTGAATTTTCTCTGCCATGAGATCTCTTCTGAAGGAACATTAGCAGGCCAGTGCCTTTCAGTCAACTCTTACTATGACTGGGTTTTATGCCTCTAGATACTGAATACCTGATAGGAATAAACTTCCTGTTGGATTGTAAGGGAGCTATGAAATATATTTTTATCTCCATGCAAAAACATTTTTATCACTGTTTCTAAAGACAGAACATAAACATTCTGAACTTACCTCTGCACTTGACCCGGAAGACCAAGTGGATGAGGCCCTCTATAGACAGACAGGAGCTGCTTCGCGTTCACAAGCCCTGGTCTTCATGTGGGACTTCAACCATCCCAATATCTGTTGGAGGAACAACACAGTAGGGCATCAGCAATCCAGGGGTTTCCTGGAATAATTTCTTCCTCCAAGTGGTAGAGGAGCTGATGAGAAAAGGTGCCATGATGGGCTTTGTTCATACCGCTAAAGAGGGGCTCGTGGGCAATGGGAAGCTCATGGGCAGCCTTGTCTGCAGGACCACAAAATGGTTGAATTCAAGATCCTTAGGGGAACAAGGAGGGTGCTCAGCAAGCTCACTAGCCTGGACTTCAGGACAGCAGACTTTGAACTCTTCAAGGATCTGCTTAGTAGGGTACTGTGGGATAAAGAAAACTGGTTAGTATTCAAGGATTGCCTCCTCTGAGCCCAGGAGCAATGCATCCCAACAAGGACAAAGGCAGGCCGGGAGTCCTGCATGGATGAATGGGGAGTTCCTGAACACAATCAGCTGCAAAAAGAAAGCCTACAGAGGGTGGAAACAGGGACAGGTAATCTGGAAGGAATACAAAGATGTTGTCCAAGTATCCAGGGATCAGGTTAGGAAAGCTAAGTCCCAGACAGAATTAAATCTGGCTAGGGACATTGAGGCTAACCAGAAAAGCTTTTAGAAGTGCATCAGCGACAGAAGGAAGAACAGGGAATATATGGCACCTTTCTGGAAGGAAATGGGAGACCTGGTCACACAGGATATGGAGAAGGCTGAGGTACTCAATGACTTTTTTCTTCAGTCTTCACTGGCAAGGACTCTAACCACACCATCAAAGTTGAAGAAGGTAAAGACAGGGACTGGGAGAATGAAGATCTGGAAAAGGGGAAACATAACCCCATATTTCAAAAGGGAGAAAAGAAAGACCCAGGAAACTACAGGCCAGTCAGTCTCACCTTAGTGCTTGGCAACATAATGGAGCAGAGACTCCTGAAGAGTCTGCTAGGGCACATGGAAAATGAGGTGGTTGGTGGCAACCAGCATGGCTTCACCAAGGGCAAATCCTGCCTGACAAATGTGGTGGCTTTGTATGATGGGGTTACAGCATTTGTGGACACAGGAAGAGCAACTGATGTCATCTTCCCAGACTCGTGCAAAGTGTTTGACACAACATCCTGGTCTCTAAATGGGAAAGACATCGATTTGATGGATGGATCACTCAGTGGATGAGGAATTAGCAAGATGGCTGCTCTCAAAGAGTTGCGATCAATGGCTCAATGTCCAAATGGAGATCCATGATGAATGGAGTCCTTCAGGGATCAGTACTGGGACAGAAGAAGTATGGTCAGCAGGTCAAGGGAGGTGACTCCACCCCTCTACTCTGCTCTCATGAGATCTCACCTGCAGTACTGTGTCCAGCTGTGAAGCCCCCAACACAAGGACATGGAGTGGGTACAGAGGAGGCCCACAAACATGATCAGAGGGCTGGAGCACCTCTTCTATGTAGACAGACTGAGAGAGTTGGTGGTGTTCAGCCTAGAGAAGGGAAGGCTCTCGGGAGACCTTATAATGGTCTTGTAGTACTTGAAGGGGTTTACAAGAAAGCTGGGGAGGGATTGCTTACAAGGGCGTGTAGCAATAGGACAAAGGGCAATGGTTTTAAAGTAGAGCAGGGTAGATTTAGATTAGATGTTAAAAAAAAGTTCTTTACAATGAGGGTGATGAAACACTGGAACAGGATGTCCAGGGAAGTTGTGGATGCCTTCTCCGTGGAAGTGTTCAAGGCCAGGCTGGATGGGGCTCAGAGCAACCTGGTCTAGTGGGAGGTGTCCCTGCCCATGGCAGGGGGTTGGAACTAGATGATCTTCAGGGTCCCTTCCAACTCAAACCATTCTGTGATTCTACGACTCAAGAATTTGACCTTTGACCACCTGCTTACTAATGAGCCTGTATTGCTGCTAGCAAGTATTTCAGCAAAATACCTTTATGTCTTCATCTGTGTGATGTAGACTTTTCCATATCTTAAATTCCGTAGCAATTTTCTGAGCTTTAATTTCTGTTTAAATATTCTACTTAACACTACTTAATTCTACTTAAATATTTTAATTTTTTGAGTGTCACTATTTCATAATTATCCTCAGTTTGTCAAAAAGCAAACGCATTTTCTTTCTTGCTGTCATAGCTCTGCATCCGTCTGGTCAACTTCTTTTTAAAGCTTCTAGTTTTTACCAATTTATCTAATTAACAAGATGAACAGATTGACGTTTTTGAGAATAAAATGTAAATTTCATCTTGGGGTTATCTCTGCCAGTTGGTAACAAATATGGCCAAGTTTTGATGCCTGGTTCCTAAACATGCACAGAAATACAATATGGCAATTATTTAATTATAATAACTATATTTCAAACTGGCTGTGCACTGTCAGAGACAATGGTTTTCTACAAGTGTATTGTAAAAAGCGTATTTCACCTTTGGCTGTGAGTCATCTTCCCCTGCAGATGTTCACAGCAAGTTAATCATCCACTTCTGAGCTTTAACAACACAGCTCATCGCCAACACATTGCTGCCTTACGCTTTGCCCGCTGGTGCATTCCTTCGTTTCTATTTCAGTTTCTCAGAGTTATCAGCATCTCCAAACCAGGTAACAATGTATTTTAAAGTAGGGCGTCACCTCCCTTATTTTATCTTTCTCAAATAAATGTGATAAAAAACCTCCGAACAGTTACATAATCTCTCTAAGCACATTTTTTTTCCCCCAAGGCTTTATTATGTATTTTTACAGTCTACTAGCACATCGTGATGAGAAAATATTCAGCTGTTTCCAATTATGGATGCAGAACAAGGATCTACAGAATTATAGAATGTCTTAGGTTGCAAAGGAACTTAAGGATCATCTAATCCAACCTCCCTGCCATGGGCAGGGATACCTCTTAACCAGACCAGGTTGCTCAAGACCTCATCCAACCTGGCCTTGACCATCTCCAGGGAGGAGGCATCCACAGCCTCTATGGGCAATCTATTCCAGAGTCTTGCCACCCTCCTACTAAAGCATTTGTTCCTAAGATCCAGTCTAAACCTGTTCTTCTTCAATTTAAATCCATTTCCCCCTGTCTTGTTGCTGGACACGCTTGTAAATTCCAGTCTTCCTGTAGGTTCCCTTCAGGTGTTGGAATGCAGTTATAAGGTCCTCCCAGAGTCTTCTCTTCTCCAGACTGAACAATCCCAGCTCCCTCAGTCTGTCTTCACAGCAGAGGTGCTCCCGCCCCTGGATCATCTGCCCCTCCTCTGGACTCGTTACAACAAATCTATGTCCCTCTTTTGGTGGGGACGCCAGAACTGGACACAGTATTTGAGGTGGGGTCTCACAAGAGCAGAGTAAAGGGGGAGAATCACCTCTCTTGACCTGCTGGCCACACTCCTCTTGATACATCCCAGGATGCGGTTGGCCTTCTGGGCTGCATGAGCGCACTGCCGGCTCATGTTGAGCTCCTCGTCAATCAACACCTCCAAGTCCTTCTCTTCAGGGCTACTCTCAACCAACTCTGTGCCCAGTTTGTATTTGTGCCTGGGATTGGTCCAACCCAGGTGCAGGACCTTGTCCTTTGACTTGTTGAACCTCATGTAGTTTGCACTGGCCCACTTCTCAGGCCTATCAAGGTCCCTCTGGATGGCATCTCTTCCCTCATGTGAGTCCATGACACCACACAGCTTGCTGTCATCGGTAAACTTGCTGAGGGTGCACTCTGTGCTGTTGTCCATGTCGCTGACAAAGGTGTTGAACAGCACTGGACCCAGAACAGACTCCTGAGGAACTCCACTTGTCTCCAACTTGGACATCAAGCCATTGACCACAACTCCCTGAGTGCGACCTTCTAGCCAGTTCCTTATCCACCAAGTGGTCCATCCATCAAATCCATGTGTCGCCATCTTAGAGACAAGGATATCCTGTGGAACAGTGTCAAATGCCTTGCACAAGTCCAGCTAGATGACGTCAGTTGCTCTTCCCATATTAACCAGAGCTGTAACTTTGTCACAGAAGGCCACCAATTTAGTCAGGCACAATTTGCCCTAGTGAAGCCATGTTGGTTGCCACTGATCACCTCGTTATTTTTCACGTGCCTTAGTACAGCTACCAGGAGACCCTGCTCCATGATTTTACCTGGCACAGAGGTAAGGCTGACTGGTCTGTAGTTCCATGGGTTATCTTTGCTTCTTTTTTTAAAGACGGGGGTTATGTTTTCCCTTTTCCAGTCTGTGGGAACCTCACCAGACTGCCATGACTTCTCAGTTCAGCTGCCAGTTCCGTCAGGACCGGCAGGTTTATCTCACCAGGTCCCATGAACTTGTGCACCTTCAGGTTGAGATGTTCCTGGACCTGATCTGCTCCTACCCTGGGTGGTTCTTCACTTTCCCAGACCCAACCACTGCCCTTTGTGACTTGGGTGATATGGTTCAGGTGGTTACCAGTGAAGACTGAAGCAAAAAAGTCATTCAGTACTTCAGCCTTCTCCACATCCTCAGTAACCAGGGCACCTGTATCCCTCTGGAGAGGCCCCACATTCTCTCTTTTTTTTTCTTTCACATACCGGTAGAATACTTTTCTGTTATTTTTAATGCCCCTGGCCAGATTTGGTCCTGTCAGGGCTTTAGCTTTTCTAACCTGGTTTCTAGTTTCACAAACAATCATCTTGTAATCATCCCAGGTTACCAGTCCTTGCTTCCATGCTTTGTGGATTCCCCCTTTGGGTTTCATTTTGGCCAGAAGTTCCTTGTTCATCCATATAGGTCTCCTGGTGTTTTTGCCAGTTTTCTTCCTTTCAGAGATGCAGTGCCTTTGAGCCTGGAGGAGAAAATCCTTGAAAGTCAACCGGCTTTCCTGGGCTCCCAATCTCTCCAGGGCTTTGTCCCATGATATGCTAACAAGGAGACTCCTGAAGAGGCCAAAGTCAGCTCTTCTGAAGTCAAGGGTTTCGAGCCTGCTGAGAAACCCCTTCTTTGCTGCTCTTAGGATCTTAAACTCCACCATCTCCTGGTCATTGTAGCCAAGGCTGCCCATGAGCTTAACATCGCTCACCAGCCCTTCTCTGTTGGTGAGAACGAGGTCTAGCATGGCACCTTTCCTCATTGGTTCCTCTATTGCATGGAGGAGGAAGTTATCATCAATGCATTCCAGGAACCTCCTGGATTGCTTATGCCCTGCTGTGTTGTCTCTCCAACTGATACTGGGGTGGTTAAAATCTCCCATGAGGACCAGGGCTTGTGAACGAGCAGCGACTCCTACCTGTCTATGAAGGGCCTCGTCCACTTGGTCCTCCTGGTCAGGTGATCTGTAGTAGACCCCCACTGTAATCTCTCCTACCCTTCCTTTCACCCTGGCCCACAGGCATTTGGTCTTTTCATCATCACTTGCCAGGTGGAGCTCCGTGCATTCTAGCTGTTCATTGACACAGAGGGCAATACCTCCGCCTCATCTCCCCTACCTGTCCTTACTGAAGAGCTCATACCCTTCTAATCCAACACACCATGTCTCCATGATGTAGATTAGATTGTAGCGCTGCAGGCACACAAGCATCTCCAACTCCTCTTATTTATTGTCCATACTGTGGGTGTTTGCATAAAAGCATTTGAGCTGGGCCCCTAATGAAGTACCTGAAGCCCCTGATGAAGTACAGCTGCACTTCAGCTGGGCTGATGGTTTCGGTCCCAGTGTTGTTATCCCTTTCCCAGGGTTGTCTGATATGGTTATAACTCCTTCCCCCTTTGTATCTGGTTTAAAGATCTGTCAATGAGCCCTGCCAGCTCATGATCCAGGATCCTTTTTCTCCTAAATCTATCTTATTCAACATAAATCTATGTCTTCATAGATCATATTCAACCCTAAATCTATGTCTTATTCAACATATTCATCAATGACCTAGGCGAGGGGACAGGGTGTATCCTCTGGAAGTTTCCTGATGATACAAAACTGGGAGGTGTGACTGACATGCCAGAGGTCTGTGTTGCCATCCAGCATGATCTGGACAGGCTGGAATGCTGAGCAGAGAGGAACCGAATAAGGTTCAACAAAGGCAAATGTAGGGTCCTGCACCTGGGGAGGGACAACCCCGTGCACTGATATAGGTTGGGGTAAACCTCCTGGAAAGCAGCCCTGAGGAGAAGGATCTTGGAGTCCTGGTAGAGAATCAATTAACCATGAGCCAGCAATGTGCCCTCATTGCCAAGAAGGCCTGCATTAAGAAGCATGTGGCCAGTAGGTCAAGGGAGGTCATCCTTCCCATCTATTCTGCCCTGGTGAGGCCACATTTGGAATGCTGTGTCTGGTTCTGGGCTCCCCAGGTCAAGAGAGACAGGGAACTACTGGGGAAAGTCCAGTGGAGGGCAACCAAGATGATTAGGGGACTGTGGCTTCTCTCTTATGAAGAAAGGTTGAGAGAGCTGGGACTATTTAGCCTGGAGAAGACTGAGAAGAGACATTATCAATGTATAAACAAATATCTAAAGAGTGGGTGCAAGGAGGATAGAGCTGGACTCTTTTTGGTGGTGACCACTGACAGGACAAGGGGCACTGGGCACAAGCTGGAATGTAGGAAGTTTCCTCTAAACATGAGGAGAAACTTCTTTACTGTGAGGTGATCCTGCTTTGGCAGCGAAGCTGGACTAGATGGTCTTTTGAGGTCCCCTCCAACCCCTAACAGTCTGTGATTCTTTGATACGGTGTGGGTTATCCCTCTGGTCAGTCGGGGTCAGCTGCCCTGGTCCCCTCACAACCTTCTGTGCACCCCCAGCCTGCTCGCTGCTGGGCTGGGGTGAGAAGCAGAAAAGGCCTTGACCCTGTGCAAGCACTGCTCAGCAACAGCTGAAATACTCCTGTGTTATCAACGCTGTTTCCATCAAATCCATAAACACAGCCCCATACCAGGCGCTGTGAAGAAAGTTAACTCCACCCCAGCCAAAGCCAGTGCATAGCCCTAGTCATTCTAAATACAATAATCCCTATTAAATACTTAATTCATATGTTGGAGTAGTAACAGCAGAGAAGGGAAACTGGTACTGAATGAATTATTCAGGAAGTAAAGCCCAACAATTATAATCTTAGCGTACCTAAAACCAAAACAATACATTAGAGGGTGTGTTCTCTCATATAAATGCACCACGTAAGGTTATAAAAAAGATGGCTGCAGACCTAGGGTTGAGCATGTGCTAATCACTCGTACTACCCTGTGTAAACATACGTCAACCTTCTGTCAACCTCATTTTACTATTTTTCATAGGCCAACTTGCAGCGAGTGAGCAAAACCAATTGCATATAAATTTAGGTTTATGCAAATGTACATAGATACATACTCATTTATGAATACATACTACATTTATAGATTGGTTGGCTGGAAGACAAGACTCTGTCGAACTGAGGTCTTGGTGCAAAAGATGTAAAACTGCAGGAAACTGTCAGTTCTGCTCCCAGGGCAAAAGGGAAGTTTGAATAAGTGAGGTAATTTTAAGAAGCCCCCATGATGTACGCGATTTCTATTAAAAAATTGATACAGAAGCCTTCCTAGTTGGCAAAAAAACTTTACAGGGTATTTTCTGCTAATTACAAAATACCTTTTGAGACTATGTTCATAAATCACAAAGTATTCCTACACCCATTTCCACAAACGAACAAAGAAGTGAAAGCATATAGGGTACATGGGGAGGACGAGATTGGCTCTTAACACGGGTTCACTGTCTAGAAGTATTTCTTCATTTTTTTAGTGTTTTTTTTTTAAGGTATTTTGTTTCAGAAACATTTCACTGTAATGACTTTTAGTTACTGTAACATGTTACTAGAGTCAAATGTGATGGAGCCAAAATTGATGTCTTAATCAATAACCTAAATTGCCTTTATTGACAACGAACATGAAACAAATCCTACAGGTGTCTGCATCTCGTACTTGAGCTACAAAAAGGCTTTTTTTTTTTTGATCAAGTTTTCATATTTTCCTAGTCTCAGAGAAAAATCTAAAATAAAAACCAGAGCACACAGTGAGAAAAGTAATTACCTTTTTCCTTTTAATATAGATGTAGTACAGAATGTTTAATTACAGCAGGACAGTGCTTCCAGTTAAATAAAATTAAAAACTTTTATTTCCCCCAAATATAAAATTACTAAATTAATGTCTTAAAAGAATAAGAATATGGAAAAAGCTTTAAATTATACCACCATTTACCACAGTAACCATGATCACCGATTACACACTCCATTGCTTTGGCAAAAAAGTTTTTTTCTTTTAATAACTGCATATAAACCTAACATAGCAAAGACTGTATACATCTTTATATTGCACTTATTTATATACAGGAATAAATGAACTGTAAAGTCTGCATGTACTTGGAATGAGCAAATTTTCACAATAAACTGAAAGCAGAAGGGTAAGAGCTGGTATGAATATTAAAAAATGCCTAGAAATGTAATACATATGTACAGACTGTATGGACTGTATTAACAAACAATATGTACATAACAATTTACTACTATTGATATTTTAGTGTAACTCAGTGTTCATTAATACAGACCTTTGGTTCTATTTAGTTGTTTAATAAGATCTAAGCTCACATACCTCCAAAATGCAACAAGGTATAAAACAAAGCACAACAATTTGCTGAATGGTACAAAAACTACTATTGTCAGTTCCATTAAACCCAAAATATTAGTGTCTCTGTCTAGCCCCAAAATAGTTCTTGTACTTGGAATCAATCTCTATGTGCCATACACAAAAAGAACACCTGAATGTTACGTATCTGCAAAGTCACATCTCACAACACTTTTTTTTTTCTTTTGTAATGTGCAATTCATTTCAATAATACTTTCTAATGAAAAAGAGAAATCAACTTGATAATTTTCCAACACGCGTTTTTGCAATGACATTGTGAATACTTTCAAATGTTACCAGCAAGACTAAAAACCATGTGCGCCTCCCTTACTCTAAAGGACTATTTACCAGTGACTGCTATTTGCTAAGTGTGCTCAGACATTCGTATGAATTATGCAGCTTGCACGTGCCCAACATTTAGCTTCAAAATCATCCTGAGGTTGCACACAATGAAGCAGATCCACAGACTTTAAAAAAACCTGAACATACTTTCCTTTACAAAACAATCATGCAACTGAAGAGGAACTGGGCATCCCGTGAACTGTTGTGCTTGTTGGAGTTCCACTTATGGCGTTGAAAATGTGTAGCGAGTTAGGCATAACACTGGCCTTTTCTTCAACTGGAGTAATCTTAAAATGGAAAACACGTATTTACCAAAAAGTTACAAAATGACACAAGCATTTAGATAAAACAGCTAACCAGCTTCAGAACGTGCTGCTTATTGACTCCAATTTCCAGTACTTTCTCCATTGCACAGAACATTTTGAGGATGGTTACTCTTTTCGGCCATCCTCCACTACATTTAGGAGGGCAGGAGTCACTTCTCCAACACTGGCTCTCCTGATTTAGGTATTACAGTGTCCTTTGAAGAGGAAGCTTGCATAGCTTCTCTCGCTTCTCTTGTTAACGTTCAAAAGGAGTTTCACAATGAGAAGTTTGCTTTTTGCACCCCTCCTATTTTTTTCTGATTTGGAGGTGTGATTGGAGCAGTTCTTACCAAAAGCTATTCAAGCATCACAAAGGCTTCATTCTTAACAAATATAAATTTCCTGATGCTAAAATTAGAAATATCGGGAGAAAAGGAATGATACAAAGACTAGATAAACTAAGAGCAGAAGTAAATAAAACTAATTACCATCCCATCTGATCATGTAGGCAAGCAGCAGAGGAGAAAAAAAGAAAAATCTGTTAAGGTTCTTTTCTATATTTTCCATAGCAGAATTTTTGCAGTTGTTCAAAACCCACAGTACTGTAAGACAGCTAATACCTTCTTCAATGACATTAGAACAAATGTTAGACGCTCTTTTTCCAAACAGCAACAGGCAGGCACAGCAAGGTGACATTTTAAAAGATTTCAATGAAGAGCCTCACGATTCTAAGAGAAGTGATCAATCCAATTTAAAAAAAAATCCCCAAACCAATCAACCTAACCACATAACGTGTTTTAATTATTTAGAGCTAATTACACTTGTATAAAAAACCCCACACTGGTAGGCTAATGGGACACATTATTGCTGTTGGTGCTGTACTTCCATATACTGGTCACATCACCTTACAGGTATCACTTCTCCTCTTCATTTACTTTTAGACAAAAAAAAAAAAAAAATGGTCCTCAGCAACAGCATGTACAGCTTTTATGGGAAACGAATCTAAGTATTACCTCATATCCAGATTATTATTTTTAAGTGTTGTCTTTTACAAATACACAATATAAAAACCATCTCAACTTGAACACAACAATTTGCTCCTGAAGTTTCAGGCATTACGTGCTTTTTTCTTATTGTCAGTCTTTGGAAACTCCTACACTTGAGCATTTCTTCAGCATGTATTTCTTGCACTGATTTCGAAGTATTTTTATTCTTATGTACAAACTGTCACGATATTCTTTTATTTTCTCCTACACCAGGAGAATACTAATCTTTCATTTATTATCCTTATCATTAAAATATCTAACCAAAACATTTTCCTCTCTTTTCTGAGGGGTCTTCTGTACAACTGTCTAATCCTCCCATACGTCCTGTCTCACAGACAGATGTAAAATATTATCAGAAAACACAGGTATTCCCTGTGGGCCAGAAGGATACGCCTTGAGAACTACGAGCCACTCTGCTGCTCTGGGAAGAGATTACATAAATAACAGCGGATGAAAGAAAAGGAACGAAGTGACAAATATGATGAATAAAAATGTCAAGAAGGCGGGGATCAATCATGAATATTCAGCCCTTCCTGTCCTCCTGCCTCTGAAGTCAGGAGACATTTCTACCACAGATCCGAGATGCAAGGTCTAGCATCCCGCTCCATGAGAGTTCTGCCTTTCCTTCTCCCATATCTCCAGCTCGTCTGTAGTGGATTCCCCTCAAGAAAATATGTTGGAACATCTCTCGAAAGATGTCTAACTCTGTTGCCTGTACCTATGAAATCTAAAGAAAAAGGGCTAAGCTTGCAGGTCAAACCTCCCTACGGTTGCCAGGAAGTACAGACCAAACTGCGCTTTTTGGGTCACTGAAATCCAGACCTCTGTAACAGTTGCCATAAGTGTGGCAGAATAATTTTTGTTGCTTTTGGCAACATAACTACACACATGAAGTATAAATAGTGTATGTATTCATGACATTAAATTTATTTTTTCATTACTGTTGTCCTCCTCTCCTAACCAAAAAAATACAGGTCAGTGCCAACCAGATTTACTTAATGAAGAAGACTTAATTCTGAAGGTCAAGAAAAGATTTGCAGAAATTTCACAAACAGAAAAAAAATAATTATTTAGTTCCACTATTCCATGCTATATTTATAATCCATTAAAAGAAAAAAAAAGAAAAAGAAACAATTCTTTTGTGTAAAGCATTACATACACTTCTTGTAGTGGGTTCACATTACAGCTAGATTCTGAATGTTGGTATGTAAAACTTAGTTTCTGCACATACTTGTTCATGCATTATTTCAGAAAGCTCTTTTGCCATTTCTCTGTAGTTGGCCTTCATCTCCTCTTGATATTCCAACTGATCTTCCTTTATAAGTCGTTCATTTACACCCAGAGCATGCCCACAAGCTTCAACAAATTGCCTGATAAAAAGAAATCTCAGTCAGGAATACAAAATATGAACGATTAATTCAAAATGCCAGCTTAAAGAAAGTTTTTATATAGAAGTTAAGTTTTTTTTAAAAATCTTATACTTATTTTGAAAAAAAGTATTTTTTTTTTTAAAAAAGCATACCTAAAGACTTCCTTTAGTAGCTTTACTTTATTGTCTGGGTATCTTTTGGTATTTGTGTCATCTAAGAAAGCTCTAGCATATGCTAATGGACCAGCATTAACCTAAAAAGAACAAGAAATACAAAATAAAGTCAGTTCTTTGGCATATTGTCTTTGCAATAACAGGTACTACAGGTGTCTGTCTAATTTTCCTTTGTTTTTTACAACACATTGGTTTCAATGGACCTATGGAATCAGAAAACTGCTGGAGTTGGAACCCAAGAGCAGGAGAGGTCCCTACAGCACTGTGCACGAACGTGTCCTGGCACAAAGAAACCACTTTGATGATGCAGCACGATAACCGCTGATGTTGCCCATTCGTCATCTCGTTTATGAAATTACGGGGAGAGAATGAGGAAAGTGACCTAAGTTCTGCTACTGTTTGGTCTGCTTTTCTCTCAAGAACATTCTTCCAAGCTGAAAATTCTGCAATAATTAGAAAAAATTTAATTGTTTTATTATGGCAGCTACAGGGAAAGTGCATTCAACAATTTCTGACTCATCCCTATTATTCTGCTATATTAAATCCTGCTTAACAACTTGCTGACAATGGAACCTTAGTGGGGTTTTTTTTGTGTTTTTTTTTTTATTTTTTTTTTTTTTTAACTTTTCTCTTCAGCATGACAACAGTTCATTTCAGGTGACTGCGCTTACTGTTCCTTTGCTTTGAATTACTTAAAAATAACAGAGCAGCACCTTTGTCACTGCGTTCTTAAGGCCCTTGCCATTTCTTTATAAATTCAGTAAGTTCTTGCTCGCCTTAGGCAAAATAAAATGTTGCACAGTGAGATTTTCTACTATTACCTTCCTTCTGTATTTTGGCACTCCCTCTTCATCTCCATAGGGATCTTACCAAAATACAAATGCAATAATGACCACACTGAACCCACTGGGAGCAGGTCTACATCTAGGCAAATTATGCTTGTTCATCCCATCTGGAAAGTCACTATTTTATGGTAGTTTCAGCGTCACACCAAAACCTGTTAGAACTCAGAACATCGCAGATTCCAGAAGTGAATCTCAATTCTTTTATGTAACTGTCCATAATCAGTATTTATATAATGAAAAATAAATTCTGGAAAGAACTGCAAACAGGGAGTATATTTCTAATTTAGGACATTCTTGAATATACAGAATTGAAACTAATGATAAAATGCTACTTATGTAATTTTTCAGGGACAGAAGCAAGTGAAATTGCTGAATGGCAAAGTATATGGGCCTTACCTGAACACTGACACTTCCTTGTAGCTTCAGCTGCAATTTGATCATATCTACATCAGCTGAAGAGCAAAGCTGCCGAAGTTCTGCAACTTTTTTACTCATTTCATCAATGGCTACTTCAATTGGGTTCAAATCAGTATGGTGCTGGTACATCACTGGAATGCGCTTTTTCACATACGGGAAACAATGTATAGCTATGGATGGAAACAAGTTTTATATAGTTAGAAAACCATTTTTGATTAGGTGTGTTTCGATAGTTTTATGCTAAAATCTTATTTTGGTGTAATTAGTTGACCGATTCATTAACATATTAAATAATTAGAAATACTACCAAATGTACAAGGAAACAAAATATTGAAAATGTAAATATGTGTAGCTTTACATATATTACAGCAACGAAAGATCATTGTCACTACTGCTACTAAAAATAACCAGGAAATGAAACACTGGAACTTAATTCATATGAGAATTGTAAAAAGAATTATCAGCTACATATCTTAAAGAGGAGAAGAATCAAAAGTAGCAAAGCTGTATTTTCTATTTCCTTGTACGTATTAGCTATGGGCAGCTGACATGAAGTCATTTATTTAAGTTGGTTTTACCATTATATTAAGATAGTGATACAGCAGCTCACACTTAACAGTGACAGAACACAAAATAGTATTTCTCCAAGAACAAGGAAAGCTAGATTCCAGATTCACAGTTCAAGAAACTTAGTAGAAAAAAAAAACTCAAATTGTTTGAGGGTTATCCATTGAAGAAACCAATGCGAAAAACCTAGTTTTGGCTAAAAATACGACAAGTATTTTAGCTGATAGCTACAAAGGACTTCAAGTGAAATGGAAAAACCCATACAGACAAGAATTGTGTCATTTGAATTAATGCTTCTATTCACAGAATCACAGAATGTTCAGGGTTGGAAAGGACCTTGAAAGATCATCTAGTCCAAGCCCCCTGCCAGAGCGGGATCACAGAAGGGTGCAGAATAACTCTATCCTCTCCAGTTGTCTGGAATACCACACCCATGATTTAATATGGATCAAAACACAATTTGTTATTTCACAAATTCAGGTTTACATGTTGTGTAGAAACATTGTCAAACACACTATAACTTTTCATTAATCTTCCTTAAGAGTATAGTAAAATGTTTTCTATCAGTGAACTGAATATCTTTAAAATTTAAGTCTATGAGGAGACAGATGGGCACTCTCTCTCCCTTCTAAAGCTAAAAAATGAGAAACTAAAGTGCAGTGATTACCAAAGTCACAACAGAACCGAGGCTGGAAATCAAACCAGAATCTGCCCTTCAGGTTCTCTTTTTGCTTTTAGCTGAAACTCCCAATGTCGCATTTTATACATCCAAAGACTGAAAAAATGTTGAAAAATCCCATACCCAAACCAGCAAGCATAATACCACCGTTCTTCAACGTTTTATAGCAAAGAGAGGTGTGCACATGGAACGGCAAAGGGAGAGATGCAGATATTCCATTATTAACCCCCCCCACCAAATTATTTAAAAGTGAAAGGTAGGTAGAACATAGTAAAAAATGACATTTTACTCTCTTTTTCCAATGTTTGGGGTTAAGAAACTGCACCAAGATATACATATTCTTAGATGGTCATTTGTATGTGTTTGCACATGACATTTTTGAGTATAATTTTAAAGTATGTACTAATTTGAAAAAGGCTGTTTTGCCTAACAGTATTGGTGTACTTTGCAATTCTTGTCACCTCCAACAGTCGCGTGTGAAATCTTCTAAAGGATTTTTTCTGACAAAATACACAACATACAGAAAATTCTAGTATCTAGAATTAAGTATAAAAACCAAATGAGCAGGGTCTTTTTAAAGGCAATTTCCATTCAGTCAGTACCTGTCAAAATAGTTCGTCGTTTACACTGTTCTTCTACTCCTCCTTGTCTTTTACCAGCTTGAGTAAAAGGCATCTCAAACATAAAGCGACGAATGTTATGAGTCCTTTCAAAATCTGTTTTTCTTTCTTGCAACTCCTTTTCTTCAAAGTACGGAACTACATGTGTAACTTGAATATATGCATATTTTGAATCTAAATCCTTAGGATTTACCTTAAAAACATGACAGAAAAATCAAAGAGCTACATTAAGAATAAGGTAGATTTAATTGCAGTCACACAACTGTCAGAAATGAAATTCTGTATCTTAATCTTCAAATTATTGAAAATAGAAATGTGAATGCTCTCGCAGGGGCCCTCTGCATTCAGTTTCTAACTATGAGGAAGAACAACATGGCTAGATGTGTTACAATATGTTGTGGGGTGGGGTTTTTTTTTGCTTTTTGTTTGTTTTGTAACACTCATCACTGATAACTGCTGTACACAGAAGTGCAAACAAAAACATAATATAGAATTATATTCAGGATTAACACTGGAAGGCACAGCTAGAGAACACACATAAATAAATACTTGTCCTCCACGACAGCTGATACAACAGTTGACTGGAAATTAAAAATCGCTAGTGATACAAAAAAGTTGATAATTAAAAATGAAACCCTACACTGTAAATAGTTCAGATACCAGCTTCAGGACACACTCCTCCCAACCTGTCTGTCTCAACTCTGACACCCTACGAGGGTCCCAAAGAATATGCTCATGGGAGGCAGGGTAAACTGAAGGCTTCATTTTTCAGTTTGTTCTGTTTCTAGAATTGGACGAGCAAGAGCCTCATGGACTGGCAGATCTTTAACTCGGTAAAAGCAGCAACGAGTCTCCAGTACCCATAAATAAGGTTGCTTAAGTCTTTGCCCAACAGGGTCCCTAAATGCAAGGAGTGGAATTGGTTTGGGGGTTTTGTTTGTTGGGGTTTTTTTCGTTGTTGTTGTGTTGGGGTTTTTTTGGTTTTTGTAAATCCCACACCCCCCAGCCATGGCATAAAGAGGGCACCCTAAACCTGTGCATCTTGCTAAAAGTTGTTGCCTACCGTGTTAGTCCCACATCAAATACTCATGGTATTTCTGCCTGTCTCTGAGCCATTTCACTTCTAGAAACTAACTGGGAAAAACCACAATGAAAATACACACATTTGCACCAGTTAATTCCTAGAGCAAACTGGGAAGAGAGCTAAGGTCTCCCTGCTGCTTCATTTTTTTAAGAATATGCTGCTAGATTAATATTTATTATTTTCTTAAGTCTGGTATTTTTTCAGGATTGATTTGGAACTTAAGCGGTACAGGTGCAGAAAAGGGAAAAACGCCCAAAGAATGACTGCACATAAACTGCCAAGAAATACAGCTAAAGTTAGCGCAGAATATGATCATAATCCAAATTTATCCTAAAATGGTATTACTATTTTGAGAGATAATGCTACAGAAATTAAGCTTTTTGTTTGTTTTTAAAGGTAAACTTAATAGCAGATGGATTTCTCTCATGCCCTTCAACTAGTAGAGTTTTTAGAGACACGTTTGTGTGCCAAATGAGTAGTGGACAGTGACCCGGCAGTATTTCAAGTGGATTAGTGAAGTAACATATTAGATTTTTTGGAGAGAGAATAAAAAGCGTACTTTGCCAGAATCCTGAATCATTTTGACATTTTCAGGTCCAAATTTGTCAGAGTAGAGCTTCTGGAGTCTTTGGGAAATTTCTGAGAGAGGCGTGAGTTTAGGCTCTTTATAGATATATTCCTTTCCATCTTCATCCTCAAAGAATCCCTGTTAAAAAATGAAGTAATCAAAATCTTGGAAAAACCCCACACAGAGCAATGATTAAGATGAACATAATGTGTGTGGTTCAAAGCAAATATAAACATTTAACATCAGGATTCAAGCAAATGTAAATAAAGAAAAAAAAATCTAAGTAAAAAAAGGTTTCCTAAGAGAATAAAAAAAACCAGAAAAATGTAATTAACTACTACAGAATGAGCAAAAGATAATGGAAACACACAGTTAAAATTTTAAAGCTTTGTTCTAATTTTATGGTACGCCAAGCCTTTGAGATAACTTTTCTTCACTTTTAAATAAAAGTGAACTTTCAGCACTGTTTCACTTGCCAAAACAGAAATCTTGTTGCCCAACGGGACTACTTAGTTCACAAGTGAGCATTTTGGCAAATATTTACCTAAAAAAACCCTGAAAAAAATTAACAATAAAAAATTAATTCCAGAAAATGAAATTTAATTTATGTAAAGATCTTAATTTTATGTTGTACTACCTTGGATGTACTCCTTTATTTTCATTACATAAAGCATTTTTTTCAAAACTGTAACTAAATGCAAAATAAGAGTACATGGAAAGTGAAACAGACTACCGGTTTAAAACAACAAGCCACGTCTGAGTTCATGTTTGAAACCAGAAAATAAATATTTTTGTCATAAACGAAACAGACAAAATAGGAAAGCACGACATATCATGTATAAACACAGGTTAGATTGACAAAAATACCCACATCAAGCTAAGGTGGAAATGCAGTAGGTTTTACTGCATCGTTTGCTCTGTAAGCGGTTACTGTAATTACCTCAACATCTGTTTCACTGTCTGTAAACTGGTATTGCTATAAAGTCATAAAAGACAACAGAATACAAAAGTGAAGTTATACTGCTCAGAGTGTTTTACAGTTCTCCATGCTCAGCTGAACGATTAGCGACTGGGCTACGCACGTCGGGAGTGGGTTACTCGATGCTGCGTGAGACCACGCCGCTACACACGCGCTCTAGACACATATCAGAGGAGGTGAAGCTGTCCGAGAACGCAGCCAGAGTTTTTGCTCGAAGCATGCAAGACTGATGCGGAGAAGAGAGTGATTTGTTCTCTGAATGGAACTTAATGTTATTTTTGGAATTGCGATGGCTACTGATGCATACCGATCTAAGAAGCGGCCTTGCAAACCACACCGTAGCACTACAGACATTAAGTTGATACGTTGCTAAGAACTAACGTTATAGAAAACTTACCGCTGCCTTAAGGGAGTAAATAAAAGAAGAAAAAGAAAACAAAGCAAAGAATTTACTGAGAAAAATAAGGAAGAATTGTATCGGAATTGATAAATGTTTTAAACGGTGTTTAATTATTTCTTATAGAAGACATGCCTTGTATTTTTTATGCCATGGTATCAATACAGATAACAAAACAGTATACTTTGTAAAATAATTTCAAGTTTTTCTTACTGCATAGAGCAGACAGATGGAAGTTAAACAATACTCACTTGTCCAAAGAATGCTACCCTGAAATAAGTTCCCAGCAGTCTCTTGCCCGTATGCATAACTTCTGTTACTTTACTGTATGCTCGATGAAGAGTGTCATATAAATGAGCAAGCCTCTAAGAATAAAAGAAAAGAATAAGGTAAATGAATAATGTAGAACTTTGTTATCTTAAAACAACAATAAATTATGTCCCTGTAAAAACCAAAAAGAAAACGTTCTGTTGAACAGCACTAATAGGTTTAGCACCTCTACCAGAATGACATTAATTTTTAATTATTTATACTTAAAGAAAAACATTTTAACTGTTTAGAAATAAAAATTTCAATGTATTCATATTCCAGTTACAATTTGAATATTCTTGTTCTGTCATGTCCAATGTGTCATGCAGTTAGACTAGAAATAAATTATTTTTTTCTTGCTCAGACATGTTGCATTTTAGTACCTCAAAATCTCTTCGTTTTTCATAAATGGGAATTATAAGTTTATATATGTCAGCAATGAGTTCATAGCGTTCTGCCTTCCAGAGTCCATCAGCACATTGTTCCAACAGCTCCATCAGCACATCCTAGTTTTGGATACACATTTGAAAAAGTAAAACAATTTGAAAAAGTAAAACAGTTTAGTACTCATGAAAAGCACAGCAAATAATTACACCAAAGTTCTTCCCACTGAAAAGGGAGACCTTGCCTCAAAAAAAAAAAAATCTACACATGGCAACTTAAATTATTGTAGCAATCAAAAATGCTAAAAGGAAGCAAACCAAAACAGAATGGTTTGAGTGTACACATGTACTCTCTGTATCTACCACAAACAGTATTTTTCTTTCAGATACTCCTGGCCTTTTCAGGCTACAAATGACACCTGTGTGAGAACCCAAGGTCCTGCCTTGAGACCCTTGTCTTGCCTTCTAACATGTTGTTTTGGTTTTTTTTCCCCGAAAGCATTTTTCGTTGCAGTTTTTTTTTTTTTGTTTTGCACTAAGAACATTTTAAAAGGCAGCTATACAAACACCTGACTGCAATGGTTCTAAAGGAAACTATCAAACAAATTACATCAACAATAAAACAGACGAGATACAAGACCAAATTCTGTATTCAGAAGTAATTATCAAGGTACAACTGTGGAACTAGGTATACTTGCTATATGTATTTTTCGTTCTGGACCAAGACTTAGAAAAGCTGAGAAATCCTGAAGGGTCAAAACAGAGCCACAAGCAAGAAACCACCTTGGTTCTGTTGGGTTAGAATCCAATATCCTCGTAGCCAAAAGACAGTTATTTAAGGTTAAATGAGAACTACTCTTACTTGCAGGTTAGAATAGAAGCATTTATTTTGCATTAGAACAGTTAAATCACAAACTCCATTCCTTCAGTTTGTCAAAATTTTTTTCCACACATTTGATTCCTTCTGCTTCGATTGACATAACGAAACTAAGATAACATTATTACTTTGCTCTAGTTTTCATAAATCTAAAATTACTTGGCTAACTTCATTAACCCAGTCATAATAAACAATTTTACAGGTATTATGGAATAGCTTGTAGATCCTGTGCTGAAGCTGTCATACGCTTGGTCATGGCTTAAGCGTGACAGAATCACTGTGAACAAGCTCATTCCCATCCACATAAAAATGTGCGGAGCTCCAAGAACCTCCGAGAGAATCCAAGTCTGAGACTGAGAGGTGTCAGAGGACACCATATTTCTACTTCTCGAGTCCTTCTGGTATCACTCTTGCATCGTAGTAGTGAAGCTGGAACCTAGAAATAACTCTTTTCATCCTTAGAAGGGATCCAATGCTACTCTATTGCCCTCCTCCCTTTGGTAGAGGGCTGAGACAGCATAAAGACATCCCTAAGAAAAGCCAACTTTAATAATGAGAATAAAAAATAGACTGAAAAATGTTCCCCTTTTCCATGTGCTGCAACTGTCCCTAAAATATCTCGTCTCCCCTGATCATTATGGAGCTGTAAAGGTTCCCCAGTATCTCCATCCTCAGCAACCAGGTGGTGAGAACTGAAAGAGAAGTGTCACTGCGGGGCCACAAGCCCTGTCTGCAAGCGCTGTTTTATGACAACAGTCTTGACTCAGACACCAGAGGGCATCCGAATGCAGCGAACCACAAAATTTTAATTGCACACAGGAAAAAGTATGAAGAGCAAAATCTTCATGGGGGAAGATCTGATAGGTAGGAGGAAAAGAATACATTTCCGGGCCACCTGTCTCCTCATGGGAAAAGTTTTACTCTATACCAGAGCTCTCCCTGTAACCTGTGAGTACAGCCTCTTCCTCTTTTACAGTGTACCTCTTCGAACAGGCTGGCTCTTCCCCTAACCATTTTAGGAGCTGGACTTTTTCCCCATTTGTTGATATCTCCTTCTCCTTTGGGGGGCAGCACTGGGCACAAGATTACAGATGGGGTGCCACAAATGCAAGCAGAAGGGGGAAAACCCACTTCCCTCCAGTTCCTGACTTGATGCTCTAACACAACCCAGCAGGCAGCTGGGCCTTGGTTGACACGAGGTTACACCACTGATTCCCATTCAACCTCTAGAACTTCCAGATCTTTCTGCAAAGGTGCTGCCCAGCCAGTTCACCCCCAGCCAGTCCTGAGACACTGAGTGATTTTATGTTCGGGTTTTTTTTTCACAGATGCAGGGCTTTGCACTTGTCTTTGAAGAACCTTGAGAGGCTTCTGGGTTCCTTTCAGCTTTAGGTCCCTCTAAATGTCAGCCTTGCCCCGCAGCACACTAATCTCTCCATTTAGTTTCATCCATGAACCTGATGATTCGCAGTATCCCACGACCTGGACTGCTAATGAAGATGTTAAACAGTATCAGCCTGATTACCCCTGCAGAATACCAGCCTTCACCACCACACCTGAAGGATCTTGTAGATTCAGATAAGTACCTATTTCTGTTTTTCATAAAGTGCTTTAATATCTTGAATTACACTGCCTGCAGATCGCTTACAGGAGCTATAACACCATCTGAGCCATGAAGCTCTTTCATTTACCAATCTTTAAGTTTGAATAACTCCTCTCATGGAAAGTCATGGCTAACAAGAGACTAGAAAAAACAAATAGGAAGGTAGAGATTGACTTCGTTTCTGTGATTGAGGTCTACTCTGACAGTCTATTTCAAGAAAACCCCAACAAATCTGAATGAAGTTGTTTCCAACCTTGATCTGTCACAAGCCTGTTAGCCACAGCTCAGCTCTCTTACAGAAAGCCAATCGTGTCCTGGGCTGCATCAAGAGGTGCATGGCCAGCAGGTCGAGGGAGGTGATTCTCCCCCTCTACTCCACTCTCGTGAGACCCCACCTGCAGTGCTGCGTCCAGTTCTGGAGCCCACAGCACAAGAAAGATCTGGACATGCTGGAGCGTGTCCAGAGAAGGGCCACGAGGGTGATCAGAGGGCTGGAGCACCTCTCCTGTGAAGACAGACTGAGAGAGTTGGGGCTGTTCAGTCTGCAGAAAAGAAGGCTCCGAGGAGACCTTATTGTGGCCTTCCAGTATCTTATAAGGGGGCCTACAAGAAAGCTGGTGAGGGGCTTTTTAGGATGTCGGGTAGTGACAGGACTAGAGGGAATGGATTAAAGCTGGAGATGGGTTGGTTCAGATTGGACGTTAGGAAGAAGTTCTTTACCATGAGGGTGGTGAGACACTGGCACAGGTTGTCCAGAGAGGTGGTGGAAGCCTCATCCCTGGAAGTTTTTAAGGCCAGGCTGGATGGGGCTCTGAGCAGCCTGATCTAGTGGGGGATGTCCCTGCCCATGGCAGGGGGGTTGGAAGGAGATGATCTTTAAGGTCCCTTCCAACCCTGACAATTCTATGATTCCATGATTCTATGTACTACTTATAGCAAAGTCTAGCATGGAAAGGATACTGGGTTCCAAACTTTCACATTTCTGACACCCAGAAGACATTTAGTTCTGCAGGGAGAATTTAACTTGTGTGGCTGAATAGGCTGTCTGGGTAAACAACTGTTTTAATGAAATGCACGCAGTAACTTTGTTAAAACAAAACAAAAGGTTTTTTTTATTTTTTTTAAACTGGCTAGTTCAGGGAATGAGTCAGGGTAATAACCCCGGCCTGAGAGAATTCTTTGAAAACGAGAATGGAGAATTTCTATTTCTTAAATGTGAAACTACGTAAGGTCTTATGACAAATGTAACTTAATGAGGAAAACTTTATGTAAACTGGCAAATATAAAAGACATTTTGCCCCTTTTAGAAACATGGAGGGATCCTCTACTGATCCCCAATACTTGTAACTACTCTTTTGGAGATTTAACTCAAAGTAACTAGCATCCAGGGAAATCCAAAAGTTTTAAGAAGGAAATTCCACATGACTTTTGTTGCCATGTATAGCAAGAATTCTCATCAGAGTATCTTTTTGTTAAGTAGTACACTGTAGTTAAGTAGTACAGCTTGAAAGACATATTTCTGCTTTCTGTACTCAATCGATCTGTGATACGATTATTTTTTTACTGAGGCTAACACAGTTTTGCTTTTATAAAGAACATACTAAGGAAACACTCCATATGTGAGCATGTTCCTATTCCTGAAGCAACTAGGCAATCTATTTTGAAGTACTTCTGTAAACAGTCATCTTAATTTATCCATGGTTTTTAGTCCAACAAAAACCAAACAGTTCTTCCCTATTATTACTTCTTCTGAGGCAATATATAAGAAGTTATCTGAAAAGCAGTAACTTTTTTCAATATTTAGTCAAGAATACTACATGGTTAAATTTTAAAATAGTTGTACGTAGGAAATAATGAAATTTGGCAAGGTTTGATCCTTTCGCAAGCTCCACAGGCTTATAATTTCACTCTTGGCTTACTTCTTTTTCATGGAAATACTGAGAGATGGAAATAAATTTGCGTAGGGTTCAATGGCCTACAAAAAGCAGTATATTCTTTTTGCAGGGATTGTCCAATGAGAAAAAGAATAAAGACATTCCAACTAAAAAAAATACCAAAGAATTTAGCTCTGACAAATGGTTTGTCGGGTAGACACTGACAGGAATTTCTAACAAAAGTTTCCATCAGCAGTAGTCACTAGAAAGCCAACTCCAGGCTTACTTAGAGCAGCTTACATTTTGCTTTGACTAAGATGTGAAATTCCACGCTGGATCAGAAGAATCGGTGATTTAAAGAATATGGTGCACAAATTCAAAACCAGCAATCTGCTATTGGGTGTCTTTGGAAAGAAAAAGCACTACACTTCTCATTTCAAGTAATTCCAACTCCTGCCTTCCCGGAAAAAGGCAAGTCAACAATTTTTTGCCTTAAAACTATAGAGCAAAGCAGCATCGGATCTTAGGAATAAACCACAGATAACTCTAGGTCTAAATCCAGGCTTAGATCACTCAGTATTTAATTTGTTCCTCCTAAATATGCTAGTATTGCTACCATTTGCACAGTCAAATAATTTTGTCATACATCTTGCCCAAATACAAACTAATTTTGTGATACAATTATGCTTACACAACAGGCATTTTCCCAACACAGCTACTGCAACTAGTAGTCTGTTCCTCCCTCCCCGGCCTATACTGGCAAATATATAGTGTAGACATAGCTCTTTATGTGCAAAATTATTCATAATCTTTTCACACAGGCTGTTTAATGGTAAAATTTACTGTAGAGCCATCACGAATAGATCAGCAAAGACACAAGAAGTGACATTTAGGCCAGAAAAAAACCCAAACAGCCCACTGACAGAGGTCTGGTGTCATGAAAACCACTTCCATTGTTATGGTATATTTGCTTAAGGAAACTGTAAACTAGCAAAACCCAGTGAACACATTTTAACTATTAATGGTGTATTGCCATCTAAATAGAAGTCAGTTTTAAAAAACACAGGTCTTGTTAACTCTAATAAATAAGCCGCATTAGTGTTCATCCTGTAAACTAGCTTAAAACCCCATCTTGCTTACTTTTGTTCCAACAGTGGTGTTACGTTGATGTGCTAGTGTGTTAGTTAAAATATATGTATATAGTAACTTTTATAAAGCTGGGACAGCTCACAGAAATTGTTCTTTTTTTTTTTTTTTTTTCAATTTTAGGATAAGAATAGCAGCTAAGAAAACAATTATAATACCCATCATATTAGTCAGCCTCCTGACTGAAAAACGAAACAAAGAGCACTTCAAAGTGCATAAATTCTAACACTCCTACATTTACTTACTTCATTGAAGTGAACATCTTGCATTCCAACATCCTCCATCATTGAAGCCTCTTCATCTATATTAGGTGTGATTACTCTGAAAGCAGTACAACCTTGCCTAAACATCCCTACCATTAAAAAAGAAAACCAGACAAATTTACTTTTCTCCACCAGGATAATGTTAGGCCATTTTGTGATGCTGGATGAGGCAGACATCATATTTAAATATACTTACCACCACATTAGCAAATTAAAATTAAAAAAATCCAGTCTCCCACTGCATGATTAGATAACTAGAACTGACACTACAGTTTAAGTATAAATAGACTTTTAAAAAGCACAAATATTAATATCTGGACTCTCACCTATCAAAATGAGCAGTGTCTGAATCTTCCTATTTCTTTAATATATATATGTGTATGTGGGGGTGTGTGTATATATATATATATATATATATATATATTAAAAATCAACCAAACAATATATATATATGTATAAACCTGTGTCCAATCTACCCCACACTAAGTCTAAAGTAATTTAAACTGCTCTGAAGTCATGCTGAAACTGTGTACACAAACAAGCCCTGGCGTATCAGCTTCCCCAGTCTGAACAATATGAATGGACTGACATCAACCATACAAAATGGTCAAAGGAGTTATAGATATAAAAAAATCAGTCTACAAGCAAGAAAAAAGCCTCAGCAGTCTAACTTCCTTTACTGAAATAAGTATTTAGCAAAAATGGGGCTTAGAATGTTCTCACACGAAACCTACCCCTTTTACCCAATTCTGTTTAGCTCTTCTATATTATATCAAATTGTTCAATTAAGAAATCAGGATTTTCTGCTAATAACTGTATTATGAAAGCCTCAAGAGCAATCAGTAAATACTACAAAACACAATGACTTGCACATATTTATTTCACAGCTCATTCCTATAAAGATTCCTTCTGCTTATGGGAAGAGTTTGACCACCAGAGGTTTTACTGAAGGATTGCCTCAAATGTATGGTTTTGCTTTGCTCCTGGAAATAGCACAGGTAGAAGTCTGTCCTTCTATATTACTAAGAGGAAAAAACTTTTATATGACAGTAGACAAAAACCCCACATCACCCAAAGGAATCACAATTTAATACAGATTATCACCCACTTATCAGTTAGTTGTTAATCAGGCTTGCAAGGGGACATAGTAACTTCGACAATTAACTAATTGCAGATCTGGTCTCAGAGAAGCTTCTGAAATCACTGGGGCAGAGGGGACAGCCTATACACTACCCAAGCATCTGGCAAGAGGTACAAGAGGAACATAAAAAAAAAGGCAAGACACTTCATTTTGAACTGTCACACAAAGACAAAGCTAAAAAGCTGCAGACATGAATTTGTCTGCCTACAAAAGCAAAGCACTAGCTCAACATCGTAATCAGTCTTAAGAGATTGTTCTAGAATTCTTCTAGAGATCTATACTTGTTGATAAAAGCCATATAATTTCTATTTTCTCAAATCCCTCAGAATTTCTCTGATCTCATAAAAGAAAGATAGTTTTCTATCCTATCTCAAGGGAGTGGGGAGCTGCCAGCACAGAACACCAAGACAGGTGAAGAAGCATTCACCTGTGAGTGGTGAAGCATTGCTGGTGTTGGGTTGACAGATGGACTTGATGATTTTAAAGGTCTTTTCCAACCTTAATGATTCTAGTCTAGTCTAGTCTAGTCTAGTCTAGCATCACTGACTAGCATCTGAAAATTTGTATGAAGTTATTTTGAATTTTCTGGTAATGCCAGCTTTCCCTATATGCAGTGAGAGACTACCTGCTGAACAAGACTGTTCACTAATTAGTTGCTCTAGAAAGGGCCTCACTTCAGTTACTGGCAGCTCTCGTGCAAAATTAAAATTTTTGCTTTCCTAAAAATTTTACCTTCACCTGATATACTGCCCCTTAGACATGCAAGCATTCTCTTACATATGCAGGCATGCTATCCTGTTACGTCAGAATTTTCTCCTTGGTGAGCACTGAAGTGCCTACAAATTCCTCGGGGAAACTATAGCTTTTCCTCAGCTATAAACACTAAAGTAAGATTTCAAAATCATACCTTTTCGTGTGAGATACTCTGCAACCAGTGCTGCTACATGGACATAGCACATTGCCGCCTAAAAAAAGAATAACAGCAATATTCTTATAAATTACATTGATAATGGAACCACTGAAAAAAAGGTATATACGAAGAGCCCTGGCCTGGGACAATTTCTTCGGTTTTAATTTTGCTGCTTTGCAGGAGATGTCCTATGACTGGTGTAAGAATTCTCCACCTCATTTATGCAAAGCAATATTTGTACAAGAGCACTCCTTTTTCACCAGAGCATCAAGTACCAGAGATCACAACTTACAAGGTAAGAATGCCATGCCATGACAAGAACAGGCAAACCTCTCTTGCGGATGCGTTTTAAGTGTTTTGTGAAACAATAGAGCTATCAATTATTCTACTCAATATTTGACAGTTCTTCTGCTAACCCATTTTGTCTGCCTTTTGGCTACAAATCAAGAAAAAAATGTAGGAAAAAAAAGTGGTGACAGGCCATCTGAAAGCAGCAAATGAAAAAGAGATCTGACCTATGAGTGGAATTCGAAGGAATTTGGTTGGTGTAGTCTGGAAAACAGAAGAAAAAGAAGAGGAACAGAGTAGTCTTCAAATATTTGAGATGTTTTATGAAGCTGACATCGATCAGTTTTCTCCACAGAAAGGAGAGAAAAAAATTTCAAGATTCTTTTATTAAATAGGTTTAGGTTTACAGCAAAGTGTTATTTTAACTGTAATTCTCAATTGAACAATTTACATATGGAGGCTGAAGAATTTCAGACCCTGGAGGTGAAGGAAAAAGGTAAGTTATCTGTCAAGAAATTCTCCCTAACTCATACTTAGTATGGGGTTGTGCTTGGTGATTTACGAAAGTCTTCTTCTAGTCACACAGTCAAAGATTCTAAGTTTTCTAATCAAAAAATTAAAAACAGGCCTGAGAAGGACTAAAAGAGCTTGTCTTCTAAGAAAGCTGAAGTTATTTCCTTCAAAATACAAGCTAATAACAGACTGTTGTATATGTCCTCTGCGTTGCTACTGTAGAGAAGAACTCTAGCACCAAGACATGAGTAAGTAAAAAAGCAGCGACTATTTCTTGGAGAGATTTATTTGCTTACAGGATGATAAGTTTAACAGACATGTTTCTGAAATCCAGTGATGTCATGCAATGTAATTTACTTTCAGATGCAAAAGTCTTCCAGAATTAGAGAAAATTAATTTTATAACAGCATAGAGAAATCAGATGGCTTTCCTTTTTTAAACAAAAATCCTGCAATTTGTCAATTTTAAGAACATCAGGAGTTTTTAAGTAAACAGTCTGGAATAGAATTAAGCTGATTCTGTAAAGGCAACTGCAGAGGAATTCAAGGAGTGGCTTTAAGTATTTTAAAAATATCATTGTTATCAGTTGCTAAATAGAAGCTGTGTGTCTTCCGTGGTTTGCACTGAGCATTCCAGGCTTAGTAGTGTGTCAGCTACAGTAGTTGAACAAGTATTTGGCACTAGTAATTAGAAATGACTTACAGAGATGCTTGGGTAGGACAGAAACTTATCAGCCATTCAAACTAATCCACTATCAATTCTAAATTTATAAAAAATGCTTCTAATATTACACCCTAACAGCTACACACAGTAGATTCCATTTCAAGAAAGATTAGATTATTACGAAGCCAAAATTAGTTCGACCATTTTCTCTTACCTCTGAAAGATCTCCATTTTTAACATGGATCCTTGCCATGCTGTCTAACCAAGTCTTCCTTAGTTCAGGTGTACTAGCATAAGACTTTGCCAAGCTGTACTGGAGGTCTACAAGCATTTCTGGATCATTCTCATGCTCCTTCATTTGAGCTGTAGCCATCAGTACTGTACGAATCCGTTTTGTTAAATCCTTCACATCAGAAGGGAACGTAGTGTGCTAAAACATGGACAAGCCAGGTTAACGACTACCTTTTTTCCATTCTTTGCATAACAAAAAGTGAAAATGTAATTGCAGAAGATGCTATGAAAGAGTTTTCAAGCATCCTTCTACAGTACGAAAAGAAGAATAAAAACAGACCTTTATGATTCTGTCATTATTGGCACAATTATTGATGATGGAAAGAGACTGCTGAAATCTAGTTCCTCCAATTCCAACAACATCGGCAATTAACTGGCTTACTGAAATAATAACCTGGTCAGAAACAAATGTCTTGTTAGTGCATATTACATGAAATACCCTTGAGGTGTACCCATGAAACAATTACAAAGGAAGTTCTGTTCTTCTTAATTGAAAGATTATTCCCTTAAGTAAAATTGTTTTTATTTTTCTTTCAAAGTTACTTGTACAATAACATAGGAAAGAAAAAAGCAGGCTTGTGTAAATTTAATGCACACGCATTCTCTGCTCTCAAGAATGGCTGCTGGGTGAACTAGCCAGAGGTCATAAAGTAGTAAACTATCATTCCCAGATTTGTCAGAACACGCAATTTTCTATGTATTTGACTTATTTCAGTATATTATGTGCTTGTTGCTGCACTCTTTTTCAGACGCAACAGGGCATGCCATTTAACAATCAAAATAACATCTACAAAGCAGAACATCTGCTACTGAGAAAACAAAAAATTATTTCCTACAAAACACAGGGCCATGCAACTGTTTCTAAGTACCTTCTTGTACTAACTAAGCATAATTTTATTGTCACATTCTTATTCTTAGAGTATTACTTGTCTTGCCTGAACCCAAAACACTTCTTTAACATCTAATAGGGCCTTGCACACTGGTAAGCAACCATACATCTACGAACACAATATTTAAAAAAGGAAAAATAAAGAAAGTATACTAACTTGAAGATGTGTCCTCACAAAAGACTTCTTCCCTGTGTAATCAAAATTATTTCTCATTAAGAAGTACAGTAACTGTGAAGCTTCAGTACGAATTGAACTCAGTTTGGAATTACAATACTTCAGAATTTCGTAGCACAGTGCAGAACACATATCAGCTCTACCTTCATAAAATGTAGAAGGAAACTGAAGAAAAAGAAGGAAAGAAAGAAGTTATTCATTAAAAGCAGATTCAGTTCATGATAAAATAAGCATGTCAAGAAACATACAAATATATTAATATTCCCAAACTGTGGACAAAATAGACAGTTGTAGTAGTTCATGACACAAAATGATCTTTACAGCAATTCAAAGGACAAGCATTCCACACTACATTTTTACATAGTATACTGTTAACTAAACAACTGGATAAATACTTGAAGATCAATTATTTTTAAACTTCTTACCTTATAAATAAGTGCTCTTAAAGCAATGAAGACATTTTTCAATGCTGTTTCAGACTGATTCTTTTGAAGGAAGCAGAGGTATACATCAAATACTTTCTTCATCAGTGGATTATGCCCATGATCAGTCAGTAGCTGGTTCTTTAAATTGACAGTGAGAATTTAGAAGTTTTGTACAGCGATGCATTTATACTATTCTAAGAACATACACAAATCATTCAAAAGTACGAATTAAAATAAAGAAAATAATCCTCATAGTTTGACCAAGATGTTTAATAATACAGACATATTTGAATTTTAATTAGCTATTTCTAACATGTCATTAGTCTCGTTTACAAAGAAAGTGTTGGCTTCTGAATCAAACTACAGAACACAACTGTTTGAACAGCTGTTAATTAAATCAATCACTATTAGTAATTTTTTCGAGAGGCACACTCAAAGTATTAACACACTTTGGTTACATCGGCTTTAGAAGCTCAGGCAGTGGAATTTTCTCATAGCAGTACCTCCTACTACAACACCCTCGGAAAAACTTGCCCCAAACCAAGCCACCACCCACTTGGCATCCTTCATTACTGTCCTAGAACTGAAACTGGAAGGGCTCTTAGAAATAATAGTCACTTTTCAGAGTTTTACCTGCATCAATACTCCAAAGCTCATTCTGAGACATGCAATACACATAGTTGCTCTTGACTTCTGTATCACCAACAGCTGCCTTCAATCTATTTTTTTTAATCTAATCTCCTCCAGTTTCTCTAGCACAGGTACTGGGGGTGCATCTACTTTTAACAGGTCGTACTGTTTCCGTTTTGCTCTGGGGACCCATTTTCTCCCTTTGTCCACAGAGCATATACTCACAGGTTCCTATGGGACTCCAGGACAAAACAATGAGCTTTCTCCTCTTACAAATGTCAGAATAGGTTAATCAATTCAGGGATTGCTCAGTCTAGTCCAGGGAGTGCCAAACAGAGAGGACCGTGTTAAATTTTGCTCCGACTTCACTGGCCCTCCAACACAATCCTACTAGGTCCCGCACCTTCTGCAACACCCCTCTGCACACTCCACTCTTCCTTGTCATTACCACGTACAGGCATTACTATCTTAAGGAAGTTTTAAGCTAATATTAATTCAAAGAATCTAGTTCAACAGATTTTTAAAAAACTATTCCTGAGGCTCAGTATAGACCCAGGCTCTTGTAGCATGCCTTAAACTCTCTCAAACATGGAAGAGATGTCTAACTGCAGATGTCTCCTTTTCTACTCATGGAGATGCAGTAGAAATTCTTCAGGCTAAAGAATTTCAGCATAGTCCTAGGCATTTCAGGTGTTCCTCAGTATTAAAATAGAAGTATTAAAAGCCATTCTAATACGAACTTAATGTGTTTTCAAGGTTTGTGGATGAAAAGATACAAATGCTTGCAGGAGATCAAAGATCTCCAAATGCTATGCAGTGAAGCCACACGCAGGGCATTTTAGAGGAAGCTAGACATACGTATAAGCCATGTGGACATAGGAAAACAGTTTTATCTCTTGGAGCAACATACAGATCTCTGTAGAAGACCCAAACACCTAACTACAAGTTCTAAAAAATGGTAAAGCCTACTGCTTCTGTAACTACAGCAAAATAATGAAATTGTCTTATAAAGCTCTATCCTTATGAGGAAATTGATACAGTATCCTTTCTTCAGATGTCCCAGCATCAGAGGTAGGTAGCTCACTAAAACCGCTTAAGAGTAGCAGGAATACACCCAGGATCAGTTAAAATTCTACCAAGAGGCAGACATGTGACTTCTCTGCTGTACCAGATAGCAGAGATCTGGATCCCCACTAGTGAAAGATGCTCTTGAGGAAAAAAAAGTTGTCTGGCCTTTTATATCATATGCTGATTATTCCGAAAAGAAAATTGGTATTACTGATCTAGTGGCTTTCTGTGAGGGAGTGACTGCATCAGTGGACAGGGGAAGAGCTATGGATGTCATCTATCTGGACTTCTGTAAGGCCTTTGATGTGGCTTCCCACAACATTCTTGCCCCTAAATTAGAAACATACTGGTTTCGTGAATGGACTGTTTGATGGATGAGGAGTCAGCTGGACGGCCGTGTCCAAAGAGCTGCATTCAATGGCTCAACATCCGAGTGGAAATCGGTAATGAGTGGTGTCCCTCAAGGGTTTGTATTGGAACTAGTACTATTTAATATTTTCACCACTGATCAAATACACCTTCAGCAAGTTTGCAGATGATACCAAGGGAAGTGATTTGCTAGAGGCTTCCCTACAGCATGCCATCCAGAGGGACTTCGACAGGCTAGAAAACTGGGCTCATGTGAACCTCATGAAGTTCAATAAGACCAAGTGCAAGGTCCTGCATCTGGGCTGGGGTAATCTCCAGTAGCAATATAGACTGGGGGATGAATGGATTGAAAGCAATCCTGTGGAGAAGGACTTGGAGATACTGGTACATGAAAAATTGAGTATGAGGCAGCTGTGTGCTTGCAACCCAGAAAACCAACTGTCTCCTGAACTGCCTAACAAGAAGTGTGTCAGCAGGTTGAGGGAGGTGCTCTAGCTCTGTGGTCCCCAGTTACATGTAACATCAAGCCCCCAGGAGGGCTACAAAAATGGTCAGAGAGAGGGAACATTTCTCCTACGGAGACAGCCTGAGGGTGCTGAGGTTGTGCAGCCTGGAGAAAAGAAGGCTCTGGGGAGACTTCATTGCAGCCTTTCAATACATAAAGGGTGCTTACATGAAAGGTGCAGAAAGATTTTTTTTTTACCATGGCTATAGTGACAAGACAAAGGGCAACAGTTTTAAACCAAAATAGGGTAAAAATTTAGATTAGACATATGGTGGAATTTTTCTGCAGTGAGTGTGGTGAGACACTGGAACAGGTCACTCAGGGAAGTTGTAGATGCCCCATCATTGGAAGTTTTCAAGGTCAGGTTGGCTGGAGCTTTGAGCAGTCTGATCTGGTGAAAGATGTCCCTGCCAATGGCAGGGGTGTTGCACTAAATGATCTTTAAGGTCCCTTCCAACCCAAACCATCTTATGATTCTACTATTTTATATATTTTAGTGCAGTTGATTGAATAGAAACTCCCGACTCTCCTACCTGTTTTGTTTGGATCTTGTAGACTATTCTGGTATATTCTTACTTTCTCAACACACGACATACAGAAGGACGGTCATTCTAAGTGTGATGGGCAGTTGGTGACTACACGATTCATGTTCATTCTTTCTATCTTTAAAACTAGGTAATCTTATTTTTGATTCTGTCATGAAGTCTGTGGACAGAACTGGTTCTAAACTCTTATCTAATTAAATTACTAATAAAAGGAATTTCATTATAAATAAGCTCATGTTTTCACAACTACATTAAAAATAAGGCACTAAATTTGAATCTTCAAGCAAGGATCTGGATACACCACACTAACTAGGAGAGAAACAAGTGAGAGCTATCATTTCCCTTTTTTATAGCTTCACCTTTAATGCTCAAAAAAAAAGACAAGGGGGGTATGCAAGTCGGCATGCTATAAAAACATTCCACACGAGAGCTACAGTAACCGATACAATTAAAAAGAAGTCTTATTACTGGACAAATTGAAATAAAGTTACTGAAAATGAACACACAGAGATGACTGTTAATTAATGAGTGACAACATCAGAAGAAGCCAAGCTCAATACAAAAAGTCTGATGGTGTCCAGTTACAAATTCTGATTTTGCCATACACTAGATCTTTCACCCCACATGGCCTTTAAAAGACAGTTTTACCACTAATATTATATGGACATTAAAGTTTCTAGAAATATTCAGGAGGTTAGGATAAGGAAGGAGCTTTTCCCACAGATTACTGCTGATCCAGTAAGGAGTCTGTTTGCAATGTGTAATTAAAGCCGAGACATTTTGCTGCAGGAGGTTATCAGCTTTTACGTGACAAAACGATGAAATACAATGCTAGGAATGTTAAAAATACAGTGCAATATTCCTAGACTATATATAAAAATATAATTTTGAAAATAGTTTTTTATGAAAGATGTTAGCACCAAGTCAGGAACAAACCTTAAAAGCCATTGTGAATAATGACAGAGTATCCAGAATTGTAAGGCAAACTTCAGTGGCAATATTGGCTTCAAGTAAAGACTGGTGAAGAACATCTGCATCTGAATGGCCATAGCCTACAGAAATTCCAAAGGAAGTGTAAGTGCTGGATATACTCATTTCAATGTTGCTTATTTCGAAAAGACTTGCTGAACTAGGAAGATTAACAAGTAAAAAGCCTGACAGAACTTAGTATTCAATACAGAAAAGTAATCCATATACATTTAAATATTTTTCAGATATGTGCATATAGTTATTCTAGCATAATTTGCACAAGATCATAAAGTATATTAAGTACAAATGTCAACAACAGAAGCATTAAATAGCAGCTAAACAATAAATGTCTGATGTTTCATATATATGTGTATGTTCATATACATGTGTGTGTGTATATAAATGTACACAGTTATATATACACATATATAATCTTAAAATATGTAGTGCAGTAGGGCGGAGTTACAGCTGAAAATATGCACTGGTCATTTAGTGATGTTACAATGATCTCATGAAGTCAATCATAAGTCAACCATTATAGAAATACAAAACCCTAGGAGTTGAAGTAAAGCAATCGTACTTATATGCAGCTGAAGATCCAATTAATTAATTAATCCTACCCTGTAGCAATACCATGCTATAAAGTCCATATTTAATCAAAATATTTTATCACCTGTAGCTTCATTTTGTATTTAAATAATTTTAAAAAACATATCCTGCTTCTGTAATGGTTATAATATGTTGTTTACATCCTCCAGTGCAGACCTTTTAAGAGTCAGATCAACAAAATGTGCCCTGCTTGCCTTATAAAAATTTGGTCTGGGTCACGTTTATATGTTAGATTTACAGTCAACTTCACATCACCAGATCAATGGCAACTATGACAAACTTGTTGAGACGAAGAAAAGAACAGAAGAAATGATGTATTCTTGTACCATGACACCTGGCCACTTCTTTCTGCCACCTTCTTGCTTTCCTGGCTGAACTACGCATGCATAGCCACAACCAACAGTTTCTTTAGATTTTTACATTCTTTCTGTTCAGAAGCATACACCTCTTTCCTATCATCTTTTGCATCCTCTCTGCCTCCACTTCTTCCTCGTCCCACATATTTTCTTTGTGGTTTCCACCCAACTACGTCCTTCAGCTCTGTAGTCACAAAAAGGAATGACTGGCCTTTGGAAGCAAGTTACGCAACAGCCATTTGCCAAGTATTTTTCTTTTAGCAAAAGTGTTCTTTTCCTTAAAGAAATTAAAAGAAAAATCTTTTTTTTTCATAGCAATCACCTTTGGGTAACCAGAAATCCTTAAGTTAGGTTTCTGTAATGTTGAAGATAACAAAAGATGATGTCTCTTTCGAGAACTGCATTGAGGACAGGAGAAATATTCCGTAAAGAAATAATTTGTTTGCTCTTCCAGATAAGAGGAAAGGTGCAAGGTTTATTACAAATACTAACTAAAAAGTGTCAATGGACAGGATTCCAAATAGCTCAAATTTTGTCCTTCAAATAATTTAGAACAAAGAAATAAATTGATTACTCTGCATTACTCCGCATTATTAGGGTCAGAAGTTCTGGGCACAATCTAAACTTCAAGGAACATTCAGTTGGGTTAAGAGACTGATTTAGCAGCGCTTTTTCCATATACATGCTAAAAGCTATTATTTTAGAGAAGTTAATATTGTATTAGTCATGTAGTACTAATATACTTGATTCTATCTTTTGCATGTAACTTAAAAAGAAGCTACAGAACTTCAATTATCACATGTAATACGGACACCTCCTTGGACACGCACACGAGCATGTACTCATACACTCATACTACCGCAGAGTAACTGCATTTAAAACCATCAAGGAACACTGAAAATGGGATAATCTCTAATGACTATGATCTTGACAATGACTACGTAGTGCTGTAGCAGATATATATCTCTCTTTACATATATATATATAGATAGATAGATATATAGATATATATCTCTCATTTCAGTACGTTTGCATGCCACTATTCTACTGAGCATCCTCCTCTCCCTCCTGCCCCAACAATATATACCTACATTCTTCTAGTTTGCATCGGGATGCTTTATGAATTTGAACAAAGGGCCTAACTTCTTTCATGCTTAATCACAAAACTATACTGAAATTCCTCAGAGATATGAAATATCACACCACGACTTCAGCTCTATTCCTTGCTTAATTGATTAGAAAGGAAGAATTTAAGTTTACAATTTACATTTACGGATAATGATCTCGCCAAAGAATCATGATTTTGGACACAAGTAAAGCTAAAGTTCCACCAGTTCCACATCCTTCCTGTATGTAATCCCATTCAGGATACCTACAAGATTTGTTCAAGTTCTGAAACCTGCTTTGGATGCATGATACAAGCAGGCTACCAACAAAAGAAAACTAAAAGTTAGATGACAACAACAAGACCAAAGATATAAAAGTCAATTTCACATTTGACATGGTTTTTACAGCAACATATTTTCATTTTGTAAAACCCTGGTCAACATAAGGAGTAATATCCCGATATTCATTAAATGTCCAACATTAAAAAACCTGCAATCACTCTACACAAAGTTATCTGAATCAGACAACTTCCTTCATAATTACCTTCAGATGGAAAAGAACAGAAAGCTTTTTTTTTTACATAAGCATGCATTTATTAAAATCTTTCAGCTCATGGCTTCTTAAAAATCAACAAACTTTTCCAAGTTCTGAAAATATGAAATTGCTTTGCACAGGGCTCAGAAACAGATATGCTATTTATTTCACAGCAATTATTTTTAAAAAATCAGTCTTTATCTACTATGTATTCTACCTTACTGAATGTGTAGTCCCATAGTGTAAAAGTTCTTTCTTTTAAGTATCAAAAGCCGCACAGAAATTATGATACAGCAGTAGCAGAATGATTACAAGGAAAAAAAAAGCTACTTGCACAGCTATATAGGTTTCTGATATTTTTAGAATCGAAGAATCACATAAACAGATAGTTTTGGTGGGATTTTTTTTTCCAGTTTTCCACTACGTGTTATGTCTTGTGCAATTAGGTTAACTGTTGCTATATCTTACAGATAACGAGCTAAAAGATTTTAAGGAACAGTTAGATATGCTTTGGGAAATAAAAGGATGAACATAGTGAACATACAGGTAAATCAAATAATTTCTTTACTACTGCACACTATTCTTTTCAGTACCAGTGTTGTGTTTTACTTGATTAGTCAACCAGTTTCATTGGGTTTTGAAGCTGAAAATTGAAAAATGGTGCTTCAGAATACTCTATACACAGTATAATTTGCAATTTAAGAGCAGCATGTTTAAAAAGATAGGCCAAAAGCAGATTTAGTTTTCAATACAGCAGTCTTATAGAAGCTGACTTCAACCTGATTAAATCTTACCATTGTCTACAGAAATTCCAAGAATACTTGATATCTTTCTCACACTGAAAACAGAAAAATCACTTCATTATTGGACGCTTTTTCACTTCCAGACAAACCAAATCATGGGTTTCACAATCTCCACAGAAATTCTAAGAAACTCAGTTCTCCTTAGGGGATGTCAAAACATGGAGATATGGTCAGAGTGCATATTTTTACTTTTAGACTAATCATTTGTAAGACCAATAGGGAGGAAAAAAAGAAAAGCTTAATAAAGCAAACACAAAAAAAGAAAAAATTTTGTAACTACATGCAGCACAAAGTTATAAGTGCATATAATTAAAAAAAAAATTTATAATACAAATTCAAAGTAAGATGTAGTTAAACCACACTCCATGTTATGGCATCAGCCAACATTGATTGCTCTATCATAAAGCAGGGAACAGATCATCGACTGATTCCACCTATTCGTCTGACCTAGAATAATAAAAGTCATCGAAATGCACTGGTGTGACTCTAGGACCTGTCTCTGGTGTTGTGGTACTGGCTGGGGATGATGAATGTTACCATGTCATGGAGACTTACTGTGGTTAAAAGTGAGAGAGTTATCCAGGCTGCTCAGCTGCTGCAATCTGGCATGCATCATCCCTGTTCTGTTACGGGAAACAGGCAATGTCTGAGATTTTCGATCATGAACTATGGATCCCAACCCCTCCTGGTTCCTGCAAGATGGGTGAAATGGGATAGAAGCAAAAGTTAGACATGTCAAACTGCAGCAAGACAGGAAGTGTTAGTTAAGCACAAGAAGTTTTACAGAAAGAATGATAACGCAACCTATTTCCTGTTTTATTTATAAAACAAAAATAGGTGGCTTAAAAAAAGCAGCACAGCAAACTCTTTCTTAAAACCTCAAAGCATGAAAGCAAAAGCACGCAAGCAGTCACTCCTGAAGCGTTAAATTTACTCCAGAGCTTTTGAAAACATAAATATTTCAGGACATAAATATTCTGAAAATATTCAGAACCCCAAACCAAATCCTCTATTTTGATTGTAAAAAATTTAGGAAGGGGACAGAGTGGTAAAATTAGAAAGCATACATGCAACAGGAGAGCGGGCATTAGCAGAGGTATTATCATCTTACCCAAGCAGGAAGGGAGAAGAGCCATATACTTTGTTAAACTTGCAGCAATCAAGTGAAGAAAACAGAAAAGTGATCTGTGTTAGCAATCAGTACAGGCTAACTTCCTACTGTGTACCACCACCAGAGCTGATGAAAAATGAAAACCAGTGCTTGAATTACAGAATTCCCTATTCCCTCTCATTCTGTCACTTGCGTATTTTAAGAGTACGTGCATTGATTGTGAGATGCTTCGGCATAATGACTATGTGAGAGACCAGAAAGCTACACTGACTGGGAAAAATCAGTATCTCTGCAGAACACAGATGATTTCTACAGTTTAATGTTTTTAGCATTAACATATAGTGTACAGACTAGGTGATTAGTAAACAAAAAATAAGTGTGGTAGTCTCCTCTACTAACTAGTCAAACAAATTATTTTGAATATTTTTTTTTCCAAAAGCCTGAAAATTACAGACTCCTGTAAATTAAGAGCTTGAAGTACATTTAAACATAAAGGTTACAATCAAAACCTGTCCTGGTTTGAGCTAAACAGAACCAATTCTGCTCAGTGATTTTACTTTTCAGCTCAGTCTCTTCTAAGAGGCTGCACTTTCTGAAGTCAACAGCGTAGTTTTGTAGACAGTGTCTGCCACTAGCGGGGATAACACCTGATGTTTACAGTTACTGCCTGGGACTGGGATGCAGAAAGGCTCTTGCTTATATTTATTCCTCTAGTGACCAAGGCCACTGCTGGCTCGTGTGTGCCACGCTGGGGGTGCTGGGAAGTAAAAGGAGTCACAAGGAAGTAAAAGATTGCACCTCTGGGGAGGAACAGGACAAGTGACCAACGAGAGTACTCCCATCCATATACATCATATTCAGTAGAAAGCTGAGAAAGCCAGATTTATTCTGGCATTTGTTTTTTTTTAAGGTACAGGAATAGCAATGAGATTTTTTTTTTCTGAAAGATAGTAAAGTTCGTTGTTTGTAGAAAGAGATCTACATATCATTAAATCTAAACTAAAACCAGAAAAGCTAACGTTTTAGTTAAAGTGCTTTACCACCCAACATTTGGAACAACTTTCTCAATGAGTTCAGAGGGCCAGTATTTCAACCCCACAAGTTTAATTACAACAGTATTACCATGTCAACCACAGCATGAGGTCTAAACAAGTTGCTGTATTTTATTCTGTTGAGAAACTGCTTCACACTGAAAATCACGCTAATGCAAAGATATTCAAATAATTTGGTATGTGTTTCTGACTCCTGCAGATTTTCTCCTAAACAGCCTTCAGTGGGAACACAGAGGTATGCAATGGTACTTCTGACTTCAAATTGAAAATAGCAGCATTGGAACGGTCACTACTCATCCTTTAGTAAAAACACTATATGTAAAATTTCTAAAACACTTCAATAGACAGGGTTTTATAGCGAAGAGAATACAAAAAACTAAATCCTAATTTTTTTTTCCCCAAAGACACTATTTCAAGGAAAAAATGCTGTAAAAGACAGCATTTAGGGGGGTGGATTTTAAAATAATTGATAGTAAACACAACACACACAATACAATACACATAAACGGACTTTCAGACAGGATACAGATTTGTTAATACAGTAACCAGTTACTTCCATCAAACTGTTACGTATCATTTCACAATAATTCTACTCATGCAATTTATTTGTAATGGAGATTCAAGGAATATCGCACACACTATTATTCCTAGTGAATGAGGCAGTGAAATTTAGATTCCACACAGTACCTGGCTATGTATCGTTTTCCCATGTACTGGAACTGATGTAAGCACACTCTGTGGAAAACACATAAGTCAGAGAAGCAACACTTAAACCAATCCTTTTTAGATTTCTGTACATTAGAATTATTCAACTATTATTTTTGTTGACCTTCAATGTTACGAAACTTCTTTATTTCCCAGACCCTTCAATTTCCCTTTCATTCCCCAAGCTGAGAAAAAGTAAATGTGTCTCTTTTGAAATCAGTCACAGAAGGTGGTTGTTTTGGGTAAAGCGGGGTTAAAGCAAAAGGCTCATTAAGGCTTCTTCCAGAGCACACCAATCTCAACACTATGAATTAAAACAGCTGATTAAAACAGTCTAATTGTGTCAATGCAGCAGGGCCAAATCGTAAAAAAACCCAAATGCCTTAGAAAACTGTACAGAGCGAGTTCAAGTTGAAGCAATACATTTTGCTTTTTTGATCCTTGGCCTAAACTCTCTTCGTTACAGGTTAAGTTTTGTTTTGTTGTTTAAAGTCTGCAGATTCCGAGATAACGACCAACAAGGCTTCTCACAGAACTATTTTCTAAAGGCAATGTACTTTTACAATAATAAGATGATAAATCTCCCAAAACAATTTTTCATTCAAAAATACTTCAATGTGAAGTTATATTTTAAAGAATTATAAAGAATCAGATCCAACAAGAAAGTATAAGCCAATGTGCCAGGTGCCTCTGCTTGTTTTCACAACTGCTAATCACACAACACTGATGACTAATAAATTAGAAGTCATACTTTCAGATCAAGAAGACTCATGCGACTGGAGGCTGTAATAATGATTTTATTTGACTTTTTTGTTTTGGTTGTTGGGAAACACTCTAAATCATTATCCTGATAATTCAGAAAACTTCACACAGCTTCTCTTATCCATCAGGTATGAATATTCTGAAACTTCTGCTTTAAGGCGTAAATCCCAACTGAAAGCAGGTTTTCAGGCTTTCTCTGCCATGTGGCAGTTGTGAATGAGGGAGAAGACAGGCAAACAGCCCTTTCAACTCAGCTCCATTTTATACTCAGACCTTAAGCGGATTAAGTGTCCCCAGACTGGGGAGTCAGAATGGTGTCTGCCTCCCCCAGACTTGTCACTCTGTTTGCAAATCAACCTCAGGTTCCCTTTCTAGTAACTTCTTCTCTTTTTTACATTCTAAATTTTTCAAAAAAAAGTTCTTTGTACGGGGAGTACCTACCTACCAGAAACACTGCCTTACTGAGGTAATGATAAACTACCGTCATGACTTGTATTAATAAAAATCACCATCAAAACCAGCTATCTGCATTGGCCAGATGCAGAATGTAGAACTGGAAGGAGTACACTTTCATGAACCTTGTTCCTGCTTTAGTTTAAGGAACAGTGACACCATCCATTACACTAACAAGATGGCAATTTTAATCTGTATTCCATACACTGCTATAGTGAAGGAAACCGTCTTTGATAATTAGTAATTTGAGATTACTGACTTGATCACAAACCAATCCTATCCAGCCGTTAAACAAGAAGTATCTAATGGCAGAATACTGTTCATGACTGATTCTGTACAGCTTACACATCAGGCTTCCGAGTCTACTAAGTGGGCTCATTTACTTCTAAGTGGGCTCATTCTGTCTCTGGTACAATCAATAAAACCACTATCCGCAATATATTCCTAAAATAGCTTTTGAGCAGCACATTCTATTACACATTTAACAACTGATACTACATTGATTGAGACTCTTACAACGGAAACAAAGGAAATCAGTCCAGTGAAACAAGGCAGGCAAGCAGAAAGGCTTCTGTGGGGCGCCGCTTCAAGCAAACAGTGCCTTCTCCACTGTTTATTAATGTATCGTGAATCCGTTCTCATGAACAAACACATAAGAGGACAGTTCATATCGCTTTGTTTCTGAAGTCATGCAATTCAATCTATTTTGACATGCACCCATGTAATTTCAGCAGTTACGAGGTGCATTTTGATGCAGATGGGTAACAAGGCATTGGTTTCTCTTTCTTGAGCGCAGCAATATTCTGAGCACTACTCGCCGTTTAGGAATTTCCTGAGATCACTTCTCTACAGCCTAATTCCAGAAACTATCATGGAATTAGACTGACATTCAATCAGGTTAAGGACTTCTAAACAGTCCAAGATGGCAGTATTTCTTCAAACAAATACATAAAAACACGTATCCACACTTAAATCCATACTTGTTTTTAACAGCAGAGCAAAACACACAATTTTATGACAAGCTCAACAAAAATCTTACTCTGTAATCGTGAAAAAGTCCATGAGTTCAGATTTTGTAGCCTTGTTCCAATATGTAAACAATGCATCTAGGAAAATGAAAAATAATTAAAAAAACCACAAAGGTAGCAAAACTATTAAGTAGAACAGTTAACAGTTCTTAGATTTCAGATAATGAGGATTCAGATAATCTAAAAATGGCTTGCAGGGTACAGATAACCATTACTATTTGAAGTTTTCCTTGAAGTTGATTATAGAAACACACATATCAATTCTCCAAATACATTTCTACAATTAATCTATAATATTCCCATACAATCCCATACTTTAAATAGTAATAATTGCATAATCAATAGTAACTATGGTGTGGTAAAAATATAAGAATTCAGAATACTTTGGACTGTTAGTCCTATAACCTGCTTCTTTATAGATTGGTCTCAATATTTTTAAAATTAAAATTTATGATTTTTTTCTTTTTTAATTTGCAGTGCTTTATTATGGATAGTTTTTCAGCACAAGTTTAAGATTTTTTTTATTTGCACAGTCCAAAAATGGCTATTTTTTACAAAGCTTGTAGTTACATAGGCAAGACTTGTTCTCTTCTACTAAAAATATTCAAAATTAGCTAACAAATACAAAATTACAAAGATATATAGCCAAATTTGACACTTGTTCTTTTCCAGGAGAATTAAGACCAAAGAATCCCCACTTATGCAAACTTAAACTTTCTAGAAATTCTGACTGATTTTTATAGATTTTCAAGCCTAAAACAGTGAAAAAGATATTTTGGAGTTTATTTATTCTTGGTAATTAACATGCATAAAATAATATCAATATCATTACATTAAAATCTAATGGTGTGACTGGTTATCGAATACTTATTAAACTTTCAATTCTCATAATTGATTAAATGGCACAAGAAATTAGAGTTCAAGTACTATGCAAACTTGATTTTTAGAAATTAACATCAAAATAGGCATAGAAAATAAATTAAGTACTTCTGATATGTTTAGCATAAACTGAAAAATTCAATATTTTTACCAGAAGCAACTTGCCCTCTTTTTTAAATACCGAGCAAGGATCGGGATGATTCCGAGTTGTATGATCCTAGTTAAAAATGAAGATTTACCACTCGTGCAGTATTTCTAAACCTCCGCAACCTTCTCCAAAATAAGAAGACTCTTTCAAAAGTTCAACAGATCATCTCACAAACATCCCAGGAGAATGAAGAAGAACGACCACCCCCATTCCAGAAACACGATCAAATCACGTGTTCCCTGTTATACAGGAAATTCTGCGGAATGGAGGAATGGACCAGGCTGAGACTCTCGTGCTGAGCAGTGACTGTTCTTCACCCGCATCTCCCAAACTGGGCTGTACAATCACACACAAACACTTTGTTTCTTACCAAGTCCTTTAGTAAACCTCCCACTCTGAACAAACAATGAATATTTAATGCTTACAAGGTTTCAGTCAGAGGTCAATTTGCTAAATCACACGTATTTGTAAAATGCAGCACAGCACGGTACCCACACCTACAATATTCTGCTCATTTTGCAACGGTATTAAAATCACAAGCATAAATCCAACATGCGATTTTGAATTTATGAAAAATAGGTGGAATTACCTACCTTCTGACATACTTCTCAAAATATGAAGGAAACACATGAGCAGACTTTTGATCTCTGCTTGGTCAAGTTTGTCATATCGAACTACAGAACTTCCTAAAGTACTGCTCTGTTGGTTCTGAAATGAAAACAGACATGTTTTGGCTGAAGACTCCTTGAACTGTTAATAAACTAAAATGCTTTAAATTGCCTCATTAATTCCTGCAACAGAAAAAGGATCTTGGAACGGAGACAAAAATATTTCAAGTAGAGACGGATCACTAAAACAGGCATTGCACACATGAAGTACACCAAATTAAGCCTCTTTACCTTTGGGGTTTTTTTTTCCTTCTTTGTATGATTCTTCCCCCAGGGGGAGGACTAAGAGGAAAAATTACCTAACAGTGATTACTAATTAGACTAATTATATATAGATACCCACATTGCAGAAATCAGGCATGGCCCTTCTGCTTAGATGAAATACTTTAAAAATAAATACTACTGTTAGGTTATACATGCTCCTTTGCTTTTGAAGAGACTTTATGCTGAACTGTAGACAGAACTGATTCTACAAAACTATGCATTCTGGACGATTAACCACTGGGAAGTGACTTGTCCTTGTGTAAAAAAAACAAATAAAAAAAAATCTTTCAAAATTAAATTGTGAGAATATACGAATTGAACTTTAGGGAAAGATTTATCTGTAAAAGAATAATTTCCACAAAATCAAGTGGTACAAAATCCTTAGTCTAAGGCTTTTACAGATAAACTATATAAATGCTTGTTCAAAGAATAAATTACGCCCTTTTGCTTTAGTGCCCAATTCTCACTCCCAACATGAGGCCACTTAAGCAAATAGAAACTGAACCAGAATTTTAACAAGTTTTCTGTAAAGTTAACAATCGGGTATAATTGATCTGTGCAACTCTGGTTCCCACAAGAAAGTTGGATTATCTCAGGTCCGTGACCTTTTTAAGGGCACGTACCAGTGTTGGAAGAAATCCTTCATATCAAAATTGAAAAAAAACAAAAAACTGCAGACTCAAGGGAGAAAAGTACTTGGTATCACAAACAAAACAAGAAGTGCCAATACCTCCAGGGTAGAACAACCCTTACAGGAACACTCCGCACCGAAAGCAGGAGCCATGGCTAATCCATGAGAGAACGTTTCAGAGCACACGCATCAATTGAGTGCTGAGCCCTCTGACGCATTCTGGGTAAAAGGGAAGAACTGCTGTCCTAAAACGACCTGTGTAGATCTATCATGTACCAGTCACTAATGGATGCTCAAGCAAACTGAATATGAAATTATGCTTAATACTAGCCAGGGGTTACTGTAATTTAGGAATAAATGGGCACCTATATAAGCCTAATTATTGCAGAGTCTAAAGACCTCATCATCTGTTTATGTTTGAACAAGGAGGTGCTACTATACAGCCTCAGGAGTACTGAAATAGAGCTGGCAATTGGCGAGTGGCAGAGCAGAAACAGAATTTGAGTTTCCTAGACTTTCAGAGACTGTCCAGAGCACTAGATAATACTCCCTGTGAAATAGGTGATGGATAAAAATAAAACAGTACATGGATAGAACCAGAACTATAGCTACTCACAAGCTTAATTTGAAATCACGTCAATAACCTATAAAGTATGCACATATTAAAATAGAAACTGATATACTTCCAGCCAATTTTGATTCCACAAGTATAGTTCTACAGGTTACTCTGAAAGAAAAATTACAACAAAAACATAGCTCTTCAGTAATGAAATGAAGCAATGAGCAAAAACTCGAAGATAACATGCACTGAAAAACTGCTCTACTAGAAAGAAAGTCTGGAAAGCAACAAATAAGAAGCCAGGATTAAGTATTATTCCGGGAAAACATTAACAGCATGCAAAACGTAAATCCTGTATTACCTACATTGGCAGACCAGAGCAGTTTTCAAAGAATGTTGACTCCTTTGAAAACCCATTTACTTGGTAAAAACACTACACATCAGTAATTAACAACATGACAACTAAGTAACAGATGACAGCATTGCCATTTAGCAACAGTGTATACACAAGATATTTCTTTATTTACTTGGTTAACATCAAGAAGATTTTTTAGTTCTATTTACATTAAAGATCCCGAGACTCAAATTTTGCTGATATTTCAGCTGATTGGATTTTTATGCTTAAATTAAATCATGTACATGAACTATCCCAGGTTTGGCATTTAAAGGTATTTTACACGGTTACGTATTCGTACATCTTTGGCTTGAGATTCAACTGTTGCAAAGAAGTGGCAAAACTACTGATCACACACTTCACTCAGAAGCTCAACTATACCAAGCAGAAAAACCAAATACTTCTGGTGACTGAAGAGAGAAAGCAGCATGCAAAATTTTCTCTGGCAAAGCTGGAATTGTCAGAAGTGAAAAATCCATAGTAACACGGTTTTTCTTTGCAGGCTGAGAATTTTCTTCTTCTTCTCCATTAGGGCGCATAGCATGAGCAGAGTGCCTTCTGAGAAGCTTCTCTCTCTGCCACACGAAGGCATGTCAGAGTCAAGGGGAAAAAGTTAACATGTTGTGACTTGCACAACAAAATCGAAGAAAATGAAATGTGATCAGTATCAACACGAGCTCTAGAAAGACACGACTGAATACCTCAGAGCTACTGCAGCCTGAGCTCCTAATTCGTAACAGCTTTAAAGTGAAATGACTTAGAAAAGTCAAACTAACATAAAAGAAATCACCTAGAGAACGCACAGCAACTTGTACTTCGACATTTTAAAAGTGCTACGGATTCTGTGTATAGAACAGGATGGAATGGAGGTCTCCACAAAAATCAAAGAAGCTGTCCTAACTAGAATTCAGTTCTCTCAAGTGAAATTCAATACACTTCATCTAGTGCCTTTCTCTAGCAAAGGCAACAACAACTTGCTTATGTCTTTACTTTGAAAAAGCAAAACAGCTTAACAAATGCAATGCAAAAATAGTTCATATTATAAATATTTTGCAAATGAAAAACGTATGGAAAATACTGCTCTACAGCTATTCTGTAAAGCCCATTCCCAAAAGAGATTAGAGAAGTTAACTCCTAAGCGAATTAAGATTAAATTTCAGGAATACGCTTTGTGGGTTTTTTATTTTGGCTTGGTTTTCTTACCTTGTCAAGAGAATTGCTCTTGTCACTCTGTCTTTCTGGAAGACTGTTTCCCGAGTCTGTACTTATAAGAGAGCCTCTTGAGTCAGCATTCCTCACAGTATTAATATTTGGAGTTGATGTGGTATATGGAGAAGCTAAAAAAAAACCAAAGCAATATAAAAACCTCAAACAATACACGTACTGAAAAAGTAACTTCATAGTTTAGTCAGACTTCTAAAACCATCATAATATGTATACATTTTTTAGGAAGGCAATCAATTCCATTTAGTTAATTTAATGAAGATAAACTTTATTCTAGAGTCTCAGCAAAGTAAAGATCTACGTACTTACAAAGACTTATGTACAACTACATACACACATGCATAAAAAATACATACACACTTACACAAAGAAGCATGTGTATTAAAAAAACTCCCCTTCCTCACCTTCATTTCTTTCTTTTTTTTTTTTTTTTTGACTGGTGACACAGCTAATTACAGCAGACAACAAATAGAAAGACACATTAATATGACAGACAGGAGGATGGCCACAGGTGGGGCACAAGCAGCACCTCGCTTGGAGGTGGTCTCTAACATCATGTACAAAATCCTGGATTCTGGCACTCTTGCCCTAAGTGACTAAAGCCGGTCTTGTCTCCCATTTCTCAGCATCAAGACAAGAACTATCACCTTTGATGGGCGAAAAAGCAGCTCTCTCCAGGAAATAGCTTTAGTTTCAAACAGAAAAGCAAAACTAAAAAAAGAATCCAAAAGAAATACTTCACATACAGACCATGACCCACACTGTACAGTTAATTGTATTAAGGTTCTCTTAACAAAAGTAGCAGTAACTTCCAGTGCACGGGCAGAAAGCAACCACAGCCGGAGGCAGAACAGTTATTTCTGGTAACAAATGAAAAAAAAGGAAACAGGTTTCTTTTTAAATTACTTGGTTTCATTTTTTTTAAAGTGCTTACCGATGCCAGAGATAGCACCAAATAGATCTTTAGGAAGATTGTTATCCAACGTGTTTCCTGATTTTTGTGGTGTTACCAGCTGACTTGCAGTTGGCAAATGAAGTGCATCATCCTTTGCACTCTGCTTGGAAAAGAGAGGAAAATGTAATTACTGTTTTCCAACATGGATTTAATGAATATGGCATATTTTATCTCTTAGAGCAGTTTTTATTACATATCTCTTTCTAAAATTTTAATTTCTATGAAATATGCTCAAAAACATGTTCAGCTACTGGCACAAACTTGGGACAGCCCAAAACTTAAGATATCTCAGGAAACATATTAAAAATAAATATTCCATTGAATTCTAAACATTATAAAACATGTATGTGCAAATGACCAACAGTACTTTTACTTCAAGCACTCAAACATTTCTCCTGTTGAAAGGATATTGTGAATTACTTTCCTAATGCCAAATGGAATGCAGCAAGATATGGACAAAAATAAAATACATTAATAATTAAATCTTAGATTCAACTATTGTATGCAACTATAATATATCAATATACACCTCCACAAATTCAGTTTGATTTCTTTTTACTGTAGCCCTCTTACATTACAACAGTTCCAAAAGCACACTCCATTAAACTTAAAAATTCACCTCTAATTTCTAGAAAATTGAGCACTTCTTTGTTGTTGTGGTCCATTTATTTCAGTGGTGAAATAAACTGAAGGATAAGATTAAAAAAATATAAATCTACCGAAAATATACAATATTTTCTGATGAATGACAACAGCAACTACTGAATCTGTTGGATTTTAGTGAACATAAGTAATTTTCTGTGTGTTAGACGTTGGGAGAGTATCCTTTCGCATAAAAATGAAGTATGTACAAGTGCCTCTGATGGCAGAAATCTACAAGAACAGAGGCAAACTGTTTATACAAACTGGCAGGCAGACTAAAGAGAAGCATAATTTTTCAGTAAACAGAGACAGTTTAATGAAAACCCCTCTCACAGAAATTGTATCAAAACTGGGTAATACATACAAATGGAAGGCCATTACATTGCAGAAACAATTGGTATTTTTATTTCAAAAACCCCTCTTCCTTTGGCTTCTTTGGCTGCTCTTCTTAGAACACTCAAATAACTGCAGCGAGTCTAATCCTGTGTGGTCTAGAATTTGTCCTGAAATACAGGCACGTGCACCAGAGTTGTTACAAGGCAGCGTAGTCACACGGCATTAGAACGATGCTGTGCCAATTGGTGGGGTCTCCAAAAATCTTCAGAGATTCAAAGAGAGATCAGTAAGGGTACTGCAATCTGCATGCAGGACCAAAGTAGCCACTCATCGTTTGGGGCATAACTTAGCTGGACAAGAGGAATCGCAACCAAAACATAGGACTTGGTGTTATAACGGTATCTTAGAGTTGCAGGCTCCTGATGTGCAGGTGGGCTACCAAGCTGTGAGGAACAGCTGAGGGATCTGGGGCTGTTTAGTCTAGAGAAGAGAAGACTGAGGGGAGACCTTATCGCCCTCTACAGCTACTTGAAAGGAGGTTGTAGCGAGGTGTGGGGTTGGTTTGTTCTCCCTAGTGGCAAGTGATAGGACGAGAGGAAATGGCCTGAAGTTGTGCCAGGGGAGGTTCAGGTTGGACATTAGGAAGAATTTTTTTACTGAGAGGGTTGTCAGGCATCAGAGCAGCCTGACCAGGGAGGTGATTGAGTCACTGTCCCTGGAGGTGTTTAAGAGATGGGTAGATGTTGTCTTGAAGGACATGGTTTAATGGTGTTGGTAGGGCTGGGGAAAGGGTGGACTCGATGATCTTGAAGGTCTCTTCCAGCCAAAACTGTTCTATGAGTCTATCTTTACTAAATGTATTTCCAAGGAAACGTTTAAACCATGGAGGTGAATTAAGCTTTTAAGCTCAGAAAAATGATGGAGAACAAACTCGTAGAATTCTGAAGCTCATGAAACTCTTTGTTTGCCAAAAATACGCAGTGTTCCATACACACATTACCAATAAATCATGATAAAAAGAACTCAGAATCCCAAACAGAAATGGGCACTCACACTGCTGGAAGGGTTAACAGGAAATGGACACACATCTTTAACGTTGATTCGCTGAACGTTTTCTATGAGCAATCCAAAGAGCGGCAAATACATCGTGGCTATTCTTGCTTGATGACTCTAGAGTTTCACAGGTCATTAAAAAATTAGAGATTTAATTTTTAACCACCAATTATTTTCTCTAAGCTATTAACTTCTAAATTAGAAGAAAAAAAAAAAATAAATATTTCACAAGCCAGAGCCCACATAAATTATAAAAGCAGCGAACAACCTCGTATTTCATTCTAATTTACAGAAGGTTGGTAAATTTTACTTACTGTTACAATATAATGCAGAAAAAAAATGTAAATTAATGTATTTTTAGCTAAGATTAACCAAGAAAATTAATATTATGTGAGCTTGATGAATTAATGATATCTTCCATTAAAATTTTATGCCTCCTTCACAGCACAACTGATGTTAAAAAGAACTCAGGAGAGTTAAAAAAACCTCAAAACTTACTACCATGACTTGTAGCTTTCTCATACTCATTTTACGAATAACAGATGATGGAAGGACAGCTGCCAAATACCAAGAGCTAACATTTAATGAAAATAAAAGCTTTAAAAATGTTGGTAAAATCCAATTACTTTAAGAACAACAGTTACATTACACTGTGCTAAACTGTAATAAAGACATGTAATTATGTTAAGAGGTAAAAATGTGGAATTTGCAGATTGATTTTTGATACAACTTTCATACATATTTTCATCAGTCTGAACAGAAACAGCATTGCTGCAAGTTAAGGAGGTTTTTTTGTGAAAGAATAAAAACCTTCTGTACTTGTGCACCCTTAACCTGTATTATTTTGTACGTAGCAACACACTTACCCTGGAAGCATATCTATCATCAAAGGAATGCTTTATCATCAAATTCTTGAGCACACTAATGGCAATCTGCCGCACGTCTCTGAACTCTTGCAATGCATTGCCCACCTCCCTTAGAAGCAGTCCCACTAAGAAGTGATTTTTACAGAACTCATCAGTTAACGAATAGTCCAGGTGAAGGTCTGGAAATAAAGTACAAGTTCAGTGTAAGGAACGGTACTGTTTAAATTGATATACTAAGGCTGAACTAAAACATTTATGCATATCATACATATAATATATAGTCATTATTATTCATATATCTCTAGCCCAATTCACTGCCTAAAGATGCGTTAATTAACCAGACAATAATGATGAATATTCAATCAACAGAAGTTGAAGATATCTAAACAAATTACTTTTGAAATATTAATATGTTTAAAAATATTAATTATTTTAAATACTATCCAATACTAAAAATTTAAATTTACCAGGACCAGCATTGTATAGCTCCAAATTCAAATTTTAAATCTATATTCAGACACTGAAAACACACAGTGCACAAAGTTTGTGCACGTGCACATTCCTTCAGGAATTTAGTTGTATGGCAGAAGCAGAATTTGATTTTTAGTCTGTACTTCAATACCACGTTAGCAAAACATGGATTAAGAAGTTCCAGATTTCTGTAAGTTCCTTCTTCGCTATCTTACACATCTATCCATTACAAATGTAGACCATAAAGCCTGTTAATAACTCCAGTCTTTGTTAATTGATACTCTCTAAGACAACAGTCCCAAAAATTTGCAATGTGTAGTAAACATGTAATGAAGAGACTACGTTTCCAACACATGTATCCAAATTAAGCTTCTCAACATATCAGAACACAATAGACATAATAATACTTAAACAAGGTAATTTAAATGAATCTATGGAAGTCAGAACTGCATTGTAATACCACAGGCAAACTTTCTGCTACAATTAAACAATACTATACTTACCAGAAATACATACATATTCAAGGCTACTGGAAATAGAACTTGAATTAAAGAACATTTCATTTGAACATCTGTACTTAATTCACTGCAATGATACTTTATTTCATAAAGCATTTCTAGTAGTAACAACTGTAAATCTCTGTTAAGTCCAATATAGCTACTACATAGATACACACCCACAAAAACCCAGCGCATCTGACACAGCGAAGTCAAGCCACTCCCATTGAGAAGTATTTTTTGTGTAACAAAACAATCCAGTTAATTTATGTACTGAATATGTGGCAGCTTAAGAGAAGCTTCAGCTTGAAGATCTTACTTATTAGATTGTTTCTCATATTCGCTTTCATTGTTCAATACAGTAATAAAAAAACAGATGCTAATCTCAAAGAAGATTCATTTTCCAAAGAACTCTCCCAGATGTCAGAAGGAAACAGCTAAGGCAGCACAGATGTTCTACAGGCCTTCTTGTAAATCACTTAAGAGCCAACCACATCACCTGAGATCTCTTTGGTCTGAGACAGGAAAACCATGGAAATATTTATGCAATGTTATTATCCAAAACACTTCTAAAGGTTGAAGATGCCAGACAGAAACAAGTTCTAAGCAGTTGCCCACCTCTTAGTCCCAAATCTTGCTCCACCATTTTGATGAGAGCATTAGTTATACTCAATTTTAATAAACCAAACAGAATATATTAAATAAATATTTCTGAAAAAAGTATCCTGACCTACAAACCCCAAACGTTACGCAGGTTACGCACCTTTCTCACCTCTGCTTACTGACATCTGCTATAACTCAATACCTGCAAGAAATTAATAATGTCCTCAGAGCCACAAATGCAACAGCTAGTGCACTGTCTTGTGTTGGCACAAGGCCAGATGGAACAGGAGCCCAGCTGGGTTGAGCAGGGCATTCATGACTGAGCTCCAGTGGAAAAAAAAAATAATTTTTTTTGGGAAAAAAAAAAAAAGAAGCTCACGAGGTAGAAGCACGAACAAGCTACAAAACAGAAATACAGAAGCATTGATTAAGTTTCAGGGATAGTGCTAGGAAAGCCACAGCTCAGCTACAGCTGAAACTGGTAATGACTTCAATGGCAACAAGAACAGCTTCTACCACAACACCAGCATTAAAAGCCTGAATAAGGAAAACACGGGATACTTGCTGAATGCGGACTGTGATTTAGAGACAGCAGACTTGGGTAAGGCTGAAGTACTCCATACCTTCATTACCTTATCCTTCATTGCCAGGATTCCCAAGTCTTAAGAATTTAGAGCCTAGGTTCAAGAAAGGACCACTAAGGTAGTTAGAGGGCTGGAACACACGCCCTGTCAGGAGAAATTGGGGGAACTGACTGTGTTTCAGGTGGAGGAGGCAAAGCCTGAGGTGACCTGAGCAGGAGGTTTGACTACAGACCTGCCAAAGTCCCTTTTAACCTAAATGGGTCTATTAAAACAAGTAAAAAAGTAAAGCAAGCCTCACACTGTACGTCTAATTAAAGGAATGCTGCAGGCTCCTAGAGGCAGTGCATTAAAAGGTAACTCTTGAGAAAAAAAGAAAAGTAAACTTAATAGTCATAGCAGGAAAGGGAGGCAGAATCCAGGATGTAATTTCCCATATCTTTCAATGGCCGGATACTTCAGATGTTTAGGTAGCAGAGAATCTATTACTTAAAGCTTAAATGAAAGGAGTGCAACTTTAGTCTTCCATTTAACAATTTCAAGGTTTCCAGCATCTCATAGACCTGGAGTTACACAGCCTACACTTTTAATAATATAAAGGTGACAATCTAAGAAATACACCAGATGCTTCTTCAGAAGAACTTACCTTGGTATCGCTGAACTCTGCCTTTCCCAAATGGCATGGGTAGATTCAAAGGTATGTAGTGCTCATGATTACAGACTACACGGAGAAACTCGAATTTGAATTCGAATAGAGTCTGCAAAAATAATTTAAAAGGATAAAGTAAACAACTGATGCAGTAATTTGAATAACACATTAAGAACAGCTCTCTTAACACAAACAGTTGATTTCTCTCAGACTTGCAGACGTGTCAAAGTTCTGTAAGCCCGCATAAAATAACTCCAGCATAATTCACACTTGGCAAATGGATACAGTTCTATTTACTGTTCCCATCCTCTACGTCATTTAAGTTTACAGGCATATTGTGGATTGACGTAAGAAAAGTTTGGGCCAACAGAAGATATTCTTTGTACATCTGGTACATGCTTTCAGCACTAGAGTAAATGTACAGAAACTGATCAGATATCAACTTGTCCAACTTGAGCCTTTCTTACAATCATGCTTAAAATTTCTGCTTTGTGTTGCACCCCTACTCCCCATCACTTTCTCAGCACACACGCTCTATGGTGGTGAAGTTGCACATGGATGTGGAGAAACAAAATACGAAAAAGTAATTTGATGGGGAAAAAATGCTCTAGGGACAGAGCAGAGACTTTTAATGTTACTGGGAAGAAGCCTGAGTACTTGATGCAGGACTCTGCATATGCATCAAGAACAGGCATCTCTTAAAAATAGTTTGTTTAAAAACACTGAGTACCTTTGGATCTCCTGGGGCAAAGCAGCTGATGTAGTTATTGATTTGCTTGAAAACAAAGCCTCTATCCATGAAAGTAAAACATCTCTGGGGAAAACAAGCAAAACCAAGACAGAATTGATTATAGTACTGTCTCACTGTTCTGTATTTGGTAAGTTTATTTTCCAAACATATTACTGGTATTTCAGTTTGAATATAAGAAACAGTAAAACAAGAAAACTAAATATACCCGTACGTACATGAATACCAAGTTTTCCCTTAGAGTGCAGAGTGTAAACAAATTGCAAATAAAAGGCAGTTTGAAGATAAGAATTCTTATCTTGACTGAAACAAAAATAACACGCCACTAGCAGATTTATCTATCGTTGTATCTCCCATCCTTTTTTACTCCCTACTGGATCTTACTGGCTGAAAGACACCAAAAGTCTGTCTACATAAAATGTATGCAAATAAAACACTACCCAAAGTATGAAGCTTTTGTAGCATTAGAAGATAAGCTAGGTGATATTTTAAAAGGAAAAAAAAAAACCCCAAGGAAAAGAAACCACATTTTGAATAAAATATAATTAAATTTAAAAAAAATCAAACCTTTGAACAGATGTCTTCTTGACAGAAGACGCCAATTATACTTCAATGCATTTTAATTTGTCCAGAGAATAATATTTAAAAAGCAATACGCACATTCATTTTTATACAAGTTGGCTTTAAGATTCTTTAAAATCTGTAAGAAGCTGTATTATTGAAAAAGTAACCACAGAGCCTGAGTTGCTTGTATACCTACTTTTATAAAGGCAGCAAGGCTATGGTTTGCATTTTTTGAAGCCTCGGGATTGTCTCTGTACTTCTGAGTGATATGTGGCATTAACATATTAACAACTGTTTCAACTGCATGATGAAAGGAAGCTGAAAATCTCTGGTTTCGCAAGAGCTAGAAACAAATTCAGATACAAAATTCAATACAGTTTATTATACTAAATATATCAGAAAACATACTTAAGATATAGATAACTTGACAGGGAGAGAGGAGACAAAGACAGTTTCTGAATCTTTTTGTTTGTCATTTAAAGTAACATTTTCTTTAAATTCAATGCTTTCCTGAATTTTCTAGACAGAGGGGGAAACAAGGGTGTTTGGTTAAAAGAAGATAATACAACAGGCACTAACTATCCAAAGAATTTTGTAGGGCAGACAGATTACTTAAAATGAACAAGGCTTTTTCAGAATGTATACGAACATATAACTCCATATAAAAAAAAAAATATTTGATGCAACAAGTGGATGTAAAAGAACGGTCATAATTCCTGGATCAATCTTCAGAAACATAAACATACACCAGAGTATCTTCTGCCTACATCTTTTGGCGTTTTTTAATGAAACTCCCAAGCTTGCTTTTAACAATTCATAGGAACTGATCACAGTTTGTACAGCGCGCAGATTCATAGTTTTGTGATTCACTATATGCTAACTCAGAAGACTTACAAGTACAGCAAACCTGAGGCTATTAGGTCTCAGCTACTGGTTGTTACTACTTGAAAAAAATGAGTGCCTTCTCTTATTACTTAGGTCATTTAGACATCAAAGAGAGAGAAGTCTTTCTGAGTAATAGTAACGGTTACATCTAGGCCAATTCAGACCATGTGTCCGTCACACCGGGTAATCAAATCAGTCCCGGGCATCTGGAGCTGACACGCTGTTGTTTGACCACCTTTGTTTTACCTAATGTCAAAGTCTTGTTAAATTGGCTTTGCTCCTCACACACATGCTGGTGCTCTCCAAATATAATTTATTACTAGGATTATACGGGTCAGTGAAGACGCATTAGCTTTGAGCAAATGAGTCAGTACAGCACTGGTGGAGGAAGGAAATCATAATAAAAGAATAGCAAATACAACAACAACAAAGAACTAGGGGTACTGTGAATGCTCACACCACACCACACTACACAAGAGAAGCAGATCATACAGGAGAGGATACTAAAACCATGGACTCTGGTAGAGTAATTCTGAAACGTAAATTGCATTTGGGTTTTTGTTTGTTTACACAGATTCCTGCTTAAAACAAAATTTACATTCTACCATACTTATCCACCATATGATCTCAACTAAAAAATGTAATACCTATTGTAAGGAAGTTATAAATAAATTTTAAGGAAATGGGATTGCATGATGGCAAGCTAGCGATTTCTTTGAGGTATTTTTTAAACTAGTATGCTCTTTCCAAACTCACCGTTGGTTAAAATCAAGGAAAATTATCTAAACTTTGTTTAGCCAAGTGAAATCAGCACACTGTTGTCCTTCAGAAGTATCACTAAAAAATCCACTAGAACACTTCCTCAAGCAATACAAGTTTCACATACACCATGCTTCGAAAACCTTGCCCAGATGCACCACATTCAGTAATTAGAAAAACTGTTTCCTTCTCACAGAGCTGAATACTGTAAATTAAAAAGTGCTGCCGGTATTGTCAAGTACTGAAACCAACAAAAGTTATTTCATTTTTTAAATTCCATTTTAAAATTACAAAAATTTAATTCAATTCCAGAAGTCTCCAGAAAATTTCACCTTTAAATAAGAAGCAGTGTCTTCTGCTTTATAAAATTATCATTTCATTTCTTTTGAATAGTTTAATTGAATTAATTTAATTGATTACAAGAAGATAAAAGCAGTGGGGTGAAATAAGAAATTCTCTGTTTGCAGAGTGAACATAAGCACTACTTCCTCAAGGAACATCAAATCAATAGTGGAAATTTAAGTTTAAAGCTGCTGAATTATTTAAACAGACAGTAGATACTATAAAACAGAAGAAAGAAATGAAGAACAGAAAAAAGTCCATCTGAATATTTTTCTTACTTTGGTTTGAATTAACAGTCTTTCTCTTAATTAGCAGTAGAAAAAGTTGTTTTTTTTCTTTTTGCTAGGAATTCTGAGAAATTCACAAACACCTTGTATCAGTTAAAACAAGCAAGAAGTTTGAAAATGCAAATGGATGCACTACACGCACAGCAAACCAGCCGTGCAGATCTGCATTCTAAAAACTCCTAAACAAATGGGAGCTGCCACACTTCTCCAGACCGTTTAACAAGTTCGTGATAAAAGCTTGCCTTCTTCCACATTTCAGAAGATATTTGAATATGTAGTAGTAGTACCATGTAAATACTCTCTTCCCCTTAAACGAAAAACCTATTTCTAGATAAATAGTCTACAAATACCAGGTAAAAGTTTGTGGCTGTAGATTAGAGTGCATCTGAGGTTGGGGGTTTTTTTGCACAAATCATGTGTTCCCTGACAACCACTGCCTGTCTCTTTTTTTTTTTTTTTTCAGAAAGCTGCCAAATAAAGGTTCCAGAACTTCCAGAAGCGCTGCTCCAATTAAAATCTGAGTTTTATTTAGAAAACAAAATCATTCTATCCTTTCGTTTTAGTAACAGAAAGGAGACCACTCTATTCTTTCTGACATTTTAAATAGAGACAACTCCCTTTTCTTATATAAAAAAAGGTAATATAGCATCTAATATCTTGATGTTACAAGCAAAAATCTGAGGTCCTCTTCAAAATAAGAAGATAAAGTCAGATATTCTTTGCACAATTTATCTATTTATAAAAACTGAAAGTCAGAATAAAATGTATCCAGACAAACTGAGGTGGGGGTGACATTAAGCTTAAAACACATAACTGATTTTGCTACTAAATGAGGAGCCTCACAAACTGACTGAGCTTCTCCCGCATTTCAGAGCAGTGGGAAAACAGTTACGCATGTTACCGATTTTTTGTCACCTTATTTCATTCAGATTGTTTTTTAAAAAAAATTTAAAAATTATTTTTTACACGGGTTCAGTGCTAAAGCCTGGTATCTCCACTGTGCAATATATTTTGGCAGAATGCATAGTTTCACTTGAATCCATAAATCATGCTCTTCCTCTCTATTATTATGATGTTCTGCAAATTATGTATCAGTAATCAGTACTGAAATTAGTCCAGTTGAATACTGTATTGAGGCAGATTTTTTTTTATTATGAGGTAACAATAAGCCAAGTGATATCATTTAATTCCTCTAACCAAAAGTAAACCAGTAACATGAATTGGAAAACGATTATTCAGTATTAGTATTCCAAGAAAAAGCGATGGTTATTAGGTTTTTTACATGCTACTATAGAGAATATCTAATGATGAAAAAGCAATTATCACACAGAGTTCACGTGCTTCTTATATGAAAAGTGAATCAATAATTTCTTTAAAGAATAAATCCTTAGGAAAAGCCCTGACACTTAAAGCTGAAATGGGACTCAAACTCTACTGGTCATTTCACAGCAGAACAGAATTAAGTGTAGCACTCGAAAGCTGTTTTCCTGATCATTGTCCAACTATTTCTCCCCATGTACTTTAGACTTCCAGTTATGTTCTAAATTCACAGTGAAAATACTGATAAAGATTTCAGCACAACCTGGTATGTTACTCTGCAGGCACTATTTTTATACTTGATATTTTACTTTCAAGACTTGTTTTAACACAGAAGTAAGCAAATTAAAAAGCTGTCACCAATATAAGAAAAATTATGTATGTTTATAGGGCAAGCTGGTAGAAAAATGCCTTGTTCTAAAATTTTAGCATACACTTTCTAGCATAGGAAATGACACAGAACTAAACATAGATGCTTCTTTATTCCTACAGAAGGACTGCAGACTGCATGATTCAATGTTCTCAGTCATTTTATTTCACAGATAGCAATCTGCTCAGGAAAAAGCCCACATATTTTGCGTAGTACTTACATCAAAGTCCACAGCGCTATCTATTGCTTCCAGCTTCATTATACAATAAGTGTTAAGAAATCTTACTAGAGAGTCTGATGATTTACACAGACTGCTTTACTGTACAGATTTTAAGGGGTTTTTATCTATTTATAGTAATGCTGAATCAGGCTCGATTTTTTTTCTAGTATTTCAACTGATTTCTCCTGCTGCTTTGCTTTTTCCCTCCCTTTCTTACAAATAAAGTTATTATATACATATAAATCATAACCATTTATATATAAAACTGTTCTAACAAGCAATAAAATATGTAATTCAAGACAGAAGAGGTTATACAAATTGTCTTTAGAATAATTTCTTTTTACAAAAGTTGACATACCGACATACCTTCACTTTAGAGTTTTCTATCAAATGCTGAGCCATTGATTTTATCAGAACTTCAAAGAAAAACCATGAATACTGCAAAGACAAGAAAATGTTCTGTAAAACTGCTATATGCATTCAACAAATGTTTCAATACAACTAGTTCCATCCTTCAGTTATGATCAGATAAGAACACAGCAAAAAGTACAGTTCAATATATACCTTAAGTAGCTTGTTGCTTGTAAGAAAGTCAGCAGATGGCTTTAAAATTGTTGTCATAGACTTTGTAAGTTCTTCATGTACTGTCTTATATTCAGAAGCAACATAAGGTTCAGCTTTATAAGCGTACTTGGGGAGGAAAAACAGAATACAACATGAAACTAGGGCATAATATGAAACAATCGAAATTAAACAGACGGAACTAAGTTTAAATATAAGCTTTTTAGAGAAATATAAATAAGGAAACAACTGATTTTTGCCTACCTTGACATAAGATCTCAAGTAGCTATCCAAGCCTTCTTCGTGACACTGAGCAACAATGTGAATAATAACCCTAAACAGAAGTCCGAAATCATAGAATCATAGAACAGTTCAGGTTGAAAAAGACCCTTGGGATCATTGAGTCCACCCATTAACCCTACACTACAAGTTCACCCCTAAACCATATCACCCAACACCACATCTAAGTGACACTTAAACACACCCAGGGACGGCGACTCAACCACCTCCCTAGGCAGTCTGTTCCAGTGTCTGACCACTCTTTCCGTGAAGAATTTCTTCCTAATGTCCAGTCTAAACTTGCCCTGTTGCAACTTGAACCCATTCCCCTGGTTCTGCCCTGTGAGAAGAGACCAGCACCAACCTCTCTACAATGTCCTTTCAAGTAATTGTAGAGCATGGTGAGGTCCCCCCTCAGCCTCCTCTTCCTTAAACTGAACAGTCCCAGCTCCCTCAATCGCTCCTCATAAGGTCTATTCTCCAGGCCCTTCACCAGCTTTGTTGTCCTCTTCTGCACTCGCTCCAACACCTCGATATCCCTCGTATACTGAGGTGCCCAAAACTGAACAACAATACTCAAGGTGTGGCCTCACCAGTGCTGAGTACAGGGGGACAAAGCTATAATTGCAATAGCAAAACGCTACTCAGTTACAGATTTATATAATCCAATCATCACTTCAGCTATGAAGCACTTAAAATTCTTTACCTTGTCACATTGACTGCAACTTCCTCTTGAGTTGCTCTAGTAAGAACTCGAAACAACTGGTTTAGGACAGTCGGCAGGAAAGCTATCATCACATGGCCTTCCATTGCATGAAGGCTCTAAAAGAAAGCAGTAATCTTGTCACTCCCTTGAAACAACGGCATTTGAAACATAAGTTCCGAAATGATAAAATTTACTGCAAGTCTTTTTTCAAAAATACACACTGCTTGCACTATTTTATTTTTTTTTATTATTCATAGTACAAATGCTGTGGAAACCATGCACTCTATTGATCTAACCTTTAAAGAGAACAGTAGACATGACAATGATGATCTGCTAAGTAAAATTTTAGAATTCCAATATGCCGTTCAATTTTATTATTTTGACAGACGAAGCCACTAGTGTTTCAAAATTATCACTCATAAGGCCGACTAACACTGTCTTATTATTTCCTCCTGGTTTCCTCTTATATTGCGATTGTAAATTTACCTAGGGCAGGATGTATCTTTCTGTTCTTTTTATGCAGCATATTCCATTAGTGGGACCTAGAAAATGTCTAGATCTCGTTTGCAAAAGTATAAATAATATAATAATGTTATCCACTGTCTTTTTATACCTTAAGATATTTTACAAGATCAGTTCCCAGTGCACGAGCTCCAGATTCTGTTATCTGACAGTACTGAAAAAAATTATGCAAGTGCTGATCCTGTCAAAGACAAAAAAAAGAACAAATTAAACAATATCTAATGTTACTATCCATACTCCAAAATTGAAGACATTAAAAACATTCATACAGAGAAATCTATATATGTGTCCACAGATTCAAAAATAACTGAAGTGCAATGCTCCAAAGACTTAGTCACACGTAACACTGTTTTTTTTAATCCACATACGACATTTCCAGTGATTTTTGAATACTCATTACACAAAATGCCATGTATACTTGCTTCAAAACACTTCACATGAGGAAAATACAATACTTCATGTTAGTTATCCCAACCAATCGTAAAATGTATTTTATGAACAGCTATAAGAGGACTCATTGCTTTACAGGTATGCCAGTTAACAGCTTTCAGACAACTATAACCCCTCATCTAACAGAAAAATTCAGATTGAAATGGATGACAATGTGAGACAACAGGCTCAGATTTTGAATACTTTGCACTCAAGATCTGCTGTTTTTCACAGCTGATGTGAGAGTTGCGATGCAGAGTACCCAAGCAAAAGATCAGCATATTGAGTTTAAGAATATTCCCAATTATTTTATATACATATGATAAACATATATTATTCCGAAAACTTTCTCCAATTTAATCTGTTTTATAACTCACCTGAGTATACACAGTTGACACCAGATGAGTGGATATTTTTAACAGTTGCTTGCCTCCATCTACCCATTTAATTTCAGGTCCAGAATGCTGCACGCACACATGCAGAGGAAAAGTAAAATAATGTAGCAGTATACAGGGCCAAAACAATTTGTTTGCAGTACCACAAACAACAATCATATCTTTTTAAAAAACAGGTTGAAGAAATGTGTGCAATGAATAAAGTCATAAATAAAGGAAAATTATGCAGGCAGTATTACCAAAAGCATTTATGAAGCTTAAAATGTTTTGTGTTTGGTTTTATTTTTTAAAGTCTCACAGTAGCTTCCTCACTGGCTAACAAAATCGCTTTTCTCCAAGTTGTAAATTTCATGTTTCCCTTACAACTCTGCAAAGAAACTTCTGACTAGAGAGAAATATCTACTGGTTTTCTGTGAAAAATAGGACAAGAATTTCCAGGGATACTGACACAGTTCAAACCTTAACATTGGTCACTGGTAGGCAGCAGCCAGTGCTTCCTTCCCACCCCATTTCCACAGAACTGAGAACAGAAACACTCAGCTGCCTACCCTGGCAACTGGTCAGGGAGAGGTTTTACTGCCAGGTCCACCTAGTTCTGTCAGTCCTAACAGTCTACCCATGGGCATGAGCAGAGACAAACAGCAGAGGCATAAAGAATGCACCTACAATGTGAAAAGATGAAAGATGTGAGGGAGATGATGGTTGGAAAGCTTACAGCAGAGTTTTAAAAAGAAAATGTGGTAGAACAGGAGGAGAGCAGTAGGTCTCTTCCTCCAAAATGAATCAATTTTGTCTCTGCATTTGATTCTCTTAGTCAAATCCCTTATTGCATTTTACATTTTGTATCTCCCAAGACAGCATTTTTATTACTACAGTTTTGCAAGCTTTCTGCTTTGAAAAATACAACCATAAATCTTACTAGTGAAGTATAAGGTCACAAAATCAAGATGTGAGAATAAGACTGTTTCAGGAATAAAGGACTTACTGAAAGAAGACAGCATGAAATGCTAAAAAAAATTTAGTAAAGCACTTCAGATTATTTGCACATCTTCATAAACCCGAAATAGTTTTATATATTTAAAAGTTACCGCAACTTCTAGTTAGTTACTACTACAAAAAAGGAAACTTCAACATTTCCTAAGTACATCAGGTAAATAATAACAGAAATAAGTTTTTAACAATTGAAACAAAAAACTCTATTAGGGCAGGTTGATTCAAATTCTTGCAGAAGTCAGAATTTAGTCAGAGGTTTTGTCTCCCATTTCTATCTGGGTTGGTTTGTTTCCCCCAAGTCAGCTGTCTATAACATACCTTTCCAACCCCGACTTCTTGATAACTGAGATAGCCTGACGGAAGATTTGCTGACACTGGGATGTGCTGCTCATTGGTCACCACTCTTCCATCTCTTATTAGAGGAAGCCAAGAATACCCAACTACAGAACATGAAAGACAAGTAATTTAAAATGTGTTATAAATCTTTACAGTTGATAGATGTTCAAAACCAATGTTAAACAACTTAATTTTTTCACATTAAAAAAAAATACTTAATGAAATCTTTCAGTCAGTATAATGCAATTAGAAAGCCTTATATAGATCACAAAAATCAAGGGTTAACAGATAAACATACTTCATAAAATGCCCCCAGCAGTTACCAGAAGTAAGGCATTAGCATACGAACCCTGTGTTTCAACCACATCTTTCTTCTTTGTACTCCCTTTGCTTGAATTATCACAGCTGACGTGGTAGAAGGTGAACAACAAATGGTGCTTTTCATGCAACTGAGTGGGCAATTCTATTTTAATCTGAAAGGCAAAGAATCACAACCTTTGTGGAAGTCTTCAGTCAAAGCAGCAACATGCCTTACTAACTGCATGCTTTAAAAGCAATTTCAGGTTCCACATTATTTGAAGCAAGACCAAGAATCACACAAAACTTATTACAATTTTCATAGAGTGAAAAGCGAGGGTCTGATTTAACTGAAATCATTATCAAGAACTTCGCAATGTTCAAATCTTTTGTTGTATTTTTGAAGCTTACGTAATAGCTTAACCAGTAAAAGTTACCTCAGAAAGGCAGCTTACCTCATCATAAAATTCAGGATTTTGATGGTGATGTAGAACAGCAGCAAATGCACTTCTAGTAAATACTGGTCCACCTGGCCTACCATAGATGCACTAATAATGGGGGAGGGGGGGCAGGAAAGACAAAAAAACCTGTTATTCTTTTACACTCTCAGATTCTGTTTCACCTAGAACTTGAAATATTTTAACTTGTGTTTAACTTGTTTCCTTTGCACAGACAGGGGATTCCATGATCTGTAGTCCTCCTGCCATGCAGTAGGGTTGACACTGTGATTTCACCTCAGGATTCCTACACATTTTTCTACTTCTTTTCTTCCAGGCATCTCTTGTACACTGGGGTAGCGCAGAAACAAACACAGAGCTTGGCTTTACTGTTTTAACTTAAAGAACTCCTCCTTTGTAGTAGGCATAAGCCACCCTTCTTTGCAACAAGTTTCTTTATATCAACAGAAATTGTAAGAAAATAACTAAATCCTCTGAGGGTTCTTTAGTAATCTTTTCTATCAAAACCAAATCATCTAGAAGTTATTCTTACGTCAAATGCAAAAGGAGGGCAGAAAGTCACCATACCAAACTAAATAAATTAATCCAGTGCTAATGTGTTACTTAGCTAACTGTTCACAATTTTCTTTTATCAGCTGCAAAACCCAAACGACTAACCTTTAGAGGTAAAGAATCCTCTTCATCAGAATCCTTGAATTCAATGCATACTGCAATATTTCTAGCCTAAGGCAAACAAAACCGCAAATCGTAAGGATCATCACACAAACATAGCATGCAAACATCTTAACTAAACCTGAGAAAGAAGAATACACAAGTTTTCCTGTACTCACCTTTGCAAAAGACTTCTGACTGTCATATTTCAAGTGCTTTGGATAAACATAAAGATGATTATTGTAGATGGTGAAAGGCTGAGTGTGTTTCGGTATACATGGTACGAATTCCTCTATTTCAAACGCAACTAGTGTCTTCGTGCTGTTTTCAAACAGTTTCATGGGAATGTACGATGAGTTAACATAATCTGAAAATATATAAAAAATATAATAAAAAACTGAAGAGAAAAAGCCTGAATGTCCATTTAACAGTGTTTATTAATACTTACTTGGAAAATCTGGTGACACGTTATCAATCATAACATCCAGATTTCCTAAAATAACAGGAAGTTTGGCCATCTTTTCAGGTCTATAGGAAGGAAAAAAAAACCTCAGTCAGGCTAAATGCAAAACCATCAGATGCCAGAGAAAGGAGATAATAGGAAACAGAAGCAAAAGTAATATCCTGAAAGGCATATGAGAGGAAAAGTGGTTTGGGGGTGGATGACTGATCTGGTTTTGTTTTTTGCCTAGATTCACAGCTGCCTTCTCATTTAAATTCTCGAAAAAACAGTAAGGTTTTATTCACAAGTGTGGAAAAGGTTAAGAAAAAGCATAATTTTTTTTTCTTTAAATCAAAATTAATAGCTTTGTTAAAGACAGATTTTGTTTGCCATGCAATAACTCGCTATCATTTATAGCAAGAAGGGGACCCCTAAGCAAGTTTTTTAAATCTCGATGGCCAGTGACAAGCATTTATGGTAATGGAATAAACTTAAGAAAGAGCAATAGGGGAAAGAAATTAGTAAGTTAATAAAATGCATCTTCTACTCAGTAATCTTCTTCCTCCTTTTTCTAGAGTAATAACTCACTCTGCAAAATATTTACTATTAGCTAGCATACTGTGAAAGTTCTTAGATGTTATAATTTAGAAAATATGTAGAAAAATCAGAAATATGATTTAACATGGAAAATACTTCTACTTCAAAACACCAGTGCAGAACCATTTATTAGTAAAGACAGTCAGCAACACGGTGTTTTTTAAATTCTTGCAGAGGAAATGGAAGCAAAATTTTCTGGTTGCAGTCTGGATTCTAATTCCAATAGCTAAGCTTTAGAAAATCCAATCTCTTTCGTACTAAAATTTCTGTGAAATACTGTACATAGTTCTGCAAATAGGATGCTGAAATAAGCAAAAGCATTTCCTCAATTTGTAAAGTAAAGTGATGTGGCAGGCTAATTTACTCTATTAGTTTCAGTTTCAATAATATTGTTTATGGCAAGGAGTATCAGTACACAGCAATTTCCAGGCTATGAAAACATCAGTGAAACTTTATGCAGCTTGCTAAAATGAAATTAAAATATCTCACTTCCTTGTCAGATTTGGTAAACAGGAATGAAATAAAGAAACTGTAGCCTAAGCCTTTTGCAATTAGCAATTGCTGAAATTGATACAGCTCCAGCTAACTGCACCGTAACACAACTGGAAATGCCTTTGTGAAGCAGCAAAGATCGTTCTATTCTTTTACACCTTACTTAATAATAAAGGGGATTAAAACAACTTTATTAATAGGGTCATCTGTCAGTAGGAGATTCCTAAGCCTTTTACACAAACTGATGCAGTCTCAAGGAATACTTTATTCAGGAAGGATGAGCAACGTTCTGTTGTTTAGGCATCTGGAGCCACATGAACTCCCAAGGAAGGTGGACTGGATATTGGCTTGAATCTCTTTCCCTGAGAGCTTGCACTCTCCGTCCAAGCTCAGGGAACACACGATTTATGCTCGTGCTTGTTTTCCTTTGAGAACCAGAAGAGTGTATTGTGCAACCATATCTCCTGTTACAGAGCTACTTAAGGATATGACGTTCTGCAAGTTAGACAGGGCATAATAACTCAGTCCTGCAAAGCAGAGATCTGGAAATTGTATAAAGGCCTTGATTATACAAATACGATGTATTATATGTAAATGACTTCTATATTTCGAGTGAAAAACATATGAGTACACGCACCAAAAGATGATTCTTCAGCTCAAGATCATAACAAAGAATGGTGGGGCTGGGGGGGGGCAGGGAGGGAAGGCAAAGAAGCAGTTAGGGTGTGTTTTGTTTGGTTGGTTTTGATTTTTGAAGTGGGGAAATTAGACTTACTTCCTGAAATCTGCTAACAATTTCAGCATGTCTTCATTTGAAAGTTTATTACTGTCTTGTCTGAAAAGAGGAGAAAATCTTGCATTTTTGTCCAGTGTTCCTGAGGCATCTTTAAACAATGTCCTGAAAGTCAAAATTAAAGTGCTGAAATTCACTTCAGGAAATTTCTTTACTATAGATTAGAATACACTGCACCATTCTTCATACTAGGCATTTAGTATTCTTACTGCAGGTGAGTTTTAACACATTAATAGCTCGGGCTACATAAACAAGTGTGAACCATTTCTTTCCTAGTAAAACAAAAAATATTGATAACAGAAAACAGTTGGCAATATTTGGTGGTTTGAATAATAATATAACAAATGTTTATAACTTTTTTCCCACTACAGAGCTGAAGTGTAAGTTTGTTTGTCAGAAATCTTTGGTTAACTGAAAGTAAAACAAGAAATAATTTAAATAGCACATTAAGTTTTACAACAAGTGAGATACAGAAAAGAAAGAAAGTTGGGAAAAAACACAGATTGACAAGATCTGTCTTTACCTAGCTGCCCAAGCAAAAGGCATTCTATATTGACCTAATCTCTGGCAAGCCTGCTTGGCATTCTTCAAAACTTTCTGCGCAGCCTGCAGGAGACATAAGAAATAGCAACGTTTTAAAAGTTATGTTTTTTGCACCATTAGTACAAAAGGAAAAAAACCAACACATATTGACACTGATATGAACTGGACAATAGTTAAGAGATGAATCCTGTATATGCAAGTGACAGAAAACAAAAATACCTCTTAACAATTCAGCAAGGCCTCCTAATTTCAGAGCACTTCATGAATGAAAACACAGGCCCATCTACATTCCCAATAATACATTTTTTCTTGCTTAAGTAAGTATGTATCATATACAAGACTCATATGAAAGCTAGAGCAAAATCAAACTGTTTTTAAGGCAAAATTGTGACTGCAGATAAAAATACCTTACCCCCACCTTACTCCTCTATTCACCACGTAGTGTCTGTACCAGAACACACTCTTGGCGAGTAAATACTGAAATACTCTGTGATAACTTATATTACAAGTGCATACAGAATTTGGGGAGGAGTTGCATGAAGATCACATGGACAATCCTACTTATGTACGGACATTGCAACACTGTTTTCACTAAAACTTTAAACTTTTGGTTTTATTTGCTTGTAAGGGAACAATCAGAGCTAGAAATCCACTATTCTGGGATGTTCGCACTAAGCCGAACCACTCGAGACTGAAGTCGAAGCTCCTGACAGAGCAATGGTCTTCTCTTTTCTAGAAACCAGCTTCTCACGTGTGCCTACACAGAGCAAAATTATTTGCTGGAGGCAGAAAAAACCACAGTAAACCTGCCTGAATATTATCCCTGATTTATGCTGTTGACATTACGAAGAGCTGTTCCTGTGTGCGTTGAGCCAACTCTCCACTACACTTCCCTGTAAAAAGGAGGAAATTGCACTCAGGAGCATAGAACCTTGCTAAGTAATCATCATTAATTCCCTGCATTCAGTCTTTAAGGCGAGAATAAGTGATCTCTTGGCTGGAGAACTTGTTGCTTCCGTTTTCCCTTTTCCTTGTGCAGAAGAGTAATTCTGCAGGGAACTGCAACTCGTTTTGCTCCGATTTGCTTCAGAATAATATGGGGCAATCCCAAAGAACAAAAACAGAAAGAAAATCAAATTAAATGTTCAACTGTATAAAACTATAAGCAAACAAATACCAGAAATGGACAGCACAAGTTAATATACTCATAAATGTTCCTGTTGGCTTCTTCTGCAGTACAGGGCAACACAAGTCGAGCACTCAGCATTGAATTTGGGAACTCTCAGGCTTACTTAACCTTCCCACATGGCTCAGGCCCAAGACCACCAAAATGAGTTACTCAGTTCAGGTTTGTTTTAACTCGGTAACAGTCAAGCATACCCTTCAAAACTAGACTCCTAAAATACAAAGCTGCTGTTTCGCAACGACAGCTGAAAAAAATCCCAAGTATTCCTGGAAAAGCGAATCAGTAGTCTGACCTATATTAAGACCAAGTGAAAAATACAGGTTTTTTTACACGTAGCCTAGCCAGCACTAAATCAGTAGGAAAGAACACTGTTCCTCTGCAGACAGTCAAAGTTAACTCTTCTTTGCTTTCACTAGCTGAAAAGAGGGAGAATGTCAACAGTAGCTGACACTGCTTACAGAAAAACTTTTTTCCTAGTATCCTGGTTCAACTATTTAAGCACAATTGTGAATTGAATTTAAAACTCTACTTCTTCAATGACAGACAAGAAGCAGCAATTGACAAAGCTTCTTGTAGGTATAACATTAAAATGTTATGTCATCCTATACTCCCACCAAACTTAACACGTTTCAGTGGTTTATTTCCAAAAGTGACTTGGGAGTTCCGTCAAATCTGTAAAACATTTTATATATATCAACAGAGGCTTGATGAGTACGATGGCTCTGAATGAAAAAATAAAGTTATAGTAGATACAAAGTTACAGTAAACTACTGTCACCAAAAAGGGATGCAAAGGAAAAGTCAACAACCATATAGCGAAAAAGACACATTAATTACAAAAGGCATATAGTTAGCTTCTGGACTATATTTAATATTTCACTGTTCAAAAACTTTCAACTCAGCTTTCACACTGAAGTCTAATATTCTTTTGTCAAATCAGTTTATCTAATGTCATTATAAAAATGACAGCTTATGCCACAACTAAAAAAAAGCTAAATAAATGTTTCCCAATATGTTAAACTTTACCTATAGTGTTTCAATCCATAATAGTTACTGGTAATAACTACAACTTACTAAATCAAATAATCCAGTTATTGGAATTTCCTGTAAAAGAGCTAGGCTTTTTATCGATACTTCTTAATTTCATATCAAGCTGTCTTGCCTCAGCACTTTTTCCATGCCACAGAAGAAGTAACATACCTTAGAAGAATCTGAACTTTTCATATACGGTTCAGCACAATGTGCAATACTTCCTTGTAGTACTTTTTCTATTCTAGCCACGAGGAAAATGTCAGTATGAGGACACGTGACTGAGAATATTCCCTAGAAATAAAACAAGAGACAAATATAAAAGGAAAATGCAAATATGATTCACATTGCATAACAGGAAGCCACCTGAAGCACACAGGAAAACTCTCTACTTGCATCCAAAATCCTGCTATTTCTTTAGGTTACTAGTTCCTACCTGCTTTGGATATTGTAGCACAGTCTCATGAATGTCTTGAATTCTGTATAAACTGTCACCACTGCCATTCATCATAGGTTGAGATGCACTGGATATCATGTGTCTTACTGAGGCGTGGTTCAAATCAACATGGAAATCTGCTGAAATCTTTCGGTTGTTCTTAATATCGAATAGTGATAATGTGACAAAGAAAGGTTCTACCTAAATGTTTAAAAATAGAATCAAGTGTCATTGTTGGCATCTATATTGCTGTAAAAATATTTATGAAAGGAAGGTGAGTAACATTTTTATAAACAGTTACACACAGACATCACTCTAGATATTACTGACAAGGTGTAGAAGACAGCAAAAGAAAAATTTCACTTTCTACAACACGGCAAAAAGCTTAGTAGCAGAATTACTTTTCCTAGGATTTAGGCTCTCATTTTGATTTAAAGGAGTAGGAAAAAAACTGTATTATACGTTTCGCAATCATAGCAAGGAATTTGTGCGGTTAAGAACACCGACAACAAAGTACCCAGACATCCTTTACAACATTAACAGAAAATAATTAGATGAATAATTTACATTTGTCGTTGGTCCTTCTTCGTTTTCTGCAACACAGCTTTGCAAATTAAAAGATAAATCATTACACTTTACAAGAATTTTTTTTCCAAACTTCTCTTCAAATGGCTTCACTTCTGGTTCAATACCAGAAAAGTCAAGTTTCTTTAAGAAGAGAAAAAGAAAAATTAAGGTAAGTTTGTTTGCCATGTGAAAAGGATCAACATAAAAGAAAATAAAGTGCTTCCTTGTAAAAAAGTCTAACCTGTGCATCTGGATCCAAGGCAAAAAGTTTAACTCTGCTTTCACTTTTCAACTTGATTTCTGCTTCTCTGGTACTCTGTTCAAAATAAGACAAAAAGTCTTAGTATCACACTATTAACTAAAAACGTTTTCATTGCTCTATCATGTCAAAGTAAAAAGTGAGAGGCAGCTACTCTTCTCTAAAGACTTTTCCAGGCCTCAAAACACAAAACACATGTAACTGTCTGAGCTCATGGGAAGTATACTTCAGTGTAGCTCATAGAGTACTTTGCCTCCTTAAAAAATAAGTAACTTCCATAACACTATTTTTAAAAAAAAAAGTATGAATATAGCTTAAAGCTCAGAGCTATCCTGAGACTAAGATTGCTGAGGAAAAAACAGGTTACCTAAATTAAGAAACAACATCAGAGCTCTTTTTACTTTTCCTTTTTCTTGTTTGTTTGTTTTTTCATTTTTTTCCTTTTCTTGAGATCTACTACCAAAGAAGCAGTTTTCCTGTGCGTAGATGGAAAAATCCCCAAAACTTCCAAAACATAAAACCCTCACACTTAAAAGTTACTTTGCAGAGTACTATCCAGGACTTAGAGATACCTACCTATTAACAGTAAAACAGAAGTAAAGTTGAACAAAACAGAATGTGAAAAGTAATTGTATACATAGGTTACTTCTCAAAAAGAAGAAAAAGTATTATTTAAAGAATATTCTGGTTTTTTAAAGCCACAGGACACGACAAATAGACATATGTGTGCACCAAAATTACCCATGTAGGAGAGTAGCAGTTCCTAAAGTAGCAGCTGGCTAAACAGGGATACAAAATATTATATTGCAGACAGGTGTTTATTTTTGGATCAGCCTGTATGGGTTAAAAGAATTTACCAAACCAAAATGCTCATCACTGACCATCAGGTGGAAGTGGTCTACTGTCTTTGCTGTTGAAGAAACTCCTAGCATATCTCAAAAAACAGCAAACCATCCCCAAAACCATTAACTCTAAGAGCTCAAAATCCTATTTCTAGGTTGATAATAATAATTAAAAAACAAACAAAAAAATCCAGTTTAAGAATGCATTACAGAAGAGGCGCTTCTGAGGTGCATTTTGAGTACAGATGTTCTTGTGGATTTCATTTACTTTGTTATTTTTACCACATACAAGAGAAAAGACAAAAGTTGCTGTGAAAGACATGACCCAGATACTTGATCCCAGCAGAGTATTGGCAGACTTTGCTTGTTCAACAGCTGGTATGACTGAGAAACACCGAGAAATTGTGAAGAAGTTTAAAGACAGCAAGAAGGTTGCATGGATGTTTTGGAAAGGGAATAGTCAAGTGGCAAGAACTGAAGGGAAAGACCATCTAGTCATAAGAGCAAGAGAGAAACGGTTTGAGCTAAAGCATCCTGAACAGTTTTAGATTCTTTGGTGTTTTGTGCACTAAAGACAAGACAAAAATACACATATTTTGGCTGACAAATCAGGGGCAGTTGGTCAGAAGTCAGGAAGTGAAAACTTACATAGTCATGGACCCTTTCTACAGCACAGCAGTGACTCTGTAATTTCGTTTCCTCATGGGTAGAACAGGGCTAAAGCTTTCCTATCTTAAGGAATACTGGGACTTGTAGGGGTTAAGGAGGTGCTTGGGCACACTGATCATGACAGCCACATAGTTATTTAAGATAGTGATCCAATTTTTTTTTATCTGAAGATTAAAACCAAAAAACCCCACATCTGTGCACTGAAGTGCACAATACCATCTTATTTAGTCTATGTTACAAATTAACACAGCTGTTGTTAATAAAATGAAGGCTTGGAGTTGTACTGATATGGGTTAAACCCCTCCTAGGAAGACTGTTTTTTTCCCTATTGTCAGGTGCTCTACAATCACCCCTGAAGGAATTTCTCTTTCCTCATAAGGATATGAGGTCAGCTATTGTGAAAATCTCCTTCTAGAACCAACCAAAATAACAGAACAACTATAAACTCTTCTAAAAGAAGGTTCAATGCCTTGTAAGTCTTCCGTTGGGGAAAAAGAACCAAACCCAAACAGCAGCTGAAAAGACACAGCAAGAAAGAACAGAGGACAAAGAGAGTCCTCAAAACAAACAGCATTTATATGAAGTAACCAAGTTAAGGCAGAAACAGTGTGATGATGCAAATAGGAAGATTTTTCCCTGTACTTCTCAGGGAAAAAAAAACCTAGAAAAATACAGTAAAGTACTTTTAAAGGTAGGATGAACTAGAATAGGAAAACAAAAAAAACCAAAAAAAAATATTTTGAAGGAAACAGAAATTTAAGAGCTGCATGTTTCTGAATAGAAGGTTATGGAAACAGGAAGCAGCATTTGTAATACTAAAACTAGATACAGGCGCTGCAGCCCTGAATAAAACTCCCTTCTGAAAGTCACATGGAATCTAAGCATTCCAATAACTCTGACTACAATGACAGAAAAATCTTCCATACAACATGAGCATGTAATTTTGATTCTGAAACAAATTTTCATAGCCTCATGTAAGTATGCTGTTTGATGCTTACAGCTCTTCCAAGGAAAACTTGATAGTATGCCCCAAATCGATTTCCAAATACAGCCATACCTAGAGTTAGATTATCACATAACAGCTTTTTGTGTACATGTGCTAAGTTGATTACAAAGCAGTAACGGAAAGAATTAAGTCAGCCAACCAGTTTGGGTGCTAAAAGTCTGCTAACATATTCTGACTGGATCTTTTGACGTACTAGCTATTGTAACAGGTAAAATTTGGTGTATTGCTTGTTCTTGGTTCACAAGCTGCACTTCAGAAGTAGTGACTAGGTCAGACAGAACCTCAAAAAGGAAGAGGAGGATATTACAGAGCACGGTCAAGCAGGAAAGTTCCAGGACACAGAAGACGGAGTAAGGAAGTCACAGGACAGAGTTTGGATTTTGCAACTTCAATAGAAAAAGATGACCAGCTCCAGTCCTTATGCGATTTAGCAAAAATTTCTCCCTCAAAGAACTCATAAAATTTTCTGCAACACACAAGACACTGACTTAACTTAAATACATTCTGCAAGTGGGCTGAAGAAGAGTTACTATTACTATGGCAATACAGGAAGTACTCATGAACGTGCCAGCTTGTTACAAACACAACCTTCTTAAAATACACTCCCACCATCGCTGCTATTAAGCTCCTCTGGACTTCTAACTAGAAGAGTAAAAAACTTTAGTACAACTAGATTCCTACAGAAGTACTTTAGCACTTACCTGCATGCAATAAAACAATACAAAATATATAAAAAATAAACTAAAAAAATAATAAACCACACTGTTTTCAAACACCATGTCAAGATTTATATAAGCAACTTTAAGACAGTAGCTAGTTTGCTCCAGAAAACAAAGCAGAAAATGAAGCAGCTCAATAACCACATCTATTAAAAACAGAACTTTTAGGTTTTCAAAGCACCACGAAGTAACTGGAGGCTAGAAGCCAATACTTTACCCTTACTGAACATTCATGTGGCTAACTTATATTTATACTTTATATTCTGAGTTGACATTTACAATATATATTACCTTGGCAATTTCAGGATAGTAGTTATCAAAACTACTTGATGAGCTTTCCATTTTGCTCTGTTCATCATCTGAAATTACAAAGCCAGATTAAAAATATTAAAAAAACCCCAAACAGACTTAGTCATTTCTGATTTTTTTTTTTAACTCCTGCTCCCTCAGAAATGACAGTTGTTAGCCTAAACAGGTTGTAGACCACGTCATCTTTTCATTTTGATGCAGTGATTTCTTGAAGGACGTAATCAGTTACATAAATTGATAAAGTAGCAGTTATTCTAATCTTATCTAGAAAATAGCTTTAATACAAATGTTGATATCTGCACAGGGAAATGGGATACTTCAATGCACAAATTTACATTATTCTTTCCACTACGCATTGAAATGCAATTTCAAAACAAGTTCCCTCTGTTCATTAGATTCCCAGCTCTACTCTCCAACAGTTACTGCATTTACAAAGCAACCTTTCAGTTAGCTACAAGCATCTTACAGTTCTATGGTCAATTGCGAACCACTGACTAAAATGTCTTTCACAGAGCTACCGGCTGCTTTTTTTTTTTCTGATTTCCTTTGGTTGCAAACATCATGTTAAATTCCCGCAATCTTCGCCAAAGCCTATGATACCTCATTTTAAACTCTAATGATTCGCTTCTGGTATATGGTGCTATTTATGTGCAGAACAACCTTTTATAACTTCTTCCAGGTACTTCTGGATAGGCACATGCTTGGTCTCATACCAGTTGCCCTCCCCATCCACTCTCACAGAATCACAGACTGTCAGGGGTTGGAAGAGGTCTCTAGAAATCACCCAGTCCAACCCCTCTGCCAGAGGAGGATCCCTAGGGCAGCCACACAGGAACATGTCCAGGCGGGTTTTGAAAGTCTCCAGAGACCTCTGTCACAACCCTTCTGGGCAGCCTGTTCCAGTGCTCTGTCACCCTCACAGTAAAGAAATTTTTCCTTATGGTTAGGTTAGACCTCCTGTTTTCCAGTTTGTGACCACTGCCCCTTGTCCTGTCACTGGACACCACTGAGAAGAGTCTGGCCCCATCCCATCTTCCTGACACCCACCCTTTAAACACTCATAAGCACTGATGAGAACAAGAAACACACGAGGTTATCGAGGCTATCCTTTTGCCACCAAACTATCAACCACACCTACAGTACATTCCTTACAGATACTTGCCTTACTTACTCTTAAAGGGCTTCAGGAGAAAAGATTCTGTACCCAAGCAATCCATTTCAGTACTTCAGGGAAGTAATTTTAAATGTAACTCCCTCACCCACAAATAAGTCCCTCACTGCAACCACAATTTCTTATTCTTCTGCCTACATTGATCACAGACCAGATTATTCCTTTTACAGCAGCATTTTACACATTTCGAAACATCCTAAGTTTTCTCTTTTTCTTAAATTGCCTTGGTCCTGATTTTTCATTACTGTTTTTTTAGAGTTTGATCAGTCTGATTATTCTCTTCTGAACTTAACTCAACTGTAATCAATACAGCACAGTGCTATTTTAATCCCAAAAGGTCAAAGCTCTCATTAGTTCAATCTGACAGTGAAGAGGCCTACAATTTTTAGGACCAAAGAAAACAAGAAAAATTAGCCACAATAAAGCCTTTCTTTCCAAATGCACATATGTAGGCATCGTAACATAACTTTATTAGCATTTTTAAAAATCCTGCTTACCGTCGTGAGACTCTCCATTTCTTTTTTCTTGCATTGCAGCCTCAAAGTTTAGCTGAAGGATTTTGTTCAGAGTGTTTATCCATTCTTCCATTTCCAGTTCACTATCTGCAGCTAAAAGGTAACTACTCTTGTCTTGCATCTTGAGCTCAAATGCAAACCGTCTGACTTTATTGTTCTAGGAGAAAACATAAAGATAATATCCTTACATACTGCCTACTCGCACACACATTTAAGATCTTTTAAAACAAATCTAGTTTGATATTTGATATTTTGAACAGGTGTACTACAATTATAATTTTTCTTCTCTGACACTTGACCTTTTGAAGTTATTTCTACTGCTGCAACAAGTGGAAGTACAAAAGACAACAGGCCATTTTTCAGTTTCCATTTGTCATTCCGCTTTTAGTCATTTTTAAAAACCAGAAAAATTGAATTTCCAAATACCAAGTCTTCATGTACGCAGAGCATCTAGAACTGAAGCTAACTAAGATCTACTGATAAAAAGGTATGAAACTCTATTAATATTTGAATGAGAATCATTTGCACATCGGGATTTTATATTGCAGGTTAAATCATAACCAACTCCAACCCTGAATGCCATATTGCTAGTCTTTTAAATATTCATAAAGTTGGGAACCGATTGCTCTTTTGTTGCTCAATCATAGTTGTCATCCTTTTACACCATTTAAATCAAGGCTTCAAATGCTACCTAATTTGACTGATGTTCCTGAGAATAAATTCACAAGTCTTAAATGAAAATTCCATATTATCATTAACGTAACTTTTTATGGATAATTCATTAGATAAATGTCAAAATAAACAGACTTAATGGGTGGGGGATTTTTTTGTTTGTTTTAAGTTAGATTACCTGCCAAATTACATTTTAGTTTCACTATGCCTCAGATTTTTCAATTAGAGACTGACTACTGGTTGGAAAAACAATCAGCTTTTTGCCAAAGATGAGTTGCTGCTAAGGAGGATACAAAAACAAATGCATGAACTCCAGACCTAAGGCAGTCTTGACAACTAAAATCAGTACTGAAAGTAAAAGAAAAAAATCTTAAGAACAGTAACCTTGAACTTTTACAGCATAAAACCTTGACACAGGTGGTATGTATCACACTTCCCAGTTTTCACAAAATACTGAATTAGAGCAACTCTGCCTATATATATGACTGTAAGTGTGAATATATACGCTGCATATATTACGTGATTGCACTTCTCTGATGCAGTATATATACTTCAGTATTAAAACAAAAGAACAACAAAAAAATACCCAAATAGTATTTTGGGAATTTCTGTCTTTTAGGGTTTTTAATTTGGAGAGAGGGGAACCTGCACACATAAAAACTCCCCCAAACCCCCGCTAAACAAGAAAACGCCCCAAATCTGCTGCCACATCCAGCATTTCTCTCAACGCAGGTGCTGACACGGGAGCACCACTGAGCAGAGTCTGGCTCTGTCCTTTTTTGCAGCCCCCTTCAGATATTGACATACATCGATGAGATCCCCCTGAGCCTTCTCTTCTCCACGCCAAAGGCACAGCTCTCTCTACCTTTCCTCACAGGAGTGACAGCCTTCCTTTCATCATCTCCTTAACCCTTTACTGAACTCTCTCCAGTACGTCCACGTCTCTCTTTTACTGGGGGGTCGAGAAGAGGACACACAACTCCCGATGCAGCCTCACCAGCACTCTTCAGCTGTTGGGAGGGGAAGGATCACCTCCCTCAACCTGCTGCCAGCACTCCCCTCAAAAAAATCCCCAACACTACTTGCCTTCTTGGCAGCAAGGACGTATCGTTGGCTCACGTTCAACTTTAGAGTTCACCAGGACACTCGGGTCCTTTTCTGCCAAGTTGTTCTCCAGCTGGGTGGCCTGTCCAGCACGTACCGGTGCCTGGGATGGTTCTCCCCAGCTGCAGGACTTAGCTGCTGCGGCGGTTTTCATTTGTACCTCCTGAAAATCTCAACGTTTTCTCATGATGTAACCTAATATTGTAGCGCCCGCAAAAGTCTGTACCAGAGGCACAGGCCAAGAACCTGAAACAAGTCATTGCCCAAGTACAAAAAAAAAAGCAGCCAGAAAATGCCCAGAAGACAGAGAATTTACACTATCAGAGAGAGGGGTGCCAGAGAAGCTGAGGAGGGGAAAGAAAGATATATTTTAAACGCAAGACGCAGGCTACAACTGTGTTTAGGAACCACTTTGTAGGTTTATTTTAAAGACACAAATCAAACTCATTTCAGTGGAGTCGGTCAGAACTGTACCCCTAAGGCAAAACAATTTGTGTAAAAATGCATAAAGAACTTGCAATATGATTAAATTGATTAAAGTTTGATACTTGGCATGGAAGGTCTTACACTAAATGTGTATCCTAAAACATTATTGCGATACTCGGAAAAAAAAAATCCTCTTCAAAGCTGTTGTATCTCTATGCATAAACCTTCAAACAACTTTATACTCAAAAAACCACTGTTTAAGAAATAGATTTTTACTAAACTTTGCCTATTCCTATCCAAGTCAACAAAACCCTAAGACCCAAGAGCTTTTTCCAGGTATGCTGTGCCTAACAAAACAGTTACATGCTGTACTACAAATACATAATAGAATCACAAGAAAAAAAAATAAATCTTTTCTTTGGCACTTGCTACTGACAAACATCTTACCAAAGCCCTTAACTTTTTAAAATAAAGAAAAGCACAGAGAAGTAGCATTGTAAAGGTCAAACGAAAGCATCTGGAAGGGTGACTAAATTCAATACAATTCCCACAACAAAAATCCCACACAAGAAGCCACGCAAAACATTTTACAGCTCGTGTAAGCACAAAATGTAACTGAAATGAACTCAAATTCTACAGTGTTGTTACTTTGCCACAATATAAGGTTGGGGGGTTTTGTGTGTTTGCTTTAAAATTTTGTTTGGTATTTTTGATAAATACTTGACATCAACTAGTAATTTATGTTCTTTCCAGAAATAATTTTTTACAATTTTATAACATAAAAATATTAGAAGTATTTTACTTTAAAAATGTATTTTTTTAAAAAAATCAGCTCTCTGCCCTTTAAAATTTCATTCACTGTTTTGCAAGATGCAGTAAGTTTAATTGTTCCTCTGCATAACAGGTACTTAGGTACATCTGACAAGTTTTCTGCATTTTAAAAAAATGCATTTGCTATCAAACACAGAATTAACTGGAGAACTGACAGAATAATTATAATTACCTGAACCACTCCCATGCATGAATCTAGAAATATTGATCCTTTAGGTTCTTTTGATATTTTTTCATCTTTGTAGAAATTGAGATTATAGGATCCATCACCAAGTTGGATTAAGTGGAAAAATCTTCTTTTAAATGACTAGTTAAAAGAAAGGAGGAAAAAGAAAGAATTACAGCACAAGTATTGATCAGCTTCATATTACAAAACCTATAAGTGCTATTTAGGTTATAGAAAAAAACTTTTATTTACACATAACCTGATCAGTACTCCTAGAAAAAGAAACCGAAATCATTAATTTAAAAAGAAATAAATTACTTAAAAATCTGTAGCAAGATTGTACTTTATTATTTGAATGTATTTTTGACCTATTGAAAGGTTTTTCTAACATTCTATAGTATTATGCATAATACATAATTATTGTTAGAACAACTGAAGTTTGTTTCTAAATAAAAAGGCAATACAAATAAAAAAGCATATTATACAGCCCCTTTCCTACTAATAACACACCAGGGTCCAGCCAAGAAAATTATTTAAAACACTGGACTTCTCTCACATAGTGGATTTTTAATGCATTTTTTCTGATTTAAGTAAGGTAAAAGGACAGTAAGATTTCACAGCTATAACTCACATACAGGCTTCCCTCTTTCATCCCATACTATTTTTTTAGAAGTAAACCATGTACAAATTGACTTGTCAAAGGCACAATGTTATTTAATACTGGCACTGACTTTTTACCACGCTTAAGACATTCTTAAACTTACTCTCATTGTCACACTGATTGCACTATTCATGTTGCCTTTGTACAGCCATCCTTGTTTAGTTATTCCACCCTTCTGAGACCCAAGAGATGCTGCATCCTGGAGATTGGAGATGAAGAGTGATGGGGGGAAAAAAAAAAATTTAAAATTTGCATCATAGTCTGAAACTGTTGTATTTATCAAAAATTTCAGATATAATTTTTAAAAGGTGGAATAGTTATGCTTGTAACGCAATGTACTATGAGTCCCTGCTGAAATTCGAAAGCTTTCTAGTTCCAAATATTTTACTTAAAGACTAGGGATGAGATTGACCTCATCCAACTTTTGATATGTAACCTGTCCACTTGCATAGGCTTTCTCTATCAAGATGAATCCCACTGAAACTGGGAAGAGGGAAATTTCAAAATGTTTACTTACATTTACTTTGTAAGCCTTTTCATATATTCTAATCTTCCAGGGCAAGAATTTTTACTCATTTCTATTACCAGAAAGAATAACGTGAACTCACGCTTACTCAAAACTTGAACTGAGATTTATCCAACTATTTTGCTTTCTATGTATTATTTCAAAGGACATTACTTAAGAATTTACAGAGAACCAGGTCCTGAATTATTGAATTCAATCTGCCTTTCACAGATCAGAATCAAAGCTTTCTAAAAGAGAACAACACCAAACTTGGCAGTGAAGGCAAGTTCACAATCAGCAGATCCAACGCCTGCATCACACATCGCACAAGCTGCCTGTTCACCATCTCCATCTGCTAGCTGATGGGACTTAAGAACTACATCAAAACCCAGAGGATGTTAGCAACTACCAAAAAGCAATTAATACTCTACTATCAAAACCAATTGAAAATACAGATTTATGATTGCCAAAGATAAAAAATTAAAACACCAGCTCAGGCAATCTTTAGAGCTGTACCAACCTGACTTCACTATGGTTCCCAGTTGAGGAAACGCATTCTGACACAACAAAAACATTAATGAATTAGACATTTTGGAAGATTTTTCAACCATCTAGAGAAGAAATGTTCCTGATAATTTATTATCCAATTATTCAAAAGTTAGCTGAGTATCCAGTTGAAAACAAAAACCATGAAACCTCCTCAAGTGCCTCAATTACTTTTTCTGTCCCTTTCTCAGCTATTAAGAGAATATACAAAAAGAAATTATTACATATGGGGGATTAATATAGTTAAGTGACTTACAGCTTATTTAGTCTATCTAGCTTGCATATTCATATGCATATGCACATGTGAACTTCAGAAAAACTGCAAACAGAAGGCAAAAAGATGCATCAATCTGCTCCTCAAAAAATTCTACTCAGTTTGACACTACAGAAGTCGGGCCCAGTAAGGAAGACACAGTCAGCAGCTACCAGAGCATGTGGTATAATGTCCCAGAAGCACAGACCAGAAATACTCAGTAAATTTTCATATATCCCAATGAATCTCACTGTTTCAGCAATACAGTCTACTTGTTCCACATTTTCAAGTCATTAGCCCCCACTCCTATTCTATTACTGAGATAACCACTTTTCCTGTACAACAATCAAGACAGAGAGACAACAATTTAAACCACTGGGTTTCCAACTCTGATTTTTTAACTCCATGAGTGGGAGTAATCCCTAGGGAAAGGACGGTTTAAAACCATCTTTACAAGCGTAAGATGATGAGTAAGTGATGAGTTATTATCAAACGTTGACACTAAACAATCAATATTTTCCTGTGATTTCACAAAGCACACACAGGATCGCCTGGCATGACAAGAATTCCTTCATTAACTGTGTTAACAAAAATTAAGATTTAGCTCTATTAAGACTCTTTTTTCCCAATTCAGAGTCTCTGCGGTGTGCTGTTTCCCGACTGCATTGAACCGCACGATGTCTCCTCACAATAAAACTGTTTTGTCGTTTGAGCCTCTCTGGCTACACCGTTTCTTTCCGTCAGGCAGAATTCCTGCCTACAGAGCCAAAAAGCTACTGAGTCTTTCCAGCCCCACCACCTGTTAACACAAAGGAACCCAGAACCCTGTCATTAACACGTGACTTTTACACTGAAAACATACTTCCTGTTCCCAACTGGTAAGTTAATTTCCTCGCTTTTATTGTTACCGCTGCATACTGCGTTTCACTTTTTTTTAATGATCTTTCCCACAAACTGGGTTCCAAAGTTTACTTCAACAGCAACTGTTTCAACAAAAACAATTCCTTATCTTGATCCCATACCCCGGGCTGATTCAAAAATTCCGTTTACAAACATCAACCTGATGACCTGAGAGCCCAAATAAATTTTGGAAAGGTAATTCTTTCCTTTTTAACAGAGCAAGATTAAACTTTATCTGGTTTTTCTCTAATTTTTAATCATTTGCAGCTTTTTGCTTTCTATCATTCTCTTAATAAAACAGCTTTCTTAAAAACTAAACCAAAACCCCCCCCAAAACCCCAAACAAATCATAAAAGAAACAATAAGACCAAAGAACTTTTAATCTGAGATTTGCATACATGTTTTTTTGGCATACAAGGAAGTTAACGTTTGAAAGAAAAAAACCCCATGCATAATTCTTCTCTTGAGGAAAGAATTTACGGTGTTCCCCCCGCTCCCCCCCATTCCCATGAAGCTCCCTTTTCTTTCTAGCAAGCTTTTTTCTCTCGTGTTTATATTATAAATTCCTCAGTTTAAGATTAACAGACCTCTTCCCCAGTGACTCTACCTCTGACAGAGACACGATGTTCCTGCCTGCTCTAACGGGAAGCTGGGCAGAAGGAAACAGGAAGACCTCCCCATTTATACTTCCTAGTGAAAAACAGACTACTCGATAACAGCCAAGCTACGGTTTTTCAGTGTTTAACTGACCCTAAGCACAGCTATTTTTCCTAGTAACAATCACAGTTGATTATATCACCATTTAATTTTTCTCATCTTGGACTCACTTCTGTTGTCAGAAATATTACCACAGTAAACAATGCAAAGTGCTTTTCATTTCAGTATAATAGAAAACATAATTATTCCCGTCTTACAAATAGGAAGATTTGGAAACAGATGCATGAAATTATTTGTCTAAATATCACAGTGCAGATTAATAGTAATCCTGGACAAACAGCATCCTGAGACTATCTGTTCAGAAATCTATCTATTCAGATGCACTTCCTGGACTATTTTTTCACATATAATCGAGGAAAATTGTAAGTAACTACTTTTATTTCACATGCAGCAGTTCTGAATCCAAGGAATTTAAAAGCAAAGTAACAGTCAAAGGTTGACAAGAAAACACTGGCATTTAAACACTGTGTTCTGAAACAGGGTGGTAAAAATGAAATAAATCACACAAATAACAGAAGCAGTTACTGAAAAAAAGTCTTTGGCATTTGAAACATACTTAAAAAATGCTTGAGGCTATAGATGTCTCTGGTTTCCCTAAGCCAATAACAAAAAAGAAAATACCTTGAGAATTTTAGTCAACTTTTTTAGTTTTTGTTTCCGTGACGAATCTCCAAATGTCCCATACTCAAATTCGTGACAAAGTAATCTTAACTCACACTGTACACTACATTGTCATGTTTAAGTGTGTGTAGTGTCATACTGGAACAGATTCACTTAGGATTTTACTCAACTTTGTGATTTAACTGCATAAAATATTTCTCTATATATGCCTGTCTATACAGAAACAGTGTAAGACAAGACAGATTTTATAAAAGCTGAAGGATTATACGTCACCAAGTATTAAACCTTCATTTTCACTATCTGTCAAAACTTGTTCTACTCCCACAACAGATCTCAGGAGTACAAGGCCATTTGAAAGGAAATAGGTAAAATAACTAGTTTTTTTTTTCCCAGTCAGGCTGTTAAGCTAATTTCTGTTTTCGTTTACCGACATCAACACATAACCCAACTTGTAACCTCTCCTTATCAAGCATTCTTTATCAAAAGCAACAGAAATAAGGAATTACTATTATCTCACCTCATCTTTATCTGCTTCTTCATCCACTTCATATAAATGAACTGGAAGCTTCTCCGATTTTGTCCCTTTACTATGAAAGAAAAAGCTTCTAAAATACTAGAAATTTTGAGATTAGTTACAGATTTTTATAGCTGCAAAAATAAAGATGCTATTTCCCTAACTGAAGTGTAAGAGTAACTGAGTAAAAGCATGTAATGTCACGAAATTTATTTCCTAGCCAGAACTTGCAGATCTGGCCACAGTCTTTATTTTGTTCTGCTTGTCACTGTCCTTATGCGTACACCTGGAGAGAACCAAGTGCCTTCTCATAGGTTCTACTCCCTAATCTACTAGAGAGTTCCAAAAGTTCCCTTTGAAGCTACAAAAACAGGGTATCCCCATTTTAGTTTCATCTAAACACAAGCCTGTTTTAGTTACAATACTTACATTCACATTGTCAATGATACAATTTCTTGTTTAGACTTGCCTCTTAATAAGGTAGAGTTATTAAAGTAACTTGGCAGAAAATGGTTTAACAACATTTTACACCTTCAAGTTCATCAGCATAAAAGTCATCCAAGAGATCCTTATCACATCTAATGACTATTAAACACTGATATAGTATATTTCAAATTACACACAAAGATATTGATTACTGAAAGGTACCAATACATGTAATACTAAATACAGTTAGAATTCTTTCACAAATTCAAAAATACTTTACTATACCAGTAGATAACATACTTACTTCGGAAGCTGTCGAAACTCTCCTGAGTAATCTTCATATCTATAGTTAACAACATGCCAGTCTGAATTGTAGGTTTTGATACACTGTTTTAATGAAAACCAAATATCAATATGAATTGGAAGAGGATTAACAGCATTCCCTAGACATATATACAAAAAGAAATCTCTTAAGCTATGGCTGTTTATGAACTACTATGGTTACATGTCGACCTCTGAAAATCCTGTATACTTCCGTTCTTTTGCAATACAGTCTAGTGTACTATAGCTTTTTGCCACAAGTGATACGTTTCAGTAAGATGATATCACCTGCTAGGCATGTATCTTATAAAACCAGAAAAAGGGGAATACACTCAGCATCTGGATTAACTATTTTCAGTTGTCTGAAAAGTTAAAGCAGCATTTCACTGCAGCTGAAAACATGACTGAGCCTTTAAAAAACTCAGCATGAAGATATTAAAATAGAACATTCAGATACAGAAAAACTAAAACCATATTTTCCTTAAATCTATACTTTTGGAGCCATTAAATTAATATTTATGTTTAAACTACATGTTTCCAGCTGTTGAAAAGCAATTACATCATCACATTCTGGACTAGATCATGGGAAATCCCACTTTACTCCACCCATACTGCTACACCACTGAAGTACTGATTTATCCTGGCTTTGACCGAATTAACATTAAACTGACAAAATCTGTTGCCAGAACTTGCACAGTACAAAATTTTCTACGGTACATGAATAGACTTAGACATCCACAAACACAGCATCTAATAATTCAAAAATATTTTCTTTAAATTTCAAACTACAAAGTTAATACTTGCCAAGCAATTACTTCTGCAGAAATTCAGTCAACTCCATGTATTAACTACAACGCTCTTCTCTCCTTGTCTACCTTCTTTAAATCTATCTTAGAGCTGCTTAGGTTAGGTGTCAAGGAGAAAACACTTTGCAGCTTGAGATAAATTCAGCTATTTGGAGTTATTTCCATTTTCTTGGAATTAAAAGACATTTACTTGTTTCAGACATTAAAACGTCAGCTTAAAATATATCAGTAGAAAACCAGTAGATAATATGAAAAATACGAAAATTTTAAACCTTTCATTCCTAAAAGGCTTCAACAAGGCACTAAAAGAAACATCACGGTTAGAAAAAAGGGAATACCAAACAAGCAGTTACAAGAAACTACTTTAGAGCTGAGGATGTTTCTTCTACACGTAGCACAGAAACTGAGCAGTTGTCATGAATTCTGGCCTCTACAGGTGTTACAGTTACGAACCCCTCTGTTCTAGCAAACTCTACAAGACTATTATGAACAAACACAGAAAGATTGGTGTGAAGCACTTGATCAGGAAAAGCAAGTCACAATGATTCACTCTGGATTTATTATTGCTCTCAGTGTTACGTACGGAAATCACCCATGTTCATCTGGGAAAGTCAAAAGCAAAAGGAAGGTAGGGGAGAAGCATCCGCATAAGCCAATTACACAAAATAATTCAAAGCTATCCTGTAATCTTTCATTTTCAGCCACTAAATTTTCCCTTGAAATCATTGACAATAAATAGCAATAAATAGTTAATGTTGTTTTTCGGGGTTTTTTTCCTATTCTTTAGACGGTAAAACAAGCAGAAGAAAAACAATTTAGGTAAAATATTGTCATTACACACAGCCATATGCCATTCCCACATTACCTCAGTTACAAACAAGCTTTGAGCTTCCTTCTCTGCATTTTCAGGAACTGTTGAACGAATATATCGACTCTGCCGCTTCAATAACGTTGTCTGATAAACAACAAAAACAACTAATGAAATTTGCAATTAAAGGAAAGATGACACATTATCACAACACTCAGTTATATGACTAAGACAGAAGCTTAGGAGAAAACATTCCATGAATACACTGTTTCAGAATAGTTAATTAATGAGAACTTGATTCAAAGGATGTTCCTTCTTTCACAGCAAGGGCAAGACTGGAATCAGTAAGAAATAAATGCCATAGTAAAGTGTTTTCTTCTGTTTTGTTAACATGGGCAAGAATATGCAAGTAAAAATAATTCCACTATGACAACATAAATTCAATGTTTTCAAGACAGACATTAAGGTAATATTATTACTACATCGAAAAACTATTACTCAAGAAAAGTAACAAACCCACAACAAAATAAGGAGGATTGACTGCAGATCTCAGCTGGCAAAAAATGAGACTTGCACTGTTAACCTGAAGGTTTAGAAGTAAGGCCTGGATCACTGAAGTATACACTTCAGCCTATCAAGTCGGAACTCATCCCTATCCTATGCTGCAGTTCAGAGAGGCAGAGAGAGTAGCTGCCCGAGAGCACAAAATCTCCCTGTGACAAAAGACCAGCGCCTGAAGTAAGCCCTGGGGTACTTGAAACTTATGAGTGTAAAAGATGAGAACTTTACAAAAGCTTCCAGACTGCAGATGGAAATAACTACACAACAGGAGAAATTATTTTTCCCTATATGGAAAGGAATCCCACAGCTTAGGTCATGAGACATGGATAAAAGAATTTGCATAGTCTAGACCTGGAAGGGGATTATGATCTCTGACCTGTTACCTATAGTCCACACCTGCAGCAGGAAGGGTCAGATAAAAACATGAGTTGAAAAAACTCCACATATTAAACGTCAAAATGAAAGGGTACACAAGTACATGAGCTTATCTCTGTTGAGAGTTGGATCCATAAGGTGATTACTTCTGTCATTACCAAAGGCTCACCTCATTATCTGGAGACTGTGTGTGAAGCTACAATATTAAAGAACAGTAAAGTTTTAAAGAAAAAAAAAAAATCCCATAGTCACAATCAAGTCATTCATCTAGTCCAGAACTCTGCTGGAAAGTGTCAATGCCAACTGCTTGGGCAGTGGGGAGGTGTTAAAAGCAAAAAACACAAACCCCAAAATATTTCATGGGACCAGTAAGTCTTGCAATACATATTTAAAAAAAAAAAAAAAACCAACCTGCAAGAAGATACTCATTCATGTGCTAACAGCATTTAAGAATTAAGTTCTAGGAATTCTCAAAACATATTCCTTATTTCAAATCATACTGAGCTTGAAGGATTTCTTTTTACAAGCTCTGGAAAGATAGATTATTAAGAATACTAAGCTACATTATAAGAGCTAAAGGCCAGAAAGTCTAGATTTTCTTCTCAGCCTGAAACAGTCAGACAGGAAATTCTTTATAGTTTATACAATACATAAATACATAATATAATATATTTTCTATAAGCATATACAGGTAGGTTATGCTTTTTTAAAAAAAACACATATTATTTTTTTAAAAGAAACAGAGACAAAGGTGTCATATTTCCAGGCACTTTCCATGGGAAAGCCATAAACTCATGAATCAAGTCCTACCACTAGAGTGAAACAGAAAATTGAGCTACTGGCACATACTTTCAGAACATCTGCTGCTTGTCCCCTGCTACACAGCACAATAGTTAGGAAAGACTGTCTTCTCTAGAAACTTTCTTCACAACTACATTGGTTGAGCTGTTTCACGGAAGAGAAATGTTTCAACTCTCTGTTACCATTCGATTTATGGCAGCATCAGGAACAACAGAGTGTTTGTCTCATGCTCTCAAAGAAGATGTAAAAAAACCTGTCAATTCCTCCGCTGCTGAGCTAAGGTAGACTGCTTTTAACACCAGCCAGGATTCACGCACGCTATTGAGGCACACAATTAACAGACTTCTTTTATTGATACCACCTTCCCAGTGAGCCCCAGCTCTTTAGCATAGTAGCACGATCTACCGAGGTTTCAGAGAAGGCAACAGCAGAAAGGACAGTTCATCAAGTCTCACGGCCAAGGAACACTGGCTACTCAAAAATCTGACGAAATACGGATAGTGAATCTGTCTACAACTGGTGCAGTCTGCAATGGATACAGTTTAAGATTTCCAAACTCTTTCTGTCACAGGGTTGTGCTTGTCAGTGAGACTTACTGTCTCGGGAGTGATTCAGGAGTGTATAAGTAATTTGAAGTTAGATTTCTCATTTCACTTATCCGAAGCCAGAAGGTGTTTTCATGTTCTTGACAGTTTTAGCAAATGACTGTGTTTCTGAGGTTAAAAAAATACATATATATTACCGATGTCAAAATCTGGCAAGCAATTATCTGAGTCGGCCTAGTTCTCCTTCTTCATGCTTTAGGGCAAAATAATATCAAGATGACGAGGATTCTTGAAGTGGACAAACATATTTGTAGGTAGCACTAAAGAACTGCCACAAGACAGCCAAGTATTTTGTAGTGGAGTGTCACAGCATGGTGTGTACCTAAGTATGTAAAATAAATGCATAAATATGTAGTTATGATGGGCCTTCTTCCAGGTCATGGTTTATACAAAAGTCAATGCTGCAAAGTATGAATCAACAAAATCAGTTTTTAGCTCTATCAAGATGAAAAAGAAGCACGTGTAAATTTTTCATACAAAAATTTTTAATTTAAAAAAAAACACCTCTGAACCAAATCACATACAGAGAAATAGCTCTCAATAGTTCTCAATAATTCTTAACAGTTCATTTGGGGAAATAAGATGTCAACTACACTTCTATAGTAAAAAGTAATCACAGATCTTACATTTCCAGCATTTTGCCTAGTGTATGAAGGTATCTTTAGTCAGCAATTCTACATCGAACAACAGTTCCACAGGCAGATTATTTTGGAGGAAAGGACTACAATAGATGTAGGTGTGAGGCAGAAGCCAGACAACACACATTCCTCAAAACCATTTGACCTGTCTTCAGACATGTCCCTTTTGGTTCGTTATTCCTCAGCTTTTGCTTCTCTCCCTCCTGTGTTTTTAACATGGGTGGTTTATATTTTTCTCTCCACTCTGGAAGTGTTGAAGCCATTTCTGTCATCTGACAAGGTTCTCTACCCACTGTAAATTTGACAATGTCCACCTGGCAACAGTGCTCTTATTCTACACAAGTTTCAGCAGCCACAGTGAAGAGAGAAAGTACAAAATATTGCTGTTGGCACCATATATTCACTGGCAAAACCTGTTTTAAAAATTATTTCTTCCTCTTCACATGCTTTTTCTATTGTTGGTAGCTGAATGTGAGCTAGTAAAATTTTGACCAAAAGCCACTTCACCCTCCACATCCCTTTAGGATGCTTGAAATTCTGCAAACATTGAAAAAAACTGAAATTATGAAAAAATTGGGAAAGAAATTTTTAAAAAGTCACAAGAGTGTACAAGTGGGATTTTTTTAATGTGTGTGTATATAAAAATATAACATCAATTGGCTTTGTTAACCAAGTCCTGTGTTTTCCTGGTAAAAGAGGGACTGTGGAAAAAGCAGCAAAAATGGAAAGACTAGTACAGGGTAACAATTCAGCAGTCACATATCCAGGCCATCCTTACTTTAGATGATGTTACAGAGGTAAGTGCTCAAGAAGCAGTGACAGATATTGTTTTAAAAGACCCGATGGGAAAGATGGCATGGTGTATATTAGATTCGAGTTTTAAAGTTACTACATGCCAGAAGACTTATGAGTTGCATGGGAAGTCAGAAGCTGTATTGTAAGGTAATTTCCAAACAAAGTTGAAGTCTTGATTTGGAACAGTTGGCTAAAGACTCAAGGAAAAGCACAAAATAAATTTTAAAAGTAAAAAAGTCAGAGTGAAATTTCTTTGAACATTTCAAAATGTTACTGCATTTTTACCAGTTTACTTTGTGCTCTCTAAAATGAGGACATTACTTGAACAATTTTTTTGTTTGTTCCTTCTTCTCAAGATGTACTTTCCTGTACAACGACCCGGATTTACTTTTATTTGTGTAAAGTTGTCATAATATCTCTTTTCAGAGGTACCAAACTTGTGTTAACTTCAAAGCTCCAAGTGAAAGTGTGCTTTCCATGTGGCTCAAAATCAAACGTAACAAAGGGTGAAACAATGTGTAAGCTAAGCACCAAAACACCTTCAAAATAGCAATAGGATAACTTTAATTTGGGTAGGACAGTACCCACATTTTATTTTCTACAAGTAAACTTACACTGTATTGGGATAAACATTTCCTATAAGAATGGAGGTCGTACTCTCAAGTTAGGTATTTTTAAACAAAAGCATTTAGATACAAGATGTCTTATCGCAAAGTAATCAATAGCATACTTTTGGGTTGAAGTTTCTTTTAATAATTTACTGTCTATGCAGTTAATTTAAACATCACCAATTCTGCAATCATTGAGCATATGATTTAATGCAATCCATGAAGGTGACCTTCTATAAACTCATGGGACCTACTTATGAAGCCATTTCATTATTGAGTAAATTACTGACATTCAGGTGACTTGGAACAACTACAAAAAGTCATGAAGAGGCACAATATTGAACACAAGAGCATCCAATGGAAACAGTCCTTCAAGGTTACGAAAGAGAAGAGATACAGCCTTGAACGACTGACAACGTTATAATTAAGAGTAGCAAGAATATTAACAGGAGATGTTCCAATGGGTGGTAAGAAAGGGTTCTATCGTCTTAAACACATTACATGGCAGCCATAATGAAAATACGACAACAAAAAAGCAGCTAGAAATGAACAGACTACAAAGCACAAGGGTACTGAAATTTTAGACAGCCCAATTAGTAAGAAAGCAAGCAAACTCAGTGATGTTAACAGTAAAAAGGATCTCCAAAAGCGACTGCCTCTATAAATTTGATGAGAATAAGTTAGGGCACAACCTGATTAGTGAATTCATTGCAGAGAACTCAGAATTTGAGCTTGTGAAAGGCAACTGAAACATTCTTCAAGTGGTAAACTGAAAAATGACCCAATACGCGGGAGAAAATTACTGAAGAGCTCTTCTGCAAACTACAGAACAGCAAAGCTTGCTGTTATTTTGATATAACAGCATAAGGAAAATGTAGAAACTCAAAAGAAAAAGCAATATAAGTCTACTCATTTGAAGATCGGCATGAAGAAGGACAAAAGTCACGCTTTTCTGAAAAGTACATGAGCTGCTACCAAATATACACAAAACAAGAGAAAACACGATTCATAACCTCACCTAACTAAGTTTAGGATGAAGGCAAATGCAGTTAAGTGGAAATCTGGAAAGGTTGCTGTAACTAGATCAGCTGGCTGAAGAAGAATCCTTCGATCTTTATGAGTTTTCCCAGAGCAGAGCATTTTCTGCTCCATCCTTGCCCAAATACTGCCTTGGTAGTGATCTGAGCTTAGAACTAAGGCTGACAGCATGTTTCGAGAACAGTCACAGCCGAACAGAAAAAGGTGACTTACTTACTGGGGATTTTCCCACTTTTCTCTCACTAGGCAAATAACTTTCACAGGAGAAAGGAAGGAAGAAAAACAAGCTATATGGTGTTCAAATAAGTCAGTTGCTGTGCACGCTTTCTTTTCTGATACCGACCAACAATTTATATTGGTTTGTCTTTCTTTAATGTTTAGCTTCTCTGAGGTGGCAAGAGTTACCAACTGAACATGGCACTGACCATGACTACAGAACATGACATTAGAACATTTGTTAAAAGAATATTGCTTCTAAATTCCTGCAAGTACCATTACTAATTATATGAAAAACACATCTATTGAACTAGATTTCAGTTATCTAACTTCATTACCTGAAAAAAAAATAAAAACCCAAGAAAAAAAAAAGTTATCCTAATAAGGCACAAACATTTGTCTGCAATTTCTCCCAAAGTAATTTCAACTTCAGCACAAATTCAATAGTGGTATCAATCTGCCTCTGAAACTGCAGCTTCTTCTGTAATCTACTGAAAATTGTAGAATTGATCTCTAGTGCTGAGAAGTAGGTATTTTTAGTGCCATTTTAAATGCTAGTTTTGAGGCTATGCTGGTAACAAAACAGCCTTACTCTTAATGTCTCTGTAAATAAACAGGGCTTGGCTTCCTTTTTAGGCAAGGGTTTTTTAGATTGTAATCAGTTTAACCTAAGCATGAGGAAAAACACTGTGCAAATACAAACCGAACTCTCTAAGAGGAAATAGCTTGAACAGGTTTTTAGACAATGGTAGGAGTTTCCACCTAGATGACTGCTCTAAGTGTATATACACAGGTAGTTCAAAATACTCTAGCTCACTATTTTAAGTTCATCTTGTGCGGGATAAGGGCTGTACCAAATATTTGAACCGAAGCTTGCCAAGAGCTGCCCGCACATTGTGTGATCGCAACAAATTAGGATAAAGAATTAAACAAATGTATGTGAAGCAGAATAGCAAATACAGAAAATAGGCCATTATTTAAATGATTCAATTGACATTGGCAATATCAATATATCAGTTGATATTGGCCATATCAAGGCTAATGGCTTCAAAACTGTAAACACGATTATGGAAAACTGCACAGGGTTAAAAGGTTTAACATGGAAAAAAATAATCCCAAGTACATAAGAGTTTTCTGTTCTCTGACTTGGTAATATTTTCTTAATACACTGAATAGTAGTAAGCTTGTGACAGAAAATCATAGAAGGAAAAGTTTTATCGCATAATAATAAAATTTGTAGTACAAATCAGTCTTCATATAAATCAAATATAAAATGAGGCTCTGGCAAGGACTATGTAGGGGAAATCCAGAATCTGTATTCAGATATTATACCAGTGAGGTATAAAGAAACAGGAAATCTGTCTTATACTGCAAAATTGTGACTACCTGAAGGAAAACTTCAGATGTAACATGCTGTAATGACTGCCTCAGTGAAAATCTGACCATAGATTCCAAACAATGGATGACAAAAGGTATTACAGTTTGTGAACATTAAAGGATCAGACTGAGAACTATGGACTAGGTGTAGTTACGAACTGCAGGTTAAGAATTGCAGAAGGAGCCACTTGAAACAGCAGATAAACGCTACACAAGTCTCACAGACTGCTCAAACAAAATACCCGAGGGTATTCTCGACAGGTTTGTTTCCTCTCCATTGATAATTCAGAGCTGTACACCAGAATGATCCCCAGGAGGTGAACCAGTCAATTAGGTTTGAATACACTTAGCAGAAGTTTCCTTGATTCCTCTTCATCTGTGATCATGAAGAGCGACACTGAAGCTGGGGATCTGGGTGGTTATAACCCAGTTGCGCTCTTCAGTCCCCAAACCCTGGTTTAGGGTATCATCACGAGCAATCTAGCACTTGAACACTCGTGGCACTGGATAATGTTCACAAGCAGTACAACCTCCTTTGGTACGAAGTCTTACCTGCAGTCCTTCCAACCTTCACATATGGCTGAGAACACGTGAAGCACAAACTACTCTCAAAATACCTGTAGCTTGCTAAAATTAAATTTTTATAGCTCAAAAGTGGGAAGGCCACAGAGTTATCTGTGTAAAAACAAGTAAAAATAAAGCACATAGACTATATGAAAAACAGAGTCCAGGTGCACTCGGGTAAATACTTTAATAGGCCAGGGAGAATTCATGGAAAAACTCAATGTATGTAATTTATGGGACTTTATATGGCCTTCTGTAGAAATACACCAGCTCATCACCAACTTTGGCCAGGATAAACATAAACTTAGCTTCAGCTACTCGGTTGAATAAAGTTTTTGGCTTTTCAGGTAGGTTTTTACAGAATTCTAAGTTATTCAACTATGATACCCCCCTAGAAGTAGCTAATTTACAGACAATTCAGATGTCTGCATACTTTTCAAATATAGGTAGACATTTTGACTGCAGTTAAGGGCATGTGTAAGAGAGACTCTCCTCATTATTTACACGAGCTCCACTCTTTAAGGTGTTCGGTGGTTACCCTAACTGGATTTACAACAATATTCAAAAAGGTCTACTTAAATAAACTATTTATCTGAACGTGGTTATTTTATAGAAATATATCAAGATGATCACAAACCTTGGTTAAATCTGGCTTAATCAAGTCAGAGACCTGTTATGCAGTGGATATTTTGCCAAAAATCCAATTTTGGCTGGTAACGTGCAGCTCTGAGTAACAGCTTTCATTTGAACAGGTTCATGCCCTTCACTGCTAGGACTGGGGAGGGGAGTGAGGGGGGAGGAGAAATCATAAATTTAAGAATTAAAGCATGACAAAAAGCAGATGATTTTTTGAACGAACATCACGTGACTTCCTACATCTGAAAGGGAAGTACTTAAAAATGACTGATCACCTAATTCAAAAGGCAGTAAAATGGTTGATTTGCAGAAGTATACCTCATAATCTTAACACATGAACAAACTGTGCTATTTCTTCTTCCATAAGCTGACAGAATAAATCGAGCGGTATAAAAAGATTCATGGCAAAGCTATTTTTTAAATTTTTTTTGAGCTAAAGAGAATTAAAAACCAAAGAAATGGGAAGTTATCTCATAACTACTACTGCTAAATATAGGTCTTAAAAAACAAAAGGAGCAGGGGAAGGGGACAGAATTAAATTACCTGGAAGTCATCATAAGGGAACAGTAGCATCTCACGCAAAGCATCATTCAAAATCTGTGTTTTCCTCTGAACGATGACATTTTCATAGTCTATTGGTTCTATAAGCTTTGGTTTTGCCTGGGGAAAAGAAAAAAAAAGGGAAATAAATCCAGGTATATTGAGGAAAAATTACAATTGTTGATTCACTTTAAAAAATCACTCTTTAAAGGTAGAAAGAGATTTCATCTACATCAAAAACTTAGGGCATTCAAAATGCTGACTTCATGTCACACTATACCATACGGACAAGTGCAACTGATAATTACAGAGACAAGCAAGCAGGCTATTTACTTCAGAAGGAAGAAACAGAACTATTTCACAAAACGCACTAAACCAGAGCTTATCAGAATAATCACGTATGTATTTTCACCGCAAAAAAAGATGTGGAAATTAATACTCTCTTATGTTGGTGGTTATGTTCGCTTGATACTTCCCAGAAAGCTCTGATATGTGTTTATCAGGAGTTAAAACAAATTTAATTTAATCTCAGATTGAGCTTTCTTTCAACTCAGTAGTAACCCTTGCAGCAAGAGTCAGCTAACAGACATTCCTCCTCCATTTACAGTTGGGTGGGGGATTTTTGTCAAAATTCTCACAGGCCATTTGCTTCCTCTTAATTGCACAAGTAGAATTCCTCAGTTACGATGCACTGACTCGCCATTTAAACCCTGTACCCTTGTCAAGGCATTCCTGCTGTCTGTGGGCAACCAGACAGAGCAAAGCCCTCACCCTGCCAAGCACCCTGTTAAGTGGTCAGAGTAGGTTTAGAGAGAGCTCGTAATGCAAAGCTGGAGTTATGATCTAGCTTGTACTTCCTGCAACTAAAACTGTGCATTACAGTATCAGACATAAAAGTATCATCCTTTTTTTACATGTGGCAATTACAAGAGGCTTTCCAACTCATGTTTTCTTAAGATCAGTGGTACTAATTTCAAAGTCAGGTATATTTAACATAAGAATAGCAGCAGGGCAAGCTTATGCCATCATTATCTGTAATCAGAGAAGATGAGATTTATACATATTTTTGAATAACTTACATTAATAGCCTTTCAAATTCAAGCTCTACTACACAGAAGAAATACCTTTATGTCTAGCAGTAACTGCTATTAATCTTTACTATTACTAGCAGTATTTCTGAGAACCCTTACAGCTGTTTTCTTTATCCAAAAGTAAATCAAATGAATTTGTTTTTCAAGGAATTAGGAAAGCTTTAGTCAAAGAAAATTAAAGTTTTCAAGCTTAGTTCACAGCCTACTCAAAAGTTACTTGATATTCCCTCGTATCTACCGCATAGCAGTTTTACTGTTAAACAAAATGCACGAACATAACAGACCATAACAGCTGAAAAGGTAAAATAAACAAAATCTGGAAAATAAATCTACCAAAAACTGATAAACAAAATGTAGCGTTATCAACAAAAATAACTACCATTTACAATCACACTGGAAGGATTTACTAAATGTTAATAAACTACAAAACGACATGTTCAGCCCAGACCAATACACCTAGGAGCCACAGTGAAAAATGATTATGTTGAGCTTGCCATCTTTCTCGTCAGAGGAGATGGAGAACAGCTGTTCAGTTCATTGTACATTGTAGCCCAAGACATTTTGGGGGCTTATCACCTGAATCACAGCTGCTGCTACATCTTCTCTTGTTCATGAACATGGCTCATCACAAAGCCAAGACCTAACCCCAGCACCAGAGATGGTTTAGGTTTATGTTCATGCACCCATCCATAGCTCAAATGGTTGCACCATTTAGATCAGAAAAGCATAAGAGAAACGTGTAAATATAATATAGGAAAGGTCCTATTTTTTCTAATGTACTAATTATACATAATATTTTGTTTACAAGAAAACTTCCTGTCAAGTTTGCCCTTGAGTATTGCAGCTGTTGCAATGAATCCAGAACTACTGGTGTGCTCCAAGCTTCCTTAGAATGCAGAGACAGAGGTACCTTCTTTACCCAACTGTTTGACACGTTCTAGATGCAGACTCTACCAAATTAACCCTTCACAAAGTTTCAGGCTGAGCAGCCCCACGGTGCCAGATTGTCGTAATCAGTTCTGATCCCAAAGTAATTTCAGTAACTTCATCTGCCTTCTCCAAGTCTTCACCAAGGCAATTAACTGTCCAGTATGAACTTTATTCCTCAAGCACACGAGACAGGAATAACACAGAGTATGAAGAACCCTTCAAACTTTACTGCTCTGTAAAAAAAGTACAGGACAACACTTCTTCAGAAAGCAAGACAGCCTTTGCTCACCTTTCTCCCACCTTCAATGTATGTAGCAGGTCAGTGTCTACTTCCCCAGGCACACAAGATGCCTACCTGTCAATCACTGAGTTTGAGCAATATACTCTTATGTTAAAACAAGGTTTAGAGACTACTACAGCACTATGGCTAAGTCAGTCCATTTGGTCAAGTTGGTCTTCTGTGAAGCCACGTCTTTAGCTAACAACTAGCCTAAATTAATTGAAAGGAAGGCTGACACTAGGACACTCACTCTCTCCTGTGGCATGTTCCTGAGCCTTCTCACACTGGTACCAACAGCCATATTTTGAGCCAGATCAGGAGGTGACTTGGCTTTAGAGGGTTCCTCCAAATCAGCAAGCTTTCTGCTAAGACTGGCTTTCTGAAATGCTGATCAGATGGCTGCATCACCACTTGTGCCAACAGGCGGGCACTGATGGGACCCTTCGAAAAGCAGGACAGATTCGGATTACTAAACAGGACGCAAAACTCTGTCCCTATTAAGAGCTGTTGCAAAAGCACTGAATTCTCCTACTTGGCTTCACTGCAGCTCACAATTTTTAGAATGTCCTTAAAAAAAAAAAAATTCAGGCCACATTTTAATATATTTAAAATGCAATTTGAGAAGGTTTTTTGGGAAAGAAGATACAGGGTCAGTACAGTCAGTTCATATATCACATCTAGTGTCTAAACTAGCAAGCAGATATAGATTATAGCACCAATTTCACTCACTGGCAGCAAAGGAAAGCTGTCATCTCAAATGGGTAATGAATTTTTATGTGGTGCTGCACATGAGCAGAATTTTCATCATTTTCTCCCTAGTGTTGAAAAGCTACATCCATCCTCCTGTTAATTCTCTTGGGAAGGTAATAGGTGAAGACTAGGAGACAGCTAGCTCTGGCTCCTCTCATTTTACCAAAAAAAAAAAAAAAAAAAACCAACCAGAGAAAGAAAGATTACTTTTAAAAACAGCAAAACTAAAATTATTTCATGGGTGCACACACAAAAAACCTCCACTTCTCTTGCACAGTTAATTAAAAAACCAAAGATGCATATACATTCAATTCATTGCAAATGCATGTCTCTACCCTACAGTCAAAACAGACCCACCACAACTATCAAATTCATTAAAAAGAACCTTAAAAGAAAATGAGCTTTGCTTACAGTTTGCTTACATGCTGTAAACACAAGATTAAAAAATAATCCTCTCATCAGAAGCTTTCAAAGAATCTAAAGCACCCTGGAGCTAAGTCCTAAATATAGACTTCTCTTCTAAGTCAATGGGACACAGAGGTAGTTAGCAGTACCAGAAAACCACACTATCTTCCCACTTAATCAGTAAAGTACCTGATTTGTCAGAATATAATTTCTGCAAAAATTAATGAAGAATTTGCTTCCTCAGGTTTCTCCGACATGTTACTCATTTCATTCGTAGTCATTTGTCAGATTCAAAAGGAAGAGGATGTTTTATCAGCTTGAACCAGACATGAAAAAAATGAAACAATAAACAGTACACTGGCATTTAGCCAAACCTATAACACCACAAAGAAGCAGATTCCTTCTCAAGCTCTTCATCAGAAAAAATATCCTCCATTCTATTATTTCATGTAGTATAAAAGAAAAGACACTGGGTAGGTACAGTATTGTTGAATATGGCGTATGGACCAGCTGACACAGATAAAACTCAGCCCAGTCAAAACTGCAAAATCCGGTTTATAGACACTAGAAGTCAGTCTTTCAAACAAGGAATAACTTTTCCTATTAATCTGCAAAAAAATAACATCTTTATCTCTTTAATGTAAGAAAATGTTAAGAGCATAGAGCTTCATGGGGTCCAGAACTTGAGCTAGCCAATGCCATATATGTAGAAAGATAAACTAGCAAAATATCTGCCATACCACTCCGGGTTTTTGCCAGTGTATTATAGGTATGGAAACTTAACAGAAATAAGAAAAGTTTCAAAACAGCACTCATGACACTCATGTGGTAACCTTTTTAATCTGCCAGAATCTGGTTTATGTATTTGGACAAGCAGCATCAAAAGGCATCAGATTAAAAGAATTTTAAGTTAGGAGTTCAATGATTTTCCACATTATACTATTACATAGAAAAATAATACAATGCATTTTTTTTCTTGTATGTTTAAAATGAGACAGATGTTATTTTCCTCTTCTCACAAAGCAAAGGATGATCAGGTTGAGCACAGAGTATCATTAGCCTCATACTACAAAACATCGTTAGCCTTATAAAAGCATACTTAGCACATACACCTGCAAATTAACAAGTCCCCATTAACAGCATAATAGAGCTACAAGCACTAGCATGCAACATAGTATATAAATTGATGAATACATGGTGTTACGTATTTCTCAACCTCAGCCTGGGGCAAGCCATTCTGGATAAATAAGACTACTGAAGACTAGCTTCCTGTATCTTATTGTTCCAGAACCACAATAATTTCAAAATAAATTGCCCAGCTCAGGTTATTTTTTTACTCTATTTAAATATCTATTAAAAAAATTCATATATCCTAGAGTATTGTCATGTACTACATTACTCATTATCCCCTTTCTTAGGTACGGTTAACTTTGTGAGGTAAACTTTTGGGCAAAGGGAAGGAAAAAGTTGCTACAGGTTTATGTAAAAAACCTACCACTATGCATATAATTTGGCATCAGTACACTTTCACTGAGAAATTCAAAACTTAAGACTTTAGGGTTCGACAGAATGAAATGAATTGACACCTGTTCTCATGCTTACATAAAAAGACCAGAAGTGCTTATCATGGAACCATGGAATTGTCAGGGTTGGAAGGGACCTTAAAGATCATCTAGTTCCAACCCCCCTGCCATGGGTAGGGACATCTCCCACTAGATCAGGCTGCTCAGAGCCCCATCCAGCCTGGCCTTAAAAACTTCCAGGGATGGGGCTTCCACCACCTCTCTGGGCAACCTGTGCCAGTGTCTCACCACCCTCATAGTGAAGAACTTCTTCCTAACGTCTAATCTGAACCGATCCATCTCCAGCTTTGGGCCTACTGGGCCTACCTTTGGGCTTACTAAGCCTACACACATAGTGAGCCATATAAAGAGAAGAGTTACACACTGTTTCTTTTTTTTTAAAAAAATAAATTAAAGAAATGAACTTTTCCTCTTTTTTTTCCAACATGAAAGCTTGAAAACTGTTGTTCTGTTGTTTACCCAAGTCTTCAGTGGGCTGTAACAGAAGAGAATGGGGGTTTCCAAAACTCGGTGAACACAGTCCAAATCACTGTGCCTTTATTTATAAGAAATATTTTACTGATGGACAAGATCCATTTAAGCACAAGAACACTTTTCAGAGCTCAAACATTCTGATAAGACCTTCTGTAATGCTTAGTATTTACCTCAGGCTGCTAATATGGATGTTACTGCAGTTGTTTCATTTGTAGCCTCCTCTATGATTTGCTTTACGTTCAGACACAAAGACAGCACAGACACTTCTCACTCTAGAATCAGACTCGGGCAATGCTCTGCTGGACAGAGGAGCTCTGGTGCCTTATATTTTATACCGTCAGTGTGTTTCCAAGCAGAAAGATGGCCTCCAGAAGTTCCAACTTCCCAGTGACATCATCTGATTTGACAAGACAGCTACTACTACTTCTATCACAATGTGACTGGACAGCACATGTACTAATGTGATTACTCCTACAACAGCTGGCACAACTGCAGTTCATCCCAAGTAAAGGTTTTGAGTCACCATCCGGAAAATCTAAATGCTTTTCCCATGGGCTCTTCTTGCTTACTAACCTCAAAAACAAAGTTATGACACAATCTAATTCAAATCACAGGAAAGCAAAGGGAAACACATGCACTAACATACACTTGCACCAAAAACAGCAGATGACTTCTTTCAAGAACCCACTCACCTACCCAGGAAAGGCTCATCGGGGCACAGCACTCAATCATGTAACATTGTTTCAGTATCACATGGGACGCTTAAAGTTATAAATATTCAGTTCCCTCAATACTCTACCAGACTGTCCAAGAGCTATATTTAAAAGAATTAAATGAAAAATCACAAAACACTGTCCCAGCAGCTGCTTCTGTCTTATTTTTATACAGAATACTCAAAAAGCTCAAGTGCCAGGTAAATCACATCACAATTGCCCAGACAAAAGGAATACACCTACACCAAAAGAACGTTTTAGGCAATGGTTGGTGAGAAGTACTACTAGAGTAAACGAGAAGCCTCCTGTTCCAAGTGCCTAAGGAGTGCTAAGGTTTCTAATCCAGAAGACAAGAAGTTCTGCTGTTTACGTGTTGTTAGGCCAACCAGCAATGTTAGCAGTCTTACTGCACTATCAGTGAGAAAATGCCTACTTTCACTGCGGCAGTAAAAAATCTGCTCCAACATCCCAACCCAATGAAATAAAACGGCCCTGAATGCCCTACTTTTTGCTTTGTGCCTAGCAATACACTCAGTGCAGTGTCCTTGCACCATTTCATCTAGTTTTCAACAATAGACTAGACAAAGGCAGAAGCAAAAAGGGATATCATACCATCTATAATTATACGCCATATATATGCTTGTCTATATATGTAACAGATTAAGGCCAAAATAGCAACTGAAATGACAGCAAAGACATTTTTTATGTGACCTATGCAGAACCTAAATGTTCCACCTTTGTTTTCAATGCACACACTTCATCTGAAAATGAATAAAGGCAAACTGGAGCTATATTAATCCATGAGCATTAAATTAAGTAGTACCTAGAAAATTATAACGATGCACTTCATAAGTGGTTATAAGTAAACACAGCAATATTCAATACTTTTTTTTTTAAAGTAACTACACAAGCCTGCTGATCAACTGCAGTACTCGTAACTATCTGCAGAAACACTAATATCCTCTCTGAGTATTCATGGGGGAATAAAAACAGTTCTAAATAAAGTTAAACATTCCAAAGGCAGGAAAGCACACACAAGATTAGCTCATATTGTACTGATGAAAATCTGGAACAGAAATCAGAACACACCCATACAAAAAAACACGTTTCACTAACAACTGCTCTAAATAGAATGAAACTAAAGAAAACAGTACAAAGGAAAAGTGTCTTCCTAACAGACATGCAAGCTTTCAGTTATAAAAGTAAGAATTCCCATAAAGTAACAGATGTGTATTACTAAGTAGAGATAGACAAAAAAATGTCTTAGTTCAATACTTAAATGTGTAGTATGAAGCTCTACTAATGGGGGAGGGATCATAATTTGAGGATCACAGCTCCCCCTGACTTCAACCACATCCAGACAGATAAAGAAGAGACCATCATCTTTTAATTCAGCAATTAAGTATGAGATAATACTAAGTAAAACTGGAATTTTAGAACAACTATCAAAGCACTTCTTTCCACTGACACGTAAGTTGTTAGTTTAACAATCCTCCTCTGTTATTTGAAAACGTTTATTGTCCTAGCTGTAGAGAGTTGGTGGATTCATTTCAGCTTGCTCATTATGTTCTCTTGCTGTACTATTAAAATTCCAACATAACTAAGTGTGTAGCAATATTTAAAAGAAAAAAAAAAGATAAAGTTCTTATTTGATTACTTCCCCCACATACAGAAATATTCCCTTTTCCCTCAGTGGAAGATACTTTATAAATTCCCAAATAATGTGCACTGAAGGCATTGAAAAAATAGATCCTTTAACTCCGTCCAACTGAATCATTTAGTTCTTAGAACATTTAAGTGCAATTTAACCACTACACACAGTCTTTGGAGAATTCAAATATATTTTATGTTGAAAGATACACTGGGTAGTTAATAAACAGAGGGGATAGAATGTATTTTAAAGCATAAGTAATTTTCATGCTAGGTTCAAAGAGCTGTACATCTATGCTAGACGGAACAGACTCTGAAGAGCAGGTAGTATGAAAACCAAGTTCCAAAGTCACACTCAGAGAGAACAAAAGATTTAGTAAACCACAACAGCAAAAATAAATTAAAAAGGCAGACAACACACAAAGAATCAAAACACACCTTCTTCACAAGTAAGAATGCTGGAACCTCTCACGAGCAGATTAAGCAGTTTGTCACTGGCAGACACAACTGGAATTATCAAAGGGAAGAGATAGCTTGTTTAAACAATTCTTACCAGCACTACCACAGGACTCTCCACTTCTACTTCACAAGGACCTGCATCCTTGCACTGCTGCGGAGACTCTATAACAAGCTCCTTCTTAGTATTTCTGTTTGTTCTTGCCTGCATTCTTTGATCGAAAATACAAACAGCAGCAAATCTGTATGCTTTTTGGCAAAGTGATCAACATGCCAGTGATCCAGTGAAAACAATAGCTTTTCCCCCCAGCACAAGCAGCAGAAAGTACAAACCAGTGTAACTTCTCAGCTGCAGTTTGCTAAATCTGTCATGGTGGGAATGCACAACAGACAAAGGCCAGCCCCTAAGCATGTTGTATTCCTCTGGAAAAAAAAAAAAAAAGGTGGATCCATTTCAACGCCTTAAGGTTATGAGTCAAACACAAAAGAGCACGCATTTCTAAAATGATCATGTAAAACAGTCCAAGTCTTTTAGAGCGCTTATAAAATCAAGGCTTCAATACTTTTAAATATTTTTATGATAAGATTTAGCCACTTAATGACAAGTGGGCCTTATCAGAAGCATAAAACCCTAAGTGCTACTTCTTTTTTTTTTTTAGACACTAATAACACTTACTCAGGTAATACCAACAACCAGCCACTAACCAAGTCCACTCTCTAGGACAAATGCCCAAAACAGATACGTTGCTTTTTTCTGGAGGTAGGGTGGGGGGATACTCTTTGTAATCTTAGTGCTAAATCCATATTAAAAGTCTACCTTAACATCAAATTGTCTTCACAGTAAAAAAATCTTACATACTCTACAAAGATACTAACTCAAAAATAAAGATATATAAACCCTCCTTACGCACTTCAACTTTTAGGCACTTAACTCTCCCAGTAAACTACCAGTCTCCCCCAGTTTCTTTTCTCACTTAAACCAGTTAGCTCACTTCTGTCTTGCACATTATTAGCGTTCCCAGCTCATTCCTCCCTCCTCAGAATGCTCCACCACTGGAGATGTCCATCACTGATCACCCTCCCAGAACACCCTGAGAAGACAATGTTACAAAATCTTTTAATGGAAGTCACCTGAGAGAATCTCATCTCTCCAGCCATGAAGACCAGCCAGCCATCACTCTCTGCCTTTGGCTTCCATAGGAAGCCCCCCGAAACACTGGGGGATGATGTCTCCCTTGTCTGCTTTTCAGAAGTGTCTTTTGGCCTCATGATTCCAGGCTACACAGTACTCAATGGTTAGTATCTTCCATTCCTGTCCTTAACTGCGACACAGAATCATAGGACAGTTTTAATTGGAAGAGACCTTCAAGATCACTGAGTCCAACCTTTGTCGTAGCCCTATCAACACCACTGAACCATGTCCCTCAGCACAACATCTACCCGTCTTTTAAACACCTCCAGGGGTGGTGTCTCAACCACCTCCCTGGGCAGCCTGTTCCAGTGCCTGACAACCCTCTCAGTAAAGTCACGCTTGAACTTTGCGATCTACTCTGCTACTATACCACTACTTAGAGACATCGGTCAGCATACACATACTGGCAAAAGAAGAGGCAGCAATTTTTATTGGGATCATTCCTGGACAATTCTTTAGTGTAGTGCAAAGCAATTTTGTATGCAACCTAGCTAACATTTTTGTCAATTTTGAAGGTTTGACTAACTTACTTCTCCAATGCAGTAGTTTCAGCATATGATTGTATGCTAAGTTCCTCCTGAAATAAACTGTGATGAGCAGTTTTCTCTAGGTTTTGAGAGGAGTATTTCGGTTTTCCCTTTGTTTCTTTCTAACACTAATGGTTCAGTGGCTGTATTTACCAAGCAAAAATACATCTGACAGAAAATTCAGCTCTCCAGAGAAGCACATTCCTATTTTAGATTCCCTACCCACTAGAACAATCAGACAGCTGTGGAAACTAAGTCACCACCTTCATTCAGTTCTCAACTCTGCTCCACTTCTTTAGACAGTTAATTATCTCACTTCAATATAACTGACATCCTAAATTTAACTCGACATGAATTTTTACCTATTCTCTAACAGAAGAGAAAGTCACCTTAATCTTCAGAAAGCAGATCAAGTTGCAGAGAAGCACAAATATTCTCTTTTATTGCTAGTAATTTTTAAGAAGACCCAACTTCAAGCACAGGTTTCTTACCCTTCAGAGCTAGCATAAGATGTTAATATCCCTTTCTCTTCCCCTTTTTTCTGCTCTCATACCTGCATAAGATACTGGTATTACAGCTTACTGCAATCACAAAATTGACTCTGACAAAGCGTTTGCCCATCCCATCCACAAGGAGTGGACTGAAAGAACTAATAAAATTATCTTTTAATCAAGGCATGATTTACTATGCTTCTGCCTTCTCCTCTAGGAAAACCAAGTTCAATGCAGTTACATTTTAAGCAGTCTTTCTAATACACAGACACCTATACAACATAAAACTCTAGAAAACAATGCTTTATAAGGCTTCTTTAAGAATTAAGAAGGAAACTAGTTTAGTCAAATTTATAAAACAGACCTTCCTGTGTAAATTAAGGTAGACAATAGCTCAAGAACATTTAGTTACACTTTTATTTTGCACCAGCCCCTTTTGTTTTCAGAAAACGGAAGTACAGAATAATTCAGACCAAATTATACCAGTATTTGAGGATGCAGCTGCCAAACAGGAATTTGTTTCATTGAGATGGGCTGCAATTACACGTAGCTGCAACCAGAAATGTACAATCTTTTTATGCACAAGCCACTTGCAAACACACTAATAAAGACTTAAAAATATTACACACTTTAAACAGTATTTCTTCTGGTTAATTTAACAAATGATTCTACTTTTGAACTGCAATACTGTTTTATCCTGGTCAGGTACTGCTCTTGAATGCATCTGGATTACTTTAATTTAGTATACATATATGGGTTTCCTCCCATTAACCTCCCTATCATTCTGGAAACATGATGAAGGATAAAAATAAAGCCAACAAGCCAAGATCTTTGTAGTATCAGTTTAAAGATACAGAAGTTAATTTTTTTCCTACTGAACGGTTAATATAATTTCTAGTTTGCATTTCATTAACATAAATAAACCGTTGGAGGAGGTTCTTTTGTTTAATAACAATGAAAGTGTGAAGCAGTACCTTTGTAACTATATCCTCCACAAAATAGACTTCAACTGCTAAACTGATGTGTATTTCCAGCACTTATTTTGTTCTGAGGACTTAATGATTATCTCAATAATTTAATTCACAAAAAAAAACGAACCACAAATCAAAACAAAAACATGAAATACTGCTTGCCCAGGCACCACACAATCAAAAGAGATAAGTTACTTAAATAAAGAAGTATGCTAAAAAAAACCTACCAATAACACATTATGATTCAAAAACTGACATATGAAAGACAGGACTTTAGGACATGCTGAAAAATAATCATCTTGTTATATGACCTGTAGTTCTAAACCACGTAACTACACTTAAAAAAAAAAGCCTACTCAATTTGTTGTATCAGGCAGTTAGTTATCTGACTAAGGGTTGACAGAGAATATGGGAAAACAGTGCATGTAGAAAAAAAGAAGTCACTGCACCAAAGTTATCTGATTGCATTTCCCACATGGCTCCCAAATTGCAGGAAATTACTAGCTAGGGACTCATCTGCAAAATAACCCATATTACTATGCAAACGACGCATTTCATCTTTTTACAAACACAGCAGCTTGAAGGGACTTCCCATGGTACTTTTAACAACAGTACTTTTCACATTACTTCCAATAGCCAAAGAGTTGGCTCTCTTCTTGCATGATAGACGCTTGAAGAATTACCTATGCAATTACAAAATTGCATAGATAGAAAAGTTCTCAGTATTCCCAGCATATCCCTGGTGATTCATCTAGCAAATCTGCTGCCCAAAAGACAATTTCTTCAAATCACTTTTCTCTCCCAGAGTTTGCTTGCCCAACGCACAATACCACCTAATGAAGAGTAAGTAATAGCAAGGGAAGAGGCAGCTTATGAGTATGAACTTTGATGGAAGAAAGGATGAATATCCAGCCTCACTACAGGAATAAGCTAATAGCACTTCTTTTGCTCCAACTCTCACTTACAACCTGTATCGAGGTCACTAAACCCTGTTCAGTGGCCAGTATTAGCATTCACTAAATCCACCAGCTATAATTACGGCCTTCAAACTTGACTCTGTTACCAGTCCTAGGAAAAGAACTGTTGCTTAACCTGTAACAACTGGGGAGAGTAGGGGACGCAGGAATAGTTTTGCTGTAGTGTTGCATGTCCTGTATATGTGAAAAGAGAAGGATTTGACAATATCATTTACTAAAACCCTACACCTGTTCTCCTTCGTGGCTCTTTACATTCCCTGGCAACTTACAGCATCTCTCAACAAAAAAACCTTCAAAAAGTGAGAAGGATGGACAACTGGAGGGGGTTTGATGCTTTGTTTTGTTGGAGGAGTTGTTTTATTGTCTTTTTCTTTGTTGGTTGGTTTTCAGTTCAGGTTGGGTTTTTAAGGCAGTAGCTCATAAGAATATATGGACCCACTTCAGCAGAATGACAAGCATCACTAAAAGCTCATTCTTGCTCATCTGTGTCAGTAAGAGATACTCTATAGCACTGCTTTCTAATACTTGGCAGCCTGCCTAGCACCTGTATTAAAGGTATAACATTTCACACCTCAGTGGAAGATTCAGTGTTGCAGCTATACATATCCTAATACCACCAAGTTTCAGAAATGACCAACAGACACATGCTTGCCTGGGAAGAACATATTCACAAGCTCAAGAGAGAGGCTCAGCCAGCTGACAGGAGATGGCATACAGCATGCCATTCACCTGGCGATGCTCTGCCATACACACTACATTCAGATGAAACATTGAATTTCATGACATAATAGGGTATTTGCACAGATGATTCACAATAGCATTGTAGGTTGTTCCTAAAGCAGGTGGAAGGAAGTATTCGTCAGGAAGAAAGAGTAGTCAACTCGTTTCTGTGTGTTCACTATTTAGACTCTAGCCTTGAAAGCACTACCCATGCAGCTTCACCAAAGAATCTTCTTCCCATTCCTCAAGATCATATAAGGCTTTAAAGGTCATTTTTGGTTTCTGAGAGTTGGGTTTGGTGGGTTTTTTTGTTATTTGGTTATGTTGTTTTATTTGGTTGTGTTTTGTTATTTGGTTGTGCTGCTGTTTGGAGGTTTTTTAAACTCCAGACATTTTGCTTGCTTTCAAAGCAGAACATCCAGCTCCTCCAAGATCACCTGCTGTTACATTCAAAGAGAACATGTTTTCCAGCAACTTAATTTCTTGGGTTGGATGTTTCTGTGCTCTTCCAACCTCTACCGTCATGGATGAACAATCGCTTACACATGTACACTTGACCAACTATGGTTAGATTTTATCCTTAAAGAATTTTTCTGAAGATACAATGTTATCTCTCAGATGTGTCATGGGTGTGAGTCTGATGGGTTTTTTGTAAAAAGTGGGGGTAGACTCATGTGAAACTTCAAGAGCCTTTCCCACCCCCAGGTAGGAGTTGGACCTGCCTCTGGCCAGGGCCAGGCCAATCAGTGCCTCTGCCATCAAGGTATTTAATTGCTCTTTCTTTCTCTCTTGATTTCATCTTGTATTGAGCTGTCCTGTCTTTAACATTGGGGAGGTTCTTTTCTGTTGGCGGAGGGGAGGTGAGAGGAGAGCAGAGGAACATTGCCCTGAGGAGAAAGAGAGGGAGAAGAGTCCCAGAGGAGAAGCAGTTTGCTGGAGCAGGACCTTCCCCTGGAGCCCGTGGTGGTTGAGATGTCAGGAAGATGACTGCCTGCCAGTTGAGAGAATCAACAGTGGCGAGAACGTCCAGGATGCGTTGGTACATGCAGAGTCCCATGCCAGAGGGGAGAGAGACTGCGAGGAGTCCTCTTGCTCAAGGAGGAGCTGCCACGGCCAGATGGACTGCACCCCCCACCCCCTGCCCTCCTTGCATTGATGGGGAGTGGAGGAGGTAGCCAGGAAGATAGGAGGGGTGGGGACGAGGTGTATTTAAGATTGGGTCATATTTATTGATTGTATTTCATTGATTGATTGTGTTTATTGATTGTATTATTAAAGCATATATAAGATTGGGTCATATTTATTGAATACGAAGTATTTCTCTCATTATCCTACTTCACAAATGGTGATAGTGAATCAAATCTATGTTTTTCCCCCCAAGTTGCTGTGGTTCTTTACCCATCATATGGCAGATTATTACTCTCCCTATCCTTAATCTCAAAACTCTTGAGCCTTTTTAGTTGAATTGTCTCCCTCAACTCCAATTTAGTTGAATTGTCTCTATCACTGTGTAAATGGGAGCTGGGGGAGGACTGAGCTGGAGACGGCATGGTTTTTTGTCCCAGTCATCTTGAACCATGACAGAATGCCAGCGCACTGAATATCTGCCAACCTATGTCTGATATTCCTCTCACATACATCTTCCAAAGAAGTATATTTGCTGCAAGTACTACATGTTTGGTGAATTTGTGCTGCAATTTCCCCTGCTAAGAGGGCAGAGAGATACCAGAAATTGACATTTGAGCATTCTTTCCAAACGAGTCTAATGAAAGGTTAAAATGAAAAGGTCTACAGAAATCATCAGGAGATGTAACCAAAACAACAAACCAGTACATAAGACACCAAGATTTTATTCACCAAAAGCAGTAACATGAAAGGAGATGAAAGAAGTGCTCTCATTCAAATTACCCATGGAAAAACTATGTAACAGTTAGGTGCTGTACTCATACTTGTCTGTTTCTTCCTTATTAAGAGGCCTAATGAGGTCTAATGTTCCTTTTGCTGATGAATAAAAGCCACTTGTAACACAGTTATAAGCTGAAGCAAGTTATGAGAGTGAAATAAGAGACGAAGCCATACAAATTATCTGCACACCATTAGAGAATTGCTGCATAAGCTGTTTAAGCACATTATGGAAAAAAACCCAAAAATTAAAAAAAAAAGCACCAAATAAAACCAACTTCCACTTACTCAGCAGAATTACTCCCTTAGAAGTCTTTTATATTTTTACACTTTATTTAAACTAGAAAAGTTTAATGGAAATAAACACACTGATATTAATTTAATTATTCAAACAGCAAGAACGGGCCTTAATATAAAGTCTTTTAATAAATAAACATTTAAACATTTATTTTAGAAACATCCCGTGTGAAATCAAGAATAGTCTCTATTGAAAAATCATACACATGTAATTTGATACTGTTCTGAAATCAAAACATTCACACCTTGAATGTCTACTGCAGAATTATTTCCAGAATGACAGAGCTCACTGCTGTCAATTAATCTTCCTACAGGCACAGACTTTGGTGTATCTTAAAGATGTCACAGTTTATTAATAAACCAACACGACTCACCCATGGGTGCTGAGGGAGCTGGTGGAAGTCATTGCTAGGCCACTCTCCATCATCTTTGGTAAGTCCTGGGGAACAGGTGAGGTGCCTGAAGACTGGAGGAAAGTGAATATCACTCTAGTCTATAAGAAGGGCAGGAAGGATGACCCAGGTAACTACAGACCGGTCAGCCTCACCTCCATCCCTGGAAAGGTGATGGAAGAACTTATCCTTGACGCTGTCTCTAGGCATATCAAGGATAAGAAGGTTATTAGGAGCAGTCAGCATGGCTGACAGCCTTTTATGAAGACATAACCACGTGGATGGATGGTGGCCATGCAGTGGATCTGGTCTATCTGGACATCAGCAAGGCCTTTGACACCATCTCCCACAGCATCCTCATAGGTACACTGAGGAAGTGTGGTCTGGATGACCAAGTAGTGAGGTGGGTCACTAATTGGTTGAAGGGAAGAAGCCAGAGAGTTGTGGTCAATGGAGCAGAGTCTGGCTGGATGCCTGTGTCTAGTGGGGTCCCTCAGGGGTCAGTGCTCGGGCCGGTGCTGTTCGATATATTCATCAATGACCTGGACAAGGCATTTGAGAGTGTTCTCAGCAGGTCTGCTGATGACATGAAACTGTGAGGAGTGGTTGACACACCAGAAGGCTGCGCAGCCATTCGGAGAGACCTAGACAGGCTGGAGGGCTGGGCGGGGAGAAATCTTATGCGGTTCAACAAGGGCAAGTGTAGAGTTTTGCACTTGGGAAAGAACAACCCCATGTGTCAGTATAAGTTGGGGATGGCCCTGCTGGAGAGCAGCGTAGGGGAAAGGGACCTGCGGGTTCTGGTGGACAGCAGGATGACCATGAGCCAGCAATGTGCCCTCATGGCCAAGAAGGCCAATGGCATACTGGGGTGTATTAGAAGGGGAGTAGCTAGTAGGTCAAGAGAGGTCCTCCTGCCCTCTACTCTGCCCTGGCGAAGCCACATCTGGAATATTGTGTCCAGTTCTGGGCCCCTCAGCTCAAGAGAGACAGAGAGTTGCTTGAGAGAGTCCAGCGCAGAGCCACAAAGATGATGAAGGGAGTGGAACATCTCCCTTATGAGGAAAGCCTGAAGGAGCTGGGTCTCTTTAGCTTGGAGAAGAGGAGGCTGAGGGGTGACCTCATTCATGTTTATAAATATGTCAAGGGTGAGTGTCAGGAGGACGGAGCCAGGTTCTTTTCAGTGGCGTCCATTGACAGGACAAGGGGCAATGGGTACAAGCTGGAACATAGGAGGTTCCATAAAAATATGAGAAAAAAAATTTTCACTGTGAGGCTGACAGAGCACTGGAACAGGCTGCCCAGGGAGATTGTGGAATCTCCTTCTCTGGAGACATTGAAAACCCGCCTGGACGCGTTCCTATGTGCTCTGCTGTAGGTGATCCTGCTCTGGCAGGTGGGTTGGACTAGATGATCTTTGAGGTCCCTTCCAACCTCTAACATTCTGTGATTCTGTGATAAGCAGCACAGAAAGAACAGTCACGTAACATCTCAGTAACACCTAATGATGTCGTTGTTGGTAAGTCAACAGGTGACATGTCTAAGAAACTGCAGTTACTGAAATAAAAGGTTAGTGGTCCTGTTTCTAGAAAACACCTAAACCTATCCTAAAAAAAAAAAGCTGGACACATGCTATTTCAAAATACTCTGCATTTCTTGTCAGAAATTGCATAAGCACAAATTAATAACGGTTACTCAAATTATGGATATTTTCCACATTAGACTTAATAAATTAAAAAACTACTTAGAACTATCAGGTCACATTTTGCACACACTACAGCTACTGAACTACCTTAGGTAGGTTTACCAAACTAGAAGCCTCTAAAGCTTGATAAAAAAATATGGCAGTGTTGAATAGATCACTGGAAGAAAACTGAGCAGAAAACATTTCAAGCATAGAAAAAAAAGCAAGTCACTTTCTGCCATTTTCAGACAAATATAAGGAAAAAAAAAAAATTAAAGTCCTTCAGCCCTGTCTGTCTCGCTTCAAACTTTTCTAGCTCCTCTATCGGCTCGAAGAGCACACTCACCTAGCCTCTTCCTTCACTGAATACTTCAAGAGGCTTATTAGCAAAACCCAGAACTTTAAAAATGCTGTTAGTTTTATTGTGACCACGTCATTCTCGCTTGTTCATTCTCCATCTTGTCTACCATCTGAAATAGCTATTTAGGCCCTAAACCATACAGTAACATTTCACTCAGACATTGCTTATATTACGACTAAAAAATAAATAAATAATGGAATTTGAAAATAAAAGCCACAAAAAACACTCCTAACTCTTAACATACTGCAACACAGCAGAAATAACATGTAGTATCGTACTCAGAATGCATTAAAAAAATCATATAAAAATCAAAAGTAATGTAGATCAAGCATAGAAACTGTTTTAAAATTGTATCCTCCAACCTACCACAAAATTAAGCAAATTAGAATGCTTTCTCAAATATTTGTAGAAAATAAATATGCTCTAGGTGGACATTTGGGAAAAATATAAATTCATTAATTTTGATGTAACTTGTAAAAGAAGCGTCTCAAACTACATTTGTAATCTTCTACTAAAATACTGATTTTTATCCATGTGGACCAAAAGACCTAAGATATCCTGTGTTTTAGCAAGATAAAATGTACATGACAGGCTAGAAATGTTCCCAAAAATAAGACAGGGCATTTTCATTGAAAGTTTAAATGACATAAGATGAAAACAGATAAACTGTAGTCCTGAGAAGACATTCTCACCCAGGCTTTTTTTTATCTTTCCTTCAAGCAATCAAAAAGCAGATCTGCTTAAGATAAAACTTTGATTAGATTTAATTTAGATATTTTAGATACAACCTACTGATCTCCAGATTACAGGGTAAATAAAAAAACTGTATGCTAAATCCACTACTTCCACCTCCTGATTTCCTCACAGAACAAGAGATTTTTTCCTTCACGAAGAATTACTTCCCAAGACCTTTCTGTTCCTAGGAAATTTTCATAGATTTTCAAGTTTCACTGGTTTTGCAAGAGAATAAATGCGTTCTTAAAGGACTCCCCGAAATTCACTACTGTTTTGACAACAACTCTATTATCAGGAGATATTTGATCCACAACAGAAAACAGACCAGACAGTAGTTACAGCCAAAAAGGCAGAAGTAAGAAATTGCAGCTCAAATACACGTTACAGCACAAACAAATAGCTGAAGCCATCCACCCACACCTGCATCTGTTGCAACAACCACCAAAGTAAAAGAGAACACAGGGAAATGACACACTGCCACTGTCTTTCGGTCTTGCCCACACAGCTTCTCTGCAGAGGATTCCTGCAGTCTTCACCTCCCTGAATGGGCTCTCAGTGAGAAGTAAAGTAACTTCTCCTGAAAGTCATGCCTTCAGAGGAAGAAAAGCTGGCCAATTTAGCTTATACAGCTAAGAGTATAAAAATTACATAATTTAAGAGTTATGTGTACATACTTGGTTTCATAAAATCACTTGTCATTGTTGCCACAACTGCAGTATCTTTTCCCTTCTTCTCACTCCCCAGAGAATCCTGCTTTCCACTCTTCAGGGTTAAGTCAGTAGCAACCGCTCCACACCTCAATGTCTCAGTGACAGCCAGTGACAGCTCTTACCACCAAGAGCATGACCTTTCAGTGAAGACCCATTTTTTTTTTCTTGTAAAATTCTGACTGTTGTTCTTATGGACTACGTTAGTCCAGTACAATGAGCAGGAAGTCATCCGGAACCCTTAGTTCCGCACACCCTTCCATAGCAACCTTCGGATATTTATCCCAGGAAGAAACTTATCTTGATCCACTACTTCCGGACAAAACAAGCTGACAAAGCCAAACAGGAAAATTCCCCTCACTAAAATGCATCATTATTTAAAAGCATTTAGAAATTTTGGAGTTGAAAAAAGCCCTCTAAGTGACAGATATTGAACTTGGGTTGTAAACGGCAGAGTAAGCATATTTTGTGTTTAATATTGCCAGTTTACAAATCAATTCTGTGGGGACAAATCAGAATTTATTACTGGAACAATACCACATGAAACAAAGGAGGAGGAAAAAAAACTACAAAACAAATTCACTGCAACCTCCAAGTTACAATAATTCATATTACACTTCAAAAAAAGTGTTTCTTCATTCATTCATCTAGCCATACATAGAATTTAAGGCCAGTAAAGGTGTTAGGTCTTAAATTGAACAGAGTACAGAAGTTATTGAAAGTATTCAATGCCCAGAGCTTAACAAATGTCTAATAATCATCTGCATGGGGCTAACTTAAAAATGGCTAACAGTATAAAAAGGATTGTAATATCTAAAGGAAGCCATTTTATTTTTAATATCAAACTGTACAGAGAATTTATAAAATGCAATACTATCACGAAGGGTAATATACATTCCATAAGTTATTTTAAGCATCTGAAGACATTTCAGATTATTCCATGTTCTTTCCTGGAAGCTTACATGTGTATCCATATATAAGTGTGTGCATATATATATATACACACATACATATACAGACATAGACACACCTTTTTTTCTTATATTTGAGTTCAGCAAGAAAGGACCTGAACAGGATAAAGACCAACAAAGCCTTGTGAAATTTCTAAAGGCTTTCCAAAACTGCAATTGCACAGGGTGGTTACACCAGCCGGCACTACAAGCTTGTCAAAATCTGTCCAGTTATTTCAGTGTACCACACCCCTCCTATTCTAATTAACTGGCCAGTGACAAAGCAATTTACAAGTAACCCCAAATTATTTTAAACAAGTATCCTTAACTAGCGCAATTCATGGGCAAGCAGTGCACATTAGCTATTACAATTTCACCTCCTCAAACCTAAATGCAATGTATCTGACACACAAGTGCGTCATTAACCTGGGGGGTACAAAGATGACAGTCTTGCTTTAAAGCCTATGTTCTTTGCATCAGGCAACACCTAAAAAAGCCTTTGAGAGCAAAGCAGGTTCAGAAAACAGTTATTACCCCCTTAACCATTTTTTTTTCTTCTAGAATGCTCCTGTATCCCTTTCAGTAAGTTATACAGAAATAGAATAGTTTCAGAGAAAAAATATTTTTAAAAGGGTACTCAAATCCATCTGAAAAAAATCAACCTTAAATCTTGGATTACTATTTTTCCAACAACACATTCCTTAGTTTTTTCCAAATAATGTAATCATCTGTTGTTTTTCAACTAAAGTGCCAAATACATTCCAAGAGTATGTTTAAAAAGATCTAACAGCAGACAATATTCTACAAACAATCCTGTTTATGGAGTGCAAATTCTTCAGAACTCTCAACACAAATCTAAATTATATAAAGAATATGAATCCTAAGTTTTAACATCACAGCTCCATGCACACATGTATTACATGCCACATACATGCACTAACATGCTACAATATCAGGATGAGCTATATTCATATCTGTACATAGTAGATGTTAAATAAATATGGTATCCTGTTCTTAGTTTAGCTTTCAATTAGCAGACAAAATTATTAATGAAACAAGTTTGTATTTACCAGGGATGAATGAATCAATATTCCTGAATCTTCATTTGGCAAGCTGAATGCTGTATATTCAAGGGCATTGCTTTCCCCTTGCTGTTTGCAAATATAACCACAGTTTCTCTCAAAAACTGTACGAATGCCTTTAAACAAAACCACACTTGTAGTGCAACCCATTCCAAATCTGTTGAATTTTGCATTTCTAGCAGCACTGATTGCATTTGCAGAATGTCTTCCTCTTCTGCTCGACTCGAGTAATCTTCCTGTGCTTCATAGAAATACTTCTTTGTACAAGCTTCATTACGTCCGACATTTAATATGTTCCTCTACTAGAAACCATCAGCTACTGAAATGTAATCCTATTTGTTTAATCCGAATACTGCCAAAAATCCAGTCGCAGAAGACAAAAAACAGAGGGTGATGAAAAGCAAAGGATACCTCAACTGTAGAAGATAGGAGGCTTTCAGCATGTACAATACTCCACGAGAGAGGTGAAAAGATACTCCAGAGGATCAGAGAAAGAGCTCCTATATTTCAGAGATCCTTAGAACATAATCAAAGATGAAAGGAAACTGCAAAGATACTGCTGCAGTTTCTGCTGCCAGCCACAAAGAATCCTCATCTGCTGCAAGAAAGCACTCTCCCAGAATGCTTAGCACAGAGTTCGTACTGACAAACATTTCTTTGCTTGACCTACATGTGCTTTTCGGTGCTTAAAACAAAACCAAAAAAAAAACCCCACAACTTTAAAATAAAAGACTCAAAGCGTTAAGAGGGAAAGTCTCAAATCACTGCTGCTACAGAAAAAAAAAAAAAAAAACAACAAACCCCACAATGTGTCTGAATGACTTCCTTCAATCAAATCTGTATGTTATCAGCAGGCTATTATAAGTTCAGGTAAACCACAAGGGAGCTGAAGGCTGTCTTTACTTTTTTCCTTTCTTCCTCACATGCAAAGTGATCAGTCAATTCCCATCTGCCAGAAACTGACTTTATCTAGTCCTTGACTGCAAATAGTCAATAGTCATAAAAAAGAGGGGAAAAAGAACACAGCTAAGTATCTAGTTCAGATCATATCAACATCTAAAATAAAAATACAGAACGAAACTTAAAATACATAAATTTCTTGGGTTTATAGTGAATCACACCTGTACAGATTGAACTTATCACTATAGGATTCTTCTCCACATACTGTACTGGCATCTGTCATACAAGTACCTAAATACCTTTGACCAACACTCAGAAGTGCTAATTTTTTTAAACTATTCTTAAAGGCAAGGAATTTGCAAAAAATAACTGTCCCAATCCACACTATAACAATATCAATCACTCTGACAGAAATTGCTGGTTAGTTTCATATTTCTGCTAAACTGAAAGTGCTGAGATGTATTTATCCATTGACATATGAAATTGTAAAACTGGGTGAAAGAGTGAACTTAACTCCATTGCAACAATTTTGAGTTTAAGTCATTGTTTTAAATGAAGGATGAAGGGAGGGAATAAACAGGTTAACAATGTCAGCTATAGATTTCACCCCCAACTAACTCATCTCAAGGAAATACCTGCATGCTATCATGAGACATTCAGAAGAAGTATTTAAGATTTATTAGCATTTTTTCCCTAACATCTAGCTAGTTAATACATCTCAGTATGCTTCTCATTACATTTCTAACCTAACTACATAATAACATGCAGTCACATTGATTTATTTTTTTTAAATCAATATTTGACAGTGATCCAAGTAGTTCCTGCCAGTCCCATATTCTCAAATCAGCAGTTAGCACATTCCACGTTTCATATGAAATACAATTGTGTTAAGGCAGTTCTGCTAATAACCACAGAATCACAGAATGGTTTGGGTTGAAAGGGGCCTTAAAGATCAGCTAGTTCCAATCCCCCTGCCATGGGCAGGGGCATCTTCCATGAAACCGGGTTGCTCAAAGCCCCATCCAGTCTGGCCTTGAAAACTTCCAGGGAGGGGGCATCCACAACTTTTCTGGGCAACCTGTTCCCAGTATCTCACCACTCTCATAGTAAATTCTTCCTAATGTCTAATCTAAATCTACCCTGCTCTAGCTTAAAACTACTGCCCCTTGTCCTATCACCACATGTCCTTATAAAAGCCACTCTCCAGCTTTCCCATAGGCCCCCTTCAGGTACTGGAAGGCCGCTATAAAGTCTCCCCAGAGGTTTCTCTTCTCCAGGCTGAACAGACCCAACTCCTTCATCCTGCCCTCATAGAAGAGGTGCTCCAGCCCCCTGATCATCATCTCTGTGGCCCTTCTTTGGACCCTCTCCAAGAGATCCATGTCCTTCTTGTGTTGGGGCTCCAAAGCTGGAGGAATAGCTATAGAGCTACAATGATAGCTTTTTTCACAGGAAGACTAAAGAAGATAATGGTGAAGAATTTGGCATAAATTCTACTCTGAAGGACAAAGATACTTCAAACAAAACCATGAACTTTTCACAGCAATGTCTCTGTACCTTCTTCTGCCTCTCTAGTTATCCTATCCTCTTTGAAAACAAGAAGCACAACAGTGAGGGAAATACTCTGCTCCACTAAATGTGACACCATCACTAGAGCAAAACATTTCATAAAGACACAGGCCCATATCTGCAAGAGAGCATACTTCAAGCATCTAGGTCCTAGCATAAGAGCCACAAAAATATCCTTATTCTCTTAAAACATTACAAGTAGGTACTTAAATTTATTTCCTCACAAAGTTATCCTTGATAAAATTTATGTCCAAACTCATGCCATCTTGACAGGAGTGAACATAGGGTTCTTTCAAGATCTTAACACAACCTGACTGAATTCAGCTCTTCACAAAACATGACAGTATCTGTAGGTGAGGCACTACCTTTCTACCTTTCGTCTAGCACCTGCCTGTATATCAGCTCAGAATGCTAGAGATGTGGGCCTAAATTCTTCTCAACCCAAAGAGATTGAAACCAACATCACTTATCACTCTCTGGAGTGCCTTAACAGCCAACATACTCACTGCTGCCTCATAAAGCTATGCTGCAGGAAAGAACTGAAGATCCAATAGACCTGCAAAAAGGAAAAGAAGTGTCTATACAAAAATTCATACCTAGTAGGAATCATAGAATGGCCTGGGCTGGAAGGGACCTTAGAGATCATTGTAATTCAACCTCCCTGTTGTGGGCAGGGACGCCACCTCTCGACTAGGTCAGGCAACACGTGAGAACCGAACGGGAATTGAACCCGCAACCTTTGGTGTTTCAAGCACCACGCTCAACCCACTGAGCTAAACCAGCCCTCATGTTCCTAGAGAAGAGGAAAAAGAACATTCAGGTGCTGATTCCTGTTGTAATGACTGTTTCTGCAAAGACTGTTCCAGGCAAATTTCATAGAAGAGTTTTGTCAGGTAATTCTCATCCAGAAATCATATTTCTTCGGAAAGAAGGAATCGTGCTAAAAACTGCGGCCACATCAGTGAGTTTCACTCTGTAAAAGTCTTAAGCACCTGATGTGTCAAAACTAGTGCAGAGTGTCTGTCTGGATATGGATTATTCTTAATAATCCTCATATCCACTTTCCAGAATGGCAAGAAGGAGGACATGGGGAATTACAGGCTAGCCAGATTCACCCAATCTCCAGAAAAACTATGACACAAACCATTCTAGAAGCTATTTCCCAACATATAAAGAATAAGAGGGTAGTTCCAAGTCGACGACATGCATTTACCAAGGAGAAATTATGCCTGACCAACTTGTCTGCCTTCTGTGATAAAATGATTTGCTTTGTGGACAAGGAGATAGTAATGGACATTGAATAACGTTAGTAAAACAAGGCTCCTGTCAGAGTCTCCCATAGTTTCCTTGTGGCTAAATTAAGTAGATGTGTTTTTTTTAAGGACGACATCCTGTTGGACAGCAAACTGAACATGATGAGCAGGCTTCTCAGTGCAAGAAAAATATTGGCATATGGGACTGACTCTAATGGAGGGCCATCACATTGTTTAGAGGCTGCAGCATATGACTCTAATGGAGGGCCATCATGATTGTTTAGAGGCGGCAGCATATGATGAACAAGAAAAATCTAAGGCTGAACTATCCAAGGTCTCTTAAGTGAAGGCTAAAGGGAGATCTTATGGCTCTTTGCAACTACTTAATGGGAAGGTAGAGGATAGAGCCACACTCTTCATGAAGGTACAATCATAGGACAAGAAGCAACAGACACAGAATATACAGAATACATATATAGATCTAGACAGGCTGGAGAGTTCGGCAGTGAGAAATTTTATGAAATACAACAAGTGCAAGCGTAGAGTCTTGCACATGGGAAAGAATAAGCCCATGTGCCAGTACAGGTTGGGGACTGATCTGTTGGAGAGCAGCAGAGGGAAAAGGGACCTGAGGGTTCTTATGGACAGCAGGATGACCATGAACCAGCAGTGTGCCCTCATGGCCAAGAAGGCCAATGGCATACTGGGGTGTATTAGAAGGGGAGTAGCTAGTAGGTCGAGAGAGGTCCTCCTGCCCCTCTACTCTGCCCTGGCGAAGCCACATCTGGAATATCGTGTCCAGTTCTGGGCCCCGCAGCTCAAGAGAGACAGGGAACTGCTGGAGAGAGTCCAGCGCAGAACCACAAAGATGATGAAGGGAGTGGAACATCTCCCTTATGAGGAAAGGCTGAAGGAGCTGGGTCTCTTTAGCTTGGAGAAGAGAAGGCTGAGGGGTGACCTCATTAATGTTTATAAATATGTCAAGGGGGAGTGTCAGGAGGACGGAACCAGGCTCTTCTTGGTGATGTCCAATGATAGGACCAGGGGCAACAGGTGCAAGCTGGAGCACTGGAAGTTTCACGTAAACATAAGGAAAAAAAATTCACTGTGAGGATGATGGAGCCCTGGAACAGGCTGCCCAGAGAGGCTGTAGAGTCTCCTTCTCTGGAGAGATTCAAAACTCACCTGGACGTGTTCCTGTGTGACCTCCTGTAGGTGATCCTGCTCTGACAGGGGAGTTGGACTAGATGATCTTCTGAGGTCCCTTTTGACCCCTAATATTCTGTGAATATTCCCTTTACATAAAAGGATTACTTTTTTTCAACCATGAGCACTGTCAACTACAGGGTTTAAAGTGTTTCCATATTTGCAGATATTAAAATCAGATTGACATAGTCTCTGATCAATATGCTCTAACAGAATCTGTTTTGAGCAGGGGATTGCACTAGACGACTTCTGGGTATTTTCCTTTCAATTTGCATTTTTCTTTTATCCTGTGGTATTACACCGAGTAGTCATACAACAACCACAGAGACAAAGAAAAAGAAAAGCTCTAAGAGAATTCTGTCCTTCCAAAGAAAGTTGGTATGATTACTACAGGAGGTAGTCTTGAGAATAGCATGCTTGGATTCTCATGTAATTTTGACAAAGAATCTGCACACTCAGCAAGGCCCTAAGAAGACATTGGCATCCAAGAGAAACAATAAAACACTGTGACATTAAAAATCTTAAGTATACCACCAGGTTGAAGAGCAGAGTTTATTATTCATATGAGATGCCTCTAATGTCAAAGATCATATTGAAAGTAAAAAATAATGCATATGAAAATTGGAGTAAGATTTATTTCTGTCTTATCTAGTCGATGAAGCTGTCATAGCTGGTTAATATTACAAGCTTATTTTAACTGACAAAAAAAGGTAATGTTTGTGTGTATTGTGCCTTTTATACACTTGAAGTGGGAAGGAGGTATAAATGATGCAACCCAAGAAATACTATTCCAAATTTTGCACACACAGTATTATGTATGCACTGATGAAGAGATGTACAAGAACTTAAAACCCTGTTAGTTACAAAATGCTAAATATCTTAGCTAATAATTTTAGAACAGATAATCGAGAGCTGCAGAAAGGTCAGTCTTCTCACAAGTCCATTCTTACATGAGTACCAAGGTATTTTCATCCACAGATGAGCAAAGCATGCACCTTAAGTTCAAACTTAACTTTTAGAATAGACATGCCAAGAATAACCCAAAGAACTTTAGGAAGTTGTCCGAGTCAATCTAAACCAAAGCAATGCACATTTATTGTTAAGTGTGAGGCACAAAATACCCCCCTTTTAACTGTTTCACATCACAAGTCATACCATAGAAATTCTAGTATTGAAATATGTTCACTGGACTCCATCTAGTGGTCACATAGCTTCCAGCTTTCTAAAGCTGAAGTGATTATTCTGGGCTCTTTAACAATTAACAAGATAACCACAACAGAAATTTATTATTATTAGAAAGCTACAGAAGAAGTCACTAGGTATAGGATATTACTTTCAGCAACCCCAGTGAAACCATGCCAGAATAAATAATAGTCAACAGTACATAAGACTAGAAAAAAAATGTTAAACCCCCAGTTTTGAGCAACCTTACTGTGTCCAGGGAAGAACAGTAGAAACTTTAGGGCTCGTACATGCTTTTATACACTTAATCCCTCTACGGTAGTTATTCTGATTCAGGTTTTTCTTTCTTTTTTTCCTAGTCCAGCCAGGAACGAGTTCCAACTTCCACTCCAGCAGACCATTAGCTGCCAAAATACTATTCAGCAAGTATTGTTCCTTGAACTTTAACAGCAAGACCATGCTTTTTCCTATTAGAAACCTCATATTTCATGTAAGCAAAACCTTACTTAATCATGCTGTATGTTCTGGCTGTGAAGAAATTAATATACGCCATCTTAAGTCATACACAATACCAGGCAAATAACTCCAAGGTGATAACAAGCCTGGTAAGCAAGAATCCCAAGTCAACTTCTGAAGGAAACCAGAATAGCATCCTTCAAATAATTATGATGTGTGTCATCTCTTCATTAACCTGAACACTCTTTTTAAACTCATTGACGTTTGAGGTTCAACACGGATCTGAAATCCCACTTAGGCTAGCAAACAGTAAGAGCGAAGTCTCCTTGAACATCCCTTACAGGTAAACATATTGCTAAGATTTTCACCTAAATCATCTACTAAATCAGATTACATTACACTTACAGTGTAAGCAGGTGCAAATAGACCTGGCAGAAAGAGGTCTGAAATACCACTTGTCATCATTACTCTAGTGAGTGAGGCGAGAAATGGGCCAGATGAGGTGACTTTCAATCTTATTTTCACAAAGCTTCAGTTCTGTATTATTCTATTGCCCAGCTGCAGTCACTTGCAACTGTGCCTACAAATCAGCCTAGAAAGGCATCGAGTGAAAGTGCAAGCAGATTCTCTGTCAGCATCAGTGCCCTGGTGAATAACAGCGCTTCTTCAGAAACCAAAGGATATAAAGATCATTACACAACATTAAAGAAAAAAAGAGCATGAAATAGCATTGGCAATGCAATCAAACTGAAAAACGGATTACTACTTTTCCATCCCCTTAAAATCAAAAAGATTTTTTATATATATTAATATCCACAATGCTAGCTAGTGTTTCCATTTGACTTTCAATTTCTTCACAAACCTGAGAGCTACCTTACTAGCCTTTGCCTCTCCTGCTGAAAACACCCAGCTCTTTCTGTGAAGCTTCTGTTTTCCTTACTCATGTACTCCTTTCTGCATATGAAGGGCAGCTGTGCCTTGGGCAACAAACAAGGTAACAAGAGCATATATCTTAGTATCAAAACACAAGCATCAAAAAGCAGCCACAGACTCTGGACTTGCAAGCTGAAATCAAATTAAATGTCTGCAAACTCAGGTATACTGAATTCCCAGCTCCTTATATTTTACTTAAGATAACACAAAATATGCAATGTATTACATCCTGCAGTGATGTAACCAGATATTTAAATGCTTTCTCTACTTAAAATTATGCAAGCATCATCCATTATATATAATATGTAGTTGCGTCCTGATGGGGGATTAATTTTACAGTAGGAAAAATGTAATTCTCTGGATTTACCAAATAACTCCTTCCCATCCACAGAGTCCCTGGAAGCATTAAAAGTAGCTTAGCCTCAAATTTCCAAACCTAGATCAGTATCTGTCAACATGTCATCACTTTTTAAGTCAATAGCTACACCTGAGTTTCAAAAGGTACCCGAAAGCACACAGAGTAGCAGCTAAGGATTATTTCTTTACAGTGACAGATCTGTATTACAGGCATTCCTGTACTCCAGCAGATCTGGATCAGCATTACTATTTCTCAGCCTCTTTGTGACTAAATTTGAGTCTTTACCTTTTTTTTTTTTTAAATCATTTGGGGTGGGGTTGATTTTCTTCTTTTATTAAGGAGGAGAGTTGTGTTTTAAAGTATATTTTGGTTAAATTTTATGTGACATCACTTGATATTGTCACTGCATGATCAACAATGTGTTTTAGTTAAATAAACTTCAAAAGGGACTATTTGATTTCAACCTGTAAGGACTGTAACATTGTTTATACACACTTATTCCTGAAAACTTCAAACAAGTTTAGAAGAGTGAGGTATCATTCTGAAAAGTGAATAGTTTTGTTGATTTAGTGTCCACCATTTTTCAACCTCCAGTAATGTTTCCTAGAATCATCACTAGAATAAACTTTTCCAAAGTACTACAAAAGCAGTTAGGAGCATAAAAGCCAGTCTAAACCATTTTGCCTTGATTTGCTCAGACTTAAAGTTGACATTTATTCCAGAACTACTGGCAAGAACAACGTGTACTTTACATTTAACTTTTCCAGAGAAATCCTATGAATGAGATTTTCGAGACAATGCTCAGCTACGACTGACTTATTTCTTCCTCCTCATTGTCTCAAGATAGAAAAATGATCCAGAGCTTTCACGTTCTTTTTAAGCACATGTCTAGGGCTCATTAACAAATTTCCTTCTTCAACTACCTGACATCCTTTCCCTCGGCTGGTGAGCAGAAAGAAGTTATAGCTGGTCCTCTAATGGGAATAGGCCTTTTTATTCAGAGGGCTCTAAACAAAACCTTGGCCTGGGCCCAGAAGCTTAAAACTAGAATTCCAGATAAGGTCTCACTTTAACACTGATACCAACAAGTACTCCAGTCTGAATCAGCCTGTGATTTGCTTCCTTCCTCAGCACACAGAACCAAGGTTACCTTGTTCTTAAAAAGCAAAATAACACCCTACAGAACAAGTACATAGAACAAGTCCAGCACTAGGCTCCCCAGAACAAGAGAGCTGTGAACGTGGGATACACCTGAAGGGAGGGTGCAAACTGGACAGAGCCAGGTTCTGCTCAGTGACAGGACCAGAGGCAATGGGCACAAACTGAAACACAGGAGGTTCCTTCTGAACACCAGGAAACACCTTTTCCCTGCAAGGTTGACCAAGCAGTGAAACACGTTGTCCAGGGATGTTGTGGAGTCTCTGTCCTCGGCAACACTCAAAAGCTATCTGGACACAGAGTTGGACGACTGGCTCTAAGCGGTCCAGCTTGAGCAGAGGGTTGAACCAAGTGACCTCCAGAATTCCCTTCCAGCCTCACTCAGCCTGTGACTGTGTGAGGAGAACCACACCAGCCCTTCACACCAAATCCCTTGGAGATATCTTTCCTGTTGCTTTTTAAGAGTGCTACTCACAGTGGTTAGTTTCATGAGGCTGGTGTGCAAGACAGAGTTTTCAACAAAGGCTCTTGATTCTTCATCCTCATTCTTTCCCTTCCTTTAACTGCCTGAGTCTCCAAACCAGGTGGTAATCTCTGGATACAGCAGGAGAATGCAGAAGACAGTATCCGGATTCCCCATTCCTCCTCTCATATCCAATTCATTGGGCACAAATGAGGAGATGACAAACTGTTCTAACCGATGTAGTAATTCATCCTTACACCAACAAAGGATCCCATCTCCCATCCCTGCGTTCAGAGTAAATTTTTCTCTCCTTATTGTTTCTGCAAAGCTGCTATTTCTCTCAGTTGGCCACAATGAGAGTGTAGTAGAAGGCAAACTCAGCTACAGATGATGTATTTCTCCGACCAAACCCTTATCAGAACGGTTTTCTTTACAACACCCCCTTCAGAGCTTCTGCTGAACTTTCTGAAGACCTTTAGACATCTAGCAAACTTTTCTCCAAAGTACAGTCCATCGTACCAACTAAATTCTGACCCTTGCTTAGTACAAGAAATCTTGTTCATAATCAGGTTGGCTTTTATGGCTTTTAGGACTCTTAACTTATTAGTGTTTTAATACTACAGGAAGTTTATATTTTAAGATAATATATGCTCACTTCCATTCTCATTAAAAGAACTTTAAGAACCCCTACAAAAAAAAATTAAGGAAAAATCCCTTAACCTTCTCGCTATGGGATACCTACCACTATTTCATAGATTACTAAATTAAAGACAGTAAGTACACCAGTGCCTCTGGACTAAAACATAATGTAAGCCTCCCTTCACAAATCTAACTATCTTCTAATTTAAGGTCTAAAATATGTTACACGGTCAGAATTACCAGAGTATGTTCTCATCTTTAAATATGAATTATTTCAAATATATTGAAGTAAGAAAATCATTGTGTAATACATGGACTACTTGTGCAATTTTATGTCTTTTCCATCTTGTGTAATTAATGTTTTTCACGGACATAGACAACCTAAGGGGAGCGAGGAAGAATGAGTTTTCTTCAAATGAGGAAATTTTGCCTTCAGTGTCTCCATCAAGTGATGTACACGAGATACTGAATCTTAAAATCAAAACTAAACACTAGCTCAGGAAGAAAGTTTTATATATGCTTTTAATAAATAGTGCTGAGGTGTGGCTTTGGGTTCATTTCTCTTTTAAGATCCCTGCACTAGTACTGCAACCATCACCAGAAATTTCAGGTCTAAATAAGAGCCTCCTGGACATCATTGCTGAATCATAGAAACATCAAGGTTGGAAAGGACCTTAAGATCATCAAATCCAACCTACAGCCTTACACCACCATGAGTCTCCTCTTCTCCAGGCTAAACAGCCCCAGCTCCCCCAGCCTCTCCTCACAGGACTTTCCCTCCAGTCCCTTTCCCAGTCTCGTTGCTCTCCTCTGGACCCGCTCCAGCACCTCAAGGTCTTTCTTGCAGTGAGGGGCCCAGACCTGCACACAGCACTCGAGGTGAGGCCCCCCCAGTGCTGAGCACAGGGGCAGAATTACATCCCTGCTCCTGCTGGCCACGCTGTTCCTGATACAAACCAGGATGCCATTGGCCTTCTGGGCCACCTGGGCACACTGCTGGCTCACGTCCATCCAGTCGTCAACCACTACTCCCAGGTCTCTCTCTGCCAGGCCACTCTCCAACCACTCCTCCCCCAGTTGGTAGCGCTGCACGGAGTTATTGCGGCCAAAATGTAGGACCCTGCCCTTGGTTTTATTGAACATCATACCACTGGCCTCAGCCCATTGACCCAGCCTGTCCAGGTCCCTCTGCAGTGCCTTCCCACCCTCCAGCAGATCGACACTCTCCCCCAGTTTGGTGTCATCTACAAACTTACTAAGGGTAGACTCAATTCTCTCATCCAGGTCATCAATAAAGATGTTGAACAGGACTGGGCCTAGTATGATCCCTCGGGGACACCACTGGTCACCGGACGCCAACTGCACCATTTACCACCACTCTCTGGGCCCAGTCATCGAACTAGTTTTTTACCCAGAGAAGGGTGCATCAATTCAAGCCATAGGCTGCCAGTTTTTTCAGGAGGATGTTGTGGGAGATTGTCTTCCCTCAGCCTCCTCTTCTCCAGGCTGACCAGCCCCAGCTCCCTAAGCTTCTCTTCATAAGCCTACCTTCTAGTCCCCTAATCATTCTGGTTGCCCTTCTCTGTACCTTCTCCAGCACCTCAATGTCCTTCCTGTAGTGTGGAACCCAGAACTGCACACAGCACTCGAGGTGAGGCCTCACCAGCACCGAGTACAGGGGCACAATCACTTCCCTGGTCCTACTGGCCACACCATTCCTGATACAGGCCAGGATGCCATTGGCCTTCTGGGCCACCTGGGCACACTGCTGGCTCACGCTCAGCCGGTTGTCCATCAACACCTCCAGGTCCCTTTCTGCTGAGCAGCTCTCCAGCCACTCCTCCCCAAGCCTGTCACACTGTTGAGGCTTGTTGTGGACAAGGTGCAGGAAGATGTTATACCCTTTCTCTGGCTCCATAAAGAGCTACTGGCAGCAAGTCAGCTCTAACAGTTACAGAAATTCTTAAATATAAGCAATATTGGCAACACATTCAATCAAGCTTCCTGTGCCCTGAAAAACTGAACTCCTCTTACTTGCTTTAATGACTTATCATTTTTCCTTAGTACATTTAAAGCAAACACGCAAGAATTTTGCGGAAACCTAGTTATCACAAAAATACAAATATCTGGTAAAACTGCCAAATTCACTAACTGTTAAGTCTGCATATACATGCAAACAGATAACTGATGGTTATCTAATCTCAGGCACATGCTACTCACACACAAGTGCCCATTCAGTCTAATAACCATATATGCTGAAAGGTAACTTCTGAAGGCCTAGTTTTGAAAATTGTAATTACAGACCTTTTGGTACATTTGCGCAGAAGCACAATATAGTGTAACCAAATAGCTGAATATACGCTAATTTTATTGCACAAGACCTTCAATACAGGGGAAAAAAAAAAAAACAGAGTTGTGAAATCCCCACAAAGTCCTTTTCTAATTTAAACATAATTATATTTATCTAGTGGGATAGAAAAAAGTTCAGAAAATTATAAGAAAATAAGATGCAGCTAACAAGAATGATGTAACGTTGAATGGTTAAATGTACTGTTGCTCACATAGAAATTCAGCTGTCCTGTATTTTTCCCCCCACATTCACTTTCTAAACAAGAAGCTTATTGAGATTTAAAATTTAAATAAGTTTAATGGTATTTATTAACAGAAACTTTAGTGCTTTAGTCCAGCATCTGAATCTTCATAACCACAGGAATGTCTATCACACCCAGTAAGTCTTACTAGCAGACTTGCCAGAAATAAGTTTTACTAGTGTTTTGTATCCAATCAATCAAAAAGGGTTTTTACATGCACTGTGCTGAAATAAAATTAGCACTTTCATCAAAGAGATGATCTTCTCTGCCAATTTTTACTTCCCTTAGGAAAGGTAAGTAGTACAGACCATAAACTAAAATAACTTCTTCAGGATTGAGTATCAGGTTTTTTCCCACTGCAAACAGAAGAGCAAGTTCAACAGTTCAGAGACTGGCTGAATAAATATTACCATTCATATCAAGTTCCTCCGAGATGAGATGTGTTAGGATGACGTTCATTGTCAGCAATGACTTTTTCCTTTAAAGTCTTGAGTGTCAGTTCTCAATTCCCTGCTTTCACTCATCCATTTATAACAATTTGCTTCTTTCAAATTCCTTATGTATACAATTTTACATAGCTTAACAGGAAGTTCAAGCCTTATCCACATTTCCAGCTTTTCTGTACTCATCAGCTGCAAAAGATTCCAGTCCTCTATCATGCCTTCAGCACTAGGTATTACTTTTTAATTTCTACTTTCCTAAATCAAGCCATCAACTACCTCCTTCTACATGAACACTGCAACTGAAATCTCACAGTTAACGAGGTTCCAAATACTGCATTCACTGTACACAGAGAAGTCACTTTGCAGAAAAGCGTGCAAGCCCTTTCAGCACCGGGCATACAAAAGGATGCACAGATCAGAAAGGAAAATACCAAACTAAAATCAGTACTATGTATTCTTCCCACTAACTGTATTGTTGGAAAAATACTATGTTAAAAGCACTGTAATAATATAGCACAGAGTGCACCTATCCATCTTTTTTATGGAGTTGAGATTCACAGAAAGCAGAGATCTGCATTGGAAGGACAAAGTTGACAACATGTTAAAATTAAGAATAACTCTTCTTTAAAAAAAAAAAAAAAAAAAAAGAACATCAGAGAGCTTGACATCAAAGACTTTAAGGAGATCCAGGCATTGTCTTTATGGTATACTAATTTTCCTTCACATTTGAAATTCTTCAAGAGTTTTAGAACTCTAGAGCTCCAGCAGGTACCTTAATACAGCCAAAGACTGTATTAAGATATGATGATTTCGGCCTTCAAATACCCAAGCCTGTTTTATACATCTAAATCAAAAAGGAGAATGGCACAAAACAGTTTGGGAATCACTCAAATTTCATCCTGCTTTCCCATATATCTAATTTCTTCTGTTAATTTCAACATAGGGGAAACAACTTTTGCTGCATGATTTTGTATATATAAACATTTTCATTATATGCATATTTGATAAGGGTATTTTATTGACAGCTAGGCAAAAGGACACCAAATCTGGTATGTCAAGCCTTCTCTTAATTGCTTATTATCCTTAAGTGTCAGCTTAATTTAATATAGGGTAGAATGCATTATCTCGTCACTGAGATAAATTATCATTAACATATCATTGAACAAGACATCACATGTTTCCACCAGCAGTGCCACTGACCTGTATGCAACATGCTTTGGGTAACTCATCACCCCTTAAAGAGACCGCTTCCAACTGTATGTAATATTAAAAGTGTATTGAAAGCTGCTCTTGGTAAGACTGACGGTTTAAGAGACAGACTCGTCATCCTCACAGCCTTCCTCCCCAGACATAAATGCATTTGGGTGGCCAGCAGCATCACATGAAGTCACGTGGCTAGTCTGAAGTTCAAACAGCAATAACAATGCACAAGACCATATTCCAGAAAGCATGCTACTGTCAAACAGAAAATGGCAAAAACTGAATGCAGATAATCAAGATATATAATATATGCCTTATACCACAGTGAAAAGCTGACTGACAAATAAGAAGTTTACAGTTCAGCCCACCAAACTGTATTTGTTTGGTCAGCAAACTAAATCTAACACAAAGAGCACATGACATGTCAAATGCTGACAAGATAGCTTGCTTCATTCTGTGATGAAAACTAGCTTGGCTAACCACATCTGCTTAATGTTCTTTTACTATTCAGTCAAGCTATTTAGTCTATCAGTTGGCTGAAAATCTCTGACTTTTAGTTCCAATGAAGACCAATCTGGAGATCTGAAATAAACCACACTATCCTACTGACATGCTGTTTTCAGTCCTCTTTTATCAGTGTGACGCTAAGAACATTTATAAAGCAGAAAGGACAAATATATTTTAGAAACGTGATCTACGAAACCTCATATAAAAACGAGAAATGTCTTTTTTTCATGGCAAGAAACACATTGTTGATGGCAAAAATGGATAGAACTGTTAAACAGTAGCCATAATAAGTTAGAGAATGTATACAACCTCAGAGGTATTAGCAGTTCACTTTTATCTGCTACCGCAAGTAAGGACTGGATTATTTGCATCACTGCTTGGAACATTCTGCTGCAAAGATGTAGACTCAAAAGCAATTATTTGGTTGTATGTACCTGGACAGATCACCCGCCAAGAACTGACAGTGTGAATTTGTTCTTTCCTTTCTCCAGATTCTACACTGCAAGCCTAGCCAAAAGAAAACAGCTTCAGTACTTTTTTCAGTATTGGAAAACTTCAGTATTTATTCATGGACAAGTGACGACAGTAAGATTACATTAGTTACCAATGCTGAATGATGTTTTAAGCAAGGTATTTTGTTGACAACTCAGAGCACTCCACCAGGATTTTTTGGACTATCAAAGAGTTTTGAGATGCAGATTAGGAAACAAAGCAGGTATTTTTTCTTTAAAGTCACATATCCAAACAGAGTATTCCACAACTGCTAATACTGGTAAGAATCCTATGTTCACCAGACCAGCCTAAGAGATTTTTCAGATAACAAAGCCCAGAAACTCCAAGAGCTAAAAAACAGGTCAATCTACCAAAGAGAAGTAAATTGTTTTAAAAGTTTTTTATCGTAAAACCCAAACTATCCCACCTTAACTTCTCATTTAAAAAAAAAAAAATTAAAAATACAAAGTACAATTTAATTCCAAACATCACAATGCTGAAGAAAAAGAGTTACAGTACATTCAGAAGAGGAAGAAAAGGTAAAAAGGTAAAGGTAAACCTGACAAAATGAACAGCATTTACGACAGGAGGAGAGACATAACAGCAGAAGCAAAGCATGGCTGAAACAAGAAGGTGAACTTCAGCACAAGATTGTAAGGGTGAAGGAGGGGGATTTTGCTCCATGCATCAAGCTAACAACAAAAGATCATAAACCTGATATGAACGCTAAGTCACTATGGATATAAGTCACTATTTTTGTTTTCTAAATTACAGCTGGGAGACCTTAGCTAGAATAAGATTGAGCCAGCATACCACTTCACACCATTACTTCTTTCACCTTCTTAAAATTCTGCAGAACATGTTGTTGCGGCAAAAATACTTGGAATAGTAGTGAGCATCATTCTATTAAGTATTTGGTCAACATGAATGAATTAAAGAATCGGATACTTATTTTCCAACTCATCTCAATGACACTAGCCATAAGTAAATTAAGAAAAAAAAAACTTCAGAAGGGGAAAGGAGGGCAGGGTTGCCAATTACTGAAAAAGGAACATTTAGTTGTGTCATGAAAACACTTAAATCCCTTTCATGCTCCCTCAATATGAAAAGTATTTTAAAACATATATATATGTATACCATTCTTCCACTCTTCCCAGGAAAGACTTGATCCCTGGAGAAGTGTTAACATATATTCGATGTTTGTTACATGCACATGTGCTAGTGTCTTGTGGAAAGTTGTCAGTATTCATGTAGACCCTCAGTTATGCTTATTAGGTCTTCTATTATATATTCCACAAGACACAGTTAAATAAAGAGCAATTTAATTTTAGAGCCCATTTTTTATTAAAGATATTTGTCTCTGAATTGCAGCTAACAGAATTTGTTACTCTCACAACACAAAGCTGTAACAAGACAGTGTTCTGACTAGCAGTTTTAAAAAGTTAGACAAAAATCATACTTAGCATTAGCAAAAGTAAAAAAGGAATGACAGATCAGCTGCCTCAGTTCACCATCTCACACCTTCACACAAATTAAATTAATGCACCCAATTGTGAGCCGGCAAGAACAACAACCATGTGCTAGTACAGTACAGACAGCCGGGGCAAGTAACATCACAACATTCATGCTACACTTGGAATCGCTCATCTTTCATTCTGTACGACGCGGGCAGCAAGAAAAAAAAAAGACAGAAAAAAAAAACCCAAGCAAACAACGCGCTTTATCTGTAAAGCGCGCACACAGGAGCGAGATGCAAAATCACTCTCGCACCGCTATTCTCGCATACGGGCGCACTTCATCCAGCCAAATGAGGCCAAGCCCAGCTGCACCCGTTCCACAGGTGGAGGAGAGAGGAGGCCCGCAGGCCCCTCCGCCCGGCCGGAGTCAGGTCACGGCGAGGAGAGGACCGATGCCTCTCGGAGGGCTCCGCTCGCCACGGGCTGTCCCACACCGGCCTCAAACCGAGAAGTTCGCAGCGGGGAGGGCGGGAGCGCCCGGCCGTGCCCGCCGGGCTCCGCATCCCCATGGCGCCCTCCGCGGCTGTCGCCGGCAGCGTCCCCGCCCCGCCTGCGGCTGCACCCGCACCTCACCCCGCCCGCGGAGCCTCCAGGGGAGGTAAAGAGCCGCAAGCCCGGCACGGGCCGCGCCGACCTCCTCCCGCTCCCCTCACCGTGACAGCCCGGGCAGGCCCAGGAGGGATCAAAGGGCCCGTCTCCTCCTCCGGGACCACCACCACCCCCCACCCCCCCCCACCTCCGCAGCCCCAAGAGGCCCCGGCCGAGGCTCCCTCCGACCGGAGCCTCGCCCGAACTCCCCTCACGGGGCCTCCGCCGCACTCACCAGGAGGACGGAGCCGCGCACCACCTCGGAGACGCTCTGCCGCAGCTCGGCCGCCGTGCCGGGCTTGCTCAGCGCCCGCGTGAACTTCCGAGTCTCCGGGGCCACCAATGCCATGGCCGCCTCCGCGCTTCTCCAGCCCGGGCCGCCCGCTGCCCTCACGGCCCGGCCGCCGGGCGGACCCTCACGAGGCGGGGGCGGGGGGCTGCCGTCGGGAGGCGGGCAGGGCACGAGCCCCGCCGGCGGGTGCCGCAGCCGGGGCTGCTCCTGGCAGGTGGCCCCTCCCCCGCGGGGCCGACGCGCGCCGCGCCCCCCACCTCCAAACACAGCCGCGCGCCGCCGGGCGGGGGGGGGTGGGAGAGCAGAGCGCGGCCGAGGCCGATTGGCGCGGCTGCGAGCGGGGCAACAGGGGCGGGGCCGAGCGCGCGGCAACGCCGGGGCCCCGCCCCTGCCCCCACCTGTTCCCGCGGCGCCTTTCTGATTGGGCGTCTGGTTACCTGCCCGGCCGCCACTCCCCACCCTCATTGGCTTAGCGCGGACCCGCGGCCAAGGTGATGGGCGGGGTCGGCTGGAGCCGGAAGTTCCCTCCCTTCCCGGGCAGAGCCCGCCCACAGCGGGGCGGCCTGTGGTGAGCGGTGGTTGCGGTAGTGTCCCGGTTGCGGCGGCGGGTCATGGACTCGGGGGGGGGGGGGGGGACGACCGCGCTCGTCCCGGGTCCGCTGAGGCCTGCTAATGAGAGCGGCGCGGAGCGGAGCGACGGTGGTTTTTGCCTCCGTTTTCTGAGGGCTTGAGGATAAACGGCCGCGAGCTGCGCGCGATGCCCGCGCGGGGCGGCGGCGGCGCCTGCCTTGGCTCAGCGCCAACGGCTCCTCCCCGCGTTTGTACCCGCGTCCAGACATAGGTGCATATGTACGTGTGCATATAGATAGATAGAGATACATATACACGCACACCCCGGTACGGATGTGGGGCTGTGTAAGCACGTGACGCAGCGAGTAAGTGGAAAAAGTTGGGCAGGCAGTGCCGAAGCCGCCGAACGGTCGCGATTGGGAAGGAGCGTGCGGGCCGCCCGCAGCGCTGCTCTCGCGTCCGAGCGCGGCTTCGCTTTTGAGGCTCTCCTTTGTACTGCTTTCTTCGCGCAAATTGTTTTGTACTTGGAGGTAAAATCGTACGCACATGCTGAGCTGTGCAGAAGTGTGTGTGGCTGTAGCGTTTCTAACCGAAGTTCTGACAGACTGGTTTGCAGTACTGTTTAACTGGGAGGGTATGACCTTACGACTGCAGCTAAATGTATGGAGCATTAGGGCTTCCACGCCTTCTTTGGCATCTTTTTGTATCAACTACAAACACTTTTCTACGCTGAATATACAGCTTATCGTTGGTGGAGCGACCGAGTGCTGTGGACAATGGCATGGGGGCTTGGAAGTAGAAGAAGAAGGATCACGAAGTCATTTTTTCTGAGGCTATGTACTCAAGAAGTGCCTGCCAGAAAGGGCCTACTTTTTTGGATGCTTCACAGTTACATCTGTAACTAATAAGATTCCAAGTAACTGAGGCAATTCTTTCAGAAAGACACAGGATAAAAAGGCCAAATATATGAATGTGTAGCTTACACTGAGGGAGTTTTTGTCAGTAAAGGATCCTTCTGCAGATACTTTGCAGACCTGTATCAAAGGCTCGTGTATGGAATGCGTGAGCTGTGGTTTTTTAGTAGGATGGTGTCACAACTTGATTGTCCACATTAGTTTATGCCTTTGGTAATGAAAACACCACATGCAGAAAGGGAGAGGGAGACTCACTGGGCTCATTAAAGATAACTAGAGTTTCTGACTTCATAAATTCAAGACCTGATATGTTTATGAGTCAGTGTTGAGGCTGAAAAATCAGAAAATGGGATACTGGTGAAACGGATTGTTTGAATATGGAACTGGATGAGCAGCTACGTAAACATTTAGCTAGAGTTAACTTGAATGGGTTATTTTAGGATATTTTATCTTGAGCTGCAGGATATCTGTCTAGATCTCAAACCTCCACAAGTAAACATGCCCTAGATTTTGTATAAATAATTGATGATCATTTTCTAAAATAAAATCGCATCTTATTTTCAGGTGCTTTGAATTCTGACAATTCTGACCAAAATGTAGTCTGATCTACTGGTTTTGTGGTTGCTTGAATGTAAAATGTTATAATTTAATTATATTCGCTGTATAAAGTTAATTCCCGTATATATTATTCAGCTTAGCTGGAAAAGGGACAGTGTTCTAAGGCTGAAGAGAACTCTGGATGATACTTGTATAGATAGAGATGCATAGGAAAAATACTTCAAGTAGGGAAGAGGTAGTTTATGTAGGAAGACTGTACAGGATACCCAAAAGGTGACATTGCCACAGTCATCAAAGTGTCTTTTCAGCTGAATTCAGTTAAAGAAAATGAAAGCAACAATCTGTATAAAACAAAAGGAAAAATATGAAAGCTCATAAGCAGAAATGGTAGGTTAGCAGTTGTGAAACAATGACAATGAATAGTAGTAGCTAAATATATAAGGGGAAAAGTCTTGGCTCCTTGGCTAAAGGATGAGGAGAATAGGTTACTTAAAGTGTCAGGATCAAGAAATAAAAAATCTTGACAGTGCTGCTTTTCTGTCCCAGAATTTTATGGGATTCTGCATCATTCATGGTAATGACCTGTCTATATTTGTTCCAAAAATGAAAGAAACTGATTTTGTACCCACCAGAAATGTAAAACAAAAGGTTGTTTACCATATTATATTTACTGCCAATATTCTATCTAAAGATATTTTTATACAAAACTTGTAGTATGTATTTACCTGAACATCACAAAAAAATTTACTCAGCAAATCTATCTTGAAAATCATCATTGAATGAAGACCTGTTTAGCAAAGTACAACAAGGATTTGCTTTTATCCCAATCCTTTTTATAATCTTTAATTAAACTTATAAAAAGGAAACAAATTAATGACTAATAATGTAAATGTAACTGTAAATATTTATAACAGGATGCTACTTCTGAAGCAGAGCCTACTTTTTTTCCAGGAAATCTAGAATGGGACTTCTTTAACTTTATTTGAATACAGATGACTAGAAAGTAATCTAAGCACAAAGAATATTTTTAAGTCAAATTATGGAGATGTTATAGCGTGATTATGAACATCTCGGAGATTCATGCTTCCAATACAAATCTTCAATGTAAAAGCAGAGGAATACTAAGAAGTAGTAATAATGTTACATAGGCCATTCATCAAACTGTTACTGAAATAGTGGTATTGCGTTTTAACACAAGTAATTGACAAACTGGAAAAGCCAGGAAGATCTGCCTTACAGTGAAATATGGAAGAAACCTCTCTTTGGCTTATACAAAAGCTTCATCATAAATTACTAGGATTTGTAAGAGAGGAATATTTCAAATATTAGAAGCTTCTTTAATCTATCAGGTAAGATGACGGTGAGAACCAGAAACCAGAAAAATTATACTAATTTAGAATAATCACAAGATCCTTTTCTGTTAGCCACGAGAGGAGTTGTTTGCTGTAATATCCCTAAGGACGCACCAAACACTTTCTCCTAAATTCTAAGTTAAGATTCAATATCTTTTCTAAATTGTGGGCTCAAAGTCATATCTCAAATTACAGACTCAAAGTAGAGTTCATGTTGTATAATTTCTTGGCTTGTGTTGCTATGGAGGTCGAGCTGGATGTTCATAATAACCTTTCTGGCCTGCAAATCCATTCAGTTAGGAGAAGAACAGAGCTGACGAGCTAATGGCCACCAAATCATAACAAATTATGTGGCTGGAGTAAGTGCTAAAAGAATAGCGGAAGGGAGTGCTCGCTAAACGTGAGACATGGAGAGACAGTCTGGAGGTTTTACAGATAATAAACAACTTTGAACCAGATTGTGAAATCCAGAGAAGATGCATTCCTTTTTTTTCTGCTCTGAAAGGCAGAAGCATAAAAAGCTGCATTTTGGTAGCATTTTATCAGTATTTTAGTTTAAAATGAGCAACTAGTCCTGGATACTTGTAAAAAATAAAGTAAAACAATACTGCTGAGGGATCGCTTTCGTGGCATCTTCAAACACACTGACCCACTCAGTGATGTGCTGGAGTAGGTTCAGTTCAGCTCCTTTTTAAAATTCTCCCAATGCTTGAAAGGAGAAATGGAGTGTTTTTTTCTGCATCTGGCCAAGACTTTTTCCCAGATACAGCTAATCTATCCTCCCAGATATTATGCAGGCAGGGCACACAGATATTTCTGAATAGCAGCATTTAGTTCTTTTATTTCCCAGCTGATTACAACAGTGTGCCAAAGTTTGTGTTCAGAAATGTGCCAACATTTACAAATTACTTTGATTATACAACACTGTTAAACTCCATTAAATCCGTAATATGCATTCTTAAGATAACATTTTTTTTTTTTTATCAGATGCTGTCCCCAGATCTACAAAGGCTTTCATTCATCTTAAATGCAAATACCTGAAATGGGCACAGGCTATGTAGTGTAAGAGGAAATGTGTATTTCCACTAAGCACGTACACCCTAAATTACTTTGATGTTGTTTTCTTTGCTTATACTAGTAAGAAAGAGCACGTATGTGTGTCAGTGTTGCTCATAAATGGAAAGGCAAAAAATACTCTGTTTTATTTGTTAACCGGAAATCTTGGTCTATCATGTGATGAAACGCAGGAGGATTTAGTGAAAATTTCTCAGTAACTTCCAGCATGCTACTGTTCATAAAACTTTGTGCGTTACCCACCTCGCAGAATGATGTCATTGGTATCAGCATAACTCTGTGGTTTAGACTTCATTGTTGCAACCCTGCCAGTAGAAACTTGAGGAGGGACCAAGTAAATGCTCTGTGATCTTTCTGCCCATTCAGGTGCCATTTCCAATTATATTTCTCATGTTCAGTGAAGGTTTTGCAGGATTAATATAAACAACTAAATCTTTCTCTGCACTGATGCACGGTATATATGTAGCTTCTTTATTCTTTAAAGCAGAGGTGTTGTTATCTCGCATGTGCTGGCTAAACTCCAACTAGGGTAACTATAGTTCTGTTTGAATAAATTCGTATGCAAGTTCAGGAGGATACAGACTAATTCACTTCCTGCCTTTTCCACTGATTCATAAGACACTTTCAGTTTATCAGTCAATTGATCAATTTAATTCAGGCTTCTGGGATAATATTCCTTCTTCAGTGTTAGATGTAAGAACTTACCTGTGAGTCTTAGTAACAACTGGGGAGTTAGTCAAGTAATGCAAACAGAATTCCAAATAATTTTTCAATGGAGTACAACAAATGTGTGATTTAAAACCTGGTAGGAAATTGATGCGGAACTTCCGAGTGGCTACTGTGACTTTGGAAGAGATTATTTAGGTCTGTCTAAACTCAGTTTAGGTAGTTTGTGTTAAACTGAGGTAATGAGGCTACTTTTAGAAAAAGTAAAAATGGATGCATAAGGTTTTGTACCAATTAACTCGGGCTTTTCTAATGATTTAAACTTATACAATTTAAAATATTTATTTACTTTCACAGCTTTTACTGAACTGCTGTTTAGAGTTACTATATACTTTGAGGAGATACCTTATGATGACCAGCATCTGCTTAAGTGCATACCATGGGACACATCCTTCTTTTATTATCAGCATGAGGGTTGTAGCCTGTAGAAGAGGATTTTTCTGCTCAGTAGCGATGGAGATTGCCAACTAAGCCAGACCATATGCTGATTCCGACATTTCTTGTCTGTAATCAGTCTTCCTTGATGTTGTCAAAGATGTTCCCATTAAAACTGCAGATGATTCTGGTGGTTCAGTTCTTCAGTGTTCACCTACAACATTTATTTTTATGAGACTACATCACTTACTAGGCAAGCCAGTAATATGTTTCTTGCAGTGTTAATCTTTGTGTCTCCCTACCTGCTTTAAATTAAGAGCAGCACGGAGAAGGTTCTGATAACCTAACTCATGAAAGTACTGACAAGGTCTGCAGACACTGTAATTCAAAGCAGTCTTTATGACTACAAATACTCCATTATGGACTCGGGTTTGCTCATTCCCTTAATTTGGCATAGCTCACATTTCTTCCGTTCTGAATAGGTAACTTCTTCATATGCAAAGAATTTGGGAAAGTGTTCCTTGTTTTGAGGTCATTTTAGATACAGTTCCAAGACATGAGCTGAGAAATAAGTAGTAGGATGTGAGCTCTATTCAGCAAAGCGATCAAGCAGTGATTGTTTACACTGCATGCGAGTCCAAAAGCTCATGGTTCTTATCTCCATGGCAGAGTAACTGATGCAGCAGAGATCTTTTCTGGCACCAGGGAACAGTTTTCACCATATGCTGTTCACAAGAAAAGGAAAACAGATATTTTTTTTTTGTGTAGTGTGTGCTTTTCCAGTGTCCATTACAGTAGCGTATTTAGGAGTTTATTTCTCCAATATAAACATGTACTCCAAAATACTGGACATTGGCTCCTGTGGTTTCTTCCTTGCCAGTTCATCTGGCTGTCATTTATAATAATCAGAGTGGCTATACTGTCATAAATAAATGTCATATACTATCATAGAATATAATAATTATATGATACTTCGTTATGTTTATAAATATGTTTATAAAATATGCAACTAATAAAAATAACTGCATAATTGGTAATTTCTACTGGCCAAAGGTTTGGCAGATTTTGAAACTGCTTCCTATCCTGTGGTTGACTTACTGCAAATAAATCAGCAGAAGTAGTTTTTAAACTTTTTAAAGCTATTTTTAAATAGCTGCAAGGCGATTTTAAAACAAAACAAAATGAAACAAAACAAAAAAAAAACCCAAGCAAAACCAAAGGAGAATGCATATCCAGAAACAAAAGAAATTATTTAAAGAGTTTGAAAGTTTCCTGTTCCTTTATAATTTTTGCATATTTGTAGCCTATGATGGTATACCACAACAATAAGCCTTATTCACATGGGTAACCACAATGAAACTACTAGAAATAATCACGAGGAACAGCTGCAAGAGTGAATTTGTGGATGTGGTCTAAATAAGAAAATCGCAAAAGGGAATGCTGAAATTATCATGACTACTACAGAACAAAAGGGCAAAAATCAGACATCTTTCCAAGAAATAAAGATAAATACCTCACAATCCATCCTGGACTTCTTGACAGACTTTGGAACTTATAACCTAGTGTGATACTGCCAAAAAGCAACATCTCCTAATCAAAATAATTCTTCAAATGATTATTTTAAACCTTTCAGATGTGACTACTGCCCTTAGAAGGGCAGCTGGAATTTGCTCGAGTGTCTTGAACAATCTTGAAGGAGGATCCCTGTGCATGAATCAGTACAGACCAGCTCAAGGTGCTTACTGTTTCCTATTTTCCTATGAAACATGATGAATAGAAGCTCGTGAGCATTTGTCAGCCTTCTTCTGCAAGGACAAAGGAAAAAGGTCATTTTAGGCTTGATTTCCTAGGTTTTCCTAATAGGCAGTTTCATATGTATTTATGCTGTTTCAATAAAATACACAAATTGAAAAGAAATTTACATTCAGAACTGGTTTTGCTTCCTACAGAGGATTCATGTCACTTAGATTTTACTCTTCTGTCTTCCAAAAACTCCCAAACAATCCTTACATTTAATTTTAATTGTATGTATGAATAAAATAAGTTAACAGAATGATCGGATTATTGTTTGTTTGCAAGCTACAACTACCTTGTTCTGAGTCCTATTATCTGTAGCAACCGTAACATCTAAGAGCCTTTCAGAAGCTTATTAAATAATGTGACACGGTTGGGGCTTTTTTTTCCCATGAGAAAAAGCGTGTGTGCTGGAATGTTTTGAATGTTTTTTTGATAATACATAGTCCATCCATTCATCTGTCCACGTATCATCTTTTTTTTTTTTTTTTTATGTTAGACAAGAAAGATTCACAGAAAGAAGCCTTCCAAAGTTTGTGGTGCAGTAATTGCAGGAGATCCCTGGAAGGCTCTCTGTCTCCTCCCTTGGAATTCTTTTCTCTGTAGAAAAGTCTCACATGTCAGAAGATGCAGTAGCCAAACAGATTTATTTTTGAGCCATGTCGTCCGTAGCTTCTCTCCTAAACACTCCACAGCTGTCCTCTAAACTGGTAAGTCCTTCAGAAGCTAACATGGCTTATATTCCCAAGTATAAAAGCAGCTATACAGGGCCACAGATTTACTGGCGCATTCCAGTGGCTGCAGAAGTGACATGTTGTCTGCAAACCTCACATTTGCTGTACAAACATATATATTGGTTTTATGTTTTACATATATAATGAGTGAATATAAAGCCTTGTGTGTCATTTCTTCTGACACAAATTTTATTTCCGTTTCTCAGCGTGATTGCTCAATCCTATGGTCTTTCGGATCTGTTTTCAAATAACAGGCAGATTGGCTCAAACAAGTCCCTGTGGCTTTCTCAGCTAGCATTCCAGCCCAGTCCTTTCTCACTTTCTCGCTTTCTCAGGGTCATGTCCTTGCATCTTAATTTAAAGAAAAGGGGTCATCTGAGTTTGCGGGACACAGATCTCTTTGGGATACCATCTGTCTTGCAGTATCAGCCCAAGATTTTTATTTTGCTGAGCCCTGTTAAACCATGTTTCCATTTCTTTCCTTAGATTTTTCTATTATGCTCTAGTTATCTTCACTCATAGTTTCTCATTGTCTACATTGTTTTTCAGAAAAATCCCCATGTCTTTTCCAGCTGAACCCACCCATTATTTTCTTTCCTTCTCTTCCTTTAGTTTGTGAAGTCTGCTTCAGGTTTTATTCCTTAGAGCAAACACTGTTTTTATTGTTCTTATCACAGGCTTCCCTGCTTACATTATTCTTTGGATTACTGACCATATAATTAGAAAATGTGGAAATTAATTACAAATAAAGTCTTTTACCTGTTTTAAGAATTGTACATATACATAATAAATTTAAAGGAGAGCATCCCATCTAGGTTCATGATCCAGTATGAGGTAAATGAACCAGACCACAGAACAGAGGTTAGGATCAGAAAGAAAAAAAGTCACGAAAATACCAAAACAATGTAACAGAAAAAGAAAAGAAGCAAAGTATTTAAGGTAGACCTTTAGGACTAGGCATAAGAGGAATGGTGTAAAGGAAATTCTGACTTCCAGTTAACAATTCTGCTGCTGCAGTTTTAACTTCTTGTAATTGTAACCTAAGAGTTTCCTGGAAGCTGCTAGCACGGAAGCACATTCATCCCACTGAAAGGCTGGTTTTGCAAGCCAAACATTTTACTTGCTGTTAAAATGATCTTGAAATCTGAATTTAGTCAGTTTTTTGAAGTGTATCACAGTGGGTATTGTAAAACTGCAGTGAGCCAAGGTAAATGGTTATAATACTTCTAACTATGAGCCTGAAAAAGCAAGTTCATTAAACATGAAAAGTAGATAATTTTGCTTGAGATGAGGCTTGTGAAAAACTACTGCCCTGAGTCACCTTCTCCTTCAAAAATTAACTATTCTCTTGGTTTGGACTGAAAAGAACGACTAACCAATTTAAAGATCAGAGTAAGTGGGTGTCATAGAAAACTGAGCCTGTGCTTTTCCACTCAAAAGAGTATTTTATTCCAGCAGCCAGAGGAGCTAACGAAACCTAATAGTCAGCTCCCTGAAGATGAGTGTGAGCACTGCTCTAGGGCTGCCCCGTAACAATGTCATTGTCACCAGCTCTCCTTGGCCACCAGCTGCTCTCACAGCACATTGTTTCCAGTGAGATCTCCAACCCCTGTAGCCTTTCTGTAGGCTGACCTTCTCTTAAGTTCTACCTCGTATCAGCTGCAGGTGTGGCAACAGAGCTGTAAGCTCTAGTGTGGAAAAGTCGACTAGGTCTGCAGCACCCTTGGAAGAGGCACTGGGCTGTGCCAGGCACAGTGTACTGATAAAAGAGGTGTTACGGAAAAGCCTACTGTAATGGTTGGATACTGCAAAATCTGAATTTCACATACTGGCTTCTACCACAGCCTGTGTGAGCTGTCTTGATACAAATGAGTAACAAAGCATCTTATACCTGTTTTTTTTGGTGGCAGAATGGCCCCGTCATACCACATCGGAATACCCTGAGACAGCAGCACAGTCTGAGAACGTTTGGCTACAGCAGTAGTCGGGAGGTGTATGCTAGAAGTGGTGTCCGGATGTCTAGATTTATGCTGAGTCCTGGAGAGGTACCACTGCAGTCTTGAGGAAACTGCAAATTTCTAGTAACGTCAGGGTCCCACTCAGGGCTTTGTGTGTGACTGCCACGTGGTGAAGGCCTAAATGGCTTGCATGGCTCAGTTGTGTTTTCCAAACAACTTAGGTATTGAGGTTGGGGTACATCTCACCATGTAAATAGTTGCCTAAAGCTTGGTACATAGACAAAAGACAAGAACAAGTATCTCCAGAGAGCAGTTCATTTGATCTGCTTCAGCTGCTTACCTTAGGGGGAGAAGAATTGCTCTCTGGAGATGTCTGTGACCATCAGCTCTAAAGGAAGTATAAAGCAACTGGCATAGATATGGGTATCCGTCTTTTCAGTAGCTAACTTTCCTCCCCACAACTGTCCTCTGTGAGATTCTCTTTCAAGCTGCAGCCTGAGAAAGGAAGAAAGTGTAAAACTGGACCTTTAACAAGGGTACTGATGGGGTATGGTTGCACCATACAATCAAAATTAATTGTAAAATCACAGGATAGCTCCTCCAGTCCTCCAGTCATGTCAATGAGGTCAGCACAGTGCACATAACCTGTGTCTCTGACAAGACAAACACAGAATTGTGATCTGAACTCCTCCTAAGTAGGCATTTCCTTTGGCACTTCAAAATGTCCTTGACTGTACTTTTCATTCTGAGATGCAGAATGGGATAAACGTTCTGTTTTATATGCAGAAATACACACGAAGAAAACAGCCTCACCATATAGATCAGGTGTCTTGTGTTTCACACACTTTCAAAAAGAGGGAGGAAAAAAAAAGGAAGCAAAATTACTCATGGTAGTGTTTGTATTAATAGAATTCTGTGGATTGTTCACAGATTTTGTACAGTTTACTAACATTAGATTCTGATGTATATTACATGCACTTCAATTATTTGACTAGTAAAATGAAGCTTGGGAGTTTATGTAATGCAGTTTGTTGCCAATAAGCTTTCAATGAAAGTGTCAAAGAATGATTTACCTCTACTCATAACTAGTTCTGGTTCTAATAAATATATAAAAAACCCAAGTGGAACTTCAACTTACAGTTTTAAACATGACATATGAAAAAAACCCACCCTCCTATGAATTGTTACGTAAATAAATCAAACATCATATAAGATTCAAAGAAGTCTGGCAAAATCAGTGATCTGATTATTATTAAAGTCTACCTTAAAAGTGTTGCCAGCGCTACTCACACCAAGAAGCATCTTGCTCCCCAAAAAGTGCCTTTGAAATGAAAATATTTGTTGGTAAATCTGATAAGAGTCCTAAAAAAATGCAAAGTTAGGGTATTAGAATTACTAGCAGAATTGGCCTTGATTCAATTATATCTGCAAATATAAAATTAATTATCCTTTCAAGCAGTATTAACTACAGATGATGTGTTGTATGTATCAGTCACCTATACATACACAAAGATAGACAACATTTATTTTTTATTTAATTATTCTAGATATCAAAAGCCCTATGATTTTATAAAAAGAACTCCGTTTTATAGAGACGTTGGTTTACCTACAATGGATGCTCACGCAGAATTTCAGAGAACATCTGTTGCGATGAGAACAGCTACTACTCCTACTGAAAAACTGTTTAAACTGGTTTAGTTAAGTATATGCTTTATTGTGTGAATATAATTTTTTTTCAGACCGCCTGAGTCTTTGCTTATACCTCTACATCTAGTTTTAATGATGATTTTCTATCCTTGCCCTAATCAACATCATTCTTCCTTTCAAAAGCCCACATCACTCATAACACTTTTTGCTTCCCATTGATTCAGCTGCTCTTAGAGTTGCCGTAACTGTGGCAGTTCAGTTACTTTATTTCTGCCTAGCAGTTCCTTTTCTCATTAAAACTGAACATGCAGTTTTGAGAAGGAGCTTCTGCAGCATATTCTACGTAAGGTGGTACCCAGAGGTACGAATGAAATAGCTGACAATGGTGATAGTCCTCGTGAAAGCTTTGCAGTGATGTTTGAAAGACTGCACTGGTTTCTTACTTGTCACTATTTGTATATCGGTGTGTCACAGTCGGATCTTTATAAAGTGCTGTGTGGTCTGTATCCTGTCTATTTACAACGCCACTTCCGTCCCAGTGACAGCTGAGATAATCACACTGGTTTGCAGCTTGGATACAAGTAGGTAGCTAAAATGATAAAAATAGAAAAGAAAAAAAAGCAAGTCAAGTCCTTGACTCTGTCAGCAGTTGATAAAACAGAGTCCAAGGGCACATCACAGAAATGAAAATAACTGTTTTAAATGTTTGCTGTCATACTTGCAATAGCTTGAGTTTAGACAGGGCTTCATGGGACAAATAGTTTTGTTTCAGGCAACACTAGAACAGGACTTGAGACTGACCGCATCCACATCCAAATGTGGTCAGGAAAAAGTTGTTTTTCTGGCAATAGCTGTGGGTCTTTGAACAACTCTTCGCACAGATTCCATTACTGGGGTGCATGTGAACTCACTGGCCGTGTTGGAGCTTGTGCTTCCACCCTGAACAATATGAGTACATAAATCAGACTGAATCATCATTTGACTTCCTGTACAGTAAAGAATCCCATAGCTGCAGGAATCTGTGGCACCAGGAAAGAAATTGGAATTATCATCTTTGTGTGGGTGTCACCTCTCAAAACATCACCCCTACATTTTTCTCCATTAAGAAGAAACGTTAACATAAATGTTCTGTTCCTGGTGATAACACAGTTACCTAATGGCTTGAAGCTGAGTAAGGTAGCCTACGTAAGGACTGCAAGATGTTCCCAAAGCAGCCACTGCCTTCTGACATGAGCGGCTTTGCTGAGGAGCAATGTTTGGTAAGTGGGTGTCAAAAGTCCTCCTACCTACTTTTCAAATGCAGGCTGGTGGCAGAGCTTGAACGGGCACACAGAGCTCTGCTTGTTCTCCAGAAGGATGAGCTGAGGCTCAGCCATAAAATGCCTCAGCTTGGCATCAAGTTGTCGTGGATAACCAATTACAGTTTGCCTTTATCTCCTTTTGGGAGTAGCACTGGCATAGCCTTGTCTCAACTGAAGAGCCTTATAGCATGTATTTGAAGTCTTACTTTTCTGGGATCAGGCAAAGTTTAGGAAAGTAAGTCAAGATGTGAAAGAGAGCAATTTTCATGGGACTTAAGACAGCTGGAAATGGGGATAAGCAGGATTGAGTGAAATATTGCAAATATTGTGTACTTCGGTGATATCATGAGACCCTGGATCTTCTCTATCCTCTGAGGTGATGTAATGTTTACCAGAAAGGCAGCCTTCAATGAAATTAAGAACTGACTCTTCTAGTAATATATTTTAGGCTCAAAAAGTCCACAACTAGTGAAGGGGAACATGATGTTGGCTGAGTGGCAATCTGTTCTGTCTTCGCAACCCCTCATGATATAACACTTCCCAAAGGACATGCCTTGGCTTTCAGTGCAAAGTGTAAGTTCCAGAACTGGATGAAAAACTCTTACTTTTTACTGCCATGAACACAGTGTGAGCTGAACTTTGTACTCTTAAGATGTCATAAAGATTTTGGAGGCTTGAGGTGGCGTAGTGGAGGCCTCTGCTCTGCCTCATGGCATATGTGGATTGCCTACACGACATGCATGAAGATTGAGTCTGGTCAACTGAGTGCCATGGGGTGGAGAACCATCCTGTGTGGCCACAGTGCATCTATCTGCAGCACCTGCAACGGGTCAGATACCCAACGCACACCCTTGTGGTTGGCTGAATGGAGTATTGGGGATATGGCTTGAGGACAGTTCACCCTTTAAGTGCAGAAGCTGCTTACTGACTGTCACAAAGAGTGGCCAGCTGCTATGAAAATGCAGGAAAAGCCACATCTTGTGTAGAGCGATGCCAGAGGTCCTGTAAAGTCCATGGCAATCCTAGCTCTGGCTAATTGGTCTCACAGTGAGGGCTTGAGCCCACCGCTGTTTCCGTAGCTTTACAAATCTTGACAAAGGCACCTTTCTCGTGGCAGGTTTTTATACACTCCCCTCTTGCTAGAGGTAATCCTGCAGTTTTGTCATGTTTGAACTCAGTCGCTCACACCCCCTCGCCAGCTCTGCACATACTTGCAAAGCCACCTGCAGCAGGTAAAGTACTTCTCTCCAGAAATCTGTAACCAGAGCCTTACTACAGTGACTCTGAATATTTCCCTTCAACTAGCTTGGCTCCCAATTCACCTAGTGATAGAGGGAACAGCAAAAACCAAAATACATCCCATTATTCTCCTGTCTAAAGCTTTTCAGTGTTTGCAGTCCTTGGTGCACAGAGAGGGACTTCAGATTCCCTAAAGCCGTCCCATAGTCTCTGCCCGATCAATCTCCCTAAGGGAGTGCACCCCTGTTACTGATGACCAGCTAGCCAGAGTGAGAACAGATTTTTTCTTTTGCAAGACTTTTACTCCAGTAGATTTTCCTGACCGTGGCCTTTGCCATCATGCTGGCTTGCACACCTGAGCGCAAATATCCCGTTTGTTCTCTGAACAATGCTGCCTTCTTTCCTTCCTTGCTTTGCTCGCTCGTTCGTTCTCCTGGCACGCTGTAGAGTCAACACTTGTACAAAGCATTCCTCTAAGCTGCTGGGGCTGCTGTCATCCCTCAGAGCCTGCTGTGAGCAACCTGCTACTGCTGGCAAGCTCTTGCAGAGTGATGTAATCCTCTGCAGATCTTACATCACCATCCCGATGCCAGATATTGTGTTGGCTGATATTGTTTTTTACAATGTGTATAGCTCCTCAATTTTAGGAGGTTTTTTTTTCCCAAAATATTTGAAATTTGATCTGTGTTTGTCTTTCTGCTTCTGGGCTTTTCTGTTGGAGAGCTCTGAAATCTCTGTGTTGGCATCTGTGCAAGGCTATTGTCCTTCCTTTTGTACGTTCCAGCTGGGCTAGATAACTTCCTCTGTTTCACAAATTCCAGTTGTTTTGTTAACATTTAACCCAAGTCTTCCAGCTTTCCATTTTTATGTTCCCAGTTGAAATAGTCTTGCTTCATCCAAGTCAATTATTCAAAATAGTCAGTCCTGGATCAGTCAGCCTTCTTCAGCATTTCAGCCTCTTTACTTACCTTCTGATAAAAACAGTTTCCTTACATGCTTCAATTCACTTTTACATTTTCACATTCTGTAATACTCTTTCATGATTCATCCACCTGGTTTCATGAAACAGTGTCAAAGGTATTAAGTGCTTCAGCTCCTTGCCAGAAACAAAGCTAGGACCTGGCTGGCTTCCATGTTGCTGCAGATGTAGTATTGTTATAGTCATTATCTCCCAAGTGCCCAGGCAATTTTGTAATGAAAAAGGCAAAATACTTTTCACTAGCCTAACTTTTTACTGGCACCTCTCTGATTTTTCAACCCAGATGAAGGTCAAAAGCATCCCCACTTATCCTCTACATTTCGGGACATTTTCAGTGCTAATGGACTGATGTGCAGCTCCACTGCCTCGCTCAGACATTTTCATAGTTTCTTTTCTTCACGATAGTGTTTGTTTGCTCTGTGATGATTCAGAACAGAGGAATATGAAAGAGGTCAACCTATTTGTTTTCTCAGCCTTGCAAAGGTGCAGTTACCCACCCCAACAGGAATTTCAGGACTTCTTTGTGAATGGATGCTGCAGAGGTACAGACACAAGAGAAGCCACGGTGCCATGGTCTAGCATGTCTGTGAGGTGACTTGGCCTAAATTAATTAAATTAATTGAGTGAAAGTAAGAATCTTCTTTGAATTAAATACACTGAAAAGAGAAAGGATTTACAGACTGTGCTAGGAGGAACCTAGAAAGGGCTTGCTCTTCTTCCTATGTCCTAAAATTTTGTGCACCAGTGGCAATAGCCTGGAAGGAACTTGCATGGGAGTCCCCTCGCTAGACCCATGCTAAATCCTAACAGCTTACAAAGATGATTTGTTCAGACTCAAGGTGGGTAAATAACTTCAAATGCACAGATTATATGTTACTAAAAGAGACAATATAAACAAACCAGTATCACAGTTTGGCAGTTGCTGTGTGACATGGGAAAATACAGATGTTCCAGCTGCATTTGTAAGACACCTCACAGGCAGCAGGGTCTGAATATTGAGGAACACCATGAAGATGAGTGGAATCTCCCCAGCCTGCCTAAATGCACCTGGATCTGGATCAGTAAAGCTGACTGAAGCAGATGTGTGCATTTCAGGTTTTTAAATCTAGCCTATGACTGCAAGGTTACAGTGTTGACTCAACCTCCAGTTGACTTCCTCTTGGATTTCCCCATCTTCAGATTTTTTTTCCTCTGTCTGTTGTAGGAGTGAAGTGTTACAAAACAGGAATTGAGATCCTTATATAAACATTGCTTTTGAGTAAAATTATGGAGTTATAACATCAGAGTTAGAGGTAATTAATTTTCAATTAATGAGACCTTTTCTTTAGAGGATTGGCACTGATTTCTTATGCCTGGCTGAAGGAGACGAAACATTTGATTCTGGCTGTCGGCAGCCCTTTTATCTGCCCTCTCTTCAGGATCATGGACCCTATCGTACTAATTCCCTTCTAGTAATCTGCATTGTAACCATTACTTTAAAATAACAAAAATCAAATTTGTTTAACTTTCAAGGAGCAACCACTTAGAAGTGATGAATCTCTGTTTCCTCACTTCTGAACAGGATATGGAGAACAGGGCAAGAAAATTTTAATTTGGTACAATATCTGTTCCATGTAATATTCATAAGTACCTAAATCATTAAGCGTTTCAGATGCTTTGGCTATGCTCTTAACAAATCCTTACATGACTCTCATGGAGTGACTACCGTTTGGGGACCGAGAGGCAGAGCAACTTGCCTACGGCCGCACAAGTCATGAGCGGAATGAAGATTACAACACAGGATTTCCTGCCTCCCAAATCTCTTCTGGTTCTTCCAGATCAGGCTGCCTCCCAAACAGGTAATTACATGCAAATCAGTCACCTCTCTTATAATTTTCTTATCTTTATTTACGAGCTGTGATTCTCCTACTTTGCTCAGTTGTACCTCACTATATTAATTAGATGTGCTTTGGAAAACAACTCCAAGAAGTTTTTCATGTATGTGTTCCTGAAGTCAACTCCAAGAAGGGTGTTAACTAAGCTTTTAACAAGGCTAGACAAAAAAAAACAAAAACCACAACAAAAAAAACAAAGCTCAATTACAATATATTTAAAGGTGCTTACCTTTCTGCCTACCAAATATGGCAAAGCCATTTAATCACCTGCAACTATGTGGGCAAATTAATCACAAAGAAAATTAGAGCTATACATACTGTTTGTGTTCAGGCAAGAGAACTGCATGCTTAAACAAAATGAACTTTAACACAGTTAAAAGAAACTTTTATATAAAGTGCTAAGAGGAAGCTCTGTCTGTGCTCAGTTGTGGAGGAGGAAGAAGTCGGATCCTCAACTGCAACAAACTGAGTTTTGTTCAAGGGAACGAAGGGATGGAGCTAGATGGACTTAATGCATCTAAGGTCTGCATCAAATTCTCTTATAACTCATAAGCATGAAACTTACAAGACTTTCAACTCTGAAATTAATTTTGACAGGTGGAGAGAAAATGGTTGTGATGAAAGCAGACTTGCTTATGCATTGAGGAAATTGGTGGCTGGTTTTGTTAGATTTGTTGTATTGTTTCATTTTACATTGTATTGAACAATGCTGCTCTCCATTCCATGCATTCTGTATTTTATCATTTGCATTTGTTTAAAAATATTTCATCCTTTTCACATTTTATCCAACCCAAATCGCTTCATTGTTTCTGAACAATTCTTGCCTATCTGTCTCTGTTGAAGAAGGGGCAAATAGCAATAGGGATGCCAGCTGTGGACGACAAAACGATAGCTAGATGATACTCCCCAGAATAACTAGAGATGTGAACATAAAGTCTGACCACAGAGTTTCTGTATACTTTCAACTATCCCACAGAATTCCTGTATACTTTCATCCCTTTCTTAAAATTAATCACCTTCTGACCTGCTTGTTCTCACCCTTTCTGATCTCCCCAAAGCAGAGCTGTGTTGGCTAGATCACTAGTTTAAGATCACTAGTAAGCTTGCCCAAGAAGTTCACGAAAACATTACAGGACATTACAGCTCTATCCTTTGCATAGCTGGTCCAGACCAGGGAGCAGAGCATATTACAAAAGAAGAGTACTAATGTTTTGTAATTGGGTTTTTGGTACGAGTGATTGCATAGGTGAAGTAGGGCAGAGGTGACCCTACACAGTACTGCAAATTACATTTCCCAAAACACCTGAGTCAGCCTCCCCAGATAATAAAGTGCCTTTTATTATTTTTGTTGCTTTCTTTCTGGATCTCTGTGGCAAACTTGCATCGCGCTTTTCAAATCTTTCTTTGCAATGTCGAGGCCTCCAAACTTTTGGAAAAATCAAAGCAGGGGCTCAGGAAATACCTGGATTTCAGTCTCTAGGGTTAAAAGAAGACCACAAAATATAGTAAGTCTCATAATAAAATTACTGGATGCTGTAATACATCTGGGCTTCTTTTTCATCTTGCGGTCTTTCCAGTGCTGAGGCAGAATGGCATAGGCGGGTACTGAAATACATACTGCTGCCAGCTTGTTCGTACATGTACTCCACACAAATAAATTCATGTTCAAGGGCTGTCAGTCATGATGAGCAGAATATATGTGTGTGTTTGTGTGTGTGTGTTTATGTGTATATGCATGAAATTTGACTCTGAATTCACATGAATGTGAAAGAAGAATTAAGCCTTTACCTCCGTGTAATGTTTGAGTACTTGTCTACACAAGGAACGGACAAAACGGAGAGGGAAATAAGTAGACTCGGCTCGTAGCCTAGTCACGGGGTTTACAGACAAGGAGAAATTCTCATATAGCCATCTGAGCTGTTGACCCAGTATGCAGAAATAGTGCCTTCTGAGCACTGCATTCACAGGTCAGAGGCTGTTTGGGGCTGCGTGTGAAAGAGGTGAGACAGCTGAGCAGTGCAGCTCCATCATGTCTCTCTCTCGCACATAAGGCCATGCTTCTCATGAAGGTCGAATTAATGCAGGCAATGGTGGAGTAGCTGAGCGAGTGTCCTGGCCCCCTGAATCACCTGAACAAAGGCCCAACTGGAGACATTTGATTCCTGTTTGTAAACTTGCATTGGAAAGCAGTCTTTTTACCATCATTGTCTCAATGGTCACAAACTGGAAAACAGGAGGTTCAACCTAAACATAAGGAAATATTTCTTTACTGTGAGGGTAACAGCACTGGAACAGGCTGCCCAGAGATGTTGTGGAGTCCCATCTCTGCAGACTTTCCAAACCTGCCTGGACGCATTCCTGTGTGGCCTACTGTAGGTGATCCTGCTCTGGCAGTGGGGTTGGACTAGATGATCACAGAATCACAAAATCACAGAACAGATCTTCAAAGGTCTCTTCCAATTCCTACCATTCTGTGATTCTGTGGTTCTGTGTCTTGTCCTCAGCATGTTCTTGTGATGAAAGGAGATGTCTAGATGCCCCTTGGTTCCTTTTTATCACCTGTGGCTGCAAGATGGCACTGACCAATATCTGTGTCTTCGTACACCTCAGCTTTCCTTCTCTCCACAATTCCTGTAAATGCCAACAGCACTTCTAGGAGCTGATGTGTCAGCTAGCATAATGCCCAGCGTATCTCCCTGTTAGGCTTCCATTCCCCCTTCACACAGGGTGTTTTCTCCTGGTGCCCGAGCTTTGAGACTTAAAAACCCCGCTGTCTGTCCGCTGTCTGATGTTTCTGCATTCTTTGTCTTCTAAGGAAGAGTCATTTAAAACAATGAGCATTCTGGATCCCCCCCCTTTTTTTTTTTTAATCTGGGTGAATACCAAATCCTTGGTTAATAAAACATCTCAAAATACTTCCTAAAATGGACATCATGATCTTGAGTCAGTCACTCTTGAGTTTATTGTTTCTGAATCCCTGTGTAAGTCTTTCTCGGTTTATGAGCGGTCTAGTGAGATTATAAAGCATTTGTTTGGGACTGCTCATCCAATGCTCCAGCATACATTCTAGTTAGGATTGATGACGAGTGTTTGAGACAAATAAATATTGCTGGTTGGTGAGCACAAGTTACAAAAAATTCCACACAACACTTTTATATGAAGGAAAAGCTTGAAACAAGAAGTGCTAGAAAGATGCTGTGCACCAAGTGACTGCACTGAGCCTGTTGCTGGTGTTTTCTGTGCAAAAGTTGTTCTGTGTTGGCTTACGCTAAACCTCAAGACAGCTTTTGTTGCAGAATAGCAAAGTCCATGCAGAGGGCAGGTATTAAATAGTCGTTAAACTCTAATTGTGTCTCATACCTATTGCACAAGACTTTCCGCATGGAGACAAGCCTGAAGAAAAGGTCACTTGACACAGGAAGAGGGTGGATGAGGCATTTGGCCTCTGGCACTTTTGTCACACAGCTTATAAGGCTACACCTTTTGAGCCCACATAATTTAATTAAGCTCCTCTCTTGCCATAAAGCAGTGTGGCTGATCGAAAGGCTATGTATCTGTGCAAAGAAACTGTGGCAGAGCCATAGCAGCAGCCTGCTCCCTCATGTTTGGGCAGTGGGGATACACGGAATCAATCCATCAAATTATGAGCACAACCACAGCAAGGAAGAAACAAAGTAATCCCTGCTGAGTCAGGAGACAGTTTGGTTATGAAAGCAGTATCTCTGTCAGCAAACATTTCTAGGCATAGAAGTGATCTATCAGAAAGACTACCCTGTTCTTCTATCACACCATGAATGAAAGACCAGATACTCATTTTTATGCTGTGATTTAAGGGGGAAGGGTTACTGGTCAGTAAACCTTTGTAGGAGACAGGAACATCTGTAGTTTGGTTATCTCCTCAAGTAGACAGGCCAAAATCTAGAGTTTCTTTCAAACAGTACTACACCTTTTTTTGCTTGACTAAATTGTTATTTGTAAATATATTCAAATCTCCTTCATTCCTTGAATCCGTGGGAAAGCCAGACAGAGTGCTGACAGAGGGATCATAATTGCTGCGGTCTAGCCAAGACAATATTAGTACTTGGGTTTTGACAATACTGTCTGTTCATTCTCATGAATTCCTCCTGGATGTGACAGTCCAGAAAAAAAAGAGAATACTACACTTCCACCTTTACCTCTGCCCACTGTGAAAGTCTACCCGATTTTTTTTCCACACTAATTAAATCCTTGAAGGTCTTCATTCAGCAGTGAGTAATCCTACTACCCATTTGGATCTCAGTTCTGTTCTTAAAGGTCTAAAATATGCTTACATTGAGTCCAGGCCAATGCCTTGTTAATTATGTCTGTGTCTGAGAAGATCATCTTGGCTATTACTATATCAGCAAGGCAAAATGAAGAAATACAATATGTGATGAAAGACACACACCCTTTGTAATTTTCCGTCTCGATAAAGTGTTTCTCAGGCCTCACCCTAAATTCTTGCTGTAGGTTGTTACACAATGTCATTTGAATGAAACGATCCACTTACTGAATTTCTTCCTTGAGCTTCTTTCAGAGAAAGAAGCCAGGTTGCATACTCCCCGGATTTAGAAAGTATTAACCTTTTACTTGCAAAGACCTTTAAAACTTCCTTAAGAGTGCTTGTAATAATCACCAAAACACTGGTGAGTCATCAAATTTCAGTTCAAAGTCTAAATAATTGAGTTTTACATTATATTAGGGTTTGTTCCAACATAGCACAGTTAGATGTCTTTCCCTTGTCTGCTCTATCAGATGAGGGTTCATTCTCTCAGGCTGAAGCTGTTGATGGGGCTTTTTGGCATGTGTTTGATTACTATGAAATAGCCACTTGATGATCAGTCCAGGTTCCCATTAAGCACTTTCCATGCCAGAAGCACCAATATTAGAGAAAATTACTTTTTAACTGTGGGTGTTTTTTGCTGGAGCAGTACCCCAAACTCTTTGGCTGGCCTCCCAGCACCTCCTTAATCTAGCTGACAGATTATGGATTGGGTGTATTGTGGTTGCATATATGCATGTACATAGAATATTTATTGACAAGCATTACTCAAGAAAAGTCACATACCTGCATATTATTTGGAGGGTTTTGCCTACACACACACACTCAGAAGGTCCTATAACATTTGGATTTTACAGAGGAAAGACATGTTTTGCACCTCTTTTGTGCCTTGAGTGGAACATGAGGGTACTCAGGTTGCAGGAATCCTACCCAGACAGTGCAGCTCAGAAAACCCTTTAGTTGCATGAACCAACAGAAGAAGAGACTCTATGGATAAACCATATGAGGCAACCAGGATTCTTCAAGATAATTCAGCAACTCTTCTTTTACTACTGTTCTTTATCTCATTTTCCCTTTCATTTTTTCCTCCTCTTCTTTTAAGTCATCATGCCACCACACACAGACCACCTGGGCTCCATCCCGTTGGTGTTACCTTTCTTGTCAGTCCCCTTTGCCACACCTCCTCCTCGGAGCTTTTTATGGATTCCTCCTTTGCCAACAGCAGGTTTAAGACCTGCCAAGTTGCATAACTCCAAGTGTGCCTCTGTTTTTTCCCCTGTCTCTTGCTCCACCCCATACTAATTCCGCACATTCCACCCAGCCTTCCCCTCGGACCACTCCCTTCCTCTCTCTTTTTTTGTTCTCGCCTTAATGTCTTCTTTCGTGCCATCGCCATCCACGCAGGGCGAAGGCGGCCTCCCACGCCATGTTAGCTACGCATCCTCCCGCTCCGCTCTCGAAACAAAGCAGGAGCGTGGCAGAGCCCATCTGTTCCCTGAATCATCCCGTCTGTGACGGGCACTTTCCATCTGCCCCAGCTCGCTGCTGTGCTGACTGCGGTTTGGAAGTTTAAAGCACACGCATCAGAGCCAAACCCCGCTGAAAACACAACAGGGCTCTCGCTGTTGAACTCGGGGCACTTTGAATCAGTAAATCATCTGGGGCTGCCATGCGCTTTTTTTTCACTGCATTTTTTTTCTTTCCTGTTTTACAGCATAATGTACTGACACGTCTCATGTGTGCCATCAAACGCAGGTACTTAAGCCCCAAATTGGTGCTTTTCCTGAACATTTTGTTTTATCTTTTTACACAGTGACCTTCAGATGAAAACAATTTACCTATAAGTAAGCAAAGTTTCTGTGTATTGTGTGACATCTAAATGCAGCACAGGATATGAAGGCTTAATTTTTTGCTCCCAAATGCACATGCTGCCAGCAGCTTCACTGATGTTCATTTCAGCTTGCAAGCTGCTTCTCCTGTATATACAAATATACCAGTTCTCGCTCATATTGATGGATAATATGTTTCAATCATTTGCTATTGAGACCCCAACCGTGATACTGCGGAAGGACGAAATGCGCTGAAATCTGGAATCAAATCCGTATGAAAATGACCAAAAATACTTCTCAATATACATTAACAAATAAAATGGATCAACAGCAGTGTCCTGTTCAGTATTCATGAATTAAACCAATATTTGTTTGTCACCTGCACAACATTATTTGTGTCGTACATATATACTTACTAGTATATATACTCAGAGATCAAATATGCACTTAAGGAGCAGATTTTGCAGCAAATGCATGTCTCAAATGTGTGAAGGAGCTTATTGACTTTGCTGGTTTATTTTTCTCTTGCTCAAAAAGCTTGCTAACTTAGTTTACAGTCGGGACAGAACAATAAACTCGAGTTTTAGTATGAGCTGATTAAGTATTCTATCATTATTTTTTAGGTGCCAAGAACAACCTTAATGCAACCTTTAGCACAACTGCCACATTAGTGTATGAGCAGGTGGGACGCCCTGGTTTCCAGCCACCTGGCACAGCCGGTTGCCCTCGGCCACCGAGGAGTCTGTGGCAAGAGCTGCGGCCTGTGTGTGTAACACAGAGAAGACTGATGTTGTGTTTTACACACCCCTTCAGATAAGGCCTTCCAGTTCCTCCCTCTCCCAGTGAATTCCTCTGTCTTGTTTGCCCTGGGTGCAGGCGCGTTTACTGTAGAAGAGCCACTGAGCCTCGCAGGAGCCTGAAGGTCTGGATCCTGGGCTGGCCTGTCCAGGCTGAAGGCCCCTGGAAGCTTCATCATCCAGGCATTTTTGGATTTCCTTTGAAAATTATGACGGCACAAAGTGTCATCGCTTGTCTCTCTGGTTTGACACCCAAGTCAAGTCTGTTCTGGGATCTCGGTGGAAAATCACCCTCACAGTTGCACGGGCTGACCAGAAAATGGCACCGTCCCACCCCCTGGGTGAGGCGAGGAAGAGCCTGAAATAGCAGCCGAGTGCAGGTCCGGGACATCGTCTTCAGGCCAGGAAAGATTTCTTTGCCATGGATGGTGATTTCTGCTAGAACTGGTCACATGAACACAGATTTTTTGTGGTGCTCTCAAAGCCCAATTTATAAAGTACTCTAGGTATTTAAAAAAACATATTGAAGTATATTAACTTGCGTTCAGCAAGAAAAACAAGCAATACTTCCTACGTGCAGAGAAAGGAGCTAAAAAACCAGTAAGAATGCTGGCTTTTGCATTTAATTAGTTCTATACTTCAGTTTCAAACTAGATCTAATCCTCAGTTTTACAAATCTCCCTGGCACAGCAGTGCTTGTAGCAGCTAACAGAAAATGGCCCACACTGCAAAAAGTATAGCATAGGAGCAAGAAAAACTATAGGTTTTGTATTTCTAATAGCTCCACTGTATTTTATTGTGATTTATTGATAAATTGATTTTTTAACAGTGATTCCTTTTTCTGATAATGAAAAGCAGTTTAGTTTTCTGATGTCAATTTAAAGGCTGCAGCTGTGCACGATTTTACATTTTTTGTATGATACAGATTTTTTGGCACTTAACTTTGCCATTACTAACATTTTCTTGAGGAAAAAAGAAACTCTGGGAATGCTTATTTCCTGGAGGTGTACATACTTCTGTTGCAAATATCAAGCAAGTACATTTCTGTGGTGAACATCCTTTAACTTATTGCAAGTTCTTCTGAGGGATCATTGTAGTTCAATAAAATCATATGAACACAAACAATTAATTAGAGTTAGGGAGAAAAAAGACGAGACTATTCCTTCATGCTCGAAATTAAATCAAAGACAAATAAGATAATGACATTTGTGGAGAAGAACTGCTTAAAGCTTTATTGGTTTTTTGATCTCTTAGCAGTGTTATGCTGCAGGCCTGATGATAACATCATGATGAGGGTGGCTGCATATTCCCTTAAACATGAATTTGCCTTCGAGTGTAAACAGAGGTGTTTTGTAACCTTTGCACTGTGTGGAGTTACACTGATAGGACTACAATGCAGATGTGAAGCAAGAGGAGGAGGAGGAGATCTGAGAGACGTGGATAGGTATCAGGGAGAAAAATAAATCCTTTTAATACTCTTATTAATATCTTCTAAAATCTAATTTTCAGAATAGGCAATTTCAGTCGGCATGGCCATACCTGTATGGAACAATGCAACTTGTTTTCTGCATCTTAAAAGGCTTCAGTTTTTTGCTATTGCTGACAATTATCGTGGGTAATCTAGCCTATGCTCCAGATCACAAAGGTACTCTGACACAAACTCAGTCTGAAACTGAAGGCTAGTGCTTGATTTCTAGTAAGCATAAAAGAGTACAGATATGCAAAGTATGTTGCATTATGCAGTGCTATACCTAATACTTTGCCTTCCTAATTCTTTAATTGGGTCTTCTGATCTCTATGCTTAAGTCACATCATTTTGTTGATAACTACTGAGGTTTTGCAATTTACCTTGTGGTAAATTCATGCCCTTCAAATAAGCAATCTAAAGTTCAGTGACAGCTGCTCAGTCAACGGCAGCTGAACCAGTGCAGTTTTAATTCTCACAAGAATGACGTCTCACCTATGTCAGACAGAACATGAACAAAGAACATTAAACATGAAAGCTGAGATCAAAATCAACAATGAAGAAGCATCAGAATTAATTTGCCTGTCTTAAACTTACTTTCCTAGTACATTTACCTTAGAGATCTTGTTCCTGGTCATGCTACCATATGTTCCTGTTTTTCACAGGATCTCAACCTTTACTGAAATGAACAGCCTGGCTCCTGTGACAGAGAATTTAAGGATGGCAACTTTAAGTCGACATTCTACAAGTATTTAGAGACAGAGCTGCTGATGAAGTGCTTGGTGTTGCCCCTGAATGCAGACATGACAACATCTGGGTGCACATGGCGTCGGTGCTTAGAGTGACGTGGTTGACTGTTAAAAGAGAAGCAATGTTCAGTCCACAGAGATACGAGGAGAGAAGGAAGGTTGCCTCCTCAGGTTCTGGCACTTTTCTTCTTGTGCTTCCTCCACACATCTCTCGTGAGACTTACTGCACCGTTGTCCTCTTCTCACCCACATTTGAGGGGCACAGCAAGAATCCAGAAAGTGGCAGATGCAGCGTGTTTCTTGTGAGTTGCTGGGACAAAATAGATTGTTTCTGGAAGGTGGTTAAGGCTGAGAGGAACCCAGCAACGACACAGGCATGAGAAGGCCCTGGCTGGGGATGGAGGTGAGCAATGCAAAGAGCTGAAGCTTGTGTGTGCTGGTGGCCACCAGTTGACAACTTGGCTCAGCTCCAGATGAGCCAGTCCCTTAAAGACTGTACTACAATTGCCTCCCATTCTGGGGTTCCAGCTGACAAACAAGATAGTGGTGTTTGAATTACATTTGAGTTACTGAAGTAATAGTCACTCACATATTCATATTACTTGACATTGCTATGGAGCTCAGGTTTAACATGGTGTTTAAAGTTTTGCAATATATCTCAATGAAATGGCTAGAACCATAACAAATGGAAAACTTTTGAGGACTCTTTACAATTTCTCTAACAGTGTGATGTAAATTCAATTGAAAACACCAAATAAAACCCAATACTCTTGCCATTTTCTCCAGTAGATTGCCTGCTTTTGCACACTTCTGTGGCACTTAAGAAACACCTAAAAGTTCCTCCTTTAGCCAGCCCATTGCTCCTCACATTAATTGCAAGCCTACCAACTCTACATGGAAAGAAGTAATTTAAAAAAAAATCTGTAACTTCTAGCTATAGTAAAAAAATAAAAATCAGCATAATAAAATGAACCGACTACAGTTTAAGAGGGCAGCAGGTGTGCTGTAGTACAAAGCTTTATTCACTTCTGAGAGGGTGAGAGCAATTCTCTAATGTTGGAAAGGCAGAGAACCAATCAGAGCGATTTCAGCCCGGTGAACCCCTGCCTGCTGCCCTTCCTCCTGTTCCCCTGCCAGCTCCTATCAGCAACTGCCCTGCCGCAGAAGTCTCCTCTGGAGGGTGTGTACGGTGCACAGCTCGCTTCTTTACATTCTTCCATAACCAAAGACAAGGGTAGGAAACTGTAGGGAGAAGTTAGTAAAATTATTAACATTAACCACTTTTCAGGTAGTATTTCAGATAATTTTAGCAACTGTAGGCGCTACTGTGAGTGTCCTCGAAACCGCAGACATCACAGAGACATAAGCCACCTGCCATGAACCTGCAGAATCATTAAACTGCGCTGAGTTAAAGACAGAAAACTCCTGAGCGAGTTGTTACATTCCCACCCTGGTTTACTCTGCCAATATCCAATATATGGCAAGGGAGCATCTGACTGCTAGAGATTAATTAGTAATTAAGAGTTGGTTCAAAAACATCACAAGTTCCAAGAAGAAAGCAATCTAATCATGGTAGAAAACAGTTAGAAATATAAATTCCAGTCTCCTAGGATTTTCTTTTGAGCAGGAAACTTAATTCATTTTATTTTGAACATATCAAATTGACCCCACTAACTAGATGTAATAAACAAACAGATATTTAAGCTGACATTTGAGCAGTGTCAAAGCCTTCTAAGCTTGTTCTGAGTAGATTAGTAGATAAGTGCTAGCTTTCCTATTCTGGGATATGTTCCAAGGCAAGCAGGAGGACCGATGATTTCATTTAACCCCAAAGTGGACAACGCTGTACATTTAAACAATGCAGACCATTTGTCTAATTTTTATGATAAGCTACCACGTGACACTGACAGTGTTGGAATTAAAAAAACCCACTCTGCTCGGCACTGCATCTGAAGGCAAAAGCTGCGTTTCCTCTACCATTCAATCGGTATGTGAAACTATAATTATTAGCACGGGGTGTGTAGATTCTCAGAAACACATGGTGTATCTCATCTGATCTAATCCCAGAAAAACTGACTTAAGAAATCTTTTTTTGAAACAAGGGATATCCTTAGATGTTTTGCAGACTCAGTAATATATTTGTAAACTTTAATAAGGGAGCAGCAAATAAACGCAGAGCCAGCTCCCTGTACCCCAGCAGTATTGATAGATTTTTTAAGTATTTTGGTATATTGCTGGGAGAACCTTGCCAACTATTGCTACTCATTCAGTTTTGCTGTATCTGCCAGTGATAACAAGTCCACAGAGCTGCTTTCGAAACAGGTCTTAAATATTTGCTTGAATGCATCCTTATTCAGCAAAATGCATGCGTAAGACTCTAGTACATTTAATGACTCTGACTTCAATCCAATTCCAGCACTCAACATTGCAGAGAAGAAACCCTCTAATATGATTACCTCGTAGGACATCAGTCTAGGGAAATCTTCAAAACTGAGTTTATAAACCAGAAGAACACCAGTTCTTGGCCATCAGGACTGTAAACCTCTAAACTCATGATTGTTCTGTCGCTCCATTCTGTGTGACTGTGGAAAGAAATAAAAGCAAGCTCTTTCTTCAGCACTAAAACAGCAATCCTAAGCCTATTACACAGGCAATGATGGAAAAGTTTTTGGGTTTTATCCTCACCTATATGAAAGCCAGATTAACGAAGAGGCTTAATTACTTTAAGTGGCAGTTAGTCAAAAAAGTCCAAAATAGTGATTAATTAATCCACAAGTAACTCATTAGATCCCTAAGGCTTCAGGAAGCACCCAAGCTTTTCCCAATGAGGTTTCACACTGGAACTATTACAAGCTTTGCAGGCTTTGCACCTCATTATTTACCTTCTCTTTCCTTAGAAATGAAGGTTGCCAGTGACTTATGTACGATTATGCGCATTCAGCAGTATAGTGGCAAGACAAAGTTTGCATATGTAACATACAGCAGCCAGAGCCATTTGCATTTGAAAGAAAGAAGGAGAATTTCTGTAGCAAATCACTTCTTCCAGCTGTGCTTTTACAGCAAAAAGTAAGCCAGTTGTCTGTAGCCAAAGACACAAAGTACGTGATCAGTTCCATGCTGCGAATCCAATTTAAATTCTTTGCTGAGGAAAGAACCTCAGCCTGGGAGACAGGCAGGATTTTTAAGGCATCGTCATTTTCATTCCTCCCTCTGGCTAATTTAAACATATCTCCCGCTCTGTGAGCTGACTCTGAATCCCATTCCTACCTGTCTGACTGTGGGGCCCTGGACAAAGAGGACAAGCGAGCCACAGAAATCTGAAATTGGGAGCTGGACTTTTTAAAATGACGTACTGATACGCTGAACTTCGCTTAATTCTTTGTGAACCTAAGCATTTTTATGTCCCCTTGGCAGCGTTAAGAGATTTTGTTCACAAAGATTCAGGATCTTCACATTTGCAAGTGCTATTTAATAGTTGCATTTGAATGTATTAAAAGGCATACTCATACTTGATGTTATGGAAAAAAAGGTTATAGAATACAACAAATTTGTGGTTTCATTATTGCGTACCTGTTCAAAAATTGTTGCCTACCTGACAAGTCACATTTTTCAGTTCCAGAACAACATTTGTTTTCAGTCTTCTAGTGCAGTAAGCTAAACGTGACCTTGAGACCTTCAGTTCTGTGAGGTGTACAAACACACAGCACACAAACTTTGTGATGTTTCTTCCTGACATTCACCTCTGTGATGCAGAGCAGAGCATCATCACTTTTAAAATGACTAATATGACTTATTTCAGTAAACTCTGATTTCTACATGGGCTTTTGGGGCCTCTGATATAAGAAGGACATTGACCTGTTGGAGCAAGTGCAGAGAAGGGCTATGAAAGATGATCACAGAGTTAGAGCACCTCCCCTACGAGGACAGGCTGAAGGACTTGGGTCTGTTCAGCCTGGAGAGAAGGCTCCAGGGAGACCTTTTAGTGGCTTTCCAGTACTTAAAGGAGGCTATGGGAAAGCTAGGGTAGTGGTTTCACACTGAAAGAGGGTAAGTTTAGACTAGATGTTAGGAAGAAATTCTTCTCTGTGCAAGTGGTGAGGCACTGGAATAGGTTGCCCAGAGAAGTTGTGGATGCCCCATCGCTGGAAGCGTTCAAGGCCAGGCTGGATGGGGCTGGAAGCAACCTGGTCCAGCAGGGGGGTTGGAAGCAGATGGTCTTTAACATCCCTTTCAACCCAAACCATTCTGTGGCTCTACAATGACTTGAAAATATCACTGAAACGTGGTGCCCAAGTAATTTCAGCCTTATTGTATGACAGCTGAATGAAATGGTGCATTTGGCTCACCTTACGTTAGGTGCCTATCATCTTGGTGTCGTAACTCGGCATCGGAGCTCGTGCGGGTCAGTTCCACACAGTCAGTGGAGCCTAGGGAGCAATTAATTTCATCCTGAAAGAGATACTTGCATTGGATCATCTGAAAAGCTCTCAATGCTCCGCTCAGTTCAAGAAAGACAGGGAACTGCTGGAGAGAGTCCAGCACAGGGCAGCTAGGATGATTAAGGGAGTGGAGCATCTCCCTTATGAGAAAAGACTGAGGGAGCTGGGGCTCTTTAGTTTGGAGAAGAGGAGGCTGAGGGGTGACCTCATTAATGTTTACAAATATATCAAGGGTGAGTGTCACGAGGATGGAGCCAGGCTCTTCTCGGTGACAACCACTGATAGGACAAGGGGTAATGGGCTGAAACTGGAACATAAGAGGTTCCGCTTAAACTCGAGAAGAAACTTCTTCTCAGTGAGGGTGACGGAGCCCTGGAACAGGCTGCCCAGAGAGGTTGTGGAGTCTCCTTCTCTGGAGACATTCAAGACCTGCCTGGACACGTTCCTGTGTAGCATAATCTAGGCATTCCTGCTCTGGCAGGGGGATTGGACTCGATGATCTTTCGAGGTCCCTTCCAATCCCTGACATTCTGCGATTCTGTGAACGTACTGACTACGGCTCCCTTAGCCGTAAGGAGATCTTACCCACCGCCCTTAAGCGGGCGCTTGCGTAATCCCAAAATTAGGCTGAGCCTCGGGTGTCACCTTTTTCCTAAAGGAGCCAAGCTTCCCCGAGGCGCCTACAAATTGCCAATTTAAACCGCGTTTGTAAAGACGGGAGTAATTACGTGTCGCGTACGCTGACATCGTGTTTTACACCCGCCTGCCCACACCCGACCTTTCCTCCCCGAGCCCCAAGGCTTGCGGGCCCGCCGGGCCCAGTAGGGGGCGCCAGCCGCTCGCGTGACGCCGCGGTTTGGCCCATCGCGGCCGCCTTACCCGCGCCGTTCCCCGGCCCCGCCGCGGTTCCTCGGGGTCTGCCCGGCCTCCGGGGGTGGTGGGAGGGGAGGGGGGGGGCGGGGGGGTGTTCCGCCCTCGCCTGGGCCGGGCCGGGCCGGCGCCATGTTCACCAGCACCGGCTCCAACGGGCTCTGTGAGTACAGAGGAGCGATGGCGGGAGGGAGGCGGCGAGGGGTGTGTCGGTGTCTCCCCTCCCCCGACTCCGAGGCGGGTGGCCCGGCCCCTCTCCGCCGGGGGACGGGACGGCGCTGCCGGGGCGGGGGCGGCTTCGTCGTGACCTCTGCGGGCGACGCGGAGCGGGCGGGACGGGGCCTCTCCCACCGCTTACTGCCCCCCGGCCTGGGCGCGGCGCTGCCGCCGCCTCCCCCAGGGTGAGCCGCTGGCTTCGCTCCCCCCTTCCACGCACACGCTACGTGACTGCGGGGGCTCCGGGCGCGGAGGGGCCGTTATCTGGCTCCTGGAGGCGGCGGCGGCGGCCCCGGCAGCGTTCGGGGAGCTCCGCTTCAGCCGCTTCACTGCCTCCGCCCGCGGGTGAGCCGGGACGGAGCGGTCCCTTCCCGGCGGGGCTGTCCCGGGGCCGACTTCCCCGCTCTGTGTGTATCTACATAGACACAGACCGACGTGTTTAGAATATATTGGAGAAAACCTTTTTTTTTTTTTTTTTTGGACAAAAAAAAAGCTTATTGTTCATGCCGCTTCCTGGGGGAGACGGATTTAAGGGCGAATACGTTTCCGCCTCTGTTTATTTTGACACGCACCGTGTGGAAAAAGTATTTCGTGCCCCAGCTGAGCGAGCGTGGCGGGCGGCGAGGGCTGCTCCTGAGCCCCTGGGCGGGACGGAGGCGGCTGGTGGGGACGCGCCCGGCTGCGGGGGCGCTTCGGCACCGCCTCAGAGCCGGCCGGGACAAGCGCGAAGGCAAAACTTTGCTGACTAACCGCACGCTTCGCACAAAATCCAGAGCTCGGTGGGAAAGCACCCTCCAACTAGAGTCTCCTTCTCTGGAGACTTTCGAAACCCGCCTGGATGCGTTCCTGTGTGGCTGCCCTAGGGGATCCTGCTCTGGCAGGGGGGCTGGACTAGATGATCTCTAGAGCTCCCTTCCAGCCCTTGACAATCTGTGATTCTGTCATGATTCTGGCATTTAGGAAGGAGTATTAGTTGTAGCTGTGCCCTGTTTGGGGCATCCGAATGAGGGAGTGGAGTGTTTTTGCGGATGGATCTGGTAACACTGTGCTTAATGCACAGCTCTGGGTTTTTTTTTTATGTTTACCCTCAGTAATAGATACTGTGGAAGAACAGCTTCTTGGTTACATGTGTCTGTATAATTTTGTGAGAAAGAAGGTGGGGTGATAAGTATCTTTCTTTGGCTGAATGGGTGGAAAGTCATGGTAGGTATTTAAAAGTTTTTACTAGTTGATCTAGTTAAGAGGCGTCCCTGCCCATGACAGGGAGGTTGGATTAAATGATCTCTAAGGTCCCTTCCAGTCTAGGCCAGTCTATGATTCTAAGACAGGCCCATCAGAAGAGCAAGTGGAGAAATGTAGCCATGTGTGTGCTAGGTGAAAAACTTAGACACGATGCTATTCTGCAAAAAGTAAATATTTAACTCATTAAATATTTTCTTCTTGGGAAAAGATACATCATACACTCTTACTTAAGACTTAACTGGAACAGCGGCACTGACAAACTCTAATAGAGGCATGGGTTTAAGTGGCAGTACTGTACACTCACCTAGCACACAGCTGTGGCAGTTCAAGATGTCCCTGTGCCCTCAGACTTTTGTTTCTGTCATTGTAGCAGAAGTATCTGCTGCAGTGGCAGGAGGTATGTAGGAATCAGCCACTGATGTGCAGAATGTGATGGTTTAGTCGGTTAATGAATCGGTGCCAGATGCTGCATCAGGGTAGTGTACGAGTTCTGCCCATGTTCAGTTCTGCCCCTGGGTCTTGGGAGCAGTAACCTCTGGCACAAGGGCAATAACAAACGATTGTTGACGCACAGTTGGTGGATAAATGGACCTGTATCAGAGACCTAAGAAAAAATAAGCAGACACCTGGTTCAGCAGCAATAGGAATGGTCATGCCAGGTCAGACTGAAGGCTCCTGTAGCTTGGTGTGTCGTCTCCGACTTCTTTATCTTTAACGTTTTGATTAGAGCCATATCACAATACCATTTGGTAAAACTTGTTAATACTAAGCTCTTTATATCTATTTGGTCATTTTAAAAAGTAACCCAATTGTTGATTACATTTCTAGTAGCTTAAGGGTTTTACTGCTTTCAGCCATAGATGTGGTGGTAAAAATGTCAGAGGTTACTGTATATTTCTTGCCTTAATTTCTTTCCTTTCTGCAGAATTCCCTTCTTTAGCAATGGGAAAAGAAACAAGTAAATGACCCCAAAACTCTACTACATTTTGTTAATGTGATTCTTACTGGGTTTCCTATGCAAACGGTTTTAACAAGAGTGCCAGAGACACATTTATCCCTAGTTTTCTAGAAGCACACTGGGATTTGGCCTACTTGCCTTTTCAAAAACTTCTTTTTTATTTTGAAACTTCTTATAAGAATCTAAATAATTATGTAACTCATTTGAAGTGTTTTGGTTCTTTTAAATTCTTCTAGTTAGTCAATTTTTGAAATTACATTTAATACTTTTCTGAAGGAGATAGAGTAACTAGTGGCTCATAGTGGCAGCAGCTACAGCTGGTTATAAATTTTTTGTTCCGTCTGGTAAAACTAATCTAGTGAAGGCTGATAAAATCTTGCATGAGCATATTATTGTCCATGTTCTTTGAATTCTTTGGGTTTTATTTCTTATGTTAATTTTAGAATAAATCAAAATAAATGACAGTGGCCTATATCATATAATTCCAGGAGACTGTGGAAACACTGTAAAGATGAATTTAATAGTCTCTGTTGTCATTAAAGTTCTAAATGAGAGAAATAACTCAAGAATCCTTATGGTTTTTTCTGATACAGTACATAGATCAAATTCATAATCCATGTCCTACAAAGCGTATCTTCTTTTGATTGATACTGCGTTAGTCCCTTTTCCCACTTTTGTGTCCTATCTTCTCACAGTTTCTAGGCTGCCTCTCTCATCTTTTGATGTTTCGATGAAAACAGAACTCTTCTTTTAAATTTGGGGGAGACTGACATGATTAGGATATTTTCAAGCTGCTTGCTAAATATATGTTTTAAACTGTTCTTTGCCCATCATAGAATCGTAGAATGACCTAGACTGGAAGGGACCTTAGAGATCATTTTAATCCAACCTCCCTGTCGTGGGCAGGGACGCCTCACGTAGAATAATTTAATTAGAATATTAAGTTTGGGACTTTTTTGATTATTTGTTACTCCTTTTCCTGTAAAAAAATCATGGAACTTTCCTTGACCCTGTAGTCAGTCCTGTCTTTTGTTATGTCCCAGACATGGTAACTGTATGTGCTCAAGAGAAGATAGCTTATCGTTCAAATAAAAAGCCGGTGTGCTTGTTAAAATGAAGTTATTTTTTAATATTCCAAACATTTAGTATGATGAAATGTGACAAAAGTGATGACTGAGCTTTAGTAGGCCAATGCCACTTAGCAGTGTACCAATGTACTGTTTCTAGAAAATATGGGAGGAAAACACTGTAGCTTCCTTTGAGCACAGTTTATTTATGACATTTATTTGGGAAAATTTCTGGTAGTCAACAGAGTTTTCAGTGAGTAAATGAAAAACTTGAGTACTTTGGTTTCAGCAGTAAAAGGAGTTCGGTTTTACATCTATTTGTGCAAATTACTGAGTAGGTGATTTGTAGACCAAGAATACTGTTTGTTTAATCGGAATGGATTTTTCTTTTTTGATATAAGGCAGCTCTAACATACTATTACTGACTTAACAGAGGAAGTTTAGCTCAGCTAAGCTCTTCTGAAGTCCACTTACCTGCTGTAGCTGTCCTGATTCTTAATGTTCTTCATTCAGGCAAGGTTGTTGTTGCTTTTTTTTTTTTTCAGTCAGTTGATAAAATGGTCCTAAAAACCATCATAGATTTAGCCACAGATAGACCCTCTGGTTTTTGTTACTGGTTTTGTTAATGCATCTTTTCTTGGTTGATTGCCAAATTTTATTTCTTCTGGTACACACAAATTATTTCTCGAAGTAATTAGCAGGTACAAACTATTTCTGTACTAATCTTGAGCTAACTTTATGGATCATCTCTATACTCTGGGTGCTAGCAGGTGCTGCACTACAATATGTGGCTACAAAGAAAAGTTCATTTCATGTCCTGATTCTGTAGTTGAGCAAAGTAACTGGTATTATCGTCATCCAAGGAATATGCAGAACTTGTGCATAGCAAGTTCAGCTTAAGGTGTTTCTCGTAAGTTTGACCAGTTCTATTGAAGTTAGACTTTCTTGGAAATAATGCTTGAGTATTGGGGCCTGTGTAGCGAAGTCCTTGACCTTGCCCACGTGCATTTTAAGGAGATGTCTCATGACTTTGAGCACTGCAGCTGAGTTCTTACATGAAGTATTTCTCTAGTATTTCTTACCCTAGTTTAAGAGTTTATTGGTGTAAATCCTCTGTCCTATTTTGCCTGTTCAGTACTCTTTAAAATCACATGCATAGGCAGAGAGGTTCTTGAAAAGTGTTGTTACCCTAACCAAATCCCTCCAAGAGAGCCACGATGAAACCTTTCCAGGAAACAAAAGGTCCAATGCCGGGTGCGTGTCAGCCAGTTCAGACAAGTAGGTCCTTTGCTAGCAGTGATAAAGCTGAATGCCAGGCAGGCAGTGTCAGGGGTAGCAGATGATGGCTCTTTTGTGAGCTGATGACACACCTACTCAGTGTGTGACACACACAGTATTGGATGAGGACATGTAAAAATAAACATACCTGGTACCTGTCACAACTGTGAGATACGGAAGTCAGGAAGCCAGGAGGAACACCTTGTAAAAGGACAAAGTTTGCCCTTGTTAAGGGAAACTGTTTCTGTTATCCGGAATATTGGAGGAGCTGATATGCCCTGGGAAAAAAAAGCCAGTAGCTGTGGGTAATAGGAAGCACAGCACTGGCATTCTCAAATGACTTGGCAAGACACTAACCCAGTTGAGTCGATCTGTAAAACAGTATTGCAGTGTGCTCAGGGGGCGTGCTGCAGCACCTGGCTTTAAGGAGGTGGGCTGTGCTGCCAGACCCTGACAGTCTCTTGTGTTGCGGTCTGCCAGCAGCTTGAATCCCACGAAGAATGCTGCTGGAACACGTCAGTGACTCTGCAGAGGCTAGCATGAGTGCATGAAGACTTGACACTGGGCTGACTGATTTATTGAGGTGCTGCTTAACTGTATTTGCTGCTTGTTCGCTAACAGGCTGTGTCCCAGCAGCAAAGTGTGATGTGCAGAAGGCTTTCCCTTATAAGGTACCAAGGCCTTTCTTGCAACTTAAACCTGTAAGACCAAAGCAAAACTTCCCTGCAGACATTGCAATATCCCCTCCCAGTATTCTTCATGCTATGTGCAATACTGCACGAGTGTAATGGGAAATCTGTTAGAGCTAGTCTTTATTAAGGTAAAATTTGACTCCGTGCTTTAAAGCCGATCCACTTGCAACAACCTAGAAAATATTTCACCGCTTTGCCTGCTACACACAAGCCGCTTCTTGTAGTAGTAGGGAGCAGAATCCTTTGAAGTTGCGTGCATTTCCATTAATGCAGTTTAGGCTTTTACCTCTCTGTGAACTTTGTAGTGCAGTGCTAGCAATTGGTTAAATATCCCCAAGGCAAGAAGGGAACGCTGTGAGCTCCTTGGCTTGCATAACCTGCAAGACTGAGCTGTGTTGTGCCCAGACATCAAGAAAACAATAAGGTGTGTAAGTTGATGAATTGTGGTTTGACTGAAGGAAAAAATGAAGTATATATTGAATATATCAGACTTCTGTGCATAACAATATTATGCAGTAAAGGACTATATAGCAAAACAAATTAGTTTGTGCATCAGCATGCCACAGTGCAGCCTACATCAAAATACTAGCTGGAGTCCTGGGAGCAGCACAGCCGCATCAGTTCAGTCAGCCAGGCATTGCGTGCCACGAAAATGTAGCTGTTTCGCTGCTGCTGCAGAGCTAGCTCATGTCAAGCTAGCATGGGGATCTCCACGTGGTGGTGTGGTATAACCGTACCTGGTATTTCTGACTGTATGTTAATAGTAGTATGGTAATATGCTCTGTGTTTGGGAGGAAGAAGAGGCTGCTCAGCGAGGTGAGCATTTTTGTTAACTTCAACGCATTTCACTTTCTGTTTCTTTTCAAATGTTCCTTTTAGAAACAAAGTTTTTCTTTTTTTTTTCCTTTTTTTTTTTTCTCTTTGTATCTCCTCATTCTTTTATCTGTTTATCTATTTATTTATGACCTAAAAAGCCAACAGTAAATGTATAGGTAACTGGTTTGGTTACAGTCTTACCAGTGTCTTTAAAAAAATGGATTTAAAGCACAGTCACAGTTGGTTTCTTTATTGACTTTCTTATATTTACTAATGTTGTTCACTTCTCAGCTTCTGTATTAACTTTATAAGCATTTGATGAAAAGCTGTTACCATAGTGATACTCTTCTTACTGTGTTCACTTGCAGGCATTGTGGTGATTAACCACTAGAGTATGCTGTCAAGTGACAATCTGAACACAGGATCTCTTTCCTGTGTCCGTGCTTTGTGCCTAGACCAGGGTCAGGAGCTGCTTTCCTGACCCAGGATTTCATTCAACTGTGTAATACTTTCAGGAAGCAGTAACTTTGCAGGGTCTTCTGTTATTGCATGGTTTTGTTGTCTTTTTCTTTCAAAGGATGAAATATTAAAAAAAAATATTTATACTGAATTGAACAAACTCTAAAAAATCATCACATAGTTAAATTCCATCCTACCAGTCAGCACACAGCCTCTTAGTGTCTTCCAAATTCCTCCAGCACTATTATGTCATCCTCCCTCCATGGCACGCTCTTATAGAATCAAAAAGTTGTTCAGGTTGGAAAAGACTCTTGGGATCATCGAGTCCAACTACTAACCCTACTCTACAAAGTTCACCCCTAAACCATATTCCCCAACACCACGACCTTTAAACACATCTGGGGATGCTGATTCAACCACCTCCCTGGGCAGCCTGTTCCAATGTCTGACTACTCTTTCTGTGAAAATTTTTTTCCTAATGTCCAGTCTAAACCTGCCCTGTTGCAGTTTGAAGCCATTCGCTCTTTTTCTATCGCTTATTACCTGCAAGAAGAGACCACCACCAACCTCTCTGCAACATCCTTTTAGGTAGTTGTAGAGAGTGGTGAGGTCTCGCCTCAGCCTCTTCTTCAAACTAAACAGCCCCAGCTCCTTCAGTTGGTCCTCACAGGATTTATTCTCCAGGCCCTTCACCAGCTTCGTTGCCCTCCTCTGCACTTGCTCCAGCACCTTGGTATCTCTCTTGTATTGAGGTGCCCAGAACTGGACACAATACTCAAGGTGTGGCCTTACCAGAGCCAAATACAGGGGGACAGTCACCTTCCTACTCCTGCTGGTCCCACTATTTCTCATACAGGCCAGGATGCCGTTGGCCTTCTTGGCCACCTGGGCACACTGCTGGCCCATATTCAGCCCCTTGTCGATTAGAACCCCCAGGTCCCTTTCTGCCAGACAGATCTCCAGCCACACTTCCCCAAGCCTGTAGCATTGCCTGGGGTTGTTGTGGCCCAAGTGCAGGACCTGGAACTTGGCCTCGTTGAAGCTCATACCATTAACGTTGGCCCATTGATCCAATCTGTCCAAGTCTCTCTGTAGAGCTTCCCTTCCCTCATGCGAATCAACACTCCCACCTAACTTGGTGTCATCTGCAAACTCACTGATGATACACTCTGTGTCCTTTTCAAGATCATTGATAAAGATGTTAAACAGAAATGGTCCCAACATTGAGCCCTGAGGAACGCCACTTGTGGCAGGCCCCCAGCTGGATTTAACTCCACTGACCACCGCTCTTTGGGCCCGTCCGTCCAGCCAGTGCTTATCCGGCAGATCATACGCTCATCCAAGCCATGAGTAGACAGTTTTTCCATGAGAATTCTGTGAGGAACAGTGGCAAAGGCTTTTCAAAAGTCTAGGTAGACAATACCCACAACCTTACCCTTGTGCAGTAGTCGAGTCATCTTGTCGTAGAAGGAGATGAGGTTCATCAGGCAGGATCTGCCTTTCATAAACCCATACTGACTGGGCCTCATCCCGCGATTGTCCACTCTATGGCATGTAATGGCACTCGAGATGATCTGCTCCATGACCTTCCCTGGTACCGAGGTCAGGCTGACAGGTCTATAGTTTCCTGGATCCTCTTTTCTGCGTTCCTTGTGGATAGGTGTTCCATTTGCTACCTTCCAGTCCATTGGGACCTCCCCAGTTAGCCAGGGCTTCAGGTAAAGGAAAGTGGCTTGGCTGCAAGTCTGCCGGCTCTTTCAGCACCCTTGGGCATAACTCATCCAGCCCCATAGACTTGTGTGCATCCAAGTGGCACAGCAGGTCACTGACCACTTCCTCTTTAATTGTGATGTCCTCTGCTCCCCCTCCCTGTCTCTTAGCTCATGATACTGGGTGTCCAGGGAACAGCTGGTCCCACTGCTAAAGACTGAGGCAAAGTAGGCGTTGAGCACCTCAGCCTTCTTGTCCTTTGTCACTGTGTTTCCCTCTGCATCTAATAAAGGATGGAGATTTTTCCTAATCCTCCTTTTGTTGTTAATGAATTTATAGAAACATTTTTTATTATCCTTAACAGCTGTAGCTGGGTTTAGCTCTAGCTGCACTTTGGCTCTCCTAATTTTCTCCCTGCACAGCTTCACTACATCTATATATTCTTCATGAGAGACCTGCCCCCTCTTCCAAAGGTTGCAGACTCTTCTTTTGTTCTTGAAGTCCAGCCAAAAGTCCCTATTTAGCCAGGTCAGTCTCGTTCCCCTCCAAGTCGTTTTTCAGCACACAGGGACAACCTGCTCTTCTACCTTTAAGACTTCCCTTCTTAAGTATGTCCAGCCTTCCTGGACTCCTGTATCCTTCAGGACGACCTCCCAAGGGACTTTGTTGATCAGTCTCCTGAACAGGCCAAAGTTTGCCCTCTGGAAGTCTAAGGTGGCAGTAACCCCTCTGCTTGTTTTTCCAAGGATTGAAAACTCAATCACCTCATGATCACTGTGCCCTAGATGGCCTCCAGCCTTTACTTTGCCCACAAGTTCTTCCCTGTTCACAAGGAGCAGGTCCAGGAGGGCACCTTCTCTGGTTGGCTCCCTCACCAGTTGTGTCAGGAAGTTCTCTTCCACACACTCCAGGAACCTCTGGGACTGTTCTCTCTGGTGTATTGTATTTCCAGCAGATATTTGTTCTCCGTTACTGTTCTTGACTCAGTGTGTGATTTTAATAAAGAGAAGCTTTTACTCCTTGTTCCAGTCTCCCAAAAACATGCATTGGTGTCTAGGAAGCGCTAAAGATTACTCTTCAGATTTGCATATCTGACAGTGGATTTCGCCAACCGTTACAATAAAGGGACAAGCAAGGTTTCCAAGCATTCCAACCATGCTGCTGTTTGATGTGCAGCAAACGTGCATCCGAAGGGAAAATAGCAGGCAAGAGTCCCTGAGAACTCTGACTGTTTCGAGATGTCACTGTTGGTTGGTAGACCTGTTGCAGGTTCTTGGACAGATCTTGGAATACAGTAGACGAATATCTGCCAGGTGGCTTGATGCGGGAAAAACAACCACCCAAAATACAGATTCCATCAATGCATTTAGGAAGTACTGTGCATTCAAATGTGCATCAGTTATGGTTTAAAAGACTCACAGCTCTTGTTTGTCAGCATTAAAAAATGATTCCTGCATATTTTTTGCCATTGTAGTAGCCCCCAGCAGTCTATTGTATGTATGAAAGCAGCGTGTCTGCTTCGCAGCAGCTGGGTTTGGGAAGTTTGTAGATGATGGTGGGAAAAAAAAAGCTGTTACACAGCACGTTTAGTTTGCAGCTGTGGTGTAAGCTCAGTAGGGATCCTCAGAAAAAATGTCGTGAGCTAATCTGAGCTTCTGCAGCCAGTCCTCATGGGCTGGCCTCAGCAATGAGGTCTCCTCCCAAGTCAATGCTTGAATTTGGGCCCGGAATAGCAGCCAGGGGGTGAAGTTGTTCTCCGAAAAGCCCATCTGAAACAGTAGCTTGGTCTAGCTGCCCTGTTTTGACATGCACATCTGCTCGCTCTCTTCACATGTGAGCAGTGAGCAGGCAGAGAACAGGAAGTCATTTAAAAAAACTGCAGCGGTTGCTGCTGCCACAACTTTCATATTCTTCTGATTAGTGCATTAGTGGCTTCTGAAGCTGCAGCTAGCTGAGCAGTTGTGCCATAAATTTCCCTCTCTGTGACAGACACATCTATTCCTTGACTCTCAGTACTCTGAAAGCAGTGCTGTAGCTGGGAAATAAGCAGGTTGTGGAAGAAGAGCGTCTGTGTGCTTTGTAAGGAGTGAAGAGGTGGAATGTAGAGACTTGGAGTTGGTTTTTCCTCATTCATATTAAGAATCAATTTAAGAGTCAGCTTCACATTGCACAGTGGTAGCACAAAGGCTGGGTTGCTTGCCTTTGAGATTATGAGAGCAGTTTTGGGGAGAACTTCTCCGTTGCACCAGGAGGTAGCAAAGATGTATAGTGAAAACTAGTTCTTTGCCTTTCATCATAATGTGGGTGTGTTCTGCTGGCGATTGCAAGAGTTCTCTGTTCACTTAGATGAACGCTCAGCGTGTGCATTGCAGCACCAATGCCAATGCTGCCTGTTGCTTGAAAGAATTGCCACTTGTGAGAAGTACTTTGGGGTTGCAAATTTATTCCACAGTCTTTGAGGACAGTATTTGATATATTTTAACTCTTTGGAGTCAAAATAAGAGTTTTTCCTTTCGTTCTACATTCTTTACCTGATCTAGAGGCACTGTGCTTTTCTCCTCCTGGTGCACATTTACAGTGGTGCTACCAGTAGGCACCGGTACCCTGGTAGGTTGGCAATACATGTTTCTATCTTGTACGTGTTTGCAAATCCATTGGACTAGAATTTTACTTTCTAAATTCTAAGGAATTTGACTTGGATGTCAGAGTGCCCGATGGTGCAGTATCTGGCATTGTTAGTCAGATTTGGTTTTACTGGCTGAGATGTTCCACAGCAGTGGGATGGTTGCTTCTTTGCTGGTGACCTCACAGCAGTCCTTGATACAGATATATATACTGTTGAGGGCTGAAGCAGACTACTACATTGTACAGTGAAACACATGGAAAAAACATTTCAGGACATGTGTTATTTATCTGGAAGAGTTTATCTTTCTCGAGTTTACTGGACAAGAATAAACTTGACTGTGACGACATTTTGAGAAGCTTGAGAGTAGAAGTTCCCGTTACTCATACGATGCACCCTGTGGGTGACTGTCGCATTAATGGGTTAGTTGCTTCTGTGGTTTTTCACTTGGTGACGTGCTTAAAAATAAGTACTTTTCCTCTCTAACAAGGTTTAAAGTGTCTAAGCTGAAAGCTAAGAGAAGGCTTATAATCAAAATATGTGTTCACACTTTTGGAGAAAACGCATAAGGTCCTGTTGGGTTTGAATGTATTCAAATTAGGATGAAGTGTTTCAAGTGTGTGTTACCTGTAAAGTAAAAATGATCTAAGGATGTGAAAATTACAGTAAAATCTAAGTATAAATATTAAACATATATAGAAATATATAGTCACAGTGGGAAATCTAGCGATTTGCTTGTCATGTTTTTTGTGATAATGTGATCCTCATGTGAAAAGTCTTGTAGGATTAATGACTTCTTGTAAAAAATTATTTAAACTCCTGAAATAACATAAATGTATTTGATAGTAATAAACCAAGTTTTGTCAGGCTTTGGTTCAGAAATGTCTACTTTTGTGACTGCTACTATTGTTCTGATTTAGGCTGTACTTCTAAATATCTGTTGTATTCTGATTACAAACCTGACCGTTTCACATTAAGACATGTTAATTTAACTAAGTTAAGTTAGCTTAGAGAGCATTGCCTGAGATTTCCAGTGGATATGTGTGTGCATTTTGTGCACATTAACTTTCAGGCAGCTCCAGGGTTTTTTTTTCCCCAGTGTTCTACAGTATTCTGATGGCTTCAGACTTTTTTTTGAAGCATCAAAGTAAATCAGAGGAATAATTTAAAAAATAGACTTTTAAAAACTATAGACCTTATTTTTGGAGAGGCAGAAAATCCAAAGAAAGATATTAAATTGAAAGGTGGCTCTTTTTTTTTAAAAAAAAAAAAATCAACTAGGCTTTTTGCCCTCCTCATGTGTCTCACACAAAAAATCTAATCATAAAAGTAAAGCTTATGGTTAGCAGAGTGATACCAGCCCATATCAATCCAAGTCACTGCCTAATTTCTATAGAAGAATAGCTCTTCAAGACATTAATTGCTTAAATGGAGGAAGGAGTGTGAGTCTGTAAATAATGACCTCAGATATGATTGTGAACTGAAAAAAAAGAGTTTCAAGTTGTGGCACACATAGAAAGAAATGTTTTCTTCACGTTGCGAACATCAGAGGACTGCAGACTTCAAGGTGGTGAGAGCTGAGAACAGGTAACAGTGCCCATCGAAGTTGTTCTTCATGTCATCAGTTCTTGGATGAGGATCATGCTTTAATTGGGTAGCAAGAACCATACTTTTGATGACATTGGGATTGTGCCAGGATTAAAATTTTGACTTTGATGCCTATTACCATCTTCCTTTTCTAGCAGTTCACTCTTCTAGTGTGCAGCAGATGTTGACAGAATCATTTATGGTAGCCAGTTTATTTGGATACGTACTAAAGATTTCCTGTATTACGCTTTTTTTGTTCTTCCTGTGATCCTGCTTTTTACTTCCCGCTCGTGCTTTAAAGGAGTCTTACTGCTCCTTTTGTTACCCAAGAATAATGACAACAGCTCTACAGATTTCATAATGCCCTGCAAAAAAAAAGCAGTTGTCTGAATATTTGTAGGTTCTGTGCTATATCTAGGATGTTTGGGAAGAAGTAAGCATCATTAAAGTCGTATGTGTGAAAAGGGGAAAGGTCATAGAAGAAATAATATTTCAGAGTTTTTGTGTTGGGCATCGGCTACACCAGCAGTTATAGATGAATTGCTGGGTATACTCGTGCTGTATATTCCACTTGGCAGTTTTTGGTAAATGTGTGTTGCAGATTTCTCTCCGTTCTCTGCTTGCTTTCTTCTGAGTGTCCTTTCTGAAAGTCATGCTACTAGGGGAAAAGAAATTCTAATTTCACAAGTGTCCTGATTTTATTAATTTCTTTATTAATAATTGTAATGAATGAATGGAAGGAAGATGAATGTCATGCAAGTTAACTTAGAAAAGTTTCCTTGCATGGTGGATCTGAGTGCGCTGACGAGAGAGTCCGTTTATTCAGGCAGTTCCTGCTTCATAGCCTCTAAAAAAACAATCTGATCTTAATCCCTAACACAAAGGAAACAAATTTATTTTTTTAACTAAATATGCATGTATATTTTGCTAACAAAACAAGAATGTTTGTTTTATTTCCTGAAACCTGATTGAGCCTTGGGAGGACTGTATAAGAAGACATGACCTCTATACATGCAGAGAGCTTAGTTTAATTAGAGCCAAACAATTAATTTCATGAGAGAATGTTGAAAACATAGTGTCTGATTATTTAACTGTCATTAATGTCTAAACATTTCCTTTGGTTGGTGTGTTTTTCCTATTTGCAAATTGTCGAGAACCTGAGAACTTGATGAGATAAAAAGCCAAGGTGGTGCCACTGCTATTGTGTTTTGCAATCACCTGTTTAAATATGTCACTTTTTAAATGTGAGTTTTCTCTAAAATGGCTTTTTTTGTTTGCTTTTTTTGTCTTTAAGATAAAGCACCTTTGTCAAAGAGTCTGTTACTCGTCCCAAGTGCCATCTCGATTCTGTTGACTTTGCTCTTCCAACATTATCAGAAGTTTTTTGCATATAACCTACAAGCTATAAAAGAGGATTTCCAGGTAAGAGTCAGGTTTTCTTGTATGTGTAAGGAGACTGCAAACTACAGTCTTCTATGCAATTTTTCTCGCCCACTCTGTTTCTCCTCTGGTTCTTTCTCTTTGTTCACTGTTGTAGGCCAGCTGTTTCTTACATTTTTTTATGTCATCCCTGTAAGCTGTTGTTTGGAAAATGTGAGAAAAGCTGATCTGAAACGGTAAACATAGCTTTTCACTTCTTTCTTTTGTCTGGGAAATGTGATTGGGTTTATATAATTTTTCCTTCCAGCCACTGGCATTTGGAAGCTTGCTGTGAATGAAGTGTGATTTAACCTGTGTAATAATGGAAGTATTTTGATATGAATGCCAATATATTAATCGTGCTTAGGTTTTTGAAGCTGAAGAGGGCTGTTGTGATTGGGTACTCTGACTATGTGTGATTTAACAACAGAAGACAAAATTTTCACTCTGTAACTTCTGTTGTAGTTAGTTGTGGGAAACTAAAATTTCCCTGTTGAATAGAACTGCTGCTTCTACTTTGTCCAAGTCAGGGGGAGGTTTGTCGTGCTTCTCATTAATCTGCTGAATTAGTTAATTATTTTACTAGACACTTCATGTTCATTCCCAATTGAAACTGAGATGCTTTATCTTTTAGGTAGTGCATCTTATAAAGTTTTGTTCTTAGCTTAATTAAGAATCCTCTAGTGTCAGTTGTGATTGTTGAAATAATGCACTTACAAGTGATTAGATAAAAGGTTTGGAGGGATTTGATTTATTTCATTTTTGGAAGTGGCCAAGTACTGCTCAACAGAGAAGGGTCAGCAAATGTCTTTGTATTTATCTTACCCCACATGTTTAGCAGTTATATATAAAAAAAATATGTAGTCAACGTAATATCTTTGAGGGTGTGGACTGTAATCTATAAATTTTAAAAGACTGTTAGGCCTAGCTAGTGATACTCTCTGCTGTTCACTCTATGTGATCTTTCTTGATAGGAACAAGAGCTATTTTGTAATACTGTAATTACAACTGTACAAGAGCACTGCTCGTATTTTCCAAGTGACTGGCTAATGCTGTGCAGCAAAAATACATGAATTAACATCTGCCTTTTAAAAAGTTACAACCAAGTGTTTGGGGAGAGAGACGGGAAAGTCTGAGAAACTACTCAAGTTTTAAATGAAAATTTTGTGAGTTTGGAGTTTCTTTGCTTATTTGTATGTTTCACAGTTTGTCTTTAGGAGAGTCCTCTCTTTGCATTTGTTTGATCCGCTAAAAAGCAGTAGCAGCTGTGTTTTATTCAGAGAAGCCATCTTTACTATTTCTTAAGCAAGTGCGTTTTGCAAGTATCTTTAGAAGCTGTGATACTTTTGTTGTGATGCTTTGGGGAATTTGTGGCTTTGGTTTTTTTTCTTTCCTGAAATTGCCGTTTCATTTATTGTCATAGCTTTTGGAGTAAGCTATATACTATATAATTGTGTACCTCTGAGACCAGGGGAGCAGGTTATTAAACTCCTGTCTGATGTTAATACTCAAATGAGAATACTTAAAAGAAAATTTGTTTAGAATAGATCTGTCTGTGGGGATGAGTTTAATGTAATGCATTTTTTTCAAGGGCTGAGCAGACATTTTGCATATTGGATAATAACGCTTTTTAAAGCAGGTAGAGAGTGTAGGAAATCAAGCGTGCAGTTGAAGAAGAGTACATTTAATTTGGAAAGCAAAATATGCACTTTCCAAAACTAAAAGATCTTTTGTCTCCAAAGAGAGGACCCTCAAGATCAATGAAGATGCTGTGTGTAAAATGAAAATCTTGATTCTGTTAGACCTGTGAATTTTTTTAAACCAGCTCAAGTAAATAGCAGGTAGACTTAGAAGCCTTCCATAATCTGTGCAGAGGCTGTTTGGTTAATGTATCATGAAATGTTCAACTGCAAGGTCACAGCCCTGCCAGTCTGGAATTCAGGAGAGGTGGTACTCCTGCTACAGCATCTGCAGCAAAAGAAAGGCTTAAGGAGAGTCTTGGTCCAGTCCTTGCTGTGGCATAGGATTTAGTTACAAAGGATATGAAAAAAGATTGAGGAATTCAGGCAGATACAGTTGGTAGGTTGTACTAGTATGTTTTGCCTTCAGGCCTCCAAGGTCCCTGAGTCTTCTAGCAGAGTCTCTGCGAGTGACGCAGTATTCACTGTAGAGAAGGAAAGGGGTCACTTAACCTGACTATACACACATAAATTAATGGGACCATGCAAGTTACCTCTGAGGGTGCCAAATGAACTGGAAATGCCGTTGTGAGACCTTTCTCTAGCGACTTTGAAAGGTTGTGGCAATTGGTGGAGGTTCCCAGTGACTGGAGAAAGGCAAACATCATGCCTATCTTTGGGAAAGGCATAAAGGAAGATTCAGAGCATTCAACCCTGCCTTGGTCCATTGGAAGGTCATGGAGCAAGTCTTTTTAGAAGCTTTTTCTCAACACACACAGGACGGAGACTGGGAGCAGCGAAACAAGATGAGGTGAACATACCCTGTGGGTCACAATTAGTTGCACAGCTGGTGTTGGCCACAGGGTTTTGTGCCCATGGGATCCTCTCTGGGGGTTGGGGACTACTTGGAAGAGATGGGATCCACCTGGCCAAGGGACAAAAGCATCTTTGCTAGCAGGCAGGCCAACCTAGTGAGAGCTCTAAGACAGGAACAACACAGGAGGGAGATGACAACCCACAGTCAAGTGGGGAGACACTGGACTGGATTAGCCAGCAAAGGGTACCCAGCGATGGGAACCAAAAGGATCTTCTAATCAACAAAACAACACTGAAAAGGACCTACTTCAAGTGTATGCATATAAATAAGGAAGTGTCTATGGGACAATATTATGTGGAACACTCCCATATGTTTTCTGGGAAATCAGCATGACTGGGTGCCTCTCTGAAGTGTCTGTACACTAATGCACGCTACATAGGGAACAAATAAGAGGAATTAAAGGTCATGTGCCATGACCAGGCTACAATCTCATTGGAGTCACAAGAGACGCGAAGGGTTAACTCATGTGACAGGAGCGTTGCATCAGGTGGATAGGAGCTCTTTAGGAAGGACAGGCAAGGAGGGGAATTGCTCTTTAAGTGAAAGAACTGCAGAATGGCACAGAGCTTTGTCTTGGGACATGAGGAGCTTGAGAGTTTATGGGTTGGGATTAGAGGGCACACCAGCACAGCTAACTTTGATGGTGTTTGCTACAGACCACTTGAGTAAGTAGATGAGGCCTTCTTCAGACACCCGAAAGAAGCCTCGTGATTTCAGGTCCTGGCTCTCAAGGAGAGCTTTAGCCATCCTGGTATGTGCTGGAAGAGCGACACAAGGGCACAAGCAGTCCAGGAGGTCTCTGGAGTGCATTGATAGCAACTTTCTAACACAGATGGAGGAACTGATGAGGGGAGGTGTTGTGTCTGGACCTCAAACTTAGAAACAAGGAAGAAGAACTTGTTGGGCACGTGAAGATCAGGGGCAGCCTTGGTTGGTGAAGTTTAGGGTCCTGAGAGGAGGGGACAAGGCAAATTACAGGATTGCAACCCTGGACTTCAGGAGAGCAGACATTGGCCTGTTCGGGGATCTGCTTGGAAGACTTATGTGGGATACAGTTCCTGAAAAAAGAATGCACCAGCAGATCTGGTTGGTTTTCAAGGATTATGTCTTCCAAGCTCAAGAGTGGCTCATCCAGTGTGCATGAAGTCAAGCAAAGGTGTCAGAAGGCCTGCTTGGATGAACGAGAAGCCTCTGACTAAACTCAAACATAAAAATGAAGCACACAAAAAATGGCAGATCAGGTGGCCTGGAATGAATTTGGAGACACTATCTGAGCATGCAGGGGTGGCTTAGGAAAGCCAAAGCCCACCTAGAGTTGAACCTGACAAAGGACACAAAGGGCAACAAAAGGCTTCTACAGAAATATCAGCAAAAGGAAGGTTAAGGAAAATGTAGGGTTGCTGCTGTATAGGAATGGGGACCTGGAGACAGAAGACGTGGAAAAGGCGTGGCTCAATGACCAGTGGTGTTCCTGAGGCATCGCGGTTGGGACCTGAGTATGAGATAGACCTTGACATAGTGCAGAGAGTCCAGTGTGGGGCTACCAGTATGGTCAGGGGCTGTTTTGCCAATTGACAGGATCAGCAGATCTGTCCAGGGACGAATGAGGAGCAAGTCAAGAGTTTGTGGGTAAGAATTAAGGGGCAGGCTAGCACAGGTGATACTGTGGTGGGTGTCTATTACAGACCACCTCATTGGGAGGAGAAAGTTGATGAGACCTTTTACATGCAGCTGACGGCAGCCTCTCAATCACAGGCCCTGGTTCTCATGAGGGATTTCAACTACCCAGATGTTTGCTGGAAGGCCCACACAGCCAGCCATCCTCAGTCCAGGAGGTTCCTCCAGTGCATTGATGATAATTTCTTGATGCAAAAGGTGAATGAGCCAACCAGGAGAGGAGCGCTGCTGGACCTTGTGCTCACCAACAAGGAAGATCTGGTTGAAGCAGTGAAGGCTGAGGGCAATCTTGGCTGCAGCGGCCATGAGGTGGTAGAGTTCAGGATCTTGTGCGGTAAAAACAGAATACCAAGCAGGATCGCAACTCTGGACTTCAGCAGGGCCAGCTTTGACCTTTTCAAGCAATTACTGGGAGAAACCCCATGGGACAGGGAACTGGAAGGTAAAGGGGCCCAAGAGAGTTGGTTGGTGTTCAAGGACCACTTCTTCGAGGCTCCAGATCAGTGCATCCCATCAGGTAGGAAATCAAGAAAGAGATCCAGGAGACCTGCATGGTTAACCAGGGATCTGCTGGGCGGACTCAGGTGGACGGGGAGGGTATATAAATTGTGGAAGGAAGGGCTAGCCACTTGGGTGGAGTGTAGGACTGCCGTCAGAGACTGTAGGGAGGCAATCAGAAAAGCTAAGGCCTCCTTGGAATTAAACCTTGCGAGAGAGGTCAGGGACAACAGAATGGGCTTCTTCAAATACATTGCTGACAAAACTAACACTAGAGGCAATGTAGGCCCTCTGGTGAATGAGGTGGGTGCCCTGGAGACAGAGGACAGAAAGCAGGCAGAGTTACTGAATGCCTTCTTTGCCTCTGTCTACACTGTTGGAGACCGTCCTCAGGAGCCGCAGACCCCTGAGGCCCCAGAGAAAGTCAAGGTAAAGGAGGAGTTTGCCCTGGTTGAGGAGGACTGGGTTAGGGATCAGTCTGAACACTTGAACATCAATAAATCCATGAGCCCTGATGGGATGCACCCACGGGTGCTGAGGGAGCTGTCGGGAGTCATTGCTAGGCCATTCTCCGTCATCTTTGGTAAGTCGTGGGGAACAGGTGAGGTGCCTGAGGACTGGAGGAAAGCGAATGTCACTCCAGTCTATAAGAAGGGCAGGAAGGATGACCCGGGTAACTACGGATGGGTCAGCCTCACCTCCATCCCTGGAAAGGTGATGAAGCAGCTTATCCTTGACACTGTCTCTAGGCATATCAAGGATAAGAAGGTTATTAGGAGCAGTCAGCATGGCTTTGCCAAGGGGAAGTCATGTTTGACCAACCTGAGAGCCTTTTATGAAGACATAACCAGGTGGATGGATGATGGCCGTGCAGTGGATGTGGTCTATCTGGATATCAGCAAGGCCTTTGACACCGTCTCCCACAGCATCCTCACAGGTAAACTGAGAAAGTGTGGTCTGGATGACCAAGTAGTGAGGTGGGTCACTAATTGGTTGAAGGGAAGAAGCCAGAGAGTTGTGGTCAATGGGGCTGAGTCTGGCTGGATGCCTGTGTCTAGTGGGGTCCCTCAGGGGTCAGTGCTCGGGCCGGTACTTTTCAATATATTTATCAATGATCTGGATGAGGGATTAGAGAATGTTGTCAGCAAGTTTGCTGATGATACGAAATTGGGAGGAGTGGTTGACACACCAGAAGGCTGTGCAGCCATTCAGAGAGACCTGGACAGGCTCGAGGGCTGGGCGGGGAGAAATCTTACGAAGTTCAACAAGGGCAAGTGTAGAATTTTGCACTTGGGAAAGAACAACCCCATGTGCCAATATAGGTTGGGGACTGCCCTGCTGGAGAGCAGCGCAGGGGAAAGGGACCTGGGGGTTCTAGTGGACAGCAGGATGACCATGAGCCAGCAATGTGCCCTCGTGGCCAAGAAGGCCAATGGCGTCCTGGGGTGTATTAGAAGGGGAGTAGCGAGTAGGTTGAGAGAGGTCCTCCTGCCTGACATTTATAAATATGTCAAGGGTGAGTGTCAGGAGGACAGAGCCAGGCTCTTTTCAGCGATGTCCAATGACAGGACAAGGGGCAATGGGTACAAGCTGGAACATAGGAGGTTCCATAAAAAATATTAGAGAAAATTTTTTCCCTGTGAGTGTGACAGAGCACTGGAACAGGCTGCCCAGGGAGGTTGTGGAGTCTCCTTCTTTGGAGACATCCGAAACCTGCCTGGACGCCTTCCTGTGCAATCTACTGTAGGTGGTCCTGCTCTGGCAGGGGGGCTGGACTAGATGATCTTCCGAGGTCCCTTCCAACCCTTGACGTTCTGTGATTCTGTGTGACGCAGACACCGACAAAAGAGTAGGCTTATCTTACCGTCTATTTCAAGGTATTACAAGAATAAGACAATGCATGTAATTAAAACAATAAGCTTATCATACTCTAGTTTTAAGCAGCAGGGAGAATAAGCAGGGTAATGCACTCAAGGTTAGCAATCGTGATTAAGAAAGATCCATCACCAATTGCCATCATCCAGATCCACAGTCCCTGGGGATCCCCTTTTGCATTGAGGATTGGGAGCAATTGTCCCAGCAATTGGGAAGTCCTACGCAGTGCGTCCACTCGTAGGTGAGGTCTCCAAAGTCACTTGCAAGAGGGTCCAGCTTTTATGCTGTTGACTAAACAAGCTTACGTAACTTCAAATGCGATAACATCTGATGTCACCCTCCCTGTTGGATTCCACTCAAAGCCTGGCCAGGGCTAAAGGAGTAATCCAATGGAGTTTCTCTGTTGGTCCAAGGGAGTCTATCTATTTTGGTCTGAGGGAGTTTCTTTTATCTACTTGGGTTTTAATCACAAATTTTTTAACAAGATCAGACATCTGATCTCACAGCCTTGCAACATGCCTCTAAATAAAGATTGTTCTCCTGGTTACCACTACACAGTAAGTGTTACAGCAAAGCTTTTACAGATTGCCATCACAATATATATTCATAGTAAAATAGATTAGTAATATATTACATATGCAATTAATCCTGTGAGTGATTAATACTCCACAATCTCTCTGGGCAGCCTGTTCCAGTGCTCTGTCACCCTCACAGTGAAGAAATTTCTCCTTATGTTGAGGTGGAACTTCCTATGTTCTAACTTAAACCCATTATTCCTTGTGCTATTACTGGGCACCACTGAGAAGAGATTGGCCCCTTCCTCTTGACACCTGCCCCTCAGATATTTATATACATGATATATGTTAATAAAATCACCGTACTGAATAACTGGATAAGAAAGTGGATGGAAAATTGGCTGAACTCTCAATGGAGCTATGGTCATTAATGCAAAGTCTGCTTGGCAGTTACTAATTAGGGGAGGGCACCTCAGAGATCGGTACTGGAACAAGTACTGTTTAATGTCTTCATTAGTGACCTGAGCGATGTGAGGGATTGCATTTTAAGCAAGTTTGTGGGAGATCCAGAATTGGTGGGAATGGTCAGTGTATTGGAAGGCAGAGTTGCTGTTCAGAGAGATTTTGTCAAGCCTAAGAAATGGGCTAACAGGAGCTTAGTGAATGGAAAAGTCCTGCTTCTGGGACAGAGTAACCCCAGGCTGCAGCATTGCAGGGTGAGAGGAGCAAGTGCACAGAAAGTAACTGTGCAGGGAAGGACCTATGGATCTTGGTGGTCAATAGGAGTCAACAGTCTGCTCTTGCAGCTAAGAAGGCCAACTATCTACTGGACTGTATTAGTGAGAGTGTGGCCAGTAGGTCAAGGCAAGTGACCCCACTCTTCTAGTTGACACTATGTTCTAGATGTGGTCGCTCAAGTGCCCAGCTCCGGGATCCTCAGTACAGGAAAGATATGAACAGATTGGAGCACATCTATCAAGATAATCAGAGGGCTGGAGCATGTGACATACAAGGAGAGGCTGGGAGAATTGGGTCAGCTTCCAAAAGAGAAGGCAGAGAGAAGACATCTAGCCAGAAGCAGCTGATCGGAAGCTATAGAGACTATGCCTGGAGATGCACTGATGAGATAGTGCAAGAGGTAGTGGACATAAAGAGGAACATGTGAAATTCTGTATAGACATAAGGATTTTTAAAGTTTTTTGAAATCATGGAGGTGGCCAAACACTGGCACAAGTTGCCCAGAGAGGTTGTGGAACCTCCGTCGCTGGAGGTGTTCAAGACTTACCTTGACATGGCTCTGAGCAAGCTGATCTGATTAGACCTGTTTAAAACAGTACACAGGACTAGCTGATATCTGGAAGTTATTCAAAAATATTTTTTCTTCTGTAATCTTACGATTTCTTAAGGTTGTGATTTCTATTTTTATTTGTAAATGTGAACTAGGGACATAAAAATGTATTTGACTTCATTTCAATTGTAGTTATATTTTAACAGGTAGACCTCTTCCTTAAAAATGTTCTATTTTTAAACAGACTTCTTGAACATAACACTCTACTCTCTTTATTTCCTTCCTTAAATGTACTGCATTTCTGTTATCTAACTTCAGTATTGTATTCACTCCAAGCACAAATTCTGTAAACAATTTCCTTGAAGAGAGACTTAACATGATGATTTTTAACCTTCTAGATTTGGAGACTCGTATGTGGAAGAATAATATGTCTTGATTTGAAAGACACATTCTGCAGCAGTCTGCTCATTTACAACTTTAGAATATTTGAAAGAAGATATGGCAGCAGAAAATTTTCAGTAAGTTCCAGTTACATTTTCTTTAAGCATAGACTGAGTTTTGCGCTGTTTAGAATCTTGTAGTCTTGGATTGCAGTTTTATTATTAACAATTTGTATAAAAATATATGTTAAAGGATTTTAAAGAGAATTTGATTTCCATAAATTTAAATTTATGCTGATAATATCTTGCAGTCAGTGGATTATTCTAATTAAAGTTTGTAAACGTATCAGGCCCATAGAATTTAGTTTTGGTAACAAATCTCACTCTTTATTCTTCAGTATCTAGATATGAAGATCAGGAATCCTGTTGTGCTAAAGATTTTATTTGTCTTAATTGAATCCGTATAGTGGTTTTCTTGTTTTTTTCTTTTATTTAGAGATATGTTAAAACCTTATTATTAAACTGTTCAATTAATTCAAATTAAACTTTTTCTTTCCAGTCCTTTTTACTGGGTGCTTGGATGCTCTCAGCTTTGTTTGATCTTCTCCTTGTAGAAATCACTCAGTATGTATTTGGCATCACCATCAACAGCTTGCCTTCTGGTTTGTAAGTAGCTCCTAATGGACTCATTATTTTAAATATTCTTTCAAGGGATTATTTTGTGCAGATTTTAATCTAAAAAGACTTTCTTCCTAGAATCATAAAATTGTTTAGATTTGAAGAACTTAAGATCATGGAGTCCAACCATTAACCTAGCAGTGCCAGGTCCACCACTAAACCATGTCCCCAAGCACCACATCTGCACGTCTTTTAAAAACCTCCAGGGATGGTGACTCAAACTTTTCCCTGGACATCCTGTTCCAAGGCTTGACAGCCCTTTCGGTGAAGCATTTTCTCCCAGTGTCCAACCTGAACCTTCCCTGGTGCGACTTAAGGCCATTTCTCCTTGTCCTATCGCTGTTACTTGGAAGACAAGACCAACGCCCACCTCACTGCAACCTCCTTTCAGGTAGTTGTAGAGAGCAATAAGGTCTCCCCTCAGCCTCCTCTTCTTGAGGCTAAAAAAGTCCTGTTCCCTCAGCTGCTCCTCAGAAGTAACCCTTCAAATTACCTCATGTAACCCTTCAAATTAAATTTAGCCTTCCTCTGAACTGTAGTGTAGTGTAAAGGTTCTTGGCACAACTATTTTATTTTCGAACATTTCATGTCTTAGTTGTGATCTGTGATTAATTCATTTATAATTTATCCATATGATGATTAGTTTCCGTTCTGTTCATCCCATATCTAATGTCAACATGGTTGAAACACAGCTTGCGGTGCAAATATTGCCGTGTTTGGTTTTGTTCAATTTGGTAAATCTGAAAACTGAAATCAGGTTGGTGCCAATTTATTTCTTAAATAACAAAGACTGCACAACTGTGATTCATGTCCTTATGTTCACTTTCAAATACATATGCATACATATGTTACATGCATTTCATACTGATATTTCATATGTTGGCGTTTCACAAATTGAGTGCTAGAGCATGATATTCCATTCAGTGCTTGAATTTGAAGTTCTTAAAACTTTAAGGTATTTAGTAGTTCAGTTTTCTATAGCCTGCGTTTGAAATTTCTGCACTTAAGAGATGTACATGTTACTGCAGAGCCTTTGTGGTTAAGCTTCTGACAGGTGAGATCAGCCTCATTCAGACTTGAGTTTCCATGTGTTGCACGCTGCGAGGTAATAATAAAACCTCTTGGAGCGAGGTTTTTAATATTTAACATCCTATTAGGCTTTTCTAATTTGTATTTTTTTAGTGTGTCTCTTGAAAGTGGCTAAAGGCTGATTTAATAAGAAGAAAAAGTGTGTGTTTGACAATATAAGGATGTATTTTTTTTGTAGTGTGCGAATGTTCAAAAGGAGTTGAAAACTTGGGTAGCACAGCAGTTACTCATCATGTTCACTACCTTGAAGTTTGTTGCTGGGACATAGGCTGCTGGTGTGTCTGGACAAATTCAGTATTTTCATCTGTGTAAAACAATACTTTGTGTAAAAATAGGGTGTAATAAATCTTCACACCCACGGGGAACTAATGAACAGTTTGACTGTTGTATCTTTTAATGGCATTTTTATCTACGACTGCAGAATGTTGTCAGTTACAAAGAAATCTGCATCAAAGAAGTGATTAGCTGAATGAAATATAAGCATTACCTACATATGCTTTCTCTTTAGGTCATGCTAGCATTGATCTTGAGAGAGTGAAGCTAATTTTAGAAGTTTGAGATGTACAGTAGTTTCAGAAGTATTTGCTTATGCAAATATAAAAAAATAATATATACATTGCATCATAATTCTCCAGTGTTGTCTGCTTTATTATCCTAGCAGTCACTTTTTTTTCTGACGATATTCACAATCTTTTGAGATGAAAAAAACATTGGAAAGTTTAACACTGAAAATTTCAGATTTACGGAAGCTGTTGGGCAGATATAAAGAGGCACAATTATTTTTCTGCTTCTCTCATATTTACAGTGCAACAAATGTATCTGTTACTTCTGGCTACCGAACGTTCTTCTCTGTAGTCAAAATGCTAGAATTCAGAAAAAGAATCGCTTGTTCACATTACAAAAGTCCCCTGGTGCTGTTTTTCTCTTTTTATATCATTTCGCTGTTTATATTATTGAGTGATCTTACACTTCCAGTTCGAAAACTTTTCCTGCGCACGCTTCGAAGGTAGTTGCGATAAAGTATTACGCTGATGACTCTCGCCTGAAATTGTTTAGAAACGATATAGTACAGTATAACGTCCAAGCATGTACTGAGATTCATGAGGAAGGTGGTAAAGGCTGCCCAGGGATTGTAAGTTCTGTCTTCATCTTGCAACATCAGGAAGGCAAAGCAAATGTGGAAGGGTACAAAGCAGATGAGTACTTGAGCAATCAGAGTGATTATAATTCTTATGGATCTCTCCTTGGCCTTAGGCTTCAGTTTGGACGTCTTGCCGCGGATAAAATTGTAAATAATGACTAGGTAACACCCCATCATGATAAACAAGGGAATCAAAAAGAAAAAAATCAAGCGAGAAAAGTTCAGTGTATTTATTTCTTTTAAATGGATGATATCAAGCATTTTCATGCAGGTGGTGAAATTTGAGGCTTTGTCTGGATCAGATTGTAAAAACAGCAATGGGGACGTTGTTGCGAGGGTCATTACCCAGATTCCAGTGCAAGCCAGCAGAGCTTTTTTGGTGTTTTTTAGCTCTTTGACGTGTTTGGGCTGGACGATAGCCATGAATCTGTCTGCGCTTATAAAAGTGAGCAACCACAGAGCGATGGCTGGATAAAATATGGTGAAAGCACTGATAATCCGACAAAACATGTCTCCGAAAGGCCACGTTTCTTTCACGTGGTAGGTTATCCGAAAGGGCAAGGAAAATATAAAAATTATGTCAAGTAATGCCACATTTATCATATACACAGTTATAGTTGTTCTCTTCTTGGTAGTGCAGCTGAAAACCCATAGTGCAGTGGCATTCACCAACAATCCCACTGCAAATACGAAACTGTAGAAGACCAGTGATGCAATCCTGTATTCTTCAGGGTGGAGGTTTCCAGGCATCATATTTTAACTGCATTTAGGAGTAATTGTTGCTCTCCATAAATACTGTGAAAATAGATAAAATATGAAAAGTTATTATCAGTCAAATCAAGACTTTCTTTAAAAACAAACAAGATGGTTGTAGGATGGGGTTTAGTGATGAGATTGTGTTGTCAAGCTGTGAAAATTTGCTAGGTTTTTGCTTTTTCTGACTACAAATACATTATTATGCTCTGAAGGAAGCATTTGTAGTCAGACTTGTGAGAAATAGTATTTATCAGCTAGTTTTAATTAAACATTTTAATTACCTAAGAGATTTCTTATATAAGAAATCAAAGTCAGGATTGACCAGCTGCATTGAGTGTGGCTCGGTAACTGATAATTAAATTGAAACAGTTGTAGTTCAGAGCAGAGGGCTGTTTTCTAAAGAAAATATTTCTTCAAGTTTTCCCTGTTGAAAAATTAATGACTAAAATTAGTTATGAAAAGAAAATAAGTGAGCATGGCATGTAGTGATGTTCAGCTATGCAGAGTGGAGTACTGACTTTGCATTTTATCTGTGTGGGAGCTACTTAGCTCCCAAAAGAAGAGGTGCATGCTGTTGTTCATAAAAGACTGAAAAGCTGTCTTAACAGCTGCATAGCTTCTAGTACAGTGTTTAATCCCAGGGCATTAGAACCTGACGTACAAGTAAAATTAGTAGACTGATAGACTGCATATTAAAAAAAGTAAAAAGATGGGAAGAAGTGCAGTCTCTGACCAGGTGCTCCACGACTAGTATTTGTTGACGGTGGTAAACTTGCTGGCTGGTCGCTGGCTACTCCAGTGTGCCCTCACTGCAAGAAAGATCTTGAGATGCTGGAGCGGGTCCAGAGGAGAGCAACGAGGCTGAGGAAGAGACTGGAGGGAAAGTCCTATGAGGAGAGGCTGAGGGAGCTGGGGCTGTTTAGCCTGGAGAAGAGGAGACTCAGGGGGGGACCTTATCACTCTCTACAACTGCCTGAAGGGAGGTTGTAGTCAGGTGGGGGTCGGGCTCTTCTCCCAGACAACCAGTGACAGGACGAGAGGGCACGGCCTGAAACTGTGTCAGGGCAGGTTTGGGTTGGATCTCAGGAAGCCCTTCCTCACGGAGAGGGTGCTCAGGCGTTGGGATGCACTGCCCAGGGAAGTGGTGGAGTCACCGTCCCTGGAGGTGTTTAAGGAGAGGCTGGATGTGGCACTTAGTGCCGTGGTCTGGCTGATGTGGTGGTGTTGGGTCATAGGCTGTACTTGCTGATCTCAGAGGTCTTTTCCAGCCTTAACGATTCTGTGATTCTCTTGGCTATAGGAGTTGGACGTCTGAAATGTCATTATGCAGACTTGTGTGGGCAGGAGCTGAAAGAGATGATCCCCTGGTTTACTTGGGAGGTGTCTGAAGGTGGCAGGACCTTACCTGGTGTTTGCCTCGGTGCTCTGGTTAACCTGCGCCTTCTCACCACATTGTTTTCCTGGCTCTTGCTGTGGTCACAGTTTCATGATTTCGCATGGGAGGGTTTCTCTTGTTTGGCCTTTTACCTGGCCCTATGGCAGCTTTGTGGAGGAGGTGGAAAGAGTTAGTTGTTTGATCTTCCCACGTATGATAGAAAGCCAAGTAATTTCTGAAGTATCAGTTAGGTACCAAAACTGTGCTCAGTAGTAGACTGCTTAGTTCTTATGTTTTGTCTCCACAAGCAGAGAATGCCAGGAAAAAAAAAAAAGCTTACTGTTAGTCAATTTATGTTTTCACTGCAATGTTACCAGGTACTTTTTTCAGTGATATAGGAGTATGTAGGGAGTTGAACCAGTGTTTATTAATCTAGTATCCTGGTTCGACACTGGCAAATATGAGTTGCTTTTGAGAAGAGTGTCCGTGGAGTAACTAACTTGAGTATGACCTATTAAATCTTTCTTCAAATTAGTTTCTGCTTTTAACTATGTGTTTTGGACTTCTGATTTTCTCACAATTCTGTAGTTTACAGGTATTTGTAAGAAAATTATGCATACAGATATCTAGCCTTAAACTTTTGTCTCAAAGATTATATTTTTTTAGCTGTATAAAACAAAAAGGTATGTTTTCTGATCAGATGAGGTCATTAGAACATGTAATAGAATTTGATGTTTTGCATGGAAAAAGCTATGCTGATAATACCGACAAAAACGCATCATAGAATCATGGAATCACAGAATGGTTTTGGTTGGAAGGGACATTAAAAATCATCTAGTTCCAACCCCCTGCCATGGGCAGGGACACCTCCCACTAGACCAGGTCTCTGGGAGCCTCATCCAGCCTGGCCTTGAGCACTTCCAGGGAGGGAGTGTCCACAGTCTCTCTGACCAGGAGGCTTGGAGGACATCTGTATGAATACCTCTGTTGCCTCTAAATTACCTCATTGTCTGAAGAGCACTTAAAAAAAAATAAGTAAGAGTGATAGCAGACCTTACTGAAAGGTAGATGATGTATACTTGAAAGAAATTTTTTAACACGGTTGTAATATTGCATGGCATACTGTCCCACTGTCATTGCTGTTGCATAAAATTGTCCAAATATTGCTTAATGTTCTCCCCTGCACATTTTAAGTGTTTTTTCTCTTTTGTTCTGTTGTTTTTTTGTTGTTTTTTTTTCCTTTTGCTAGTGGTTATGTGTGATATAGCGCATGACTACCTATCTCAAGATCCTGACTGATTTAACAGGTGAATGGTGTAGTAATGTGTATGATAGGTAAAAGAATTCACTTTTTGTAGATGAATGTTAGTAAAGAACATGGGATTTGGTTTTAGTTTTGCTCTTCTCACCTTTGGTCTTGCAGTGACTGTTACCATTTCTGGTTAGGTCCTGTTTCCGAAATAACCAGCAACCTGATGATGGGAAGAGACGAAGCTGAATCTAGTGTGAGCTTCTGTCAGGAAAAGCTGTGGTTCCGTGGCTTGTTCGATGGTTATTTCAAGTTTGTTCAAATTTTGAGATATGTCAGAGATATGTCAAAGAACAGACCTACTGTAACAAAAAGTTGCATTTTTTTTAGTTGTTGAAGACGCTGTTTTCAAAGTTGGTGTGTTTAAATGCAAGTCAGCGGTACAATTAGGTATTTCTCTTAAATTTAATTTTGAAGAATCTAAAATTTAAACAGTTACATAGGCAAGAAACGATGAGGTTTTTAAAAAAGTGTGTAGTTGCCTGTTAGCATTTGTACACAAATGCAGATGTTCTGCTTTTTCATCAGCAGTTGTCTGCATGGAGTTCAGGCCAATATCTTCCAGGTCAGCCCAAGAGGATCCTTGGATGCCTCCGAGTGGGTGGGTTTGCCCTAGTTGCCATTTTTTCATAATGAGAACAGTTACTGGTACTGATTAAAGCACTTACTGAAGAGCTTCTTGGAGTCACTGGTTTCTGGTATCTGTCTGTGTTAATTCTTAATCACTACTCTGGCATTGTGCATATGTTTTATCAATCATTTGATAATAACTGAGGTCCTGAATGTGTAATGTGAATTGTGAAGCCCATCTAGGTGCTTTGTACAAGAACAAAGACCTTCAGAACAAAACCAGAATTAATTTTTTTCCCCTCCAGATTCTTACTGTGAGGAAGGACTTACTATTTAAAGGACTGTATGTGTATATCTCTTTTCCTAATCCTTTTTTCTTCAACTGTCTCTTACATTTGCTCATGTTTCCATGAGGAGGACATGACATTCAGTGAAGCACAGAGACACCAAGCAACAAGATCTTCTCCTGGTTTTAGTTTAATAAATACAAACATTTTTACTTTAGTGATAATGTAATTAGGAATGCTTTTAGTTATTGCATATTTTTATGTTTATTGTTAAAATTCTACACGAGTATTTATGGTACTATGCTTTTACAAATGCAATCATTTTGCTTTAAATCTTATTTATAGAATATTGCTGGTACTTTGAAAATGCGTTCAGGAGTTAGATTTCTTTTCATTAGTTCTCAAATTAATGACCATGTTCAGCTAAAGAAAGAAGTCTGTCTTAGCACTGTACGTGAGCATCCAAGTAACTTTGTTAGCGTAGCTTAATGGATTGTTACTCACCTTTCGGGCACCACCGAGTTTCTTCAGAGGTGCTCCTTTCATAGCACCGAATCTGCAGAAGGTTTAGACTTCCTCCTCTGCTCAGCTTCATTTAGCTAAAATAGCTCCTCTTCATGGGCAGGAAACAGTGACGTAATCTAGCTAATTCTGAGCTCTTTTATTGGTCCTACTTAAAAGTTAGTACTTCATGTATGTGTAGTATTTCACATACGTAAACTCATATTCCTAGCACCTTTCAACAGACAAACTTTTATAATATTCTGGTATTATGTGGTCAAACTGGGCTGTTGTACTACGTGTCTTTTTAAAATACATTTTAAAATGTTTGTGGTATAACAGAAGCATATTATTGGTTACTGTTTACATGCAAAAGTATCTGCAAGAATACACATCTTGATTATGGTGAAGTTTCTAATTAGCACAATGTAAATGTATTTTCTGTAGAGCATAGTCTGTTTTTTGTGGAAATCCCCATTTTATGTACATGGCCTTGGGTAGTAGTCAGCGTGAAAGTGATAGAAACTCGCTACATTTGAAGTGAGAAGTTTGATTCACTTGAATACACAGCTTCATTTATGCCAGTACTTACTGTATTTCCTAACACAACGGCAGCATTTCAATATTGGATTTGCTGTCTAAAGTAATAATATGCTTATTTAACGACTTTGCAGAAAAATACTATATGAAGAATGGGTTTAACCTTTGTTAAAACGGAGTAAATGCCAGAAGCAGTGAAGTCCTGCTGTTCAGATGTAGCAAGTTTGTGGGAGCGTCTTCACTGACTGTAAACGTAGTGTAGGTAGGTGATCCTCACTTAGCAGTACAGATAACTTCTGTGAAAAATACCTTCTCTGCTGGAGTCATGTAATTTATCTCAGCTGAATGGGTTTTGTAGTAGCGTGTAGGTATTTGCGTAAGTCAGTGCAAGGAGTGAAGTAATCACAGGGAGGGAACTGGGTGTGGTTTTCAGTGTGTAGATTAATAATGTCTTTAAATATTTGGTATTTCCTGTTTAGGTGAACTAATGCCAAGCGTAATTTTTGTGATCATTCCAAAGACCTCTTAGATGCGATGAGTTGCTGACCCAGACCGTCCTATAGAAACATAAATCTATTAGAAAGTGCTTGATATTTTAAGATTAAGGAGTATGTTAAAAGGACTAACCAGTGCTGAAAACTTTTCGGTGGCTTTATCGTTAGCAAAACAACTGTGGAGCATGCATCAGCGGGGTGAGTCATTCATGCAGTTTTCAAGTTTAGTGGAAGCTCATTGAAATTCAGTGACATACATATTTTTAAAAGGAGCGTGTGACTCTGGGAAGAGAATAACTAGGCTTTTAACTCTCCTAGGCAAGAATACTTTATTTTGGGAAAAGCAATGGACAGAGGTGCAGAGGTCCCTTCCCACCTGAAGTGCGCTGTGAATGCACCGAAGCACACGAGTGGGTAGGCAGTGCCCCCAGTAGCTAAAGAGGGAGTACAAAAGTAATCCTGGATTTGGATGGAAACCAGGCAGTGTTGAGGCCTTGGGCTCTGAGCTGCCTCTTGGCTTCCTGTCTTCTTGGGGAAGCGTTGGAAAGGTGCAGTTTTCTCTCCATGTCTGAAGAGGGTGGCTTATGTCTTGACCCTGCGGAGGAGGTCGTGCCTTGCAAGGGCAGCTGGAATCAGGCTGCACAGGTGGATAACAGCAGCCCGGTTGAATTTCCTGGCAGGTCAGCTGTCCGGCTCAGTGTGCCGTACCACATACCTGTCAGTCAGTGTTCAGCTTTCACTCAGGCTTTTCCCAGTCCACCTGGCAGGGAAGAGGCAGCCAAACTGCTCTGCTGGTGCCAGGCTGGACACCTTCCCCCTGAGCACGGAGGGGCAGCTCTGCCCAGCAGCGCTGTGATGAAAAGAGGTGTTGGCGCTGCCGGCAAACGCCTGCACATTCTTGTAGAGGTGTTCAATCTGGCTGCAGCTGCAGGGTGATAAACACTGGGACACGAACACCCAGGTGAAAAGTTGCGCTAACCGTGTGGTTTGTGAGGGGCAAGCAGGCTGCTCTGCTGTGCCGCATTCCCCTGTCACTTCAGTTTCTGTTGTAGGAAGCACCTGACTCTATTTCTGTTTTCTTCTCCTCCTGTACTGTTTTATCAGCTAGAGATGAGTTTCTGGCATTGGTTTCCCTCAGATGGGTGAGTACTTCCACTGCTCTAGCTTTTGCTGAAATAAATGCTCAGTTTCCTCTAAGGTCTTGTTTTGCTATTCTGAAGTTTGGGGAGTAAAGAAGATAATTTTAGTTGCAATATGTTGTGTTAGAGCTGGTTTTGAGAAAGATGAGACGATGTACTTCATGTCTGAGTATAAGGTGGAGTGCACGTATGGTCTGTTATGGTGCCTTCACCAGCTGGCAGTAAGCCTTGGAAGAAATGAGCTTAATTATTTGCAACTATGTCAAAGTGCAGCACTGAAGGAATTGTCTTCATGCAGTTGCTTTTGCAGGAGTCTTGTACTGCTGCATCTTTCTCTTCCAGTGGTTTAATGGTACAGAAGAGTCTGCTTTGCCTGTCTGCTTACCATGTGGCTTTGTCCAGCTGCTACAGAGGTGTCCTGCACGCAGAAGAGCAGAAGGATTGCTCTGCACTTCATTTTGGTAAGGAGCAGGCTGGCATTTGTGTTCTCCTTCTCCTTGCAAACTTTCCATCTCTCAAAAAGAAAGATCTAAAGCTTCTTGCACAGTCCAGTGCACCAGTGGTGCAGGAAGCAGCTCTCCCATATGTCAGTTCTGTAGCTTACTGACTTGCTGTTGTGGGTGAGTTCACCGGCGATTCTGTCTGGGTTGCTGTTCTCAGATGTGATGAAATTGTGCTTTATTTCTTTATTCCCATATTGTGTTGTGCCATGGTGCAGTTTTAAGACTAGACTACTGGCTAAAAGTTGTTGATGGTGCTGAATGTGTAAACTTACTGCAGTTGTTTCCAGTTTTGCCATACGTGGTTACTCAGAGGCTACGTCATGGCATAGCTGTCCCTCCTCTCCCACTTCTCAACCTGCGAGTCAGTATAAATGCTCTGTGCAGCAGCACTAAAAGAATGGGAAACTGCAGCTTAAGAGGACTACAGCCTAGTTAGCTGTACCTGATATGTCCCATTTACTGTTGTGTTGCATTCTTTTCTGTTTTGCTAGGATTTGGTACAGTTTGATGAAGGAGTTCCTGGTTAAAAAAAAAAATTAGGAATGAAATTAACATTTTATGTTCTGGTTTTTGGGCATTTCCCTCTTCTTCTCTTGTACAGCCAGGGGACACCCTGTGTCACTGAATACCCTAAAAATAAACAGTGCATCTGGCCTGCAGTTCAACGGTTTAGCAGTGTCAGTTTTTGAGAGAAACGATAGTTTGAAAATTAATTGAAATGAAAGTTGAATCCCTGAGATATCAGAGAGTGGTGTGGTGGACTAGCAACAGTAGTTTGTTACACAGCAGCAATCCCAGACTGTATCTAGTCTAACATTAGCTCATGGCAGATGCCAGCACAGCTCCGTGCTCGTTGATGAACCCACATTGCCGTTGGCAGGTTTCTTAAGATGTAGCGTCTGTGTTCCTCTTTCCATCTCTGTTCTGTTGTATTGGGAAGCAACTTTCTCTTTCCCCAAAAAGTACAGATTTTTCATGACAAATGTTTCTTAAAACCTGTATGAATACTCAGGTTTTTTTGTTTGTTTTTAAATCCGTATGTGTTGTCAAGAGCTATGCAAAAAGTTGGTTGTTCCAGTTCTAAAGTGTCAAGGAGAGCTTTTCCAAATACTCTTTCCTTACTAAGTATGTGGTATGTGATATTTTCACTATCAAACTGCTCTTAACTTTGGTGCATAGGAGTACTGTTCTGAAACTTCATATGCCTCCCAGGGATAGCGTTAATATTTCAGGAGAAATTTATTGGAAGCTGCTTGTACTCAGGTTCTTTTGATGAAGTCTGTTGCGGGAATAGGAAAAATCAATTTGACTCCTCTAGAGGTCAGGAGCTTGGACAACCTCTGCTCAGTTACTAGCCTGAGTATATTTAGTGACAAATTAAATAATTAAAAATTGTTACATATACTTTAGAGTACCAGTGAAGTGTCTAATCAAAAGTACCTGAAGTGAGAGTGAGCTGTGCAAGTATTTGAATTAGAATAAGCTCTGTCCTTTAAATTCAAGGGCACCTTGCTGTGTGTTGCATTCCTGTGTGTGGCGCCCAGCCCTGGCAGGTAGCTTGCTTTGATGAAGTCTTCTAATGTTATTCTGCCTGTATCACCTGTCCCTGCCACAGATTAACAAACACAGTAATGTGAAGCTTGATGTGCTGCGGTGGAGTTGAGGTGACATGAGAGCGAGCGTTCAAGATGGTAAAAGGGCTGGAAAGACCCAGACTGGGACGAAGCAGCTCAATTCCTGCCATGCAGCCGTGCATCTGATTAGTTAAACCCCTTGCAGGGCAGGGTTGCTGGGTGTGTAGGCTCGGCACCATAGAATCATGGAATCATAGAATGTTAGGGATTGGAAGGGACCTCGAAAGATCATCAAGTCCAATCCCCCTGCCAGAGCAGGAACGCCTAGATAATGCTACACAGGAACGTGTCCAGGCAGGTCTTGAATGTCTCCAGAGAAGGAGACTCCACAACCTCTCTGGGCAGCCTGTTCCAGGGCTCCGTCACCCTCACTGAGAAGAAGTTTCTTCTCGAGTTTAAGCAGAACCTCTTATGTTCCAGTTTCAGCCCATTACCCCTTGTCCTATCAGTGGTTGTCACTGAGAAGAACCTGGCTCCATCCTCGTGACACTCACCCTTGATATATTTGTAAACATTAATGAGGTCACCCCTCAGTCTCCTCTTCTCCAAACTAAAGAACCCCAACTCCCTCAGCCTTTCCTCATAAGGGAGATGCTCCACTCCCTTAATCATCCTAGTTGCCCTGTGCTGGACTCTCTCCAGCACTTCCCTGTCTTTCTTGAACTGAGGGGCCCAGAACTGGACACAGTATTCCAGATGGGGTCTCACCAGGGCAGAGTAGAGGGGAAGGAGAACCTCTCTCGACCTACTAACCACCCCCCTTCTAATACAGCCCAGGATGCGATTGGCCTTCCTGGCCACAAGGGCACAGTGCTGGCTCATGGCCATCCTGCTGTCCACCAAGACTCCCAGGTCCCTTTCCCCTACACTACTCTCTAATAAGTCATTCCCCAGCTTATACTGGAACCTGGGGTTGTTCCTACCCAGATGCAAGACTCTACATTTACCCTTGTTATATTTCATTAAATTTTTCCCCGCCCAACGCTCCAGCCTGTCCAGGTCTCGCTGGATGGCAGCACAGCCTTCTGGCGTGTCAGCCACTCCTCCCAGCTTGGTGTCATCAGCAAACTTGCTGATAGTACTCTCTAGTCCCTCATCCAAGTCATTGATGAATATATTGAATAATACTGGTCCCAGTACCAACCCTTGAGGGACTCCACTGGATACAGGCCTCCAACCAGACTCCGCCCCATTGACCACAACTCTTTGGCTTCTTCCCCTTAGCCATCCTTGGGGGGAAGTGGAGGAGGGATGTGAGTGTGCTCCGTGCACCTGGACGCTGGGACAAGGCCAGCTGCTGTGGTGAACTGGCAAAGGGAGACAGCAGAGCTGGCTGCACGCAGGTGGTTTCAGACAAACCACTGCCTTTGCAGGTACAGAGCTGGGTCCTGTCAGATGACTCCCTTCTTTCTGACCAACTCTTCAATTACAAAAATACGTATGTATTTTACACACGCATGCTCTTTTAAGGGAGGGAACTGGAAATCCTGAGCTTTATCATGAAAAGAAGTCTGATAGAATAATGCAAGGTGTAGATTTGAAGTTCAGGAGTTGAATCTTCCTTATGCAGACATTGTGTTGGTAAGGATGGCTTTAGCAGAGGATGGGTGGGCTAGTGAAGCTGAATGAGGCTTTTGTACCTCGTATTCTCCAGCACTTTCATCCATTGCTCCCAAATCATACTACCTGTCAATGCATTTGTATTTTTGTCCTGGAACATCTGGGACATTGTGTTCATTTGCTTGTAGCTGAGCTCTGTGCTATGTGGTGGTACAGGCCACCAAATTCCTAGCACTTACCAAGACAACAGAAATGAGAGGGAGTGCAAAGCTTGTTTTGAACGAGGTGAACGAGTGGATGAAGTAAGGGCAATGAAGGTGGTGGGATGTTGGACATCTCTGTATTCCTTCTTCTTCCTAATTTGACAACATATGGAGGTAACCACGAGAACTGTACCAGTAGCTCATGGGGCCCACAGTGCTCATTACTTTCTAGGGGATGTCCTTTACTTCAAGATCACGGCGCCGAAATTATGACAGTTACTGGATGAGTGGTCGGCGTAGTATCTTTTAGTAGTGATCCTGCATCTGGCCTTTCTTTACTGCCAGACAGTTCCTGGCCCAGAGTTTATTACTACCTGGCACTAAAATCTCTGACATTTGAAAATAAGGTTTAGTCTCCAATAAGAAATATTTTTGTGAAATGCGTTTTGACCTCGGCTGTGAGGAGGATTCATTACTGCATCAATGCTGCCATCTATGGATCTTTAACAAGCATGGCAGCAGATCTTTGCAACAGCAGGAAGCAGGTATGAAGGGATCATTCCTTTAGAGAATTGCACTGCTTAGCCAGTTGTGCAGGAAAACTGATTACAGAGGGTGAAAACCACTTTGATTCCCCCATGGAAGGGAGGTTCCACGTGGCGTGAAAGCTTTTTTTGATCCTGTGGTTGTAGGACTGCAAATTCTGTCACATGAAGAGTTACATTTCATCCAATTCATGTATTTCTTTTTTGAACAGAAAGATACAATTCTGAGAGCAAGTTGTAAGTCAAGACTTCCTTGCCATGTGTAGTCTGAATTTACTCTGAAAATGTGAAGAATTAGAAGACACCAAGTAGGAGAAGGACTGGAGGCAATGTTTACCATTCATCTTCTGGCTTTGTTATATAAGACAAGGATAAAAGCTAAAATTAAAAATTGAGCAACCCTGTATTTTTAAAACCACTCACCTCCTGATTTTGTTGTGTTTTATTTGTTTGATATGACTCTATTGAAGTAATACACAATAGCAACAACTTTCTTACCACAACACTTCATTTTTCTGAAGGAGTGGGTGGTTGTATTCAGAAAGTTTTATGATTAAATTATTTAATGAGAATATATAATGCTTTTTTTCCTATGTGGGAATGGGGGCCTCCTTTTTAGCTTGATTGTTGACCCTTGAAAGTTATTTTCAGTCTACATGGGGATGATCAACTCTAAGAAAATCAGCTTTTCTTTCTGTCTTTACTGGCATCTTGCATTTTTTCTCCCTCTTCTCTTCCTCTTTCGGGAAATAGGAACACCTTGTTTGTTCCTCATGTTCAACCATAGTAAAGGAAGACAGGGATGTGGAAGTCCCTTTGGAATTTAAAAGGAAATCCTGCATCTAATTGTAGATGTCTGTGCCAAACAATTCTGTACAAATGATAGTTTCGGCTATTGTTTGCAAATTGCCTTGCTGTCTGTGGCGCCCCATGTTACCTGATCTGAAGGAAAACCGTTTCAAAGTAGTCATTACATCCTAGAAACTTCAATTGTGCTCTATCTGTAGAAGTTCTGCTGTGGATTGCTACAACATTTTTGTTTTAAGAATTTGGTATCTTTTCATATAAGGGATAAAATATCCCCCTCCATCACGGAAAGGACTGCCTCCATTCCAGTGGTGGTCTGTATATCTCTCTTCTCTTTTGTGTTTGTAGGGCAGCTAATTGTTTGACTGGGGTGAAGGAAGAAGGAAGAAAAATGGATGAATAATTCTTCAAAGCAGTTGCAGGTGTTATTAATATGTCTTTTTGCAGAATAAAAGAGCGTATGATTGCCCTCTTAGGACAAAGAGGAGGAGAATGGTGTCATAGGCTGGACTTGATGATCTCAGAGGTCTTTTCCAGCCTCAACAATTCTTGGGTTCTGTGATAATTGATTAACTTCACAAAGGAGGTCCTACAGTGGCTGATGCTGTAAAGAAGCTCCTCTGGATTTACCGAAGTAATGGACAGAAGATGATTCAGTAATTTCAGTGGTTTTTGAGAAGGCACAGCTGTAGGATTTACACTTCAAGAAGGAAATACACAATACAGAAGACAGTGTGTATAGTTGGTAAAAACTTTTTCAGAGTTAAAGGACTTCGCAGAATTTCTATATAAAAAGATTTTTTGGTATTACTTTCCTTTAAAATTTCCTCCTTGTTTTTATTTTATGCTTACTGAATACTCTTGTTTTGTTTAGTCATCACTTTGTTTCAGACACCTTGGTCTGTAGCTGTGAAAAAGGGTTAAGTGGTGGTCTTAATGGGGAAGTATTTTTTGCAAAGAAATCACTTCTCTGCTGCAACTTTTCTATTTTCTTTCTGTTTTGTCATGAACAAGCTAAACGATTTCCTGCCAGTAATTTGGGCCTTAGAATACTCAGAGAACTCTGTTTGGAAAAAGAAGAGATGAGCTACAGCCATGAATCAAATGGAGATGTGAATGATGTCTTGACAAAAAAACAAGTAGAAAATTGTGGGAGGCGTTTTAATTTTCAGTTGTTGTGAAGTAAGCCAAACTGTGTGAATAAGATGAGCACTAAAACCTCTTTTTGCTAGTCTTTAGCCTTTGAAGATGTGCTTTGATACAATATATTAATTTTAATATGGTAAGTTAAAGGAAGAAAATTTTTTTTTTTTAAACAAGAGTTCAAAACCATTTTAAAAAATGGCTCAGCCAAAAGATAATGAGTAATATTTACTGTAAGAGGACTGATGGGTACCCAATTACTAAAAAGTGCTATGGAATTTCATTCAAGATCTTGAACAGTAGATATATGAGTCACATTTCAGAAGTTAGTTCCAACTTACTGTCTCTACCATGAAAATGTAATTAATGAGGCAAATTTAGCTTACGTGCTTTGCAACCTGGATTATCGTAAATTGCCATCCTTTGGCTGTGCTCTGCCCAAGCTTTATGCCGAATATGGATGCTGATAAAAGATCATCATTTGGTGCTTAAGTCAGCAGGGAGCTGGGAGTGAAGACCCTCTCCAGCCCATGGCATAATGAGGTGTCCCTGTGGGTTGCTTCAGTGTGGACTGGGTGATGTGCTCCGTATGTGGGATCTGGAGGGTGGAGAGAAGCGAGGTTTCTGTGCTGGAACTTGGAGCGCAGCGGAGGATCGGGTGTAAGAAGCTGGTAGGGAAGGCTGAAGCTGTCAGTCACCTGCGGCGCTCACCTCTCCCTCTCCAGCTCAGACAGTTGTCATGGTCAGACTTGTCCGTGCAGGTGGTTCTGGGAGGTTGATGCTACCCTGCACCTCCCTCTGTGCTTATTTACACCAGAAACATGAAACTGGTGTAGTCACGGGAGCAATAAGTTCAGGTAGGATTTGCACACTTTGAAAAGAAACTATTTCTCACGTGAGGTAAGAAGGGCTACAAAATTAATGGCGTTCAAAAGCAGATGAAATCATAACTCTTTGAATTCAGGTGTGTAACATACCAGTGTCCTGGATCACTACTGCTGACCAAATCTATTTTCTCTAAGGCAAGAAGTTTGCAAAATCAAAATATATGCGTTAGGTACAGAGTTAAAACCAATTCCCATTACAAGGTAGACCATTCCCAGCATAAGGTTCCACTTTTGAGGTTATATGTGTCTCAAGGGCCTCTTGAAGGAAGTGCCTGTCGTAAGTGAGGTTGCCTGCTCTCTTTAGTTCAGCTCCTGAATGGGTGCTTACGGGAATAAGCGTCAAGATCTTTAACAACTACTGTACAACTCTGTGCTCTTTCGATTCATAAAGGTTATAAAAGGTTCAACTCATAGAAACATGAGTTTGATTGCTTCTAGACTATACCTGTCCAGGTGCGGAGGACGCTTTGCTCAGGATGGGGTGTATACCGTGACGTTCCTCTGGACTTGGGTAGCTTCAGTGAGCCACTTACCGGTGCAGCAGACGTGAAGGGTGACACGTCACCCTCTTGCTTTGGTTAGGAATGCTGATCGTTCGGTGCAACTTTGCTTATTGGCATTTTGAGATCTTAAATCAGGTGCGTCACAAGCAGGAAATGCTTTCTCAGAGCTATTTTTAAAAATGTTTTCCTCTGTTCTGGAGGGAATCAGACATGAGGCCACCTTTTCCAGTTTTCTGACGGTACAGAGAGATGGGGCAGGATGCAGATGAGTGAATTATAATGGCATCACTCCATCAGAGAGGCAGCTTTCATTCCAAGACTGTCTCAGCTAACAATGCAGTGACCCCACATCTGCTTCTTTGCTTTTTGTCATTGCTTTCCAGCCTGGGGATGGCTTTTGACATTGGTAAAGCACGTCCGTGAAACCCTGTGTCAAGGGCTAGGGCTGGTCCAGCTAGTAAAGGAATGACAGATCCCTCACACAGTCAATCAAGAGGAAACACTTATTCTCTGGCATTCCTTAAATGAACTGATTTTCCCCGTGATGTGAGACAAAGTACCTCTCTATGTTTTAAAACTTTTCAGTTTTTGTATGTTTTTATTTGGGTGTATTGAACACTAAAGGAAATAAAATCAGTTCGATAAAGGGATACTCAGCAGTAACCTCTGTGCTTTTCTGGGGAGAACTTTTCTCTCACTTGTCATGTGAGTCTTATTAAGGGCTTGATGAGAGAGGTGATTTTGCTTATTTCTTTTGCGTTTGCTTGATGATCCTTCTTCCGTAATGTCATGTTAATTTGGTCCTGGCTTTCCTCATGTTGTAGCTCTTTGAGCCTGTGGTCACCAGCTCTTCATATTTTGATGAAGACAGTGTTTTTGTAGCTGCGTGCTCTGCCAGAACAGTGAGAGACCATTCAAGCCATGTAGTTCAACCTGTGTAGCTGAAGCAGTAGAACATCTTGTGCTTTCTCTCTTTTATTTTTGATATTCTCGTCAGAATTCGTCCCGGATTCCTACATCACTTGTCAGAAAATCAACCTCTTGGTTTCATCTAAGCCCTCATATTTCTAGAACTGGGGCATCTCTGTGCCACCTGGACGTCAAACACACTTTCTTTTTTTACATATTTATAAAGGTCGTTCAGGAGTGTTTCTTTCGTCTTCAGTGCAGTAACTGTTTCTGTAGACTGATGTAGCGAACAGCAGACTCAGAGATGACACGGGAGCTAGAGGTAAACAGCAGGCACGAGCCCCAGTGTCTGCAGTGGAATCATTAAGGAATGTTTCCACTGCAAAATGAAAATTGGAGTTTTATTTACACTGTAGTGGAAGTGATGCTTTGGCTACAGGAGACAGCATCTGCAGTAGCTATTGTGCAGTCTGGTTTCTCTTACCCTTAGCACTACACTCCTTCTTCAGGTAACTTCTTCGGGCTTCGGTTAATAGGCGAGTACAATAAGCCCAGTGAATGTTCATACAAGTATTCATTCAAAAGAAAAGTTGGACTGCTTGCTTATAAAGGGAGATTGGGATGTGTTATCTATACACATACCTCTCTCTTCTCATCTGCTTCTGAATCCCTTCTTTATGTTGGAAGTGTGAGATGAGCAAATTGAAAAGAAAGGGCTCCTTCCATACTATGTTCAACCATCAAGGGGAGTAGGCGATCAGGAATCCATCTTACCGGTATTCTAAAGATACACGTCTTAGCTCTTAAGTGCTTCAGTTATGCATTTCCAGACTATGAATGATTTATACTACCCAAAAAAAAACATTGAGTCAAATATGTGTATCAGTAAACTCCGTTAATTTTTGCTTAATATAGTGCTTAATATAGTAGTGACTGTGAAAAGACTAAGGGGACAGGATCAGAAAATGAGATGATGTGTATTTAGACTCCTAAGGGAACTATGAAGATTTTAGTAGGTAGTGCAGAAGAGACAGACTAGTGGTAGACAAAAAATACTCTTTAACAAATGTAAAATGACACTTGATCAGTGTAAGGGAGTGTGAGGCACCTGTACCCTGAGCTGAAGGGCTCTGCCTTGTGTTTGATTGATAGGAGGAGCTGTGGTAGTTCAATACTTAAAACAGGGCTTCCTCAACCATTCCTCTGCTCTTCTGCCAGAACCTTGCAGAGGAGGCAGCGTGAACAAGCACGTGTGGCTTCATTTTTCCTGCCGAAGGTGCAGTTTTAGAGCAGGGCTGAGCTGGTTGGAGCACAGGCGGCAGCTTACGGAGCAAGCAGTTGGCCCCAGGCTGTGCTTTCCCATCTACCACGTGCAGTGTAAGTCATCTGACTTCCTACAGGCAGTGGTTATAGGTAGAGAAAATGATGTTTAAAAATAAAACACATATACATACATATTTCTGCAGGGATCAGTTCCCACTGGCTTAATTTTCTAAACCTGCTCACTTCTGGGCAGATGAACGCCAGCACCAGAGCAAGGAAAGCAATGAGAACGCATAGCTGGAAGGCAGAACCGGGGACTTTCTCCTTCATGTTACTCTGAACCACAAGATTCGCAGTCGATTGCTTCAGCCCGGGCTCGGGAGCTTGAGGTTAAGGTATGCATTGCCATAGAGGCAGTAACCTCTGCCAGGGCCAGATGGGGCGGAAGACCATGACCTCTGAACTGAGGTTCTTCATGGTTTACCAAACCAAGGTGTGATTGTAGTAACTCTTCTGAGAAGAGACCAGAAAATCATTATGAGCCAAAAGCTCTGCCCTGTACAGCCAAAAGCTGTGCCATCTGAGATATCAGATTGTAATAACAAATGGATAATCTTAACTGGCGTCAGGATCTTCTGAGGATTTCGAGGGTGTTTTTGAAATGGGGCAATGCTACAATAATTTGGATACTTACCTCTGCATTGCAATTGGGATGCAAAATCCACCTGCTGTTGCACCTCTCTGGTAGGCACACTTGTGTACATGCAAAATACACGGTTGGGTAAGACTATTTAAGAGGAAGAAGGCAGTGGGAGGTAATTTCACAGAAAATGTTACCAGTGGTTGAATGTATGTGGTAGCAAGGTGGTAAACCTTTGAAAGGGCTTCTCTGAGATGAACTGCCCCTTTCAAATTTCAGAGAGTGATAAGTGGCATTTGTAATTGCAGGCTGTCACCGTTTTCACATTTTCCATTTTTTAAATTGCTTTTATTAAGTGGAAAGTACAAGCATGTCATTATTAGAGATCTGTGAATTAAGAGCCATTGGAAATGTGTTTTTATTTACGTGAAGAGAAGCTGGTCTGCTCTGCAGCGGGGTTAGTCTCTGCAGTCGCTATTCTGTAAGAAGCTTATGGAGGTAAACATTACATGTGTCTTTGCCAACTTGGCTAAATGTTGCCAGCCGTCTTAACCCTTTTTAAGGATAAATGAGCTGTAATTGGATTTCTGTACTGGATAATTTTAAACAAGGGCTATTAGAAGAAGCAGTAATTATTACAAAGAAGCTGCACAATAGGCATATTATTATGAGACATTGCATCTCAGAGTGATTTAGTATTTGTTTATCAGAATCAGGGTCACAGATTAGAGAGAAATGTGCTTTGATGTGGCAGAAATGGTAATGAAGTGTGAGTTGAGTCTGTGTTGGGGACTGAGGGAGGTGATGCTACTGAGAGTTACTTTGTACCAATATTATGAACTTGTAAAAATTAAATTGAAAGAGGAAACATAAATTGATTACTATCTTTTCTATTTCTTCTTTTTTTTTTCTGAAATAAAAACAGGCACTAATTTTGTTTGCAATAATACACTTAATACAAATAAAATAATTTAAAATTTCAATTAGAAGTTGTTGCTCCATACAGCTGATTTCTCTAGGATAGAGGTAGGGATTAAGAATAGAAAACTTGTTCATTTCAAGAGAAATTTAACCCTTCTGTTGGTAATCTTTGCTTCATTTTGTTGCAACATATTAAAGCCAAATAGGGAGAGCAAATTGTGGTGTTGCCCACAGTATTTTATTTGCTTGGTGTTGTTACCAAAGTGTACATCAAGTGTTTTTTGGGAAGCACAGATAAGAGTACTTAAACCACAATTTTTCAAGTTGAGGGATATTTTATTCACCACTTCGTTTTGAACAAATAAAAGACAAGTTTATTTACCTTCTGAGGTATTTGTGGTTGTGTTGAAACTAGTATATAAACTTTTATGTACGAAGCATGGAAATCACTGCAAATGCTCAATGATTTTTCCCAAGTTCACATAGTCTTAATTGGTTAATGTTTTTGAGTGTTTGTTATCATCCTAAACAGCATAAAAAGTGGGAGTTTTTCCAAATTCACATTTTAATTTCTTGTTTTCTTACAACTACTGCTTGATCACAGTTTTTTCTCAGAGAAAACACTACTTGATTCTGTCACAGATTTCAGGATACGTCGCTGTTATGTTCTCCAGTGACTGGTAATTTGCTTGATTTTTTTTTTTTTTATTAATATCCATAAAGCCTCATCATTAGTTTGTCAACTTTAATTCTCGTCGTAACAAAAATTCATTAATTTAACGTTTTTAACATAGTCACTGTGATTAGATACACCTTGACTAAGTGGTGGTCACACAGTGTTCAGGATACAGAAGCTTACACCTCAGTCAGTGCTTATGCAGATCACTAACTCTTCACCCAGTAGTTGTGCAATGCTGGCTACTACAGTAGATAAACAAATCATTATAGGTGAGATTACTTCAGCAAGTGCAAGCATTTTGATTCAAAGCACTGCTGATTTTCTGGTTTATTACAGATTGAAAAAGTATCGCTGGTCTAAGCTAAGGTCACTTAATTAAAATTTCCTGTAGTTCTGAGGTGCTCTGCAATTCGTGGTGTGTCTTGCTGGTTCATGCTGGCATTCTTCCCCTCCCGTTTGGGCATTGCTGGCTCCGTCCTGTGTGTGGAAGAGTCTTGTTGTGAGCAGTTCACAGAATCACACCAAATCACACAACATTAGAGGTCAGAAGGGACCCCAAAAGATCACCTAGTCCAACCCCCCTGCCAGAGCAGGATCCCCTACAGTAGGTCACACAGGAACGCGTGCAGGTGTCATCCTCTCCAAGCTGGTTTCTCTCAGCCCTGAGCTTGGCCTCTGCAAGCTAAAGAGACCCAGCTCCTTCAGCCTTTCCTCATAAGGGAGATGTTCCATGGAGTATAAATCATAGTTCTTGTTTGCTTAGACCTTTTTTTGACGTACTGACAAAGCTGGATAAAACTTTGAAAAGAGAGTAGCAAAAACTACTTCCACGAACGTGTCTCTGGCCAGCGACGCTCACTTGTTTCCTGGTTTTTTTTGTGACTAGAAAGTGTCACCTTGTGACAGGGCATTAGAATCAGATTTCTGAGAATTGCAGAATTCAAGCTCCACCTTTATACCTTGCTAATCATAGCTATTTTGACAGAGAATTTAAATTAACTAATAAAGATTGCTTAGTCTTAGAAGAACTGATTAAAACATTAAAGGCAAATACTAGTCTTGTTCTCCTCTCCTCTTTTTATTTTCTAGGCTGTGTGACAATGAAGTTTTATCCATCCTGAAAGTACAGCGTGGTACTACCTCTTTATTGATATCTGTTCCAAAGATTGGACCTTTTAAAAATTGCAGGTCTGGTCACTGGTCACTTAGTTTGAGCAGGAATCTGCAAGTTGCCGCGTGAGAAGCTCTGTGGAGGGCTCCGGGGTGGCGGTGGTGCTTGACTGCTTGCCTAGAGAAGCTGAGCTGTGCAGTAAGTGCCTCCACAGCAGCAGCAGCCACGCTGTTAGGAAGGCAGGGGCCGTAGCCAGCGGAATTATGTTTTTCCAAGTTCAGCTTGAGAAGCTCTGTGGAGGGCTCCGGGGTGGCGGTGGTGCTTGACTGCTTGCCTAGAGAAGCTGAGCTGTGCAGTAAGTGCCTCCACAGCAGCAGCAGCCACGCTGTTAGGAAGGCAGGGGCCGTAGCCAGCGGAATTATGTTTTTCCAAGTTCAGCTTCCACATGCAGTGGAGGAAATGTAAAGAGACCTTTTATGGAGACAGTAAGCTCAATTCAGACAACAAATCCCTGACCCTAGGCTCTCCACCTGCAGTGATCCTCAGCTGGTTTCTCTCAGCCCTGAGCTTGGCCTCTGCAGGCTTCGCCGGCTGCTCTCCCCGCACTCCTGGTTGTGGAGGGACTGGGGATGCAGGTGCTGGCTGAGTGGCTGGAGCCGTGCTGGAGGAAACAAGAGCTGGCCTGGTTGCACCCGGAGTTGTAAGCTTTCTCATTTTGAAGTCGCCCCTGGTGTTTGTGGTTGCTGGTTCTACTTGCCAGAGGTGGTATCTAAGAATAGTAGTTTTAGAGCTTCTGCTCTAGCATGTGGGTTAAGAGGAGTTAAAGAGGAGAGATACTTTGTTTAATGAAATTAATACAATGTAGTATGTTACGTCAGTAATTTCAGAAGGTCTGCTTTATTTTATTTTTTTTTCCTCTCTGCAGAACTGAGACACTTTCTTCCAGGTCACATTTTTAATAGTCACATACAATGTCTTATCTTCTTTCAGGCCTCTTTCTTGGTATTCTCTCTGATTATTTATGGTAGTTTTTGTCTAGAACAAAGACAGAGATCATGAGATGTTGTTAAGTGTTTGGGATGTAAATACAAAGCTTTGCCCTCTATCCCTCTTTTAGCATAAATAGCAATATTGTGTGTCTATCCTAGTAGGAAGACCCGACACATTTTAAATGGTTGATTTTCCCCCACCTGAGTGAATGAAGGAGTAGTAAGGTTCTGATGGGTGTTCGAGCTGTGTCAGGTAGCTGGTATTGTGACTACGCTCTACTGATTTTTTTTAAAGGACAACAAAAAGGAATTGTCCTGCAGTTGCCTTTATAGTTAAGCGCAGAGCAACTAAGATGGGTAAGGGAGTGGAGCATCTCCCTTATGAGGAAAGACTGAGGGAGCTGAGTCTCTTTAGTTTGGAGAAGAGGAGACTAAGGGGTGACCCTATTAGTGTTTATAAATATATAAAGGGTGAGTGTCACGCGGATGGAGCCAGGCTCTTCTTGGTGGCAAACAATGATAGGACAAGGGGTAATGGAATCAATCTGGAACACAAGAGGTTCCACTTAAGTTTGAGAAGAAACTTCTTCTCAGTGAGGGTGACAGAGCACTGGCACAGGCTGCCCAGGGAGGTTGTGGAGTCTCCTTCTCTCGAGACATTCAAAACCTGCCTGGATACCCTCCTATGTAACGTCATCTAGGTGTTCCTGCTCTGGCAGGGGGATTGGACTAGATGATCTTTTGAGGTCCCTTCCAATCCCTAGCATACTGTGATAACTTGGCAGGAGCCTTCAGTTATGTCTTTCTGTCAAAATGCCTCACAGAAGCAGTTGGCAGTGCTGCTTCATCTCTTCCTATCCAACTGGGGATCTGTCATTGTTACTTCTAAACAGAATTGCTGCGACTCTCCATACTTAAAAGTCGTGATATTAAGGTTTCATCAAGTTCTTAGCTTCTTAGTATCAGCAGCTGCTGATAAAACGCTATCTGGCTGCTCTGTAGGCTAGTAAGTTGAGAATAATCAGTCTTCAGCATCTCTATATTTAAAGTAGGCTGCCTCGGAGTGCCTTCTGTTAACTAACCACAACTTCCCTCGAAAGTGACAGGCCACAGGAAGGATGAAACTGCTAAGTCTAGCTTATCAGAGGGAAGAACACATCTCTCGTTGTGCACGGTATAAGACAATGTATACTTTTCTGGAGGGGATAAGATAACCACAAATGTTGCTGCCTTCAGAACAGGTGCAAAATTTGCTTCTTTAATTTAGCCCTTTGCAAAACATCTGTCACAACTGAGGAAAAGAAAAGAGGAAGAGGAGAAACTTGTATTTTTGCACTGAGGAAAAATGAATGCAGCTTTTTGGAAAAAATATCTAGGCCATGACCCTTTTTTATTTTAGGAGGATGCTAATGACAGCGTTTCGGTAAGGGCTTAAACATTGTACAACACTAGAAGATTTTAAAGTTATAGCATTTGCTAGTTTTACTGCTAGGCCATTAAATTTTGTGTTGCTTTCTCGTCTAACTTTGATGAAATTTGTTAGCCATAGAAGGATGCAGGTTGAAAGGAGCCTCTGGAGATCATGTTGTCCAACCCTGGTAGTGCCAATTTAATCAGTGCTGTGTCTAGTCGAGTTCTGACTGGACAAAGGAAAGGAGGATTGGCATCTCAGTCTCTAAGGATAGAGATCTCACAGGCCTTCTGTGCAACCTTTCCCAATGTCTGACTGACCTCATGATGAAAAAATGCTTTTTAATGTTTAGTTGTTCCTTGCTACAACTTGTGCCTGTTATTAGATATTGCCGTCTTTTCTGTACCCCTCCCCACTGGACTCTTGAGGACTGCAATAACATCTCCCCAAAGTCTTCCCTCTCCAGGCTGAACCGTCTCAACTCTCTCAGCATCTCCTCTTGTGGCATGTGCTGCAAGCCCCTTCTTCATTTTTGGTGGCCCTCTGCTGGGCTTGCTCCAGTACCTCAGCATCCTTCTTGTCCTGGGAAGCCCAAAACTGGGCACAGGATGTCAGGAATGATCTCACAAGTACTGAATGGAAGGGAAAGATCACTTCCGTCAATGTTTTTTCGAACACAGTCAAACACATTTGGCCATGAGGTCACACTACTGACTCCTCTTTAATGTGTTGCCCACCAGGAAGCCTGGACCTTTTTTGCCAACCTGCTTTCTAACCATGTTGTGCCCGGCCTGCACTGTTGTGTGGAGTTACTCCATCTCGGGAGCAGGACTTCTTCGCATTAACTTGCTGAACTTCATGAGGTTCCTGTAAGCCTGTTTTTCCAACCCATTGAAGTCCTGTTCTTCTTTATTTAATGCATCCGAGCAAGGTTATCCTAATCTGGCAGTCATGGGGCAAGGTCCTAGTTTTGAGACTTACCTGTATGCTACGGTGGTGGGAAAAGTAGATCAGTACGCTGTGGATCTCCCTCTGTGTATAGATAACCTGTTCTCTTTTGCCACTCTGACAGCTGGATTTCCATTTTTCCGTTGCACTTGTCTTCTTTCCTTCCTCTATAATTTGGATAAAGTGGTGAACAACTTTGATCTGACGGTTCATAGAAGAGACTAGATGACTTAAGGAAGGGGATTTGATGCAGGTCTGTGAAATCACAGGCAATGTGGTCAGGGTAAATAGTGAGTTGCTGTGTTCACTGATTTCTAGTACAAGAAGCAGAGGACTTCAAGTGAAACTAACAGGTGTCACAAGTGAAAGAAAATGCCCCCAGACACCATGGTCTGTGGAACTTCTTGGTGCAAGATGCTACAGACACAGGTGCTTTATTTGAGTTCAAAAAGAAAAACTGATTGAGGGCTGCTATGTGCCAAGATGAGGCATCTGCCTTGGGAAGTTGGATGTTTGATATTGTAGGAAGCCAAGAGAGTATTCAGAGATGAAAAAAAATGAGGAAATATGTCTGAGCATTTGCTACACAAACGGTAAATCCTCTGGTTTTCTTCAGAAAAGGCTTGCAGCTTGGCTGTGTTAATTTTCTACTATAGCCTTAGTCTGCAGACTGCAGCATAGCCAGTACTGTATTAGGAAGTATTTTGCTCTGGTGAATTTGGTATTTTTCTAGTGATTCATGGCATGTTGAGCTGGCACAGTAGGACACTGCTGAGCTACAAACCTCAGTTTGTCTTGAGTTCTTCCCCTCCTCTATACCACAGACATGGAGACAGAAGAGGCAGAGGACATCGCTGCTTTTCAGTTCCTCCAAAACTGTTCATGTGAGGCAAAGCTTCCCTTCTCTTCAGCTGCACCCTATTAATTTTTCTTATATTGCAGGCTGTCTTGTAGTTTTCTTGGAGTATATTAATTCCTTGCTTACCTGAAAGCTTTTTAGTTGCAGAGCAATGTTAGTCTTTAATGCAACATCTGTTTAAAACCACCACAAAAAACCCCTCTTTTTTTTCTCTTTATACCAGTGAGTTTGCTGGTTTAAGAGGAGTCATTAACCACCTTCAGGAATCATGTTATTTGTGGTAACATGTTTACCACTTCCGACAGTTGCCGTTGCTGTCTTTTGCTAGGAGGTGACCATGTTGCTGACAGGTTCCTCATCTGCGTAGCTTTTAGGGCTACAGCCAAAAGAGTCAGGCAGTGATGACCTGGGGAATACCTTTGCTCTTCCGCTGAGCCTGTAAGCTTCGGGAGATAGCGTTCTTTATCTTCACACTTTCAGTTAGACTTCAGTATCTTTGAGCCTAATGTGGCTGAGGGAGCCTGTCTGAGCACTTGCAGTAGGAGTCCTTAAGTTTCAAATTCTCAGTGAAAGAAAAGGTCAAGGTGCTAAATGCTCTTTTGCTGAGAATTTTTCGCATGATTCACCCTCACTTGATCATGTGTTCAACAACAGGTGTCTATAAAACTTTCATTTCTGGACTTGGACAGAGACAGCCAAAATGTACCATTTGGTCCCCATCATAATTTTTATTTTTATGTGCTCTGTCACATCTAATCCAGCGAGGTTGGATTAGATGATCTCTAAGGTCCCTTCCAACCTAAGCCATTCTATGATTCTATGATTCCCTACCAGATAAGATTTGAGAGGAATGTCAGCAGTGGGCAGGCAGTCTAGTTGGAGTCCTCTTAGCAACTGCCCTAGCCCTACACTCCCAGGTTAGAGATATTCTCTCATTTTGTCAGGAACACAGACTTTAAGATCCTGACTAAACTTCACCCTCCAGAGACTCAGTTTCTCTGAACAACTTCAATCAGATCTTCATAATGAGAAAGCATTTGAACCTTCCACTACTTGTCAGCTGCTTTATTTATATGTGAAAAGCATGAATGAGCTCCAGCTCTGTATGACCATTTCCCAGCCTTGCACAGAGAAGGAGGCATTTCCTAGAATGCATCAAAACCTTTTGTCGAAGGAAAAGCTCATTTTCTCTTGCAAAGCTCATGCTGCTTCAGCCAGGTGTTGCATGGCGTGATGTGCTTGTGTATTTTAAGACAAAAACGTCTGTTGTGTGCTTAGTGTTGGCTTTACCCCGCTTCGTTGACGTCTGTGCAGCACGCAGGAGGACCTGAGGTGTGCTGCTACAGGTAACAGCTATGGCTCTGACAAACAGTACTGAAGGAAGAGTACCAGCAGGATAAATGGATAAAGGCATCTTGAAGAAAACCAGTTGTTTGAGCACAGCTGTAAATTTTCCATATAAATGCTCTCCCTTGCTCCCATGCAGCACCTTGTTACCATCTCTGTGGTGACAGCCACCAGCCCCACAGCACAGCAGGAATTAAAAATAGGACATGCTCTCCCTACACAACTCCAGCGCCGTGTCCCCTGGCCAGCTGAAACCACCACTGCTACCTTTGGGGTTTGAGATAAGCACCCAGAGAAGAGGCCCCTCGATGTCAGCGTGGCCAAGCTGCGAGTGCGCACTGACGGGTCACGAAGGGAAGTGGCGGCATCAGCTGCCGCAGCTGTAAATTGTCGCTGTCTGTCCGCGTGTCTGTACCTTTAGGAGTCTCGTCAGGAACCTGACCTTTTCTTAGCTTTTAAAGGTTTTTATTTTATTGGTTTCTTCAGCATTTGAGAAACAATCGAATCAGGAGAAGCAATAGCTTTCTCAAACTCATGTCTAACTCTTAAGGCTTTCTAGAGCAAAAGCAGTACTTTGATGTAAGATTAGCTGTTGGAGAATGTTGATGTGATTTAAAAATAAAGTCTAAATTTGAAAATAACAGAATTGCATGAAGATACAAGGATAGGGAAAAATTTTTTGCCAGATCTTCACTTTGTTTATAATTAGAAGAGACTACATATCTGCATTATGTGGTGCTGTAATATATATTTGAGTTATATTTTACAGACAAATATAAAAAAGACTTCTTGCTTTTAAGGTATTATAATCACGGTTGGATGAAACACGTATCAAAATAAGAAGCCAGACGTTAGTAGAATAAAATGAGCTTGTACTGCTGTGATATTAATACATATATTTTATTTCTACGGCTTCTAGATATTCATGAGTGGTCTGTCTGTGGTTTTATCAGGTTATCATTTGATTACTCCAATAGGAACAAATTCTTAAATAATATTTTACAATGGTTTATTTTAAAAGCTGGCAAGAATAGAACAGCGATAGCATACAGAATTAAATAGAACTTCTGTTAAAAACTAGTTTTCTTACTTTGTTTTCCTGTAGTTGCATGGTGTCTTTTGTAATTAGAAACTCAAGTTTGACAATACTAAGTGATATGAAATATGTAGTCTTTTGCATTTTCTTTTCCGAAAGAAAGAAATTGTTAATTTAATGTTTCCGTACTCCTGTTCAGATATGACACTTCCCTGTTTGAAGGTAAGGAAGGAAGAAATTGCAAAGATGACAAACACAGCTTTGTTTGTTGGACTTCCAGTACAACCTCAATCCCAGAGAGATACAGCTGCAGTAAATAATGTTTATTCTAACTCCTGGCGTAGCTTTTACCAGTAACTTTCAGGCACTTTTCAATTTTCCATCACACCCTCACGGTACAATTACCACGTTGTGTTGGCAGATGATGGCACATGAATAGGGTAGAAGACAGAAGAAAAAACAGGGGGGCCAGGAATGAAGTAGGGAAGGAAGCTGACACATGACGGAAGGGCACGACAGCAGGAACCCAGGGCTTGCATCCTGGAGACTCAACTGGTATTGAGCTGAATCCAACAGGATGTGTTTAAGTCATCTGGTCTATTTGCCGGCCCAATTTCGGTGTGCCCAGAGGGACCCCACATACACTGTTAAAAAAAAGCTTGTTCTTTCCCAGCAAATCATGCTGTTCTTGTTTATTGATCTCTCAGGTAAACAGCTCTTAAAAAGAGGTGGTCGTGTCATGCCATCTGAATTAATCCATTAATTTACCTTTTTGGTGGCTTCAGCGGTGAACATTTATTCCTGTTTCTAAAACATTTGTCTTGTGTCCATGTCTGACTTTAGCAGAAGTTCTGAAGAACCCTGTATCTCTGCTCTTCAAAACTGACATTTTCATGCTACAGTCTCTCGCTTCAACTTATTCTTTGTGTTTATAAATAACTTATATACAACTAGAGTAGAGACTTTGTACAATACCCGGTAGAAAGAGAAGTTCTCCTTGAGGAAAAGGAGCAAAGAGATAATACACCTTGCAAAGATGAGTGGTTTAATATATTGAAGATATTCAGTATTGGGGAGAACCAAACAGTTCATGAACTTTTCATCTCTTACATTTGACAGTGTTACCTATGTGAATTGTCCAATAAGATATTTGTGCTTGAAATACTATAAAATGCAGTTTCACCTCCAAAGGGCTATAAACTTGTAATAGTCACACGTGCACAGAAATTGTCCATTTTTATCTTTGCCTGTTTTTCTTTGCCTTTGTTTTTCTTTGCCTGTGTGGCTTGGCTAGCAAAACCATTGCCGTAACTGGAGCTCAGCTAGAGACGTTGCAATTTTCAGATATTCTGCTTGCATTCAGCCTGAATTGTGTTTAATCCTTTCTCAGACACCCAAACTGTGAACCAAATCTTTGCTTGAGTTAGTAGCATCCAGACACACGTATGTGCAGTACGGAATTTGAACATTCACAGTGATGCATATTTCCTGAGGAAAATGAGAGCAGTCGGAGTGATACAGCTAGGAAATTGTAACGCTGAGTTTTCCTGCTGTCCTGTGACAATTCTTTTTCAGTCCAACGTCACTCCTTGATTTCCTGACATCCTGAGAAACAGAATCTGACTTAAGCTGCTATTCAGGGAGCACAAAGAATTTTTACTGTGGACCCTGCATTTTTAAGCTTGCTCCACTGCGGTGTAGCACAGACGTTATTTTTCAGGTAGCTTCCCATTGGAAGTTTTTGCAAGTACCGTCATTTGCGTTTCTCCCATGTCGCGGGAGCTTTCTTCGTGATGTGACCTGACGGCACTTGAAATCGATACGCTTACTTGGCGTCTCAGTATTTTCATTACAGTTCTCTTGTATCCTTTGCATGCAAAGAAATAGATGAAGGGATCTAGGCAGCAGTTAAAATTCATCAGAAACACAGTATAATGGAGCGACTTCTGGAAAATTTTAGTTTCAGTGCAAGAGGGTTCATTCTGAAGCTTTTTAATCATGTGTTGTATGATTGCAACATGATATGGGGTGAAGCAGATGATGAACACTATAATTACAAATATGATTGTGTTGATGGCTTTTTTGTTTATTCCTGATTTTTCAGTCAGTGGATTTTCCTTGGCCGTTTGAAAAAGTTTGCAGCTAATTTGGGAATAGCAAAACAGTATAATCCCCAGGGGAATAAGGTACCCTATTAAACAGGCAGCAAGCAGTATAAGTGGTAGATGTGCTATCTTCTCAAAGTTTGGATATTCCATACACGTAGTCCGTTCTTTTTCTTCCTGCGACATGGGTTGTATAAGCAACGGAAAAGTTTGACTGAATACAAGAAACCAGATGAAGATGCAAATGCCCTTGGCGTATTTAATCCTTCTGATCTTGTATCGGAAGGGGTGGACGACAGCGAAAAACCTGTCGATGCTCAAACACGTCATGAAGTTTACACCCGCGTAGGTGTTGATATAGAACAAGAGAGCGGTTATTCGACATAAAGCTTCTCCGAACGGCCAGTGGAAGCCCAGGGCGTAGTAGGCTATCCTTGTGGGCAAGGCGATACAGAACAGGAGGTCGGAGAAGACAAGGTTTGTTGAGTAGAGGGTAGTGGAGTTGATCTTCTTCCTGTTCTTAAAAATGACGGTGAGGGCGATGGTGTTTCCAAGCACGCCAAGAATTAAGATGGAGCTGTAGAAGACGGACAGGAGTATCCGCGCTGTGTCTTTGTGCTCGTACAAGTCGCAGGTGGAACCGTTTGCCTGAGGAGCTGTGAAAGTGTCCATTTCTGCCACCACTGTCACTGCGGGAAGCTCAGTAGCCCTAACATGCAAAGAAACAACAAAAGGGAACATTTATGACAAATGTAGATAAACTTCTTCTGCGTAACAAGGGCCACTCTCTGCTGCAAAAAGCAAGATTATAAAAAACTGAAATGAAACTTCATTATGGTGAACTACTTTTCAAGCCTCCTTTAGAAAAAAAAGAAAAAAATGTCTCTTTTTGGCTTTTCTGTTCTGATCCCAATTTCCTCTCTCCTGAAAAGAATCAGACAGGGGACAAAATAATAAGCCAGGGATGTAAAGTGTTTGGAAAGTAAATTTTATAGATGGCCAGGAGATGGGAGACTGTTAGAAGCAATCTGAGGGTAAAAAGGAGCCTGGAGAAAGCACGCGATAAAGGATAAAATGTGTTTCGGTTATTTTTCTGGGAGTTTTCATTTCTAACAAGTCACATTGTGATGGTTTAACTTGTTTAGAGAAACTAAAGTTTTTTGGTGTTCTTACCATATTGGCATTGTAGTAATTCAGTTTGTTTAATATTGATTTTGTTTGTTTAATACTGATTTTTTTTTGTTTAATACTGATTTTTCAGTGTTCTTACCATATTGGCATTGTAGTAATTCGGTTTGGTCAATACTGATTTTAAGAATTGACTTTTGGATTCTGATTCAGATATGGTTAGATACATAAATTCTTAACACTGCTACTTCAGTCGGTCTTTAGTGGTTCTGTACAGGAGAGATAACCCAGCTGAAATATTTTACACATTGTCAGTTTACTAAACTTCAGAAGTTGTTTAACCTGCACAGTTAGAAATAGAGTAGTAGAGCTCCAAAGTGGCAGTGATTTGGGGGACTTAAAAATATAAAAAATGATCCAGTAGAATTTCAGAAACAGAAAGGACCCCATCCTGTTGATACTGCTTCCAGTGCAAAATATTTCTTAGGTTACCTGACAGTTGCGTAGTGGGAGCATAAATATCCGAAAGGATGAAGCAGTTAATGGTACTCCTCAAGCATTTGTTCTGCAGAAATGATGCCTCTTAAAGGCACCATTTATGGATTAAAACATCAGTCAAAACAAGATTGCTTCTGCTTTAATGCAGAATGCTAGCTGGAGGTAAAAGCTGCTGTAACCCAAGTTTTAAATCCATCTGGTGCCTTTAATTAAAATGTCTAGTTTTTTTCCTGAGGATCTGCCTTTCGACACACAGTATTTACAAACGCCTGTAGCCTGTTGTATCTTGTCTTTCTGGAAGATCCCTCTCAGTTTAAAGGTTTAAAGGGTTTAAAGCCACACATTTTAGAAAATATTCCTTAGCTTTGTATTAACTAAGCTATTAACTAAGCTTTGTATTAACTAAACTTTGTATTAATCGAGTATTCCTTAGATTCGTATTAGCTAAGTATTAAAAGATTAGCATCTTCTTTCATGTTTTGAGGAGATGGACTTATTTCAGGTTGTTCACAAATGTACGTGCGACACCTGCTGTATTACTAGCCAGTCTGATCAGACTTAGGACTACGTTAGCAGGGGTGCAGGAGATACTCTGTAAATCTGCAAGTAGTGGATGGTGTGCATTCAAATACATAAATAAGTTATATTACGTATGTTTAAGGAAGAGATTTAGCATCCAAATAGTATATTAAATCTGTGTTTGCTGTGTTACACAGGCAGTAGGAAAGACAGGTGAGTGATTTCTGACTGACAGAGGTACAGTGTTCTGATTCTTAGATACTTGCAAAGTATCTTCCCTGTGTCAAGGGGTAGGAACACTGCATTCAGGGTTGGAAGTCAAATTTGAAGTGGGAGTTTTGTGATCTGAATAATGGAATTAAACCAATAAACAGCAATTTCAGCTGTAGTACACATTTAAGAATTAATTCCACATAGTTTACATCATCTTGGGTTTATTGTGTTTTATGATTGCATAATACAGTTGTTATTACCTTGAGGATAGTTCTGCTCCTTCTGTTTTGTCTTTTCCCTTTTAGCAGTGTGTAGGCTTGCTCTTGTTTTACGTAAGTGTAACAGACTGCTTTTTGCAGAAAATTATGTGGGTTTGTGTAGGCACCTGGATAAGAGTCAGTGAGGTATGTTGTTTTGTTTCTCTTATTTAAATACTTCTGATTATGTGTTCACACTCCCAGCATGGCATCTGTCTTCTACTCACCTCTTCCTTGAAATTTAGGTAAAATTAATTCTTAGGCATACGTAAAGATACATAATCTAAGATTTATGATAAATCTATTGCAGTAACTAGCTACAGCATATTAACAGAATAATTTTATTTTCACTGTATATCTTTGAGGTCCCTTCCAACCTCTAACATTCTGTGATTCTGTGATTCTGTATAGTTGTAATAGTTTTGGTTCATAAATAATGTGCATAATTGTCACATCCATTCGTCTTTCTATTAATGTTTGTAAAATATAGAGTATCTATTATACAAACATCACAGAATACATGATCTCTTTGGTTGGAATCATAGAATGTCTTAGGTTGGAAGGGACCTTAGAGATCACCTAATCCGACCTCCCTGCCCTGAGGCAGGGGACTCCTCTCAACTAGAGCAGGTTGCTCAAGGCGTCATCCAACCTGGTCTTGAACATCTCCAGGGAGGGGGCATCCACAACTTGGCTTTATTCCAGAGTCTTGCCATGCTCGTACTGAAGAATTTCTTCCTAAGATTCAGTCTAAACCTGTTCTCCTTCAATTTAAACCCATTTCCCCTTGCCCTATCACTGGACACTCTTGTAAAAAGTCCTTCTCCAGCCTTCTTGTAGGTTCCCTTCAGGTACTGGAAGGCAGTTATAAGGTTCTCCCAGAGTCTTCTCTTCTCCCGGCTGAACAATTCCAGCTCCCTCAGCCTGTCCTTGTAGGGTGTTCACCCTCGCATAAAACTGTGTCTGTATTGAAAAGAAGTCCTAGCTGAAAGTTTGTATTTATTAATGATACTAACATGGATATAGATGGTGAGCAGTTCCCTGGAAGGACAAACTGGCCACAAACAGATGGAAAGAAAGCTGGAGGACCATAGCTCATGGTGCCCTCCAGGGCAGCACGCACATCAGCTGTGTTCCCTGACAGAGGATGCCAGCAGGCTCTTCTGCCTGCTGTGGGAGGCAGCCATGGCTGAGGAAAGTGTTCTTTTTTACACAGTCGCAGAATGTTGGAAAGGACCTCTGGAGATCATCTGGTCTAACCTCCTGTCAGATCAGGATCCCCTAGGGCAGGTCACACAGGAACGCATCCAGGAGGGTTTTGAAAGTCTCCAGAGAAGGAGACTCCACAACCTCTCTGGGCAGCCTGTTCCAGTGCTCTGTCACCCTCACAGTAAAGAAGTTCCTCCTCATGTTTAGATGGAACTTCCTGTGTTCAATCTTGTGCCCATTACCTCTTGTTGTGTCACTGGGCACCACTGAAAAAAAGACTGGCCCCAGCCTCCTGACACCCACCCTGTAAGTATTTACAAGCATTGATAATATCCCCCCTCAGTCTTCTCTTCTCCAGACTGAAAAGCCCCAAGTCCCGCAGCCTTTCTTCATAAGAGAGGTGTTCTTGTCCCCTAATCATCCTTGTAGCCCTTTTCTGTACCCTCTCTAGCAGTTTCCTGTCCTTTGTGAACTGGGGAGCCCAGAACTGGACTCTCTGTTATCCCTAAAACAGTTTGGCTGTTCATACGGGGAGCACGTTTTAGAATACTCCTGATGAGTAGTAGTATTTTCTCTATGTATAGGCATGTATTGGCATTTTTGAGCAATCACCATGGTATTTAGGTGCTGTATTACCTGAATATATTTTATTTTAAAAAACAAAAGAACCTCTAGCATACTGTGTATCGGGTTTGGGGCCCAAACAGATGATAAAGTTACTACCATCTGACAACACAATGCACATCACCTGAACTGTGGTAACTTCTTTGTACATCTGAGCTCTTACTGTTGTTGGATGAGCCCCATTCCCTCAGCAGCTCTTTCACCTTTTCTGCTCAGTCTTGGAACAGGGCTGGATTAAAAAAATCCTTTATTTCTAAAAGGCATCTAGACTACTGAGTAAGACAAGACTTCTTTTATTTTTTTGAAATACTATTCCTTGTGTCAGGTTGCTGTGTATTTCTTGACAGCAATTGTTAGCGATCAGCTTATACATACAGAGCATGTGACATCCTCCACAGAATGTATCTGAAAAACCGACAGCAGGCCCATTTTGCATATTTTTTGTCTGTTTTGCATTTCTGGAGGAAAAATGGAGGAAGTTACCTCCTTACTGCTGCAAAGCTCGGAGTAGTTTGACTTGATTCGTACTGATTTTAATGAACTGTGTGCCTGAATACCTGTGGGAACACGGCTATTTACTATTGTGAATCCAGGTACACCACTGAAGCTGCCTTCTAGAATCACTACCAGAATGTTTGCTTTTCTGTCCTGTTGGATTAAACTCTCCTGCCCAGTGGCTTTCTGTGTTTATTAGTGATGTTACTTTGAAGTATATACTTCAAAAAAAGCTAACATTACCAATTTAATAATTTTATAAAACTACCACAATTTTTTGGCATAGAGGTACATGACAAATGTTAAGGCATAAAGTATTTAAAATTCCAGTCTGTATATCGGTATCGTAAAGAAGGTTGTCCAGGTTTTTACATTGTCTGTGTCTGCAGACACACTGTACTTAGTGTCAGAGGCCACTTACTTATTCATGTGACCTCCTGTATAATCCATGTTATGTTATTATTTTAATTGTTTGTGTATGGATTCCACTAACTTTTCATTCAAAGGCTATTTTCTAAAATGCTGTTTGGTCTTGATTTGGAGCATTGAAGAGAAAGCGAATTAACCGTTTGTACTGCAGGTTTTGCTCAGTCAACCTCCCTGTTAAAAAATGTGGGTGTCTTTCATTTAAATTTCTCTACAGTTAATTTGCAATTCCTGTTCTTGTTGAGCCTTTTGGCTTTATACAATCTCATGGTTTTGGCAGTTCAAGGTGAACCTCTCAAATGTCTCACCAAAGGAGAAAAGTCGTCCTTGTGTGACATCTGTTCTATCCCCAGCTTAGTCCTGCACAGGAGATGGGCTTCCCGATGCCTCTTAGTATTGGTGTGCCTGGAAGCCTACTCACCGCTACATCCCTGCTTGTTTCTGCTCAGTTGATGAGGTAATTTGAGGTAGAGTTGCGTAGCATTGCACTGGGAGCTTTTGAAGTTAGTTCACTGTGATCCCAGCGTACTTCTGAGATTCACTGTCTCCTAGGATATCTCCAGCCTAGGGAAATGGCCATTGCTTTCTGCTTCTACCTGGGAGGACCTTATGCTCATCCAAGAAGGAAAGTAAGTTGCTTTAGGAATCATAGAATCATAGAATGTTTGGAGTTGGAAGGGACCTCCAGAGATCATCTAGTCCAACCCCCCGGCCAGAGCAGGATCCCCTAGGGCAGCCACACAGGAACGCATCCAGGCGGGTTTGGAAAGTCTCCAGAAAACATTTGATTGGCATTATCTATTTGATGTACATTTATATCGCAGTACTCAAGAGCCCGTCTCAGAGTAGAGTCCCCAGCGCAAAAGGTGTTTGATGAAGAGCCCAGTGGCTCCAGTCTGGAAGCACTGCGTAATCAAAGCTCTGGTTCATAGACATGTTCACATATCAAAAGCTTTATATGTAATATTGTAATCTTACATACATAGACTTAAGCTGTGAGACAGCAATTGCGGTGTTGCAGCCTCGGGTTACAGGGGTTTGGATTAAGTGCAAGCAGTCGCACAAAGCTCTCTCTGAATGCTAAACGATTTTTCTCCTTGTTCTCATCTCCTCCTTTTGCTGAAGGAGCACCATCTGTCTTTTCAGCAGGACAAGGAACATATAAAAGGCTTTAACTGTGTATTGGAATCTAAAGTGTGATTTGTCTGTCTCCATGATTTTCATTCTTTGGAGATGAATCTCTGGCCCATCTGTCCATTAGCTAATTTAAGAGGGATACTAATTAAATTCTGGGAAAGGCACAGCAGATAGTTAGAAAGATTTCTCCTGACTCTATACATAGTGTGGTTTAGTCACTTTGAGACAGACAATATGTGTTTCTTTAACAAACAGTGTTGGGGAATAATGTTGTTTGTGTGTGGATAAAGAGTATAAATGATTTAAGAAGGAGTGGTCGGGAGAGAGACTTCTCTTTCCCTGCAGTGCCTGACCTGAGGATTTACTGAGCTTACAGTCTTCTGGAGGTGTAAGCTGTGTAAGTCTTACAGAGTTTAAAAACGGTAGATGGGAAGTATGCAGTGCTGTGGTTATGTATTTTTACTTTTTTTCCTTAATCTTTAAAATTATGACCAGTCATATTTATTATTTGGATTTCTAATTTACTCTACAAGTGATTTTCAGTGTAGCACGTTTTATCTCTTTGAGAAAAAGGCTTGATTCAGCTAAGTTATGTACGTAAAAAACTGTGCACACTGAGCTGCATAGTGGGACGCTTTGTTAATATCAAAAGGACATGTACCTAAGGTACAGATATCTAGGTGAATGTATTGGCACCTTGGGCACTACAGGTGGGTTAATAAAATCTGAGGCAAGAAGACAGGCGTGTCCAAAATCTGAGGCAAGAAGACAGGCGTGTCCTAAATCTTCCTGCTTCTTTCTAATGCCTGAACACTCAGAGGCTTCTAGTGCATTATGTTAATTTACCTGTTGAGTTTCGTGTCCTAAATGACAATGAGTAGGGCTAATGACTGAAGGCTGAATCCTCAGGTCACAACTCACAGCTAATTTTGGTGAGATCGTTTGCAGGCTAGTGCTTTTACTCTTCCTTGATATAGACCCAGATTTGTTGGAATACTAAAGCCAAATTTGTGAGCCACGTGTCAGAGAATCCTAAGTATGCGTTTCATGAATGAAATTGTCTTATTGATGGCTATGAAGACTTATAATAGTAAGTACTTAACGATTTGCAGATGCACATACTGTGGGATTTTTATGGTTCTGCTTTTATCTGTTGCTGTGGATTTTGCAATTTTATGACATCTATTTCTGGTGCTCAAAAATAATAGAAGCTACAGTAAGTGAGATGGAAATAAAGAAGTTGAGTTGAAATGCTGCGTTAACTAGTTAGAAGAAAAAGTGGAAGTCAATTGAAGGTTAGATGCCTTGCTCTTACCTATTGGAATTTCAGTGGTCATCGCAGTGTTGGGTTGACAGTTGGACTTGATCATCTTGAGGCCTTTTCCAACTTTAAATGATTCTATGGTTCTGTGATTCTAGAACTGTTTTTGAATGTGGTGCATCCTATGAAAGGTGTGAGAACTATCTAACATAAATCATCTCTGCCAAAGGGGTGTGTGAAGATCTGTGCTGATGCTGAGATGATTAACCTCCCTTCAGTTTACTTGCCTAAGTGTACTAAATGTAAAAAGGTGAGAACCTAAAATATAGCAAAGAAATAAAATAAAACCCCTGACCCACTCACTCACAGTCACGTTCCTGCAAGCAGAAGTAGAAAGGGGACAAATAACAATTTGTACCTTAGTACTAGAAAACATGACCATGTTTTATATGATTTTTTTTTTTTCTGGGTGATATGGAACCTTTGTAAAAACAGTCTTTCATTTTAGACATTACAATTTAAGAACTCCAGCTTAAATTTATTATTTGTTACAAGTGTACGTACTTCTCAGTCTTTTGAACAGAAAGGGATGAGATTGGAGCTCTTCAAGACTAGTTGCCAGATGAGCTTTCAGTTCCCTCGTCTCTTAAGGAGGAGCCATGAAAACGTTAGAGAGAGCTTTTGTATCCTGTGCTCAAAGGCATGCATGCCATCTCTGTTTTTTAAGATAAATGATAGTTGAGTTGTTTTCTCTTGAAAAGTCTATCCTCTTTTGCCAGTATAATGGGAAAAATGAATTCTTTTTAATAGGGAAGACAACAAAAATCGTGTCACTTGTAATATTTCTTTAGCTTTGTGGCAGGAAGATCAGTAATAAGAAAAAAGATTTTTGGCGATTGTGATTCAGAAAAATAATTCCTTCTAGAAAATTTTGAAAGAAATGCATGTTAAAAGGTAAAAAAGAAATTGGCTCATAAAACTTGGAACTCTCAAAAATATATTCTAGCAATATATAGACCTAAGAAGAGTGACTAAGAAGTTCTTGAGCTGATAATAAGGCTGTTTCATAGACAAGCAGCACATGTGATAAAGTAAGCTATGCATTCATGACCATTGTACAAATATGTTTTAAGGTTGTCTCCTACTATTAAAGTATTCTGTGAGGTTCAGTGAATGACTTTAGAACTGCAGTGGTTGTCTGACTACTTGTACAGTAGTTGTTTCTGCATTAGTATAATATACATTACTATGGCTAAAAAAATTGACTAAGCTAATGCAGTATCAGATGTTTCCCTGTGATTGTTGAAATACTGTATTATGAGAAAGGGCTTGAAATAGCTTGTTGATGCTGTGGGTCAACAGATCCTTTAAATAAAAATTAACTGGCAGCATATTTATACATGAACATAAAATATCACAGATTTTTTTCCTCGAACCTTGTCTCTCCCATCCAGAGATCATTTATCCTTCCTACCGCATGAAAATATTCAGTATAATTCCAAAAAAAAATCATCTTTCTGGATTTGGTGTTGTTCAGTGAAAAAAAAATCAGAAAGCTAATGTTTTTCTGTACTTACATATCTGTAGCTTCTTGGATCCTCTGAGCAGTTAAGGGCATTAGCAGGATGGCTTGACTGTGAAAGTTCACCCTTGCACATTGTTTTCAAGAGTGATTACGTGAGTCTCTTTTGTGGGAGGGGTAGGTTTTTTCAAGTGCTTTAAAAAAAACCCTTGTTTGTATGCTGGCCTTGATTTGCTGCCTACTGTTTTATGGGATGTGAAAGCTTCTATTTTTAATCCTTTTACAATTAGTCTGTTCAAAGAGAGAAATTAGAAACAACCCTCCCGCCTCCTCCCCGAAGTTACGCATTACTGACTTTCATAGAAGGGACTTTACCCCGAGGTTTACTTGACTAATTGTTGACCAGCTAAAATCCCTGAGTCAAAAACTTTGTTTATATGCCATTTGCATTTAAATAACTTAAACATAGTTTGTAGCAAAGAGCGGTATGACCAGTACACACTTTAAAAGTGCTTCTTCCTGATACATCTGGCACAGCACAAGAAAACCTCAGAACTGAAGCACGCTGAAGTGCTGCGTAAAAACCGACATCTCGACAGCCCTTGTACGTTCCCGGCACTGTTTTAGTATCGTAATGATGAGGCTTTACAGAAATGCCCTTTGAAAATATATAAGGGAGTTGAAGGACTCTGGTGGTTTGAGACATTAATGAGGGTGTGTGCTTTTGTTAGCTGCTTATGGCATCTTGAGCAAGGATAATAATAATAATAACAACAATAATAATAATAATAATAGTAAGGATGGTGATGATAATAATAGACATGTAAGGTGAAAACATTGAAGATAAAAAGCTTTTAAAACGCAAATCTGATTCCCCTAAAATGATATTGATGAAAATGGGTGGCTAGGCAGTGGGAAAGTCAAATTGTGAGGTAACCTGTTGCTATCTGGAATAACCTTTTTTCTGTGTAAAGAACACAGATCTAAGAGTTAAACTTTGTGTTCGTTATAAGGGTTTTAGAGATCGGAGATAGATGGAAAATCCTGTTGTTTCCTGCTTCAGACTTTGGTTGATACTTACCTGGGATTTTCCCCCAAAACTCATACTGATAGTTCATGACTGCAAGGGACTATTTATGTTTAATGTGCCCTCATTCTGTGGCCTGATTTTAAAGAACCAACAAGTAGGCACGATGGGTTTTGGCAGGTCCAACCCATGCGGAGGGTGGAATGGCTCTCTGGAAACATTGGGCTGCTCTCACGGCACAAGAGTTTGCTGACGTTGCAGTGTTGGAGGTTGGAGGGATACGACCTCAGCTATCGTGTCCATCTCATCAGAAAGCCTAAAGTAAATGCAGATCTAATGACAAAATTAAACTTGACTAAATACACCTTGTGTTCTGGAAAATGGTTTTGCTCCAGTAGAATAAAACAGAGCCTTGTGACCTCGTTTTGTGCCTGCTTGGAGCATTTCGTTGACACGATACGCTGGTTTTTCCAGTGCTGGACTCCCACCTCAGACAGGGCTTGATTCCCTCTGCGTACCAGGAAGCTGAAGGGCTCAACCTGGGGCTTTCAGCTCCTCAGTTTTTGCAGGGCATTTATCTTCTAATGCTAGATTCAGCAAGTCTTTGAGAAAACTTGCTGGTCTTATTTTGGATTTTTTCCTTTCTTGGTTTTAAATTATTTTTTTAAATTATTTAGCTTCATCACAGAGTAGAATCTCTTCAAAAGGGAACTTAATTCTTATGTACACAGAATTTTACTGCAATGTGGTTCCCTGTCTGGCAGCAAAGATATGTAGTAGAAATGGAAAATTTTGAGATACACAGGCGTGTGGTAGCTTTTGCTCAAAGGTTGATATTAGTAGCACAGCTTCACATTAAAGGATAGTCTTACCATTGTAAAATAATGCCAATATGTGTTTCCTGCTACGATCTGATAAAATACTGCCTTCCTTTAAGATACATTACTAGATAGTACCCTTTGAGTTACACTGTGTTAGCTACCAATCCAGCCTAGCACGATGTGATGTTAATTGCTTGAGCTAAACGATACAGGTTGCATTCTTCCACTCACTCATTTATCCTTCTAGCTATTTGTTTTCTGTTCTTATACAGCTGCCGTTTTTCCAATATCTGTGTGATTGTTCCAGGATTTGAGTATTTAAACCAAGAAATGGCATGTAGCGAAAAGTGTGATACGTTTGGTTTTACCATTTGTGTGCCAAAGTTTACTGCTTTGCATTTTGTGTGCAAGGAGAGTAACATGTAAATTAATATACTAATTTGTTACTTTGAGATGTTGACATCAAAACAGTGCAGTTAATATTTTGACAAGTATGATAAGTATGATGTCTGTGATGATTTATTTTTCTGTCTGCTTGCTTAGTCCTTACTCTATCTGAGCAGTTTACAAATGATACTGGATTAAGCTTTACAATTCTATATGTAGAGAGCTACTACCCATGGTAAGAAATGACTCTGAATTACACAGGGTGTTTATGGATCAACCAGAAAATTAATCTAGCCACCTTGTTTCCTAACTGTGAAACTGCCTTTCCTTCCAAAACTAACTCTTTTTGTTTTCTAGGAGACAAGTCAGGTGTCTAAAACTAACCTGTAGCTGAATCCTGTATTTTATTTGTGAACAAACTTGAATTCTCAAGTGACTTAAATTAGAGGAACAGTAAATGATGACTCACTAATGAGTCATGGTAACTCTGCAGAGGCCAAATAAAATGTGTTAGATTAATCTGGATGAAAAAGAAGAAATTAAGCACTCAAGCTTAGATGAACTTGGGAGGCTAAAAATTTCAGTCCAGCTGTTGAACTGTACCTCCTCCACAAAATACTCCGCCATCTAAATCCCGTCAGTGTTTCCTCATGCCTTCGTATGTCTTCTGCTTAGCTCCAGTTTCTGTGCCAGGTTTAGCCAAGTATGGGATTCACAGGGAACCCCTGCTCTTTAGAAGGGTGTGAGCTCCCCTCTCGTGCTGTACTCAAACTTCGGTTCAATCATGTGATCAATCATGAAAGCAAAGCTGCCCGGTAAGCCGTGACTATCAATCACTTGCTGCAGGCATCTGGTGCAGAGCAACAACTTCAGTGGGTAAGCATCAGTAACTAACTCTAACACCTACTTGACATGAATAATTTAGTCATTAAATAGTAGTCCCTGTGATGCTGTACTTGTTTGTGGCACAGGATTTGGCCAGCCATTCCTGTAGCACTCCATCAGTTTCATCTCTATCTCCATCCTTTGGCCTTCACATGAATGGCAGCATGCTAATCCTATAAGGCCTTGATTTAAAAAATAATAATAAAAAGTTATCTTCATAGTTCTATAAGCTGAATGATTCTTTGATGGTCTGCAGTAATTGCTTGCCCGAGGGCTGTATATTGTGAACACCGACATCGTGAAGAAATTTTGCGTTGTATGTTGCAGCTGGATGGCGGAGTAGAAGTGATTGGGTACCTCAAGTCAGCTTTGGACAACAGATCTTATGGGGAGATAGAATTAACTGATCTTTTTAGGAAGAGCTAAAGAATAATGATTTCATGTGTTAGCATCTTATTAATGATGAATAAATTAAAACTGAAATTGGAAGAAAAATGCCAGCCAGCAGAAGAGGAAAGGTCTGGATTAGCTCACAAATGGGGAAGTAAAGAAGCTTGAAACTGGTTTAAAATGGAACTCAAGGTTTTTTTAGGAGAGGTAGGTGTCTGACTTCTGTCTTCATGAGGGGATCGTAAAGTGTGCAGTTGTTTGTTCTCATGTTTTAATGAACTCAAAGTTGCAGTGATTCTGCTGAGATCTCCATGGACAGGAGGAACCTTTCTTTTCCCCTCAAGGTGCAGAGCTTCAAGTTTTGTCTTGTTTGTTTGTTTTTTTTCCTTTTTTCTGCTTTCTTCCTTCATTCCTGTGAAATAATGTTGGTTAGATATGTGAGTATTGGGTAACATACCCTAATGCTTTTGCTGATATTGAGAGGCTGCAGGCACTGGGGCGTCCTGCTCTTGTGCAGCAAAAGGGTTGGGCACAGTCGATGGTTCCTTTGAGATCTGGGCTCTATCAGCCAGAGGATTCCAGCTCACAAGGGTGGTCATATTCCAGGGAGTTACCTAACTTTAAGGAATGTTGTTGAAAATATTTAACATTTTCAGAATAAAGGGTGGCACCTGAAGTGTAATATGGTAGTGGCTGGACACTTGGAGAAACACAGAGCACTAAAGTAATTTAGTAACTTCAGTTACAGGCACTGTTTACATGCTGTGCATTACCTGCAGCTGCTTTTATAACTGATAACTTTAGTCCCCCCAAAAATACGTTATTGTAAATTTACCAGGTTAATGTTTTGTGAAGAACTTAAATAAAAAAAATACAGCACCACAGTTAGTGAGTGTAGTGAGTCATTCTGAATAAAATAACCGGTTATTTCTGCAGGTTTAATCCGCAGAACTTCACTTGACAACAGCACTTATTTTTGCAGAAGTAACGTTTAGCTTTCAATCCGTTTGTTTATACATTTTAGAACATTTTTTTTTCTGTATTTGTGCTTATATTTACTAACGGGTTTGGGTTTTTTTTTTTTAAATCATTCTTCTCTGATTGTAATTTCTACATCTCTGGTTTATTTTTTTTCAAGGTTATTGTTTCTTCAAGTTGTTTTTTTCCTCTGTGCAGAACCAACCTCATCACTTTCTATGATGGAGAATGTTCCCATCTGGTCTGCTATGTTTCTTTTCCACTGCAAATGCTGGAATTTAACATGCTCTTCAAAATGAGGATATAATTGTTGTAGAGCTTGCTACTACAGGACACCTTTGGGATTGACATGGTGTGCATATAGAATGTTCAAAGTCTACAATTTAATCTTCCAGATTTTAAGAGTTTTCTGTTTTGTTTGAAAAATTTGTTTTCTAATCCACATGACTGAAATTAACTTCACAAACATGAAGTAGACATAAACTCAGTTTAGAGTCAGCATGTATTTGCATCAATGGCACAAGACATCTCAAGTTTCTAGTACAAGTTAATCATGGCACTTGAAGGGATGTTTCCTCATGCTCTCACAGTATAATCAACAAAGAGCTGGGACGGAGGTCTCTGGAAAAGGAGAGAAAGTGGAGGAAAGGAGATTAAAAAGGATTAGGGGAAAAGCAATAATGAGAGGAAAAGAGTGAACTGAAGTAGTCCTTCAATAAGAGTGTGTTTCCCACCTGTAGATGTTGAACCTGACTATATGTTACTAAACAATTAATTACTGTAATTTAAAGAGTTAAGAACCAATCTATTTATTTACAGTACATGGATGGATGTTTGTACCTGTCTGGTGAAATACAGGAATAGAAATTCTTCCAGTGATTATATGCTTCAGAAACAAGGGTTTGATGACACAGAGTAAGTTTGACAGGATCTCTGGTAGTCATCTAGTTCTACCTTGGATTCAAAGCGTATCTTAGGGCTGTGCGTCCAGGCTCTGTCTCTGAGGATGATGATTCTAGCTCTGGGCAACCTGGTACCGTACTGGTCCATCGTAACTACCAGCTGGACTTGCTCCACTGTATCAACAAGGAAACCAAAAGTGGACACAGAGATTCAGGTTCAGGCTCAGAAGTGCTAAGCAGTTGCTTCTCTTGGCCCCGTGACTGAGTGCTTGGTAATGCAAACCTGTATGCCATCAACCTGCCCTGCAAGGGCGAACTGCTGATTAAGATTCAAAGGACTTTTGCAGCTTCTTGTCTGCAAATCTGTTTTCTAGCCAACGTATACCATTGCACAGGGTTATTCCAACCCAGATGGTAGACTCCACAGTTGCTTTTGCTGAACTCTGTATGGTTGCTGTCAGCCCATTTCTCTGTCCCATCAGGGAATATCTGAATGCGGCCCTGCTTTCCAAAGTATTGACTGCTTCTACCAATTGGATGTCATTCACCAACTTGCTGAGGGTGCACTCTGTCCCATCACCCAGGTCGTTAATAAAGAGAATAAACAGTGTTGGCCCCAGTGTGGATCCCTGAGGGAAACTGCTAGTAACTGGCTGCCGCTTGGACTTTGTACTGCTGTCAGAACCCTTTGAGTCAAACAGTGCAGCCAGTTTCCCTCAAATCTGCTTATCCAATCCATGCCTCCCTGGTTGTTCTTCGAGGACACAAGAGGAGACTGAGTCGAAGTCAGAGCATGCAACATTCACTGCCTTCCCCTTCCTTGTCCACAGTGCCAGAGTCACCCTTGGTAAATCCATACGGTCACCCTGTCTGTCATGCAGCTGGCAGTGACTTCTAGGAGATTTGCTCTACAACCTTCCCAGGGGCAGAGGTGAGACTTGTAGCTACCTGAATCCTCCTCTTACCGTCCTTGAAGATGGGTGTGACATTTGCATTTTTCCAGTCATCAAGAACCTGCCTTGGTCGCCACGATCAGCTGTCTCCCTCAGCACCCTGAGGTACGACCCCTCTGGTCCTGTTGACTCCTGTGTGGCCGGTTGGGCTCAAGAGCTTCCAAACTGTCTTCCTTTATGGCAGGTGTTGCTCCAGACCTGGAGGACCTGACGGCAAAACTAATCAGTGAAAACTGAGGCAAAAAAAGGCATCGAGTACCTTGGCTTTTTTCGTGTCCTTTGTCACTAGGCCCCTTGTTCCACCAGGCAGAGGGTCCACATTTTCCTTAACCACCCTTTTGTTGTCCCTTACTGTGTCAGTTGTATTTGAGTATAGTTACATAGATAACTTCTCTGACAGATCTGCTGTAGGTAAGCAGCATCTCCATATCGATATTCTAAAACAAGGCATGAGTAATGTATAGAAAATAATGAAGGCAGTGGAAAAGGTTAATCGAAATTTTTGAAGTACAGCATTACATAGTGAAAGCTGAGGGCAAAAGCTTAAAATTGATCAGAAAGAATTTTCACACAGTGGGTTCAGTTGTACAAATGAGTCTCACAAAATGTTTTGAAGGGCGTTTAGTTTTGACATTTTAAAAAAAAAAAGTACCTGAATGGATATTTGTGTAATACCTGTTTATACTAGATGTGAACTCTGTCTAAAAGCCAAAACCTCTTATCTTTGGAGGCATACGTCTGTCGTGCCTACAAACTTACTGTTTTAGGAGAAAAGGTCCATCACCAGGTTTCCTCTCGCTCCTCTAGATTGTCAGGTACTGAGCAGTGTCAGACACTGGACTTTGAATTACGCGGACTGCTACTGCGATGGTGCTTTCTGTGGTCTCTTTTTGACATTAATGGTGAATATTAACATTTAAGGAACTTTTTGATGTTCTCTAATCTCTTTCTAAAACATACTCACAGTCATGGGAAATTCCTGTTTGTACTTTCCCGTCTTATGATTGAGTGCACTCTTGCATGGGAAATCTCGGTGTCAAAGTCGCTCTTTACCACAGGAGGAATAAAACCTGAAAAGCATGCCACAATTTTGGTACTCCCTGACGTCATTTGCTAAGAGTAGAAAGAAATAATTTAATATTACTTTTCTAAGAAGGGAAACAGATCTTTTTTCTTTGATTTTCTTCTCTTTTCACTTATAAAACTTGATTTATAATATGTCTACAATGGAAGCACTCCTGATAAAGGATTATGTTTGTATACGGCACTCTTACAGCTGTGCCTGTTGACTCCTACAACTTAAATAATTTGAATTTATTTTAAGAATGTGTTGTGCATGTTTATACAGGTGTTTTTTTGTTTATGTGAGAAGGATTATATGCAAAATTGAACATTTTTCAGTAGTTGTTAAGTTAGCACTCTCTATACATTCAGGCGCATCTGACCGTGCATTAAACGGATGGTACTAAAAATGTTTTTATAGTAAAACTGTCTTTAAGTCTTCAGAGATGAAGCTTTTCAACAAGCTGAGCTTGAAATACAACTAACAAAATGATAACAAAATGCTCTTAAGCCACAGCCCATTAAATGAGTAAAAATAATATTTGAAAGGGTTTTTTTCATAGCTGTGGGTGTTGCATTTGGCAGTTATTCGGGACATTTAAGTTTTAGTATTCAGACCATCATCTCACATAGTATTAGCCCTATCAGTAGTTCGTCCAGAAGGGAAATGTGGTTTTGAGTGAACACTCCCAAGTTATTTAGGTCCTGGTTTGTGCTGTTTGCAGAATTCCTGCTGAGTATAGTAAGATCCCTTTCATGGAAAGGCCTGTGGAAACTGCATCTCTTGGAAGTTTTGATAAGCTGGTGAGCAGTGAATAATTCCTCCATGCAGTGTCCCACACCTGTGGGACTCAAGACCGCACAGAACCATGGGTGAGGATTCATCCGGGGGAGGCGTGAATGTTGCTGGTACACTCCCCCCTCCCCAAACTGCTACCTGTAGGTCACCACCACCGCATCTCTGCCAGTGGAGCAGGTCGTGTCTACCCAAAGTGACTTTGTTTTCTTCCCCTTCTCCATCCTGGGTAGTATTTTTCTTCTAGAATCTACCACACCCATTCTTTTGACGTTGGTTCTGCTATGGCTTCTGCTCTTAATACGTGGTTTAGTTTTCTGGGAGTTTTCTTGTGAGGAACACAAGCTTTGTATGTGGGTGTATGGGTGAAATGCACTAGTTTACATTCACAAGTTCAATCTAGGTATCTGGTCATTGTAAAAGGTGCTTGAGTCTTAAAATTCTATGAAACTGCTTCCAGTTAGGGTTTAGAAACCAAACATCTTGTGCTGTGATTAAGGTGAGAAGACTAAAGAAAGTTAGCTATTTGTAGGTCCATGGACCATCTGAGATACTGCACTCTGTTGGCAATCCTCTAACACCTTAAGCCTGGGTAAATAATAGGAGCTTAACTTCAGAAGTGAAGTGATTTCCATAACCTTTTGGGAAGGATGTAATCCTCACCATTTGTCCATCTGAGTCAAAGAAGTTTTGTTCTGAGGCAAGAGACTACTGCTGTTCTGGTGTGTTGCATTTTATAGAAACAATCTGCTGTCAGGCTAAGTACGCTGCCTTCTCTGCTGCCTCCAGTCCTAAACATATGGAAATGAGATACGTTTTGCCACCCGTTCTTCTTATTTGCTAATTAATGTATTATCCTGGATGCTGCAAGTTATCTAATCATCGGTTCCTTTGTTTTGCAAGGTGCTATTACATTTTGATTGTTACGTACTTAGGATTAATTACTTTCGATTGTTTTACACCACTGTTGTTAATATCGTTCTTATTAACCACCTCTATCTTTCTTTTTGCAGCTTGGGTCCTGTGTTTGCACTGTTTGTACCATTTTATTCCTCCATTCCAAGAGTGCAGGTGGCACAAGTATTAGGCCACTTTTCTATCACAAACAAGACACTGGTCTATATACTGGGTTTACAGGTATGGTATGTACTTGCTTGTTCATCTTCTAATGAATTACAGATGTAGTAGCTAGTATTTCTGTATGTTCATCTATGAATTTTTATGCTTCCACACGTATGATTCCACATGTGTTTAGCTAGAGGCTGTCTTCATTTTCTTGCACAGGGAAATATAATAGACAATTCTACAATTGCTTTTCTTTTTGTCCAGGAAGTGAACTAGATGAAAATAGATGAAAATACAATCTGATGCTAAGGCATATGTATCTTCACATTTCTAATTTGCTTATATTCATGATTTTGTTTATTTTCCCCTTGGCTATAGAATGCAGGATTTTTCTGTGGTAAAACTGTCAATAAATAATCAGAGTTTGGGCCGAATTCCACTTTTATATGAATTGATATTATTTGTACATCAAGCATTACCATATGGCAGGTAATCTAAAATAGCTTAACATAGAACACCGCAATATCATGTAGTATTTTGTTGCAATATGAGTGAAAAAATCCAGGTACTTGGTATGGAAAGGCAGTAGTTGTTTAAAAGAGCAACAACAAAAAAAAACCCCAGTAGCCTAGAAATGAATGGACACCATGTTACAACCTGAATTATGAAACAGGAGATTTGCAGACTTAGGAGAAATTATACTCAGTTTTATATATTACAAGGTCTCAAAAATAGCTCTAGCACTAGCAATGGAAAGCACCATAGTTACGTGAAGTGTGGTAGAGAGTATTTTAGAATGAATGGTCAGTTTCAGAATATTGACTCATGTTCCATATGAAGATTTCATTTATCCCTTTTGCTGTTCAGCCTTTGTATTCCTTCCTTTTCTGCTCCAGCACCTTATTTTCTTGATCCTTCAGAAATCTTATTTCCTCTCTTCCAAACCTATCACAACCATATTATTCTGATCTTTGGGAAAGCCATGCTATTATGTGAGCTCTTTTCCCCTATGTTCTTTACCTTTTGCTTTCATACACGCACCGCCTCTGATGCAGATCACTGCTGTTACTAATCACTGTATCTTGCTAGATCTTTCCCTGCTACGTACAGAGCGGTCGCTGCCGTCACACGGAGGCTGAGGGAAGAATCATTTGCCTTCTTCTCATTTGCAAACTCTGCCCTTATCTCAGGTCACTCTTTCCGTAGTCAGAAGTCTAGAGGGAAGGTGTTCTCGTGATTCAGTCGGCATCGTGCAGAACCGTTTTAGTAACCGGTGTCAGTGTAATTTTCAGCCCATTTTTCCAGTTGGTAATAACCTTCTGCAGGTGATTAATCACATGCTTTACTAGAAAACATGGGCTGCCCTGTTGGTTTATCAGGATTTTTCAAAAAAATCACTCCGACCTATTTCTATGGTTTCATGTCGACAAATATGCCACTGGGTGAGAAATTTATTTCTTTAATTTTGATGCTCATGCTTGGTCTCTCCATGACCGCATGCCTCAGAGCTTCACTTGCACTGTCTGCCCTGCTTGGAACTCTTCTCCTGTTGCTGCTGAGTCATTTCCTTTGCTTCAGTCTATCTCTCAGACTTGTTTTTCTGTGCAGCCTATAACTGACATCCTGTTACGCTTAGTACGCTATATGAAAATAAAATGTATTGTTTGGTAGAAGGAGAACAATTGTTGGATCCTTGTGTTTTTTCCACTTCTGGAATACATATTTTTTTAACGTTAAACAGAATTTTCACAGAGATAAATATCTGACGTCTGCCATTGTCATGGTAAAGATACAGCCTATGTAATATTGCAATGTAGTAGTTCAGACTACAACAGCTTTGTAAAATTAAAATTTCAAATCACTGCTCTTGTCTTCCAGCTTTTAACCTCTGGTTCCTACATCTGGATTTTAGCCTTAAGTGGATTGGTAAGTGCTACTGCTTTAAAAATAATGTGTTGCTTAAAACACTCTGTTATGTATACAGTCAGTGCAGTATATTTGAACTCAAAAAGAACAAAAATGACTGAGTAATATTTTTTTTTGTGAGGGTAAATAGAAAGTTTTTGTCTTCAACTTCCAAAGGTGTGAAGCGCTGGTAATGAACTGACAGACAACAAACGAGCTTATTAATGTTTGCAGGGTGCCACTGCTCTCTGACCCCCTAAAATGAATTCTACTGCTATGGATGTAGCATTAGACCCACAACTATAAATGAGACTATGGAGGAAAATGGTAGAAATGTTTACCCTATTGGTTTATTTTCCAGTTTTCAGCAAGCCTCAAGCTTTTATTCCAAAGAGCAGCTTTTAACAACTTTGCTGTGAGGATTTTTCATGTTTTGCTGTTCTGCTAGGGCATCTGTAGTGTAACCGTTTCTCACTGTGGTAACACCAGTAAAGGTGTCAAATCACTTTCTTCAGGCCAGTCAGATCAAGTCAGTGTGGTCTGTCTTCTTCCTTTCTGGCTCTGTTCTTGGTACTAAGGCACTCCGTGTTAAAACAGATTGTGTCGAATCTTCAGATTGTTAGACACTGATAAGCTTCTTTTAAGATTTTACAAATTTAGAAATTAGGAGCTCAGATTGATTTCTTGGCCAAAATACTTTCTGCGTTTGAACAGTGATAGTGAGACGATTTCCAAAGAAGCTCATTATTAAATTGAACCAACATTAAGAAGAACTTAAATTGTGCCCTTGCTGCTTAGAACCTACTAATCTGAATCTGCGGTGAGCTCAGAGTGAAATGCCTGTGGACACTTCACGTGTTGCTGCGTTGCCTGTTCTAAAATGTTCTGTGAGCTCACAGGAGCTTAACAGGAGTGCCAGAGCAGTAAATAGTAAAGTCTGCTCGGCAGTTTGCTCTGACCATAAATATCAATGGAAACAGTTCAAGTAACAATCCAGAATTTCTCTCTCCTGGAGATCAGCCCAAGCCTCTGTGCCCACCCGAGGATCTGTGACTTCCTGCACATGCACTACCCTTCCTGTTACTCTTCTGACTCTTTTAATAGCCCTTCCTATTGAACAGGTGTTCATTAGAGAGGGAAGAAAAGGAAAGGAACGGGAAGAAAAGGAAAGGTATTTTAACTCCCTCTTTCCTGGTGGCAGGAACTTTATGTATATTTGGTTACACAGACAAAAAGAACAGCACAAATAATTTTTTATTCATAATATGTGATGCAGTTCTTATTTTAATCTCCTTTCAACGTTCAGTTTTATTCAGCCGTGTAATGTATCTTTCTTAGCATTCTTTTTCATAAATGACCTTTTTTTTTAATTGCCAGTTGACTATGTTTTACATAGGTGTAAGTCCATAGGAATAAATTGAGCTTTCTTAGTGTCACAGGAAAGCTTATAAAAATAATTTGAAGTTTTCATATTGCTTCAGTCATCACGAATTAAGTCATTGTCAATGATGATGCGTTTTCTGCCCTATTTTTTTCTGCAGCAAGCGGAGAGCTGCACTTTACCGTTATGTGATAAGTGCTACAATTTGGAAACAATTTCGTGTTATGAATTTCAGCCATTTTTTGCACAGCGTTATACTGTCACATTTCTGTGAATAAGAAATCTCTTTTTCTCCCCTGCTAGAAATTATAATCTGGCATCTTTTGAGAAAATGTGATAAAGGAGTAAAGTTTCACAGTATATTAAATTATCTGAAGTGGGATATGTAACACTCTAAAGGCTTACTTACTTACTACTACAAGTGTAGATACTTGATAACATACGTATATGTACAGTTACAGAAATACATAGGTTGTCAAACTGAAACAAGCTGGGGTTCAAATGACACAAAGGGAAAAAAGGATCCTTGGTCACGAGCTGGCGGGACTCATAGAGCGTTCTTTAAACTAGATATGAAGGGGGATGGGGTTATAGCTGGGATTGCAGCGGGGCAGAGCTCTAGAAATTATGAGGACCAGGTGGCCTCCCATCCCCCTAGGGTGAGATCAGTGTGCTCAGCTTGCTCCCTGAAATGCTTATACACCAATGCACGCAGCATGGGGAATAAGCAGGAGGAGCTAGAAACCTGGGTTCGGGCAGGAGATTATGACCTGGTGGCAATTACAGAGACATGGTGGGACAGCTCACATGACTGGAATGTGGTCATGGGTGGCTATGTCCTTTTCAGGAAAGACAGGCCAGCCAGGCGAGGTGGTGGAGTCGCTCTTTACGTGAAAGAGCAACTACAATGTCTTGAACACCATCCAGGCATGGATGAGGAGCAAGTTGAGAGTGTATGGGTTAGAATTAAGGGGCAGGCTGGCAGGAGAGATACTGTTGTGGGTGTCTATTACAGGCCACCAGATCAGGGTGAGGAAGTTGATGAGGCCTTCTACAGGCAGCTGAGAGCGGTCTCACAATCACAGGCCCTGGTTGTCGTGGGGGATTTTAACTTCCCTGATATTTGCTGGAAGGACAACTCAGCCAGCCAGCCACAGTCCAGGAGGTTCCTCCAGTGCATCGATGATAATTTTCTGATGCAAATGGTGGAGGAGCCGACTAGGAGAGGAGCACTGCTGGACCTCATCCTCGCTAACAAGGAGGATCTGGTTGAAGCAGTAAAGGTTGAGGGCTGCCTTGGCTGCAGTGACCATGAAATTGTGGAGTTCAGGATCTCATGTAGCAGAAACAAAATAGCAAGCAGAATTGCAACCCTGGACTTTGCCAAGGCAAACTTTGGATTTTTCAAGCAATTACTTGAGAAAATCCCATGGGCAAGGCTGTTTGAAGGTAAAGGGGCCCAAGATAGTTGGTTAGCGTTCAGGGACTGCTTCTACCGTGCTCAAGATCAGAGCATCCCGGCATGTAGGAAGTCAAGGAAGGGAGCCAGGAGACCTGCGTGGCTAAACAGGGATCTGCTGGGTAAGCTCAAGTGCAAGAGGAGAATTTACAGATCTTGGAAGGCGCGGCTGGCCACTTGGGAAGAATATGAGGCTGTTGTCCGAGGGTGTAGGGAGGCAACTAGGAAAGCAAAGGCCTCCCTAGAATTGAACCTGGCGAGAGGGGTCAAGGACAACAGGAAGAGCTTTTTCAAATACGTGGCAGATAAAACTAACACCAGAGGCAATGTAGGCCCACTGATGAATGAGGTGGTGCCTTGGTGACAGAAGATACAGAGAAGGCAGAGTTACTGAATGCCTTCTTTGTCTCTGTCTACTCTGCCGGAGGCTGTCCTGAGGAGCCCCGTTCCCCTGAGGCCCCAGAGGAAGTCAGGGCAGTGGAGGAGTTTGCTTTAGTCGATGAGGACGGGGTTAGGGACCAATTAAGCAATCTGGACATCCATAAATCCATGGGTCCAGACGGGATGCATCCACGGGTGCTGAGGGAGCTGACTGATGTCATTGCTAGACCACTCTCCATCATCTTTGCCAAGTCTTGAGAGACAGGAGAGGTGCCTGAGGATTGGAGGGAAGCAAATGTCACTCCAGTCTTCAAAAAGGGCAAGAAGGAGGACCCGGGTAACTATAGACCGGTCAGCCTCACCTCCATCCCTGGGAAAGTGATGGAACGACTTATCCTTGGTGCCATCTCAAGGCATGTCAGGGATAAGAGGGTCGTTAGAGACAGTCAACATGGCTTCACCAAGGGGAAATCGTGCTTGACTAACCTCATAGCCTTTTACGAGGACATAACAAGGTGGATAGATGATGGCAGAGCAGTGGATGTGGTCTACCTTGACTTCAGTAAAGCATTTGACACAGTCTCCCACAGCATCCTTGCTGCTAAACTGAGGAAATGTGGTCTAGACTCTTGGGTAGTGTGGTGGACTGTGAACTGGCTAAGGGGAAGAAGCCAAAGAGTTGTGGTCAATGGGGCGGAGTCTGGTTGGAGGCCTGTATCCAGTGGAGTCCCTCAAGGGTCGGTACTGGGACCAGTATTGTTCAATATATTCATCGATGACTTGGATGAGGGACTAGAGAGTACTATCAGCAAGTTTGCTGATGACACCAAGCTGGGAGGAGTGGCTGACACGCCAGAAGGCTGTGCTGCCATTCAGCGAGACCTGGACAGGCTGGAGGGTTGGGCGGGTAAAAATTTATTGAAATATAACAAGGGTAAATGTAGAGTCTTGCATCTGGGTAGGAACAACCTCAGGTTCCAGTATAAGTTGGGGAATGACTTATTAGAGAGTAGTGTAGGGGAAAGGGACCTGGGAGTCTTGGTGGACAGCAGGATGACCATGAGCCAGCACTGTGCCCTTGTGGCCAGGAAGGCCAATGGCATCCTGGGGTGTGTTAGAAGGGGGGTGGTTAGTAGTTCAAGAGAGGTTCTCCTTCCCCTCTACTCTGCCCTGGTGAGACCCCATCTGGAATATTGTGTCCAGTTCTGGGCCCCTCAGTTCAAGAAAGACAGGGAAGTGCTGGAGAGAGTCCAGCACAGGGCAACTAGGATGATTAAGGGAGTGGAGCATCTCCCTTATGAGAAAAGACTGAAGGAGCAGGGGCTCTTTAGTTTGGAGAAGAGGAGACTGAGGGGTGACCTCATTAATGTTTACAAATATATCGAGGGTGAGTGTCACGAGGATGGAGCCAGGCTCTTCTCGGTGACAACCACTGATAGGACAAGGGGTAATGGGCTGAAACTGGAACATAAGAGGTTCCGCTTAAACTCGAGAAGAAACTTCTTCTTAGTGAGGGTGACGGAGCACTGGAACAGGCTGCCCAGAGAGGTTGTGGAGTCTCCTTCTCTGGAGACATTCAAGACCTGCCTGGACACGTTCCTGTGTAGCATAATCTAGGCATTCCTGCTCTGGCAGGGGGATTGGACTTGATGATCTTTCGAGGTCCCTTCCAATCCCTAACATTCTCTGATTCTATGATTCTATGATTCTATGATTCTATGAATGTAAAGTCATTCTGACAACCTATGTATTTTTGTAATTCTTACTGCTCCTGACATTTTCTAACATACTCTGTCTTTGTTGAAGCAAATTTTCATGTATTTGTATTAAAAGACTGAGTAAATGAATGATCACCATGTCATAGAATCATGGAATCATTAAAGTTGGAAAAGACCTTTAAGATCATCGAGTCCAACTGTCAACCCAACACTGCCATGACCACTAAACCATGTCCTGAAATGCCACATCTGCACTTTTGAACACTTCCAGGGATGGTGACTCCACCATTTCCCTGGTCAGCCTGTTCCAACACTTGGCAATCCTTTCCGTGAAGAATTTTTTCCTAATATCCAATCTAAATCTCCCCTGGTGTAACTTGAGCCCATTTCCTTCCATCCTGTCACTAGATACGTGGGAGAAGAATCTGGCCGCTGCCTCGCTACACCCTCCTTTCAGGTAGCTGTAGAGAGTGATAAGGTCTTCCTTCAGCCTCGTCTTCTCCAGACTAAACAATCCCAGTTCTGTGAGCTGCTCCTCGTAAGACCTGTGCTTTAGACTCTTCACCAGCTTTGTTGACCTCTGGACCCTCTCGAGCACCTCAGTGTCTTTCTTATACTGCAGTGCCCAGAACTGAGCGCGGTGCTCAAACTCTGGCCTCAGCAGTGCTGAGTACAGGGTCACGATCACTTCCCGAGTCAGCTAGGTATGATATTTAGTCACTAGTTCATTGCCTCTTAGACACTTCACCGTCTGTATTTTTAGCTCGTGACTGTATAGGATGCTGTTCTGCAATTTAACTTTTGTTGCACTTCTGCTTATGTGGAGTATTAAAATGGGTGGTGCTGGCAAAATTTCTGAATTGTTGTTTCCACTTTCTCTTCACCATGTTCTCTGTTTAGGTTTCCCTAAATTCTCACAATTTGTATTTTAACATGTAATGAAACTCTTAGACTAAACAGGACCTGACTTCCCAGGTATAAGTGGAAACTGATTTCTGTGTTCATCCTTGCTGACGCTGTTAGACTGCCCTGTGAATTCCAGGCAGGGTGTAGAGCAACTGGGAACTACCCCTAGAGTTCTTGTTTTCAGTGGTTTTCAGTGATGCTGTCATTACAGAAATGTGTTTGTGTGTGTGTATGAGTCTATGTATGCAGGTAGGCGTTGATGTAAGGTGCCTGGTGATAGGGAATTTTAGACAGTTTGTAGTTTGACACTGAGTTGTGTTCAGTTACAGAGGTTACGGCACATGTTTCGTTATTGGAATACAAAAGGTCTACTGTGTCTGCCTGGTATATCTGGTATATCTTCCCAGATCTCTAATTCTGAATCAGCGTAGGAATACACTCTTAAAGGCATCTTCTCTGCTCTCCAGGTGATTCTAGAGTACCTATCAATTGCTATCAGTGCTTTTGGTATGTCAGTATGGGCCAGGTAATTTCAGTTGCTGGTATTTTGTGTGAAACATGCTGTTTAAGTACATGATGCTTGTTTACAAAAAAAGAGAGAATTTAAGGAGTAGACTGTAAACAAATTCACAGATCTGATGCAATCAGAAATCTGTAATGTTATTCTTCTTAGAATTTGAGAGACGAATTCGGTTTTTCGTGATGTGTTTTGGAAGGAATACACCATACTTGGTACATACAGTCCAGATTTGTTTCTTATAATAGCGTTTTTTATGTCAAAAAATTAGGAAACTTCATATTAGAGATGCAGATGTATCATGAAAGTCATACAGCCTATGTTCACTTGACTTCAAGCTAGAAATTCTTGCAGTAGTTGTTCACAGAAGTACTACCATATGATGCGTATCACTCAGTTTAGTAATGGCCAGAAACAGTTTCCCTGCTATTATATGTTTTAAAACAGTCAAAACACCTTAGAAAATGGTATCCCCTTGAATGTTTCATTGGACACACATGTATGAACCCATCTTTTCTCCCTGTTTCTTCCCCCACTTCAAAATCTGTTGGGTTCTCAGTTAGCATTTCTTATTGCTAGACTCCTGTGGGATTGGAATTTGAGGAGCACGTCAAGGCTCGCTCAGTCATAGCTCCAGCACACCCGCCTCTAGAAGTAAGGTCAGGTTAGTGCCAGCAGATGAGTTATGCCCACTGGGACGTGCCGTTCCCTCCACTCGTTTGTGTAACAATGTCATCATAGATGCCATCATATGCCAGGGTTTCTGCTAACCGTGTAGCTAGGGCTACGTTTCATAGGGGAATGATATCTTTCAGGCCCTTTCAGTGATTTCAATGTTGTTGCCTCTTTGATTTTATCTAGTGTCATTTATCTGTTTGTTTGCAAGGGAACGTGCATTGCATAAAGTTCAAAATTTTGAATACCCCAAGTCTTCTGCAAGCTGCCTTGAATTTGAGTTGAACTCAGTTCAAACCTTAGGAAACCAAAATTTTCTTAACCTTAAAAACGCTGAAGTTTCTAAATCCCTGATTACTTTGCAGATTTCACTAAGCCAAATGCAACAGCCTTCTGCATTGTTTCTCTTCTATGCTGTGATTTAATTCCATCAGGTTCTATGAAAGGCTGCACTTTTTATACTTTAGATATCGGAAAACTAGAGAACCTGTAGTTTAAAGCATACCCTTTGAAGGAAGTTGAGACAGTGTTGAGTGCTTGGTTTTAATTTCAGTTCTGATTTTTGAGTGCTTTAGTTCTTATTCATGATTTTGAAGTTGCTAGCTTGGTTTTACATAGACCTACAGATATCTGTCGTTATATGCTCCTGAGCATACTTTGTATTGGTTTGAGTTTTCTTTGTTAAGGACTTTATTCACTCTTTCTGTTTGTCATTTGTTCAGCTGATGTGTTTTTCCTATAGTGAATTCCTGTCTTTTAGGATCTCCAAGCATGGAGAATCCACAAACCCCCTGAGTAACCTGTACCGGTGCTCAGTCACACTCTCACTGAGAAAGCCTTTCCTGATTCTCAAAGGGAACCTCCTGTGTTTCAGTTTGTGCCCATTGCCTCTGGTCCTGTCACTGGGCACCACGGAGCAGAACCTGGCTCTGTCCTTTTCATTCTCTCCCTTCAGGTATTTATATACTTTGATGAAATCCCTGAGCCTTTTCTTCTCCAAGTCCCACTTCTCTCAGCCTTTCCTCATAGGAGGAATGCTCCACTCTCTTGATCATCTTCATGACCCTGCACTAGACTTGCTCCAGCAAGTCCGTGTCTTCCCTGTGCCAGGGAGTGCAGAAGGGGACACAAGTACTCCAGGTGCAGCCTCCCCAATGCCGAGACAAGAGGAAGGATCACTTCCCTTGACCTGCTGGCAACACAGTTCAGAAAGCTCAGCACATAGATTGTGAAGTGTATAGCCTGAAATAAGAAATGGAAAAGCAACAGAAAAAGCAGCACTGTCTGTCTCCTAACTTAAGGACAGGTGCAGATGTCCATATGTGAGCTAACAGGTGTTCTGAATCCCACCCAAAACTCATGTGAGGCATCAGCATATCGGCGATGGTCAATACGCATTTGAGTGACTGTAAGTGACTTAATTTGAGCTGAGTGCCTCTACATCCTACTTACTGTATGGAGTTAATCTCCTCTGTGGTGGAAGTTTAGACACCTTCTTCATGTGTAGATGGCTTCATGTAGTAAACACATGACAACTGACTCAACTGACAACACTTGATCCTGCATGAGTTAAAGTAGTTGATTCATCTGGCATATGAGGTGGGGGGTATTAGTGTGGAAGTGAGGTTGTAGGAGTGAGATGCAGATATTTCCAATTCTGGGAGAAAGCGAAAGTAGTGAAAAAGGAGGGGAGGAGGTACTAATGTGATATAAGATGCTTTTTCTTTTATATCCACGGCTTCTGAGATCCTGTAAAAAAGTAGATTTTAGTTCTCAGTTTGCATTTCACTTAAAAGTTTTCAGTTTCTCTCTCAGATCTGAGGAGGTGTGTGTGCGCCCAAAAGCTTGTCTGCGTGGTCAGCTGTACCCAGTGGTTCAGTAAAGGGTAGATTGCTTCTGGCAAACTTTTCTATCCTGTATGCATACACTGTCATGGCTGCAATGTTAAAATTGCTCAGAGAGAGAATCCGTGAGAGTAATTCAGTTCTGTGTGTAGTGCCTGATTCGGTCTGTTGACTATGAAACCAACTTTAAACAACCAGCTCGTAAGTAGACTCATAAGTGAGATATCTGTGTTGGGAAAGATAAATCCAATCATGGTCTTTTATGTGAAGAGGTTTAGTTAATAATGTGATGATGATTGCCTGCAGAACTCTAGCAGAGACCCAAGGTCAGAAGTACAAGTCAAGAACTGCTGAAATGGCAGTGCAGTCATGCTTGTTCATACACAAAAAATGACTGAGATTTGATAAAGATCACACTTGACCAATGAAGGTAGCATTGGTGGACTCCAAAGGAAAAAAATTCAAGGTGTCTGTAAAATTTATGAGCCCAGTCAAGTGGGAAGAAAACTGAAGAGAATGAGTTTGTTGTTTTTATAATCTTACTTTTCTGGCAAGGTAACTTATTTCAAAAGGCTGTTTATGCTCTTAGTAACTATTTCCGCAAAGAAAACAAAAGCAGTCTGTTGTGCTAAAATTGCAGTAGAGGTTGTAGGAGTTGAAAACACGCGTAGTGGTGTGATTTGTTGGATGGTTTTCACACCTTCTCTCATGGTTTGATAAATATGTTTCTCTAATCAAAGCAAAATACTCTCAATGCAAACTTTAACCCCTTGTTTTCTTTCTAGTTATATCGAATTCAGAACACACTGAGGATAAAGCAGATAAAATAGGTATAAAAACGTCATTTCACGTGGATACTGCTGTTTCCTTTCAGTTTGTTCATATCTCAAAATAGTCAAGTCTTGAATATATATGATTCAGAACAAAATAATTGAGTATTTGCTGTCAAGTTCTAGCCATTAGGCCAAATAATTTTCAACAGCATTTTCTATGCGAATCTGTTTTTTCAGTTTGATTTCCTTTTTTAGTGTTAAACAAGTACAGTGATTTAGAATGCCTGTTAGTAGTGGAGAATATGTGTCTGTCGTGTGAAATATTGGAGAGCTTCCATGTTTGGTTTACCTAATGTAAAAGAGAAACTACAGCTACCTTCCTTTTTCTACAAATTGTATAACTTCGAAGAGACACAAGGAGAGGGGAGGGGAAGTTGGGCTTTATACAGGGGTGGGAAGAGGTTAGGAAACTTCATGTGAATGCCCAGTAGTAATCCATGATGTTAAGAAACAGGAAAAAAGTAAGCACACTTTTTTCTGCAGTGGGCCAGACAATTTGCAGCATCCTGTGTTTCCTCTGCCCAGCGTTGTGCCTCATACAATGTGGTGGATGAGGTTGTAGGTTATGATGGTGTGACTAACAGAAAATAACTAGGATGCATTTTATGTTACCAGCCAAAAATTCTCAATTTTAGCAATGTAAACTTAACTGCAGCATCTTTCTGTGGCGACTTTTTAGAGCCTAAAGTGCTCTGGAGGCTCATCTGTCTGGGGGAAGTAGCCCTTCATCTGATACACAGTGCTGAAGTCAGGATATAATGGGATCGTCTTATCTTCATTGAATAAAAAAAGTTAATTTAGTTTCTTAAACACTAGAAATTCACTACATGACTGAAAGAAAAATTGTGTAAAAAGTCACTTTATACTTTGTGAAAGCTTGTGATTTATTTTTTTTTTACATTATACATATCAAGTTCTGCATATGAACCAGCAAAAGAGGAAGTTCTTTGGAAATACTTGACATTAAGACAAGTGTATGACACTAAGCCAGACTGAGTCACGAGATATATTTTAACTACAAATGTCTCCATTCTGGGTTTATTGGAAATATGCAAATGGATATCTCTCCCCTGCTAGATGAAACTTCTTGAAAATTTGTTAAAACTGAGCACAGCCTTTAAAGTTAACTTTAAAATTGGAGTAGTAAATCAAGTGAGAGAGGAAAAGGAGACGCAGTGAAATCCTAACAGAAGTAGAGGTAACAAGGTGGATTGCCGGCGTAGACTTCACCACTGAGTCTGTCCTTCCATCTGTTTATGCTTGTGAAGAATTGCAGTCTCAAACAATTGCTCTGAGCAGTTACTGGTTTATAGGAAGTTTCTTGGCAACTGTATGCAGAAGATGCATTTCTCTTCTGCTAATCTCACACAGTTTTGTCTTCTTCCTTCACCAGATACTTTTTGGTTTAGATTTTACTGTGAACTTTTTATTGTCAGACTTCTCAACTTCATGCTCTTGTGAGCACACAAGTCCACACGCTCAGGTTATGCAATGAGTTTCTGTCGAAGACAGGACAAGGAGGGGCCAAGGCTCTGGTCTGCTGATGAGGACCAGCAAGGAGAGAGAAGACAGCCCTCTCCAGCTGGTGCATCGCCTGTAGACCAGGCATGCTACTCCAGAGAGGTCAGCAAAGCTAGGAAGGCAGGTAGGAGCCTTGTGTATGAGTCTCGCACACAGTGCTAAATGCTGTTCTCATTTTAGCAATGTCCGTAAACTTTTAGCCTTATAAAGCCTTTTCTTCTGCTTAAATGCTCTGGAAAGACTTTCTCTTTTTAACTACCTGGGAGGAGGTTGTAATGAGGTGGGTATTGGTCTCTTTTCCCAAATAAAGCAAGAGGAAACAGCCTCACGTTGTTCCAGGGGAGATTTAGGTTGGATATTAGGAGAAATTTCTTCACTGGAAGAATTGTCAAGCATTGGAACAGGCTGCCCAGGGAAGAGATGGAGTCACCATCCCTGAGTGGATTACAAGGCGTGTAGATGTGGTGGTTAGGGACATGGCTTAGTGGTGGATGTGGCAGAGCTACGTTAACAGAATGATCTTAAAGGTCTTTTCCAGCCTAAATGACACTGTGACTAGCCATCTCTACTTAGAAAAATACGAGAATGCTTTTATTGATGTGGCTACTAGCTGGTGCTTGCAGTGCACTTTCCTTTCTGAGACAAACAAGTTCCTAAATACTGACAGTAAAGATATGTTCTTGCTACCTCCTTCCTGTATTTTCTATCTTGAGTTGATAAAAAAAATGATTCTGTTTGCGGTTAATGTGTTGAGACACGTGCCAAGATTTGTCATACATTGAGGAAGATGTAGATTTTCCTATCACCATTTGCTTTGTTTTGTTCTTGTGACTTTTTGAACCCGTTCAAGGTTTAGGGTGCCCTGCAAACATCAGACCTTAACAAAGGACTGTGGGTGATAAGAGTGGGCAGAGATCAGTAGCTGAGAGGGACATTTGGAAGAAGTGAGGGAGTGCTGGTGTGATGTTGGACAAAGTACTTTGAGCAGGAGCGCTTTTCCCTGTGCAGCCAGGAATGCAGAATCCCTGGGAACAAAGCAGGGGCCTGGCTCCATAGCCTAACAATACGGGCTGGGAGGAAGGGAGAGAATTTGTAGGTTCTGGTGCTATTCCAGCATTTTGCATGTGAGAAATCATCAGATTAAGTGTATACATAATATTAGCAACCAGATTCAATGATTCTTGCTCCCAAAAAAGTGACCTTCCTGGTAGCCCTACAACCTAGGTCTTCTTGAGTGAGGAGCCTAGCTAGGTATCTCTCCTGGGACCAGGTGGTTAACTTCTGAGGGACCTTAGCGCTAGGTAGATACCTTAGGTACAACAGAACAAACGTAGATGAATTGCAGAAGTGATATGAATTTTCCTCCGCTTCGTCTTTGGCGACCTTAGTTCTATCTTCGTTTCCAGTTGATGTGCATAAGTTTTGGTCATGGGCTTGCAGTCATTTGGAATAGTTTCACTAGGGCTGATGAAAGAATTTCTGAGGTATGAAGAAGCTTCCGTTCCTAGAGTCCAGGCAAGACCTTACTTTGAATACAGAAATTTTTTAAAGTTAAAGGCAGCCTTCACTATGATGCCAGAGATTATGACCTTCCTCCTGTCCCATCCCTTTTACCTCCTTCCTCATAGCACAAAAAGGTTGAAGGAGTTAACGGTAGTTTAAAATTGTTTTTTCTCATTTTGGAATGGTAGCCTGTGTTTGGCTTTGGGAGCAAACATAAAATGAAAATCGCTGTTTCCCGAAGCAGAATGTGTTTTTGCCAAAAGTCTCATCTCACTGAATAATTAACAGTAACCTTGTAAATAATCTGAGAAGCATCCTTCTCCCAAAGAATGTTGCATTTTCCTATGCTGACTCCCTTTGTATATGCAGCAATGCATTCATTATGTTAATACAAATGTCAGTGAGATAAAATAAATATCCCCAAATTAAATAGCCCAGATGTGGAGTTTCTACAGTGCTTCAAGCATAATTGCATTGTTTGAGTGTGTTAATGATTTTTTGGGGGGTTCATATCTCTTCCTGTTCATTTTGCTCTAGTGTCATAGCATAATTCTTGTGGTGTAACAGACAATAAATAGTCATGAATACTGAAATGTGGCGTCAAGCAGAATGCAGACTCGGAGTTTGTGCAAGAACTTTTGACCTTTCTGCTGGACCACTTTGGACTCAAGCGCTAGGGTTTCCTAGCGGGATTTGAAATGATGGCTGAGTGCTGTCTGTAGATCATTTATGAGGGCACATGGATTTCTTTGCTCCTCCTGAATCTGAAGACAAGCCCTAAGGCAAGCGTGAGTGTGAATGCAGGGAATGAATATTTTTTTTACAGGTGGGGAAGGGCATCACAAAAACTGACGTTTTTGAATATCGCAGGTTTTGAACCTTTTCCTTTTTTTTTTTTTTTTTCTCTCCTAGAAGGTAGATAGGATCCTTTTGGGATAAGTCTATGCCTACTCTTAGATTTAACTTCAAATCAGCTGTTTTCCTTTTGTTTTTATTAGAAGAGACTTGGGTGGTGGGAACAGGAGCCTTAAGGGAGTTGACTTTTAAAGGAGTGTTTACAGTGCTTCACTATCCTCAAGGGCAGCTCTAGTCTTCTCAGGTCAGCATGCAACATACCCTGACCAGTTTCTTTTATTGAAAATTTTGCTTTAATTTTGACCAGTTTGAGAAAGGGTTGCTTGGTTTGGTCTCAAATTTGGAAACAAACAGAAAACCCCAAGCAGCTTTCTGAGTCACAGGCAATGCAGTACACAGATTTAAAAAAATAATAGTGTGAGTTGTGGGGAAGTTGGAGGTAAAGAAATCCCCTACTCCTTCTCTGATTCTTGCCTGAGAACTCTGGGTAAATTCAATAAAAAGTGCTTTAAGACCGGAAAGACTCACTGCTATCAGCAGCTAATTACAAAGTAAATTTGGTGGAGTTGGGGGTGTTGATACTTTCTTTTTTTTAACATTTCCTTTTTGCTTTTAGGTTTCTGGGATTTGCTACAATAACAGTGTATTAAAAGTTCATCGAGTTCTTTGTGTACCCAGCTGGGTAGCAAAGATATTTTCTTGGACTCTTGAACCAATCTTCTCATCTGCGGAACCAACAAATGAAGTTCGAGTGGGAATGGGAGCAACAGTTGACATCCAGAGGCAGCAGAGAATGGAGTTACTGGATCGTCAAATCATGATGTCTCAGGTGGCCCAAATGAGGCGGCAAAGGCAGCAGCAGGTATTGATATACATTCTGTAAGGATTATATTAAGTTATGGGAAGAGTACATTTTTGGTTCATGTGTCTTCCGTGGTTCCTATTTCTTAAAAACAATGTATTTCTTTATTCGTCTGCATCAGTCCTTCATACACTGTTGAACTGCTCGTAGCCACTGAAGTGTTTTATATAGCTCTTTGTGGTAAAACTGCTTCACAAGATGTAAGCAGAGGGTCAGAAAGTCCTGTAGAGATATCAGTAAAGACATGACTTCTGGCATTCTTTCATCAAAAAATGAGGCTCAAAGGTAAAACCTCTCAGTGGTCTTCAGTAATTGCTATTGTGGAAAGTTAGGAAGTCAAAATGCTCCTGACTCTTTTGGGTATTTGTATTGTTAGCATCTTTTCCAGAGATGTTGAAAATTGTCTACATAATTCCTCAGTTTGCAGATGTACTTTGAATAAGGCTTGTTTCTTTTAAGAAAGTGCAGAAATTAAGTTCTCGAACTTTCTCACAGAGGTCAACCACAGGAACTTTCTTTTTGCCACCTTTAATGCTCTTGGTTTATTCCCTTATTGAATAGAACAGCAGAGCCTTTTTGTTTTCTCTGGTTTAGTCAAACCAGCAAATGCAGATATTCACATACTTTGCATTGTAGGGCAGTAAAACAAGCCAGACGGTGTCTCAGTTCACTTTTAGAAGTATGTTAGAAGTGTGTGTGACTACTCCATCAATCCTAGCAGACAGCATAGGCCTTCCATTGCTCTATGTGGACATCTATTGCTCATAATTCAATTACAGCCTAGCAAGTTGAGGTCTTCACTGAGTTACTTCTCCCTGAAACACAGCTCTGTGCTGCTGCACAGTTTTCTTCGTGTTTGAGGTAACGTAGTGCAAGTAGGTGTAGCTTTATTACCGTTAAAATGTTATCAGAGTTAGAGGTGCGATGACATAAAGCTTTGGCTGGCAACTGGAGTATGAGTCTTTGTATCCAGTCCCTGATAACACAATTCTGTTTTCCTTAATTTCTTAACATTTCAAGCTGATTAAATTGTTCCTCCAAAGGACCTTAATCTCCTTTTCTCTATTACCATTAGACTGTTAAACAGTTTTAAGAACTGAACTAGGAATTACTCAAATTTTGAACGTTGCTGTTTTAATAGAAAACTCATTGAAGGTGTCTCTTGGGCTACAAGCTGCTGGGAAGAGTGCAACATAGTTTCTCCAGATAGGAGGAAGCAACTATTTCCAGTTAAGAAGGACAATCTTTCTAATGTATCTTTAATTGCAAAAAAAGTGGTAAATAAGTTCAGAATGGTAAATGATAACATTTTCTCCTCATCTTCTCTCCTTAGGCTATGAACAATGAAATCAGAAAAATGTCTTCATGTTTGACTTCAAATAGAGTTCTTTAAAAAGGTGGAGGGGCTTACGTAAAATAAATGAGCATTGTTTGAAGATCAGTAAGATGCTTCCCTTTACAAGTTGCCAAAACACTTTCAAGTTACCTTTGTGCTTGGCCTTTAACTTGAGTGCAGCATTTAGTTAAGTGACAGCGCTGATCTGTGCAGCCAATGATCCAAAGGTGGTGGGATCGATGTGTGAATGTTGTAGAGTGGCTTTTCAGAAGAGCTGTGTCCTGAAAGCTTTTGACCCGCCTTTTCTTTTTCTAATGACTCACTCACAGAGTTTATGTTCACGAATGTTGAGTTGTTGTGGTAAAAATGAAAGGGAGGCTAATTTCAATCTCAAAATCATGTTTTAAAAATTTTAAACCATTTTCTAGATTGCCGTACTTGGGCAATTCTTTTGCCTTTAGAGGCTTAGGAGGCTGTAATTTGAAAACAGTGGAGTGAACAGATCATGTTACAGATGGAATTTACATAACTTCACCTGTGGGAGTGAAGCTAATAAAGAATGTAGATCAGTTTCTTCTTGGGGAGATTTTCAGAGAAACTGAAAATAGTCAAAATGGCAAAGTTTTTATCAGTCATCAAATATGACTTTGAATTATATTCTAGGAGGAGGTTGTGCAGATTTCTGGAGTCCCAATATGCTGCCTGTAGGTAATGTGCCATAGGTGAATAAATTAATGTTTTCTCTCCTGCTTTCTGTTTTGTTTGGCGAGGGAAGTGAAGTTCCTCTGCTGTACTGCAGCAATTTTGTTTAGCTGCCCCCCAAGAAGATGCTCTGCTCATTCCACCTGCTCCTTTAACTCTTTAGTTCATCTGTCTGAGAAAAGAGACGATGTAGTTTCCCTGTATATGTACGGTAGCGTCATAGAAGGAGAACACAAGAACATGGGCACGTGGTTTTAATGAGGTTTCATTGTCTGTACAACGTGGCAAACTCCGTTCAGCCCATAAGGAAGCCTCTTTCTTAAATAGATGCTTTTCATAGTGGGCTCATTCTTCAAGACTTTGGGAGGAATTCTGAAGAATGTGAGCCTGGTAAGTTATGCAAGCCAACACAAATGAGTAAAAGTTAAACAAACAAACAAAACCACAAACAAATAAAAAAAACAGGGAAAGAAACATTTCTCATAAGTTGTTTTTTCTGTACATCCAAGATACTGGGATGTAAATAATTTTGTCCTTTTTTTTTCCCTGCTGTTCAGTGAACTCTTTTATCCAAAGCAGAATCCACTTCGGATATTTTCTATAATGAAAAACCACCCCAAAGCAACTCCCTCAGAATTCTTCTGATGGCAACTCTGAATTTTACCTTTTCCAGTCTTTCTGTAGCTGAAATGTTCTGATCTTAAGAAGCCTGAAGCACGGAGCTGTGTGTGTAAGTGCTGGGTTGTCAGACACCCATAACTTTAAGGAGCAGGTTGAGTATGTGGTAGAATTTGAAAATAAACCACCAACTTCATTACTTGGTGTACCTTATTTTAGCCCTTAAATGTTCAGCATTACTGTGTCTATGTTGTTAGAGACTGAAAAAATCGTCTCACGTTGCTAGTTTCTCAGGGGAGTGTAGTTTCATGGTAACTGATTTTTCCCTTGGTTTCTGGTTGCTGTGGTAACAACCCTAAAACAAATGATAGTGTGCATATTGAAAACTTTCTGTGCTTATTTTGTTTCCATGGAAAATCCTGAGAAATTGTGAACTTGTCACGAAGGGAGAATTACTGAGCATCACCTCCATGCACCTTTGAGGCAGTAGAATGAAACGTGCGCCTCATGTATTCATTCCCTCAGAGAATACCAGCTTCCTATTTTGTTACTGCTTTTAAAACTTTGGTTTCTTAGTTCTTTTCTTTCCCACTTTTCTGTCTGTCCTCTTTTCTAATTTAAATAATATATCCTTTTTTGCCCCCCATTATCAGATCTCTTTTTCCCCTTCATGTCTTTTTCACATTTTCATTCCCCACTGTACCGTTCTCCTCCCACATATTCACCATCTCTTCCCCTTCATCTCTGTTATTTGCCGTACTTTGTGTTTGCTCCTGTACAAAATCCTTCTTCGCGTTGGGGGAAGTTCTCTCCCATCATGTCTTACCGCCAGTAATTTGCTGATGAATCATGAAGCTCATTGGCTTTTAGGGATGGATGCCTCTTGCCTTTCTCTCATTCAGACAAGACATAGTTGAGGTCTTTGGGCACTTTTATCCTTTCAATAATGTAATATCAGTAAATATTTCGGTCGTCCTCCCTTGACTTTTCTGTTTCTTCATCTCTTTAATTTCCCAGCATTTTTCTAACATTTATCTTTCTGAAACCCAGATGAAAGCCCTGATAGAAAAAGGGAAACAATTGCTGCATCTGGGCACCAGTGTGGTAGCAGGGAGTCAACTTGACTTTCACTTCCTATTGAGAAACTTGGAGGGAGGCTGGCAGATGACCAAAGCACAAATAGTTAAGGGAGGAGTCGGTGCTTAGATATTATTGACAACACTGCTGTCACTAAAGATGGACATGTGGAAGATGATGGGAGGTTGCAGAAAACGTCAACGCTTTCTGTTGGCAACTACATATCACTTCTCCTTTGAGCACTCATCCTTTTGCCCGTTTGGGAGGGGCAATGTATGAACCTCAGTCCCTTCATCTTGAAAAAAAATGCTTTCTGTATCCATGGAGCGTTTATTCCTTCATTCATGGTGGGCACATTAGAGACACTGTATTGCCTGCTCCGTGGTTTCTCTCAAATTTCTTGGCTGAGAAAAAAGCTTCACCAGGTTGCTTCAGACTGTGTGATAATCCTACAGCCACGTATGAAAATCTTAATTTCTCTGTGTCTTTCCTGCCCTGTCCTCCACTTTAAGCTTATTTTGTCTGTTCGCTCCTGTCTTTTTGTTCTTCTATTCCAGCTGCCATTACTTTCCAATGAGGCCAGACTCTCCTTTGTTTCATACCACATGGCATCTCTATTTCTTGCAAAGACCAGACTTCTATAACAGTGTGACTTCCTCTAATTGTTCATTCGTTAGATGTCTTTCTCCTGGGACACTTGGAGAGGTGCTGTGTGGGTAGGCGTACCGAGTGTCTGTATTGTTACAGGGAGTCTCATATCCTGAGAAAGTACAAGTTTCATATTTTGTCAACTAAGGACTGTGAAGCTGGATTGCTGATTTACCTTCTGGTTATATCTATGTGGTAAACTCCTGACCTTGGAAAAAAAATAGATTGATATAGTGAAGATTTTCCTGGCGCACAAATTCCTCCTCAGGAATGCTACCCTGGTTCACAAAGGCAGAAAAAAAAAATCCCTTAGTGAAAAGCATTCTTAAATAACTTCACAAGTTTGAGTACCAACAACAAATCCTTCTGCAAACCTTATACATTGCAAGGTCCATATAAACTCTCGCTCTCACAGACGAAAGTTTGGATGGAAGCAGCTTGTTCGTATCATTCGACAGAAGGATGTGTCATTGTCGGGAAGGAATCTACCAGACTGACTGCTTTACCTGAATAAATGGGTGAGATTTTCAGCCAAGTGTTGCGCAAAGTCTTCCTCTCTAATTAGGTTTCTGTTCCAAATAGTTTGTGTTACTTAAGGCTACTTTGGGATTTTGTGGCATAATTGAATGGAAATTGCCTTTGGCAGTCTTGCCATAAACTTCAAAGACAACTATACATAGGGTACCAACAGGCTAAAAAAATTATTTGAGCTCACACTCCTGAAATACGTGTGTGTACAACAATATGACATCATACTTTTAAAGACTTCTGTTAACTAACAAGTCACTTAGGGGTTTACTTCAGTCCCTGAATGAAGCATGTATGCTGCAGCAGGAATCTTTGTGGCTGTATTTAGAATGGATATTCCTTCATCCTTCCCTTCCCCTGCACGCTGATGTAGATGCGTGGGCACACCCCAAGCCTTTTTTGGAATCACAGGCAGCTTCCATTTTTGCAGAGAAAACAGTATGTTCTCCTTCAGACCTCAGCTAGTCCTTGGGTTTTCAGCGCTCTTCTGGCATTTTCAAATCTTGATCATTCTCTGTAATTGTTCGGTAATGTTTTCTTTGTGTTGAGAATAAGGTTGCTTTTATTTCAGAAAGGGAACTTTACTCTTAAAGGTTGTCGAGTATGAAAACTGTGTGTACTGCTGACTGGTTTTTTACTGTTTCATTTCAGTGACACATCTGCAACTATTGATAACCCAGTGCAATTTAGATATTTCTGGGGTTTTTTTCCTGAATAATTTTTTTCATGGATTCTAGGTGTAAGTTTTAAAATGGTGAATTTCCAGGGTGCTGGTCCAGGTAATGAATGGTTTATGACTACAGACTACCTCTACAGACTACCACTGTGTGTTTCTGTCTTTTTCATGGAAATTGGCAATTCCACAAGCTGACAGACTCTACTAGAATAAGCCGAATGTGTCTCATTAACAGCCAGTTGACACAGTCACAAGGCTATCCCTGACTCCTGCTTCTTGGTAGCACCCTGCTCACGTGTTGAACTATCTTTTTTTTTTCTTGAATTGAAATTACAAGATTCTCTTCCTGTCTGACTGGGCTTTTGAGCTACAGTCTTCGAATTTGGTTTATTTGTAACCAGTTTCCCTTGAGAAGCAGTGGTTGATGCAGTGGTTGGACAACTTCCTAAAGCAAAATGCTGTTTTATTTCAAATCAAAATATTTTTTTTTGAGAAGCAGAGTATGTTTATTCTCCTATGTGATTGTTCTATATTCTCTTCCTCTGACAATTTAACTTGAGGCAGTTCCCCATAAGAAAAGCTCCTGATGTACAAACCTCCCCAAGCATTTCCAGAGTATTTAATCCTCTGTTGTCAGATCAGTTTCTGCTTAAAGAAAGCAATTTGCTTTTTTAACTGTACCTGTCCCTTCATTTCTAGCTTTGAGCATGGGGCAGATAAGGCATTCAGTTTTGGAGGGTGGGTGGTTATTGGATTCCAGTGCTGCTCCTGCTGTCTTTCCATCTGCACTGAGGGAGTCTTGATTTCTTCTTCCTAGTGTCATCTTCCGTAGCACGTCATAAACAAGAAGCATGTAGTTCAGATAGTAAGTGGTCCGCTTTGGTATTCAGGTTTTCTGATTAGAATTCTGATGTTAGCACAGAACGACTGCAGGTCGGTTTCACCAATTCTTCCTTAATATGCTACTTTAGGGGCACAATAAATATAGAAGTTTCTCCAGTGTAGGAAGCACGACACCTTGTATGTTGACTTTGGGATGTCAACGAATGGAAGCCCCTCCTATGTGCAGCCTAAAACAGAACTTGAATCTTTACGTCCCAAAAGGGATGCTAATTGGGTTTTTTCCCCTACATTATCATGGACTAGCTTTTTATATGCTCAAGTAAATGGTTATGCTAATATATTGGAGAGTTTGTGTGCCTGGTGTTTGTTATCTCAGCTGGTCAAATCAAAACATTTTTTTTAAATGAGATTTCTCACTTTTGTTTTGGCCTCTACTTATTTCTTATTACTCTTTGAAAAGGTTTGTGCACAGGAGGTGGATTAAGGATTATCTGTCTAATCATCATGCTTTAATAACAGTCCACTGTCACCAGTCACCATCCAAAGAGCCATGTGGTAAGGATCAGAACTGTCTTCTGTTTTGTGTAAAATGTCAAAAACAGAGCTAAAATTATTTCCTCAAGTATCGACTCTGTGTTCATGCTGGTGGACCTGCCTTCAGCATTTGGTGCATTCAACACCCCACCCACCCAATTATCTCACTCAGCAGTTATTGAGCCAAATGTAAGAACAGGTCCTAACCTTGTGATTCCTTTAAAATTCAGCTGGTGGTTATGATCAACAGCTTCATGTCTCACTTTTAAAGATTTGTTTTGAATAATGGGAACTTAACTTTTTGATATATACCTGAGATTTCTTGGGAGAACATGACAGATCCCATTGTCAGGAGTATGACATAGATACGTGTTTTCAGCGGATGTAGCCATGACCGCATCTGTGATGTCACAGCATCAGTGAGAGCCGAATTTGGATGAAGAACAACTGACACAAGCAAGGAGAGCTGCGACGTTTGGAAAAGAAAGTGCTTTGAAAAAGTGGTTCAAGACCTGTCTCTGCTGTCTAGAGAAGATCCAAATCCCCATTTATTACTTACTGCAAGCAGAAGTCTGAGAGTCCTGCTCCACATTTCCCTAACATTGGGATGAATAAATAACATCCATTCTCAAAAATTACATCTTTCAACTTCTGCCTGATACGAAATATCGTTCTTTCTTCTTGGCATAACAATCTGTCACTTTCTGGCTGAATTTCTGCGTCGCAGCAGTAATGAAAACTGAATGTCACTCTGATGCATAGTTTGGTACAGCATAGGTATTTACCCTTCCTGATCTCTGATTCTTTCAGTGTTCTCAAGCTAACCTGCCAGTTCTTGGGAATACCTGCACAGCTCTTTGCTTCCTGCCAGCCAGTCATGTGTCGGTGTCACATAGCTGCACCCCTTCCCGTGGTGTGTGACAAGCAGTGGTCCACAAGGGCAAGCGCTCGAGCGTGTGCGAGGAAGCGTCCACAACTCCTTGCACCTCCCTGGAGCGCAGCAGCAGAAGTGGAGCAGATGGGTCTGCCTCTTGGCATTTCTGGCTTCTGCTACTCTGAAGGCATTGTGGCTGTGCTGAAATCCCTTCCATTGTCTCCCAGACAGCTTCAGAGGCCACAATAAGGTGTTCCTCCTAGATTTCAAAGGAAATAGCTGATCTGGCTTCAGAAAAGACCACATGTGGATTTCTGAACTTCTGTGACATGTGAGCTCCTCTGGGACGAGGCAGGCATCAAAGTTCAGGATGCAGCAACTACAAGTTGGAGACAGAGCTTCTTGGCTACAGAGACTTGTCTGTAGGATGAATTTCCAGAGGAAATTGGAATATCATTAGAAATTTCTGGAGTGCTTTCCTTGGTCAAAAATTCTTTCCATCTCAAAGAAGGGTGCTCAGAACACTGAGAATGTTACATTTGTACCCCCTTACTTTGAGTAAAAAAACACCACCAACAAAAACCCCCAACCAAACAAATTAAAAAAAAAAAAAAGTTTTGTCCTCACAGAAGGAGGCAGGCTAGAATAAGCCAACTATAAATTTCACCATTGCCACTGATTTTTTTTTAATGGTGTTCAGGGCAGCAGGGTTATCACTGTGACAGTCATGACTATACTTTTTCTTTGTTTGTATGATCAGTATGTGTACTTTGCAGTCAATAATTTGTAGAAAAAAAAATATGTCTGAAAAACAAGTGTTTCTTGCTTTCAGTACATTTTTTAATTGAAGCCTTATAGGAAAGAAGTAAGACAATATTTATGTCTGTACCAAGGAATGGCCCAAGTTTGTGGAGTAGCAAACTTGAAAAATGTTACCTTAAAAGATTACATGCAAAGCAATTTCCTTTTTTATTTTTTTCTCTCACTGCAGTTGTTATGTTAAGAAAAGGTGAACAGGACAGATATCAGGAGGTGCTTCCTGTTTGTGCAAACAGATGGCAAGTTGGCATTAACCGTATACATGAGATAACATTATCAAAATATCTTAGCCACAGACATCACTTTCAAGAGGACTTTTATAAAGCATTTTCTTTCTTTTGAAATTAATCTAGTTAAAATATGTGCAGATGTGACATCTACTTGCCTGGATTTTTGTTAATTGTCCATAATACAGTATTTTTTAGTTTTCAAGAATTGGATAAGAAGTGCATTTACAAAACATGCTGTGCCAGGTATGTATATAGGAATGTCTATAGGAAACAGATAGAGATGCTTTTCAAATAGAGAGGAAGGAGATTACGTGAAAAGAAATAACATGACTGGAGTTTCAGCAGGCTGTACAATTACAGACGTTTGCTCTAGATATCTCTTTCTTACTCTGTAGGAAGGAGGATGCTTCTTTCCTTGTAAACAGTATTGTCCCAGGCACCATAAAAAATAAAAAAAAAAACCCAAACAAAAAAAAAGACATTGAGGATATGACCTCATAAGGCACGTAAAGCCCTGGCAGCTATCCAAGAATAAGTCATCAATATGGCATTTCCTTACAGCCTTTTCTGTGATGAAGAGCTGCTATTTTTCCCAGTCCATTCTCAAATCTCATTCTTTGGTCGTCTAAACTTGGGACTGGTTTATTGTCTTCATGTAACAGAAGTTCCAACATCATCAGGGTTCTTCTGGTTCACTTCTAGTAGTGATTTATCAGAGGCCAATAAAATGGACTCCTTGGTACGTTTGTCTCCTGTCAGGCAGTAGCAAAGAATTCATAGCCGACTGATTCACCCAGTCTTTGCACTTCTACACCAAAGGAAACCGAATTTTTCTTTAATTAAAAAAATTGTAATCTAGGAGTAAGGGAGGGAGAAGGGCTTATAAGCCTTTCTTAGGTGTGTCCATCACCCGTCTAGTCAAATAATTAATAAAGCAGTCTTTTCATCAAGTGTTTTTTTCCTGATGACATGTGGAACACCATGTTGTGGACAGAAATAAGGGCCCAGTCATCAATGTGTACAAACTATTGTTACAAATTACAGTCTGTGAGCTGAATTTTTCAGTACTTGTTTCTGTAGTAGTGCAGCAGTCAGGACTTCCAAAACAGAGTTGCTGATTAACGCCATGAAAACAAATATGACAGCTGGCGATGGAGACTAGAAGTTCTTCACAGCACCCCACCACAAGGACTGGGACCTGTGCATTCAAGTTGATGGGAACCTTCAGCCTCTTGACTACAGTGAGAGCTGAGTGCTGGTTTTGCTGTTTTCATCAGTAAGCGTGATCCTCTCATCCTGCAGCACAAACGAAGCAATGGAGAAATTAAATACGCAAAAAAATAAATCTTGTGTAGTAAATCTTGTGGCATTCACACAATTAGACATGGAAAAATTGGACAAAGGAAGCAGACGTGAACAAGAAATCTTACCTTTGCGTAGATAATGTGACAAGTGGCAACTCTCCAGAGCATTAAATGGGGGAAGGTGTCGGTTTCTGTCATGCCGCTGAGTACATCAACAGGCTGTCTGGGAGTTTGGCTCCCCATGCTGAGGGCCAGCTCTGGTACAGCTCTTCAGCCTTGGAGCAGACTTGTGTGAGAAAGAGCTGTGGTTAGAACCTGTGAGAAGCCTTGTTGGGGCCTCGCCCACTTTGACAGGGAGTTACTTTTAAGTTCAGGTCCTTGCTCGTGGTCTGTGTGAGCTTTTAGATACACATGTGCCAGCCACTTTATCTCCCTCCCTGCTCCTGACCCACTGACTTGATCTCTAGACTTGATCTCACACCTGCCTGGCAATCTGGACTTTTGGCTGACCATCGTTCCTGTCGCTGGACCTGCTTTGCTCTTCTCACTTGGATCCCATGGGAACACAGCACATTTCAGGGAGGGCACTGCCTCTGCTCACCTTGTCACCTTTGGCTCTCAGCTTAGCTTTCGTCTTGCACTTGCTGCTCCCTGACACCTGAGGTTCAGGACAAAGAAAAATGTCCCCTGAGATAACCTCATGCAAGATAGCCCGAGTCCTTCAGTTGTAGAAAGTGGCTCTGTAGGAGGTTAAATGCATCCACCCCACCTAGTCCTGAGTCATGGCCCCCAAACCGTTCAGTCACCAGCCTCCAAACCATTTAGTATTAAACTTAATTCTTTTTATAAAAAACTGACAAACCAGAATCACAGGGGAACTGCCTGGATTTCCTTAAATGGATTAGACTGGCAGACACTTGGCACTGAAGGTGCTGCTCGGGAAGGGAGCTTGTGTAGTCGACCCTTGGTCATCCTCACTGCTTTGTTACTGGCTCCTTTTCTGCCTCTGTTTTGAACCACTCCAGAGAGCTCTGTTATCCATGAGACAAGGCTCCCGTGGAGGGTAAGGAGATGAATGTGAGGTCATCTGTGCTGTTGGGTCCTGGTGCCAAGGTTCAAGTATCTTGTGAAATGCATAAATGTTGTTTCCTGATTCCCCAGGACCCTCAGATGGTTTAGAAGTGTCACGTAAATTCACAGACTGGATATCTTCATGTGAAATCTTTGTGACTTTCTAAGTGTGTTAGCACGATCGAAAACCACTGTAATACAGAAATCATAAAATTATGAAGGGGAGGTCTGTGAGGCAAGGTGGATTATTAGTCTGGAAATCTCTTCCTACACATTTTTTTTAACTGGAATTTGTGATATTTGTGCAATTAAAGGCATTTGCTCTGTTTGCTTTGGGTCAAATTAAACTTCACAGATCTTCGTGTATTTCTGTTGTGATAGTTAGAATTGTCTGAAAGTCTTCACACAGTCACCATCCACCCTGGAGATCCATAGCCTTGATCTCCATCTTTCTGTACATCTAAGAGATCAGCTGCACTTCTGAATTTTTCCTTGCCTTTACTTTATAGAGTTGCCCACAGTCCCAGTCCCATAGTTCCTGCTGCAGTTCCCTGAACCTCTGCTCTTTTGAGACTGACTCTGTGTATGTCCATCAAGTAATTAGAGGCAAGACTGTGAGGGGAAACAATTTTCTTGCAGTTAAGATAAAAAAGCCTGATGTGCCTGGTTTGGGAGCAGTTTGTAAAGTACAGAGGTGTGAAGTGGACCATAATGTTGGGATTAAACCTAGACATCAATGTCCACACCCCGTTAAGAGTTTCAGCCTGTAATACTTGTTTGTTGTATGTTGGGTGTTCTTACCTCGTTAATGCAGTTTGTCATGATTTCCAAAGGTAATTGAAATATTCTGAGAGTAACTGAAAAAGGTCTTCTCACAGCTGTTTTGATCTGATTTGTCTGATCTGTAATTTCTGGGAAAGCGTTAACAGTTTTCACATGGAACTCTTCGGAATACGTCTGTCCACATCTATAGTTTATGAAGATATCTGCTGTAAACCTTCAAAAGTAGTTACCTTTGTAAAGAATCAGCATGTGTTTATTGCAGGTAATGAGTTCTGTGTATGTTCATTTGCAATGATTGTAAGCTTAGGGTAAAGAAACAGACAAGTCTCTTTGTAGTATTAGGTGACAGCACATAGGACAGAGGGGATGCAAAACCAAACTGGAATAGGCAGCTCAGTATGAAAGCTGAGGGCACAGCTGGACAGGTGCAGTTAGTTCAGTCTTCACATACACTGGAATACTGCTAAATTTATTGTAGATTTTATATTTTGTATACGTTATTCTGTGTGGCTTCTGGTGCTTCAGAAGAATATGTCATAGTCCTGTTTACATTTTTCAGTTCAACAATTTAACGCATACAACTCGTGGAAGTGATATTTTCTCCTCCTCAGGTCTTCTCAAAAGAATAAAACCAGGCAAAGCAGCATTAGTGCAGTGTTCTTGCTAAACTGTAGAGACAAGTAGACTTTCAGAAATTCAAAGTTAATGAATTAAAACTTAATGTAATTCTGAGTTAAGGGAAATTATAGATGGGGAAGTACAGGACATGTGATTTTCCAAGACCGCGGAGTAGCGCAGTGGTGTCAGTAGAAGGTCTGAGATCCCTTCCCAGGTTTAAACTACAGACCAATTCTCCTTTTCACTCTGCTACGCTTACCCTTTGGTTAAGACCTCATGACTTCTAAGCAAATGTTTTACACAGTACGCAAAATAGTAGCGTAGATAGTTAATCATTTTTTTTGTATTCAAAATCAGCAACAGTGGAAACTGTGTCTTGAAGACCAGGGATGACTCCTACCAGCTGCACATCTTCAGAAGGAAAAACGCACTCCGGTGTATAAGGGGCTGGAAGCACTTCACAAGCAAGCGTTTCAAACCTTGCGACACCCTAAATGGGTTTTTAAGTGCTATTGCACTGCCCCCTGTGGTGTCTGGGCTGGTTGGTTATCCTCTGGAGGGAAAGGCAGAAAACAAAGGAAAGGGCAGGAAAGCTAAATAAATGTGGTAGGGTGTTTTTTTTTTTTTTTGTCTAGGAGCAGGTTTAGCTGCTGATGATCTGATTGAGCAGCGAGCATTTAATGCTCTTGGTGTGCATAAAGGCAGGAAGAGCCCTCGCTGAGAGAAGAAAAGAAAAAACTCTCTTAAGAGGAAGGTCTTCTGAGAAATGGCATTATAGAACTAAAATAGAGCAAGTAGAGGAAGGAAGTCAGTGTCCTATATATACAGAAAGGGAGGGGGATCTTCTCCATAGTAACGGAGGGAGCAGGGGAGGAGGCAAAGGACACCACCACAAACTGCAAAAGATTTTTTAACAAGTTGGATAGAAAAGAGAGATTTGAGGGTCACTCTTTCTCTGTCCTTGCAGGGCCTGTGGTTTTGTTGTGATACAAAATCCCTTAAAAATGTTTGTCCAAGCTTGCAAGTTGAGGATTCATTGTTTCCAGACAATTATAAAGCTTACACTTGAGTATTTGTCCTTTATATTCTAAACGTCTTCTTATTACAAGGTTGAAACTTGGTTGTTAAAAGTTTCAGTTCTGTGATTTACATCGTGCATGCGATACTGTTGTTTGTATTATTACTAAGTAGTTACGAAATGTTTTGTCGCTGGAGTATGGCTGGGTTTTGCAATGGTATTTAACAGGCGGGGAGTTGGGCGAGGTGGTCTGTATGTCTGTCACAGAAGTAGTCGCTTGCACGCGAATCACAGTGTCCTGAAGGTCAGGCTTGTTCCTGGTGTGGTTTTGCTGATGTGAATCCATTTGTTCTTTTTCCCTCCACTTATTTCTCATGCTCTTTTTCCCTGATTAATTCAAGTGGAAGTCTTGGCAAAGCCCGTGCAGGACTGTTGCATCTCTTGCCAGGTAAATCGCTGTCGGTAGAGAGAGCAGTCCATCAGCCTCAGGAATCTAGCACTGCAGTAAACCAGATCATTTGCAACTGATGTGAAACATCTAGGGAGGTTCTCCTCCCCCTCTACTCTGCCCTGGTGAGACCACACCTGGAATACTGTGTCCAGTTTTGGGCTCCCCAATTCAAGAGAGACAGGGACCTACTGGAGAGAGTCCAGCGGAGAGCTATGAGGATGATTAAGGGACTTGAACATCTCTCCTGTGAAGAGAGACTGAGACAACTGGGGCTGTTTAGTCTTGAAAAGAGAAGGCTGAGAGGGGACCTTATTAATGTATATAAACACCTGAGGAATGGGAGTCAAGAGGAAGGTGCTGGTCTCTTCACCGTGATGCCCAATAATAGGACAAGGAATAATGGATGTAGGCTAGAATATGGGAAGTTCCGCCTCAGCATGAGGAGAAAGTTCTTTACTGTGAGGGTGACGGAGCACTGGAACAGGCTGCCCAGAGAGGTTGTGGAGTCTCCTTCTCTGGAGACTTTCAAAACCCACCTGGACGCGTTCCTGTGTGACTGCCCTAGGGGATCCTGCTCTGGCAGGGGGGTTGGACTAGATGATCTCTAGAAGTCCCTTCCAACCCCTGACATTCTATGATTCTATGATCCTTTCCTCCTCCCGTTTGCACTTTTCTTTAATTTACAGTGATTACTTCTAATAAAGTAAAGCAGTTACAAGTCTCATTTTTGACTTTGTAAGAGATTGCAGCAGTTCTTGTTGTTTAAAATAAAATGCTTTATTGAACGTTTGCCCTGCATATTATGAGATGGATACTCTCTTTCTTTAAAAATATCTGTAGTCCTTTTTGCAAAGACTAACAGCAGCTTCTGTTTTCAGGGTGGGATGATTAACTGGAATAGACTGTTTCCTCCTTTACGTCATAGACATAATGCGAATTATCAAGATCAGCGCCCATCTGAACAAGACACACCTCCACCTACCGAAGTTTCTGAAGAGCAGGTAAACATTTTCTATTTTTAAATGGCATTTAAAAACTGGTTAGGAATTATCTCTGTTAATTTTTTTTATCCTCCGTTGACACAGTTTCTTAAACATTCTCTAGCAGCACAAATTAGAATGTCAGATAACAGTCACAAACCAGAGACAGCAAATCGTCATTACCATCCAAACCAGAGTTACAGATCGACTTGGGAGTTTCTGCTCTGGTGTGTAACTGCTTGTCTTTTGTATTTAAAGATGAGACAGTTTCACTAGTGGGAGTTACTAAAATCTGATAAAACAAATGTTTCCAAGAAGTAAGAATAACAAATAGATTGAAGTTCCCCAGGTTGTAACCTGTCTGCAGGTGGCTGCATTGGCCATTTTATAGTCTAAGGTCTCTGCTGCCCTTGAACAAGAGTTAGGTTTCAAGGGTAAGTTTTTCTTTACCTTTTTCTGAGGAGATAAATCAACACTTGCTAGCACCACACTGTCATTTCTAGTTACGTTTAAAATGAGCTTGTCCCAGACAGAAATCTTTGATGTGATCTGATTTCTAGTTTTGATTCAATGGTAGCTCATGTTCAAAATGTTCAAAACTCTTAACTGCACTGGTGGTTTTGACTGCAAACGCTGGGCTACCTCAAAAAATACAAAAACAAAAATCCCAAAACGACCCAAAAGCAAAACAAAAAAAAAAAACCCAACAAAACAGCAATTAAAAAGAAAAACCCTACACCAAAGAGCACCTTCTGAGACAAAACCCAAAAACTTAGTTTTGGCCAGCCCGAAGGCTGCTCAGTGGACCAGAACATTTCCCTGCTGGCTTGGTTTACTTTATTTGTTTTATTGACAAATTCTGCTTATGGGAGCTTTCGTGGGTGGGCTGGAACTAGTGAAATAGTTATTATTCTGAATTACGCTGGATTCTTATCCAAAGCGTTTAGGTCCAGGTTTATGAAAGCAAGATGCACTTACATTTTCTCATGCATTGACGTTGTAGAGCTCACCTGACTGCTGTCATTTGCAATGCTGTCTGCTTGCCCTTCAAAGAAAAAAAGAAATAGAAGCACCTTTGGTTTCTCAGGACTGTGCTAATAACTACACGAGTTGTCTCAGGACAGCAGAAATGCAAGGTTTCCTTCTGTTCTTCAGAATAAAACCTGCAAGCATTTGCAATGCTTTTGGTGCAAAAATCTCTGCATTTCTTGTGGGTTTTCTCAGAACCTTAAATTACCGTTAGCAGTATACATCTCTGTTTCCTGGAGCAGGATTCAATTCCTGTGGTTAAAATATAATCGGGTGAATCTTTTTGTTGTTACGAAAAGATGAGCCTTTTGTTGTTACGATCTAGTCCCCACGATACTCACTGGGTATTTCTGTAAATGGGAACATTGCAGTTCCATCCACCACTTTTTAAGGTTAGAATTCATGGCAACTGCAGTAAAAACCTTTCTTCTGAAATGTATTTCTGTGGTTAGCTTTTATTCCACTTGCCTGCCCTTTTTCTCATGAAAAAAACACAGTCTTAGATGAAAAATCAGACAGAGGAAACTTTAGAAAGTTACGGGTTATGAAATCCAGTTTGAAGTTGCACTATTGTTGCAGAGGTGTCGAAAGTAACACTTCATTTCTCCCTCTACAGGAAGGTTAGAAACCGATGTTTGAAAGGGGAGAAAAAAGGGGAAAGGCACAAAAGTCATCAGTACCATATTTGATATTCTGCAACCAAGACAGCCATTTTCAAACAGTTTGTAGTGACGCATTTAGACTAAGAGAAGGAGGACCACCCCCGCCTGCCTCTGGACGTACTTGGAAGGAGTATATTTCTCAGTAAGCCGCCAAAGCAGAGAAGATTAAAAATACTGAAAGTTCCGGAGGTGTCTTAGAGGAAGGGGAGGTCACTTTTAATGACGCCTTTCTTTTGAAAGGCTTTTAAAGTAGTTTCAGTACTGGTGCACGTGGCTCTTACACCCTGGGAAGTTTCCTCCCGAGGTGTAAACGGCCTCTGCTGCGTTCCTGCTCGCCTGCAGCACAGGAGGAGCATCGGTGGCTCTCAGGCACCTCTCGTAGCCCTGGACTTCCAGGCTTAGGAGCTGCAAAGCCCGGTCACTAGCCCGTTTGGAGCAGGCTGGGTAAGGCTTTATGCTGCCAGCAGCCACAGTTAAATATCAGATGCCTCTTGCTCCCTCTGCCTTGTCTTTTTTTTAATATAGAATCATAGAATCATAGAATGGCCTAGGCTGGAAAGGACCTTAGAGATCATTTAATCCAATCTCCCTGTCATAGGCAGGGACACCTCTCAACTAGATCAGGCAACACATGAAGATGGAACGGAAATCGAACCCACGACCTTGGTGTAATCAGCACCACGCTCTAACCGAGTGAGCTAACTGGCCCCCTTTAGAAGCTTAACTATAAAAGCGAGTGAGTTATATTGTGACTTTCAATAAAACCTGACTGAGAATTGTAGATTTTAACTGTACTTTAGATTGGAATTTAACCATAAATTAAATTTGGTTACACATGCGTTGCTTTTTGCACGTGAGAATTGGAATATCTGTCAGCACAGAGCAAAAAGGTTAAGCATCAAGTACGTGGTAAGTGGTTAGCGATTACTAAAATTACTGTCTTAACGTGCCCTTTTCCAGGTGATTCTTCATCAGTGTCATTGGCTTACACTGTTTTGAGACCATGTAGAATCCTTCCAAGAATTTTACTGAACCCATTTTAAGGATTGTACTGCCTTTGGTTTAGGGATAGCTTTCATATTTCTTTTAAAAACCACCTAGAATTAATAGTTTTGAGAGTTTTAATGCTCACTGGAGAAGTAAGACTTTTCGAGTGAAGTAGAGCTAAGGATATCTGGCTGGGTTTTCGCACACACTGTAAAATTCTGTATTTTGGTCAGTGTTGGGTTCTTGAAGTCTTGTTCTTGGCGAGAGCAGCAAGCCCCAAAAGTCAGATCATAGTTGTCATGCGTGGTGCCACACTTTCTATTTTACTCTTCTTTCAAAACTGGGCCGGCTGGGGAAATACAGGTGTGGCATTTCCGGCAAACGGTCGGTTTTGAATAAAGTAGCAGAAAGCAGTCATCTCCGTGGCGGTGTTTTCAAGCACGCTCTCCCAGGTGCTCCTTTGGGGCAGTGCATAGCCGTGCTCGCTTGCTTTCTGGAAGGGTGACAGTGTGATCAGTGGAAAAGTGGCCTCTGACACCGTTAACTAATGTGCACACGGCGCGAACAAAACTCCTTTTTTAAAGCAGTGCTGCGTTCTTTCTTTTCCAGGTCGCACGTCTTATGGAAATGGGATTTTCCAGGGGAGACGCTCTAGAAGCTCTGAGGGCTTCAAATAATGACTTAAACGTAGCCACTAACTTTCTGCTGCAGCACTGATGGTTTTCTGCACGAAAGGACTTTGCTTGATGGGTTTGGACGCATCTGAAAGAGGATCAAAGCCACCTGCTGGACAGACTCATGGAGGTCGTCCCCGCAAGAGCGTCAGAAAAGAGAAACCGGCTCCGTGTGACTGGTGATTCAAAGTGATGTTAACGAATGACATGAATTGTTCCCAAGCCTTCAGATCACTCGGTGGTTTCTAGTTTGGTTATCCTTTTCAAAGTAACTTTAGCTTCTACTTATTACTGGATATTGCCTAAATTTATTTTTAAAATAAAGTAGGTGGGTTTTTTTTCTTGTAAATCCTTGTTAGACATGTTATCAGACTTAATGACTAGGAAAAGCAGCTCTGACAACCACAACACCTAAATTTATCTATGAAGAAAATTATATTTTCTATTTTCTCCATTTACCAGTCTAATTTCTTCAGCTTACATGTTATTTTGCAGTACTTGATTTTTTTATTTCAGTAATAAGAGGTTTGAAGATCACTTCGTTTTCAACTCAGTAAAGGGTTCTGGGACTACCTTGTCATTTTTTGAAAAGTTTTGTTAATGCTTGTAATATTTTATTTTTTGAATTCCTCTTCAAATAAAAGTTGTCATTCAGCACATAACACACAGATAGAATGAGAGAAAATTCATGTGCATATTGCAAGCTATGGTAAGTGACCACTGTAAATTTAAATTTTTACAAGATGAGTGAATTGCTATTTGGATACAGGTCATGAAGATCCTCACTGGAAGCAATAAATGTGAATCAAATGATACAGTAAGATCAGAACTGAAATTATTTGAATGATCTCCACGTGTAATTCAGGCTGACTTCTGTAAAGATGAACGTACGCTCAGTGCCCTGTGTGCTGGTACCATTTTTTGAGCTGACTGCATACTGTCTTAAGATTATAAAAAGCTAACTTTTTTATATATAAATATAGTTTTAGTTTTCTACTGTCGAAGATGGGATGACCCTGCATTTGCTGAAACCTCCCTGTCCGAAACAACTTCGTGTTTATCGCAGGTGGGAGTATTAACTTTTAAGGGTGATTCAGGCTAACACAGGAGGTAACAAGACAGTAATGCCAAGGAAGGACGACACTGGTTTTGAAGTTGGGATTAATAAATAGGTTTGCTTGGCTTGACTCTCGGAAATGCTCAGTATTAGCACCTCAGGAGTTGCAGGAGGTGGGCTTGGAGGGAGGTGAACAGCTCTATAAAACCCAACAGAAGTAGTAATACAAGATTCCAAACTGCGACACCGTGAAACCAACCTGCACATGAAACCAACCTGCACATGTATCTCAAGCATTTGATGTATGTTCCTGTATGTACCTGTGTTTGTATATCTTGTGTATACATGTCTGTTTATATATACACAGGCATATTTAATACATACATACATTTAGAATAAGATAGAGGTCATTAGCAGTGTAATAAAGGTAATAGCAGGTGCAAAGGGGAGGAGGTGAAAGAACACAGAAGAGAGAAGGATGTTGTGGAAATCCAAGCGAACACGTGTGTACCAAAGTACAGATCTGCACAGTCTCACTTGGCCTGGAAAATACACCTGGAAATTAGAGGAAAAGATTTAGGGAGGGAGGGAGATACCTTTCTTTTTCTTTCTTACTTGACTGATAAAACTGAAAAAAAAAACCCTTCAGGCGTACAAGCCCTTAACCAGAAATTATATCAAATTTATGTAGTTTTCAGCACTTGACATAATTTTTAGTGAATTCAATGTCCTGTGTGTATTTTTTAGTATTTTCCAGTGGGGGAAGTAAGGGGGTTTTGGAATGACTGTGCGTTTTCCTGGACTTTGATCCACCTCCCTCAGGGTTTGGCTCAGTGCTACGATCACATTATTTAGGCAGAGTCTGCTTTTTAATTGAAAGATTTTGTTTGCGTGAAGCTGAGCAGCTCCCCGTGTGCGTAGGCTGGGGATGTTTCTGTACCCAGAGAACTCTGGAAACCTGCTGTCTTACAAAGCAAAGGGCACATGTAAGAAAAAAAAGACCTGCAATTAATTTTTATATGCAAACTACTTAAATGCTTTGAAACAAGGACAGGTTTTAATTTGGAGACAAATTCTCTGAATGCAGATTCTTCCTTCACAACTCTTTTATCAAAAGTGTAGCAGTCAGAAGTTAAATTTTGTCTGTAGGAAGTAAAAGTCCACCTAGTTCAGGATAAATTAAATATGACCTGTGCCCTTTCAGATGTTGCCCCACTCTAAGGATGAGCACTTATTCTTTGGAATTTTAAAACATACAGAGTGGCATCAGGGACATGCAAGTGGATATTCCCCAAGTCTAAATCCTTTCTTTCTGTGCAAGGGCTGTCCGAATGTCACAGTCGTGTGGAAAACCCCATTTTGCTGGGCATTTCACAAAACGTGGTCAAACAGAAGGGGTGAAATTCAGGTCTTGGTGATGTCACTTGAAAACTCCCCTTGAGATTTGTGAGAACAGTTCGTGCTCAAAACGCTTCCGGGGTCATGACTTCTAATTTTTTTAAAAAAAAAAAAGAAGTGGTAAAAGGAGGGGTCTCAGATGCCATTGAACACAGTTCCTGTTTTGTCTAAGACCCACAGAAGAAAGATTCACACGTTAAGAGCTGGAAAACAACTCAGTTTCCATTTGTTGATGAAACTTTAGTGGACTGTTTCTGGGAACGCGAGAAGCATGCATCTTCACAGCCTACTCAGTGTTTGTCCAATACAGTTTTGAATATCTCATTACATAGTTTCTGTTTTGTGTGTGACACAAGAATATTTTTTAGGCAGACAAGAGAATGCAGAATAGTTTTCTGTTTAAGTCCCTAGGGAGATCAGACTAGTTTTAGTAAAGCTGAGATTTGGTATTTTGAAGCAGAAGTAGTTGCTGCTGTTAGGATTTCTCTGCTAGGCTGGGCATGTTGTCTTTTGAGATGACATTGGAGCAATGTATTTGGAAACACACCCACAGGTAAGGTTCGTATCCATGGAAACCTGACTGTTAGGCCACCAGGTTCTCAAGCCTTAACTTTTTCTGAGATGCAGAATGATTGGGCTCCATACCTGGAGCAAAGCCCTTTTCCTCTCCTCAAACAAGTGTGAACGTTTACCTGCTACTGAGCGAGCACATGGGCTGTCGCAGCTGGTTTGCGTAACAACCCCATGCTGTCCAGCACTTGTCGATGCCTTCGTGAACATATGATGGAGAAGGAGTCTCCTTGTTTTTATCTGAAACAGAAGAAGGAGCAGGCAAAACATATTGCAAGGTTCTGGGCAGAGGGCAATGTTTTCAGCTCTCCTGTTTGTGCGCGTGTGCATATATATGTATATGCAAATGCATATATATGTGTGTACGCGTATGTGTATATACAGAGCGTGAGTGAGAATATTTATGTATTGGTTTGATGAATTTAACTGGAGCTAAGAGTTTGCTGAAGAAAATTAAAAGTCTGTATTCAAAGACTACCACCTCTCAAACGTGTGTATTTGGAGTTATGTATGCAGTTGTGAAGGCACCCAAATGTGAAAACACTCAGAACTGCGACTCTCACGTTGTAGGGGACCTGCGTTTGTCTGAAGATAAATAAATGCACAGCATTCATTTCAACTAATAGGGGATTTTCACACAAAAGCACAATCAATTTCTTGTGTGTGTTCTTCCACAAGGAAAACATAAGTGAGATTATTTTATTAGAAAAGTTACATGAACACACAAACACTTTATGGGTTTATATACATGCACACCAGTATACGTGGTTATTTGTGCTTCCTTAAAACGTACTGGGTTGGGTTTAATTTTTAGCAGGATTACATTCCTCCTGTTTCCATATATAAAGGGATGCTTTGACCATAGAAGTCCACTCTGCACCGAAACACAACAGGGCATTTGCTACGAGTAGTTTGCAGTCCAAATAAGACAAGAAATAGGTGATGGGAGCAGAGGAATGGTACAACCTGATGAATGGGTGCAGCTGGTGAGAATCTCAACAAATTGGTAACCGAGCTGTTGTCATTTGATTTTTTGCAAAGGAGAGTTTTAAGAGGAAGCGAGAAGTTAGCTGAGCTCACACATGTAAGGGACTGTTTCTAAACCTGACTGGTAGCATTGGAGAAAGCAAGAATATACGTACTTAAAAAATGGGTGGAAAATTCCAGGATCATGGCTGAACTGAAAACAGGGTTTGGCCTTTTGACCAGAGGTAAGTAGGGACCGTAAATGTCATTTAAGATTAGCAAAGGAGAGGATGAGTTGAGGGAGATGAGGGAGGTGGAACTGAGCAAAAGCAGAGAGTTTAGGTTAAAGGAGCAAAGTAGAAGATGGGCTGCAGAGGACAGAAAGAAAAGACCAGCTGAGAGAAGGTGAGGTGGGATGTCACACTGCAGTTCATTCAGTTCTGAAAGAATTCACAGACATTCTGTGTGGAAAATGCAAATGCACAATATTGTGGCTGGTATTGTACTGAAAATACGCTCTTTTTTTCAGGAGTGTCCCATCGGGGAGTCCTGTTTTATTTGGTCTTTTTTTGCATGAGATGGTAGATGTAGCAAAGTGTAATCCCAGCAACTCAGCAGTGAAGCAAACCTGAGAACCACCACGGTATGTGAGAAAGCAGATGTTTCTGGGTTTTAAAGCACAGTTAGTCCTGCCAACATGACCCTTCTCCTGGCTCCCCATCCCAACTGCGGAGAGACCTGCTCTGGAAAAGACGCAACTCCTGGCATGTCCCACTGCTCTTCCCATTGAAGGTTTGTTTACAGATCCCTGAGATGTAAATGCCGAGAGCACACCACCTCACTGCCAAAACAAATGTCCTGGGTAAAGGAGGTGGATCAGAAGCTTGTGCTCACCCCTCATCACTTCCAGGCATTTTGTTTGCAGGGAGGAGACCCGTGCTCTGGTGTTGGTGTGGAGGCTTGCTGAGACCGACAGCCGCGTGCCACTGTGTGCACCTCTGAGAAGAAAACATCAGCCACATCACCTGGCTCAGAGAATCACACCGGGTTTGTTACTTGGCTGTGAGAAGCTTTTATTTTAGCTAGATATGTGTGGAGTTTATATGACAATGTTTTACCGGTTTACAAAGATGGATGTCACGACATGCAGTCGCTCCAGTTCAGGACAATTTAAAGCACAGACTGAGGAGCCGTGTTGTACGGCAACAGGGAGTTTACTAACAGGTAATGTGTAACTGCAACCAGGAGCAAGTGTCCACCAGCACTCTCCTGGAAATTTGTGCTTTTAGCTGAAAGCATGAAGTCAGGAACCGCCACTGAGGGAAAGAGGCTGTGCTCTGCAAGCTCCGTGTGCTTAATTGCCATCGAGATAGAGTTTGTCAGGCTGGTCGTCCTGTCTTGTGTCCTGCACTCCACTCCTGTAGAAGCTCAAGAGAAACCTGAAACACACGGTGTCGGCGGGGTTTGGCTCACAAGGGGGTTTAAGCTACAAGGCTTGCAGCGTGAGCACGCCCAGAAAATCTCAGCTTGCAGCATGCACGTGTGTCGTCTGTACGTGGGTACCAGAGCGCTGCGTGAACACCACAAGCGTGCTCGCTGCCCCTGGGTGAAAAATGCGATTTTCCCTTCTTGGAAGACAGCGCGGCGACGGGCTGCAGTCGAGGGCGAAGCAAGAAACACCCACAGCGCTGCGCAGTGATAAACTGACCCGGAAAGCCGTCAGGGCTCCCAGTGTGCTGGCAAATGCTGGCACGTTCTACTTATTGAATGCGCTGCGTTCCTGTGTGGCAGTAGGCGCTTGGGGAGAGCACCAGCTGCATCTATTTTTTATTATTTTATTTTAGATTCGTGGGCGTCATTTTTAACCCCGAGTAAAGGTTTCAGCGCCCTCTTCGGGCGGGAACTGGCCTTGCCCCTCTCCCCTGTGTAGAGCCGCAGAGACCCGGCCGCCCGCCAAGTCCTGTGGGGCCGCGCGGCGGCGGTATAGCCCGGCTGCCGTCGGTATCCCTCCGCCAACGGTACCTCTACCACAGGTACCCTTTATCGACGCACCAGACTGCAGGTATCCCTCCGCCGCTGGTATCCTTCCGCCGCTGGTATCCCTCCGCCCTCAGCAGCCGAGGAGTAGCCTCACCCCGCGGCTTCCCCGCGGTCGAAGGGGAGGTCAGAGGTGGGACAGGAGCGGGGCAGTGGAGCGGAGGCGGGAGCTGTGGTTCTCAGAGGGTTGTTGCATGGGAGGCAAGGAGTGGGAAACAGGCAGGGTGCCAGGTGTGAGGTGCTGATCCTGCCGTGCCGGGTGGCTGGAGCGAGCGTCGTGCGAGGAACTCGGATCAGGTGGGTGAAGCAGATGCAGAAAAAGTGTTATCGTGCCTCTAGACAAAATGCTCCATGTGGTTCCTCTCCCATTTTAGTGAAAATGCTCCGTGTTCAAGCAGCTGGGGAACGCCCGCAGGCGGGTGAGCTGGCTGGGGCTGTGCGGGATGCCTCGGGCAGTTCTTCTTTGCTCAGGCCCCTTTTGAACCGTTCTGCCCAAGTCCCTTCCCTCGGTGTCCCCTCAGATCCAGCTAAGTGCCTGCTGTCCCCAGGTGGGTATTTCTAAAAGCAAAGAGCCCCAGGTGCTGGCATCAGGCCAGAGGAGGGAGGGCGGGTCCCTCCTGCAGCACCACAAGCAACTGTTCACCTATTTCTTTCTCCAAAGGCGCTTACTGGTGGTGGGAGGGTGAGTGGTGGGGGTACCTTGGGTAATAAAATACTGCAGAGAAAAATAGAGCCAAACGAGGAGCAAACAAGGCTCTGTTTAGACTCTGCCTTTTCCTGAGGCTTCATCACACATCTGTCTTTGCCTCAGCTCTAGACTCCAGCCTGGCAAAACATCTCTGTACGTTGGTTTTGAGAAAGAGAGTTGGCCACCCCTGCACCCCCATTGCTCCAATGTTTGTGTGGAGGCTCCCTGAGACCGGTAGCTACATACCACTGTTCTCCTGGCAGTTCCCTCCACTGTCATATGGGAGTTTGAGTTACAAAGATGACAGAGCCACGCTCTACTTAGCGCAAGCAGGTGATGTTAGGAATGATAGCCACCAGCTGCGGGTGGGAAGGTTCAGGCTGGACAGTAGGGAAAATGTATTCACCCGCAGGGTGATGCAGGCAGAGGAACCATCTGCTTGGCAGGTGGAAGGCTCCTTGCATGGAGTTTCCAGGCCTCAGCTAGATGAAGGCATGGCCAGCCTGACATGCCAGCCATGATCCTTCATTGAGTAGGCTGTTGGATGAGGTGATGCAGACAGGTCCCTTCCAGCCAACACTTTTGACAAGTTAGTAGGACAGCATAACTGTACAGCAACTTCCAGCCTAGCTGGGCTCCGTTAGGGTGTTCGGACCATTCCTTGTCCATTAGAACATGCTTTTTGGGACATCGGCTCTCTTCAGGCCAGCACTGAGGTTGCCTTGAGGAGGGCTCCTGAAAGGACCTACTGGAGTCACTTTCCCACCTGAGTTATTTTAGGCATCCTCTTAGTCAGCTTTCAGTATGCTACAGAAAACCATCATCATCCAAAAGCTCATTCATGCACATTTAAAACAATAAAGGGCTGCACGTGACTATTATAAACTTTCTAGCCATAAAGAAAAGTTATTACCTTAAAGAATGATTTGTATTAATCAAAAGCATCCATTCATGAAACTTCTTCATATTTACTTTTTTCTCCTTGTGTCTCTATCCCTTCCAACCTCAAACAGAAGACCAGCCATTACAGCAACTGTGAAATCCTACATGTGGGTTGGTTTTTTTTTTACTGTAGTCTAGTGACTTCAAAAAGGAGCTGAGGAGGTCCCTGCTCCTGTCAACTTTGTCCTCATTGCACAGGCTCAAACATCAATGACAACCTGATGTCTCAGGACTCCTCCTCTCGCTCTGACAATATTCACATTTAACCTGCCCTTAGCAAGGCTTGTCAGTGTGCCAGGTTCAAGCAAAGGTCAGTCAAGGTCACGTAAAGCCACCCTCAGTGCTCATCCTTCCTTGAAGAAGGGCTTTTCCAGCAGCTCCCATGCACCCTGCAATTACTGCTCGCCCAGTGCAGCACCCAGGTGCAAGAGTGGGATGCTGGGCGGGAGGAGAGCAGAGCTGCTGTTTGTCGGTCTGGGGAAGGATCTGTAGGCAACTTTCTGCACAGAGGTAACATCCCCGGCTTTTCTTGACATTCCCTGAGTCTGTGTGCTCCATGCCAGCTGCCCCTAGGCCTGCAGGGATGCTGCCCCAGGACTTTGGGAAGGGGGCAGGGATGCAGGGACAGCCATGGTGGCTGCCAGGGGATGCAGGACAGGCGTGGGAGGGTGGCGCAGTGCGGGGAAACCCCTGGCTGCCTTCTTCGAGCCAGAGCACTTGCACAAGCTCCTGCTCTGGGGCTGGGATGAAAACGGGCTTCTCCATGCTCCATGACGGCGGGTCCAGCAGTGCTGAGAGCAGAGCCTGATGTGCGGAGCCAGGCAGGGCTGTGTCCTGGCCGAGTTGGCTTTGCAAGAGCCCCTGGCTCCAGGCAGGGGGGTGGTGAAGCCTGTCAGAGGTGCTGGTTCTGCTCTGCAGCCTGGCTGCGGCTCCCACCGTCAGGGATGATCCATAAGCTGCAGGCCAGAGCAAAAGGGAAGGGGTCGTGACACTAGACAGAGATGGAGCCGTGTTGCTGGCTGTTGCTGTTGCTGTCGGAGGGGGTCTTGCCAGTAGAGGAGCTGCCCATTGAGCCGCTGTTCTTGAAGATGCGGAGCAGCCTCCGCTTGTAGCCCCGGAAGGCGAAGAAGTAAATAATGGGGTCAATGCAGCAGTTGAGGTTCATGAATGCCACAGTGATTTGCAGGGACATTTTGAAGGCTTGTTGCTCGCGGCAGGACGGCTGGTAGAGGATCTTTCTGATCATGAACTGGACAATATTGAGGTGGTAAGGACTGAAGCAGAGCAGAACGGCCAGCAGCACTACGAGGATGACAGTGAAAGCCCGGTGGTGGTGCTTGTTCTTCACCGTCAGTGTGTTCTCCTTGGCCGTCTGGCAGAGCTTGAGATTGATCCTCATATAGCACACCAAGATGATGCCCACAGGCAGAAAAAACCCAAGCACACAGGCCCCCAGGAGCAGGTAGGGCAGCTTGGGAATTTCCTCGAAGTTGAAGTACTCCATGCACGTCAGCTTGTCCCCCATCTTCCGTGTCATGGGCCGCAGAAGCAGAGGCGCTGTCTGCAGGAACACCAAGGCCCAGACAAGGACGCAGACCCCCCTGGCACGGCTCATCTTCCGGATCCTACCAGGGTGCCTGGTGCGCACAACGGCGATGTAGCGGTCCACGCTGACGCAGGTCATGAAGTAGATGCCCACATAGGTGTTCATGTAGAAAATGAAGGCCGTGACCCGGCAGAACCAGTCCCCAAAGGGCCAGTCAAACTCCAGGATGTAGTAAGCGATCCTGCCCGGCAGTGCCAGGGTGAAGAGGGCATCAGAGAGGGCCAGGTTCACCAGGTAGAGGTCGGTGGAGTTGAATTTCTTCTTCCTGCGCTGGAAAGTGATGCAGAGGGCCAGGATGTTCCCACATGCGCCGAACACCAGGAGGGCAGTGTAGAAAAGGGAGAAGGTGACTTTGGCAGAGAAGTGGTGGTTGTGCACGTTGCAGCTGCTCTGGTTGCTGGAGGTGAGGTTGGTGGGCGGGAATAGGACCTCGGGGACAGCCATTTCCGAGGTGCTTCAGGAGCTCTTGCCGTCTCCCTTGGAATAAGAGCAGACATGAAACTTGCAGCTTATCGATAACGGGAGTGGCACCCATAGGACTGGCCCTTGTCACGAAGTGAAAAGCCTGTCCCCTGCTCCCTGCCACCCCCCCTGGAAGCACACAGCCCGAGTCATTTGGAAAAATGTGTCTCTTGTGATTTCAGTCTCGATGAAGGCTGTGACTCATTATCTTCTTTTTCTCACCAGCATCTCTTAATTTAGTTTTTTTGCAAGTCCAGTCACTATCAGAAAGGACCAGGGGGCTGGGAGGGGGAATCACTTGCCACACAGACAAGGTTCCAAACTCATCAGGTGTCATTTATTCATCACCGCGGGGGGCAGAATAGGGACTTTCATTGAGAAAATGCCCAGAAGGGGACTGGTTTGGGAGGTTGGTGGGGCTGGGGGAGGTCTCGGTGGGCAGCGATAACAAGGAGCAACCCTCGGGTAGGGACGAGAGCGGAACAAACCCGAAGAAATTCAAAGAGAGGAAAAATCCCAGACTTCCCCCAAAATCCCGTACCCCACGACCGTCCGAAGCGGGGAACGCCCCCCCCGCTTTGCTGGAAACCCAAACTCCCGCGCCCCTCTCGCCGCTAGCTCCGCTTTGGGCCGGGGGTCCGCGCCTCCCCCTCCCCGGGCCAGGGACAGCGGGGTCCCTCGGGGGCTGCGACATCTCCCGGAGTGCCCGTCCCGTCCCGGCCGCCAGCGCTCCCGCTCCGTCCCCGCCGCTCACCGCACGCTGCCTCCCCCGGGGCCGCCTCCCGCCGCCGGACGGGACGAGACGGGCAAGGTTCTGCCTTCCCCGCCGCGACGCGGGGGCTGAGATGCTCACACGCACCCGCGCGAAAGAGAAATCAGGGGCTTCGACCTCGCAGCGCCGCTGCCGCCTCCTCCTCCTCCCGCCCGATGCCGGGGCGGGGGGGCAGCGGACACGGAGCCTCCGTGCCCGCCTCCTGGGCTCCCCAGCCCTGTGAGCGCCTCTCGGGATTCGCTCACGTAGTAAAAGCACCCTGAGGTCTGGGGTTTTCGTATGTTTCTTTCCTTTTTTTTTTTTTTTCTTTTGCTCTTCGGGTTAGTAAAAATGTGTGTTCTTTCTGGGTGGTTTTTGGGTTTCGGTGTGTGAGAGGCATTTTGCTTGCAGCATGGGGTTATTCTCAGCAGTGGCAGTGCTGGAGAAGATAAATGACTGTACCTGCACAGCAATCACTCCTGACAGACTTGGTGTTTTACTCCGAAAATTTCTACCAGGATGCAAAATACAACTGAGCAATCAAAACAGCCTCAGTGGTCCAGAGGGTTCAGCCTTGGCCAAGACAACGTGATCGCACCATGGCACCTTTTCTGATACGGCCGGGACAAATCTTCCGTGGAACTTCTTGTTCCTGTGGCCAGCATGAGCCATGCTGTACATGTCTGTTGCTGAAGCCCAGGTTTCACAGAATCACAGAATGTTGGGGGTTGGAAGGGACCTCAAAAGATCAATTAGTCCAAACCACAACACCCCACCCCTCACCCCCCCAGATTTGCCTTTCACACACACACACAGAGACCACTGGACACAGCTCCTTGAGACAGAGGCTAACCCAAGTGGAATGAGACAACTCACTCTTAGTGGCCAAATATTTCCTTTATTAGATGATATGTTGCATGGTGGGCAAAGCCCTTTGTCTCAGCTGGAGCTCTCGGGACCGGCTCTGTCCCTGCAGGGTGCTGAGCAGTGGAGAGCTCTGATTTACCTCACGGGCCCGCATGTGGGTGGCTGAACAGGGCTGGTGATGCCAAAGATGGAGCAAGGGGTGTGGGCAACTAGCACGCCTTGCAGCAGGGAGAGAGTACTTTCCTCCCCAGCACTTCCCAAAAAGTTTGCGGAAGCACAGCCTGCCCTGTGACCAGCGGGATGTCCTTCCCCATGGCGGCTATTTACTGGAGATTACCGGGGCTTTCAAATCCCAAGAAGATTTTATGTTCTTTTTAGTGGTTTTAGGGGTTTTTTTTGTGACTGATCGTGATGATCTTGCTTGCCTTCTTTTTCTTTTTTTTTTTTTTCCTCATCCCCAAAACTCCTAATAAACCGGGAAATTTCCACCACAGTGGATTTGGGGTACTACTGAAAAATACTGAAGCCAAGCTAAGCTAAACTTAAATTTCTCTCAGAGATAGTAAAACTCAAACAATTATTTAATTGCATAATATTTATAATGTTTTACAACACAGTGGCATTAAACACCGTACTAATCTATGTACTCATGTACGGTGAGTCATTTGTATAGAAATTACACAGTGAATGATATTGCCATGAAGTTGAAGGCAGAGTAATAGTGAAAATTTGCTAACAACCTTCTGTTAATGGAGATACTTTCGTTGCTCAAGAGGGGTTTATATTGCATGAAGGAAAAGGACTGCTAATGAGAGAATAACTGCTAAGTAAATTATTAGAAATATTCCTTAGTAAGTTGGGGATTTTCTACATGCACATCTGTCAAGAGTTAAGCTAATCAAACCTGCCTGGGGCTCAAACTTTCTTGAGCTGTTTCATCAAGATGAGGAAAACACCCAATGGATATAACATTAGAGAAATGTTATCCCTACAGAAATCCTGAGCCCGCAGTGGTGAGTGAATCCATCTCATCCACCTAATGCATAACATGAAATACAGCTGTGGCTGAAATAAATTCTAGTCATGCTGAAGTCAGGGGTCACTGTGGCACTGACGGTGGAAGATCTGACTCTTTGCCCATGAAAGACTCCTGTCCGCCTTTCCCATTACGCAGTCTTGCATGAGAGTTTTACCTTCACAGATTAACACCTTCAAGGAAATAAATCTGGGATGAAGCCAGGCAAAAGGTGATCACCTTCCGACCAGACACCGGCAACGCCTTGAGCGGGTCGGCATCGCCAGCGCCGTGATGATGGACGGGGCATTCTGCAATGCAAATTCATGCCTGGGACTTTCTCCGTGTGGCCAAACACCACGCCCACCCCCCGTACAATCCCTCCCGTCTCTCGGGCTCTGTGCTTGTGACAAGATGCTCAAAACGGACCTGCACATCCCAGAAGGGGAATTACATGTGGATAACCCAGCAGAGCCAGCCCTGCTGCTAACATGAGCCCTGGGGACGGGGGTGCTTCTCGTTGGATCCCTTGGGAGCGGGAAGTGCTAAAGGGATGGCTTGGATACAGGAGGGCTGAGGGGGCCCCTGAGCAGAGGGGCAGGCACAGAACAGGTCCTGGGGAGCTGGAGGAGAGACATGCCCCAACTGGCATCACCAGCCTTGAAAATAGGCAGAGGAGCTCAAAGGTCCAGGTGACAACAGCATCCAGGGGCTCGGGAATAAGAAGGAGGGAAAACAGCTCTCTCTGCCTGATTTTATTTTTCTTTTTGCAATGCAGAAGAAAGGAAGTGGGTTCTTTTGTGCAAAACATGCTCCTACCCTGCGTGCAGCAGGTGCTGTGATACAGGAGTGCAACCCAGCTCCACCCCTTTGCACAGCCCCGGCAGCCCCACCAAGCCCAGAGGTGCCACACCGCACTGCAGGCAACGGTCCCTTTTGGACAGGGGCACAGGACCGAGGGGAACCCGGTCCCAGCTTGTGGGACCTTGCTCCCTGCCTCTGCAACGCTAGGTCATCTGAAAAGGGACACTCCACCAGGCAGCATAGAGAAACCCCGTCCACCCCAGTTTGCAGCCATCTCCTTTGAGAGATACTGCCCTTTACTGAACCCAGTGGTTGGATGAAGCGTGGTGTGGGATTTGGGGTGTGAAGTTCAACTTCAAAGCTAGGTCCAGGTTTTCTTCTTCTGGGTCCATATTTGCACAAAGCCACTTTTCCGGGAGCCCACCAGGGAGCAAAGGGTCCTGCAGCCCAGGCACCCATCCCAGGGTGAGTGGGACCTGCTGTCTCAGGGTGTCCCTGCTGCCAGGGGCCTAGCCAGGGCGTGGGGAACATCTCTAGGGGTGGTCCTGTGCAAAACTGAGTGTGGAGGGTCTCTTTCCTGACACGTACATCATGGCAAAACACAACCCCAGCTGAATCCCCACAAGGCAACCACCCATGCTGCTTGCCTGAGGGTTGGTGCTGCCCTTCCCAGAACCAGCTGTTGGGTATTTCATGGCAGACATGCACCTCTGAGTCACCACAGCTCTCTCTCACATTGTCCTTATGGAGGACATCACTCTCTGCCATGCCGTGAAGGCTTCCTGCAGCCACCTCTCTCTCCTGAAGGCCTTTTCATGAACATTTCATCCAGGTCCAGTAGAAAAGACAGCCCACAGCTCCTCCAAGAACAGGTCCTTCAGGCCATCTACCATGAGGCCGACCACGTTGGTGGATGTGACTGGTGAGGAAAGCTTGCAAAGAACCATGAGAACTGCACCAGGCGGGCAATCACCATGACGTGCTGGGAGAGCTGGACTGGGCTTGCTCCAGAGCTGCTTCTTCAGGTGCAAAGCCACACTCAGGAGTGCTGAGGCTGTTGTTTATACCTGGTGGGGTTTCCCAGAGTTGAGAGATGATTTGGAGTTGGACTTTCTGAAGGCAAGGCAGCATAACAAGTGAGGTAACAACCCCTTCACAGAGAGAAGGCAGGAAGTTTGCGCCTCCTCTTTCCATTGTATCATCACCTCTCCCTCTTTCCTTTCCCCGTCAACATTGGTTACCTTTTCTCTCTTCTAGTGCAAAACATTTTCAGGAAGCTTTGGGTTTAGACACAGAAATCTCAAATCCAGGTGCTTTCAGTTTCAATGGAAGAGGCTGGGTTTTTCCACAGCTGAGCCCGTAGATCTCAGGCCACCACTAGTCACCTGGTGGTAGAGTAGAAATTAGGGGGCCGTCCAATTTTGACATCCAGCTGCCCATTCAGTAACAGCAGCTCTGTGGGGATGACAACGTTTCAGAGGTTTTAACTCAAGATGATGGGAACTGTAAAGAAAGCAAAGTCTGTACTGAAATTCCTACCGATTTGTGACAAAAATCTGACGAAAACAATTACTGAGGTTTTGGCACGCTTGAAACATAATCTAACCCTAAATCTGAGTGGGAAACACTGAATAACAAAGGAGTAGAAATCTGCTTCTGCATGAAATGGCCTGATTTATTTTGCACGTGCAGCACCAGCTCTGGAAATGATGTCACAGCACCAAGCCACGATGCAGTTGGAGGAGTGATGCAGCTCACTCCAACATCCTGAGTGGTGGGACACAACGTGATCGCTCCAGGAGCTACTTCCTTCCATAGCCCCTCACCTTTGGTCCCAAAATGTGGGCATGAATTCTCATGTGTGGGCCACATAACCACCACGGTTTCCATATGCCCTGGTTGCAAGAAGAGGGTAGGTATGTTGAGAGGGGCAACTTTTAGTCATGTAGATCTGCATACCTGGGCAGGAGAAATACCAATGAAATTCATGTTATGAACTAACTTCCTCCAGTGAGCATGAAAAGCCCTTGTTCCCACACTGCACTCTGACTTACAAGCTCCATTTTGATTTTGCAGGAATAAGATGAAAGTTGTCTTGATATCTGATTTCTGTGGTTAAAAACAATGTTTAAACACTTGTTAAAAAAACAAACACAATCATAAGGCAAGTTTGGAGAACTGGTGTCCTATTTTTATGTGTTTTTTCCTTATGCCAGGACCACATACACACACAGAGATTTGTAACGTGAAGCTATGACACAAACAAAAACAACTGATGTAGAAGATGATTGCAAAGTGCAGAAATGAGTGTTCATGATAGAGAAAGTGCCAGAAATACATCTTACTTCAGTTTGGATCTCCATGATCCTACACAACAATTTCTTTTGCAAGGACACCTTCGTATTTTGTGACTTGTTAGTCATTTTTTCTGTTTATTCCTCAAATCAGTGTTTAAGCCATGTTATGACCATGTTTAACATGTACCAGATACATCCTATGACAAGTGGAAAAATTGGCATCTTCATGAGCATTTCTGTGGGGCGCTCAGCACAATGTGACAGTGCCTCACAGATATACAGAATGGTTGAGGTTGGAAGGGACCTCTGCTCCAACCTTACCTAGAGATGTCTGCCTGGGACCATGTCCAGATGGCTTGCAAGTATCTCCAGGGATGGAGACTCCACCACCTCCCTGGGAAACTTGTACCAGTGCTTGGTCACTCTCACTTTGAAAAAGTGTTTCCTTATGTTCAGAGAGAACCTCCTGTGTTTCAGTTTGTGCCCATTACTTCTGGTCCTGTCACTGGGCACCACTGAGCGGAGCCTGGCTCTGTCCTCTTTGCACCCTCCCTGCAGGTATTTATAAACATCGATGAGATCTTCCTGAGCCTTCTCCAGTCTAAACAGTCCCAGCTCTCTCAGCCCCTTCTCATACGAAAGATGCTCCAGTCCCTTCATCATCTTTGTAGCCCTTCACTGGACTCTCTTCGATATGTTTGTGTCTGTCGTAGTGTAGAGCCCAGAACTGGACCCAGGACTTCAGGTGTGGCCTCACTAGTGTTGAGCAGGGAGTAAGGATCACTTCACCCGACCTGCTGGCAACATCGATTCTAATGAACCCGGGATACTATTTGCCTTCTTTGCCACAAGGGCACATCTTTGGCTTATGTTCAACTTGGTGTCCACCAGGATCCCCAGGTCCAAGCTGTTTTCCAGCTGGGAGGCCCCCAGCCTGTACTTGTGCCTGAGCTTGTTCCTTTCCAGGTGCAGGATTTTGCAGTTCTCCTTGCTGGACTTGATGAGGTTCCCACCAAACCATTTCTCCAGCCTGTTAAGGTCCCCCTAGATGGCATCATGGCCTTCTGACATAACAGCTACTCCTCCCAGTTTGGTGTCATCTGCAAACTTGCTGAGGGTGCACTCTGCCTCATCATCCAGGTCATTAATGAAGATATTGCACAGGATTGGACTCAGAATTGACCCCCGAGGTACACCACTGATTACTGGTCTTCAACTAGGTTTTGTGCTGCTGATCACCACTCTCTGGGCACTGCCATTCATCCAGTTTTCAACCCACCTTGGTGCCTCAGCATCCCCTGCTGTCTACCCAGCACCCGTGTGCAAGTGGGTGGGGTGCTCTCTGCTTTAGTGTGGCAAAGGAAACCTCAGAGAAGTCACAGTGAACAGTGAATGGCTAAAGACCTTGGCGCCTGATTTCTTTTTTTAGAGCGGTTCATTGTTACCTGCTCAAGGCATGACTGTAACCAGCTGTAGTACCAGCCCCGAGCGCTCAGAACCTCTGCACATTTCCACCTCCCTGGCCTCAAATCCCGCAGAGTCCCATGGCTTTTGGGAGAAGGTGGGTCCAGCTTGCTCTCAAACAAAAAATTTTCCTTCGTGAAAACCTTCTTTAATAAAAGGTAGACAGTGTGAGTTCTAGCTTTTGTGGCTATCACCACCTAGGCTTGTCGTGGGCAGAGCAAACAGAGCAATTCCTGCGCGCCACAACAGCGATTCACCTGCAGAGCATTGCCCGCACTGGCACACTGAGCGTGGCACGGTCGTGGGGGGAAAGCAACTGCACATGCACTGTTCGGGGAAATGGTGGAGTCACCGTCCCTGGAGGTGTTTAAGGAGAGGCTGGATGTGGCACTTAGTGCCGTGGTCTGGCCAATGTGGTGGTCTTGGGTCGTAGGCTGGACTTGATGATCTCAGAGGTCTTTTCCAGCCTCAACAATTCTGTGATTCTGCTGAGTGTGCACACAGGACCTGGGCTGACCTGGTGCAGACAGTCCTAACGCTGGCATGTCCTAGTTTATAGGACTAGGAATGCAACTTTAATGTGGCTTTTTGGTATTGCTTTTCTTACTCCCCTCTTGTTTTTATGCTGCTGAGCAAGCAGGAGAAGGAAGATGTGGTACCTCAGAGAGCCATGATGCTTGCCGGTGCCGGCCATCAGCACAACCACAGCACTGACCTCTGTGCCCTGCTGTGACCCTTGCCATCTCTTTGGGGAGAGGAGGAGCAGCACAAGCTGGTTGCTTCACAGCTGCTCTATGGAGAGCAAGGGAGGGCAGAGGCGTGGGTGCACACTCGTTGATCCCTGCTGGGATACGTGTTGTTCTGGTTGCAGGCTGCCCTTCTGGAGCTGCCAGCATCTCATTCCCTCTGCAGATCTGGCCAGTGCTAAGTCCTCCCCAGGACCCCACCTGTCCTACCTGCAGGTGTCGTGTACATGGATGAAACCCTCTGGGACCTGGAAGTAAGCACTAGCATTTCTACTGAGCTGATATTTTGGGGGCACTTGCGGCTTGGCCGGAGGATGTGGGAATTTCATGTGGCGAGCAAAACCTGGTGGCCACATCCTTGTAAACACACGCTTCTGTAATGGTTGGCTCCCATGGGAGGCTAGCATCTCTGCAAAACCACAGCATTATTTTTTTTTCTCACAGGAAAGGGAATGTCTCTCTCGAATTTTGCTTTCAGAAATCATTAAGCCATTTTTAGGTGGAATTTTCTGGCAGTGCTCACCATGAGGCAGTCCTTCAGCAAAACCAGCCTCAGACTCCACTGGGAGCAGGGAAAGGAGATGTTCTTGCACTCTTCAGTCATATGATGCAGTTCTGGTGAGTGTCCTGGTATCCAAGACAATGGCATCAAAGCCCTGTGCAGGTCCTGCATAGGGCCCAGCCCTGCATTTCTCTGCAGCTACCTTCCCTGGCAGAACTTTTCTCCTGAAGTCCACTTGTGGCAGGCGACGTGCTTCAATGAACCCTCCACAGCTTCTGCTCCTTCTCACTGTGCTGTGTTGTGGCTCTCTGTGTCTAGAGAAGAAAATGTCCTGCTTAAACCACATCAACTTAAACCCCAAACACTAACATAGATTTAATTTTGGTGATGCTTTAAATGCCTGGATTATACTGACAGATTTATTTTGCAGTCATCAAATTTTACCTTTTAGGACTCACTAATAAGTCCAGACAGATCCATCTTAGACCTTGCCACCTTAAATGTTCTTAGTTTTGGGGATTTGTTGGCTAAATATTGTTTTAATGCGTTTATTACATGTGTTTTCTTCTCCACTCATGTCTCCTGCATCCAAGTTGCAGTTGGTCTCCTCCCTTACATATCCAGGAATATCGTTACCAAATTATTTCTTCATAGAGGAAATTTTGCTTCCTACGGTTTCACTCACTTTTAATGTATTCATGGAGACTGCAACATTTTAGCCGCTAATGCTTATTGAAAACACTTGAGTCTCAGGGCTCTAATGTAGCTACGTTTGATGCTTAATGCTTTGAATGATTTGTGATCATGAAGAGTTTGGTCTGATGGCGTAATTGCGAGTGGAGAGACTTCCATTAAAACTAAGAAAAAAAAATGGTACAGGCTTTTGCATCTTTGGGGGAGTTTTCTATGTACATGGTAGATAGAGAAAATTGAACTCAAACTGAAGGGTTTTTTTTTCTGGAAAAAAAAGCAGAATCAGATGTTACCCTAACAGAAGACCCTTCCAAGAACCAAAAAAAAGCCCTCTATGCACATAAAAATAGAGCTTCCTCAGCATCACCTTCAGCCACCCCAAAAAGCCATGAGCCACAGCTTAACCAGGCCAACAGATGCTCCTGCCCGACTTCAGTGGGAAGGGGAAGAAAATCAGCTTTTAACACCCCAAGTAGGAGCACTGGCCATGGCTTGCTCCAAGCCCATTTTTACTGGGAAAGCTTTTCCCAAGCGGGAAGTGTCAGCACTTCCGACGCCGTGTCTCGAGGCATCTGCTACCAAAACCTACCCGCTGCTCGGCACCATAGCATCTGCATAGATTTTACCTCTTTCATGAGACCCAGAGGAATCATTTGTGTCTCACAGACAAGGACGAGACTCAGGGAATGAGATGCTCCAGATGACTTTCTTTACAAATTGCAGTTGTACGGTTTAGCATCATGGAGCCAGAAATGTTAAAGCAGGACGTTTGCCTGTGAGCCATGCTGGAAATTCTTAGAGGCTGTTAAAATGAGTTTGTTATTCAGCAAGTATTTTGCTTGTGACAAAATACCACGCAGCTTAGTGTGTTGTGGAAGTGAGGTTTTGATTTTTTTTTTTGCTTTTTTTTTTTTCTGGTTTGGCTCTTCGCCAGCGTTAATTGTCTGCAGCAACCCTTGCAATTTGGAGCTGTTAAAACGTGTAATCTCGAAACACGCAGTCAGAGAGAAACGTTTTGTTCTTCATACCCCCCTGATCAAAGCCTGGCCTCGAAGTTGTCTAAAATCCTGATTATTTTTTGATTACTTGGAAATCGTTTTCAAATGCAGGCACAGGTCTCCATCCTTACACAGCCGTTACAGCACGCTGCTTGTTCATCAGCACCAGCACATATAATGTGGGTATTGCACCCTCTACTACTGATGTCCCTCTCAACAGAGCAGGGATTTAGCTCTCTTGCTAAACGTGTCTTTCATCACTGGCTCCCGGTAACTATGTGAATGTCACTGCTTGAGAGAGGATGTGACCGTTCTGGTCACAAATGGTCAGTGTCTGACTGAGTCAAAGCTTGGCTGATAGAAGATGGGAATAGCGAAGAATACTTCTAAAAGAACAAGTAACAAAGAGTGTGTTGTTTTTTTCAAGAGCTGAGGGAAATCTGAAGGAGGCCAGTAATTTCCCGTATCTCCAGTGCTGTAGTCATCTGATGACTTCAGTTGGCTTTGACCATTGATTACTAAACACACATTTTCACATGAGATGACCTGTTTGCTGTGGCCTTATTAGTTTTTTGGCTTTTTAAATGCATTCAAGCAGTCTGGGACAATAGAAACATCATCCTAATCTGATTTAAATGGCAGCTGCTAAGAAGGGTAAAATTAGTATTTACTAGAAATGAAGACAGTGTAGTTTCAGTAGTTACACTTCGATACTCTTCAGAAGCTGTAGATAAGGATACACACTGTCTCCCCACCCACACTTGGTTCACAAATTAACAGCCTGGCTATGGCTGGCAGACCAAATGCCTCTCGCTGTGAAAAAGCAGTTTCTGCCTTCTGCTCTTTCTCATAACACGGAACAAAAGGTCTGGTCATGGCTGTGCCACCCTGGCCCCTGCCAACAGTGAGATGCCCAAGGGTAGCTGTTCCCATCACCCTCCTGAATGAATGCAGAGCTCACAGGAGGACCCTCCCACTGCGTCCCGACATCCAACTCCTGCGCCCTCACCACATATTGCCGATCAGAGCTGTGTTTCACTTCCAGGCTCCGTACACAGGGATGACCCAGCTCGGCAGCCAGACCCCAAGTCAGACCCACCGACACGAGTGGCTGTTCACCCACTGGTTTTGTGCCCAAATCATTCTTAATTTCAATGCTTGCATGGTTTTTATTTTGCAGGCAGTCTTTCTCTTTTATTTATTTTGCATGGCTGCTCCATGGGGTAAAAACCATAAGCGTATTTTCTAGTGGGACGTGTGTTGATGACAGGATTAATGTTTGTGACTGAGGTGAGGATGGGGGTGAAGGTGGTGTTATACTTGGAAGCATGTTTTCTTCTTAAGATGTGAACACCTTCACCCTGCTCTTTGAGGTAGAGTGTATCTGTGGGTGGCCTCCCAATGGTTCCCTGGGTTCAAGGGCTTATGCACCATCACATGGGGCTCTTATGAAAGGAGGTCTTGTAAATGTACCAAACTTGACAGGGAAAAGGTAAGTATCACTTGGATGATCCAAATTTTCATCAGAAACCAGTGCGAGGTAAAAGAAAGGTATCGCATGGGATCCTTTGGTAAGGTCCATTGAGCAAATGCTAATTGGATTCAAATTCATGCACAAGTGTGGAGTTTTGTGGAAAGAAATATCCCCGAGCAGAGAGAGCACGCTCTCCACAAGACAACCAGTGACTGGGCCTGCAGGGGGAGATGTTAAATGGACATCCCCCAAGCCACCCAGCTCAAGAGGTGGCAAACCATGTCCTTAGACCAATCTAAAAGTTTGTTCCAAGGAAATATTTGCTACTGTGCCTCCGTGCTGCCAGGTGCGATGTGCAAAGAGCTGGTGAGGAGCCAGGTGGCAGAGGGCAGTGACAGCCCAGCCAGAGGAAGGGAGCATGCCAAGGTGAGAAAAATACCCTTGCCAGAAGCATTGAAATTTCTCTGCCCTCCCAAAGGTACAGGGTGTCTGCAGGGCCTGGGTACTGAGCCCTGAGCTGGGCGATGCTGGGGACAAGCCCTCGAACAGCAGGGGTGGCCTGTTCACGCCTCTGGAGCTTTCTGCAGGAACAGGAAGGGACCATAGACCCATCAAAGCCAAGGTGATGCTGGTCCTATTATAAGATACTTCAATACCTATGGAGAGAAAGTCACCTTGCTGTCACTCCTGTGTGCGCATCGTGCAGCAAGGAAGAAGTGTTGAGCAACTTTTGAGTTTCTGGCGGCAGACATTTCTCCGGGCTTGATCTGAGGAGGGTAGCACAGAGCTGTCAACAGGTCTTGGAGCAGATTCACAGAGGTGGTGAAGGGAGGAAGTGGTTGCTCTCATCTCCGGATGATCTGCTGCTGCACACCAATTGCAAAGGCTTCTACAAGGCCCACAACAGAGCTTGCGCTGTGTAGGCAAGGTGGGATGGAGAGTTAGTAAAAAAAAAAAAAACATTTAAGGGAAGAAAAGCAATTTTTGTAAGGGGGAAAAAAATAGCCATCCTGCGTCACCTGTGAGTTTGACACAAGTGGGTACGGCCCTGCTTGGTGCAGATGAATTCTGGTGAAGGCCAGCTCAGGCACTTCTCCATGCAGCAGCCATTGTCCCTGGAACCACAGGGGCTGCTGAGGTGGCGGGGAGCTGGCCTGGGCAGCAGGAGGCTTCCCTGCCCTGTGGGGAAGATGTTGATGGTACAAGGGCACACGGGGCTGGCTTCACACCCCAGACAGGAGATGGGCTGATGAGACCGAGTACGTCAACCCGTGTTGGCCAGGGGACTTGTTTTTGCCTGAGGGTCTGGTCTTCTGTGAGAGGGTCAGTGGGACGTAGGAAGGACGCAAGTAGAACAGGAGAAGGAGATGATTTCCTCCTCTTTCTGAGCCCATCCAGAGCTGGAAGGGAGCACAGAGGGAGACAGGGGTGTTGGGCCCCAATTCACATCCTCTCCATAGTCACGGATGCCAGAGAAATGCTGATTTTACAGCAAGTAATCAGGAAAAGGGAGAGACAGTAAAAATAGATTTTAATCCTATTTTTAGGATACCCACAGGTGAAATCTGCTGCTCTTCACCAACCCTTGGAAGCAGGTTTACCTTCCTGTACACACGAGAGATGTCAGCTTGGGATTACGCACTAGCAGTGATTAACTACTGCGTTAATTGCCACTTAACGAAAGGAACAGATGATTTTTTTTCCTTTTTAATACGAAATTTAGGGGGAAAAATAGATGCAAAAACCCCACCTACCACAAATCACAGGTAGCCTGTTTCTGCGCACCTGGGGGCGAAAAGTCAAGCCCCCCGGGGTCCGCCTTCCTCCAACCTCGTTTTCTTAACTCGTGGAGGTGGGATGGCAGCTGCCTCCAGCCACTTTTTGGAGGGTTCACACCCTGAAAACGGAGCGGAGCGGCGGGCACAGACGGCTCCCCGATGCCACTAGAGGTCACCATCTCAACGAGGCACCGGCCCCGGGGCACCGGCCCCGGCCCCGGCGGGGGTTCGGGCCGGGCGGGGAGCGCAGGTCGGTCCCCACCGACGTGGGGTTTTCACTCGTGTTTACTCGCAGGCGTTTTAACGACCGAGCACCCACGGGCAGCCTTCGCGAAAGCCCCGGGAAAGGTTCGTTTGAAGCAGACGGAGTTAAAACAGATTAGTAATGTAAAGGGGTGGTGGTGGTGGTGATGAAATTGAAAAAAATCAAAGGTTTGTGCTTTGAGAGTGAGGATTTCTTAGGTCACTTTGCTGTACCTGATATACTACTAGTAGTCATCAGTATAATAATTGAATATTTTAATAAAATCTAATTTTAATTAGAGAATTTAAGAGCATTCAGACGGAAAATGCTTTTTTTCTGGACCTCCGGAAACTCCAGGAGGCTTTTGAAGGACACCTTCCACAGCGTCCTATGCAAAACCTTACCTGCCACAGCTCTTGGAAGCTGATTTTCTCCTAAAGTTTCAGTGCCAAGTGTCTCCCACAACCCATCTTTACATTCCTTACCTCCACCCAACAGCAAGAATGAAGGCAGAAATCAGATCTCGGCCACAGTCGAGGCTTTACGGGAGCCGCTGCACCAAAATCTTTGCTTTAAAATATTTGCTCCATATTGTGTGTGAATCAAAGACATTTAAGTATGAAAGGTGTTAAACTCACCTGAAGGAAATACCTACAATGAGGCATTATCTTTCTCCTAGAGCTTTTCCCATCTCCTTCCTTGGATGCTTTCACTCACACTTGAAATTCAGGCCTCAGCCTATTTGAGGATGGAGAGCTCTCATTTACATACCTCACACATTTCTGGGTAGGGTAAAATTTAAAAGTAACCATCATGGTTTTAGCCAGGTTTCACTTTGAATCGTTGGCTTACCTCAAAGCAAAACTGAGAAAAAGCCTTGGGCTAACTCTCATGTTCTTAAACCTCGGACTATCACACATCTTCACTTATTGCTAGAGTGAAATTATTCAGAACCGATGCCAGCAGCTATGGCTCCCATTAGAAACCAGATGAAATACCCTCGATTTCAGCAGTGAAACTGAGAGCAGGATTTGTTTTTAGTGGCTGCTCCCATAATTAGCTGGCGGAAATGCTGGTCGCGATCACCACTGACGTCGAGCAAACCCACTCTCGTTTTCCACACCGGCACCCTGCGCCGAGCCACCGTTCTCGTGATGCCTTTTTGGGGAGAACGCCTGGACCTACAGCCCTGGGTCAGACTGGGAAATGCCACACAGTGAGGAGGATGGCAGGATTTGTGGCTGGTGGAAGGCAATGGGTGTACGGCATCAGGGAGCAAAACCTGGTCAGTGTGGCACAGCTGAAGTTGGCACCCAAAATGCCTTTCCCCATGAAAGCCAAGCTGCTGTGGGGCTGTGAGGGAGTCACCCTCAGGAGCTCTTCCTGTGAAATTTTGCATAGAAAAGTCTGGTTTTCTTGTGCTACAAATGTTTGGTGGCACTATATTGCCTTAATGCCGTCACTGTGTGCAGATACCGTAATGCTGGTGGGCAGTTTTGGGACAGACAAATCCTTGCCCTTTGCAGCTCATGAAACAGTGCTACTTCTTTATCATATCTTGAAAGCCCCAACTGTTTTATTTTACGAATGAGTCTTGCTTTCACGAGAAAAATTTTAATGCATCTGTAGGTCCTGGTAGTCACCAAGCTCCTGGGTTCCAGCCACTTTCTCAGCAGACAGGTCCTGCAGGAGAAGATGACAGAAGAGGTACAGAGCCCTGCCATGTGGGAGACTTGGCCAGGAGGACACACCTTTATAAGGTACTTCTGAACCTTTATGTCCCCCTGCTCTCCCAGCAAGCATTCTGGTGTCCCCAAAGCATTATCTGCATGTTCATGAGCTTTGCAGGCATATTTTAACAACCGGTGTTTGTACAGGCAGTTCCAGGGACTTCTGTAGCCACCCAGCTGCCTGGCACCTCCTTAGTCATGATGGGAGGTAGGAGAGTCAATATTGCTTCCTGGTAAACAAGAAAAAGTGCTGGTATATGTGCTGCGGTTTTATTTCTTGTCATAAATAGTTCTCGTTATACAAGGCCAGGTGTGAGCTTTGAGGAGGAGGGAGGAAAGATGCCAACAGGAGGAAGCCCACCCCCTGATTTCTGGAGGAGGCCCATGGGTGTTACAGCATTTAAAGGTGTCATCTCGCATTAAGGTCCATGTGGTGTGGAACAGCCTAAGGCCTCACAACCACAGTCAATGATGAGGCCCTTCACAAGGCATGGATGAGATCTTCTTGGTAGACAGGGGACGTAAAGCTGAGGGAGGTGAAGGTCCCACTACTCTCAGCTGGAGCGAGTGCCACCTCAAGCATGGGACCATGATTTCTTCCCCTTGTAAGGAAATCTCCTACAGAGCCTGTGGAGAATCAATAAGAAGACCTCAATAATAAACGCTGCGGCTCGTTGGACTGAAATTATCAAAAGCCTGTGCAGCTTTACTGCGGTTATGTCTATTTAATAAAATCTGCTTTTCATCTCCCTCTGAAGGCATGTGACGCCAGTGATTGAAAGCAGGCCAGGAGAAGCCTGAAGGAAAAACTCTCCATAGGTATGGGACAAACTCCAGTACAGGCAAGTTAGGTGCTGATTAGAGACCGTAAACACTCAAACAGAAGTAATAGGGTGAGCCAAGGTGCTGGAAAAGCCATTGCTCATAGGAACCACAGGAGAAGTTGAACTGCAAATGGATACAAGGCTCTGTCCAGCACCAGATGGCCATAGCAGGGCTCCTTCACACACCGTCTGATATAGGGGTAGGTCTGGGGACTAGTTCTTAAGCCAATGTTTCAGCAGAGCAAGGGTCTTGATGCATTTCAGCTTTGAGTCACTTCTGGCTTCTCTGTTGATAACTGGTGTGGTGAGAGCAAAGCAAGGCAGAGATGAAAAAGATGTCCCAGATCCTCATTTTTGTTATTCAGATGTTAAATGAAAATCTGGAAGACCTACATGTACCCAGGAAGCAAGTACTTAAAAAAAACCCCAAAACCAAAACAAACCCATTTTGTAATTTGCAAGCTGGTTAGAGGAAAAAAGTGTATAGAAAGATCCTTTTGGACATCCAAGGCAAAAATCAGTTCCCAGAAGTGCTGTCTTTATACATTACATACCAAACCCAAGAAATAAAAGCAAATGATCCATATTCTTCTTTTAATTTGGTGAACAAATGGTTATACTTTACTAGTATTATCAATGTCATGCTGAGAAAGGGCTGCTAGTAAGAACTATTCCAGCCTTGCCTAATCTTGAGTATGAGTTCGCAAACAACCTGGATTGGCAGAACTCAATTAATTAGAGGCAGGTTTTAAGAATCACAGACTCGCCTTCAACAAGGAAGTTAATTTCAGTTAACGCCTTAATTGATCACAAAAGCAAACCATCAGGAAGAAACAAAAGCCTCTCCGAGAAATCTCCCCAACACTACGTGCAGCAATGTAAATGGTGCCATTTAGGGTTTTTGAATCCATCCCGGAAAATGAAATTTATGACATTTTGACAGACTGTGGATATTTTGAAATATAAACGTATGATGTGAATGTTTCTTGAATGAAATTGTGTTTATTCAGGATCTCTGGATTCACCCACCTACTCTGAGATGTCTACAAAGCAGGGGTCTTCATGTGAGAAAAAGCTTCAGCTCTAATATTGAGACCCAGGCACTGGAGCTGGAGAAAGACAAACCTTCTGGAGTTTCAAGTGGAAAAAGGAGGAGGAAGAAGTTACAATCTGGTAGCCTACTGAATTTAAATGGAGCACAGCTCTGTTTGCTGCTCTTTCTTACGTTTGGGACAAAATTCTCCTCTGATTCAAGTCAACGGGAGTTTTGTTGTTGACTTCAGAGGGACCCAAATCAGGCACTTTCTCTGCTCCAGACCTGACTGTTTTATTTGGAAATAGGACTTTTTAAAACACACACTTTCCTCTTAAAATGCTACAAAGTAGAGCAAGTAACTATATTAGGCTTTACCTGAAGCTCCAGAGAATTAATACAAAGGCTGCTTGACTCTTGCCAACTTTCACTATTACAATTTTACTAGCACCATATGCAGCACTACCTTATACCTGCCTGTTGCACTTAGTAAACGCATTGGGGCTTTCGTTATTTTTTTTTTATTAGAAAAAGAAACGTGCAATATCCACAAACAAAAGCTCCAGGGAGTGGGGACCAGCTCGGTGGCCCATATGGTCTTAGTATCAAAGAAATTGGAGCATGTCTGTTTGCTCAGCAACCCTGTCCTTTTTGAAAATGTGTGAGAGTTGGCTCAGGACAAAATGGTCTTTTGGGTGGTTTCTGGTGCTTTCTGTCATGCAAGAAACCATGAAGTGAGATTTCCAGTGTTATTTTGGGCACACCTGTGGCCAAAAAGGAAAGGAGCTGCAAGGTAGGAAGAGGACTGTCTGTGTCAGCTTTGAGACTGTGGGAAGACTGGGGATGGTTCTCTGAGGACAGACAGGAAAGAGTTTCTGCAGAGGAGAAACTGAAAAAAAAAACTAATCCTGTGATTCTCATGTGACTAATCCCAATGCAGGAAAAGAACCGAATGCAAATTATACATACAGCGCTTCACATAGAGAGCAAGGTGGGGATTATCCTCCGACAGACAGCTTTGCTAAGGCAAAGTAAGAATTGGAGACGGATTTGTCACCACCAGACTTGAAAATAAGGCAACATCTTGCTGGAAGATGAGTTCTGAAGACCAGTGAGTCTTGCAGCTCCCTCAGGCTTACCCAGAAGGGACCTTCTGCTGCGGTGAGCTGGGGAGATGGACCTCAGCCTCATCTGCACCACACCATGCAGCACCACCTAAGTAGATGACAGTCCTATTTCTGTTTCAACCTAGTGACAGTGCCCTGCGGTCAAGCCAATGAGGTGTTTGGCTCTGCCAACATCCTTCGAGACTGTTGCACTTCGCTGCATTGGAGACGCCCTGGTGGACGTTCTGGCTGAGTTGAGTCCTCCCCTACCACTGTGCATGGTAAACAAACAGGGCTGTGACATCCCTCACTTGAGGGCCAAGTGGTGTAAACTGTGCAAAGGGCAGCCTATGAGCCTTTTTAGCCCTGAGGACTGTCAGCCATGAGATGGGCACTGGGAGAACCTGGGAATCCAATGGATGTCAGGAAGACACTGTAGGCCATAGACCATGATGGCAGCCCCCAACCCTGACCTCTCCACTTTTTCCACATCCCCCTTGAAGCAGGGGTCCCAAAACAGGACATTGTACTCCAGCTGCAGACACACCAGTGTTGGGAAAGGGAAGTGCCCAGTGCCAGCTCTTTCAGCCACAGCCTTATTTTGTGGGCCAATGCACGGTGTGGGCACCACCTTGCCTCCACAAATGCCCCCGCTTCTGGCTGTCAAAAGAGTCTAAACAGTTGATATAAACTAGGAGAAAAGGGGCAGTTTCAGCATCAAAGCAGCAGAAAGCCCTCTCCTCAGGACCTACCTATCTTTAGCCATGCTCATTCAGTAAATCAGAGCAGTGTCCTCTCGTTCCCTGAGTTCGTGTTTCAGCCTGACTTACCAAAACATGGGTTTATATGCTAATTTCCTCCTAGTAAACCTCTTACTGTATGTCGTTCATAGATACCAAGTGGTGTACATGTAAGAGTAGGCTAATATTCTGTATATATTACCAACTTTATGAGTTCGAGAATTACAATGTGCTTGCTTTATTTAGGTGGTAAACTTTTTTAATGAGTCTGGAGGGTCCTTTACATAAAAGTAGTGACTCTAGCTTGGAATCTCTTTCCATGTTTATTAGAAATGTGTTTTACTTTACCGTGAAAAAAGTCAAGGAAACATGCAGCCTTAAAGTCTAATGAAGTAGTTACTCATGCAGTCAAAGTTCATAAATTTTAAATACATTTAATTTATAAATTGAAAACATAGCCTGCACTGGCTTTTTCAAGATTATTGCTTGCCACAGGGGTTTTAGGATAGTTGCCAGGCCATGCTTGTTACCTCTTCCCTTTCAAGGCCAAAACTGGATCTTCACGATTTGCCCACATTCATTTGGATGTTTTTATTTTTTTAAGTGTATTTTCCGAAAGGGAGCACTTTAAAATATTAAAAATCAAAAAGCAGCCTCTTTGTGCTCAACTCAGGTAAGATTTGCTTTCAAGCTGACACTTTAATAGAGAGCTCTTCCTCATGGTGAGAAACCCTCTGTCCCTCTGGAGACCCCTTTTCTGAGCTAATTGCAGAGTACAGTCCCTGCAGTGGCAGTCTGAGCTGAATTCCAGTCTCACACCAATAAAACCTCAGTGCCAGCCTGGGTTAGGACCCCAGCTCCCAGGAAGAAGGAATTTAGGGAAGAGGGGAAATGAAGATGCCAGCTACTCACTTTTGCCCTCTATGGTCCTCGGGTTGCTCATCCGTCCCTTGTGAGCAACTTTGGCTGCACAAGCTCCTCTATAATCTGTTCTGCTTGCAAAGCAACCTCGGGTACAAAACATGCCACAGGGATGCCCGGCACTCAGCAATGCTCTGCCTGCATCAGGAGGAGGCCAGAGGAGAGCACCAGCCTTGTGCCAGCCGGGATTTCCACCAGACACCGCACTGGGCACCCTGCCTCATGCTAGTGCCACCAGGAAACGAGCCAGCAGCTAGCCCATGACTGCAGGATCACTGCTTGTTGACTCAGAGTCACAGGAGGTCAGTTCTGGACCTTCAAATAACTTTACATGGATGTTACAGAAATGGGAATGTGCCTACGATAAGGGAAAGCATTAAGCCCACAAGACCTAGAATAGAGGTGTCGGTATGTAGGTTTATATGGACAAGCCCCCCTTCTTTTAGCAATACATCAATGCAGCTGAAGGAAAAAGAGGAGCAGGGCTCACCCTCCCCATTCTCATGGCCCCAAAACAGTGAATTATACCCAAGTCATTTCAAAAAGATATTTCTCTCACCTGGCCTCCAGTGACTGATGTGCCACTACATCCCTCACCCAGGTACTCGCTGAGTCTCTGTCCTAACACTTAAAAATTTTTTTCCTACATGTAACTCACATAAGGGCTTATCCAGACGACTCCATCCTCAGCCATGCAAGCACACCTGAGGAATTCTGCATGCCACTGCTCTGCCCCACCGTTTATTCCGTCACCTCCCTCCCTGAGCCCCACAGCTCCCGTGCCGCTGCCAGGAGCGGGGCTGGTAATTGGAAAGGGGAATTGCAAAGCACCAAAGCTTATCAACAGGCAGCAGGGAAGAGCTCAGCAGCCATCTTTGGGGGCCCAGCCTGAGGTCCAGAGAGGGTTGGCAGCCCCTTATTTGGTGGCGTGGGGCAGACACGCACAGCTGCTCCGCTCAGAGCAGGCACCATTGGGTTTGAAGAGAGGGGAAGGCTCTCTGCCGGTGCAGCCTCCTCCTCACACTGTGGCTGCGGTGAGCAGTGTGGGAGTGGGAAACCGGCATGGTGCTCAGGGCGTCCGGGCTCACCAAGTTGTTTCCAGGGTAGCCTTAGGCATGACGACTTGGCCTCCGAAGTGCCACCAAGTGTTGTCACTATGGACACAGTAGTAACAGCTATTTCCTCATATATCTTTTAACTCATTAACTGAAGAGTCTAAATATAGACCTGACTAGCTACTAGCAAGAGATGATGGGTGCTCTCTGTGGTCATGTCTTCACTGCCTGCCTACCTGCAGCGCTGGTTTTCTGCATCAGACCCTTCACTTTGCCAGTACCACGTCAGATGCTTCCTGCTCCCAGCCCTGGGGCACACAGGTAATTCTTGTTACAGGTTGCTAGCAGGAGCACAAGAAAAGCACACAGGCCCAGGAACGGAGCCAGCTCCTCTCGTGCTCCTGCCAGCCCACCGTGCCCTGTGCAGTCCTCCTCTCCATCCCTATGTTGGCTCCTAATCAGATGATATCACTCCTGTCTGCATGTTCGGATAAACTAGGCTCTTGGTTCTGCTAACATGAGTTAAACTCAGAATTTCAAACCTTGTCTCCTTTCGCAGGAATTGTCTCACTCATTATCCAGAATGGGTCCATCAGAAGCATCAAAAGCAGCATGGTCAGCCCATTGAGAGAGGTGGTTCTGTCCCTCTACTCTGCTCTGATGAGACCTCACCTGGAGTACTGCGTCCAGCTCTGGGGTCCCCAGCATAAAAAGGACATGGACCTGTTGGAGCAGGTCCAGAGGAGGGCAACAAAAATAATCAGAAGGCTAGAATGCTTGTGCTATGAGGAAAGGCTGATAGTGTTGGAGTTGTTCAGCCCAGAGAATGCTCCAAGGAGACTTCATCGCAGCCTTTCAACTCTTAAAGGGGGCCGATAAGAAAGATGGGGACAATCTTCTTAGCAGATCCTGTTGCAATAGAACAAGGGATAACAATTCTAAACTAAAAGACGGTAGATTCAGGCTAGATGTAAGGAAGAATATTTTTACTGGGATGTTGGTGAAACACTGGAACAAGTTTCTAAGAGAGGTGGTAGAAGCCTCATCCCTGGAAACATTCAAGATCAGGTTGAATGGGGCTCTGAGCAACCTGATCTAGTTAAAGATGTCCCTGATCACCACAGGTGGGTTGGCCTAGATGACCCTTAAATGTCCCTTCCAACTCAAAACATCCTATGACTCCATGACAGGGAGTATTTAATCTTACTAGGGAGGTAAAACAGAAAGTTTCTCCTTTGCTGGGGACTGGGAAACTTCCAGGACCATGGTTTGTGTTCCTTACTTCAGCCTTGGCTTGATGCCAGGTAGGAGTATCTCCACACCTGCCAACCACTCACTGCCAGCCAATGCTTACCCCTTCACTCAGCAATTTATTCAAAATAATGGGCAAGTGAAGAAGAGGGAAGGCACCTTTTGTCTCCATGTGGATTTTAGGCTACTTCCCAGCTGTAGCTTCTGCAGGAGTTATCTGTTCATCCCTTTTCCCAGTTCCATCAGAATTGGAAAAGATGGTCAAGGGAGAAAAATTAAATGTTTACTTGATTTTGTCTGACAAAGAAAAAGGTTATGGGTGTTTAAAGGTTTGTTGCCATGCTCTAGGTAAAGAAATATGGTTGTGGCTTCTTGTATGTTGAAATATGATGTCACTTGCCAGCTTATTATTGATTTTATTTTTTTGTTCATTCCTAACAAAATAGGCTTTCCAATGCAGCAGAAATTTTAGATAGTCTCTCCAAAACTCCTCAAAGGAGTAGCTCACCATGAGACTTTGTAATGTCTCTGCAGGAATTCCTCAGTTCATCTGTCTCAGCACAAGTTCCTTTAAGTAAATGGAAGGCTATACTTGCTTATACCTTGAATTCTTTCTATTACAATACTTGAGGCAACACAGCATTTTATAGAGAGATAAAAGCTTGTAAATGGCATGATATCCTTAACAGAAGCAATCTGACTTGTAGTGAATGGCCTCTCATCCATACTCCTTTGCCCATAAATAATTTTTCTTGGTAGCTGGAAATCTAACTCTCCATTTCTTCTCTGGGGATAACAGGATGAGGGAAAAAAAAACCAAAAACGTGTCAGTGAGCAAATATTTGGTGGTGAAGCCAAAGGAATCATGCTCTTTTGAGACAAAACTCTTTACTCACAGCTGAGTAGACAGAGATTAAGTTATAAGGAATCCGGGCTCCTTGCCAATTCATCCCCATCTGCTTGTCAGGAACAAATGCTTCGTTATCTGGCTTGATGAGGTAGCAAAGAGCAGGAGAGAGGGCAGTGGGCCATGGCCATGCCCTCCCACAGGTGCTTCCCCACCCACAGGAGTTGCCCTTGCCTGGGACGTCCAGCACTAATGCTCCATGCTAGTGACAGAGAGAGGGCCAGGGCTGGCTTGCCGGCAGAATTGGGCACCATACAGGGAAAAAACATCTGGATGGAAGAGAAATTAATGAAGCTGAAAAACAAAGGTGGGTGTGGGAAACCAAGAAAGTCAAGAAGAAGAGAGGTTCTCAGTGTCCTTGTGAGAACAAGGCATGTTGCGTCACAGAGACAGGGGCTGAGAGACTGCTGGAGGCTGTGAGCAACTGAAAGAGTTGGTAGCTCTTGGAGCTATGTTACTGTGTCACCAGTATACTGGGACAAATGTGAAAAATTACAAGAAGAGCAAGCCCCAAAACTACATGACCTTACCACAACATCAGCATCGGCTTCTTTTTGCACCTTGTCCCATGTATCAGAAAGCAAGATGAAACGATAAGGAGCCGTCAATGAGTGGCAGACGATTGCACGACACTCACGTTTGGGAGCTGAGGTAGTCTGGGCCAAATGTCCAACAATGGTCTGATGCTTCTTTTACCGTCTGGTGAAGACTGATTGGACCATGGGGCTCAAAGGCCAGTGATCAAAGTCTTGGTGCACATTTAGTAGCTAGTAACAACCAGTGTCCCAGAAGTGGATACTGGTGCCAGTATCATCCCTTATGGTTGGGGACTGACCTGCTGGAGAGCAGCGCAGGGGAAAGGGACCTGGCGGTCCTGGTGGACAGCAGGATGACCATGAGCCAGCACTGTGCCCTCGTGGCCAAGAAGGCCAATGGCATCCTGGGCTGTATTAGAAGGGCAGTAGCAAGTAGGTCAAGAGAGGTCCTCCTGCCCCTCTACTCTGCCCTGGTGAGGCCACATCTGGAATATTGGGTCCAGTTCTGGGCCCCTCAGTTCAAGAAGGACAGGGAACTGCTTGAGAGAGTCCAGGTCCAGCACAGAGCCACAAAGACGATTAAGGGAGTGGAACATCTCCCTTATGAGGAAAGGCTGAAGGAGCTGGGTCTCTTTAGCTTGGAGAAGAGGAGGCTGAGGGGTGTCCTCATTAATGTTTATAAATATGTAAAGGGTGAGTGTCAGGAGGACGGAGCCAGGCTCTTTTCAGCAACGTCCAATGACAGCACAAGGGGCAATGGGTACAAGCTGGAACACAGGAGGTTCCACAAAAATATTAGAGAAAACTTTTTCACAGTGAGGGTGACAGAGCACTGGAACAGGCTGCCCAGGGAGATTGTGGAATCTCCTTCTCTGGAGACATTCAAAACCCTCCTGGACGTGTTCCTGTGCGATCTACTGTAGGTGATCCTGCTTTTGCAGGGGGATTGGACTAGATGATCTTTCGAGGCCCCTTCCAACCCCTAACATTCTGTGATTATTCTCATCAAAGACCTGAATGAGGAGGCAGAATGCAAATCCATAAAACGTATCATCCTCAAACAAATGTGTGGATGCTACTAAACTAAGAGAGAGGTTGACAGGCCGAATAGCAGAGCATGAATAAGTAGACCTTGAAAGCCTAAGGACTGCTCCAGCAGAAATCCCATGAAGTTCAACAAGGAGACATCAGGACAGAACAACCTCAAGCTGGGAAGTTAGAGCTCTGCTGGAAATGCCCAGGGGGCTTTGGTGGGTGACAAGAGGAATTCAAGATTGCAAATAACTAGAAATCGCATGCTCAGCAGTGTCGAGAGGAGGGTGACAAGCAGCTTGACCTGCATATCTGCATGGCACTGGTAGGTCTGCAGGTGGAGCACAGCATCTTCTTTTGGGACCCCTGCTTCAAGAGGGATATGGAAAAAACAGACAAGTCCAACTAAGGGCTACTACTATGGTCCAGGGTCTGGAGTGCAGATGCAATGTGGGAGAGGTGGAGCTGGGCTTGTTTGCCCTGTGAAGAGGAGCCAAAAAGGTGATGGAACAACAGCCAGTGTCTGTCTGAGGAGCAGGTAAAAAGATGAGAAGCCAAATTCTTCTAGGTGGTGCCAAAGGATGTAATAATAGGCAAAGGCCACACATGGCAGATGGGGAGGTTCAGGCTGATCATTAGGAAACCCTTCTTTAACAGGTGCTCCAGAGAGGTGGTGGCAGCTCCTTCCTTGGAGGCTTTTCACAACTTGGCTGGATAAAGGCATGGCTGACCTAATGGTGTAACACTACTGATAGTTCAGCTTTGAGTGGGGTGATCTCCAGGGTCCCATCCGACCAACATTTCTGTGATTCCACAATCTAAATTATTTACATAAAAATTATCAGTGTAGGTACTCACCCACTTAGCCCAGGTGAATTTTCAGAGAAGTTGCAAGCAGTCAGTGCAACACTATGTACATGAGTAGACGCAGAACTTGCTGCAATCCAAACATGTCACCCAACTCAGAGCAATGAATGCACAGGTTGCATATTCAGTTGCATGTATTTTCCATTCAGCCACATCACACAAACATAATTTGTCCTTTATGAAGCCTTTTGCACTGCACCAGAGGTGCTGAGGCACAAGCAGGCTCAGCTGCTGATTGTCTGTAATTGCTTCCAGATTCAGGCAGGCCAAGCCACCAGAGATTGCTCTTTTACTTTTTTTTTTTTGGTTTGCAAAACTCCCAGAGAACACAACATGCTCCAAATACAAATGCAGCATGAAGAGGCTCTATGGTCCATACGAATCCATAGACTGCACTGTCATATGCGTTGCCAGCCTACTTCTCTGGACTCACTTGTCTATATGAAGGAGGAACAGTACAGAAATTCATCTGTGCTGAAACAGCATTGTCAAACATCCATATGCAATATACTGGCCAGGGCACCTAGTCTGAATACCTGTGCATACAGCTACAGCACCACGTCATGTCAGAGTAGAAATCAACCTTTTCACAGTTAGATTTTCTGTTATTTTAATTCAGGACCACAAGTGCTCTGCATGTTACAAACTTATGTTACTTAGGAAACCACTTAATCGAAACAAAAAAAAAGCTGACTTGCAAAAAACTTGGCCCTGGTAGATTTTGTGTTGTGTTACCATTTGGGTTGTGCTTCCATTTTCGCACCGCACTGTATTCCTGCTCACCCAGATCTGAGAACGGCACGCAAACACCTCTTTCTGAGCAGCGCAAAGTAACCTTTGCAGAACTACCTGCCAGGCAGGAGGGTTTATAAAAGTCTCCCAAGATTTGCCTTGTTAGGAAAACAACACGTCAGGTGAGATACTTTTCACTACAGCCCCTATTTTCCGCTCCTGCCTGTCTGCGCAGCGATCATGTCTAGCATGGCAAGTGATCCCCCCAGAGAATGCACGGTAATTTCCATTTCCAGAGAGAAAAGGTCACCGTGAGAGCCGTCATCTTTTAACCAGAACTTCCCAAGCATTTCTGACTCTTTTCTATGTGAGTAACATCCACAGATTTTTTTTCACATCTGATCAGCCTTCCTCTCGCCAATCATAAACACAAAATTGCCTCTTTAATTTATCTGTAATCTACATAATCTAACTATCCTTGGTGAGATATGGGAGACATAAATCAGAATGTGATGTGAAATTTCTAGCATTCCTCTATTCACGATGAATCTATAACACAGAATAACAGAGATAATAATTATCCCAGCTAACATTTTACTTTTGACATCCTAATTCTGTTGATTATGATTTTAATTAAGCTTTAGACTAACCTCTATCTTGTTGCTGATTGGGACATATTCACAAAAAAAATTTCAAGCATATGAAGTAATGCTTTAAAAAAGATCTCAGCAGAGATCTTATACAAAAATCAGTAGGAGGACCTCTTGCTCCTGGTGCACTCCTTCCCCGGAATCATCTAAGCACTCCTAACAAGTCACTTTGCAAATGGCAACAGGGGCACCTAAGAAAAGTGTTCAATTGCAAATGAGGACAATTAACATTATTAAACCAGTCTGTGGGTGGAAAAAACTGCCTCTTGTAGTCTACCCATTAGAAAAATGAACTTGGATTTTTTTTTTTAATCATTCAAATTTGGGTACTTGGAGACTCCACCCTATGAAATAAAAAAAAAAGAACTTCATTATGGAAGGAGTTGTATTTGCTTTTCTTGCTTTTCTCCCTCATTTGAGCTTCATGCAAAGGATCTTCATATTTTATCTTAGGGCAGGTTTGTATTTACTCATCTGGCAAGTCAGGTTCTACTTACAGCCGCACACCATTGCTACGAAGACAAAGACGTTTGCACGACACTGCAACAGTAGATGTGTACTATTTTGTCGTTTGATTTTTTTGGACCTATTTTTGTTATTCTTGGAAGAAAAGAAGTTACCCCATATTTTGTGCTGCCTCCTCTCTCCACACTGATTTCTTTCTCTTCTGTCTTCCACACCCTTCCCTGATCTCTTGCCTCCTTTTTACTCTGCTGGACAGTAGTTTACCAGAGACCACATGTCTCTAGTTTGCCCATGACAGTGTCATACGAGACAGCGTTAGAAGGTTTCCTTGTACTAACTGCTCGTAAGTCACCTTTTACACCGTCTTTTTTACTTTGACAGGTCATCTTCCTTGGTGGCCACAGTGGCCTCTCCCCATTCTTGCTGCAAGTCTCCTGCACCAGGGCAGTTTTCCGTCACAACTTCGGTGCCTCTTTTAGGAGCCGAGAGTTCTCCCGGGCTCCCTTTCCCATTAAAATTCCTTTCCACAAGACTGCATTTACCAATTCTTTGAGCGGGTTGAAGTCTTCTGGTTTAAGTTCATTAGTCCATTGCTTTCGCTTCCTCCTCTCTTGAAACTCAAGAGCTCTGCTGATTCGTGATCTTTTCCACCCAGATTGCCTTCCTCCAGCAGCAGTCTCTTAATTCGTTTTCCCACATTAACCAGCAGCAAACCACAAACCACCAGGTACGGCTGCCTCACATCACTGAAACAAAAAAAGCCGCTCTTTATCCCCAAAACTTCAGGGACAGGCTACACGGTGCGGTTGCCTCCCAAACACATATCTAGGATGGAGTTTCTTTGGCTCTGTGTTGTCCCTACTCCCTGTAAGCCCTGGGATGTAACTGGCTGGAAAAAGTTCAGTCTGTGAACTTTAAAGCTGTGCCAATGTCCCCGAATCGATGGGCTTCTTTCCCCAGGAACAGGCAATCAGATGTTGAGGTGTGGTTAGCCATTTTGCATGGTTCTGATCCTGGACAATGAATTTCTCTCTGAAGTCAAGGGAAGTGGCCCAGCAACACTGAAAAGTCATGTGCAGATTGTCTGAAGAAGTGGCAACACACAAAAAAATTTAAAAACCAAGGCGTATACATCTGAAACACAGACTTTAGAAAAACAGGAAAAAATGTTTTTGCCTGGGTTTCTGCCAGAAATAGCCACTATAATTCTCAGTTAGGCTGAAAAAGAAGAAAATTATCTTTTATTTTTACCAACAGCATATTACACAGTATTTTAAACATAATATTACTCACCACAATTTTTCACTTCTAACAGTGAAGTTCTTTTAACTCTATTATTTCTAAGTGTAAACTTTAAAAGTGCTAAGTAAAGCTCTTTTCAGTGTCAAATTCCCTTGGAATTAGAGGGCTGGGTGCACTGACCTGCCATTACCATTTAAGACACATCCTGCTTCTTGCCCCTCTCTGTCCTGCTTTTGCTTTTCTCCAGCCATTTATTACCTTCTTCCCTTTCCCCACTTACTTTCTCTCTTTCAGGCTGTCAAGGAGAGAGCAGAGTCTGACTCCCGCAATGAAATGTTTCACCTGCGGAGCCTGCTGAGAGCAATATTGATAAAGGACAGCACCAGCCCAGGCAATTTCACTCACAGCAGGCGCTTGCAGGTGTAGCACGACTACAAAATGGAGCAAGGTTACTCGCCCGCCAGTTCCCGGCATGAGCCACCAGCTGAGCGCTGCTTCTTCCATGATCTTTTTCACCCGCCTCCTGCCAGGCACCGCTCGCTCTGACCCCGGCGCAAGAAGCAGGAATCGGCCATGCACACTGACCGCTTGCTAGCGGGGGAATGAGCTCCAGACGTTGAATGCTCAGCTGAAGTGTGGCCCGGCCGCAGGACCGCTGGAGGCCTTCCTCTGGTCACCTCGCTGGTGGCACCCCACGGAGGACACTCATGGTCCCACCCACCTCACTGGGTACAATGGTCCCATAGAGCTGTGGCCACTCCAAACTGCCTGGTGGGACAAAGGCGGCTTTGTAGCTCTTCCTGTAACATCTGAGAAGGGTGCCGGCCTGAAGCTCGGCGTAATTTAGGACAACCTGCGCATCATTTTAGATGGTGGATCCCGCAAATCTGTTTCAGCATGGGTTAGGTCCCAAGGGGTAGGGAGAGTAAAATCCAGCATCGCTTTGCCCCAGCGCTGCTTCCTCTGCCATTTGAAAATCTCACATATTACAGGACACTTTTTCATCAACTCAGGATTTATTTTTTTTTTTGATAGGAATATTCCTCAGAGTTTAATTGACACCGGGGCTGAGATCTTTCCCTCAGACAAGTTAGACTAGTCAAGGCAGAAGTCTGGTGAATGCAGAGGAGAAAAGCTGAGCTCTGCCATCTAACCCTTTCTTCAGTACTGGGACTACAGGACGAAACGTGAAAGCTCCACATTTGAAACAAATAAAGATATTTTTCTCACATAATTTGTAATTTACTTGCCAAGCGAAGACACGCTGTTATAACTGAGACCAAAATACTTTGAAATCTATGAAGGCTTAAGCCTTCAAACGGAACAGTCGTGGTTGCAGTTGGATCACACTGATAAAGCAAAATAAAAAGTTACAATAGATAACCTTTCTCATACTTCAGGGCACAAAATTCCAGGAACTGAAGCGATTACTGAGAAACTCCCTTTCTAAACAGTGCTTCTTATGGAGCACTCTGTGGTCTTTGCTAAAGACTTGAATACCAGGCAGTGCCAGGCATCTGGTAGAGCAATTCCTGCAGTACTGGCAGCAGGGGGAGGGGGGGAATCTTTATGACAAATACTTTTTCTGTGAGTCAAAAAATACCCATCATACCTTTTACAAAATTCAGAGACCAAAATTAAGCCCCAAGAAGCACAGTGCAAACTCAATATACATGAACACTAGGCTCCTAAATTGGCACATAATTCCCAATTGAAATTAGTGGAAAAATAGGAGTCTCAAAAGGATTTAACTGCCTCAATAACTTCATAGTTCTCATCTAGATTTCCAGCAGCTGCATCCAAAATCGGCTCTGCAGCGTCTACCACATTGTTTCAGGCAGCTTCTCGTAATCTGAATTTCATAAACGTGAATTGCTTTACAGAGGCGCAAAACTCACCACCAGGAACTGAACTTGGTTAAAGATGTTTGTCAATGAATGTGGCTGATTGCATGTTAACGCGTCATGCTACAGGATACAGGGAAAGGACAGAATCTTTGACAAACGTGACCACAGATCATCTGCTAATAACCAGATGGTGTTTGTGTGTGTGTGTCCGTGTGTTCCCGCTTACGGGCTAGAATTTTTTCAATAGACTAGCATATAAAATGTTCTCTTTTTTTTCCATAAAATCCAGTTTAACTCTTGTCGAAGATCCTGCACAGTCTTTCTTGAAGGAAAAAGAAATACAGATTCTTCTTGTCCCAGTTAATAAAAAACAGTGATCACCAAGAATAGTATTTAAGCTTGGAAACCTGGATATTTTAGCTTATGTTGAAACTGTTAATTACCGACCATGCTCACTGCTGAACAGGTAACCAGCTCAATTGATTTGGGGTTCATAGAGCTATAAAAAGAAAGCATTCCTCTTTGTTTTACCCGCAAATGCATTCCTGCATAAAGGTTTGTTTCTTCCCAATCCCTGTAATTGGTACTAATGTGACCGGCAATTTTATTATTACACACTGAGGGCTGAACAAACTAATTGGTGCAACCTGAACCAAACTTGGGAGATGTGGGCCAAACAGGCAGCAATCTTCCACACTTTTCTGTTGTGCTAGTTTAAAATTCACCAGGGACCTCACAGAGAAACCTTACCTATAGCCACTGCTGAAAAGAGTCGTAAACGTGGCTGCCCCCCACGCCGTGAGTGCTTGGGCTGCACTAGCTGGTGCCACATGCCCCCTTCTCCCTCCTGAAGGAGTCTGGTTTGTGTTTGCCACAAGGCATCGTTGCATCCCTCTTGGCATGCTCATTTCTCTGCAGGCTTTGCCCTATTGCCTAGGCAAAGGAGGCAGCTGAGCTGAATTTAGCCTTAAATATACAGTGATGGCTGCGTACTCCTCAGCATTTTCTTTTTAGATGTAATTCAGCAGCAGTTTTTACCTGGCAGAGCTGCCCTTCGCCTATTTTGTTCGGTCGGTCCTTTCTCTATTTAATTTGGCGAATCAGGTGTCAGACTGGTTGCACATTTCCAGCAGCACACGCAATATCGGGTAAAACAACATTGGTCTCTATAGCATAGCAGAAGCCAGAAAGGATTTGTGTGGTTATAAAGCCACAGGAAGTGCTGGACCTAATTCCTGAATAAGGATCTACAAAAATAATAATTTAAAAAAAGCCCCCAAACCAAACAAGACTTGCATGTCATGCAACCAAGGACAACTATAGCACAAGTTCCTACAGGCTGTGTGACTAGTCCCAGTACTGTTTACTTTGGCTGCCATTCAAGAGGATATGCTTTTCCTGGAAAGCTGCAAGTCTACTTTGACCTGAAGGAGAAGCACACCTCGCATGCCACCAAGCCCTGCAGAGTACTCACAGGTTGCAACACAGCTGCTGCGATAGTCCTTAGCTACACAAGGCCAGTACTTCCCCACTGGAGAAGCGTGCCTCAGAAAAGAGGGAGGGAAACCAGGAGGAACTTTGCCCTGGTGCCTCACAGAGATGCTGCTGCCCATCCAAGTGGGCCAGGCGGTGCTTGTGCCATCGCTCCACTCCTGCCAGTCCTACGCAGGTCGATGACACGTTGCTATTGCCAAGGAAGCTTTGGATCCACAAAAGGACTAAGGCATCTGATGTGCTCGACTTCTACTCCAGGCACAGAGCCGTAGACTCTGCTGCAACCCTACTCTTCTGCCATCCTACTGTGGGGGCACGCAGCTCTCTCCATTTTCAGCCTGAAATCTCCTTAAATGGTGTTTTCCAATCACTTGCAGAAATACCTTATGCTTAGAAGGACTGAATTACTCATATCTCTTTAGGCCAAAGTAGCATTAATCTTCAGAAAACATAATCCTTCACCTCTCTCAGCTGCGAGAAGTTCTCAGACACACTTGATACACCTGCAGAGGGGGAAATTGTTATCAGCCATCATCATTAGTACAGGCACCTGTAACTTTCACCTCCACCTGATCAGCTCCTCAACCACACTTCTTGCTTTCTAGAAAAATGACCAGTCTACCAGTTTGGAGGCTACCGAATATCAGATGACTTCCCACAGATATTAAATTTGTCATTAAGTTACTAGTGCTGGTTTTCTTAGGAGGAAAAAAGGGAGCACTGATTATTTCAGTTGTTGGGGAAAATCATCTGCAAGAAGGGAGATTTGGGTTCCAGGCTGCAAACATATGGTCTATATTAAACATTTCCAAAAAGCGTTGCAATTACTATTAGCAGTAAAGCGGATGTTACTCCTGTCCAGTTAGCACTGTAAACATTACGCATCAGAGTACTATTCTGCTCTTCTGGTAGTAAAAATGCAGGCACTGAATCGTAACCTGCAGCTGCAAAACCCATAGCAGGGAAATCTTAAACATGTGAGGCACCCTTCACAGGAAGTGGAACAGCCCCACAGCTTGGCTGCCAAGGCACTATAGTGAGAAAAGTGGGTTTAAGTGCCCTCAGGAAACGGAAAAAATATGCCAAGAGAAGGCACTAGCCACTGAGCTGTAGGATACAAGGGACTTTTATGAGTTTGCTTCTGAAATGAAGAACTAAATTATGAGAGCTGTGAATCCCCCAAAGGAGGAGGAACCCCTTGCAGCCCAAAAACAAGCAGCAAAAGGTGAGAAACCACCATAATAACAGCAAAAGTTATTCACAACAGTTTCTGATAACAAACAGTGAGAACATTTCTCAAGGAGTGACACTTATTTTCCCAGCAGTTTCTGACCACTCTATATTGTTATCTTTTTATTTGCTTATCACAGAATTTCTTAGAAAAAAAACACAACAGGATGTTCTTTTTCTTTAGCTTCTGTTGGTTCATTAACCTCTGAAATAGTAATTATCCTTGTGTTTTATTTCACAATGTTGCGTAACATTGGAATTTATGATGATAAAACCTGTGATACTTGTTCTTCTGGTACTAAAACCACACCCCCTGAATTGTAGCCTATGGCTGTAAAACCTGTAGCAGGGGAATTTAAGAAGAGAAATTATCAGGAAAATTCCCACTGAAGTTCTCATTAAATTAGAGAAGATGGGTTTTGCCTGAGTTGAAACTGGATCTCAAGGACCATGGCCATTCTTGGGATTATAACCCATGTTTATAGCTGCTCCAAGAGAGTTGCTATGCTATTGAGTTAGTAACATAGCCCACAAACTGTTTTTCTACACCATCTTTTTATAGCAGAGAGGAATGAGCATCATCGTGTACAGCGTCACATCCACTGAAACGCTGTTCGAACCAGTTGGCAGAGCACCCCCTAAAATGACTTTGAATCAGTGGGTCTCGTAGTCACAAAGGCAGAGCAAGACAAGGGATTCAAACAGATCACAAAGCACACCACAATTCCTACTCATTGGTGCAGCTTTTGGAGCATTCTCAAGGAAGATGAGGCTTAAATGGGCAACGGCTTTTAAATATTCTCTCATGCGAAGGAATGGAATTAGGCCCACAAAAGTAATTTGCTTGGAATATTAACCTGGGAAATGGGAGATAATATTTGAACTCCCTTGTGGCAGCAGAGAAACTGAACTTGGGTCATTTACAACCTGATTACCCTAACCATGAGTAATTTTAAATAAAAAGAGGGAACAGGGATTTCTTCTCCAGCTGCACTTGTCACAGGGCTTGATCTTATAATTGTGCTCTTAGGGTATCTACAGGATGAGACAAGCAGGAATTAGACACAGGAATGAGAATGGTAGATGAGCAACTTAAATTTTAGATAGAGTTCAAAAATATCTAATGTATATAATGAAAATTAACATGTGTTTATCTAAAACTAAGAACTGCTTATGTAATGTCATAATATTAAAGTATATTAAAATAGCCTTACCTAAGGACTACATTATGTGGTTTATGTGCTTAACCCTGTACCCGGTCAGGCACTGTGGGAATTAACCCACCCGGAGTTCCACCCTGCCACAGAGAGGCCGGCCACTGTAGCCAGATATCTCACGTAATGCTTTCTCAGGTACCGGTGTGTTGCATTGCAGGATGTAGAATCATAGAATCATAGAATGGTTGGGGTTGGAAGGCACCTTAAAGACCATCTAGTTCCAACCACCCCCGCCATGGGCAGGGACATCCCCCACTAGATCAGGCTGCTCAGAGCCCCATCCAGCCTGGCCTTAAAAACTTCCAGGGATGGGGCTTCCACCACCTCTTTGGGCAACCTGTGCCAGTGTCTCACCACCCTCATGGGGAAGAACTTCTTCCTAACGTCCAATCTGAACTGACCCATCTCCAGCTTTAATCCGTTCCCTCTAGTCCTGTCACTACCCGACATCCTAAAAATCCCCTCACCAGCTTTCTTGTAGGCCCCCCTTATAAGATACTGGAAGGCCACAATAAGGTCTCCTCAGAGCCTTCTTTTCTGCAGACTGAACAGCCCCAACTCTCTCAGTCTGTCTTCACAGGAGAGGTGCTCCAGCCCTCTGATCATCCTCGTGGCCCTTCTCTGGACATGCTCCAGCACATCCGTATCTTTCTTGTGCTGTGGGCTCCAGAACTGGATGCAGCACTGCGGGTGGGGTCTCACAAGAGTGGAGTAGAGGGGGAGAATCACCTCCCTCGACCTGCTGGCCACGCACCTCTTGATGCAGCCCAGGACACGATTGGCTTTCTGGGCTGCAAGTGCACACATGTAGACTGGACCCTTTGGAAAGCCCTCCTCACACCTCAGTGACTTAACTAGCGGTGCTGTAGCTGCCTGAAGATCTCGGCTATAAATAGAATTGTGTGAGCAACACAGGTATCCCCTGAACCCCGTAATAAACAGAAGAAAGGAAATCAAAGATGTTGTGAGAGTGAAATTAGCAGGAATGCTGCAATGATTATAAATACAGTTTTTCAATAGAGGCTGTTGTTTGGAGTTTTGAAAGTGCACAAACCCAAACGAATGGAAAATATCAGAAAACAGGGAAAGGTAAAATGAGAATCTGAGCCATGTCCTCTCCTACATTACCAAAATACTAGACGTTTCATGCCTGCCTCTTCTCCAGGTTTGGTGTGATTTTTTGGTGGGGATTTTTTTTTTGGTAGATCGGGCCACAAGTCCGCAGCCATCAGTGACTGGGAAGGAAGGAAGGAATGCAGGATCCGGGTTGTTCTGAACACTGAGCTGTAAGGGACATCCACCACAGCCAACACCTGTCTGTCTGTCTGTCTGTCTGTCTGTCTCCTCCCCGGTTTCGCTCAGCCGGCGATAGATCTCTCCCCAAGCTCAGTTTGCAACTCGTGAGAGCTGTCCACAGAGAAAACCTTAAAAAAAAACCCCCAAACCACTAAAATTAAAAAGGCACAATATATTTTTAAAACAGCGAGGACCGCTGAACAGACTCGAAGACAGCGCAGCCTGGGCCAAGCCTGGATGCGACCCCAGGGCAAGGGTCCCAAACAGCCGCTGGGCGCCACGGACATTCCGCCGGCGGCCCCGGGAGAGCAGGGCCCGGTACGAGAGGGCCGGAGTGCGGCCCGGCCCGGCCCCGCCGGAGGGCGCCGCGTTGCCTTAGCAACGGGGAGGGGGGGGCAGGCCGGGCCCTGCCCCGGAAGCGAACGCGACGGGGCCACTGCACGGCTCGTCGCGAGTGCCGGCCCCGCCCCTCCCCTCGCGCCCGTCAGGCGGCCCTGTGCGGAGTGACGTGTCGCGCGCGCGAGAAGCCGGAAGCTGGCGGCAGCCGGGGGGCGGGGGGGGGGTTGGGGTACAGACGCGGAGTCGCGACCGTTGCTGCCGGCGCGCGTGCGAAAGGCGCCCAGGGACCCCCGCGCGCCCCCCTCCCTGTGTCCGTCCCTCCCCGCCCCCCCCCCCTTCCTCCCCCCGCCCGCCATGGCTCTGCGGCCGCTCCTCATCGCCGCGACGCTGGCGGCCGCCGCCGTGCCCCCCTTCGCCGACGCCTTCTACCTGCCGGGTCTGGCGCCCGTCAACTTCTGCGAGGCGGGCAAGGAGAAGCCCGAGTGCAAGGTGAGCCGCGGGGGAACGGCGGCCGCCGCCCTCAAGGGAGGCCGCGGCGCCGCCCGATCCCCCGGGCCGGGGTTGCTGCGCGGCCTGACTGCTGAGAGGGGGGCGTTGTGGTGTGTTTTGGTTTTGGTATTTTGTTGCGGGTTTTTTTTTCCATAGGGTTTGTAGCTGCCTTGTTGTAACGGCCCCCGGGGCTGTTGCTGGAGGGACTTGCAGCGTGTTTCGTTTCCCTCCGTGACGGCCCACGGTAACGCGCCCGCGGCCCCTCGCAGAGGGAGGGCAAGAGCCATCCGCTCGCCTCGTGGGTTACGATCGCCTTGCGGAAATAGGGAGCCCGGGCCGCTTTGTGTTTCGGGCCTTTTATAAAGACTTGTTGGAAAGCTGAGGAAAGTAAGAATGGCAATGACAGGTCGCGCCGGGGGGTCGTGTGGTTCTTGGCAGGAGCGAGCAGCTGATGGCTGCAAGCAGATACAAAACGAAGGCAAGCGTGCAGTGACACTTCCCTCGCTCAGTCTTCCTGGGCTGCAAGAATCTGAAGTGTCGGGGCTTCTAGGGCCCAGAGTCTCAAGTGAAACTTAAAGTTATTTTTATGCCTGCATAAGTGACAGAGTTCCACATAACCAAATTACTTATTTGTAAGGATTTTGCCTGGGTAAGCGGTCTGTATTTAAAGTAGTCTTCACTCGTCTGGGTGAGCTTTAGAAGTTGTTTGCTGCTGCTGTGATGCAAATTACACCAGACCGTGCTTTAAGACTTCAGTGAGAAAGTTCAAGACCAATTGCTTTTGTGATTCGTTGTGTCACAGCTGTTGAAAGTGGCTACCTCAGACTTCCTGATCTCTCAGTTTCTGTATTACATAAAACAGTGGTCCATGATTCCTCATATTAAGAGTCTATTCAAACTGTGTGGTTTTGTTAAATACCTTGGACTGACTTTATCCATTTACTGTAGTGAATCAGTAGAGCAAGCAGTAAGCCAAGCGTGTAATGAAGGTGTAGTTGCTATAAATGCCTTTTCATTTCTTTAAGTGTATTGTTCTGTTCAGACCAGCCTAATCTTGCATAGCTGTGGATTTTTTCACTCTTGTTTCCGTGCTCTTTCTGTTGTTGTAGTAAAACGTTCTCTGGACGTTCTTTTATAGGATCATGGAAATGGTGTTCAGAAATGACCTCAAGGAGGTCATGTAGTACAGCCTGACGTTGAAGCACAACTGTTGCCAACTCTGTATCACCTCAGCTCTACCTTTTGTTTAAGCAAGCCTTGAAAATACCCAAGTATGGAGAATCTGCCACCTCCCTGGGTGGCCTGTTACAGTCCTGCACTACCCTCTGTAGGATTATTTTTTTTCTTCAAATACAGGCTAAGACTTTTTAGTTGCAGTTTGTAGTTTTTCACAGACAGCATTGCTATGTTTGAATTATTCCGGTCTTAAGGTAGGATTGTGGTGGAAAAATTGTAAATTTTTTGTAAGCCAGGTTGCGTATTGTCTTTTGTAACCAACCTGACACACTCATGTCTCTGTATTTTTTCCCTAGTATAATGTGTACAAAATGTTTGTCTCCTTATAGTGAGAGCTTATCGTTTTGTAAATGTGAAGTGAGGTGCCTAGGTAATGTTAATCTACCACCAGTGGCTAGCCAAACTTTTTAACCTCATCAGATGTATTGCAAAAATCTTTTTCTGAAATCAGCCACCTCTTCTACTTCTCTACCTTGTCCCAGACAGTTTACCTACTAAGTGAAACATAGGCATGTAGAGAAGTGTAAATAACTCTTCACATCTAATTCTCTTAATGTAATCTGCGACTGAATGTAGTCTGGTGCGTGGTGAGGAGAAACAATATGTCATCAAATAATTGCTATATCATGATATAAGTAAGTGGGTAAAAATAAGATTCCCTGGACACCCTTAATTTTTTACATGTTCTCGCAAAGTTCTTAAAATTGGTACTGTTGATTATGATGTCAGTAATAATATTGGGTTTTTTTATTTATTTTTTTTCTGCTTTGAGGACTTGGATTCACAGACCAGATCTCTAAATGTCTGGTATAAACTGTGGATCTCCTGTCCTCTATTAGCGAGATGCACCCTCAGTAAGTTTGCAGACAACACCAAGTCGGGCAGGAGTGTTGATCTGCTTGAGGGTAGGAAGGCTCTGCAGAGGGACCTGGACAGGTTGGATCGATGAGCCAAGGCCAATTGTATGAGGTTCAAAAAGGTCAAGTCCTGGGTCCTGCACTTGGGTCACAAGAACCCCAGGCAGCACTACAGGCTTGGGGAGGAGTGACTGCCTGACAGAAAAGGATCTGGGGGTGCTGGTGGACAGCCGGCTGAACATGAGCCAGCAGTGTGCCCAGGTGGCCAAGAAGGCCAACGGCATCCTGGCCTGGACGAGAGAAATGATCGTGCCCCTGCACTGGTGAGGCCACACCGTGAATCCTGTGTTCAGTTTTGGACCCCTCCCTCCTAGAAGGACTGAGGTACTGGAGCGTGTCCAGAGAAGGGCAATGAAGCTGGTGAAGGGTCTGATGAACAAGTCTTCTGGGGAGTGGCTGAGGGACTTGGGGCTGTTCAGCCTGGAGAAGCGGAGGCTGAGGGGACTTACAGCTCTCTATAACAACCTGAAAGCAGGTTGTAGTGAGGTGGGGGTCAGTTTCTTCTCCCAAGTAACAAGTGGTAGGATGAGAGGAAATGACCTCAAGTTGCTCCAGGGGAAGTTTAAGTGGGATATTAGGAAAAACTTCTACATAGAAAGGGTTGTCATGCATTGGAACAGGCTGCCCAGGGAAGTGGTTGAGTCACCATCCCTAGAGGTATCTAAAAGCTGTGTAGATGTGATACTTAGGGACATGATTTAGTGGCAGACTTGGCAGGACTTGGCAGTGCTAGGTTAATGGTTGGACTTGATGGTTTTAAAAGTCTTTTCCTGCCTAAATGATTCTATAGTTCTATGAGATGGGATTGGATGTTGTTAGTGAGGCACATTGCTAGGAGCAGAATAATGGTGAGACTCATGACTTTCCTCCTTCCTCCGAGCTGTCTGGTAGTCTGCAAGGGCAAACTCAGTTTGGCTACCTTTCCTGTTTCTGGTTGGAAACTCATCAGAAATGGAATGTGGTCTGTGCAGACTTAAGTAGTAATTCTTGCCTGAACATTAAGAATACTTAAGCATTTTTAAAAAATACTCCAAGGGAGGCTTGCTGTTCTGTGGGAAATCATTTATTAAAGATACTGATCTGCAGTAACACATAATTCTTGTGGCAAATTGGAGCATTCAGGTAAATATCCTCCCCCAGTGAAAAATAGCTAATCTAAAGCCCTGGTTCTGTGATGAGCTGAGGTGGTCTAATTCCTTGCTGCTGAAAGTGAGAGATGTCACTCCTGTCTTCCTCTGGGCAGTATGATCCTGTTGTCTGCATTGTCCCAGCTGTTAAATCCTTTTTTTGAGCTTATTAACATGACAGGAAGCTATCCAGCTTTTTCCCCAGACTATTTTTTTTGCTGTGTTAGTGAGTTGAAGACGATTTACAGAATTGTGACAAATGTGCGCTTCCCGTAGGTAAGCAGCAGGTCTCCTTGGCTTAGGGCCGAGGAAAGAGGAGGAATAAGGTGTGCCTTCACTTAGTGAATTGACCTAACAGCTCACAGCTGCCTGTCTCTTGCAGAACTGCATCCTAACTTGCATGTGGACAACTACAGTATATCAATGAAACACAGCATCTGGCTGAAGTGTCTGAGCTACAGATACACATGAACAATAGCATCTTTTTTAAATTTTTCTCCAGGATTTCTTGGTTTGGCTAAACTTGAGTGAATTTTCGTAGGGAGGAAAAGCTCTGCTGTTGATTCATGGTTTGAAAATAGGTGGCTTGTTGTTGAAAGGGGGAGGTCTTGTTCCTGAAAGCACTCACCTTCCTTTTGCTGTTTCCAGCTCTTACCTGATTGGGCAGTAATACAGTGCACAGTGCTGCTAAAAACTGCTCTTTAAAAATTTTGCTGGTTTAGCCAGTTAAATTGGATTACGGTGCAAGCAAATAACTGCCAAAATCAGTATAGGGTAAACAGTTGAAATGTATTAGGACTGTAGGACTAGAGTAAGGGAAAGGATTTTGAGACTAAGAGGAAGGAATGAGAGACTTCTCCCTTTCCGTACCAGCAGCTGCCCCAGCTGTAGTTAATGTATATGAACCAAAGTAGTCTGAAACCACAGCAGACTGGATTTCAGGCTCTTACTCAAGAGTTCCTAGAGTTACTGGTAAACTTTTATAAGAAGGTGAATGTGGATGTCCTTGCCTTCTCTTTGGAAAGAGCTTCTGTTCAAACTTAAAATAGTGTATCAGTCTGAATATCTTGTCTAAATCCTTGTAGTTCAGTTTTCAGTTGCTACCTAGATAAAATTGTGGAACAGCATAATTATAGGGAGAATTACTGATCTCATACATACTTTTGTTCAAGTTCTTTTAAGACTTCCGTTACACAAAAGTTGTGGTGATGATTAATGTGGCTCTGACTTGGTACATTAAACTAAAACACTGGCAACTGTGTTAGTTGTATTATTCTTGCTCATGATTTCTTGCTGTCTTGTAGTTTGAATGATTATGTTACCCTTAAAGTGATTTTGTCATGTAGTCACTGTTTTTGTCTTGGTTAGATGGTGTTTTCCTTTTGCTTTCAGCAGATACAGTTCATTACACAAGATTCTGCATTTCAGGATGTATAATTACACAAATTTTATATTTTCAGCGTTATTTTATCTTATTCATACAAATCTACTTACATATATTTGTCAGAATTAAAGAAGTGCTTTAATATAACTGCTGATTATCTCCACTCTTTCAGTCTGGAATCGAGCTGTTTGTGAACAGGCTTGACTCTGTAGAGTCTGTCCTTCCCTATGAATATACTGCGTAAGTATATTGCACTGTTTATGCCGTTTTATTTGCCAGTTCTTCCAAAAAGATGAATTCAATTTATCTTGAAGTATTATATGCATCTTGCTAGAACAGTTGACTGGTGAGGGATGTCTGGTTATTTTGCTAACATGAGTTTATAAATACAGAATTTTCAAAAAGCAGATGGATGCATTCATTGCTTCCTTCTCAGTTGTCTTTGCTTGTACTTTAGAAGTAGTGCATGGATTCATAGGCGCTCATACTTTAGAGTAAGTTAAGGTTAAAGTGTGTGTGTGCATGTGTATGTATATAAAAAATATTTACTCTTCTGCATTAGTTGTAATTTTGCAGATCAAAGTATTACTGCTGTCTTTGGTAGCCTGTAGCCAGATGAGTTAAAAGTGGTAATGAGGTGTGAACTTCCCTTCAATTATCTTAATGAGGTGTTAAATGTTTTCTTGGTACACATCGTAGGAGTGCACAAAATGTATCAGTACTTGGTACAACTATGTAAAGTTGTTGCTTCAAAGAATATTTTCACTGTTAATATTGAAGAGATTAAGCACTAGTTATGTCTATGTTTTAATGAACACGAATGTGATGAAATTAGGCTGGAAAAGCTTGGAGGATGTGCTGTTAAATGAATTGATGAATAAAACTGCAATACCCTGCTTATTTAATAGTACTTGTTGTAAAGGACCTGTTTGTTTGTGTATGTCTATATATTTATTTATTTTTCTTTTATTATCTCCCACCCCAAAATCTGACCTGTATGCTTTTCTCTCGGAGCTGTCATGAAACTCTACGTGAAGGTTTAATTCTTGGCTAAAATCTTTGTTGAGATAGGCAACTAATAAATACTCAAGGAAACTTTTATGATACCAGGTTTTAATGAAAAGTGAGTGCTGGATTAGCTGATGAAGAAATTTGATTGTTGGGTTTGTTCTGGGTTTTTTGGGGGGGATGGTTCACAATGGGACTGTGATTCTCACACTGCTTTGCACGTTCAAGGAAGGAACTGTTGTCTAGAAGGAAAGCTACTTGTGGTGAAGGTGTTGATTTGGGAGCACTGTTTGAGGTCTAATATTTGTAGCTGGTAATACTTTATTAACTTCTGTATCTTTAATTCAGGTTTGATTTTTGCCAAGCAGAAGGAAAGAAGCGTCCCTCTGAAAACCTTGGCCAAGTGTTGTTTGGAGAGAGGATAGAACCGTCTCCTTACAGGGTTTGTTCTCTCACAAGGGTTATTGGGGAATACGTACATTGAAATTTAACAAACGGATATCAGAATCTTGAAGATCCTCTTTGCAAGGGCTTTATCTCAAAGGGCTTCATGATCTGAAATTCCACGTAATAGAAATCCGTCAATTTAACATAATTGTAACTATGCACTTTGCATCATGAAGCTGTAGCCTGAAATGCTGTGGAGGTTGTCTTCTTACTTTGGAACCTGCTCAAATGTGATTCTTGCTCCTCAGCTGTCCCCTTGCTAGATGGAAATGAGTACTATTTTTTGGAACCTGATCTGAAAATACTACAGCTGTGAAATGGAAGAATTAGAAATTGTGTTAGCCAGCTTGTCTATTCTGGTGACTGAAGCTCTCGTCTTCTCTCCTACGTATAGTAGGAGAGAAAATTACCAGTTGAATGTGCCTGGGACAGCATTGCTGCTCTGAGATCAAATGACTTGTCTGCTAAATCACTGCAGAAAACAGGTCTTAGTAGCAAGGAGCTATTAGTGTAGAGCTTCTACAGTGAGTACAGGAGGGTTTTGTAGAACACATCAATGTAAGAACCTTCTCTGGAAGGTTAATATAAGTAGTCTTGGTAACTTGTTAGGTGTTTTTATTATAATAGTACAGGTGGTTCATAAATGTGTAGAGGGAAACTTGTTAAATAGCGACATGTCACAAAGTTTGTTGCAATCTGTTTGCTCATATGTCTTTCATTTTTCTTAGTTCACATTCAACAAGGAGGAGACATGTAAGTCTGTTTGTACAAAAACATATGATACCACAAAGCCAGAAGATAAACAGAAATTAGACTTTTTGAAAAAAAGCATGCTACTGAATTATCAACATCACTGGTAAGTTGATATCAAAATTCATAGATTGTTTAGTCTAATATGTTGGTGATAATTTAATTTAGGTTATTTTCTGTTTGCAAGTTAATACAAATTGACCCTAAGGTGTTTTCACTGGATCTATTCCCCTTCTGTTCTTGCAAAAGGTATTTCATTGTTTATTGTTGTCATGAAAAATTTCCTTGGTTTGAAGGATAAGCACCAGGTATTATGGAAATGACTCTGTTTCCAGACACAAAGCTTTGTGTGGTTTTCATGCTGCCTCTGTGCTTACTGTAGAATATTGCTCTATCTTCACACCTGTAAATGTAGAAGTTAATCCTGTACTAGCTTGAGAAAAGTCTTAAGGGACATTCATTCTATCGCTATGTCTCTTTGTTTTTCTCAAGAGCCTTTGCACTCCCCTTCAGATGTGTTCAGGAGATATTCTCCAAGTTGCTCTGTACCCATCTGAGTCTTGGAGCATGCTGGGGCTCTCTTTCTTCTCGGACATTGAATCCTCTTCCCATGGGTATTCAGGGTACGGCAAGGCTGAACGTGTGTGCTGAATCTCACGCTGGTTTTCAGTTAGGATGTAGCCATGCTCTGCACGCGTATCCGAGAGCTGGGAAGTGTTTATCAGCAGGCTCCGTCTTGGTGTTGGAAGTGCTCACCCGCACTGCGCTGTGCTAACAGCAGCCTTGGAGTGCAAGGGTTGAAGTTGTCAGAGTTCTTCTGGCATGTCTTTGCAAGTAAGATGTGAGCATAATTAACTCATATGATTCCAGATATGTGTTCCCTGCTTCACAGAAACGAATGTTTTGGTCTTCATCTAATTCGATTAAAACTTTCGACATTTCACCTGCATTTTAGCTCATATATCCAGAATGTTGCTACTGTCATTAAACATTTTTCTGTAATATCACATTCCATTTCTTCAGTTTTGAAACAGCCACCCGTGCTGCAAAGGTAATGAGCGCATTTTTTCACGCTTTTGGGAACTGATACGGGAGATCTCTTCTTAGGAGAGAAATGTGGCTCACTGATATAAATCTTTCTGTCAACCTCTTGAAAGTTGATGTAGTTGGAAGTTGATAGATGAGGTCAGAAGGGTTCACAGGCAATAACTGTCTGTTCGTGCAGGTGAATTAGGAAGTAACAAAGAAACCCAGAAAAGTTACAGGTCTTTTTACAGATACTACAGAATATCTTAAATTGTTTTACAAATATACTTAGTGTGTTTAAGAGTATTTTTTTTAGTCTGTACAGCTAACTTGATAGGACTGTTCAGAATTTAGTAAGATGTAGTTCTGTTTTTCAATGTGAAAACTTCGCTTTTAATTTAAGGTAGTTCTTATGTTCTTAGTACTTTTCATAGCACTTCCACTATTTATTTTTTTGCTAGGCCCACTGCCCTAAAACTTTAGAACCAGTGGCATGAAGAATCCTTATTTATGTCTATATGGTAATGATAGTCATCCTCAGCCACAGCTTCACAAAGTGGAAGTGGCTGGATTTTGTGATGAATGATTCCTGGTTCAGAGGTATGTTGTAACAGGGATCAGCAAGGTAGCATAAGTGAGGATTTAAAAGAGATTTATTATCCAGCTTCGATTTATCATAAAATTCCTGGGGAACACAGATGGTGCAAAATACTTTTCAAGGTTTTAAAAGCCACTTAATAAGATTAGGAATTGACATACTGGATTGGACTCCACAACTATACCAGTATCTTGGCTGACAATGTTCATCGCCAGATGTTCTTGAGAGACATGTAAGAACACTGTTGTATAGCGTATTTGCCCACACGTATAATCTCTTCAAGTCATTTAAAATTTGAAGATTAGCTGTGAAAAATCATTTACTTCTTAAACTATCATTTTGTTCCAGCAGTATTGCTTGAAGGCAGCTCGGTATGTCTTTGCCACAGAAGATACAAGGCAAAGCCTTTACCCCAACCAAACTCATTTGCAATAGGGTAATGCTTTGCCTGGTTTTGATAATGGAGTTAAAATAGTAACAGAAGCAAGAGATATCTATCATGTATTACGGACGTAAAATTCCAAATACGGTCCAAGTGTAAATGAATTTGTATCTGGAATAGCTCCTCGTTAGTAACTGAACTGTATCCAGTATTAGCCTGGTGAAGTGAGTAGGATTTGGTTGGTGCTGCTGTGGGGCTGTGATAGTCTTTGGATCTCCTGAGAACCTGAAAGTGTGTTTTTGGAGGACCTGTCTCCGTCTCTTCTTCTGTGTCATGAGCCAAGAACATCAGCTACTTCTGCCTGGTAGCTGATGGTAGGGATGATGCGGATCCTTTTATGTTAACAAAGGCGGCACGTACCACTCTCTTTACCCCCATCTGCTGATATGCTTTAAAAAATAGTGCTTCTGTAGAAACTGTTACATATGGGATGGACTAAATACTGTTGTGGTTTTGTGGTCTGAAGTTACAATTCCTGGGTTTAATTAGGTATTTAAAAGTACCTAATGAGGTATTATCAGTTACCTGTTAACATTTATAATCTAGTGGTTATAATGATGAGACATTTAGTTGTAAAGGCTATTCAGTAGCTTGATACATTTTACAAAAACATGTGTGGTTGACTTTTAGTGGGGTGTCCATGTTTTTGGTCTAGTGATGCACAAAAAGTGACAGTTGTCCTGTTTGTGTGTGAAGTTTATTAACAGACCTTTAAAAATGTACGTTGGAGCAATTAATGCTGCCCTAAGGGAAGCTACTGAATTTTAAGTCTTTGAATGACTTTCTTTTGAGATTTATCTTTCAGCTAGTTAAACCAGTTCATAACATAAAGGAACAGGTTTGATTTTTTTTTTCAGTAGTTCCTTCTACAAAGGGCAGGCGACTATGCTGTGTATCTTTCTCTATGTTTAAAAGTATAGTTTTGGGTTTTGACATTTGTACTGTTGGTAGACTGTTGAATACTGTTTGTGTCTTACTGTCTTGTAATTTTCTGCAGCTTCTTATGGGGGCATGGGACTCCTCCCCAAATTTTTTATTGAAACTGAATTGCAAAGCTACTGGGCTCAGAATTTTTAGGGAATATGAATTTAAATCTTGTGAGGCAATAAATAAAAGCATCAGGTAGACAGTGGAGGGAGAGAAGATGGAGAACTAATAATGTGTGTGTATAGACATTTTTTTAAGTTTGTCTTTTGTCTTAAACTTGAAATTATCAAGTTCATTTCAGTTGGTTTAGTGGATGATTTTGGCCATTTTTAAAGGCAAAATAATAAAACCTTAAATTGGTACAACTTTGGAGTGGGAGTTTTATGTATTGGGCTATATTTATAAAGGGACTTCAGAAACCAGTCCAGTGAACAGAATGTTTTGGTTGTAACCCTCCTCTTACCAAGCCACCTTCCGAAGAAATAGATTGATCTTTAAAATCTTTTATTCTAGAAAAAGGTAAACTGTCAGTTGAAGAGCTACATGCTTATATCTCATTTGGAAATTGGATAGGCAGTTGGTGCAATTCCATGAGTTAAGATCTGAAAGAAATATTATTCTTGTAATGAGTTTTCCAATAATGAATGTAGCAAAGTTAGATTAATATTAGTTTGGGTTTGTTTCCATTACACTGTGCGTTTTGAAAAATTTTGAAACGTCACCCTGCCATTTACAGGATTGTGGACAACATGCCCGTCACCTGGTGTTACGACGTTGAAGATAACCAGAGGTTCTGCAATCCTGGTTTTCCTATTGGCTGTTACATTACAGAGGATGGCCGTCCAAAAGATGCCTGTGTTATTAATGTATGTTTATGCAATTATTTTTTTTCATATCCCCTTTGTACTAATTTAAAGCCTGGCATTTCTCATATGTCATGTTTCTATGGTGAGTCCTCACTATCTCGAGAATTCTCGCTGCCTAACACTAAGTCGGTATTTCGATATCTCTGGAAGTACCGCAATTTGTAAGCCTCATCTGAGCTTAAGAACATTGTGTCTTCTCTTGCTTAATGCAGAAGGGCTCTAAAAGGTAGATAGAAGGTGTAAATGTGTGTATCCTTTAGTACATGTGAAAGATGAAGAAAGAAACCATATCACCCTTCATTGCCTAAGAAGTCCTAAGCATTTGAAGACTTGGACTTTAGATTTTTGTGGGATAGTAGCATTTTCATGGGAGCAGTTTTGTGTCAACATGTCTGTACCTCTGCATGGAAGTTAATACTTCTTGGAGGACTGCTTTCCCTAAAGCTGTGTGGACTAATGGAAAGAGGCAGAATATAAGATTTCTGTGTGAACAAAGCTTCTCCTGTGAGAGACAGATCTACTGGGTTGCCTGGTGGAGGTCCAGATAAATGCACTCTAAGCATTATGGAAATAAGAATGTAATAGAAGGACCAGGATGTCTTTAGATTATTACAGACCTTTTCCATGGAGAGGTCACTGAGAACCTGGAATAGGTTTTTAGTTTTAACAGAATGGTTGATTTTACTTAATGGATCTTACCAAAGATGACAGTTTCTACAGTTACTAATTTTGCTTCCTTCCCTCTATAATGAATTGGTTTTAGAGGCTCCATATGAATGGATGTATTCATGATCAAATATGTAATCTGGCAGTATTCTTTTAATCTTGTTTAAGCACTTGGATTTAATAAGAGAAGATAACTTTAGAGAAGTAACTGAAGGACTGTGGATGAACACTTTGTATATATAACTGTTCTTGTAATTAGGATGCTTTGTGGAAAAGAGTGGGGGGTAGAACCCTGAAGAAGTAATAATTGAACTTGGGTAGACATAGTGCTTGTGATTTAACAGTCACTTTAACTGACTAAATTCCAAGTGGTGTTTCCCTTCACCTGAGATTTGTATTCAGCATTTTTGGCTTCTGCTTGCAGTTCATCCCTGTGCATCTTTGGTTTCAAATGTAAAGGTGGTTCTGTTACAGAGAGCAATTATTTGCATTGTTTATCTTGGAAGGTTCTGTTTAATCTATGAAAGATATACACATTGTTTTAAAATAGCTGATGTTTATGAAATGCTTCTGATATGAAAGTTGTCACATAGTTATCTATTCAGTTTGCTACTGAAATAAAATGGGACATCTCCAGTTACCAAAATATTTTTTTAAAGTTTATTTATATTTATAAATGCATTTTATATTTAAATACAATTTTGAACTTACTACAGTTCAGAAGTACTTAATATTAACTTTTCTAGTTTGTCTAGGCTTTAAGGCAAAGACTTTACTATCTTTGTATTCCTAGAGTCACACATTCATCTTGTAGAACTTCTTGACAGAAAAACTGTACGCAGTCTGAAATTGTTGTGTAAGCTGCTGCCCAGTTGTTAAATGTTGTCTTTTATCATTGCAGTCAGAATTTCATGAAAAAGATACCTTTTATATCTTCAACCACATTGACATAAAAATATATTACCATGTTGTGGAAAACGAAGCTCTGGGAGCAAGACTGGTTGCTGCTAAACTTGAACCAAAAAGGTTAGTACTCAGAAGTAACCTGTCTTCTAACAGTGGTCCATCCCCAGATACCTGCTTTGATTTGGGGGCCTGTTGCTAGTCAGAAATGTTTTTAGATATGTGACCTGTAGATTAGCTTTCCCGTTGATTGCTGTAGTGTAGCGTAGGGCAAGCTAACGTAATTTTATTCTGAACTTGGTAGGTCTTTGTGCACTATTTCCTATTTGGGCTAAAAAAAGATATAACCTGAAGGTGGTGTCTTTTCGATGAAGCAACCCTCGTTTCCCTGGTGGGGAATATTTTGTCTTGGGATGGAATAGACCACCAGTCTGTGATGCAGGAGTAATCAGAGTGCAACATTTGATGTTTTCAGCAATCAGGATTTTAATGGAATGATTTCAAAAATATATTCGTCAGTTGTTCTGGTGTCTGCATGGCTTTTGCACAGCTCATGTCTGGTTTATTATTTCTTAGCATCTTGTCTTTTCTTTCCTTTGTATTCTTGGTATACTAGCTTGTTCCATTGTTGTTCCAACATCATGATTAAAGTGTGTTTTTTCTGACAGAAATTAGTAATTCTGTTGTAGCTTTTGAGCATTTTGGAGGTTCTTAGTAGTGTGCAGACTTGTTTAATTTTTGGTGCTCTGCGTTAGAGACTATACTCTCTATAGTTTTCTTTTTAGAAGAGACAAGTCTTGTTTAAAAAGTTCAAGTATCAAAAAGTCGTAAAAGTTTTGTCTTTATGATATATTCCTTAGGAGTTCTGAATTTTATGAGGCATTAAGGATAATTGTTGTATTTAAGGGAAGAATCCTGGATGAAAACAATGTTTTTGTAAGATGGATGAATTCTGTTTTAAGACTGTTGTCAGTGAGGCAGCTTTCATTCTGGGTTTTTTCTTCTCTGCAGTTACAAGCATACTCATCCAGACAACCCTGATTGCTCGGGAGTGCCTATGGATATAAGTAACAAGGCTAATGGAGAGGTCAAAATTGCTTACACATACTCAATTTCATTCCATGTGAGTACTTCACTTTCTGTGGTAGTTACATCTTAAATCATGCATTACTACTCTGAATTATAAAGATGGACAACTAAAATTATCTTGGCACAGTAAATATGTATTTTCAAAAATGTATTTAACTGGAATGTCAGAGATGGCTTGGGGTTTAACCACAGGCTTTACAGTTTTGCATACCACCCTGCACACACTGAATATGTAATGCATATGTGTTTTTTTAAAAAGAACTGTACTTTCCGTGTTTACGTAAGATGTCTGGTGGTTTATTTTTCAATCTAAGCTCATAAGTCTGAGAATTCATGTGTTTCAGCTAATTACCATTGTTGGTAGCTTGATGCTGATCATTTTCTTCTACTGCAAAAGTTTCCTTCTCTCCAAGGTCTTCCTCCCATGAAAATCTGCAAAAGACTAAGAAGCTGGTATTCCTTGTTCCCCTACTCTCTATTTAAAAGCAGAGAAGCAGCATGTCAGGACACTGCAGAGAACAGCGATACTTGAATATGTCTCATTCTGGTGACAAGCAAGAGAGATTTTTATTTTTTTTAAATGGAATTTGCTGGAAAAATTGTTTCCCAAAGTTCCATGCTCTTTTTCAGACTGTTTCCCCATTAGGCTAAGGCCTCAGAATGCAAGTGACTCTCTAGAAGCAGATTATAACTAACTGGATTTCTTGGCTCCTTGCATATGTATTTAGGGGATACCTCACACACAGCAGTTCGTATTTTCAGCTTCAGTAGCGATGTGCTTCTTCTGCTGATGAAGGAGTCTGCTCCTTTTTTCATTGTTATAGGCTTCAATCAAAACCTTGGCAATTGATAGATTAACGAAATAGTCATAAGGCAAATTTTTTGTTTGTTTAACCTTGTTCTGATGTAAGGTCAGTGGTGTCTTTCAAAATGAGAGACCATTGTTATTATCAAAGTTGTTCACGTGTCTTTCTTAATTCTAAACTTAGCCTGCTATTTGATGAAATGGAGACTGAATAGTTCATCTTTAAACTTGGAGGATAATGTTGAGTTAGGCTGTGGGATGCACTGTCATAAGGAGTACGCAGTAAAGCACTGGTCTTATAATATCATTACATTGCCACAGTTTCTCATGCATGAACCCCTTTTATCTCTTATAAGCTGTTAGAGCAGTATTTGTAGAAGTACCGTGATCGTTCTTTGCTCTAGTAACATACTGCGTTACTTGAAAGTTCAAAATACCATAAGTAGTGTAAGAAAAATCTTCAGAAAGGTTATATTATGTATGACTTATTAATTACATTTCGAGAAGTTTTATTGGTTAATTTGTATACTGAAAAGCAAGTGCTTCTGGAAAACTGTGAGATGTTAGTAATTAAGAATGACCTTGGCTTCATGCTATTATATTATTTCTCTTTTAAAAATGACATGCCCAGCTTTGTACGTGTTACTATCCTGTGCACTACGTTGCATCATTTGGAGGTCACCTTCTGAAATCCCATCAGGCAGGCAGATCAGGCCATCTCAGGAAGAGATGTAGGCATGGGGAGAAATGTGATTCTACCCTAGAATCGTTGCTACTGGTTTAGAAACTTGTTGCTTGCTTTGAGACCTAGTTTTATTAGCTTGATGAACTAGATATTTGATCTTGGCTCACTTTTTTCAATCCGTTAGTTTTTACATTTTCAAAAACTGGCTTTGCTGAAAAGCACTCTTGCTCTTATATATTATAAATTACTGAAATAACATCCTGTCAGAAAGACACTTACCAATTTTTGCTAATTGATAGCAGTGTTTGTGGTTTGTTTAATAGCAATCTTCAGGTTGATCAGCACTGTTTATTTGTTTTTTCATGTTTACTCTGCAAAATAAAGAAATGCTCTTTCTGAACTGTTTCTGATCACTGAAAGTTTAGTCTGAATAAGTACAACCCACTGAAATGCTTGAAGGAATAATTTGTTTCCCTCTACTAACAAAGTCAGTTCTGCAGTTCTTTGCCCATCTGTCTCACAGCATAAGCTGAATGTAACCTCATTGGTAGTTGGTTCTGAAACAAGGTTGTATGAAAGCAAAGGACAGTTTGGACAGAGCACTGTGCTGGAGACTGTATAGCAGAGCTTAGTTCTCAGCATCTGTGGTGTTGACTTGCATACACTAAAAAATGTGTGTTCTTTTATTATTCTGCTAGTCATTTGAATTCCAGATGAATTAATGTAATTCTGGATGGGAGGAAGCACAATTCAGTTTATTTGGTAATTCTTTATGTCTTCAGAAGACGTGGGTGTTCAGTACTATTCAGAAAATATTTTGGTTCAGATACTGTGGTCAAATCTTAGGTTTGTTTTCGGTAGCTATTATTAAACTATTCCCATCAAGGCATGCAACATGAAATTTCCAGTGTCATGAGTTTTAAGATTGCTTTGCATAACCGTCAACATAGTGTGTCTGAAACTGATGTGTTTACTCTTGCAGGAAGAAAAGAATATAAGGTGGGCATCAAGATGGGATTATATTTTGGAATCCATGCCTCACACGCACATTCAGTGGTTTAGGTGAGTAAAGATAGTGTTCAACTGTGCTGTACTGAAATGTTTACATTGCAATTTGAATGATGATTTTTTTTTAATTTTTTTTTTTAATTCAGTATAATGAATTCCTTGGTGATTGTCCTCTTTCTGTCTGGAATGGTAGCTATGATTATGTTGAGGACACTGCATAAAGACATTGCAAGATACAATCAGATGGATTCCACTGTAAGTCTAAAATGTACCTCGTAAAGTTTATTTGGAATGTAATTTTTTCAGATAGATGTATTTCTGTAACAGACTATGTAAATGGCAATCTACTGCATTAAAATAGGTCTATTTCCTTTACAGGAGGATGCTCAAGAAGAATTTGGCTGGAAACTGGTTCATGGTGATATTTTCAGGCCCCCGAGAAAAGGGATGCTGTTGTCTGTTTTTCTAGGGTCTGGCACACAGATCTTAATAATGACTTTTGTTACCCTGTGTAAGTATTGAAGTGGGAAGTAAGTTGAGTGCAGATGATTTTTTTTCCACTGCTAATGTAATGATAGTAGTTAAAAATAGCACAGTTGTTTTTGTCTAGAAATTTGTTAAAAGTCTTAAGGTTAAAAACAGCTGAGCTGGTATAGTAGACGTGCAACTAAGTATACACAGATTTTAAGATAATTGATGTACTAGCTTTAGGTCAAATGTGCAGTTACTTTCTAAAATTGTGTATTTCTGCTTCATAGTTTTCGCTTGCCTGGGATTTTTGTCACCTGCTAACCGGGGAGCTCTAATGACCTGTGCTGTAGTTTTGTGGGTACTGCTTGGAACTCCAGCCGGTTATGTTGCTGCCAGATTCTACAAATGTGAGTAGAAGTTATTGAAAATGACAAGGCTTAAGTTCATTAAAGTAGATTATCATCACAGAATTGGTTTTTATTTTGCAGTACTGTTTGTAGTTTCCCTCAGGGCGAGTTGCAGAAATGTACTTACCTTAACAACAGAAAACACATACAGAGCACTGACATGGTTACACTGATTTTGATGTGATCGTGCCTAAAGACCCTGAATTGCTCTTGCTGCTACCTATTTATGGAATTGGGAAGCAAATTCCATTTTATTAGTGCTAAGCTCATTCCATTAGACAGTTTTGTACTTCTGTTTCCTACAGTTGGGGGCAAGCGGTATTAACTTGGATTTGGTTTTAGCAACATCGATGTTGCTTGGTAACTTGCTTTGGTTTTTTTCTTTCCCAAATCGCAAACTTCCCTGGTTTTGCATGCCTGAGATTTGTCACCTCTTTTAACTAGTTCCTAGGTCTTTGGAAGAGTGATGCTTATCAGACTGTGGCAGGAGTGCAGGGGAAAGGATTTAAGTGTTCTCTAGTTCCAGAAATCATCTCAGTGGTGTTTGAGCACCTGGCAGTAGTTAGTTGACATTGTTTTCCTTCACTGATCCCAGCTAGCTGTTTCCAGGCCTGCCTACCAACCTCAAATGGTTTGCCCCTGTACTTTCTACTTTATTTTAAGGTGAAGCATGCTGTTCTGCTTACAACTCGTGATCACCTTACTCAAGGTAGAAGACTCTTCATGATCAAGTGAGCTGGATCTATTGGACTGTTTTAGTTGTGAATGTAAAGAGCTAGAGGAGGAGTTTATTTCTGAACTTCAGTGTGGCAGTAGGCACTGGAGTTCTTTCTTCTAAGCATTTTGTGGTTTTCATGTGGGGAAAGAGGGTTTCTATATTGTAGGGAGGTTTTCCACAATAGTAGTGGTCTGATAGTGAACTATTCCTTTTCCTCATCTTCAAGCCAATTGGACTTAAACTGAAGGAGACTTTAGGACTAAGAACGTCATTGAGGACAGAATTATTCTTGATAGCATGCTGCATATTATGTGTTTTGAAAGGTATTTTGAAGTGTGTTGATGGTAAATTGAATCCTGTATCTTTGGTGATGTAGGTAATAGTAATTACGTTTCATATTGTACCTATGGGGAATCATTTAGTTGGTACTTGAATATTATGTTTAACTGCAAAGACAGTGAGTGAGTGATCCAGAGATATTCTTGTTTTAACACGTGGTCCATACCCTGTGCAGAGCCAAGTAAACGTGAATGTTTATCCTTATAGTATACAAATAATGTGAGACATAAACAAAAATACAACTGAAACAGATATCTAGTTTTGAAAGTTTTAGATTTTTTTCAATGTTGCATTTAAAAAATGAAAGCTGAGGTGACATTAAGTGGTTAATTTTAATAACAGGTGCCGTGTTCTACCAAGATTTTATGAAGAAATAGAAACTTAATTAAAATCACTCTAACCACAATCACTTCTGACTTGAAGTAAAGAAGCATGTCGTTATGGCAGTGCTCAGATGAAATTGTCAGCTTCACTGCATTCCAGCAGGTTATTTTCATTTTAAAGTGTGCTGACTAGAATTTTTATCAGCGTAGTGCAATTTCATAAAGATTTTCTTAATAAAGCTGTATTTGGTCTTTTGATATCACCACTGTTTAATGCTGTTAAGACTCAAGAGAGCATCGCTACTTCCTGTAAGCATGTTAGTCCTGACTTTCTTGTAAAATTCACAGAGAAGAATTATTTCAAGAAAACTGTTAAGCTTGCTTTTCACTTTTTTTTTTTCCCTACTGAAACCTGCAGTCAAATGCTAGAAAGCTTAAACAACTTAATCACTCCAGGTTTAAACTGTTTTTTGAAGACTTAAAAGTGCTGCAAATCCACTTCCTTCTTTTAGCAGAGACCCAGTTTTAGTTGGCTACTTTTCCTGACCTTGGGCTGAGGCTTTTCTTTGCTTTGAAGCTCTGTGATTAAGCAATATGATGAGGGAATTCAGTTTTATTACTGAAGATTTAGTTTAACATTTTAAACTTGGGCATGATAGCATGTTATTTGAATATTTGCAAGCTAAGTATAACAAGTAAATGGACTGGAAAATTAATAGTTATGAGCTTAGTGCACGTTTTGATGACTGTCAAATGTTTTAATACAGCATTTGGAGGTGAGAAATGGAAAACAAATGTCCTGCTGACATCGTTCCTTTGTCCAGGGTAAGTTGAGAGTATCACCCCGATTAAAAGAATTAAATTGCTTCTCTGGTGTGTGTAGCCAATTTTTAAATTTCAGCTGTACATTACATTAACCTTTATTCCAGAAGCTACAAGAATATCATGACACTTTTGACAAAATATGTTAATGGCATATCATGATTAGAATTTATTTTTTTAGTAAGCATTTGTTTACTCTGACCATGTGAAAAGGTTGATTAAAAAAACATTATGATAGCAGTAAGTTTTACACAGGCACACTTCTTCATTGCTTTCTTTGACTCTCTAGGCTGTTTCTCTGACCACACTGTAGTTGGTCTCATATAGTGTCATATACTGTATAATCAGTGTGATAATTTTTTCTACTTCATCACAGCAAGCAACCTTACCCTGAAGTGTAGTTAAGACAAGAATATATTTGAAGTTGCTTAGCTGGAACGTCAGCTCCTGCTGGAGTTCAGTCCCACTGGATTAACAAAGATTTGCTTGTTTGACCCCTTCATTTTAATATTTTGTGTGTGTCATTTGGCTTTAACAGAGATTGACTACTACAGTGCTATTGTTTTGTTAACATTAACAATATTAAGTAGTATTTCTCTACTCTAAGTGTGTAATGTATTTTTCAGAATTGTGTTTGCAGATTTTTTTATCATGAACCTCATTCTCTGGGGAGAAGGCTCTTCAGCAGCTATTCCGTTTGGTACTTTGGTTGCGATTTTGGCTCTCTGGTTTTGCATATCTGTACCGCTGACATTTATTGGTGCCTATTTTGGTTTTAAGAAAAACGTAAGTGTGTTTGAGCAATTGTTTTCTAAGTGTATGTGTACATGTGTCTGTTTTTTTTCACTGTGTAGACTACAACTGAAGTAGCTCCTAGTCTAGTTGCGTTGTCAGATTCATTTCCGTTCAGTTATTTTAGAGCTGTTAGGTGTCCAGTCTTGGAATTCCAAGGCTTTGATATTCAGTTGGTTGGTGGTGGTGTTTCTCTATGACAGTTAGGGTTATCGTCGTATTTGAGTGACTGGTCCAGATAAAGCTGTAATTTGAGCATTTTAATTAGCATCTCTTCCATTACTAAAAAAACCCCAAAAACTAGTTAACACAGCCAAGCATAAGGGAAAGCAGCTTAGGCGTTTCTGGTTTTCCTCTGTTCACCCTCTACACTGAACATATTTTCTGATCAAATTGTTAGAGTTCGTGTGAAATCTCTTTGCGTGAGCATTCAGTAAATGGTTATCACTGCCTGGTAGATATTAATTGGTATTTACTCCTAAGCTGATCAATTCTACTTATTTATATGAAGACATATTGTGATACTGATGACCATACCTTCTTAAATAATGAAATTGATTCTTCTCTTTTTGCTTAAAAAAGTGGTTTACTGTGCCCCACAAACATAAAGATCTGTAAGTTCAGCTATTATTGTGGTTTTTTTCCAGTGTAGGAAGCCAGAGTTCCAACTCTTTGTAACTCTCGTGGAATACCTTTAGAGAAATATTTCAGTACCTTAGAAAGCACTTTTTTAAATTGATATCCTGTTTTTCTAAACCAGAATTCAGTGTGTTTTTAATCATAGCCATGTTGAAATTCTGGCAACACCCCTGCATTTTACAGAGAGGTTTAAGAAAGGAGGATTTGATAAACTATAAGGCAACATGGCAGGTGTCACAAATACGTTCAAACCAAATCAGAAAGCAAGTACCTAGCAAGTATCTATTGATGCTCTTCGTGTTGTCTTTATGAAAGTATGCATGTATGTGCCTTACATTTTTTCTCCCACTATGCTTTATGTGTTTATCTGTGCATCTAGATTGTCCCACCATGATCTGTGCATGCATCTTAAATTACAATTAAACTGCCAGATTGAATCCTCTCAGTTCGAGTGTTTACCCTAATGTGATTCTTGGAGTAAATCCTGAAAAACAACATACAAGGGTTTTTAGAGGGGGGAAAACAAGAGTCTGCACCACCACTACCCCGCAGCTGAGAAATCAGCTCAGCCTCTGTAATGAGTAGTGGGTAATCATTAAATGAGAAGTCCAGAATATCTGTTGCTACATTTTCAGTAAGAGCTGTCTTTTTGTTTGCCTAACAAATGTTGGTAGCTAGGCTGGTAGTGAAAGCAGATGTAGTGGTAGCTAGGTATGAGCATACTTAAAACAAATAGTAGGCTTTTGCCACCACTCAGTTCAGAAATGACGCTCAAAAGAAGTAGTTCTGTAGTTTGACATTGTATTTATTTAGCAATTTCTTATTTTTGTTTAAAGGCCATTGAACACCCTGTTCGCACAAATCAAATTCCTCGTCAGATTCCTGAGCAATCATTCTATACCAAGCCGTTACCTGGCATTATTATGGGAGGGATTCTGCCGTTTGGATGTATCTTTATACAGTTGTTCTTTATTCTCAATAGTATTTGGTAAGTTAAACACGATCTATTTGATTTTATTTTTTTTCCTGTTATAAAAGTCAATACTTTCTTTGTGAAAGTTTTTTCTTCAGTACGTTTTGACTGATTTTTTTGGTGATGCGGGGTTACCAGAATACTGTTTCAATAAAAAAATCAAACGTCAACATCTTTTTAACGTTTTGTAGTTTAGAAGCCACTCAGTGCCTTTTTGGCTTGTCAAGGTGTGCAGAGAAGCGGCTGTGATATGCTTAGCAATTTACAGCTGACGTACAATATTCAGATAGCCAGCTTTCTCATGATACTTCTCTGACTTCATGTGGAAGTGGCTCTGAAGCTGACATAGGGCATGTGATGTGACAGTAGTAAGTATACTAAAATTGAGGGGTTTTGTGGTTGTTTTGGGGCTAGAAGAGTATTACTACTCCTGGGGAAAAAGAAGAAACAAACCCAAATCTTGTGAAATCTTCATAAAGGCACCAGAGAGTAATTCTTTTCAAAAATAAGGCACCAAAGACTAGTCCAGTTTAAGTGAATTGTGATGTGAGCTCACGGCACACTGACAAACTAATCTACTGTGAGGGATTTTTCTTCCTTCTGGCACAATTTAGTTATTGGATCTCGTTAAACTGTTTCTGAACCTTGAATAGGTGCCTCTACCCAATGTAGACAGCTACAGTGTTTGACACTTGTTATTTTGCAGCTCTGCCTCTTTGATTGAAATGTGAGGTGAAATCCAAGCTCTGCTGAAGTCAGGGGAAGAGGTCACACCGACTGCACTAGAACTATAATTTCACTCGATATGTCTAGTCAGTTCTTACCTGAAAATCCCAACCAAGACCACACTTCGGGCTTGCTCTCGCACTGTTTCCAGACTGAGCTGCTGAGGCTCCTGTTCTTTGGTTAGAAAACGCATTGTCCAATTCTGTGGCTGCACAGAATAAGACCATATATGTCTGTATAAAGACTGTACCTCAGTAGGAAGGGGAATACTAAAGTTGAAGGTGATGCTACTGCATATGAAGAAATTATATTAGCACAATGTCAATTTTAAATTACTATTTTTTTTTAACTCCCTTTTATAGGTCTCACCAGATGTATTACATGTTTGGCTTCCTGTTTCTGGTATTCATTATTTTGGTTATTACATGTTCTGAGGCCACAATATTGCTCTGCTACTTCCATCTATGTGCAGAGGTAAGAAATATTCTTCAGTATTCATACTTCATGTTGTTTTAAGGATGCCTCCAAAAAAGATAAAAGCTTGTGTTATTGGAAATAAGTATTCCAGAATAGCATAAGCACTGTTACTAGACGCCCTTAAACCATGTCTTAAAGCAGGCTACTTTGGCAAAAACTTGTAACAAGTACTAAAACACTGCACGAAGTACTGCCAAGTCGGGTATCTCATCTTTAGAGTCCGACTCCCTGCTTCTTGAAGATGCTAAACTAATCCGATAACTTTGTTCAAGCAAAATGTGTTTTGGACTTGCCTAGCCTTGAGGGGGGGGTGGGGGGTGGAAATCTCTGTTCTGGCAGTAGCAGGTCTGGCTTACTTGGGTTTTTAGATTTTTTGCCTATTTGATTTAGGTTTCTTACCTCTAACTGTGAATGGTGTAGTTAAAGTAGCATTAATGATGTGTAGTTCTTTTTCCTGTAGATGAAAACTCACTTTTGGGTAAAGTGATAATAGAAGAAGTAGCTCTGTGTTCAGTACTAGGGTCAGCACATCAGAGGTGTATGGGACAAACACTACTCACACTTTTTTTTTTTTTTTCCCTCATCCCTTCTAGGACTATCACTGGCAGTGGCGTTCATTTCTCACTAGTGGTTTCACTGCAGTTTATTTCCTAATATATGCAATACATTATTTTTTTTCTAAACTGCAAATCACAGGAACAGCTAGCACCATTTTATATTTCGGTTACACCATGATTATGGTCTTGATCTTCTTCCTTTTCACAGGTAAGTATATTGAACCTTAATTTTAAATTTTGAGTCTATATTTAGCTTTGCACAGTAGAATCCTTGCCAAAATTTCTCTTGACGCGGAATTATGAACTTGTACATGCCTTTATTTTTTTTCCAGGTAGTTGTGTAGCATTTGACAACCCTGTGATTACAGGTTTTAGTGAGATTGAGGATGAGGCAAAACTACGGCGAATTTGAAGCACGGCCTATAACTAGTCAAATATGACACATTTATATGTCATAAGTACTTCTCTAGATTTCATTCCTATGTTACTCCTGTGACAACCTCAAGTTTTTAAATGAGCTGTCTTTGGAGAAACACACTTCAAATCACACACAATCAAGTACAAACTTAACAGTGTCACTTAAGGAAAAAAATGCAGCTTTTGTGGAACAGAAAGTGGGAAGAAGAGGGGGGAGTAAAAGTTGACAGAATACTTCTTTTTTTCTTGCTCTCTTTTGGAATTTTTTTACTTTTTCTCCTTCCTTGAAGAGGCATGGAAAGCCAACAGACTTTCATAACCATTTCTGATGTGGTTTTGGCAGAACCTAGTTACCTTTGTTGTGAGGTTTTGGAAGAACACCTGTCTTAGGTGCTGCATTTCAATTCCCTCTTCAGTAAGTGAGATGAGGTCACAAAATCTTTCTTTGTCATCTTCAGTACAAAGAAGGACAGACATACGCCTTGTTTGGGGTGGAGGAATGACAGTGAAAATGCACGAAGTCTCATTTCAAACTCTCATGCAAGAAGGCAGCAATTGCCAACTCCTCAAAAATCTTGCAAATACTGAATTCTCTTCCAACAGAACATAATCTGTCTTTGTGTACTTCACCCTACAGAGCAATATGTTTGAAGCTCTTTTTAACTGATCGATGCTTTAAATAATTTCAAGCTTCACTTTTCTGGTGAACTTTAATGGTTCTGAAGGCTTTGATATGTTTTTATGTATGCAGCTCTACGGGCTATATTTTGAGGCTTCCTAGGCTGCAAATGGCTTGTCATCGGAGCTTTTAATACAGATCTTACTATAAGTTGAATCTTCATTTCCACTTAACGTAGGAGAACAAACTAAGAATCTAGTGGGAAAAGAACTGACATTTGAGAATCGTATTAATTTGCAGTGTAACAGAATATTAATTTCAAAGAAATCACCACTCAGCTTAGGGAATAATGAAGCTTCTGTGCACCACGACTGAATGCAGATCATAATGAACAGGAGCAAGAACCTGCAAGGAGTTTCTTGGGTCACTGCCTGTTAAAAGGAGAGAGCGGGACTTAAGTACGTTACGTAATCTCTTTGAAAAACGATCAAGCTATGTTCCAGAAGTGGTTGTGTTTATCTTCCATCCTTCTCTTTAAGTCAACCTAACACATTTTGGCATTGCTTGCGGATATTCTGCAATTTGCACATCATCTCTGTTTATATTTTGCGTACTGGTTAGCAAGTCAGTCTGAATGCGTAGATCAGAGCTTCTGCCTCCCTTTCTCACTCAAGTCTTGTTTCTCACCCTGCCTTTCTCTTAACCTTTATTTCTGATCTGGGCTTACTCATAGTCTCATTGAACTAAAGAATTTTAGAATGCGTGCTTGTTCAACTAGAAATGAACATGTATTGCTGTACGTAGATCAATTTTAAATGTAGTGCAAACTTACAAAGTAGCATGAAAAAAATAATTAGGCCTTACAGACCCGTAAGGTCAATTAATTTAGTTTCGCTAGCTTTTCCAACAGATACTCAGCATGTGTGCTTTTAATAATAAACAGTTTGGGGTAAGCGCAATTCAGGTTTTGGCCCGTCTCCGTTGTTCGGTCTGTTCACTGTGGATGCATGCAGTAATTCTGGAGAGCACGCATTCGAGATAAAAGAGTTTTACAGTAAATTTTTTTATGCTGAGACTTGCCTTAGCTGTCTTTCAGCACCTAAGGTACCCATATAATTTCCATCTTTTGCCTTTATTCCTTCAAGTCAGTCGTGTTATGTGACATTGTCTAGAGACATTAAGATGTGTCTGGCACATCCCCCTTTTCCTTTGCTCACACGTTTGCTGTCAACTGACCACTTGGCTGTGCAGTGGCTGCCAGCAAGTTTGGGGAGTTCTTTAATTATCCTTCAGTAGCCCTATTCTTAAGATTTAAGAACTGTTTTGTCCATTTAGGTTGATAGACATTCAAAGGCAGATATGTTCAGTTCTCCGAGTTTTACTGAAGTGCTTTGAGATAAGGTTTCACAGAAAGAGGCAGGGACAGGCAGTTCTTCTGCAGTTTCTTAAACGAAAAAGCACATTAGCAATTTAGCGAAAACCGCTCCTAAAGGCAAGCGACTTCCTGTGCCAGGATGATAAAGAAGCTAAAAAGAGAAAATCGTAATTGTTGTATCAAAACTGTTCTGCTGCTGCTTACTCATCTGTTAAAAATGGTCAGTATCAGGAAGGGTTTTGACGGTGCCCTGCTGCTCTGTCAGTGTAACACATGCTCCAGGCCCTTGCCTCTGTACGGCATTCCAGGTCATTGGTCAGACTCAGCAGGCAAAATACCGGGAGCTACATGACAAATCTTTGATTCACAGCTGGGACCACAGCTATGTATCATAGTAAATGAGTCAGTTAAACATCAGTAGTTTAGCAAGCGTGAAGGAAAAAAAAAAATTAAAAAAAAAAAATATCGTGGTGTCATTCATGGTTCCTTCTAAGCCTGCACAGTGAATGAGACAGCGCAAAGCTTTCATTGTGCCTCTTATCAGATCTAAAATAAAGGTGCTTTTTTTTTTTTTTTTTTCTCTGAAGTCTTACTTGGCTCTTGCATAAGTTAAGGCTGCCATTTTCAGAAGAGGTACTCAGGCAAAAATCAGATATCTTCAGGGCTTTTTTCCTGTCCTGGTTTTTGTGGGAAATTAAGGTTCGCTTAACAGGTGTTCTGAGCTGCTGTTGAGTGCATTATCGATCTGATTGAGGCTGCGTTAGATTAACAAAGCCCAACTGTACTTTGCATTCAAAAGAATGTTTTTTTAAAACAAACTTCTGATAGAGTTTCACAAAGAGCTATTTTTCTTCAGCTACAATGGGCTTGTAAGTTACGAGAGAAGCAGTCTCCATCCTTAAATTTCAGCTCAAGTTTGCTTGTAGCTTTCAACTGCCTTAAGTATTTCAGAAGTGTTTATTTTTGAGCTTTGTAACACGTGTTTTCAATAGTACAAGTTGCATAGTAACTACACTATATTTGAAATTTGTCTTAACTTGATTTACACAGAAATAAAGGTACTGTTGTAATCTCCCAAGACGCTAAAGTGTAACTAAGAAATGGGAACTCCTTTTGATGCTGTCAGTCTAATTGGTGTATTAACTGTAATAGCAACAGTCTGAGCAGCTGAGCAGATCGTGCAAAGTGTTTGTGACTGGTCACTGAAGAAGGGTGAAATGGAGCAATATGAAGGAGCTGGGCTGGGGAGTAATGAAACAACAAAATGCAAATATGTAGGAAGAGGAATAACGCAGAAACATCTTAAAACAAGTCTTTTGTGTGATCAGCTTGATGACTCTGCAAATAGTGAGATATTTTATATAGTATTTGATGCCTTATAAAGTTGAGATACTGTCTGTAACTTTCCATTATCTGATCTGATGGGTGAAGACTAAAGATAGATGGTAGGTATGTATGAACTACAAATAGAAATCGATGTCTCCTGTGTTGGTTTTCCTAATGTGTAATTTTTTATTTTTTTTTTAGGGACAATTGGATTCTTTGCATGCTTTTGGTTTGTAACCAAAATATACAGCGTGGTAAAAGTTGACTGAAGAAACCAGTGTAAAGAATTAACACAGAAGAGGTTTAATCTTCATTAACGTAGCTTAAAGACTTGGTCTAGTCGATGAACTTGAGCTTTATCAGAAGTATTGGCTTCCTGTTCTTTGAGAATGATCCTGAATATGCAGCTGCCCCAAACACTTTTTCCACTAACACGTTTGTATTGTGACTCAACAACCTGTTTTCATTCAGATCTTAATGAAGATCAGATTTACGATATTTATGCATTTGTAAATACAACTATACTTTAAAAGAGATGTTAAATTCTAATGGCAGAGTAGAAGTGGCTGTATTACACAACTTAATACTTCTGATCAAAGTACAACTGTAAATAGGTTTTTCTAGCTTGGTAGCTGGGTTGAATTATTTTTCTTTGAGGGAAATGAGAACTTTTTATTATGCTAACTTTGAAGGAAGACTCTTAAGAAGTGTTGCTTTTAGTTTGGATGTGATTTTTATTTTTTACTGATGTTATGTTCATGAATATTCTGATTTCTGTGACTTCATTAGGTTTGGTGTTCTTGGCCTTTTAAACTATGTGCCTCTGAGTCCTTGAATTTATAAATTCATAATCTAATAAATATTGTAAAAATGTCTTCAGTGGCTTATTACATATTATCAGTTCATAGAAATATGTAAATACAATTATATTGAAGACAGATGCTTGAAGATTTCATAGAGTATTCTATGGCATTTTCTATGCTTCGATGTATATTGACACACCCTTAGATCTGCAAGAAATGTTATTTGTCCTACATGGCTATAACATGGAGATGTGATTGTGGCGCATGAGAATTAAATTATACACGCGTTTAACAAAACCACTCGGCAGCATTAATCCACTCCTTAACCCAGACACTTTTTCGGAGATTGCTGTGGAATTGTCAGTATGCTGAGAAGATCTTATAAGGCGTGAGTCGGCATTCTCTGCTGATCTTGCTTTTGGAAGGTCTCAATGATGCATATTCTATACGGCAACTATTGCTGATTGTACTTAATGTAGGTTAAGAAATAAAAGAAAATTACTATTTTTTGCCTTATATGAAGAGACTAATGTCGATTTTTGGATGACTAGCATTAAACCTATGTTTGCTCTTTTGGAAAGTGGAGTGTTTTGTTCATACCTCGTTTGGTAATTTTAGACGCGTAACACAGTTTGGCATTTGGCATGTTTTCACAAGCCTGATAAAATTCTACAAGCCTGATAAAATTCTATTTAAAATTAAACTTTGTGTACCCATCGCTATTCGTAAGGTTGGTTGTTCTTTTCTTATCAGTTTGCTTTCTAAAAGACCTTAACCTAATGATGCTTGGGTGTTGAACCCACTAAAAATACCTTTGGTTAAGGTAACTTGCCATTATTAAGCTCCTAGATAGAAGTTGTCATGTGAAGAGGTTTTGGGGGATGTTTCCTCAGTCACACAGCGCTCCACAACCCCTCCCACGTAACCCACAGCGCGTGCAGGCCCTGCCTGTCCCTGAGCACAGCCCTGTTCACGTGTCGTGGGCAGGCGCTCAGATGTTGTGTTCTCGAGCCCCTCCCTGCGTGCAGTCGCTAGGGAAGTGCTGATTTCAGATAAATCTTCCATGGTTTATGTTCAAAACAGGAAAACGGCGAATGTGGTTAAGTGCTTGTTCTTTACTAATGCAGCGAGCTGTACTGAGACTCTTGATTTAAATTTTTAAAAGTATAAAATCAAATATCCTTAATATCCCTGGTGTTGTGATCACCTACTGTATGTATCATCATCAGTAGTTATTACACAAATGGGAATGCTTAGTATGAGAAACATGAATCAGCTGCCTGTTACTGAAATATAATGAAATATACTGAAATACAATAGGTGTGCAAGAATTTCAACATAGTGGTATGTAAACAGAATTTTTGTTTGGTATTTACAACTGCAATTTAAAAATCAGATAAAGGGAAGTGAGGTGCAGACACTGTGTAGGGGTTTGAATCTGATGAGTATATTTCCCTTTTTCTCCTACAGACTAGTTGACAGGTTATGGCAGCTTGTCAAGTATCTTGTTTTCACCTTCAAAGGCAGCTTGTGAAGTGTGTCATTATCTTCTGGAATCTAAACCTACTGCACACACACAATTTTTCGAGCAGCTTTGCCTTGTAATAATTGCAGCTGTTTGGAATTTGAAATGGTTGGGTTTCAGCGTGCAACACTTCGGATAATCCAGAAATATACCACAGGTTTTAAAGAAGAGCTGTTCTAAAGTTGCCCCCTCCCTTGCAACCCATTATTGCCTCAGATAATTTTAAAAGTTGTGGGTTTTTTCCTAGCATTTAGGCTTCTGGTATGTGTTAAGGCATCCAAATGTTCACCAGGTCTCTTGGGAAGCCCTGGTGGTTTGTTTACACTTTTTAAAAACCTGGCCTTTTTCAAAGTCTTCCTGTGCCACCAGATTTTTTTTTTTAACACACTGCATGAATATCTGAGAAAATGTAGATTAATAGGAGGGTTAAGAGGTAGGAACAAATTGCTGAGCTGCATGAAGACAGAGCAAATTTAGACAAAATGTAACACTTCAATGTCAGCTTTTTAGTGTCTGGTTAATAATTCAAACACTGGTTCTTCAGAGCCTGAAAAAAGTGACCGTTGACAAATTTGGTCCGAAAGTAATCCTTAATCCAAATGGTGTTTTGAAAGCGTGATACAGGAGTCAGCGGTTTGGTTTTGTTTCTCTAAGAAGAAATGAAAAAGCAGCTTTACAGCAAGCTGTGTCTCAGGGCAAGCTGCCTGGGCCAGCTCTAGCCTTGTAGTTTCACTTCATGTTGATGTGCTCGCCTGTGTTTGAACAGCCCTAGGTGATCTTTGATTTTTGCTGTGGTACCGATGTTGTGTGCCCTGAGCTGCTTTGCTGGAGTCTTGCAGCCATATCTCAAGTAGCAGTTGGCTTTGAGGTGATTGTGGACAATATCTGCATGGGGTTTGTGCCGTTTTCAGGTAGAAGACCGTGAGGGATGACTGGGAAAGGCTGAGGCCATTAGTGCCATCTCTTGCTTGCTGCTTACCTTTCTCCCATTTTGCAGGTGGAAGGAAGGTATCTAGAGTTTCTCTGCAATTGCCTGAAAAGTGCTTTAAGTAGGTGCTTTAATCCTGTCATGGGTGGTAGCTGTATTTTCTTCAGGAAGAGTGGGGAAGTGAGGAAGAGAAGGCAGAACAGGATGGAATTCGGGCAGGCATCCAAGACGCTCACTGAATAACCAGTTTGAAGGGACAGGAAACACAAGTCTTGTCTGAGCTGACATACAAACCAAAAAAGTGACATGTTGTGGATGAGAAACACAGTTGTAGTAATACTAGTAAAGGCAAAAATACCAATCACTGTATTAAGTAGGCAGGATAACATCTGTACTTCAGGTAAGGTGGTGGGTGAGTGAGAGACCTGGAAAGAGAATGGTTTTGGTTTATCTGACTGGGATTGGTAGAATGTGAATCGTGGCCAAGTATTTCCACAAAGCTTTGCGAAGTTGCTGGGGAGAGGTTGCTGTAGCCCATCCTTGCTCCATAAGCAGAGCATAGTCCGTAAAAACAGGTTGTTCAGTGAATTGTCACTCAGTTGATAGAGGTTTTGAGTTTCACAGGTAAGGAATGAGTTTTATGTAATCCTGTAATGAAATATGGTGAATCCTTAACAGCTGGTACAAGTTTTTCTATTCAATGATTGATAAAACGTTGTCCTGAACACCTTTTTCTCTCTACTTTTTTCTTAATATTTGTTTTTGTTTGTTTGTGCATTGGGTTTGGGTGTTTGTGGGGTTTTTTTCTGATTGTTACTGCAGTGTTGGGTTCAGTTTTTGTGCTCCAGGAATGTATGAGCTAGAACTTTGTTAAATTTAGCTGATGTGGGACACACGTTGGCTGTGACTTTTTGCCCTGAAGTTACATGCCATTCTCTTTCTGAGCTTTTACCAAGTTGGGACAATAGCTTAATTTCTAGGAGCAGTTGTATCTCCAGCTCCAAGAGTACATCACAACTAACTATTTTCATAAAGGAAAGAAGATTACTTAGGCAAAGATGTTCTAGTCCTCTCCCAAGATACACTGTTTCCTACAGTTCACCTCTAATTTCATCTTTTTTATTCTCTGTATCCTGCTGTTTCTCCTTACGCCAGACAGTTAATAGCAATCTACTTGGTTATGTATCTCCATAAATCTGACGACTCAAATATTTCTCCAGTTGCCTCATATATTGACTTTGGGCACATGGGCATACACAAGTGTTTGACACTTCAGACTAAAGGACAAATCTTCAGGGACTACCGAGAGACTTAATTTATCAGTTGATTATTGTATAGCTGCCATCATGCATGTTCTTTCTCCTTACTTGAAACATCTGGAACTCGCTGTTGATGAGAGCAACTAACTAGTAAAGCAGATATGCCAGAAGATTACAAATGAAGCCTGTCACGTGTGGGTGATGGCACATTTTTGCCGCTTCACTGGATTCCAGCGATTTCAACGAAAACGCGGCTTAAATTCTTCCTTTCCGCCGAGGTATTTTAGCATCACCTGCTGGTCGCAGCACGTACAAACGTGTCAAGTGCAGGAGCAGAGTTAAGGGGATGGTAAGAAGGTTTTACCGAAGTGCTCTACTGGAGGGGCTTATCCTTGACATTGTTCCTTTAAAGATTTTATTTTCAAAATTTCTGGAAGTAGGCAGCTTAAAATCAAGGTAAAGAACATTAACAGTAATCATACAAATAAATTACCAGATGCTAAAAATGTGTCTCCTGCATCTACTGTGGGCACACGGCCAGCAAGGGTCCTTTACAATGAACTGTATTTCAGCCAGCCAGCCTTGCTTTATAAAGATGAATTGTTCTTCATTGGGTACCTACTCTGATGCCTTTAGACAGGTTTTTTTCTAAGTTCACAAAAAAAGGGATGTTTCTGAGGAGCCACATAGAGCATCCTGAAGGGCTGGTCAGCCTGGGCAGTGAGATGAGCTTCATACTTTCAGTGGTGTCAAGTTCTTGGTTTTGAGCAGTTCAGCACGACCAACATTTTGCTACTGCTGATGCAAGATTTACTTTGACTTCGGTGTTTTGGGGGGGAGTTTTTGTGGTGACTGTTGGTTTGTTTTATGGGGTTTTTTCATTGTTTGTATCAAGTCAGGAAGACAGCAGATTTATTTTCTTGGAGAACTTACTACGGTAGAGAAAGCATTTTTCCTGGTATTTTTCCCAATCTTCCTTGACTATCTTCTGATCTGTTCACAATTACCTACTCAGTTGAGGTATGTCAAATCCCAGAATAAACTGGCTTGGCTCTTACTGTGCAAGGAAGAAGTGGTGCATGTGGTGACCTCCTAACAGGACCAGCCTCTGCTCGCCAAAGGTGAACGAGCCTCTCATTTGCCACAGGTGGGTGAAGGCAGATGGGCGTGTTCTGCAGTTCAGTTGCGCGAAGTAGGGATGAGTTGCGCTGGGATATTAATGAGGAAGCCGATGGGCTGTTGGTGGGGCCCGTTCTCTCCCTTCATGCCCCAAGGATACAAGAAGCAGTAGGGTTGTGACATTTCCTCTCCAGCCTTGCTTAGGAGCTACAAAGTGGAGCAATCAGAAGGTGAGATCTGTTTCCTACTTTTTCCTGCAGGTTCTCACAAGGAGTCCTAACCACTCTTCCCCAGGAAACTGCTTGTCTGCCCTTTGCAGCAAGGCTAGCAAGACAGCTGAGAAGAAATGTTTTCTTCTCTCACCCTTTTCCTGCTGTCTCCAGGCCGTAGTAGCAGCAACAGAGCTAATATTACACAATGTTCTCCTGCTGCATGATGTCGGAACAGTGTAGCCTCAAGGCAGGTGTAGAGCAAGGAGGAGGGAAGCAACGGGTGGCCTTAAGATTTGCTGTTTATTCCAGAAAACAGGGTGACTGTAGTAACTCTGGACAAAAATTGCCAAGAGGAAGAAAGATAAGTGCTTCTTTCCCTTTGAGAAAGACAATATTCAGAGCCAGAGGAGCAAAGTCCAAAATTAGAATTGATTAATATACCAGGAAAATGCTGGTTTATTAAAGTCAAATCTTTTCTGTCAGTCTGCTACCAGTTTCAAGCAAGGCGAAAACCTGGAGGAGACACCTTAGATCCAAAACAGAAATTCTGAAGAGAGCAAGACCGGCAGACAAATTCAGGCAGATTACAAATACGACTCTAAATCCCTAGAGATCTTCTTGACCATCGGATTATTTTAGGGTTCATATATCTATCTTTCTGTCTTTCAAAGCGGCTTTACAGATAGAGGTTTGTGAGGACCATTGCTGCACAGCATGGGACAGAACTTGCAATCTCAGTGTGTTGTTGGACAGGACACTGTCTCCTGTCCTGCTCATCCCTGACATCTCAAAGAATTGCTGGTAAAATAACTTGAGCAAGGCATCTCCCATGTAACCTGATGCAGAAATACACTTGTGTGCTGTATGAGGAGTCCCACTGCACAATGTTCAAGCAAATACCTGGGAGGAGTCCCTACAGACCGAGTCTGGCTGATGGGCCATCACTGTGCAGGAACAGGAAAGGAAATTTGTAGCCTTAGAGTCCTCAGTTAAAACACTGGAAAAGAAAAATAGGATAAATATGAAACAGATATTGCATGAAAAATGTTACAACTTCAGGGGCTGCAAACAGATGACAGCAAAGACAAATACTCTCTCTTGCACTTTTAATCAATTTTGGATCTCGCCCTGAGAGCAATTCTGGAGGTTGGTTGGTTGTTTTTTAAGCCTTACGTGTTAGCTGATGCTCATTGTCACAGCAACTCCCAGAACTGACTGTCAAAATTTTGATTAAAACCTGTAGGCCAGTGTTAATAATTAACAACTAGTGATCTTCGGGGAGGAGCATGGAAGTCTGTAGTAAAGGATCATGGATTGGTGTTATCTAGTTACCGTTTAGCATTTTTGAGAGGCCAGGTTTATTCCTGTAGATGAACACCAACATGTGGAAGAGACTGAATTCATACTGTGGCCACTAAGTGTAGCAGTCTCATTTTCAACTATTCTGTTAAAAAACTGAGCAACTAAAGGCTACTCCTAAATATCTCAAAGCCATGACAGTTAATCAGGCAAACTGCTGTCATCTGGGAGATATATGGGTGGCTGTCATAATAGCTGTCACTCACAGCAGCACTAAGTATAAATCACAGCATTAAAATAACAAACAGAAGAGGAAAGCTGGGCGACAGAAGGATTATCCTTGGTCCCGTTCATACTGAAAACACCACATGACCTTCTTCACAAGATGGTAGTCAAAGAAAATAATTTGGTTGCATCACGGTGTGCGCACCCCTGGCGCAACTATGGAAGGCAGCCTCATCTCAGAAATATTCCCGCTAAAGATTTTTCTTGTACTCTCAGAGCACAGATTTCCCTTGGAAGTTTATTTCAGTATTTCTGAAGATGATGATCTTTTTTTGAAGACTCTCTGCTTTCACTATGGGTGATAATAACTTCAAGTGTGGTAGATGGTATACATCTACTGGCCAAAATTATTTGTAATTTTTACTTTCGGTTTAACTTAGGTTTAATTGTCTTGATTTAAGCCTCTTGCACTAACACTAAGCTGCTTTTGTTTTTACTTTGGATCCAATAATTTTAATGTTTCCTCCATATGGCAGCAGATTTTTGAAGGAAAAAACAAGGTCTGAGATGGAATTATTTGAATGGATTGAAATTAGGAAAGTGAAACTAAAAATATAAATAGGAAATAACAAGCTAATGTGACGTAAATGTAGGGAATTCCTGCATGATATAAACAAATTCAAAACTCTGACAAAATTTTTCACATCTTATATTCAGCCCATCTTTTCAGTGAACTCACTATGCCTTCAGCAGCAGCTGGATAAGCAGCACAGCTACTCCTCTGAGGGGAATGCCAGAGAATAACAGTTATAAAATACATTCCAGTGATTCTAAACAATGAATTACATCTCCTTGTCAAAAGTATTTTTGTCAAGCATAACCAGGCTGTGGGTTTATTCTGTCAGTGTGGTGTACTTTGATAACCAAGTCTCCTTTATAGTAAGTTGGAATATTAGCACATGGTCTGCTGATCCATTTTTTAGTGCAATGAGTATATTGGTAAATATTCTCCCTTTGAGAATATTCTAACCATTGTTAAATTGGTAAACCCAATGTTGGGTTTACCTGGAGTCTGAAATCTGGGTCCTCTTCAAGTTGTGGCTGTGTCTTGTGAGGCCAGGCTGGGGAGCTTTACTCTCAAAGGTGATCCATCAGAGACTACATTCCTGTTAGATCTGTGGGCCAAAATGTGCCTGGGACCAGCCTGAACGCCTTTCATTTCAAACACACTAGGTCAGCCTAGCCTGCTTAAATCAGCTGATTTCAACTGAAGACCTTTGGGACCAATTGTATGATCCTTTCTCTCAAGTCCCTGGGAAGTTCAGCAGGTCCTGCAGGCAGCAGTAGGTCATTTATACCCACAACTGATGTGAATCCACGTGAAACAGAGCCTCTGCCTTGCTTCAGTTAAAACACAACTCTTTTCCCCATAAAGATGGGATACAGGAAGTGACTGCCTGGCATGTTTCTTCATCTGCTGGTGTTCCTCTGCTTGCTTACATCTGTTGTAGGTTGTTCTCCACAGCTGAGCTTTAAGGTGGGAAGTTTTTCAATCCCTGGTGATCCAAAAGTAGCCCACATTGTTAGAGATAAATTTCCTGCCGTGTGATGTGATAGCTGTATGGTGATCTCTGTGAAACGGTTGATGATCATGGTCTAGTTGACGGCAGAAGATGTTTACATGTCATTAAAATTGTGACCACCACTACTTTCCATGTCATGTCAGTCACAAAACTGAAGGTTAAGTGTAAAGTGTATTTCCAATATACTCCTGTCATGCTGATCAATGTGAGGCTGTGGAGATGCTGGGGCTCTGCGTATCTGTTGGGCATAAACGTGGATGACAAAATCAGCAGATGCTTCAGTTTGGGATGAAGAGTCTCCATTTGCATGGGTACCTGGATTATTCGAGGAAAGCAAAATAGTTTCATTTGATATTGCATGCGTTGAAAACATTCACCAAGTCTTATCACACTTGCCAAGTCCTAGTATCACGTGACTCACATCTTCTCATGAGAAAATGACCTCATTGAAGTGATGTGGATATTTAATGGTCATTTTGGACCATTTATACCAGTCTTGGACAACTTTTATTTTGAGATAGACTGCTTTCTGGCATGACAGAAAGCAATACTGTCTAAGTGATGTTTCAGAGTCTATAAACAGAGCAATATATTCAAAGTATGCATTGTATTCATAACACATATTCTTACATTCTTTGTCTCAACAAATTTACTGCTTCAGAAAATCTTACTGGAAATTACTGAAAGCTCTATGGTTTTTTTTTCTGCTTTTTTTTTTTGTTTTTAACATTAAACAATAATGTACTACCTACAGTCTTTTATATAGGGACTTCAGAAATGTTAAAAAATGATGGAAAGTCTGTTAAAGTGGTAGGCAGACAGGCTAGATTTAAATTCTCTAAGACTTCTTTAAAAGATTCTTTCACTTACTGTTATAGTGGAGCGTAATTTCTTATGCTAGCAGCAATCTAATCCAAATTGCTAGTACCACAGGGTTAAGTTATAAAAGTTTGTTTAATGAAGAAGTAAAAGCTAAGTTCTATAAGCATTTAGTTTATGATTAGACAAAAATTGGACACTGTTTAAATGTTGCCTCACAGAGAGCTGTGTCAGAAATTGATTCATCAAAGCTCATCAGCTTTTTTATAGATATTTCCCTCCTCTGTTTCCTGATGCTGATTCCCAAGTTCTTTGGCCACAGCTGCTCTTTCAAGAGGTCCTTCTTTTCTTTCACATTGATTTGAGTATGAAGATCCCCCAGTCCCCGCTGCTCTACCCTGAGAACGAGCATCTTTACCTACATGTATGAGTCTCCACTCACACTTGCTCCCAAAGTGATGCCTTTGTGGACACCTCGTGCCAGCTCCATTTGCTGTCCCCTTCTGCGTGGGGTTTCATAAGCTTCTTAAAAGCCACAGCATCACATGTCCAGGGGCTGTACAGATGTAGGAAGGGGACCTGAAAACTAATAGATACGATCAGCTGACGGATAGTCTGCGGAAGAGAAATCTCAGGCAAGCACAGGCACGCTTGCAGGATTTTAATTTGCTTGATATGGATGTGTCTGGGCCTCCATTCAGAAATATCCGAGTACAATGGGGACCTGGGCTAGCAACAAAATTATTTTTTAAAAAAACAAAAAACAAACAACAAAAACCCAACAATACCTAAAACTGGGTTTAGAAACAATTTTTTTAATATGATTTGCAGTATAACTGAAATTTAGTACAAACAAGTTCCCCCTTGGAAAAAAAAATGGCTCTGTTCTACTTACTTTTAGTAAATATAAAATTTCCATTACACTTTTTTTTTTGGTCATGTTGGCACTTTGCTACTGAAATTTCTACTTTGCCTACTAGTTCACTTGAAGACAAATGTCAACCCGAGCTCAGCTCTCGGTTATTCTGAGCAAGCTTTAAAGCCCGCAATCCGTGGCAGGCACACAAACAAACCCGAGGGGTCCATGCCTTTTAAACACACACATTTTCCTCCCCCTTCCAGCCAGTAAACAGCTTCTGGCTGCAGATTTGGTCCTTTATTGGAGAGATTTTTAAGATGCCAGCTGACCTGTCCAGCAGCCTGGTAATCCTCAAATCATCTGTTCACCACACTCATGTGGAGATGTCACCGAAAAGCCTTGTTGACAATTTTCTGTTGTATTAAAACACGTCTGTAAAACTGTCACTATCTTAGTTCAACTTTACCACACAGTTGAATAAAACTTCCAGTTCTGACAAATTCAGAAAGACTGTTGACAGCAGAAAATTGTATGGAAAAAATACTTCTGGTTTCCAGTTCACTTTGAGTTAGATTAAACTGATGGATAATGAACTCTTTTTTTCAAAAAAAAAAATTGACAAATTATTGTTTCAGAAGTCTGAATGTACCTTCCATGCATGTTCTCATGCAATGCATTTTTAATCCATCTAAATACATTATTTTATATTATTATGGAGTTCAGATATTTTAATGAGTGACAGATTTATGTCAATTTTTCAGTTTTTACTTTTCCGTACAAAGTGATTAATATATTCTCAGGTTTTAACAAGAATTTGTATGGCAAAAAGGCAGTAATTTAGTGATCAAACACAAACTGTGATATTATAAGCATCTATGAATCCTTCAATCAATTTTTGTGTTGAGTAATAAATACTAATCTCAGCTAAACTGTTTTGTTACATATACAATGTGCTCTGATCCCAAACAACTCCTTAATCCACTATTTTAATAATAGTCTATGGATTAAGGGAGCTATACTGTATATTGACACAACGTATTGAGTTCAGGTTCTATAGACGAACATTTCTGTGATCCATTTTAATGGCACACAAGCCATCATAGTATTATGGTGTCGACAGTCTGCAGATTATCTACTGGCTTTCAAAGCATCCTGCAGCAAAACGAATTTAATGAATCTCCATAAAAGTGAAAATGTATGGAGAGAACTTGGAAATAAAAGCGTGGCGTATATAAATACCAACAAGCACTTATATGTAATCAGCTGTAAGATATACAGAATGTTTCAATTTTTGAAATCTGTCAAAATAACAATGTTAAGGAGAGCAGTCTGCTTTCTTGACCCTCTCTTCATCTACACTTGTGCATCACAATTTTTTCCTATCACTCTCCTTTACCTCTCACAGCTTGACAGTATTTCATGTAGAAATCCCATCATGAGGGACTTTATTTTAAATAGATTTGCTCCAGGTAGCTCCATGTCAGTTATATTCCTGCTTCTGAACTATAGCATCTCATTAAGTAAAACCACCAGCGCACTGGCAGCAGAGGGTCTCCAGCACCACGTAAGATAGGGAAGCATCCCCACCACCCACCTTCACCTGGCACCTGCCCTAAATGTTTAAGGTTACTCTTCCCGAGCTCTGCCTGGAGACAGAGAAAGGACACGCTCCTGCAGACGACAGTTCAGGTAGGAGTTGTCTCCTGGGAGTGGCACTCTGAGGTGCCCTCTTCTCCTGCAGTGTGGAAGCTGTTGAGCAGGCTGAGCCCCAGCAGGCTGGAGTGAGTGCCCATACATGGCACCGCATCCCCTAGAAGTGGCACTGGCACTGCTTGCAGGCACCACTCCAGGGGAGACTGCTGGAAGTCCCAAGCAAGCACGAGGTCACACACACAGGGGAGAGCATCTTGAACCATTCCCATGTGTTTTCCATCACTAAGTGACCGGCTAATGTTCAGGAAACAGCCCCACTCCAGTCCAGTGAACACATCTGCTCAGTGTGTAGCACCAAATGAAATGTGGGGAGGTATAAGGAATGAAGAAAATCGGTACTGAAACCACAACACTTTTCGTAATAGATCACCTGGATGACTGGCAAACATGTATCTCCAAACCCTCTTACAAACTCTGTTTTTCCATTTTTTCCCCGCTTGTTTTTTCTTCTCTGACTTCTCCCAGCCAGTGTGCAGAGCACATGGGGTGTGTGCTGCTTCCCAGCATGGAAATATTTTGACTTTTCTGAATTCCAGTGATTCCCAACAACCACTTTTCAGTAATCTTCTCCCAAAGTTGCACAGTAGGTAACAGTGTCCAAATTCGATGTTAAAAAAATTCACTGATGTCTGAAAACAGGTCTCCCACTCTTGATACCACTTATCGAGCACTTTCTTCAATTTATGGCTGGACCTGTTCTTGTACTTTCTACTCCCTGCAGCTTCACCTCAGCTACTTCTATTTTTCCAAGATGCTTTTTCCTTTTTTGTCTTTTTTGTTCCATCTGTTGGTGATGCTTGCCAACAGCTCAAAAGGGAAGGGTTCAATTTCAAAGGCGGAGCACTGGGTTTGGATAACAAACCTCTAAAGGGCATCTCTGGGTATTTGCCTTTCCTGGGGAGATTTCTGTGATCTGGGGAGGATCCACGTGTGCTAGGCTGCGGATTTCCCCTGGTTCAATAGGACGGTGGTAGGAGGGACTCTCTGCCCTCCCCAGGAGGAGGAAGCAGCTGCCTGAGCTTGTGCTTTTGAGGTGGGTGACAAAAGAGAAGCTAGGGTGCCTCAGGCCCATCAAGACTGCAGAGAGAGCTTTGCTTGACAAAATGACCCTGTCTCAATCTACCAGGGCTATTCAACCCATTTTTACCAAAATCCACTTACTTTCCATCATGCTAAATGCATAGGCTCCAGACGACATACTCTACATGGATTTGTGGTGGATTAAATCACTATGCACTGCAATTCTGCTAAACATGACAATGCCATGAATAAACATTGGAGAATCCATTTTTCACCCGCGAAAGCCATTCAGTGTTTGCTGGCTTATTTCTAGTCAATACCATTTTGGGAGAGGTTGCCCAAGATTTTCTTGCTGCTGGAAAGCAGGTTCTTCCTACAGGAGGAGCCAAATTGTCCCAGCAGCTCCATAGGACCAGCTGTGTCACTGGATGTGGACATAGTGTTGGCTGTGTGTGGAGAAGTGGGCCAGGCCAGTTATCCCAGGAGATGGGCACAACCATGACAGCCAGGAGCTGTGGGCAACATCAGGCTGAGCACACATGACCCTGGCACCGGCTCCACCAGGGAGCCAGGTGCTACCACACACCTCACAGCCTCAGTGGTGGTTGACAGTGGGGGTCCTGCCTGGCATGGGAACACGGAGCCCAGCTCAGCCTCCCAGACTACCAGCAAGAACTATGAGGTCAACCCAGGGAGGGACGACTGGCACTTCAGCCTGCAAAGAGGGCTTCAGCGTGCCCTGCAGAAGGGGCTGAGGGTGCAGGGCTGTGCTCTGTGCTAGCAGCAGGAGCCAGAAGGAGTGAGAAGCCTCACAGGCACGGTGTTGATGGAGGCAGAGTGACGCTGGCACGTGTGGCCTGAGCTGGAGATGGGCTTCCAGGGGTGCTCGTGGTGGGGAGCAGAGGTGGGAGGCACTGCAGGAGAAGGCTTCCACCAGGTCATAAGCACTTTTGGAGCCGGGAGGCAGCTGAGGCACTCAGTGACTCCCACTAACACTTGGTCAGGTAGGAGACCGGGCCCAAAGTAGTCTGTGCCCCACAGAGGCACTTTAACAGTGCTGGGCCGCAAAAACGAGTGCCTGTCGGGAAGAGGCACAGAAATCTCAGTATGATTGGTGCCGACAGTTATTTATTTCCCATTTTTGCACGATGAGCTGAGGAGGAAATCCCTTTGTGTCCACAATACCAAGAGGAAGGCATGTCATTCCTTGGTTGTTACGATGCTCATTTCTCTCTTGAAATCAAAATAAATGAGTGTCAAGAGGACACTGACATGCAATAGCTTCAGGCAGCAACACAGGTCTTTTTTCTATTCAGACTCCACACAGAATGCAATAAAAAATTATTTATTTTTATCAGCATGGCTCATTAGTAGTCCTAAATACTTCTGCCCTGCATCTACTTCCCTTTCTTGTGCAAAAATACCTGCTTTAGTCACTAATCATACCATTCAGAGATCACTAAGAATTAGAAAATTAATGTAGAACAATGACAACTGTATCTTCTTTCAGAATATTTGGTTTGCTCTTTCACAGTAACCTTATGCTTTCGACATCTCAGAAGATACTAGACCACCATTACAAAAATGTGTTTGAAATACAACAATTGAAAAAAATAGTGTTCATGAAATGTACATTGCAGCACTATGGTTGCTGGGATGTTTTATTGAAATAACAGAAGGAAGACTGGTAGGCAGTTATCTTTTTTTAGATTATTTTGCTTAGTCCATTAAAACCGCAAAATGACTTCCAACAGCACAGTCTATGAGTCATTCGATCTTCATAATTTTTTTTCTATCTGAGGAGCTGCAGGATCGTTCTCTCTGATTAATTTCTATGTGTAATTATCACATGTTTAGCTGAAACATTTGTGCAGATGAGGTTTTGCAAGGAGACACAAAACCCAATAGCACCAACAAAAGTATCATAATACTGATTACCAGCGCCAGATGAGCTCAGCAACCCTTTTCTCCATGTCCTCTTCATGCATGTATGGCTCCAAGAGTCTTAGTCCCACAGATGCTGCTGCTATAAGACTCATCCTCATAAGCACCTGGGGTGCGAACTCTTGAGGATGTCAGTGGGAGTTAGGCTCATAAATACCTCCTGAGCATCCTGGAAAATGTTACACTGGCTTAATCCAATTAATGGAAAACACAGCATCTTTAAAAGGCTTCCAATTTTAAAAGGGTAAGACTGATAAACAATATTTTTTCCTAGAATACAGAAGGGAAAAGACAGTAATGAGATTTAATGGATGTCCTTGTGTTCCTATGATCATTTACAAGTAGAAGGGGCATAATGTCATTTGACATGAGAAGGCCAGGCTGCTCCAGGTTCAGCTTGAACATAAGGAAAAACTTCTTAACTGTGAGGGTGACAGAGCACTGGAACAGGCTGCCCAGAGGGATTGTGGAGTCTCCATATCTGCAGACTTTCAAAACTTGCCTGGACGTGTTCTTGTGTGATCTACTCTAGGTGATCCTGCTCTGCCAGGGAGGTTGGACTAGATGATCTTCAGAGGTCCCTTCCAAACCCCACCACTCTGTGATTCCATGATTTTCTGACACTGGTTTTATGCAAGACCTATGCTCAGCTACTAGTGCTGAAAAAAGGGTAACTGGACATCTGACAAAACCTGAAAGCTGCTCTGCACACAGGGGTGATGGCTGATCCACTGTCACTACAGTGTCCTGCTGCCACCTGACATTGCACTACTATATGCCATTGCTGCACTGGAGATTCACATTTTGGGATGTCTGCTCCTAGCTGGCTGTACCCTTGCTCTCATCCTCTCCAGCCTGGTATGGAGACCTATAGACAACAGCCAGCAGGGTCTGTGATGAGCCACATCTTCTTTTTACCCTATTGCCGACCAGCCTCATTGGCAAAGTGGAGAAGGAGAGCATTTTGTACACCTGAGAGTCTTTCAGTCAAAAAAGGAAAAGACAAGAGAAGAGCCAGGAAGGAAATCCCCCGTCGCTATGGAGGTAAGAGAGGGGTAGGAGAAAAAGTCCCAGGTTCTCCTCCACCACTTCTTGCCACATCATCCTTCCTGAGTGAAAAGTACCCCAAGAAGATAAGACTGGTAGGAGGAAAGAGAGAAGGGAGGGAGGTATTAGTGATAGGAGGGAGAAGGAAGAGTGTCTGCCACACCACAGTTCACTGGACCTATGCTGAAAAGGGTTAACGCTATCATGCTACTGGTGATGCCAGGAAATGTTTCTCTGTTATCACGTTATGTCAGATTCAAGTGGTATCACTCATGACTAGCACGCAAGATTACAGAGGGCCAGGAAGTTGAGTGCAGGTCACTTTCATGCTTCAGCACAGCTCTTCAAAACAGCATATTTCATTTTGCTAGGAGGGGAAACTCACACTTGCTGACACCACTTCTCCAGTACAGTGATGTTAAGCCAGACCGGAAAATTTCTACATAACCCTCTGGAAAAGAAAAGCGAATTTGTGTGTAACAAAGTTATACCGCAAAACTCAATGACACTAGAAAATAAAAAAGCTCTTCCATGAGGCCTTGAGCTTGACCTGCAAGGGTGTGCACCTGGGCCTCTCATGTAGTGGGGGCACTGGTTTGGGGTATTGTTTCATTATTCTCCTTTTTTTTATAAAACCTGTTGAAACTATGTGTCTTGGGATCTGTCTCTTGTGGTAAGATGTGGTCAAAAATTGATAGTGTGTTCAGCTGCTGTGAGAAGGTAAGGATGGGAGATAACGTGACAGAGAGGTGGCATGATTCAAGCTCCTGTCCTTAGGAAACGTCACTGAAATATCCATGCTATTGGAGGAGTTTGCTAGGATTACTCTTTGTGGGCACTCCAGCACATTCGAGCAGCATGACAAAGACAAGTATGTTCTCAGTCTAGCTGTGGACTGATGGAAAATAGATCAGCAGAATCCCTGTTCCATTTTCAGAAACCCTTCCTTCCCAATTTTGTTTCATTCCTGTCCCCTCCCCCGCCCCGCTACTTCATGTTACCTTTGGTCTCAGCTCTTAATTTTCTGCAAGAATTAACTACTTCCAATCATAGCAGTTATTTCTATGCTCAGATGTGCAGAGCAGAAGCGTCCTGGCCGGAACTGACCCCTGTGCCCAAAGCCTCTGCTGCAGCAGCAGGCCTGGCCCACTACTAAGATTCAAGTCAGATGGAGAGCTACGAGGATGATTAAGGGACTTGAACATCTCTCCCGTGAAGACAGACTGAGAGAACTGGGGCTGTTTAGCCTTGAAAGGAGATGGCTGAGAGGGGACCTTATTAATATGTATAAAAATCTGAGGGGTGGGTGTCAAGGGGAAGGAGACATTCTCTTCTCAGTGGTGTCCACCAATAGAACAAGGAAGAATGGGTTTAAGTTAGAACATAGGAAGTTCCACCTCAACGTGAGGAGAAACTCCTTTACTGTGAGGGTGACAGAGCACTGGAACAGGCTGCCCAGAGAGGTTGTCGAGTCTCCTTCTCTGGAGCCTTTCAAAACCCGCCTGGACACGTTCCTGTGTGGCTGCCCTAGGGGCTCCTGCTCTGGCAGGGGGGCTGGACTGGGTGATCTCTAGAGCTCCCTTCCAACCCCTGACATTCTGTGATTCTACGATTTCCCAAGGTAGGTGCTGACCACAAACACACCCCAACCGTGCAAGCTCTGTTACGCCAGCCAGCATATATACCATGGTGTGCACCAGCACTTGGCTGGCTGGAGTTATGCTACCACGACAGCTGTGCCACTACATCCACAAGGGGAAGAGTCAGTACTGGTAGGTGTCATTTTGGCCGTGGTGCCACTGAATCCCCCTCACAAACTCCGTCCCTGAATGGGATTCCGGTGAGCTGAGGCAGGTGTGAGCCCACCTCCCCTTTAGGCCCACTGGCTGGTGGGAAGGCAAAGGGAAAGGGAACGGCCACCCGGAGCCCCTCAGGGTACCCGCCCCCGCCTAACGACCGGTAACGGCCGCTCCCGCGAGGACGTAACGCTCCTCCCGCGGCGCACGGCCGGCTCGGGCACGTGGGGGGCGCGGCACGAGGCACACCTCCTCCGCCGCCTTCCGACCAATGAGCACCGCGGGAAGGAGGGGCGCGGCGGCGGGGAGCACGACCTCCCCAGCCAATGGGCCGCCTGGGGGGGCGGGGCCGAGGCGCTGATGATGATGATGATGGCGGCGGCGTGTGTCTTCTCGCGGGCTGGGCTGCGCCTGGGGAGGTGGAGACTGTGAGTGACGCGGCCTCCGCGCGCGGGGGGGCGGGACCAACGGACCCCCGGCACCGCCCCCTCCCCTGCTGGAAAGCGCGGTCGGGGGGGTCTCCCGCTGTGTTTCCCCCCCCGCTCCTCCGCTTCCTCTTCCCACCCTGAGGCCGCGGCGGCCGGGCCGGCGGCAGCGAGGGGGTTAGGCAGCGGGGCCCGATCGGTGGATCTCCAGCGGCAGGACTGGCTCCGGCCGGAGCGTCGTGGCGGAGCCCCGGGCGAGGCAGCGGGGCTCCGGACGCGAGGCGCGGGGCAAACCAGGGCTCCCTGGCTCTGCCTCACTTCCTTGGCCGTCTGAGCCGGGGGACAGCCGAGGAACCTGCGGCCGGGGAGCCCCGGCCTCTCCCTGGGGCAGGCGCCCGCCCCCGCTGCGCGCCTCCGGTACCGGAGCGCGCTCGGGCACGAGGAGCGCGGGAGCAGAAGTTAGTTCCTTCCGGTGACCACGAACTCGCCCTTGTCCGGGCTCAGCTTGGGCACGGCTCCTGCACGGGGAGTTACCGGGGCTTCCCCAGCCCTGCGCTGAGCCGCTCACCTTACAGTGGCCTTCCAGTGCCTAGAGGGGGCCTACGAGAAAGATATGAAGGACTTTTTACAAGGGCGTGCGGTGATAGGAGGAGGGGTAACGGTTTCAAACTGAAAAGAGGGTGAGTTTGGGTTCCATAATAGGAAGAAATTCTTCACTGTGAGGGTGCTGAGGCACAGGAACAGGTGGTCCGGAGAGGCTGTGGATGCCCCCTCCCTGGAAGTGTTCAAGGCCAGGCTGGATGGGGCTTTGAGCAACCTGGTCTGGTGGGAGGAGCCCCTGGCCATGGCAGGGGGGTTGGAACTAGGTGATTTATACACAAAGCATTAACATACTCAAGTTCCTAATACATTGTTGTTCTGCTAAATGATTGGTTTAAGTCTCGACATCTAGTATATAAATTAGTATGCATGCCTAGTTGATCTGTACCCTCATCTTTTGGGTCAGTATAATTGGGGTAGGTGGTCCGTGAGTCAGTGGTTGTGATCTCCCCCACCAGAATTACCTTTCCCCTAGTTTCTTTCTTCTTTTGGCCTTCTTGGCCTGTTTGGCTGTTGTTGCTGACCGCACTAATAATTAACCATTTTCAACTTTTGCTTTAGACAGTCATATCCTGCTTATCAAATAAAGACACATTGTTTAAGACCCAAGTGTAATGAAGTTAATTTCTAACGTATAGCATTTCAACATCACTGTGGTTCTGTGACCCAGCCAGCTCCTCACAGCCACTGTGCCCCATCTCTTGCAGTGGGAAACAAGGAAGGACAAGAAGGGCTGTATCTGCACCATGGGCTTTCCTATTTTAGGGGAATACAATGCTGCCATCTCCATTGAAAACTGCCCTGTATTGAGCTGAGTGTACGTCGTGATGTGGGCAAGAGGCAGGGCTGTCGGCAGCCCCATTGGCATCCCTTGACCTGGACTTGGCAAGGCCCTTGTGAGTCGGGATGGTGTGTGCCCATGCACGTGCCGCAGCAGTGGCTGGATGAGGGAGGGATATATAGGCAACATATGTCCACTTGTAATGGAATGGAAATCACCAGGTGCTTTCCCACAGGTGGCCAAATAGCTGTCAGGGCATAGACTTTGGTCAGGCTGCTAGGAAAAGCTCCACTGTGGATACTTGGTCCCCATGCAAGTTGGTTTGCAGAACTGGGTTCTGAGGGACATATGCTATGTAAGATGAGGGCTCCATCGCACTTTTCTGGAGAATTGTGTGGTTTTGATGGCCAGATTGATTGATTGTTGGGTCTGTGCTGATTTAAGGGAGGTTTTCAACAGCACTTCTAGAGGGAGAGCAAGTTTTTTTAGTACTGATATTAGGCAGGCAATCAAGTGTTAATTCATTTTAATATTTAAAGCTTTAAATTCTTGTGGCTTCTGCTGAGACCATGATACTGTAAATATTTTATAGTTCACTGACAAAAGAGTGTGCGGTCTGTAATAACTGTAACATAGATTTTACTGTGAACATGCAATATTGATGCTGGTGTTCTTGGGGAGCCTCAGAGACAGCTGGACTGCTTTGTGCTGTGCTAGTGGTGGTGTGAAGAGCCCATAGAATCCATGTCAGTCGTTCTTGCCCACAGTAACCCTGTCCTGCATAGCACACATGGTAATTTTTCCAGCCTGCCTCCTTCAGCTTACTTTTACAGCCTGTTTCTGGAGAAGATACATGTATGTCTGCTTCACCCATGTATGAGAAGGTTTTTTACATGTATTTATTTAGATGGGATATTCCAATCAGATCTGTACCCACGTGGCCATACTAAAGCAATCAAAAGCATCATCTCTAAGCTTATGTCTTGGTGGAGCACTGCAGAGTATGGAATATACCATTCGGGAACATATATTGTGTCATAGCAAAGGTAGAGACACCAGCATGTGAGCTAGGAACAGAGGAGCCTGAGAAGAGTAATAACCCTGCGTCAGATGTTGTTCAGGGACTGTGCCTGTGTCATCTAAAATTTCCAGCATTGGAAGTTTCTTCTTTCATCTCCGATTGCCATCTTCCCTTGCAGGAATCCTCCACTGCTCTGTCTTGTGTTTTACACTCCAAGTTTGTGTCTACTTGACAGATTAGTGATGATAATGTTTTTTCATGGATTGGACACTGGAGGGTGCTAATGCAATGGGACCTGAAATTGTTCTAGCAAATTAAAGGGTTCCCCTTTGTTAGTTGTGAAATAGTTTTATTCTTTGTTGCCACATTTAAGTGGAAGGACATGAATCGTGCTCCTTACCACTAGCTGATCCGGCTCGGCGTGTGTAGAGCTATAACCAAGAATATCAATAAAGTGTTAAGTCTATGAGGGATTTCTTTCCTGAACCTCTATCAAAAAAAATCACTCATTTTATGTTCTACACATTTTTAAGTGTGTCTTTCGAGATTATGGCCTCGGGGTGAAATTTATTTGAAAGTGTGACTTTCTAGTGATAAAAACACTTTATCTGGCAGAACTGTTCAGCCGTGTCTGCAGAATCTGCTTTTCTACAAGGTCACTTTGGTTCACCTAAACTAATGTTGTCGTGTTGCTGGCGAGGTGAGAACCCAATAGCAGCTCATGTTGAGGAGGGAGGGAGTGCTTTGAACACCACTAATCGAGTCCCTGGCTCTGCGATCCTCTCTGGGGATGGGGCTGGTGGAGCCTCAGTTTACCTTGCGACCGTTGTCACCAGGCCAGGCGGGACGGAGCCTTTCGTCAGCTGGCACTGCTGGGTCAGGCAAAGCACATTACAGAGCTGAGCCTTAGCTCTGGTGTTTTCAAATTCACTCAAATGTTTTTGGCAGGTTAAAGTTACATCAGGAGGTCTTACCCCAAAGGACGTATTAGCTGTCCACGTTGCTCCAGCTCTCTGCTGAACTGGGTCTCTGCTCTCCTGTGCCCTTGGCAGAAGGACGGGAGGCCGACATAAGCTCCCTGTTGTGCACTCTGGCAACACCATCCTTGGCGTTAAGGACTGTGAAACTACTGCCTGAGCCAGTTCTCATCCTGGCAGCAGCAGAGGTATGATGATGGCTAATTAATGCTAATGAGAAGCAGGGTGCAAAGCTGAGCGTGTCCAGCTAATCACCACTGGCATCCCAACTAGTCTGCTTAAAGCTAACGCAGGTCTGGATGGTTCTGCGTGGTCCCGTACCTGCCTTTGCCAGACCTGTTAGCCAAATAAAAGCCAATTTGGATAAAATGTGTGAACAAAACAGAACTGGATACAAATATACTTTCATTGGAAGTCTTTCTGGTTTGCTGTGAGCGGCAAAAGAGTTACTCCTCTGTGTCGGTCTCCTTTACAAATAAATTGGGCTGTCCCCTCCTGGAAGACGTTGTAGCCTTGCTGTATTATATTGGTCGGGTTTTGGCCTCTCCCAGGTGTTGCACTTTGCACGTCTGGTTTAACTTTTTTTAAAAATACTCATCATTTTTCACCAAGTTCTTCCTTAAACTGAAGATGTGTATGAGCCTGGAGAAAGACACCGTGGGTGAGGACACCGGAATCCCCTACCTTCCTGTTTTGGTACTGGTTGAGACCTGCTGTTCACCTTGCAAACAGATGCATGGCCAGTTTCACACCAAGGTTGTTTGGCTGTTTATCAGAAGCAGCAGAAATTTTATACTTCTTTTGCAAAAAAAAGTTTTACTAGCTTACCACAACACGGTTATAAGGGGATATAAATAGAAAAGCTCTTTAAAATCAGTGTAATACATAGTGGTACTGAAGGCAGTCTGCTTAAGAGGATGTAATGTAGTCTAAGCAGACACGAAAAAGATCTGGTTGACAGTGTATTCATCTTGTTTACCAACTTTTAAGAGAAGATCACTTCTTCCATTGCACCTCCATGCTTACAATCAGGGCGCCAGGGTATGCCTCCTGGTGTCATTTCAAGAACCGGCATGCTAGCTGTGGTGCCAAAAGTATTGGCAGTTACACATTTTGTGTAGGTAGTGTCCTAATCTATTTTGGGAGACCTTTCTCCAGGGGAGAGAGTTAACGGACCTTCCACCAGACCTTCTTGACCACATTGCATTTAAATGCCACCAACTGCAAGATGCCATCTTGAAGCCCAACGCCACTTCTGCTCCATGTCCCTGCATGGGGAAGGAGGACACTTGTTCCCTTGGGAGATGCTCAGTGCCTTCCAGCACTGAGCCTTCTCACACTTGTGCGGTATTTCTTGGCTACTGAAAAAGGCTGGACAAGTGGGATCTCTGGGGTTTTCATGCCTTTGGGGAGATGAGGCTGCTGTACTTGAAGTCTTTGCTCATTCTGGCAAGTGGAAGCCCCCGATGCCAAGAGCTTTTTACAGTTCTTGCTGATGAACCCCAGTGTGGTATTTGCTCCCACCTTTTCTCACGCCTCTCTGAGGTCTGAGCCTTTTCGTTTGGAGAGAGGAAATGCTCAGTTCACCCTTATTTTGTCAGTCAGGCTGTGTGTGCAGGTGGGTGTTTCTCCAGCCACTGCCATTTTCATGCTTCCTTCTCCCACCCCACAAGGCCACGGAGCAGAACTTCTGCTGCAAGTGGCTGTAGAGGCTAGCTACATGATTACTGAGTCCCCCCCCTAATTTTTTCTTTATTTTCCTGTTGGTGCTATATTTACCTCTCAAGTCTTCCTGTGCCCTTTAAATCTCCTAGTATCACTGGTGTAAGTAGGTCGTGCCTGTCCCTGTGAAATGGGCATCACTGCGGCTGCTGGCCTCGCCTCCTCAAGCCATTTGTGGGCTGGGGTTGACCAGTCATTGCAGGCTGATCGGCCAAACCCACTTTCTTCTCTGCCATTTTAATTAAAAATGGTTGGCATCAGGGGCTCTGCATCGATGAAAGGGAAATGATGAAACTCTGAAGAATTTGGAGCATAAAGTTGATCTCTAAATTTTAATGTACTCGTTGCACTTAAACAGTTGATACATTTCATTATTGAGCTTTCAGGTGACCTAATTTCCCTTAGTACTGTACATTTGGCTTTATACATCTGCACCTAATTTGTAAAAAAGGACTTAATGAGAAACTTCAAACAGTTTAAATGTCAATTACAAAGAAAGCGAGGTTTTAAAGTTCCAGTAATCTGTCCATATTGGTCATCGAAACATGATCCCAGGTGGACGTTAATTCAAGACAGATGGCATTCCAAAGGCACAATTACAAAGAGCTTATATATTTTCAACACTAACAAGCTGTCACGCTATGTTGTAGCTACACTTCCAATACTAGAGAACCACAATTGTTGCTTTATCTGCTGCGGACTCGGTGGTAAAGGAGTTTGATTCCCCACTCTTGATATTGTCAGTGGGATTTTTTGGGGAGGGTGAACTGGAGAGCGGGGTTAGTTAGTGCAAATTGGTCAAACTGTTGGGTGGGGGGTTTGTTTGGTTCTATATGTTTTTGTAAGTTGGTGAAATGCACTTCAAAAAAGGAGGGGAAATACTGAATATGGGCATAGCAAGACTAGCTCATCGCAGACATTTCCATTTCCTGGCAACATCAATTGACTTTAGTCTTAGCAGCTGCTGAGCAACAGCTACGACGATTTGTTAAAACCCCCAACATCCTGGATGCTTCCAGTTAAAAAGTCATCTGAAAGCCTTTGGAAGAACGCACTTGTTCCTCAGAAGACCGAAGTCCAAAGGATCGATAGTGACTTGACTCATGGTGGTGTAAATGGGCAGCGGCTCGGTTGCAGCCGCGCAGGACTGCTGCCCGCTGCGCCGAAGGCGGTTTGAATTATTTTCAGGTTTCTGAAACTATTGTTGGGCCCAGAGGCAGAGGTGGAGGAGCTGAACAAAGCAGGGTCAAGGTGGGACTTCCATTAGACGGAAGCATCAACATGTGATGTAGCTGATCTAGTTGAAGCTGTCTCTGCTCACTGCAGGGAGGCTGGACTAGATGACTTTTAAAGGTCCCTTCCAGCCCAACGCATTCTATGATTCTGTGTGGTAGACGGCAAGGTTTGTTGTGGAAGGACAACGTTTGGTATCTAGTTAGTAGCTGAGATGGGCAGTGATCTGTGTAACTGAATGATGAAAGATAACTGGGCATAATTTCCACTGATTTTCTGTTTGTTTCTTGAAACCAGGGCATGAAAAAGCAGGATTTGCACAGCTATGACTAGACGATGTTCTAATATGCTTTAAAAATTTTGTGCTCTTAGGAGCAGGATTACTAATGCTCCCCATGAAAGTTTTTAAGCTCCTATGGGAATGTGTGTCCTCTAAAGAGGCACTGAGAATGAAGAACTTGTATTTCTGCTAATTTATCTACCTTTCACTGGAAAGTGGAGAGAAAAGCAGAAAGGCTAAGATTCTTCATCCTTGGAAGGCAAGAATTAAACGATGAGGTTATGCTCTTTAATTTTTGGTTTTAATTAATAAATGTTGTAAATGTGTTTTCTGAAAGCATCTTACTCCTTTTTGGGGGAGATAAAAGTGCTATTTGAAATATGCAGCTCACCAACAAGTGAATTGGACTCCTGAGCCATGAAACCGTAAGCTTGAAACAAAATACCAATTTTATCTACAGTTTTACTAGGTTTCCTGGTTTATGCAGTGGCATTTCAATGGCCTCTAGTAATTGTTTTTAGCAGAAAAAAAAATCAAACAAAAATTAAAAACACAACCCAAAGCTCATTAGCACTGTGTATGGCATGCCATGAATCGTTAAATCTTTATATAAATGCAGAAATAATTTGTAACAAACAAAATCCTGTGTTTTTTTTGGAAATACTTTCTTTTGAATTTTTTTTCAGGCTCCTGAGGTACAGTATGCTTTCCAAACAGCAGATGCTATTACCAGAATAGAGGAGGAATCAATTCATTGTTTACTTAAGTATTATGTGTAATTCTTGAGTGTCACACATGCTTAGTGGTGATAAGTGAATAAAATTAGATGGAAAAAAAACCCAATAAATAAATGCTTAGATAGGGTTTTTCCAACAATTCTTTTAACCTAAATTTGATGCCAGTGTGTTGCTCTCAGGTGGCTTCCCGCCGGATTTTCCCACTGCAGATCGGGATAACATACTACAGTCTTTTTATTTAGATCAGGCTTCACTTTGAGAGTTAACTAATTGTTCAAGCCCAAGTGGGAAACTTTATTGCACCTGGAAAATTAGGAGAGCAAAAGCAAGGGACACGTCCGCATCCTTTCCCTGGTGGTTCTTCACCTGCAAATTTGAACTGCAGCGGTAGTAAAAGTTTTGTGGACCTCATTTTATGTGAGATCATTAACCGACAGGAGAATTCAGAACTAGCTGCCCTTCATAGTTCAGGACACTGAAAGGTGCCATTTATAAGCTCAAAGTGCCTGCAGGAAGGCAAAACGGGCTTGTAAAACCCACACTCCAAACTCTGAAAGGCAACTGGTTTGTACTGCTGGTTGCAGCCTTGGCGTGGCAAAATTGCAAAGGTGGTGGAGACTGGGTTTAAAAAAATGGAAGAACACCTGCCTCCAGTAGTTCATGTGATAGCCTGGGTTTTCACACTTCTGTTGACATCTCTTTTGTCCAAAAAAAACCCCAAACCAACCTGGGCAACGATCCCAATAAAATCCTTATCAGTTGTAATGCCCAGCTGTTGGGCTTATTATCTTCCCTGCTATAGCCCGCTGTTTTGCTGAGCTGCTAATTTGGCTATTAAATAAGTTTATCCTGACTTTTTAATAATATTTTGCAACCGATGACCTTTCCCTGTTACGTGGGCCAGGGTTTTGAACGGGGACCTCTCGCCTCCTGATTGCTTGAGGGGGACTAGCAGCGTGCGGGACACTTGAACGGGAGAGAGGTCTTCAACAAAACAAGTGATATGCCAGCATACCCTGTCTTCATAACACTGATTGTTATGGTTCTGAACAGACAATATAGTCTGCTAAATACAGAATATGCTGCAGTTTTATGGACGTAGTAAGCCTGAAAGGCACTGGAGTGACAGTCCAAGGAAGCGTTGAATCCAGTGTTCATTCTCGGAGCAGGTACTGCTTTCATTTAGTGCTCCCTTGTTACTCCTCAAATGAGAGTTGGAGGATTCATTTTTAAGTTTATGACCAAAATGTAGCAACTGCTACCTGGAAATGAGGCGTCCGTATCTGTAATCTTTAATGTCTGGGGCTGAACTCTTTTAGTCCAGCCAACGTAAGCCTTCATGGCCTCATTAACCTCCCGTGACTGAAGTTACTCGGGTGCCAATTTGCACCATCAGAGCCTAAACTCCAGTGAAAACAAGAGCCGACTGCACGTCAAGGCTGCCTGCAGCGTTTTTGCTTTATTAATCTGTATTAATTCAATACCTGTGTGTTTATGCACATTATTTCAGCAACAGCTGACATGGTCTCCAAACTGTCATCCCTCCACATGTCAATCACGTAGGAGCCAGAGATGTGGCTGTGCTTTAGAAGTGTATTGGTATTATTCCATTTTCTGACAGTGCTTTCGTTGCCTAGATCAATGTGCTCAAGGCCCCAAACACTGCACTGAGTTTGGTATGACCCCAGACCTGTTGCAGAGTCGATTGCAGGACTCAAACCTTTATATCCACTATTACAAGGCAGTTACGTGACTCTTTATGTTAGATACAGGTAGGTGCTTTATTGTCTGTGGACATGCTGATACTTGCCAAGATTTTATTTTTATTATTTTTTTATTTATGGTCAAAATGTGATAAATAATAATATATAATATTATATTATATATATATATATAATAAATATATATCATTCCTAATTTTTGTGGGTTCATTGATTTAGGCTTTACGTATGAATGCGCACGTTGCGGGTTTATTGCAATGAACATTCGCTTATTTTTGGTTAAATCTGTAGCAATACTAAAGCAGTGAGGGTGCTTTGAGTTGGATCAGTACCAAATAGTGACTTAAGTGTACTGGAAATATAAAATGTGTTTTCTTACTGACTCTTTCTTTGAGAAGTTGATAGATGTGAAAACCATTTAACAGTTGGTTTTTTCCTTTCCTGTTAAACTAAGCTACTGAGGAAATCCTCCTACTGCTACACGCTGCAATATGTCAGAAACACCGTTATGTTATAGTTGCATCATTATCTAAAGGAAAAATTGAGTGTGGGTTTGAAGCCGACAAGTGATGAAAGTAGCCCTGAGGTTGTCAATTAGAAAGCCAAGGCCTGGAATTGATAAGTTAATGGCCAGTTCCCTTCTCACCCCCTCGCTTCGCTGCCTGCTCCCGCCTTGCCCTGCAGCAGCTTTACTGCTCGGAACATAAAGAAAAGTCTCCCGTTGATTCGTATCCCAAAATTTATCTCAGTACATGATTCACTTAAATTCTTGGCTGGTTGCAATGTTCTTAGTACGGACAAGGAGTTAAACAAGGAGAAGTGAGATGCAGCAGATAGAAAATTCAGTCTCAAAATGATGCCTCTCTTTTGTATTTTTGTGTGTGTGTGTTTATTTTTTGTTTAAATGTCGAACCGTTAACACTGTTGTTTCAGACAGTCCTCCCGCAGTACACACAGCAAATTTAGCAGCAGTGCATAATTTAACTTCTACCGTATGTTTGTTTGCAGGTTTTAAAACCTGAAATTTAATGACAGCCAGTTGGAACCCATGTGTTCCCGTTAAAGGCGGAGGGCAACGCGTGCAGTTTTTCTTGGAGGGTGATACTGGTTACTAAAGTTTATGATATAATGTAATATAATACATAGTGTTTCTATTTTGTTTGGGCAGGAGGGAACTAAATCATAGAATCACAGAATCATAAAGTGTTGCCATTTCTCCTAAGGAGCACATGGATTTAGATAAACAGGTAAATTATGGAAAATAACAAACAGAATTTATTCAGATTTTAATCATTCTTGGTGTGCTGTGTTGTAAGAACAACAGTAACCTTAAGAAAAAAGCTTTAAAGTAGTATTAGGAGTAGAATATAATTCAAACAGGCATTGTGCAAAGCAAAACATGTAATTCATCTCCAGTTTTTGAAAATTTTATGTACGGCGGGAGTTTTTAAGGCTTGTGAAACGTTGCAGATGGGCACCCCCTCTGCAGCCTGAGGTTTTCTGCTTGTGGTGCAGCTACTTCAGTGACAATGGAAATCAAGATTTTTTCCACATAGCTCTGTCTTGATCTAGAGCAGATGAATAATAATCATGCGTACCAGAAGGCAGTTTAATTTATAAGCACATCCAGATTTTTGACCTTTCTGGTGGTTTCACCATAACCAGCAAACATCTGTTGAATAATTAAAAATTTGCAGTTGCTACTTATCTGACATGATCAAATGAAACAGGGAGCTCCAAGCATGGACCGCTGCTCTGGAGTCCCTCTTCCAGCCAGATTTCAAAACATGAAGTTCTAGCTTAATTCACAGGAAAAGAGAGGTGGCATCATATTAAACAATCCAGTATTGGCTGGCGCTCCCTCTGCCTGGCATGCTAGTTGTGCCCAACACTCACGTGGCAGAGCTTTTCCAGTGCTTCATCGGAGGTTCAGTGCAGAAGAGGTAATACGTGATTTTCCAGAAGCACGTGTTCGTTCTGTGCCATACTTTGACTGACTTCTTGAGACACGTGTCTCTTAGTACCCATATATAATGAAAATCATGGAATCATAGAATCATAGACTCATAGAATATGTTGGGCTGGAAGGGACCTCTGAAGGTCATCTACTCCAACCCCCCTGCAGTGAGCAGGGACATTTTTAACTCGATCGGGATGCTCAGAGCCTCGTCCAGCCTGACCTTGAATGTCTTCAGGGATGGGGCTTCAACCACTTCTCTGGACAACCCATTCCAATATTTCACCACCTTTGTTGTAAAGAACTTAGACGTTGTGGCTCTGGTGTTTCTAATGCTACAGGATCACTTCCTGTGGTGGCCTGCTGCAGGAGCGGTTATCTCAAGATGAAATAAGAGCATTGTATCTCGTTCAGCCTGACCTGTTCACGTGTCACACCTACCAGCAATCATAATTCTGGGTTTTCCTTCTAAGTTGGTCATTTCCTTGGACTGCAGTTTAGTTTTTGCAATAATTTTCTGCAGTTATTTTTTTGAATGCGGTTCTGACTGTTAGTGGTGTTGCATCAGCAAAGCTTGGCTTCCAGGGGGATAGCTGTCTCTCGTTGGACTTTTCTTCTCATAACCTTTTTCATATAGAATCATAGAATCATAGAATCGATTGGGTTGGAAAAGACCTCAGAGATCATCAAGTCCAACCCTTGGTCAAACTCCAGTCCGTTTACTAGATCATGGCACTAAGTGCCATGTCCAATCTCAGTTTAAAAACCTCCAGGGACGGTGAATCCACCACCTCCCTGGGCAGGCCATTCCAATGCCTGACCACTCTCTCTGTAAAGAATTTCTTTCTAATATCCAGCCTAAATTTTCCCTGGCAGAGCTTAAGCGCAGACCCCCTTGTCCTGTTGCTAACTGCCTGGGAGAAGAGACCAGTTCCCACCTGGCTATAACTTCCCTTCAGGTAGTTATAGAGAGTGATGAGGTCACCTCTAAGCCTCCTCTTCTCCAGACTAAACAACCCCAGCTCCCTCAGCCTCTCCCCATAGGTCTTGTGCTCCAGTCCCTTCACCACTCTTGTTGCTCTTCTCTGGACCCGCTCCAGCACTTCAATATCTTTCCTGAACTGAGGGGCCCAGAACTGAACACAACACTCCGGGTGTGGCCTCACCAATGCAGAGTACAGGGGAAGGATCACTTCCCTTGTCCTGCTGACCACGCCATTTTTGATACAGGACAGGATACCATTGTTATAATATATTTAGGGCTGTTGTGGAAGGTATATTCACATACTGTATGGAAGCCACATTTTGGTGGAACCAGTCACTGCTCTGCAAAAGGCAGACCGATGCCAAAAATCTCCATCTGTCTTAGTGGGTTGATCTCTCTCAGGATGTTAATCTCTGCTCTTCTGGTTTTGTTTTTTTTTTTCCCCTCCTCTTTTGTTTCTGCTGTTGGCTAACTGTGTTTTCTCATCCACGGTACTCTTTCAGTCCAAGAATCCCTCTCTTGCCACATGTTTCTTTACTTTTTTTGTGCTTTAAGTACATCCACATCTTTCAGCGTGGATGAAAATTTGACTTGTGTGCTGTCTGCTCACCAAACTGGTTACTAGTAACTTCCATCCTTCCACACACATGAAGCACAGGGGTGCCAAACAGTGCCTATCTTTGGGTGAAGGCTATGGTACTCTACTCATACCATACTCTAACCATACAGAGGTTACAAGGCGAATTGATCTTTTTTCCCCCTTCCCTACCTAAGGATTAAAAGTCACATTTTAGGAGGAAAAGTTTCTTTCCTCCCAGCAAATCTGGCTCTACATAAACTCTTCAGCTCTAGAAATTTGGTTGCATTGGATCACTTCTGTGTGAAGACACAAAACCCTAGTGTCAGAGCTTTTGATGCTGTAGAGCTTGGTAGGGCTAATAATCAGAGTGGGACCTTTCCACCCACATACTTCACCTTTTCTGACAAATGCAGCCTGAGCAGTGCTCCTTCCTCCCCGTATTTTTTTCACACTGATAAGGAGTGTAAAAATAGGGAAAAGCTTGTCTAGATTCAGTAATTTGAAACATTTGGAATGAATAAAAGCCTGTCTTATACACTAGAAATAAAATAAAGTTAAAAAAAAAGGAAAATGCAGTGCTTGGACAAAGGCATGTTAAGAGTGAGAAAGTTGACTTGGCATTTCCAGATTTTTAATTTCTGTAACAGTATTGAAATCTATTATTTTCTTTATGCAGTCAAGATAGATTTCCTTTGAGCATAATCTGAAATGATACAGAGTTCAGTTAGGTCAACTTTGAGGTCGGTATCATCATCTAAGACACATGTTATTAGCAGGTTGTCATCCTGCAGTAACTCAGCATTGATGTTCCTGAATAAGATATACCTGAAAATGAACAAGCTATTGAAGGGCTGCATTTCTTCAGGTAGCTGTGGGGTTTTGTTTTCAGCTTCTTTGAGCACTTTTGCCTGGAAAATTATGTATTAACCTTAAACCACAACCAACAAATGGCAGAATCTAAAAAAGAAAAATGAAGACATGACGGTTATAAAATCACATATTCATTAGGTAATGGTAATGGCAAAACTAAATGATTTTGAACCAAGTGTAAACTTTTCGGGAGAAATCAGCAACAATTTGGGCCTTTCTGGTACTGCAGACCTCAAAGATATTTGGAGGCTTTGACTTCAGAGACTGAAATATTCATCCTCTCCCTAATTCATCTGTTGCAATGCATGACGGGGTCTGCTGTGTGGAGAGGGATGGCTGCAAGATGTCTTCGTTCCACAACCCTGAAGGGACTTAGTTTAGAAGAGAAAGACATTGAAGATTTTTAATACTTTGGACATTTCCAGTTTCTTTTTCAGAAGACTTTCAGCATACTCTACAACTGATCAAAAAAACCCTTGTTTTCTGGCATTTTTATGTAAAATATTTGAAATGTAGGTCTTGCTGCTTTCTGCCACTATTAATGGTAATGCTGGCACATTCCCACATTAAAAAAAAATCCGTAACTAAATGATAAACAACAAACTGAACCTTGAGCCAACGAGATGGTAAAAACTTAGTGATCAATAAATAAATAACAAAAATATTTTTCAAAATTTATGCTGAATGTATTCTTAAAAATACATCTGTTAAAATTTTGCCAAGGCCTAAGCTTGCTGCTTAAACCATATAAAATAACAAAGTAGAAACAGTGCTTCCAGGTTGTGGGTCAAACCATCCAACTGATAAAAATCCCAGCCTAAATTCTGGAACAAAAAATGTTTTAAGTACAAAGTTGGCTTTTGAGATCAGTAGTCTCTTCTACAAGTACCAAGAGGATATTTCCTTCAATATATTCAATTTGCTCAGTTAAATGACTAATTTATTCAAACTTGACCAATTGGGAGTTGAAAGAAGCAGAAAAGCTTGTTCTTCTCTACCAATCTGTGAATAAAAGCTAATTACGAGAGGATTAGATTTGCTAATACCACAATACTGCAGGATATTATGACCAAATAGTAGATTGGTGCTAATTCTAGCTAATACGGAATTATTTTAATAGATGAATTTTTAAATCAAATCACAATTCTTTAGAAGTCTAGCCTCTTTAAGACAGTGCTGTGCAATTTATAAACAGTTTCGCAACATTTTAAGTTGCATTCCAGTTTCCATCCAAAGAAACATAAATCATAAGTAAACACAAAGGGATCAGCTAGTAAATATGAAGTGTGCCATACATGATTTTCTAACAAAAACATTAAAATTAATCTGAAAAAAATGTATAATGAGGTATAGAAAGGCTTAAATATATATCAGCGAAGCTACTCTGTCCTTCTGGCTAGCAGTAAGAAGTGCCAAATTTAGTGTAAAAGCTATGTTTAGTTACAAAGCAACATACTTTAGTGGTTACAAACTGCGAATTAACCTTTCTCCAAGAAAATAACTACAGTGTTTAAATGAGAAAACAAGATTCAAATTCATTATTTAACTCAAGGTTTCCCACTTGGTATTTTAACTCGTTATTTTAAAATAAGTGGCTTAAAAGATTTCATCCTGCTGAAAGTCATCGATAACTGAGGTAGGTACCTATGAGTGAACATGAAAGTAAGTGTAAACTTGACATAAGGATCCAGAAATTCAGCCAAGAATGTGATGTGAAGAAAACACAAGGATAAAATTTTCAGTCCTGTCTGTAAACATTTGGTATGTGGGACACCCCACAATGAAATTTAATTACCTCTTCTGCCGATAGGACAGAAGAGAAATGTTGCTTCAGGCAGCAGGAGAATGAGATGTGGAGGGCAGGACGGACAGTGTCTCAGTCATCACGCCTTTGCTGCAAAGGCAACGAGTCGTGATGCCCTTGGTCCCTGGTGTCCCAGACTTTGATACAGACACCATCGTGGTTCCCCTCCATCTGCTGGTCACGTCGGAAGCTGTTCTTGTCAATGCCAGTTCATAACCTTTCATCAGATTGCTTTGAAAAAACACCACTTTCTGTTGCTGTCTTGTTAAAAGATCAATCTGGCAAACAGTTAGGCTGCCCAAATTTTTTATATCCGTTCTCCCACAAGTGGAGTTCGTGAACGATGCTGTGTTTCCAAGAGGTGCTCCTTCTCTAGTAGCTTACTTGACAGCACGGCTGGCTGGCTCTTCCTCACCTCCTAGTTGGGATAAGTGACCAGAGCAATGGAGACCAGTGTTTGGTGCAGTGCTAAAGCAAATCTCGGGGTGCTGCTTGTGCACCCGCTGCTGCATGCCTGGCTCCGCCTTGCTGGTTAGCTTCTTTAGGTTTCTAACCTTCTCATGAACATGGGTTACTCAGCAATAGGACAACAGGCAAGGGTTTTAAACTAGAGCAGGGTAGATTTAGGTTATACATTAGGAAGAAGTTCTTTACTGTGAGGATGATGAAACACTGGAAGAGGTTGCCCAGAGAGGTGGTGGAGGTCCTATCCCTGGAGACATTCAAGGTCAGGCTTGATGGGGCTCTGAGCAACCTGATCTAGTTAAAGATGTCCCTGCTTACTGCAGGGGGATTGGACTAGATGACCTTTTAAAGGTCATTTCCAGCCCAATGTGTTCTTTGATTCTATGATCTTCAGCAGGTCCATAAGCCAGCTCTGTAACCTAGAAGTAGCCTATCAGTAAGCAGAAAAGGAATTTATGGCTGTTTCCCCAGCTCTCCCTTTTCCCATGGTCATTTCGCAAGCTAGCCCTGTATGTTTTGTCCATGCATCCTGAGCCTCTGGGAGCCTCCTGCTGATCGCTTCTCTCCTTGACAAGCTCAGGAGAGGACTTTCTTAGCCGGCTGCCCAGCCCACCAGAGGCTTGGGGATGTAGCAATGAGGGGTGCATAATGGGTGAAAAACCTAGATATGATGGTGTTTGCTTCCCCAAAACTATTAACATGAACAGGCTACGGGTGCAGCCCGGGCTCCTTTCCTTTCCCTATGATCCACATCTCCCACATCAGGCTCCGCAATCTGCAACCCTGCTTGGGCATTGACCGTGAGAGCGATGAGGCTTTATGTGTTTACTGAACAGCAACGCCAGTGTAAAAGGTGCTGAGGTAAAGGCTGCGTGTTACCTGCTCTTTGTTTTTGACCGGGGTCCACATTTTTGAATATCCTATTTCTTTGTTGTCCTTTTCAAGTAAAAATCCAGGTTTTGATATTTTTCCCTCACGTGCATCCACCATGAAAGATTATCACATTATATAGGTTTTTCCAGACCAATTTACAGGACAACATGGACCATTTTTTTCTGTGATGTTTCTAAAACTGGCAGAAGAACCTTCCCCCCACCCCCCTAGCCTGCATACACTGCAAAGAGTATTTTAAAATAAAGACTTTTTTAAAAAAAAATCTTAAAGCGTGTTTGATGCATGTATAGGGTGCCAGATTTTAATTACAGTTGGCATTTATAAGCGTGGTGCTGGCAATGGCAACCATATTGCTGAAAAAAGGCATAAATTTTGACACTGGCAATATGGGAACCCAGCATACGAGACTGTAAACCTCATTGCTTTCTGTTTTAATATAGCAGTTTAAGGAAAGAACTTTTAACGGTTAATATTTAAGTAGAATGTTTAGGGTTCGATATAAAGTTGTTCTAATTTCAAACTATTTAATAATTTAGGTCCTATCAAAGATCAGCTTAGGTAATAACTTTCTATTAAACAGCCTTTAAATAAGCATGCTTAAAGTAGGGAAAATAAGATGCTTCATTACAAGAAATGAGGTTGGCATCTACCAGGTTTTCCATTAAGTTCCAGGTCACAGACAAATAAAGGAAGTATGTTAGGAAAAAAACCCTTTTTAAAAATAATTAGGGAGATGTCTGTTTTGTTCACCAGATGGAAAATCAGTAGTTGTGGGTGGTCTGTGCTGGATGGGGCATCTCACAATTGGCAGAACTATGCCTTTAACTTTTAAAGTCCTGGGACAAAACGTGAAAGTAATTGACTGTTCAGAATGTTCTCTCTCTGGATACCTAGCATGCTTTTAAAACTAAGATTTGGTGAGTTTCTAACTTTTTTTTTTCCTCTTAAGAGTGCTCAAGCTGTTGTGTCTAATATTAGACCAAGTGGGTATATTTTTGGTAGCTGTTTAGTGGGGCTGTTGTCTTTAGTGCTTAAACCTGTGTGTGCCTGGACTTGTATGCGCGCAGCTGAATTGCCACAGCTTTAAAATTGTCCATTAGCATGTTGTGCACATGGTTTTCATAATATTGTCAGCATTTGCCGTGTTCAGGGTGTACATAAGCTGTTGGTTAACATCATTTGTTTCTTTCCTCCAGTTCATTCCGTTTTAAGGGATTTAAATCTATCAATTCGCCAACATACTAAAGAAAGCAAAGTTGTAATGTTATTTTTGCAAACAAGAAGCAAATTCCTGTTTTAAAATAGTTCAGCTTTTTGCAGAAGTATTTTAAATCCATAGTATTATTTATTTATTTTTTTGGAATGAACAAATAAATCCAAATGTGCATGTGTGGATAGTACGTGTACACATACGCATATTAAATACGCTCCTTTAAGACTGTGTTAGAATCTTCTTGGTGCAGTTTGTTACTTTGCTTTCCGTTCCAGGACTGATGCTTTCTAATTGCCAGATTAATTTGAGAAAATACTATTTCAAAGGTGGGAGATGAGTTAGAAAATGTCTGTATTCATGTTAAGAACAACAGATTTTATTATCTGAACCGCGATAAAAATGTGTGCTGTTCGGCAGTGACCTCTCAAAGTATGAGGCAGAACGCATTTATGGCATAGGAGGCAACTGCTTTATATTTACCTTAATTTACAGACCATTTTTTTTGCAGTTATCTATATGAATGGTCACAGAGAATTGTATGCATGTGTTATATCTGTATTGTAGCTTGTGTTAAACTGATCCCCACACTTATTACATAGAAGCATTCTTGAAGATAAGTGAGGCACTCAACTTAGTGCCTTCTTTGTAAAATCCCTTTTGCTATGCATGACATGTACTCTGTATTTTTTCCTCACAGTAAATTATAAAGCTTTTTTCTTTCCATGAATCTCCCTCCAAGGAAACACATACAGCCTAATAACACTCGCCTTGAGAACCGTGCATTGCCTCCACTACAAAGCCGTGTTTTCCTTGAAGAGATAATTATAATATGGTTTAATGTTCTTGTCAACCCTGAAACACTGTCCCTAAAGAGTGCTATTCTGGAGAATGTCTTTTTGAAGAGAGCTGAATGTAGCTAAGAAAACGTACATACGGCCACACACTTTTCTGATAAACCAGGACAGATTTTTAATACAATATGTGCTCTCTAAAAAGAATGATGTTTTCTGAGGTGTTAATTCAGAGCTGAATCTTCCTCCAGTTTTCACCATTAAAAATACAGAAAATTTGCTTGGATTTATTTATTTTGCTTTCTCCCGCAATTCTATTTATAGACTTTAAATCTATACAAGGGCATAAACTCATAATAATAATTAAAATGCTTTTAATGTGCTTTGAAGCACAGACTTCAAATGAGTAAAAAAGCCCAAACTGGAACACAAATGGTTCTTCCCAGGCAACAAACACGCTTGGCTGTTGATATGCTGTAATTTTCTGCTTTACTTAGTAAAAACAGCAATTACTTAGTTGTTCCACATCCCCCTCCCAGCACAGATGCTACTCAGTCTGTCCATTTTCCGAGCACCGAGCCGGCTGCGTGAGCGCGTGTTCAGAGGCGCACGCGCAGCTTTTAACGCGACGCAAGTCAAGTTTTCCCCGTGCATGCTGTGCTCTTAACAGCATTTATTTGCCAGTTTACCACCAGCCCAAGACAATGGCGTGCTGGAATCACAGAATCGTTGAGGCTGGAAAAGACCTCTGAGATCAGCAAGTCCAGCCTATGACCCAACACCATCACATTGGCCAGACCACGGCACTAAGTGCCACATCCAGCCTCTCCTGAAACACCTCCAGGGACGGTGACTCCACCACTTCCCTGGGCAGTGCATCCCAGTGCCTGAGCACCCTCTCCGTGAGGAAGGGCTTCCTGAGATCCAACATAAACCTCCCCTGATGCACTTTCAGGCCGTGCCCTCTCATCCTGTCACTGGTTGCCCAGGAGAAGAGCCTGACCCCCACCTGACTACAACCTCCCTTCAGGGCAGTTGTAGAGAGTGATAAGGTCCCCCCTGAGTCTCCTCTTCTCCAGGCTAAACAGCCCCAGCTCCCTCAGCCTCTCCTCATAGGACTTTCCCTCCAGTCCCTTCCCCAGCCTCGTTGCTCTCCTCTGGACCCGCTCCAGCCCCTCAGTGTCTTTCTTGCAGTGAGGGGCCCAGACCTGCACACAGCACTCGAGGGGAGGCCCCGCTGGTGCTGAGCACAGGGGCAGAATTACATCCCTGCTCCTGCTGGCTGCGGGAAGCGGCTGTGGAAGTCTCACTTGGCTGCCGATGGCGAAGGTTTCCAGGTGCAGCTTTGCAAAGCGTGCAGCTGACCGTACAGACCAGCTTGAGGACAGATAAAGGCCGGACGGTCGCACCGGTTCAGTTTGCAGCCCCGTCCAACAAATCTTTAATGTCATTTTCGTTGTTATCGTCTTTTGCGGCGGTCTGGCGGTTGCAACCGGTATCGGGCCCTGCTAAAAGCTGTGTGGTCGGAAGCAAAAAGCCTTTGAGGGGAATGAAATTGCAGACTAGCTGCAAAATTCCCCGTGACTTCAGGCCATCTGGGATCTCCCCTTTGGGTTTCAAAGCCCAGTTAAAGTCTGGTAAGGAAGAAAAACATGGTCATCCTCTGCCGCACCTCAAAAAGCACATCATGACCAAAAAACCACCCTGAAAAACTAAGGCCAACACAGCTCTTTCACTGCTTGTGTGAAAAGCGTGAGACTGTTGGCGTACACTAGGTATTGCTGGCTCAGCACAGTGCAACCTGGCTGCTGAATCAGGTGTTCGGGATGTTGAATTAAATACCTAATTATTTTTAAGAGCTACTGTTGAGTGAGGAATATGAGCGAGTGTGTCAATTAATTGAAAGGATTTACTATAATCTGGGAGAGGCAGTATAAAAGAAGCACAATACCTGGAAAAATGTATCATTTGAATCTTCGTTACAGTCGTCTCATCATTTGCTTGCTCTGAAATCAACGGAATTATTTTTTTTCCTTCTCTGAGGAGGAATTACAATCTAAGGCCTTGAATTAGTAGGGTAAATAATCTCTCTAGAGAAACTTTTCACTGCAAAAACTTCCTCAGCAGGCCTGTGTTAGAATGTTTTTGGTGCTGCACAGTTTAAAACTATCCTTGAGATTTTTCCCCTCAGATTTATATATTCAAGCTAGAGAGCCACCATTCAAAGAATAAACAAGTGTCGCTGGCAGAATTAACATTTTATAGTCATGTCAAGTATGTTTCGGTTTCCCCACCATTTTCTTTTTATTTTGTGTGTGGAAGAAAAAAGTAGTCTAAAAATACAAAATCTTAGTTAATGAGCATAGGTGCTAAGGGGTATGAAAATAAACGAAAAATGCCAGCTCCCCATTGCCCCTTCTTTTCATATCTTTGCGTTTGTTACTACAAACATTATTTTTAGAATTTGACAAAATATGCCATGTTCCTACCTAATCTCTTTTATGCAACTCAGCACCTAACATTTTTATGTATATTTCTCAACTTAAATCTTTGGGTTTGAGGTTGTTTGGGGGTTTTACCCTAAACTACCTCTCTTCTTTTTTGGACAAATAACTCGTTGTGGGATTAAATATCTGACAAAAAAATACAGGACTTTCACAATAGGTGAATATACATCAGGTTTACAAATATATTCCCTCATTTTTTTCAGGCTATATATTAAATCTATTTTATTTTAAAATTATTTTAGCTATGGTGATGTCACATATAAATCCATTGCAACATTTGATGCTGCTACAATCACAATTAAGGCTGTGATCTCTGACAGACAGGTATCTTTACTGTTCTGTTTCCCTCTCTGAGAAAGACTGTGTGGAGAGATACTTCCAGACAGCCCGTCTTGTGCAGCCCTCCTCGTGCTGCCCAGAGGTGCACTTGCTGAGGCAAATGTTCCTGTTCCTTTCTTAACACATCCTTAATATTTAACTCTACTTTTCCATGTAATTTTTCAGATAAGGAATTGTTAAGCTCTAAATACTCTCGGTGTTCATTTAAAAACCAACTAGTGGTTTCGAAGGCATTTCATTTTCAGCTTTCACATCCAAGTATTGTGATGGAGAGAGCAACTGCATGGAAGGCTGCATTTTGTGACTAAATCTTGTTTAAGTGAATAAATTTTTGTTTTGACCCATTTTCCTCTGTAGATTCCCATTGGTTGCATATTCATAGAACCATAGAATGGGTTGAGTTGGAAGAGATTTTAAAGATCACCTAGTTCCAACCCCCCTGCCATGGGCAGCGACACCTCCCACTAGACCAGGTTGCTCAGAGCCCCATCCAACCTGGCCTTGAACACTTCCAGGGAGGGGGCATCCCAACTTTGCCGGGCAACCTCTTCCTGTGCCTCACCACCCTCACAGTGAAGAATTTCTTTTGAATATTTGATCTAAATCTACCCTCTTTCAGTTTCAAGCCATTACCCCTTGTTCTATCACTACATGCCCTTGTAAAATTCCCTCTCCATATTGATGGGAGATGTAAACTGATTCACTAGGATTTTCTTACATTTTAAAAAATTGGAGCAAAATTTTGCTGAATTTCTCTTTTGATATTTTTATTGTTATTGTTGTTATTATTAGCCTTGCTTTCTTTCATAATACTGACACTCATTCAGCCTCTATCTCCCCACACACTGCATTCTTGTAAGTCTTTTCTCATAAAGGGAGACTGCAAAGACAGGCAGCAGCTCAAGACAGCCTCATTAAGGCTGGAAAGTAAAATATTCAGGAGTTAGGAAATATCAGAACTATGATAGCTGATGCAGTCAAAGTTCAGCCCCCTTATATGTTTGCCCGATAGCATAGTCTTTTAATTTCAGGATCATACATGGGTTTTTCCACAGGACTGCTGCTTCAGTTAGGGAACAGGACAGACGATGCTGAGTTAATGAGCAGTTATTCAATATTTTGTTTTCTCCTAATTTTTCAATGTGTAGCCCTAGGCCTTATTTACTGCACACTATTGAAACCCTGCTGTGAAGACAGAATTGTTAATTTCCTCATGAGCTTTTCTATGGCATTTATTGCTATAAATATCAGAATGCTTAACAAACATTAATTAATTTATCTTCAGAAAACCCTCATGATGAAAAGGGCTGGTATTACTGCTGTTTTACAAATAGGGAGCTGAGAGTCATGAATGTCCCTTAAATTTGGGTGCTCAGTTGTCAGCTTACAGGTGGGGAGGTAGAGATCTATATTTCAGCATTTGATTTTGAGGCACCTTGCCATCAGAGCAGAAAAGCAGGGCTAAGATAAATAAGCTTTCTCTACTGTTATTAGAAGAGCTAGTGAGATGAGCTGTGCAGGGAGCACTAACACCATTTATTGCACTAATAGCTTTTATGTGGGGAAAAAAAACAGAAGCCTTGGGCATGCAAACCCTCTTCAACTGCACTCTTTTACTCTTGAATGTCCAATTAATTTTAATTCTGTGCAAAGCAGAAACTTCCAAAGAGACCAGCGGAGCATTATGGCTGTGGCTTCCATTACACTGAAAATACTTAGAAGATACAGCAAGGAGGGAATCACCTAAACCTAGACGGGAGGAAATACCACAGAATACCATTCCTTAAATCACAGTCTTTTCAAAGATTTAGCATCCTTACTGTGGGATTCAGGAAAGTGCTTTCTTCCACTCTAAATTCAGAGCTTGTAGCCCGTTATTAGAGTCACTTACCGAAAGTCTTGCTTCCCAAAGCATTTTGGAATTTCATTAGGTGGGACCCTTCCAGAAGAGTACAGAAAAAAAAAAATGTTGGCAGGAGTGTCCTTTTACTTTAAAAATTGCTCTAGGATAAGAAGCAATGGCATCAGTTTGTCCTTATTTTTGAGGTCATTCAAGCCTGTATTTCCAAAACACTTCTTTAACTAGTAATGGTTTAAACTATGGCTTTCTAGATGAATAGGTAGAGGCATTCACTTGGTAGAGGGCAGACGCCAGTTCCTGTTCTTGCTCCAGTTAGTTATCCAAGTAAATGTTATTAATTGATGGTATTGGTTAAAGAAAGAATGTAGTTTTAAGATGAGTCTTCATAGACTAGCCTCAAAGGTCATGTATATGCTTGTTTGTACCATCTCCCTCAGATCCAGGGAATGTGTAACTGCATGCCAGCTAACACTGCTTCTGCAGTGTAGCCCCTAGTAAGGACAAGACCTTAAAAAAAACTTAAAATGAACACACAAACAAACAAAAAAACCTCTCAGGTTCGTACAGACAATAATTTTTCTCATCCAGTCATGATTTAGGTCTGTCCCATAAAATATCTCTGACAAAATATATTACTGAAGACAGTTTCATAAGCTATGTGCTCTGAGGCCTGAATTTGTGTTAGGCAGAAATGTCAACTTGGCTGTTTCTTAACGTCCTGTTAGTTTGCCTTGCAGTCTTAGCAATCTGCAAAAATCACATTAAAATAGCAATCTGCAAAAATCACATTAAAATACTACTGCTAAGCGGACATTTTAGCCTGAAATGATACTGGACCCCATGTGGTTTGTCAGCACGGCTCATGAGTTGGAGAGCACCGAGCTGCAGTGGGCAACAGAAGTGGGGAATGCATAAGCAAAACACCTTCTTCCCATGTTTTCCAGAACTGCTGGTAGCCAGCAAGACCAAGAAGTTTGGGGTCTGCACTTGAGTCTGTGTCCCCCAACTCGAGGGGACGGAGTACTGCACAGTCTGGTCTGACCAAGGGCTGCAAGTGAAAGAGCACAGCAAGACATTTAGATTATTACCAGCTTAAATGAAACAAAATTTCTTTTTCTATGCTGAATTGTAGTTTTTCAGAGGTTTGACTTGGCTAATTTGGGTCATTTCTTAGTAGGGTCATTTTCCCTACTAAGTTGGAAGTAATTTCAAAAGGAACATTTTTCGAGGTCTTGGTAATCTCAAGGTGCAGAAGAACCTCACTCTTTGCAATCACCTGTTACTACTGTAAATTTCCCAGAACTTCAGCCTGAAGCAGACACATAGCACAGACAATTCCTGTTCCTTCTGTCAGTAGAACTGGGCGCAACTGCAAATGAGTATCTGGCAACTTAGTAATAGGCCACAACATGATCCTACTGTAGGCAGTCTGCTTCTGTGAGGGAAGCTGAATGTGGAGAATGATGTTGCTGTGTCGACGGGAGAAGCTAAACTTTCTGCAGGGTTTATGGAGAAAAATGGGTAGTTTTCCAGTCTGCTTAGGCTGCAAAATCCAGAAAATTAGAAGAAAAGAATGAATTCAAGCTGTAGACAAGCAGACATCCCTCTCCAGTGCTCAGGTGCAGAGCTAACTAAACATGGAGGTTTGATTTTTTGTTAACAAAAAGCCCAACATCGCTAATGCAGACCCCCTGCTATTGGGACACTAGAAGTGTTGGACTGACAAATTAGCACACAGGAAATCCACAATTGCAGAAAAACTCGAGTCTCATGATTGTAGCAATTGTTTACATCTTTCTACAGCGAAAAGGCTGCTTAATCGTGTTAAATTACAACCTTGTGTTCAGATAGCGAGCACTCACATTAATGTCTTTGTGAAGAGGAGTTGTCACTTCTCTGATTTAGGTTGCTCTCTCAACAAAGAGGGAGCAAAGCTTTCTGTCTGAAATAGGAAAAATAGAGGAATTTCTTTTGGTGCTAGGCTGTGCAACAGTTTCCCCTGTATGCGCCCTAAAGTTTAGCCTTTACTAATTGGTATTGAAATGAAAATTAATCAGTGCGAGGAAAGGGAATTCACAGCTGAATTCTAATTATTGCAAAGAAAGTAAGCAAAACTGTGCTTGGGCTGCGTGGAAGTGTGGCGTAGGAGTGAAATGCTTAGCTCAAGCTTGTTAACCAGAACCGATGTCCCGAAACAGCTCTGTGCGTTTGCTCTTACTAGCAGCTAGCAGCTGGGTTGTAGCTGTGCATTTTGGAACCAGCCACGCTCGTCAAGAACGGCACCGCTCCCCGTCTGACTGCCACTCCGGGAGAGGGAATTGCTCCTGTAGGAGAAGTTCGATACAGGCTAATGGGGCTCACTGTGCCTGGAGCGGGGTCGGGGGCACTCGTGCAACCCCTTCCCACCAGCGTGGCTGCCGAGGCAATCGCATCCGGCCCGTGGGTGATCCCAAGCACCCAGGTTGATGCAATCTGGGGCTAGGTTGAGAAGAGGACATCTGCCTGCAGCCTTCAATCACCGAAAGCAGTAGGTGTCCTGCTGGCAGAGGCTTTATGGCTGCCGCTTCGCGGTGCTCCCTGGAAAGCATTTCACGTTTCCCTCTCCCTAGCTGAATTGCATAGGCTTTCTTCCCACATGGGTACCCAGTCAATGGAAACAAATATCTAATCAATTTCATAAAAGTGGGGGGGGTTTTCCATATTCTCTCTGAAGGGTACGTTCATCCATTGGCTGATCTCCTACATCTCTACTCAGTTCCGGTTCTGATAACATTAGAGCTGGTTGAAAAATGTAAAGCGAAATATCCAGATTCAGAAAATGACATTCTTTTCCTCTTGATATTTCTGTTGTTTTAAGAAAAAATAACAACATTTTGTTTTCTTTTGTTTTTTCTCTTTCCTTCCTCTCCTCTTCCTCTTCCTCTTTATCTTCTTTTCCTTTTTCTAGTTTGCCTTTGTGAAAATAGAGGGCCAGTAAAATGAAAACAGTAGATCAGGCTGTACCCATATTCTTTGCCTTCCAGTTTTGACTGAAATAGCAAAATGTCAAAGCTTTGACAGCATTTTTTTTATTAACTCTTTCTTAACACGTAGAAAAAAAAAATCGACCAGCTCTAGTAACGGCTTTGCTGCACTCTCAGTAGTTGTTCATAAGCAGCAGTAAGTGGTGATGAAATTTTGTAGCGGCAGTACATAGGCTTGTATCTTTCTGGTTTGCATAGATGTTGTGGGGGAATGCAATGCTGAACTCATGCCCCCTGTGCAGTGTAGAATTACTGTTATTGTCAGCTTCATCTGTTTCTGTAAGGAGCGAAAACAACCCCAACTGAAGCTGCACGGAACAAGAAAAGATCATGCATTTTGCAGTCTTTTTTTTTTTTTTTTTTGATAGGCTTGTAAGGATTTCATTTGAATTAGCAAATGGTAAATGCTGATTTTTTAAAAAATCTTTTTGTAAAGGACTTACAAAAACTTGGAAATCTGAAGGCAAAAATACAGGTGACCAACGTGTCCTTCAGCATAAATTCATTTCTTCTCTTTTTCTGCTCTGGAACCATGGCACTGTCTTTGCCCTGTATAGTTAGAAGGACTTGGACAGGAGAAAACAAGAAAGACTGAACTTGACAAAAGCTATACTTGGCAATTATCTTTGGCAGTGCTAAAGTCTATTAACTGTTGATTTTTATTTTATTTTTTCTCAATAAAAAGCAGAAATTAAATCCTACTGTGCCCATTGGAAGCTTTTTCCAAAGGAAGAGTTACTGATGAGCTATTCTTCTCTGATTGTGCTGGGCTCTCCAAATAGCAACATCGCCGTATGTTTTTCTCAAAGTGAGGGTAATTTGCATAGCGTGCTTTTGGGGGTTGCTGCTGCCGCCAAAGCTAATTTAATACTCATTAAAGTACTGAGCAAGTCTAATCCAAAGCCTCATGGGCCTTCAGTGCAGGCCCATAAAACGGGCAGATTTGCACCTGTCGGGAAGCATGCGGTGGGGAGAGGGGGGTTGGTGTGCATCCTGCTATGACAGAGCTGCCACTGCATTGGGGGAAGTTTGGAGAAGATTCCCATCCCAGTGACGAATGTATATACCCTCTGGTAGTAATCCTGCCTGCTGGAGCCAGCTCTGATGATGATTATCCTGTCCCACCAGGCTGCCCAGTCCTGGTTCTCAGGAGTTGGGGGGGATAATGCTTCCTCACCCCCTGACATTTCCATCTCAAGCGGAGCCTCCGCAGTGGGTGAAACCATGGCGCCGACACCGCTTTCTGAGGGGGTCAAGGTTTTACCCAGCCTGATATAGGTGCCAGCACAAGTCAGGAGGTGGGACACGCGTGACGCAGGTGAAGCCACGTGCCTGGGCAATGCCAGCTGCAGCTTCTCCTGCCAGCGCAGAGCTGCTCATACGGAGTGCTGCCGGGGGCACAGCAGGACTTGTGAGGGCAGTCGCATACCCCAGTGACCTCCCCGCCAGCAGCTGCAACACCAGTCCCTCTTTCGGCTTGCGTGTGTGCCCCACACCCAGGGAAGTGTGAAATAGGACGTGGCAGCACTACAGACACGTGCACAGCTGCGCAGGGGGCAAGAGGTGGCCGGTGGTTGCTCCTCCAGCTCCTCAGAGGTGGTGGGCTCACTCCTGACAGGGCATGGACCCTGTCCTACGTCCCACCTGCACCTTCAGGGTTGTCTTCTTACAACTCATGTCCTGCTGGGTGTTTTCCAGGCCCAGAAAGAGGGGTGGCCACAGCGGTCAGCTCGTGAGCATGCCAGATAGGTTTGGCCCTTCTCTCCATTGCTGGCAGTGCCCCGTCTGGCTGCCTCATCTCTCCAGCACTGGCAGCCAGCCCTGGCACTGCTTCGCTTTCTTCCTCCATGAAGTGGCTCTCACAAGCAGCTGTTCTTGCCAGGGGGAATATGTCATCCGTCCGTCCGTCCATCCATCCATCCATCCCCGTAGATGACAGATCTCAGGAAGCCCTTCCTCCCGGAGAGGGTGCTCAGGCACTGGGATGCACTGCCCAGGGAAGTGGTGGAGTCACCGTCCCTGGAGGTGTTTAAGGAGAGGCTGGATGTGGCACTTAGTGCCATGGTCTGGCCGATGTGGTGGTGTTGGGTCATAGGCTGGACTTGCTGATCTCAGAGGTCTTTTCCAGCCTCGACAATTCCGTGATTCTGTGATTCTGTGACTGGTGAGCAGCGCGATGGTGGGACAAGGTTGCTGATCCAGATCCATCTCATTCCCCACAGTGAGCGCAGAGGCAACCAGGGAGGTGACCTTTCAAAGGGTGTCGCAGCCGCGGAGGCTGAGCCCCTCCGCGGGGCCACAGGGTGCGGGCCACGAGGAAGAGGAGGCGGAGGAGGAAGGGCCCCTGGGGGCTCCGTGGGGGGACGGGACGCGGAGCGGGCGTGGCGGCCGCTAGATGGCGCTGCTGTCCCGGCGGAACGCAGCGGTGGGCGGGGCGAAGAGGGGGCGTGGCTGAGAGGGGGCGGGGCGAGGCAGGGAGGTGCCGGCTGGGTGGCCCGAGGGGGGGTCGGGGGGGAGAATCGCGGGGGGCAGCGCGCGAATTCCCGCCATCCCCCCCCCACCTCGCGCCGCGGTGCCGCCGCGCACCTGCAGCCGCCGGCCTGACCCCCCACCCCCCCGCAATTATCTGAAGCAGAATATGTAAATGTATATAAAACATGCCGTCGGGTGCGTGTGTTCCTAGATTGTGTTCTCCTTCGGAATACTCACCTGCGCGCTTAATTTCTTCTTTGATCCCGGGAGCTTCTTGCATCGCTGTAAGGCTCTATTTGGTAGGGCACAACTGCCGCCAATACTTCACTTTTTATTGAGCCTTTGTTGCGAAGCCGTAGAGAAGCTGTTCCCAGCTCCTCATATAAATAGCAACGACTCGCTTTAGTACCTCTGTCGAGCTAGCCACGGTTTTACAACCAGCTCGGCAAACGGTCGTACCGAGGCGGTTCCCAGCCCCCTTGGGGAGGAAGCAGAGACAAAATGTCAAACGATACTGTCCGAAAGCCATGGGCCTAAATCTCTTGTATTGTAAATTGAAACTCTGCCCTTTCATCCAAAGCAATTACACCAGCTTATGACCACATAGAATTAGTCTGGAGAATTTCAAACGTGACCGTGGTCGCATAATCCTCAGGAAATTCCTAATTTTCTGTTGGGAAGGAAGGATTGAGTCTCTTGCAACCGGCATCCCTGTGAAGGGACGGCTGGTTGTCTGAAGCAGCCCTGCTTCTGCTGCTTGGTGAGATGTTCAGAGCCTACATGCAAGAGTGATTCATCTCTGCGCTTCTTACTTGAGATAACAGCGTCGCAAACCCGGCTGTTAAGGTTAACCTGTACACTGCATAAGGACAACAGATGGAAATTCTGGTTTAGAGCCACTGCAAAAAATAAAAACATGTTCCAAAGGGAAAAGGAGCTTGTATTTCTGTGTTTGAACCTTTGATCTTCGTTCACATCTGAGGGGAAGAGTAGACCTTTTGCTGAAGACACATGGTTTTGCATCTGTGAAAACACAGCTGTATAGAGCAAAACAAAACTGGTGCAAAACACAATGGTTTTGCTGTGTCAGTTTAGCTGTTGGCGTTAAAATTCTTTAGAAATAGTGGGGGTTTTGAAAAACCTTTTAGAAAGTCTCTGTCTTTACACAATTGTTTGTTGAGATTTTACTCTGTGGATTTTAAAGTTCATCAGTGATCAAGAGACATCTGCTACCTAAATATTTAAAGCAAACTCATGGGAAAGTCTGTCATTCCCTCAACAATCCTATTTTAAGTTTTCTAAAAAAAATATAAACGAAAGCATCAAAATTTACAGGAAAAGTCACGCTGGCAAAATAACCTGGATTCAGAGAAAAAAATAATTCATATTTCATTTATGCTGTGATGTGTGATATACATACATATATATGATAAAATACTGCCTTGATGGCGCTACCCCAGTGCACCCCCTGAAAGTAAAGGGATGTCCCCTGGTGTCCTCGGTCACACTGTTTCACATTTGAGCATCATGGCAAAGCTGCTGTCCAATGCCTGTCTGTTGTCTTTTGCAGAGACACATGTCCCCTCTGGCAGTGTCCCCAGCAGCCCCGCTGCCTCACTGGGTAGCCCCGTGCCTACCTGTGCCCCTCAGTGCCTACCTGTCCCCCCCAGCCCCTACCTGTCTGTGTCCCCCCTCAGCGATGCCACTTGCTTGCTTGTGTCAGGAGCCTGGCAGTGGTATTCGTTTTCTGCCTTAAATTCCAGCTTGCTCCAGTTAGTTTATTACGAAAGGCAAAGAGAGGAGCTAGAAGTGAGGAAGGCTAAATGTGCAAACACAAAACCATTTCTTCAAACAGAAATATTCTCTCATTTCTTAACCATCCAATTCTTCTTTGGGCAGGGAGGCAATCTGACTTGTTTTTTTTTTAATTCTTGAGAGTGTACAACAGTGCTTTGCCCTTAAAATTTATCCGTCCTGAAGCATTACGATAAATTTTCAAATGTGTTTGGGTTCCTAAACATGCAGCTGGCGCTTAATGGGATTTTTGAAAGAGCATAAGCAGGTTAGACATCCTCCCATCCATTGAAATCGGTGGGATTTAGGTACCTATCTTGTTCAGTTGCTTTTTGAAAATCCTGCCAGGTGCCCGTCTGCGTCTTCAGTTGCCCTGGAAAATCTGGTCCCCATCCATCTCTGTGACCCCCCCGGCTCCCATCAATATTTGTCTCCCATCTCTGTCTCCCACTCTCTGGCCTGGATTGATGTCTCCTCCTTTGTAGTTCCTAACACCAGGGAGATCCCTCTCCTTTCTCTCTACCAAACCGGCTCTTCAGCTGGTTAAAGGCTCAGCTGAGCAGCTAGGAGTGTGCCCAGATTTTTTGAATTAGTTTCCCTCTCGTCCTAATGATTTTTAATTCTTTCTGGGTGTTGTTTTGACTGTGTAAAGCCTTTGGGGATAAAAGACTTGGTGCCAACGGGTGTGAACGTGAAGGGAGAGCCTTGTTAGGTCTCTCTGTTTAGGTTTTGTGTGTCTCTGGGCTGAATACGAGGAGATGGGGAATTAATTTGCCGGTTAGCCTGTCTCTCCTCATCCCCTGGAACAGTAAAGTGGCCAGTGGGGTTTATATTTAAAGTCGAGAAAATTAGTATTTTCATTTCTGGCTCGACCACAGATGGAGGTGACTCGCTGCGTCTCCCTGTGCAAGCAGTTCCCCCGTCTGTAAAATGGATCCCCGGATCTCCATTTGCATGGGTATGGAGCCCGGGTAATTAATTAGTGTTTGTGCAGCCCTTAGAAAATCCTCAGACAGAAGGTGCTAGAAGGGGTTGCGGGTTGGCTTGGGGCTGAAGAAGCTCCCCCCCCAGAGCCCAGCCACCCTCGGAGCCCCACGGGGCGGGGATGCAGAGAGCTGCTGGCCGATTCCTTGCCAGAGATATTTTCCATCTTCTTCAGGGGAAAACAAATTGGAAAGGGAGTTATCAAGGCGCACGCCGCCCTCGCCGCGCGTTGCCTCCTCCTTTCCCGGGAATAACAACAGCTTCATTAGCAACCTGATAAAAAAAAAAAATAAATAAAAGAAAGAAAAATAAAAGAAAAAAAGGGCCCAGAGTATTGAAATATTATTATTATTAATAATAGTCCGATTAATAATAAAAATAGTAGTCCGGGTAGCGGAGACGACAACTCTCGCCTCTGCCTCATGCAGAAAGTTTCCTCTTTGAAGTGGTCGCTTCGCTCCTCGCCCCGCCGGGAGGGAAGGGGGGAACAATTGTCGAGATCTAAAGCCAGGCAGGAATGCTGAGCCCATGGCTTCCCTGCCTGCCCCTGCCCGCACCCCTGCCTGCCCACAGCCCCGCCTGCCCCCCGCACCCCGGCCGGAGTCCCTACCCGCACCCCCGCCGGCCCCACCCGCCACTCCGCCCGCCCCTGCTCTCCCCGCTGCGAGCCCGCTGCCCACAGCCCTGCCCACAGCCCTGCCTGCCCCCGGGCACACCCCTGCCTGCCACTGCCTGGCACCCCTCGCCCCCCTCTCGCCCGCATCCCTGCCCGCCGGGGCGGGGGGGGTTCCGGGCTGCGTTTTGCCGAGGGGTCGGTGGGTGTCACTAGAGCCCCTGGTTTCCCCGCCCGGCTCGGCCGCCCCTCGCGTGGCGTGAGCCCCCTCGGGGTGAGGTGGAGGGGGGGGATCCGTACCCTCGATGGCTGAAGACCCCCCCCCAGCCCACACGTAGTGTCCGAAAAAAGAGACGCTTCCATATGGTCGCATCACGCGTGGGAGAGGGTTTCGAAGGGTTGAGTTCGTTCGTTTTCTTTTTGTTGTCGAGTTTCTTTTCCCCGCGTGGGGAGGATCCACCCCCCCACACCCCCTTTTTCCTGAGCGCGGCGAGCGCCTTCCAACGCGGGCTGCAAAACCAGCTGCGGGGACAGGGCACGATTCCTGTCACAGTCCTTTGGAAGCTATAGAAACGCCACGGGTAACAGCGAAAATGGCATTTTTTTTTTTCCCCGTGGAAGTGTGGTTTTGTAGGTGTGTAGGTGTGTGCTTGCCATCGGCAACGAGGGCAAGAAATATCTGCATTTGGCTGAAGATCATCAATGAACACGAGCGAGAGAACTCCCTGCCTGGCTTTGATCGGCCAGTGAGAAGGCTGTAAATGAATGTTTGATCTTTTTTTGATACATTTGAACCATTTTTTTTCCCCCATGAAGTTTCTTTCCTATTTGACGGGTACAGTTTCTTCCCCATCCAGGATTATTTTTCTGGAGGTTTATGACTTCTTCCTCTTCCTTTCTTCAAGAGAAAAATATGTTAAAAAAAATAAAGCAAAGCTAAACACTTTTAAACATCTTCCAGTGCTATGGGCTATCCACATTTTGCAATGTATTCCCAGTACTTTGCAACTGTTGAAAGATGGGCTTTGTTTCTCCCAATTTATTGAAATGCACAGATATGTTAAATAGGAGGGGTAAAGAAAAAAAAAAGACAAAAAACAAACTAAATGACTTCTGTTTCTGCATATGCAAAGGTAGGGCAGCTTGACTCTTCCCTCGGCATTTGTTAGTCACATCCTCTTGGCCATTGTTTTGCTGTTTATGCTGGGAATCCAGTTTATTTAATGGTAAAGAGCCAGGGGTTGGTTTGGGGTTTTTTATTTCACTCATTCTGAACTCATCTGAGAAAGCAGAAAAAATATCAGCCACACCAAGGCGCAGCCACCCCGGAGAGCTTCAGTCACCTTACAGGAGGGATGAGGATCTCCCAAGTGACTGGATACAAAAGATACAGTGCTGTTACACTTCCTAAGTGATTTTTGGTTATATATTTAATTTTCGAAGATCTTTAAACTCATCCAGTAAATAGATGGAGAAAAACTGCCTCATTTCAGATGCTGGGCTGCACATGCCGTACTTCTCCTCTTTTCATGAGCCTTAGGAGGTGATACCCTGACTGCTGTAGGTTGCCTATTTCATGAAAATCCTATCCCAAGTCCTCCAGAAAAGCTGTTTATAGCAACAGGCCTATTTCCAATGTCAAGAAGGAGCAGGGCGGGAGGTGGGGAGGGTGTAACAACAACATCATTTTCAAATTAGGAGGTTTTGGTTTTTTTTCACGAAAGCAGAAACAAATAAGCTCCTTGCGAGAAAGGTGTGAGCTACCTAAATTGAGAAACTGTCCCGCCTTTGAAAGCTCCCAAGTCCTGAAATGATTTTATTAAAAAGGACATCAAGGACCAAATTTCTGGTGTTGTTATGGCAACAGAAATAGTTGGGTAGCAATGTGGGTATCCAGAACGTCAAGATTGTAAGAAACGAGCAAAATAAGCACTGTGTTGTATTTGGAAAAACAAATTGAACGGTGGTGGCCAAGTCTTAACTTCTTTCATTCAGTGCAATCCCCGTTCTCATCTGTCCAGTCATGCTGTTCTCATCTGTCCACGTCCGTGCCTTAACGAAGGCGCAAGCAAGGCATTGCAATATTTATTGCCCTTAAATGTGACCTGAGCTTTCAGTTTGTTATTTTTGCTGTTGACATACTGGAAGAAGGATGTTTCCTTATGTTTTATATTTAGTCCTTCTTCAGTGTCTCCAACTTTCTTTTTTCTTTTCTTTTCTTTTTTTTTTGCTGCCTTTCTCTAGCGACACGTGCTCCAATCCCTTTTTTGTCCCTGCGCTCCCTACCTCGCCTGCCGCAGGACCGCCGGCAACCCCCCCATAAAAACAGCCGAACGTGCTCCTCTCAAACCTCTGCGATATTAATATTTCGCCACCGCTTTTATTTCACTCTAGTTGAGGGAGCCCTGAAACCACAGCCCCATCTCCCTTGGTTTAGAAACAGCCAAAGTATTTGGGAAGCTCGCGGGTCCCTACTGTAACACGCTTCAGGGACCTTTTGTACAGCAGCTGAACAGGATGAATTTGCCAAGTTTCAAATTTCAGGGGCAGGCAAGACATTTGTAAGTCAGTGTTTTTGTTATTCTGGAAAAGTTCTTTGATTTGCAAGCTCTTTTTTTTTCCCCCCCCTTTTTTTTTTTTGTTTAACCTTTAATAAAAAGGAGATGGAGTGTGACATTAAGCAATTTTACAGCATTAGCAGCTTTGGGCTGTAAACAAAGACAAACGAATCCCGCTTGCTTTCAGTCTCAGAAGTTTGCTGTCAGTTAGTCCTAAACTGGGGACTCGATCCTATGGGATGTTATTCAAGCAAAACATGGCTTGAAGTCTCGGAGAGTTGTGCCTGAGTAAGTACCCTGGAATCAGCCCTTCTGCCTGCTGAAAAAGACAAGCGCTGGTTATCTCCTTTTAAAGATCTTTTCTCCAGCCGCACACTTCATCCGAAGGATTTTGATTTGCTTCGAGATTGCCTTGCTAAGACAGCATTCTTGATGCAAAAACTGGAGAGCAAAAAGGAAATCAGTGGTTTTTTGAGTAAGGCTGGGTTTTCTTCTTTGTTAGATTTCTTTTTTTTTTTTTTTTTTTTGCTTTAAAAAAGTCTCCTCCTCCAAATAAAACGATCTGAAAAACCTTTTCTTGAAGCATTGGATTTTTATTTTATGTAATTTTTGGTTTGAGGTTCCCGAAAAAAAAATATTCCCCTAACATTTTGAGCTTCAATTTTCAGCATTTTACAATGTAAGATTACTTGACATTATTTAATTGGACATGAGGGTGTAATACAGGAATTTCCGTTGTGTGATGGATTAATTGTTTTCCTAATACTTTAAAGGCTGAGATCCAAACATTTTTCCATTCTATTGCAAAATTAACTGCAATAAATCTGTCAGACCCAATTATTCATTTAAAACATTCCACACTGATTAAATCTGCACATTTGCCTGCGTGCGAGTGCGAGCGAGGGAGAGGAAGTGTGCGTGGAGGGGGAAGTCCAGATTTACTCCCTCTCCTTCTCGAAACGGCAGTGCCGTTAGAAATGAGTCCTTTAAATTTAACCTGGAAAATGTGATTAGCTAAATAGTGTTAACGGGAGGATGAAGTATACGTGGATGCCTGTCCTTGAGCCTCCTCGCTGCCCAGTCTGGACGGGCAGAAGCATCACGTTTGGATGTTTGGTGCGATTTGAAAAGATCATATTTTACTTCTGGCAAGGGTGGGTCCTCTGAGGTTTTTTCAATTTTTTTTTTCTTTAGTTTGTTGATGTTTTCAGAGTCTCTAAACAAAGTCAGATGTGTTAACAGTCTTATTAACAATGTTAAAATGGAATTAACAGCTTGTGGATACCTCTGGAGTACAATAGCATGTCAGCCTACCCTGCCCCCTTATAAATCGTGTCCCGCTGTCTTTCTTTTGTTTCGTGCCCAATCAGCAAACTAAAGTTTTGTTGAGGCAGAAGGGCAGTTCAAGTGTTCCTGCTCCGGCGGAGGGAGGAGCGGCAGCAGGATTTCTCCTCGTCCCCGGGCGAGGCCCCCATTCGAGTGGGGAGAGGGACCGACCCCCAAACCTGCAGGCAGGGCTTTGCTGACCCGCCTGCCTCCCTGACCTCTGCCGTGCTGTTTTGTCAGTTTAAAAGGCTTTGCCGAGGTTGTAGTTTACTTTTATGGGCCTTTCAGCGCGGCTACAAAAGCTTTTGTTTATTTAAGATGTAGCGCGGTTCAGATTTCTATTAATCTTCATATAACTTCGATGGCTTCGCCGCTCCCGTAAAGGTTCGTCACTGAAATAGTACTGCGCCTGGTCCCGGGCAGCTGACATCGGCTGGGTAATTACAGCGAGTTTGGGGTATTTCGGAAATGATTTGCCTCTGAGAGTGGAAATTAGCACCAACACATGCTGTTGTTTAACTCGATTTCACTGTAATTTGGGTTCTGCACTGAAGAAAGATATTTTATTTTGCCTTTTACCCTCTTAAGTTTACTTCTTGCAGTCCTACTCTTTAGAAATGACAGCCAACCGATTTCAGTGCTAAATGCATAAAGAACATTTAATGAGATCTTATTTTTTTAATGTGGCTAGGATTTGCATAGAAAATTTATGTAAAACGGGAGGCATTCCCCATAAGGAAAATGCTTATATGTTTCACTTTATGATGATCATATTTTTACTCCTTTCATCCAACAGCCTCCCAAGTATTTACAATTCCTTGTAGAGGTCTGTAGCAGTACAAGGCAGGCACACATTTCAAGTCGTTTTACAGGTCAAAACCCTACAAGACACAGGCAGGGTGCAGTCCACCCAAGGACTTCAATACAGTTGCAAGCCCGAAATGGAGAAAGCCGTCCCTTCTGTAGCCAGGCGTAGGCCCCGCGTGCTCCTGGCCGGCCCCTCATGCTGTCCTCCTCCCACCCCACTCCAGCTCTCTGGCCCCGTAGTCGCCCTGCCAGACACGAAAACCAGCCGCTGAAGATGTGCCTGCCCACAGTGATGCTTGAAAACGGGCGATCTCCATGCCTGAAGGCTGCTGTCTGGAGCAGTGGGTTTGTGTCTGGCAGCCCCGCATGCCATGCCCTCCCTGAAATTATTTGGCTGAGCTGGGTTACGCTCTTCCCCCGTTTTCTTCCCCAGTGGCGGCTCCTGCTGTGTCCTCACATGCGTCCCGCAGCCCAAGGTGCTTCACTTTTGCTTTCCATGGTGGTTGCAGAGGGATGTTCGTTTTCCAGCCGTGGCCAGACCACCTGCCCTGCCGCGGCACCTGACCCGGCATCCCTCGGTCCCCTCCTATGTGTGCACATCTCTCAGATCCCAGTCTAAAACCCCTCAGAGCCCAGCCTAAAACCCCACCGCTCTCCCTTCCCATGAGTTTATGCAGCTCTTCTGTCAGTGGGTGGAGAAGATGATACCAAATGTGGTGCAAAGACCTCAGTAGCCCGTAGGCCCTTTGACTTCACTCAGGCCGAGCACGGCTCGCCCTCACCGTGACAACACAACATAGAAATGTTTCCCCCTTGCTGAGGGTTGTGTCCCCAAGAAGATGTGTGGTGATGCAGATTAAGTTCATTATTTTCTTACCTAACTGGTACAAAAGCTCTCTCGTAGGGAAACTTGTGCAAGTGTTGCACACATAAAAACAAGTATCTAGTCTTAATAATGAAAGAACAATGATAAAGACTATATTGTACAAGGAGAGATAAAATGCATATTATTTAATGTGTAGCTCATTTTCTCATGTTGCAAAAACATTATATTCAATAGAGCATCCAGTAATATTCTAGTAATACAGCTTATTCTCAGTGCCCTGTGCCTATTTTTACACTACAAAGGTTTTACATCACTTTGAAATTCTACAGATAAGAATATACATTTTCATCTTATTTTAAAGCTTATGACACGGATGGACAAAGAAAAATTTTTAATCACGTGCTGGTTTCTTTACAGAGGAAAAAACAAATGCCCATTTTTGGGAAGCGTGTTCATTTTTGTGTAACATCTGCTGAGGGGACAATCACCTTTTGTCTGTCCGCTAGGAAATTCATAAATGTCGTTTGCTGAGAAAATACTTTTTGTTGATGGAAATTTTGGATTACAACAATTATGTCTATGCTTTGCATTCATTGTCATCTTCCAGAAATCGAGTGTCTCAGAGTGCCTCAGATTAGCAGTCCTCCCAGGAAGGGTCCCTAGGGATGCCAAGGCAAGCTCTGCCAGTCACCCACTGCACCCCAATGCTGCGCTCACTGTCGGCAATCCCCATCGCCTGTGATATAGCCCACCCGTAAATTATATGCACGGTCCTTCTGTTATTATTCCTGTAAATCTCATTTATTTCAGTTGTGGGTCAGTAGCAATGGAGGAACCATGTGCAGCGTCTGAGGAGTGCGGGGTTGCAGGGCAGCCCAGTTTACCTTTACGGGGCCCCAGAGCCCAACCATCGGAGGCACTGAGACCTTCCCTACGTAGCGGCGTTGGCGGAGCATCGACTGCCCGCCGCTCGCCTGCTTTGGGACCCGGTGTGATTTTGTTTAGCAGAAGCTTGCTCTCATGTGCTGTTTTTCCAGATTCCTTGCCCTATGCTTTCATCTCTGGGGTTGTGCAGAGATCATCTTCCTGCTAGACATCTACTGAGAGAAGATGTAAGAATAATTGCATTTTCCTCTTTGTATTTCTATTTTTTCACGATTTATAGCGAAGTCCTATAAAATCTTTGTATTTTGTGGAAAATAGCGCAGTCTGTTTACTTTTAACATATGGCAGCTTTGTATATGGAGCTGTGTGGAAGTTTAGTATATGTATTGTCTTCCTGATGAGCTCTCAGTAATTCCTGCAGGAGTTGCATGAGTTTTCTGAAAGAAGAGCCCAAAATTACGCAACAAAAAAGGAAATAATAAGCAAGTTTAGTGCCACTGATTTAAAAGCCATTTTAAGTGAGACAGAATATATTACCTATTTGCATTGATCTCCTACAAAAATGTACAGCAGAAATTGAAGCATAAAAGCAGACTTGAGCCAAAGAACTGTTATGCTATGAATCCAGAAAAATGTACCCACATATTCCATATTACAAATGCAAGGAGACCTATTGAAGGTAATCAAGATACTGCAAAAAGTCTTTTCAGGATTAGGCCTTGATACAAATGTCTGTATGTGAAAGAAGCTGTGATATTCTACAGTATGATGCTATCGTTTATTTAAGTCTAAAACTAGTAACTCGTACTTTTTGGACATATTTCCTGCTGATGTATCTGAGGAGCTTCTTCCAGCCGGCAGAGGTCGGCGGGATGGTGAGGAGGACTCAGTTTTAGTGAAAAGTGGCCATGTGAGAGAGCCAGTGGTCACTTGTTGGCTGGAGCAGAGGATGAGGGAGATTCAAACCCCTTGGAGAAGCCCCTTCCCCAACACCTTAGAAAAGGCCCACAGATGTCCCTGACAATCTTGCCACTGCTCTCATCTGCAGGAAAAGTGAGGGCGTAGCTGTGGGGCAGGAGGAGAGAGTATGGCTTTGACAGATGCTGTTTCTGAGGATTCTTTTCCTCCAGATATGCTGTGTATGGGCTTGGCCAGCGTGGGGTTGGGGTATCTGCCGAGGGCAGAAGTTGCCGAGGACGGAAAGTCCAGTCTTTCCTGCAGAGTAAAACAAAGTCCCTTGACGCAGAAAGCACCATCCTGAGCAATGGGGCGTGAAGACATTTGAGAACCAGACGTCGTCCGTGAGTCTGCCCTCCTGATGCTCAGCCGAGTGGAGGAAGGCACATGAACCAAACTTAAAAACTCCTGGAGACTTCACCAGGGTGTTCCTGGGGCTCACCTCTAAATTTAAAACCCTCCTGGCCAAGCTTTTCTTGAGGCAAATAGCTGTGTTCATATTCTGTGTTCATTTGTCTTGGCTGATTTATTGATTTACCTTTTCCATGTCAGGCAAGTTTTATTGAAAACATCCCGCAGGTTAACTAGTTGCAGGTGACTTCAGTTTAAGTGGCTTCTGCCTGTGGAGGGAGGTGCAGCAAGGTGGCCATAGGGAGGTCTGTGGGGAGCCAAGGAGGCTGCATCTCATCCCCAGGCAGAGGTGCCGTGGGGTGGGTGCAGGTGAGCAGTGGCTTGGGGAAGGGGCTAAGGGAGAAGAGTCATATCACATTGATTCTTTACTAGCATTATATTTTTATGAACTCATACTAGGAAATGCCTTCTCAAAATGTTTGGTCTATATACGTGTACCTGTATAGAGATTTTTCCGTAGAGATATAACACAGTAAAAATTTATGTAAAAGGCACGAAACGCGTTTTGAAGATGCAGTGCTTTCCTATTGCAAGGTGATTTTTAAATTGGGAAACTTGGGAAAACCTTGTAAATTAGGCTACTGGTTTATTTATTTATTTATTTGTTTCATTTCAGCTGAGACAGATGGGATTCTCGGATCATGCACTGTTAAGCCTTCCTTTGGAATTCGCGCCACTGTGGCCAGAGAGCCCAGATGGTGCTTAAATCTGTCATTTTTTAACAACCCGACTTTCTTAATTTTATATCCAAACACATTGAGCATTCAAAGTGATTAATTACTGTCCAGATATGTCTGTGCTGCAGCAATTTATGCACAGTGCCAAAGATCATTTCGTTTTGGAGTAGGTAGTTTGGTGAGGGCTGAGCGGGTAGCAAGAGACTCACCAGCAGATATCTTGCATTGGAGGCAGTAGCACGGTGCTGCTTCTATTGTCCTTCTCCCACAGCAGTGGCTTAGCAAAAAAGTTTCCATAAATAAAACAGAATTTTGGTGCACAAGAATATTTTGCAGTTTCCATGGGAGATTTTGACTATTGCCATATAAGCTTCTGTCTCACCAAATCTTCCATTTCCTGACAAAAGGGAATTTTTTTATGCTTAAGAGATAGTAGTATTATCTTTCCAGGATTTTATGTCTGGACACTGGTGGCATGGCCCAGATTATAACAGCCAAATATTGAGTAAGAGAAAGCGGAAGGTTGGTTTTTTTTTCAAGAAGCAGACCTTGCTCCAGCAGTTTTGAGAAGCAAATGATCAAATTACCATAATTCTTCAGAATCAGCTGTTTCTCTAGTGGCTCCGCAGTTTTTATTTTAAAGTAGTCATTCTTCTGGAAGAGATTAAGTATTAATCGCAAGTCCAACACTTGCATTACTTTGCATGTTTGCAGCAGGCTGCTATCTGTTCCTCGATTTCTGGAAACGAGGGAAGAAGTGATGCTGTGTGGCCCATGCAGCTCTAGCTCTAGCTTTACAGCAGTCATCAATATAGCCCATCAAAATCCTTGAAGTGCTGCTGCTCTTCACTTCAACCAAGCACCATTCGGCAATCACCTGAAGGTTATTTTTGGATGTTACTGCATATTGTCTGTTTGCTTGCATGGGCTTGGTGCAGGTGGAAGTGTGCCTTTCAAAAATCCCAGAGAAGTGGGAGCTTCCTCCATTGTGCCTGGAGCCAGCCAGGGTTTCTAGTGCTTTCCTCCCCTTTGCAAAGGAATTGTAGTGCTCGTGTTATGTTAAAGCCCAGCGAAGCAAATGCCTAACTTTTTCCATTACTGGGGGATACTGGGTAGCATCAGGCTGTGTCCCTCCTTCATGTTGTCTTTATACCTCCTACAGCCTTGTTAGCACCACTGTTTTGTGTTTCACCCTCCATGCACAGCACCACTGAGGACCAGTTCATGGGAAATAAAAAATTCAAGTTGCTCAAGACTAGTTTGCACTTATTTGAGGAGCTGAAATTTAGTGATCATAGAATCATAGAATCATAGAATGTTAGGGGTTGGAAGAGACCTCTAGAGATCACCTAGTCCAACCCCCCTGCCAGAGCGGGATCCCCTAGGGCAGCCACACAGGAACGTGTCCAGGCGGGTTTTGGAAGTCTCCAGAGAAGGAGACTCCACAACCTCTCTGGGCAGCCTGTGCCAGTGCTCTGTCACGCTCATAGTAAAGAAGTCTCTCCTCATGTTGAGGTGGAACTTCCTGTGTTCTAACTTAAACCCATCATTCCTTGTTCTATTGCTGGACACCACTGAGAAGAGATTGTCCCCTTCCTCTTGACACCCACCCCTCAGATATTTATATAAGTTAATAAGGTCCCCTCTCAAGGCTAAACAGCCCCAGTTCTCTCAGTCTCTCTTCACAGGAGAGATGTTCAAGTCCCTTAATCATCCTTGTAGCTCTCTGTTGGACTCTCTCCAGTAGGTCCCTGTCTCTCTTGAACTGGGGACCCCAAAACTGGACACAGTATTCCAGGTGTGGTCTCACCAGGGCGAAGTAGAGGGGGAGGAGAACTTCCCTAGACCTCCTGGACACACTTTTCGTAATGCACCCCAGGATCCCATTGGCCCTCTTGCCCTCTAGGGCACGTTGCTGTCCCATGGACAACTTAGTGCCCACTGGGACTCCAAGGTCTTTCTCCATGGGGCTGCTTTCCAGCAGGACATCCCCTAATCTGTACTGGTGCATGGTGTTATTCCTCCCCAGGTGCAGGACTCTACACTTGTCCTTATTGAACTTCATGAGGTTCCCCTTTGCCCAGCTCTCCAGCCTGTCCAGATCTCGTTGGATGGCAGCACAGCCTGCCTGTTTGTCAGCCACCCCTCCCAGTTTTGTCATCAGCGAACTGGCTGAGGGTGCACTCTATCCCCTCATCCTGGTTGTTGATGAAGATATTGAACAAAACTGGACCCAGCACTGATCCCCAGGGAGCACCACTGGCCATAGGCCTCCAACTTGACTCTGTGCCGCTGATCACAACCCTCTGAACTCTGTTGTTGAGCCAGTTTGCAATCCACCTCACAGTCCAATCATCTCTCTCACATTTCTTGAGTTTACCTACGAGGATGTTATGGGGGACAGTATCAAAAGCCTTACTGAAGTCGAGGTATATGACATCAACTGGTCTCCCTTCATCAACCCATTTGGTCATGCCTTCATAGAAGGATATCAGATTAGTCAGGCAAGATTTCTCCTTGGTAAATCCATGTTGGCTACTCCTGGTAACCTTCTTTTCTTCCAATTGATTAGAGATGACCTTCAGAATGAGCTGCTCCATCACCTTTCATGGGATGGAGGTGAGGATGACTGGTCTGTAGTTGCCAGGGTCCTCCTTCTTGCCCTTTTTGAAGACTAGAGTGATACTGGCTTTCTTCCAGTCCTTAGGGTGATGAATTTTGGTTCTTTTTAAAAGCCTAGAGAAAGAACTATGCTTCACCATATTAACACACTTTAAAAGGAAAATTTACTTCTGGGAAAGAGATTTTTTTTTTCCTCCCACTTTCCTGGAATCCACATGAGATCAGATAAGTATAAGTAATCAGAAAAATCAGACGCCACTGGCCAAATATATGGTAGAAGGTTTTAAGGAGTGCCTTGCACTAAAAGGAAAATGTGCTGACTATGAAACACAGACAGTATTCAAAGACTTGAATCACCAAAGTGTAATGTTTGAAGGACTGACTTCTGCAGTCGTAAGACTTCCCTAGATTTTATCATTTCCTTGAAAATTGGTGTCCTACTAGCTGCAGCATTGCACACGCTTGGAAATTTTGCTTTAGGTATTTATAAATTGAGTACAGAAAAACAGATGTATAAAGTGATTCTGCATCTATAATAAAGTGAATGGTTTATATTCATATTGATAAATGTGTGTGTGTACAAGTCTGAATGTTCCCATGTTTAAATACACTGTAGTTTCCATTATTTAACACACTGCTTTAGAAGGATTTTATTCCAAGAGTACTATATTGTGGTACAGTCATTTCCCTTGTTAAATTACAGTTACATTTAATTACTGCAGGTAATTACTGAGTGGTGGCCACTGTTGCAAAACCAGTAAGTAATATTAAACAACTAATGCACAGGATTAAAAAACCCAAAATGCTCTTTTGAGGAGAAAGGTGCCTTGATACTAAAGCCCGCTGCTGCATCCCAGCACTGCTTCTGGTGTAGTCAAGGTCAGCTTTTTCACATCCAAATTTCCCTCCCTGCTCATAACATAGTCTAGGAGGTCTTACAGTAATTATATGAGGTCGCAGCAGTGCTTTCACTTTTGCTTTTGGTTTATGATTTAATAAGGCAGGAGCAGGCTCTGGTTTTTAGGAGGAGAGATTTATTGGCTTTCTGAGGCAGGGAGTTTAAGTTGCTGTGGTGATAGTGGCATCTAGCAGGACATTTTTCAGACAGGCTGAGTGGCATAGTTAGGAAGGGGTTTTCTCTCTTTTCTGGTTTGTACTCTATGATGTACTAGGAGGTGTTTATCGTGACACCTCCTGTGGCATTGCAGTGTTCACTTAGTTTTTATGTAAGTTATAAACCTGAAGTTTATATAAAAAAAGAACTGATAAGCCCTTAACCTGAGCCCCACTATAAAATATAACCACTGTACATTGTTAATATTAAATTAGAATATTCCTGGTTAGTTGTTTTTTGGTTTTGTTTTGGTTTTTTCCTGTGATATGTAATTCAGCTAGGTAGCAATGCTATAAGCTGTTAATAACAAACATCCTAAGTTTTCATTAAAGTGAATCCTGGTGGTGTGGTGAGTGTTGCTCCCTTTGCTAAGGAGGTTGTGGTCCCTCCTTAGCTTGCTCATAAGTTTCAGTACCCCATTAAATGACTGTGCTAAGTATCAGTAGTTACTTCTGCACCTCCTAGGTGCCCCTAAATGTAATAATCAGACTTTCTTATATAATGAAAGTGCAAGTTCGGTGGGTTTTTTTCATTCTCTTTTTTGTAAATAAATATATAGGGAAATTTACATCTGTAGCTTCAACTCTGTTTTGTCCTTCCTATATAAAGCAAAATACCTTCTATTCCACAGGAAGGTCCCGGTTTCAATTCCCTTTATTTCCAGGTAGAGATAGAAAATGATGCTGCTAGGTTTGTGCTTTTCACAATACTTCAGGGCATTTTTACCTGGGATGAGATTACTGCTGTTGAAACATTATTTTAGTATGCTTGGCTTTGGCACAGAAATTATTTGTAATACGGGGCTTTGAGCAACCTGGTCTAGTAGGAGGTGCCCCTGCCCATGGCAGGAGGGGTTGGAACTAGGTGATCATTAAGGTGTCTTCCAACCCAAACCATTCTATGACTCTGTATCTCTTCCTTAAATCTTGTTAGCCAGAGAATGACCTGGCACTACTCACTGTCAGATACCTAAGGGTGTCTTCTCCTTGAAGTCTACCCCTCAGGAAATTCTGGAGTTCTATCCGAGTGCTCAGAATATAGAAGTCCTTTTGGTGAGTAAAAGTTATACCAGGTTATATAATAAAAAACTAAAAACATGACCAAAAGGGTGAAACTCCCACGATCAACCTTTAAAGAAGCTTACTCCCTCTGATTTCAAATCTGTCGGCTTCTATCTAGTTTCCAGCGCTTGAAAGACTTTCTTCCTAGCGAAATCGGTGTTGTTAGCCGAGGGTTCCTGTTTGCATTAGTCCTCTGTCACATGGCATATAAAACTTTTATATGAAAGACTGAAAACCAAGTTGCTATTTTCCTGCAGCTTACCTTTGTCATGGGGTCAAAACATGAGGAGGAGAAAAGGGTAACCACCCTCACTGGGGCTCCTCTCTCCTTCCTCCGGGAGCACTCCTTCCCAGCACCCCAAATTCTGGACTCTTCGGGATGCTGCTCTAGTCGCAAAAAAAAGCTGCCTTGCACAAGTGAGTCTTTTTAACCTTTTCCTAATGAGTTCCCAAGTGCTTTTTGGCCATAGATATTAAAGCCTGTGTGTTTGCAATTTCCCTGGCAAGCTGCCGTTCGTAAAGCGGATATAGTGTTTTCTTGGTCCTTTGCCCAAAGTAATTTTGCAAGGAACTGTAACTGCTTTTAGTACATGTCATTCACTGGAAAGAAGTCATTGTAATTGCATTTGATCGCAATCAGTTTATGGTTCTTTTATCATGTTTTCATGCTGCATATCTACTCAAACATCATAGCAAAACTTAATGGCTACTGTTTTACTTCTGCGTAAAAACATTTTATGGTCTTTTTGTGCAGCAGACATCAGGTTTCAATCACCGTTGCCCCACAGAGAGAGAAAAAAGTTGGACGAAGAACTATCAGAAGTCCCTAACTACATAAAATTATATTTCAGGTCAGCTTCCCATAAAAGATATTAAATGTATTTTGTGGTTTATTCTGCACATTAACAATTTTAGAGGAGCTACAATATTTGGGGGGAAGCAGTATGGAAGGGGGAAGTTAACTCACAGAAGATGTTTTACACTGGGGTAGTTTTCCTTTGTAAAAGGGTGTATTTGGATGTGGAAGGGGTGGCTGGAGAGCGCGTGGTCATGTTCAGAATTCAGATTTCTGACCTCCTTCTGAGCCTTTTTAGTCATTGCTTTAAATTTTTGAAGTTCCATTCATAAAAAACCAGCACAATTCACATGCCTTAAATTCTATCTTCTGCTGCCTGAGCACTGCTGAAGTTCCCAGCTGAAAAGTTTAATTAAAAGGGAAACTTTGACACGCTGCTGAGAAGATTAGTTCGCATTAGAATGGCGAGATAAAAGAAAATTTACTTCTAATCTAATTAACACCAATTAAAAGATGTAAAAGAATTTGCATCAGCCAATTGTTAATTATGCATCAATTTGCCTTTCCTGTGACAAAAAAAAAAGCAAAACACGACCCGTTTTGTTTTAGGATACCTCTAGTGTGATGATACTGCCACAGTCATTTTTCATGTGAATTGGCTAAGATGGTAACACTTACTTTATGTCATCCCAGTGCTTTGGTTCGTGCTCAAGATTTTAGCGGAAGGTTATCTCAGCTTAATTGGTCTTTAACTTGACAACTGTATGTTGGAAATGCAAATAAAAATTCTGGTTTTACAGAAACCTGTCGTGTGTATATATATGCTTCATCACCTTAAATGTACATCCATAATAGTCTGGAGGTGTTAGAGGGGTATATGTAGCCACTTTTCAATGAGTGTATTTACACAAGCTTATATCCATTTTGATTCACAGGGTTTTTTTAGATTATATCTGGTAATAAATCAGATTTTATTCCATGTGCCTTGACTGTACTTTTTTTGCAGGATGTCATATTTGAGGTGAACTGGTGTGGCTAGTGAGCTCCTCAGTTTGCTCTCAGGTGGAAGGCTCAAGGTATTTCATCGCTGCATGGTAGACACTTGCTGCGAGTTTAAAAAATTCTTTTTTTTTTTTAATATGCATTTGCTTTTTTTCTAATTTTGCTTTTGCAGATGTAAAATTTCAACATGAGATATCTAGTTCAGTGTAAAGAAAGGACACGAGCAATGCTGTTAAGAACTTTATTTCTGTTGAGATTATAATATTACCAGATGAGATTATATCCATAAATAGGGGTTTTTTTGGTTACATCACCAAATGAACAACTAGTTTATAACATTGTTTGCTGTTTGTATCCTCAATAACTTGAAGATAAATGTAATACAAATTTCCTGAATTCATGTTTACTTTATCATTTTTTTAACTCTTTTACTCACTATCTGTAGAATGGATAGCGTAGATGTGATTTGCCTTAAATGTGGCAAGACTAATGGGGTTATGAAGATGTCAGAGCTCTGAAAAGCAAGAAGATTGCATATTTCTAGTAACCAACTACAGAGGAAAAGAGGCGTGTGCTTGGGTCTGAAAGAGCAGTTATGTCAACCCACTTTAGGAAAGTAATGTCAAAATGGGTTTGTATGGCCAAGTTGTTTATTAAGGGGACAAAAGAGGACAGGGAACATGTCAAAGGGGATAGAAGTATTTGTGTTACAATATTGCTTGCAATCAATAGCTTGGAGTTGTAACAGTGTCTTAATTAAGAATTGTTCATAATATTAAAAAACACCCCTAAGTAATCCTTTACTTCTGTCAAAATGTATCAAGTAACTCTTCTATATGTCTTCTTGTTCGTGTTTTGCCTTGCTGTGCCATTCTTTATGCTTTACGTTGCCTTTTGTGAAAAGCATCACAAAAGTTCTTTCTAAATAAAACAAACCAGGCACTAGAACGTTAAGAGTACATTATATATTTGACCAATCACTTTTATAAAGTCTGATGCAAGTCTTTAATCTGAGATCCTTGGAGAATGCTTTAGTTTTTAATATTTCTATGACCTTCTCCAGGGGACTAAAAAATTACTTTGAAGTATGAAAGTGGTACATGGAGTTTTAGCTGTGTGATTCCCATTAAAGTCAGTAGGTGCCAGGTAGCTAAAACTCAACACAACTATGAAAACACACTCCTTGTGCAGTGTTAAGTAGTAAAGCAATTCTGTGACATGGCAGTGACATTTTATTGCAGTTGCTGGCTTTATAGATCCACTCAAGGCTTGTATTTTTACTAGAGTTTTACTGTTCAGTGAAAATAATAAAGGAATATTAAAACACAGGTGTAGGCTATTCTAGTAAAAGGCACAGCTGTTCGGGAAAGCTGATGGCTTAGATATATTTTTTTATGTAAAATGGCAAAATCAGCTTTGCAAACTCTGAGCTCATCACCTGCCTGCTGGTCATACCGTACACATTTGTTTGAGGTGTCTGAAAATACTCTCAGCCCAGGCCAAAACCAGCCCTCGATGACCCAAGGTGCTGGCAGGCAATGGGGGTTTCTCAGCTCAGCCATGCTCCCCTCCGAGGAGAAAGATGAAAGAGTGCTTCCCGGAGGTTCTGACAGGCTAACACAGCCATCCAGAAGAGGACCCTGATCTGAACCACACAGTTTCTTTCAGTCTGAAATTCCTCTGCAGCTGGCAAATGTGTTTACAGAATGGGCAATCAGTCTTTGAACCTTTCATCAAAGGCAGAAGGATTTTTTGTGTGTGTGTTTTGGTCATTTTGGGTGTTGTTCGGTTTTGATTATATCAGGATTCTGGGAACCTCCAAGAAGGCAAAATGGTTTGATTTGATGTTGTTTCACCTAGAGACTGAGGAGCCTACTGCAATAATTTTTACCCAGTACAGGATCTATATATATTCTTTTGTGTTGATCATGATAATCTGCCCTACATCTTTTCTAGCAAAGACAACCCATAAAGTCAGAGGTGTTGGTCATCCTCATTAAAAACCTTTCAGCTCTTCTGGATATGTTGCATTGGGTACTTTCTAGCAATAATATCTGTCTGGCTGAGTGCAGCTGTTTTCTACAAAAAGCATCCAGTCTGGCCAGATTTACACTAAATAAGTTGCCTGGAATGAAAAGATAATGTCCCGTGCATACATCTAATTAATTTCTTTTTAAATGACAGATAAGTTTCTGTATCAGGTTTTCTGAAAGAGTGTGCGAAATCTGATTTATTATATTGGGGAAGGAGAAAATGCAATGGTATCTCTGTTCAGTTACATCCTAAGGCACAATTACATAGAGGCTTGATCCTAAATTGTAAAACTCAGTTGCCCTTTTCCAGGTAGAAATCCCATGCTTATGGGTTTTTGGCTCTGGAACTGCATTGCAGAAATCCATAGGGTTGTCATACACAAGGGACCAGTTAGAAATAATTGATAATACACTAAAGTACTAATCATATTTGAGGAATGAAACCACCACAATCTTTAAGCAAAAATGAATTAGGAGTTTTAATGCCAAGGTCATCTTTTCTTTGTCTGCTACTTCATGAGAGCAAGCACTGAGTGGAGCTTCAAACTTCTCTTCAAGCTCTCTTGTCAAACTTGGCTTCAAGTCTTCAAACTTGGCCTTTGTCCAGGCTGGGTTTTGTCCAGTTTGATGTACTTCTGTAATGAGCACATCTCCTTTGCATCCTTCTGCACCAAACCAAAACAGTTAAAGTTTAATCCAAAAAGCTACGGCACAATCAAGTTGTTAAGTGTCTGTGAAGTTTAACGTACATCAAAGTAAGATGAGAAGTCAGGTGTTCTTTTCATCTTTCCTAAAATCAGCAAGGAGAATTTAAAGCTTCCAGATCTGGCATTTCACAGTGTCCAGTAGCCACCTGATGACCTGGACGGCCTTCTGATGGCATCGCTACCTGGGCCTGCCTTGCCCTCCCGAGCAAGGACCAGAGCTGTGTGCCCATGGTGCTGGCTCCAACATGCTCCTCGATGCAGCGTTAGCTCACAGGTATAGCTTCCGAGAGGAGCCTTGCAAGTTGCAAGAGGTGGGTAGAATACCTGATGAGAAGTGTTGTCACTAAGGGTGCCTGAGGAAATAAGCTTACAGCTGTCCTATCTGTTTCGTAGGCTGCACAGAAAAATCAAAAGCAACTACTCCAGAGTTCTGGGGCCCCAGTTCCTCTCTAACTGACACAATGTGCTAAGAAGTCTACAATACTCAAAAGATAAATCTAGCCATTAGTATCTGACTACAGCTCCTTGATATGCTGATATTTATATTTTCACTCCAAAATTGCGAAATGTGCATAATGCATCACATTACCCCAATAATGCTGCAACTTCTGTGCGGCTAGGAAAATACATTTAGAGTGTTCAAATTATAGCATATCACATTTTATAGCATCAAGTGTTCCATCATTAACATGATCATTTCAGTTTTCTCAAGCTGACTGAGAAATTTCCAGAATTAAATAACATGGAAACATAGCAGGTAGTGTCCATGGACTAATCTACCTTTAATCCCCAAATTTGTATTGTATGAGTCTCAGCACAGTTTGCCAGGAGCTCAAGTGCTACACAGGGTTTTCCAGAGAAAAATAGTGGCAATTCATCTTTAATACGGGCGTATAGCTCCCAGAAGCTACAGGCCGCAGCGTATAAAATGACCCAAAGCACAGACTGCAGAGATAAAAATCCGTATCAAAGAGGAATGTTGCTGCACTTCGGTTTCGAAACAGTAAGCTGCCTTTGCAAGTTATAGCACTGACTTCCTTAGGTCCGTGATTTATATGAATTAGATTTCCTGAGCTGCTTTGAATTTTTTTTTTAAGTACCATTTTCAAACCTTTTGAGAAGGCCATATTTATGTAATACTGATGTGTACTACAGGATCCAGGCACAAGGCCAAGCGCTTGCTCGGTTTTCCTCCTTGGCTACCCCATGCGTGTTTATATGGACCTGTTGGGAAATTTATAGTGGTATTTATTGCTATATTACAATAGAGTGTAACTTTTCTCACACAGTTAATCCAAAATAACATTTCTGTAAGTCTTAACAACACAGTGTATGCATGTACATCTATATTTGCATATTTAATTTGATTGCTAGAAGATTCTTGGCCTTGATTTGCAATACGTAGCAAGGACGTCTGAATAATAGAAGAACAATATCATGACAATAGCTTTATTAGACTTCCAGGTTTAAATATGTACATAGGTTATGATTTTATTTAATACATTATTCTTTTAACCGAGAAATATTTTGAAGTGTGCAGAGGCTGAATTGAATTTTCATTACATACCTGGTCAGGGACTGGTCTAAATGATTCTTTAAGCAGTTTGGGGGAAAAAAATGCTCATTGAAGACTTGTTAAGTCGTGTGAGAATATGCATTAAATGCTTATCTCTCCTGTGGGTATGTAGGTATCAGCTACTTGGTTTACTGTGTGAGGTTTAATGCTTTTCTTCTAATTTCTAATGAACTTTACCACCAGACTACTTGATCATGACTAAGCCTACGAACAATGCAAATGGAATAGCCCCCTGATGGTGAGGAATGGGGCCCAGATGGCCCTTAAAAGGTGATAATTAGGAAATATAGCATATCTGAGTAGCTAGAAAGAGAGAAATTTGTTGAAGACAGTCAATCTGTTTGAAGCAATGGTGGTCTTTCCCTTAATTATATAGATTTTCATTTAGGGCTGCTTTCAAGTAAATTTTCCCAGAAAATTTTATTTGCATCTGGAAACTAGAAACCATTGATTCTGCTTCTCTCTGTTTTAAATTCTCTGTGGAACCTTTTCTTCTCATGTTGTCTTCAAAATACAAGTGACCGGCTGGCTCTGTATGTTGTGGCAGTATTTTGGGTTGTGGTATTCCTCTGCTGCAAAATGGCAACAAAATGGGAAGCACCAGAGATAGATATAGGTGTGTTGTAAAAATACGTATTACCAGAAATCAACTGTAAACTCTGCTGGATGAGGATTTGGTTGCTTCTAGAAAGATTTGTCACTGTTTTGAGCATTTCATTGCCTTTTGGGGGTTTCATAAAGTTCAGAATTTTATTTCTCTATTTAACTTTATAACTTTATTAAAACACTGTGATTTGGAAATATATTGTTGCTTTATATTATAGCTTGGATGCTAATGAAATCGTACCACAGGTCATTTAAGGCTTTCCATTGTAGCTCTCCTTTTACAGCTGCCCTATGAAAGGAGGTTTTATGTTAATTGTATTTGCTGTGTTGTGAGAAAAATGCCCGTGGGGAAGGGACATCTGTATTGCTAGCTTCTGGGAGGATATTGTGGGGAAAAGAGACAACTTGTTGGTAATTAATTAATTTGTAATGGTATTCCTTTTGTAAACTTGGTAAACTCTGTACCTGGGAGTGGTGTGACTCAAGCATGTAAAATTTCAGAGGACAGGTAGATAGATCTAAAAGTAGAGACATAGAACAGGTGGGTGCATATCAAGTATTAATTTTTTGAACATGAAAACTTGACTTGAACTCAAGTGTCAAATGCAAGCCTACGACAAGTATTTATCAGTAAAATCTGTTGGGATGGCCTGCTTGCCTCTAGCTTATGTCTGATTCACCATGTCAGAAATAATTCCCCAAAAGAGAGGCATATCTTGCAGACTGTTTTGTTGCTGTAGGAGATTATTGACTTGCTGACAAAGGAGGGAAGGTCTTCCAGGAGGATTATCTTGTCCCCTAAAATATTTGATTCTGTCTTATATTCTGTCCCTTAGGAAATGGTACCATGTCCTGACCTTGTCACATTGAAATGAAAATACAGGGCTCAGCAGTCACTGTATTGCCAGGGCCCAAAAGTGCTCTGATCGTCATCGCCTGTGTTAACCTCCACCTTATGTTATGTTTTGTCCTCTATTTCTAAATGCATTTTCCTCAGCTTCTCAGTGGCTGAATTGGGATCATCAAAAGGTCAAGTTTCTAGACCTTTAAATATCAGTGCATTAATAGTTTCTCTTCTACTGGAATATCCTCTTCTTACAAGAAACCAAAATCCAGTGCTAAAGGGAAGTCAGACTGCTGAGGGGGAAGCTACAGGGAAAAATATTTTTTCCACAGTTTCTTTTGGTTTTCTTTCTTTAAAGTGTAAGGTACACCCGTGCATAGAATAACAGCTGTATTGGATTATCACTTTTATGTCTAGAAGCCTTATTTCAGTAAGTAAAAATATTTACAAGACTTTGAATATGCTTGCAACACCATGTTTGATGATACAGATAATACTGAATGGTAATATTAATTAGAAAGTCTTTGCATCAGTTTGCTATAGGTTAATCTGACATTGTTACAACACACTTGTAAATTGTTCCTCAGACTGCAGTTTGAACTCCCAGATTTTTTATTTTTTTTTTAACTGAGAGTTTCGAGGCATGAAAACAAAGCTTGTGAAACTACTTCATATCTGCTTAGGAAAGTTTTAAAGCTACTGGAATTTACACAGAAAATAATGCAAATTGTTAAGAATAGCTCTGGCTGGCAGCATTTAAATTCAAATTAATATAGTTTTAGGAGACATGCGACAGCTGAAGTAGCAAAAATGTACCAGCTCTAAGTGGTGGTGGGGAAACAGTAAATGAACACAGCAGATTTCCTCCTCCCTCCCTCACACGTCACACCATACTGTAAATAAAAGTATAACTTCAGCAAGGCCTGTGGGGTTCACCACATGCCCGACCCAGGAGTGGTCCAGATGCAGAACCCACCGATCAGCATCTACATCTAAAGCCAGATCCAGCGTGAGAGTGAGAGCTGTCGTGGTGAGAATCACCCATGGCCCTCACATAATTTAGACAGTTTTGTGAGTGCTGCAACAGAACTGAACATTTGGGTGAAAGCAGTTTAACAAACGTTTGAAAGAGGCTGTGCTTCTTTATCCCGATCGCTCAGTTTTACACCCACCTGATGCAACCAGCACATCCAAGTGGACGGATTTAAAGGTATGAATAGAAAGCGAAGGAGACAGACGGTTGTTGTCTGCGTGTAAAAGCCTGGTTGCCTGTTTATGAGTTCCAGAAAGCAACTTTCTATTTGACAGGTCATGTGCATGTCTTCTGGAAGCTCCCATCTTTCCTGCCTTTTCTGTGCGCCTGTACTGCCTCCCCTGGGAACACTGTGCCCCCTTCCCTGCTGTAAGGGAAGGGCTTTGCTGTCACCCCGTTCCATCTCCCAAGTCTCCCAGGTGCTGCATTTCTTTTTGTTCTGGCTATTGTAAGCTAAATAAGAGAACCTCGTGTATTAGGTGTGATTGTGCTGCTTTGCAGTATTTCCATCATGTCTACATTTTGGGTTCCCTGCTGCTTTGAATGGAATGGGTGGGTTTATTCCACTGGTCTTGCCAGTTGGTTTTAAGAGAAGAGAGATTGTTACTATCATTAATGTTGTTTGTTACTCAAAAAGAGTGTCTTAGGTGTCTCTATCCATCCCAGCTTACCAAAAACCTTCTAGAACATTCCATATTCTGTCATTTTGCAAGTAATTTATTGCAAGTTTAATTTTACACGGCAGGAAGGAGAAGGTGGAGGTGGAGGGTTGCTGCTCAGCACTCTGATGCAATTCAGTGTGCTTGTTCTGTTTATTATAATTGATTGGGAATGGTTAAAGTACCGAACAGCTGCCCACTATATTGTGCTGATATTTATATGGTACTTTTACATTCTGTCTGAAACCATAAGCACAAAGGGTTTCTAAAGAATTAATATAAAACTTGCTTGTAAAATTCCAAGGTTTATAGCACGATTCCTTCAGTGCAGACCTGTTTGGTTTATGTGGGTGGATGCTACTTAACTCTGCACAATCCTTTTTGTTGCTTCTCTCACACAGAAAAACTCCAGGTTTTGGACAGCTTAAAACATTTCATCTTACTGAGACAAGGCTACCTCTTTATGTAAGGAAGCTATTTTGAAAGGAGGTGACACATATCCGTGCAAGATTAATGCAGCACAGATATTCTGAAGTACTTTAAATCACTTCAGTAACCAGTGGCCACTTTTCCCCAGCACTTGAAACCTTTTGTTTAGGATTAACTCTTTAGTAGCTTGTTGCTTTTCCCTTTCAAAAAGACAGACAGACTAAGGCTTGATCCAGAAGATGATGCTGGTTCACACTGGCTCAAGACCACCTTTCCTCTTTATCCACACTTGCCATGAGGTGGGTCCCTTCTGATACTTTCTCCAAAGTTTATGGTTTCATGTGTTTTACACCCAACCCTGGATCTGTGGCTCACGATTTCCCACTGCAGTAGTACAACCCCATCTCTGGTTGGCGTAAGCCACAAGCCCTTTATTTCTTCATGAGCTTGTGACCGTCACAAGCCTTCGTGCCACCTCCGTCCAACCACACTGGCCTGTTGCCAAAGGGGCACAATAAGCTGGAGGAAAACCTATGGCTCTTTCTAGGTGCTGGCAAACCCAAATATCTCAAACACACCCTCTGGAGCCTCTCACACTACTACTGAGGTCACTTCTTCAATTTCAGGGGCTTACTGGGAGCCACTGTATTTCAGTCCTGTAAGTAAGATCATCCTGGTGCTGCCTTCTGCTCTGCATATAATACTGATTATTAACTCAGGTGGGAGCATGCAAAAGCTGAGAACAGTTGGGATAAACTGAGGGGATTGGGGGAAAGAGAGCAAGTTGGTGTGGGCCCACGTCTCTTGACAGGCTGGACAAGTGGGCCCAGGCCAATCTCATGAATGTCAACAAGACTGACAGCAAGGTCCTCCATCTGGGTCAGGGAAATTTGAAGCACTGATATAGGATGGGCAGTGACTGGCTTGAGAGCAGCCCTGAAGAAAAGGACTTGGGGGTAGTGGTAGGCGAGAAGCTCAACATGAGCCGTCAGTGTGCACTTGCAGTCCAGAAAGCCAACTGTGTCCTGGGCTGCATCAAGAGGTGCGTGGCCAGCAGGTCGAGGGAGGTGATTCTCCCCCTCTACTCCACTCTCGTGAGACCTACCTCACCCGGAGTACTGTGTCCAGTTCTGGAGCCCACAGCACAAGAAAGATATGGACGTGCTGGAGCGTTTCCAGAGAAGGGCCACGAGAATGATCAGAGGGCTGGAGCACCTCTCCTGTGAAGACAGACTGAGAGAGTTGGGGTTGCTCAGTCTGCAGAAAAGAAGGCTCCAAGGAGACCTTATTTTGGCCTTCCATTATCTTAAGGGGGCCTACAAGAAAGCTGGTAAGGGGCTTTATAGGACGTCGGGTAGTGGTAGGACTAGAGGGAATGGATTAAAGCTAGAGATGGGTCGATTCAGATTGGACGTTAGGAAGAAGTTCTTCACCATGAGGGTGGTGAGACACTGGCACAGGTTGCCCGGAGAAGTGGTGGAAGCCTCATCCCTGGAAGTTTTTAAGGCCGGGCTGGATGGGGCTCTGAGCAGCCTGATCTAGTGGGGGATGTCCCTGCCCATGGCAGGGGGGCTGGAACTAGATGATCTTTAAGATCCCTTCTAACCCTGACAATTCAATGATTCTGTGATTCTAAGTGTTTTGCTCCTGAGCAGGTGGCTTTACTAAGGGCAAAAGATGCGAGATGTGATTTTTTTCAAAGTCCTTTCTGATTGCAGGAGGTGGTGGGGCCATCCTGGCCATCCGCACCTCTGGGGAGGCTGCTCTTTGCCCAACCTGCAGCCTCTTGGGACTTGCTGTGCCTTCAGGCTTGGTGTTTGGCTGTGGAAGAAAACCTTGCAGCAGGTGGACCAGACCTGTGACAAACCAAGCCTGGCTGGGGAGCAGGCTTGCCTGGAGCCGCGTTAGCTGTGCGTGACACTGACCATTAGTCCTACCTGGTGCTGTAAGCCTGCTTAGCTGCCCTCCTTCAGTGCTGTGCCTGCTAAAGCACCTGAGTCTCTAATTTCCTTCTTGAGTGAGATTTTAACAAATTCCCACCTGAAACATTAAAACCTACAAGGTTTTAACATGTCATAATAATAATGCTAAGAGCATTCTGGTTTTGGTCTGTGGGGTTCTCACATTTCCAAGCTTTTCTCTGCAATCATCTAGTCTTGAGATTTACCCACTTCTAAAAATCATCACGTAGGTCTATCAGAAAGGAAGCGTGAACAAAAGACGGCATACCACGTTTTATAACGCTGATAAATCCCAAGGGCTTAGTTAACATACTGAATGTTGAGAAAAACGAAAAGAGGCAAATGCCCTTGTGAATGTGGCTATTTGTGCCCATTTTCTTGTTGTGGGCTAGATTTAGCTTTGATGAGTGCGTCCGTGTGCCAGGAGCATCAGAGGCATTCCCTGCCTCTTCCCACCCCTCCCACATTGGGTCCGGATGTTATTACACAATGTTAAGTGTATTCTTTCCTGGAGATTTGCAAAAGAATAGGAAGATTACCTTATTTTCATGTCTATAGTCTGCATCGCAGATAACTTGTGCACTGTTAGAAGTGCTTATACTTGAAAATAAGGCTGCGGTTAATCTGCTCCCACCGAAAACTTATATTAAATAGAGGCAGAAGCAGGGTGGGATTAGAGAGAAGAAGAACTAATTGATCACACAGAAGGAACTCTTGGGTAGGAGAAGAGTAAGTTCCCCATCACATACATTCTCCTTATTTTTGTTTTGGTTTGTATTTGAACAGCTAACCCATGGATTGCATGCATGAAAATAGGAGACTAGGAATTCACACTTTGGGAAAGGAGCAAAGCTGCCTGCTTTAACACTGTGCTCCATAGTGGGATATAAGGATTGTCTTCACTTTGCAAAGCAGTTTTGAGTTCAGGTAGCTAATATACATCTGCTGTGCTCAGGTAAAAACACAGTGAAGATGAGGCACTTGGGTTTTGTTCTGAGGTCATACCCCAACTCTGCATGGAGTTAACCTTCCGATAAAAATGAAGTACCTAGTTTCCACTGTCTTTCTGCCTGCCAAGAGCTACCATGCACAAGTTATTCTAGTGGGGAGGAAAAAAAAAAAAAAAGGCTTCTTTTTTATCAGGGAGAAACCTGAAGCAGTGGAATCCTCAGCCTTACAAAAATATAAATGACCAGGCTTTGATTCCTGCAGAAGGTTTAAGGCTGATTATTTTAAGAACCGTTGAAACCTGAAGCCGCAACCCTCTGATTACAGTCCTAGTCTGCATTTGACATAGTGCAGTAATGATTTCTAACATCTATTTTAGTTTGGATTTAGAGAGAGAAAGGCAACCTACATTGAAGTATATTACCATGCTCTGACTTGTGAGCATTGTGTAGGAGGTTTAAGTCAGATTATTTTAAGAACTCAACAAGCCTGAAACAGCATTTTTATGATTATAGCTTTTTTTTCCCCCCATCCTTTCCACCCAGAGCAGTAGTGAATTCTAACATCTCTTTTAGCTGGCTTTAGAGCCAGAGCCAGCCTACACTGAATTGGTCTCTTTTGATGCTACAGTATTGACTGAGGGGAGGGACAGATGGAACAAAAATCCTAATTGCCCAAACTTACAATAGGTTCCCAGCAGCAGCCATCACAAAAGAAATGTTAATGCAGTAAAAGGTAAATGGAAGGAAGCTAAACCCAACTTGCGGACAATTCAAAACCTACATCAATTTATTTTAAACTGCTTCCTGCAGTTTGTGAACACCTTCCTTGTCATAGTACAATTATATTTGTTTTAACATTAGTCACTGCTCTGCAGAAGTCTTACCATGCTTCTGCAACTTGTAAAGTAAACTGGAAAATGTCCGGCATGAGGAACAAATGACTTCCTACAGTCCGGGGCCAGTGCTCTTGAAGTTATTTGTTGCAGTCAACTTCCCCTGCATAGTCTTCACAGGTGCAGCTGAATATTTTTCTAGCAGTGGGAGTTGAGGGTATCTGCAAGTGCAACAGATGACAGTAGTGTTTTGATGCTTCAGCCATGAAATGAGAGGGCAAATTCTCATTCTCATTCTCCATCCATCCATCCATCCATCCATCCATCCATCTCACAACATTTCTGTTAACGTGTCATTCTTCACATTTATATTTGCCTTTTTTTTAATTCTGGTTTCTGATATTTCTCTATGTCTGCCTTTAAAAATGCAGCTTTCATAGATGCTGCTGCAATTAATTAAGAACATGCTACAAACCAAAAAGTGCTTTGCAAGAAGCCTGTGTCCCTGTTCCATGCCATGAAAAGTTGCCACTCATTAAACAGGTTTTAAGAGTTAGTTTCTTTGACTGACGATCATTACCTTTTCTAACAATGGGTACAGCTGAGGAATGTTTTGCCAGTTCTTAGACTTTCACACTAGGCATTAATTCAAGATAGAACTTTAACCTGTGTTTTTTTGCCAGAGTGTAAAGAATGTCTAATCACAGAGCAAGCTCCCTTCTGTTAGACAAAATATTTACTATTCAAGAAGACAAGCCATCCTCTAATCACTCATAACTAATTAAAATGTAATTTTCTTAACTTTTGTTTGGGATGATTTTCATAGGCTGTTTGGAGTCCACTGTTCCGTTGTTAATGGATACGTACAATTAGACTGTTAAGAGAAGTAAATTCAACTGTCATTTAAAATTAAAGGTAGGAATCTGTCCATATTTAGCACACAAAATTTTCATTTTTCCCACCCTTTTAATCAAAATCACTAACAGTAAGTTTATAAGGACCATGCTTGGAAACTAAATCACTCCATGACTGGCTCAGTACCTTATTGAATTTGGCAGTCAGGTTCCTCCCTTTGCGTTCTCATGACCACACACGTCACACCAGCAAAGTCTCTTACGTGGACAAGAGCTGCAACAGACAAAGCCCTCGGCCAGTGGTCAGAGAAGAAGAAAGTGATTTATGCAGTTGCATATTTTAATCAGAAACTTCCCTAGCTGCTATACATACAACTTGAAAGACTCTGCCATCACGATAGTCTTACAAATTAAAATATACCTGTCAGGTGCAGCTGTATTTGTCCAGCTGTCGAGTCACGTTCAGCAAGAGGCTCGGTGTCTGCCCACACCTCTGCACCCGGGAGGAGGTAGCTGGGGGCTCAGAGATGAAGCAAGAAATACCTTTGCCTCTGCTGGTTGTTAATGCAAGTGTGCTTACATGGACACACTTGTATGATGAGGTCCCTTCCAGCCCCTAACATTCTATGATTCTATGATCTTTGATGCTTTTGTTGCACACACACAAAAAGTTATACACAGTTTGACATCATTCCTGCATTTTTTGGAAAAAGCATGTACGTTCTGAGTGCAGAATACAGGGGTTTTCTCTAGGGCTTACTTGTGGGTGCCTTGTCAACAGTAAAAGTGCTAAGTAATGAAGCTTCTAGAAACTCCTGCAGAAAACCATGCTGCAGATCCCTGCAGGGCTCCCTCCCTCCATGCTGAGGTACAGTTGGCATTTGCTACTCTCAGTTTCACCTTGTTACTTCTAAAGCTGTTCCCCCAAAAGCCCTTCTCCACCCACATTATAAAATCGATGCCCATTTTCACCCAGGAACTTTTGACGGGACCGTGGTCAGTGATCGCATCCAACATTTGTCAGTCACTTTTGTTCTCAAGAACCTTTGGATTTCCCTCTCCAGCCTCAGCACGGCCTTTAGCCAGGTGGATCGAGGGGTGCAGCTGCCATCTACCCCCATCCCATCCCCTCCGGCAGCTCCAGCTGGGTTCAGCAGGATTTAGCCTTTTCCCCACCCCTGCCTGATTATTAACCCCTTCTTTGCCTGGCACATGCACCACCGGTGGGAACGCTGCAAAAATGCCTACCTGGGTCCCTGGGGAGATGTGCCTGGTGCTGGATATCGTTAGCAGAAACGAGACCCTATCTCCCCTCCTCCCGTTTCCCTTCCTGCCTCCTTTTCCAGGCGACAAGTTTTGTAGAGAAACTTGGGTTCTCGTGAGCCCAATTATTTCCAGCCTGTAGCCATCCACTGCCGCGGAGCACTTGGTTTCGGTGCCTGGCAGTGGTGTCGCTCGCTGGTCCCCTCCACGGTAACAATTCAAGGTCTGTATGTTTAGTTATAAAAGTCAAAGGTTAAGTGATTTGGGAATAAAATGTCACTTAATGCGACTGAAACGCGACAGAACTGAACCCGCCGATGCTTGCGTTACTCCTGGGGTTTTCTTTTTGCTTGCAGGCTCGGTGTTAAGTAATTTTATTAACTGAGGAGGGAAAAACATATTATTCACTAACATTTTTATCCTCGTTGCAAAATTTATTGTGTGTTGCTTTATAAGGTTTTGAAAGCAGCACAATTGGGAAAGCAATGAAAGTAAAAATGAAAGATTTTTTTTTTTTCTTCTGGAGGTGTTATTTAAAACATTGTACGATTAGTCAAAAAGATTAATTGTTGATTGTGGCTAAACAGATGATAAATTTTAAAATTATATTATTACAGTGTGTCAGCATAAAAGCTCTGTGTCCCAAGTGTGTCGCCTTTTTATGTTTCTGTTGACAAGGTTCACGTTTTATAGCACACTACCAGAAAGTGTTGACACATATTCAGATCACTGATTAAATGTTTTAAAAACGTGCCACTCAGAAACTAACCCTGATGGTCTTGGAGACAGGCATTTTAGGAGTCTGAATACATTTCCCTTCATCAGTTAGGCTGTAGCACAGTGAGCAGTATTAATTAACAATTATTATTTTTTTAATTTTGATACATTACTATTTTAAGAACAGAGCTATTTATAATACATTTTCAGGCACATATTTTTATGTCTATCTTCAGTATGGTTTAAAAACTGGATATTAAATAGTTACTCCGAAAGACACTTAGGCACTGAAACGGGAAAAAAATCATCTGTGTCATGTAGGATTTGGTGGAGGTGTTTTTCGGTTTGAAGGGGTTTTTTTGCTTTTCCTCATTGCTGACACTTGGATTTGTCTGTTCTGAGACCATAGGATGATGTTAAAAGCACAATTCAATGCATCTTGAATTTCAAACTGGAGATGCTCTCCTTCTCTTGGAGATCTCACTCATGACTTTGTTCCAAGTCCTGCAATCTGATCTGCTACCCCAGAGAGTTTCTTCTGCATGGAGTTGCCTGGAGGTGGACAAGCTCCACCTTGGCCCACCATTCAGACTTGCTCCACAGCTTTTTATTGCCCGGTCTCAGAGGTTGCTGGGCAGTTCCCATTCCCACTGATTTCATATAAGGGCTACTTCTTCTCACATAAGAGTCATAGGATAAAAAGCAAAAACAGTCCTGAAAGCATGAGTTGGGACCCAGGTTTTTGCTCTCCTAGTCCTGCTTGCTTTCACAAATTCAGGCTTTTTTGTAGTTTCTGCCCCAATTATGCTCCATTCTTGGAAACCAAGCATCCCATTCACAGGGATAACTCTGGGTGTGCTATTGCTTGGCTGTAAAAGATCCCTTCTGTGGGTCGTCTTGTGCTTGAACATCCTGACCCTAGCACGAGAACCCCAGCTCTTGCTCTGGGTAGCAGCTGCTGAGTACCTTCTTCACCGCCTATCCTTCAAAAGAGAGTAATTAACCCTCATTAGAAAAACATAACTCTGGTATTTCTTGAGGGAAAAGTTTAGTCAAGTAAGAATATTTGGTTGACCTTGCTGTTTCATGGGATAGGAATGTTTAAAACACAGAGAACACACCTTTAATTATCTCATATTTTGGTTCACTGGTAGATTTTATTGTGCTATTATTGTCCATCTGTATTCTATTTCCTTGACTTGCAATGCAACTATTCAGAGATACTTTTGTTACAGAAAACACTACTAAAATTTTATGCAAATGAGGATGCTGACTAACTGAGCGGAGAAGGAATTTTTAATTGAACTGTTTAAAGCCTTTTGCGTGCTTTGTTTCCAAAAGATCATTCATCGTGAAAAAAAGATGGGGCTTCAGTTTCTAGTAAAAATTCCCAATCAACATTTTCCACTAAAAAATTTTTGAAAGGAGACTTCCTCCTATCTTTAGGAATTGGGGGAGATAAGATCTGTTCGCACATCTGTAAGACCAGGAAAGTATCAAATACATGCTCAAGGAGAGCAGATGAAAGAGTCCTGTCACGTCGCTTCTGCTCTTGTGGTGATGTTGACCCGCCTCTTGTTTTCTTTCCCTGTTACACCACTGAGGAGCATTTTTCCAGTAGCTGGACTGTGAAACAAACCCATCCATGGGGCCATCACATGTGCAGCAAGTCCCTCTGGTCACTACCTCACCCTGGAGCCACCCTCCTTGTTTTATTCCCACCCTCTTGGGGCTGGCACCCATCTGTTTGTCCGCTCTGCCAGGGGGAAGGTGATACAGCTCACACAAGACAGGATGGTAGGTGTGAATTAAAGAGAGAGAAATCATCATTTTCCTCAGGAAGGTACTTCAGCCCATCCCTGAGATGGCAGGGATGAGCTGTCCTGTGGGGAGCTGCCTCTTTCTCTGAAGACTGCCTAAAGGAAACAGGTAACTCACATAGGCTTGAGACCTGATATTTAGTTGACTATAGAATTTTTAAAGGAAGACAAGCGAAATCCTGCCTCTGTTAAATCGATGTCTTTTTTATTTCATTGAATTCAGTAGTGCTGAGGTAATTCACCCAGAGTGCTCTGGAAACTCATGCTCTGGCAGTTGAGCAAATGGCTGAACGTGGGACACCTGGAGCTGAACCTCCCATTCTGTGAAGCCACATGCCTGACACAAATGCTGGATCAGTGGCCTGAGCTTGGGGTTTTCCAAAATAAACAAGCAAGCATTACCTTGACATTTGCTAAATTTCTAATTTTGAAAAGTGACATACCTTCTGAGCAGTAACAAATGGAGCCATCACGGCACTAACAGACATGAAAATGCATCCATCGCTCTACTTATGCTACAAAAAAAAAGCCTGCACCCAAACTCCCAGTTGGGTATTATTTCCTGGATTTACTACAAAAAGAACAATGTATGTTTATTAAAAACAGAATGGCTTTTAGCAGCAGTGGTAGTGCTGTGCACAATACACCAAAGCACAACAGGGGCCTTCTCCCGGCAATTGATGTGGAGAAGACCTTTGGCAGAGCAATATGGAAATTCGCATTCAGTGGCTTGATTAATTTGGAGTTTGGAAGCCACCTTCCCGAGATGGATGACAGTGGGTTATTAAATAAATAAATAAGGAGCAAGCTGAAGTCGCGCCGGCGTTATAGCATCAGATTTATGTCATCTGCGCAGGCAGAAAGGGCCTTTGTTGCCGCTATTGTTCGGCCTGTCAGCGGAGGCCTTGGCAGCGGCCTTTTGTCAGGGCTTGTGTCGGGGGTAATAACGGGGAGATGACGGCGGTTGGTCCGTTTGATGTCACCCGGTTTTATGGACGCCGGGGTTGGCATCCGCGCACGCGGGCGGAAGAAAATAAGCGTGCCGGGGCGACAGGCCTCATCCGCCCTTGGCTCCCCTCTCCGACAGACGGACGGACAGAGGGACGGAGGAGACACCAGCACGGGTGTCTGCGGGGCTCTGCTTTGCAGCCTCGGGCCATCGCCCCCGGGGGGAGATGATCGGGGAGGAAAGGCTGAGAGTGAGCGGGATCCCCAGGGATGGTGGGTTGTGCATCTTCCTCACCCAGGGCACAGCTCTGCAGCTCGGGGCAGGGGGAGCCCAGGATGGGTCCTGCAGGTTTGGGGGTACATATGTCTAAAAGTATTTGGAAGTAATTAAAGCACTGCCTGGTAGGAATCCGACTAACAGTGTATGTGCTAGTAATCTGGCACATGCAGGGTCGAAGCAGATAAGAACATTAGGGAAAAAAATAACCCAAACCTAACAGCTGCACCACTAGTTATTATATGACATTTTTAGAGGTGTGAAAGGACCCTAATGCATGTCTTTTTAGGGGAAACAATCTGCAATCCCCGTGGTTTTTACTAAGATCTTTGTACTTCTTTTCATCTTGATGTTTTTATGCCTTATCCTAAAACGAAGAACACTTTAAAAAGCAAAATCTTATCTGCAGTGCTGTGTGATTCATTTTCTCCATAGAAGCATTAAAAAGGTTTATGTTGCTCATGTGGAAGTCACTTAGTTCTTCATAATTAAATATGAAAAGTAGATAGGTCACAAGTCATCAAAAAATGCTAGCTCACTGACCTGAAGATGGGAAATAAAAAAGAAGACTATCAGTTTGCAGCTGACTCTAAGAGGTATCCGGTTTATTATGCCATAAAGCCAATACTGTTAGGTAAAAGTTAAGGAATATTTGGCACCCACTGAGAGTACCCATCCAGTTTTATCTCTGTGACTGCAGAAGATCTTACACGAGGATTGAACAGTTGCCATTCACACTGGAGACCTCAGTTCCCGATTTGCATGCAGACTATGGAAGTCATTTAAACTCCACTAATACAGAATTGAATAATAGGGAATTTATTATAGAGACTTCTTAAACTGTTTTTGGTCTTTGGCATTTCTTTAGAGGCAAGTAATTAAAAGTGAAACAGTGAACCAAGTAACCCATTGAGAAAGACTCCCATCTAGATGGTTGGGGTTTTTTTTTTGGGGGGGGGGGGGGGGGGGGCGGGCAAGGAGGGAGGAGAGGAGTTAGAACAAAGTGGAGTTAGAACAAAGTCATCAAGTTTCCTCCTTGTTTTGCGAGTAGATTTTATACAGATATAAATCTTACAGTACAGAAGTAAAAGACTCACAGTATTAAAAAAAACCCAACCAACCAACCAAATAAAAATAACCCTGGACAAACCTCTTATCTTAGTGCATCTGATGTCACAGCTAACTATATGCTAAAGAGATTTGCCAGAGTGGAATTACAGAACGGGATTTTGCTATAAACTCCACTGGGCAGATTTTAATCTCATTTGTGTAATACAAAATCTGTAAAGATACTGGTCATTATTCTGGGTTATGCCCAAATTTTGGTGGTTTTGGAAACAGGGGTGTTGATTCTTTCTGTGCGCATGTGATGGAGAAAAGTGTTTGCTTGAGCTGACTTACTCAGTCTGAAATTGGAGGGGGAGCTTAGTGTAGGAAAGAAACACGTTTTACTGGTTTCAACAAACTTAGTACTGTCTTATTAGCTAGGTATACACTTCAGCTGGGCCACTTTGCATGAAGATGCAAGAACTATGTTTGGTAAGGTCAGTGAGGCCTTTAAGATTGCATGGTATTGATTTGGTGAGAACTGAGACCTGTAATAATTTCATTTAAGAAACTGCACATTCTATTCACCTTTATGTGACTGGCTAAGTTCAGTGTAAGCAATGCCAATTTGCTTTGAAAAACTGCGTAGATTGGGAAGACAGAACTGCTGTGATAGACTAATACATGAAACATTTAAAATACAAGAGCTAAACATTGTAAGTAGCCATACAAATCAATTCAGCCTAGTCTTGAAAATTCATGTGTTATATCTATAACTTTGGAATGTTTTTTATTAGTATTACATAGAAAATGTCCTTGTGTGACTTTAGATTAACTCCTGCACACACACCATCAGCTTCTTAAACTGTTTGTTGAGTGCCTTGATACAGTGAGAAGTTCGTTGGCAACTTCAGTGGAGACGAGTTTTCATCTGCAGTAACCTTATAGAAACAGAAAATCCTGTTTCCAAAAGGTTGTCTTCACTTCTGCGCGACTTCGGTTGCTGAACTGAGAGCTTTGGATGTTTCAAAAGAAGCAGACTTCTTTTTTTGCAAGATTTAGCTCCCCTAGTTTATCCATGTCAAAAACCCCCAAAACCAACAACCAACCCCAAAATTGTTTGTGAAGCAACCTTCTGCTCTACGTGGTGTGACTTCTTGTTATCTTTGGAGCTATTTCTTCATGTCCTCAGCTGTGAGTGTAAATTAATGTTACACAAAGTCTTTCAGTAGTATTCAAAGTGTTTTTAGGAAATTATGGCATATATCAAACGTAGAGCAACCTATTATGGTTTGAATTGACGGAAAATCATATACTAAAAAGCTGGAATGCCTCTTGTGGTGAAACAAAGCACGTATTTTCTCCTTGCAAAAGTGTCAGGAAAACTTTCAAACCCACTCAAATATCACTTATCTACCATCGACGTAAACATGAATATAGGCCAGCCAATCCTTCTGCTTACCCATTTAACTGTTCAACACCGGCACACATAAGAGATTTTGTTTGGTTTTAGCAGGTTTGGGATATACAATTGTCTGAAAGCCTTGCGATTGTCACTGATTTTGCCATGAAATTCTCATAGGTAGAAAATATATTTAAACAAGATGCTTCTCTTCAATTGTGTACCAGAAGTTAGCTAATGGCAATTATATTTTTTTCCTGTTCTGTCATGGCAATCAATGAGTTTTTATAGCAAAGCAGTGTTTTATCAGGAATGGTTGGTATGTGGGTTTCTAAAATGTTCATTTTTGTTTTCTGCTCTGGCAATCACTATATGGCTCTGATGTCCTTCCATCAATCTTTTCAAATCTCCTTTTTTGTGTCTATTTGACTGCATTTCCTTTTATACTATTTAATTCTGTGAGATTTACTCCTTCCTTCTTTACTTGTGCATAGTAAATAGTTTCAGCTGCATTTGCTGGGCGAGGGCAAGTATTTTTAGGTGAGGATCTGATTCTCCAGGTGCTGAGGTCACTGTTTCAGTTAAAGCCTGTGTAGTCAAGCAGCCCTTAGAGTGCAGTCAGACATATATTCTTGGAAACTGAGTTTGCCCCACTAGTTGGATGCAAAAAATTGAGCAAGGCTGTTATCTTGGTGTTTCCTTTGTAGTTCCCTGCAACTCTCTCATCTGGCCAATTTGATTGAATTTTATTAGGAAGAAAAATTTAGCACCTACTAATTGGTATTAAAATGTTTTTGGTAAAACTGTATTACAGGTCCATGATGTTAAGGGACTAGAAACAAAATTAGATTCAAAAAGTTATCTGACCCATACATTGACATATCTGAAGACTCAAACAACCAAAAATTCATGGAGAACAATGTCGGTGACCACCGTAGGTGTGTATGCTGACTAGTAAAATATAACTCCAAATCAGAAAACTGTGGCTAAACCAATATGCTTAGAGATCCTTGTACCACTCTTTTGTAATGTGAAAGTGTTTTTTTCTTATTTCTGAGCTCCATTTCTGGATCCTAACCACATCTTCCAAAGCAGTGAAAAAGAGAGAAAATCTTTACGGAATTTGCCCTGACCTATAAAAGCACCGCTCTGCAGGAGTTACAAATGGCTTTTTGGCTAAGTTCAGCAGCTGAAAGGGCCTCTACTTGTTTTGTCTCCAGCTCTGACAATAGCCATGGAGAAGAATGTCTTCTTTAAAAGTTCTGGGGATCAAGCTGAACCTTCAGCTGCCAGAGTTTCGGCTCCCCTCCTCTCTGCCCTCCCTCTTTCTTATTCCCTGCCCCCCCCCGCCCCCCCAAAAAAAAAGTATGTTAGAAGGCCTAATCCTGCTTCCATTGAAATCGATGTAACTGTCTCTTTTCAGTATTTTATTTGGTAGGTTCCTCTTTTGGGCTGCTGGAAGTATGCTTTATGTTTTTAGGTTAAAACCAGGTTCCATATTTTACAGTACAACGTAAAAAGTCTAAGGAAAGTAGACAAGATTTCATTTCTGAAAAAAAGAAGTTTGATAATAAGCAGTAGGAAGTTGGTGTTTTTGTCATAGTTGCAGATGGTATGAGCTCTCCCGTTCTGGTTTGCAAGCTTCTGCATCAGGGCTATGGGCAGCTGTCCCCAGCACTTAGGATCTGGCACCAGCAGGCTCTCAGGTAAGTCAAACAGCTATTTCAAGAAATAACTGAGCTGTCAGCAGGTCTCCTTGATTATTTCTTTAAAAAGGAATGCTTTGATTCCCACTGATATTTCTCATGTTCCAGTGCTACCCCACCTGCCCAGACAGTGAGAGCCGGACTCAGTCCCACTATTACTCTGAGCAGGTTCAAACACACCGCTCCAAAAATGCCCAAGTCATCCGACCACTTGCTGCTTAGGTGGAGGATCCCCTCTTCCTCCTGTTGAAGCTGATCAAGAAAGAAACACCAATGGCTTTTTACATGCCCAAAATGTATCTACGCCTCAGCCTTCCCTGAAACTGGTATTCTGGAGAGCAAGATCTCTCATTTATTGTGGGCCATAGTGGCGACTCAGGCTCCCCTTCCCTGGGACACGCTCATATACACAGCGATTTGCTCCTCCTTTTGTCTTGTTTTAAGGCAAAGAAGTGCCTGTGATGCGGCTCATACTGACCTGGAGATGTTCTGCAGTGGGCTAGCAGTCCATCAGAACATACTTGGTTTCTCCATCCGTTGTCCTCCCAAAGAGCTGCAGAGGACAGGGGACACTGCAGTACAGCAAGAAGGGTTAAAAGCCTCCTGAATTGCAATCATTTTAAATTGCTAAGCAGAATCACTGTGTCAAAGCTGTAGCTTTTAAAGTGTAAGTTGTTTGGGCAACTTCTACAGTCCCTAAAGGGCGAGAAGATCATCCAGAGGCCACGTTCTCCAACCCAAAGAGACCAAGCTTGCTTGATAGATGACTTCTTCTTTGGGAATATCTGCTTCTCTTGGTTGATAGTAGAGATGACCTAGACAAGTAATGTTTTAGATTGCCAGTGTGAGGTGGGATGAAATCTACTCCTGAGTTGGGAAATTATTTAAACTGCAAAAGTCGTGATGCCACTGAAAAGGTAACAGTCCCAAAGCAGCTGGTGAAGCAGAAAAATCGTTCTGCAGCCAAAACAAGTCTCATGGTTAGATAATGGAAAAAAGAAAGAATGATCCCAAAAGCTGTGGATTTCCAAAGGACTGTATCTCTGAATGCGTATCTGTGAGATTGTGAACTGTTACAAAAATACATTAAGTTTTGCAGAGGAATGTAAAACAAGCATGAAATTGACAAAATCAGGTGAAAGACAATTTGGAGAGATTTATTACGAGATAGTAATTTCATCCTTCTCTTCATTACTTGTATTTTCCATATGGAAAGGACAAGCAGGTGGCTTCAGTTTAACAGCTTCTGTTTTTTGAGCTTAAAGGGGGAAAAGGACATGGAGAAACTTCTACGAGACTTACCCAGTAGCAACAACCCTGTTGAGGAGAGGCTGTGTTTGCTGCATACAGTGCAGTGTCATGCACAAACACTTAAATTACTTCTGAGTGCGCTACCTCAGGAAGTCGCAGTGACGTGATTGCCTTACGAGCTTTACTCAAGCTAATGTTTCCTTCTGCCTGTACCAGGACAGCTTTCTTATGTCTGATGGCGTTACATTAGGTGTGACAACTCGCCTAATGCACAGAGAAATGCACAGCACCTAAGTAACAGGAAGACCAGTAACGGGTGCCGTGAAAAGAAGCCACTTGGTGCTTCCAACACTGCATTATTAAACTCGCTTTCCTACAGCATAGAAACATCACGTGTGTGTTTCCAGGTGCTATATCAAATCCAAAAAATCTATTTCATATATGTCAACCATAAAGTAGGGCCTCGGAGTAGGATTAATTCAGAGAGAAAAAGGAACAAAAGTGGGATCTTTTGGCCTCCTAAGGCCCTTAAGGGAACAGAAAAAGAGTTTAACAATGCGATGATTGTAGCTCTAAGTTGTCTCCTCAGCACGACACCGTTGTGGGGCTCCCTCGTGTACCTATAAACTGGGGGATTTGCCCGGGCACCCCGCTGAAGGCAGCCTTGGGTGCGCCCAGTGCCGGCGCCGCTCCAAAATCACAGCTCACCGGGATAAAATGGAAAGCGGCGCATTTCTGTAAGGGTAGAGTAGCCCAGAGGATAATGGAGCCATTTAACTGCCTTGCCTGGCTTGATGTATGAAGGTGGATTCACAAGTAGTTCCCATAACATTTTGCTGGTGGTTTAATCATTACCAAGAGAAAAGCCTAAAGAATGCTGAGAACACGGTGCACTTGTGGGTTTGTTTTTTTTCAGGGGTGGTGTTTTCTTCTGTTTTTAAGAAATGCGTGTCTTTGATGAGATATGGCTGCAGGCTACTGTTTTACATTTTATGTCGGCTACCTTTTGTCAGTGACTCATTATTGATGCTGTATTCTGTTTTAATTCACACTTCTCCACTAATCAATTACAGCATTTATCCATTAATCAGGTATTCTGACAGGGTCAATAACCGCTTTGCAGTTTTGTGGGATGTTGCATGTTATCAAGCAAGTAGCAACAGTCGGTGGATTAGTTTCGCAGGGCGTTGTTTTCACAGGCTGGTGAATGTTCAAGGGAGTAAACACCTAGTGAGGCTTCTGGCAATTACTGGGTTTTTTTTGGATTCCTTGTCAAAAACCTCATCTGTTTGCAAAATTCATCCTCGCTGATGGGTGTGGGAGAGCGTGCGCATGAATGCGTGCGCTCACGCATGTGAGCCTGCATGCACCCATGTGTGCCTGCCTTCCCCCATCTGTGTGTGTACAAATAGACTTAGGTACCCCGTAGTCTAAATATCTACCTTATAAAACGTGCCAGTTCAGCTCTGTGGCTTCTAACAGCTATACTGGTGGTAAATCATCACAAGCATTAAAGGTTTTTTTTCATTTTAGCAAGTGGTGTAGATAACAGAGGGGGGCAACATTTAATTGGACAGTTACAGTTTTGGAAGTTAAGTTACCGTCTATAATGATGGTAACAGGTTTCAATTATCTTTTTTATGACAGATGTACCAACATTTAATTGTTTCTCGTCAAGTGTGGAAAGAAAAGACACTTCTGTAGATTTTTCAATTCTTCTACATGTCACTTAGCTGTCTGCACCATTGTTTGAGCTCCTTTCTCTCATCCTTTTTGCAGCAATGAGTTGTGTCATTCCCTCATGATCAGCACTTTTGTTGTCTTTGTTTTTTGCTGTACCTCAGAAGTCCATCTTTTCTTTCATCTCCTTCCCATTCATGCATGAGGGAACAGTTGTGCTCTGTTGTGGGGATGTTCCGCTGGATTTCAAACAGTAGGGTTTCTTTTTATTCTCTTCTAAGTAGTACAATGGGGCTGAATGTCTGTTGCAGAATGCACACACTAATATGCCAGGTTATTTGGTTTCTAAGAAGTCAATAAAAATGCTACATTTAGGTTCCGTACTTGGCTTGGTTTTTTTTGCTGTTTGCCTTTCAGTCTTCAGTTATAAATCTGTTTGTTTGTTTCTGGTTATAAAATATAATCCTCGATATTAAATCCAAGCGTGGAATCAACAAACAGCAAAAAATGTTACTGGCGATGGAGTATTTTCACACTGGCAGATTTGGCAGACTCTGTCTTCCCTGATAAGGAAGGGAAAACTGCCGCCAAATCTAATTAATGGGGTCTATAACAGGGAAGGAGAGAGAGGGAGAATGAGGTGGGGGGGAGATACGATCACGAGTTCATCTTGGCAAAACTTTCTTGTTTCTTGGAGGCTTTGCTGGTCTTTGCATGTAAGAAAAGGTAGCTTTAGTCACTTTTGTTTTTAAGGACTTTTTCTCTTTTTTTGCTTGTGCATGTACTTTTAGTTTATACACACTTGTTCAAAAGCCATTTCCATGGCAAAAGGCTAAAGACATAAAAAGCTAGAGATATCTTCAGACACTTTGTTCTCATATTCAGGAACAATCTTCAAAATCCTTCTTAATGAGGTCATAAAAGAAAAAAAATCGAACAAGTGGTACTTGTGTACCTCTCTAGGATGTGTCATCGGGGTCACTTGCCACTAGGTTATCCTATTTAAAAAGGGATTGGGATAGTTCAATCAAGCATTGCATTAAGAGAGAGACTTTGATTAATTCCTTCTCTTCTCTATTGTGCTATAGATAATTTCAGTAAATTTGTGATACTTTCTTCTTAGTCAGTGTTGAGGCTTAACGTTCTCGATGCGTCATGCTGAGTATTAGCATTTATTGGGCCTATTTGGCTCTAGTAAAGAGGAGTGTAGGCTGCAGACAGCCCTCTAATCTTTGACAAGTGAGGCCATTCTTTCAACATTACCGTTATCTCAGGTCATAGAGAGAAAGTGTTCTCTTACAGGTTTGCTGCAGGAACAAATATGGCATGTAAAGGAAGGCAAAGAAGAAAAAAGTAAGTAAGTAGGCTGATGATTTATTGCAGATTTCTCTTTGGAAAAAAATAGAGGTGACTTTTACGGAGAAAATTACTGTCTCGAATAACTTGACTGTTTTCTGACACAATGGGAAAGAAGTAAAGAAAGGCAAAGCTGGTCTGCATTACTAACTTGCGCCGTGGCTGGAGACTTGAAATGCAGCAGAACTGCAACTCAGAACCCAGCTGCAGTTGCATTTTTTCTATATTTCGTGAAACCTAACTTTTGTTTTAAAAAGTGATTGGGTTTGGTGGGAAATTTCCTTTTCCATTTAATTTTATTTAAAAAAAAAAAAAGAAAAAATGAAAGGACCTGTTTTGACAATTAAGAAATCGTGTTATGTCCTATTTCTCAACTAAACATGCACTTTTTTCCCTTTAAATACAGGTCTTTAGAATTTGCATGATATGTCTTTCTATGTGAAAAAAATCTTTCTTTATGTTGTTTGGTGCAACCTCCCTTCTCTTCCCTGGCTCCTTTTGAAAAAGTGTATGATAGTCGCTCCGGAGACTCAAGGCCCTGTTGGGTATACACATATTTAGGCGCTCTTTAAAAAGTGGATTTTTGACCTGATAGACCGTAACGGCTCCCAGGGAGCCACTATGGTCATTGTGTAAATCCTTCTTAGTTTTCGGTTTACTCACTTGATATACCGTAACGGCTCTTAGGGCCGTTATGGTCTATTGTGGTAATCCAGCTGCTGCACATGCGCGTGAAGCTTTTGTGCCTAAAAATCCTCAGGAAGTTTTGTTGGGAGCGTAGCGAGGACGTCCAGAATCTCTTCCTTTCTAATGGAGGGAATGAAATGGCCAGAGGAAAAAGCAGTGGCTCTTCCTTTCCCTCTGGCAGCAGCCAAAAACACTGGGGCACCTGAGAGGTAATCAGCCTGCCAAAAAGTATATTAAAAAAAACCCTAAAAAAACGCTACTGTCGGATGGTCAATATATCACCTGGAAGGCTGGTTTGAATCAAAACATTCACAAGTGTGAAACAGGCGATTTTTATTTATGCGTTTGTTCAATGTATGTCTAAGATGTGTGTCAGGCTTCTGCCCAGTGGGATTTTTGACAACTGAGTTATTGACCCTTGAAAACGGGGAGTTGTAAGTGAAAGGCTGATATAGTCGTAACTATAGCAACACTGTCAGTGTTCCCGTAATTATTAACTTTTTTAATGAAAAAATTAAGAAGCTGTGTCTTTTCTTAAAGAAACCTTTATTGCAAACTGATGGTGCAATACGTTGAAACACTGCATGTCAGGTAGTTACGAAAATAAAGAAAGTACCGGGAAAGTATGAGAAAAGAACTAAACATCGCTTGCTTGCATGAAGAAGGCCTGTTGGCTCAAAGAGTTCCTACGAGCCAGTAACGGCAGTCAGGTTTAGCCATCATTTTGTGCTGTGCACTGTTGATGGGAGGCTACGTTTGCATAGCTTGTGCAACTTTTTATGTTGTGCTGCCTCGAGAGAGCAATGTTCGCGCTGAGGCCGCAGGCAGAGATTCAGACGTTTATTTGGAGTTAATTCTCTGGTGCACGAGGCAGAGTGATTTAACTGTGCGATGCGCGTGTCTGCTCCCAGCACAGAGAGAGAGCAGCGGCATCTCCCATGGATGTAGTTTAACGTGGGCTTCGTGGCAGAGAGCACCACAGAATGCCCCGGACTCGTTGTGAGGCCACCGGGCTGCAGAGCCACACCAGCCGGTGCTGCACCCTCCCTCTGTTCCACGTTTCCAGAGGTTGCAGGTTCTTACCCTGGCACACATACGTAAGACATATCTACTTTGTGCCACCCTGGGCGCTTCCCATGCTTTTCTCCGAAGTCTTGCTCCGTGGTGGCCATCAGCCGAGGTGGCGCAGGTGGGGCACGTTCAGAAAATGCTGCCGATGCTCTAGGGTAACCCTTTACCCCCATGGGGACACGGCCAAAGCGCTGGCCTTCTCGTTCGAGCCTGGTTTGACAGGACTTTATGGGTACGTGTGTTGGGGGGGGGGGAATCAAGACTGCTCACAGAACCCTGTCAGGGTTTTCTAAGACTTGACAAGTCCCTAAAGCTAGTCTAGAGTTTGTTTGCATTTTTTTAATCCACTTTCTACCAGGGATAAGTAGTATCCATTATACATAGAATGTGTGCACCTTGATATTTAACATGAGGAGAGCAAGTATTTAATACTGCCCCAAATGGCAGCAAGCCCTCCATTTTCTTATTCCTTAGAATCCAAACTATTGATAGTACTATATTTAATTGAGTTCTTTAATTGCTTCTGCTAAACAATCAGTTGCTAAGCCAGGTTTTAGATAATGGCTTTTGTTTTTGCTTAGCCATCTGTCCCTGTATTAATTGTCCTTTTCCCCTAGCATCCACCCATAATTTTTGGCATTTTTTCCTGAGGTTGGTCTAAATTCCTTTTGCCTCATTTTCTGTTGTTGGACACTGTTACCTTTAGCATTTCACACATTTAATGGATGCAGTTCTGGCTACTGAAGGGAAGTTCAGTCACTCACGCTGCATCGCAGGAAGCTGAAGTTTTTATTTTTATGCAATGTGAAGTGCTGGCAAAACAATGTAGAGGCCTAAATTAAAATGGTAACTTGTGTGCGGGAAATGAGTGTGTAGGGCAAGTAAAAACATTTTTCTGCATTCCCTGTGAACTGAAGAGACAGGTCACAGTTGGGGGGTTTCAGAAGAACTTCTTCTGGGGTCCCCACCAAAGTTCCCATTTTATTTCCATTCTGCCTGCTGAACCACCAATTGTTTTGTGTGGTTTACACAGCTTCTCCCCCAGTCTTTAACTGGAAGGCTCCTGAACCAGGCCTGATTCGGGAAGGTGCTTAGTCAAGTGATATTGTTAGAGTGCTCAAACGCTTCACATTGTGTTTAGCTACTTGGCTGAGTCAAGATCCTGCTGTGTCCTTGTTGCTTCCTCCTCCTTCCCTGTACTCCCCATCCTTGACTCCCCTTTCCACTGCTTCATCCTCAAAGACTAATGCCAGGCTGCCCTTATTTTCATTAAGTGATGCAGCTGGCTGCCCTGAGTTAATACATTTTCTCTGTCTCCGATTCTGCATCAAGATATTCCTCAGTCACTGCTTTGCACTGATGCTTCCTTTGCCAGAATCTCTACTGACTTCGTCGGCTTGTTGTTTTGGGGCTTTGGGGTTTTTTTTTTTAATTACATCCTCACCTTACTCTTTTAATTTTGCTTTTGACCTTGTTTTCTTCTGGCTTTGTAAGCGAATACCTACCATGGGTCCCTTTTTTGCACCCCTGGTTGATGGTTTGGGTCCTGTTTCACAGTCTCACCTCCTGTCCTTGTGCATCTCTTCCATAGTCCTCACTGGTCTTCTCCTGCGGTGGCTCAGTTAGGGTCACGTCCTGGCGCTGTCTGCCTCGCCACTTGCACAAAACCCGTTCCTCCTTTTGGTGCCCGGGGGCCATCTCACTGAGACGCTGTGCATTTGTCAACCCTCTCCTGGCTGACTGGGCCACCCTGCCTTGCGGGGTGCTGGTTGTCTGGGAACTCCTCTCTTGCTTTGACTCAAGTGTAGAGCTGCCTACTGCATGTCACTGGCTTCACATTTCATGTCTACACTGCCCAGGTCCTGGGTTTTTCTTTACCTCATCCTTCTGCCACACCTATCTTTTTGCAGCCTACAATTACTGTTTTTTTCTCTTCCTCCTATGGATGCTCTTTTAATCTTCTTCCTTACTGGCCCTTAGACATGAGCAGTCTAGAGGAGGACCAAAGTCCTCCATCTTCCCTTCCTGCAAAGCTGCCAGGTTAAACATTGCTTTGTTGGTTGTTGGTTTCCAAGCAATGGAAAAGGTGCATAGCATAATAAAAGTGTATTTTGAATCAAGGCATACACACATCTAGTTGAGTAACAGAGTAATCAACATAGTGCAGCTGCCTGAAGCCTTATTTGTCTCTCCGGACTCTTGTATCTTTTCTATAATTCAATCCATCCTGTCTTCTGTTCACTTTCTTCATGGTAAGCAGTCTTTTTTTTCAGAAATTTGAAAATAATAAAACAGAATATTGTAAGACTAGTATCTATAAAATCACATAAAACTTAAATACTGGTTATTTATTTTTCAAACTAATATAAGCTCCTGAGGCATGAATAACTGTACCTATTAATATTTACAAGATCCTTTTTGTAGATCAAAATCTAGCAGCATACTTTAAATGCTCAAATTAGCAGGTATGACTGTTACCATGGTGGGAAAACAATTTGTATCTGCTTAGGACAGGAACGGAGGCAATGGGCCAGTTTGTACCAGTTTGTCTTTTCCTTTGAGCATGCTGAATGCTGGGACTTATCTTGTAGAGCATCAGGAATGTCCAGCATTGGAACAACATTTCCTCTGAAGAAGTAGTTATTGTGGTATATAGTGCAAGAAATTACTTAAACACGGCGCTAGCACTTGGCAGTGGCAGTAATTTCCTTTCAGTTATTCCAAAGCTATATGTAACAACCTGTGCATAACGTGCCCATTCAGATTCAGATGTCTAAGCTGGATGTGGAAGTCTTTCCAGGGACTGTTTCCACAGGGGACTCGGATCTGTTCTGCAAAGGTTGCACAGCCCAGCCTGGGCCCAGGAACCATGCAGCCTTGGGAGTGGGCTGGAGAACCGCTTGTGGGATCATTTAGACTGGAAAAGAACTTTAAGATCATCATGGCGAGGGAACGCCCACCCTTGTCCTGCTGCTCCTCAAAAGGAAATAAAAAATCAGTTATTTCCTCCACTTTTGCAGTGCACTTTGGTGTCTCTGGCTAACACTGTAGATGGCTATCTTAACCAAAAAGCTGTCTTTCGTCCCATCTATTAATGTAGAGTAGTAGAGTATTGATGAAGTTGCTCCTAAGTTCCCTCCTTGCCCTCCAAAATAGTCTGATCAGGGACCAGGAAGGGAGGCTATGAGTTTGTTCTCTTACTTTTTTGTGGCTAAATACGTTGAGCTCCAAGTGGCAAAATGAAAGGAGTGTCACTTGTGTGAAATAGCACGCCGCTCGCTTTGTTCTGGCAGGGATTTGGTAAAGTAACATGAGGGGAAGAGCTGCTTTGGCTCACTTGTCTTTTGTCGACAGCAGCCGTAAATCGGCAGGGTCGCACCTGTACTTGAAGGATGTGCAGGATGCCTGCAATGTGTGGGTGCAAACCGTGTGACGCAAAGGCCACAAGCGTTGCAAACCCAAGGCACCGTCATCAGTAACTCATGGTGGAGCAACCTTCAGTCTAGGGTACTTGGGGTCCTGGGAATAATTCATGTTCCACTGAAGAATTCCCACTCTACGCTGTTGTTGGAGATGTGGGAAGGAGTAGTTTGTTCCAGCAAAGTATAAGGAATGTTTGAGACTAAAAGTTGTGGAAAAAACAGTTTTATTATTTCTTGGATTTATGGAAGGTAATTCTTTTTGCTGCTTTTGGTGATTACAGGCTCCTGTTGTGCTTGCTATGCCACATTGGGTCTTTTTATACACATGCATGTGTACGTATATATGTGCACATTTATATTTGCATAAATAAATAAACAATATGTTTAAATACATATAGGCACGTACATATATAAACATAAGCATGCACACATACAAATGAATGTTTACTTCTGATTATCATGGTCACAAGCCAAAAGAAAACCTTACCTTTAAGAGTGAGGATATTGTACTGTCTGTCCAGTGCCTCACAGTTTGCTCTTGCTTGTACCCAGAGCTATTGAGGTTATTATTTATTTCTCCTTTAAGCTCAAATGACCCAAAAAAGGAGAAAAGACTTTGCCTGCTGGATGTGTTCTAGAGAAGAAAGTGGATATGCCACAATTTTTTTCCCTGTGCGTCTGATGCTAATCTGTGACAACAAATCTTGCCATTACTGAGACATTAGCTCAACTAAACTGTTATACAGGAAGATAAAAATTGAAGAGCCTATTAGATTCCTCCTGTCATCAAGGAAAAAGATGATGATAAACAAGGGTCAATGTGAGACTTAAACTGATGCTTTGGACCATTCAAATTCCACGTATACAATCTCAACTTTGAAAGAGGCACTTTGCTTTTTAATACTGCTACAGACTACTGACGTGCTCCACATTTAAAACATAGCTCAATGATGTTGTTTCATCATTGTACTGAAGTATATCTAAAATTATACACCTCACAAAAAAAAATGTAGGCAGATACAGTAGGGAATGTTTATTCTCTTTATACAGTACAAGATAGAAGACATATGTGATCTAATTGTCTCATTTCCTTAAGTCTGAACCTGTATTCATGACAGAGGTTGTTAAAGAAGACTTCTAAAGGAAAACCAAGTGATGCCTTTATGTGTTTTCACAGGGAGTTTTTTTCCACAAGGTTATATATCAGTGAGTTCAAAGAATCTGTACGTTGTTCAGTTTTTGTACAGATGTGAAGTAGTATAACACTTATTTAGAGAAACACAGCTGCTCATTTAAATGTCATAAAAGCTGTTATATGGAATTAGATGCAACCGTATTTCTCCTTTTAGATTTTATTTTCATGTAATTCAGGACTTTTGCTTATCTATTATATATCATCATTACAAACTAAAAGCCATTTTCTTTATTTGTGCAGGTTGCAAGAGAGGCACTGTCTTTTTCTTCTTCATTTATTCCTAAATAGCTGTTGAACAGCCTGTGTCAAGAATTTAGAGGAAAAAAAATCCTCACTCTTAAACTGGGGCAGTCTGGAAGAATTCCTTCTTCAGGGCACTCCCAAGCAAGCTGTGTTCTCAGTAACCCCTTCTCCAGCCTTTCTCTTCCCTTCCCTCTAAGCCATGTCCGACTCTTCCCTCCCCACTAGGCAGCCATCAGGGTCTGGGCTGTTTTCTAAAATCTGGTTTTAAGGGAGGGGGACTGGTGATGATGATGATGTGTGTTGCGATGCACTGAGGTAGGAAATCCACATTTAATGAAACTGAGGTGTTTGGGGTGAAACACAACCGTTGGGGAGAAGAACAACTTTGGCTCTTGAGGTTTACCTAAGTTTCAGCTGGCTTGTTCGTATCTTCACTGGCCGTGGTAAATATATGCTGTAGCAACTGTAACCACACAAGTAATCTCACCTGGGAAATACAGATAAGAAACTCCCACAGAGAGTGTAATAAGAGCGCTTGCACTTGCACAGAGCAAGGCCCGTCAGGTGCTCTCAGTGCCCCAAAAGGGGCTGCTAGCAGATAATTCGACTTTTTTTTTGGTGAAAATAAAAACATATTGTTTTAGAGAAGAGCTGATTTTCACCTCGTCTCTCTTCCACTCTTGATGATGATGATTTTTAAAGTGCCCATGTTGGTGACTGAATGATCATCAAATGGGATGGGACTTACTTGGTGGGGGATCTGCAGTGGGGACCTGGAAGCCGTGGTTTTATGACCCATTTCTAAGCCACCTGGGACGTGACCAAGCCGATCTGAAGATTTCTGTGAAAACGTTAACTAGTGTATAAAAGTAGCTTAGAAATGGGTTTTTCTGTAGCAGGTTCCTGCATTTAGTATTAAAATGTGTCCTTGGCCAGTGTTTTTCCTCCATCACACATTCGTATTATCTGCCCTAGCAGGTCTGACACCTTTGTGGTCTTTGAGCTGGCTTACACAGAGAAGTTCATCCTCGGTAAGACGGGCTGTGATGATATAGCCAGCATGTCCCTCCAAATTAGCTCCCTACTGTGGACACCCCATCTCCTCCAAGCATGCCCACCTCCTGAAGGTGCTTAATGAGCTGCCTGGGTCAGGAGGAGGAGGGTTATGGCTGAATTTCCCCCTCGGAGGGTGCACTCGGGGCTTTGACCCCAAACATGCACCCATGGGGGCAGCAGGACCCGACCCACCAGCTCAGTAGGGTGAAGGGTCTGTCCCTTTTCCGGGTAGGATTGAGTAAATGCTTATCGCTCGCTGAGGTGAGTGGTGGCTGGAGGGGTGCTGAGCCTGAAGAGGCTGGTGGGTGCCAGATTTGCCAGTTTTCGTTTGCTGACCTTACAGTTTTGGTGGGCTGCTGCTGAGTTAGGGATTGGCATGCCAGCTTACATATAATAAAAATATCCTTCAGCTGCCTATGTGGAGGATTGAAATTAATTGACAGCTGTCACCTTTTTCTCATTAGTTGCACAATATTTGGTATTTCCTTTAAGGCTGGCTTCCTAAAATCTCACCTTTAATTTAATTTTATTTTTTTTACTCTTAAAGAAAATTTCTGTCTTTGTTGCAAGGAAAATCTTGAAAATATGAAACCAGGGACACAAGAATCAGAAAATAATATTTCATTGTGGACTTTGAAAATGTTGAAATTTTTAATGCATAACATTCCTGTTTTTTTTAATTCTTGGTGTTTTTAGCAAACATAAAAATAATATTTTTTTTCAAGAAATGTATGGAATAATGGGCAGATGCAGGATAAATACAGAAGAAAATATAGGTGCTTCTTTGCCATCTGTACAAAAGCAGTAATAATCTTAATTCTTCTAACATACTGAAAAAGGCAGAAGAAGAAGGACATTTTATCATTGGATAATAAAGGTTTGCCAGGTGTTTATTTACTGGAGATCAAGAAAGTTTTGCAGTCTCAATAAGGTTGTTTAATCCCACCACTGCTACTAGTTTTGTATGTTTTGACTTTGGATAATTGAACAGGGACATAGTTAAAGGCATGAAAATATAGAAGTCAGAATGGTGGGGCATTCCCTGCTATCTTTTGAAATTAATAAAATGAGATCTGGTTTCAGCTGATTTCCTTCTCAAAGGAATTAGGGCTGGGCTTATTGTTACTACCACAACTGTCGTAGAAGGATTCCCACATTTTGCTAATATTGAGTAGTGATTTCGGCATTGAAAATGCATTTGATCTTATATAATGTTTTCATGGTTAATAAGATTTACATATGACATTTTTGTATGATTAAAAGCACTGGAATTTCATTGCAGTAGGCATTAACTCCTGCGATTGAAGTTAAGGGAGATTTTTTTTTTTTATAGCTAATCAAGAGTTTAACTGCCTCTGGGGCATTTTAAGAAAATGTTATACTGTACTTAACGAACATTATACTACAAATAAGAGTGATATTCCTCTAATTAAAACAGTCTGGATATTGCTTAATGAATGTTTTTCTTATCTTAATGTATAGGCAGTAAGGATTCATGTAGTTGCCTTTATTAACTTGTGGAGTTAGTTAAAGAGCTGGTTAAAACAGTAAGTCCATATCAGGTCAATATAAAATGCTTATGTAGGGATTTCATTGCTCTTATAAATCTGACCAGTTAAAAAATAAACACAGATGCTTGTTTGTGCCATCCTGAGCCATACTGCGGGGTAGTATTTCTGCCTGTAGACATTTCTGAAGTTAAGTGTTGCCTGGAGCACTGCAGGGTTTGCAGGTGTTCTCTATCATCCGTTTAGGAAATATTTTAAAATTTCCACTAGGCCAGCATTCAAAAGCAGAGAGCAGTTGGTTTTCAATTAGTGTAGCTACACTTGCTGTTGAACTACTAACATTGTGCATTCGTTCTTTTTTTCTGTCATATCGCATCAGCTTTGATGTAATTACAACTTTTTTTTTTATGTGATTATGGTGCGTTTTAGTTTTATAGTTCCGTTTTTCAGCAGTTTCATATTTACTAATTGCTTGCTAAATTGGTCTTTGCTGCTCAGTTATTTGGCACAGAAGCTGTTCTGAATAAATTCAGTTTAATACAAAAGAATTCTTCTACAGAGTAAAACTTGGCTAAACATAAATCATATTTTTGCTTTTAATCTTATTCTGAAAATACCATGCAGTTTTGGTTTTTTTCCCAGCTGAGATTGAGCATCCTTACATTGTTTAAAAGATACTCACCAGCTGATTGCATCCACATGCACCTAAGTCCCAATTTTGCACAAGTTTCCAGGCCAAAACCTGAAAATAGCGGGTTGGCCCACATATAGCCTAAGAACACATGGAAATGGAACAGTTTCATAATCCAAAATTAATCCCCAATCCTGCAGGCACACAAGCACATGGTTAATTTTAAGTGTTTGGCTAGTCCTTTTGATTTCTTTGGGCTAAGCACATGCTCGAGTGCGTTTTACAGAAGCAATCTCAATGTGCAGAGAAGACTGCAATATTGTGGTGTTTTTCCTGAGTAGTAAAAATGTCTGTGCTTTATTTAGTGGCACAATTTACATACATTTCTAAATACAGGACTCGTCCAGCTGTTTGTGCTTCGGCTAAGTGTAAACTGCCATAAATTGCAAATCAAGATAAAATGTGGCCCATGTAGTGAAAAATTCTCAGAAGTATGAAGGGGACCTCAGTTTGTAAAATATCCCTGCCACAACCAAAATTACAAAGGCGATGATCTGTCACAAAAAATCAGAAATTCTGAAAGACCCAAAGTGGGTGACAGATTTCTTCTTTCTTATGACTTCTGCAGCACTGATATCTTGACACTCGATTTATTTCCTTCTGCTAAATATTCTCAGGCCTCTTTAGTGTATTTTTAATTCAGACATAAATCAGAACTGATTTTAAGGACTGTACTGGTTTCCTTTTCTCTCACACTGTGCAGATATGGCTACCTAACCTGCGTAGGCTCTGGTGAACACAGTGGCTCTGTGTTACAGCAAGGTCGTTTAACAGGCAGGAATGGCACTTTATTGATTCTGACTTTATCAAGTGGCTGTTTCTTATTTTACATATAACTCGTTAGCAGCCCGCTCCCAAACTGTTTGGGAGGCTTTGGCTGTTTGAGACTCGGTCTGTAATCACAGTAATTAGCACTGAATTTTCAAATCCTGGTCTCGATCTTGACCTTGCAGCATTTAGCCAGCGCAGACACAGCTGGACGGGTGGCGGGAGCCGCAAGAGCTCGGTGGTGGGGATGCTCTCTGTGTCCTGGTGTGGGCACCAGGGCAGAGGGAAGAGAGGGGAACGGGGAAGAAGAGAGGGGGAAAGCATGTTCAATAGGAAAAGAAATGCTGTCATCAGTTTTTGCATATGCGTACATAGCAGCAGGGGTGGGTGCAGAGTCAGTGTGGGTGAAAACATTAGGGCAGAATTAGTGGGAAGGGCAGTGCCCCTTGGTGAGCTGGAGGGGAGAATTGGAAGAAGCGAGAGTGATTTTGCAGCAACATAAAGAATCTCGTCAAAATTCAACTTTTCTGCAGAGGCAGAAAGACCAGTATAGGTCTAACTCTATATATAAAGTGCAACTGTTGCAGATTTGTGTGGTTTATGTGTTCGCTTCCTAAGATAGTTTGGCATGGGATGCTCCAGGAGAGCTTGCTGCCTGATCTTCCTCCTCAACTGGAAGATGCTTGACCCCAGAAGACATCCTTGGTGTTACACAGCCCTGACCACACTTAGTACATATTGGTTTGTACCCAACAGTGATAAGCCAAAACAAATCGTACAGCAGAAGTAATCATACATCCAAAGTAATTTCTTCTTACTTCTCAATGCATGTTTTAAAAAGGGCTAATTTTGTTGTAGTCCTTTCTAAACCTCTCGATATCATATTGAAACTTCATCTTTATTGCGGGAAGTTTTTGTTATTTAAAATGCATTGTAATTTTCTGTTTCAGCTGCTAGTTGCAATTCTGTGAAAAAATGCATAATGCAAGAGCTTCTTTTGGGAAAACATAAAGCTAAACAAAATTTTACAAAATCTCTGTACAGTGTTGTAGATATAAAAAATGCAGTGTAGGAACAACATTCGTTAAACACATGAAAGCTCCTCCAATTTATGTACAGAAATCAAAACTTCAAAACTGTTTAGTTTCTATGTTTATTTTTATTTAGGACGACAGGGGAATGAATTGTTATCTTAGCTACACCTTCCTTTGGTTATTGTGGCAAAGTGAATGTGTCACAGCCAAACAGAGTGCTTTCCCATTGCCCTACAGTGATGTGTGCTTGATGAAGCAGCAGAAATCATCCCAAGGAGCCAGAAACTTTGTTAATGGCAAAAGCAAAGCAAGGCGCAGCTCGGCTCGGGAATACTTTATGTGCCTGACGAGTTATTCAGAGTTATCCACGCTGCAAGGAAAGGAATGAACCCTCAACTGTATGTCACGTATGTTAAAGCTCCCCAAGACAGGACACCAATTAACCTTGGATGATAGCAAACACACACACACACAGGCTGCCCGAGAGAAGCAGCCTGTTGCCATTAGTAGGAAGCAGCAGCCCTTGTCACCCTGAGCCATTATTTAAATCTGTTTAAAAATTCCCTTATTAAATCGAAGAACCATAGCATTCTCCTCTTCCTCACAAACAGACTGGTTTTGCTGCAGTGAAAATAGGAAGCCTTAGTACTAGGAGAAGCCAGTGGCCCGTTTTTTTTTTTTTATTATTATTCTCCCTGCCTAATTTGGCCGTTTTGAGCTGAGAAGAAAAAAAAAACCCTGATCTTCAGTCAAAGCAATTCAAGGCATGGTGAAGCTTGGAGTGAACCAAAACAACAGGGTCAAACGTAGTTGAAAGAACATGGTGGGGTAAATAAAAGGTCTTTTTTTTTTTTTACTTTAGTGCTGGTGGGAGGAGAAAATTTGGTTAACTATTTAACCTATGATAGCCTTTTATCATTTTTATGGTGTAGGGGTCTGTGATTTTAAGCCTTTGTCAGTAAGTTCCTAGTTTATATTCGATCTTTTCTCTGGTGTCCAGTGATATGACTCACATCAGTTTACTGGACATAGGAAAAACCCCCTAAATAGCAGCCGAAGATACATATTTTTCCTAAAATGTCTTGCCAGCAACTTTGGATTTAGTGCTCTGTTTCCATTCAAACTGCTATTTCTAAACTGCTTTCTTCCGCTCACACTTCTCTGCGCCGTGATTTTCTTTTACCAGCAGGTCTCTCCTGCCCCATTTGATTCACCTCTCTATTTTTTGGCTCTAATGCGATGTGTCCTGATAAGTTGGAGCAAGCGCTTCCGAAAGGTCACTTGGAAGCCCCCTTTTCCTTTCTCCCCGCTACAGTTTTTCCAGCGGGCAACTGCTCTCAAGGGAGTGACTCCCTCCAATGTGTCCCTCTGGAGATCCAAAGATGGTTGTTACAGGGGTTAACTTGCTTAATTTGCTGAGTTTTTGCGAGGGCTCAGTCCCGCAGCTGGGTGTGCACTGCCTGCCTCCCTAAGGGTGCCGTGCAAGTGTTTGGGTTTATTCTTTCACCTTCTTCAAACTTGAGGGACGGGGGCCAGTTTTATACCTATATAACTCCCGGCAGCTTCGGGGGAATTAATCTCCGCGTTACATCAGCGCAAGATCGTGTCAGCCTTATTGGGGGAGTTTAAAATCAGACAAAGCCTCTTCCAGGGAGCTTTGACTGGGAAGGAAAGCTGCATGTCAAGAGATCTCAAACCACCGAGCCGGTGGCTTCTGGCTGCCCTGGCGAGGGGTTAAGTTTGGAGGGTTTCTTAATTAGTTTTTGGAGGGTCAGGGAAATGACCGTAGTGGGTCTGGAACAAAGGAAGAAATCAAAATGTAAAGCAGAGTGTTTGATATGTTGATAACCCCTCAGTTTTAATTTTAGCATAATTGGATCAGGGTTAGTGGCAGTTGTTAGGTAAGTACCTCTGGGAAGTTCTGGCTTTATTCACAAGTAAATATCATAGCTTTTCTCTTTTAACCTAAGTCTCTTTTTTTTCTTTTTTTCTTTTTTTTTTTTTTTTTTTCCCCCTCCTGAAGAAGAGCTGCTCAGCCTACCTCGGATTTATTTCCACTAGGAAAGCGCTAAGGTTTCGGGGACCTGTATTCTGATGGTAAAGCTGGTGACATGAGCCTTTGTTTTCCATGCGAGGAAACGTTGGCGGTTTTTCACATGTTAACTTTTTAACAATTGCGGGGAATTTCTTTTCCTTGAAAACTGCCGTCCTTTTCTTTTTCCTCCCCTTTTCTCCCTTCTTGATATTTTTATTTCCCTTTTATATGGAGACTTGTAGATTTTGTCACTTCAAACGTGAGCTGTTCCTCCTCTTTTCTTTCGCTTTACAATACACACTAGGAGATTTATTTTTTTTTTGCATATTCCTCCCCTTTCTCTGTGAGATATTGTAGTTGACCAAATTTAAAACACTACACTATTTAGCATCCCCACAGTGCCATTTTAAGTATTTGGACCTGGAAAATGCCCCAAGCAATAACTACCTGAATTGCTTTTAATTACACAATATAGCTGCATCATTTTACTTCAGATTCTTTTTGATTGATGCTGTAAGGCAATTGTAACCATGGATGATGGGATTAAGTGCCTCTTGAAGTGACTTTAGCTTCTTGTGGGAACAAAGGGAAAGAAGAGAACACTTAGTCCCTTTTTGAGTGAACAGCCTTTTTTCACTTGCTATATAAAGAAATACAATTAACAAACATTATCCCCAGAGGTGAATTGAAATGTACATGCGGACAATAACCGCTCTTGACTGCAATTAGACATATATGATCCGAGGTATTTTGGCCATTCATTAGTGCTAATTGTTTGAGAAACAAGCCCACAGAACAAATGATTAAAATGTTAGTGCCATAACCAGGATTATTAGCATGTGTGATAAAATGCATGCGCTGCAGCTGTACCAATAAAACTCTCCAGCGAGTCGCTTTGATTCGACAAACACTCGGCTCGGCTGTGAGCCCTTCGTATTTGCACAGGGCCTGCTGATGTTTATAACAAACAACTTATATCTTCTTTTCTTAATTAGAAAGAATTACTATGCAAATTGTGGGGCTTTGCAATTTCATAGAAGTTTCCTTTGTCTTTGGCAGATTATTTGTGTGCGGCTGTGAGCTACTCCATAGCAAATTCAACATAAGAAAACCATTATATATACTCTGCCTTGGGTTTTTTTGCACAAATCAGAAAAATAATTTAGGAGATTTTTGCTACCATAACTGGTTTGTGCTCAGTGGAGTCTTAGGTCCTGGGTCTCTTCTGTTCTTCTGCCACAGCACCGCAGATATCCAGCAATGCAGTTAGTATGCAACTACATGTATACAGCTCAGAATTACACAGTGTGGAAATTATCCAGCTTTTTTTATGGTTTTATTCAAAGGCCTAAACATGTTATTTGGAGATGCTCGCCAACACTGTGCCAAAGATTGTCAAGGAGAGATTTGGCCTGTCAAGCAACGGATGTTTTTCCATGCGTTAGGCAGATCACAGTGTAGCATCTCTTCCAGGGACGATTTGATCTGGCAAATAAACAGGGAAGAGAGGCACAGGTTAAAGTGCTGATCCTGAAAATCACTTGTGGGAGTACTTTACTTTGTGAGCTATACACTGTTGGCTCTGATGGGACTGCACAGGTGTGTGCAGTTATGTGTGTGTATGAGCAATGCTAGAATGTGAAAATGCAGTTTACAGCAGGGAGGTGTGTATAATTTGGGATAATTTGGTTGCAGTCACACTGTATGGCTGCCGTTGCAAAGTACAACGTCTCTTCATAATCAAAAAGGTTCTGCTTTCTCCTTCCTGAGGATGAACTGTTTGCTCCTTGGTGAAATGGTTCTCAGAGGACCACGAATAACTTTAACTTGCCAGCTACTTTTACATATTTGATGAAGACTTTAGTAGAGTGTTATGTTTGCTGAAGAAATTTATTTTCATTTCCAAGACCCAAGAGCAGTCAGCGTGCTGCTAGATGCTATGAATGAAAATATGCTGCTGTAAAACAATTTAATGAGTACTACCCAATAGCCTAGTCCTTGTTTTAATTTACTGCTTAAAGGAAGAAACATTGTCTTTCAAATTCATTTGGCTTACGTCCATGTGTTTAGTTTAAAGCATAGTCAAGCTTAGTTTGAATCATTAAAATACTTGCAGTCAGGAAACATATGTAAGATTTTCTTCCTCTTTATGGCATGGGATTAAAAATATAATTGAGATTGCAGTGCTGCCTGAGGTTTTTTTTGTCCTAAAAAAAGTAACTGCTGGCGATAATTTATTCTATCAAAATAACAGAAGTTGAGATAGTCAGGATGTTTTCTAGCAGAATAGCTAACAGTTTATATGAATAGCTTGGGCCTTGCCACTGTTTTACAAAGGTCTATAGGCAAATGGATTCCTAAATTAATCCATTTCTACTTCTTTCTCTACATTTCATTTCACTGTAGAACATAAAATATGACTATGCAAGGATAATGGACAGTGAGAACAGAGGTGATTTTTTAAGTATATGTGTCAAAATAATAGCATATTGTCAAGGGTAAGGGAAGAGAACATTTACCACAGTCACACCTATGCATACTTGCTGAAAACTCTTACTTTAAATGTATATTTCTAGAGCTCTTTATTTTGAAAGGAGAAGGATGCTGTGTGGTCCACTGACACTGGTTCCTGTACCTTTTTTTTTTTTCCAGGCCGTACCTCTTGAAAAAAAACATTGCTTCCTCAAATTGCTAAAATGATTGACAGGACTAGTAATTTGACATACTGACGGTATATTTTTGTAATAATCTGTGTCCTGAGAAACCTGTGTGGCTACAGATTCATTAGCTAAGGAGGAGACACCAATAGTCACCGAGCATTAGTGTGTCTAACATTAAGCCTACTAGGTGTTGGATTTAATGGATTAAATCTACCACTTCTTCAGAGTCAGACGGTCTGCTAGGGATGCTGTACTGCTCTCCCATCTAAACAAAGTTCATAGACCACAACGTTGACACCTGACTAAATCTGGCCTGCAGGTAACGATGGTTTTACCTAAATGGCACGCCACACTGTTGTGCTTGGTACGCAGAGCAGAGTTGCCTTTGTGGGGTTTGCGGCAGAGAGAGGGAAACTGGCTGGTGAAACAGCCCTTGGTTTCATTACAGCCCAGAAGAAATCCTGGGAAACATGTGAGAGGAGATAAGTCTCATGTCAGCAGTGCTCTGAGTTGACGGTTTTAACCTGTCTATGGGTTTCTGGGGTTGGAGGGTTGGTGAGAGGCAGTCATTAAGAGTGCTTCAGAGGCTGCTGGCTCTAGGCTGGAGTTAACTATTAATGGGCAGAGCTCTTTGACTCCTTTGTGCCTTTGGGAACTACAGGGTTGAAGCCATCAGAAAAAGAGAATAGAAACTAATCACTTTTGTCCCTTCATATATGTTTAGTGGAGGACTGCAGACTTCTTTACTGACCTCTGTGTCGCACTGAAAAGAGACCCTCCTCTTCCCATTTGAGATAAATAATTCTTCTACCTCCTCCTTGCTCTCCCAAAGTGTACTACTGCAAGAAAATGGGATTAAGTGGATTTTACTAGCAGCCACTTGAGTTGCCATAACTTGTGTTACCATCCCCACTTCAACATGAAGCAGTGGACATGAAGTGGTTCACGGGAGCGGACCAAAGAGGGTACTTAGGAGAGACTCACTGGATCTCAGTTGCATGGCTCCAGGTGTTGCCAGGACCTCTACCACCTAAGTCTTGAAGCTGTTTCAGTTAGAGATGAAGAAGATTTATTAACAGGGGTAGCACTGGCACTTGCAGTAAAATGATGTGTCATTGCTGTTTAATGGCAAAGCTGCCAATTTCTTAGGCTGAGTTAAGCGTTACCAGGCATACTGCAAAGAAGAGTCTGGCAGCAGGTTTTTGTGAGCTTGTAACATGGGTCCACCCAAGACATGCAGAGATACAGTAGAGAAGGTGGTGGAATAGTTGCCCTTTTTTTGGTTTAGTTTATTGAGATAAAACGTGCTAAAAGCTTTCTTCGTGTTTTTAACCCAAGACTTACATTCAGCTTTTAGGGTGTAGGCTCTAGGGGAAGAGAGGGTTCTTCAACAGAGTTAACTTAGAAAGACAAGTAACGTAGTGGCCTGTCAGCAGCAGACCACCTTGGCTCTGATTTAGATTGACTGAACTCATTTCCAAGCGTTTGAGAGGGTTAGTCATGTTCACTTTGAAGAAAAACCCACATGCTCCTGTAGCCGTGTGTCATCCAAGTGTAGCATTATTAAGAGGGGCACAGGAAAATGCATGGGTCCCTGACATGATGCGATAATGACATGTTCAGCATGGTGCTAGAAAAGCTTTGCATTATTCAAAGTGCTGAATAATATACATGATAATGCATAATGGTGTTATATGGTAGGATTATTTTGTGGTGCGACTTGTGCTCTGAGTATGAAGGCAAATTGTAATATTTTGTCCTCATTTTTGATGTAGTAGAATAGGCCTGGGGGTACAGCATGAAATGGGGAGGAACAGGAGCAGGCAAGGGGTTTGTTTTTGGAAGGCCCTGAAACACTGTGACACCCTCTGCAATTTATTCTCCATGCTTATAATTATGGAGCAAACAAACTCCCTACCGTGCTCAAGGACAGCCTCCCCTGGCAGCCCCACTGCCTCCAAATGCACCAACCCGGCTCATGCCTGGCGTGGGTTTGCTGGTCCCTCACCGGGAATACTGCACGGGGTGGAGACCGCTACAAACCTGCCGCCTATGGGCCATATAGATGCCACCCACTCAGGCCATGTGGCACCACAGGCTCACACCTGCGCTGGAGCGTGGTGCACAAAGCATTTATGAATTTTAAAAGTCACTGCAGGCAACAAGCTGCTGGTGGTGCTGGTGGGATTATGAGCTCTGGTCGATAGAAGCCTGTGCTGTGGATCTGAAGGTCTGAAGGCTTCTGAGGGGACATGTTGGGATTAGTGAGGTTCCACATGACATGGGGCTTTCATTCCTGTTTTCCTTGTTTCCTCTTCCATCCCTTTATGCTTTTTTAAAATTTGCATGCAAAGGAGTTTGTTGATGTAACACTAAGGTTGCAAAATCGACTTCACAACCCCGTGTTTGTTTTAACCAACACCCCTGCTTCATTCACAGCATGCCTCCAACTCCTGGAGCAAACGTGGCAAATAGCAGCCTCCTCCCTAAAGCAATCCTGATCTGTTCCCACTGCAGCCTCCATCCTGTGGAGGAGTCCTATGACAGGGGGAAAAAACCAACCACCCCCCTTCTGTATTTAATACATAGTGCACAGAACGGGCAACGTGCTTAAAGCTGCACGGGTAAACTCAGCCCTGGCAGTTCTTCAGTTCTGGGTGTTTGCTGTTGAACATAGTAGTTTTGGAGTTTTATACTGTAATTAACTGTATAACATGTAATTAACTGCAATACTGATATCTCCCTACCTTGATGCTTCTTAAGGAAAGAAAGTATATAAATAACCCAGAACCAGCCGCTATCTAGGTAGGAATGTTTCTCTTCTAAAATATAGTCAAGTATTCCTTACAACGTTGTAGCCAAGAGTCTAATTTCAACAATATCCTTTACAGGGTGGATTCTCTTCTGCCAGCTGATGTTCTTAAGCTTAGTTATCGCTTTGCATCGTCTCACAAGTACATTCCCAGACGAGCTGTGCTGTATGTACCTGCAGATGATGAAAAGAAGATAAGAAAAATCCCGTCACTAAACGTAGATTGTGCGGTGCTGGACTGTGAAGATGGTGTGGCCCTGAACAGGAAGGTAATTAAAAATTATCCGTGATACAATCAGCGCTAAATAGAACTTGTGGGAAAATGTTGCCTTTGCCTTAGGGAAGTGACAACCAGAGCGACAGAGATAAATCTTAAAATACACAAAAAAACGTAGCAGTGATAGGCTTTGTGAAAATCTGCTTACCCAAAACTGAAAGAGGGGACTTGTGTGAGTAAGTGGGGAGGAGAGTTTTAAAGGAGTTACTCTCATCACAAAAGAGTGGGAGGTACTGTTACTATTGCTGTATATTTCTTAGAGAAGAGGAGGCAGCGATTTGTGAGACGAGAAGTGGGAAAAGAAGAGTTGGTTCAGAATCACTGGAAGGGTGGTTGTTGTTGAAATTAAAGCATCTTCTGGTTGTGTACAAAACAATGTGGATTTAGGTTTAGGCCTTGGGGTGTTCAGAAAGATTTACTTTCTAAGCTTTTTGGAAGAAATGCTGTTAGGGATATTTATGAAGGAAGAAGTTAGAACCTGAGTGTACCAGGGTTTGGAGGATGATTTAGATTGAAGAAGCTGCAAGAAAGCAGGACTGGAGAGCAGAGTGGGAGATAGCTGTAGACATGTCAAGTATTAGTGCTATGTTTTTGCTGACATCGAATTGTGAAAGAAGGAAGAATGACCTAGCATGCATTCATTTTTTCTTGCAAGCATGTTGTTTAAATATATGAAAAAAAAACTCATTTTAAAATGTTTCACAACTTTGAATCATAGAATCATTTTAGGTTGGAGAAGAACTTTAACATCATCGAGTCCACGTGTACACCTAACACTGCGGAGTCCCCCATCTTAAACAATGTATATGAGAAACTGGTGTAAATGTTTTCTAGAGAAAGCTATTTCTGACCAGGAGCATGAGTTTGCTGTCATGTCATTTTCATAATTGTCAATTTTCCTATGCATAGTGCACTGCTTCAAGCTACAGCAAACAGTGTTTATGGTTTGAGTATGAATGTATTGTCTGGGAAGTTACGAAAAGAGACTTGAAAGTTTTCACACATCATCTAAAAAAAAATGGATGAAATTTTATTCTTTTCTATTTCTTGGGAGTTAATGCATTCCAGAAGGACTCTCTTAGATAGTGCTCTCCTTAACCTTCAGCTCTTTACAAGTATATTGGAAAGAAAAATGTTTACAGAGTGTGCATGTATCTATTTTAGTTCTGAAAAGTGAAAAATAACATTGCTGAATGTTCACGTGTACTGCTGAAGACAGTTGGAAAACATTTTCCGGTTGCTAAAAATGTGTGTGGAAGGTTAAGATTATATCTGCTGTCACAGTGAATTAGCATTGCTTAGGTCATATTTGGGCGGTTGCGGCTCTAAGGTGGCAAAAAAATGCAATTGTGTATTAAACTGTAGTATTTTTAGGTGCAGCTTAATTATATCAAACAAATAATGTATAGCAGGAGCATCTGTTTGTAATAGAGGATGACAGAAAGATAAAATTTTATGATCAAGGTGACAAAGTTGATTGTAGTAATTTCTAAAGTGTGGTAACATTCTAGCTCTGTTGAAGTGAGGGGGAGTTATGCCACTGGGCTTCAGAGAAATTATGGGGAAAATCTGTAGTAGGAATTTGAGGTGACAGGTGAGCCCCTGACGGAGCCTAAATGCAATAAGGAAGCAGACAGGATGTAGAAGCAGGGATGGACCACTAAAGAGCAACACAAAAGTGTGGTCTGGGCACGTAGGGGCAGAATGAGGAAGGCCAAAGCTTGGCTGGAATCAAAACTGGTGAGGGATGAGCAGGACAACAAGAGTGGCTACTATGAGTGCATCAGAAGCAAAAATGGGAAGGAAAACCAGGGCAAATGTGGATCCACTGCTCCAAGAATCCTCAGGCCTCCTAAGTTGTCTCATAAAAGCAAGACTTGGGAGAGGGAAAACGCATCCACAGTAGGGGAGATTAGAGTTAGGGTCTGTTTAAATAAGCTCATCCATGGTGTCAGTCAGGACACACTGGAAGCCACCAAGGGACCTGGCTAGTGTCATCCTGAAGCTGGTGTTTGTCATCACTGAGAGCCCATGGTGGCTGGGGGAGGTTCTCAGTGACTGGAGAAAGGCAAATGTTACAGCCTTTCATCAGAAAGAGCAAGAGTGAAAAACTATTCAACCTCAAGTTAGTCTCGAGAAAATTGATGGTGCTAGTTCTTATGGAAGGTATTTTAGGACCTAGCCAAGGACCTAGCCAGAATGGACTGATCAGGAGCAAATAATGCCTGCCAAATCTGATTGTCTTTTCTGAATAAATTGCTGTCTTTGACTATGAGAGCTGAACAGATGTTGCTTCGATTGACTTTAGCAAGGCTTTTAATATGATCTCCTTGTAATATTCTGGTCATCAGCCTGAGAAAAAATGGACCCCATGGATAGACTATAGGGTAAGTGGCCGTTTTGCAGGAATCAGGTGGTCTATGCTGTGTGTTATTTTGCATCTACCTCTGCTGGGGCCAATACTGTTTAACTTCTTCGCGAGCGACCTGGTTGATGGGACGGAGTATGCTCTCATCAAGTTCATGATGAAACCAAACTGGAGTACAGCAGATATGCTGCTCTTCTGAGGGGATGTTACAGTTGGAGGAACAACTTGACAGAAATGTAATAAAGTCCAATAAAAGTAAACACAAGCACCCAGCAGTGGGCTGAGATAACCACACACACCAGTACAGCCTTGAGGTGCCACTCCCTGGGGGCACCTTGGCAAAAAGGCCCTGAGTCCTGTTTTGCAACAAGCTGAGCAGGGCCAGTGGTGTGCCCTTGCAAGAAAGGTGGCCAGCCGTCTCTGTGCTGGCATGGGTACAGCCAGCAGGTCCCAGGGAAGTGGTCTTTCTCTTCCACTTGGCTTTTGGAAGTCACCCAGGAAGGGGAAACTGTGCCCAGCTGGGGGCCCTGGGACACAAGAGAGACCGGCCAATGGGAGGGAGCCCAGGAAAGGACACCAAAGTGGTCACAGCACAGGAGGAGAGGCTGAGAAGCTGAGTTTGTTCATCCTGGAGAAGAGATGGCTGAGTTGGGCCTTGATGGAGGCTTCACTGCCTGAGGGGAGCTGAGTGGATGGCAGAGCCAGGCTCTTCTCAGAGTAGCTCAGCAGCAGGGCCAGAGCAATGGCCACAGGTTGTATGAGGGGAGGTGCTGATGGAGATGGTCCTACCTGTGCAGGCAGCTGGACATTGGAAGAGGTTGTCCAGAGCAGCGGTGCATCCTCCCTCTGTGGGAGTATTCAAACCTTGGCCATGAACAACCTGGTGTAGAGCAGTAGTTAGCCCTTCTTTGATGAGGCAGATGTAAGAGGTGGTCTCCTGAGGTCCCTTCCAACCTGAATTAGACTGACTGCATGATCTAGCAGCAAAACATAATCCAGATACTCAGGAAGACTTTGAGACTTAGGTTCTGTGAATGTGAAGCTCAAATTATTATTTCCTCTGTGGATTAATTTATTAATGTTTATGAAGTGTCTGGAGACTTTGTGTGAAAGTTATGTCAAGAACGTGCACTGAAGTATAGTGTTCAGTGACCCATTGCAAATCGGTCATCCCAATCTGAGAAAAAAAAAACCACTGGGAAACATAGCAACAATGGAGTCTGTCCTTTAATCATTTTTCATAGAAGAAATAGTACTGATGACTTTGACTATTTATTGCCTCAGTACTTACTGATGTTCTTGAAACTGGTGCAGAAATGTTGGGTTTGGGGAAAATGAGGACCTGGCTGAAGGTTCACAGTGCCTTGAGCCAAACCTACCTGTCTACAGAAGGCCTTCACTTGCATCAAGTCCAAACAGCAAGTTTGAACCACACCTTAACAAGTCTATTTTAACAAGATGCTGTGTGGTTTGTATTAGGATTAAGTTAGATTTGGAGAGATCAAGAATCTGGAATGTTGGTGGCTCCTTTTGATTGCTCATTTAGCAGGAAAACAAGGTGAGCTTCCTAGAACAGAAACTAATAACATTTGCAAAACTGCATCTGGTTGTAGTAGCTGCTTTTGAAGCTGCAGTCATAAAATAAAAATCTTTAACTATTTTCTACAAAATATTTCCTCTTAAATAATTTTTGGAAGATATCCTCCTCTGTGTCCTTCACTTGCAATAATATTTTGTATTAGCTCCCAGAGAGCACCAGAAAAGAGGTGCCCATGCCCATACCCATACCCTAACCCACATATCATCCATTTTGATGCCTGCATTTCTTACCTTCAAGAGCTACAGCACTGACCATGATTTCAGCTCTCATCTGTTGACCTCTCCTGCTTTTCAGTCTGTTTTTCTAGTTGCAGTTTTAACTGAAACAGGGAAAAAAATCCGAAGAAAATAAACAAAAAAGAAGACAAAACCAAACCTTGCCGCAAGAAGTTCTCAAGGAGAAAATTTCTCAGTGAATTTTCTGAGGGAAACCAGTGGGAAGAAATGAATAAAAAAGCAAAATTATAGTATGCTGAATACTAAGCTTGCAAGTAGCCTAAGAGCTGATCTAGGACACATGGAGCTTTTGCAACCCCTTTGAGACTGGACAGAACTATAGGAGGTCTTAAAAAATTTAGAATAGAGAAGGTGATAGGAAGATACCCAGTGTTGCTGAAAACTTCAGTATTCTTTTTACAAAGTTAGCTTTAGACTTGCTGAATATATCCTACTAGTCATGCTGACCTCAGATCCTGGCTGGGGCTCCACATGCTATTTATAGAGGTTCAGATGTATAGCGTCACATGGTGTGGACTGTCAGCTGCCTCTCTAGGTGTCTGACTCTGTTAAGACATTGGGAATTTCTACAACAGAAATTTAGGTTTTGGTTGAGGAGAGAACTGAATACTACTAAAGGGAAATTGCCACCACTGAGCTACTATTCACAGATGAAGATAGGAGCTCCTCCCCACTGATGCGCATGTAAAGTTTGTCCAGTGATTTTAAAAAAAAAAATATTTTAAATCATTTGATTGGCAATATTTTTAAGTGAACAGTTCAAGTAGAAATTTTAAAACTACAAAATTAGAAGTAGTACAGAATGCAGTGTTGATATGTTGCACGTGCAACACACTAGAGACTTTCTGTGAAATGGTACAAAAAACAGCCTCTGTCTATTTTAGCTCTTTACAGGAGAAGGCCTAAATATTCTTTCATTTTAACTGTAAAAAAAAAAAAAAGGTAAAAAAGATGACTGCATCAATGTGCCTGCCCAAGTCTTATAAGCCAGTAAGCTGAATTGCATGTTATGCCATTGAGAGGTCTCTGTGTAGGAGCTGAGCTGTCTGAAGGGATCTCAAGGGTTCTCAGCCAAGCCAGCACACCCTGGTGTAGCTTCCTCTGTAGAGCTGTGTTACTCACTGTGCTGCCATGCCAAGTGAACCTATTATCAGGTGTAAAAGTTTCCTCCTTCTGTTGGAGAAAAGAAGATTACCATGCCAGTGCTTTCATTTTCCAAGGGCAGAGTGGACTGAGATTTCATAGTTAGTTCCCCTGGGTCTTGTAAAGCTACCACCCTCACAAGAGAGAATTCTAGAACAGCATTTTTTCCAGCAGGATCCTGTCCTCAGTGCTGCTATTCTTTAGAGCTTCCAGGAGGTGTTAGCTGCCAGGTCAGCCTAGCAAGAGACCAGCTGGAGCTGCTACTGTCGTGTTTACACCTTTCTGAGTTCTTAGCAAGAGTTTCAGAGCATTCTGATGCCTCCAAGCCAGTGCTATTAGTGGCTTTTTCTTCATTGAGGTGGGTAGAGTGGTTTTGAATAATTGAGATATATGGTGTGCTACTCTGTGTCTCTCCTCAGGGTGCCATCAGGCCAGGCAGGGCACAGTCCCTTCTGCCAAAGATGGCCTTCAAAAGTTACTTTGGGCAAATTGTGAAGGGGCTAAAGTTCACGCTTTTCTTTCCATAGGGAATGCCAGTGTTATAATTAGAAATCAGTACAAAAATCCATCTTCCCTCCTCACCCCTTCCCACATTTTTTTGTATCAGAGGTGTAAAAGCAATCCCTTGGAGCGTTATGTATGGCTGAGAAATATCTGTCGGGTCCTCTGACATGGAACACTTGAAAATATGAAATTTTATTTTTGTTCCTCGGGAACTAAATAGACCTCATTCATCCAATAAATTTGATTAATATTCAGAGCTGCACTGTAAAACAATGTAGGACATGATAGGGTTTGGGTTCCTAAGCCCTTTTTGCTGTAAATCGATTGTATCACTTCGTGTCTTTTCGAAAGAAGTTGCTCTTTCCTCCAGCACTTGGGCAACAGAAGTTGGGGAAGAGGACGCCTCAGCTCTGTCCTTTCCTCACGTCCCTTCCTCAAGAGGGGAAACGTGAGCCCCTGAGCCTTTTCTCTTCTCTTCTCCCCTCTTCCCTCCACGGCGAGGGGAAGCTCGGTTGGGCTCAGAGGATGGATGGTGAAGGACCTGTTTTGCTTAGCTGCAGCACGGCCTCATGGAGTAGATTTGTTCCTACTTACTGTCTTGTAACCACTTAAGAGATCGTCGCTGTGCTGTGTGATGGCAGAAAAAAAAAATAATTCAATTAATTCTTTTGAATCGTCTGTTTTTAAAAATAGGATTAAAGCCTGACCACTTTTCAGACTGTTCCGTTATGAATAACGCATACGTAAGAGGTGGCTCTGGGTTCATTACAGTTAAGAGCAGATCATCCGCATACATGCTGATTTTATGGAGATTTCTCCCCATGAGAATGCCTCCCCCATCTCTCTAGTGATCTGATCCTGGGGTCAGAACAAACAGCACGGCGGCGAGAGAGCATCCTTGCCTACCATTTTTCCCCTAATCTGAGGCCTTCTGACCTTTTTATTCCTTATCACTGATGAGAAGAGGCTCTTGCATATAAAATAACACTTCAACTAAATTTAGGGGTGGAGATAAATACATAAAATGGGTCAGCGTGGTATACAGAAAAATCCTGGGCTTTCCTTATTGAAATGCATTTCGTTATTGATCTTGTTGAAGGCATTTACAGTATCAGTGGAAAAGAGCTGCAGTTGGTTTCCATAAATCTCTAGCTACTTCAACTAAAATCAACAGTTTCCTGTATTATGTGATGATAATCTTTTTTTTTTTTTTTTAAATAAGCCAAGTTGGTTAGGTTTTATCAATGCCGCAGGTATTTCTCCAGGCTCATAGTGGGAATGTTAGCTAGTACTTCATAGGCACAGTTGCATGAAACATTGATAACTAGGTTATTTTACCAGGTCTTTGCTTTATTTATAATAAATTAGTACTGTACCTAATTGTATTCCTCCTACAGGGAGAAGGCTTGCTGATAAAGTGTGTAGAGAATGATTAAATGTACACAGGCGCATAGTAGGGTGACTTCTCTTCAAAAGATGCACAAAATTAAAATGGGAATGCTGCTTTCCCCAGTGGCTTACCATTATTAAAATTCTCAGTAGCATGGGAAATTTCTTCTGTAGGAATTGGGGAGTCCAAAAGTCTCTCTGGTTTATTGTAGGGAAGCTGAACTGTACAGTGAAACTCTGCAAGGCCTTTTTGATCCTTGAAGAGTTCTGATGAATATACATTTTTATGAAAGTTGTAAAGTGTTTTCATTTCCTTATTAATCCCACCATGGTCCTGGAAGAACTGCCACTCCTGAGTGGTAACCGTGACAATAAAAGTTTTTGTTCCTATTGTTTTACTCTACAAGCCAATCATCTTCCTTACATAAAGATTTGAGGATTCATAAGGACAATTGCAATATTCAGCAATTTTCTTCTTAATGAGCTCAGTAATGCCTGCGTCTCTTCGAGCAGAGCCTTTGAATTGCCAGTTATTTCTTTTCCACTGATTCAGATGTATCCAATTAAGTTTGACTTGGACATGTTCTGATGTAACTATTACTGCTGACAGAATGGTGCCTAGAAACTTAGGGAAAAATGTCTTGGCTCAGTGTTAACCAGGATTTCAGGCAGGAATACATTAATAGACCTGCGGAAATAGTTTAAAACATACGTCTAATGTTTGTACGGACTTGGAATTCACAGTATTTCAGCTCTCCGTGTAGTCCACTGTCCACAGGCACATGAGCACACCTGGGTACTGAAGGCTAATTACAAGACTAGAAGCCATGTATTGCTACACATTTCTCGACCACTTTTCAATATTTCATCTGTTTTCATAGCAGGAAGGACCTAGCTGCACAGCTGTTGAGCATCTAGTACTTAAGGTGAAGGGAGCCCTTGAGTTTCAAGTGTGCTACAGAAAATCAAGCCAATACAAAAAGTTCGCTATACACATGTAGCTTAGAAACAATCTCTTGGGTCAAATTGGGGCAGACTTTTGTTTGTGTGCAGAGCTATGTGTTGGGTTGGGTTGTCAGGGCTGCAGTGGTACTGTGAGTGAGGACAACATAAAGGTGTGCCCAGATCACAGTCACAGGGATTCTCAGCACTCAACACCATTTGCTTCACGTCTTCTGTGCTTTATTTGTTGGCCATGAGCAGGCAGAGGAACATGTTTGTATGTCCAAGTTTCTGTTGCAATTAATCTTGAAACTTAGTCTTGAACCTAAGACTCCTCTGTGCTCGTAGTCCACCCTGCTTCTTTCGCATTGCAAGGACCACATTTTTAAGACACAGAGGAAATGCACAGACCCTATTAATAGGGACATGAAACAGAAATTGATAGGACACACAGAGAACACAGTAATTGCCCTCTTGGATAGACTTTGGGTAGACCTTTGTGCCTAAATGAGTAATTTAGGATTAAGCCCTTCAGCAGCATGCGTTTCTTTCTGCTAAACACCATTATATGTTGAATTGAAGACATCTGTGCTGTGCTAGTTGCAGCACGCAGCATTCCCAAAGTAAGCACAGAACCATCTAAAATCAGCCTTTTATTTCCACCATGAACTAAGACCATGCCATGATATCCCTTCAACTTAGAGTCATTTATCTCGATTCAACAGGAGACAAAATACATGGATTTTGGTTGCCTAAAGCCCTTATTTTTACATATCCTGTGAATTACTTTCGTCTTTTAATTGTGAAAAGACTGTGTTTTAAACAGTACTTTATACACCAGAAGAATACACTTTCATGGAACGGGCTGGTTCCCAAAATATCTGCAAAAATACATCTCCCGCATACTGAGAGTGGACACCGTCCGGAACCGTGAATTCATTGCACACTCACATACCAGAAGAGAAGACACTACACAACTCTTGTGATTTTTCTATCATAAAAGCCATGATAAATAGGGACAGAGCATTCAGAAGTGCACGCATTTGTTTACTCACATTGCCACCTGCATAGCCCTGCGGGCTTCGTAGTGTGCAGGAGGCTCCAGGGGCACAAAAGCTCTTCAGGTTTCTCATTTGGGAGCAAATGGCTATAAAGATCCTGGCTGTTCATTTTAGGATGGTTATAAGCCATGGCTTCCTCATTCTTTCCTCCTTACTTGTCACAATCTCTTACTGGACTGCCTCAGAATAGCTGCTCCTATGACGAGCTGGAGAAAACTTCATCTTCTAAGGTTCCACAATGCAATTGTGTTTTAAAAAAGGATATGTTGAACAAATTGATATTTTCTTCCATCTTAGCCAGGTTATTTGCTTACATTTTAAACTTTGATTCCACACAGACCCAATCTTCCGCTCGTTAACCGATTATTTTTAAATAGTATAATTATAGATTGTAATTTAGTATTAATTTTCTTGAGAAAAAGGGCAAATTAATACGTGTAAACATGGGTGATTCTATTTAAATAAACTGTCCACAAAATCCTTACAATATGTAAACAACATTTGTTATGCCTTGGAGATGGCATATGATTGGACTCATGAGACCCTGTTTATCCTACTGAACAGTTTCCTTTATAACTTCAAAGGGAATTTTATATATTTATGGCAATAGCAGGGTGTTAAGTGTAGCTAGACAGAAATTATACCTCAGCTATTTAGTTAATGCCAATAGGGATTAAATTAGATTTTATAGCTGTTAGTAGAAGGCTGTTTTGTAGCTAACAAGTGGGATTTTTAAATCCTGGAAAGCATAATCCTATTATAAAAGTGGCAGCTGAATTAACGTTATCTAGGAAGCAAGTCTTCACGGATTAACATTTTTTGACACTAACAAAGAAAAACTAACGCTACAGGGATATTAGGTGCTTTTCCTGAAAGTAGGAAAAAAAAGGAAAGTAAATATAGGATAAGATAAATGGCACAAATACTGCAGGAAGGAAAAATGGAGTGAAATATGCATGAGAAATGAAATCTGGGAGTGGCCATGTTCTGCCTCAAATACAAAAGAAATACACCCGGTAGGAGAACACTCTGCAACTGGTAATTCATACATTAGCCCACACGTTGATTGATGTATTCCTTGTGACTTATTCGCAGTTATCCAACACGAGCATGAGTTAGCAACGAAGGCCTTCTCCTGTCCTGAGGGCTGAGGTCTTTGGGTTCCAGCTAGATGCTATACGAGCCAAGGATGGGCAGCACTTTAGAAGAAACACTCGTCCCTTTACCAAACAGGCACATAAAGCTGTTCCACAGAGAGCCCAAGTAAGTTCTCCTTACGGACCTTGAAGGCCAGTTATGGGACAAATGCTGTAGGCAGTGTGCAGGAGATGAATGGGTCACTGAGCTTGCTTATCTTGCAATATTTTATTCTAGGCATCGATAGACTACATAGGCTGAAGACAAGCTGTAAGAGTATATGCCACATCATATTTCAATTAAAAAAATATTTGTCCCCATCACAGTTGCATGACAAAGTTCTGTTACTTAAAATTGCAAAGTATACATCTAAATGATTTTGAAGTCTCTGTGGTTAGAACCTGAGCTCTTGTTCACAGCTGCAGCACTGAAATAAAGCAAGTAGCAGTTTGTTGTGTGGAGGGTTGAGAGGAATCCGTGTGATAAACATATCAGTCACAAAGACATGCAAAACAATTTCTTTCAGGCTTTGCAACATCATATTCAGTATTGTGGATCCAGTACAGATTTTACTGTAACAGTAACATCTGTTGGCTGTCATCTTGTCTCACAAATTTCTTCCTTCTTATCAAATAGCGAATTGCAGTATTATTGTTGAGAACTAAACTGAAACCATTTGTTCAACTTTGCCTTTCAACCACCCAAATTCTTGGTTCAGGTAAAGCAGAACTAGATCTACGTCACTGTCAGACTGAGGGTTTGTTATCAGAAATTTATCTGGGGCTTTGCAAACCTAATACATGGCTTTACAGGTTGATTCTTGTTTTAACGCTTTTGAAGGACTGTGGTTTTCCTCATTGTGAATTGCTGCTTTAACCATTATTACTGACGGGATTACATTGTTAGAGAGCATCTTTTCTGCCAAAGCATGTGTATGTAACAGTAATTGCTGTGGTTAAATCCCTTACCAGAGATGTGGCTGTGACTGCCTTAAGGGCTTTCTTAAATCACGGTTGTGTTGCATAGACTTCACCTTGCAAAGCATATTACAGCATCTAAGCTGTGGAAATAGTGCAGAATTTCTAAGTTGCCAAACTGTCCTCCTCTGAAGTTAGTGCCATGAGGAAGAACCTTGGCACCATTATGTCAGTGGGAAAACTCACACTGTTTGGCATCAACAGGACCAAGATTTATCCCCTGTTGTGTGCATGCTGCACGAACGATAATGAACCCTAGCGGGAATTGGAAATAGTTGCTTGCCCTCTGTTGTGGCTCTTTTTCAAAAATCTGTCCCCCAAGTGCTTTTTTTTTTGTTTTAATTGTTTTTCTGTATGTAGAAGTGTGCAACAGTCCATTATCCTGGTGCTTTAAAGCATGCAGCTATCTTTTAGCCATTGCCATAGGCCTCTGAAGTGCTGGACACCTTTGGAGAAATGGGAGTAAAATGTGCCTGTGATTTCTCACATCAAGAAGGATGTGAATTTGATGTCTCCCAGAAGTGCATGGTCCTTAGATAAAGGTCCTCTCTTTCCTTCCTCCTTAAGTAATGAGCAATCTCATAGCATTTTAGAGTTTGTTTCCAATTTTGCAGTCTGGTTTGGAAAGTATACAGATTCGGCCCACAAGACTTGGGTTATTTTAAAAACATTTGGCTAGTCCCTCACCTCTTCATTTCTCATATGGTGACACAGCAGGTGAAGGCAGCTCTCAAACGAGAATTAAAGAAAGATCATGTGGGAAGAAATGTGGGAGTTGCATCCACATCACTTGGCTGGACATTCATCAGCTGCCTACAGGTCTCTACAAGAGAGAGATGGAGATGCAAGGGAGAGATGTGGTTACTGAGCAGAGATGACCCTGTGTCTGTTCTGACCAGCTGCCGCTTGACTGTGAAGGATCTCACTGAATGGGGCAGGAGGAATGAGGGATGCTTGGCTCTGCCACTCAGCACCCTTGCATCTCAGTGTGTGTTTTTCTAGAGCAAATGCTTTGTAGAAGCTCGTTCAAGGCCAATGTGTGGGAAACAGCAGCAACAGTGCCTGAGCATTACCAGTTGGGACACCTGATCTCAGAATTTGGCTTCTCATTGTCACATTTGCTTATCATCGGTGAGGTACAATAGAATTGTACCTCTCTGTTTCTGGGAAGAAAAGGAAATGCTCAGAAATGTGATGGCGGGTCATGGGTTTCAGTGCTTGAGGCTTCTACAAGTAGCCCTGCACACACGTGCAATTTTGTAGCTGGGAGGAATTCACACATTGAGCAACCTCTGAGTAGCACTTGGTGTGACTTGACAGAAACTAGCAGAAAGAGCAACTGGCTCTTGGCCTGTGAGGGTGATCTTGACCCCCGGTCAGCAGGCGTCACCTCTTCCTATGCCCATCTCTTCATAGAGGTGTATTTGGTGCTACATAGCAAAGTGCTGAGTGGCTTGTGCCCTCCTGGGAGTGACATTCCCTGCAGGAGGATCAACGGTACTTTGCCATAAAAGCAGAGAGCAGGCCAAAGAAGTTTCAGAGACCTTCACGTTCTTTTGCTGTTGAAGTTTTGACCTTTCTCTGTGCTGCTAAGGGAGAGCAGACCCACAAGAACCACCTTCCCAGGCCATATGGTTTTGGCAAGCAGCCTCCTGACCAGGGACCAAAAGAAAAAAATAAAGCATGTTGTGCATTTCAAACACGTACCCTTGAGCACTGAAAACCAGGTAGTGGCAGAGAGGGGATCTCCATGAACTGGTTTGTGGCACACTGGAATTGGAGGTAAGAAGACTCTTTTTTCAATGTGGTCCACAAATTGGTGAGTTGTTAAGTTGGTAATTTAGACAGAGTGTGAGGAAATGCTACTCAAGCAAATGAGGCCCCTCTGAAGGGACAGTGGCACAAAGCAGCAGCTTCTCAACTCAGAGTAGTCTTGCCTGGGATTTCACACAGGGCTGCCTATAGGCCTTTTTGACTCTTACTGTTCAAGAAAAGAGAACATGTGCTAGCTTTTAAATGGGCAAGTCACATGCAGGAAGCTCCTGACTCATCAGCCACTGACTTTTCACACCCAGAACTCTACAAATACTTAGTAAAGTTGGTATGTATAGCAAATCTGACGTGGTTATCAAGCCTGACACCTTGGGTGAAGCAGAGCATTGATTGTTTTTTTCCTCCAGATGAATATATCTAGCAGGGAAAATTAGGACCTCCATTTGGGATCATTTGTTGGAGGGTTTTCTGGGGTAACAGAAGTATTAAGTTGAAGGAGCTGTTGACATCTAGTACAGTCCTCTGATCTGAAGAAATCTGTAACCCCCTCCTAGAAAACATTATTCCATGTATTGAATTGTTATTAATTTCTCCTATAGATTTTCTCATTTTAGTGAAAGTAACTGAATATCCTTCAGCTTTTTCTAACAGATCATGAGTGAACAACTTATCAGTCTTCTTGCAAGCTTGTGGACTCTCTCCAATCTTTTTTTCATTTCCAGTCCCCAAAACTGAGCAACATATATGTATATATACACAAAACATAAACCAGTGCAATTACTTCCTTTTTTCTTATGTGTGTTGTTCCTGTTAATACATTTCCAGAATTGGCTTTGTCTTTTTTTTTTGTGATAACGCTGCATTGGTGGCACTCATTCACTTCAGCCTACTATTCTCAGTGCATTTTCAGCTTTGTTTCTGCCTCTCTATCTCTGTCTTGTATGTGCTATTGTTCTATCTTTCTCACTTGTTACTGTCTATCCAGTCTGAAAATGTCTTTGCATCTCCTTCCAAATTACAGTTCTCTGAAGACACTGAAAATCTAATCTCTCTTGCACTACTCAAGTTGTTAATGAAAAAAAAATTGAAATCATGCCTCTTCACCCTCCAGGAGAGGTGCTCAGCTGAATACTGCTTGCTACATTTTGAAGGTGAGTTTCCACATTAGCACATTTCCTTTGAGGTTGTTATGTGCAGCGGTGTCAAAGGTGTCTCACGCCTTGACCACCCTCCACAGTTTCTCAACATCTCTCTTGAAGCAGGTGGCCAAAGCTGAAGATCATACTCCAGATGCACCTTCACCAGTGGTCAGTAAAAGGGAACCTCCTTAGTCCTCTGACCATGCTTCTCCTAATGTACTCCAGTGTGCAGTTTGTCTTCTTTACAGTGAGAATGCACTGTTCCCGTGCTGACCCTCATTCAGGTTGCCACCCCGGCCCCTTTCAGCAGACACAATACCGTTAACTTCAGTCAGGCCGACGTTATCCAGTCCCCATTGCACAACTCCTTGCTTCTCCTTACTGAGCTTCCTGGTATTCCTGTTGGCCCAGTCCTGGAGTTTCTCATGGTGCCTCTGGATTGAAACTCTACCAGTCAAGTCCCGCTAGTTTGGTGTCCCTGGAAAGTTTGCTCAAGACTTACTCTGTGTCATCACTGAGGCTGATGCTGGATAAAATCAGCCCTAGCATCAGAGCCTGGGATTCTCCACCTGTTGACAGCTGCCAGCCATGAATAACTGTCCTTCAATTTCAACTGTCCAAACAGTTTTCAATCCATCTAATCCATTCTTCTAGCCCATATTTTCTCATCTTCCAGATGAAAATGCCATGCTCTCTGAAGTCAGGGTATATTACCTCTGCAGCTCTCTGTCCATGTAGCCAGCCATTTTGTCATAAAAGGCCATCAGGTTGGTCAGGCAGAGATGTCCTCCTCCTGTGTTCCATCGACACAGACTTACCCATTTTCTTTGCCCATTTCATTGTCTGCAGTTATCATGGTATCGTGATTGAAACCTGTTCTGTCCTCTTTTCTTCTTTATCCAGCTAGAATCAATAGATTTAATGAACAAGAGATTTTATTCTTATTTCATTATATAGTTTCACAGGGTCAGATATTTTGAAGTATCCTTAGCACTGGTGCATGTTATACTTTCTGATGATGAAAATTTTAGTTGCCTTGAGTTGACTTTAGACACCTGCATCCAAGAATGCCATTCCCAGCCACACTGGTAATCCCTGCATGTGCTCTTATGTGCTTGAAAGTCTGCTTTTATGCATACTCAGGAATGCTTCTGTCCTCTTCTGGTGGCTTGTTGTCTCTCTTACACCAGGGTTATCAGACAGATATATTCTGCCTAAGGCCCTTGAGCAGATGGGATCAAAACTTGCCTAGCAAACTCTGACAGAAGACACATGCGTATCACAGAAACCATGACCTTTTTGTTTAAAAATGGCAAGTATAGGGAAGAAGAAATAATGATCATATCCATGGTGACAGGGGTAACAGGCTCACTGTGAAGTGATGAATCAAGGTCAGAAGGGAAACTGGAACGGGGAAATGTTATGGTGGCGCCTCATCAAGGAGAGACCATGGACAAAGATTTCTTGAAACAAGTATCTCAAAATCTTTCTGACTTTCATGGAGGACTTAACCATGCCAGTATCTGCTAAGGAAATAGTGTGATGGGACTCAAGCAATCCAGATTTCTGGAGTGCGCAGAAGACAATTTTTTTGATGCAAGTGCTGAGCAATCTGACTAGGGGAGATGCCTTGCTGGACCACTGAATGAGAATGAACTGTCAGTCAATAGCAGCCTTGACTGCAGGAGCTGTCAGATGCTGGAGTTTACAGTCCTGAAGGCAGTGAGGAAGGCAAGGACACACGACTTCAGCTGGTTGGCAGGCCTGATCCCATATTAAGCTGCCCCTGAAGGTAAGGGAGCTCGGAAGGGCTGGTCAGACTTCAGTGACAACCTGCTCAAAATGCAAGAAAATCATCTGAAGGGCAGAAAAACAGGCAGGCATGGCAGGAAGCCAGCTTACTGAACAGGAAACTCTTGATTTAACTCAAACGCAAAAAGGAAGCATGCAGAAAATGGAAGCAGGAAAGGGCTACTGAGAAGGGATAGAGAAATATTACCTGGGCATGTAAGGATCAAATGAGGAAGGTCAAGACCTGGCTGGACTCAAAACCAGTGACGAAACTGGAGGGCAACCACAAAGATTTTAGTGCTTTTATCAGCAACATAAGAAAGACCAGGAAAAATGCGGGTCTGCTATTGAGCAGTGGCCTTAACATGCAGGACATGGATAAAGTCAATACTTTCTTTGCCTCAGGCTTTGTAGAGTCTACTTTCAGACCTCCTCGTCACCTTCTTATGTCTAGAAGCGAAACCTGAGGGAAAGAGGTATTACATGCAGTAGTGGATGGAATTAGAGTCTATTTAGATAACCTGGTCCGTGGGACCAGATAGGACACACTGGAGGTCTCTGAGGAGCTGGCTAGTGTCATCCTGAAACTGCTGTCTGTCATCACTGAAAGGTCGTAGTGGCTGAGGAAGGTTACTGATGCCTGAAGAAAGGTAAGTACTACAGCCACCACCAGAAGGGGTGAGAGTGAGGAACTGTGGGCCCATCAGCTTCAGGCTGTCCTCCAGAAAAGTGATGGTGCTGGTTTTCATGGAAGGTATTTCAAGACACCTAAGGACCTAGACAGAATGGACAGATCAGGAGCAAATTGTGCCTAACAAACCTGATTGACTGTCTCTTTTAAGACAACTGGCAGTTTGGATGAAAGGAGAGCAGTGGATGTCTTTAACCTTTAAATTAGTAAGGCTTTTGACATAGTGTCCCACGCTATCTTGGTAGCCAGCTGGAGGAGAAAAGGACCACAGAAGCAGATTGCCTGGACTTTAGAGCTCAAAGAATAGAGCTGAGTAGATCAGAGCCTAGCTGGTGCTTGGTTAAAAGTGGCATTTGGCAGATATTGTGTAGAATTTTACTCAGCAGCTTGGGCAACTGCGTGGAGCACAGACTCAGCAGATTTTCAGATGATACCCTTTGGCAGGGGAATGACTGGACAGCAGGACTGCCCCTTAGAGGGACTTCTGCATTCTGGAGGGACAGGTAATATCAAAAGCAAAGTCCCAGCACCTGGCTGGGATAACCACATGCACCAGTGGTTGCTGGAGGGAATGTTACAGTTGGAGGAACAACTTGACAGAAATGTAATAAAGTCCAATAAAAGTAAACACAAGCACCCGGCAGTGGGCTGAGATAACCACACACACCAGTACAGCCTTGAGGTGCCGCTCCCTGGGGGCACCTCGGCCAAAAATGCCCTGTGTCCTGTTTTGCAACGAGATGAGCAGGGTCAGTGGTGTGCCCTTGCAAGAAAGGTGGCCAACCATCTCCAAGGCTGTGCTGGCATGGGTACAGCCAGCAGGTGCCAGAGAAGTGTTCCTGTCCTCCACTTGGCTTTTGGGGGTCTTCTAGGGAGGGGAAGCTGTGCCCAGCTGGGAGCCCTGGGACACAAGAGAGACTGACCAATGGGAGGGAGACCAGGAAAAGACACCAAAGTGGTCACGGCACAGGAGGAGAGGCTGAGAAGCTGAGTTTGTTCATCCTGGAGAAGAGATGGCTGAGTTGGGTCTTCATGGAGGCTTTGCTGCCTGAGGGGAGCCGAGTGGATGGCAGAGCCAGGCTCTTCTCAGAGTAGCTCAGCAGCAGGGCCAGAGCAATGGCCACAGGTTGCATGAGGGGAGGTGCTGATGGAGATGGTCCTACCTGTGCAGGCAGCTGGACATTGGAAGAGGTTGTCCAGAGCAGTGGTACATCCTCCCTCTGTGGGAGTATTCAAACCTTGGCTGGATGAAGCCATGAACAACCTGGTGTAGAGCAGTAGTTAGCCCTTCTTTGATGAGGCAGATGTAAGAGGTGGTCTCCTGAGGTCCCTTCCAACCTGAATTAGACTGTGATTGCATGATTTTCCTAGTGGTCAGAAAACTTGTCCAGGAGGCAGGAAGAAGAGGTCTATTCATCCTTAGCTGGAGTGACAACAGCACCCTGCTTGCTCAATAAAACTGATCTATATTCACACACTTCTGTGGTAGAGCCATCCTCCACCTTGCTTTAAATTAGTAGATATTAACTGGGCCAGAGCGTGGATCTAGGCCTGAAGCTGACTTTCTAGCTCAGTGATTAGGGCATGAACCTAAGAGAAGAGAGACTTGGATTTCTCTCTGTGTTCCAGGGAGAGTGTATACATTTTAGCCTATGGCTTTTTTTCAAACATCACAGTGCAGGTGTCCCTGTGTGGTTCTAGTCCTAGTTTACTAACCTAATCACGAAGATTCTCAACAGGCATGAAACTGGTATCGTCAAAGGTTACTGCTGTACTACTAGGGAAATTTTCATTTATTCTTTTTCTTAACAGCCTGCCACCTTCATGAGCAGCTCTTTCTGTTTAAAAACCTTGAAACAATTCAAGAAATTTTTACTGCTTTTCTAGTTGTAAGTTGAAAATTATAAATTTTAGTTACAACAGCTGACAGCTATTTTTCCCCTCCCTCTATACTCTTCCCTCACCTGTCGCATCTGGAAAAATAATTCAGGCCATTTCCTCCTTTTCTTGGAAGTGTCTGGATAGAGACTCCAAGGATCAGGACAGCAAAAAAAAAAAGTGTCTTAGAGGTTGCTAATCCAACAGCCCATTAGAGCCAGTTCCAGCATCAGTGAGGATGAGCAAGTATTCCCAGTAAGCACATACATGCAAATATTTATATATGTGTGTGCATACACATATATATATACTTTCTTATTGCCCATAGCCATGTATATATTGTTAGCAAATTAAAGGCAAGGTTTCTCAAAATCAGACATTAGTGGTAAGAAACTTAATGTCACTGTTTTTTTCAATAGGACTTGGGTGTTCAGCTGTCATTCCAAACCCTGTTTATCTACAGATGTAGTTATGAAATCAACAGCTGTAAGGGTGTCATGCTTGAGCAACCCACAGAATTAAGAAGGAAACTTCACAGAACTGATATATGTTTTATTTGTGATTAAAAATGCAAAGCACTGTATCACTTGGCTGCACTGACCCACATGTGAGGGTCGGTATGTGCAGCATGTTGTACCGATCATTTCGTAGAAGGTGGAGGAGGAGGTGCAGCTCAACTGGGTTAAGCACAGTAGATGGTATAGATAGGAGTTTCTGGCTACCCTGCTGCTCCTGCAGTTGATTAGCTGTTTTCAGTAATTATGCATTTCCATCAGGGGTGCAATGGTTATCACCTCTGGTAATGAGATTACTCCCATTTCATACAAGTGTAATGTTCTGCCCGTTCCCTTTTGGCACTTTACACGTTTCCTTGACTCGCGCTCTCAATGCTTGCCGAGGTTCCTCACCATATTCTCTCCTATGGACTCACCGAACCGTGCAAATGGGTTCCCCAGCATTTGTCAGTCTCGTGGTACCAACCTATAGGCATGCCAAGGTAGCCTCGCAGCACGTACAGTAAAGAGCTTGCTTTGCAGCAACTGCAGTGAACTAGTTCAATTTCTTTTGTTGTTGCCTTTTTTTTTTTCCCCAAGTGGCTGCGTTAGGCTGTCACAGAATGAGAATTAATGGTTTTCACTTATGTGAGGCATCTCTGTAACCCATGACATAGCATCCCAAAACCAGAACATGGGTTTGCACACCATTCACCACAGAAGGAAAATTGAATAAGGCACTGCCCTTTCATTTCAATATTGAAAAACTTGCGGACTTTGCTGGTATTCCCTAAATGCAGAGTACTTGCTTTCCAAAGCACTGTTACAAACCATTATCACCAATTATAGGACAAACCAGAGAAGTGGATGCTTGTGTTGCATCTGACTTATACAAATAAATTCTCTGTTCTTCTGGTGCTGGGTAATTACCCTTGAAATTTTTTTAATGGGAATAGAGATACCCCAGTAAAGGACAAATAAATCATGGGAGAATATACAAAATTGTAATGCACGCTGCTAGAACCTAACAAAGAGGAAAGAGTATGCAGTGAAACATTACACTGCGTGGAGCTGCAGATTCCAGGCATTCCTTTTGATGGAACCTCTGAAGGAAGGATAGAGGCTGTGTACCCCTTTTGAGGCTGCTTTACAGGTCACAGATCTGGCCTAAACAAAAGTATTTTTTTCTAAACTACTCCTTTCATTTTCCTCCTCCTCATGTCAGGACTCCAGCAGAGTTTTGTAAGCAGTCCGAGGGCCGTCCTGGCAGCGTCTACCTCCCTGCCTCTGGGGACCGATTCCAGGTCATAGATCAGAGGGAAGGTATACTTCATAGAGTGCCTTGGCGCAAGCACACCTCCTTTCATAGTTATTTTTTTTCCCTTACTGAGTGTGGCATGAAAAGGGCAACACTGTAGGCTCCCAATCAACCACCTCCTTAAAATAAACCCCGTCATCACAGTATCTTTCATGTAGACATCCAAGGGAGCTAGCTGCATGGTGCAAAGAAGGGCATCTGGTTTTCACCCTGTTCTGGAAATCGAGTGAGTACATAAATGTGATTTTTGCCAAGAAACATAAATGCAAGTGCTTGAGCGGCAGCTTTGGAGCGTGGCGATATCCTTGACTCTCCGTGTGGTTGCAGGAGCCGTGTGACAAATTTCTTTAATGCTTTTTCCCGTTAAAATTGATCCAAGATCCCAAAAGATAAGCTATGAAATTCCCCTTACATGTGAAGCTGCAAGATTTCCAAAGGGAAAGACTCTGGTCAAGAGACCAGAAAACAATGCTACCTCTGCAGAAAACCTCTCTTATCGCTTCAGAAAACCATCTTCATCCTGAAGGTGCTGCCAAAACCAAGCACTTCCAAGCAATCATGTTTAGGGGGAAAGAGATTAAAGGTGCCTTCTTTAGGAATGGGAGAGCCCAAGCCTCTCACACAGGCACAAAGGAGCTGTCAGACGAAGCCTGCCGCGCAGAGGAACAGCCTCCTCCCTCCCTGCTTTTCCATATATCCCTTCTTGCCCACGGCCCTTGTTTTCAACCTGCTAAAATGAGACAGGGTGGTGCTCAATCTGGTTGCTTTCTTTGGGCTTTAGAGTGTCAGGCTTTTGGAGGCCGGGCACCAGCTGTGAAGTTAAATTGATAAGATCTACATTTCAACGGAATAAGACATATAATTCACCCTTGAAAAGTCAGAAGCCTTATTTGTGAGAAACTACTACTTAAGAGAAGGTTTGACTATACTCTTTAATTCAATCTAATCTACCCAGTCTAATTATATGCTCATTTCTACTCTTGAAGAACAGTAATATGAAAAAATCATACAAAATTTGGGACCTTTTTCAGCATTGCATGAGGTCACTAAGCTTGGGTCATGTAAATGCTGTGAAGGCAACACCATAGAGTTTTCACTGAAAGGGCTTGATAAGGGACTTACATTGTTGCAGAGGGAAACACTCATGGAAAAATCTCTCTATTCAACCTGTTACTTTATGTGAAGTGGTAGCTGCAATAATAATAAAAAAAACCCCTCATCTAATTTCCTGGAAATGTGCGAAGTGGAGAAAATATATTTTAATGGCAGTCATATATTAACTCTTTGAGATTCCAGTATATTTCAGTGATCTCTAAACACAGCTGTACAGTACAAGTGCCAGTCCTGGCACGAGGAGCATCTGAGAAAGTTCCCCGTTGTGCCAAGACTGTGACATTACGTTCTGCTGGAGATCTCTTTGGCTCTGTTTCATGCATACCTAGCAGATTTAGCAGATTGTGAAAATGAATGTTTTCCATTCTCATGGCTGATTTTTGCATGCATCTGTTCGCTCATCTAAACCTTAGTTACATGCTGCTATGAGAATGAAAGGCTATAATTTTTTCCTTGGAAATTGGGATTGTTTCATGCACCACAATTTCTGCTTAAGGATCCTGCACAGAGATTGTGAAACACTTGTCTTACTAATGTCTTAGAAAAAATTGTAGCCGCAGGGATGTATTTTTCCCTCCTTCTACATGCATATCTGGGCTTCATATTATAGGAGTTATGTGCATAAATCAAATGAAAAGTACTCCCCCTAGAATGGGAAATACCTGTTGGCAAGTACCAAAGGATAAATATTTAAACGTGGCATTTGTATATGGCATTAATAAACTCACACTGACTATGTCACAAATTCTGTATTGTAATTCACGGTGCTTACTTCATATACCAGGTTGCAAGTTACTGTGAGTGCTCCGAGTTTGCCAAGTTGTTTGAATATTGTAGCTGTGTTATATTACAGGGATTACACAGGCATTTATATGTTGAATATTCCTCTTTTTATTTTTCGGTTAAAATAATAGCCTGGCAATTAGCTCTATACAATGAACTTGAATAGGATCATGAAAGAAAACTGATGTATGTAATGCTCTAGAATTAACAATGTTTACACTCTCAGTTTATAAAAAATTAATTTCTGGCATGTTAGCTTTTTATGCTGTAATTTCACTGAAAGTGTTTACCATTCTAGATACCCTTTAAGCAGGGATCTAAATGGCTTAACCACATTCTCGTAAGAGATCTAGGCAAAGACAAAGGCTGAGATTCAGATGACTCTCAGCCCACCCAACCCCTGTAATGTTTCTAGTAAATAGCACAAGTCTCTTGGTTTTTTCAATATTATTGTGCTCTGCAGATTTGTATGCCCTTTGTCACAGCAATGTACTTTGCTGAGCCTTGTCCCTGTGCCACCAAAATTAACATGCACCATCTAAAAGGTAAAGACAAGGATACAAAGCCAAAAAAGCCATCAGTAGAAGCATTGTGCCCCACAGTACTCTTAAAACACTTGCTTCTTGTGCATCCAAAGCACCTATTAAACCTTTATATCACTCTTCAGAGACTGTCATTTCTGTTTCCACAGCATAAAGTTTACTGGTTCTTCTCTTTTCTAAGGCACCCTCTTGGCCGGGTAGTCACACAAAAGGAACAGAGCTAAAAAGTGAGTCACATTAGTCACGCTGCGTAAGGTCCAGTGAAGTGGATTTCCAATTATTGCTAATTTATTCAAGGGTAAATTGTTGCGCTGCAAGGGGGCTAGCAGTAGGGGTGGGTGCAGAGCCACGCTGGCCCAGCGGGCTCCTGGCAGGGCGCGTCATGCAAAGGCTGTCATGGTTGCTGCATCTCCTGGGGGGCGGCTTCAGAATGCGCGCACGCACTTGCAGGGATGGCTCCGTCGTCCCACAGAAGGAAGAAGGAAAGGTTGGGTTTCACTGTCCCCTTGCTCCTCTGTGCACTCTCCAGGCACCCTGGTTGCACAAGAGAGCTGAGATAGACCTGAGTGTTCCTGGTCAGATAACGTTGTGTCTGCCCTTGTGGCTGGGTGCTACCACGGGCTGGAGCCTCGTGCTTCTCATGTGAGGTTGGAGTGCTTCTCGCTCATCTGTTTCACCTGAACTGCATTTCCCTCTGGTTTGGGAGTATTTTGTGGAGACGAAAGAGAGCAGCGTGATCCAAGGCTACCACATGGCAATGCTGCAGGCAGCTTGCAGAGCCCTGAAAGGTCTCAGGGTGAGCCTCAACAGCCACACGTGCTTGGCTGTGTCTAGCCACAGAAACAAATGAGAAAGCTTAGCCATCTGCAGCAGTGTGCTTTAGCTGACACTTGGTTGTCAGGGGAGGTTGTAGTTGAGCCCTTTCCTCCTGCCTTGCACCTATACAAGTGTTGCTTCCTAGTGGACAATAAGTTGCCCATGGGACAGCACTGTACCCTAGAGGCCAAGGGGGCCAATGGGATCCTGGGGTGCATTAAGAAAAGTGTGTCCAGGAAGTCTAGGGAAGTTCTCCTCCCTCTCTACTCTGCCCTGGTGAGACCACACCTGGAATACTGTGTCCAGTTTTGGGCTCCCCAGTTCAAGAGAGACAGGGACCTACTGGAGAGAGTCCAACAGAGAGCTATGAGGATGATTAAGGGACTTGAGCATCTCTCCTGTGAAGACAGACTGAGACAACTGGGGCTGTTTAGTCTTGAAAAGAGAAGGCTGAAAGGGGACCTTATTAATGTATATAAACACCTGAGGAGTGGGGGTCAAGAGGAAGGTGCAAGTCTCTTCACCGTGATGCCCAGTAATAGGACAAGGAATAATGGATATAAGCTAGAACATAGGAAGTTCCACCTCAACATGAGGAGAAACTTCTTTACTGTGAGGGTGATGGAGCACTGGAACAGGCTGCCCAGAGAGGTTGTGGAGTCTCCTTCTCTGGAGACTTACAAAACCCGCCTGGATGCGTTCCTGTGTGGCTGCCCTAGGGGATCCTGCTCTGGCAGGGGGTTGGACTAGATGGTCTCTAGAGGTCCCTTCCAACCCCTAACATTCTATGATTCTATGATTCTTTAGCTTTGCCATCAGCATGAGTTTCAAACCACTGCACATCTGGCACTGCTCAGCTCTCCAGTATCTTCTCTCCAACATCCATGGCTCCAGTACAGATGTGTAGAAGATTTTGCATTTCATTCACAGCTCTGCAAGCTACTACATTTACTAGCCACGTTCTAGCGAGGCAGGGTAGGAAATGTCCCCTCCCACCACATGGAGCAACTAATCAATGCTTTTTTAATGCAACTGAAAAATTTACATGTGTGGTCTTCATGGCTAACGTGATCAGAGCACAGGATAACAACACTTGCAGTCAGGAGATAATGTAGCCTTGTGGCTGAGAACAGCTGGTTTGGTTTTAGTGGTGAGCAGTGTGTTTCCGGCTGGGCAGTGTAGCTGACCATGAGAGCCAAGTCCATCTGGGCCCTTCCCCAAGGGCCACTCTCCCTGCTATCACTGAAGGGTATTTCCCCATTAAGGTTGCCACCCTTTCTCTGCCAAGAGCTAGCTACTAATTTTTACATACTGTGTCTTAGTAAACCTTCAGGGAACCTTCTAAAAAACTGAAGATATTTTCGATGGAGCTTAGACACGCCGTTTTAAATGTCTCATTTGTCCCATCCAGACTTCTAAACCAGAGACACTTAAAATGTTGTTTCCTAGGGGTTTTGCCTTCTCAGTGATCATCTCAGTGGTCACAAAGCCAGAAAGGCTGCATTTCCCTTCTGAGATAGGGGTTTGTTGCTTTACAGATTGGAACTAATCCTACTGTCTCTTGCACTAATTTAAAATCCGCATTCTGTTGAATACAAAGGAAAACCAGAACACAACATATTTCTTGAAGGAAATGAAGTGTCCTTAGACTTTCAAGACCCCCACATGATAGGTAATAAATATCTCCAGTAAGAATAACCAGTCATTTTTACCAATTCCTATATAACCTATGCCATTTTGCAAAATTTTCCTGCACATTTTTAATATATGTGTGCAAAACTGTTGCGGAATTACGGGTGCTGGGTTTGAGCAGAAGGCTGTAAATTGTTTACATTTGTGGAGATTTTGTTAAACTGGGATGCTACTGTATTCCCTGCTTATCTAATATTTTACGTAATGGAGATGTAAGTTTGCTTGCCTTCCCTTTTTTTTTCCATTATAAGATGTAAGCAATTAGGGATGATGATTTTTCCTTTGGCAACTGAAAACTGTTAATAGTCAGAAAGTTATGTTTGCGGCATAGATTGCTAATAAAATTCGCCTCTTCCTGCCAAAATCAGAGAGTCCAATTTTCAGCATCTCCCCAGTCTCTCTGTCTGCACGAGCTGTTCGCACTGAACTGGTTGCACTTCTAGCTCTTTTGCTCGTGCACTCTGTCAAAAAATATTTTCTGCATCTCTAATTTCATCAAGATATGCTTGACTGCGAGCGTCAGCATCGCCGAGCACTAGTGTTTAATTCAAAATTCGCTGTGGCTGCAGCTGTGGCAGCCGAACAACTGGAATATCAGTGAGGAACCAGACCACTGAGGTGCCGCGGTTTGTTGGCATGTTTCTGCGATTAGATGGGAAACGTCACTTCTGTGTGACTGCCTGTGCTTCAGCAGAGCTCCGCTGATCATACAGCGGCCATTTCTAATATCCACATCAGCAAAGGGCTAGATGTGAAAACCCTGCATATAATTGCTGAGTGCCTTTTGTAGAGGCATGGGCCATATTTTGAGAAATAAAAAAAATACTCTTTTTACTTCCCCCATTAGTCATAGTAACACATTTTTAAATAGCAGTCTGCGGTGATAATTAACTCATCTGTGCAATTTCTAAGGTATTTCTTGCACCGAGATACAGTCAGCATCATTCAGGCTTTGATAGTCCTGAAGTCAGATATGGGTAGGATGGCAAAGGTTGTAAAGAGCTAAGACTTGAAGAAAATAGATGGGAAAAAATTGGGATGCCTGCCTGCCTCTTAAAAAAAAAGGATTGGTTTTAGGAACATCAGCCATTTTTGAAACAAAGCTGTATCATTCACGTTTGATATGTCCTTGTGTTCTACTGCTGACTGTGATCTACCTCGGACATAATGATGGTACTGTGGTTATTTCCTGCTCTGACAGTTTTATTGTCCTGCCTGCACAGTTTTTCATGAGCACTGGTACACCAGGAGAGTCAGGTGCCCAGGATATTGAATAAGTCATGCTAGGGCATCGCGCTTCTAACCGGGGTTGCCTGTGGACATGCTGTTGTACAGTGAGGGGACGTGGGTTGGGAGCGTGCAGCTGCCCAGACCCTCGGAAGTGTGGGGTACACCTGGGCTGGTGTGACCCAACATAAAAAACAGGCAAGTGAACTCAATTTACGTTGTGTGCAAATCCAGCCATTGCTGATCTTCCCCTAAATATGTTTAGCAAGGGAATTAGGTTTAGTGGGTGGTTGTTTTGAATGATAAGCTGTTCATTACACCTGTTTTCCTTGACTGCTGATGTGAAATAATTGACAGAAGAAATGTGAGAGGATAATTTCACTGTTTCACACCAGTGACTCCATTTTATTTGGTACCCTCCTCACATGATCGAGAAAGACTAGTCTCGTATGAATCCTTTGCCCAGCTGAATGGTGAATCAGCAGGTCAGTGATGAGGTCATATGAAGACCTCCCGAAAAGCTCTTTGTTGTTGTTTTGGTTAGGTTGGGGTTTGTGGAGGCTTCTGAATAGGTTTCATGGTGCAGCATGCAGCTTAAACACTTGTCCCTCGGTTCGGATTTATTCCTGTTTGGCACCGTCAAAGATGTTAACCCTCTGCCAACAACTATAATCGGTGGCAGTCCTTTTTCTGGCAGATTTAGCAAAGTCATGGACATGGACACTGACGTGAGCTTTCAGTTCAGGGGTAATACCTTTGTCCTGGGGCTGAACAGTGCTTGCTTGAGCTTGTGTGATACCTTGTTGGGGAAAACAGAGTGCCTGGGCTCTGCCTGCATCAGGCAAACCTGGGATTTAGTCCGAAGAGAAGGGCCAGACACAGGCAAAACAAAACCTGTGGTAGGTTTTATCCTGGTAGACAGGCCTGAAACATCCTTAACTGCTTGCTTTGCTTCTCCAGTAGCTTCAGATGCCACCAGCTCGTAGCGGAGGGCAGCCCTGTGTGCTATGAAATCAGCAAGTATGCACAGTGGAAATGAAACCTCAGTTGCTGGGAATGGCTCCCCAGCATAGTCACCAGCAGTCAGAAGCTGGTGCCTGGGAGAGGAGTTTGCAAAGCAAAGCAAAAGAACAGTCATCCTTTTTCTTTCTCTGCTGCAGATTAGATATTAATTCTAAAGCTGCACAAAGGGCTATAAAATAGAGCTTACTCCACATTTGTCTGGCTACCCTTGACCCTGAAAAAATACCAGCATTTCCTCCTGCTGCCCCCATGACAGGAGAGGGTGGAAGGCTCGGAGCACAGCTGCTAACGTGAGTGCAACATTGGTGACAGCATCCTGGTGTTCAGAGCGCTAATCCTTTCTGTATTTCTGAGGTGCCTGTCAGTAGGGTTTTCTGATGGACCAGCACTCTAGCAAGAGAGCCATTTTCTAGCTTACAGAGGACTCCGCACGATATCCTCTTTGGGAACTCCTAGCACAAGATAAATAATGGCTTTGCGCTTCTGCTCTCTATCAATGGTGCTATTCTTGTGGCTGTTCTCAGCCCTGACGCTTGGTCTCCCGGCCAGCAGGTGCGGGAAGCTCAGTGAGGGTGGTCCAGGCTCGGAGCACTCTGCGAGAGCGTATCCTGTGGCTCTCAATAAGAGCCTTTCCAACCAACGGATGAGCCCCAGAGGGGAGTCCTAGACAGCCCTGCGCCGGGCAGAAGAAGTTGGCAGAGACACAGGGCCTCAAGGATGGAGTTTATAAAGCCGGGAAAAAGTCCCCTCCTGTGGCGCGATGCTCCGTGCCAAGGCCATCATCCTTCCAGCCAAGATGAGCTGGATGGGTCTCCCGTAAGAGCCTGTCAGCCCCTTCCATTAGGCAGCCGGAGGGGCTGCCGCTGAGTGATGCATGGCACCTCCTTCCACCCCACACGTGCTCCCCGGAACAAGAGGCCAGGATTAGAAATCAAACTCTGCGTTTTCTGCATTACTGTGCAGGGACTATTAGCATTAGATCCCCTCTTCCCTTTTTTTTAATAAATATTTTCTATTTGTTTTTTCCCCAGCATCCGTTTTTTTTTTTCTCCCCCCCCCCCCGCCCCGCCATCCACGTTCCCCCACCACCAGAGGTGTGGGTACAAGGGGGATTGTTCTGCGCCAAGTGGAGGCCCAGATGTGAATTTTGGAGTTTTGTCAGTCTCATTACAGCGAATACTTCACCTGCATGACTCAGTCATTCTTCAGCTGCCTGGGGAGAGAGGCCTTCAGGAGCAGTTGCAACAATAATCCTGTCTCATTACGGCACATGGCACTGCTGCTGTGAAAGTAGGCAAGCTAGCAGATCTCCTTCTTAGAAAATACCAGTCTAGCCGTGCGGAAAAACTACCTTCTATTACTGGGTAGTCAGTGTTATATTGTGGACTTCTGTGGGTGGGGTAATTCAAATCACAGTAATTAAAATGAAAAAGTGACACCAGGACAGTGAAATATCGTTTTCCTTTGTCTAATCTATTGTGGAAAAAGAAATTACAAAAATCTCTGTTGAGAAAGACAATAAAATCAAAGCAGAGTCTGCAGCCCGTGGGAAAATTAAGTATTTGGAAAAGGAAAATTTCTTTGTCTAATGACAAATTTTCTCTGCATTTGTCTAATGACTTTATCCCCTGCATTTGAGGAAAGGTGCTCAAACTGAATGCATTCAGTGAGTCTTGCTTTCAGACACTCGTTGGGTTCGCTGCTGTTGTGATCTACCACTCTCTTCCAGACCACAGCCCCGTCTCTGGAGTTTCTTCCACATCTGTGCTTCTTCTGATGAGCATCTACCCTTCAAAACTACACCCTGGAGTAATTTTAGGTAAAGGTTTAGTAAGTTCTCTCCATAAGGAAAAGCTGCAAACTGTCGCTGGAGGCTCTTCCTGTAACTCCATCTCTTTCTATAAATCCATCTATAAATCCATCTAGGACCACTGTGAGTTGTCCCCCCTTATTATAGTCTTTGTCCTGCTATGGCCACCATCATGGGACAGCGTAAAACTGCTCCTCTCTGCCCTCCCTGCAACCCTGGCTTGCCTGGTGGTTTTCTCCTTCTCCTGCTCCCGGGGCATGGCCGAAGAGCTGCTCAGGGCTATGCGGGGTTCTCCGTACGGGGGACTCCTGCAGCCAGAGTTCAGCTTGTTCCTGCTCCCACATGGGCTCCAGAACGACAGCCCCGTGTTTTAGAGGATTCACCACAGGAACCTCCTCCCGAACAGCAGATGTCCTTGCCAAAGAAGGGGAGTCAAGCTTATGTTTTCTGTAAGAAAGATGCTTCCTGAATGATTTTTTTTTCCTCCGACTCTCTGTATTACAATATTTTTAAAAAGGAGAAAGTATTAATTTGCGCATGTGGCTGTGTGTTTTAAATATAATTAAAGGGAAACTAGTCTTTTTTTTTTTTCTTCCGCCAAAGAGTTGCATTTATACATTTTAATACGAAGATATGCTCAGTAGGGAGTAGGAGCCTATCATTGGCTCCTACTGCAGGCGACACAAACTGCAAATCTAAAAGAAAGGGCTGCAGCACAGAAAGGAGGAAGCGAATTTTAGATGCAGAGGGAGAATACAAGTATTTAGGCCATATCTGTAGCTATAAAGCTAGAGATAAAAGGCTTTTTCCTTTATATTTTCTTTTTATTGTTTTTTATAGTGCAGTACAATACAAACATTACAACCTGGCTGACTCCTGCAGAGATGCCAGGCACTAGCATCGTGTCCAAAAATTAGCTTTATACATATGCTAAATTAAAGATTGGCAGCCGCAGCAGCACAAATCCCATATTGGCAGCAGTTTGCAAATCCCACGTTGGCAGTCTTCTCCACATGAAAGAAGAGAAGAAATACAAAGGGCAAAAAGCCCAAGAGACTTTCTCTAGCAAATAGCAGCGAGTGGAACATAGAAACTATCTGCAGGGGAAAAAAATCTCCAAATTGCTGAAGATAAAAGAATAAAGCTGAATCTGTGACGAGCTCAAACAAGGGCCCATTTGCACCTTTTGGAGAAAAAGCCATTAGTAAGCAAATGTTATTCTGGTGGGAAGGGTGGGAGTCCAGCACTGGGCAGAGGATGGCACTAACCTTCATGGGGGCTGGAGCCAAGGGGGCTGTGTTCTCCTCTGACACTTGTGTATAAATCCATTTAAATCTCTTAAATTAGTCTCTTGCTAAACATATTGGACCCAAAGCATATGGGGTTACTTGGGTTCTCTTTTACAAGTTGTATATTTTGATCTATTTTGATCTATTGCAGAAAAAAAAAGTTGTATATTTTATGAATCAATTAAAATTGTGATTGCTTTTAATTCATTAATCCGAATATCCAAGTCTTCATGTTATTTCCATTTATAACTGCATTCAGGGTATATTTTATGACAAAAAGTAGTTTCTCTTATATGTGTAGTTGGCAGCAGTTCCTTCTAGGTCTGCGTAGTCAGGATGGATTACTTAGCTACTTCAAGCTACCCACCCATGGTATTTTGACTGACGTTGCTTCCTTCATGAGAAGTTGCTGCATCTGGTAATTTACGATGAGCAATAAGTCCTTCCAATGCTTTGACTTGCCTGGATTTTGGAAGTCATGCATCCTGTTTTCAGGATAGATACTCGGGCTTGAACTAAGATATGCAGTAGTAAGTGGCTGTATGAAAGTAAAAGAAAAGGAAAAACCCTAAGTTAAGAGAAATCACCTAATAGTTTTAATGTGTGGCTGTATCAAAAGGTGGGTGCCAAGATGGGTGTGCAGAGAATTTGAATTTTTCCAGAGCTTTTGGTTTTGCTTAGTCTTTGAGTAGCTATAACCTCTGAAGTATTTCATGATCTTCCAAACCCAAACCTTTGGTTTAGAACAAGACACTTTTTTCTTTTTTTTTTCTTTTCACTTTTTTTTTCTCCAGAAAGGAATTTGCAGTGAATCAGACACCACCAAACTGCACAGGTTTAATTCCTATCCATCTGTGTGCCACCTGTCAGGGCTCACCACTCCTGTAGCCAACTCCTTCCCAAGCCAATCAGTCCCAGGCCAGCGCTGCAGGATCTAACGCGCTGCTGAATCAGTGCAAGCAGCTCCGGATCATGCACCTCCACTGAGCAGGGCAGGGCACGTGGGACAGTGGTTTTTGCCAGCATGGCAACCCCTGCCCCATTGCATTTGGCTTGCCCACCCCCTGCAGTGTGGGGCACTGGCCACCACATCATAGAATTCTAGAGTCATAGAGTTGTCAGGGTTGGAAGGGACCTTAGAGATCATCTAGTTCCACCCCCCTGGCCATGGGCAGGGACATCTCCAACTAGATCAGGTTGCCCAGAGCCCCATCCAGCCTGACCTTAGAAACTTCCAGGGATGGGGCTTCCGCCACCTCTCTGGGCAACCTGTGCCAGTGTCTCACCATCCTCATGATGAAGAACTTCTTCCTAACATCAATCTGAACCCATCCATCTCTAGCTTTAATCCATTTCCTCTAGTCCTATCACTACATGACATCCTAAAAAGCACCTCAACGACTTTCTTGTAGGCCCCCTTCCAGAGGAACTCTGGGCCACTTTCAGGATGCCGTTTGCTTTCCAGGAACTCAAAAGCCACTGGAAAGGACGTGCTCGGGGACAGCAAAGACCCTGTAAATGGGAGGAGGGCTATGCTCAGAGACCCCAGCCTTCAGTACCATCTCCTGTGCTGTCCACACTGTGGAGAGGGAGAGGCAGCAGGTGGAGCTGGGCTTAGAGAGCACTTTGGCATCTGTCCTGCAGGAGGGGGCAAGGAGAGGAGGCCCAGCAGCAGCATGGAGAGGGCTCGGCAGCAGGGCAAGAGCTGTAGGGTGGGAAGGACCACGTCCATAGCCAAGGAACCTGCTTGCAAATGGGAAACAAGAACACTGCCATGGCTACCTGGAAGCTGGTGATTGCTCAACTTTCCCTGCTACGTTCCCAAACATTCAGGACTGTAAAGCGAAGCCAGCAAAGTTCTTGGCCCTCACTTCCGGCAGATGATGGACACATGGTTTGTCAAAGCAGTCATTGATTGCATTGGGTTTTCCAGCTGCATCGAGATGCGAGATCTAAAGGTTGGACATGGGATTTTGAGGAGGAGACAGTGTTGTTCTTGTAATATTCATTAGCTGACCTCTGCTAATCGTGGCCTGGACAAAGGCCCTTAACGTTTTCCACTGAGGCACCCACTGAAGCCTGGCTGTGCTCCATGCTCACAGTGACTTTCTCTGCCAAGTCTGATTTTGCACGTTCACTCTGTTGAGTCTTCTCTCACCACTGCAGCCCTGGGTTTGTTCCCAGGTTTTCTCTGGAGCCTGTAGGACCAGCTGTGTCCTTGAGTTGTCTGGCTTTGGCTGCAGATGCCAAGATGCTTCAGACAAGAAAAATTATCAAGTGGCACGTTCCAAGCAAATCAAAAAGCAGCTCTGTTTTGCACAGTGCATAGTTAGGCTCTTTTCCCTCTCAGTAGTGTGGAAATGACCACCAGGCCAAAAAGCAACAGAGCATTTTCATGAAAGAATCCAATCAAAGACTATTAAACACAAAGACACTGCCTCTCATTCCAGGGATCCCTGATCCAGTGTAAGTAGAAGGGGAAAGTGATTTTCTTTATGCTCCTGGGAACAAATAATTTTTGACAGCTTCAGTGAAAGATGAATGGATCAAGACCAGTTTCCAAAATACAAGAGAGTGAGGAGAGGGAGCTGAGATTGACTTTTTGGTGATCACTCTGACCATTTGAAGACACCACACAGATCAGAGGATGTGACCTGGATCCATGCTAGGCTGACGAATGAGCATCTTTGCTCATGCCAAGCATGGCCTTACTCTGTGATTGCATATTGTGCCTGTAGTGCATTAAACCCTAAGAGCAGAGATCTGGGAAAGCTTGCTGTGCCAGGAATACCTTTTTTTATCTCAAGGTCAGGTTTGATTTTTATGAATCCTAATGCGCTAGGTGAAGTTCAGAGGGTGATCTGTAAGCACATGTGGGGTTTACTGTACAAAATTATTGGATCTCACAGAATCAGTATAATGTGTTTCATGACCGTTAATCCTGGGGAGGGCAAGTCCGTACGGTGGAAGGCCTTATACCCTGGAAAGTTTAGACCCTATGCCAGGGCCAGGGCTGTTTGGGAGGATATAAGGCTGAGACAGCTATGTACATGTGTGTGACAGAACAAATCTGCAAATAGTTAGCTTTTTGCTATTTCTCAGCATGCCCAGAAAAAACGTGAAACAAAGGCCACCAAACATTGCTTTCACACTGAGGGACATGGAAGACAAGACGGTTTCTGGACATCTTGGGAAACCAATGCTTCAGAGATGTTCCTGCCATTCATCTCTTCTCCATCTGTGGTGTGGTCATTAACCTCTTCTGGAAAGAACTGAGTTGTCCTCAGTCAAATGATGACTGCTTCTCCAGGGACTCTCCTGTTGCATTGGCAGTTGTGTGGGTGTTCTTGTTTGGATGCAGGCAAGTTCCTTGCAGTGCTGACCTTGAATTGCTATAATTGCCCTTGGCCATGTCTTGGACTTAGCTCAGAGCTTTCCTTTGACTGTGTTGCTCCAGTGTCCTAAAACATCCACATGACATACGTACAGCCATGTCCTGAGCTCCTTCAGGTTGTGCCTGCGTGGCTGCTGCCTTCACAGCCCAGTGTCCTGAACCAAATGCTGGTATTCCCTGGGAATACCGCTATCAGTCTCCATCACATTTGGCTGGGACCACCAGCTCGGCCCGATCACTGTACTACTGTTTGATGTGGTTGAGTTGGGCTGTGGTGTCTTGGGAGCAACTGAGTCAGTTCAGGTGTTTTGCGGTGGGCAAAAAAAGGTCAAAGTTAAGCCAACACCCTCATGAATCCTCATGGCTCTGCACATAAGGGAGGGCAACCACATCCAAGGGACAACCAGGTAGATTTGAAGGACTGGAAGTGGAAAGAGAATAAGAAGGGACCCATGAGAAGTCCACAGTTAGCTGAGGGAAGTCCACTTATTTTTATGCACATCACAGCCTCTGATCTGGGCTAAAATTACCCTTCCAGAAAGTATCAACAGCCTTCACCTGGCAGAGGGACCTTACGCTGTGTCAGTGCTTCACTTTGTGTGATCAAAATGATTTTTAAATCAGATTAGGTGTTTTAATTGTGAGACACTTTCCCACTGGCAACAACTTCATTTTTTGTAACTCCTTCATAGCACTTATCCAAAACACTAGTGGTACTTCTGTTTTATTGTGTTCAGAAGCTTACCACTTTTAGTGTTAGTACGCTTAAATTATTTGTATATGCCTCGCACCTTAATTACAGTTAAACCAAACAACGCATATTTATATCTTTTTTTACTTTGCTCCTACTTGCTTCTGTACAAATTTATTTCTATTTATTATGGTCATTCTGATGATGAAGTGCCCAGAATTAGAAATAAAGGCTGGCGGTACTGTTGTTGCCGAGCTGCACAGAGATGGAGGTGACACGATAACAGCTCCATTGGCTGGTTTTCTTACTGCGGCACAGTCACACAGCACATCTTTTCCTCATTTGCCGCCCCCGGTTAGCCACACTGCCACTTCAGCTTTGTCTTTCTCACTGACAGTCCACGGCTATGAGTTTTGTTTTTATCCTTAGCTCTTTTGTATGTAGTTCTCCTACCCCTTGCACTGCTTTTGATTATTTTTTTGTGGTGGGGTTGCTAGAAAATTTTTATTGGAGTAATGTTCACATTTTCTTCCAAGATCTTTTGCATAGATGCGAAATAGAAAGCAAAAAAAAACCAAACTCCCCCACCCCAGAAGTACCCTGGACACTGTTCTTAGCTTGATCTGATTATTTTACTGTTCATTTCAGCTTATGATCTCCTTAACAATCTTTTCCAGCAATGCGCCTTTTTCCCTTTCAGTGTTAATTTTGAACACTCAGGTCTCAGATGTAAAATATATAAATTGCACTGAAATTATGAGACAGTCTTGAACAGTAAAGTGCTCCTGTAATACATAATTGTTTGAATTGTCCTCCTGACTCCACTGCATTATTTTCCTTGTATTATATCACAATGGCATGAGCACATATATCAAAAAGCTGAAACGAGTCAGAATCGTGACCGTCTACTCCTCCCCCATGTCCTGTCAGTTTCTTCATCCCAGATTAGTGTCTGTTGGCTTGGGAAGCAAAGAGGGAGCAGATGGACCACAAAATGAGATTCTGTAACCTTCTTACCCAATAGATCTGCTTTCTGCATGTATTCAGACATATTTACTTACTGTAGTGACAATTATCAGTTTTATTTCTTTTAAGAAAACCAAACAACTTCAGCTCAGTATGTAAGAGAGCAAACTAAATTGTCTTCTGGCACCGTTACCATCCATATAATTTTAAATCAATTAGGAGTTTTGTGATCTGTGTTTTACCTGAATATGCCCATTAAAGCCATCAACATGCTTATGTGTAAGGGGATAGACACAGTATGTACAGTCTGTGGACTCTGGATAACTTTTTATTGCTCATAACACAGGTTGGAAGAGCACAGTTGTTTATTTCCTGGGATTTTTTTGTTTGAGTATACTATTTGGATGGCCAGATTAGGCATCTTTCTACTTGCAAAGGGAGTTGGATACAAAAATAGCCAAATAATAGAAATAACTACAAAGCTTCAAAATGCATCAAGTAAAGAATCCAGTTTATTCAGAAACTTGCATGTTTTCTACACCTCATTTGAGATGCACCCATTCGGAGCACTGGATGTATTTTAAATGTCAGTATAATCATCCATTGAACTCAGCCTGAAGATCCACTGTTAGCATGATAGTCTTATAACAGCAAAGGTCTATAGTTAGACCTTTCATATTAGCAAAACATTGTGTGTCTCATCTGGGATAGGAGCCATCAGCCCCAAAAACACTGGGGTGAGACTCATCTTGGTTGTTGTAGCTCTCTAAGAAGAAGGTGCTTCATCTCAACCAGCCACCGAGGCTCCCTGCGTATTCGGCTGATGGAGCTGGGTGTCTTCAAAGAATGAATCATCTCTGTGCCTTAGACAGCTACTCTACGAGAAGCTAAATCTCCCTCGAGATATACCAACCTCTTACTATAGACTGTTAAAAAACTCTAGGAAAAAACCCGGAGCAGACACCTAACTTTCAGATGACTCAGGCTGGATGCGAGAAATCCAAATATATTGTGACAATATATTTGGCCAAATATATTGAGACAAGTTCCCATACTAAAAAAAAAAAAAGGTGCCTTTGCTCTCATGCTGAGCAAATGGGCCTTGTCCAACAAGTATATGGCACACATATGGCCATGCGCTGGAAACACCAGGCATCTTCCTTGGGAGGAGAAAAGAACATGTCGAACCTAGCGATTAGGACCTGGAGTTTTAGGAGGTTTAGGTAATGGGGAAAATAAAACCGAGAGGTAGAGACTTTGTGTACAAGAATTGTCTGGCTGCCTTATATGTGCGGGTGCATTGCCAAGACCTGCAGGTGTTCAATCAGGCTGCTTTTATTTGAGGTGCCTAACGTGGATTTCAAAGCCACCACGTAGGCAACCCGGCTTGAAAATTGACCTTAATTTCTTCTAATTGCATGTCTTATTCTTCATTATTTTTCTTGTTAGAGACAGAATTTTGAAAGGCGATTCACTAGTGCAGCTATTTTTGACTCATCTCTGACTTTGTCTTACTTCGTGTTATTTAATGGGTTCCAGTGGCCATATGCTGCGGAGAATCCTGGAACAAAGTGAGTAAACTGGGAGGCATTGCTCGGAAGGATAAATTTCACAGTTGGAAACACACTTAATACTAAGCCTTCTAACCAGTTTTTCCAGAAATCGCAAGCTTGATTGCCATGATATCTGAACATGGCATTAGCCACTCTAATGAGGAAAATAATTGATATGCTATGGAAATTAGGTCTAATTAGATCTTGTTAAGATAAATATCTCAGTTCAGCTGAAAACTTGAAGAGATACATTTTGCAGCATTCCGGATTATAAATATGACCCTTGTTCTTCACCCCACTCCGCGTATTGGGTTACTACTGGTAGAAGTGAATGTGAAAAGCCTCCTTATCAGAATCGCTGCAGTCTGCACCCACTTGACACAGAATAAGTGGTAAAGATAGTTTAAATCTTACATAGTCTAAAAACCCCTTTATTTTTTACATCAGCTTTAAAGATCCTAATTTCAGAACCGTGCGACAAAACATCTCCTGCCTATTCATTTTCTTCAGTTAAAGAAATACGTTAATGTTTATATATTTTCAGATCCACAGCAAATCATACTCTTCAGTGCTCTTTAACACTGTTTTCAGTGACTTTACAAAAACATGTATGCTGGTTTATGTCAATACCATTTTGACAGAGGGCAAATATTGAATGCAAACTATAATAAAATCAAAGTTGCTTTTAAATTTTAAAGAAAAAGAAGAAAAAAATCTGAAAAATATGTAAGGTGGGACATCCAGAAGGTGACTAGACTTTGTTAATATTTGGAGCAGGCAGATGACTTATACCTAGATACAGAGCTTGTAAGGTGCTGCCAAGCAGTGGGCCAAACTCATCTTCTCCCTTCACTGGTGGAGTTGCTATGGGTCTGAAAGCAGAATGAAACCTTATTGGCAGCTGCCACGTCTTCTCCCAGCTTGCACAAAACATAGACCCAAAATCTTTACTGCCCTGGTGGGTTTGAGCTTGCACACTCTCTCTCCTTCCACAGTACAAAAGAGAGAGGAATTAACATTCTCTAATAATTTTAGCTTGATCTTGTCTTATTTTCACCGAATGAGCTATTTAAAGTGAACCCTTTAAAAGTCTGCCTTCAGATAATAGTTTTTCAGAGTCTCTGAGCTAATGACTGACCCACAAGGCCTAAAACCCCTGCGTGCATCCTGTAACATCACAGGCCATTTTAAAAAAGTAATGTGGTAAAGAGCCAATTTCCATTATTTGCTGCAATTCCTTTGCCATCAGCCTGGCAGAGCTGGCAGCTTTACCCAGCTGCTCACATTCCCTGCAGCCACCACCAGTTTGCCTTCTGGGGAGCAGGGTGTAGTGGGGGGTGACTCCGCAGAGCCGTGGGGACTTGGTGCACCAGTGCCACTGGAAGCCCAAAGGCATGAGGACAGCCTGGGCTGGGGAGATTTGTCCATGAGGACCACCTCTCCAAGACAGCAAGTCCACCAAGTGGCCCCTGCAAGGATGAGGGTTTGACAGCAGAAGGCACAAAAGCTTCTTCTAGGCAAAATCCAGTCCCTTTTAAGAAAAACAAACAAGCAAACAAACAAAACCCATCTATATGTCCTATTCTTGGCAAGTCTTGAGCAAGGGGAAAGGTGAATGAACTGATGTTTGCAGTCATGGTTCCTGACAGCTTTTCAATGTCTCTCTGTCTTGATAAATACATCTGTCCACTGACATTTTGTCTTACAAAATGAGTGTGGGGGGAAACCGTGGCAAGCTAGCGTATAATTTCCCTGGATGAGGGTGAATAATAAGTGAGTAAAACAAGATAACTCTTCCTATGACCTTTAAATATTAATAAATTAAATATCCATTTGCATTACTCATTTTCTATTATTAACCTATTTCTCTTCTTTATTCTTGGTCTGTCTAGTCATTACCACTGTTCAGCATCTTCTGTTCAGAAAATACTGCATTGCAAAGAGTCCCAAACCCTCCATGTATAGATGTACATACAGAGTCACTGGATAAGATACTATGCAAATAATCAGCAGATGTATTTAGATTTCTTCAGTGGGAGTCCATTGCAATGATTTCGCTATTTAAGTCACATGGCACCAAGGCAGCAGTTGTGTTGTGTGTTTTTTTTTAATCTATTTACTCTTTTTTGTGACAAACCTAATGATTGCAGAAATGAGAAATCAGCCTGCAAACAGTCCAAATTTAAATAAAATCACCCCCACTCTAGACTATAACAGTGGCAGATGGACAGAGGAAGAAAGTGTATATAGTCATATTTTTTGCCATTATAATATAGACCCTTTCAGATTGCAGCGAGCGCCTTGCCATCTGCAAATCTGAGTCTTTCCTTTTCTGCTGAGGCACTGATTCAAGAATCATGATTTCTGAAGTTCCAGTTAAAGTATTAAGTGGTTTATCTCTCATTTTAAAGGCATACCGATCTCATGGGTTTACTTCAAACACATGGGAAAGGCATCCTGACAATTTCCCTCGGAGTTGTCCGTAAAGACAAAACCCAAAGCCACTGGCCCACACTTAGGTATGCGGTGAGGTAATGGGTTGCGCACATGAATAGCTTTTTGTCAAACAGTCTCTTATTGCTGTTGTTCTCACGGCTTTTGTTTGGGTTTGCTCTACGGGGAAATGATTTGCTCTCTGCCTATATGATATGGCGATTGGGCTGCACACCTTCCTTACTGCAGCACACATACTCATCGGCAGCAATGGGTGTTTGGTTTTAACGTTGCCCCTCTGAAGAGAGAAGAATCTGATCCCTACATAAATGTCATTGATTTCTGAGGGCGAGATCTTCACGTAAATGGCAGCTGTTTTAGTGGGGGTGTCACTTTAATGCAGATTTGCAAACAAAATGTGGGCACGTTTTAAAAAGCCAGTGTGTCAACCCACTGTTGTTTTCCACAGTTTTATCTGACCTTTTAAGTTTGCAAAATGATGCTGAGGATGTGACCATCACAGAGCTCAGGCAAACACATGCAAGTTGCAGCCTACCGGGGTTTCTGATGCTTTTGCATTGCGGGCGGGGAGTTACTTAGTCTAAAGGTCAGGACTCTCACACAGGTTTTACATTTTTTTTCCCTCTGTGTAGCCAGCAGTAATGAAAAAAATCGCCTTTAGGGATGAAAGCCTATTCTGAACTTGTCTAAGGAGAAGAGAATGCAATTCAATTCTGGCGATTCCCTTTTAAGAGGTGCTGCAGTATGCATCGCATCACAATATTTCTAATTTTCACCAAATCAGGGTCGCTCTCTGCAAGGCAAAAAAAGGAAAGGTTTCTTTTGTTAATCATACATGCAAGAGCCCTGTACAAAATAAAGTATTAAACACAGTAATTACAGTAATTTTTGTTAAAATATTTCTACACAATAAACCTGTGGCTTTGAAAACTCTACCAGAAGCAAAAGAAAAACAATCTGTAATGAAAAAATTGAAATCAGAAGCCACTAATAACACTAAAGGGAGCCCAGAAGCCAAATTAATGTTTCTACAAAGAAATACTTTCCTACACCAGGCAAATTCCTAGTAAGACTCTTACCTGGGTCTTTATATATAGGATTCAGATTTCATTTTGAAGCATGCTTTTTACAAACTGTTTAGTGTTCATATGTCATTACCACTGTTGGGCCAGATTGCACCTGGCATCGATATAAACAAAGCTTTGGCAAGAATTCTTTCCTTTGGGATGGAGACATCTGATTTTCAAGCTGAAAACATGTCAGTGTTGCAAGACACTCCAAATAGCCTGTTTTACCAGTGCAGTAAATTAACCCGCCTGGTGTAGTGTTAAATGCTTTACAAACATCGGCTGAAGGCGAGGGAGGGAAACAGCAAAAAAACAAACAAAAACATTTCAATAACTTGTTTGACTAGGAGCAGTGAAAAAAATGTAAGCAAAGCTCAAAAGGAGGGGGTGATCCCTGGGAGACAGGACAGCAAAAGAACAGATTTTCTAAATTTTGTCCTGCATTCAACACAGAGAGTGTGCCACGGCATGGAAAGACACTGAAGGAGCAGAACAAGTTATATAGATGATACAAAAGGTATCTTCATCTGAAAGACAGATTGGAATAACAGCCAACAGTGACTCTAACTCATCATTGCCTTGTCTACAGGAGGAAGGCTTTCTGAAAGCTATTACATGCAAGAGGTTTGCCTTTAATGCCCCAAACCGCTGGTGGACAAAGACTACGTAGGCAAAATAGAGGATAAAATATTAGGCTATCCCCCTTGCTTCCCCATTGTTCAGGATGAAAAAGCTGAGCTGAACTTTTGGGCACGCGGAATTGGCTGATTGAAAAAGCTCTCGTCGCTAGATCGTACGTTTGTGCTAAGCCTGAATGGTCCAGAGGACAATGGGGTTCAACCTGCCTGCGGCTCTACGGCGGTTCTACAATATAGATGTGAAACTAGAATAGCCGGAAAGTAGGTCCACATGTGTATGGAGTCGAACGGTGACCCGTCCTGAGAAACACAGGCAGAAGCACTGTTCTTCAATATATGTATTTCTATAGCTGTTAGACTGAAGCCACTTTGCTGCTCTTGTCTTGCTATTTTAATTATCCCGATAGCCGTCTATTTACAAACATGCATGTAAGTGGGCTAGAATAGTTAATTAATATTCATAAGCATTCGTAAAATGTGACAAAGTTTACGTTAGGGTGAATGATAATTCCCAAGAGGATTACATTTGTGTTAAGTGTAGATTTATATTATAAGATCCAGCATGATTGATTCTTGCTTGGCCAGCGATAGAGGAGTTAGCGTCCATACTGGCAGAGATTATATCTGGTCAACAGGAAAGGAAGACTGGCCAAGAAACTGCCAACACAGAATCTGAAGCTGTGAAACCTGGTCAAGAAGAAATAAAGCCAAATAAGCAACAGATGAAAAATTATCTTAAAGCAAAGATCAAATCACTCAGTTGGAAACAAGAATTGTATTGGAAAAGGTGATGCTGAGAGCATGAAGGGACATAGGAATTTTTGTTAAATAATATTAATAAGTAAACTGGAGTGCTGAATACCAGTAATTTATTTTTTAATGGACCTTAACATTTTTCAAAAATAAAAAAATAAGTAGACAGTTTTAGTATGCTCAAAGACTTCTGAAAAATATCAGAGAGGACATCTAAACCTTGTGAATCAGTTGGAAGAGAATGCCAGAGGTCTTGGTACATGAGAGCCATGGGCATGCTGGAGAGACCCCAGTGAGGGGCTGCAAAGATGATGAAGGGACTGGATCACGTCTCCTGTGAGAAATGGCTGATGGAGCTGGGACTGTTCAGCCTGGAGAAGAGAAGGCTCAGGGGAGGTAGGAGTTCATCAATTTATGTGAATACCTGCAGGGTATACCTCCTGCAAAGAGAACAGAGCCAGGCTCTGCTCAGTGGTGCCCAGTGACGGGACCAGAGGCAAAGGGCACAAACTGAAACACATGAGGTTCCTTTTGAACATCAGGAAACACTTTGTCGCTGTGAGGGTGATCAAGCACTAGCACGGGTTGTCCAGGGAGGTTGTGGAGTCTCCATCCTTGGAGATATTCAAAAGCCATTTGGGCACAGCCCTAGCAACCAGCTCTGGATGGCCCAGCTTGAGCAAAGGGGTTGGACAAGATGACCTCCAGAGGTCCATTCCAGCCTCAGCCATCTTGTGATTCTGTGACTCTATCTGAAGCCCCCTGGGGAAGGTGATAGAAGGAATGAGGAACCAGAAAAGTAAGAAACTTAAGTAATATAAACACTTCACAACAGTTTTCTGGTAATGTTATACCTGATACAGCACTCTTAGACTATATGGGAGGAGTCCTGTGGGCTCAAGAGGGACAACAGAATTATTCCCGTGCCCGTACTGCAGAAACCTACTGACTCTAAAGAGGAGACTTTCTAGGAAGTTTATTGACAGTCGCATGCCAAATGAAAGCGTGGGGAGACAAATTGGTAGGGAACTCACCGGCAGATAAAGCCAAACAGCACTGATGTCCCTGTGTATTTTGCCCTCAGAAAATAAGTGAAGCTCTCTAGATGTAGAGTCAACCCTTGACAAGGAGTGTGAGGATCACTTTGGACTGTACTGGTCCAGGCTGGCCCCATCCCAAGCCAAAGCCAAGACACCTTAACTAGGAAAGGATCCAAATGACCTGCTGTATCCAGCAGCATAACCACACACCAGCGCAACTGCAACAAACACGCTGGCAGGGGCGGTGCCTCGGTGCCCAGCTGGAATGAGAAAATGAAGCCAGGGAGGTTCCTGAGGTTGGAGGAGCAGCTGCCAGACAGACACGGTGCTCGGTGGCAGGCTGGCAACAGAGGGAGAACCACTGCCAAGGAAAGAGAGGGGAGCATCACCTGAGTCCCACCAGGTTTAACCTGCACCTGATGCAGGTGATAGGAGTGAGGATTCCGGCTGGAGGACACATCTCTGAGCACTTTGGGGGAAAAATTGCCTTCTGTTCTCAATATGAAGCACGTGATTACTAGGGGCAATCAAAAAGCATAGACAGGTTTAACAAGTAAAGCAGAGCAGCTTCCCGTAAAAAGCATTTGTTTTCATGAATCTCTTTTGGCAGTCCTTCATTCAGAGCAAAAAGGAGATTCAGCTTAAGTCAGAGACAAAAAAAAATTGCTAAATACAAATTTAGCCCAGACATAATAACAAAATTGGGCAAAAATATGAAGGAAAAAAAAAAGGTGAGCTAAAGTGGGAATTTAATGGGTGTCAAACTTGTGAATACAGAATTCCATTTTATCACTGTTGTTTTAAAATTAATAAAAACAAAGCACCAGTACTGTACGAATGCAATTACACTGCTGTAAAATCATGATTGTCCGTGAAGTTAATTCACACAGGAAAATAAATTATACTGCTAGCAGTATTTTGGCAAACAGATGCCTGCCAAAGCTTTGTGTCGACTTAGTGTTATTGGTGTCTTCTAAATTCAAAGTTGATAAACTGGGACAAAAGCAGGGCCCAGGCTAACTCCAGCATTGTATGTGTTAAGAAATCATTTAAAGCTGAAGGCACCTTATTAGTCTTTTGTTGACATCGCATTTGGCAAAGTCATCATCCAAAAGCTAAGAGAAAATACCCAATAAGCTGAATGTAAAGAATTTGAGCTCAAAGCCTGATAGAAGGCTTGAAGTAGGTGCAATCCATGTCAGATTTGGACTTGGACGTTTCTAAGGGTAGGTGACAAAAATATAGGTGAAGAAGCCTGCATGTTCAGGCCCAGAAGACCATTACAAAGGGAGCAACCTAAGTGAAGGCAGAAGTTGTGTTAGTTAAGTGATAATTTAACAAGGTGCCCTGCTTCCAGAAGCCCTGGTCGGTTATGCTGAGGTAACGTTATGGGTAAATATGTATGGATGTAAGAATGGGGACTGGTAGCAATGGTTCTTATGGGATGCAGGCATTTGTTTGAGTCCTACCTGCTACTCTCCTTGTTAGCAAAAAACAAGTGACACAATGGTTGTTAGCTGGTTTGCTCTGGTGGAAAAAAAATGAAAAACAGCTCAAGAAGTTCCCCTTTCCACATTGGCTTTCCTAGCTGCTTATTGTCATCCTTTGCAACCCCTGTTCTTGCAGTGGTGCAATTGTTTGCGTGGCCATGCTGTAAACCAGACTGCTGGAATGGTCTGGGGTTAAAAAAAAAAAAAAAAAAAAAAGAATCCTGCTCTCCCATCTAGACAAAAAATAAACCTAATTTTTTCTAATGTGATTGCTTCAGCAATCTAGTTGGCACCTTGGCTCGAGAAACAGTTGCATTGGAAATTCTTGCATGGGGGAAATGTGGGGCATGGAGTGGGAATAAGCAGAAGTGGGTAGGAATGGCTTAGATCTTGCAGAAATAAACATATATTGATTTATTTTATCTTTTTATTGGGAAATACATACCAACCTTACTTTAAACTTTGCACTTCCCTACTAAGGAGCACCTTCTCAGTCAGTCTAACATTTAGAAATAATCGATTTCACAAAATAAAAAATGAAGTTGAAGAGAAGCTTTGGGAAAGAAATGCCACAAGTTCCAATATTTTTTTTTCCCCCCCAATCAGGAATATCTAAATAAGGATCTTAAAAACATTTAGAAGAACACCAATAAACAATTAAGATTTCTTGTCTACATGTCTATAAAGGTGTGTATTGTATTGCACCAGCACAATACATCTATCAGTGATGCACAGATAAAAAAACCATAGGATTGACACATGGGAGATTTGACCCAGACAATAACAACCTCCTCAGGTCCCACTTTTAAATGGGAGAAAAATTTGTTTAATACTAATCATAGGTCTAGGCAGGGAGAAATTCACATCGTCTGATATGGTTTAGACCATAGAAAACAAGTGAAGTAATTTCTAAAAGGTCTTTACTCCTTGCCATGAATCCATGAGTCATGGACTTAATGTTGTTTTGTATGAGAGCTCAGTCTCCGCCTCAGCTAGTCACTGCTGATGCGGGGACACGCGGGACCTGGCATTCTGGTGCTGCTGTCCTTCTCCCACTTCAGGAGTGTGGGGGTGGAAAGAAGAGGGTGCAGTTGCTTTTGTACTGGTGCCCATCCCTCAGGGACTCTGCCAAGAGTGCACAGCTAGCTGTAACGGGCTTCGTCACGTCATTAGGGGCATCTGAGAAAGTGTTGCCTACAGGAGGTGCTAAAACCTGCATTTAGAGGGGATGTGCGGGTTCCTTGACTCACCCCAGGCACCCATCCACATGGGATCTCTATCAGAAGGAAGCCCTTCTGGTAGAGTAAGAAGGATTTCTGGAAAAATCCAGCATAGTGAGGTGAGTCTTTGTTAAGGAAAGCACCAGATGAGAAGTACACATATAAAACAAGTTTGCTTTTCAGGAAAGCAAGAATTGTGTTATTTTAGTGTGAAGCTTGGTAGATCAAAATTCTCCTGTGTTGAACATCCCTGTGGAGAGCTCTCTATTCAGTGCTCCTGGCATCTATTTCTTTCAAGCTTCTAAACTTAAAAACATCTAAAATTACATTTGTGCTCTCCTAACATTATTCTCCCATGGAATTAATTATTGCGATTGCAGGTTACTTCTACAATGCTAAACACATCTGATCCAAGGAGAGATCCCTGGTGTCCTCACCTAGAAGGGCAGAGGGGCTCGTGTCCACACTGTAATATGGACAAACCTCTGAAGCAGACTGACTGCAGAGGTGGATACGTAGCACATGGGTCTGAGTCTCACCAGTGGAGCTTTGATGGACCTACAGTATGATCGCTTTCCTGGGTGGTTTTTCTTCAGTTCCAGCAGCTGATACAATATGAGCAGTGTGCCATATCACCGTGGGGGTTTTTAATCTTTGTCTGAGGATATGTGTTGCATGCCCTGGGGCACACCAAGATGGGACATGCGAGTGTCTGAAGGGACACAGGTCTTGAAGGAGCAGCATCACGGGACTGAGCAGGGTGGAGGCAGCCGAGCCTGGTGCTGTCCTGCCCGTACTGCTCTTTGGGCATGATGTCTGGAGAGATCCATCTCTAAAACCACACCTGTGTTTTGGTTTGGAGGAAATAGATGATTCACTTCCCCAAAAGGAGAGTCTGGGTGTAAATAAGCACTTGTGTCTTGTGGGCAGCTGGGGCTCAAGACCTTCAGGTGAAGCTGGGAGCTAAGTCAGCTGACAGTATGGATTTTCTCAGAGGGTCTATAAACAGAAATTGATATGAATAATGTGATATCATAAGAGTGCACAGGAGTGCATGAGGTAATCTCTGTTTTAAAAAAATGCCTGCAAGTTGAGAAAGTTTAAGAAGTCCCCTTCTAGGTGGCACAAAAACCCACATGCTGGGATGACTTCCTGTGGGAGCCTGGCTCAGCATAAGACACCTGATCAGTTAGTGTTGCAAATCTCATGCTGAACTGTTGCGTGGAAGCACATGCATCTACAGGGTGACACCACTGAACTTTAAAATGTAAACTGAAAATGAGGAGATGAGAGCTTTTTTTTTTTGCACAAGTACACTTCTACTGTGGACATGACCTGTAAACACGTGGACTGAAGGAATTCTGTGGGATTTTGATCACATTACAGAATATTAATTTGCTAATTTTCCAATGCAGATAAAGCACTTTATGACAACTGAGATAAGAGCTGTTAATCAGTATTTGCACAATACAAAACAAGCATGCACAGTTGTTTTCTCTTTGAAACATCTAGTTTGACTGAGACTGAAGGTAGGCTGGGAAGAGTTTCTTCCAGAAAAGGGAAGGGATGAAGGAAGCCAATGCACAACTGACCCAATTGGTCTTAGAGCCTTCTTCATCCCTAGGGGCTTCTGAGCACCTTGGGACAAGTGCTGGCTCCTTCAGTACAAGCAGGCATAAGCCTCTGGACAGCTGTTTTCTTTCCGATAAACTTTTATTTGCCTGTAGCTTGCTTTTAACTTTCAACACTGTTTAATGTTTATCTTGTTTGGCTTTTTTTTTCCCAAATAATTTATTAAATAATCGAGGTAGTAATTAAATGGCATTCCTGATGGTAACCGTTCGCTGAACCATATCTCACTTAGAATCACCACACCTGAAATCAGCTGCTGAGCAGGGATTGATAGTTTGCTAAAGCAGATGTACTCTTAACAGACAGCAATGTATTTCATTATCAGCATTAAGATATATTTATAAAAATAAAGATATATTTATAAAAATAAAGATATATTTATAAAAATAAAAGATGGATGCCTAAATGTGCACATTTTCCATACAAATTTATTACATTGTGCCAAGTAAATATACCTTAAACTATAATATTTTTTTAATAGAAAACAAGCATAACATACAGATAAGTTCATGTGGCAGATGATAGAAATGTATAGCTTTTTTATTATTATTGGTACATCAGATTGAGTATTTTGTGATGTCATTACATCATGCAGCAGCTCATTCGGACTGTCGAGGAAGACTAATTAACACTAATGCTTCTAAAGAATTTTCATTTGTGATGCTAATCTGTGACAAAACCAAAAGCATCCTCAGAAAGCCAGAGAAAAAAGTAAAGAGACTACATCTTGCAGCCAGCTTAAATTAGTGTTAGCTTGACTTGTCTTAATTGAAAGGTTGTTTACATCTCTTTTGTAAGTGTTTATAAAAGTTGGCAGACAGAAGAATAGCTGCCTACGTACATGAATAAATTTTTCTTTTATTGAAGCTGTTGTATATAGTAACTGTCATTAAGAAACCTTTTGATATATCTCTTTACACATAGTGTTAAGGTATAAACCTGTCTGTGTGTTTATATGCACACACACACATGCTGTATTATTTTTGCTGTGGAGATATTTATGCTAAGTCCTCATGTTGGATGAATATTTCTATGTGCCTATTTATTCTAGTAGCCTACTGGCCTCAGTTTAAATTTCTATGGGATACATGCAAGTTGGAAAAATACCTTAAACACAACTTGTGAAAATGTCTTGCTCTTGCACTAATATGCAAGTCCTTGGATATCCCGGTTCACCAGAAACATGGTGCTTACATAGCTAAGCACCCCTAAAGCTTTATTGGGATTCATGATCCCTGGGTCCTGGACTGCTGGCTGGGTGGACCTCAGGTTCTTGTTTTCTGTTTCTCTGTGTTCACAGCATCTCAAGACAGGCCATCACCTGATCATCATATACAGAAACTGCCCGACTCTGCTGATGTTGGATAGACCCGACCTAATGTCTTCAGGACACGTTGTCCTTGGTGGGAGAGGGAGGGAGAGGCTTGCTAAGCTTTACATGGCAGCAGGGAGCTGCCAGCTATTCATAAACAGCTTTAAGAGATCTTGTCCTTTATAAATGCAGGATAAATATTGTGCTATTTATGCACAGACCTTAAATGAAACTTGTAGGTAAATGGGCAAAGAAATTGAGATTCCTCAGCAGAACATAATTAAATTTCAGCTTAGTTCATAATGCTGACCTCTGGAGTTTTCTTCATTTTAGTGTTGTTAGACCATGTACTGCATGTAAAGACAATTAGCAGAGCAGAGAGAAAAGCAGCAGATGCTAGGGATGCACAGAGATAGATGACTCATTATGTCATGAAGAATCTCTCTTGTGAAAAGATTGGTATAAAAAAAGGCTCAAATGGGCCAAATAATTATTAAAGAAGGAATTTGAAGATTTCAGGAAAAACTAGCAGAAAAATTAGAATCTTGCAGTGCTCTAAAGCATGTGTTTGCCTGAGCTGCAGAGCAGGAGCACTGGCATAGAAGGTGGAGACTATTCTCCCTCCTCATCCCCACTCCTGCCCCTTCTTTCCTTTAGGATTATGTGGTGGCTTTGACGTGTTTCCCCATTGAACCAAAAGAAGATGTGTTTTAAAACTTCCTAAGTCTTTAAAAACTCCTCAGCTGATTATCTGCTCAAATGTAACTGTAAGAAATTATTTAATAATGGCTTCCTGAAGGCTTTGCGATGTATACATGTTTTACAGCAGTTTTTCAGGCTGACAAGACTAACTAGAAGTAAGCATTTGCCATTTCAAAGATTTATTCTCACAAGTACCTGATACGTGTAAGGTGGAAGGCAGGTCTCATGAACCAACGACCTCCTGTTCTCAGAAACACTCTGCTCTGCGGTCACTATCCTCTTTGTTTCCTTAAAAAACAGATGTAATGCATCTTGTCTCTTGCCAATCTCGTCTGTGAATTTAAAACTAAGTATCATTCTGCATGACATCACTTCACTGACGGAGAATTAAACATGTAAAAAACCTGCAGAAACTCAATTTTCCCAAAAAAAAAAACCAACCCTGTGAATATATGATGTAGATACGCTTCTGCAAAATCTTATTCGAGGGATGCATTTGCAGGGCACACACTAATACAAGTGACAAAGCATTCAGCAATGTCAAGTCCCGGAAACAAACCACTCCAGGGAAGGAGCATTAGCACATAATTGTATGTTTTTACCATGTCACACCTGTCATGAAAAATAACTTGCATTTTGATTAAAGTAATTAATTTTTCCTCTGCCATTTGAAACATGCAAACTTATTACAGTAACGAGGATGATAGATTCTGGCCTGCCATTTTAGTGCGTCATATATTTACATTTCCATGTGAAGAATTATTACCAAGAGATGTTAACAGGATAAGATCTATACATAAGCATGTCATTAGGTATACCCACTATCTTTACTTTAAGACCTGAAGGTCTTGAGAGAAAAAAAAAAAAAAAAAAAAAAGGTTGAGACTGGGCAAGAAAGATAAAGCAAAACAGTGATTTTGTCCCCAAAATCGGACAGCTCTAGAAATCACTTGAAAACTGGTTTGTGAGGTATCATACCAGTTTGGAAAGAAGGAAGAAAATGTTGTTTTTCCACCTGCTATTGCAGTCCCCAAAATTCTATTCACCTGATCATCTTTGCTTTGTTATAGTTGTATTAACACTGTGTCCAGAGTGAGTGGGTGGCTGAGCTTCCAGCTCTGTGGCATTCCTTCTGTTTTGAAGCAGAAATGTCTTGACGTATAACTTAAAGGAAAAAAGGGAGAAAGAAAAAAAAAGAAAAAATAAAGAAGGAAGGGAAGAAAGGTAGTGATTCGGCTGGCAGAAGACTATGATAAAACTGTTACCAAAGGTACCTCTTTAGGTGCGCTTATACTGTGTAGTTTTTACAAATAAGCTGGAGGGGCTCCTTCTTCACCGCCACCCCCTTCCCCAAGTCTCGCGCTCAGCCTGCCTGATCCCATCCGACAGTAGAGCTGATACCGCACTAATCCCCGCAAGTTTGGGACTAATGAACTAACTGCTGGGCTGCCGCCACGGAGCTTGGTCCCAAACTATACTGTACTTCACACTCGATTTATTCTCCAGATGGCGAGACCGAGCAGCCCCGCCGCGAGGGACCACCTCTTCCACTGGAGTGTAAAAGTGGACGGATGTTGTTTTCTTTGCAGATTTGATAATTCAGAGCTAGGAACTCGCGAGGATGGTTAGTTATTAGGTTTAATGGGTGCCAATTGGGCCGGCAACACACGTATTCCCAGCTTTAATTTCAGTGTCTGGGTGGCGGTGGATTTGTCAGCGATGCTGCGTCACTGAAACCTTTATCTTCTCCAGTTGGCATAGCTGCGCCTGCTAGTGAACAGTTTCCTGTGTCCTCCTCAGAGTCAAGCAGAAGGGATGCTAAAGTAGCCACCCTGAACAACATTGTTTTCTCCCGGTGGGTTTTCCAGCACAAGTTGCAAATTTAGCATTTTTTTTTAATATTATCACTGTTTAGCATGAAGCTCTCTGTTGTCTTTCTCTCTTGTTCAGTTTGATAAAGAACCCGGCCTATGTGGGATCCAATGGGGATACCACCATCCCAAGCTACCTGGGGATAGAATTGCTTACTTAATGATCAGGTCTTTATCAGCTATTCATTCGTGACAGAGTATTATCCAATGATGGAGTTCTTGTGTGAGGAACAAGGCAAACCATTTCTTTCACCACTCCTTAAAATTCTAGTTTGACCATTCTTGGCAGGGGCTTTACGTAGTGTTTGGAAAACATGGTTATTTTTGCATCTACTCCTATAGAGACATTATTGTGTCAAGGACTTCTTATTTCTCTTCTGTTACAGCGTTGAAGGAGTTTGCCTAGCTTGAAATTTTAGCTTTTGCGTGGATTGTACAATAAGAATAGCATCTATGCTTCCCTGTGCAATAAGGCAGAAAGGTGTCTCCCTTCCCTCCGTGTTTTCAGTACATTTAGTTGGAGGTTTTAGTACAATTTTTATTCACCCATGAAAAGTTTTACTGGAAGCCTGTGTGGGTGCCTGATACACACCACTAACATCACCGGGATTTTCTCTGTTGTAAGAAATGTAGACCCTGAGTCAGCCCCCTCATGAGCTCTACCTTTGTCAGCCAGGTCCTCTCAGTTTATCCCACAATTAAAATCATAAATTGAATCCTGATATGGAAACTGTAATGACTACAAGTATTTTACCATGGAAGGGTATCTAGGCAGACAGATCTAAAACATAGTGGTTCTAAGAAAATGCATCAATTCTCAACCCAACAGATGGCATGGGTGTGTTAACTAACATAGCAACATATTTTCTATTAAAATATGGGAAGAAACAACAACCCTCTCCCCATGTTTGTTGGTTGGTATAAATTCAGTGAAGTTGTTGGTTATTTTTGGGATACGTACCAGAGGGCTGCACATTTAGTTTATGTAAATTGATAACAGCAACAGCCTGTTAATAAGTGTTTTGTATGGAAATATACCTAGAAAGACACGATCTGTCTTTTTTGGGAAGGGAGTTTGCAGCCTGAGGAGAAAAATAACTAATGAGGCGGTCTACTGCTCATTATTATAATCTGAAAAAAAAAATCATAACGAGTTAGGCTGCAAGTTTGCTAGAGATGTGCCTTTGCTTGGAATTAGATGCTGCCTTAGTGGATAATTTGGGGAGATCTTTCTTTTGCAAATTGGATCAGTGTGTGCTGAAACGGTGATAATCTGCCTTTAATTAAAAGCATAAATCGTTTTGGAGCGTGTTTTTAAGCAACCCTTCTGCCTCATACCCTGAAACTTTCAGCCAGGCCCCAGAAACCCATCACCCCTGGTTGGAGAAGGAAAACGTGGGGAATTTTTATTACCCAGTATTGGCATCATATGGTTCGTTTTACCTAATTCGGAAGAATCATTCCAGCCGGCCGTGCACTGGAGCCGTCTTCCAGCTGGACGTGCTGGTAGCAAACGGCATGCATCTTTGTGTGGCTTTCCTAATGGCCCCAGCCAGAGTTCATTCACAGCGGTTCGGACGTTTCGGCTTGTATTTCCCAGAGATTACCTCTGAGCGTGCCCCTTGGCCGCAGCACAGGGATGCGTACGTGTGCGCCTTGTTCCCGTCTGTCCGATTAAGGGGCATATGCTCCCAACCTTCGGAGAAGCACAGCTAGTAGCCCCAAGCCGAAGGCTGTTTGCTTCAGATTTCATTAACTTTCTGCTTCATTATGCCTTCCTTTTAACCAGTTAGAGCCATCACTTACTTTTTCTCTAAACTTACCCTAATTATCGGGGGTCCCGGCCCTGTAAATCAGTACACTGCAGAGCTGTCTTAAACTGGCCTGGGAGACCCTGTTCTGATCGGACCTGACAACTGTAAGCTACTGTTCCCTCACACCGCTTAACTCAGACCACATTGGGAAACCACCTCTGCCCCGCTCGCCGGCACAGATTTGCATCCGTCTGGTTTAAATCTACTGTCATGTGCTGTCTTGCTGATTGGTATGAGCCTGGATATTAACTTTGATGATTTCTTTTTTTTTTTTTTTTTTCCCCCTCGAGTTTGCCTGTTTTCTTGAAAAGCATCTCTTTTCAGAGACTGCGTATTGTTAAAGTCATTCCTCAACCTTCGTGACTCGGGAGCTTTAAAGTTTTATTAGCCCCATAAAAACTCTTCACAAATGAAATGACTTTTTGATAAGTGTGCATTTTGACAATGCGAATTTGTTAGGGGCTATTGGCAAGTGGAAGGAATTTGGGGTTGAAACTGCAGTTGGCAGGAAGCAGGGAGCCCAGCACCCTCCTTTCCCCCTACCACCACCCCTTTCTTCTCCAGGCCAAGAAATGCATTTCATTTCAGAAAAGCATGCAAGTGTTCTTCATGCAAATCAACTATTCTACAGATTTCTGAATTTACATTCACAAAAATAGTGAGAGATTTTATTTTGTGCCAGCAGGAGAAAAGCGTTTTATGTGGTTCAGGAAAAATCTCCAAACTGTTTTTGTGTTGTTTTCACATGCGAGTTGTGAACTCTACCACAGGCTTTAATTCACTTTGGATATATAGAGAAAGGGAAGATTTATATAGCAAACCCAAAGAAGTATATTTACATCTGTGCTTACTCATGTTCAGACAGTAGAGGGATGAATTACAAAAATTAATTGTTTTACGCAGATTTAATCACATGCCATTTTTGTGAGTGCAGACTGTTAGTGAAACACCCTGTGAGTAGTCTAAAGATTTGTGTTTGTTAGACATGGTCAGCACTAGAGGGGCCTAAAAGTCTTGTAGAGGTGGTAGTGTAGACAGAACCCTTGAGCATTTTGTTATCTAAGAAATAAGGAAGGTAAAATTGCAAGGTACTGGTGATGACTCCTTCAATAAAGGTCCAGGAGTGACAGACGTTTTGGGGATGCCAATATACTGGCTGTCTAGCTCTTTCTCCATATTGTTCCAATAAGTTTTCTGCTCACTGCATTTTTCTCTCACTGGAAAATATGCTTTCTTTTTCTTTTCTTGTGCCTCTAAACTCATATGTATTGTAGAGAGAAGCACGACTGACCATTGTGAAAACCCTTGAAGAGTTTGACTTTGGCCATGCCGAGAAGTGTGTGAGGATAAACTCTGTGTCCAGCGGTCTTGCAGAAGAAGATCTGGAGGTGATTCTGCAGTCCAAGACTCTTCCTTCAAGCATGATGCTGCCAAAGGTTGAAAATGTTGAAGAAATACGATGGGTGAGTACCAACGACACGGTAGCTTTTGACTGATGCTGTTGAGCCAAGTTTGCTCAGGCATAGAGGTGAATGACTCTGAGTTATGAGGAAGACTACAGATACCATGTAGTGTTGTTGCTCGGCTAAGGAAATTGGGCGATGTGTCCATTTAAGCGTGTGTGAGATGTGCTGTATAAAAAGCAGACGTGGAACACCTTGCATTTATAAAGTAAACCAAGTTTATTTCTCATATGGCCAACAAAGAACGAGTACTGATGTCAGAGTGTGCTATCAAAAATAGAAGGATAAGTACCTGACTCTTCTCTACCTATTCGAACAAGCAAAAGGACTGTCTCTGTCCATGAGCCTTAGTTACACAGGTTGTAAGCAGGAGATGGGGAAACCATGTTAGCGACATATGAAAAACTGGGTTGGGGGGAAGGTCAGTCCTTGGGGCAACTGGAGGAACAAACAGGAAGCTTTTAACTAGTGTTTTTAATTAGCACAGATATTATTTCCTGAACAGTTCTCTATTTCTTCCTTTTTAATTGCTGACAGGTGTGTTTGTGTTTCACGACTGACTTTTCAGCCAATAAAAACCTGAAATGTAAATGGTTGGCATGTCAAATTACTTAAGAAAACTTTGAAATAAGCCTAATTATGCTATAATTGTTTAAATTGTCACAAAAGGGGGATGTTCATTTAAATATACCATTATTATTGTAACGTGCCGGTAAAGGAGTAACGCTTAATTATTCACTTCTATATTTTTGCAAATGGCTAGCCAAGCAACTAGCGCGTGTGCAAGCTGTGATGAAAGGCAGGCAGATGTATTAAGATCTAGTTTAATCTCAGCACCTAACCTTGATCAAACCACTGAGACCAGGCATGAGTGTACAACAGCACAAACACACCGGGTACGTGACGGGCCCCATCCTTTGCGTGGTGCTGCCCCTTTGACCTCCAGCACTCGCGATAGAAGGTTCACCGTCCCCTTCCACCAGCGTTTAATTAAATTAACCGGAGTGTACCTCTCAGGGTTTACAACCGTGTAAGTGTTAGACAGGACTTGTCGGTAATGAATATTCATGCTTCCAAAATGGCAGGGCCCTTGCTGCCACCAAGTCGATTTTGCGGGGAGGTGGGATGCGGGGGGCTCTTTGTCCGCTCATCCCCTTCCACCTTCCCTAACTTTGGTTCCCGTCATGGAAAACAAGCCAGCCCCAAGAACTTCTGCCTCATGGTTCGCCTTTCGCTTCCCTCTCACTTTGCCCAACCTTTGCACACAAAGAGCACGCTTCGCTTAACGCCGCTGCCTTCTTTTCCCAATCCTCCCAAATTTCACTCTGGCGTCATTTTTTCAGCCTCCCAGAAGCTGTTTATTTCCCCCCCATGCATACTTCCCCCCCCCCCCCCCCCCGCTTTCATTTTTATTTATGTGCAGCAGAAAACCTGGAGGCTGATGCACAACTAAAAGATGGGCTTACTTGTTTTCTTTTGTGTGAGAATCTCTTGCTTTCCTTTTGTCCCTAGTGTGGGTACTTGTTTGACTGGCATGGCTTATTGGACTATAACAAGCGTAACTCTCCCTCCTTTGTGGTGGGACAATTCTCCCACAAATCCCGACCAGTGTGCATTCTTCCCGACACACTATTGGGTGTGCACTGGAATTGAAAGAATTGCTGAGGCCTTGCTACTTCATCCCCTCCCCAAGCTTTGTGGTGATTTTTTTTTTTCCCCTCCGCCTTCTTTTTTTTTTTTTTTCCTCCTTTCTCCCTGAAATGAACACTTTACTAGCCCGGAAACATTTAATCGTCTCCTTTTGGGAAAAAAAAAAAATAATTAATTGAAACTTCTCTACTCATTACCCTTTGTATTGGTGCTTATTGCAAATTTTTTTTTAAGAGGGAGAGGAAGGGAGACAATATTTAATTAAACGTGCTTTTATTTTCCATTACCTTGAAAACAAAAGATAACAAAAAACCCAGAATTGTGACATTTGAAATATTTTAAAATAAAAGGAGAGCTCTGCTGTTTTAATTTGCACCTAAAATATAAACACGGTAGTGCTTTTTACTTTTTTTTTTACTTTAAAAATACAAATCAGGTTGGACTCTTAAGAACGTATGCTGATGCTGTTATGTTACTTCACTTTCTGCATTTGACTGGATCAAGTTTACTGTTTTCTGTCACTATTGTACCTGTCATACTGTACACTCTCATGTGTGAATTACGTTGATGATTTTTTTTCCTCCTTGAACAATTTTTGGGTGGAATTCTCTTCTCCAGAGAAAAGTTACCGAGAGGACCACGGTGACGATGCAAAGTAGGGATGGGAAGGGCAGAATTCTTCATCGAAGAAAGCTGTGATTTATTTTGGCCTAATTGTAAAGTTACTGCAAATTGCTGGAAAGCTTTTTTTTTTTTTTTTTTTTTAAAGATCTGTGTGATTAGATTTTCCTTCTTTTGGGGAGGGGCGGTAGGGGGAAGCTAAAAGGGGAAATAACACCTCTAATCCAGCTTCTGGTAAATAGGCTGCCAGCTTTTAAAATGAGTTTCCTTTCTATTAGTCAGAATATTATGCTAAGCCTTAAGCATTAGTTTTTTATGTTGCCATAGCAGCCTTATTCCTGCAGGGTTGTGACCTGCGATGATTACAGTACAAAGCTTATAGGGTCTTGAAACCCCCTTTGAAGATGAAAAGTCTTTGATGGTTTATATTTATGCAAATCTCTTAGATATGATTTACCCAACTGAGACTGAATGGAGAGATGATTAAAATTCCCTTTCCTTTGATATCCATTAATAGTTGAATATTCCTTAAATTTAAAATATATGCATAGGTTATTTTTGTCTTTATTTACTAACATGTTTTGGCCCTACCTGCGATGTGTTTATCTCTGTGCAAATTACTCATTCTGGACAGACATAATAGATTTACAATATAGGGCTGAGGGTTTTTTCCCCCTCTTTTTTTTTTTTTTTTTTTTTTCCCTTTTGAAAGGGGAAAAATCTGTGCAAGAGCTTTTGTATGTTTCCAGATGATAGATTTTGGAATTTGGGCTACCCCACTGGCAGCTCAGAGCTAGCTGTGAACTGGTCTCATGGAAAAAATTGGCAAGCTTTGGTCTTCAAAGAATTAAACTTCCTTTTTAAGGCCTTCCTAGGTAAGCTAAAAAATTATGAAGAAAAGCCTCTTGAACAAAAGGGTAACGGTGCCGTAATGAATAATACGGATGCCACTTAGAAGGCTGGGGAGCATTTCCAGTGCTGGCAGTGCTGGACCTGAAACAAAACCGGACCTCAGGTACAGCAGCACTTCATTGTTTTCCAGGGCCCGCGGATTTGCATTGCACTAAGCCAGGGTGAGAGGTGCTAAGCCTGGATTTTTTTTTTTTTTTTAAAAAAAAAAAAAAAACACAACATTATTTTTTTTGCAAACCAGCCTCCAAACTTAGAAACGTATGGGAATGCTGTGGGTTTGAATAGTAGGCCTGGTTAAAAGCTGGCTTTAATTTTTTTTCTTCAGTGATGAGATTTTGGGATGGGGAGGGACGTTCTTATAGCCAGGTGAAAATGTAATGTGTTATATATACATATAGACTGTTCTGTTCTTTTTTTCTCTCTTTCTGATAGCTCATACTGTCTAGTTTTAGTTTTCAGACAAATTCTCACATCACCTAAAAGGCCGAACACTTGTAGAACCAATGAATTTTATCCCCTTTGTGGAAACTGCAGTGGGCTTGCTCAATTTTAAGGTAAGCGGGTCTTGAAGTGTTCATATTTTGCCACCTCAGCAAACTAGAATAAGCAGAATACCCTCCAGTTCCAGTCCCTCCCCTAATTTCATCAAGGAAGAGAGATTATCAAATACTAAATATACTGTTCAATCCCCTAAAACATTTGTAAGTTGAACTCTCATGTTTCTATTGTAAAGGCCTTCATAAATTCAAAATATTTCAGTGACAGAACAGCTCCAGATAGTCCATACCAAATAACAAAACCCCTCTACATGACTGTTACCATTTTTAACACACTTGGAGTGGAAACAGGCTTCTCCAAAGGTTTGGAATACTCGCAGTGTTGCAATACACTTGGCTATTTACTAGCTATCAAACTCAACTTTTGTATAACGTTTAATAATAAAAAAAAGAATTAATCGTCATTTCACTGTTGCTAACCAGGCATCTTTACAATGGTTTCTACTAATAACGTTACAACCAAATTTCATGTTATTGAGGTTTTTTTGCGTGTAGGATAAAGTGTTTAATGCTAAGATTAGAAGTATGATTAACTTTGAAAATAGGAAATATCTGAAGAACACGCTTTTTTAGGGGTATTTTGGACATCGTCTTACTTTTAAAGTGCATTTTAATACAAATTCCTCCCCGACCTTTATTACCATCAAGCCCAGGTTTTTCAGAAAGGCAAGGAAGGCAGCGCGGTAATGAAACGGAAGATCTTGTGCGTGCACCAGGAGTTCAGCGTTCCCCTCCCAGGCTCTGAGGGAAAAGTTTCGGACCAGCTGAGGACACGCACATCAGAAGCACCTCTAGAAGTACGGGCAGGCCTCACAGGCAGCCTGCTCGTTTGATAACAGCCATTTATCTCACAGCACACGCCAACGTTATCTGGGAACGTAATAAAGCAGTAACCAAATAGACATACTCCTGTCCGGTGTGCATAACCAGAATTAAATCATATTTTCAACCAGCTGAGGTTTTTCTTCACCTGCAGGACTTTATAGGGGAATTTTTAACACTGCAGTTCCTGGTGTTTGACAGGAGAGTTGCCCTTTAAAGCACGCTTTTAAAGAATAATTTCTTGTCCTACCAGCTGCTGTAGAAGAACACCCAGTAGTAGACCTGGTAACTACATCTGTCTCTCTCCATGTACCTTAGCCTTAACAAATATTAATTTTTATCCAAACATGAATGTAAAATAGTAATATTTTGGGAATGCGCTTCTTCAGAGAGCAGCTACAGCAGCAAAATTTTTCTTGCTTTTTTTGTTAATACTTTTCTGCAGCACTTGTTGCACTTTTAAATTCCTTGGCTAGTTTTTACTTCTATGTAGCTGAACCCTTTAAATTGGGAATCATATTAACAATTCTTATATCCTATAAGGAAATCACAACTGTTTTAAACCGTTCATATTATTTATTTGATAAAAGAGATTCTGATCTTTATGTTTCTCATGCAGTTACAGTACATACAAAACCAATCAAATTCAATACTTTTAAGCAGCATTTGACAAATGTTTTGTTTCATGTCATTACATATATATCTGGAGTAGTGATCACAGTAATACCCAGGGCATTATGTCAACCAGAAGGTAGGGAATCTGCTACGATGTCCTGTATTTACACAGCCCAGACATTGAGGTGCTTAGGGAAAGATAATGTTTTCTCTTTTGCTGAGTCATTTTAAAGCGCTGTGCACAGCCGAGCACCTGCAATGGCTTTGCTTAATAGGAGCAATTTTAGCTGAAGGATTTTGGTAACCCTGAGTTGCGGCAATATCCTCTGTAGTCTCGCTGTGTCCTGCTTTTCTGCAGAAATTAATACTCTGTTCTCATTTGAAGGCTGTCTGTGAAGAAGCACAGAGAACAGGATCCCGGGTTGGCTTTCATTTGGACGCGGTCGTCTTTGGAGGAGAGGATTTCCGTGCCAGCATAGGTGGCTACCTGTGTGCTTATTATAAATATTAACGTACGGCATTTGCATTGGAGAAGCCCGATGTGATTTATGGCCAACAGCAGTAATTGAAGCAATGCCAGCACTTTATTCTATTTTACATTTTCACTTTTCTCCTTTGGTTTTTTTTTTTTCAGTGCAGTATGTATCACTGGCAATTAAAACGTGTTATAGGGCACAGACACTTTATCGTGCTCCTTGCTATGCAGTACCAAAATTTAATGAGGAAAACCCAAGCCAAACCAAAACACTGAGTCACTGAAATTATTTAAAAATTTTATATCCCTAAGAGACATGTGCACGCTTTTAAGAACTACATTTAAAGCCCTAAAAATCTGGTGTCTGCTTCATTACTGTTTCACAAACAATTATCAGTCAAGCTTTTGACATCATGCACAGATTCTCTCCTGCTATATTTTGCTTTCATAAAATTTACTTTAATTATGTCCCATATCAATACAGCCACGTATTCATGTGAACACACTATTAGCCTTTCTCAAAAATAAAAAGTATTTCACAATTTCTTTTATGGGAGGCCACTTAGCTTCTTATTAATCTGATTCATTTTAAAGAGAAACATGCAGAGCTATCAATACTTAAAGTAAGTACGTTAATCTAAAAAATATTCCTTACAAACTGGAAATCTGTCTCTAATTAGTGACCCTAAAGAAAGGCAACATAGTAGTATTATTATTATTTTTTCACACCAGCCTTCACATGAGCATATTCCTTAGCTGGTGGCCTGTGAGCACATGAAGTCTTGTGAATACTTTTGCTTCTTCTCAGAAGTCATCTACCGTCATTTTTTTCATTGAAATACTAAAGCTTAAATATTCATCTTAGGACATCAGTTGTGACGAGAATCAGAACCAAGGAAAGTGCAATTCTATTCTCAGTGTGAATTTTTTAACCATTTACTTGTACCCGGTATATCAATTTGTGTAAACCTTCTCTTGCTGTAATGCTTCTGACTGTGTATACAATAAATAATATAATCAAATAATTACTTCATGTTAGTCCCAAGTCAGCAGTCCTTACCAGCCAAAGCTTCCCTTGACTTCAGGCTTACAATGTCTGATTGGAACTAAATGAAAATCTGAATTCTATAAGCTAGTGTTTAAAGAGAGAGTTTGGTTGTGGGTTTTTTCGCTAAAGCAGCTTTCTTGTTTTCCCTCAGAGGAGTATCATTTTGACCATATAGCCTTGTATCCCTCTTTTGTTTTCTAAATTGGTTAAATGAAATCTCAAACTTTCCTTTTTTTTTTTTTTTTTTACCATAGGAAATATTTAAAATAAAAAGGTTTAAAACAGTCCTGTCAGCTTTTCTTTGTTTCCATTGTTTTCATAGGTGCAACAAGCAGTAAGGAAGCTCATGATATTCTATATGCCAGGCAAAAAATAATAGTCACAGCAAAGGCATTTGGCCTTCAAGCAATAGACCTTGTTTACATCGATTTCCGAGATGAAGATGGGCTCCGCAGGCAATCAAGAGAAGGTGCCTCAATGGGATTCACTGGTATGGCTTTCTGCCGATGTCTCAAAATAATGCAAAGCTTCTTTGATTTAAATATATTGCTACATTTACTGCCATTTAGACAAATAACTTAGGTTTTATTTCAGGTGATTTATTGAAAAACTCTGTAATACCAGGCTCTTCCACGTTTATTAGCACCTTTAAAATTGGGGCTGGAAATTTTGCCTGAAAAGTCACAGGCTGCTTTTTAAAACCACATCCCATGAAGCGTGTGACTGTTTTTGAAGAGAAGTTGGGGAAGAGGCTGTGCAGTGTTTCCTTCCATCACAGAGCACAGGAAAGGCGATACCAGACTCTGTGATGATGCCTCTATAATTGCTTCTTAAAATACACGGTTCCCTTTCTCCATTTTTTTTTTAAACGACAGTTGTTAAAAAATACATTTTAGGTGAAGGAGTCAAGAGGCAAATCTTGTGTGCTAATTGCTAAGGGAAAGGTATTTTCTTATTATGGTCTTTGATTTGTTTTTCATCTCCTGGCTTCCCTCCCAGTAAGTGCTGCTGACACCCATGGGTCTTGGCAGCCACCGGGAGCAGCGGCAGGCTCCCTGCCCCGGCGTCCTTACCCTGCCACTGGTGAACCAGATCACCCGGGCACCCCGGTGATCCCACCAAAGAGCGGGGGTTTGCTATAGAAATCAGCCATTTGGCACGTGCGTGAGAGAATTCCAGCCTACAGAACGAAGATGATTTTACATTATTTGTGTCTGACCAGAATTCGGGCTATACGTATGGTAATAGCACTGCGCTTAGGTTTTTTGTTGCCAGAGGCATGGATCCTAGTGATGCCATCTAGCAAACTGTATTTTAACACTCAGTGGTATATGTATCTTAAAGCACCAAGCAAAAAAAACCCAGGTGTTCTTTTAAGTGATCTTGACGTGCCAGTGAAACAACAGCAATCGACGCTCTTCAGCACAAACTCTGCCTGTCTGTGCTGAGCTTCAGCGTTTGCAAACCCAGATCTTGTTTCAGTTGGCTCCTCACAGCTGCATTATCCACGTCCATGTGGACATGCACCCTTCCTTCATCTGCGATTGAAGTTGGGAAAATAATAGAGCTCCTGAATGGTAGCACCTGCTGATGGCTACCTAATCTCCACCAATATTTCCTAGCTTAAGGAGAGGCTTGATTTTTGAAAAAATGTAAGCATCTGAACCTCCTGTTGACAGAAGATGGAGTTGCAGATGCCTTGCACCTTTGAGAGCCCTCTTTTTGAATGCTTAATGGGTATTTAAATACTTAACTTGGGCAGCCAGTTTAGAAATGCTCAGCATAAACAACGTTGTTGGTGGTTTGGACTCCGCTGACTTTACGGTGGAAGTTGTCTAACTTCAGGATAGGGTCCAGCAAAAAGGTCATCTGTGGCAATTCAGAGTGTAAAGTGAATTTCTAACTTGGCCATAGAGTTGTATTGCTTTTCTGTACAAGGGGTAAAGATCTGTAAAAGGTACAGAATTCATTAAGGTGAACCCACAGTTCCTGCTTTTTACCTCCTGCCTTTCTGCAGCTATTATCAACACATTCTCAACACCCAGCAAACAGCCTGACAACAAGGCCAGCCATAGAGATGGGGCAATAATGACATTTCTGATTTGTGACAAATATATATATATAACCTAAACATATATATATATAGGTTACATATATATATTTATCTGCATGTGTGTATATATGTATATATCTCCCTGTGTGTATATACATATATATATATTTAGGTTAAAACAAAACAGCGTTTTTCATATCTCTAGTAAAAAAGGAAAAAAAAATGGGGTCAATCCAAAACGTTTCACTTGTTCTTTTGTTCCTTTTGCTTTCAATTTATCTAATGTTTTTATGATCTCGCTCGCTCGTTTTGATTAAAATGAAATGTCAGTTTCAAAACTGAAAGCAAGAACATTTCGTTCCAAAACTATATAAATGAAACATTCTAATGTTTCCAATTTAATATTCATCACAGAAAATTACAAATGGGTCTTAGCTTATTTCATGACCTTGTATAAAGCAGAAAGTCTGCAGATCGTGTTTATCACTGACAGTCCTCTGATAACATGAGAGTAAAATATTAAAGTGTCACCTTATTAACAAGTTCAAAACACCTGATTCTTGTTATTTTTAAATATTTAAGATCTCTTCCTGCTAGTTTTTCACAAAGAATCAAAATCACTGAAATCAAGATGACTGAAGCAAACTGAGGCTTCTGAAGATCTCTCTTAGCTGAAGAACACGCACTTATTTGCATACCTGGGCCAAATTCAGCACCCCCGGAACTAACACAAATCCAAAATATTCAGAAAAGTTGTATGTCCTTAGATTTTCCCGTATTCAGATTTATAGGGGTAGAATCTGCCTTAATCAAGTGCGTTCATTCAAGATTAAACAAGTGAAATAATACGACGAAGAATTTGCCAGCTCTTCAGTTACTGTTGTGACTCTCATTGCTTCTTGTAGCCAAGTTTTCCAGTTATATTAAAAGCAGCCTATTTTTCCTTCAGTCAGTGTGTTTACATAAAATCAAAATGTTTTCAAATGTAATTCAGCCAAATAGAGCTTTTATATGTATATTTTAATCTATTTTAATATATTAAATATATGTATATATTTTAATATATTAAAATAGATTTTGGGAAAAAAATATATATACACACACATATGCATACACACTGGGCAAGATGTTTTCCAATACCAGAACCTGTGGGCTTAAAGTCAGTGTGTTGGCTGTATAAATAGTCATCAGTTTCAGGAAGGTTTTCAGGAATGATTTCAGGAATGTTGATGCAGAAAATTAAGTAAACTTTGCCATAAACTTTAACAGCTGACTTAGTCATTGTAGAAAATGCTGTGCTATATGCTGAGAAGCCGGATATAAATGCAAAACACTATAGGTTTCCTCTCTTTTTGCAGTCTTTTGTAGAGGACTAAAATGACACCATCATGCAGTTACCTAAAAGACTTGACAGGTATTGATTTAAAGCACGATATATCAAGTGGTACTGTAAAAAGGATTTCATGGTCATAAATTTTAATGTCTTACAATTTTGCACTCTCTCAGTAACTTGTCAATAACAACAATTCTGTTTAAAATATTTGCTTCATTCCTGCATGGCATTACGTCTATTATACAATTATTTGGATACATAGTCTGTGACAAAAATCTCCTGAGTGCTATAAATCAAAAGTTACGTTATATTCTCTGTAATTTCTTAAGCAGTATTTTAATGATGAAAAGTATAGCTTATTGCCACAGGTATCTTTATCAAAAGCAAATCTTTTTACAGAAACGTTTTCCACTTTAAAAAATCAAATATAAATATTTTTATTTTTGTATTAATTATAGACTGACTTTAAATATAATCTAAAATATATTTTACATTTTTCCCAGAAAGTTAAAGTCCCTAGGATTTTGCAGAAATTATTTGCACACCCTTCAATTCTAGAATTAGTAGTTTAGCTAGGGAGAATTTGTTGTAGTACAAATAAGGAACATCATAATCTCATTCATGGTGACATTTGATTAAATGGACTAAAAACCCCTTTGATTAAACCTAGTGTAAAACACAGTAGTTGAGAAAATTTGTCTCCATGTAATTTCTTTCAAAAAATATGGTTCTGGCTGAGTTTTAAGATTTTACCTATTTTTAAGTGCTTTTTTTTAAATAGTTATGGCATTACAGTGTCAAACTGAATATTTAGACACCGGTGAGATCATAACCTAAAGGTTATTTAATAGGAAATAAAATAAAATTGAGCTACTTGTGGCTTTTTAGCAAAGAAACGGAGCAATGCTAAAGAATTACTATTTCTTTCCTCATTAACCTGAGTGTGCTGCTGCACCCCCAGATTTTACTTGTGCTCCGGGTTATCACTGGCCCCTGATAAAAGTGATCCCCGTGGGGTGTTCTTTTCTGCGGTGGCAATTTCCTTTGAAATAGGTGTATCCCTGCGGTCACGCGTGAGCTTTCTCCGAGCGATGGGCTGATTTCTAACGTGGGGCTGGCCTGAAATGTCAGCGAGGACATGGGAGCAGCCCCCGCTGTGCGCAGGGTGGGGGGAAAAAAAAAAAAAAAACCCCACACAAGAAAAGAAACTCCAGAAGTCCCCACGCTTCCAACTTTTTCTTTGCGTGCAAAAATCCGGCTCCCGCGAGAGGCTGGAGCCAGCGGCGGGACGGGGCGGCCGAGGGACCTGCTGCGTGCGGGAGGCTGCTCACTTGACGGCAGGTTTTGCAGGATCGGGCTCATCCCTCTCGCTAGTTTTTTTGTTATCTGGCACGGAGGAGACCCCTTGATTCCGCGGGAAGCTGGGAATTACGGTAGCGTCTCGCTATTAAAGTGCTTTGAAACCCAAGTGCAGAAATCACGCCCGCCTGCGAGATTCCCTTAGAAATGAACTCGTAATGTCAAGCGTTACACTTTCTAAACCGTCAGGCAAATTAGGAATGTGTTTGTTTTAAGGTAGCTAAATACAATAACAGATTAAAAGGGATTATGTGGCTGTCCATTCACGTTTGAAAATCTCCGGGGAAAAAAAAAAAGGCAACATCTATTTTTATTTTCTTAATATATGTTTATACAAGAAAGGATTAAAAAAAAAAAGTGCTTCGTAAAAACCTCAGGGCACGGCTGGTAGTTGTTTGATATACCAATGACTAAATAAATATTGCAGCCTACCTGCAACTGCTAACTATTGCAACAGCAATTTAAGCAACGTCGAGGATTTTATGGTGCTAAGCCCCTACTGAGGATTTAGGGCATGATCCTTAGGTGCCTGGTAATTTTTCAGTCCCCCAAAACTCTTGCTGTCTTCCTCAGATACCATTTTCTGACCACATTTTGATACAACTTACCTAAGAGCTGCTGTTATTTCTACAGTCAAATTCAGAGATGCATTATACTTAAGTGTTACTGCCCCGGACAGACAATTGCACCTGAAATGACTGAGAGAAGATGTAGGGATTGAACTGGGGAGGGACGAGAAAGAACCGTGGGTTCTTTCAAATGATATTGAATGCAAGCACAGCTCAAGATATTTTTATTCGTAAAAAAAATCTGGCAAAAGCCTGTCTGCCCGTTGTCCAGTTTAAAAAATAAAAGAAACCAAGTAAAATAATTAGTTAGGGAGCAAGAAAGTCTGCGAGGCATATGAGAGCCTCAAGTGGTTGGAACATTTTGCTTGAACATCTGTTTGTCGATGCATGATTCTGGTGTTATTAATCTTCTTCGTAGGTAAGCAGGTGATTCACCCCAACCAAATTGCGGTTGTCCAGGAACAGTTCTCTCCGAGCCCTGAAAAAATAAAGTGGGCACAAGAACTGATTTCTGCTTTTGAAGAACATCAGCGATTAGGCAAGGTAAATATTTTGTTAATATGCCATAGTGGAAACCAAATGTGAATAATATTTAAGATTTAGAAAGGCTGGTGATGGCTCTTTGCATTTCTCTTGTGAAGTGTGCTGTAACTGAGAGTAGTGCTCGTGAAATCTGTGTCCGGATAGACTATAGAGTGTGTATTTATTATAAATGTGTCACTTCCCAATATATTTACAAAGAGACTGGCTAGCTTTCTTTCCCCCTGGTTTTACTTTTAATTCTTTGAGTACATAGCCTTTTGAGTACCTGCATATATCTACTGCACTGGTGAATTAAAAACGCTTCTCCATTACGCCGCAGAATCATGGTGCTGCTGTAGCAGGAAAATATTTGCAATCAAAAGGCAGGTAGCCTGGCAGATGACTCAGGTTGCTTGTACAGACATCATTTGGGAAAAGAAATAAACAGACTATGAAGTCTTGTTTTTTCTAAAAAATCTCTGTGTTGGCAAACTTATTTCACTTTTGGGGGTTTGATCCTGCAAACACCCCTAGTAGTGAGTGAATTTACTTTTGAGCAGAACTGCTCGCAGATTGTGGTTCTTAATCATTAAAAATGGGAATGTTTTATGTGCATTTGTACCAATTGCTGGACCCGAAATTTGGACAGAGGAGAAAGCAAATTAACACTAGAATATGATTGTTCCTAATTTAGTGCATCATTGAGTCTCACGTTTCCTGCTCTGTGGGTTTCTGCTATGTAAATATTGCGGTGGTGATGCACAATCTGTCTCCACTTTGTGCCAGTAATACTTAAATTAGGGGTCGCCTGAAGGAAGATTTTATGCTAGTTGCGGCATTGTCAGTTAATTATCTTAAAGGTTATTTGCTATAATCCAGTTTGCCTCTTTTTGAAAGGGGAAAAAAAAAAAAAAAGTTGCAGCTAAATATGTTTATCTTCATTGCAGCCAAGCCCAGGCTAGTTAAAAAGCAAAGTCCCGATGTCAGAACAGGGAGTGCGGATGAGTGGGAACGGTTCGCGTGTGCTTGCTTGGCGTTCAAGCGGGAGACACATCTCTTCAGTAGTGAAATTCATCTATAAGACTGTGCATAGGGTCTCACTTTCTCCGGTGCCATATAAAGGTTTTCTGTACATCCCTTCGCTGTCTGGTGGGTAGAAATGGATCGGGGTGTGTTCCTTCCCCCTTCCCCTGCATTTCTGGTGCCGCAGATTTGCAGTAGAAATGCTGAAAAGGTCAAAGCAGAAATGAGGCTTTCATCTCGGGGTGAAAGTGTGGCAAAGTATTTGGCGTGGCTCTGCCCTTCTCTTTGCCAGGCTGTCACATCCCCTCTCTGGTACCTGAGTGTTTCCAGTACATCCATGACTGTGATATTTGGGTGCTGTCCTGAGCAGTTAATTCAGGGTTACTATTAGGATGCTGTATACCTGTGTCTATCTCTTTTCTTCTGTTCCCTCAATTTTAAAACATAGGTGTCTTCATGCAAGTGGTGTAGAAATAGAAAATGTATAGTTAGTTTTGCCCATTACTCCAATTTACATAGCTTGTCTCTCTTACAAAAGGCATCGTTATACTGGTGGTGCAAATGTTTAGGCAGGTAGATGCAGAAAGAAAAAAGTCAAATTACATACTTAGTCCATTATTATTTATGTTTATGATGTGTATAATACTGTTGATTCAGCTGAATTTAGTGTCAGAAATTCGTCTAAGGAATACTCCTGTCACATGAACAATCAATGAGGAGTCTGAACTAAATTTAACCCTCATCCCAGTATCACACAGCCATGAAGCCAAACGTGTTTAATATTGAAGAATTCTGTATTAGGCAAGCATTAGTCTTTGGATCTGGTTTGAAGCTGTTCTTTTACTGACATAATGCTGGTTTCTTGCTTGTATCAGCCATTCAGGGAGGTTTTGTCTGGGTTTTGGGGATTTATTTTTTTTTAATAAATTCTTTTAAAAGAGGTTATAAGCTTCTATAATCAGCTGCAAGAACAGATTTGCTAAGGGTTTGTGGTTTGGGCTATTTTTTTTAACCAACCAGGTTGCGTGCTTCATATATTTTTGCATGTAGCCGTCCATCAATAAAAAAGGACTGGCAGTTTAATATGTGAATTTCTGGACCTTGTATCACTGCCGTATTACCGGGCTTCATAACAAAATTGGAAAAACAGTTTTCCATGCAGCACTGCAAACTTCTTAACCGAATTTGCAGTTTGGTATTATAAATGTGTCAGTAAGAAGAGCTTGGGCAGTCTGATTAATTAATTTTTTTCCAAAGCAAACGTATCTCACTGAGGGATCCTCTTGCTCCGCGTCCTAGCGACATGCTAAAATGTAAGTAATAACTCTTCCCCTACCACCTCCTGGCAAATATTCCACACAGCAGTTTTAGTAATCCTCGTGTCCTAATGAAACACCTCTTCTGTTTTCCTTTTCCTTTTATTATATTAAAGTGTTCGTGTCAGTAGGACTAAAAATATAGCTGTGGTTAATATGGTTGAGGCTTGCACAGTTTTGCCATGTTATTAATCAAAGTTGAAAGCCTGGAAAAATAAATTTGAGGGATTTGTGCAGCTGTTTGTGTGGTAGGTAAGTTGCTGGTCCGCAGCCTCTGGGATCAGAGTTTGTTATTAATTGGGTTTAAAGTTCGATGTCCTTAGTCAACAATATTTTATATTAAAATACAGTAGTAAGATTTTATAATCTATTCCAGTTTGAGAGCTACAATTATTGTAATAACCTTTCCTTGAGAGAAAGCTCAACCAGGCTACTTCATTCTGGAGGCTGAAATGCTTTGACATAGCAGCCCCCAAATGTGAGTACTGAGGTCAGGAAAAATTAGGATCTCAGATGAGCACTGTGGAATTGAAAATCCTGTGGCAGTGTCCAAACAGAAGGAAATTAGCGAACTAACCAGCTAACCAAAAGTATTTGGGCTTACCTTACAAAGACAGTCCTGTTTGAGGGGTTGTGTTGGTTGTGGGGTTTTTTTACATTTTTATTCTGACTGAAAAATAGCATATCTAGGAAAAAAAAGTGGTAACGTATTTGTAACAATTAGAACACAAATGTGGAAAAATTACAAAGTACATTTTATATTTTATGCCACTATTTATTAAGTGCTCTCATTTGTCTAGAACTGTGAGATCCAAAAATGAAAAGTGCTTAAACAGAAAAGTATTATTTCCATGTCATTTAAATGTTTTCCCTTCAGAATTGCATTACTAGGGGATATGATTTTCACCATTAAAAAAATCATCCTAAAGAAAGCAGGCATGGGTGATGGGAAAGTCTAAATATAAGATAAATGTCACTGTATGATCAAAAATTAAAAAGAAGGGTAATAAAGGTTGTTCTCACAGTCTAAATGACAATTTCTATTCTAGATTTCTAAAGTATTTGTACCACATTAAGCAGAGAAGTGATCTTATAAATCCAGATTAACTGAGTGCAAGGGTGTAGAGTTAGTGGGAGAAGTTGCCAGTTTATTTCAAGAAAGAGATCTTACTTCTAGCAATGAAGGTACAATAGTCTTTACTATGTAAGTAACTCCTGCATTTACATTACCAAAACACTGGATAGAGAAATAAAATCTCTTCTATATGTAGTTAGTGTTTATATACGAAACGAAAATAAGACATTGAAAATGTGGATTTGAGCCATTCAAGTTGTAAATACATCAGGCACAATATCACTATTGTAATGGGATCATCCCAAATTGTATGGCTTTTAAATAAAATTCAGACAGAAGGAAAAGCAGAAGGGTGAAGTAAGAGGTTGCTTACACATTTATCTCAGGTACTAGTTTATAAATGCTTTCAAAGCACTTGGACATTAAACCTGGGAATAGCTAAATGCAGTTGCTGAAGTTGCCTGTCAGGTGAGGATTATTTAGAGCTAAGGTAAGTAACTCACAAACCCAAGCTGTGATATTGGTTGAATATTTTAGATCCCATAGGGAAAAAAACAGAAGAAATATCTGTACATGCCACGTACGAATGCACAGAGTGCTTCTAAGAAGACCTTTAACATATGTTTCTTGCATTATAGTCTGTGCCATTGTATATTATGTTCCCAGAGGCTGAGGAATAATATGTATGAACTCCAGTGATTTGACAAACCATACATTTTCTTTTACGGACCTTCCCAGGATTATGAAAAATCTTAGGAATGCATTTATTTACACAGCATCTACCCGACAAAGGAATGGAAATTTCCAGCAGTGGCTCCCTTATAATGCTCTTTGTTTAGGAAAAGCTACCCCAAGCCACTGTATCTTGGAGACGATGCGCCCTCGTGCTTGGGCCAGATCCAGCTCCCGCCACCGCCCGGGGAGGTCTTTCCCCACCGCCCTCCCTCTCCCAGCAGTGCCACAGCCCCTGGGATGGCTTTCCATCTACAGCCCGTCCCAATTCATCTATCCCATCCCAATCCAGCCCACGGGTGCTGGGAGAGCAGGACCGTGCCCCCAGGGCCGGCAGGCTCCTCTGGGCTGCCTCCCTGGAGGGATGCGCCAGAGCATCCCTCTGGCATGGGGCAATGTGGGAGCCCATCAACCCACAGCAATTATACTGCACTTTATAGGGCATTATACCTCAGGGCTTTATGTGGTGCTGGGGCTGAGGGAGCAGCCCGGCTCCCTCGCCCAATTCGAACTGCAGGCAAAGCTTTGAGGTGTCACCAAATAAGTTGGATCCCTCCCCAGGGCGACGCCGACACCGGCAGCGCAGGATACCTCTGTGCACACTGGGCTGCAACACTGTCAGCCCTTGCTCTCTTGCTCTGAGGACACAGGGCATTTGCCGTCGTTTATGTTAATTAGGCAATGTATATTCCTCATGCTGCAGAGTGGGGGGTTCAGGGCTTTGTGATAAATTGCCACCTTTTATGAGCTTCGGCCTTCAGAAGTACAGGCTCAGGTGCATCTCTATGCAAAGACAGAGAGCGCTGGCGGGGTTTAAGCATGGGCCACTGTCATGTTGTTTATCTTTTCAAAAAGTGGCCAAGTGAAATTTTAATGTGGAAACTGATGAATAAATAGAGGCTGAGAGAGCTCGTATTAGTACTTAAAGTTCCCCTATATAATTTTATTATTTGAATAAATATTTTAGATATGTTTTGTGTCACAGTTGAAGGCATTCCTCTTAGAAAGATCCATCTGGGGGCAAATTTCAGACCTCTACAATAGAGCAGAAGGGGCTGTATTAGCTAATTGCTTGTGCTATACTGGTTCCTATGCTGGCGCAATCAATCCTGAGGGAGTTATGCCAGGTGGGGAGAGAAGGAGACAGATTTTACTACACAGGGCTGCAAAAGCTCCTAAGCAGGGCAGAAACTCATGCAAAACATTTTCTTGCCAACTCCCCCCCACCTCCCACTCCCCAGCAGGCATTCAGTGGCTCTTAATCTGTTTTCCTCCACTCATTAAAGACCTGTGTCCAAAACGCGGGGGGAGAGGGACTCGGATGGCGCTTTGACATTTCCCGCAGGGAGAACTTTCTCCGTGAGTCAGGAGCAGAAGGACGGATGCTGTGCCCCTCCGTAGCCTTTTCCACCCGGAGGTGGCTCCTGGAGGAGGAGGCTGCTGTCCCGGAGGACGCAGCCCCGCAGACGGCACGGGTCGGCATGGGTCGGCACCCTTCCTCAGCAAGGCACGACCCCCTTATCCTTGTCAGCTCCACCAAGGTGTGTGTGGGGTCTCGGCGAGACTGAGCACCCTTGCTTTTGGAGGGGCTGTGCCAGCTCACTCCCAACGCAGGCGATGCTTTTTGGTGAGTGGGGAGACACCCTGATTGCCCCCAGACACCAGTCCGCCGCCGTGCCAAAACCTGCTCTGCACCGAGCAACCCACCGAGGCAGCTACCGACTTCCCAAGATCCCTCTTTAAAAAGCATTAACAAGTGCTCGCGAGCCTCGTTTCAGTTTCCAAAGCAGGATCTAACCAGAGATGTAATGTTCTGACCAGATGGCTCTTTTTAAGGCTTACTGAGGGAATTCAGAAGCCTGTACAGCCAAAATATTGTTTCAGTTAATTTAAGTAGCAGCAGTCTTGCTGCCTCTTCACTCCTCTCTGTGCTAGCTGGCATTTCAGGGACTTGGAGAAGCTCTCTGCAAAAGCTCCATCAGCTAAAATAGAGAATGGCAGTGAAAAATGGGTCTTCAATCCTATTCAGAAAATGAATCTGAAATTAGAAAAAATACAGACTACAAAAATAAGATTGACTCCATTCTTGTTGACAGAACGAGCTTCACTGTTTTTACTTTTCCTATCCATGTTGTCTTTTATAGCTACTTTCCCCTCAGTATCAAATGTCTTTTTTGTGTCCTGTAGTCATTTACTTGCAGATGAAATTTCCTAGTTGATATTTAATAAATTGTTTCCGTGATTATAAACCTCAAGTTAATTCTAAATGACTTAATTAAGGGCATCTGAGGATACTGAAGCCTTAATACTAGTTACTTTTCATTTTTCCATATAATAACCATGATGCTCACTAGGGGGAAAAAAATGCATGGTTGGATAAGATGTTTGTCCAGGAAGCTGCTTTTGTGCTATAAAATAAAGGTTTGGTTGGCAGCAGCAAGTGTGCTCTCTAGGATTCTTCCGCTCCCAATACATTTTAAGACAGAGGATGGAAATCAGTGGAGAGTATTTCTGATTTTTAAGACTTTTTTTCTCTTTGTTTCCTTTTATTCTTTCTTCCTCTGGAGGAGCACACAGGAAGGCAACCACCACAATGAGGAGAAAACTAGAGAAAATTTAAAGGCAGCAATAAAACCCCTCGTGTCTGCCTTTCATTCAGGGATGTTAAACACCCTCTTTGCTCAGCGAGAGGCTCTGGTGGCTTGAAGGAGTTTCTGGAGCTGGACCAAGCAGGATTCTCAAGCCCACCCCAGCCTAAATTACTGTCCCTAGTGGTTCAGGCAGCTTAGGGGGCTGCAAGAAGGAAAACCAGCTTGTCTGGCTCACACAGCGAGGCAAGACCCTTACCCATGGGCTGGGAACAATAATGTCAGGTGGAGGAGAAATAAGGGCCCTTGTGGGTCTCTGTTCTTCATCTTCCTTGCCCCACTGTGGACTTGAGGGATCACAAAGTCCTTCCTACCTGTTGAGCTTTAGAAAGGGCTTTTTCTGTCAGAGTTTTTGTACTGCTGCTAGGGAGTTATTCGAGGTAAAAATTAATCTCTATCTCATGTGGTTGTTGCTCTTTCTTTCTTGACCTTTCGTGTCCTTCCATCTGCTCCTAGAGGTAGAAGCCTCTCTCATACAAACAGGCCTGCTTCTGGCATTACAAACTGATTTTTCCACTGAACTAACTACTTCTACGCTGGTGGAAGTTTACACTGGTGAAAAGAAATCATAGGTAGGTATATTTAATATTTTCTTCATGTCAACAAAATAGCTACAGAAACTTGCTGGTGTTAATACTTCGCAGAATTCCCTCCCCATCCATCCCTTCCTTCAACAGAATGCAGAGACCCACCGAGCATCTCCTCTTGCCAAAAAGACACTTTTGACAAACCTTTTCAGGGATCATCTATTTTCCCCAAAAAAAATTTGTCTATAAGTGTCTTTCCTCCCATAGTGTTGCTACAGGAAAGGGACAAATGCCAAAGGGTTCAAAGGAGAGGATACAGAAATATATAACACAAAAAGCTCTGATCATGCAACTTGCTCTGTTTGTGAAGTCTTCAGTTTGTCATATGTGACTACACTAGTTATTTGGTTATTTCCTACCTGCTGCAAACGTGCTAAAAGAAGGCCACAGTTGTGTGTCAACATGATCTGGAGGCAGGACAGGCCTGAGCAGAGAGGAGGGTGAGGCATTATCTTGTTATAGCCTGAAAAACATGCTCACTTGACCCAGATACCATCGAACACCTCCTAGCGGCTCACTAACCTTTGGAAGTTCATCACTAAAATGTGGAATTGTGACCCAGCTCTTTATGATGAATCTTTGGCTATGACTTGCAGAAGAAAAAAAATTAATTAAACCTGCATTCAGCACCATCACAGCTGTTAGCTTATTTCCTAGTCTTGACTTCCCCAAAAATATGGTTTCAACCTTCTGTTTCAAGGGAAAGTCATTCCTTTGTAGTCAGGATAATCACTCCTCCCCCAGGCACAGACCCAACACCATTTGCTTCGACAGGACTCTCTTCTCTTTTGTTCATTACCTGTAAATCCAAGCATTCTTTTTAAGCCCCAAAGCAAAGATTTCCAAATTTCCTCTGCAGGGGGTCGCTTAAACAATGCATGTTTTCATTTAATCCCAGGGGAATTATCTTCCTGAATGCCGTGTTTTCTAGGGGGACCCTTTGCCATCCACCTGCTTCCTTCCCTCCTCAGAACAGCAAATCTGCCCGTCTTCTAGAACACAACACTCTCATTTCTTTATAACAGTTAATTTTTTGCAGGATTAGAGATAATGTTCTCAGATCCAAGGGAATTTTAATGGATTTATTGCATGTATTTTCGTGGTCTCCAAAAAGTCATAACTGGAGCTTTGGGTTTTAGAAGTGAGCAAGCCACTGAATTACCACGGGAAGAATTAATGTTTCTCCAATAACTGTGGATCAGAGATTTCTTGCATCTGTGGACTCAAGGATGCTTGTTTATACAGGTTCTCCATTTCCCCTCGTGAGAGGTATGCAAGGTTTGCACTGGCCAGCTGGCATCACCCGTTCTACTGGTTTCCCTCTAGCCTGGCATCTGCCCACGAGTGCTGATACAGGTCACGGGCGTTGGAAGGGGGCTTCAGATAATTACTCATTTAGACAGTGGCTGTATTCACACACAGCCTGTGGCCTGCGTTACCAGAGCAGATTGGGAGCAATGTTCAGTTTGTGACATCTCCTAATGCTGAATGGGGTGGAGGAGAGCAGGGTGCCTGGCTCCCTGGTCCCCCTATGCCCATTTCCCCAAGGCCTTAGACGCACATCACCTCAGAAAGCAGACAAGCAGGACAAGGAGATAACCCGACTGCCACACATTTATTGCAGGGATCTGGTCTGCAGAGGAAAGTATTGCTAGCTAAACTGTTGAGAAAAGTTGTTAAAGAAAACCAAATCTTCATCAGCGGGGCAGTGTTTCTAGCCCCATGACAGCAGAGTGCCATCAGAGCACCTCCCCTCACTCGTGAGTTTGCTTGTCTTCTAATTGCCTATGGCAATTCCGTAAGTATTAGATAACCCCTATCTTAGACATATACTTAATTCAAAATTCAGCAGCAGGTGCTTTCTTGCCCGCATTGCAATGTCATGGAACATGACCTTGGCTTGCTTTTCCTTTTCTTCCACTCTCCCAGGTACCCAGAGTCTTCCCCATGCCAAAGCCTTACCCACTCACCAGGATCCCCTAGCACCTCTGAGCCTGCCATATAAATCACCTGACTAGATTCCCAAAATAAACAGCTTTTGAAAGGGTTGGTTTTCTCTACATAGTAGCCCTGGACAGCCCATACATTGACACACACAACAAATCAATATAGCACTATTGGCTATATACTTTCATGTGATGCAAGACAAATGCTTATTTTCTTTCAACTGGAGACAAGCCAGAGGCTTAATGTGATCATAAATATCTTTAAGAGAGTCCTGGTCACTGTCCTGTGAGAGTTAAAGTTGTTGGCTACATGTATGATGAGACCTGGTGGAACAGGGCATCAAATCAAAGGTTTACTAGCACAGGCTTGCCAGTGATCGAGGTAATTAATAGCAACACCAGTGATTTCCAAAACAGAGCACTGAGTTCTCACAACCAGAGCTCATGTTCGGAGTTCCATCTTTGGTCAAATAGGAAGGCGGTAGACTTTTTGGAACTTATAAGACTGATTTGGTACTTCGAAAGTTATATACTTTCTACGCCTTAGGAAAGCCAGTCCTCACAGTTAGTACCAATGCAGGTGATTAATAGATTCCAGTGGTCTAAGAACTGAGTGTCTGCAGTAACCCCCTTAGTGAGCTCATTGCAGTCATCAGGATGGACCTGAATAGAGGTACAGATAACCACAGATGGAGCAAATACTGGGGGAAAAGCTACAAGCATTCCCAAGTGCAGGAGTACATCTAATTCTTCAGTCTTGACAACCAAAGGGGACTAGCTTCTCTGATCACTGTCCCACATGTCCCAGAACAATTATTATTTTACTTTAATTAACTTGTGTACTTCAATCCATGGCTCAGAGAGAATTGTGTCACATAACTGCAAGGTGCCTTAAACGTTCTGCATCATGATAGATTTAGCCTTCTTTTTTCTCTTCTTAAGCCAGGTGGTACATAAGGAGACAAAAGATGGTGGGAGTAAAACCCCACATAACACTGTGTATTATATAAAAAGGTTTCAGGACAGATGAAGAAGTATGGAACGTTACTTTCCCTTCTGGAATGTTTTTCCCTCTGGAAGAACATGAAGGGTACCTCACTTAATCATACTGTCTGTCCCCTCTTGTAATCAAAGTCAACACAATTCTGCCACCCATGATAAACACTGGCAAGAGAATTCACTGTATCATTTCTTCCCCTTTCCTGGTTCCACCAGAAAGTATTGCTCCTCAGATGACAGAGAAATCATGGGCTATGAATCACATCCTTTTTAATGTCTAGAAAGGTAAAATGCTTCTTGCCATTAGAAAAGAAAAATACTCTGTTTCTGAGAAGGTCTTATAGATTTACCAAGCTCTTAACTACTCCCAGAAGTTTCAGAGAACAAATGCCCCTGGATGCTGCCAGGCGTAGATACACACAAAAAGAGAAGGTCCAGGAAGCACTGCATTAACATGTTCATCTTCTGGCCATGGCAAATAACAGACCAACACTGAGACTCCCTCTGTAACTCGATACGTATAATTTCTTATATGTAAGGGAAATCGTTAAGGACGACATATAGATGTGACAAGAGCCATGTCCAAGATTCATGGCGACACATGGCCAGAGTTGTCTACTAAGTTGTCAAAGAAGAGCCCTCAACTACATGTTGAACTCGACTAGACCCGAGTTGATTTTGGTAGTGGCTACATTTATTCAAAAGAAAGTTCATAAAATACAAGCATGATCTCTGCCAAACTGATCTTTTACAAAGTTTGGTTCTGCATCTCTTTGGCCTCTCCATGGCCACCTGGAAATCTATTGCATTGGTTATTCCTACTGTAGACTTTTATTTTCCCCCTGTCTTCATGAGCCTTTATCTTCAGCTCCTGACTGGTGAAAATGTCTGTTCTCTGGCAACTCTGCCTTATCACTTCTCTTGTCTGTAGGCTGGATCTTTATATCACTTGGGGCTGATCATACTCAATTCTCTTTTTACCAAGACTATCATATTTTGCTGTTCCCTTCTGAAAAAAAAAAAGAAAAAAAAAAAAAAGAAGAAGAAGAAGCTTTCTCTAATTTCTATTTCCTTCCAGCTGTTTCCTGTATTTGCCACAAGCCTTCTCTGTTCCATTCTCAAAGCACTTTAGGACATATTGAAATTCAAAGTAAAGCTGTTAAGACCCTACTCAGCATGGCCTGCATCTTGCATAAATAGCTGTTACCTTTTTAAAAATGTTACTAGTGTTTTAACAGAACGTTAAGTGTCATTGTGAATTTATTGCATTCAAATACTACATGGTTCCTGGGGGATGCAGCAAATTGCGCAATACCAGTCCTGCATCATTCAGCCTGGAGAAAGTGGTCTGATACAAGAGATGGAGATGGGGAAATGACAACTTGGTAGGCTCTGTGGGCAGCTACAACAACAACCAGGTGGAGAGAAGAGGAGCAAGATGCATCTGCTGCCTTCCTGTTGCTCTTCTCTCACAAGAGCTGTCCAGAAGGAAACACCTCTGAGCCTTTTCTCGCTTGTCAGTCAACTGGGAAGGACTCAGCTAGTTTGCATGATGACCCAAGCAGGAAACGCTGCCTGTTCTCTTTCTTCCTTAGTTTCTCCAGCGATCAGGCTGAGGGAAGCCAAAGGTTGTGCAAATACAACCCTCTCTGCTCTGTTGTGCTGCCTCCAGAGCTGCACGGCGTAGAGCAGCCAAAGCACTCGTACACCTCCCGTACCCTACAGCTTGGTGAGTGCCAAGGTCAGCCTGTTTCTCACAGGGCCTTGCCCCTAGCATGTTCCCTCTGTTGCCACAGGAAGAATGGCGCAGGGTAAGGGCAGCAGAGTATTTGCTGCATCGCTTAAAATGGGGGTGGTGTTTTTGGCGCACGGAGATGCCGGTTCCTCAGAAGGGCTGCCCCCCCCAGCCTGCTGTCCGGTGAGTGCCACAGCTGTTGTCTGTTCCCTCGCTTCTCATCCCACCCGAGTTACTCACATCCGGTGGCAGGGACCTTTGCACAGATTTGAAAAGGCTCCCACTGAATGATTTACACAGTTACACAGCGAGCGAGAACCACCGGACGCAATGGAGGCAAACCCCAGCCTCGCGCCATGCACCCACCATCACGCTGCAAGCTTCCTTCAGAACAGACCTTTGGTCCCACAGCTGAACTACTAGAAGTCTAAATACAGGCTGGAAGCATGAGATTATTGAAAAAAATCAGCCAAAAAAATAGAAAATTTAGATCTATGGCTATTTTAATCCCCAGATTAACGCTATCAAAGCAAATGGTGTTTATAGAAAGTCTTTTTTTCTTTATATTCATGTTAGAGAAATTCAAAAGAATGCTAAAAGCAAATTTCATCTAGCAGAAGTGGAAAAGAGAGCATGGGGACAAAGCTATAATTATTGGTATTTCCTATCTGTTGAAACCTGTGGGCGGAAAAAAAGGCAGTGAATAGAGCATATTGCATGGCATTAAAATAATTTTCTTTTTCTGGACTTTAGCTCAATGCTGCAAATTAGCGGGGAGAAAATAAGCCTCAGAGTGAACAAGCAGAGAAGCCAACTTCTTCATGTTACTGTTTGCTGTTAGAAGAAAAGAGCTTTTTTTTTTCATCAGGAATTCAAATTCCTAGCAACCCAACCTAGAGCAGCATGCTGACAAGAACATACAGATACCAAGTGGTTCAGTGTTATCAGTGGTTCACTATTATCGTGGTTTCTTTTCTAAACATCGTATTTTAATGGAGAGAGGGCAGGCATGTTGTTTAATTAACACCTGCTTTCTAAAAATGACGTCTGGACCCAAATTCACCGTGCTCTGACTTAGGCACCTGCAGAGGTACCTGACCTCCAAGCGTCCCGTATTCAGTCAGTGGAAGGGATAAGACCCTCCCGACCATGATTTGGACCACCAGGGATCGGAATTGCCATTCCTAGATGCCCACTTCTTTCTGCAAACTATTGCAGGTACTTGAGATAACTGTGTTCCTAAATCAGTCCTTTCACAGAACTAGGAAGGATGATTCCAGACCTTAACGTACCCCCACTATCACTGTCACCCCACATGCCAATTTCTCATTTAAGCAATAGCTGTTCTATGACTGAATGCCTGTAGAAAAATGGACACAATTAAAACATTATTTTCTTCCAGTGAAAAAAAATGTATCATAGAGTTTGAGATCACTACATAGACCTGAATTATTCTGAAGAAATCCTACGTCACAAAATGTTTACTGAGTTCCCAATTTATTTGCACAACAGTTAATAAATGGAATAGTTTGAGGCTGCATTTTCTGTAATGTTTTAAAAATATAGGTGAAAATGGCTGAGGTGTAGCTAAGATAGCAAGTTGTATATTATTACTACTAATAATAGTAATATTAATAATGTTGTGGTGGTGGTGGCAATGTAAGGTTTGTTGGTTGTTCTGTAAACAAGAAATTCAGTTTGAAGTGTCTACCCTTGAGTGTCTGTCATCAGTCCAATCATTCTCCAAAACCGCCTGAAATACTGCAAGCTGTGGTAGGAAACCCTATTTTGAATAAAACAATGGTTTTAACTGTTAGATTTTTAATGGCTTTAATACAGCCTGTCCTTACATTCAACAATATTGTTGTTTAAGGTGGATTTTTGTCTTAACTGTTCTAGAATGTGATTTAGTATTTAATTAATACCACTTCAGTCCAGGTAGATATGTCGCTGGAGTAACACGTTTCCTAAACATTTTTATAAATGCATTATATTTGCACTTCGCTTGCTGGAGTCCTCTATTTCATGCTTATCGAGCCAGAGCTGAAAACGGCAAAACAATAAACGCCCTGTTCTCCTCTGCATTTCTCTCGCCGTGCATGCACGGGCACACACGCCGCTGTCGTTCTTCCCCAGTTCTTTTCTTGGGCAGCCTTGCCCGCTGTCAGATCTGCGACCGGTCTCTGATCCCGTATTGATTGCGGAGGGACATTAAAAGGGTGCGCGGTGCTGCACAGAGACGCCCTGCGCAGCGCTGGGGCCAAGCCTTCAGTCCTGAATTCTTCAGGGAAGGGACTGCATCTCTGTATTTGGGGTTGTTTTTTTTTTTTTCCAAGAATGTGTCAAAGTACTGTCAGAATTACAAATAGGATTTTTTTTATTCTTTTTTTTTTTTTTGCCTACTGAACTTTGGCATGTCTTGACGCGCAACGTTTTATCTTCAAAATCCTACCTCAGTGACACGTGGATTAAAGCATCCAAAGGAACAAGTCTGGTTTGGCCCTACTTAAAACATGTGTCTTCTCTTTAAGATTTAACAGTGGTTCATAGCTAATTATTTTAAACTTGTCACCACAGTACCAACACAAAATCCCTACAAAGCATCTTCTGAAACCTACCCTGGCTCTCAGATTGGCATCACTGAGGCTGGCTGGTTCTGCCTTCATGTGGGGAAATTCCCTGTGTGCAGTGTTCAGATGGGCTTTACCTTGGCTCCAGAGCAGGGCGATATTATCATTCCAGCCGCTTGTTTTTCCAGCTTTCATCCCAGCCCCTGGCTTTAAGCACAGGCCTGGCCCATCTCCAGACCTGACGGAGAGGTACAGCAGCAGCAGCACAACCTCAACACACCCCCAAGTCAGGAAAACTCCACTTCACCCCCCAAAAATAAACCCGCCTATTCCTGTTTCCTGACAAAGGTAACGCTTCTGGCTTTGCCTTCCACCCGCAGATGGTTCCATGTGCAGCCCCAGCGCTGGAGGGTGATGCTGGACATGGGGAGAGGAGTAGCCCCCCCCAGCGCAGTGTCTGCCAGTCCCCCCCACCCCAGCTGGCACGCACGGCCTTAATGCTTTTGGCCCTCCTGTGTTTGCCAGCTAGAGAGGCTGAAACAGGCAGGGTGCATGCTGGGCTTCTCTTTTCTCTCTCTTTTTGCCTCCTCTTTGGAGGACTCGGTGCCTACTGCATTTCTTTAAATGCATTTGCCCCATCTTGGTTAGTTTGTCTCCTAAAGCTCATTGAGGATTCCCGCGGGAGCTGATGTTTCTTGGCAAAGGGATGTGCTTTTAAAGACAAGGACAAGCCGACTACAATTTCCAGAGGTCCTCTCAGGAAGTTTATATTCTCTCTTTTCCAGGGAGCGTTTACTTTCCACGGGAGCATGATCGACATGCCATTACTGAAGCAGGCACAGAACATTGTTACGCTTGCCACAGCCATCAAGAAAAAATGAGCTGGTAAATGAAGCTCTCGCCATGGGGCCCCAGTAGCTGTTTTTGAAAGATGACTCTAATACTTGAGGAGGGAAAAAAAAATTAAAGACATCAAACTTAAGCAGAAATTCATTTCCATTTTGCAGATCTGTCATAGTTTGCTTGCCAGAATTGCTAATTACTAAAACTATTTCCGACTCAAACCGCTGCTTGCTCCTGCATGGCCCATGGGCTGCAGGACTCATAGCCTGCAATAAAGTTACATCACCGACTGCATGACTTCACGATAATTACTACGGATGAAGGGTTATGACTTCACCGAAGGAGAAGGGCAAAACGTAAGCTGTGAGCTCCGTGAAAAGAGCGGATGAAAACCAAGTCGATCGCTTCTGTTTGTGCCTGTGCCTCTTCCTGCTCCTGTGCGGAACTCCCGTCAGAAAGGGCAAAGCCTCGAATAATTACGCACCGGTTGAAATAACTGCGATGAAAATCATTATCCTGTGCTGGCTTTGCGCTTCCCCCCCCACCCCCATTTCTGTAAATGTGCAACAGCCATTAAAAATACTGCTCCGACAATGTGGGACTCTTGACTTTCTTCTCTTTTTTGAAGCGGTCACTATTCAGAGTGTTTCCTCCGGGGAAACGTCCAGCCCGGGAAGGGTTGGACAGCAATAAACTTGTAGTTTTCGGAGACACAATGCAGCAGAACTTGTGCATATGGTCTCGAGTCAGATTTACATCACATTAGGGATACGGCTACAGGTCATGTGGGCCGTGTGGTTAACGGGCTTAGTAAAGCTGTTTTGAAGAGGTTAACCCAGCTTGTAGTAAGGGTAAATAAACATAACAACCAGGCATTGTCCTCTATTCAGCATGTACTCTTATATGGAGGGCTAAAGGGTATTGAAGCTGCAGAGGATCAACTTGTGGTTGCCAGAGGACTCCAATGAAGTTTGAAACACCAACAATCAGAGATTTTGTTTCTGTTCCTCATTAAATCATGAGCTTTTGTGCTCAGACTATGAACGACTGTTCTTTAAGAAATTAACAGAATGGGAAGTTTTAAACTATCCACCAACCTTTTCATGACCTACACAGCAGCAATGCTGCTGCACTTAGACAAACACCGCGGGGAAGGCTGTTCTGTTTATTTAAATTTGTAAATAGAAAACAGTTGTTTTTTAGTTTCATTTTTCACCGGCTCCATGGCCATTTCACGTATGGAGTCACAGTGGCTTATTCCTCCCATCTGCTCGCTTAGCGTGTTTCCCCTCCGTCTCCGAGCAGCGATTTTAAACATTTTTGGGGGTTATTTTTGGTTTAATTAAGGGGAGAGGAAAGGAAGGGGGAGGCAGGGGGAACCAACCCACCGCTCAACCCGCGTGGAAGCAGCGAGGAATGGGAGAGCCGAGACGGCTGGAAAGCCTCGCCCCGGTCCACCCCCCAGCCCGGGGAGCCACGGAGGAGCCGGACGGGGAACGACCACCACCCCCCCAGTCCCGGTGTCCCCGGGGCGGCACCGAGGGTGCAGCGAGAGGGGGGGGCGGGCGGAGAACGGCAGCTGAGAGACGGCCCCGGCCCCTCCGCCGAGTTTGGGGATGAGCAGGGCGGGCTGAGCCTCCCTCGCCCGGACCCCCTTCGCTCCACCCGGGTCCCGTCGGAGGGCGCTGCGTCGGGTGATCCCTTACAGCGCGGGGACCTCCAGGCTAATCTGATTAATTAAAGACTACCTGTTTATATTGCGCCTCGCAGCTCTTCCCCTTCCTTCCCCCCGCCCCATGCATTTCAGGGCACCCCCCGTTATTAATTCTTGGCTGACTAAATTATGGGTAACGCTATTAAAACATTATCAGAACTAATGAGAAACAATTACTTAGGAGATGAGCGGGGACGAGCCGGAGCTGGGCACATGTGTAGTTATCCCCGCAGATTACGTTAATAAATCATCAGGTGCAAGGCAAGACGGAGGTGAGGCCTGGCGCAGGGAACGGAAAATTAGATTTATGAGATATAGGGTTTGGGTTTGTTGCTTTTCCCTTCTTTTTTCCGCTTTTTTGCATAATTTTTTCATTAATCTCAATAGGACCCGTGCGGCGTAGATTGTTTTATTCCCTTAATACCGCGCCGGGGGAGAGAAAGGAAGGGAAAAGGGGGGGGGGGGGGGGGGGGGGGGGGGGGGGGGGGGGGGGGGGGGGGGGGGGAGAGAAGAGGATTTAAAAAAAAATAACGTCTTCATTGTTTTACTGAAGTCTTAATGACAACGTTTGACAAGCCCGCGGGAGCTGCGCGGCCGCGGAGGGCAGGGCGGGAGGCGGCGGAGGCACCCCTGAACCCCGCCCGCCCCCGCCGCCTCCCCTCCCTCATTAAACCCAAAAAATGTTAATAAGCTCTCCTGAGGTGTTTTACGCGCAACCCCTCTCTTCCGCAGCTGACTGCTTAAAGTAACTTCATTTCGTGACCCGTGCGCGGAGAAATCGAATGCGCAAATAAAATGTTGGATGTATTCAAATTTCTCCTCAGATTTTCCCAGCACCCACCCCCAGCGGAAAAATCCTGCTTCCGTTTAACGATCTTAACGATTTTCGCTTTATAAGAAATAAAATCCGATTTATTTGGTTTTTTCGTTTACTTTAGGAAGCTTTCCGTGTTTTTCCGGCTTTATTCTTCTCCTCTTTCTTTCTTTTTTTCTTTTTCTCTTTTTCTTTCCCGCCTGGTGCTAGGCAAGCAATTGATGAAACAAAACAGATTATAAGATTAGCAGCAGGATTTTGTGCATATTAATGATAGGGAAGGGCACCGAATGGGTTTGTAATTGCAGATCTTGCTCTTGGGATTGGGAACTGTAGCCCTGCTACAGCAAAGACCCCCCTGTGAGGTTTTCACATTGGAACTTAGGGGAAAAGTGAAAAAGTAATTACCAGAGCACAACACTGAAATGTTAAAGCACTTATTCTTTCTTTCAGCGTTCTGTTTTAAGGGGGAAAACGGGCAAAATGGAAAATAAATTACTTTCAAATAAGTAGGTTAGCACCTGAATGCTGGTGCGCCTTTTCCTTTTTTTTTTTTTTTTTTTTTCAAATTCTAGCAATTATTTAGCAGGGCATTTGCTTCTGAACCTACCATCCAAGCAGCAGAAACAGGGGAAGGGAGGGCAGGGAGACCTCGGGAACACAGAGGCACTCTGCCCGTGAGGTTTGAAGCAAATATCGCCAGGAAAGCTGTTCAAAGCTGCGGGTTGAAATTTAGAGGGATGTTTTGTTGTGGTGGGGTGGGGTTTTTTGTTTTTTTTCTTTTGGTTTTGTTTTGAAATCGGGGCTTAAAAGGAAAAGATTGTTTTGGTTTCCTCCTCGAAACAAGCATCAAACGGTATTTTAGCAAGGGATGCATTTCACAACCACAGAGCCCTCGCAGGAACGGCATCTTCCCTGAAATATCGAGAAGTAACCTGACACTGAATTTTAACTCTTATTAAGGGTCCCTCCTTGTTTCTTGGGCTGCTTCAGACCTCCTCCTCTGAGTTTACTTTCCCTAAAATCTAGGGGGGTTGCGTTTAAAACACGGTGCTCTGACTTTCCTAATTCTTCTCTCCTGTGATTAACAGCAAAAGATGAATGAGACTTAATGGCACCTACTCGCGCGAATTGGTTTAATTCTGCTTTCAACGGAAAATAAATGTATCTGGTGGAAATTGGGCTTTGAAATCTTTCTTTTTTTTTTTTTTTTTACGAGTCAATAAAACGGAGTATCTGCTCCTCAGGCAGTAACTTCTGGTTTCGAACTGAAGGGGGGAGTAAAAACAGAATAAAACAAAAACAAGGAAAAAATAAAATAAATAAAATTTTAAAAAACACAAAAGCAAACCAAACTTTTACCGTATTTCGCCCATCTCATGGCTTCAACCCTCTCACCTCCCTCAGGTCCAGAGTGTGGCAAAACTCCGAGCCAGGGCTATTTTTTAACTACTATTTTAGAGATTAGAATTGCGGAGGGAAGGAATAAAACCCCGTGGGTATATTATTTTCTCTTTTTCCCAGCGCCTCTGCACTTGGGAGCCGCGCACCCCCCGGGGGAGTCGGGCCGGAGGGGAGCCTCGACGGGGCGAGCAGGACTGCGGGAGGGTTTGTGGTGCTGGGGGGTTTGCAGGAGCCGCCGCACTGACGGGAGGCGGGAGGAAGGACGAGGGTCGTCCCCGTCTGTCCCCCCCTCCCCGGGATCGAGAAGCTGTCAGCGGCGGCCAGGGAGGCGGGAGGGGACCCCCGCTGCCCCCCACACCGCCGCGGGGCCGTCGGGCTGTAGCCGATGGATGGATGGATGGATGGATGGATGGATGGATGGATGGATGGATGGATGGATGGATGGATGGATGGATGGAGGACAGTCCCTGGCCCCGCGGGGACCAGGAGAGCCTTGCGCCTTCCTGGGCTGCTGCCAGGAGCCCCGGACACCAGGTAGAAAGGCTAAGGGGGAAGGGGAAAGGGAGGAGGGGAAGGAGGAAGGGGGGGCCTGAATTACATCCATTACACCACCACCAGGTGCCTTCATGCCCGTAGCACCCCTTCCGCCGGGACCAGGGTGCCTGTGGAAAGGCCACACGCAGAGTTACACACACACCAATCCAGCACCAGTAGTGCCTACAAGGGCCAGCAAAGAAATCAGTGCCTCTCCTTTTCCCTGTCCTTCCCTTTCACAGTCCTCACTGGGTCTCCTTGTCCCCTCAGTACACCCCAGGCTTCCCCTCGCCCCCTGACAGTGGGTACCCCTCGCTGGGAACAGAAGAGGGTGTTTCTCCCCATGTCCACAGCTCCATGGAATGGAATGTGGAGCAGAAGTGTCCTGCATGTGTCCATACAGCAAGCAGGGGAGAGATCAGATATCTTGATTATCTTTGGGGTTATTGCTTCCCAAATTAAGTCTGAAGCACCCTAATCTGTCGTGGCAAAGCCAATACCGTAAGGCGCTGCTCAGAATGATGTCTTCAGAAATGCAAGATTCCTAAAGCTGTTGTAGGTGCTTGCTGCCTGCTGATATCATTTGAAACTGATCATCCCGGTGAGAACGAGGAGTGTTAAATGCCTATGCTGCCTTCTCGGGCCTCTGTAATTTAAAGTGTGGCTCCATGTACCTTTGGTTCTTACGCTTATAATTTTATTCCATTTTCTGCTAGTGCTGCTGTTATTGAAGCTGTGATCTCAAGCACAGGCATCAGTTAGGAATTTTCCAAAGCGAAGCTTGCTGAAGGTAAAAACCTTATCCCTGTGTGAGACATGCCTGCAATAGCCTAGAATTTATGGGAGACATATTCATGCTGCTGAGAACACCTGGACTAGGCTTCCTGATACCTGACTTAATTCCTGGCTTGCTTTTGCAGTAGCACCTGATATAGAGTGGTGTTTGTACAGGTCTGGTACACTATGGAATGCCACTGGAAATGCTTCATGTTAACTCTGCATGCCCTGTCCTACGTAAAAACTCAGCTCAGATACAGTCGGTAACTCATGTATCACTGCAAATGTGACCATTGCTGACAGCCCTGCCTTCAATTTTGCCACCCAGAGGCCCGTACCTGGATAATACAGAATTAAATACTTGCAATTGAGATGGAAACCAGTAGCAGAGGATGTGCAAGGGCTGTCCGGTTACATCGCTGGCGCTGCTGTGTGACAGCACAGATGGGAGGACAAAATCGCTTCCAACCTCTTCAATCATTAGCGCTTGGGCCATTAGCAAAGAGTTTGTGTTTTATTTTAGAGTTTAAGAAGGTCCTCCAGGCCTGTGCACTTGTTCAGAGCGCAGGGAAGAGCCATGGTCTCTGCCCATGAGGTGCTTCCCAAAGGAGCTCACCCAGCAGAGGTGACTGCTGGGGTGGAAGCAAAAGCCTACCTGTTCATCTGAAATTGTTCAGGCCACATCATGACGATCTACTCAGACACTGCTTAAAACATACAGTACGCAGAGACGTCTGTTGCTTTCTTTACAATTGATGTGGAAAAAAAAAATAAACACCACAGTTTCCCTTCAAAGAAAGGGCCCATCCTGTACCAGCGGAAAAATCTCTATTGGTGCAGTTTTAAGATTTTGCAATGGGTTACAAAATCCAGAGGGGAACTGGATTAACTGACTTCACCATACAGTTGAATATGATTTTGTTAGTTATTAAATTTGCAGAAAAGACACACAGTAAGTTCAGTCAAAAATGTAAGTAGGTCTCTACACTGTGGCTGTATTAGGCAACGTTTTCTTTAATGTGTAACTAGCATTTGTTAAGGCAATGTGTGAGGGTGATGTGTACAGTGCACATTTGTGGTTAAAGCCTGCAGAAATAAGTGTGTCTTTGTCCTTAGGTTTTCCTGAAGCACGCAAGTTCCTGAGTGCAGGCAGACAGAGAAAATTGGAAGGCTGTCCCATTTCGCATGGAGGGGAGATGTAAAGATCTGTGCTCTGTTCCTGGCCTTGCTCCCTCCTTACTGACATCAGTTTGTGTCAAGTTTACCAAAAAACCCTGCTGCTGTAACACTCCATTTGAGAGGCGGGGGAGAAAGGATAATAAACTTTTTTTTTAATTGCTTCCCTGGCTATAAATTAGCATGCATTGGGCTAATTTTTTTTTTTTCCATGAACAAAAGCACAATTGACGGCGAAGCTTAGGGAAAGTAGGGAGGGAGCTCTGAGCCCCAAGGCTCCCCTGCGTATTGAACCTGAGCAGGGGGAGGCCTCGTCTGTGCCCAGAAGTTGAAGGGCACTGAGAACTACAACAAAACAATAGGGATTTTTATGTTTCACTGGCTGTTTTTGCAGCTGCATCTTCCCCTCCCTCCTCCTCTCTCCCCGCCATTATTTCATGTGAGAACCAAGTATGAAAATAGAATCCATGGCTTCCCCTCCTGCCACAGCCACTGTGCATAAAACCTGGCCAGAAATCACCAGAGATCTGAGGTTAGTTGTAAATCAGTGTTACGGGCAAAAGCAGAACTTGTTTTGTGCTTCTACACCATATTTCATTTCTGTTATCACAGACATAAAGACAGCATCGACCGCATCGCGGGTTCAACGTGATTGTCTTCTCATCCCCCAGGCTCCCAACGGCAAATGAGAAGGAGCTGGCAGAACCAGCTGAATTCTGCCTTTGCAGCTACCCCTCCATGTGCATCTCCCATTTGGCCCTAGAGTATCTGATAAACCATCTCTTGCCGTGGTAAAAGCTCATTTAAGGTGATTTTTCCTCCAGAGCCATCTGTGTAAGCCCTTACGCTGCTTCTCCTCTGGTACATCCAGTTACCAACCTCAACTAATTGCTGAATACATGTGAGAAGTAGACAGGTATAGAACATGAGCTGGAGAGTAAATGCTAACAGAGACATGGCCTAAGGAGTGGGAAATACTAGTGGAGAGTGGGTGAGAAATGACTGAAGGATGGGGATGGAGAGGATAGATGCATGTCTGTCCTGTCATACTTTGCAGTGGAGTTGTCCTTTGTTCTCCATGTACATAGGCAGAAGAATAGGTAAAAATCTGCTTAATTTGCAGCAAAGTGTGAGCATCTTTGCTATCTGTAAAACAAAAAAGCTGACTGAAGACTAGCTGCACAATGAGAAAAGTCATTAGAGAAAAGGGATGATATTTCTTTAGAGCAGGATCTTCATCAGGGCAGTGGACTAGATGAACCCTGAAGTCTTTTCTAGTCTTTTTTTATGCTGTAGTAATATTTATTTTTTTATGCTATTAAGTGTACAGAGATGCAACAAAAAAGGGGGAGAGGGGGAAGAGGAACCTTTGAAAATTAACAAGAGAAGAATAGGGAACTTTCTTATCTCTGTGTTTTGTCAAGTTGTGCTTGCACCTTACTGTCCTGCCTAAACATAGAATTGTCAGGGTTGGAAGGGACCTTAAAGATGGGCAGTTTCCCCCTTTGAAAAATACTTTCCTTCCTCCTCTCCTCTCCTCTCTCCTCTCCTCTCCTCTCCTCTCCTCTCCTCTCCTCTCCTCTCCTCTCCTCTCCTCTCCTCTCCTCTCCTCTCCTCTCCTCTCCTCTCCTCTCCTCTCCTCTCCTCTCCTCTCCTCTCCTCTCCTCTCCTCTCCTCTCCTCTCCTCTCCTCTCCTCTCCTCTCCTCTCCCTTTCCTTTTCCTTTTCCTTTTTCCTTCCCTTTCCTTTTTCCTTTCTTTTCCTCTTCTTTTCCTTTTCTTCTGTGCACCTTTGCCTCAGGGAACAGGCTGTGGTGGGCTGGAAAGCCCAGGGTACAGTCTTCTGCAGAGGCGGATACCCCATGTCACCCACCACACATTCACTCGGAGAGATGGTCTGTGTCCTGAGATCCTTTCCTTTGTCATTCATAAGGAGCCAGGTGTGAAGGGGCCCTCCTGTGAGTGTGTCAGACCTCCCTCCTGCCAGAAACCCCCAGTAGATGGTGAAGGTGTGACTGGGCAGTGGTGACTGCCATGGTGTGTTCCCTAACAGGTACTGATTTTGTTTCACGTATCAGCAATGCAGGAATGAATCCAGAGATCAATTTTTTCATGTTAAGGTACACTTCTCCTATGGCTGTTCAGGTTCTGACAAATTATATATCCTTTAAGCCATTTTTTTTCTTTCAGTTTGTATCTTACTTTAAAATAAATTTATCGTGACGCAATATCATTTCAAAGAGGCAAATCATTCTTTTCTCATTGTATTATAGAATGGGATATTTGCAAAAATCATTAAAACTCTCACATTTGAATCAATTTCAAACTAGCATCTTGTTATCGAAGGCTGTCAGTTGTTGGGTTTTTTTTTGTATTATTTTGGGTCATTTTTAAATTGGTGTGTCTTCTGCTGTTACTATTAGAATTATATAAAACATCTTGTTTGCAGAGCTGTGAAATGCTTTAAAGGCATCAATTGAAATGACAAAGTATTGTCCAAATTGAAATTTATTTCCTCCAAAACAGTGTCCTGAAAATCCAGGTGGTAATAAACATTTTTCATCCATGTACAAACTGCGAATTGTATTTGAAATTAAATCTCCACATTAAAATCTGCATTGCTGAACCTCCCACTGGCAGCCACCGTTCTCCTGAAAAGTGACATCTTCCCTGGCACCGATGAGGCGGGAGTTCTCGCGTGGATATTACTGAATGATTTCCCATCGCTCCTCAGATATTGGGACTTTACAGCAATATATACCTAAAAAGTACAAAGGACGTGAGGAATACGGGAGGGGGCCGCCTCGGGTTTAGTGAGGATAGGTGTTTTTGTCCTGACACACGAGGGTGGAAACCGTTTTACAAAGCTCTATTAAAGCAGCATATTGCTGATGTCACAAATTATGTCATTTTTCAGCAAGCTGTTAGGTAGCAGCAGGATACTTAGAGGTCCCAATCTGAGTTCACAGCTTGAGGCCTCATCATCCATTGAAGTCAAGGAAATACTCCAGTCCCCTGGCCCTCTGTTTACAAATAATATATCAAGAATCAGGATGCCCAGAAATGAACTTTCAGGCATTGAGCTAAAGGAAATGGGCTTGTGTGTGTATAGTTTTATATAAATATACACATGTACATACTATATATACATGCATATGTGCATGCGTGCATTTTTGTGTAGTGCAGCTGAAGACTGCAGTTTGCCGTTGGATTTTCTTTAAAGAAACATTTTTTATTCTTCCTCAGTATATAGAACTGATTCATCTTAACCAGTTCTGTGGACATTTCACACACAGAAACCCCACCAAAATTAGAGATATTTGCATAGATAAGGGGTATAAAGTATACTTTTCATTTCTTCTTTTTTTAAAAATGTAGTTTTTTAATATCTAGTGCTTATATAACATAATAAAAAACTCTGATTTAAAAAGATAAGAAGAGATCTGTAATGGATTTGAGTGCATTGTGCACAATAAAATCACTGGAATGTCTGAACACATACTCATTAGTACAGCAGAACAGCCTGTTGGAGGCTCTCTTCATCTCCTGGATGAACCATATTTACACACAAATTTGTATTTCCTCCCACTGGAGTGGAATATGCCATCATGATCTTCCAACAACACACATATACCTGTGAGACAACAACCTATGCTAGAAGACATAAAATACATAGTATGTGGTTTAAGGTTGTGAAACAACCCAAGAGAAAGGGTTAAATTCAAAATTAACAGTGCCAAATTCATCAGTGGGTGCTTTGACCTCGCTCTACCCTGTGTATTAGCGGGAGCCAAAGCTGGAGTGTCGAGGCACAGCTTTGAATTTTTTGACTTTTGCCAGTGTGTTAGCATCACTCCCCTAACAGAATGAGGGTATTGGCAGGCAGACAGATTAGGTGGCCAAACAAGGCATTTTTATCCCCCATGCTCTCTCCCTAAACCGATTCCAGTATTTTGCTACTTATTTACTGACGTTGTTGGCTTTAACTTCCTCTACTGGAAATGATATGATGGGGTTGGATTAGCTTCTCCTCTATAGCGTACCCCTGATTTAATTACCGCTGCAGCTATCCCCCACTATCTGCACAATAAATGCTGTTGCTTACAGAAACATGATTACAGGATTAGAATTATTGGGCCCTCGCCCAGACGAACGCGGTGACACAGCATAGCACTGGCACCTCTGAAAGCTCTACTGACCTCAGGCATCTCTACATCAAAAGCCACGGCCACAATCTGAGCTTCATTAGCTTTCAAGGCTGAAGTTACAGGAGCGCTACTTCCTCAGCCACTAATGGGAAACACTCTCCTCCATTTGCTGTTGAGGTGTTAAAAGTTCCTCTTAACATCGGTTACTGAGCTACAGCTTCCCTGGTATCCCAGTAAAATAAAAATGACTTGTGGAGTGGGAGCTGAGCTCAAATTGAAAGGCTCTGTTGGACATCCCTTACTCAAGCAAAGGGCAGTCACTGGCGCAGGGATGATGCTTTAGGAGTGAGGACTACAAGGGGAGGTGCACCCCAAATCCCAAACTGGGAGCTACAGGGAAATTCTTGCTGCTCCTGAAGAGTTTCATATGATTATAAGCAACTGTTTAATGACTGAGATATCTGAAGGACCCTCTGGTTTTCATTTGTAGGATGTGATGCAGATGATTATGTAAACAGGGAGAGCTTGGCAGCTAGCTGCAAAGCAGAGCACGTGCATCATCGGGTCTTCGCACAATAAGAAACCTGTGAATTGTGGTGATAGCTCCTCTACAGACCCCAGGTTGATCTGCACCTATGCAAAGGAGACTTGGGAGGTAACAATCCCACAGAGAGAAAAGCAAGTCAGAGAGAGAAACCATAAGGTAGCAAAGCACTAGGTAGGATCAAACTGAATTTTTCCTATGTGGAAACATCTCTTAAATGTCAGTGTACCTCAATTCCTCTTGACATAGTTGGGACGTGAGTATTTCCTTTGTCTTGTCTATTTAGATCATGCCTTCTGGGACACAGGTCACTACTTATCATGTTTGTGCAGTCCTAGCGTAATCATTTGGGGCTTGTAGTCATTAGCCTAATTGAACAGTAATATACAAAGGATGAGGCTACATTATTGTCTTGCACAAAGAAACCAGCTAAGTGGCTAGATGGAAGAAGCTCCAAAGTTTCATGACTATCCAGAAGGCGGCAAGAAATACTTGTTCCATGAAAATACCTGAGAATGGTAGCACATAGTCCACCACAGTGAGCACAGAGAATCAGGAACTGACTTTATGTGATAATGAAATGTCTGAAATAGATCATTTATATGAAAAGACCTCAACAAGAACTAAAAAAAAATAAATTAAAAAGTATTAAAAAAAAAGTAATAGGGAAGTAGTAGAGAGCTAGTGGGTTTACACCAGTCCAGCTGGTTTCTCTGGTGCTTTGCTTATGGGATTGACATTTCTATTTTTCAAGCTGGTGCTGGATAAAATGGCTTGCCCGTGAGCCTCCAGGCTGGGCCAGCTGGATAAGGTGGACTGGTCAGGTGCTGCCAGGGATAAGGCTAAGGAATTACAAGGCTGGCCTCTGGAGCTAAGCTGCTTCCTCTCTTCAGGAGGCAGGAGACTTCCCCAGGTCTGAGGAGCTCCTTGTGGCTAGAAGATTTCGTGGGCTCAGATATTAGCAGGATTGCATGCCGGCTCCGGAGTTTTCTCTGGCTTGCATGTTTGATAAAGCTCAGAAGCTTGCTTCAGCTGGGAAGTTTAACTTAATCTCTTGAGTTTGTTCTGCCCTAAGCAGCCTGTTCGTGTTGTCAGAGCTCATTTTAGTTTCCCAAGCTTTAGGCTGGGTTAGGAACTAAGGTGTGATTAGAAACCAGAGTAAGAAGAATTCAGCTGACTTTCAGCTAAGTACCTTTTCAGCACAGATAGAAAATTACAAAAAGGCATTTATTTCCTAGGGATTTGTCACTGGATTTCCTTTTAAATTAAATGACCACCATTTGAAGAAATAGGAAATTCCTCCTTATCTGTACATTTTTCATGAATTACTGATTCTTTCCAGGCTTTCCCTTTGCCACACGCCCAGGACAGCAACCGCCGGCTCAGGCACTGCAGCTCTGACCAGCAATGGTTTAAGTATTGCAGCAGCCACTGCTGCTACAGCAGAAATCCAAGCCCTTTGCTTTGCAAACTCGGGCAGTATGGGATGTTAATTAGAAGCACTCATTCCCCTTAATGAGTGAGTTCGGGGGGGTGAGGGGGATGTTTAGGCATAGGTTGACCCATAGAAGAGCGCTCTTCTCCCTGTCAGCACCAGGAGTTGCAGCCCTTACTGCCATTTCATGTGGTGAGACTTCACACAGATGCAACTCTAAAGAAATTTTAATTTTTATCAGTTTTTTTTTTTTTTTACTTTTATTCTCATTCTCATTTTCTCATCTGTCTTGCACTTTGGGCCAGGACAGTGTGGTAGGTAAGTTGATGTGAGCAGGGGTGCCAGTGATACTGTGGTCCAGGCAAGAGCATTGTTCTTTAGAGTTGGCGTGTTCTTTGGAGGTGATGTACAGCAATCTTTGGTGTGACTCTTCTATTGTCACGAGTGATATTTGCCATAATGATTTCGAGGATCTCAAGGCTCTGTGGGAGGGTCTACTACAAAGCCTAGAAAGGTTGACAGGAATTTTGGATTGAGGGGAGCTCAGAAAATACAAAATTTAAAAGACCCAAAAATGCAGATTTCTAAGATTGTCCTTAAATAAGAAAATGAAGTGGAGGAAGAAAACAGCTTCTTTCTTCCTCTGGCTTGCCAGCAGGCTTTGATGGAATACAGGGAGGTGATCTTGGTAACACTCGCTCCAGCCTCCTGTTCATAAGTAGCAGGAAGGCCTGTCAAACCTGTCAAACTCCTTGAGCTCCTGGGGTTTACAGACTTCTCTCAGCTACCCCAAGCAAAACCACAATCCCATAAAGAAGCCTTTTCAGTAAAACCTTCTGCCATTTGCCTGAAGCCAACAAATTGCTGGGTTCTTTTAAAAAAAAAAAGCAAACTATTTCTCATTTGGAGACATCCCTTCCCCCCATGCTCAGTCTCTCCTGGCGAAGCCCCGAGCAATGGCCTTGCAGCAGCAGTTTTATGCAGAAACCTGCCACCACAGAGGATGTCAGAGCCCAAAATCTGCAGTCCGTACAGAAACCAATGTCTCGCCAGTCCAAGGACAGTCTGGCTTGAGTAAAGACTGCCCAAATGACCACCTGGCTTCAGTCAGAGCTCAAGGACAATGTAGGATGGCTTTGCATTCGTTCCTGTCCCTTGCCTGTTGGTGGACTTTTCTGAGCTACTTGGTTCCGAGTAGCTGCCAAGGTGCACGTCCCACACTATTTGCTGAGAGGTGTGGAAGAGACATCTAGACTGTCCGATCTCTGTCCTACCTTCGATTCCTGACATTGTCTCCCCCTTTCCCTGCACGTTGCTGTGAAAAAAAAGTTCCCGGATCATCACCACCCGTTCTAACCTTTGCCCTTGTGCTGCACCCGCTGGCTGCCAGTCTCCAAACTCACACCCCTCCCTGCCCCACTAGCACGGAAAGCTGCAGTGCTTTGATGGATCCAAGTCTCCAGTTGGCCACAGCATGAACCTCAGCAGTCCTCGGGACCAGTGCTAGGTTATGGTGTCTAATACAGGGAGATAAAAAAGTGTAGCCCCAAAGAAGAGGGCAGGTGTGAAGCAGTAGCCACTTTTGGAGGCATTATTAGATTTATTTGAATAGAGTTGCAGGGATGTATTCTGCTCTGAATTATATGCCTGTCCATGGGTTTGTCAACTGTTTTCCAACATCATTTGGGGCTTGTCCCAACTGGCATATGTCTTTGGCAGTTATCTGGCTAGCTGGTTGTTAAATCATATTGTTTGATTTGTAAGTGGCAGATCAGAGGACAAGACGCCATCATTTTTTCATGCACTTGCTGAGAGTAACAGAATCATACTCAAAGTCCATCATGGCGGAACCATAGCAACACCATAAGAAATAAAACAGTGATTGTTCAATGAGAGTAAAAGTGGCAACTTCAAGCTGCAGTTTATTCACAATATGGGAGATGCGCTCTGGCAAGGCTTAAGCAATCATCAGTACACGTATAGTAAGGGCAGAAGTGTAGCAGAAGCAAAAGTCTGTTGACAGCAAAGTAAACAATGATAAGAAGACTGAAGCAAAATTTAAAATATACCCTGAAACAGAGGTTTTGGAAGCCGGCGCTTAGTCTATGCTATGAGCTGAAATCCTGTTTTATTTTACATCTATTTTAATTTAGCATGCAAAAAGCCACCCTGATTCAATGCTTGAAAAACTCAAACTATATTTAAGGTCTAGTTTTCCAAGATGTATTTATGTGAGGCAAAGACGTTTTCTTTCTACATCCTTTGAAATAGCTAAAGACTATTCAGCAGATGCTGCAATGCTTGTACTATGTGAAGAAGGAACAGCACATGGACAATATTAAACTTGTTCTTCTCCAAAGTGTAAAATGTGAGAACAAAGTGAAAGGGAGAGAAGAACAATCCGACACACTTCCTTAGGATCTAGAGCTACTGATTCTGTAAGCAGGCCCTTTAATAGACACAAGGAGAAATATGATATAGAACATGAATTAAACTCCAGTTCATTACCCACGTTCCCATGGATTGGGACTTCTCCGCGGCAAAGGGGCAGAATACATGTATTTCGAGATCAGATTTATTCACAACCATGGATTTTATCTAGAATTGGTGCATAGTCTTATAGGAAAAGGGTAAGGGCATGCACTGACACTTCCAATGCACTTCTACAGCCCACTCACCTCCTCCATCTGTAAGGGACATCAAGTTAAACCAGCTCATTGCGCTGTCTCAGGCCCTGCAGCAACGGTCATCTGTATTTTGTAAGGGACAGAGTCCTTACAAAAAGTCTGCAAAACCAGCAATTAGGACAAGCTGTCCATTTATCTGTGACCTGAGCAAGTAAGATGTGTAGTCACCCAGACACAGTCACGTCAAAGTCTATGCTTTGGATGTTAAGCCCCATTTTGAAATATATCCAGGCTTGGAAAGGTACAGGAAAAATTTGGAAAAGGTTTCATAGTTAACATAAAAAGAGCAATGTCCTCACAACTGTATTTATGAGTAACAAAACAGCTAGCACTTTGCCTTGGGTTTATGCATGAGGTGCTAACACAGAGGGGCAACACACAAGTGGGTTGGGGGAGGGCAGAACAGATCTCAGGACTGTTCACTTTGTCTGGGCAAGAGTTGTCAGGATACACAAAACTGATGCACGCTTCAGGCAGCCACGTTGGCTCCTGCTCCACTGGAAAGAGAAATGTTTGCCACATGGAAGCAGAAAACATTGGCAGGAAAATAACTTTAATTTCCAAACTTGAAAAGGAGTATTACAAGCAGAAAAAAAACAACGGGAGGAAGAGGGGAATAATATTCACCTGGACTCTTTGATTTCACCTTCAGGCTCTGACCCTATGATGGCTATGTTTGAAAGTAATTAATTTGCAAAAGAGAGCTTCACGGTAACTTGTGAACACAAGACGGGCAAAAAGTGTCTGTGCCCGTCATCTGTAGGCTGGGATGAGGATGAACGAGGACTCCTTGGAGGAAGGCAATGCAGCTGTCCCGTACCAGTTACCAGCATAGAGACCTGTCTGTTGTTATAAATGTACATGGCATGCATGTGTGGTTATATACACACACATACTGGGAAAAGGCAGTGCAAGAAGCCCAAGCTGTAACATGCACTCTGCAAATGCTCATACTTCTGTGCTTCTCCTGGCTTAAGCCTTGTATCATCTTAGGATGCAAGAGAAAGACCAAAAGGCATATTTATATTTAGCCAGTGCCTTCAGAGAGTGACAAAACCTGATGAGGCATTTTGTCTCATCTACAGCCTTCCACGCCTGTTGTCATTTGCCTCCTGAGCCTAATGGAAACCTGCCCTGGATGGTGTGTTCTTTGTTACTGCTTCAATTTCCTTGTCTTTTATTTATTTCCCTTGCCTCTCGAGAGCCGTTCAGAGGTCCCATTACTTCCTGCTGACCAGGGAAGGCTATGAGAACAAATAGTTATAGTGGATTAAAGTACACACACTATCACAAGAAAAACAGAGGGAAGGGGGCAGGGGACTTGCTTAGCAAAACGTGGTGGAAGTCGTGGGACAGAGAGCTGCCAGAAATACTGAACTGGGGGTTTATGTCAAGATTTGTTTTAGACTCAATCTCTGTGAGGAAGAGAGCTTCTGAATTCTTCCTGTGGTGGTACTGTAACTTGAACCTGCACATTGAATCAGTTCAGTGTTTCCTTTGGATTTTAAATAAAAGTTTGTTTGAAAAAAAATGCAAATGATAGTTCTTGGCAGTGCAGATTCTCCTACCCATACTGGTGCAGGAGCCAGCGCTGTTAACAGCAGAAAGAGGAGGGCTTGCACACAGCAGGCTTCCCCTCTGCAGCAAAGGTGCTACACTGACCATCGCCTTCAAGGAAGACAACATTTTTGCCAAAACGATGGACACCATTAGTCCCCCCATCTCGAGGGCAAATGAGCACTGTAGTCCACTCTTGACCCAGGCCACAGCAGATTGTACCTGCTGTATTTGGAAATTTTCCTTTCTAGCATCTGTTAAAAAATTATTAGCAGGTGCTGAAAAGTGTGGCCTCCAACCCAAAAACCTAGAGCCAAAATACCAGAGGGGAAAAAGTCAGTTCTTGACAACCGCCTGACTCCCGGGTTGGATGAGCCAGAGAGACAATCTGCTGCTGCGGGAGATGCCAGATCAGAGGAGGCAAGTGGTAGCACCTCATGCAATTAGTCTATTTTTTTTTGTTGTGGGTTGGGCTTTTTTGTGGTTTTAGTTGTGTTTGTTTTATTCTGAAGCTACAAGTGGCAAGGGCCAATTCCTTGCCTCTGTGAAGTTATAAGTCTGGTTTGGTACCATAAAAGAACTAGACCTGCTTGCAGCTGATAAAAAAAAGGTTAAGCTACCTGTGCACCACCCAGAATAACAAACTGCAGCCATCAAACAGTTGCTGTGTAAACGGCACACTGCTATGTATGTATATCCCAACGAATGCAGAAGAATAAATTCTTATGTGCCATGTAATTATACACACACTCATGTAGAAATGAGCTGATATAAAATAAATATGCATATAGCTATATCTATGCCTGTTTCAGCCTCCATTACAGGGTTATTGCATTGCCAATGTGTTGACATAAAAATGCAGTTTTATGGATTACATTTAAATAGAAATGTGTGAAAAGGGATTTTGTTTTGGCTACAGCCCAGTCTCTTAATATAATTATAATTACTATTTTTACTACTACTGCTACTACTACTGCCACAGAGAATTTGGAGCCCCTTTGCTTCTACCTACGGTACAAACAGCAAGAACAAATCTGACCTGAAAAACAGGAGAGCTGAAAGAGGGAGAGAGGCAACATGATTTCTCCAAGCTGGAGTAACAGGACAGAAGGTAGATGTAGGATTCATGTTTCTTAAATTCCAGTCTGTGGTGTGGCCTGGGCCCTCATCGCCTATCTGCTAAAATTTCATACATTACTTGCTCAGGGAAGACAAGAAAAATTAAGTATTTTATTGATGCAATAGGGCAAGCAGCCTTTGCTGTTATGAGGGTGGCTCTACTCAGCATTTTGCAGCAGAGATACCGGTAACCATTGATGTGAGTTGTCCTGGGTGGCCAGGGCTGGTGGCCATGACCACCGTGGGGAGGAGGTGGCTGCTGCTGGACACTTACTCCGTGACACTGTGGGCCACCATGGTAGCAGCCACACAGCAAAGGTATCAGCTTTCTTGGATCACGGACGTGATGCTGAGCACGTGGAGCTGAGAGCCGAGCAAGCATCTCTTTTCCCCTTTTGTTTTTTCATCTGCCCGTATTTATTACAGCCTGTGCTGTGTTTCAGCCTGAAAATTAGAAATGCGTCTCTCCTGTTCGCTCCTTGACAGTTCATCAATGTAGAAGAGTTTTTTAAAAATATCGCCAAGGACAAAAAAAAAGCACTTTTGAGTGCTATCTAGGTGTTTCCCAGATCTCTTGTCGCTTCATGCTGGAATCTGCTGAGTGCTTTATGAAAAAACCTCTGAAAGTGCTGCTTTCTTTCCAACACCAATCTTAAACAGGAGAGGTGCACAGCCCACCCAGCCGGGAAGCATCCCCACCATGGCCGTCACTCTGTACCATCAATGCTTGTTCAGAGTTTTCTGCCAGCATTGGTGCTTGAAAAATGAAATAAAATAAAATGAGAGCATATATCCTCCCCGAAAGAAACATTTTGAGAGGAAGGGGCACAAACCACAATATGAGCCTACCCAACAAACAGCAAGGGAGACTAGGAAAGCAGTTTGCCAGGAGGCCAAATGGTTTGCCTGCAGCTCCGGGAAAAAGAGATGTTATTTGGTGCTTGAAAGCATTTAAAGAAAACAAAGGATGACTGCTACACGGCTGCACATGATAGTCTGGGGCACTGCATTGTTGTGGGATGTTTGTGCCAACCAAATGGCACTGAAATACCAGCGCATGGATAGGGGCGAGCTCGTTGCGCGCGAGGGTGCCCGTGGAACCAGCCCACAACAGCTCGGCACACAGTAGCTATAGCTTCAAACCCTGAGGAAGGGAGGACGTCGTTCTCATTATCTCCGTTTTACAGGTGTCAAAAGGGAGGTTGGGGAGCTTTGCCACCAAGGGGGTCTGTCAGAGCCAGGATCAGTGGTTACGGGTCTCGGCTTTCAGCCCCATGCATAGACTGTGCTTCTTGGAAGAGATTTGGGGGAAGATTTTTGTTCCTCTGACACAGGAGAGACAAAAGCTTCCACTAAGGGAATTATTTCTTCCTACCAATGCTGTGTTTACTTGTCTTAAGGGCACTGTTATGATTAGCTGAGTTAGAAATCTATGTTGTCAATTAAAATTTAATCTTGTCCCAAAGAGACTCAAAATAAGATAGGCTTTTGCAAGCAAGAATAACCAAGTTTGATTAGCAACAAGAAGCATAATTAAGGAAGAAGTCCTTTAAATAATCCTGCCCTGCTTTTGGTCTATGTTGGCACATACATCAAGCAATATGCACGAATACAATCAAAAAACCCCACTTTGGTCCAGAATACCCCCAACTACTGCTCTTATTTTTGACTTTGTGTTTCCAGTCATCCAGTATCAATCCTGTTCTGAATCCCTTAGACATCAGGAGGAGCATGAACATTACCTACCTCATTACTGCCTTTCAAAGGCAGCCACAACCACAAAAACTAGACCTCGGGGAAGGGGGCGAGAGGGGAGAAAAATCTCTAGACGCACAAGCAGAGCCCCATCTGCCAGTTATCCTCACTCCTTTGTGCTTTGAAGAGGCATCTCACCTCTTGCAAGGGAAACAAGTTTGTCACAGAGGGAGACGCAGTTAATAATTCTGTCTGTGCTTCCTTCGTCTCCTCTGAGCTGACGATGCCGTGGGCCCGGTGCTGCCTCCCACGCTACACAAAGAGAATCAGTCCAGAACCAGACCAACTCCTCAGCATCCCTGGTTCCTCCCAAGTCTCACATTCCCCAAACCATCCTTTAAAAAATGTAGTGTTGGCAGCTGAAGAGATGGTTAGCAGCAACTGGGCCATGACAGAAATGTGAGGTTTTGCCCTGGCAACACAGGTTCTAATCTCTGTGCTGAAAGGCAGACTTGAGGTTTAAATAATTTTTGATTGCAAGATAGCATCCTGAGTGTATTTTAGCTTTACTGAAGTTTGGTATACAGAACTACATATATATATATATATATATATTTCCTAGACCTACTCAGATATGAGAGATATTCTTCCATCGCCACACTTGCTGCTTTTACCACCTCAGTTAGTAACACCTGATGGAGACACAGCAGCATCTCTTGGCAAACTAAACCTGCACAGTCTCAGGAGTCAAAAATCTGAATATGCATAGAGCACGTAAGTAATCATTAATGCATAGCATGTCCCCTCTGGTCATTTAAATAAATTATTGACACCAGCATCATGAAGAAATGAACCAGGTGCCACCCTAATGGTTCAGACCCTATAGGTAAGTGTAAATTATCAGACTGCTGCCAAATTTCAAAATCCTCTGAAAACAAAAGAATAATCACACAGCACTGGTTGAAAAGACGTGTGTGTGTACATACATGTCTGCGTATGTACATGTATGCACATCTTAATATTTGCACACCATGATGTTGTGACCTTAATAATTTGTTTTAAATGGTGAGTGAAGGATCCCTATAGAATCTATAGATGTACATCCCAGTTTCGTGCTTGCTGTACCAATTCTTATTGACACATAGCCTACACATTGCTTCTGGAAAAGTGTAATCCTGGTTTTACCTCCGTATTTTAAAAATCATTTCCCCATGTATTATTATCTCTTTGCAGCTTTATACATTTACACTTTTACTCTCCAAATGCCTTGACTAGAATGCTATACCCCTGAACAGAAATATATTCCCCCCTGCTATTTTTCTGCAGGAGTCTGGTTCATTCAGAAACAAGGAAAAAATTACAAATGATTGTTTTTAAATTCCCCAATGCGCAGAGCTCAGACAAGCCACAGATGCAAATGTGGAAAGCAAATCTAGAGCTGGGGTCAGGAAATGGCTGGGTTCACTGCGCTTATGAGCACGCACCTTTATTTAGGCATGGTTGTAAACTGCCATTTTGATATAGTCCCTCGTTTTTTTTGGACCAGGTACACTGAAGCTGGCATGTCACATCTACCGTACTCCCCCGTAACACATGGCTGTCAATCAAGTACCCTCTGTCACCACTGACGTACACTCGCTACCAGAGCTGGCAGTCATGGACAAGCCTGTGCATCCGTGTCACCAACAGCCCACATATCCATCCCTTTTGTCACTGGGGTGCACCAGGGCCCTGTGCCAGCCCAGCAAATGATACCAGTGCCCTCCACAAGTTAGGAGCTCGGTGTCAGCACGGGGGATCCCAGCTATGCAAGGATAGAGGTGGGGCCCTTTTCTTAAGAGGTGGAGGTGGTACTCCTCAAAGGAGCAGACAGAAGGCAGCATACAAAAGCTGCACGTCCCTCTCCCCTAAGGAGGTCACAGGGGCTGTCTGAGGACCAGCACAGGCTCCCTGCACATTCGTGGCCTTTTAGCATTACCCTTTCCATTACCCGTCCCTGCTCCACTAGAGGATGGGACACGTATTCCTCCCCATCCCTGTCCCTGTCATCTTGTCAGATCTGTGGGTCCTTTGGGGAGAGGAGAAGCTGCAGGTGATGCTTCTGGCAGGGCAGCGGGTAAGACAGGCTTGACCTAGGAAAGCATAATTTGGCCCAACCTTTTCTGAAGCTCAGAGCAATTTTTTAAAATAAAATCCTGCACCCTCTCACTTTTAATTTTATTTAGATCCAATAAATAGGCATTGTAAATCCCTTAGTTCACAAACAGATGGGCAACTGACTTCTAGGAAATTTGGGACTCTGCTTCTTGGGTGGCAGAGTAACAAAAATAAAGCAACACTACAAAACAGACTATTAATATAAAGCCATATCTGCCATTAAAGGGGACCTTGATGTTACCTTGTGCCCTGGGCTCTGCGGTGACAAGGTGTTGGTTGTGTCCTCCAAGAGCTCAAGTGAGAAGGCAGCTGAATGCCAGCAGCACTGCCTTCCTTCCAAGGTTGCATTTTTCTTTCCCCTATATCCTGGAAAAATCCCTGTGGATTCCACTCTCCTAATGAGCACAATCTGAGGGTATTTGGATGAGATCAGTGTCCATGTGGAGAGGAGGGCTGGGAAACAGGTGTGTGTATGTGCATGTGTTATCTGTGTGCAGTGGGCTTTTAATGGCAATTGCGGAAATGGGCTTTCTTTGGGGAGGACACAAAGCAGAACTGGAGCAGCTAAGAGGTTGCTTTTTGGTGACTTGCGAGAGAACAAATGTAGCTTCAGTTACATGGCTATAAAGTGCTGATAAATACTTAGCTTGCCTGCTCATGAACATCTTGGGGAACTGGGGGTGTTCACCTCCCTGCTTCGCTGCCCCACTGGAAGAGCTCTGTGCCCATATAATGTGTGTATTTGGGTTTAAGATCTTCCCAATTCCCCCTGCTCTCTGCTTAAGAGAGGAGGATGGCATACACTCAGCCTAAAGCTTCACCTCTGATCACTGCCCAGCAGGGTCATACCCCTGGGAAGGTCCCAGGTGCCCCATGCAAGCATCAAACACCACAGGTACACTCCCAGAGATCAGGGCAGGTAAAGTTCAGTCCTGGGTTATATTTCTCTAACCCCTGCAGGATGCACAAAGTGGCAAATGCATCTGGCATACGGACCTTGCCAACTGGAGAACAGAAATGTAAGTCCTGACGAAGTAAAATGGGCACAGGGAGAAAGATCTTGGTAAAACCCTGGGCAGATTGCCCTGAGTCCTTAGTGGGATGGTGGCACAGCATCCAAAATTCCCAGAGATTGCATGATGAATAGTTTCAAGGCAGACTTTTTTTTTCAGTGTGCTAGAGGAGAGGGGAAAAAAAAGATCCAAAGGATGTTCCTGACTGTTAAGGACTCTGAGGCACAGGTGTTGAAGCTAATGGCTGGTGCTGCCTTGGCTTGCCACCAGCAAACTTGGAATCTGAAAAGTTGCTCTAGGATGAGACTACCTCCCTGCCCTGCAAGGAACGAGAACATAAAAGCCTAAAAGAAGCCCCCTGTGAGGGGATCTGGCCTGGGATATAGGCAGCAAGTCCCTACCTTTGGGCTGCCCTGGCCCTTGATGTGTTGGGGCTGGGATTTAGGCTGCGCCTAAGCCTGGGCTGAATTGGGTCAGCTTGTGTTTGGTTATGGTTTTAAAGAAGAAATTTTATGTCACCATGCAGAGTCTGCATTTTTGTGGGATTCAAATATTCCTTAATTAGGTGTTGTCTCTTAACAGAATGAAAAGAGGGCTTTTATTTCATTTTACTTTGCCATTTTAATTTACTCCCGTTCATGTTTAATAACTGGGTAGGGGAATGTTAAACAGCTGCTGTAAAATATTTGGTAGCACAGCCTCAATTTTCAAACACTATCTGCCGTCCAGGTTGGTGATGGTGGTTGCCCAGGGAGCACCTTCTAGATTTGGGAGAGAGGAGGGAGGTAACTTGGGTTTGGAATGTTGAACTTTCTTTCCCTCGAGATGCAGCTTTCCTCCTCCTTATTAAAGATGAAAGAATCGTCTCCGAGAGGGCTGTAGCCCCAATAAATGTATATGAACTCCCTGCCAGCGATTAAGAGCGCCGGTTTCCGAAGCTGACGGGGTGCTAGTGTGACAGGACGTGCCGGGGAGGAGTGGGCAGGGCGGGCAGCGGCAGTCAGGACGGGCAGAGAGGGCAGAGATGGACAGGGATGGGCAGGAACAGTGGTGGCCAGGCAGGCCGGGCAGCGGGGCCCAGAGCCGGGTGTTGGGATGTGCTGAGCCGCCCTCTCACGGCCACCGCCCAGGACTCCCCGGGGCTCACCCCGTGACACCTCACACACACCCCCGGGGCCCTCAGGACGGCGGCTGCGCTCCCCATCCACCCAAACGTAGGGTAAAAGACGGTCGAGCTGGGAACCTGCCTCCGGCTCCATAAAGCCCCACGGCCAGAGGCAAGTGCCGCTGCCCCACAGCTCCTCGGGACCGCGCACACCCGGAGCGCGCAGCTGGGCAGCAGCCCGGGAAATTTAGGCTCGGGGTGGGGGTAGGGATGGTGTGCCACGGGGTCCTTCTTTCTTTCTCCCGCCACCGACGAGCAATTCGCGTCACGCACGGGAGCCGACGTGCTGACTCCGCCGGCTTGCCCCCAGCACAGCCTCCTGCCCTTGCACCTCCCCGGCTGTGCAATGCCCGCGGCTGCCCCACCATTTCCATACCCACGCCATAAAAATAGCACCCCGCAAAATGCGCCGGCTCCCCGGCCCTGCGTGGGCACTCCCCGTGAATGAAACTGCCCCGGGGTGTTGAGGGGGAGGGCAGGAGCACCCCGGATTTTGCCGCCCGTCCCGGGGCAGAATTGGCCACCGCTCGCCCAGCCTCAGCGAAATGGGGAGTTAACCAGAGTTCTTCCTCTCAGAAACGCCTTTTTCTTTTTAACATTTGGGGTTTGGGCTCTGTTCGCTTTCTCCTGCTGAGCAACAAGAGAGCTGCTGGGTGGGCAGGGCTCGTCGTTGCCGCCGCCGCCGCCGCGCTCGCCGCTTTGCGGGAAAACTCACGTTTATCGAAACTTCGGGGTCAAACTCGCCCTGCTCGGATTTTCGAGCGAGTATTTTTGAGCAGGAGGGATTGCATACGTTCGATAGACTCGGTTAAGGGCTTTAGTATTAAAGTATGCAGCAATTACAAACACGCCGCGTCCTGCCTGCTCCGCGCAAGTAAAGCACTCCTCCCCGCCCCGAGTCACAGCTGATTTTTTTTTTTTCGCCTGCTATTTGTGTGAATTTGGGAACGTCCTGAGACTCTCGGCACTCGCACGATTCCCGAGCGGTGTTTTTCTTTCCTACCCCCAACCCCCGCGTGTTTAATCACCCGTGTCCGAACGACGTCGCCCGTGTCTGCCGTGCCCCGGCTTTGGGGCGGCGGTGGATGCACGGCGGCCCCCGCCTTGCCAAAGTCACCCCCCCACCCCCGCCTGCTTCGGCCCTTGCAGCCGTGGGGCTCTGTGCCCCGCACCCCCACGGCCTGGGCCGGGGCCGAGGGACGCCCGCTGCCCCCATTGAGGTGTCCGACGACGCGGTCAGCGGCGGCTCCGTCGCGGGTGACATCTGCACCCTCCCCTGCACCTGCTTTGCTCCGGGATCGGACTGTCGCCGCGACGAGGACGGAAATTAAGAATCGGGCCCCCCACCCCGGCCGAGAGGAGCCAGCCCGGGCACGCACCGGCGGGGCTGTTAGTCCTGTTCACCTCGGCGGGTTTCCGTGGGAAAGGGCACGGCCGACAGCGGGACGGTGGGGAGGGGGAGCCCCTCTGCAGGTGAATAGCCGAAATGTAGGCAGCGCCTGAAGATCAGGAGTTGGGGTGTCGCCAGATCCGCGACATGGTACTACCCCCATATAGCCCTACCTGCCCCCTTGGGATTTTCCTGCCCCAGTAGCCATCCGCGGCCAGCCACGCGTGAGCCAGGTCAGCTCAGGGGCTTGCGGGAGTGTTGTTGCCCTTAACTTCAGTCCATCCCCCTCACGCCCAAAACGTGGAAAGGGAGAGAAGCGAGAGGTGAACAGACACCCCAAAACGCGCCCCCGCTCCCTAAACCCCAGCCCGACTGGAGGGCGCTCCACAGGGAGGCAGCACAGCCCGGAGGGGGCGGCTGCAAAGCCCCGCTCCCCCCGGGGCTCCCCGAGGTCCCTGCCCCTCACAGAGCCGGCGTGCCCGGCAAAGGGCCCGACCTAGCTACGCGGGGATGCGGCTGCGGTGGTAGAAAGGGGCTACGGCTGTCGCCTGGGGGCAGCCGTGGGGCGCCCCACGCGTGGAGCCCCCGCCCCGTGGGAGGCCGCGATGGCAGGGCAATGGCTGCGAGGAGAGGCGAGGAGGTCTGATTGGTGTGGGGAGGTTATTCCTCTCCATCCTCCCGGCGGTTGCGTTGAGCCCACGTCCGAGGCGAATTTCCCTGCCCCTTTACCCGTTTTTTTCCTTGCCCCGAACACCCCGAAACGAAAGCTTTCTTGCTGCCCACCACCCCCCCCCCGCCCCCCAGCCTTCTGCCTTGCCGAGCCCCGCTGGTTTCCCAAACACACACACCCACGCCCTGCCCGGCTCCGCGCAGCCGATTCGCAGATGCAGCCCTTATTCATGCCCTTCAAGCCACCGAGCCCGCTCCCTTTTGTCCTGGCTGCGGATGACCCATTTCCTCCCTTCCCCCTTCCTTTCCCCTTTCTCCCCCTCACCCCCCCCCCAATCTCCCCTCCTCGGTCCCGGCCTCCATCCCACCCTCCCACCCCTCCGCCCTCCTCCCGGCCGCACGCCCCGGGAGCAGCCGCCGGCCGCGCCTGGCTGCGGGCAGTAGGGCCGGCGGGGGTGGGAGCGGGGGACACACGGACGGACGGACGGGGAACCGGAGCCTCGTCCGCGCTGTGTTTGTTTTCGTTTGCCCCCTGAACGCTAGATTAAGACGTGAAGATTACACTTTTATTGTGGTGGCCGAATAATACCACGAGTCAACACACACAGCAAACAAAAGTGCTTGTAGTACATGGCCAACCCCGCTGGGAACCGGGCTGCGGGCTGCTACAAAAATCAAGCTCTTCAGTGCTAATTACAAATAAATGATGATGTGCTCACTAAGTAATTGATTTAATGAAGTTCCTATGAAACTATTAAAACCGGGTAGAGGTCAGGCTGGAGACGCCCCAGAGCGCTCATTGTGGGATGTTTAACTCCGCCAATCTCCTCGGAAAGACATCGGGGCTAATAGGTGAAGTCACAGCTGGTTCGGGCTGACTTTTGCAGCACCGGCACTGGCCTCTCCAAACTCGCCCAGGGGCCCGCACCGCAAGTTTGGGGAGGCGAGTCCCCCTAGCACACCCCCGGCCCACTGCGCCCACCCTCACTTCCCTCCCACACCCACCGCATTCCTCTCGGGGGGGGGCGGCTGCTCCCTCCCCACCTCCTAGCCGGGACCCCCGCGGCGCGGCGCCCCCCGCCTTCCTCGGGTGCCCATCCCCGTCCCGTCGGGGCTGCGCTGGGTACTCACTCGCTCGGCCCGGTCGGCTCGCCTGCACCTCAACCAGGCGCCTCCGCGGCTCTCCCCAGCCTAATTAAAGAGGGGGGAAGTGGAGCTCTGAACTTGTGTCTACCACTACCGGGCGGCTGTAATTCCACCCCCCCGACCCCGACTCCCCTCCCCGCACACTCTCACACACACACTTCTTGAAGAAACTTAAGCTAGGATGCCAGGTAGGGTGCTTGGGAGATTTTGGCAAGGTGCCTGGAAGGGGATGTGTGCCCATTTTTCCTTGAAGGGTTTTCTTGTTTGAAAGGCCGTTTGGAGCGCTTTAGACGGGCTCGCCGTATGAAAGGAGGAGGAGAGGGGAAACACAGACATTTAAAAAAAAAAAAGAGAGAGAGAGAGAAGAAGAAAATCTCGGTATTGGATTTCCCAGCCCCATGCTCTGCTCTCCCCCTCGTCGCCCCTCGGGCAGGACAGAGAGGAGGTGACCCTTCGCCTCACCCTCCCCCCCCATTTAGGAGGGCCCCTAACTCGACCCCAGCTCTGAACGCACTTGCCCGTTGGGAACGGGGACATCCCACCCCTCATCCACCTGCCAAAGGAGCGCTTTGCGCCCCCTTGCTTTGAACTGCCGGTACCTTAGGCGGGTTGCAAACGAGTCGGGGAGAAAAGCGGAGCCACCCCCAGTTTGTGCCCCCGCTGTTGGCATTTGTGGAGCTCCGAGGCGATGCTCTCCACGGGCAAAGCCCCTCTCCCAACGGGGGAGTGCCGGGTACGAGCCGTCCCACCAGGGGTCTGACAGCGCCCCCGACGGCCGGGGCAGGGGTGCAGGGACGGGGCCCAGGAAGGGCTCTGCGTGAAATGCAGGGTGCCTCCGTCCCCGCCTCCTCCCAGAGGAGAGGGGAGCAGCGAGTCCCTAAATACGGGAATATAAATGCGAGGTGAGGTGCCCCGCCATTTGTCCCCAAGCCCGTGTCGTGTCCCCCCCTGCCGTGGTTTGCAGGGGGCTCTACCCTCGCCCATCCCGCTGCACTCTCGAGGTGTCCCCCAAGGGGCCGGAGCATCTTAGGGGGAACGGCAAAAGCAAGTACCAGCAGCTGCCTGCCCGCGGCCCGGGTGCTGGCACACGCCGCGGCTCCCCGCGCAGACACGAGTGGGCTAGCACAAGGAGCAGCCACGGGTGCGAACGGCCTGAAGCGGCTCCTCCTGTGCGCTTGCAGAATTTTGGGGAGGGCTGGGGCTTCTTTTTTTTTTTTTTTTGGAAAACGATTAATTTGAAACAAATGAAGCTCGCCCGCCTCTTGTTTGCCAAACAGCCTGTTGGCAATCTGCAAACAGGCTTTCACCCCGGCTCCGTGCCTCCGCTCCACTCCCTGCCGCCCGGCTCCAGCCCCGGCTGCCTCACCCTCCTCCTCCTCCTGCCCCTGCCCCGCCGCCCCCTCCTGGCCCCGCAATACCGCTTGATTACTATCTCCCCGTTGCCCTTAATGCACGATCCGGGTTTCTCTTCAGCCTCGAAATAAGAAGTGACACATGCACCACTAAACCAACGTGTGGGGAAAGCCCGCCGTTGAGAGGGGCTATTGACGGGAGCGCTGCAAAGAGACAAAGCTGGGGGCTAGTGGAATCAGATGCAGCCCTTAATTAACACCATCTTAAATAGTCCAACAGGCACTGAAGACAAAGTTGAAGAAAGACTTTAAGGCTGAGTGCCCCTCGACAAGCTCTTTTTTTTCCCCTCGTGTCATTCAATATTTAATGCACTGTGCTTGTAATGCTACTACTGGTGCTCCTTTCTCAGCAAGTACATTATTTTTTCACGGTGCCCATGGCCAGGGAAAACCCTTTAGGCAAAGAAAATCAAAATGTTTGTTGTTTTGGATGACTTATAACTCTTGTTTAACACAAGCACTTTCAAGAAAGTATAACAGGCGCAGCCTCTAAAGCAAACAACGAAATCCTTGTGACAGAGTCGGACACAAAAAGCACATTGTGTTATGGACTATCCCTTTTCTCTCCTGCTAGATGGGTGCCTGTCTGAGGCTGAACACCACGATGCCATTTTACTTTTGAACTATTGTTTTTGAGTTATGCCATGTGGTCAAAAGGAGAAGAAGGGAGGTTGTTTCCAAGCTCATAAGACAAACGAGTTGCCTTTCATTGAACTACCCCAGCGCTCCTTTAAAACGAGGTTTAAATGTCACCTCCATGTTTTTAATGGACACAGGGCTTCAGGGGCGACCCTTCAAAGCGCCTTCGTAATAAACGACCCTTATTAAATATGTCTCCGCCTGGGAAAATCACTTGGCAGAGGAGAAGAAAGGGGGAGATGGGGTGGGGGAAAGGAGAACCACGGCGCTGCCGGAGGAGCTCCGCCGCCCTCCCCCCCCGCCCCCTCCTCTAGCCGGGGCCAGGACGGAGCGAAGGAGCGGTCCCGCTCCGGGTGCCCGAGTCGGGCGGGAGGGGGAGGGCCGGGGCTGCAGAAGGTGGTGGTGGTGCGGGTATACTTCCTCCCTCCCTGCCTCCCACCTCCCGTCCCAAATACCCTTTTCTCCCTCCGCCCCCGCCCTCCCCACTCCCCAAAATAAGAGGCTGAGTGAAAGGTTGGGGTGTTTTCCTCCTGACTTCTTTTTGTCCTTAGGAGAGCGGCGTCTGCGAGTCTGAGCTGGGAAGTTACTGATTTGCAGGCTGCATGTTAAGGCAGCCCATGTAAGTAATTTCTGCGGGCATCCCGGCAAAGGAGAACAAATCGTTGACAAAGGCGAGCCCTTTCAATTCAGCAGCGTCGTTAGGGAAACCAAAAAGTATTCTTCCTATAATAAGTTCCACTTCAAAGGATTTCTCATTCAACGGTGACTGCTTCGCACTTTTATTAAGTCCGGGCTTTTTCACTTGGCGGAATCATCTGTTTGGTTATTTTTCATCGTGTTTATTTTTCACCATTCACACAGTACTTGTATTAAATAAACAAAGAACAATCGCTCTGCAAATAAAAAGTGCTTAGGTGGGGAAAGAAAAAAAAAAAAAAAAGGAGAGAGGCAGAGGAGGAGGAGAAGAGCTGGAGAGGCAGCTTCTTCCCCGCTTATTTGCTTGTTTGTTTATCTGCTGAAGTTGGGGGGGGGGGGGTGTCCTAAAAAAAAAGGGGAGGGGGGCTTGGGAGAGAGGCCAAAAAATATGAGACGATCTGATGAAGTGAAAATTGACTGCGCTAACACGGCATGAAACTAAAGGTCAATGCAACTGTATCTTAATAGAGTGTCTCGAATCGAGGTGGACTATTTTAAATGCAGCTTGCTTTTGCTGCGCTCATTGCCATAGCAATCCTAACGCTCCATGTTGATGTACCATAAAAGCAGTAGTTTGAATTTCAAAGAACCTGCCTTTGAACTTCTCCCTGCCTGATTAGGCACTTGCGTGGTGTGTGTGTGAATGCGGGAGCGTGGTTCTATGTGCCGGCGGTACGCGGGATGCGGGGGGGGGGGGGGCTCAGGGGAAGCAGGAGGTGCGCCCCGCCGGGGTTTGGGTGTCCGAGCCAGGGGGGGAGCGTGTGTCTCCGTGTGTGTGTGAGTGTGTGTGCCAGCACACTGTCTGACCCCTCCTGGTCTGCTCTACCTGGAATTTTTTTTCCGGGGGGGGGGGGGGGGGGAGCGGAATGCTGACAATCTATCCCTCCCAGCGCTTTACAACTCCCTTGCGAGGTCTCTAGCAGCACGAAACACGCGGAGGGAAAAAAAAAAAAAAAAGAAAAAAAGAAAAAAAAGAAAATCCTTGGCTCTTTCCCATCACCCTCCCAAAAGCAAAGCAGCAGTCTGCCCCGGGTGCTTCCCACCCCCGCACCCCTCGCCCGTGGTGGATGCGTTGAGGGGAGCAATTCTGCGGCTCTCCGTCGAGAGCTCCCCCGTTTGTCCGCACACACACCCCCTCCTCGCCCTCCCCCCTCCGCCCCGCAATGCCATTTCCCACACTGCCGAAATTTCTTAGCCTCTTCAAACTTCGCTGCCGCCGCTCCAAGTCTTTAAAGGACCGAGCGCCAGCAATAGTGTGTGGCGAGATGTCTCCCAGCCCCGACTACAAAGGTAGATGATTTAAACAGTGTTTGCTAGGACCACGTTTCGCCTAGGAAAAGATGAAGTCTTTGATGATGGCCAACTCGGTGTCAATAAGTGGCTTTCTTTGAGCCGTATTCAGATGGGAACGTCTTGCTTGCCAATTGCCATAGAAATCTTAACACACCATGAAGATTGTCCAAGCGCCAAGCCTTCCGTTCTGGGCTAAATTACTTTGAAGTGGGCCAGGACGTGCACTGGTCAATGTTAACTCTATAGGGCGGGCAGAGAACACTAGGAGAGGGAGGTTGGAGGGGGGGGAAGTAGAAAATAAGAAGGGGAAACTTGTTTTAGACACTCTATACAAGGTTCTGCTCATTGTCAGATATCTTTTATCTTTTATATTTCCCATGAATGATTCATGTCTCAGTGGCTTTGTGTCGCCCTCCTTTTCACAAGAAACTTCATTAGGGAGCTATAAGTTTTCCCATTGATTGGAGCCCTCATTTATGAGTGTTTTTCTGCTTCGTATGTTGGTTATTGTCATTCTGCTTGAAACAACTCTTTGCAACCTGTTTCACCTTTACCACATTTAACAAAACTGACTTAAAAAACACTCTAACCTTTTGGTGAAACTGTTCTTGACATTTTGACCAGTCATTTTCGAGCACTGATAAATTACGGGGGAGGGGATCATCCTGGATTAGTTTTATTTATTTTATTTTATTTTAAAATATATATTTTAAAAGAAATATTCCTGGAGGATGCTGACACGCGACTCTGTCCGAAATCTTTCCCAGCAGTGGGTTTCGCTCGGTTTTCCTCTCTCAGTAGCGAAAAGTGTGTCATCGCTCAGCTCCTGAAAACCTTTTTTTTTTTTCCCCTCCCTTCATTCCAATGACGTCCTGACGTTATTTCTCGCCTGACCTGACTCTATTTCAGAATAATCTTCCGGCACACAGTTTTGCCACTAAGTCTTCTACTGAAGAGTAGTACTATTTAACACACTTGCATCTGCAAGAGGAGACTGCCAGGGCGATATATTTTTTTTTTCCCAAAAGAAATATTAACATTTTAATTGATTTGTTTTGATATTTGCATTAGCTGTCCTTGAGAGAGATGAAAAATATCGTGCACATAAATGCCTGTCCTATCTATCTATCTATCTATCTATCTATCTATCTATCTATCTATCTATCTATCTATCTATCTATCTATCTATCCCTCTCTTTCCCCTGTGCATGGGAAGTCAGCAGCAGAGCACTCAATTGCTCCATCCTGAGAAGGCACCCCCCAATCCTGAGGCTTCCCCCCTCCCTTCCTTATTAGCCCGTCTGACTTCCAGGGGCGAAACCCCCCGGGAGAAGCCGCGGGGGGAGGCAGGGCTGGCTGGGCCCAGAGCATCTTCCCTCTGCGTGGCTGCAAACCGAAACGTAAATGCGAAGAACTGATTTTACTCACAAGTTTCGCTGGGAAAACCGGGGTGTCTCAGTCGCCCCCAAATCTCCCGATATTGCTCTTACCGCACTGCGAGGCTGCGACTGTATCTGGTTCTACCTACTGACCCTTTCGGAGGGTGGGGAGTGAGGGGTGATGTTTTGATCTGTCTCTGCCCCTCGTCTGTCAGTAAGGCACATGCAATACGTAGAAATAATATTTTTATTCATTTGCATGATTATAATTTTTTTTTTTGCTTTTGATGGGGTTTACAGAGATGAAAATTTTAAAATTAGTATTATATTATTTAGGAGGTATCATGTGTCATAAAACTGATGGGCAAGTGTGTGACCCTACGTGTAGCAAGTACATAAAAATAGTGATATATCCCCCGAGCCATAGTTTATAATCCCTGCTATGTAGTAATGTATAGTGCAATCTGTTGTTGAAAAAAAATGCATAAATTAAAATTTCGTTTATAAACCAGCACCAAAATATCTCTAATAGATTACATTACATAAATTATTCTTTAAAAAGTTCATACCTTACTTTATTAATTTCTATTTATTCAAATGGTCTTCGAAAAACGAATAAAAAGCAAATCGAATGAACTTAAAAAAATTATTTTCTATTCAAGTTTTCTGTTTGTTTTTAAAGTAAAGCCTGCTTCCTCAGATCCAACACAACAATACGAAGACAACGTTTAAAAGGCTTCCAGAGTGACAGCACCATGCACTGTACTAATAATATAATATCTCTATGATCTATACATATATATGTATCAGCACCAACACACCGCACGGAGGACATGCAGGAAGAGTCTGTTTCACATTATATCGTTCATTCAAGTAAGCTGAAAAATATAATGTTTTTTTTCTTTTACAAACCACAGCATTATAAACAACAATCTATCACCAAAATCAATAAGAGAATTCTTTGGTGTGTTCTGTACTCTTCCGGGGGGGGGCGGCGGGAAGGAAGAAAAAAAAAGGATGATGTCAGAAAATAAATTAATTCGACTGTACAAAATAATCGCGTTCACATACACGTTATTAACAATGACAAGACGACATCCACCATTCACGGCACACAAAACACATTTCCACAAGCCCTGGGGGAGGGGAGGGAGGCTGCAGCTTCTCCTCTCGGGGTCTCTGAGGAGGAATTAGTGCTCTTTAGTTTATTTGCGCCCCGCTCCTGACGCACGGACCATGGACCGGGGTGTGTGTGTGTTCCCCCCCTCCCTCCCCGCAGCCCTTCGGCCGCTGGGAGGTGGGGAGGGGAGGCAGATGGGGGTGGGCATCCCGACCCCAGCGCGCTTCCCCCCCCTCCTTGTTTCTTTCCCAGCAGCTCTGGTCCCCTCCTCCCAGGTGACTCTGCCTGGCCACCGCAGGGGGATGGTGAAAAGCAAGAGTGCGGGCAGGCACCGAGTCGGCTGGAGATAGGAAGTAAACCTAAAAAAAATTTATATATATAAAATAATAATAAAAAAATAACCCCCCCCATCCCCGCACCCCCCTCCCCTCCGGTGCTCGCCGGGTCCAGGAGGCTGCTCCCCTTCCAAACACGAACTGATGGAGGGAGGGAGCAAGAGGCAAAGTCTTCCTCTGTGAGACGGCCTTTAAAAAAAATTCATAACAATCAGAGTAATAATAATAATAATAACCCCAAGAAAAGGGAAAATAGCTGTCAGGTTTTGTGTGTGGGTTTGTGGGGGGGGGGGGTTTTAGGAAAAAAAAAACCTAAAATGTATCACAGTACCGCAGTTGTCAAATAGCAGCGGGTTTCTTTTATTCTCCGGCTACGTTTTAGGAGCCATACGCCTACAAACCATGCAGGAGCTGTAAGGGTGTGCTGCATCTTTTGTCTTTCCTTCACTACATCGTTTTCACGTGGTTAGGGCTAAGGGAGGAAAAAAAAGAAGGCTGGAGAGAAAATGTCGTGTGTGGTTGGGACCCCACGACTCAGGAGAGAAACCAGTTACAAAGGAGCTGAACTGCAAGAGGGGAGGGGAAAAATGCATTTATTTCTTTTTATTTTAAGGGATGCGTAACCTGTCGTCTCCTGGCCAGAGCTTCAGCAGGTGCTGCCTTACAATCGGGACGCCGCTGCAAACTTTCCCCAGGCTCAAGAGGAGGCGCTGGGGTAGCAGATAAAGTGTTTAAGAGCCACTCCAGGGAACGGCAGGGCTCTGCCAGCTCACAGCCTTCCCCCCCCTTCTCGGTTGGCTTTCTTGTCAAGAGCAAGACGACACGGGCAGGGTGGGAGCTGGGCATCTCGTTTGGCACCGTCCCCCCTGCAAAGCGTGTGGCTCGGGTGGCTGAGATGGCCCAGCATGGTGTTATTGATACCTTTTCTTACCGAAAAGAAGAAGGGGAAAAGAAGAGGGGGAAAAAAAAAAAAAAAGGTCCGAGTCTCTTTAATTAAATTAGTTACCGTACAAACACCATAGGGTTTCGTACACGGAATAAATAGCGCGAGTCAAACCTGATGCCACTTCCACGCCAGCTGCCCGTGCCAGGCGGCTGCCGCCGCACACCGAGCCAGCGCGGTGGGGCCGGGGCCGCCGGCTGCACGACACGGCGCGACACGACCCACGGCACGACACGGCCCGGCCCTAGCGAGCGGTTCTGCCGCCCGAAGTCCTGTGGGGCTCGTCCCCGTCAGAAGTGGGGGAGGCGTCACGGCTGGAGGGGGTGCGGGGCCGTCGTGGGGCCCCCCCCGGCCTGGCAGACGTACCACTCGCTGAGGTTGGTGACCGGCGGGGAGGAGAGTGCGGCGGAGCGGCCGCGGGGCGGCTCGGCGGCCGGGTCGGCCTCGGGGGGCAGCGGTCCGTCGGGGGGCCCCGCTGCCGAGTAACCCTGGGAGCCCGGCGGCGGGGAGGGCGGCGGGGACTTGCAGTGAATCTTCATGTGCTTCCGCAGGGAGCTGGGGTGGGTGTAGGACTTGTCGCAGCCGCGGATCTTGCAGTAGTAGGGCTTGTCGGAGGTGTGGACGTGGGAGTGCTTCTTGCGGTCGCTGCTGTTGGCGAACTTCCTCTCGCAGCCGTCGAACTCGCACTTGAAGGGCTTCTCACCTGCCGGGACACAGCAACGGCACCGTTACCGACGGGGCCTGCCCGCACCCTTCCCTTGTCTCTCCGGCACCACCGCCCGGTGCAGCCTCTCCGCAGCGCTGCGTCTGGGGGCGAGCAGCAGGGCAAAACCTCCCCTTCCCTCCTCCTCCGCTTTCCCCTTCCCCCGCTCCCCGACAGTCGTGACACGCCCGAGGCTTCCGACTTCCCCCCCCCACACACACCACCCCCTCGTGTTTTGCAGACTGTGCGATGGGGCTGGCGGCAGCAGGGCCCTGCCTTGTTTGCCCTCTGCGGTGCTCCCCTCGCACACGAGAAACCTTCATTACGGCTCTTAATGACCGAGGCCAAACAAAACCTCTCAATGTCTTCGCCGGCGAGGGCTGGCGTTTGCCGGCAGCCTGGCTCGCCTGGCACATCTCCTGCGTAATCCTTTCCCAATGGGGCACTACGCTGGGGGAATAATTAGTTTGGGGGAAAGAAAAGCAACACCTTGTTTAAGCGTCCCGATATAAAGCGGGAGCACCCAGTGGAGCGTACTGGGAACCTGCAGGTTGCTGGAGGACTAGTCCGGAGTGGTGATGACAGCAGCGGGCTGCTGTTACCGCAGCTGGTTATCCCAGGCTAATTTGGGTCTAAAATTCTCCGGCCGGTCTATTTTAAGAGCTTTACACAATGCTTAGCAGTTAAAAGGGTTGTGAAAATCGGCCCGGGGCAGGTTTGCTTGTTGTGTCTTTCACTCCCACCCCTGGATCCCTGACATACCCTGGGACATATATGTTCTGAGACATACAGCCGTGCCTGGGATCGACCCTTCCCCATAGTTCAACAATAGGAATGACTAAATTCTTATTGCTGAGACACCGGGGGGGGGGGGGGGGTGTGGTGTGTGGTGTGTGGTGTGGAAATTAAAAAGTGCCGAATCCCTCTATAGCATAGGGACTGTAGTTTCTTACAGTAACTTTTTCTTTCCCTGCCATGCTACACGTGAGCCTGGAGCAGACAAACCTGCACAGATAATCCTTGTCACGACTGTTGCGACTCTCGAGTTAAAAAGATGTCGGTTTAGGCACAGATGATCTGTTTTGCTTTGAGCGCTCAGAAATAACAACCCAGCAGCTCTTTCGGTGGACATTTTCTAATTTCCAGCAGATGATTTTCACTGCTTCTTCCGTTTGTAAAATCATATCGCGTTTAGCGAAATAATAATGGGAAAACAAAACTATTTTTATTTTTTAAAACTAGCTGTGTCTCAGTTGTTACTATAGAGACATGTGCCCCCGCAGCCTATTTACGCGTCAACTTTTTCAACTAAAACCGGCTCACCTACGAGCGAAGCGGCAGCACTAGAAAGAGCAGATTTATCCTTTAAAAAGATGGTAAGAAAATGTATCTCGTGGGTTTGGAGTTTCATGCGCAGGGAAATCTCCGCATGCTCCCACTCCTACCGAGACAAATCAATTTGTTGTTTGTTGTTTTGCGGCTTTCTTAGGGTTGGGGTTTTGTTGTTGGGGTTTTTTTGTTTGGTTTTTTTTTTTTTTTCCCGGAGAGACAAAGCGAATATACAGGAGGGTTTGGCCAGTTTGAATCTCGATTGTCCCAAGGATGCAGACTCACAGGTCCCGCTACCAGCCGTGGCCCTCAGAGCCCTAAGTGCAGCGCCTCGGAGAGATGCTCGGACCTGAGGGACCAAAACGCGTCCCCCTCCCCGCCCGCCGTCTGGACTTTGTGGACCATGCTTTTCCCCGGGGGCTGTGCACCCGCCGGGGCAGGCGGTCCACAGCCCCCGAGTAGCTCCTCCTCGCCAGCCTCCGTATCGCGACGATCCAATTCCACGTAAATCCAGGAGCGGGGAAGGTCCCGGAGTGTCCCTGGCACGCTGACGAGGGCATCACGTCAGAGTTTAACCATTTGTAGGTGGTTTCAACCCAAGGAAGGGGGAGAGATGTCGGGATCCGTCCCCTCACTCCTCCTGTCAGCAGTAGTCCCGGCAGTGGGGGGGACACACGGAAGGGCTTTGGGGTCACATCTTTTTTTTTTGGGGGGGGGGGGGGAGGCAGGGGGGAGGGTGGAAATTGTCGGGAGGAAGCCTGGCTATCCTAAGCACCGTCTCCGGTGAGGGGGCAGTGATTTTGCAGGGGAGGGGGCTGGGGGCCGTTCTCGTTTGGATGCGTCATGTATTGGGACAGTAATTTGTCCCCAAAACCGGGCTGGAGCCACAGGGCGCAGTGTGCAGCTCCGGGAAGATGCTTCCGAGGGAAAGGTGAGGGGGAAAACAATCTAGCAAACGCCTCCTGAATTACCGACATACTATTTTCCCTGCAGGATTACCAGAAACACGCAAAATCCCCTAATGATACCAGTACTGTGTTATCATTTTCCCCCTCCCTCCAAAAATGCCCGGAATAAACGAATAGTTTGTAAATGCCTCCTGCTCCCAGGCTGCACAAGACTAAATTAACGCTGAGGCAGCAAAATTACAGCAATTAATCTGATAGGAACGGGCAGAATTGGATCCCTCGTCCACCCGAGGGCTGTGCGTGGGGAAAGACTCACGTCCCCTTTGCCCGCCGCGGGCCGGGCTCTTGCCCCCCTACCCCGAGGGCTGCTTTGTTGCAACGGCCCTTCCTGCGTGGACGTAGCCTTCCCCCGCGGGCTCACGCGTGAGCACCCTTCCAGGGGCTGTGCACGGCCCCGCAAAGGGTGCACACCCCCTCGGGGGAGCTGCGGGTCCCGGCTGCAAACTTCTCCAAATTTCTTTTGCAAGAGACCGTGCCCCACGCAGGGCCTCGGGGCAACTCTCGGCCACAGCACAGAGCTGCAAATTGCGCTCCGTAAAGTTACTGGGGGAGGGGGGGGGGGGGTGCTCCTTTTTCTCTCTGAATCCCTCTGTCCCCTTCAAGTCTCCCCCGGATTCGCTCTAATTCGCCTCACCACACACACCTTGGAGCTGGGACGGAGAAGGAGTTGAAGAGCCCGGAAAGGTCCGCGCTGAAGTTTCGTTTTCCAAATCAAGAGGGGAACAGCAGATGACAAAAACACGGCCCTCCAGCATTTAACTCATTCCGAGGTACCATTAACACAACAACCACCCCTAAAAATGTGTCGCCCCCCCCGCAGGACAAATCTCCCCCCCCCAACCCGCCTCTGCGCGCAGAGAGCTGGGCATCCTCCGGTCTCGACAGCTACGTACGGGATCATGACTGACATAGTCTGGAGATAAAAATCTATAATCCTTTCCGCCATGGGCCATTTGATTTTACATCGGAACAGCACGTTGAACGGTCGCCGCTTTTCTCTTCCCGAGCAGCACACAATAAATCAAGAAAGCAATTACGGCAACTCCACTTCCTTAAGTGTCCTCTGAGGAATAATATTTGTCTACCACTATAAATCCCGACTTCGTTCGTTTTCGGCAGACTTTTCACACCCATGTCGAAATGTGTATTTCGGGGGTGGCGAGAAAGGATGAGAAAGGGAAAAAGGAAAACGGGGGGGGTAACAAAAAAAACCAACCAACCAAACAAAAACACTCAAAGGATCGAACGCACCTCGAGCCCCTCCAGGAGTCTCGCACAGGGCCCAGCCTGTCCCCCGGGGGTGCCGCTCCCTCTTCCCGCAGCTCTCGCTCCCCGGAGCCCCGCCGGGCAGCCGGGGCCGCTTTGAAGTTTCCTTCTCAGATCCACAAAGAGTGGGAAGCGTCCTCCGGCAAGCGCCTGCCCCCGCCCCGTGCCCTCCTTCCCGGCTCCGTGGGCACTGCCGGAGGCGGGAGCAACCGGGGTAGCACCGGCGTGCTCGGGAGCGGAATAAGCACCGGCAGCCCCGGCAGTGCCGGCTGTCCCGGTGTAGCAGAGGTGGTGCCGGCAGCCCCGGTAATCTCAGTATCCCCGGCAGGGCGGATACACCCAGTATCATCAGTAGTCCCGGAAGTCGGGGCAGCCCCGTATCGGGGGTAGCCGCAGCAGCGCTCCTCGCAGGGTAGCCCCGGTAGCGGGGGGAGCCCGGTAGCCCCGGTCACACCGGCAGCCCCGAGCGCCGCCGCCGCCCGCAGCGCAGGGGAACTGCGCCCCCAAGAGCCCCCGGGCCCCATCTCCGCCGAGGCAAGCGCCCCTCACCCAGCTCCGTCCTCACCGTCAGAACCGGGAGGAAAAGCAGAACGGCGGTCCTTCGCGGGGGTGGGCGAGGACCGCAGCGGGGGGAGCCCCTCGGGGAGCCCCGGGCAGGGGCGGCGGGAGCCGCGGCGGTCGGGCGCTCATCGTCTCCTCGCTGTTCCGCAGGGACTGCCGTTTATCTCCCCCTTCGAGCTCTGCGTTATTTAATATATTAATCGGTGTATTTATCCAGTGGTGCCGAGGTGTGGGAAGGTGGGGGGCGGAGGGGGTGGGGAGGGAGCTGCCCAAGGTGCGGGGAGGGGGGACGGACACGGGACACGTGTGTGGAGGGCAGAGGGGCCGGGTGCGTGTGCGTGGCTCTCTGTGTGCGTTGCCCGTGTGCTGCCGAATTACTTATTCATGAAAAAGTCACATGTCCGGCGGTACGTAGGAGAGGAGGAAAACGAGAGGAAAGGGGGGGAAAAAAAAAAAAAAAAAAGGAAGGAGAAGAAAACCCTTACAGAGGCGGTGGGGCGGGGAAGGGAGGGGAGGCACCCACCTGTATGAGTCCTCTTGTGGATCTTGAGGTTTTCGGAGCGGGCAAAAACCTTCCCGCAGCCAGGGAAGGGGCAGGGGAAGGGCTTCTCTCCCGTGTGCACTCGGATGTGGTTGATGAGTTTGTATTTCGCTTTGAAGGGCTTGCCTTCGCGGGGACACTCCTCCCAGTAGCACACGTGGCTGCTCTGCTCGGGCCCGCCAACGTGCTCCACGGTAACATGGCTCACCAGCTCCTGCATCGTGCTGAAAGTTTTGGAGCAAGGTTTCCGACTGCCCGGTGGCGGCGGCGGAGGCGGAGGAGGAGGCTCCCGGTCGATCCACTTGCAGATCAGCTCTTGCTTGATGGGCTGCCGCATGTACCGCAGGAAGGCCCCGGCTGCCGCCGCCGCCGCCGCCGCCCCGACGTGGGCATGGTGGTGGTGGTGGTGATGGTGGTGGTGGGGATGGGGGTGGTGCGGATGCCCGTGGCCGGCCGCCGCCGCTGCCGCCAGGTTGAGGTTGACGGAGCTGTAGCCTTGCAGCGCCGAGGAGGAGGAGGAGGCGGCGGCCCCGTAGTGCGCCTCGGTGCGCCCGTAGAGCTCCCCGGCGGCGGCCGCGGCCGCCAGCCCCAAGCGCATCTGCCCGTTGAGCGGGGGGTGGCGGCCGGCGGGAGAACCCTGTTCGCCGGGCGACGGCGGCGGGAAGGCGGCGTGCGCCCCGTCGGCCGCGCCGTAGGTGCCGGCGGCCGAGATGAAGACGCCGTGGGGCGGCGGGTGCGGGAGGTGGGGGGAGCCGGCGGGAGGGTGCTGCTCGCCCAGGGCCCCATGCACGGCGGCGGCGGCGGGCAGGTCCCGCCGCAGGAGGAAGTCCCTGCCCGCCGCCCCCCCCGACGGGTAGCCCGGCAGGGCGGCGGCGGGCGGCGCGTAGGCGGCGGCGGTGGTGGCGGCGGCGGTGGCGGCGGCGGCGGTGGTGGCGGCGGGCGCGGCGAAGGCGGCAGCGGTGAGCGCCTCGGGCGTGAGCTTGAGGGCGGCGGGCTGCGCCATGTGCTCGGGTCCGAGCGGCGTGAGGGCACCGCCGGGGTCGCCGCCTGCGTCCCCGGGGTGGAGGTGGGCCGCGTGGTGGGGGTGGACGTGGTGGTTCCCCAGCCCCGGGAAGCCTGTCATGTTCTGGTGAGGATGGGGCTGAGCCGCTGCCAAATCCGCTAATCTCAGTGTCGGGTTCCTCTTGCTCAAAGGGGGCTCCATAACGACACAGCCAAGCCCATCTACGCTCGCTGTTGTTATTTTTTTCCCTCTACCCGCCTTCAAAAACATGTATATATTAAGCGGCTCTTTAACTTCTTTTGTCTGCGCTCCTAACTCCGCGCATCCCCGGCCCCGCTCTGGCCGCCCGCGATTGGCAGAGCCCTCACCACACACTTCAGCGGCGCGGTGGGAAATACGGCTCGGACACGGCACCGGAGGGATTGGACGGATCCCGATGATTGGCAGCGGCTGGGGCCCCGCGATTGGCTCCCTTTCAGGCCGCCGGCGCAGCGGGGATCCGCCCCCGCTGCCCCCCCGCCCCCCGCCCCGTCTCCCCCCGCCGCGCCGCCCCCCGAAGTTGCACTTGCAAAACTTAGAGCGGGGCCCGACGGGGCGTACCCGCAATATTCCAAGCCCCCATTCCCTCCACCCCGCCGGCAGCGGGCAGCAGCGGGCACCAGCTGCCGCTCCCCCAGCGCTGGACGAGGAGTCCTGCTCGGAGGCGTTTGAACCGCGGTGTTTACGTTTGCGGGGCCGCGGTGTTGTTTGGTCTTTTTTTTTCTCGGAGCAACCCACGCGAGGCCGAGGCTGGGTGTACTCGTGGCTAAGGCGGGCGACTGAAGGCAGCGCTAGTGGAAGGCAGCCAACATTTTCCTAAAAAGAAGACAGAAGCCCGGGAGGGGGCGGGGGGATTCCTTTCCTTTAGAAAATAAATGACTGAGCAAACGAGGAGGGGAAGACAAACAGCACACGATAGAGTGCAGTTTTGGGAGCCTGCGCTCGCCGCCTCCTTAGAGGTTTCCGACTCCCCCGAGGTGCCTTGCAGCCTCTTCCCGGGGCGCCCCGTTGGGAGAGCCACCTCACGCCCCTCGGAGGATCGCCAGCCGTAGCCCAGGCAGCTGCATCCATCTCAGGCGTAACTCAGGAACGTCAAAACAGGGATGAAATCACCGCAGTTACACCACCGCGGAGCATCAATGCCCCTCAACGCTTTGGGATACCGGGGAGGGGGGAGGTCAGTGGGCTGGGAAATGGGGTAGTTTCCAGCTGGGCAGTGTCTGCCAGGAGCTTCTGCCCTCGACGAAAAGGCAGGAAAAGTGGGAGCTCCCCTAAAGGGGGGCACAAGTGAGGGACGGGCAGAGGGAACAATGGGACCGCCCCTGAGGTGCGGGGTGTGTTGGTCCTCGAGCACGAAACCCTTTGTGGAGCGCCAAAACTAGCCCTTCCGCACAAAGGAGGAGGCTGCCGTTTGGAGGTGCCGAAAAAGCAGGGCCCGGAATTTCCCCATCTAGCAAAAGAGAAGGGGCGAAAGAGCATTGCCGTGACTTTTCTCTGGGGCTGCGGGAAGAGAGGTGGCATTCATGGGTTTATCATCAGCTTTCATTAGGCTTCTAGTCCCCCTGGGAATGCCTGCGCAGCAGCGGGGGAAGCTCCTTCGCCACGCCAGGAGAAGAAACGGGGCGGGGGATACCAGTGGACACCCCCCCCCCCCCTCCCCCGGCCCTCACCGACCACCTAATCCCCTTGACAAAACTACATCTGCGTGTACCCGCCGCTGTCCTTTCAAAGGAAGCCCCGTGCTGGTCCGGCGTTGCCTGGGCCAGGGTCCAGCCGTCCCCTTCCCTCCTCCCTCAAGTGGGGAAAACTCGCAGGATTTGGCCCACGGTTGCCAAAAAGTGGGGATGGGGGGAGCAGCGGCTGCAGCTCCTGGCCGCGGTGGAGGATGCAGTGATGCTGCGAGGCAAGGAAGGAGAATAAATAATCCCCGGGTTTTAAAAGGGGCTACTCGATGGTTTTATGGCACAGTAAAAGCTTCCCCTCGCAAACTAGCCATACGTCTGCACACGTATTGCTATACGTATATTTTCTATACGTGAATCCAAGAAGTACTCTCCCCACATTCTGGGCACGTTGCTGGACCGAGGTCCCGAAATATACTGTTTTTATAGGAGGTGCTGTGGAGGTGAAGAACAGTATCGTGGCTCCGCAGTACGTTGCTCACGCCTCCTCGTCCCGCTGTTGTTAAACGCAGCGTGATATGTATCTGTCATCGATTTAATATGTCTTAATTCAAATATATCCCCCAGATCAATTTCTTTTTATGAGGCGCTATAAAACAAAGAAAATATTTTATAGCTGGGTAACAGGCAGCTGACCTGCAACTGTGGGGAGGGAGGGGTTGGCCGAGATTCACGTGGAAATTCGCCCGGTTTTAGGACTCTGCAAACGGCGGGCAGCGAAGGCGTCTGCCCGCGCCGCCAGAATTTCGGACAGCGCCGGCTCCAAAAGGGTCGTGAAGAATTTAAAGCCCATTAACTCACCGAGCCCAGTTCAGGCCCAGGTTGCCGCAGCGCTGGGGGGGCTGCGGAGGAGGAAGGCGGGCGGTCCCTACCGACCCCCCCCCCCCCTCCCCCGCTCCCCAACCTCCGGCAGCGCCCGTCGGGGGTCGGCCCAGCGCCCCGCTCCCGCGGCGGAGCCGGCTGCAGAGCCCTCCCGCGGTACCCTGCTCGCCAGCGAACTCTCCAAGGGACAATGAGGGCGGCTGCAGAGGCGGGGTGAGAACCTGGAAGCCCAAAAATGTATTTCGTAAAGGTTCCTGTAAAAACGGAGCAGCTCGGGCTGTCGGCTTTGGGAGGTGTTTAGCTGTAAAATGTTGTACTGTAGGCTGCATTATGTAAATGTATGCTAATGATCATGAACAACATTTACAAACAATCGTCTTTAATGCACGTCTTATTGATAGTTAGGGATCGGAGAGCAGTATTTCATAACGTGTAAAACATTCTTCTGGGGATCCATCGGAAAGTGAGCGCGATTGCCGCTTTCCCCGGCAAGACTCTCAAAATCTCACAAAATCTGCTAAAATAATTTACCACCCACCCGACCCGTGGCGAATATATCTTTTATCGTTCGTGGGGCTGCCTTGCGGCTCGGGGGAGCCTGTGGCGCCGTTCCCTCTGCCAACACGCGTGACCGTCGGTGGATTCCGCCAGCAGCAGGGGGGAGCGCTCCGAGTCACAGCCCCACGGGGACCGACACGGGCGAGGGGTAACCTCTTAACCCCGTCACCCCCTTCACCGCCCCTTCGAGAGGGAATAACACGGAGGCGCTGGGACACAAAAACCCACGGGCACCCAAGGGAGACAGAGGGGCAATTTGGTGGAGAGGATCCACTCCTTTGCTTTTTTAAAGGGATCAGGGGGACGGATATTTTACATCCTTAAAAGTAAACTTATCCTGCGGTCGATAAACCCCCGGTTCTCCTCTCGCCATTCACCCAAGCGGGAGCCCGACGCCTGGGACACGGCTCCGAGGGGCTGCCTGAGTCGTGCCCGCCGTCGGGGCTGCTGTGGCCGTTGGGGCTGGGAACTGTGTCGCACATTTGGGACGGGGGCTTACGGGCGAAAGTTTTGGAGATGCCATTTTCAAGCGCGTGGAGCGCCACGGAAGGAGGAATCCGTCTCCGCACGTTCCTTTCAGGCCATTCGCTTAAATCGGGACAAAATAAGGACAGAAAAATTCCATCCTTCAATCCCTGTATATATATTTACGCATACAGAGAGAGAAAGATAAAGAGAGAGGCGGCCTCAGGAAACCCAGGCCAAATTTTTGCTCTGCGCTCCCTCTCCCCCCCCCTTCCCCTCTCCTTGTAGCTGAACGTCACCGTTGGAAGAAGCTGTTGAGATAAATCAAATAGTGACACTTTGACGGCTTTACTTGTATAAGCAATATGGTTACCATATGGCATTGTTATTTATGAATGACAGCATAAATTGTATTACAAAGTCCATCGCGCTTTATTGGGACCTTCTCCCTCTCTAACGTTTATATGGGCATCTCCAGACGGGAAAAGGTGCATCTAATAAAACACAGCGGTTCTGCCGCAGACACCGTTTCGGGGGCGTTGCGCTGGGTCTGCGCCGGCTGCGGAGCGAGGCGCGCAGCGGGGCAGGGCGCGGAGCGCGCAAAGTACGCGGCGTTGCGTGTCCCTCAGCTGCAGCTAGGCAGGGCAGAGATAGCAGCTGACGCTCGGCCGAGATTCTCGTCCTGGAAACCACCGGGACGTTCCCCCTTGCCGCCTTCGCCTCACGGCACCACTGCCGAGAGCGGGGTTTTATGCGGCAACTTTTTTTTTTTTTTTTTTTGAAGTCTATATACACGTAAGTACAACTAAGAGAATAATAAATATTAATTGCACGAAAGCGAGGTGCTCCTTCCTGCTGCCCCCGCCCTGCCTGGTGTGTTATTTTTTTTTAATTAAAAAAAAAAAAAAGAAAAGAGAGGTATCTAAAAGTCACGGCTTTGGCTGAGATTTTCATTATTCCCTCCTCACCCCTACTTTTTTTTTCTTTTTTCTACATTACGCTGCTAGTAGAGCCTGACAAAGAACTTTTGTCCCGAAGTGTGTTTTACAGAGGGAGGCTACAGCACCACACATGTGGTCTTCACGGGTCATAGGTCGAACGGCCTAGAAGTGGCTCGGATCGGCACCATCAAAGGTAACCTGCAACTTAATATCCTGTTGATGAGCTTGTTGAATTTATGAGTGTCTGTGATACAGACAACGGTGCAAGTGATTCTGCTCAATTGGCCTCTTCTTCCCAGGCTACGGGCCGGCCGCACGCCCCCTCCCCACCCCGCACCTCCTCTCGTTACTCCGGAGAGAAGCGCAGCCTGAATTTGGGGGGGAAAACATCACCTCTTCTCCCCCTCCACCCCCGACCGTCCCTTCCACTTCTACTTCTCCGGTCAAGCTGCCTCCAGTCGCTTTCTCCGGCAGGCAGAGCCCCCGACCCCGCCGCCGCACCCTCGACTGCCCGGTGAGGGGTTCGGGGGGGAGCAGCCTCCCCATCACCCCCGGCCCGGGGGCGGTGACACCTCCCGGGAAAAGGGGCTAGCAGGTGAGGGCGGTATACGCAGTCCAGGGGAAGCAAGAAATTCCCCTCGCTCATCCCTATCCGCCCCCCCCCCCCCCCCCCCCCCAACTCCCTCAGCATCAGCAGCAAAGCAAAAATAAGAGCAGAGCAGCTTTAAAGAAAATTTCGGGAAACTTACAGAGAGGGGAATGCGTTCCTGGGAAGGCTGACGTTTGCTCTGCAGGTCTGGCATCTCCAGAAACCTGTTGAAAAACTTCTTTTCAATGAACCACTTTGGCACCGACTTTAGGTGACCGCTTCCTTTCCTCCCTCGAAAGCTGCCGTGAGCCGAAGGCTGCGTTTCTGGCGGTGGCCCGGCAAGGGAGTGCGGGGCTGGCTGCCGGTGCCTCTGCACCCCCCAGACTCCCCCTTCCTCCCTCGCTCCTTTCCCTTGTTACCCTGTGACATGGGGGAAAGGGTTTTTTTTGCGGTTCAGAGAGAAATAAAGTACTTCTTAGGAGGGACGGCGACGTGACTTTGAACTTGGATCAGCTCCTCTGCTTCCTGCAGAGAGACTGGGGCTGGAGCCCTCAAAGAATAGCAGAGCGCGGTCAGCCCGCGGGGGCTCCGGCTGGAATTCACCGCGTCCCCCCCAAAAGATCCCCGGTGCCGGCGCCGCTGAGTGGACAGAGAGCGGAGAGAGGGGAGGGGAGGCAGGAAAGGCAGGGAAAGAAGGAAGGGAGAGGAGGAGGGGGCAAGAAAAAAAAAAAAAAAAGGAGAGAAAGGAATAAAGAAAGAGAAGAAAGGAATAAGAGAGAAAGGAAAAGAAAGAAAGGGAAAGAGGGAAGGAGGAAAAGGAGGAAGGGAGGGAAGGATAGAGAAAGGAAGCAAAAAAGGAAGGCAGGAAAAAAGATAAAAGGGATGAAGAGGAAGAAAGGAGGAGAAAGAAGAAGAGGGGGGGAACGAAAGAGAGAAAGAAGGAAAGAGAGAGAAATAGAGAGAGGAGGACAGAGAGGAAGAAAGGAAGAAAGCAAAGAAGACAGAGAAAGAGAGGAAGGAGGAGAGTAAAAGAGAGAGAAAGAGAGAGAGAAAATTAAAGACGAAAGGAAATTCCAGAAGGTAGGATTTGTATGAACATTCACCTTTTTTTTCCCCTCCTCCAAACAGAAGTTATAACTGGGAATTTTCCTGGATGTTTTGTTTCTTTTTCTAACCTCAGATGTAGCAATTTCTTTAATTTTTTTTTTTTTAAAGTGTATTCAAGGATCTAGTTGTCCGTACGATTTTTTTTTTTTTTTCACTAATCCAGAGGCAGACTATACAGGAGACCAACCTTTCCTCTTTAACTTGGGCTCTCGAAAATCCCAGCAGCGGTGGAAGACACTTCTCAGACCTCTGCCTCGAAACCTTTTGGATAAGGAAAACAGAATTTGTTCGTGTTCTGTCCCTGAGAGTCTGAGGGGTCAGGACAAGGATGGCATATGCTCCCAAGCTGCAGCCTGGGAAGGCAATATCTGCGGAGCAGACACTCCTGTCTGCAAAGACAGGACCGAGTGACGGCGTGGTGGAGAGGAGAGGGCTGTTGGCATTAGAGGTGTAGCTCTGCATTAATATTCAATTTATCATTTGATGTCTATTTCAAATTAAAAGGAATCCTACTTCTTCCCAAATTAAATCCTTGCCTTGTTCAAAGAATAATGTCTGGTACTAGCACATTTCAGCCACTTTCGGTCAGCCTTGGAAATATTTTAACTATTTAGTGATAGTGATGAGGAAAACCTTTCTTAACCTTAGCTGGTGGGCAGTGTTATTTTTTCCTTCCTTCCTTCCTTCCTTCCTTCCTTCCTTCCTTCCTTCCTTCCTTCCTTCCTTCCTTCCTTCCTTCCTTCCTTCCTTCCTTCCTTCCTTCCTTCCTTCCTTCCTTCCTTCCTTCCTTCCTTCCTTCCTTCCTTCCTTCCTTCCTTCCTTCCTTCCTTCCTTCCTTCCTTCCTCCTTCTTTCCTTCCTCCCTTCCTTCCTCCCTTCCTTCCTCCCTTCCTTCCTCCCTTCCTTCCTCCCTTCCTTTCTCCCTTCCTTCCTCCCTTCCTTCCTCCCTTCCTTCCTCCCTTCCTTCCTCCCTTCCTTCCTTCCTTCCTCCCTCCCTTCCTTCCTCCCTTCCTTCCTCCCTTCCTTCCTCCCTTCCTCCCTTCCTTCCCTTCCTTCTCGTCCTTCCTTTCCTCCCTTCCTCCTTCCCTCCCTTCCTCCCTTCCTCCCTTCCTCCCTTCCTCCCTTCCTTCCTCTATGTATCTATCTATCTATCTATCTATCTATCTATCTATCTATCTATCTATCTATCTATCTATCTATCTATCTATCTATCTATCTATCTATTTCTCGTCCTAAAAACCCCAGCTCGGACGCTGGATCCAGGCTGGAGGGTGCCTGTGCCTGATACGGGATTTAATGCCGCCAGGAGTCGCGGGGGGAATTAACCCACCAAACCCCGCAGCCCCCCTACATTTTGGGTCGTTTCTGCGCCAAGCACAGAGCCGATGGGGATCGAGACGCAAGCGCAGGACGGTTAAGTCGACAAACGTTATGCCGGGTTTTAATTTTTACAAAGCCTTATTTATTGGCGAGCTGCTGGCCCCGAGATGATTATTTTTCAGCCACTACAAAACAAACCGAAGCAGGGGCCAGACATGTATTTACTGGAGGGGGAGGGGAAGGGGACTTGTTTGCTCTGTGTGTGTGTGCCGGCTGGATGCTTTTTTTTATTCCTGCCATGTAAGAATCTGGTTTCCAAATAACAATGGCAGGGTGGGTTTTGGGGGTGTTGTGGGGGTTTTGTTTTTGTTTCTTTTCCGAGAAAGGGAAGAGACAAGCAAAACTCCTAAAGCATCTGCTCTCGGATACACATTCACAACACATACAGATCGACTCTTCTGCTCCCTCGCAAGTGATTTAAAAGCCCAAACAACCAGGGCGACCGTTCCCTCTTCTATTTTAATTTCTATTTAATTTTTTTTCCCCCCCAGCCACGGTCGCCCCGCCAACATGACTTTTATTTGATTCCCCCTTCGCTCCCTTTATCGATCATGGGTTTAATTTGCTTTAGCCGAAAAGGGGGAAGGCGCTGCAGGACGGGCGAGCCACCACCTAAAAAAAAAAAAAAAAAAAAAAACCCGACAGCCCCCCAACCCCCTGTTTATGTTTTAAGCCCCTCGCTTTGTTTGTTCGCCTCCCGAGGCAGGATCGCATGGCCAAGCGCGCACATCGATATTTTCCGTGCATGTGGCTCCCCCCCGCCATCCCTTCCCGTCGCCGCGGGGGAGGCAGGGAGGGGTTACGCCCACCCCCCCCCCCCCGAAAAAAAAAAAAACCAAGAAGGAGAGAAGCCGCCGGCGTTGCCGAGCCGAAGGCGGCCACCGGCGCCGATCGTGGCCGGGGCCGGGCGGGCGGCGGCGCGGCGGGGCGCGGGGCGGGCGGCGAGGCGGGCGGGGCGCGGGGCGTCCACGCCGCCATTAGCCGGTGGCCGGGGACGCCCGGATGGACGGGGCGGCTCGGGCCAATGAGCGGTCGCCGGGAGAGCGGCCGGGCGGCGGGTAAAGGCGGTGTCGGGAAGAGGAGCCGCCAGTGCGGGTGGGGAGAGGGAGAGAGGCCGGAGGAGGGAGGGAGGGAGGGAGCGAAGAAAAAGCGGGGGAGTGAAAGGGGTGGGGGGGAGAAAAATAAAAAGCCGCCGCCACAGCAGCGCCCACCGAAATAAACAGAGGAGCGAGAGGGGCGCAGGCAGAGTGGGGCTGCAACTCGGCCGCTCCGGCCCCGGTGCTCCCCGGCCCCTTCCCGCCCCCTGCCTCCCCTCCCCACCCCCACTGCCGCCCTTATTGTTTTTAATCCGCCTCCGGCACCCCCCCCTCCTCTTCCCTCCCTTTCCCCTCCCCACGCCCCTCCGCGGCGGCGGGCGGGGGCGGCGCGGGGCACCCCCCTCCCCGGTCCCTTCCCTCCGTGGGAACCCGCGGCTGCAAGTTTTTCCTCCGTGAGAGACACCGCTAAAACCCGGCGGAGGATAAAACGAGAGCAGGGGCGCGGGGCAGGGGGGCCCGAGGCGGCGGGGAGGGCCGCGACCCACGCGGGGAGCGGCGCGGAGCGGAGCTGGGCGAGCGGGGGTCGGCGGCGCTGACATCCCGGTGGCGGCGGAGGGGGGGACAGGGGGGCGGCGGCGTGTGTGTGAGTGTGTGTGTGTGTGTGCGCGTGTGTGCCGCAGGGAACGGCGAGGCGAGCCTTGCCCCCCCCGTCCCCAGCCCCGTCCCTCCCCTGCTCCCCCTCCCCTCCCCTGCCCGCCCCCGCCTCAGCTCCTTTAATACACTTTGGTTCTCCGCTCGCCTTTGGACTCTGCTCTGCCTGGCTCCGGATACGGCTCCGGCGGCGGCGGCAGCGGGCCGGTGTGGGAGCGGGCGGCGGCGGCGGCGGAGGAGGGGGGACGCGGCGGCTGCCGGGGGGAAGAGGCAGCGGAGCGGCGGCGGCCCCGCACCGGGCCGAGCGGGCGGCTGCAGCCCGGCGGCGGCGGTAGCGGGGCGGCGGTGGCAGCAGCGGCGTCGCCGGAGCGGCTCGGACCATGCTGCTGGACGCCGGCCCGCAGTTCCCGGCCCTCGGCGTGGGCACCTTCGCCCGGCACCACCACTCGGCCGCGGCGGAGATGCAGGACCGGGAGCTGAGCCTGGCGGCGCAGAACAGCTTCGTGGACTCGGCGGCGGCGCACATGGGCGCTTTCAAGCTCAATGCCGGAGCCCACGACCTCTCGCCCGGGCAAAGCTCGGCTTTCACCTCGCAGGCGCCCGGTTACCCCGCTGCCGCCCTGGGACCCCACGCCGCCCACGTCGGCTCCTACTCCGGGGCGCCGTTCAACTCCACCCGGGACTTCTTGTTTCGCAGCCGCGGCTTCGGGGACTCGTCGCCGGCCGGCGGGCAGCACGGCATCTTCGGCCCTGCGGCCGGCAGCCTTCACCACCCGCACACGGACGCTCAGAGCCACCTCCTCTTCCCGGGTATCCACGACCAGCACGGCCCCCACGCCTCCCAAAACGTCCTCAATGGGCAGATGCGCTTGGGCTTGCCGGGGGAGGTGTTCGCCCGGTCGGATCAGTACCGCCAAGTCTCCAGCCCCAGGACTGACCCTTACTCGGCGGCTCAGCTGCACAACCAGTACGGCCCCATGAATATGAATATGGGCATGAACATGGCAGCCCACCACCACCACCACCCAGGTGCCTTTTTCCGCTACATGCGGCAGCAGTGCATCAAGCAAGAGCTCATCTGCAAGTGGATCGACCCCGAGCAGCTGAACAACCCCAAAAAAAGTTGCAATAAAACTTTCAGCACCATGCACGAGTTGGTCACCCACGTCTCGGTGGAGCACGTTGGGGGACCCGAGCAGAGTAACCATGTCTGCTACTGGGAGGAGTGTCCCCGGGAAGGCAAGCCCTTCAAAGCGAAATACAAACTGGTCAATCATATCCGAGTGCACACGGGAGAGAAACCCTTTCCCTGCCCCTTCCCCGGCTGCGGAAAAGTTTTCGCCAGATCAGAAAACCTCAAAATTCACAAAAGGACGCATACAGGTAATTCGAGTTCCTTTCGGCAGATTTCGCCCCCTCTACCCATGCTTGTATATGTATATAAATAGATAGGGACTCAGACACAGAGATGGAAAACGATGAGTGTGATAAACTAAGGATGATCCCGTTTAATTTTTTTTCCCCCGCTACATCACAGGGCTGTGGTTGTTTTCTTTTTTTTTTTTTTTTTCTCCTCATCAGCATTCCTCCCCCTTCCTCCTCCCCAAATTTTGAGAGAGTATTTTACTGATTTCTTTTAATTTGTGGATTGAGCGATGTAGATTGGCTCCGAGGCTCGGCGGGGTCGTTCCGCAGAAACTCAGAATACAGCGCGAACTAAATTCTGCTGTCCTGTTAAAAGACGGGAAGACGTATATATATGCACACACTTGAAACGCCTCATATATTTGCAATGCACAACGTATTTGCTTGTAACTTGAGCGGTTATGAGCGTGGCTTTCATGTATGGATATCGAGAGAGAGAAACTGTCTAAATAGGTGCAAAATCTGTCATTAGTCCAAAATCCCCTTGAAAGTGGCAAAACGTCCCTTTCAGGGAATGCTTTCCATTAAATTTAAATGATGTGAGCAAGGCAATAAAATTTTCTCATTGCAAAAAAACCCAGAAAAACAAGTGTTTTTAAAGTCTCACTCGAGGTGATTTAAGGTGCTTTTGCAACAGTTTATTAAATTATGTAATAGAGAACAGAGGATTTGCTGCTCGGAAACTTCCACCCAAATCAGGTGGAAAAGGGGCGAAGGAGCCCAGGCTGCCTTCCCGATGGAAAATCGCTTGAGCCGAAGGGTAACAAAAATAAACGCATCCTCCCGCCTCATCTATTATTCATTTACTACTCCTGCCGGCTCGAAGAGTGCCAGACTATTTCAGAAAAGACGGCCAAATATTTTAGCGACTTCCACTCTAAATATTTACCGGAGAAAGGCTAAAAATCTCGAGGCCTATTGTTTTGTCAAGTGCTAAGCCCGATGCGAGGTGCGAGACGAGCTTTAACAAGGTTTAAAATTTGAGAAATGTATTTGCATGAGATGCCCGCACTGAAGTCATTGTGTCTGGGCGGATGTCTTTAAGAAACAATTTAGGTGCTAATGGAATTTAATGTTAAATGCTTCCCCCTCCAAAGGCGGGGGGATGTGGAGTTCTCACCTCCAAATTACTCCCCGGCATTTGGAGTCCTGGCAACCGGGTGAGAAGAATCTCTATGAAAATTAAATGAAGTATTTTACAGACGTTTAGTTTTCCCAGCGGATGTGCGTTTATCTCGAATATCCATACACGAAACAATCTGCCCGGCCTTAAATCTGTAGGTAATGGTTTCCAGTTTAACAGGATCGTGTATTTGGTACCGAGGCGAAACAGCTCCATGCTTTTTTTTTTTTTTTTTTTTTTTTTTTTTTAAATTGCACTTCTTCAGTCTCTTACGAGGCCGGCTGTATGTCGACACCGGTCGAAATAAAACCAGGCGGGATGTCCCGGGCTGGGGATGCTTGGGGGGGAGGGTTGTGGTTGCAAGAAAACCAGGCAGGGGCCGGACACTACCTCTCTGCAGGGCAACGCGGGAGCGGCGCAGCCCTTCAGCGTGGTGGGACTTGGGTTAAACTCGGCCTCCGGCTTTGGGGAGCTGCCGGGAGAAGTGGCCCAGAGCGGGGAGAGGGCCGAGAGAGGAGCGTGGGAAGGGGTGGGGGGGGAAGCCCGAGGAAGCCGGTGCTGCGCGGGCTTTGCGCGGGGGCGGCCGCGCTCACCTCCGCCGTTCCGCCGCTCTCTCCGCAGGGGAGAAGCCCTTCCAGTGCGAGTTCGAAGGCTGCGACCGGCGCTTCGCCAACAGCAGCGACCGCAAGAAGCACATGCACGTCCACACTTCGGACAAGCCCTACCTGTGCAAGATGTGCGACAAGTCCTACACCCACCCCAGCTCCCTGCGGAAGCACATGAAGGTACCCGGCCCCGCAACCGGCGGCGGGAGGCGGGAGGGCGGCCGCTCCGCACCGGGCGCCCCGTCGGGGCGGCGGGCGGAGGGCGCGGGGCCCGGGGGCGGCGGCGGGCCGGGCCGGCGGCGGGGGGAGCGCCCGGGGGGCGGCGGCGGCGGCCTCCCTGTTCCCCCTCCACCCGGCCGTGTTGCCTTTGCCCCCCAGGTGCACGAGTCGTCCCCGCAAGGCTCCGAGTCCTCCCCGGCCGCCAGCTCCGGCTACGAGTCCTCCACCCCCCCGGGGCTGGTGTCCCCCAGCGCCGAGTCGCAGAGCACCAGCAATCTTTCCCCGGCGGCGGCAGCGGCGGCGGCGGCGGCGGCAGCGGCCGTGTCTGCCGTGCACCGGGGCGGCAGCAGCGGCGGCAGCGGCGGCGGCGGCGGCGGCCACAGCGGCCTCTCCTCCAACTTCAACGAGTGGTACGTGTAGGGCCCCGCCGGATTGCTCTGCACGACCCCGCCGAGCCCTCCCCGCCCCGGCGGCAGCGGCGGCGGCGTCGGGCAGGAGGGAGTGAACCCGCCGGAGACGCACCGGGAGATAACGCCGCACCCGCTGGCAGCGAAGTGACGGCCGAGCAGGATGGGGACGGGGGACTCTTTATCTCCCCTCTCGCCTTCGGGTCTTTTTATTTCGTTGTTGTTGGATTTTTATAATTTTTTTGAGACCATTTTAAACCAGCAAACACCTCCCCATCCCTCCGTATTTCTATAAAAGTACGTGGTGAAAAACGTAAGAGAATGAATAAATAAATAGAGGAACGGAAAGGAGGGAGGGGGAGAAACCAACCCCAAACATCACCAACAAACCACCCAGCAAAAAGCTTCTCAAGCCGGCGGAAAGAAACTCTCCCTCCGGAGCCTCCAGACAAAAGATCAGAGACTCAAACTCCTCTGGCCCCTGTGCCTCCCCGCCCGGAGCAGCCAGCGCCCTCCCGCCCCACGAACTGTGTACATAGCGGCCCTCTCCTTCCTCCGGCGAGGTGGGGAACGAAGTTTTCCTGGATTCTTGGTGTATAGAAGTTCGTCCCGTTTGTAAACCGCGGATTGGTCCCCTTCTTCTTTTTTTTTTTTTTTTTTTGTCTTTCTTTTTTCCCTCTTCTTCCCTCACCGAGAAAGTAATGGACTTGTTTTCTTTCCTCTTGCTCCCCTCCCTGCCTCCCCCTCTCTTCCTTTTTTAGTTCACCCCTTAAAAAAAAAAAAAAGTAATGTGGAAGAAAAAATGGTTTCTTTTGTAATTGTGATATCTTGAATATTGTGTTCCTTTTTAAGAGGCAACTTGATTGTAAACTGCATTTCAGCTATAGACTGGGGAAGAAATACCGTGCCAAAGTCTCAATTCTGTTACTCACAGACACACACACGAACAACAACGCTTGTGAATGTATTTTTTCTGTTAGCTGGGTTTACATGTGATGTTTTAGTGCTTATGCAAGTTCAATTTGTTAGTTCCTGTTCGGAAGATTGTGAGGAAAAATAAACGTTGTGCCGTTAGCTTTTCTGTAATAACACCCTTCCTCCTGTAAATACCTGTTACCATATTTATCCATTTGTAATTAAATTATGGTATTAACTTGCTACAGAGGAAACAGTATTTATAAAGAATGTTTCTTAACTATAAATATGTACAATTGTGAGCATAAACTGTTTCAGATTTTTTATTTGAAGGTTTAAGTGGTTTCATCATTTCTTGTGATATGTTTTAAGAGTAATGCATACAGAAATATAATAAAACGTGTTGAATCTGCACGAGCTGTTTTCTTTCTACAGCAAGGGCTCTCTGAAACCTGCACTAACGTGTGTGTGTGGGGCTGAGCGGCGGCTGCAAAACAAACGCTTTTAAAAAAATCCCCCTGTTTGTGGAACAATAGGATTTCTTCCAGCTGGGCTCTCCGTCCAGGAAAAAAAAATATAAAAGGAAAAGAAAATTTGGGAAGCCTGTGGGCTCAAAGAAAACGGTGAGCATTTGCATCTTCCCCAAATGACTTGCAAGGCAGAATCTCCTTTAGGAAGAGCTTTACACGACAAGAGCGCAGCTTCCTTCGCTTTCTGCCTCACTCGGGCTCACCCTTCTGCCCCCGATGCTTGTGCGGCTGTGGAGATCATTGCCCCACAGGGTGACAAAGCGGGGGGCTGCGTAAGAAGATGGAGAGGCAATGGCCGGGCACTGAGCTCTGCGCAGAGCTGCTTTCAGCCATAAATCCCGTCCTTTCGCGCCTCCCGTATTTTTGGTAGCCGCCATCCAGCCCTGGAGGGGAGAAAGTGGCGATGCTCAAGAGCTCACTTTTTTCTTCCTAGTGCGTTTTTTTTCCCCCTCTTATTTTTAATTTTATTTATTTATCTTTTTTTTTAAGCCCAGTGGGCGTTTTGGGTTGTCAGATGCGTTCAGCGAAGGACCGAGAGCAGCCGGGCGACGCCTTTCCCGGGGTGCCGGCCCGGCGCTGCGTTCCGCGGGCACCGTCGGGGTCCGGCCGGCAGAGCCGCCCGTTTGGAGCCGGCAGGCAGCGGCTTTCCGAGCACATCCCGCCGCACCGGGACACCCAAGGCGAGTGTGACAGCAGCCGGGAAATCGTGGGAAAAGCTCGGCCTTGCCAAGCCACCGAAATAAGCCCCGCGAAGAGGCAGCGCTGTGAGCCAGGCTCCGAGCGCCCTGCGGTGGTTGTGCTGCCTTCGGCGGCAGCTTGTGCAGGCCGGGAGAGCCCTTTGCTTCTCACACCCGACCTACCCTATCGCCAACCCCCTGGGCCAGTCGTCGGTTTGGGTTTTTCAGGCTTTGTCCCCTGTGTCCCGCTCTATATAGCAACAGAAATGTCCCCAGCCGGTCTAGGGGAGATAGATGGGGAGATGAGTGCACACGGGGCCGGGCTCGCTTTTGGAGTGAGAGGGGGTTTACCTACACCTGGAGAAGGGGAAGGGGAAGGAGGGAAAGACACCCCCGTCCCCCGTCCCGCTGCTGCCAGAGAAGTTTAGATGCGGAGAAGAGACGGAGCATCCTTTGCGGCCGCGCCCCTCCCAGCGCGGCCATCCCCGCGCACACGGCAGGCTCCCTGGGTAATCAAACGGCTATTAAAACCTAATTTATGTTCGGTAATAATATTACGCCAAAAAAATATTTATTAAAATCATTGGCATATGGCTCCTGCTCCTCGGAGAGATCCGTGGGAAATATGGCTGCGAGAGGATCCCTCTTTGTCCTACTGGCCTCCCTGCAGCCCAAAAAACAAACGTGGGTCCCTCTTCAAAGCCCGGAATATGTTGCCAACCCTTGCCAGCTACGGGCTGCCCAAAAGCTCTCCCGGGCTGGGGGAGAGCCCTGCCTAAGGGCGACGAACCCCACTCCGGGGTCCACCTCGGTCGCCGCCCCGGAGGGCTCTATCTCAGTCGGCAAGAAGAGCCCCGAAGCTGGGTTCCCCCTTCTCCCTCTCCTCGGAGCCGTTCTGGCTTCGGGTGAGTCTCGGAGATGATCCCCCCTCCCTCGACCCCACATAGAGAGAATCCGCAGAACAGGCGACCCCCCAGCCCAAAGCGCAGTTCGTGTGGCAGCAGGGGCACCCTCCTACCTCCGGGCAGGGATGCCGCTCCTCTGGCCAGCCCTGGAAAAGGGCCGCGGCGCTTGTGGCCGTGAGCAAGCCCCCCCTTCCCTGTCCTGCCCGGGTTGGCCCTGAACTTGACCCTGGCCTTGGCGTATCCATCCCGCAGCCCCTCTCCGCCCGCCTCCCCCGGGCCCTGACCCCGGCCCGGCCCTGCCACGCTTAAGAGAGAGCGGTAATTCATCGGGTTCAGGGGTTGTTGTTTTTTTTCTTTTAGGGGGGGGAGGGAGGGCAGTCAAGACCCTCCTCGCAGCCTTGTGCGCGGGTGGCCCGGACTGAGGGACCCCTGGCCCCGGAGTCCTTCTCTGAGCCCCTCCTGCCTCCTCTCCTTCCTCCATCTCACCTCCGTAGCCCCAACACCCTCCCCCCCACCTTGCTTTGTTTCCCACACTGACCCTGAGCTTTCCAAACGTCCCCACCCCGGCCCTCAAGGCAACCTGAGGACCAACCTGAAAGGAGGCCGGGGGTCCCCTTGCAGCCCCGACCCTCCTCCGACCTCCCTTCCCCCCCGCGCCCAGACGCAGGGGGCAACGCGCCCTGGCAGCCCCGACGGCGCTGCCCCGACGGCTCCCGGGTAGCCCCTGCCCCCATCGCCGATGGGCAACGAGGGGCACAGCGCTGCCCTCCCGCCGGCCCCCCGAGCCCGACTGCAGCAGCTCCACTTGGCTGGCTCTCCGGCGGCATGACTCTTCGTTCACGATGAAAACCAGCGTGGAGTGGTGGTTTTAATTTTTATTCTCACTATTATGATTAATCATAAAATTCTCTCCTAATTCTGCCTGGAAATCCCCGGAAAAGACGGCGTGATTTCCCTGCGGACGGCTTCTTTCTCGTGCGTTCCTCTCAAGCCAAAATAATCGTGGCTCCGTCCGTAAAACAAGTTGTACTTGTGCCCCACGCACCCGCGATCGGAGTGGCCGCTCAGGGCTCCTCACCTGCCCCTGCCACCCAGTCCGAATAAAACCCCCTCTTTTTCACCTGGTTTGGCTGCTCTCGTGTCTTTGTGCCGCAGCCGGTGGCCGTGGCAAAAAAAAAAAACCACCAAAACAAACCCACAACCCCTCCAGCAAACCCAAAGGCAAAACAACCTCCCGCCAAACGGAGATGACAACAGCCCAAACCGAAATAAAATAAATGACGGCAGCTCTCGCCAGAAGCCGAGCGAGGAGCTGCTGCCGAGCCCCGAGGTGCCGCTGCCGGTGCCGGTACCCGGGGGGCTTCGCAACGGGCAAGGGGCTGCCCCTGCCCGACCGAGCCCCCGCCGCGGGTGCCGGGGGGCAGCAACCCGGGCTGCAGCCATTCCGCTTGGCTCTAGCCAGACCTCCCCAAACCCCTTTTAAGTTTCCCCTTTGTTTTCAGAAACTCGTACACGTTTCCTGCCCGCTATGAAGACATAATAGGCTCCCCTAAACCTCTCTCCAGACACACGGGCACGCTAGACGTGCTCCCGGGCACAGCGAGGTACGTATATTTTATATCTCCATGCATGGTTGGGTTTTTTTTTCGATCTTTTTAAATGTTGTGTGTCGATTTTTTCCTCTTTTTTTTTTTTTTCTCCTCCTCCCTTTTTTTTTTTTATTTTTTTTTTTTTTTTTAAGTAATTCCCGACCGAGACGGACGGGGAAGGATCCACACTTTACTAGCAGAGCAAGCAAAAACTATTGTCCCATGCTGCAGGGCACGGTGCCCCTCTCCATCCTAAAGTGCAATTCCTTTTTTTTTTTTTTATTTTCCTTTTTTTTTATCCCCCAACCCCGATCAGGCTGAAGGGTTTTTCTGCCTTTAATACTTGGGGGGAAAAGAAAAGAAGAAAAGAAAAGAGAAGAAGACCGGGGGAGGGAGGACCTTCGCCAGAGGTTTCATGTCTTTATTTAATAATACTTCAAAGCGTCTGCCTTACTGTTGTCCCGAGGAAAGGAAGCGCGGCACCACACGGGCCGCCGATCCCACTTCCTCGCAGGGCAGGAAACACGAGTAGGTTTCCCCGCACCCTTCTCCCGTGGCACCCAGTGCTTCCCAGTGACGCCCGCGGGTGGAACCAGCGGGGCCGAATGGCGGGATCCGACGCGGAACCAGTTCCTTCTCCGGTAGCCCCCACGCCGACCCACGCGTGGGAGCCAGCTGCTGCCTCCCGGAGAGGGGGGAAGTAGGCTTATTTTAGTGTTAAAAAGAAAATAATCGCAACCGAAGATGGGCGGGGGAGGGAAGTAACTCAAGCGACAGTAAGTGACCGAGAGAGTGTTTTACACGCGTGGCACCGCTCCTCGCAAACGAGCTGCGGGCGGCCGTGGGCTCCGCGGGGGGACCCGGGGTGCTCAGTCCGGGTCAGGTGGACTTGGCCGCCGCAGGACGGGGCGGCCCCGACGGCTCCACGGGGGGGTCCGCCGGTCGCGGGGTGTCGTGGGCGTGCCGCCGCTGCCGCGGGTCCGTGGGTGGGCTGCCCCTGCGGGCCCGGGAGCAGCCCCCGGCACGACCCGTGTCGGAGCGGAGCGGAGGATTGGAGGAGCTCGGCCCGACCTGCCGCCCAGCGGATGCTCTTGGCCGCGGAGTCCCCGCAGGAGACGAGGTCTCTGCGTGTGTCCGCGCTCGTGTGCGTGGGTTTGGTCTGGATCTCGATATAAAGCAGTTTGCCGCGGGGGAAAAAAAAAAAAAGCGCAATTTTCCTTCCATCTTTTTTTTTTCTTCCCCCCCTTCTTCTTCCTAGAGCACTAATTCCTCTATGTGGGCAAACAGCCCTTCTCCTTTGATTCTTAGTCACAGCCCCTAGATTAAATACCGGATTTAATGAGAGCCGTGGCTGTGGCCGCATTAGGTGATGATAGTTATGAAGACGATGTGACCTGTTTTGATGAAGACGATCTGACCTGTAGAGAGAGAGGGAAAGGTCAGCCACATGCAGTGGCCAGATTTCTGCTCGTTCCCGGCACATGCTGCTACAATATTGATCCGCGGAGAAAGATAAATATAAAAGCTAGAACCTATGTCCTGAATACTAATGAACGTGGCTTCCAGATTTTAATCGTTGTTGACTTCTTATTTCCACCATAAACATTTGCTGACCTCTGTAGGGCAATTTCATCCAGTGTTCTTTTATTTTCTTTAATTTTGTTTAATTTTATTTTGTCTTATTTTATCCTGGTTTGTTTCCTTATTTTTTTTTGCCCAGCCACTGAAATGTCTGTTCCATTCGAAATCTTTCCATCAAGTTACTTTCCCCAGCAGCCCAGGCGCAGCCCCCAGTAAGCCACCGCCCGCATCTCGTTTCCATGAGACGGCGCAGCGAAGGCAACCGCTGCTGGAAACGGGGGAAGCTCTTCTGAAAGGCAGTGGGATCTCGACCTGCGATCCACCATTCGGATTTCTCCTTGATTACTAGCTCCCTTTCTTTGCAGCTTCATGCTGTAGATGACACTGGAGCTTTTTGTTGTTGTTGTTGTTGTTTTTTTTTTCCCCCCTTCCTTCTACCTCCTCCTCTCCCGGGCCATGCGACAAAATCAGCAGCTAAGCTAGAAGGAGAGCTCTCTCTTCAAAGCCTCCCCAAGTTTCCCTCTGTTCCCTACCTACGGTAGGCAAGTAGAGATGGAAAAACGCCGTTGCCTCGGCGAGGGACACGTTGCAGGGGCGCTTTCCACTTGCCTGTGCCGAGCAGTCCGGCCAGGCGGGCGGCGGAGGCTCTTTTAGGAGGGTTTTCGCTGCAATGATAGATGGTTGAGGAGCACTCGCTGCCCCAGCTGCCTCTTGGAAATTTTTTTTTTTGGGGGGGGCGGGAGGGAGGTTCGTGATGGTCAAAATCAGCTGTAAATCGGGTAAAGCAGTCAGTGGAACAGCTATCCCCAAACACGTGCTTCAAATTTCTGTCGTTTCGCGGACGAGCTAGAGTAAGCACCATCGACTATACAGGGGCAATTAACTATATCAGGCTTACTTTTTAAAAAATGAGGGAGATATTAAACTCCTAATTCCCGTCGTTACAAATAATTTTCATGACGGGAACTTGTAAAAGATTTTTTTTTCCTCCCTTACACTTCCCAGTCTATTTTTTAACCCCTGAGTGATTTACTACGTAAGTAATTTTAGAGGATACAGTTTACAGCTTGAGTTATTAGACTGAACACCTCTGGCTGACACTACAACACCTTTTTTTTTTTTTTCTGCCTGCAGCTGTGAGTCACAACCCCATTTTCATACCAAACTGCTGCACATTCCTTTACAATATAGACTTCCTTCTTGCAAAGATCAAACATGCCCCAGCCAACGTGTTTATTTTAAAATACAGGAAAATTAAAGCTAAACATGGGCTTAAAAGAAAAACAAACGCATAATTTCTTTCCCTGCTGTCCCTCCTACTAAAATAAAATAAAATTAGGACGGAACGGCATACACTGCTCCAATAAAATAGTACGACAGAGCCAAGACAGTTGACTTCGACTGGAATGGGAACAGATCCTTCTGTTTGCTGCTATTTATTTATGTATTATTGTGGCTATGGTTTTAATTATATGTGGGAATGTCAGGCCAAGATGCTGTAACCGTAGCCTCCCTTTAACACACTTTTCCTATTTGTTTAATGCCAGCGCTACAAGGCTAGAACAGGCACTGTAAGGAAAATGGTTTCAATATTCTGTTTAAGAGCTTACAACGAGGAACCCCGGAATTGCATGAAAACCTGCAGGTCGGCTCCGTGGAAGTCCCCGCCAGGACCAGGCAGATTTCGTGCTCCTCGGCAGGCTTCGGGGTGCGGGGAGGGAGCGGAGAGGGGGGAGGAGTTGCGGGATGGAGATCTGCCCGGAGTAATTTCTACCCAGCAAAGTGGGGTTGTAAAAGACTCCTTGCTGCTCAGTGGCACAGACACTGGGATGATTTTTAATTTCTAGTAGGGTGAATGTAGGTTTCATCTCCGCTTCTCCCAATAACCTACTTGCCTACTCATCCAGTGCCCTGTTTTGGGTTGAGCGGGAGGCTACGTTCAAAACCCTTCTTTTTCTTTATCCGCTCCTCGTTTTGTTTTTATTTTTTTTTCTCCCTGGGGGAGGGCACCCGGTCGAGCTCACGTTGCCCATCATCTCCCCCCATTCCTTCGGCCATTCTTTCCCCACATTTTAGGAGAGATAGGTGAGGAAGGGGAAGCGGGACATACCTGCCCGTATTTATCTATCTTTGGTACGCACACAGACGAAAAAAAAAGAGATTATTTTAAAGAAGAAAAAAAATAAATAAAAGGAAGGAAAAAGCAAAGCGAAGAATCATTCATTTTAGGAAATACATTAAGTAACTCCCCATTTCGCCCCTCCAAGTTATTCCCGATCCAAACGGCTCCAGGGCGCTGGGTGAAGCTGGCGGCGAGTTCTCACCGCGCTCCGGGGCTGTGCTTGGGCAGAGCAGTTTGAGCGCTTTGCAAGCGGGGCCGCTGGACGTCCCCGGGGTCCCCTGGGTCCCTTAGGCTCACTCACACCCCGCCCCGGGCCAAGGGCTCTCTGACCTCCGGCCGTCGAAGCTCAACGGGAGCCCAGAAGTGCTTCCCCGTTGGAGAGCTTTCCGGCCCCGGTAGGTACCGCCTCTGCCCGGACCCGGTCCCTGCCCACACCTGCCCGACGTGAGAATTCGCTGGCCCGTCCGCCGCCGCCGCCGTTTCCCTCCCGGCGCGTCCCGGGGCACGGCGGGGGCTGCAGCGCCGGGACGCGCAGCGTCGGGGCGTGGAGTTGGGGGCGGTTTCCCAGATTTGGACAAACTACACTCGCTAAGAGGGAGGTCTGTGGGCTCCTTCATTTTCTCTCCCCGATAAAAATAAAGGGGGAGCGAGGTTCTCGTTTTCAGCTCTTAAATAAAAACCCGGCATCTGGCAAAGGTGGCTAAGATATTCGCGGAAGGTCCGTTTCTCGCATGGGGGGCTGCCAAGCCCACCTCCGCTCCCAAGCCCACCTCCGCTCCCAAGCCCAGAGGGAAACGCCGCTGTCACCCCCGACGGGACGTGCGGCGTAGGTGTCCGGGAGCCACTCGGACCCCTCAGCACAGCGGTCCGGCTGGCCCCACAACCCCCAACCCCTCCGTGAGCCTCTTCCCCGCGCTCTCGTCGGGGGTCGGAGCCCGTATCCCCCTCTGCCCTTTCTGCACGGGCAGCGGCGCGGATGCCCCGAGGAATTTGGGAGAATCTGATGCTCAGCGGTCGACGCGCACCGTCTGCCTCCCGAGAAGTAGGAACCTAACTCTTCTAGGCGGAGTTCTAACAAAAAGGGGGTAGCCGCGTTTAATTAAAAGCATCGACGATTCACTGAGGAAAAGGGAATCCGGGTTCAAGTGCTGCTCTCGCGGCCGAAGGGGATTTGGCTGGCGAGTCCTTCGGGCTGTTCCCGCTCGCCCTGAAGGGTCTCTGCTTCCTCACTATGGGGGTAAACGAATGGTAAAAGCCAGAGACGGTTCTTGCTCCGAAACCCAATGAAGGCAATTTCGCAAAGCGACGAGATGATTAATTTATTCTATTCCCCCCGCCCCTCCCCGATTTGTCCTTTTCCGGGGAAACACTTGGAAGCGGCTCCTCTCGGCAGATTGCGAAGGGGATGTGCGACCTGGCATTTCCAGGCTTTGCTCACCGAGCTCGGCTACACGCAGCCCCGCAGGCAGGGGAACAGCCCCCGCAGAGCTTCCAGACTCCGTGGCTAAAGGCGCGGCCGCCTGTCCTGTCTCCTGCGGGAGCAGTGGGACTCCCCATCCTCACCTGGCCCGTGCAACCTGCTCCCTCTAAATTTCGCTGTCGGGCGAGACGCAGGAGTCCTACCCGCGGTGTCACCGAAGGATGGGTGCCTGAGCCCACTTCGGGCCTCCGGGGCGATTCGGGTCGCGTTTCACCGCGCCTAGCATCCCGGCATTTCGGCCAACACGCACCCGTGGCGGCGTTTAAACGTCGGCCGCGCTAGGGACGCGCGGTGCTTTCGGGGATGCCGGTCACGCCGCCGGGGCGACTCTGGGAGCGAGAAATCCCCGGGGGCTGCCCCAAAGCCGGCTCTCAGGAGGGACACGCGTGCCACCGATTAGTGAAATGTGACTGTCGGGCTTCCGAGCCTCTGGGCGACTTTACTCGGTTCGTCCCAGCCGCTCGCCCCCTCCGCTTTTTGCAGCCGAAGGGGTTTGCGGCTTCGTCTCGGTTCCTGGCACCTCCCAGGGCCCTCTCCGCCGTGCCCCCGGTGCTGGGAGCTCCACGGCGCTCCTGGCTCCCACTGCACCCCCTGGCGTGGTTCCGTACGCGCCGTCGGAAGAAGCAGCGGGCAAGCAGTCTTAGGGAGGTCCCCGCGGGGCTCTGCGAGGCCGCCGCGACGCCCCTCGCCTCGAGGGATCACGGGATCCAAAACCTTTTTAGTATATCTAAGAAGCGGCGAGAAAAGGGAAGAAGTTGTCTTTGTTCCACTATTTTTACTTTTTTTTTGGAGGGGATGTGGAGGGATAGGTAACATTCACGAGCCCTTCCACACTAATGCCCTTTAATTTTGGTTTCCACGGTTTACGTTTTTGAAGCTTTCCAAGGGCACCTATGGGGGAGCAACTCTCATAGGGTGGAAGTTCCTTCGTTACCAGCTCAGCAGAGGTTCCAGCTGGCTGCTCCTACCTGCCCCCAAATAACCACAGAAACCCACATGTGCTGAAGACACAAATAAAATGAAAGAAAAAGGTGCTCTGCTGCCCAAAAAGTACCGTAAAATGTAACCAACCTGATATTGGAATAGTTACACGGAAAATTCCATTTTCTTTGTCTATACAGCAGCAATGTTTTCTTTCCAGTGAAGTGAGAAACAAGCAGAAGGAGCAGAAGATGAGGTGGAGGTGTGAAGAAAGAGCTTCAGGGTCAGGTTCTTGCTTCCCGAGCAAGCTCAATCAACCACCACCAGCCAAAAGAAATCTCATATATTTTATTTGCCTTCCATAGACTTGTATATTTAGCACATCTTTTATTGTCCCACTGCGCTTCCAGAGGGTTGCTATACCTTAGCCTGAAATCATAGGCTGCAGAGTGAGATTTTGGCAACCTCTCTTCTGCTACAGCTGTTAAAGGAGATTTAGCCTCCAGCAGAATTCATTCATCCCACCACTTATGCCAGATACTAAGTGACTAAGTCAGCTGTTGAGGTGGCTCCTTGCACAGCCAAGACGATCAACTCCCATGTGCAGTCCACTAGAGATATCACCACCTAAGCCAGAATGACACTGATGTACCAAAAAACCAGCCAATTACCTTAACCAATGATTATGTCTTATACAGCTCATGTTGGGTTTGCTATTGCTAAAGAATAGCAGAAGCTATGGGAGAGAATGAAACACCAAAAACTCTGGGTTTAGCCCAAGTTACAGACTTGACCATTGTCTTTCATCCTAATTTCTGTAGGAGAGGAAGAAATGTATCATGTAGGCATTTGTCTTTAAAATATATTCCTTTAATACGTTCAAATAATAATCCTCAAATGCATTACTATTTGCCTTCACGGGGTTTAAGTGGATTTTAAGTAATTCCTAGACCTTGCACAGTCCTTTTATGGATAAATACCTTTTATCCTCTGTACCTGCATGTATTTTGCTAAGCAAGTCTCATGGTGGGGTGCATTAGAAATATCCAGATGGGCAATGCCAGCTATCAGGAGTTGCCTGAGAGATAATTGAGGTGTCAAGAGGCTGCGGTGGGGAACGAGTAGCAAGAATGGATGAACTTTAAGAGCAAACAGACCATTTTAATTCAATATTCCAGAATGGGAAAGACAAATAGAGACTCCAGCAGAACTGTTTTCAAAGACTGGTTTCTATGAAATCTCAATAGTGTTATGGGTATATCCCATTTGCTTGAGAATATTTACTTTTGTGTGGGTTATTTGAGAGTCTTTGATGTTTGCTCAGCTGACCCATCCTGATTTTTTGCCCTTTGCTGCTTGTAGCCACCTTTAGTCATTGCATGCCTACAGGCTTTATATACAGCGTCCGTACAGATTAGAGTTGTCTCTTGGGCAAACCAGACAAAATGAAATCTCCAGGTTTATTTCAGCTGATTTGAACTGCTGCCAAGCTAAGGGCCACACTCTGTGTCTCAGGGACCGAGTTTTAAAAATCTCATGGGCATAGAACTAGTAAAGAGCAGAACACTCAATTGCCGTTTATTTCCAGAAGGTATTTCTGCATCTTCTCAAAGCTGAGTTTTATGAAGACTCACCCCATCAAATTCTAGCCGCAAGCTATGGTTTGGTTTCCCTTCTACAAAAAAGCCAACAACAGCAATAGTTTTAAATCTAGTATGATTGAATGCTTGATTGTGATTGTTTTGAAAAGGACCTGGAGCAGCAGAGAAGTAGACAACTAACTTTTTTTTTTTTTGTCTTTTCAGGGTGTGTCTTGGTAAAATGGAAATGTTTCTATAAAACAAGGACATCTGAGCTCTTTTAGAAATCTATATAAAATACCAAATTTTATACAACTAATTCAGCTCCATGTACAATTGTCCTTTGAGATGTATCCTCATTCCTAGCACGCAAAAGAAATCTAGATTTTAGGCTTCTGTATCTATAGAATTAACAGATTAGTAAACAAATGTACATATTCAACCAGATCCTCCAAACAGATGCTCAGACCACACCAAGTACTGTGAGAAGCAGTCCTGCTTGCCAGGTTTGTGGGCAGCCTTCAGTGAAGAAGCCAGGTATCAGCTGGTGTTGAAGAGTGACCGGCTTTCTCTCCCCAGGAGGTGGTTTCATCATGTCAGGATTAAGGAAAGCAGCAGGGTAGGCTGGAGTATGCCACAGGACTATCAAACCAACATCTTCCAAGAACAGTAGATTCACACCCACAAAACGATAAATAAGGAAAAAACGTGTGTTGACTGCAGCATACAAGCAGAAAATCTACTATATGCCTGTAGAAAAAGAATATCATCTGTCTACTTGAGAAAAATAAAAAGCATATGCTTGAAGCTGTTATCATATAAACACATGCCTAGAACATGAACTTTTCCAGCATGCAAGTAAATTGACTTGTCACTCAACATAGTTTCTATATACTGAAATTTAAAGTAATTAGAGGACAGCTGCTGGGCTCCATTCAGAAATACTTGTTTTATTTTTATAACACTCAGGATATTTTCTGTATTTTCAGAGGTATTTGATTTCAGTTTGCTACAGCTAATGTAATAGAAAATTCTGTAGTCATTATTGACTGCCAGTGTCAACATGTGATTTGAGAATTAAAGTCCAATATGGAAAACTGGCAATGGATATGAGTTTGTGCTCATACCGCACCTTACAATCGATAGTTAGAACTCAGTTGGCTTTTAAGTGGTTTCAAGGGGATGCACAAGCCAATTTCAGAGAAAAGCAAGTGTCCACAGACATAGCACTGTGGTCTGCAATCTGCAGCGTAAGGAGACTGGTCTGGTCTGTGAGTTTAGGCCGGTTTGGTCCGACAGGAACAGATTGTTGGAATTTAAAGGTAATATGGCAATACGTGATGACATTTAGCATATCCTCCTGTGTTAGTGTGACTACTCATTTCTCATTTGGGACAGCATTTCCTTGTTACTAAATTGGCCTGCATGATCCAGAAGTGCTCTTGCTTTCCCGGGGGGCTGAAACGACGTGCTGCCCTGGAGAGGAGGAGCAGGGGGGAAAGCAGCTCCCAGCTCTCTTTGCTTGGAGCCCTTCGGTTCTTGCGCTGGTGAGCAGAGCCCTTTCCTAGTGCTGGGTGGGGGCTTGGTCCTTCCATGCAAAACAACTTGGTGCTCTCTTTGCAGCTCTGCATTCGTATGATCTGTTTTTCTTTTCTGCAGAGATACAGAGGCTCAGGTCTATGACTGAAACTGTAAGGGACTCTGAAGAAATCTGGGTGCAAGAGGAACTTGCCTGTTCCCATCAGAGATGGTGTCACCAGCTCATGGGGTTTAAAATGGACCCAAGTGTCTGTGTTTTCAGTGAGGTTGGGTCTCAAGGCATTTTCTACAACACTGAGGAGATTAACCAAATTCCACATTGATGCTTTTGTCCCTGTCTAAATTTTATCCAAAACTGTAACCGGAGGAACATATAACTTCTTCTCGCCAAGAAGGTGGGGACAGCATGTGGCTGTTGTCCTGCTAGTGGCTCAGTAGCTGGTAGCTCAGTACCTTCCCTGTCCAGTCTCCAGGGACTTCTTGGGTGCCCTAGCCTGACTGTCCCCTAATCAGCATGATATAATGAGTAGTACTTGTTCTGGCACCATCTCACTGCACTGATCCTACCGAAATTGTTTCGCTATGACTGCTGATGGAAAAATCATGAGGCTTTGGAGGCAGACTCCCCAATTGTGCTGTGCCGTGAGCCTGTTTTGCTGTGTGGGATTTCCCCCTGGAAATCCAGAAACGTTTATATTGGAGAGATGCTCTGTCATCTCTCAGGAATATGGGTGATCAGTCACTTAAAAGACGGAGACAGTCTGTAGGGAAATAATACAGCCTTTCTCCTCTGACAGCAGCAGATAATCCCTATGAAGCCACTGGACCCATGGAGTTGGGTTAAAGGTATTCATTACTTGGGAATCTGTTAGAGCATTTTTGTCTTCCAAACGTTTACAAGGATTTCCAGTACTACCTTTCCAGTATCTTAAATGCGACTCTCTAAGATAAACAAAATCCGTTTTAATTTGTAGGCATTTATTTTAAAAAGTATGGAATTCTACCAGCCTACAGAATCTGCTTTAGCTACACTGAAGGATATGATCACAGAGCAGAAGCAGTGGAGCCAGGCACACAGATTGCCTGTCTTTCTCCACTTTCACAAGTAAGCACTACAGATAATCCGGATGCCTGGTTCATGCATGAAATTATCAACCCTTGATAGAACGGACAAATAATATCATCCCCCTGATTTATTGCAGTGCAGTCTTCTTATTCTACGGCGTTGAGGTTGAATGAGAGACCCCAATACGAAGCCAGGGGCCTCATGGCTGTATGACACCTCACAGAGGAGATGGGATGTATGAATGGTGGAACAGCTTACCCTGCTTTACTGATGCAATATTTCAGTTTTAAGGTGTGCAGTCTCAAGATCATAGTTTCTGTATTTCACAGGCTTTTGCAAATACCGATGAGAAAACACACATTGCAGTGAATCATAAGGCAATGCATGCATAACACGGCTCACGCTTGAAATCTAACACGTGTATCCTTAGCTTGTTCGTATACAGTTTATACAGTAAACACAGCAGCAGAACATTACTGGTGTCTATTATAGTTAAGGTTGCCAAATATCTTCAATTTAATCATCTTCTTTCCTGTTTTCATGTGATCAATTTTCTTAGAAAAAAAAAGAATTCTGTGGCTTCAAATTTCCTCTCTGTGGTTTTAGCCCCTAAATGATTTTCCTAAATCTTCTTTTACAATGTTCTCTCATCCACTTTTGAAGTGGCGATGGTTAAAAAGAACAGGAAAAAAAAAGAGAAAACCATCACTTTTCACTTAGACTAAACCTGCTGAACTGTAAGAGTCACAGCAAAGTTAACATGGGCATGGCCTGCATCAAAGGACAGTGCCCTCCAGTCAGATTTTGGTTAATTTTTCACTAATTTTGACTGTTTGTAGTAGGAACGTCTCATTTTGGGAAAGATATTTAATAGATTTGACTGGAAAGGCAGATACTTAGCATTGCTGGTCCTCAGTCTGAAGCCTCCAGATATATTATGCTCATTAAGTGTCCCATTCCTGTCTGCATTTTTGTTTCTAAGAAGCAGAGCTCGTACCCTCTTTAGGATGAATAACTTGGAAAGAAGGAATTTACAAGCTCCACAAGTTTATTGGTTCCAGATTTCTTTCCTTTCTCTTTTTTTTTTCTTCGCTCTGCACATAATTTGAGACGCCTTTTCCTTAAAAGTTTAGATAAATACATTGAAAACATTAATGTATCATAAAGGTCAAAAGATTAAGCATTCGAAAGTCAGTCAACTCCCAGCAAGATTTGCATGATCTATATCTATCTCTAAAGACATGGCATCAAGGACAGCTTGGACCTACAAGGACATCAAGGACAGCTTGGACCTACAAGGACATCAAGGACGTACAATCTTCCTGCAGCATTTCAATCCGTTTTCTCAGCTGCCTAAAAAATTCATATCACGTTTAAGTCTTTGCTCAGACATATACTAGAGAAAAGAGATTTTACCGCGTTATTGAAAATTAACACGATCTTGGTAGGCATGGTATTCAAAAAATGGAATTAACAGTGCTCTGTCACTATAACACTGCTATTTTCAGGTATGTTCTCAGCTATCTAGAGACTCATCACTTATCATAGTGGCATAAACAATTTCAGGGCAATGAATGAACAACTTCAAGGCAATGAATAGACTGCTCCACATATATAATAGCTAGATGAAGTATGCTTCAAGGAAAAAGAACCCACAGGGAAGTTACCTTGTACAATGGCTACTAGGCATGTGTCTCCAGTTATCTCAATAGATCAGTTCTGTTAAGCTGAAACTATGCACCAGTTACACAGACTGGGGCAGACTGGGAAGAACTTCACCATCTCTTTCGAATTAGAAGGATGGTCACTCTTTCCTCTTCTAAGTTTAGGGACCTCCAGGACAGCAAAACTGGGTCAGCTGTGAGGAAGTAATTAATTCTCCCTATGGCACTTCAGCTGAGGAGTTGGGCTGCAACATAGCTGTTTTAAAGGGTCATTAAGCTCAATTTTCTCTCTAACCCTTATTTTCTAAGGAAGTGATGGTCAGGACAGACAAATGCTTGGTATGGCCGTGGGTAAAACCTAACCTAACCTTTGTTCTGGGGTGAATCTGGGGGTTAAAATTGCTCCATGTTACCTCACCCTTAAACAGGACTCAATTTTGACTCCCAGTATGCCTGAGAAAGCTCTGACGGAGAGCAGCAACTGCAGCAGGAGCAAGAAGCTTATCAGCTGCTAAAATGAGGAAGAGTGAAGAGCGTTTCTCTCCATGATGGACATCACCTGGCAGTTATCATGAGTAGTAACATGAGAGATAGGTACTGGGACTTGGTAGTAAAAATCCTGCCCTCTAGAAATAGCCTGAAGTGCTAATGTACAATTAAGGAAAAAGCTGCGTTTAGGACTACTTTTTCCAAACACGCCACAAAAGTTGATATTACTGGACAAACTTGTCTCAGAACATCTATAGGCACATCTGCTTATGAAGTTTGCTTTAAGCAACTTTTAAATTAAAACTAATTTTTTGTCTTCCGTAGTGCCTTTTGCTAAGACTTGCTGTTTCGAACAAAAAGAAGCTAGTACAGCTTTTCAGTATAGATTTTTATGTTTGTCCACTTCACAGCTGCAGTACAAGGATATTATTTAACTGCAGTTTTTGGTTATTTCTAGTATCATCATTCAGATTTTCCAAGAACCATTTAATATCTTTCCCATATCTATTAGAAAGGCAACTGCAGGCTGGGGAACATCACAGCATTCGAATGTATTTTCTCAGGTATCATTTGCATTACCTGTGAGTGAGGACTGAAAAAGAGGCATTTGTCTCTCGCTCAACTCCGTTTATACCTGAGTGAAATTACTATTTGACTGCATGTTTTATGTTTTAGTCACTTTTTGCTCATTCTCAAAAATTAGAAAAGGATAAAGGAAAAGGCAAAATTAATTACATGAAGCAAAAGCAATGTAGCTTATGTAGGAAAAAGACACATCTCTATATAAAACAGGTTTTAAAGAAAAGTTAATTTAATCAAATAATTTACAAAATAATAAATTAAACACAACACAATTTGGATTATATGACTGATAGACCAGCTATTCTCCCTCACAAATTTTGTTAACATTTTCACAGTACCTTAAAAATGTCAAAACTTTTACATTGCATCTACAAAGTCTACTGCAAGGTGTAGTAGGGGAAAAAAAAGAAAAGAAAAAAAAAAAGAGGTTATTAAAGGAAATCCACCCTTTGGGGAATCTTCTAAGAGGCAGGAGCTTCTCTCCTTCCAAGAACCAGTGTCCTCGGGGATGATGTAGCTCTTGCTGCTGAGTGTTTTACGGTCACCACATCCCACCTGGCAATGGGTTTTGGACTGCAGAGCTGGCAGTAGGAGCAGGGTGAGCTGGCTGCTGTTTCTGAACGCAGCACGATTCTGACAACCCTGGTGTGATCCAGAAAGGTGCCTTATTGCTTCCTGAGTACGTTTCACAGGCAGATTAGGTGTCTGGCTGCGTAGTGGTGTTCCAAATAACAGAATGAAATGCTTAAAACTAAATGCTTAAATTCAAAAGACAATCTACCAGACCCTCAACATTGATCCCGAAAGTCCTCACCGCTGGGTCAGAAATGCTGTGGTTTAGCCCTCACCCCTCGTTAGGGCTTTGGCAGCCTGATTTGCCCTGAATTGGGAGTTTGAATTTGTTTTCAGAGTCAATGTGAGTGATAAGGGAGAAATTTTAAGTGAGGTGGGTTGAGAGCTGTTGTAGGGTCAAGCGGTACCATGTGACTGTCCTGGGGAGCCTTGTAAGTGGCTGAGTGGGGGCCACATCCACTACCCCTGGGTTGCAGCAGAGGCAGGAATGCAAGAGTTATGAGGCCAGAAGGAAGGCAGGCAAGAAGAAATATCAAATAAAAGCCTAGGGGGTAGGGCAGTCAGCCAGAAGAGGGAAGACACCTAGCCAAATACATAAATCCCGAGAAGCCAGAGCAGAACTTGGCAACTCCCCAGTGCCTGCAAACCTGTGGTAAAGGAGCTGAGACTGGGTCTTCTGAGGCAAAGAACAGCCTAGATCCTGGTGTCCCACCAGTTTGACTATGGTTTTGTGCAGCACTACATGCTCTTGAGTGCAATAAACACATTCAAATGTCATCTAGCACCCTGGTGACATCAGGACAAGCAACACAACATGTTTGCAGTTACTGTGTAGGGCTTTTTTACTTTACCTTGCAGATTAAGGCACATTAATCACATCCAAATCCTGTGATGAAGTGCTTTTCTGAATCTCACTTGAATATATACGTATTTGTAGTATATACAGATGTATGTGTGCACAGGTGTATATATACAGACATATATTTGGAGTACATGTTTGGAGACGAAATAAATCAGGAGCCTGTCTTGGACAAGAGGCTGAAAGCCCAGGTGTGATATCTATGTCCCATTAAAGATGATGTTATAATCTGGGTGTTGCTCCAGGCCGTGGTTCCCTCTGCAGGGAGCAGGAATCAGCTTATGGTGACATCTCCAACTGAGTAGGGACTAAAGCCAAAGCTATAGGCTGAAGTCATCACCCTAGATCAGTGAGGTGCTCTGGCCAAGCCCTGCAGAAGATTTAGCCTTCAACCATCCTGACTACACCTTCCGTGGGGATCCAGGTGAAGTACAACTCATTATTCAAATCACATACTTGTGCCTTTTTTATCTTCAGTGCAATGGTGCAGTAAACAACTCCAGTTTTGCCTTGTTATATAGCAGAGGCCAACATACACTTGAGGAAGCAGAGCCAAGAGACTGTATTTAGCCTCCATACTGAAGTTTCTCGGATTCAGCAAACATGTCTTCTTTAGTTTAACGTGGTGTTAAACATAGACCCTACTCAGCTAAGAACCTTGTGTATTTACACCTAAGTAGGGGTAAACAGCAGATCATAGCTACTAAAAAAAGCCTTGTCATAGAAACACAGTAATTTATGGCAGGGGGAAATACAACCATAACATATTCATAAAATACTTGTTCTGGAGTTGAAGAGGGCTATTCTTCCCTTTTTTTAAAGTAATATGGACAAATGCAAATATTCCATATCTGCCTCTTACAGATGGATGGACCTAAACAAAAGTAATTTCCAGAACGGTTGAAAGCCCACTACTTTTAACTCCAATGAGTCAGTAGCTGTGGTGTTCTGATCTTAGCCAGGTGTATACTGAAAGGCAATCAAATGTTTACATTTAAGATGTATTTCTAAATATGCCAAGTTTAGCATTTCTTCCTGTAATGGCATTGTGCCACAGAAGACAAAGAATATCCACCTGAGGAAGAAAGAATAATGACTGAAATGGAAATAAACAGATTTATCTGCTGCAAGAGGGTGACATATCTCTGAATATCTGTCCCAGAAAAGAGATGGAGGCAGAAACGTAAAAAAAGCAATATGATGCTCTGTCATCAACAGGAAACTGCCTTTGCACTAATTGAGGAAGTTTGCAAATGCCATTAAGAGATCGAATGTGGAAAGTACTGAGAAAAATACAATGTGAGCATATTTTATGGAACGCAAATCTTATTGCCATAGTGTCCATAAAAACTGTAGTACTCTGAAAACAAGAAATGTTTTAGATACATTAACTTAGAGCTTCAACAAGTTTTTAAATAAATTCAGAGGCTTATCCGGGCTACGTAAAGTCTGTGAAAGTGTATTGGGGAAAAAAAAAAGCCATAATTTTCTGCAATAGTACAATACTGGCCTATGGCACATCTTAACACTACTCCACGTAGCACACATTCGGTGAAGTTAATGGAAGTTATGGTGGATTAATGGAAGGATGGTGCCCAATTAGATCTTTATGGAGGCTTACAAAGAGGAAGGGGCCATTTGTAAAGGAACCAGAGTTGAGACACATTTAATTCTCTATGTGAGCAACATGAAGTTTACTCGTGTAACACCATTCAAGTTCAAAAGGAGCAGAAGCCGTGGGCAAGTTTGCTGACAAGAGCGAGATCTCAGTAGACACAGAGAAGTATAGAAAATGCTGCATGGTATGTTTTTAAACTGATGTCTGCTGAACAGCTACATGCTAGAGCATAAAAGCGACAATCTAGTCCTGTAAGATACTACAAATAGATGTGATCCTTCACTTGTTTTCCACGTGACTTGGTGGTCAGAGTGCTCGGCATTTCAGAGAAGCACTTGGCACTCCCCATGGCTGTACCCCAGGCACAGGTTCTGCTGCCGGGCACGTTAAGACAGCACTGCCCCTCAGCCACGAGCCCCTTAATATGGTCCTCAGAAGACAACAGCTGTAATAATTCATTATTGTTTCTTGGTCTTTGAAAATGTATTTTCTTGCCCACTGCAGGCTAAAAGTGTGGACTAAAAACAATGAAGTTGAAGGAAGACTGGAGACAAAATATTATTCCTTAAGTAAAGCTGATAAGAACAGCTGAGGAAATAAAACATCCAGGTTTAGAGAGGAGTATAGTGAACTTTATATTCTTTAAAATGTGTCGAATTGATGTCAGGCAACTTCTCAGATAGGAGCCCTCAAGCCATCAGAATCCATGCAAAATTTAGGATTTAGGAGCTGAAGATATGAGGGATGGGATCTTCGGCCCTTATGAGGGTTTGGTTCCTAGGTTATAAGCACTGTGGCTTCAGGGATGATGAAACACGTATATCACACCAATAGACGAAACCTGAAGAACACAGTGAAAAAAAGTGATAAAGAAAACAGGCATCAAAAGAAAGTGCAGTACCATACAGTAGAAAACTGCCTAGACACACAGAAACCATCCGTATAGTCACATCTGTGAACTTAATCATGATGGTGAAAGTGACAAATATGACTTTTTTTTCCCCCAAATTCTCAGTCAAGGTGCAGTACCCAGTCTGCATGGAAAACTGCAGTTGGTTTGGGTTGGTTATGTTCGGATAAGACTGATGGTTGCTATCCGTGCTCCTCATTTAGGGTTGTTGTGAAAAACAGGTGTTTTGTGGGGTGCCTCATGAGAGGGCTGGGGAGCGACATGCTGCAAGGACCCCAGGGCTGTGACCCCTGATGGGTGCCATCCCATGGGCAACTAAAGCCTTGTTGAGGGTTAGTGCTGGGCCTGCCACTAAATGCTGACAGATGCTCTCTAACCCCTCTCCCTCTCCAAAGGGGAAGGGAAAGGGAATGATGTAGAGACACGGATTGGAAAAGAAAATTAAAACAGTCTTAATAAGCAACGATAGTACTAATAAGGAAATAACGAAAATAATGTAATATATACAAACCAGATGCTGAATCTTACTCAAGTCCCACCTGGGAAGCTCCAGACTGAGTGGCAGAGGGGAACTGGATACAGATGCAGGATTTTGGGAACTCAGGATCAGGAACAAAGGCACAAGAATGGACAGACTCCTTCTCAGATGCCAATCATTGAAGAAGAGAACTTAAGCCCCATGATTGCTCAGCTTTAAACTGAATATGATGTATATGGAGGGGAACACTCTTGTGGGTCACCTGTCCTGTCCGTTCCTCCGCAGAGGCATAACCTTCTACTTCCTTGTCACCTCTTTTAATTCCCAGCATCCCCAATGTGTTACACAAGATCCAGCAGTGACCTTGGTCACAGTAGGAGCACGGATAAGCAAGAGCCTTTCTGCATACCCATCCCTGGTACTATACATATCAGGTGTTATCACTTCTAGTAGTAGATGTTGTCTGCAAAAACATGCTGTTAACTTCAGAAAGTGCTGTCTCTTAGAAGAGACTTAGCTGAGAACTAAAATCACTAAACAGAATTGGTTCTGTTTAGCTCAAACTAGGACAAGCCCCAAACACTTTTGGGTGGCGGTGAGCCCAGGAGACAAACTCTGCACGGCGTAGGGCCCAGCCCTGGCTGGAGACAGCACAGAGGTGGGGCAGGGATGAGACATGGCTGAGCCAAAACAGGGTCCAGCATCCTGGGTGGGGGTAGCATGTATGGAGGTCCCTGGGAAGCCCGTTGAGGAGAGTAAGGCTTGAAAGATGCCCTCAGGGACCTGACACAGAAGTCAAAACTCAAACCAGCAACATTAGTCTGCTCAGGAATTTGAAGCATTTGGAGTAAAGGCACTTTTTGGGACGGTTAATTGAGCAGAAATGTGCCATGCTGTCATCTTCTTCACTCAAGCACCTGCTAGCATAAGCCAGAAGAGGTGCAGAAAGGGTATTTAGAGGTGGCTGAGGGCAAGGAAACCACCCACAGTCCTTTGATGTTCCCTGGGATTAGGGAAGCAGGATCTCTTATATCACCTCTAAATAATAAATACACCATGGCATCACTGAAATAACAGAGGGCTATACTCCTCACCAGCACAACAATGAAGGCAAGCCCCAGTTTTTGGCTGGTTACCAGTCAGGGGATAGTCCAGCACAGCTGCACAATCCAACACCCGATTCTGTGTGCCGATCTCCACTCTCCACTTTTGAAAACTCAGTCCAGATTTCCTTCCACTCTGGGGCTTCATGAGCTATGGCCATGTTTTCAAATACCAAACACACTGACTGCATTTTGGAAGGGTCTCACTGTAAACACTCAATGAGTTTTTCTTGCAAACTTCATTGTTACAAAATTACAGATGACGTGGAAACAAAAACAAGGCAAAAGCAATTACAACCATGCAATTTTTGTTAAGAATCTATTCCTCATTGTATGAACTCATTTTTTGGGAAGTATGCCAAAGTATTGTTTCAAATTTATGTCCATCTCTACCAATATGGGATTACAAATACGAAAAAGATGCCAGAGCTTATTGAAGGAAAAAGAATGCGGAAACAAGGATGAACTTTTGCTTAAAGCTCCTATACCATATTTGGTATCTGTGTCTGTTACTGGTTGTATGGGATATTGTGGACATTTTTAATTCAAATCTCTCTAGAGGTGTAATAAAACATCTCGTATTAAAAATTGACAGCAATCCAATAATGCATGTCCAATGGGTAACAAGGACACCACTTAATGGCACAGCCATTAGCAAGAGCCCTCATTAGAGGCTGGTACTACCCTGTTCTTTGCAGGTGCAAATTCATGATCTGATCCAGTGTTGCACCATATTAATGTGAAGACCATGGTCTGATCACTTCACTTTCCTTCCCAGACTACAACTTACCACAGTTAAATATTCCAAACTGGACACTTAATATTTCTCAATGGAGCAGAAGTCCTTCAGTGGCTCTGAACTACTTGTGAGTTGTCCTATCCCCTTGTTATATATATACACTCATTTATTTTCAAGTGTTCCTAACTCCTAAAAAATCACAGAATCACAGAATGTTAGGGGTTGGAAAGGACCTCTGGAGATCGTTAAGTCCAACCACCTTGCCAGAGCAGGATCCCCTAGGGCAGGTCGCACAGGAACGCGTGCAGGTGGGTTTTGAAAGTCTCCAGGGAAGGAGACTCCACAACCTCTCTGGGCAGCCTGTGCCAGTGCTCTGTCACCCTCACAATACAGAAGTTTCTCCTCATGTTGAGGTGGAACTTCCTATGTTCTAGCATATACCCATTATTCCTTGTCCTACTACTGGGCACCACTGAGAAGAGACTGGCACCTTTCTTTTGACACTCACTCCTCAGATATTTGTATACATTAATAAAATCTCCCCTCTGCCTTCTCTTTTCAAGACTAAACAGCCCCAGCTCTCTCAGTCTCTCTTCACAGGAGAGTTGTTTAAGTCCCGTAATCATCCTCATAGCTCCATTGGACTCTCTCCAGTAGGTCCCTGCCTCTCTTGAGTTGGGGAGCCCAAAACTGAACACAGCATTTCAGGTGTCATCTCAGCAGGGCAGAGTAGAGAGGGAGGAGAACCTCCCCAGACCTGCTGGACACACTTTTCTTAATGCACCCCAGGATGCCATTGGCCCTCTTGGCCGCACGGGCACACTGCCATCCCACGGGCAACTTACTGTCCACTAAGATTCAGATAAAAAAATGCCCATCCCTGTTGTTCAGGAAACTATTACGACTCTGCCAACAGCAAATATATTTAAGCAAAGCAACTGGTGCTGTGTTTTGAGATGTAAAATTGTTGCAAAACACTTATCTGCCTCTTCCTGCAACTATAAAAAGGCTCCATGCTGGACAGAAATCTCTCAGAGGGTCATGGACAGAGGGATTTGTGTCAGGCTCTCCTGTTGCAGCATGAAGGGACGGAAGGATGGAGGCTTTTGTGGTTGGGCCACCATGACATGTCCCCTTCCAGACACACTCCAAGGAGCTGCGCAGTTCTCTGCCTCTGAGCTATTCCTGCAGTTTCCCTCAGGTCTCCAAGGATTTTGGGATCTATCCTGTGGCCCTTGGACCCATGAAAGCCTGGATGTGGGGCATGTAGGATCACAGCAGTTGGTCCTCTGAGAGGAGGACACTTTAAGGAGCAAGGTGTTCTCTTGCATTTATCAATATATTAGTCTGCAGCACTTATTCCACAGCTGCATGTACTGTATCAAGCAAAATAAAGTAACAATCATTTTATGTATTACATCTTAGGTAGCAATTTGGTACTTCCTACAGGCTTGTGTGTCAAAACCTTTAACTGGTTTCTACTTCATTCTCTCTGTCCACAAAAAAAGCTAGGGCATTGACCTGAGTCATTTCTGGTGAGGATTAAACAGCTAGCATTCATTTAATATTTTAAAATGTCACATACTGTTTTGGTTAATAAGTCATGATGTATATTAGTGAGGGCATGATGAAAACCAGCCAAGCCTCTGCTGCATGAGAGTACTGTACTGCACACCTGCGCAGCAAGCAGCCAACATGTTTTATGCACTTCACAAAACCAGTAATATTTTGCTTTTATAAGCAGCATTTGCTTCGGCCACAGTAAGTTTTGTTTTATTATCCTGCTGGTATTTGAAATTCATAAACAAGTCCTGAAACAAGTTTAAAACCTGCTTTAAAGGAGTAGTGCGGCAGCGTAAAACAACAGAGCCTCTTTCTCCATATATCTTTTGCAGCATTCAGCCTCTTCCCTGAGGTGTTGGACTTCAGACACGTTTTATTAACATTCTGGAGTTGTACCCTCCTGACTAACCAGCCATTAGCTGGCTCACTGATCCTTAACTACAGATCACTCTCCCTCTTATATAGGCTGCATTTCCCTTAGGTTCCAAAATAATTAGTCTCCTGGCTATGGATGTGATTTCTGTTTAAAGGAATGCAGAGGAAGCACCTCAGTCACTGCTGGCGAGCATCCTTATTCACGCTACGCTCCTTCTCTGGTTGATATTCATAGGGTAGCAGATTCTAATTCTACTTAATAATTAGGCTAATACTACACATACTTACATTTGCCTTCCAGCGCAATTTTCAGCACAGTAAGCAGGGAGTTGTACGCGCAGAGCTCCCATAGCAACACGTTATTGTTAACCAAAGTTGTGTGAACAGCTCCATGTGCTAAAAATTCACCGAGGACCAATTCAGCTGTCAGATACACTGGGGCAACTCCCATGGGATGACAGCGGAAGGTTCAGAGGGCAGAATAATCTTATAAAAATATAACAGTGTGTTATGGTGACAGTCACCCAGACCTCTGCTAGCTCAGTACTGTGAACTGGCCTGGTTTGGACCACAGGAATAAAACTCTGTGCTTCATCTTTTGTCAGAGCTGAATATAAGGGCGTCGTCATTACAAAACATTTGGATGTTATTCCTTAAAATGTGCTCTATTGTGAAGTGTGATACCTTTACACTGAGAAAGTGACGGTGCTTTCTGATGAACTGTGTGATTGCAAGCATCACTCTGGAGAACTGAAATGGAGAAAACTTGCTTTTTATTTCAGAATATAGAAAAAATACTGCAAGTGATGTCAGAAGGAGATAAGCTCAGTGTGAATACTCATCAAATAACATAAACAAAATATTTTTTCTTCCATAGCATATACTGCCATCTCCTCCATTTAGGAAAGAAAAAAGCCCTGGCAATAAAAATGCCCTGCCTGAAATGTCACTTATTGCACAGAGCCACAAAAATCCAGTGGACATTCCCTAAAAATTTAAAAGTTAAACTGCACTAATTTCTTTGATTGCCTTTTAAAAATATTATGCCTTTTTTTTTGAACTTCGGTTTATTGAATGTATCAAAAGCAATCACAACTGTAATAAACTAAGGCAATTTTCTTACAAAAAGGATAGATACCTAGTAAGCAACTTTTGCTTCTCATACTGCCCTGGACATCATGAACCACTAAGAACAAAACATGAATAAGCAAACCGTGTCATGTCGCCATAGAAAGTACTGAGTGATTTCAGCTCCCACTGCACCCATATGCAGAGGTATAAGGACTGTTCCCCTCCTTGTTCCTCTGCTGGCATGTTCACACCTTCCTAAGGGCAGGCAGGAGCTGGCACAATCTGCCTCTCTGCGCAGACTCCGGTGAACCCACGTGGCTTTGTGCTATGGCAAGTCCAATTGTATCTGCCACTTTTAGGTGCCTCCTTGTATCAGAGTCAGCCATAGCTGTAAATTCTGTGATTCTGACAGCTTACCTTACTTGCAAATACAGCAGTGTGACTTGAATGTGTAAATACCAGCCTTACTTTTCCAAAAGTAAGCTAGAAAAGAACATTTTCTTTTGGAGACGGAGGCAATTCTCTGTCTTTCTCTGTAACTGCAATATACCAGGTCTGACATATCTATTCCTTACAAGTACGAATGGTTTTCCAGTCAAGCACATGAAGCCGGGGAGGGAGTCTTCTTAGCTCCCTGGGAGGGGAGTACTTGGGCAATCTGCATATTTACTTTCTTTCCTCCTTTTATTTTATTAAATTCCATCTTCCTTGATAAGTAATTTTAAAATGTCCATTTCAAGCATTTGCTTTGATCTGTCTTCCTGGTAATTAAATTGCCTGCCTTTAAATTGCCACCATTTAAAATAATCCTAATTAAGACAATTTCCCCAAACTTCAAATACTGGTTTTGAATTCTACTGTGAAGAGAATGAATAATGATTCTCTGTGTATTCATTTTAACACTGTCTACTTTTCCTGTACAAGGAAATCGATTTTCTCACCTGTCATGTTAACTAAGGGCACAATCCAGCAAATTCTTACTCCTGCAAGTAGGTCTTAGTCACAGAGCAATTCACTGGAACTAATTACAGGAAGATTTGCTTATGTGAATAAGGGTGGCCTGGATTTGGGTAAGTGTAAAAGTGTGTATGTACACTGAGTAAGTGTAAGTCTATGCAGGAAGCATCTCATACTGATACTTTAGAACATATCCCATGCAAAACAGTAACTGCAGTTCACAGAGAAAGTGGAAATGAAGATTTTCATAGGCTGAAATAAAAATAATTATCATGAATATACATACATTTGCAATGAATTGCTTTTGATTTGTATCTAAGTAAGTTATGATCAGATGATCTGGCTGCATCTGTTTCAACTCTTGAGACAGTAATGCTACTAAATACAAAGGGGCTAGATGATGCCTTTATCTCATGAAAGATACCTAAAAACATCGGTACTTTATTATAACCTACTACAAACATCACTGTACATTGTTTTCATGACACATATGGAGTACTAAGAAGAAAGCTTATGAGCAACTGTGACAGGCAAGAGAATGTGAAAAATGTATAACCTGAATGATCAGACAGTAATAGTCTATGAAGGCTGTGAAACAATTATACATTACTATGTTTACCTTGGTCTTTTATATTTGCATAGAGGAATGTATGTTTGAGGGTTTAATTGTGAAGTTGTTGAAAGTAAAAGTACTTTTAGTAAACCAAGCCATGCAATATTATAGAGGAAGAAAAAGATTAAAAAGTCTTTTGTTCAAATGGAAATACAGAAAACAACATGTTGTTTAAGTAGGATTTTATTTTTTCTACTCAAGTGATGAAGAGGCTTTTGTAAAGAAAGGCTTTCATCTTATACATGCAGTACTCCATCACAACATAATTACCCTAATTTGTATTCCACTGTAGAAATAGGCTTTTTTCAGCTTAAACAAATTAAGCAACAATCACTAAGCGTACATGACCAGAATTCTTTCAAGTAACCTGTTATCAGCTCTGGCTACAGCTTTATCTTGATAAAATGGATATCCTGTGTTTTATTTTCCTACTGTTCCCCTCAGGATTATGCCAGTCAGGTCGCCTAGAGAGGCACCGTGATTCACTGGCTGGAGAGAGGGACTGAGTATCCAGAGATTATTTCCTACAGCCTCACTAAATCATTATGTGATCTGGGTCAAATCCTGACTGCCTTTGGGCCTCCGTTTAGGAGAGAGCCTTACTCACTTGACTCTGAACATGCAAATAACCCAGCCTCACTCAGAATGTCTTTTAAGCAGCTGCATGTGCTCCCTGGTGAATAGAGGCTCTTCTGCTGCTCTTTTCCTCTGACTTTGGTTGATGTTATGTGTCCTCGAGGATCACAGGACAAGCTCTACCCCTATTTGTATTTACATTATTTGTCCTTTAGCTGTGTAACCATGCATATCCATGCTGTTTGTATGCATTTTCCTATTAATCAAACTCTGACCTGGTGGATCACTACCAGTGAGGTTTTGCCTTCATCATCTCCTCCTCAGTCCCTGTAGGCATGACCCTGTGGGGAGTATAATGGGCAGTCCAAAATGCTGGACTGGAGCCGAGGCCAGGGCATCAACTGACTGTCCCAGCAGCAAGGCCTTGCTGCTCCTGGCTCTGCTGTAGCACTACTGCTGGCCAGAGAAAGGGCAGAAGCAGAGAGATGCTGCTCTGAAAGGGATTTGAAAGACCAGCACTGTCACAGGAAAACCAGGGTCTCTTTTTCCCCATTGTTGGGTCCGGATGAGATGAAGTCTCCCTGGTGACCACTCTCCAAGGCACAGCTGTGGGAATTGTGTCTGGGTCCACAAGGGCTTGGTAAGATACTTACAGAAAAAAAAAAAAAAAGAAAAATTATGAAGAATGGGGGAAATGGGAAGAGGCAATAAGGCCATCCCAGAGCTGTGGTAGAAGAAGAAAAGGAGGTAACCTGTCTGCTTATGAGGCAGTAGTGATCACAGCTTGGATGTTTCCCCACGAGATAAAAAAGATGTTGCTTTCAGACCTTCTTTCAGCCCTACCAGAGGCTGATCCACCATGCAGAAATCTTTCTGAAGTAGGTAGCTCCCAGCAGGAATGAGGTGAATGGAAAGAGAAAGCTATCCATCTCCAAAAAGAATGAGAACCATAATTGCTCCTCCTAAAGCACTGGAGGAGAAACAAGATTCACCAGGCAGGCATGTTTGTTGGATTGCATTTTATCAGCACCTTTGTTGTGATCTCCTCTGGCACAGCTGAGATCAGCTGTCAGAAACACAGGAATTCTCAGCAGTGGTTGGGGAATGTCACCTTCTCGAGATCTCTCTGATCTCTGTCTCTTCCCCAGCGATCCCTTGCAGGACTTTCCTTTTCTCCTACAATCCCCACAGCCTGTCAGAGAAGGTAATCACAAAGCTGCTCCAAAAGGGAAGGTGTGATGAAGGTGGCCACAGCACAATCAGGGCAGTGCCCTCACTGTTAGGGCATGATCCCACCATGACTGGGCAGGGAGAAAGAGCAACAACTCCCATCAACAGTCTAGCAATCTGCAGACAAAAGCAATGTAACAAGTTGGGTTTGAGGTCAATCCAGGAAATCCAAACAATTCAGGAGCAGCCCGGAATAGGACTGCGCATGGGCACACATATAATTTAGCTCAGATCAGCAAATGTGCTGAAATAGGGCTCCTGAGCACGGGCAGATGGTGTGGATTGAGGTCCCAAGTGAGTCTGGTCAGGACAATTAGGGCTTTATGGGTGCACTTGGGAGCCAGTACAGCCTTCCCTCCCACCATGGTATGACCCTGCACCTCACAACACCCTGGGTTTTGAGGGGTACTTGCTGTGAAAGGCTCTGATTTTGGCCAGTCCAACTCATTCTGAGATTTCTAGCCTGGCCAGCTAGTCAGATATTGAAGCCTCTCCTGAACTGGTTTAGAGTCTTCCCAAAATCTCATTCAGCTGGTACTCTGATTGCTCCTGCATTATGACTGCTGGAGGGACAATGTGTTGGCAATGGATGGGTTTTTGAGTGATGAGGCTTCAAGAGAGGAAACATGAAAAATGGGATGAGTCTTCACGAATTATGTAAGCCAAGACCCACGAGTGGCCACAACCCAGATACGACAGTCCCACAGCAGCCTAGTTGGGTGGTGACAGCAACAGGTCCCAATGATAGTCCAGCCAGCATCAGGCAGAGACAAGGTCATGAGTTGAGCCTGAGGTCATTTCACAAAATCTGAACAATTATTCAGGAACACGCAGCTCAGATCACCCACAATCGAGCTGAAATGTGGTCTATGGGCTGATGGTACGGGTGCAGTGAGGCTCACCAGGAAAATTATGGCCCTGGAGCCCAGCACAGCCTTCCTCAGCCACCTCTCTGGGTCATGGATTGAATGAATAACAGTTCTCTGTTTCCCTCAAAGACAGCAAGGAGAAAGAGCAAGCAGTGGTGGTGGTGCTCTTCCCTCAGTGTTTAACATCTTATTCGTGCTCAGGGGCTCCTGAAATCAATGCCTCAAAAGCTGGTCTTTGTTAACTCCACCACCCTTTGAACCTTTGATCCAGCACTTTCTAGCACCATATGGTGAATGCATTGTCCTCCCTTGTCATCACTGGATCCAAGGAGGAATATGAAACCATGGGCATGGAGAAACTGACACCAGAGCAAAGCTGTAAAGACTTAGGGAGCTTAAATAGCCTTCACAGGCAAGTGAGGACCAGCCAGGAGTATCCTCATGGTTGATATGAGGATTATCACCCGTGTGTCATATGTCATGCCACATACAGAAGATACTGATCATTCTGAGGAAAATAGGATGGAATAATCCATGCAACTGAGATCCCTTTGTGTTAGAGAGCTGTGACTAAATGAATGGACAGCTCGACCTTAAAATTCAGCCTTCTTGAGATCCTTTCCGTAAGTTTGAAATTCCCAGTGCTTCCAACAGAACATATGTCCTTGCTGTTACAGAAAGACCAGATGTGACACACCGGAGATTGTTTCTGTTGCCAGTTCTTGGTGCCACCATCAGGAACAGATCTGAGTGCGTACTTTCTCTCAGGCCTGTTCCCTTTTTCTCCTTCGGTGTTTCATTTCCATCTGTGTACTCAGGGGGGTGGTTGCTCCACGTACCCCGAAAGAAAGCTTCTTTTCCTTTCAATCAAACCAACTTGCCTCTCTCTGCTCCAAGGTTTCATGCCATGGCTGGAATCCAAGCAAATGATTTAGCCCTGCTGAACTTACTGCCTCTTTTAAGGAACTCCATCATCTCCTTTAGCTTGTGCATGCCCAGAAGTAGCAAATTCTAAAAGCAATCTTAAATTTAAATGTGCCATTCTGTTTACTAGAGCAGTGAACCTTCAGGCAATAAATACTACAGCAGGAATTCACCAAGAGTCTGTTAGGGCTTGACAGCCCAGACAGCCATTGCGCAAATCTTTGTTAGTCCTGACAACATCGGGTTTTTTTAATCAAAGGAATTACAAATTTGTTTTTAATCTTTGGGTTTACCGTTAATGCCTTAGAAAGGATCCAAAGCTGTTTAAAACTGTATTCACATTACAATCAGGCAGTAAATTTCAAACTACTAGTCAAGTCCATTGTCATTCTGTGCGAATAATACCACAAAGAGGCTCAGCAAAATTTTTGTCAGGGCACTGGATTTCTTTAATGCATTTCAGACACAGCAAGTGCTCCATACCTCCTGTATTTTAGAATTAATTTCCCCAGTTTCTGGACAGATGACCCTCCAGTCATGCAAAACTCTGCACACATCACACTGGTGCTGAGCAGCAATTTTAGCTATTGTGTGACTATGCTAACTCATCCTTGGTCCTTTAAGTGTGACAACTCCAGGAGTTCACCAACAAAGCTCCAAGCCAAAGCAAATTTCTGTGCAATGGAGGGAACAGCAGTGTGAGTTTATATATGCTCAGTCCAGTGGAACCATCATGCTTACCTGGTTCTATAACACTCTTGCTCCCAAGGCTCTTGAAAAGGAAGTAAGATCTTCACATTAGTTCACTCTGGGTCATCTCCAGCCCATGAGTCTCTTTCAGTAATTCTCTAGGGTTGTATTTACCTCCAGGCTACACTGGAATACATTTTGGGTTCTTTCGGCACTCTCCCTGCGAATTTCACACTCTCTTCCTTTTCCTCCTTGAAGAACTCTCTCCAGTTGATTGACATCAATGTCAGCACCTGGGTCTGCCCACCCTGTTTAGATCCTTCAAGACTATGCCCTGGTGGAAAGGGCTCCCTGAGTCACCTTTGCCTGGGCTTTGAGGCTCTGCTGGCATGGCTGCGGGAAGTTCAGATTGCTCCCAAAAAGCCCTAGGGATTGGATGGCTGGTGAAAGGAGGTTGTTGAGGTGACCAACAGCAGGAAGCTGGGTTGAGGCTGAAGCTATCAGTGGCAAAGGGTGGGACAATCAAGCCACCCCTCAAGAGTCCCTTGACTGGGACCAAGACTTGGGGGATGAAAACAGGTTTCTATAGCAGCCTTTGAGGGTGGAAAAGGGATCAAATCACTCCTGCGGTCATACTATGGTGGATGAAGGCTCAGATCTTCCCTGAGGAAACCCCAAAGGCTGGAGGGGTGGGGGTCAGCTGTGAAGGGGAAGCCAGTCTTCCTGGTGGAGCCTGTGTGGCTGGGCACGGGTGAAATTAAGCTATCTCAGAGTAGGCATCCCCACAATGTGGATCAAGGCACCCATGAGGCCAAGGGTTCAGGAAGTCCTTGAGCAGCCTAGGAAACTGGGGAGAGGAAGTGCTCCACGCTGGGGAGCACCAGAGGCTGGTGGTCAGAGCAGTTGAGGTGGCAACTATGAGAAATCACAGGGGTCTGTGGATTTAAAGCCCTCCCTGAGCAGTCTGAACAGATGATCCAGGCTGTCCCAAAGCAGCCTCCAAGGCTGTGTGGTTGCAGAGGGTCAGGTTGTCCTTGAGGGTCAAGGGGATCACAATGTCCCAGAGTAAGCCAACCTGGCTTGGGGATTAAGCCACAGCTGAAACCAGGTAGAGGATGAGGTCAAGCTGCCTTAAGAACTGGCCAGGGGTGCTTGGGCTGCTGCTGCTGAACTCTGGAGCTTGCTGCTGGCTGGGCTTTGGAGCTTCTCTGGGTGTCTGACAGCCCTCTGGCCTCCAGCTCTTGACTCTCTTGGGCGAATCTGGCATGAAGGATCTTTCCTCACAGGCAAAATTTTTCTGTAGGTACATGGAAGAGAGATGTACAGAGATATTGACTTGGCTGGCTCTAAGGCTGAATTTTTGTCTCTTGCAGTGTGTTGAGCAGAATGCTGATAGGAGCAAAGGCTGTTTACAGAATATATAACAGATACTTCAAAGAGTTTTTCTAGCTTTGAGTTCTTCAGTCACAAGCTTTTGTGCATAATGCATTTCATGTTCTATAAATGTGATACAATATATTCTTTATTAAGTAAAGGTAGAAGGATTATAATTACTCCAGTTTTCTCCCTCAGTTACCGTTTAAAAGTTAGGTGATAAAGTTTATGATTCCTGACTAAATTTGGAGTTATGATAGAAGGTGGAGGCAACATTCTGCTGTAAAGAAGGGATAGACAAAATCCTCAGCATTGAAAGCTACAGTTCCTCAAGATCCCCTCAAAATAATGAGAGTAAGTTGCCCACTTTTTCTGTCTCTTATAAACCTGCATAACTTTGTGCACATTAATGGCTTTACTAACTGAGACAGAAGTGTATATTGAGAGTTATGGCCTTACAAATGAGTTTACAGACATGCAGAACTAGGATCTTTGTTTTTATCCAAACTCATATATCCTTTAATTGTCCTAGATAGTTCATTTTCACAATTTCATTTTTGTATATCTACAATTTTTTAGCAATGGTGATGTATGTTAACCTTTCTTTGTTTTTTTTGAGATGTTCAACTGTAATTGTGTATAAACTTGATCCATTAGATACATTCTTTTTCTTACAGAAACAAGATTTTGTATTTCATGCACAGAATATGCAAAAACACTCATAGTAAATCTGTCATACTAAACCCAGAAAACTTCATGTGCACACGGAAAAAGATCAGTATTCTTGAGGGCTTTTCCCCAGTCCTTTCCATATACAAGGAGCCTTAGCATCACTTGGAAAGTGGCTTGCATTAGGGTCTTTCTCACTGTATCACGCTCTTTATGCACCCAGCTGGCTGTGAAGTTTCTTTTTGCTGTGGTGTCTCTGTGTAATCCCAGCCCGTTTCCCTTTGCAGCTGTGGGGGGTCTCCTTTGATGTGCTTCTGTAGGTGGCTGCTGAGCCCTCAGCCGGGGCCTGCAAACAGAATCTCTCCTGTACAAGAAAAAGAAAACATCCTGGTGATGCCATGTGACTGTTTGCTTTATGCATGCAGGAGGAACTGACGTCAAGTGCCTCAGGATATTGTTGTAAAGCAGTAACACGATGTTGTGGCGCGTATCTCTGTGCATCTAACATACCTAATGCAGAGCCTGTGGTGAAGGACAGCGTGGTCTCTACCTCTCTTCTGTGCCTGATCTCTTTTACTTTCAAAACCCTCCACATACACTGAATAAATTCTGCTTCTGACTATCAATTGCAAATACGGCGACCTTCTTTATGCATATTAAGAAGTTTTCCTGCATTGTTCCCACCTATGCAGCTGTAGGCACTGCTAATACAGCAAAGCAACAGAGGTGAGCCAATGCAGATTTTATTTTTGCTGCTCACTTGTGAGGAAAGGGAGAGAAGTCATTTCACAAGACCTTCAGCATGCAGCAGAGATAACCCCAGTGTTCTCCTTTCTGTCACAGCTTTCACCTCTTTTCACTTTGAACATAAGTACTGATGCAAGAAGTTAAAAAAGTGATGTCAAAACAATAAAACCAGGTCAAATTTTTCAATATTATGTGTAAATGCAAGCAGGAACTTGTGTTCCACTGAAGGGGCCATGCAGCTACAGCCCTATCAAAACATCCACACTTCAGTGAATCTAGTTGTCCAGCTCTTTCTTCTCCTCCAGTGACTCCCTGCAGTGTGGGAGTATGCCAGTTGTTCTGGGACATCCTGGCTCTCTCTGCAGGACGTGAATGTACTCAGAGGCTGAGAGAATCATAGAATGGCTTGGGATGGAAGGGACTTTTAAAGGTCATCAAGGCCAACCTCCCTGCAGTGATCGAGGACACCTTTAACTAGATCAGGTTGCTCAGAGCCCCATCCAACCTGACCTTGAACACTTCCAGGTAGGGGGCCTCAACCACCTCTCTGGGCAACCTGTTCCAGTGTTTCACCACCCTCATAGTATAAAACATCTAGTCTGAATCTACCATCGTTTAGTTTAAAACTATTTCCCCTTGTCCTATCACAACAGGCCCTGCTAAAAAGACCATCCCCATCTTTCTCATAATCTCCCTTTAAGTATTGGAAGGCTGTCTTAAAGTGTCCCTGGAGCTTTTTCTTCTCCGGGCTGAACAACCTCAAGTCTCCCAGCCTGTCCTCACAGGGGAAGTGCTCCAGCCCTCTTACAGTCTTTGTAGCCATTCTCCAGACTCTGCAACAGGTCTACATTGAGCACCACGGTGCTGAACACAGCACCGGAGGTGGAATCTTATCAGAACAGAATAGAGAGGGAAAATCACCTCCCTTGACCTGCTGGTCATGCTGCCTTTGATGCAGCCCAGGCTGTGATTGACTTTCTGGGCCAGCTCATGTCCAGCTTTTCATTGACCACTACCTCAGTGTCCTTCTGTGCAGGACTGGTCTCAATCCCTTCATCCATCAGCCCATGTTGACACTGAAGATTGCCCCAACCCAGGTGCAGGTCATTGTACTGGGCCTTGTTGAAACTCACAAGGTTCACATGGGCCCACTTCTCCAGTTTGTCCATTTCCCTCTGAAGGACATCCCGTCCCTCAGCTGTGTCCTTCAGTGTCATTGACTTATGGTAAACCTCCTGCACCAGTAAGTTTTGGCAAACTTGCTGAAGGTACACTAAATCCCACTATGTCACTGATGAAGATATGAAATAGTACTAGTCTCGAGACAGGACCACTGTTGTTTACTGAGAACTAAAAATGTATGGGATAAAAATATAAGGGCTGATGTAATGCATGAGTTGCGGGAGCAACGCACTGTGGTAAAACCTCTCCAATAATGGTTAATTCAGTTACACAATCATCTGATTGCATATGAAATGCCCTCTTACCCTGCTTGAGGCCCAGTTTGTGTCTGAAGCTTGAGGGATTTATTCCTAATACAACTATATATATTGCCCACACACAATTCCTCTACGGGTGTAATTATTTGCTGTCTTCTAGCCCTATGTGGATCTTGTGGCAAAGCACGTCTTGGGTATGTTACAAGTTGCCTATGACATGCTCCCTTTCCTTAGCTAAGAATAATTATCTTTCAGCTTCAGAAACTGCAGTTTTGCTTTGACACTGTAGTGAGAGGGTAAAGAGGAGGCTCAGTATTACCCTCCTTTCCCACATCATGTTATTGTTTTAATAATGCTATTTAAATAAAAAAACCCCTGTTGTTCCTTTGTCTTGTGAAAACAAATTTGAACATCTTGGATCATCTCTTTTCCACACTTCAGTGTCATGATGGAGCTTTATACCTCCTTCAGCAAAAGTCCAAGATGGTAACAATGATGTTCCTGAGGCACTTGCCTTACAGTAAAGTTCCCATAGTGTTTCCAGGGATGGATGACAACTGCAGATTGCCACCACGCTCTCAACTCCATCCAGAACACCTGCAGTGGAGAACCTCAACCCAGCCGCACAGGTTATTTTGGAAGATGCTGACTTGGGACATCGTGTGCCAGGGAGCCGAGTGGTGAGCGGTTCCTGCAGATGATGGCTGGTGAAACACTGGAACGGGTTGCCCAAAGAGGGTGGTGGAGGCTCCATCCCTGGAGACATTCAAGGTCAGGCTCGACGAGCTCTGAGCAACCTGAACCAGTTAAAGATGTCCCTGCTCACCGCAGGGGGGGTGCGCTTGATCACCTTTAAAGGTCCCTTCCAACGCAACGCATTCTATGACAAGGAATAAGAGGGTTTGCAGCATCCCTCTCCTGCGGCGCCTCACGCCAACCTCGGATGCGTCTCAGGGCGCAGTTACGCTTCCCACCTTCGCCACCAGGGCAACCCGGAGGGCGGTCGGGTCTTCTGGTGCCGCCGCTGTAACTCTCGGCAGCCGCGCGGATGCGGGCGGGCCGGGCCGGGCCGACCCTCGCGCACAGACCGGCCCGAGTCCCACACGCGCGCCTGCCCTTACGCGGCCAGCCGCACGCGCACCAGCGCAGACCCACGCGTGTGCACGGAACGGCGCGAGGCCTGCAGAAGCACGCAACATCCGCGCGCCCGGAGACGCGCGGCGAGGGGGGGAAACGCCGCCGGAGGCGCGCGCAAACACACGCCCGCAGGCGCACGCGGCCTCTGGACGGCGCGCGCGCGCCCGGCTCCGCACAGGCAGGGGCCAGCGCGGGTGCAACACCGGTGAGGCGGGCACCCAGCGGCGCGCGTGCAAACGAAGCTCGGCTGCGCGCGGCCGGACGCAGACACCACCGCCGGCACGCGGACGGCCGACAGCCGGCACCCGCACCCCTCCCCGCGCCCCCCTCCAGGCGGCTGCGCTTGCTCCCTGGCGCCCGCGGCGGCTGCCGGGATTGGCTGCGGGCGGCCCGGCCCCTCCGCCGCCGTCGCCACGGCCGGCGGGTGAAAGGGCGGCCGGGCAGCAGCGGTAGACATGGCGGCGGCGCTGAGCCGGGGGGCCGCGGGAGGCCGCCGGGGGTTCCGGGTGCTGCTGGGGGTGAGAGCCGCGTTGGCGGCGGGCGGACTGGGAAGGGTGGGTGGGTGAGTGGTGGGTTTCGTCTCCCGTTCCCCGCGCCGACGTCAGCGCTGAGCGCTGTGGGGCCGCTCTGCGGAGCGGTTGAGGGTGGCCCCTGTGTGAAGGGCCGGGGCGGGTCCCCCTCCGCCGTGAGGGGCTGCCAGTGAGGTCTCCGGGTGGGCGCCGTCTCCCGATGTGTGAGGCCGGGTGGGGTGTCGCCCCTGCCCCGGAGGGCTGCGAGAAGGGGCGTCCCTGTTGGAAGGGTTGAGGCTGCTGAGGGGAGCCCCCTTCCCCCCGACCCAGGCCTGGCAGGGCGAGGGGCCTCTCGGGGAGTCGCCGCGGTGACAGGTTGCCGCGTGGCAGGGGAGGAGGTGCCGCCCCTCCGGCTCCTGGAGGGCGATGCAGGCTTGGGGGTCCCGGGCGGGTCGGCAGGGAGCCGGCCGTCCACCCCCCGCCCGGCGGGTTGTGCGGCCTCCGGCCGGGCCGCAGTCTGCGGGTGGTGGAAGTCGTCTGGGAACAAATGTGAAAAGCTGGGTGCTGGGCTCGGTTGCTGAGGGCTGGCAGCCTGTAAGACTCTGCTTCTTGGTGTATCTCATCCTATGTGAGTGGTTTTTATTTTTTAATTATTTTTTCTTTCTAACTGCATGCTCTGCTGCTGGAGAGGGTTTATGTGCTGCTCCTTGTTCACTTCTGTACTCTGTCAAGCAGAAGCTTATCAAAACTGAGGGGTAGAGTGTGGCTTTGTACTATTTTTAGTAGTAAAATCTTAGGTCATGAGAAGGGTACTGCTTTGTGAAAGCATGTTGCCTCTTCCTCCCTCTCGCTTACCACAGATACATAGGGATCTTCCAGCTGTCACTTAAAGCTTTACTGTGGGTTGGTTTATCCTTCTTTTCAAGAAAATGCAATAAACGTATTTCAGAACTTTACTAATGGTTTTGGTGAAGACTTTAAACTTCAAGGAAATCTTACTCCTTGCACTGTGGAGTAACTTTGTTGAGGCAGTTGCTATATTTTCTTTTCTATTATTTCTACAGATTGTGTTAAGATTATTTATGATAAGAACAAGTTGTATTAGCACACGGTGTTGTGTAATGGTTGAATGACACTACAAATAGCTTGTATATAGGAAAAGTGATGCAGAATACATCTAATGTGTTTACAGTAGGAAGAATTCCCATTAGGGAAGGGGGTTAAAATGGTCACCAATCTGGGGAGATGAGAGTAGCCCTAAACTTCTGCACTTCGGTGATTGTTTCTAGTATGTAAAGTACAGATATTAGTACTGATAAGCACTTTTAGAGCATACCACAGGTACAGATTTCTGGTTTTCTCCTTGCTCCCAGGAGTAACTGTTTAGATTCTGTAAGCAAAACATGCTGTGCCATGTGCTACAGGCAAATCTCGATTCTAGGAAAAAAGGTTAAGAATTCATTGAAGTTTACATTGAGTAAAAAATGTCAGTCTTGTCCTGACATGCTCTTTGTGTGTTTTGATTTTCTTATGTCTGTTCCAAACTTGCATTGGTGGTTCCTGCATGATTGTTACAGTGCTGTGATCTGTTTCACAGGTGCTAGCCTTACTGGAGCTGTTTAAGCTGCTGCTGTGAGGAACTGTTCCAGCTTTCTGCAGCTGCTAGGTCTTGACCACAGGCCATTCCTTTTGAACTCCTGTCTCCTTCTAGCCTGTGCCAGCACTGCTGCCTTAATATGTAAATGGATGAGCAGGGCTGGAATCTGGCTGAGAAGGCTTTTTTCCTCACTACTTATGAGTATCTTCTCAGCTGGATGCATTCACTGGTCTGGTTTACTCTGTGATTATACAGACTTCTGGTGCTGGCACAAAGGAGAAGATACTTGGGTGTAGGAATGATTTTGTTTTAAAAAGATGGCCTTAGGTGGATGGGTGTTTTCCTTGTTTGTATGTTGTGTTGGTGAGTATGAAAAACAGTTTTTCTCTTCTTCCTCTTAGAGTTTTCAAGGGTTCTCAAACCTGGCAGGAGTGAAAGAACCATTAAGTGCAGTGTACCTTACAGAACCTTGTACCACATCATTGTCTGCAGTTGGCTTCAGGTGAATCTGCTTACAGTTAGAAGTGCTTGGCTGTTTAGCACTTTCTGAAGGAGTACAAAGGAGGGGCGAGTGCTTCACTGGAGGGAAGAAAAAAAGATATGGAAGTATTATATTTGCTTTCCTGTTTGATATGTACAGTCTTGTGTTAATAAGCTGTGTTTTCAGCGTTAGAGATTAAAAGTCTTGCAGATACTTGAAGGTGTCTGCTTATATGCTTTATACATTCTATCAGTAGAGGTCTGTGAACAGGGGACTACGATGTCAAGTGAGTTGAAATGAAAAAGATTTGGAACAGTTGCTGTGTAATCAAAAAATACATTTTTTTTTTCCATGTTTATAAGTATTCAGGAATACTTACGGCTAATGGGAAATGTAGTGCAAATATAGAGAAAATATTCTTGTGGTGTCTTTAACTGGAGTCTCTGAAAGTGTAGGGGCAAAAATCTTAGGGGGATTGCTAGTGGAAGACAAAAGGAAGAAGTAGAATTTGTGGCTAGTGAAAATAAGTATGCTACTCTAGCTGTTACTATTGGGCATTACTGTATTTTCTAGTAATGGTAAAATATACATTTGTTCTTGTATTAAACTTCTTAAACCAAATATCGGTATATGATGCTTTTTCTGCCTGGAATCTGGAACTCTGTATCTCCATTTCAATACTGAGACCTTTTCTGCCTGTAAAGTTCAGTATCAATAAATTATTTACAGGATGACCAGTACGGCAGAGAAATCTGTTTCCTTGTTGAGGGACGTATAAGCCTTTAAAAACACACATATAAGTTATCTCTAAGTAACAAATTAATTTTCTATATTGCTGTTGTGTGCTGTGTCCTTAAACCACCTGAAGAGGTTTCCTGTGGCTGTGCTGGGAGGCAGATTCTCTGCTAGGCCTCAAAGTGTGTGTTGACTGTACTGCTCTACAAATCATTGTGATTTATATGAAGTTATCTTATAATTGTTAAAGCTAATCTAGTTTGAGCTCAGATTGGCTATTGTGCAATTAAAGCGGGATGCTTTTCTAAATACAGTAGTAACACTATTTTTTGAGGGTTCAGTAGAGGTGGGAAACAACAGACTCAGAAGTCTGGAGGTGAGCTCTCATAAATGGTCTGCATTCTTGGCCTTTCAAGAGCCTAAAAGCTTTATCAAATTGAAGTAACAAGTCTAGTGCCCTCTCCCAGTTTTGCAATATTGAAAAAAGTCATTAGGTCAGGCTGAGTTCTCCGGGCTCTCTTTGAGGAAGTTTTTACATAGGGTATAATACCTACAGTGTGTGTAGTTTTGGGGAGGCTGACAATTAAGAATATAGCTTGAGTTAGATTGGCTTGGCTGGGTTGGTGGTTTGGGAGTTCTTTGGAGGTTTTGGTGTAGCTTTTAATGAACCCACCTATTGCGGGGGCTTGGGAGCCAAGTGGTAGGTGACACTTGAGTAGCTGTCAGTTTGGAGAAGGCAGTTTGGTGGTGTTTCTTTGTGGCCCTAGCTGTGCATTATTTACAAAATACCTTTATTTTTTTAGGTACCTATTCAATCACTTGTGCTGTCTAGGAGCAGACCTTGAAAGAGACTTTTGACAGAGGATTGTAGATTAAGTGAGCACTTGAACCTCAGTGTATATTAGTACAGATACATGCAAGACCCCACAACCCCTTCTTTCCAAGACTGTGAAATAGAATTGGATTTTAACATCTGAGTTGAGCAATATGCTTGATTTCTTTTAGGAAATTACCCCAGATGTATTTAATTCAGGGCTGAACCTGGTTCTCTAAGTGATTCTAATGTGTGTGTGAGAGGAGGTAGTTAAGTTTTTAAACATTCCTGTATAATTGGTTTAGGCTATTACAAGATTTTTATGTGAAATCTGTCCAATTCTGTAGTATAAAAACAGAGGTGAATGTGGTTTAATGCTTTTTCCAGTTTAATTGCTTAGTAACTTTACTCTTTCTGTAAAAAAAAAAAAAAAAAAAAAAAATTAACAGGGCTTTTTTTTTTTTTTAAGACAGCACATGTTTAAGATGCTAAAACTTACTGCTGACTAATTTTTCCATCATAGCTTTTCCTTCCTGGTTATCTCCTGTGGCATAGCTTTTCTGACTTCTTGTATGCATTCAAACTTAGCTTTGTATAAAAGGTGTTTACTAGAAAGTTCAGAAGCTTGTTCTCCCTTGCCCTCTCCCCCCAAGCTGCGTATTTAGATTAGCCCAACTGACCCTTCACAAGCACTTTCTCCAATGAATAATATTAACTCTGTGGAGATTTTTCTTTTTGTGTGTGTGTCCTATATGACCTTCTCCAGGCTGTTTGCAGTCCCGTAAGTGCTTCTGTCAATAGTGTTTGAGAGGAGGGGGGACTCAATCCACTTAACTGCCTGTACTTCTGAGCAGGAGAGTGTACTCTGCTGCTGCTGTAGCTGTCCTTGCTCTTCCCTCTGACAGGATCTAAATCACAACACTGGGTACACTGAAGGCATAACAGTCCTGCTGCGGGGTTGGGCTAATGACCAGCTGGTAGGTGTAGTTGCAGCTGGCAGAATTCTATCCTCAACTATATTTTCCCTCTTTAATGCCTGAGTGCCTTGTACTGTCACATCCTCAGATGAAGAATTGTATACCCCTGCAAAACACAAACATTTGCTGGTTTTGATTCTAGCACATCAAATCATTTGCATTTCAAGTGGTTCTGTTTTTTTTTTTTTTTGGGGAGGGAGCAAAGTGAAAAAACAAAAGCAGCAAAAAACCCCCACCAAAACAGAGTAGGAGAGAACCCAGCATGTGAAACAGGGTGGAACAGTTACTTTCTGCTGATCTTTTTAGTACCAGAGTAACTAAGAATATCTGAATTGTTCCAGAATAATGAAGTTTATCTGGATTACCTGGGACAATGTATGCTGTATCTGCTATTAGTGATTGGTGTATAAATGGTTTATGAAGCTGTAGCAGCTTTCTCTTCATAAAGCTTGGTCTGAGCTGGCCTGAGGTAGTGTGCTCTAAGGTGTCCTTTAGACTTACACTGAAATGTATTGTTTTCCCTTTGTAATGCAGCTGATATTAAAATGTTACAAACATGATGTCCTCCTCAGTCCTGGGCTGGTTTCTGCTTTCTATGATGCAAGATGAAAAATATCTTCAAACTAGATCAGACTGGAGGGCTGTGTAGGGAGCGTTCTCATTCTGGTTGCTGGTAGCCACTGATACTTCAGAGCCAGTATGAGCTTACAGTAAACGGAAGGTCATTGAAAATTTGCTAATATTCTGTGTTCACTACTATGGAAGGGGGCAGCTGAATTCTAATTAGCCTCTCAATATGAATATATACTTCCTAATTTTTTGGTCTTCTTTCTAGTGTAGTCAGTCGTCTTCCCCTCCCCCGCAATTTTCTCTCACAGAAGAACCTTTACTTTCTACTACTTGCAGAAATCTCTGTAACTTCTGAAAACAGTTTTTTCAAACAATTGACAGGTTCTGAGTTCTGGCAGTTGCCAGTCACTGCTGTTCTGTTCCTACTAGACAGTTTTCAGTATTATGGCTTTTTACAGTCTTTTATTCCAACTGGGGTGAGCAAGTGTGGTTCTCAAAGAGCTGTCTGTAGTGATACAGCTTTGGTGTGGGATCATTTATCTGTCTGATTGTTTTAGTTTGTGGTTAATCATAACTGCCATTGTGTTGTGAATTGACTTGCTTGAGAAGTATCTGTTTCAAGTCCTTGATACCCTTTCAAATCTGTTGTATCATCTATCATATTCTCTTTGAAATAGCAGGTATGTGCTGTTTTTTCCTTTTGCATCATGCAAAATTGTAAACTGTAGGAGCTGCCTGTGTAGAAGTTGGTTCAGAGCAGAAGTCTTGGGGAGGAGGAGATCTCTTTTTCCTCAGGCTGCTGTCAGGGGTTGTGGTAGGGAAGGCTGGGACCTGAACTAGCATCTGAAGTCTGTTCTTGCTCTGTGTACTGGCCCAGTTCATTACCTGCTCAATTCCCAACAGGTCCCTGGCAGAGAAGGCTTCACCACTTCCACAGTGTGTACAGACATGTACATGCATGCTTTTTTGAAAACTTATTAGTAGGTATTTCTTGGAATAAGAAGGAGAGAAGATGTAGTGGAGGGTTTATTAAAAATCATTTATACCTAGCTAATGACCTGAAAAACAATTCAGAAGCTCTAGATACAGTTACTATTATTTGGGTGCGTGCTTGGTAGCAGGGCAAATCTTTTATAAACTTTCATCCACTTGGCAGGGAATGGAAGGTTATGGAAGAGTTTCCTCAAGATGTCAGTAGATGAACTGTTTTTATCTTACAAGAATATTGTAGCAGAAGAATAACGTTTAACTCCCTCTTTCTTATGTAGTGTGAAACACTGAGTCCACGATGGTGCCTTATAACTTCACATAAACTGTATTCATCTCTGTATGATCCAAATGAAAAGGTAAGCAGTGTGGTGCATGTTGTTTTTTTTTTTTCTTTTACTGTACCACTAATACTTGGGTTTTAAAGCTATCCTGTCCTCTGTGCTGTTAATAGCAATGGTAGTTCTCCTAGTATAACCCATGTACAGTTATTGGTTTAATAGCAAGTTTTTCCCACTTTTTTAAGCCAAAAATGAAGTTACTTTTGCAGTATACTTGCCAAGATTGGATACTACTTCAAGTGCATACCTTGAAAGGTTGGATAAGTGGTCGTGAGCTTGAGAAGGTTACATACTGGCCTGAATATGTTATAATTATGAAACAGCTGTTAATATTTTGTGTTATATGAGGTATAGGCTTGTTAATACATCTGGGAGCAAGATTTAGCCAAAAGCTTTTCATAGAAACAGAAGTATGCCATAGTGTCAGCATGACTGTTACATGATCTGACATGAGGTGAGAACTTCAGAGCCTGGATAAAGATGGGCCTTCAAGGCCTGCAAAGAATAGTAAATCCTCATCTTGGGACTTGTGAATTGGAATTGCTACTGCACAGTTACAAGCCAAGAAAAGCTTTTCTTGTGGGAGATCATTTTGGCATGGCCTCTGAAGTAATGCACTTGGAAAAATGTGGCTGAAGGTACTCTAGTATTGAAGGGCAAGAATCCTGACAATTCAGGACTGGTAGGCTTGCCCTTGTGTACCAGTGTGGAAACAATGAACCAGGAGTGAAACAGTATTAGAAAACAGAGGAAAAAGATATGTACTTAGAACTGTGGCTTAAAAAGAAGCCTTCTGAAGAAGTCTATATTCTTAAGGTCCTTGCTTAATCAAAGGTCCCTTTTCTAAAGATGTAGTTATGTTTAGACAATGTAATTGGGTATTTGGTTCCTCTTATCTAGGAGCTGTGTCATTCCAACCACTGGCTTTAAGCTTTTTTCTGCTTTTCCCATTTGCTAAACCTTCCATTGTCTTTGTAATGACAAGACTTTCATATGAGACCTTTCAAAGCTAATTAGTAGAAGTGACATAGGAAAGAAATGCTCCATGTTACTTCAAAGCACTGTGTGTTTTTTGTGTTTTTTACAGCCTGGACTTGAGACTTTTCTTTTAACAGCAGAAACAAAAGTCTCCTGGATTGCAGAATTATAAAATTAAAATTAATATCAAGTATTCTTAGCATATTGATACTGAGAGTCTTGCACTATGACCATATTTGATTAATAAAATGACTCTTACATACCAACAGGTGAGTTCATGAAGTATTTGAGGCATTAAACTTTTCAGTGCCAAGTATTTAGGAGGTTTTTTTTTTTTCCCTTAAATTCCCTCTCAAATCTTTATGGCTGAAAAACGTCAGGTACCTAGAATGCTGAAATTCAGATTCAGGAACAGTTTGTGTGAGCATGTTAGAAACATTGCGGTTTCTTCATTGAGTTTTAGACCAGGTCCCCAGGTGAAAAAGCTTTTGAAACCAATTGTTCCTGTGGTGTTCTTACAGTACTTGTACCTCTGAAATTTGAGCTTGCCCAAGGATTTTTAAGATATCTTTTGAGTGGGCTGTGAATGTGCTGGTGTACTAGGTAGTGTTATGCATTCCTTGTCAGAGGTGGCTGAATTTACTGTATAAGCTTTTTGTAGCCCTTACCTGGAAGGTGTTACCCCCTAATTTCTGTGTGTTGTTACCACATGGTAGTGCTTTTAAACTGGTCACATGATGCCAGCTGAGTCCTGACTCTGAAGAAGTAAATTTGGTCAAGGGCACCTTGAGTATATGTTTGGTGTAGAAGAGCAAACAATGTATACCTTAGTCTGTCAGCAGAAGTTCGTGATGGGGTTTTCCAGTGTTCGTTCCTGTCCTCTTACACCTGCCTTCACCTCTCCTAATTAACTAAGGACTGTGGGGATAACAAACAGTTTCACTGTTGCAATGGCAATATTTCCTCTCCTCCCAGTCCCTATGAAACACAGCTCTGTAATGTGGGACAGGGGGAATAGCTGTCAAATGTCTTCAGGTATAGTTTGATAAACCTAATCTGGTGTGACTGGAGGCTGGCACTGAAGGGGAGAGTCCTGCTGGTTCCCTATCCTGTTTTTTGATTTGAAGCATGGGAGGCAGGATAGGGCTGTTCGATTACTGTGTTGAATTGTTATGTACTGGAGCTGCATCCCTGCTAGGTGTGGCACATGGAAAGCAGTGGTGGTAAGTGTGTAAAGCAGGATTGCGCCTTTCAGTGACACTCTGTATTTACAACCAAGCAGGTGCAGGATCAAAATGCACCTGTGTGTTCAGTAGCAAGGCCAGCGACAGCAATAACACTCTCAGCGATGATATTTTTATGCTGAGCAACTCTGCTCTTCAACTACTCTTTCTTAATGGGAAGTTTTTGTCTAGTGTCTCAGGCTTATTGACTTCTTGTTACCCTCTTCTTATGGGAGTATTGAAGGTGTATTTACAATGTTAATGCACTCCAGTGTGAAAGATGACAGTGAATTTCAGGGATATACTGAACTGAACACTCTGGCACTTTGATTGCCTGCTTAGTATTGAGTGTGTAACACTGTCAAGGTGTCAATGAAGGATTTTGCCAGGTTCCTCCCATGAGGCTCAGCTACAAGGAGGGGCAAGACTGGTACAGTTCAGCAGGTGTGCCTGTATGGGTTGATTCCTCTCTGCTTAGGGCACAGAGGGTGAAAGACCCCTTCTCCTTGTGACTGGAATATCTTTTTAAAGATCTCCCATAACAAATGACTGCTGTATTCCAGGTCATCTGTGCTGGTCAGAGGCACTGACCACTGAACCTGCCAGCATGTCTCTTCCCTGGACTTGATGACTGGCTCCTAGAGCCTCTGCAAAGTTTTAGTTTCTGCAATGTGTGGTAAGGAGATCCAGGGAATGCTGGTGTGAGTAGTTGACACCCTTTTCTTCTGAACCTGTATGTGTGCCAACATTCTGGTTATGCTCTGTTGTCATTGTTAAATCAGCAGATTGTCTTTAGAAGTAGATAATCTCAGAGTTACAAGCTCATGGATAAACCAGGGGTTTAGTGAAGTGGAGAAAAGAATGTGTTTCAAGAGATGAACAAAACATAAGTTATTCTTCCTCTAAAGTTTGGCTTTTTTCTCTTCAGACTTTTGAGAAACTCCTTATTGCCAACAGAGGAGAGATTGCATGCCGAGTAAGTATGTAGTCTTTAAAGTTTTTTCTTTTTGTAGTTATTTCTAAACTATTGGTCTTTTAAATATTGATAATTGTCACTTCTTATGTGCTAGGTCATAAAGACATGTAAGAAGATGGGCATTAAAACGGTTGCCATACACAGTGATGTTGATGCCAATGCTGTAAGTACTTCTTGAATTCAAATGGTAGGTGGGATTCTTAGTAATTCAGTAAGACTTGCAACTGCTGTGCAGGCTTATTGATTACTGTGGTGGGCATGTTGGCAATTCTGAAGCATCTTTGTACATGTGCTTTTCTTCCATATGCATGAAAGGGGCAAGATACCAAGGTAAGGGAGGATTGGATAAGCGTTTGACATGTTTTTTTTTTTATGTGAACTCTTCTTTGTTTTGCTTCTTTAAATGTGATCTTGCTTTTTCCCTGGGTTAAGCTAGATGATAACACCTGGTAGATAGTGCACCAAGAGTAAGAGTGACAGTGAAACCTAAATTTTGTTTTGCTAATGTACACAAAAAGGCAATAAAAAGTGGATCTTAGGAGATGGTGTAGAACTTTGTATGAATTGTTTGTGTGCCTGATGAATCTTACTCATTGCTTCCTGCTTTCCAGAGGAATACCCTCTCTTACCAGGTGTGCTGAATAGACCTCTTGGAGCTGTTCTGTTTGGGGGTATTGAGGTGTCTCATGTATTCAGTAGCATGGCAGGAAGACTAAAATGGCTGTCTAGACATGCAAGGCACTTGTCTAGCTACTTGCCCATTTTCAGATCTTGTAGTCTCTTCTGTATTTTAGAAATATTTTAAGTCACTCATCACAAGAATAGCAAGATAATTTCCTTTGTGATGTAACAGCAAGTGTAGTCATACTCACATATTCTTGTTGGCTAGTGAGAGCATCATATTACCAACAAGAACTGCTACAGGAGAAAGGAATGGATGTGTCCTCTTGTCCCAGGATAGTTTAGGGAGTTAAAACCCTGTGTTGTGATTTGATAGAAGATGTCCCTCAGACAAGCTATCAGGAAAAAGTGTTTTTTATGGAGCGCAGGACTTGTGAATGTAGGTGGTGGGTTGCTCAGTACTGAAAAGAGAAACATGGTTGATGGGGTGTGTGAAACTGGTTAGAACTTAGATGTCTGCAGAATTAAGTGAAAGGTGAGAACTGTTGGGAGCTTTGGACTTCAACAGCACTTGTGTCTGAGTCCTGTTGTGGTTCTATTCCTATATGACCAGCTCACTTTGTATAAAATAGGCTGTAGGTATAGCAGTGAACTGAAACTGGGCTTTCCGAGACAGAACAAATGCCCTACTGCTGGATTTCTATGCCAAGTACTCTTCGTTCACCTCAGAAAGAAAGTATTATACTTGATTTGGATTTTATATGGTAGCTGTAGCTGGGAGAGTATAGTAGCTTGTGGATGCTAAATGGACTGTGAAATGAATTCTTAATGGCTGGGTGTCAGACATCATGATAAACTCTAGCTCTTTTGGAAGCCAAGGGTTAAGTGGATATGAATACAAACTACTCTGTCATCTGTGATCCCTCTAGTAAAACTATAAGCATGCTGATGACTTGTATTCCATCTTATGTATATAGTATCTGCTGTTAGGATAAATGAATTTGCTGTTTAGCAGCACTGCACAGCCTTGTTCATTGGCATGAAGTAGTTCTGAAAAAAGACTTAAGCTGTTTAAAAAAAGATGCACTTTCACGGGTCTGTAACAGACTTGAGAAAATGAATTGGTCTTCTCTCCAGTGTGTCTGGATGGCTTTGTTTATTGTGTGGAATCTGCACTGAGCCAGAGACTGTGAAAATATCTGAAAGTTGTAAGTAAAAACCAAGACTGAAGAATATAATGAAGGAATAAGAATGACAGGAAAAAGTAAAATTCATGACCTTATGGAAGGATAATTCAAAGTGCATTACAAAGAGGAAATTGATAGTATATCTACTCAATCTACAGTGCTGTCTTAGTTTTAAAATATGAATAGTGTCTTTAATTTATAAGAGAAAGCAGCTTAGATTTCGTATCTCAGGAATGCATTAGCATACTCAAAGATGACAATTAAGTGTGGTAAATGATACGCTGACATTTTGAGTTTACAACCTAGAGATCAGACTCTGACAAATGTTACCAAGGGTGAAAGTCTGCTTAGCTTCTTGGATCCTTACTGTACAAGGTTAAGCATTAGCTGTGTGGGTAGGAGAACCACTGCCTTGGGTGATTGTGCTGAGAAACAGTAACGTCATCTGTCTTGGTCACTTTGTAACATCCAGTTACTCATTTTATGTGGGAATGACCTGGCCGTTGCAGTGGTGTGTGACTGCCAGGTTGGATGGCCTTGGTAGACGAGTCCAGAGGCCAAATTCTGTGACTGTTATTTTCTGCGAAGTGACAGACTATGTTTGCCCCATGTTGTTTGTTTGTGTCCAGGTTCCATCAACAGCTACCTTCTTAGTTATACCAGTGGTAGCAAAATCTCAGATGCTCCAAATCAAACTTTGGGACTGATGCAACCCACCAAAGGAATCTCTGTCCTCATGCAGCTAGGAGAAATGTTTTTGTTTAGTGTTGGGATGCTGGGAAAAGATTTGGGAATATCCTTTTGATTTTTTTGCTTGACAGAATTAAACAAGACATCCCTCACTCCTTGAAGACTTGTATCACAAAGGCAATAAATATCATAGGCAGCTCTCCTGATGTTGCTAGTCTTTGAACCAAAGGCAGAAATAAATGTCAAGGTATATAGTTGAACTAGTTGCCCATCCCAAAGCTGCTTATCTTAACTGTAGGTAGTGGGACCTGATTTTAAGTGACTGGAGTAGATAGTGATGGTTTACAACAGTGTTTTTGATTGAAGTGTTTAGAAAGAATGTTAATTGGATTAGGTAAATTTTCTGTTTAGGACTTAGAGTAACCTTTGAGATATCCTAATAGCCCACTATTACATTACCTGTGTAGCTACTTGCCGAAATGTGTGTAGTCTGGTATTCTTGATACTAATCCATTCTTACAAGTAACTTTAAAAGGAGGGCAAACCAGACAGTCTGTTACATCTCTCTGGCTTTCCTTTCGGTCGTACTGGTTGAAAATGGAACTGAAGCAGGATTCTTTGAGTGTGCTCACTAAATATTTAAGGGGAAAAAATAATCACAAGGTATCTGGCGACTCGGTGATAGCTTCTAATTTATTCCCAGTTCAGTGTCGTTATGCATGGGTAACTCAAGCATGCATTTTTCACTGATGTTTGGCTAGGAATGGTATATGTAGTCTTAAAGTCATTGGTCTTCGAATAAAGATACTGTAAGATTCATTAATGAATAATCTTATCCTAGAACTTGGATTTGATTTTTTGTTGAATATTCACATTCTCTTCCATTTTAAAAAACGTTAAAATTCTCAGAAATCCTTGTGGAGTTTACAGTGCTGAATGGAGATGGTGAGAATAGCTGAAATACATATAGACCTTCAATGAAACTAGTTACTTTTTCTTGTTCTTCAGACTAATTTCTGTGGAGCACAATGCCAAATGCCTTGAGTGTACTGTTAGAGCAATATTCATGTTGACATAATTTTACATATTAATGAAAGATAACTAGTCTATAACAGCACAAAGGTATTTTCACTTCAAGAAATTAAAAACTTTGCTGTTACGAGCAGGAAGCAGCAGAAGGGACTGTTACAAATTAAGAATGTGGCCAAAATAGAGAAACCTAATGAGAGCCAAATAAAGCTTACCTGAAGAAGAAAAATACAAAGAACAAATACTGTTTTGTGCACTTCATTTAAAAAAATGACCAAATATCTGAAGGATTTCTATAGATTAAAGTTGTTAAGGTGATAGGGAGGGAACATTAACAATGCTTAGAAAGATGTGGGTGACTTCAGAGACTTTTGAGTGTTTGTACATTATTGCCAAGTTAGGGGTAACTGGAAATGCTATTAAATGGGATTGGATTACACTTACCTGTGCAGAGGTGGGAGGAGGTGTGAGTCATGGAAAAAAAAAAAAGTGATGTCTGAAATTATATGTGCAGAGGAAGAGAAGTTGCTGCTTTAACAACTGTCCTGAAACAAAATTGTGGTGTTTGGGGAAAAGAGCCTGACAAAATGGCTGTGGAGACCCCCACAGAGCATACAGTTGCTCATGTGATACTGAGCATGTTGAGAAAAGTAGGTCATAATGGATGCTTTTTAGGGCCACGAAAGTCCTGGCTAATACTCTTTATTACATCTGTTATTTTGGGGAAAGCAGAGGAAAGAAACTGTGTACTGTTCAAAATGCTGGGGTGTTTTGTTTTGTATTTTAAACTTCAGCTTGCAAGACACTGATTTTTTACACTCGGATAGGTAAAGTGGAGAAGGACCAATAGAGTTTGGATTGTACTTTTTTAATTAAAACATCTGGTGGAATTATTTTTGGGATGAGAAAACGACAAAGAAGTTTTGGCTGACCAACAGTAATCGTATGTACTTTTTCCCCCTGAACTGATTGGAATAGAGGGTTAAGATGAAAGAGCCTCCTCAACCATAAATGTAACACTGATGGTGCAAACATTGTCAAGGAAAGCTAGAGAACTATTGTAATGCCTAATGTAATCAGCTAAAAGTATGATAAATGAAGAACAAGCTTTCACTAATTGGGTCTGGACAAAAGAAGGTATAGCATAAAGCAGTGAATGAGATATAATTTTATTTGGCATTTTTTAACACAGCAGGGATTCTATAGCCATATGAAGCAATGAACTATATAAATGACTGAAAAAATCCCATGGGAAAGTAATGTAAACTACTGAAACTTTACAGATTAATGGACAGTTAGTTATACTTCTTTAACATAGGGCTTTTTTATTCTGTCAGTCACTTAAAGCTTCAGGTGTTACTGTATTAAATTGCCTTAACCTTAATTGTGGACACCTCCAAATATTTTTAGCTTTTGCAAGTCATCATCTTGGTCTGCTAGACAATATAAAACCAAAAATGATGCAGATGCTCTTTACTGGTGTCAAAGTAATTGCACCAAATTCAGCTGTTCTCCAGAAACTGTAGTCTTTTGAGGGAAGGAAAATAGAAAAAAATCAAGTGACCTAGAAATGGAAGTTCTGTATTCTTTTCCTATCTTTATTCTTTTTTTTTTTTTTTAATGCTTGTAAGTCTGAGGCAATATTTCAGAAGGAAGGTGGGGGAAAATGTGGTTTGGGGAAAGCGGATTAAGCTTCTATACCAAGTCTGCATTGAGTTGATTTAATTTGGGTGAACAAGTTGAGCTTTTGACTGGAACAACAAAAACTTTGAGTTTTGCTGAAGACTTCACTTAATGGGGTGCTGTCAGGTTCTTTTTTTTTCCTGAAGAAATCTAATTGGCAAAATTAAATATTGTAGGACAATTTAGTGTTTAGGTTTTAATCTAAAAAAATTAAATTGAAAAATTAAACCTTATCCAAAGCTGGACTTCACTTGTAACTAACTTACAGATACAGAGGTCTTAAAGTTTGTCCCAACTCTCATTTACTCTTTTTTTTTTCTTCTTTATATCTTTAAAATATGCAAAACTTTCTTCCATCATCTGTTACAAAACTAGAAATTCAGTCGTTTTGACACCTCACTGCCTCCCAATGGCAGTTCAGGAGTTTGTGGTCAGATAACCTGAGGAGAGACCTGTTCAAGTACCTGTATGAAAAGGAAACTCTATTATTTTAATACCTTGTTTAAAAATGTGGTTCCCAGACTGTTGTGTAGAGTGTACGGAGTGGACTCTGCCTCTGTGTACTGTCTGCACAAAATTGCTATTTGTAGATGGTGATGTTTCCAAGGTATGCAGAATAGGAATGTACCAGATCACACCATGAAAACATCAGGGTTAGGCTTGCAGTTGGTGCTCTGCTCTTTCTTGCACGTATTTAGTTTTTTTTTTTTCAAAAGCAAGACAGTTTGTTGCTGCACAAGAGAGAGTGGAGGTGATGTTGCTGTCCTGACCCCTGGCCTTACCGAGCAAACTACTGAGCAGTTGTGTAAAGCGTAGGAGCTGTAAGTGGTGGTTGCCCTGTGAAGATACATGTACCTCTGTGACAGCAGTGTGCTTTTGTTCAAAATTCTGTCTTGCTTGCCTAGCGTGTTCTGCTTTTTCTTTGTAAAACTGTATCATTGCTTCTAAGCAGAGTGGATTGCTGGAGGATGCTGTTGATGAGGAAATAATCATTTTTTCCTTTGCTATGAGGGACGGTGAAAATTTGATCTGTGATTTTATTTTTTTTTAAGTTGGAGGGCTTAAGAGCTCTAGAGTCCTAGAAGATCAGCCTGTTCTCCAAAGACTGACTGTGTATTTTATTCAGTGATAGGATGATGTAAAATGCATGTAAGACCTTTGGAACAGATCAGTCTCCTTTTGTGTAGTTTTGCTAAGCTGAAATGTCACTTGTGTTGGATTCTGACTGAAACTAACATTGAGTAGGAGAGCAAGGGTGTAGATTAGAACTCTGAACCATCATGCTGCAACCCTTTTGAGGACACTTCCTTGGGAAACCCATTGGGAAGAGACAGTTGAATCCAGATCTTTTGACCTTTGCAGGGAGGGTTATTTAATTACTAAGGTGATTTATTTAAAAGATAATGCATGGATTAAAACTAATTTCTTGGCATAAAGTTCACTTGGAGGAGAAGATTGTTGTCAGAAGTTGCACTGAAATATCCTCGGGACAGGAAAATGTGAAAGCCCAGTCAGTGAAGTTAGTTGTGACTCTCAGTGCTGTGGAGGTTGAAGCAGCAGTTCTGTGGGTACTGACAACTGCCTACATCAGCAGGTGGTGTAGAGTAATGGGGTGAATCTGTGGAGTGGAATGGGTCCTGCTGAAGATGTGTCCTTGCTGCTTGTCTTTTAGCATCTCAGTTTGGTTCTAGTCTAGTGCTGTGGACTTGGGGACTGCTGACGGTGGTTTGATGTGCTGCATCTTTTAATTGAGTTTTGCTTGGAAGATACCCAGTATATGTGCTTGGAGACAGCAGTGTGTTCAAGAGAGATGTGTTGTAGAGTGAGGATGATTGAGATCACCTTAATAAAAATGCAGTCCTGGTTTGAATTTCAATGCTAATGGACACTGAAGTCACTCTGATTGCTTGAATGGTACTGCTTCTGGGCCTTTTCTTGCTCTGGCACTTTTTTGACCTTATGCTGAGCTGTTTTAGTGCTCTGAACATAACTAACCCAACAAATAAGGTGTCTGGTAACATTTTTTTTTTTTCCCATACTGATTCAATATGCAAAAAATATTTAAGTGGAATGTCTGACAGTTGCTGGAGCCATATATGGAAGCAAAATTTCTTTGGTGTAGGTGAATCATCAGTCAAACTGACTTCTGGTGCCTTGTTGGTTGCGGGGCTCTGATATTGTACCCAGAGCTGTGGGCTTTGGAGAGATGTACGGCCCCTCGGTGATGTACCTTAAAGCCTAGGCACCAGGCTGAGCAGGGCTGAAGTCGTAGGCTTCAATTGGCCTGAGGATGTGCTTCTCTTTTCTTGAGTGGGTGGCAGCTCCTTCCTTTGAAGCTGCGTTTGCTGAGGACCCTGCTTGAAGTGCTGTCATTGGCAGCTGTGGATCGATGGCCCCTGCTGCCGTAATGCTGCCTCGAACTTATTGACCTTGTTACAGTGAACCACCCCAAGAAACCAAGTTGGGTGCAGACCTGGTGTAGTACATCTTGCTTCCATTAATCTCTAGACCTTTCCACTGGTGATGGAAGGTGCTGTGCGTGACAATTGTTATGCAATTAGGCATGGTCAGTGTGACCAAACCAGGTAGTAATACCTTCTTCCTCTGTAAGAGGTCCTGCAGTGACATTTCCTGCTGCCTCACCCCACTGAACATGAAAACAGAAGGTCCTTGGACCCCTTCTTTGAGACTTTTTGAGTATCCTGGGTTTTTACTGACTTGATCCTTTACCCAAGTCCTCAGCAGTAACTGTTCCATTGTGCAGATTAATATCTGTTGCTTCTGTGGTTTATGTTGTTCCTGCTATGCTATTTGTTATCGGATGTGGTTGTGGACATTCAAGGATGATCTGCTTTCAGGTGGCATTCATGAGCAGCTCTGTTTGGTAGTAACATCTCATTTCTTGTCTGCGTAAACTCAGCAGGCCCTGGGTTGAATTTCCCTTTATTATTAAGATGACTCTTAGACACCGATGGACCTAATGCAGATTTTTTTTTTTTTGAGAATAATGTTCATGTGGTTGTGAAATGGCTTTTATAACTGATCTAAGACTGTGCTGCCTACTAAGAATAGATCTTTGCCTTTCTTATCTTCCTGTCTATTGTGTACCTGACACTTTGGTTGGCACTACTGTGTGTGCAGCCTTTTGTTAAGTGTATCCAGACTGCTTATCTGTCTGAGAGAAGTGAAAATAAGTGAGAGAAATGTGGAGCAGTGAGCTGGTGTGACTCTCTGCATAGGTTAATGAATGCTAGAGCTAATGCCATCAGGACACATGATTGGGGACCAGCAGAAAGGAGAGTGTCTGATTAACCTTTTGAGAGGCCAGGCAGATTTAGTCTTTTAAGTTAGTGTGAGTCTGTATCCCTAGTATGCTTCCTTCCCTGCTTTCTCTTCCTCTTATCCCCCACTGATGGGGTATGTGATGGGAGCTGCGTGGAAAGTGGAGCTGTCTTAAAAGATCCTTGTAAGGAGGGTTGTATTTTAAAGCCAGATACTTTCCTTGGTTGGTAGCTGTTTAGCTAGGCAGACAACTGCCAGGGTATTGTCGGGTCTGTGGCTGGTGGGCTGTGGTTCCACAGATCACAGAATTGCAGAATGTGAGATGGGATCCTGGTGTTCTTTTTCTGGGCGGGGGTGTTAAGCAGGGAACTGAATTACATATTGAAGTGTCTGAAAGATGGTAAAACTCAAGATTGAATACAGGAAACAAAAGGAGGATGTAGTAGGGAGAAGAAATGCGTTTTGCAGGATATAAGATTAGATATGGATGTGTCACGTTTAATGGGTGTTGTGGTTTTAGATTATACTCATTCTTAAAAAAGTGACTGTCTCTCAGTTGTTTACGTCCAACAAGGTAATGTTGCAATTTAAAAAAAAGTTTGAAATATTCTTTTACTTCTGGATTGTCTGTAGTAGCAACTAATGTGCTTTGATAGTTGTTCAAGCACGGTGATGGTGGTTTAATTAAAAAAAAAAGGCAACAAAACAAATCCAAACAAACTGTAGTCTATCCTTCAAACTTGTCTAGTTCGGGGTGAGGGCTGAATTGGGAGTAGAATCGTTTAAATGACATCTCTGGTAACAAGTTCTTACTGTGGAATTAGTGTGACAATTTGTCACATTGGATTTCTTAGAGGGGACTCATCAAAGTTGAATTTGGAGATTGTTTAATAGTTTAACAAAGACCTATAAAGACATAAAAAATATATTGAAATCTAAATTTTGTGAAAAAATCTCTCAAGTGATTGCTTCATACAAATTATTTTTCAAATTTTTTTGAGACAAGTTACTTTAGATAACTAGACAGTAACCCATATTATTTTCCCCCAGTAGGAAACTTTCATATTTGTTTTTTCTTGAATTAGCCTGCTTACATATATGTGGATGGGATCCTACTAGCCAGACTCATTGTACCCTTCCATTAATTTTCCTAAAATGGAGCTTATTATTACGAAGGCCTTGACTGAAACTCGGGTTTCTATGATAGGTTGACAGGAAGTACTTCTGACTATGCATAAATAAGCAAGGACTGAGAAAAATCAGTTATGTAGGAGTTGATCTGAATTTATGTTTCTTGCTGGTAATAGGGTTTAAAATATGAAATTATCTGATAAAACTCTTATTCTATCCTGAAACTTTTTTCCTGTCTTGGCTAATGTGAGTGATAAGTATTACGACATACCTGATTTCGAGTTTAGTACTTGTCTCTTAGTGTCTGACTAATCTTTTAGGTCAGTATAGTTCAGCCCTGAAGCCTGATTTCAGGTTTTCAATGGAAATTAATGTAACAATTCTTCAAAACTATAGTGTCGATTGTAAGTGTTTGAAATTGCTTCCAAAAAAGAGTTTTCATGGCCTACAGTCCTGGCACTTTCCTGATTGTTTTTCAGAATGAGTTTACATTGCAAAAGATACAAACAAAAAGTGGCATTGGGGTGCAGGGGACAGCCAGCCTCACCATGATCTTCGCCACGGGCTGCAGAGGAATTCCTGCTCGGGTGCCTGGAGCACTTCCTCCTCCTCCTTCACCAGCCTTCGTGTCCGCAGAGTTGTTTCTGTCATTGTCAGTCCTCTCTTCAGAATGCTGTTCACCAGGAGTTTGGTTTTTTTTAGCTGTTTCTTAAATATGTTATTACAGAGACACTACCACTGTTGCTCATGGGCTTGGGCTTGGCCTTGGCCAGCTGTGGGTCTGGCTTGGAGCTGGCTGGCACTGGCTGCCTGGCATAGGGGAAGCTTCTCATTGAACCTACTGCTGTAGCCTCCCCTGCTAGCAAAACCTTGCCATGCAAACCCAATACAACTGTATCCCCCTAAAAAAAACACCCCAGACTAAAGCAAAACACCAACAAAACCCAGAACAAACCAACCCCAACAACAAAAAAAAACCCCAACAAATAAACCCCACCCCCAAAACCTTCATGTGTCTTGTATAATGTAGGAGAATGGCAGTCAGTTTTGAATGATTGTTGCAAGGTAATAGCTGTTACTTAGTGGTGACTTGTATAAATAGAGATGCATGTCCTCTGTTTAGATGCAGTACCTTTTTTGTTTGTCTTGCTGTAGTAATTGGGCAATACTAGGTTTCGTTCCTGGATGTTAATTTGATGTAGAGCGTTGTATGAATTCTTGCAGTCCCTTTTGTAGCTGTGTTTAATACCTGCCCACCTGTTGACCTCTAATGTCACAGACCTTTTAAGGTAGGACCCTGGCAGTTTTTAAAGAGAAACTTTGTAATGTTGATTTAGCTGTCGACGAATTAGTAACACACTAGTTGCTTATGAAAGCATGCTGTTTTCCTTGTCTGCTTTCTGTAGTAATAAAATGTCACTATAAAGGAATCATGTCTCTGAGATTGACCTTTTATAATTTTGTTCTCATCCTTTTTATTCCGCATGTAGTTTCCTAGTGTTATGAATGAATCTGAGAAGCATCCATACGTTCAGTGTGACGCTGATAGTATCTGTTGGGGGCAATGAATGATAGTGCTTTGGAAGGGAGGAGTGGGGGAAAAAGAAAAGGGGGCATGATTCTTCACATCCTTTCTTATGAATGGACAGTCTCAGCTTGTGCATAAGACTGTTACATATCGTTTTTCGTGTTCAAAGACTTTTTTTTGTATCAGTGGGGAAAAAAAAAATCTTAGTCTGCACTAATGCCTGTCCTAGAAAGCCTGTTAAGAAATTGTAAATGTTTTGTATCCTTCTCCCTTTGCATTTTGTTTGTAGTCCTAGATTATAATGGGGTATCATAGCTCTCTTTAAGTGCACACAGCTATTGGTGCAGTGAATGTACAATGGAGTTTGGGTCCCACAATAATGCGAGTGTTGGAAAATTCCGTGCAAGTGAATAATAGAATCGTTTGGGTTGGAAAAGACCTTTAAGATCAAGTCCAACTGTAAAGGAGTGAGGAATGTGAATGGAAGCTGAGGCACCTGTGTTGAATTCCACAGAGATAAGATCTCTTTAACCATTCATGACACATGCCTCTTCACAGATACATCCACAATAAGCACTCAAGTTATGACCTGTTTCTTCACCTGTGGGATTTCTATTTTATGATCTCTTCATTTGCTTATCACCCATGGCTGAACTATCAGGTTTGGATTTGGGGAATTAATTATTTTTTTGTGATTTTTTGTTGGCATATGCAGTTACCAAAATATTTGTGTGATTGAGGTGAAAAAAAGATATTAAGGAGAGTACATATGTTTCCATTTGTCTCAATTTTAATAAAAGTTGAGTGTCAAATAGTGTCCAGAAAGTTAAATAGCCCTAGTTTATAGCAAACTTTCCCACGTCACTTTGCTGATCTGGTGCTTAATGTTTTTCAGTTTTGCATATGGTGTTTTAACTGTTGTAAAGCTCTTCAGTTCAACTTTTGGGTGATGGATTTGTTCCGATGTGCACAGCTGTTGCTCTCGATTAACTTTTCTAGTTGCTACTACTTTTTTTAGTACTGGAAATGTCAGTCCTCCTAGAAAGGATCCTGAACCCAGGAAAAAGTTAGCTTATGGAGCCTCAGTTTTGTTTGGCTTGTTCTTGCTTAATAAGTGAGGGCGTTTGTCTTGAAGAAGAGCTAATAGAACAACTGTACTGGGTGGGGTGGCTGCGGGGGGCTGCAGCTCTCTTGTGTTTCAGATTTTTTTTTATATTTTTCTTAAAGACTTTTCCTAAACATAACAGAGGTGGTTGTATTGCTTGGCTCATGTTTGTGCTCTGTGGAGGTGAGAAGCTGGTACTTTGGAGAGTAACAGGAATCCAGACTTTAGCTTTAAAAAAAACCAAACACACCAAAAAAGCTGTGATAACCAGTTTTAAATACTGTGATGTTCCTTTAGCATCAGGGCCTTGGTAGGTCTGCTGCCTAGTGCACTGAGGGCTTGGTGCTGGAAGCCTGCCCCTCTTGACCTGCCCGTTGGCATCTTCCTAGGCTGCTTGTTAAAGGATCCCAAATGCCTTTGAGTGTGGGTGACTTGGTACTGCTTGTGAAAACCTCGTGTATGTGGGAGGGAAGGGACAGTGGTTGAGGAGTTGTCTTTGAGCACTCTTCCTTGATAAAACCAGATCCCAGTGTCCTGAACCTTCCTTTTTGTAAAGGAGGGTGAAATGCAGAAGGGTTGGGCTTGGGCACCCTGACTGTCTGCCAGTGACCTGCTGCTGGGCCTTGAGATTCCAGTGCTCTTCCTTTGTTTCTTCTCTTACACTTTTGGCAAGGTCCTGCTTTTCTTGTTCCCGACCTAAAGATTGATTGAAACTTTGAACTGCTCCAGTGTTTGCTTGTGTTGTTTACCTTGTTAAGCAACATTTCTGAGAACTGTGGAAACTGCTGTGACATCTCTTGTACTTTTGGTTTGAGAAAGCAGGGGTTTTTTTTGTTGTATGTAATACTTGATAAAATCAGCAACTGCTGATTCTTTATTCATAAATTGGCACTGAACTCAAAGCTTTTAATTTTACAAAACCATAGTACTAATGTGAATTTTGCGGTTGTATTTTGTCACTTTAATGTTCTTTCGTATCTTTTAGGTAAATGTTAGCTTTTATTTGGTAAATGTGTATGTGGAAGGTCTGTAGCTACTCTAAATATGTCACCATTCTTTGTAAATATAAAGTTATGACTGTACTGTGTGGGAGATTTTAGCTGTATGAATGTCTTATTTCTTGGTAATAACCTGAATTGTATTGCTAAGTCTGATTTTATATTTCTTGTGATACCGTTACAGTTGAAATGTAATTTGTATTTCATTTCTACTTGCTGAATGATTTGAAGAGTTTTTGGAATCAGCCTTGAGTATAGATTAAACTGAGCCTGAAGCTTTGTCATGTGCTTCTTGTTCAGTATCTGTGGAGCTAAAGATTGACAGCTAAACTTGTAGACTGAGCTCTGCAGTAGTGAGGCTTTTTAGCAGCAGTTAACTGTTTACTTTTTTTTTCCTTTAGAGGAAATGCTGTAATTCAAGTAAATGCAAGTAAATTCAGTATAATGCAATGTAAAATTCAATTTAATGCAAGTAAACTTTGATAATTTAAAATAAAGATGTAGGATTTGTATGGTTCATTGTGTCCAACTTGGTATATGCCCAATAGTAAAATTTGTTTCTACGCCAGTTTGTTTCCTCTTTCTGCAGGGAATTTTCTTTCACAACTTATCTAACAAAAATAAGCATGGGCATTTTTTGGTGTGAATTAGTTCTGAAAGCTATTTTTTTAAAAATTAGACTAATGAGATTCAAGAAGTGATACTGCTGTGTTAAAAATTTTAAAGCAATATTTATAGTCCTAGCCATCTTTAAATGGTTTTTGAAGATATGCCTTTTTTAGGAAGTCTTCAACTGCTAGAATGTCATATATCCATCAGCTGAACTACAGCATACAATCGCTGTTACAGTTTTCTGCCCTCAGATTTCTGTGAGTAAAGTTAACATTAAACTATTATAAATTCATTTTGCAGGCATGCTTGCCTATATTCTATGCATCAATGTTCTTTCTGCAGAAGAAATCTGAATTGTATGACTTCGGGTGGTTAAGCCAACAGTAGCCTTCTCGAAGTGCAAATAGATCATAAGGTCTCTTAAGAAATTGGAGGTGTGATAAGTCTGGGATGAAGGTAGCTGTTTAAGTTAAAACGAAAACACACTTCTACATGTAGTTTGTCATTGAATGACTGTTTCTAAAATTTTCTAACTTTGGAGCTTGTTTGGAGTGGTATTTTCTGGTCTGAATTGCTTGCTTTCTTTCTGTCCTAAGTGCTCCACTTCTGTGAACTAAACCCAGAATTTAGTTATTTGTTCCCTACTAGCAGCCCTTCTCTAAATCTGGAAAAGAAAGCATTGAGGTTGTATTCTATGGGGGAACAAAAATAAAATCTGGTTTTGCTTATGATTTTGCTCAAGCATGTGGTATTTTACCTTTCCAGCCTAAATTATTGTAGAATCACATCTATTGTAATTATTATAGGTAAAGCTGTCAAGGTATGTTTTAATCTGAATTGTGCTGAAGGGATGAGGGGTGTTGGGTGACAGACCTTGGAGTGAGAAATCTGTGTGGATTAGAAACTGGCTTTTGTTAGGGTGAGTGTTTTGACAGGAAGGTTGTGAAGAGCTCTTGGCTTTTGAACTTCATTAGTGATCCACAGTTGCTCTGGAAGGTAGACTTGGAACCGTGTGCATGTGAGGTATGTAGCACAGCCACACCTAAATTACTTCATTCAGAGTTTTTGTGGAGCTTTGCATTTCCATTATATCTGCATTTACATGTATTATAGAACATGTCCTCAGAGTTTCTCCTTGGAAAATGTTAACTTAATCTGAACAGGAGCCTGGAAGTTGTGGCCTGTCCTGTGTAGCCCCACAGGAGAGTATTTTGCAATGGGACAAGCGTTTCCCTCTAAGCCTGTGACCCTCTTTTAAACAGTGTGGGGCACAGGAGGTGCCAGAGGCCGTGTATGAGGGTTCCTGCCAAGCGCAGGCTCAGCCGTGTGGGTAGGCTGTCGCTGGATGCTGCGTGAGTGTGCCTCTGGCACGGCCATCCCAACCAGAAAAATACAGTGGAATGGTAGAATGTGCATCTTTGTGCTTTCTTTACTCATTTGCTGTCTGCCCTTTGTTTGTTTCTATAGTGCTTTCTACCTTTGGCCCTTAGTTTTGATTTATTTTTTTTTTTCTCCTTGGCAGTAACCAGCAGAACCACATGTGGTTATGGAATTGCCTCATGCTTTTTCTCCCTATTCTTTCAGTCTTGTTTTCCTCTCTTCTTCTTCCTCATCTGTTCCATCAGTGGCTGATCACATCATTCAGTGTTTGATGCAAGCTTGCTGATGGTGCATGATCTATCTACCCTGAGCAAGAAAACTGAGTCTTTTACAGCTCTAGAAGGTGGTGGTGTGTGTTGTTCCTTCCCCATTCCTTAGTGTGAAGAACTAGATCCTGTGCTAAGTAGCAAGTTGTGGACATTTGTCTGTTGAAGGTTTCTCCTTGTTTCTAGTTGAGCTGAGAGAGCTGAAGGGATGATGATACGAATTTCAAAGTAGGGAAAGAGATTATATTTTCTGAGCAAGCAGGAAACTTTTGCTTCCTAACTGTTTTTTTTCTTCCCCGCACCAGTTTAGCTGCTCGTTGAAGCAGGAACATTACTTTTATGAATATCTGCTTTCTGTCATGGAAAAGAAAACTTTGTCAATGAATTTCAAAGCTAGTATTGCTTCTTTCAGAGCTTTGAGTGCATTTATATTCTTTCAGCAGGAAAGATGCCTAAATCATGAAAACGAACTTTGAAACTTTAAATGGGCTTGTTAATTTTGTTCTTTAATTAAATTTACCTGTCCTTCTCCTCCCCTCCAAAGAACTGGGATTTTTTTTTTTAACCTCACTTGAACCCTCATGATGAATTACCTTGCTTTCAACATGTCCTTTTCTGCCAACCTATATACACATGGTAAAATATATGAATATTTGACATTTACCGTGTTAAAACAGAAAGCCGACAAAATTCATGGAAATCTCCGAGAGCCGCATCTTACCCGGGTGGCCTGCTGTTTGAAATATGACTCCTGGTGGGTATTGTACTCTTAGCCCTAGGATTCAGTAATGAGATTGAGTGGTATCTTGCGTGAGCACTTCTGGGTGATTGACAGTGAGGTGATGTGAATCATCATTTATCAGGATATTATCATGCCTACCCTTGATAATTTCTCCCCGCTGTCTGGGGAGGTGGTGAAGACAGATAGGACTTTGTGATGTCAAAGTAATTAGTGTGTGTTGGTTTCCAGCTGAACAAACTGGAAACTAATGATCAGGTAAATGAAGATGAAGTGCATTAGTGTAAGGATGAAGGTGCAAAGACCTTGGGGAAGAGCTTATCAAAATTCCGTGGGGGTTATTTGAATATCTTACAATTTGTGCAGTTGCAAGCAGTATTTAAAACTACTAAAGGATACTTCTGCAAGTGCCTCTTTACATGTCCTTTGTCGATACCGCTTCTGGCGAGAGGGTCAGCTCTAGGGTTAAGGACACCAGGCTCTCTGCTATAAAGACTGGGAGCTCCTTATGATTTTTGTAAAATCTAAGTAGTGAAATTCTGGTTAACAGCAGTAATTCTGAGTTAAATGATGTTAAGGAATCCCAGTGTACACTGACAAGGTTGTGTTTCCCAGTGACTCTTCCCATTTTAAAGGGATGAAATTACCATGATTTTGTTTCTGTGTGTTTGACCCATCCATGGCTGGATCCCTTGTTCTTAAAATATTTTACCTTTACTTGGTACACATGTAAATATCTTAAAGTATGTGGACTTTGCAATATAATCTCTGGTGCTGCAGCAGGCTTTTAACAAGCATGGTAGTTTCTTGGTGCGAGTTTTGAAAATTTTATGCGTGGGTCGTTATGGAAGTAATTTTATAACCTGAAAAAACCTTTTCTGTTGGTGTCTACAGCTATGCCAATGTTTCAGATGCTGCTTAATGTACGAGACTGGTAGATGTAATTGCCATACCAACGGCAAGTGATCTGAGGATTCCATAGTTAATTTTATCACATGTGATTAGATATTGCTAATTGTAATTAACTGGTTGAAAAGCTCTGTTTTACATGCTTGCTTTTTAATTATTAAAATGATAATTTACTCTGGCAGTTTATCAGTAAACTTGTGCTAATACGCCAGTCTCCTGGATATCTCCAAGAACAACATACCTGTCTGCAACAGCAAAGTTTGCTAATTAAAGCCTCATGGCAGAACTATTCTTTTGGCTAATTTTCATGTATGCAGCTTTTCTCTTTATTGCAGTTGCTTCTTTTGGTGAAAGAGAGTGGGCTAGAATCCCTGGCAGGAATTTGTCCATATTAATATGGCTCATCAGAGACATTATATTTAATTGGAGAGCCTGCGGTATAGTCGCAGGAGGCTGAAGGGAATTATTTAGCATTAGCAATGGCTCGTCTGGGAGTTGTGCGCTAATCAAGGAGCTTGTGTGTTAACTGTGGGCATGATGGGAGTTATGACGATTATGACATGTGAGCACATGTCTGTATGAGAAGTGGACAGGCAATGAGTTAATCAAGAGATATATTAAATGGCTCCCATGCTGCTTCATTATCACTCTGTAGAGTGGCTGTCAGATTGTGTACTTTAACAAAATAGAAAACAAAATGCAACAAATAGATGGTTTTGCAGGTAAAGTTAATACCTTCTCTCCCCCCTTTTGGAAGTGAATTTATGATTTTTAGGTGCTGTGTTGAAAAAAGAGTGAATAGCTAGTCTGAAAAATGCATTTAAGCATGTGCCTCTCCACTCTGTGCTTGTTTTGTATTTTGTCAACTGTTTGCTTTTGATAAATACAAATTATTTTCCACTTTCAACTAGATATTTTAAACACCTTTAAACTTGTCCATAATTAATAGCTTGTGAAAATAGAATTCTTTTTTTTTAATATTAGCAACTTAGTTTCAAGGAAATAAGAATGTAATCTTTTCCACCAGCAGGATGCTCCAAACCTTGCAAAGAAAAAACCCCAAAACCTAGCACTCCTTAACTAGGTGCATGGACTACTTACATGCCAGGTAGACACATTCTGTGCCTGGCGTGGTTAGAGGCATCCATTTCATATTGTGAAAGTATCAGTTATGCTGGAAAAAAATGCGTGTTTAGAGAAATAGAACTAAAAAACAGACCTCACTTAAGAAAAAAATACCTTGTGTAAACCTGTAAACCAACAGAGTTATATCTGTAGGTGAACTTATCCCAGAGCAGCTGGACAGGTGAGCATGTGCACTTTTCCTGCTATTGTAAGCACTGCCAAATGTAATAAAAATTTCTACCAAACTGTGACCTTCATGTATTAACTTAATTACAGCCGTATCATGGCTGGTACGCAAAGCGTTAACCTGTAGGAGGTTGTTATTGAAATCCATTTTCTGTGGAGTCAGTATTAGTGGTCAGCAGTGGCAGAAGTAAAACTGCAAGTAAGACCCTCCCTTGGGTGCTGTGAGCTCAGCAGGTTAAACTGTCAAAGCTTCTTAAAGGATGGATAGTTAAACCCCCTGGAGTTATAGGTAAACCAATCATTTGCTGTCAGCAGGAAATATGACTTTATTTAGTAGGTTGGGGGGGGGAGGAAAACACCCTAAATGCTAACACCAAAGAGGATTTAGAAGAAACTGTCGTGTGTGTGTGTGTGTGTTGCTGTGCTATGTAGATTTCAAACTTGGGAAGATTATAATTTTTTTTTTAATTCAAGGCTTTTTAAAAACAGATATTTATATAGGAATTTCTTCTGGTACCTTATAAAACTATATGTAAGGCTGAGCTAATTTATTAAACCTGTGAGTGTTATCTATGTTTTGTGAGTAATGCAAAAAGCCTGTGCCTGTCTTAAAAATGGAAACAGTTGTCGCCTTACAGAAATAGGTTGTCTCATTCAGTGTTGTGCAGGAGTTGCCTGTATAGAATATAATTATCTTTTTTACCATGCTAAATATATTTTAACATTTATCAAGTGTACTATAGCTAAAATCTAAATATACATTTACTATAATCTGTATGTATAGGCCTTAAGTGTTTATGATACTGTAAGCTAGTCTGATAGCAGTACTTCCCATATTTTCTAGTTTTTATTTAATCTTCAGAGGTGAAAATCAGAAATATTGTACTTTGTACTTAAATTTTTCCTCCAGTAAGAAAATCCTAGAAATGATGCCTTGCTGTATGTAGAAGGGTGTGAAGTAGATGTGGGAGAAGACCTGACTCTTTATTACAGTTTTGTTTATTGGAACAAGAACTGTGCTGAAACCTAGTGGGCAGAATTTTGCAGTGGCCTGTGGGGAATGCTCTTTAATATATATAGACCCATTTCCTCAGTATGTGCACTGTTTTTAAACTAAGTCTGCTCAGTGTACTGAAATAATATTGTCATAAGAGTAATTGGAATATGGTAGAGAATAAGATTCTTCTTGCTGTCCTGGAGTTACCTTCAGATGGACAAGTGTGATAGGAAATCAGCTGGGAGGTGGAAAAGTTTTCAGGGAAAATACTCAATAACCTAAGAATTAAGGATTTTCTTAGGGATATGCTAGAACAATCTTTACAGTTTGAGATGCAGCTGTGGCAGAACTGAGACCTGTAAAAAAGAAAAAGAAACACCACCCCCCCCCAAAAAAAAAAACTTCAAAAATATTTTTGACAGATGATCTAGAACCGCATGGGACCACGTGATGCCTGGTGTCAGCATCCATGGTTGGATTGTCCAGTGCTGTGTGAAAATCATATTTAGACAGTGCAGGTTTTGTCTGTTCCTACCCATTTATTGGTCTGTGCACAGCCCTTACAGATGAGTGGAGCCAGCTGCTTGTCTATACAACCATCTTCAAGTGTCTGGATGTACCATGTAACACCACATACACCGTCATTCACACAGTATATGGGTAGTATATTTGGCATTGTGGAATGTAAACATATCCATTCTCTTTAAGGATGGAATAGAGGCTAGCACGGTGGTCTAATGAACAATGAATACCTTTTTAAAGCATTATAGTATAAGATGAGACTGAGGAATAAATACCTTTTCTGCCCTGTTTAAGACTTTATGTGCAATAAAAACAGTCTTGTGCCATGTCTGCCAGTCAGCTCTGGAACTCTTCATCCTTTAACTTAGTCCTGCTGACCTGCTTTTTATTTATTTTTTTTCTTTGGAGATCCTTGGCACTGGCTATCATCTAGTTTGCTCCTTTAAAGACTATTCTTTTCCCATGTACTTGTGTAAGTGACTTGGGGTATTCTGTGGTTGCTTTTATGCAATATAATGCAAAATCAGATTAAACTTTCTTTGGATTGTGAATACTGAGAGGCTCAAACATTAGGGAAAACTTTTTCACTGTGAGGCTGACAGAGCACTGGCACAGGCTGCCCAGGGAGGTTGTGGAGTCTCCTTCTCTGGAGACTTTCAAAACTCGTCTGGACGTGTTCCTGTGTGACCTCCTGTAGGTGATCCTGCTCTGGCAAAAGGGTTCGACTAGATGATCTTTCGAGGTCCCTTCCAACCCCTAACACTCTGTGATTCTGTCTTAGACTCAGATTTAAGTTAGGGCTAGCAATTTGTGATGGGTTAACTGTTCTATTACAAATGCTGCTCTGTACTTTCTTACTATGTTTGTTTTAACAGGGCCAAGTGGCTGTCAAACAGGTGACAGAGAAGTGATTACACTTCCAGTGTGGGCAGGGTTGACTTCTTGCTAGAAGTTGGATGTGGTGTTGTTTGGTGACTTGTGTGGGTTTTTTTTTTTTTGGTTTGTTTTTTTTAAATAAGTCTCTGCTGAAAATTACTTAAGTAGAGTTCCTGGGGGTTCTGGCTTACTACATTCTGTGAGTTCCCACAGCAAGCAGGCTTGATGCTTTTTCTCTGTTACGCAGTTTTTATAGTCTTCATCTTGACTTTCTCCTCTTGGAATCTCTAAGCTGACCTGTCTTTCAAAGGAAGACTTGAGAGTCTCAAACTTACGATGGGTTTTATATAGGCTGTCTTCTTCAAAGTTGACCTATAATGTAATGAGTAACTTTAATACACTGTCAGAAAAGAAATTTTCTTGTAGAACTAGCAATTTTATTGAAAAACTAAGGAAGTGTAATTTTTAAGAAGTCTGGATATTCATATTAGTGGAATTTTGAAGGAAAAATGCTATACTTCTGTGAATATTATGTAATAAACTGAAAATGATATTTGTAAGCATTGATGTTTCCACTTCTCTCAGAACGATCTTATGCTAGACATGATAATTTTGAGGTTTCATGGCTGAATTTGTGGTTTATTATAGGTACTGCTTTTGTACTTAACCTTAGTGGAAAAATGCCACTCACTAGGTACCCAAGAGTGGTTAAGGAGTGTGTTTATGCATAGTACATATATTTTCTATGATACATATGTGTGTATATATATATATTGCATAGACATAGGGAAAAAATGTATTTTAGAAAACCTGCACTAAAAGTTTCTCATCCTTAAGGTTCTGCATTCAACCACAACCTGTTTGGTTTTTGTTTTGCTTTTTAACTTTCTTTTACGAGTTGACATTTCAGATCTGGTTTCATATTATGTCTAAGTTTCTGTTTCTGCTCTCCTGTCCCCTCTTACTCATTCACTGTCTTGAATCCAATGATCATGTGACTGGGAGATGGTTTAACTTGCTGATCTGACAGAAGGTTAATTTCCCCTCCCCTTAGATTACTTTTCCGCTGAGTCTGTTCAGTTCATTGATCTGTCCCGCAGCAAGGTAATTGCTAGAGCTGCATGTGGAGGAGAGTTGAGGGTGGGAACGTCCTTTGAGTGGCAACTCGTATTTGCATAAAGTGAGGCTTATTGTGAAACTTCGTTCCTGTACGAATATATCGTTCATTTGGGGCTGGAAGTTAGCCCATATTGGGAAGAACTTAATTTATTGTAGGGTCTGTATTTTGCATTCTGCTTCCCTCCCCCGTAAATGTTAGTCTTCTAGCTACTGTTGCCTTGAGCTGCTGTCCATACTTCCCCTCTCCTTCTTTAAAGACACTGCGTGGTTGAAATGCAAGGTAGTTGTGATTTCACCTTGGTGTTGCTGGGGGCTGTTCTCTCAGTCCTGAGACTGGTTTCAGGAATCTCTGGCCTTCCTACCGTATTTGGATGCTGGAAGCAATTTCTGCAGTCCATCCAGCTGCTGGCAGGCAGCTTCAGAGATGAGGTGGGTGCGCTTTCTGAATGGTTATGTACTGGTTTTATCCGTCCACCTGAAAGAGGATCTCTGTTGGAATTGAGCTGCAAATGCTAGGTAGGAGCGTGCTACCAATGTGTATGATGTGTTACTTTGTAATGTGGCTGAATTTAAGCTACTTTTTCTGAATCCCATATGTCTTCTGGGATATCTAGCTCAACTAAGAGCTAAAGCTCTACTGTATGCAGGTTTTGTAGTTAGTATCACGTGGCAGCAAGGGTACTCATTTTCTAGACCTGCGAACTATTAGTCTTCCCGTCTCCCATGTTTTACACACTTAGAAAACAAAACAGAAAGAAACATGTATCAAATACATTCCATAGTGAACTTGTTTTGGGGAGAGGCAGGAAAAAGAAACAGCATGAGAAGGATCTATCCTATTGCTTTGCTAATGTGCTTAGAAAGCTGAGATTCCATTAGGGAAAGGCTGACATGTGGGTGCAGATGTGTTTGAAATGCAGAGCGGCTCCGAGAAACACTGCAGGGCACTACTGTTTTGTTAACATCACAGAAAAGCTTAATTCTTTTTCTAAAACCCTTTAAAGCTCAAAATCACTTATGCTGCAAAGGTGAAACTAGCATCCACACAGAGCCTAGTGGACTGATCTAAATATGATGAATTGCTTAACTCTTGCAACAGATGGGAAGATACTTAATTTGTTTATCAAAGCAAGACTCTCCAAGTTGTTAGTGTATGCTCTGAAGTAAAATTCTTCTGTTTCTTCTGGGGACTTGATGTAGATAATGTACTCCAAGGTAAAAGTAGCCTGCAGAGGTGTGAGTGCCGTTGCTAGCCTGCAGACTGTTCCTTCCCAGCACCCCGTGAATCAGTGAAGGTTGTTTTGAGTGGCTGCGCTGCCTCTACTCTTCACCTGGGTGTGGAAACTTGGTTGCTGCCCCACCCTGTCAAAGGGAGCCACGAGTGAAAGGAGAGAAGGCAAATGCTTTTCCCCTCAAGATTCCAAGAAGTCTTTTTCTATTGATGTTGAGTTGGAGTTGAAGAATGAGTTGTTGTGGTGTTTTTCCCTCCTGATTCCCCTACCTCTGTTAATCCTGCGGTTCATCCAAAGGTAGATTAGTAAACAAGATGACTCTTCATTTACCTTTTCCCACTCTTCAGTTATTCTGCTGGTGAAAGATTGATTGTTCTTGGTTGGTGTTGACTGAAATATGTGAAAGGTTGCCATACAAATCAACCATTTCATTCTGCTAAATGTTTAATAGCAAACAAATTCCTCTTATTGGCTACTAACCGTGGCAGACTAGCTTTCTAGCTATTCTTTGTCTTCTAGAGCTTTAAGCAGGGTTTCCTCTCAAAAACCTGCTTGTACTTGAAGTTACGCAGCCTTGCATGTGTTGGTTATCTGTAGTCAGACTTGATAGACTGAAGAAGCCGTTTTGAGAACGATTGAATTTTTCTAATAGAAGCCTGTACAGGCAAGCTTTCCTAGAAAAGGTCCAAAAGAACACACTAGAGACAAGTGTCATACCTTCGATATCAATGCCTGGCCAAAAAAAAACCCCTACCACCTTGTTTTAGTCTATGGTCTTCCCAGCATTCAGCTACTCAGAACTGAAATTTAGCTGAATCTGTGATCTTAAGTTTGTATGAGGTACTAAGTAACTAATATCTGGTCTCTATTGTCTTGGAGGATAAGCCACAGCAAGCACTTAAAATAAAATTCTAATGGAGAAGCCTTATTTCCCATCAGTATTCTATTGGGTGCTTCACTGTGAAGTTATCTGAGAACATATGAAAAAGCTTTAGGAGCTAAAGCCATTCGGGAAGGCTTTCCTCTAGATCTGCATCCATAATGTCTTCAGGCGTTTCTGTACTTATCCCATGAAACAGAACTCAATTGCCATGTGACTGCTTTAGCACGGTCTGGCTTTCACAATGTGAGAGATGAGGCCTCTGGATACAATAGGGAGTCCTTTTCCGTGGATGAGGTCTTTGCCCAGGAAAATGGCATGTCTTTTGCAGCCAACAAAGTTCCAGAGCTTCCTTTGTTAGAGAGACAATGTTGAGATTTCTTTTTCTAAGATTACAAAAATATTTAGAAGTAAGAATGAGAACTGATGAAAAACTTCATGTTGAAAAGTGCATTCTCTTAGTCTTGGTTTTGAAATGCAGTCTTTCTTGCCTGGTTGGTGTTTCTCTTCTTTTGAAGACTGTTTGGTTCAACCTTGATTCTTCCATTTTAACTTAGTTTAAATATGTAGATCTATTTTAATCTTTTTTTCTAGCTCCCTGGTTAGTGAGGCTATTTCCTTCTTCAAGTTTTGACTGGTTGGCAAACTTAAGGGCAGGTTGGGGCAGCAGAGGAAAGGGTGTGCTGTGTTGTTTGTGGGTTTTGTTTTTTTTTTTTTCTTCCTTCTCATCTGCTGTCTGACTAACCCAGGATCTAATCCTGCAGATGCTAATTGATGGGCTGTTTTGAGAGTCTGGAGTGGACTATAAGTAAATATCCTTTACTAAACCAAATCCTTGAAGTTCAGTGCAAAATTGTTTTTCTTTAGTCCTCACATAAGTTTGTGGGTCACCACATTAAAAACAGTTTAAAACAGGCTTGCAGAGAAATCTAGTTATGTTGACTCTGTAGGTTGACTTATTTGCATAAATTTTTACTTAGGTTTTTGAAATGTTGAATTAAAATAAATGTGGAAAACACGGGATAGTTATGCCATTTATGGCTTTCACAGTTCTGCTTTTCATGTGGCTTAGAAATATTTCCATTATTGCATTTGAGGGTTAAATGCTGTAATTGTGTGGCAGTATTTCTCTGCAGATAGCACTTTAAAGCCACACACACTTGCCATGGGCACAGGTTTATTGTATTATTGGGATGTGTATTTTAGTGGGAAGCTGTTAAAGACACCTAGGTCAGATGAAAGATGTGTTTTTGGCAAAGCAGTAAATGTGAACCGTTTCTCTATCTGTTTGTTATTTTAATTTTTTTTTCCATTTGACTGTTCAGCACTGCAAGCTTTTTGTTCTGTTTTGTCTGTCTCTTTTGGCAGTGATGTTGGCAAGATTTGAGCTGGTTGGTTTTTTTTAGCTACCTTACAAAGGATTTACTCATTAGCCCTATTTTATGGGTTGAGCTAATTGTGATTTGTCTTGCTGAGCGGTATTATGCAGTTTGGGCCAATTAAGTGAATCCACTTACACCAGCGGATGTTGTTCCAATGTGTAATATTGATTTGAGCTATAAAAGGAGAATGACTTGTTTGATTAGATTTTTGTCTAAACAATGCTCAAGATCTTATCTAGTGTATCAAACAGAAGTATTCTCTTCACTGAGGTTTGTTTGGTTTTGGTTTTGTTTTTTTAATTGCCTCTTAGGTTTGATTAGCTGTATGTGCAGATACAACAGTTTCCCTGTGTATAAGTTATGAAACAGTACAGAAGAATGTGTCTTGTAACTCAGTATACTGTCTCTGTTGCATGAATATCAACTTATGTTGAGACCAGGGAATGCATAGGGTGACCTACTCTGAAAAACTGGGACACTGGGGAATCCCAGACATTTACCTTCTTGGAGATGGAGGAGTAGGGGGAGTGTGTGTGTGTGTGTGTATGTGTTAATTAGGCATTTACATTAAAGTAACTAGCATCTGTCGCATGATAAACATCAGAAACTGCTCAAGTATATAAAATCTGTGGAAACTATGTGGGCGATATTAAGCACTTTGTTAGGAAACACATGTAGATGTTGGGTTTTGGTGGGGTGGTTTTTTTTGTGTTCCTCCATTGGCTCTCATGATAAAGTCAGCCTTTACATGAGAATGACTATAAAATAAATCAGGGAGAAAAGCACTTCTGTTATGCATTGGATCTGGTTCCAAAGATGGTAACGAACTCTGGAGTCACTGAATAATTAAATGCTAGGGATCTGTAAATTATCTTAGTGTTTTCAAATGTTTTATGGACTGCATATGTGCTCAAAATAAGTGTTTTAGCTTTTCACCTTAAAGCGATTTTTTTCATACATTTTATGTCCATATCATGAAAACTTTTCTGTGCTTTAAGTGTTGAGGGGCATACGTGTGTAAATGTCATGACTTGCTTATAATACAAATTTCAAGTAGTGATCTGCAGTAGCTGAATGACTCCTGGAGAAGGTTTTCTCGATTCTGCTGTGTTAAACAGAACACCTCTAGGAGTGCTGTGTGTATTTTAGGTAGTATGCTATTCATGTTGATCTTCCAGAATGATTATTGTTTGAGGTACAGGCTTGATTAAGAGGATATTACAGTAAATACAGAGTACAGCTGGGCAAGAGAGCATGCTGCTGTCAATTGTGCCACACTCCAGGGTAAAGGGGAGGTAAAATAATCTAGGTAATTTGGGTACTTACTAGCTCCCATTCAGTGCAGCCCTCCTAAATCGGGTTATCGCCCGCAAAGCAGATATTGAGCGTTTCTGTGGCGTGCCTAGCCAAAATTTTTTATTATGGGCATAGTTCTCTTCTGGGATATGATGCCAAGCCCTGGCACCAAACTTGGTTTATAAATCCTTCTTCTCCATCACGCTTCAGTGTTTCAGAAGGATCTCCAAGACCAGCCGCTGCTACCGCTATTACCCCTTATCACGCTCTGCACCCCGAGAGCCTCTGCAGCCTGGAGCTGCGTTTGGAACCAGTCCAGGCCGAGAGCGAGTGGCTGATCAGCCCTGTAGAACTCCTTGCTTTACATGTCTGTTTGCTGGAAATGTGGTGAAGAAACACAAAGCTGTTCTCGTGCAAAGATCTGGCAGGTTTTACTGGTTTAGGTGCCTTGCCGTGAAGGTGGCTCCTAGATCTAAACTAGCTTTGGAAACAGGTGGCCGTTTTTGTGCGGTTTGCGTCTGAATTAATGAGCTTGTTGGACTTGAACTGGTTCTTATCTATATGTGGCCGTGAAGAATTGTGCACTGAAATGATTGTTTTACTTCACATTCTGCCCAGTTGTCTTTTGTACCTTAATCCAAAAGCAGTTAGGCAGCTGTGACAGGTGGGTGTTTGTGACTGATTTGGGCTTGGATTTCCAAAGGTGTAACAAACCTATACAGGGGTTTGGATGGCTAAATTTCATCTGTAGTTTTTGAATTAGGTGGAGGTTCTGTAAAATCGTTCAGTAGATTTGGTGAATCTCATCTCGTGCCTGTTGTTGCTGCAATATAAATAGCCCTTACAAGATATACTACCTCAAGTTATGACTTTTACAGAAATTAAATTGCTTTTACACAAATATGATGTGTCTTTTTCATGGCTTCTAGTTGTTTGCATTCTCTAATGTAATAGGTCCTTGTAGCTGCTTGAAATGCCTCTTTTGAGGCACAGGTAGCCCAATATAATTAAAATTTGCAGTAGAAACTGTTAAGCACTTTGTCTGCCCTTTCCGCCTTTGTTTTTACCTGTTCATGCTTGAGATTGCAGGGTCAGTTCTAATATTTATGAGGGAATTGCATTTCTTCAGAAGCCTCCTGGGACTTACTACTTTGTTTTGTTGACATTGTTTTTGTAAACTGAAAAAGAAAAGGAAGAAAATACATTTCTGAAGTTTCAGTTGTAGTAAGTGAGGGACAAGTTTTAAATACTTGGGATTGTGTGGTTCAAGTCAAGCACTCAAGCAGCCCTTGGATTTGAAAACAAACATATTTGGAACTTTTTATGCTTGAGGAAGGAGAGTTGCTGGATTCTACAGACACTTCAGGAATAGTGTTTTATCAGTCGGTGTCTGCATAAGAAAAAGTTGAGTGAATTGTGTGAAATATGTGCCACTTAGTACTAAGCTGAAAGTTTTAATCTGTCATGTAGGCTCAAATGATATTTTTTGTTATAATGTTTGCTAGCAATTATGGTTAGCATAATTGCCTTTTTATATACTATGCTGTAAATTCTGTAGCGCGTGTTATGGTATTTGGAGCATTCTTCACAAACTACAGTGCATCATGAAAGAAATTAAATGCTTAGAGGAGGGAGTTGTCATCACAAATTACCAAAAAAGAAACAGATCTCTTTCCAGATGACATGTGGACTGGTTTAATCACTTTTTTTTTTAAAAAACCCTGGGTATGAGAAGGATCTATAGACTGAAGAGCTGTCAGTGGAACCTGGAAATCTGGAGGTTTTGAGCTAGTGAGGAGGAATGGGGACCTCCGACTTGTCCTCCAGAGATTTGGTTAGTGCTCTGTGGCAGCGTATCAGGTAACAGGGATGCGATATGGCTGCTGTGTCCCTGTTGTGTTACAACCACATGAGGTGTATTAGGGCGTAGGCAAGGCTGAGGTGGCGCTGATCGAGAGAAGGCTCTGGGAACTTGCAGTGAGGTAAACAAGGAGAAATGGATTTGCCAGATTTCAGGGGAATGTGCGAAAGGAAGAGTCAAAACTCTTTAGGGCTGAACTAATGATGAAACATTTCAGAAGAGGGGGAGGAAATGGTGGGAAAACTAGAAAAATTAATATTTATATAAAATTTGCAACATTTCCTGTGGCTGCTTTTGGTACTTGTAGGACTGTTGGTGTCTCAGCGTGACAAGTCTGTGTGGTTCTTCTCAATGCATAAAAATAGCTGTATTAAGTTATTCCTTTTCTATAAGTAAGCTTTTGGGTTTGTAAAATGTGTGTGCAACTATGTTTAAGCTTGAATAACTTTGTTTAGACATGCAAACCACGCTGGAATTCAAAACAACATCTTTAAGCATATAAATCAATCATGGAAATAAAGGTTTCCAAGGGCCATGCTGTTTTCTTGCACTGAGTGCTCCAGGAAGGATGACAGACAGGCTAATCTTGATAGCATTTGATCAGAATAGATTACTGACTTAAGTTGTTGAGGTGTACTTAATAAAAACGCATTAAAATCCTGCTACATGACTGTCTGTGCTAGTGCTTAGGGGTTTTTTTTTGGGTTTGCTTTGTTTTTAATGTGAGGCTAATGCTGTAGTGGTAAAAGAAAACTGTTGTGACTTTACAGAAGCAATAATTCAAATGTGAAATGTGTGGTGATTCCAGGATGTTATGTGAACTCTTATGTATTTGAGTATACAGCAAATCCAGAAGCTGTTTAAGAGATATCTTAAAGAAACTTAGCATTAAATGGCAAGTTAATATTCCTTCGCGATGGTAGGTTTAACTTTTGCAAAGTTCAGAAAAATGTCAAGAAAAATGAAAATAAGTAAAATGCTTAAGTGACTCCTGTGCTTTTTATATGTTTGTTATATTTAACAGGGTGTTTATTTCTCACTGTATTATTGAAAATGGCTTTTGGCTACTGCTTGTCTAGATTACTATTTTTTTCTAGCCTTGTTTCTTCTGAATGGGCATGTAGTATATGTGGGCTACATTACTTGTAACCTTAAGTTTGTCATACTTCACAGCCTTCATGCTGCTTGCAGTTAAAATTCCTTTTCACAAAGATTGAATGTTTGTATTCTTAAACTAAAAATATTTTAAATTTTACATATGTGAATAATGATTTTCTGAAAGAACTTTTTTTTAACAGTGTATTCTCAGTTTTGAATGCTGAAAATAAATATTTCATAAAAAGAATTTTTAAAACTGGTAAGCATTGGAAATCGCAGACTGTTGGTATAAACAAGTCTTACTGACACATAGCTAATGCCTTACATAATTTAAGCAGTGGCATGCTTGCTTAAATATGTCCTGAAAGGGAGCTTAGAAAAGGGGACCAGAATAAGGAAAAACTTGTTTTGTTTCTTAAGTCTATGTGTATCTTTAGAGGAAAAGAATTCTGAGCTCAGAGCTTCATTGCTAAGACCTATTGGGCTAAACTTTTGTAAGCCTTTCCTGAAGGTAAGCTTGCATATGGGTTGTGAGCAGACTTTCAGCTTCAAACCGAACTTCTAACTTCAAACCTAGCTATGTTATTATTCCTCATAAAATGTTGGAAATGTTTGTCTTTTGTGTAGTTCAGATTTGGCCAAAAAATGTTTGGCAAATGCATATAAATGAGGATACAATGGATTAGGACTCAAACATGAGCCTGCTTAAATAATTCTCAAGATTTTCTGGTTCACGTGTAGTGATATTGAACTCTTTAGTCATAGGCTTTAATTTGTGCATGGTGCTGACCTGATGCTGTGCAGGGACACTCACTGCATCCCTTCATTCAATTCTCTCTAATTATCCCCAACTTCCTGGGGAGCCTGCTTAGAACTGGTCATGAGTGTTTGTTATTAAGTATTAAGATATTGGGCTACCCTGGTTACATGTAACAAAGTAGTTTTTTAGTCTGAATTTACATATAGATGGTCAGTACAGGAAGCTGCAGTTCTCTTTAGCATGATTTTATAAAATCAAATTGAAAATAATGTATTGGGATAAGAAAACATTTTGACAGCAACTTAAGCCTGGAGTTAAATGACACGAGATTTAATGTTGTTGTGCGAGTCCTCCTGTGTCGACGTTGGTAATTTCAGTGTGTGTTTTGGAGTGGTTATGCTATGTAAATCGACTTCGAAACAAATCAGATTTGTGTGCGTGTTTCAGGGTGATGGTAATTATTTTTGCTGGGAGCATCTGTTAATGTGGAGTATTTCCTCTTCAGGTTCACGTGAAAATGGCGGACGAAGCTGCCTGTGTTGGCCCAGCTCCCACCAGCAAAAGCTACCTCAACATGGATGCCATCATGGAAGTCATTAAGGAAACCAGGGCCCAAGCTGTGAGTCTGAATGAGTCTATCTGCTGCAGCTGTTTCATATATAGAAAGCAGAAAAGCCAGAGTTTGTATTTTTTTTTTTAAAGGTTGGGGGGCGGGGAAGTGATTGAATATGCTATTCCAGTTAGTTCATGTCACATGAGTTAAATGTGTCTGAAATCGCTACTGGAAATCAAAGGCTTTGTAGCATCTGGCAACACTGGTCGCTGATCCTGCAGGTGGCTGCTGGATTCAGCTTTCACACCAGGGAGCAGCTTCAGTTCATTTCCAAATTTGCTAGGGGAGAAAAAAAAATCCCAATTAGTTTTGAGCACTAACCCTTTATATGCCATAATGGCTTTTCTGAACGTTTTACAAAGTGCACCCAAAAAGGCTTTTGCTTAAACTTAGTTTGAATTGCTTTCTAAATTATATAAATGTCATTTGCAGGAGAGGAAGGTAAATGGTACATCCCGTGGTTATTTTTGTTTCAGAATGTTTTCAAAATGCACGTTAGCATGTGTGTGTAAATGCCTTTCTCCCTCCAAATTGGCCAAACATTTAAAGCTGAAGAGGAATTAGTTGGACAAACTAATGTGTAGTCATGTTCACGTGCCTGACATTCTTTGTTCTGTCGGTGGAAAAAAATGTATTATTCAGAGCTACTGTACACAGGGCATTTATTAAAAGGAAATTTGATGGGTGTATATCAGCAACACCAATTAGCCTGGAATGATTTGGATAAGCATTGTAACTTCTTTCGGAGATGATGTTTTGGTGTAGCGCTTTCAGGGACCAAAAACTTTCATATCAAGAAAAAGCTATTTCTTTCCCTCCGAGTATTTCAATATGGAACCCAGTTGTTTAGGCTCTTTATAAGAGGGGGAATAAAATAGCTTATACTTTGTTAGAGTCCCTTGGATCGAGTCTTACGTGAATTGTGAAAAGTAAAAATGAAAACTCTCTCATGCTCCTCCGGAGTCATTATGCTAGGTGTATAGTGGGGTCCGAGTAGCAAACTGGGGCGTGTAAGGGTGCGTGATTTAGGCTACTGAGACGATAAACTGTGTTCTCCAGCAAGGGTCGCTAGAGATAGGAATGACTCTGGACTTTAAGACCATTGTTATGATCAGTGCCAAAATATTTTACCATGAGGTGTACTTCATAGTGCTTGCTGAGAAGAGTGTGGATGAGCATATACAGCGAAGTCTGTAGTGAGATAAATGTGGCAAAATGGAATTAGAAAGAGCAGAAGGCAAAACACCAAAGGGCGTGTGTTCGTTGCTCTGCAAACAGCGCCTTTCACCTGAGTTAAGTAAGGCAAGTTTATTTCAGAAATGGCAGTTCAACCGAGTCTTTTACAGCTTGACTCAGGACAAATATTAAGACAGTTTCTTAAGGTATTCAACTAATTTAAATTCTTAGTTTTCTACTTTACCTTCCTCAGTATCTGAAAAGCTGCTAGCAAATTTGGTGTCTGCCTTCTGAATTCAATCCAAGACCTTGAAATGTGGTGTGTGTTGTTTTTTTTTTTTTCCCAAGGTACATCCAGGATATGGATTTCTTTCAGAAAATAAAGAATTTGCTCGACGTTTGGTAAGTTATTCTATTTGCTTGGCTGTACATGATGCACTAGGTGGCATATAATCATTCCAGTGAATGAATCGAAGGAATCGAGATACCGGATTTAAAAGATACCTTAAGATAGGAGACTTCAGTATGCACTCTGTGCGTGTGAATTTTGAGTGCGTAATTGCAGCCTGGGTTTTCTTTTGGGGGAAAAGGGGAGGTGCCTCTTTGTAAGAACTTCACTAAGGATGTGAGAACCTTTTGGAATTTTTGCTTGTGCCTGTGCTGTTTATGAGGCTGCTCTGTGAAACTGGGTCACCGAAATGATCTAGGTTAAAAGGATCTGGTTTTAAGTGATGGTTTTGGTGATTCGTAGCACAGCTGGTGAACAGCTGTATCAGCAGCCCTGAGAAGGTGCTGAACTGCACTTTCAGGATGGGAATAGAAAGCTGTTTAAAAACTGTCTTCTCTGCTGGTGGCTGTGTATTGTGAAGCTGTGTTCTCGGAAAGGACCAAAGAGAGAGTCAAGAGGGTGCTGTTTTCACTTTGTGCCTGAATTTGTAAAAATTATTATTCACAAGCTCTTTACTTCAGTGGCATTTTATATGTCACAGAAGCTGATATATGGCCTTTTAACCGATTTGATTTTTCTTTTTCTGAGAACTTTCATGCAGCTGCTTAAAAGTTTGAGCAGTGCTAGGAGAAATTTACAATCGCAATATTTGAGCAGGGGCCTGAGTGAGTGCTGCATGTGTAGTCCCTGCAGATCATGTTACTGTCTGTCGGTTGCACTGAGAATCTAAGGACAAGTACATATTACATTGAAATTTCCAGTAACAAGCTGTTGCAGCTACCTACTTTCTTACGGAGTAAATGAACCATATAGCTGACAGATCCTTTTTTTTTTTTTTACAGACAGCAAGATAAATTTGTTCCTGGTTTTGAGAATAATTTGTACCTTTTTGATTTGGGGTAAAAACCACAGATGAGGACTGTGATTCTCTAAGATGATAGCTCTTTTAGTCTTAGCATTTGTGGAATAGCTCTTGTTTTTACATCTTTTCCTTGACTATGTCCCTTTTGGACTTGAGTTCTAATTGTACATAGACTCTTACTGTTTATTATTTGGTGTTACAGAATACAGCCTGCTCATTAAGGTGACTAGGAGTGAAAGATTAATTTTTTTATACTTCATAGCTGCTCTGTGCTGTGGGGTTTTTTTTTGGCGGGGTTTTTTGGTGGTGTGTGTTTTCTTGGGTGTGTGCTGTGTTTTTTTTTTAAAGTCCACATGTAAAAACAAGTGCAGGTGTTCTGTGTGATGCTGAATGCATCCTGCTGGTTGCTGGGTGATAGTGATGTTAAAGTTGAAAGGAATTCTAAACACTTGGTGTTTGCTAGGATTTACCAAATCTTGGGTAATCTCTTACCTGCTACTTTTATGCAGTTTAGCAGCTTTTTTTTTTTATCACTGTTTTGCTTCACATACCAGAGTCTTTTTTTAGAGGGAAGATTCCTAACTTAATTTATAGCAAACTGTATTCCCGTTGGATTAGAACTGGTTTTAGTTGGCAGTTACTGTTTTTTTTAAATAACTGAACAAGATACAAAAAAATCACAAGTGCTTGCTCATTCTATTTTGCTTTGTATTTTGAAGATAAAATTTGAAATTTGATAGTTATTACTGTAAACTGGATGCTTTTCCTAGTAATCCAGTTATTATTTGATCATGTAAGTTACAGCATTGGTGAAATGACAATCTGGGACAATTTTTTTGGTAGGATTAAGCAGAAAAGGAGGAAGTACAAGCATTCCTGTAGATCCCCTCCCCCTTCCTATTTCCCATCTTTTCACTCAAATCCTTGGAGCAGTGAATTCCTGAAATAAGTAATGACTAGAAACATGTTCAAGTTTGGGTTGATGCCAGTACCTCAAAGTAGTTTTTAAATATGTTTGAGAAACCCAGTGTGTTCTGTTCTTTTAAAATATGATAAATCAAGGTAGTTCTAATTTGCTTTTGGAAGTGAACTATTTAATGTATCAATTAAGACATGATCATGCTTCCCTTGATATCAGTGGCTCTAGAATATCAAGCCCCTAGTGAGAATTGGTGAAACGATTTCTCTTTTTGCACTGAAGGCTGCTAATGTTTGTTTTGCTTTTTTTTTTTTTTCCAAGACACCCTGGTTAATGTATTTAGGAGGAAAACTTGCCTGCTGTTTCTTTTCTTTCTTACAGTCTGTAACAAATGTTGGGAAGCTGTTGTGAAGTTGCCCAAGATGTGGTTTTGTTCTGTTTTCTTTCTCCCCTATCCCTTTCTTTGCGCATACGCTCTTTTCTTCCGTGCAGTAAAAGTACTGATGAAATTTGTGAAACCTGGACTTGTTTTCCAGTGTGTATCCATACTTTTTAAAACAAACTGTCTAGACTCTGCAATATACTGAAAAAAACTTACTAAATATTCTAAATTTGCCGATCTGTCTGTAAGAGCGGTAATGAGCTCAAAGCAAAGCTTTGTCTTCAATTAACACATGGAGGGTCAGCTCACATGTAATCCCACGGTGCGTGATTTGAACAAAAGCATGTCTTTTTTGTTCATTATTGCCTAAATGATTCATGGAGTAGCACACAGCTATAGGCAGTCCTTGTGAAGAATTTGATGGATACATTAGAGTGTTGAAAATTACTAGTCTTTTTCTTTTTTTCTTCTTCAGAAACTTAACTTTGTTCTCGTGTCGAATGGGGGAGAGCACGAGTAAATGATCCGTTGTTTCCAAAACAAGATTTCCAAAAAGCAATCAGTGGGTGAATATCTGGCATATTGTTCATTGTGATCCAATAAAAAAATTGGTGCATTCAGACCCTTCCTGCGTATCTATTCTGGTTGCTGTTGATGGCCGACAGAAAAGGCATCTATGGCACTTGCGTCAAGTGAGTCAGTTACAGATTTCCTAAACTCTAAGGTCTATTTCTTCAGGATTGGTATTTTAATATGAAATATTTTTAAAAACTTGATAACATTAGTCAGTTATTATGTAGGATAACAAAATGTGGTTTTGTGCATGTGAGTGTAGTTCCTTAACATCTCTTGCATTTGAATTTTAATTCAGATTTTTGAGCTAACTTGGAACTCTTGCAGTGCTTTATGAAAATTAGCTCCATGTTGAAATTGTAAAATTCAGTGCATAAATTGTTACTTGTAGTTTTTGCATGCAAATATATTTGTATGTAGGCAGTTTTGCTTCTTTCAAGAAATAATTCCGTAATATTTGGTATTGACATAAATCTAAAGGCACAGTTAAAACCTGTGACCACATTGAGGGGGGAAAAGTACTAAAAATTGCTAGCATCATTTGGCAGGTACTGCAAGAGCAATTTGTTCTTTGTGCTTTAGAAGAATTTGCTAGTGACCTCTGTATTTATGTTAGCTTTCTTAATGTTTTCTGTTACATGAAATTAATGCAGGCACTTTCTGAGCAGCTCTGTTGCCTCTACTGTCTGTGGCAGGCCTTTGAAATTTAGTGAGGAGAAAGTCCTGGGACAAAGATGAGCCTTTTGGTTGGCCTGTTGTTGAAAGACGGGCTTTTCTGAAATTGCCATTTTTCCTTTGCTTGCTTGCAAACCTCGGGGGCAGCTGTTGTGGTGGAGGGTGGGGACCGCTGACTCGGTTCTCTTTGCACTTTGAATGTTTTGGAACTGGCCCGTGACCCCAGTGATACTGTAGTTCCCCCTTTTCTTCCCTGGGTGAAGAAGGGAACAGGGGAGAGAAGAGCAAGGGAAGGAAGCCTGTGACTGGGTTGCACTGTCACTATTCCAGAGGCAACGCTTCTTCCGGTGGTCTAGCTGATGTTACCAGCCAAGTAGGAGTCTTACTTCTGTAGTTGTGGGTATGTGTGTTCTTGCTTCCTAGTAATGATTAGAAGCTTAAACTTTGATGCATGGTTGCTCGTAATGGGATCAGTTTTCCCCTTTTTAACTGAAAGAAAACCATAAATGAACTCTCTTTTCCTCCTCTACTGTAGAAGTCTCTTGGGAAGCTACTGCTAAAAAAGTGTATAATGTATATCTTATCTATCAGCTACATAAAGAGTATTCCTTTACAAAGTCTAGTATGAAAAAATACCAGTGTGCAGGATTTGTATCTTTGGTCTCTTATATGTATGTGATAGAGTTTCTACTTCTATAGGTGGTGTGTTGTGTTGTATTTCCCCCAAGAAACCTCTGGAATTTGTGCATAAAATCTCAAAATGGTAAGAGTTAAGGTTACAAATACAACTTTTATCAGGAATATTCTTTTTTTTTGAATGCAACTTTGACAATATTCTCTTAACACTTTCTTGATATAAAAAAAAGCCAGCCACTACCCTCTGCTAAAATCCTCTCCTTGCAATAGAAGTCATGAACATGGTGAGACAAAAGGATTCAATTTTTGAATAAGATATGGACCTCTTTGGAGGTCCTAGTGCAACCTGGTTTTATACATCTTTTGTGCCCTTTTAGTGACTACTGTTTGGCATGACTAAGGGCAGAACAAAACAGCCAGCACTATTTCTTTTTACCTTTGAAGCTAGATTAACATTCTTTGTGGAATTAAAAAGACTCCAACAATGTATTGTCTGAAATAAATGGGCAAACAATGATATGGAAATGGTTGATCACGTTTGTAAATGTGTGTTAAATTTGAGATGGGAAAGGTAAAACAAGGAACAACATATGCCATCTTCTGTAAGGGGACAGTGTCTGACCTGTGAAGAACTTTGTGCACATGGATCCATGGCCCTATGTGCAGCTAATTATGGGATCATTGCCTTTTAAAATGGAAATTCTTAATGGCAGCAACATTTCCTTACAGTTGTTCATGGCTTTATTTGTAAGTGGATGGTGAAGTTCTTTTATTGTGCTGTGATGGCTGGTTACATTTTTGAGAAGTGGTTGGTGTGGTTCTCATGTTGTTCCCGTGTGCATTGGCTTTCCTACCTGGAGATTCATGTGACTGGTTGGCGTTTGTGTTTGCCAGATGGCAAAGCTGTGGTTGGAAAAAAAAAAAGGCAGCTTTGGAAGCTTGGTGTCAAGAAGCTGCTTGTGCCAGTTGTTTCCTCCCAGGAGTGTGGCAGACAGAGAATGGAATGTATCCAGAGAAGGGCCACGAGGATGCTCAGAGGACTGGAGCCGCCTCCCCTATGAAGACAGACTGAGAGAGTTGGGGCTGTTCAGTCTGCAGAAAAGAAGGCTCCGAGGAGACCTTATTGTGGCCTTCCAGTATCTTATAAGGGGGCCTACAAGAAAGCTGGTGAGGGGCTTTTTAGGATGTCGGGTAGTGACAGGACTAGAGGGAATGGATTAAAGCTGGAGATGGGTCGATTCAGATTGGACGTTAGGAAGAAGTTCTTCCCCATGAGGGTGGTGAGACACTGGCACAGGTTGCCCAGAGAGGTGGTGGAAGCCCCATCCCTGGAAGTTTTTAAGGCCAGGCTGGATGGGGCCGTGAGCAGCCTGATCTAGTGGGAGATGTTCCTGCCCACGGCAGGTACATTGGAACTAGATGATCTTTAAGGTCCCTTCCAACCCTGACAATTCTATGACTGAGTTTCTTACTCTGTCCTGCAATGCATAGTGTGTCACTGCCTGCCAAAGAGCCTGAGGGCCTTCCACTGCCCCTTGTGATGATTTAAGATTCTTTGTCTGGGTGGAGACTGTGCCCCTCCTGGCTCCTAAGAGTTAGGCAGAGTACTTGTCAGAATGAACAGGTCACCAGTTTGCCCACCAGAAAAGCTCTGCCTGCGGGCCTGTTGGATTGATGGGTGACGACTTACTGTTCTGAGGCAGAATGCTTCTGAATGTTACTTGTATTCTTGTATTTAATCTCAAGTAAATTTTTTACATAGGAAAAAATTGTTTGCGGTATCGGGTTGCTGAAATCCATGGGAGGAACAATAATGCATGTGTTAAATCCTGGGCAGCATTTGTCTCTGCTAGTGCATGTGAGCTAGAAAAATCAAACTGAGTCATCTGAACTATCTGTGTAGACACTTAGTAGTGTGAAAGTAGGAGGGCTGTATTACTCTTTTACTCTAGACATTTTTATACAGACTTTTGGTAATATCGTACGACACCTTACATCGTCACTGATGTGCTATTTCAAGATTTCCTGCACTGCAGAGCACATTGATGCCAGGTCTGCTCTGTTGGAACTTCCAAATCTTTCTCTCGAGCAACTGCCATATATAGCTAGGGTGCGTTTTTAATGTGCAGGATTATGTCTGAACTTAAACACCTCTGCCCTCCCCCAAGTCTCAGGGTGCAGAGCCACAGGTTTTGTGGATATAGATGCGTATAACCTATATGTATATATTGAAAGATATGGGGTGATGCTTTGCCAGAGATTTGTGACAAAAATGCTCTACTTCTAAATCTTTTACCTGATATCTGTAATCTTCATGTGTTCTGATCTCCCCATTAGGCAACTTTCTCTGACATGGCAGTCTAGACTTGTTTGTGTTTGTTTTTCACTTAGGATAAGCCTTTATTTTAACTTGTGCTTTTTAAAGCTACGTATTTTCTTAAAGTGGCTTAGGTTGAAAGCTTTAACATGTGCAACTGGTCTTAGAAAAAAACAAAAACAGAAACCCTAATTTAAGTAGTCATGTCTGGTGATTTGAGACTCTCAGTGGATGAACTCTGGACTTGCATGACTTCTGGAATGATTTAATTAAAGACTATATTAGAATGATTTTTTTACCTATCTAGACTATCACAAGTTACTTCCCATGAGGTGCCTTTCAACAGCAGCACTTTGGCACGCTTTATTAGGGTGTGTGGGTCTGCAGATGAAAGGATTTGTAGAATTCGGATTTGTAAAAATTCATTATTTCTTGACATGTAGTGTCACTGCAGTAGCACTTATTTCTGGGCATACAGGAATCCTTCGTGTTGCTTCTGAAATGCTTTGTTCTGTCCTTTTTCTTCCACTGTTGCTGTGTCTGATTGTGAGAATAAAAACTTCTTGCTCTGTTTCCACAACTGCAGTTGTAAGGCTGAAGGAGCTGGGTCTCTTGAGCTTGGAGAAGAGGAAGCTGAGGGGTGACCTCATTAATGTTTATAAATATGTCAAGGGGGAGTGTCAGGAGGACAGAGCCAGGCGGACGGTGCCAGGCTCTTTTCAGCGATGTCCATTGACAGGACAAGGGGCTGGAACAAGCTGGAACATAGGAGGTTCCACAAGAATATTAGAAAAAAACTTTTTCCCTGTGAGGGTGACAGAGCACTGGAACAGGCTACCCAGAGAGGTTGTGGAGTCTCCTTCTCTGGAGACGTTCAAAACCCGCCTGGACGCGTTCCTGTGTGACCTACTGTAGGGGATCCTGCTCTGGCAGGGGGGCTGGACTAGATGATCTTTGAGGTCTCTTCCAATCTCTGACATTCTGTGATATTAACAACTTTATATACATGTGTGTTTTCCTCATTGCACTTACACAAGGCTTGCAAGCATAATGCTATATAAGTCCCTTTTTTACGTAGATAATATGTTTTGCTTTTTGCCTTTTGATTCTACTGTTGATTTGCAGTGATGCAGACAGGCTTGTCAGGTTGTGGTAAACTCTGCATTCTGAGCTAAGGGGGATTTGTTGGCTCGTCCCATTGGAGTATAGTTGCTGCAAGCTGATGTGGTCACCTGGCAAATGTGATGTCCTTACCTGTTTCCAAAAAAATTTTAAATGCCCCATTGATACCAATGGAGTTGAAGTAGACCTGAACAGTTAAGACATGACAAGTCTCTTTGAAATAAGAACACCTGCTGCCCTGTACCACAAGTTTACTTTCGTGGCAAGGCAGATGAAGCTTCAGGTTAGAATTCAACAAACGATGCTTCCTTAATAATGGCTTGTGTCTTCTGCCTGCATTTAAAGAAATAGTGTATCTTGCAGTGATGGGTGGGTGATCTGTGGTCAGTGGTTTGATGTTGCAAATTGAATACTTAAGTGTTTTTATATGTTCTTCCTAAAATATGTGTAATCAATAAAGTTAATTCTGACTTTAAAGACGAATGCAGCTTGGAGCTGGGATAGCTTGGGGTTTTTTTTGTGTGTATACTACTAGAGAGTTGAAATATACTGAAGTAATGTTGTGTGTGATAGAATCTTTTTCCATCTCCGAATTCTGACTATCCTCTGTTCTGTAGTTGAAAACTATTTGTAGCAAGTTATAAATCAAGCTCAGTCTACTGAAGTTGCTATTTACTAGCCAAGAAAGATGCTTTCTTATGGCTTACTGTATTTTCATACCGAAGGGCTTTTGTAATAGCCATGTGTTATATGAGGGGCGATATGAACATGATAAATGTTTTTCATCCCAAGACCAGGAAGTAATTACTTGTGAAGGAAGGGAGAAAATTTTTCTATTTATTTTTAGAACTATGTTTAGCTTTAAGACACTTACATAACATCACTTAGTGCAACATGTATTTGTGTTTTTCTCGATTTTAGTGGCTCTGAGGATGAAGATGCTCTGCTGAGTCTTCATTCCTAATTCACACCCTTCTTTAGTTTTCTCTTCTGGTTTGGGGAGGGTAATGTGTCCCACTTTCTGACACTTTTAGATTAGATTCTCATACCCGATCCCTAATGGATCGTCTGAGGCCAGGAATGAGCTTCATGAAGGGACAATCACGACTAGCAACTCTTTTCAAAGGCATTTGAGTGATTTCTGCACTAGCTGTGGGGGGAAAAGGTGTTAGCTGAAAGATTTCTTATGAACGTGCTTCTGAAGATGACCTGTTATCCTGGACTGGGCAGACTTTGAGGGGACTTTGTTTTTCACAGTGGGTATTTTCATAGAATCATAGAATGGCCTAGGTTGGAAGGGACCTTAGAGATCATCTAATCCAACCTCCCTGTCACGGGCAGGGATGCCTCTCAGCTAGATCAGGCTGCTTTAGGCTCTGTCCAACCTGGCCTTGAACACCTCCAGGGAGGGGGCAGCCACAACATCTCTGGGCAATTTATTCCAAAGTCTTGCCACCCTCGTACTGAAGAATTTCTTCCTAAGATCCAATCTAAATCTATTCTCCTTCAGCTTAAACCCATTTCCCCTTGTCTTATCAGTCAACGCTCTTACAAGTCCCTCCCCAGCCTTCCTGTAGGTTCCCTGCAGATATTGGAAGGCAGCTCTTAGGTCTTCCCCGAAGTCTTCTCTTTTCAAGACTGAACAATCCCAGCTCCTGCAGCCTGTCCTCGTAGCAGAGGTGCTCCAGCTCCTGGATCATCTTTCTGGCCATCCTCTGAATGCGCTTCAACAGTTCTATGTCCCTCTTATGGTGGGGACACCAGAACTGGATGCAGTATTTGAGGTGGGGTCTCACAAGAGCAAAGGGGAAGAATCACCTCTCTTGACCTGCTGGCTACGCTTCTCATGATGCATCCCAGGATGGGGTTGGCCTCCTGGGCTGCATGAGCGCACTGCCGGCTCATGTTGAGCTTCTCGTCTACCAACACCCCCAAATCCTTCTCTTCAGGGCTACTCTCAACCAACTCTGTGCCCAGTTTGTGTTTGTGCCTGCGATTGGCCCGACCCAGGTGCAGGACCTTGCAGCTTGACTTGTTGAAGCGCATGCAGTTTTCACTGGCCCGTTTCTCAAGCCTATCGAGGTCCCTCTGGATGGCATCTCTTCCCTCAAGTGAGTCCACGGCACCACACAGCTCGGTGTCGTCGGCAAACTTGCTGAGGGTGCACTCAATGCTGTCATTCATGTCGCTGACAGAGATGTTGAACAGCACTGGATCCAGAACAGACCCCTGAGGAACTCCACTTGTCGCTGGTCTCCATGTGGACATGGAACCATTGACCACAACTCTTTGAGTGCGACCGTCCAGCCAGTTCTTCATCCACCGAGTGGTCCATCTGTCAAATCCGTGTCTCTCCATTTTAGAGACAATGTTGACTGTAATCTTACTTCAGTAAATATTTTCTTCAAGTCAGTGCTTGAGTTGTTGTTGAATTATTAGAGCTTAATCTTGAAGTTCTATAAACTTAGGGTTTATTTTATGCTGCTGTTTGTTTCTGTTTATATTATTCTATCTGTCTTGATTAAAACTTTTCTATAGGTATTTAATACCTGTACAGTATTTTATGTTTACTGCTGTAAAGTGCTCAAACATTCTGAATCGTTTGTACAGCAACAAGTCTTAATTTGTTCAGTGTACCACAGGAGTTTGTTATCTAACCTCTCTGCAGTTCTTTTCTGTGGTCTTTGAGAACTTCATGTTGAGGGAATCACTGTTAATATGTCAGATATAGTCGGTTACTGAAAGTGCCTTGAAACATGGGAGGAGTTGAATTTTATTTTCTGCTGTTGCATAGATCCACCAGTTATAGCAGCAGTGGAAACTGTAAAGAATACAAGAAAAGCTTTATTCAGGCATGTTAAAGTTAGATAAGGTTTTGCACTACTTAGGTTGTTTAATGTCACTTTTAATTAGCTATTCAGTTAGTATCTTCTACTTTGTTACAGTATCTTCAAGTTGGTTGCATATTGTTACTGTGTAGTTGTAGCATGCATAATGGTTTGTGCTTTAGACATCAAATACAGTCTTTATTTCACAGAATCATAGAATGGTTGAGGTTGGAAGGGACCTCTAGAGGTCATCTGGTCCAACCTGTCTGCTCAAGCTGGTTGCTGAAGATTGTCTAGTCAGCTTTTGGCCATTTCCAAGGAGGGGAGGCTCCACAACCTCCCTGGGTAACCTGTGCCAGGGCTGAGCCACCCTCACAGTAAAAAAAAAAAATTGTTTCCTGATGTTCAGAGGGAACGTCCCGTGTTTCAGTTTGTGTTCGTTGCCTCTGGTCCTGTCACTGGGCACCACTGAGCAGAGCCTGGCTCTGTCCTCTTTTCAACCTCCCTGCAGGTTTTTATCTATGTTGATGAGATCATCCCTGAGCCTTCTCCAGGCTGAACAGTCCTAGCTCTCTTAGCCTTTCCTCCTAGGAGAGATACTCAAACAAAAAAAATGTATGAACACACACCAGCATAAGTATTATTTTATAGTAACTTACCTAGCTTGTCAATTTTTGTCAATGAAAGCTTCTAGCCAGTGCTACAAGAATGATAACTCCAAAGTTAAGAGTAAGAATTTAACAGATTACTTGCATCTGCCTAATTATGTTTAGAGGTTTATTTTGCAAATCTTGACTTTCTTGGAACTTTAAAAGACTTCCTACTCATTATTATGAATGCATTTGTCTTTTCACTTTACTGTTTAATTCGATTTGAAGGTTGACTTACAAATAAGCTTTATCTATTTGCACAGCATGTTTCATTCTTTTCTGTTTCAAACTGGATGATTGCTAATCAATAACACTGATAACTTAGAGTGCTGGGTTGACTGAATGATTCCTGCTAGAGTTGACAGAATCACAGAATGTTATTGGTTGGAAGGGACCTCAAAAGATCATATACCAACCCCACTGCCAGAGCAGGATCACCTACAGTAGGTCACACAGGAACAGGTCCAGGCAGGTTTCAAAAGCCTGCAGAGTAGGAGACTCCACAACCTCCCTGGGCAGCCTGTTCCAGTGCTCTGTCACCTTCACAGTGAAAAAGTTTTCCCTATATGTTTTTGTGGAACCCCCAGTGCTTCATCTTGCACCTGTTGCCACTTATCCCATTAATGGACATCACCAAGAGGAGTCTGGCTCTGTCCTCCTGACACTTCCCCCTTGACATATTTATAAACATTTATGAGGTCACCCCTCAGCCTCCTCTTCGCCAAGCTAAAGAGACCCAGTTCCTTCAGCCTTTCCTCACTGTGGCTCTGCGCTGGACTCTCTCAAGCAGTTCCCTGTCCTTCTTGAACTGAGGGGCCCAGAACAATATTCCAAATGTGGCCTCACCAGGGCAGAGTAGAGGGGCAGGAGGACCTCTCTTGACCTACTGGCCACTCCCCTTCTAACACACCCCAGGATGCCATTGGCCTTCCTGGCCACGAGGGCACAGTGCTGGCTCATGGTCATCCTGCTGTCCACTAGAACCCCCAGGTCCCTTTCCCCTGTGCTGCTCTCCAGCAGGTCAGTTCCCAACCTGTACTGGTACACGGGGTTGTTCTTTTCCAGGAGCAAAACTCTGCACTTGCCCTTGTCGTATTTCATAAAATTTCTCCCTGCTCAGCTCTCCAGCCCATCCAGGTCTCTCTGAATGGCAGCACAGCCTTCTGGTGTGTCAACCACTCCTCCCAGTTTCATGTCATCAGCAAACTTGCTGACAACACTCTCTAATCCCTCGTCCAGGTCATTGATGAATATATTGAAAAGCACCGACCCGAGCACTGACCACTGAGGGACCCCACTAGACACAGGCATCCAGCCAGACTCTGCCCCATTGACCACAACTCTCTGGCTTCTTCCCTTCAGCCAATTAGCGACCCATCTCATTACTTGGTCACCCAGACCACACTTCCTCATGGATGCTGTGGGAGATGGTGTCAAATGCTTTACTGAAATCCGGATAAGCCAACGTCCACTGCACTGCCATCGTCTGTCCACCTGGTTTTGTCTTCATAAAAGGCTCTCAGGTTGGTCAAACATGACTTCCCCTTGGTAAAACCATGTTGACTGCTCCTGATGACCCTCTTATCCTTGATATGCCTAGAGTCCTCAGGCACCTCTCCTGTTGCCCATGACTTACCAAGACAGTGGAGAGTGGCCTAGCAATGACTTCTGCCAGCTCCCTCAGCACCCGCAGGTGCATCCCCTCAGGGCCCATGGATTTATGTATTTTCAGATTACCTAACTGATCCCTAACCCAGTCTTCATCAACAAAGGCAAACTCTTCCTTTACCCCGACTTCTTCTGGGGCCTCGGGGGTCTGAGTTGTTGTGCATGTGTGTTTGGGGGATATAGTTAAAATACTTGGCAGTTGGCTGGTTGTCAGTAGTGAAGTTTTGAATTAACACAAGTATTAAAATTGGTTTCTTAAAGTTATTTGTTTTGTGTACAACCTAGCATCTGCTTCTCTCTTGCTCCCTGGATGTCAATCTGTGTGTTCAGGTTTCCAGCCTGTGGTCACACTGAGGTGCTGACAGTGACCAAGCTGCCTGCAGAGATAACTGCTCCCAGTGGTTGCTTGTTTTCTGTCCCCATGAGGAGTTATTGCCCTCCTTGGATGTGATGGAATGACTGACTGTGTGGTCATTCTATAGCCGCCTTCTGTTAAAATTATCTTTCTTTAAACATGTGCTCCTCTAACTCCTCTCTCAAGGACTTTAAGCTAATACAGGTGATTCTGGAAGAGTCAAATTCAAGAATTTCTGCCTGACTTGAAATGGAGGCAAACTGAAAGGGATGGTAGCTTGGGAGTGGACTACAGAGAAGAAAAGGGAAAAAAATAAACTGCTGAAGGTGACAGCCTTTTAACCTGTTTATAGCTGAATTACTTTTTTTATAGAAACCTTTACTGAGAGGGATTTAGGTACTTACTTTAGGCTGATTTTTTTTTTAAGTACCTAATTTAGATTTTGAATATCAGTTCTATGTGACTTATGTTTATGTGATATCCTTATTAAAAATATCATGTGATAGAAACATTTCAAGAACTTAACCAAATAATCTTTAAATAATTTCTCTTGTCCCACAAAACACAAAGAAAGTGGAGGAAATGCTTTTCATCAAACATTCTCTTCTCCTTGTACAGCCTATAAGTGTACAGTTGCTTCTGGCAGCATTATTGGTCTGAATTATTAAAAGCTTTGAAACTTGAAGTGACTGTGTATTTGTTTGGGCTTTTGTTGCACAAATGCTCTTGAGGCAAAGGTGCTGTTTTCCCTGACTCTGCAGGCCACTACTCCTTGGAGAAGATTTTTCTCAGGGTCTGCACTCCCTTGTGAGTATAATAGGAAGGAAATTGACTTCCTAACCTTGGGGCTTGTGGATAGTGATTTGTGTTTCATTTCATGGCCTAAGACTTGACACCATGAATTTTTCTGAACTTAGAAATTGATGTTGGAATATTATTTTTTTTTTCATGGAACTGTCAAGAGATCAGTAGACTTAGATTAAAAATAAGACTGCCATTGGTGTGCATGCATTCGTCATAATTTTTACAGCAGATTTGTGTAGGAAGCGTATGTCTGTTGAATGGCACCTCACTGTTTGGAGATGGGTTCTTTAATTGATTATGGCTTTCAGTACACACAGGGTTAAGTGAAAAGGTTGCAGTAATATCTTGTGAGCTTTTTTCCTTTAATGTGCTCATTAGCAGTGGCAAGTCCAGGTTTTAGCACATGTCAGTAATTTACATTTCATTGCTGAGTGGCTGCCCTTGTTCAAGAGTTGTTTCTAAGCCTGATGAATATACTTGTGTTGGGAATAAACTGAGTAGAAGAATTGAAAGCCAAATACCCTGCCAGGCTTTTCAATGGGTGCCGAAGTTTCCAGTGGGTCACTGATTAGTAATGCATGGAGTAGCAGGAAAATGCAAAGACAATGTCTAGAAAGGTTACTTCAGGTAGGTTTTACCATGAAACCCCTCTTTCTAACTACCTTTATAGACGTTCCTCTCAAAATTCCTCTCTTGGCAGGTCTTCTCTTAATATGAGAATACGGTCTGTTAGATAGACATCCCAACCAGGGTTCTCATTTAGAGGTGGCACAGGGAAGTAATTATTTGTGCTAGAAACAAATGACTTCACGGGCTTCACAGTTTCCTGCTATCAGGTCATGATGGTAGGGGTCCCTGTGAATATTCTTTCTTGCCCTTTTTTCTTTTCTCTGCTTCGTCTGATGCTGGCTTGTCTTAGCGTGAAGATGTGCGTGGTTCACTGCTGTAATGGCAAATATGTGTGTGTAGGGATGCAGTAGCATTGTGGTTGGCAATTGAGATGCAAGACAAAGGTTGCTGGCTTTTGGGGGAAAATTGGTGCTTTCATGTGGCAACAGCTTAGCTGGGTAATAAAACCGTATGATTAACTAAATGTATTCTTGATGGAGTGATATTCTTGCCATTTTCCAAGCCACTCTGGGTATTTTCAGAGCACTATGTGGAAACTTATACTGTGAAATTATACTTTCCTTTGTAGAGCCCTGCATCTATTTTCTGTCCGAAAGGATAGGTATTGCTAGATTTACATATGTACACGGACAAGTAAGCATTTTTATTCCAGATGCCTGTTAGGATCATACTGACATGTTCTTCAGAGCTCTAAGCAAAGGAGCGCTAGTGCTTACTCTTTCCCACTCTCTCTTTCTCTAAGGTATTGTGAACACTGTTTATATTCAAGCTACTTATTATACAGTTTGGGGATGGGGAATGCATTAAACATTTAGAATGGAGAAAAACCAGCAAAAGGTATTCCAGAACATTCCTGTGAATAAAAACTGCCAGTTCATTGTGTAAGAACTTGTGAACCCTTTTATAAGCCTATCTGAACATTAGGTGCATATATTTAAATAGCAATGTTTGCAGAAAGTACAGTAATGTGAATATTTTTCACACACTAGAAATTTTCATAGCTACTGTGGTCAAATTTGGAATTCCCATTGTTACTTTGCAAAATAGCTGCTTGGATTGTCTGGGAAGAAGGATGCCTTTAGCACTGTGCTAACGCATAGAAGGAAGCTAAAGTGTTAATTCAGAAGCTCCGTTGACTGAGACGGTGGCTAGACAGCAACTAGTAGTTTGAGCTCTAACAGGTAGTGACATAATTAGAGATGTTGCTGGAAAGACATTTTCTGACATTTTTCATGGCTGATAAACTGGGGAACAATATGCTGTTTTTTTTTCGGCATAAACTTGGGTCAGATACTTTGCCTTATAGTGAGGACACTTGCACATTTTTCTCTGCAACCACCTGAAAGGAGGTGGTAGTGAGGTGGGGATTGATCTCTTGTCCCATGTAATGAGCAGCAGGATGAGAGGAAATGGCCTTAAGGTGTGCCAGGGGAGGTTTAGATTGGATATTAGTAAAAATTTCTTCACCAAAAAAGTTGTGAAGCATTGGAACAGGCTGTGCAGCGAAGTGGTTGAGTTGCCATCCCTGAAGGTATTTAGAAGATGTGTAGATGTGGTGCTTCAGGACATGGTTTAGTGGTGCACCTGGAAGAGCTTGTTTAATGGTTGGACTTGATCTTAAGTGATTCAGTGATTCTGATTTGATTCTGCACTCTCAAAAAGCTGGAGCTACCGTCATCTACGTATGGAAGAAAGACATTGAGACTAGCAACAAAGAAAAAAAGAAAGTCGAGAAGGATGCCTGAGTGGAGCCTGGATGAGAGCAGGAAGAACATAGTATGCTTTAAACTTAGTTTCTTTTCCCGATGTTCTCCGTTATAGAATATTTGCAACTCTGTGCCGTAGTCTCAGTAAGATTAAGCTGTACTCTAAGGTGCTATTTGCTGTATGTAGCTGTGTGCTGGGTTGCACAGTTCTTAAAGGCAGGTGAACTGTTTGCTTTCTGCATCTTGTGCATTTCTGGTGCTTGGAGCCTTTTCTCACTTGAGCCAAGAGTTGTGGTTTGTAGCTCTCCGTGTGTGAGGTCTGGTAGGAGTGGCCTATTGCTGTGATTGCTAGGGCAAGGCTGTTACTGCACCAGAGGTAGATCTCAACAGATGAATAATTATTTGACCTCAAAATGTAAAAGGTGTTCCTACAGGTTGGTTGTCTTGGGGCATTTTGGGGAGGGAGTCGTTTGTTCTCTTTGTGTAAATTTTGAATTGGCTTTTTGTGGAGTGAGAGGTCAGGCTCTTGTCAGCCAAATTGATGTAGTCTGTAACCATGTCTGTCTTCAAGGAGATTTTTTGGCCATTTAACATCTAGAGAATTAAACGCCCATACTGCCACGTTGGAAGGTTACTTGTCAAGTTACTCAATTTAAGTAATAGGTATTGTGACTTGTGTGGTACGTTGGCCATTAAGATCTGTGTCCCAAAACTTCATTAAAATTCTTTTTTGGTCGTTAGGAGAAGTTACATGAGTTACTGCATCTTTTAGGAAGCCAGAAAATAACATCTGTAAGAGAGTGCAATTTCTTACTTAATTTCAATGCATGCTTTTAATCTGCTTGCAGAAAGAAAATGTTTTAATGTGGTATACAACTGAAACACCTGCGTTTTGTAAGACGCTTACTTTTATTAGTGAATTCTGTTTTAGTAATCTAGATAAATAATTCCCAAAGCAACCATGCTATACAACTGGCTTCTTGGCAAATGACTGTCTTTGTAGTGGGCTACCCAAATACTCTGTGAGTTTTTGCATGTACAAAAGCTGCAAGTAGGTGTAGAACATGCTCCTTAGCACAAAAGGGCTGCTCAGGAATCCGGCGTGTAAATTTGCTGTTCAAAGGCAGGCAGGCAGCAGGTGTGCTGTGGCCTGGTGCTTCCACCTATCCCGCCCAGAGAAATTCAGCTTAATTTGCTCTGGCTGGTGACTAGAAAGAGTAAGTTTCCTGCCCAGATTTTTGGGCAAGGCATCTTGCTGGCCAGTTGTGCTTAATCTTTGGTATTAAATTCAAAGCCACCATGTTTAAATAACATCAGGCTCAGGCTTCTTAAAAGCCGGTTACCTGAAAGATAGAAATGCCCAAATAAAGTTTGCTTTCCTTTGGGTCCCATGTGTAATTGTAAGCAGTGACAGAGTTTTGCATCGTGTAGTTGCTCTGTTTCCATGGGACTCCTGCTTTACTCAGAGGCTCAGCATTTCTTTGTGTTCACTCTTCAGTGTTTGGCATCAGACAATATTTAAGCCTTGCATTGGGTACATGTATATTTAATTTACTTGGAAAACCTGCTCATTTTTTACGTATTTGTAAATTTTATACTTGTTGATGCATTTCTTCTCAAAGCGTCTTGCTTGTCTTTGTCCCCTCCTGCTCAGCTCATGTCCTGCTGCTTCTTTGCATGTTCTCCTCCTTTCCTGCCTTTCTGTGTTCAAGAATGTATTGGCTTTTTCATCTAGAAGACATAGGAAGTTCAGGAGGTAAGTGGATTTATTTTCAGTAATTTCTAACTGCAAGGAGTGATTTCAGGTAGTCCTGCTTGGATTCTGTGTCCAGTGGGTAAAAGTGTGCTTGGATTATGTTGAGTTTTCACAATACCTGACAGTAGACTCTCCAAAACTCCCTAGAAGGCTGAGCAAATTGTGGGTTTTTTTGTTGGCTTGTGAACTGAAACACGGATCACTTTCGTGAGTGGCAAAGGTATTATTTATGATATATTGTGCTTACCATGATGCAGTGTGGCTTCTTCTGTTCTGATTTCACACATTTGAGTTCTCCAGCTTCTGTATGAAACTCTTCTTCACCCTATATTAAATAACAATTTAAACGGTATTGGCTGTTCTTTCTCTTAATTCTGTTTGCTGTTCAAGCCTTTTACTGATGCTTAGAGAAATTCTTGTGCAAGCAATGCTTGCAGAGGAAGACTTGAGTCCAAGGAGTTTCAGAATTTGATAAAAGTGTGTTCAAGTAAAAGGGTTGATGAGGCATGGATGAAGGGCATGTTGAGTTCTGCTGTCACATAGGCTAGCCCTGCTTCTCTGCATACCTATACCAAAAAGTGTATATAAGAAATTAATGTTTTATTATATGATTTTGTAATACTTCACGTGATAACATTGTGTTAGGTTGTGTAGTAGACTGTAGTTGTACTTTTTTTTAACAGCTTCTTTATATTTAGTTACTTCCAACTATAGAAAACATTTTTCTAGTCATTTCAGTGCTTGATAACTTCAGGGTTCATTGCCCCTGTACATTTTTCAAATTATTAGCTTCCTAATGCATACAGCTTTAATTTACCTCCTACTGATATCCTTAAATGGGTTTTCAAGAATTTTGAAAATGAACTACTATAGTTGTATTTCAGTGTCGGTCTTGACTGACGCAGCCTCCACAATTAAAAGGATGGGAGGTTCAAACAGCTCCTATGGCAAGAAGCTAAAGATTGTCTTGAAAATAAATCTGTATTTGGTTTCCTAGAGTGTTTTTGCTCTGCTTATTTCTGGTGACTTGCTTGTTGCTTTCGTGAGTGTTTTTCCTCTCGAATGTAACTTAAATGTGTTAAGTGCAGTATCTGTTCTTCTCATGTCAAATATTTTAACATTAAACATTTGCTTTTTTTAAAAAGTAATAAAAAGTAAAAATCTGACACACTGCATACCTCACAGCACACGAAAAAAATCCGTTAAGAGCTTAAAGAATTTGAGTACTGATGTTGTATCCATGGCAGTGGTGTTATGATATACTTGCTTATTATGCTTTGAATATACTTTGGGCTATTGCTTTAGCTCCAAGTGCCAGAAAACTACAGAACTATTTTTCTTTGAATTTACAATCTGAATTTCCCATCACAGCCTAGAATTGAAGTAGTTAAGGATAAGGGGTCTGCAGTATGTTCATGTGTGAAGTCTATACCACTTCAGGTTGCCTAGCATTCTGCTATGATTCTATGGATAAAGTATTTTTCATAAGGACTTTGACACTTTGATACCAGGCATTCTTCTTGCAGTTAAACACAAATCTTATCCTCCCCTCTCCCCCTTGAGTCTTTTCTCTGCTTCCCCCCCCCTCCCCAGTTTCTGACTACTGTGTGATGAAGAAGAAACAGACAAATCCATTTTCGTAGCCTCCACAGAACTGGACACTAGGAAATTTGTGACCAAAACTTAAAACCAGGTAAAAAGCAGTAGAAGGTGGTGGTGGGGAACAAACCCACCCCAACCAACTCTCCCCGAAAAAGTTCTTGTCTGTGTGTTAAGATTCCAGTCCGACTAACTTCTCTAAAGCCTGCGTTAGTGTTTAGTGCAGGAGTGGTTTCCTGTGTTACTCCACGAATGAAGTACTTGTAGTGCCAAGTATCTTAGTGTCGTCTAATGGCACATAAGTCTTGATACACAGTGCTGTAAAAATGCAGTCATCTGAAAAGCAGTGAAAGAAAGCCTTTTAGAATGATAAAATACTGTTCCTTTTGAAGGACTTCTAGTCTAACGTGTTTGTATCTTGCTCTGCTAGAGCGCAGCAAAATCTGATGACTGGATTCTGTTCTAGGAATGACAAACCTTCCTAAAATATTTGGACAGAAAATCTACTGCAGAGATCAGTTAGAGGAGTTGAAATGGGGATGGAACTTGACAATAGAAAGCTAGATAATGATTAGATTTTAGTTGAGGTACGTTGTGGGCTTTCTTGTGATAGCCGAATGCCATTGTTAAAATGGAGAAAGTAATTGATGTTAATATTATGAGTTAAATTTAACTTTTGCTTACTCTCCTATTTATGTGTTTTGATTTTTGTATTCCCTTAAATGAGAAGATAGCTGGAGTTGGGCCTTTGTTACTGTCTTACAGCCTTAAGTTTCATGTGCACATTGGACCATATTCTGAAGGTTAGAGTCAAAACTGCAGATATTGTTTTAACGTAGTAAGTTTAATTATGCCAAAACTGAGACTGATCAGGTATGCTGTACAATTGCAAACTACAGCCTGAACCTAAGTCTTAAAATTGTCACAAAGCTCTTTGATGATGACTTTGAGATGGACTTTGGAGCAGTTGTTTTATAAAAAGTAGGAAATCACCGAGCCCTTCGGTAGGCAGAGAATTAAAAACCGTCAAGCATTGAATTGTGTACTTTAAAGGAATTTGGTATTCAGCTACGTAATCTGCATAGTAATAGTCAACAATGGAGACACTTTCTTAAAATGAGGATCCGGCGTGTTATCTTTAGGGGATTTTGAAATTGTGTTCAAATGTGTTGTTGTGATTGAAAAATAAATAAATCTGAGTTCTTTATATACTGTAACTTTCCATTACTAAGGAAACTGGCATTTGCTGCATAATGTTTCTGTACAATAGTTAAGGATCTTAATTCTCCATGTTGTTTTTAAAACTTAAACGGATTATTAAGAAAGCATGCATGGACATCTACGTGTTCCTCTATGGATTACGAAGGCATATCATAATATGTACAAATAATATGTGTATTCAGGCCAGGAGGAGAGAAAAAACGGTTAATATATTAAGCATCGTCAAATATATTATTAAGCATTGTGAAATTAATTTTTCTTCAGAGATCAAAACCATGAGTTTCAGACTTATTGTGGAACTGGAGCTCCATATGAGTAAACCAGAAGCTGTCCTTTCACCAGCGTGCTCAGTTTGTTGATGAAAAGGTGTGATATATGGACCAATTAGAGAATCATCGTAAGACAGCAAAAGTGTAAATACCTAGAAGAATGGGTATGCTTACATAAGCTGGCTGAAATACAATACATTGGAAAAATAACTTGATCTATAGGGTGAACGTTATTGTAATTTTGTAAACGGCAGGAACTCTTGTATGAACGATTCATGTACCCGCCCTGAAGAAATTTCTTCTTAGCAGAGATTGCTCTCTGATGTAGTGATGAAGGATACATAGCAATGAAAACATAGTCCTGTAGCTGAACAAAAATTTGCTAAGAGCAAAGATAGAAACAGCTAGATTTTAACATCAGTCACATTTTGCCTGTTCAAGACTTAAATGATGCTCCATCATATTTTTCATTATTTGAAATGGTAATGGTGGATGTTGCAGATTACAGTGAGTGTAATTATGTTACAGTATCACTGACGTCTGTTGACTTTATCTGTATTAGAGCAGAATCCAAAGAACCCAATTACACTCACTAAATCCCCATTGTGCTAGATGTCATATGCACATGTGTAATGAAAAGCTGGGTTGCATCTTTTTCCCATCCTTCCAATTCTGTTAGCATCTGAAGAAAAAGAAAAAGGAATAAGCTAAAAATAAACAAGGAATAAAGTCCTGGTGTTCTAAATGGGAAAATCTTAATCCCTGCACTCACAAAAAAAAAATCACCCCACCTATTTTTCTAAAAATGGAGAAATGCAGATGGTCCTTATGGCCAGGCAAACCAGTACTCAAATACATGGGCATTTGTTTCCTATTTTCTAAATCATCTGTCAGACTTCTCATGGGAAGTCTTGTGCAGTTTCTTTATAGTAATTTTGCAGCAGAAACCTTGTTTAAAATATGAGCAACAAAGAGCAAGAACTTTCTAACTTTAAATAGTTTAATATTTACTGTGCAATAGCTTAAGAGACTAAAGCTTAAGAGACTACTTAATGCAACTTTTATTTTGCTTTCTTAATGGATAAACTCTTGATATGAATTCATAAAAACCTACAGATTAGAGGTCTGGTATTTGCACTGTAGCCCTTAAAATTAGATGGTGTAGCTCTCTGGAAAGAATGACAGTATTGGTCCTGATTTCTGTATTTTTGGAACTTGCTCTTCCTATACATAATATTTTTGAATTCTTTTGAAATGTATTTATATTCAGAGTAAAAAAAGATTATTTATTCCAGACATGAGTTAGTGAGTTCCTTATTTTTACATTTCTTTCCTGTATTGAAAATCTTGGGAACTAGGATCTTCATTCTTCCAAAAAAAAAAAGTCCGTCTTAAGCACCAGATCTAATTCAAAGCTATTTTCTATATCTGAGTATCTTCTGTCACATTAGCTAATTATTTTATTTTTTTTTTTTTTTTTGCCTAGCCGGTATCTCTAGCTCTTGTCAGTACTCATTTAGTTTTGAATTTTGTTTCTGAATTTCTAATTTGGAGATGAGCATCAGTTTTACACACAGATGCTACTTCATACTGTGTGTTTGTTCAAAGATATACGCAGACTGAAATTTTGACATGGAGAAGGATAAATTTAACCTGCCTCTAAGCAGTTAATGAAATGCTGTATTAAGGTTGTGTAGAGAGATCACCTTGGCACCATATTTAAAATAACCAAGTATTTCCCACAAGAAGTGATGATGCTTATTGTTTTAAAACTTTGCCAAGCTAATCCTTTTAGATTCAGAGTATCATGTTTACTTGGCATCCATTTGAGACTTTTTGTATGTGAAGATTCAGTAGTGCCTTGAGGATGAGGCTTGGGGAAGGAGTTCTGCTGATGCAGAAATGTTTTTCAGCAATATCTCTGAAGCTTGTAATAATCTGTAATTTTGGGGCAGGCTCCTTCTGTCTTGTACCTGACGAAAGGCATCCTTGTTTGGGAACTGGGAAAAGATCTTCCTTTTAACGAGTCATTGCCACCAGTGTTACTCATTCACAGAATCACAGAATGTTAGAGGTTGGAAGGGAGCTCTAGAGATCATCTAGTCCAGCCCCCCTGCCAGAGCAGGATCCCCTAGGGCAGCCACTCAGGAACACATCCAGGCGGGTTTTGAAAGTCTCCAGAGAAGGAGACTCCACAGCCTCTCTGGGCAGCCTGTTCCAGTGTCATTCTAGATATTTCAATGATGGGACCAGTTACTTTTTAGGAGGATGATACAGAGCTTGCATAATGAATTCCTTCCTGTTCTCTAGCCTCTCCTCCTCCTGGGGCTCCAGCGTGAATGTTTCATGTCCTGCTGTAGTTCGTACTGCCAGTGCTCCTGCAAACCAAGAACTGAGAGCCGTGATGCTTTGTTCCATTTGGTGGATATTTATGCAAAGGTGCAGTTTCACAATCTCCGTAAGTTCAAATATTCCTGCTGTTGCAAAAGGATTTTGGTCTCGGTCACATGTTCCTGCTGTCTCCCTTAGACTGGAGCTACTGTTCATGTGCTCATCTAGAGTAAGCTCAAAATAAATATGGAAGACGTTAGTGCTAGCACCGTCAAAATGCAGTGGACTAGATGTGAAAAATAAAAAGCCTGGAAATCAGCATCCCACTTTTGTGGCAGAATGTGCACTAAATAGACTTAGTGGTTGTGGTACAGCGCTTCCAGCTGCTGCCAATTAAATGTCCTGTTTATTCTCTCTTTGGCTGAGCCCCTAAGGTCAAGGTTTTTACTGCTACACTGAAGGGACTTAGAGACTGTAAAATCTGACTTTGAGAGTTACAGCGTGTTGGGTTTGGAGTTACTTTGGCATCCCGAGTGCAGTTGTGCTGCGATGCAGTTCTCTGTTGTTGTGGGTCTCCCCTGTGTCATTCTCTCCCCTCTTGGATGTAGGAGGTAGCTGGTGGGCAAGGGAGCCGAATTCTGCAAAGATGTCTTTAAGACCATTTATTTCAATCCAGGATGTATCCATTACAGATGTCCTATATAATATTTGAAGAGTATAAAAAAGGCAGGATAAACTTTTCTGGTGTACTTGATGTTCCAGATAAAGTTAGAGAGTCACTTTATTGAAATTAGTTTTTTGTATAGATCTGTGTTTGTTTTTTCACTGCTAATCTCTGAGTATGTTCTGCCTTTAATTTTAAAAGACTTTTTTTTTTTCGTAGGTTTGAGGAACATCAGCTAGTCACACATACTTTTTAACACCCAATTCAAAAGAAAACTAGTTTGCTAAGAATTTCCAAGTAATTCTTGCTTAGTGGAATAAACTAGAGGTTGGAATCTGTAATTTCACTATTTGCATGTAACTTAGCTGAAATACTAAAATGGAAGAAGTTTGCCAGGGTGCTGTGGTCTTATTACTGTCTTAAACACTCCTAAGACATCAGCTCGTGTTTATTTAAAAGAAACCAAAAACAAAACAACAAAACCAAAACCAAATCACAGAACCAAAACGGAAGGTAGTTGACTGGTCTCTGTGTGTCTAAGCTTCTCTCCACTCTTCCCACCTTGCCATCCCCATTTCTGTGTGGGGACCTTTGAATAGAAAGTCAATTTTTCAGAAAGATTTGTCATTTAATAATCTGTTTTTTTCCACAAGCTAAAAATTTGAAATTTAGGCCCTCATCCTGCAACTGTTTAAGCATGCTTAATTTTGAGCACATGCTTATTTACAAGATCCAGATTTGTTTGTCTAATTACTTTATAGCACGAGTGAAGCCAGACTGCCCAACTCTGAGGCCCATCTGTTGGGAGGGAGGAACTTGATTGTGTATGTTCCAAAAAAGCTGTTCCAACCTTAGCCACCAGATGAAATTTATCTTTCATAACCAGAGGAGATGGTATTTGGGAATACATGCTAGACACTTCTGTTGTAGTACAAGAAGGATAATATATACATACTTTAAAAATAGTTTCAGACTGTTACAATGCTTGGCAATGTTTATGATCGCATGTAGTTCTTTAGTGTTATGCATAAACTGAAGGCAAAAGGCTGAATCTGCTTTTTTGATTCATGCAAGAATATGTGAGAGTAAGAGCAGAGTTTGGTGGGAAATCCTGAGTATGTATAAAGAGGTCTTATTACTTAAAGGTAATAAAATCAGGAGTAATATTTTTCTGTTAAGTTTGGTTACAAAGTACTTGAGCCTTTTTTCTGAATTTTATTTAAATTTTCACTTTTAAGAGGACAATACAATCACATCTCTGCCCATAATATCTAATGTAAACTTCATATAAGTTGAGCATAAATAGAAATTGGAGGGAGAGTTATGTACGTTGACTGTTAGGACATCCAGAAAAACTCCAAATTTTCTTAGAACCCTTTCCAAAGGCGGGAGAGGAAAGAAATCAGTGAATTTTTCATTTACTTAAATGCAGTCTATTGGGATTATCTTAGTGGGCAGCTCTAAGAGCTAGTTATCTTTCATTGCAAGACAATTAGTCCACAGTTTTCTCTGAGGAACCGTGTGTAAGATTTAAATAAGAACATCTAATAGTAATACTACTGCATGCATCCTTTTATGGATAAGTAGTGAAGGAGGTAAAACAGTAGCACTTAACAGAATTCTGTGAAGGATTATTTAGCTCTGGCCGTGTTGTCTGACATTGCTATCCCGTGTGTGTGATAGTGTTTGCTCAACTGAGAAGAGGCCATCACAGAAATATGACTTCACCTCCTCCCTTTCTCTGACTGTATTTGCTTCTCTCAGGTGTCTCTGTGCTGATGTGGGTGTGGAGAGTTCCCTCTTGTCGCTTCTTGTCCCCATCTGGGTCTTCCCAACTCTGTGCTGTATCCTGTGGTGACCTCCTAATGTAATTGGAGGAGTTTGCCTTTCAGAGATGGGAAACTTTGGATGGGATTTTTTTTTTTCTTAAAAAAATAATTTGGGTATTACTTTTGTCTACAAAACTAAAGGAACAACATACTTCAGTGCAGACATACAAATAAATGGCTAGAGAGAGCAGCACCGCCAGTTATTACAGAAGGAAGATCAGTATGGCAAGGCTCTGCTTGAAGAAATGAATGGAGTGAGACTCTCTAGGAAGATCTGTGTCCCTCTAACTCAGACAAACTAAGAGGGTCTTGTGGTTTGTTTTTTTTTTTTTTAAACAAAGATTGTGTCAGGTTCTCTATGCTCCTGGTTGTTGTAACCCTCCTCACCTGGCCAGTGATGATAATCTTCCTGATATTCTTCACTTAGCGCTATAGGGTAGGTAAGTTTGAAAGGGACTTCTGGAAACATGGTCACTCTCTCAAAGCAGATTCAACTTCAACTGCTTGTTCAGGGCCCTATCGTTGGGTTTGGAATATCTCCAAGCATGGAGACTCAGCAGCATCTCTGGGCTGCCCAAATCCTGTTTGATCACCTTCTTCCAGTATCCCTTTCTGTTGTATGTTGCAGACACCTTGCATGTTGGTCATCTCATCACCGTTGCCATGGCAGTACCTCTGTAACTCCCAGTTCTTTCCTGTTAGTGACTCTGCCACAGGCATCTCTGGCCACAGATGTCTTTTTCAGTCATTCTGCCTTGTTCAGTCCTGCCCATAGCTTTTTTTTTTGCATGCTTTCCCCTACATACCACATTATATATCTGGTGATAGTGTATTCATTGACAGTTGTTACTCTTGCTGCTGTCCCTTCTAGTGACTGTCCTTCAAAATCTTCTAAGCACCCCTTCACCTGTAGGTGTTTTTAGCTGATGTGTTTGCTGAACTAATGGCTGTGCAGCTGCGTGGATGCTACTTGCAGTGTGAGAATCAGGAGGAATTGAGACCTGGGGTGAGGGTTCTGTCTTTTTTTTTTTTTGTGGGGTGTTACTACATTCTCACAGTTTACTTCAGCCTGTGGGACAGCATCCTGTCCTTGGGGTTTTATAATTGCTTTCGTCTTGAGCAACTGTTGCCTCAGTACTACCCTTCCTTTACTTGTGTGGTTAGGCTTTTTTTTATTTTAATTTTTTTGTAACTACAGGGTCAGTATATGCTGGCTTTGGTAGAAGACAGTGTATTGGTTCATGAATTAAATCTGGTTTGGAGGGGGAAGTAACAAATGAAACTACAAACCAACTCAAATATGTGCACATGCTAATATGATTGCTTTACTGCTTGTTTAGCTCTTAACTAATGTTTATTAATTTGATTGACAGATCAGTATTTATTTTTGAATAAATATGCGTATTTATCGTATGATGCTGTCCTTCTGATTGTCAGAAATTAAATCTAATGCTGTTTAATGGCTCTCTTGTGGGGAAAATAACTCCAGTTTACTAACAAGATGCAGATGCTTCTAGTTTTCTGAAGTGAACTCATGGGTCTGCTCTGCATCTTGTGCTGTAGATTCTGGCATCTTTATAAATTCTCTGAAGGTCTCCAAAAACAGTCTTTAGCAAATGCTTGCTACGTCTACTGAAGAAATGTCACCTTGTCTTGAGCTTAGTGACAGCAGCTATTTGGTGGGAAGTTAGTGGCCTTTATTTGAGAACAGGCTGGATCCTAAGCTGCACTGGCCAGCTGAAAAAATGCAGCTGGAGATGGGTGGAATGGAGTTATCCATGTTAGGCTTTGGTCAACGAAAAACATTAAATAAGAAATATGTTTGAGAAATGACATTTTACAATGTAGTTGTGTGCTTCCCTTGACTCTGTTTCTCTAAATGCAGAGTGTCTATTAGTTAGTTGATTCTATAGTTGCTTATCTACTTTGCTATCAGTACCAGGCTTCCTGATGCTTAATTCATCACTAAATTCAGGATGGTGTAAACCTGAACAGTCATCCAAAGTTTTGATTTGATTTCTGAATATGCAGTACAAATGTAATGAAGGTCACCTAACTATGAAAGCATTGTGGGATGTCTGGAAAAATACCAGACAGACTTTTTTTTCAATGTGAGGTTTTTCTCTTCAAGTTCGAATTTATTAAATGAGATTTATTTTTTTTTTCAGGCATACAATTAATAACCTTTAACTGAAAGCTCAGTGTAATGTCTCAATAAGACAGTGTTAATTTTTCATTACTTGTTGACTTCTAAATGCATTATGTCTTCCCCCCTCTCCTTGAAAAACACAAGCTAAGGCGTTGCAAAGTGCTCACTAATCAGGCTATATGCTGATGTTCTGTATTCTTTTGAAAAGCTTCACATGTATCTTTAGGACAGGAGAAATATGATGACTGTATAAAGTATGTCTTGTGCTGATTCATTTCATTTATCTGCTTTAACGTTCAGGTTTTTGAACTGCGTTATATTGCTCTGTTTGTGTTCCGTACTGAACTTCCGGTTTGATAGAGCAAATTTTGTATATGTCATAATGTTGGATCCTTGGTAACATGAGGTTTTGGTATGAACCTGTTTCTACCTCTCATCATTCTGTACTGCTTTTTTTTTGCCATGTATGGCTGGTTTTCGTTTAGAGTGATGTATATTATGTGTTAAACATCTCATTGAGTGTTCTCGGTCAAGCTGACGGCTTTCCTTCCAGACTGGAAAACCAAATGGCCTAGAAAATAAGGTGCTAAGTTTCTCTACTGAAGCCGCTACAGTAACTCCAAGTGCTTTTTTTTCACTCCAAACAAAAATACCATCTAAATTAGAATTCTAAATTTAAAAAAATGTTATGTAGGAGATGTAGTACTCTTAAAGAATAAACTGCATTTAATTGTGTTTTGAAATAAAGTAGCTTGATGGTGATGCTTGGCTATTTGACGGCAGCTCAAACTTATTCTTTAATTGATAAGGTGGAGTTATATTTATCACATCAAGCAAGGCATCTTTCTTACCTTCCTGACGTGCAACACTAACACGTTACGTTTTAAGCCAGGAGCTTGTACTGATGATTAAACGAATGCTGCTTTTACATCAGGCAAAATCTTCTGCGGTCATGCAACTGGTTGAATTTTTTTGTTACATGAAAATGAAATGGTCTTCATGATGCTAGATGATTGAGAAGACTAAGATTACACTTGTTAGTGTTTGCCATTTCCTTTGTGCATACCTGATTTCTTCTCTTTATCTCCGTGTAATCAGCAGCTATATCCATTTCCAGGATCTAATTGAACGTAATGAAGAAAGAGGCTGGGCTGTTAAGCTTCCACATTCTCTTGCTCTTTGTGCTGCTCACGGTGCTAAAAAGAGATGAGTTAACATAAACCTGAGTAGGCTGTTTAACCTTCTTTCTCTTCTGGAAATGTAGATGCAATAACATTTGCAGCTGAAAAGGCTCATTCGCAGTTTCTAATGTTTAAGGATGCAAATGAAGCATTTTGTCTTTTCTGTCGCCTGGAGGTGTTAAGCAAGGAAACAGAAAGAGGTTTCTAGGATTAGTTCCACAGATTTCTTTTATCATGTAAAAATCAAGGGTAGTTTCAATGCTATGAAATGAAGAAAAGCAATATGGAAACCATCCAGAGAAAATTCTTAAGTTTCGTTTGTTTCTCCCTAAATTTTCTGGGTATTCATTACTACCAATACAGACGAATATTCAAACTTTTTGCAACACAGCCAGGCTAAGCTCCTGTGCATTGGTGGGTGTGTGTGTAGGCAGGGAATGTTTTATAGGTGATGAAACAAGTCATCATTGGCAGCAGCATGTCATACAAACTACTGTGTGTTCAAGCCTTATAGTTCATATTTGAGAAAAGCTTCTAAAAATTTGGATAACTTGATATTGCATTTGGGTTCTGGACAAAGACGTAACAGGTAGATCACCTGCAGCTTTGAACTGTTTCAAAGTGATATTTTCATGTGAAACTGCAACTTGATGATCAGATCCAGAGTGAAAACATGTAAATGTAGAGCCCCAAAAGTACTTGTTCTTCTCGCAGTGTCTTGTAACTTTGATTCCTTGGAAAAAGCTGTTTTTGTACTTCTTTTCACTTGCAAAGATATGATCTGGAAGCCAAATATATATATTCTTCCCCCCCCCCCCCCCCCCCAAGTGTAATATACACTATGAAAAGTTTGGTTAATGAGACTTTTTTGTTTTAAAATGCAGAATTAAATCAATGCAAGTGCATTTACCATTTGAACGTATAATCTATGTTAGTATGAGTTTACAATTTGAATCTTCAGACTAATCTGTAGATGTCTTATTTTTGCAGTTTTGACTTTGTAAACTTACCACTTCTGTGGAATTAAAGAGGAGATGACTTTAAAGTTTATTTAAAAGCTATTTCTGTGCAGCATTTGTGCTTAAGGTGATACTGACCATCTAGATTTATTCTATCTGCTCCCTGATGTTTATCCAGGTCACTTATGTTTTCTGAGAGGTGCATAGTTTTTTGAGACAGTGGAGTTTAAGTAGCCTTAGGTAGTGTTTATACTGGTTCAGCAACTGTGCCTTTTGTTTAAACTGAGCTTTAGGGTAGTCTAGCAGATGGAGTTTTCTTTTTCCACCTCCAATATGTATGCTACAATTTGAAAACCATAAATATGCCTGTATCTCTCTCTACAGTATATAGATATATGCTGTTCCTGCATTCTGTTCCTAGCCTGCTTCAAAGAAGGCATGTTTGGGGTCTGGATAAATGCTTATTTTCATTTGGCCCTTCAGAAATAAGTTTATCTGGTCATACTGCTATCTGATTAGTGTATTTTCATGACTCTGCATATAGACTCTCTATACTTTGGAGACCAGTGTGAACAGATTCATGACGAGATTAAGTAAATCAGATAATATCTCAGAATAATGTCTGAAAGGGAGTTGTTAGCATGTCTACCCCTATGCTAAAGGTTAAACATGGAAGCTGGCATCTGCATTTGGTTTATGTCCAAGTAAATTAATGTATTCTAGTTTGTTATTTCATGGTGGTTTTTTTTTTTCTTGTATTGCTGCCCAGCAAGTATATTTTTTTCTTACTTAGGGCAGTGGTTGTGAAAACGCTTTAGTGTTCTTTGAATTCAGTTTAAAGAAGTGAGACAAATTTCTTGCCATTGTGTTCAATTTCAGGTAAGGCTCTTTCATTCTGCTAACATTTTCTTTTCTAAGAAACACTTGCAATATATCACTTTCTCTTATACTATGGACTCCTATTTGAGACAGTGAGTACAGCTGTTTAAAGTGGGACAGTATAGTGTCACAACTGGTGACACAGCTTGTGTGGTGGGTCTGGCCTCTAAAATTCAGTGTGTTTTTGAGCCAAGTAACAGTAAGTTCTTATTTCAAAGTAGAACTTGGAATAAGCAGAGAGGTCTGACAGGCTGGGTAGCACAGTTCTTCACCACCACCTCCTTCCTTTAGCGAGCTGGATCAGGCTCTGTCACTGTCCCAGCTGTCAGTTAACCCTTTACTTCTGAGACTAGTTGCTGTCACAGTCTCCTGCCTGCTGCTCATGCAACTCAAGGCAATTGTAATACTCCACCTCCTTCCTAAACCATCAAACAAAGCAAAAGCTAGATCTCCAGAAATAACTGCAGCAGCCAAAGGCAGGTGTGGTTAGAGAAAAGTAGGGTGCTACAGCCCTTCCCCATCTGCTTGTATCACATACTGCAATCACTTGAGAGCTGCAAAGCTGTTCTGTATTAAATCCGCACAGAAGGCTGTAGTTTACTTTTCTTCTTCACTTTTTTTTTTAATACTTGCTCTAATGAAGACTGCTACTGTTACCTGTAAGTGTTGTCTTCTCTGTGTGTGTGTGTGTGTGTGTATAAATATTAAGATCTTTTGGCATCAAAAGTTCTGCTTATTTCATTCTGAGCAAGGTGGGAGAAACTCTTATTTGAGAAACTGCTGGAGAGTTAGTACTTTTTGGTGATCTGTGATGATACCTAGACATGTTGCTATTTTAAGCTGTTTCTAGCTTAAAATAATTCTGCACAGAACGAAATTCTCTGATTTGTTAGTACTGTATTGACAGGTTGAAGCCAGGGCAGATCATTGGCTGCTCCTGTGTATGTTCTTCTATTCTGAGCCTCTAGAATAGCAGCAACAGTGCCCAGTTGTTTGAGTTGATAGGTCGTTTCTGTGCATCTAACAGAAAGCTGGGGTGTTCATTCACATCCCCCGCATTCTATGGTAGAGCTTTTTATCAGTTTAGTATTTCCTAAGCTGAGTGGATGCTTCTTATTCTTGTAGTATATTTCCTGTGGGGATTCTTTCCAGTGTTCAATGGACAGTTCATGTGTTACAATATGATCTGGTATGCCCTGACCTCTTTTGCAGATGTCAGTGTGTCTGAGTGCGTGGGGCTTTTTGCTTGTTTTGTGGTGTGTGTGGTGGTGGTGTGTGGTTTTGGGTTTGTTTTTTTTTTTGTGTTGTAGTTGATATTTTTTTTTCCCTTTCCTTCCTGATAGGACTCCAGAGTCTCATCTGTCTTTGAATGCTTTATCTGGCCACTTCACCTGGATTTTTCTGTTCCACTTGGCTATTTCCTAGGTTGTTTAAGCTTCTGTTGGACCTTCCTTCTGCTGCTAGCTCTGCTTCTCAGCTATTCCAGTCATCCTTGAGCTGTGCTGCTTTTCTGCTCTGCTTTGTATGTGGCTGCAGGCTGAGCTGTAGATGGAAGATGTGAAAGATACTGTTTTTTCCAGAGCTCTGATACTATTTGTAATTACCAAACTACTTATGCCCCTTCCCTTCCCTGTTGGATCTGCTTCCTTGACTGACCGTGTGCCAAAAGGGCCAAAAAGTTATGGCAGTTGTTCCCTGGTACAACAGTGACAGAATTTGTCAGCTGCATGCAAGTATTTCATGGAACCCCCTTCCACATTTTCCTGTGAGGAAAACCTGAGAAAAGATCCCATTTGAAAACCAGACCTACGATAACTATTTGTACGGCTGTTTTTATCTGTGAACCTTCCTTAATGATCTCGTTCACGAATAAGTTCTTGACTAAGTGTGGTAAGTTGTTACCCACACTTGCTGATCTTACTGTTACCTCCCTGCAACAGAATCTTGCTTCGGCTTCTCTTCTGCCTCTAAGAGGTACCGCTGCTTGACAGCACATGTAAAGGAGCTGGTTCCAGTGGTGGCTTTATTGCTTCAAACTTCAGCCATTCTGTGGTTCAAACAGTGCTCCTCAGAGAAGCACCAACATCCTCTATTTTAATACAAACCTTAAAACAGGAATGCAGACTTGAACACAAAAGCAGGTCAGTGTGGGAGCGCGCGATCCTCTCCCTGCACACTGGAGAGCTTGAGGATGTGCCTTCCCCTAAAAGAAGGTGCTTGTTTGCAGTTCCAACAGCTGATGTGGTCCTTCCTCCAGTGTCCATTAAGCTACTCTGTTTAGCTAATTTTAACTCAGAAAAGCAATGGAAAACACTCTTACAAAAAAACTAGACCACTGTCTGCCATGTTGTGCAGCTGGGTCAGCTGAGGAGTGCTGGAGCCTGCCCTAGAGAAGGGGGATAGTTGGGCTGTGGAAAGGGACGTGCAGGAGAGGAAGGGAGAGGGAATGGGGGAAAAGCCAATTAGCTTGGCTCAGTTACTTCTCTGATTACTCCTGGTAGACTGCAGGCTCTGAGCCTACCCAGCCAGTGGTGCTGGGGTTAAGCCCTTTCCCCCCCGAATTACTGTTACTGTCTTTCAATCAGTAGCACACTGGGTTTGGGTACTCTGGAAAACATATTCAATGACTGTATGCAACGTATTCTTTGGGTTCTCCTGTAAATTCCATGAGTTTATTTAAAGTCAACTCTGTGTTTACATAGGAAAGTTTATTTTCAATAAGGTAGAGCAACTACAGTTGCTTCTGAGAACTTTCCTCTCAACCATTTCTTCCTGAGAGATGGGAAACCCTTTCCTACAACTAGCCATTTCAGGTGCTAGGGAATGAAGAACAAAGCCTGTATTATTGCCCTTGCTTTTGTGTGGTAAGATAATTATAGGGCCTCTTGCACCTGGAAGCAGCTGGGCACTTGGAGTGTGTTTTGTCACATCAGCATGCTGTGAGTGGGAGAATGAACCTGAAAGAGAAGACAGAAGTTTCTTGATAGCTGTGGTTTTCTTCATGGCGTATGTCCTTGTTGGTTGGAGCTGCTCCTGTTAAGCTGGTGTTACGTGCAGATTCAAATATCTTGGCTTGAGTGAGGACACCAAAAAGTGTGTTTAATTGTCCATAACTAATGTGGTAAAAGACAGAGGAAAAGTTTTTGTATCACTTGTTTTGTCTAAAGCTGGGTTGGAACTGCTCAGTTATTTCCTGCAGCGCTGGGAGGCCTGGCAGTGAGTTGGCTGGTTTGCCACATATTCATAAGCCCACAGAAGAGTAGATGTTGCCAAGGGAGCTAGTGTGTGTAAAAGTTTATTATGCAGTTTTCCCTCCTTCATGCTTTCTATCTTTAGTTCTGTTTATGCTGTCACTGAGGCTGAATCCACTACTGACTGTATAATGCAGTAATAGTGAAACTCTGCATTCATAACTTTGAAGAGGAGATGCAAAGGGATCTCCTAGGATCAGTCTCTTCAGTTACCTCAGGTTCACAAGGGTTTATCAGATGGACGGGTCCTTTCCAGAAGTTGGGAGTACGGCGATTTACGTGAACATAGGTTGTTTGGCCCCCTCTGTTCCCAGAGCAGTCGAGAAATGGTTGACAGATTGCTAAGGTCACATACAGCTCAACCAGAGACTTCCCAAATGGATTTTCCAAATCTTACCTTTGCTTGTCCTATTTTTTTGCTATTTTGAGGTCTTGCATTCCATGAGGATAGCATCAGACTTTTGTCTGGCTTTAAAAAAAAAAAAGGGGGGGGGGGAGGGGGAAAAGAGAATGAACTTCTTGTAATTCTTACAGCACTACAATTAACTATTGCTGCTCTTGAAAATAGAGGCATGCTGGGGAAAACTCTTCAATATCTGCTACTTAGACAAAGAAATAACTAACTTCCTTGGCATGGAATGTACTCTGAAATTGTTCTTTCATAAAATATTCCATATTGTTTGTCTGTACCTTTTACTATGTGAAGTAGAGCAGCGATACACAGGTGTTATAGGTATGTTTCTAAGGTAGATGCTGGTGCATGTTTATGGTGAGAATTAATATGTTCCCTGCAGCCAGATAATTAGTCTTCAGGGCTGGAATACGCTGCTGAATGTGTGGAATGGTAACAGAATTTCTGGAAGAGCTTGCAGTCTGTAAACTTCTGTATGTATAGCAGAGGTTCTGGTTCTTGTTACTACACTGGCAAATCTGTTTGGATAGATTGTCATCAGGCACCAGAGGTTTTTCTTACACAGTTTCACCACTTCCATGTGTTTCATAAACTAAAGATGCTAGTGAATGAGTGCTGATAATCTTTGTGGGAGCTGAAGAATCTTTTGTCACACTTTTATGGTCTATTCTTGGCATTTTCAGTATCAGGCACTTGAGTTTTGAACAGGGCATTTTGTACATTTTGTGATTACTAGCGATGAAGAATCATAAAATCATGGAATGATTTGGGTTGGAAGGGACCTCAAAGATGTATTTCAAACCCCTCTGCCATGGCAGGGATATCTCCCACTAGACCAGGTTGCTCAATGCTCCATCCAGCCTGGCCTTCGACACTTCCAGGGATGGAGCATCCTCAACCTCCCTGGACAACCTGTTCCAGTTACCACCCTCAAGGTGAAGAACTTCTTCCTTATATCTAGTCTAAACCTACGGTCCTCCAGCTTCCACCATTACCCCATGTCCTATCACTACAGGCCCATATAAAAAGTCGTTCCTCAGATTTCTTGTAGGCCCTGTTCAGGTACTGAAAGGCTACTAAGGTCTCCCTGGAGCCTTCTCTTTTCCTGGCTAAACAAGCCTTAACTCTCCCAGCCTGTCCTTGTAGGAGAGATGTTCCAGCCCTCTGACCGTCTTGGTAGCCCACCTCTGGACTCGCTCCAGCAGCTCCATGGCTTTCTTGTGTTGGGAGTTCCAGAGCTGGTCGCAGTATTCCAGGTGATGTCTCATAAGGACAGAGTAGAGGGAAAGAATCATCTCTCTGGTCCTGCTGGTCACAGATGTCTTGATGCATCCCAGGATATGGTTGGCTTTTCTGAACTGCAGGTGCACACTGTTGGCTCATGTTGGTCTTATCCACCAACAGCCATATAGGCTGAATAACCGTGTAGGGGAATAGCTGGTGATACTCAGCTGCTGTTTGCTCACAATTAAAGAGCAGTTCTGTGTAAGGTACAAAGCTTCAGAGGAGTTAAAGCCAAGAGGTGCATGTGTAGACAAGTGCAGTTTGTAAATTCTGGACATTAAAAAAAGTAACATGAAAAAAGATAACAAAGATACAGGTTGCACCTGGTGATATTTGCATTAGAATAATGCAAGTCTGCTGCACATCATCTAGTTCTTAATAAGTAGTATTGCTTGTGTTCACATGGAATACTATGTCTCTGCGAGATTTATGTAGCAAATGTACTGCATACAGAAGATGCATTTCTTGAAATGACCTGGAGGAACAGCATAATCTCCATTTGTCAAGAATGCAAATGAACCTTTGCCACAAAGCTTTTTGAGACTGGAGTACAGTCTGAGAACAGAAGGAAACTCTGGTGTAACTCCAGGTGTACGTGGGTTCCTATTTAAAACTCTTGTTAGGAGGGAATGCAGTAGAAGTTTTCAGGTTGCAATTTGCTGCTGTTTCTGAAATGGTCAGCTCCAAACTCTGTGTTGCTGTGGTTTCAAGTGTCAAGTCTGAAGTCCTTGCTTCTTGTTTCCCTTCTCCTTTAGAAAGTGAATTCCTTTACTGTTCATAGCCTTTGGCACTGTAATGTTAATAGATCTGCACCCTTGTGCAGTTTTCTTATCTCCCCATCCCTCCCTCACAACTCTGTGATTGTAAGACAGCTGCTCATCAAAATAACACTATTAAGTTGGTGAGCTAATAAGCCTGCTGTGTTAGAGAAGAAGTTGGCTGAGATAAAAATCCAGGACATAGAGTCACAGAATGGCTTGGGTTGGAAGGGACCATAAAGATCATCTAGTTCTAACCCCCCTGCTGTGGGTAGGGATGCTTCTCACTAGACCAGGTTGCTCAGAGCCTCATTCAGCCTGGCTGTGAACACTTCCAGGGATGAGGCATCCACGTTTTCTCTTCTGGTGTCTCACCACCTTCACAGTTAAGACTTTCTCCCTTATATCTAAAGTAAATCTACCTTCTTTCAGTTTAAAGTCATTACCCCTTGTCCTAACACTACATGTTCTTGTAAAAAGACCCTCCTCAGTTTTCCTGTAGGCCCCCTTGGAGTACTGGGAGGTCGCTCTAAGGTCTCCCTGGAGCGTTGCCTTCTCCAGGCTGAACAGCCCCAACTCTCTCAGCCTTTCTTCACAGGGAAGGTGCTCCAGCCCTCTGATCATCTTCACGGCCTTCCTCTAGATTTGCTCATATAGGTCCACGCCCCTGTATTGGGTGCCCCAGAGCTAAACAGAATACTGCAGGTGGGGTCTCAGAAGAGCAGTGAATGTCTCATTTAAGTTGAGGCTAACAAACCTTTGATGTAGCTGAACTGATGCTCTGCATTTGGTTTGGGTGTTTTTGCACTGAGTTTCCTAGTGCGTCTGCAATACTCATCTGATCTCCTCTTAGCTGGGATGATGGGAAGTTGTCTATGCAGAGCTGCTGCTTACACTCTTCTTGCTAGGAAGCTGCTGACAATGAAAACAGTGACTCCCAAGCATATTGGGAGCGCTCAGATCTTTTAAGATTGTGAATAGGAGGACTTTGGTCTCCAACTTAAAAATAAGTTATTCCTGTGTCTGTTCTGTGGTCATGTACTACCATCGCACAGATACACAAAGCTTCAGCAAATTGCTTTTTATTTTTAGTGACTGTAACTGTCTGGTAACCCTAACATATGCAACACAGGTTTATGCCAGAGAGACAAAATACTAAGATGCAAGCTCTGATATAATAAATAGAATGCTTGCCATTGTGTTAGTGTTGATATTAAGTAAACTGCTTTTTATGTGTGTCTTAGATTTGCGGGGGGGGAAAGCGCAATGAAACAGTTGGGGAAAAAAATATTCAAGGTTAGCATGTTTATCCTTCTGGTGTTTTTTTCCTATGGTACAAAAGATGTTAAGTTGCCTGAAACATGGATGAACTCATTGATGCATTAGTAACTTACAGTGAAACAGCTCTGATATATTGAGTAAAAGGCAATTCTAGTACTGACTCTGGAGAGGTTTGAAAAAGTGTCTGTACACAGACAGACAAACAGGAGGAGGAAAAATACAATTCAGTCTTCTACCTACATATTAAAGTATTCAAGTGGAAGTATTAAAGTATTTTATGTTAACAGATTTCCATATTAGTATTGAAAGAGAGTTGCCTGAAAGAATTGGACAAACATTTAATTTATGACCTTATTTTCAAAATCTTTACATACATTGCATAAGAGACTGCACTTTCATTTTGATGTTTCATCGAGGTTTGGTTTTCAGAACACATGATGGAATTTTCAGTTGCAGTTTAGCAAGCTTATCTTTTGTAAATCACTTGTGGCTATTTCAATGGTGAGTTAACTAGCCTCTGTTTTCTCAAGGGATATTTCTAACTTTCAAGCTGGAGTACTTCCACTTTCAGCTATTTTTCTTTGGCCTGGCTTTGATTTATACAAATGCTAATTATAGAGGCTTTGAATCTGTGTGTATATATAGTTTCACAAGGTCATACACGTTTTTAATGAGATAGCTGAAATGCTGCTTGTATATTGCTAGGTTGTTACATAAACAGATCACGGTGTCTTCTAAACGTTGTTTCATTAATCAGTTCAAAAAGAGAAGAAAATAACATTCCTTGTGTAAAGCTGATTTTTAGTTTTGTCTCCTAAAATTATGTCTTCATTGTCTTTGCAGGCATCAGAGGGTGTCACCTTCATTGGACCTGACACGCATGCTATTCAAGCTATGGGAGACAAGATTGAAAGCAAATTGTTAGCTAAGAATGCAAAGGTCAACACGATCCCTGGCTTTGATGGAGTAGTCAAGGTGAGAAATTATTTAATTACTGTCTGCCCGCTGTAGGAACAGTGTCTAAATTGAAATACACCTATTGAAGGTCTGATGCAGAATGCAATTACAGCTTCGACTTTTTTTTCAGTAAGATATAATTAAAAACAGGGTAAGGATTTTTACTAGCAAGAGAGCTTTGGAGGTGAAGAGAAAGTTCTTTGTAATAAATGATGCATTAAGGACTTCTGTGGAGTCTCTGAAAATGTTTTGCCTTAAATTTAACATGAAAGCAGTTAAATGTGTTAAGTGTCAGATGTGAATTTGACTATCTGCGCGTCTTTATATTTCTCTGGTCTTCTTGTTGGCCAATATCTCGACAGTTCTAAATTAACAGTGAAGTTTACTACACTGCATGAAGGCTCCATTTTAATAAGTCTGTGCTGATGGTGTAGCTTTCTAGTTGTTGTAAAACTCAGGGTGAGGATGGGGGGGAAGTTAGCGGCTCTTCGTCTACAGCTAGTGTTCTTCCCAGGGTTTTAGAAGGAATGCTTTCCAGTGGTTTTCTAAAAATATTTTGGTTGTTCCTTTGTATTTTCTCAGGTGAAGTAAACTGTGCCTTGGTTTTAGTTTATTTTCTTCTATGGTGATTAAGTACTGGTCTCTTATAAGCTTTCCTGTGTGTCTTCATATGTTGTCTATGTTAAAGTAGGTAAATATTTTTCCTTTAAAACCTTTGTTTCATACGCCTAAAACTTTGTATTGTGAAATTTTGACCTCCTGGATTAAAATATTTTGTGCTTTACCTGTGAAGTTAGTTTTTTTTCCAAATAAAATTTGAGTAAAACTTTGAGTTGCACGAGAAAGTGAAGTTTCTTTTAGCAGCACTTTAATATTTTGGAGGGAAAACTTTTCACTTTTTGGGTTTTTTTTTCTGACAATTGATGTTGACCTCTGATGATTATAAGTCTTACTTACATGATGAAATAGTAAGTGTCAAGATAATTGAGAACAACTGAATATATGGATAGAATGTAGACTCTTTTAAGGAACATCATCTATTGTGGCAATGGTGTTCAGCATCTGGTCAGCTGAGTTGAATTTTAAATTCTGTTAAGAGGGGAAAACCCCAAACCCAACTGAATGAGAAAGGTGAATAGAGTACAAAGGGATTGAGCCTCCACGAAATTATCTGTTCTGGTGAGGATGCCTGGAGAATTTGCTTAGTGAGAGAGGACAGTAAAATCGTGAAATGGCTGAGGTCAAAATGCACGAGAGAATTCCTCAGTACTTGTGATGGGAAACGCCAGGGGTGTGTAATGCTTGGCAGTGGGGTAAGCTGTAACAGAGAAAAGTGCAAAGACTTGTTTCTCTTTTGGAGGGCTCCGTACGAGTGTTTGGCTGCATCTGTGGCAGTGCTGGAGTCTGGCAGTGACAAGTGGAACTTCAGGTTTCTGTCACATGTTTTAGTGGTCCTTCATACGGGGGCCACTTAGTGCTCATCAGATTTAGCAGCTGTGAAGCTGTTGTGCATAAGATTCTCTATTCTGTCCGGTATCCTGTATATTCTTCTAGAAATCCTGAAAATGACTTCTAGAAAAGCATCTGATTTGAATTAATCATCTGAACCCCACAAAACTTTGTCTAACACTGAAGCAAATACTCAAAATTCTGGTTTTATCACTGTGTCAAGTTAAAACTTGTGCCAAGTGTCTGTTATTCTGCCAATATAAAGAAACTAACCTGGCAATGCTGGATAGTGGTTAATGAACAGATTGCCATATTGCCAGTGAAACTGAACTACTTACCTGCATGCGCTTTTTTCCGAGATGTTTGATTGCATTGTTTTTTGACAATTATCTGAAGTTCCTGATGCAATATGAAAGAGCGTAAGTGATCTGTTTGGAAATTGGCTGTGTGCAACGGTAGTCTTAACACCGAATGAAATCGAATGTAGGATTGAATTGACAACTCCAATTCTCAGCTATTGAAGGGAACTATGCAGTAGTTGCTTAATCCTGAAGTGTACGTGTTATATCAATTTCACATACCTCCGTCTTGCACTAGTTCTAATTATCTGAAGAGTGTTGATGAGAAAGAACATGAGATTGAAATAAACAGCCTTGCAGTGTACCCACCAAATCCAGAAAAGGGCAGACATTGCCAGTGTTGTAGCTTCCAACAGAAAAGGACAATGAAAACTTCTGGAAAAAAAAATGTTAGGGTTACCAGTTCTAGGAAATAGAACTTCTGATAATTTATATTCTCGCTCTTGCTATGATTCTCCATATGTGCCTGTGTTTGTCCTCTGATATCCTTCCTGTGGTAACCTGTCTTTTGCTTGGATGACTACACAAGTAATTAGGTAATACAGGATAACTGATCTTTGGTTAAAATCCTATTTTGCTGATTCAAAGATAAGAAGGACAGAGCTGTGTGATACCAGGTACAATCAGAAGAGCAACACAGAAGGAATGTGTAGGATTTCTGTCTCTCTTTTTGGGAGACCTGTTTTGGTCACATAATTATGAAGCTTTCAATATCTTTAAGGGCTTTTTCTTTTGAGTAATAAAATTTCTAAAGATCTAGGAAGGAGTTAAGTGTCTGCTTGATACCTGAGTTGGTTAGAGGTGGATTCATCTTCATAGTGGAGTCTGATAAAGCTGGAAGAAAACTGCATGCATACCTCTAATAATGCCAGAAGTTAAGAAAGATCAGTTGCATGTGTTCTTTGAGGATGAATATTTAAAGTGAACTTCTTCAAAGTAGCAGCAGTAGTACTTCTTTTAAAGTAACAACTTCTAGTGCTTAGTTACTCATCTCAGGACTTCACTGAAAGATTGTTGTTACTTGAGGAGTTGTCATTATCTGGCACGTACTATAGTGCTACAGATTTATAGGTCCTTCATGAGTATAGGATAAGTGTTTTCCCCCTCTTATTTATGTTGCTTAGCACTTGTGCATAGTGGACACTAAAGTTGCATGCAGAAAGCTTCCCAGTGAGTAGAAATTAAATTAGAAATTGAAGAGAAGGAAGCACTTAAACAGTATACTTAAGGACCTGGAAAGACTGAAGAGACATCCTTGGCATTACAGACATGAGTAACTCTTCTCATATAGGCAAAGACTGTAGCAAATATGAAACCAAGAATGGGAGGATGTGGAGTGACAGTGGAGAGGGTAGTCTGACAAAGAGTAATTTTTCTTCTCATCCCTATTTCAGTGGCTGGGGGAAGGCTTATCTAGTCTACCCGTGTAAGAGACCCGAGTCTGGTGCTGTCAGCCGCAAAGCCAGCAAAAGCATTTAAAGGTAGTTACTGTCAAAATTTGTAGCTACAATGAGTTTCTGAAAACCTGTTTGGGAGAGATAGTGGTAAATAGTCTTAATCAAAAAAATCAATGTTGATCTATGTCAGCAATGGCTCCGCTGAACTTAGAGCTGAGAAGATGTGTTGTCTGTAAAGGACTAAAGAGGAAGAAGTGATAAGAAGGAAGTGGAGGCCGAGTAATGAATTTAAGGAGATGCTGTGGTGAAAGCCTAGCGAAGGAATGGCAAGGGGAGAGTTTTGTGTAGTTTCACCGTGTGCAGCCAATTTGGTTTTGTGGCTCGTAGAACACAGCTAGATGGAGACCTGGAAAGCTCACGTTTCTGGGTGTCAAGTCGGTTTCACTGGTGTCAGAAGACACCTTGAAGGTTTTCTGCAAAGCTGTGAATTTATTGCATTTAAATTTCACGTATCTGTTCTGTGCTGCATTCTTGCTTTGAGGTATTGATGTTGGTATTAAGCAATTGCTGTGTTGCTGGGAAGGTGGCTGGAGATGACATGAGCTGGAGATTCTCTAAGCCCAAAATGCCCAGCCAAGAAAACTCTCATGTAGTTCTTCGTAATTAATACAATGTTTCACAGCTCTAGGAGTCTCTTAAACAGCCTTATTCTGGCATTCCTCAACATCAGAACAGTTTTGGTTTTTTTCTGTCTCTGCCTGCTGGTACCTGGCGGAGAGGCATGTACAAGAAATTAGGAGGTTAGAAATCTTTACACTGAGTATTTTATGTCTTCTTAACTTAGTGAAATCAGCCATTTGTGAAAACACTATGATATCATTTTGCAACTCCTATGATTTTTACAAACTTGTACCATTACTGGAACATTTTTATTTGTACAATAAAAGGTGGTGCTAAAATTATATATTTCTTTACAATCTCCAGTTTGTTTGGGGAAAACGGGAGTGTAGCTAATGTGTTTTTTTAAGAAACAGCAGTAAATCATTGAGGACTTTTTTTTTTTTTTTAAAAAAAAGAAAAAATCAAAATGCTTTTATTACCAGTGTGGTTTTGTGTATTTTGCACATACAGACTTGTGTGTTGTACAGCATCAGAGTATGCAGGTTTTTTGCCCCGACAGCAAACATTGTGATTCTATCGTGTTTTGCACTAAAAATCTAAGATAATTGTCCCGACTTTTTATGAGTACTCAAACTACTTCTGTATTTGTGTAATCTGGAAGTGAAACGTGTGATACTACAGTTTACTTTCTTAAGGAAAAAGATCAAAAGATTTACCAGAGATCTCAATGTCATTATTTTGTTGTTAGTTTTTCTCTTTAAAGCACAGCCTATTTTTATTTTGTTTCACACATGCTCTTTGAAGGCTAAAGAATTTGAATATGCATTGACTATTATTATTATTTTTGTATCTTTGAGTTTGGGCTCTAATATATTTGAACTCTTAAAAAACCCAGATTTTGAAACAGCGTGAATTAATAATTATGCTGGGCAGATGACTTCAGTCTGTTAGCGGCAGAACTGAGACGATTAGTGCTGCTGATACGATGCCGCTTATTACTTAAAGTTGTTTTCTGCGTGTATAAAAATACAGTGGCGGTGAAAAGTTCCCCTCAAACGATTTGCAGCTTGTGGACTGCAGCGTATCAGTTAGCCACTTGTTTGCAGGTAACTAAGGGGAAAAAAAAATTACCCTGTTTGCTCCCCGTCCCCCCTCCCCTTAATTCTATTTTGCAAATATATGAGTGAATTTGCAAGAGAAAAGAAATGTAAAAGTTTCCTTCTCGACTCGAATCGTGGCTCTTCATCAGTCATCACTCTTCCTGCATTTTGTTCAAGAGGCTCTAATTGTCTGCATTTGGCAGGTTTAACACTTCCTGACAGAGAGGCTATTAAGGGGAAGTATTCTCGCATAACTGTCACAGGCAGGAACAAAGAACCTTCAAGCTCAATGTGTGGAAACCACTAACATTCTTAAATGACCCTTTTCATGCATTTTATCCCTTTAAGCTAAAATTTGGAGGGTGCAGGGTCATGGAAAGCAGCAAGGTGTAATAAAACAGTAAACCCTGATTTTAATTTTTTTTTGGGGAGGAGTTTTTTTTTTACTAGATTTATCTCTTGACTTAAAAACAATTGTTATTTGGAAAAATCTCATTAACAGATGTGACTGGAGTAAAAAGACTTAAAACTGATGTTGCTTTCAGGACTGCTTTGAACTTAACAAGCACCGATTTGTGGAGCAGACTAGCTAATGAAAGGAAATTAAATTTTCTGACAACTTCCCCTGCCAGCCCCCTTATTCTTCATGGGGCTGTTACTAGGTACTGAAGACTTTTAAAGAGGATTTTGTTTTATTATCGGACATAAATGAACCAGGTATGAACATTTCTTATGTATTTTTTTTTTTAAAGTTCTGACCTGGGTGCTTTTAAAACGGATTGCCTTGAAAGCTTTAAAAATATCGGGTTTCATTTTAATGTTCATAAGTCAGCCCCCATAGTTTCAGACACACTTAGCAGCTGGTGGTTTCCAGACATTACTGCCTTCCATACAAATTTTTTAATGCATGTCACAGAATAGTATAAATATTAGCAAATTTGGATGGAATTTAAGTTAATCCACGCCACTGTAATTTAACCCCTTTTTTGCTGGTATTATATGATGGAAATATTGTTATTGGTAGAAGCAGCCAGGATTAACTACTGCAGGAGAGGAGGCTTTGATAACTAAAAAGTAATGAAAAACAAAATACTTGTATTGCTTATTTGTGTTTCCTAGTAATTTTTCCTGTACCAGGCTATAGTGGTACGAGTCAGCTGAAGCAATGGGTGGCATCAGCGAACTGACTTTTCTAATTGTCATGCACTAGTAATGTGCAGACTCTTAAATGGAAACAGTTATATGAATCTTCTCATTTCAGATACAGTTTCAAGTGATGCATTTAAGGTTTATCCTGCCTTTAGAATGAAGAAACTTATGAAAGTGAAATGCTTGTATTCTTTCTTCGGTAGACAAAAAAAAAATTGTCTTTAAAGAAGTCCTGCAAGATTTTTTCTGAACCTGAATTGCTCCCAAACAATAGAGAATCAACTCCCCCTACTGACAACAACCAGGAAAACACAAGAAATACCTGTGAGGACAGAAACAAGCTGGCAGTGGACAAACTTTAACGACCTGATTTACGGTCCATTATTGATTGTAAACTTCTAAATTCTAGCATTAAATTCCTACAACTGCAGAAAATCATTTTGCGATCCTGGTTGTGTTTCCTGTCAGCTGATTCCTCGTTGCTTTGAGTTTCTCAGTATACTAATGATGAGGTAGAATTTACATTCCACTTATGGTATTAATTTTACATTCCTCTGGCTGAAAAGGGTCAGAAGGTTGTAAAATCAAACATTAAATGAATCAGAGGAGACAGTAGTGCAATATATGACTGCCCTCAGGACATAGTGCAATGGCTGATGGGATTAACGTTGGGTCTCATTTCCTGCTTTTACAGGATGCAGATGAAGCTGTCAGGATTGCAAGGGAAATTGGTAAGTTCTTAAATTAGCTATGGTGGGATTTGTGTGCCTCTCAGCAGACATGGTTGACTAAATTGAATGTGTAATAAGTAATCCCTATAGAACAAATAATGTTTTAATAGTTTTTAAGTTTCTCTGTTGCCTATAGGGCTGGAAGAATCTAGGTGTTAACACCCTCTCTTAAATTGTCATTTTTTTTCAGCTTTGCAAACTGGACTTTACAGAACAAGTGCAGCTGTGACTTGTGGAATGTGCGTGATAGGCAGTAATGAGTAGTTTGCTGAAGGAGTTCCTTCAAAGTATGTCTGCAATTGGACACGATGGTCAGAAGTCACGCGTGGGGTGTTTCTCTTTGTGGGGAGGCTGACACCAGTGGTGTTACAATCTTCGTTCTTCATTGCTCTGTGGGCTGCAATTAGCTTGAATATCATCCAGACCACCAGCCTTTCTTCTGTGCTTTCTGGAATAAAGTCACTATTTAGCTTCTGAGTAGCTTATAGAATGATGAAAAGAGCAACCAGCAAACTGTCTGGTACTCATTTTGAGGAAGGTTAAGTGTAATATGTGTCTAATGAGTTTTGGCTTTTATTTACTAAAGCTTAATATTAGGGAAAATATTAAACCATATGCTTGAAACTACATGTGTTCTTAAATGCTTTCTAGAAGAAGAACCTAATGCAATAAGAATTTTTTCTTAGTTTGTCTTTTTTTAAAAATATGTCTTCATATTAAGAAACTGGCCATGAGAATCTACTTAGGTTCATCACAGGTGCATAATTCAAAGGCTGTATCTGCATTCGAGCTACAAATACATCTCACCTGTGTAAGAAGCTATGGCTGTGCCTCATGTGCCAAATGGAAATTGAGACTTATATTTGTGCAGATGAGTATTCATCAGTGTGACACCTTTCCACTGAAATTCAAAGTTGGGGGTTTTGCCCTGCGCTGGTTAACTGCCCTGAAAGCCCTCAGCATAGGCTTGGCTGGCTTCTGGGCTGACACTACTGAAGTCAGCATTTCTGTGGGTCAACCTTCATGTCCCTGTTGGGGAATCAAGTGATTACTGATACTGTCATGGGAGCAGGAACAAAAGGAAGAGGTTATCAACCAAATTGGAACATTTAAAGGAGAACTGTAAATAAAATTTGGGTTTAGTCCTTAAAAAAAGGCATGGTATTTATTGAAATGGTACTGAACAAATAATCTTTCTTGCTGTTGTTTTTTAAAGATTTCCTACAAGTATTTTTAAAGCAGTTTTGATTAATGTAAATTGGAAGACATTCAGTGGCTTCCTAGATACCCTTTAAAATGCATTGTTGCTTAATTTTCTTCTGAGTTCTTCTGGTGTTCTGATGACTGGTTCCTGTTAAAGTAGCACTTTGGAGGTCATTAATATCTACAGACTTAAGACTGCTTTGATATAAAGTCAATTACAGACAGCTGGGTGGTGCTTTATCTAGATGGCAAATTCTTAAATCATTTTGGTACAAAAAAGGTTTGTGCTATGATGCTGTGTAGTGAAAGAAAAATGTCCTTTCTAGCTTTTTTGCCATGCATGTTTTTACCAATTGTTCAGTTTGGTTAAGCTTCTGTCTAATCATGATTGCTCAGAATAAAGCTCAATGATTTGTAGTTGCAAAGGATCTAAAATAGAGTGAAATTGAAGCTTCTTATATATACAGTGCATTTGTCCTCTTATATAAGGTGCTTTATATACAATTGAATACTTTCAAATTATTTTTTATTTCACTTTTTCAGAGCCTCAGTTTCCCAAGAATGCTTAAGTAATTATTTGAAAAAACATTTAAAAATCACTGTGGGCTAGTGCTTAAAAACCTAAAACTTAGCGTCATGTTCTCCTGCTGCCTGTGCTTTCTCCTGCTCCTCCCTGCTATCTTGTGGCCAAAGACCCAGTAGCAAGCAGAGCATGGCACTTCAGGGTTGGGACAGTGCCTTTACCTGTTTCAGTGACTGTTATTTATGGATATGGATTTTCTAAGTATGGGACTAAAACCTGCCTTTTGCCTCTCATTTGAGGTATGCTCCCAAGCTGTCAAGAGAGAGCCTGACAGAGATACTAGGCTAAATCAGGAACTGGAAGTAGTTCAGGCACAGGTTGCTTATATGGGCTCTTCTCTGTAGTCTCTCTCCTGTTTGTCTGTGTGGGCTGTTCTTTTCTTGTGATCCTTTCTGTGGTGCTTAATCATGTTGACTCTTTTCCCATGCTACTTCTAAGTCTGTTTGTAAGTTGTACGTTAAGAACTTTTGGCTTCTTGCTTTCTGAAGCATCGATGAAACTCTAGAAAGTTTCACTCTTCAGGATTAAACAGTGAAGTGCTGGCAGTTCAATGAAAGTCTATACAAAACTGAAGAAGTAAAAACCATGTTTTTGTCATGTTTCGTTTGACCTGGGTTTAGTTAGTACTAGCTTTTCAATAATGGCTTTGGATTTATGTTGCTCTTTTTTTCTTACTACTTGTCAGTTTGAGGAAAGTCCTTTTCTATTGTAAAAAAAGTGTAATCTGTTTTCTGTGATACCACTACATAATATCTGAGCAGCATAGCTCTTGAGGTACTGTGTTATTTAAAATGTACTGTACTGAAAGTGTTGATAAGATACAGGTTTACACTGAATCTCTTTAGTGGCAGTTTGTGAAGATCTCCTGCTTATATTTGCTGGTGATTTTTTTAAAAACCGTCACAGCTATAGCTTATTTCATCAGTAACAAAGGAAAAAAATTTTGTTCCTCAAGAAACATGAGCTTAAAAAGGTCAAATGCCTTTATTCATAAATCACATTGTTACTTGGGAGTAATTCATTCAGTACTTTTTTGATATAAATGAATTGGAGAAGACAACCTTTCTCGGCTTCAGAAATCACTGCACTGACAGCTAAGCCTTGAAAAGAAAAAAAAAAAATCTCTCCTCTCCCTCCAAACAAAGTGTTTTAATAAACGAAGTTATTGTCTGTTGGCTTTATTGGACATGTGGTCAGTTGTCATGTTCCTCTTACCAACTGAACAAAGTTTGAACTTCTGTCTAATTGTTCCCCGCTGTTAGGCTACCCTGTCATGATCAAGGCCTCAGCAGGTGGTGGTGGGAAAGGCATGAGAATCGCTTGGGATGATGAAGAGACCAGGTGAGATGCTGTCCAAAAGCTTGCCTTGATGAATGCTGCAGTTACCAAAGTCCCATTAAGCCTCTGTGAGCTGACAGTTGAGCAGATATGAAATGTTAGACAGAGAAACTGGATATTATTTGGTTTTCTCCTTTTTGTAGAGTGAGCAGTACACTCTGGGAGTTTGCATATGTCTGTTTAAAATGAATTTTTGCACGAACCTTACAAAACGTGGTCCATTACTTTGGGTAAAAAAATCCCCAAACCTTTGAACTGCCTTTAGTCCAGTGACAGACTGTAAATAACATTTTGCTGTATTCCTTTCAGAATGCTGATGTATTAATTGTCTGTGTGTTAGGTAGAATATTTATTGGCCCTGATTCTCAAACATTAATGCGTGTCATTAGTTCTGTTAAAGTTGATGAGACTGATTATTCATGTGTGGAAACGCATACGGCGTTTCCAGAATGTGCTCTAATAAATTGCATACTTCTGTGTTTAAAATATTTGTCTCAGCAAACTCTTGTGCTTTTGCCTGTTTGAAATGTTTGTTTAAGCACACAGGCATTTTCATGTCTCTTAATGGTTGTCTGATTCCTGAACACTTCCCGATGCTTTGGTATTGACTCAAAGTTTTACAGTCCATTCTCTGCTGCTATTCTGGCAGTGAGGAGCCTGATTTCAACCCCGTGTGCCACTGATATTACTTTGAGTTTTTTCAAAGACTTTAAGGAAGAGCCTATTTGAACCAAAATTAGATAGCCTAAATGTTTTCCTTTTCCACATGGAGTGAGAGGAGCACAGATGCTGGGGTCAACTCAAAGTACAACTCAAATTTTCTTTAGTTTTAGTCACCTGAAAGTGTTCCTTGTTATATTTTTTTTTGTTTTGTTTGTTATTGCCCTGTTAAAAATTTTTTGTCTCAATCTAAAAACTGGAAAGAACAACAGTGGATGACTAGCAGTTAAATTCTAAATTTAAAGAAAATGTGGGGGGTTTTGTGTTGCTTTTTGTAGGTTTTTTTTTTTTTTTTGTACCTTACTATCTCTAGCCCATTTATATCTGAATTTAAATAGGAAAAGAAGGTTTTGTGCATTAGAATGAAGATCTACAATAACCTGCTTTCTTACAAGGATGCTTTGTTCCTACTCCTTTAGAATCCAAAATTACTGCCTTGATCTTGTTCAGGCAGCAATTGCATCTGTTGGACTTGAAAGGAAGACATTCCTTTCTTGTTTTGCTCAAAAAAACGGAGAGGAGCCTGATTCAAGTAACTGTTTAAAAATCGAAAACTGGATCTAAAATCATGATTGCTAATTTGTAGAGCAGTTGTGGTTACAGTTTAGGGAGTCCCTTGAGAGAACTGATTGCTTTCGATGGAAAGTGGCCAGGGATCTTCTCATCTGTACATTTGCGTACCAAGTTAATGTAGTGATATTACTTTCATCCAATAATATTTAATGATAATTTCACAGGCAAGTCTTGTTTGTGAAAAGCCTTTATTTAAAGCACTATTCAGCTATTGTTTGTCAGTGGTGTCTGTATAATAATCCTTTTGGTTAATTACGCAAGTCTTGCCTTGACAATGTAATTTTATAGAGTAACACCTAAAGGTGCTAAGAGAAAGAGCACACCTAGACTGAGTCAGAGACCAACATAGTTACTGATCCTATATCAAGGAGAAATGCTTATTTTCATGTTTATGGGTAGGCAACACTGAAGACAAAGCTAAATTTGACGAAATAGTTGTTGCAGGAAATTGAAAGTGAGATTAAGAGAGCTGGAGATAGAAGCAGTTACATATGAGGTGGAGCATTTGGATTTCTCGTATGGTTTGTCTCAAAGAAATATTTATGAGGTTATAAAAGATTCATTGTACATGTCTGCTAATTGTTATTGAAATAACATTGTTCCTATTTATGTGTCTGAAGAAGGTGACTCAATTTGTTACTGATGAAATAATGTATCTGATAGTTTTAATATTGCATAAAAAGTTGCTGACTTTATGTATCATCTTGCTGCATCCAGTCCATGTAATCCTAAAAATAAACTAATTTTCAGCTATTGGCAGACTCTGAAAAGCCTCTGTCTGAATGGCCTTTTCTATTTCAGGGCTCATAGATACAAGATGAGCGTGATGAATTGTTGATAATGTTTTGATTTGTAAACTTTTTTTTGGCTTTGTCATGTGGGATTAATCCCAAATGTTATTTGAGGGAAAGAAAAAAAAAGCCCTAATATAAACTAATTTTGTTTGAAACGTACTTTTGGACTTTCATGATAGCTGAAAATTTTTCTTGTCTCAACTGGCTATGCATAGTTTAAAGGAAGTCTTAAAAGTCTTGTGTGGTGCAACATGGAAATAGCCACCAGAAATGGAGAAGACCTATCCGAATGACTTAATTGCTACTGTTATTCACTGTCATAACTTTCACATCTCTTAAGGATCCCCATGATGAAAACTTTGTTAGATCCTCCAAGTATTATGACATTCCAGCTATAACTGAGATTTCTCTAACTTTCAGCTAGTATTTCCAACGAAGAATACTAGAATAGTTTTACCACTGTTAGAATTCTTTAAATTTTTCTTTTTTTTCCCTGCCAAATTAGTACTTCGTGTGTGTGACTGTGGGAGGTTCACATGTTGCCCCTGCCTCTTTACATGGATAGGGCTGCTGTTCTATTTCTTCATATATGAGCCCCTCCTAACTTTATTGTTCTCTTCGAAATTTTCATCAAGTTCTAGTGTGGAATTTTCATGTGGTTCAAGCCACTAACCAATGTCTGAAATCAAAATAACTCTGTCTTCTCTCTAATCTAATCCCTAGTCAGTTGCCATGACTTCTGTAATTTAAGATGTGATTTCTTGGGATAATAGATACTCACTTGGAATTATATTGAAAATGAAGTGCAGGTTTCTGAAGAGCAGTTTATACTGATTTCAGGTTTGTAAGTTCTTCACAGCCTGACCAAGTTCTGCAGCTCTATGTATCAAAAAGTACTTCTGTCTTAGTGGAGTTGATAATCTCAGCTCTGGTCTCATGTTTGAAACAAGCCCCTCTGCTTGCATCCCAGAGAGCTTGATCTGAAAGTGCTTTCCAAATGCAGGCAACGTGAAATTCGTCATGAAGTACAACAGAGCATGGCTATGGTAGGTGTTTGAATATTTAGAAATTTTGTGTGTCATTCCTTCTTTGACTGGAGAAACTGAAGGCTTTCTTGCATTTAATATGCTTTTATATAAAACAATTGTACTTGTTAACAAAGTCTTTAGGCTTCATGGCTTCAAATGGTTCTCTGACATCTCTGAAAAGGAATTCACTTGAGGTACTATCCTCTCCAAAGAACAGATTAAAATTTTCTGGCAGAGATTATGATAGATCTCTGCACGCTAAAATGCTTACTGGCACATAGGTTCAGTATCAGAGGTCAGCGTACAGGAACTGCAGGCCTTTGTTTTAAGTTCTGTGGCTTTGCAGATAGAAATTACTTTCTGTAGTTAGTAGTTTCAGCTGCAGGCATAACTTGGAAGATAATTCAGCACAAATTTGCAAAATATAACAATTCACTTTTGAGATGTTTGGAGCTTTGTGCTAATTCTGTGCATGCCCCTGCAGTGGTCTCAACTTCTGTAACTTTTCGTGGATATTGAAATCTTCCACGCTTAGTATCTGGTTTGAAAACTTCCAGCAAGGCAGCTTCCAGCAACAGATATTTAGAGAAAGACTGTGCTTTTTAACTTATAACAGGAAAATATAAGTTGTCCTGTTACTTGAATTCTTTCTTGGTGCTCATGCCAGTTTTGTAAACTTAAGTCAGATGTCTGCTTTTCAACTCCGAGAACCCTTGATAACTTCTCTTCTGTGGTCCTGTGGTATCTTGCTGTATTTACTTCCCCTGCTCCACAGTTGTTGCTCTTCGCTGGGATGGTACAACAGGATACCTGGGAGAACTACTAGCAAATTTGGTTTTGTAGTCTGCAGTCATTTTCTCCAGTTTCCCCCTTCAGAAACATCTGTTGAAGTTTTTTTCCTGACGTTGTAATCTTCCAATGGCTTTGAAGTGGAACTGGATCAGTGGAACTGGATCAGTGGAACTGGAAGAAGTGAAAGTGTAATAATAATAACAGATAAAACCCCAAATAATTATGAATCCCCTACCTCCTGAGACAAAGCAAATATGAAGTGTGCAGTACAAAGAGACAGTGCTTTAAAAAAACTGAACAGCATTCCCTATTACAAGCCTGTACATTGAGTTTTATTAATTGCCCAGAGCAGTGCTTTTGGTCTATTGGACTGCTCTGCAAAAAGGAGAGTGTGGGTTTGGCACCCTTGGTCTGGCTGCACAAATGTGTGCTGGGGAAGTGTTTAGGTAAGGAGAAGTAGTCAACTGATAAGGCAAGAACAGTGTTTCCCAAAAACTGGTTTTGTAGTTTTTTTTTTTTTTTTAAAAAAAACCCACAAAAATTTCCATGCCAGCTACATGTGTAAACATATGTAAAATTCTATGGCTAGATCATTTGAGTTTTTTCTTAAATTCATGAATATTGGTTTTGCGTGTTTTGACTATTTATTGGTTACCTAACTTAACCGTCATGGCTTTAGAGAGATTCTACTGCACTAATAGTTATCAGACATCTGTTTTTAACTAGATGGCCTTTCTAATTCTGGCTTTGACAAGAACAGACTATTTTCTTTTACTATTTCCTGATATTACATGGTGACGGCAGCCTTTTTGCTAGTGTCTGGCTGCCTCCAAAGAGCTTGTTTTAGTTCAAGCAGTAATGCTTTAATTGGAAGGTTAAACTAGTTCCTGAATAATAAATTCCTGGAGAAATTCCCTTGTATTGGGTTCCAGGTAGAGGATGAGCTGGTGACTTTGAACCAATAATCTAGCTGGTTTTCCACTCATCCTGTTGTGCACCTGTGTAGACTATAACATTCTACCTTGGAAGCACTGAAGCTGTGGGAGACCATTAAGGTCTTGCTGAAGTTGAGGGAGATATCTATCATTCTGCTGAAACTCATAGATCTTGTTGCAAAAGACAAGTAGATCGGTCAGGCATGATAATACTGATAAATTAATTCTGTTCTCAGTTACGTTGTCATGTGTCTAGAAATAGCTTTCAGGAAATCTGGCTCCATGACTCTTCCCTGGAATTGAAGTGAGGTTGATCAGCTTGTAGTTCTGATTCTTTCACGCTTTTCTGAAAGATGAGTACAATATTTGTCTTCCTCCAGTCATCAGCAGTCTCTGCTGACCTCCAAAGCCTTTCAAAGATGATGCAGCAGTCTCACAATAACATAAGCTACCTCTCTTAGCATCCTGTCTGGTCTTCCTGACTTGTATGCGTTGATTTCTCAACAAGTCCTTAATTCTGTCGTCTTCTGCTACTGGTAATTCCTCTTCTTCAGCTCATCTAATGTCTGTGTTGGGAAGTTGTCCTCAACATTTGTCTGAAGCCTCCCAGCTTGCTGGTGTTTTTCCGTGTTGTTTTTCTGGTGGATGTCAGGGACATTCAAAAAACCAAACCAGTAGACCTCCCCTGCCCCAAACAAAAATGAAACACCCCTCCCAAACAACCTACAGCACAAAAAAACCCCAAACGAAACCACACAAAGACTCAAGGTCTTGGGAACTGAGTTGCTTAAAGAAGATTTTGTCCACTTAGCTTGAGTGGATGAACTGTTAACAAATTTGCACTGCAGTATTACCCTTACTGCCTTCTTTCTTGATCCAGACCTTCCAGCTCTCACTCTCTTGTCCTTTCCCAAGAAGAGATCCATATATTTGACCTGCCCTTTCATAAAAAGGGCAAGCCTGTCCTACTGTACATTTTAAAGATTGGGTTACCATTCATTGGAGCGCTGCAGGTGTGATCTGTCCCATCATGGCAGTTATTGCAAGGATGCTGTGGTTCTGCATGCAGGCTCCAGCTCCTGTTTGTTTTCTTGGCCGTATGCCTTTACATACAGCTGCTTGAGGTGGACTTCTTTTGACTTCTTTTTGACTTTGATGCCTCTAGGCTTTGGCAGCTCCCACCAGCATGACTCACCCTGCCCCTGGCAGGTCTTTCCCTGGCTGCCTTAGGCATGGGCTGTGATGGTCTTTCAGCCCATCTGCTCCAAGTCCAGCTTGGGTCAAGGCATCTGGTGTGTGATGGGTTCCCCAGCAACCGGGGCTGTAGAGTCACCATGTGTACTCCATGGAGCCATGCTTGTTAGCAGTGCCCTACCTCACCAGCTCTGTGGCTGAGGGTGGTGAAACTCTGGAACAGGTTGCCCAGAGAGGTGGTGGAGGCCCCATCCCTGGATGCGTTCAGGGTCAGGCTGGATAGGGCTCTGAGCAACCTGATCTAGTTAAAGATGTCCCTGCTCACTGCAGGGGGATTGGGCTAGATGACCTTTAGAGGTCCCTTCCAGCCCAAAACATTCTATGATTCTATGATTCATCCTTGCAGAAGGCAGCTATGGGCTCCTTTTCATCACAAACTAGTTTATCAGTCTGAGAGTTGAGAAGCAGCTACTGGAAGCTAATTGAAGCACCTAAATGCAGCTTGTCTGCATATGGGGGGGGAACCCAAACAACCCAACACCTGCTACTAAAAGTAGAGAGAAGAGAACCTAAGAAGAAATGTTAGCAGAAATATCTTGCCTGAGTAAATAAATAACTTGCAACCAAAATGCTAGTGCTCGCTATTCCCTCCCGTACCTTGCTGTCAAAACTACCTCTACGCAGTAGTAGACCAAAAGTCCTCCTTAGGAGTAACTATCAGATGTAAAGCCCCGCTTAGCTGCTTCTGTTTGCTGTCATCCTTGCATACCAACTCAGCCGATGTTCCTGCAGTGTGGGGTGCCCAATATTGTCTAACATACAACTAAATAATTGTCCTCCGACCTTCTTCCTGTCCTTTGGTCTAGTGCAAGTGGGTGGCACCAGAAGATGGTGAAGATGGCAGCCTTAGTAGGCGGTTGGTGATGGGAGTGTGGGTCTGCACAGTGCGCCTGCTCAGGATCCTTCTGACTGGAGAGCCTCTTTGCTTTGGGTCATGGTGTAGAGGTGTCAGTGATGGCCTTTGGATAGAGATGTGACGTACATCAGCCTGAATCGTTGCATCTTGTCAAATATCAGGGCTTGGTTGGACTGTAAGCAGCACGTTGCTTGTATGGTCACCTGTACCTGGGTCTAGATAGAGGCAGTATGCTCAGGTTTCTCTGTCCCGAGTTCCTCAGTACTTCTTTTCTGGGATTAGTGTTGGCAAGAATGTTTTGGACTTGGTCTCACAAATCGGTACAGTTGTGCTGTGTGGGGAGGGCAAGGGCTGTTGCTTGCTGAAAGGATAATGCTCCAAATACAGATGCTCTCTCTTTTTTTTTTTTTTATTTTCTCTTTTTTCCTAATATTCATGAAGAGACTCAGACTCATCTCCATTTGGTTAGTATGATCTCTTTAAGGAAGATGAAGTGTATTTAGGGTAATTTTTATCTCTGAACATAACTGCACAGATTTGTAAGATACAAACAACCTTAGAATACCTGATGGAGATAGTCATTCCTATTTATATACAAAATAAGAAAATTTACGGATGTATGGATTAGATAATTGGGCACCTTATTTTTTTTAACAAGTATTGCAGTTTAGATTTCTAATTAGCACATACTTCAATGAAAGAAAAATAGTTAATTGTGTGTAAAATGGTCTGATATCGTATTTACGAAAGGAAACAACCTTTGATATAATAGTTAAAATAGTTCCAAATCTGTTTAAGAAAGAAACATTGTGTATGGCTGATTGCTACCTCACTTTGTGTTTTGCACAGATCAGGTAGCGTACAGGATCACAAATCATAAATCTTGATGTCTCTTTTTCTGTTTACTGAGTAATTCAATATAAGTTGTTTGGTAACAGTTATGCCCCATAAAAGTTTCTGCCATGAAAAATAAAATTAATAGATACAATATCTTACAACCTTTATTTGAGTAACTACATATGTAAAAGAGAAAACAGTAGGAAGTATATAGAATGTGCAGGATAACACTTGGTTGTACTTTAATGTAGGGAAAACCTGGTAGTACAGCTGGTGTGCTCTATAAAGTGAAATGTTGCATCTTTGGGTTGTGTTCAGCGATTGAATTACAAAGTCTGCAATATTAAATCTGCAGGTCTTTCATTAATGTAACTAATCTCTGCTGTTCTTGATAGTTAAGAGGGCTGCGTACCTTAAATGGTGAGCTTCACCTTTATATCTGTCTAACAAGTACTTTTTAAATACAATAGAAGTGATACTTTAATTAAAGAATCAAATGCAAATGGTAAAACATTTCTTGGGTGTGTGTGTTTTGTAATATTACTGGAAAGAGTAAGTTCCTTCTTGTATACTTCAGAACTTGACCTAGTTTTTTAAATACAGATTCTCTTTTTTTTTTTCATTATTTAAGGGAAGGTTTTAGGTTTTCCTCTCAAGAAGCTGCTTCAAGTTTTGGTGATGATCGCTTACTGATAGAGAAGTTCATTGATAACCCTCGTCACATAGAAATCCAGGTTTGTATTATTATTATTACTACTACTACTACAAGTCACTGTTTATTTATTTAATAAAGCTGGAACTCATAAATTAATCAGAGTTCAAAACGTTTCAAATACTCCGCTAAAAAAGACCAAGAGTCTTGTATTTTCCTGTGTCTCGGGCCATTGCTCACACTGCATGGCTATCATGCACGATACAGCTTTCCTGTTTTTATTCCCCAGCCTTTCTTTAGCAAAAAGACAATGAAGCTCAATTCGTTGGTGGGGGGGGAAAAAAAAAGAAAAAAGTTGTAGGCATCTGTCCTGAGGGCTGGAATTTGAACTTTAGATCCGGATTGTGGTACTTGAGCACAGCTGAGGATGTTGGAGTTCAAGCTCTGCAGTGCTAACTTTTTTCTTGCAAGCTTTAGGTGGTTTTGTCAGTATTTTGGATTCTGAAGTATCTTGGGAGCTTGGGAGAATTTGTGTCCTCTTTTGGGCAGTTTGTAGTTCAAAATCAGGTGTATTCTCCTTCTACATTGTCACTGTTTATATCTTTTACTGGATCTAGCGTTAATCCAGATGTGCTAATGCAAAACAAGACTTGTTTGTCTCGGACAGGCTCTGTAGTAAAACTATGAGTTTAAAATCTGTGATGTGTTTGATCTCATGTACGTAACTGAGTTGGATTTGTCAATAGCCTTGAAATAATCTTTCCTGACAAGAAATCTATATGGAGTATGTCTGATTCCTCAGCAGAAGTTTAATATATTTTTGTCCAAAACATAAACTCTAAGTTGTGGTGCTGTTTTCTTTTGCAGTGAGAACCTGAAGTATTTTGACAGTAGCTCAATAACTGAATTAAAAAACCAATAAATTTGATAGTGTGGAATGATTTGTAAGAGAGAAATATTTGACATTTTTTACTCGGCCAGATATATGCCCACAATCCGATACTTCCCATGTTTTTATTTATTTTGTGTGCAAAGGCTAACTTACTGCATATGTGAAATGAAGAAACAATCTGTAAAAAGGAAATTTAACCCCAGCCTGCTCTCCTTTTAAGAGTCAAGGAAAGGTATATAGTGAACATTTAGCTTTAGCGTCGATCTTAGGTTACAAAAGAGTTCAGATTGCTAGAGCATCTTCCTATATTCTCTTGCAATGGTTAATAGTTTCTGGCTGCCTAAAAAAAGACTTCAGGGGGGACCTAATAGCTGCCTTCCGATACCTGAAGGGAACCTACAGGAAGGCTGGGGAGGGACTTCTTACAAGAGTGTCCACTGATAAGACAAGGGGAAATGGGTTTAAGTTGAAGGAGAATAGATTTAGATTAGATCTTAGGAAGAAATTCTTCAGTACGAGGGTGGCAAGACTTTGGAACAAATTGCCCACAGATGTTGTGGCTGCCCCCTCCCTGGAGGTGTTCAAGGCCAGGTTGGACAGAGCCTTGAGTAGCCTGGTCTAGTTGAGAGGCGTCCCTGCCCGTGACAGGGAGGTTGCATTAGATGATCTCTAAGGTCCCTTCCAACCTAGGCCATTCTGTGATTCTTTTTTTAAATTTTTTTTTTTTTGAGATATGCAAATCAGTATGCCTTAAAGATTGTTCCTTTAACTGATTGCAGATTTGGGAGCTTCAGCAGGTTCCTACTGACTCTTTGATGACTAAAAGCTAGAGGAGATTGATTTTTCCATACTTTCATGAGTTTGGAACAGGTTTTACACTCTTGATTCCTTTAGGTTCAAAAAAGGTTACCTTAAAAAAATTAGGCAGTGCTGTAGAAACAGTCAAATAATTTCACCTAGATCAAACAAAATAATGTTACCATTAATAATTTTAGTTTCATTTTTAATAAAGTGTATGATGAATATTGCTTTCCTCAGACACTTTGGTGGTACTGTTAAACAATATTATGGCATATCAGTTTAACTTTGTGTTCTAATCAGCCTTAGGACGTTGACCTTGATTCATTTTCAAACTGCTAAATATACAAACAATTTCAGACCAGATGCCAAATATTTATTAATTTAGCAGTAACTTTTAAGTAGAACTTTTTTTTTAATGTTCTCATATAGCTCCAAAACATTGGTACTTAAAGTTGTTAAATAAGGAGTTTCCTGTGTCTAGCTATGAAACAATCACTTTGTAAAACATGAGAAAAGACTAAAACAATTAACAGGAAAATAGCGTCCAAATAGACTTTATGCTTGGACTGATTAGAAGTCTCGTTCTCCTGAAATATCTGATATAAAGGCCTGAATTTAAAGTAAAAGGAATGTCTGCCTATTACTTGGCTAAATAGTAATCCTACAACTGGAAACAGAATTTAGTTGAATCAGGTAAGAGAGGTTGTGATACATTATCTTTAATTATTGTGGCATATAGATGTACATAGCGTATACTAACATCGTAATGATCTAATGCTACAAAACAGGATGCTTTCTTTTAGAAATATTTAACTATTTAGAAAAAAAAAAAATGCTGCAGCTGTGACAGGCCTTTTTAGGGAGATGTGTCCTAGAATCTCATGTCATTTCAGAGATGAGGATTCCAACATTCTGTAAATGTCTTCTCGAATGTAACTGTTTTATGAAGTACCCTCTTTAGTTTCTGATAATGAAAATGGCAAACTCAAAATGAAATTAAAAGCCTAAGACTTGATGTTGCTTGGCTTATCTATTTATAATTATGTTTTCATGGTAAATGTTCATGTATGTATCTTGTTGAGCCATATTAACTGATAATGGAGAAACATTCATTTTAAGATCCAGATTGCAGAAATTACGTAGGACAAGAAATGTCCTGACATGAAAGAAAAATACTTGGCTTGAAAAGTATTTTGTTATCCTCTTCAGGAAAACACAGAGATAGAGGAGAGAAGCACAGGAACTCATTTTTATTGAAATATTCCAGGACTTCTGGGTTTGTTTTGGTGAGGCTGAATTCTGTGGAATGCTATAGGCTTTTTAACAATGAAACAGAAATGCTCACAAAGAATCATTCTACTTACAAGGCAGGGATTTTTCAAGTACTATGCTGTGCTCTAGAGGTAGTGTTTTAATATTAAAAAAAAAAGAACAGAAAAACCCCAAACCCTTTCCAAATAATCATTGGTCCTTCCAGACTATTTTGTGTAGAGCTCTGTGATGTTTAGGTCTGGGTTGGATGAGTTAGGACCTGGGTAGGAAGGTGCTTTAGACACTGCTGTTCGGTTGGTGGTTTTCCCTTTTCCCTTCTTTTCCTGTTTCCCTCCCCTGCTTTGTACCCAGTTGCCCGTTACAGAATGTAGCCGTCGGCTGGAGGACCCTGGGGCTGCCTCTGCTAAACCTCCCCCTGGCCAGGGAAGTGGCTTCTGGGACCCGCTGCAGCGTAGGAAATCCTGAAGCCACGAGTCTTGTAGAGCTCTTTGGAGAGGGTTTTTTTTTCTTTCCCTAGAAAGATCGATGAATTTCTGAGACCGCAACAGAATTTTTGAGGGAAAGATGCATGTGATCCTGCAGGGTGCGGAGCAGTCTGGATGTGATGCTGCGCAGTGCACACAAGTTGTCTCCATGAGATCAGTACCTCGTTTTCGGTCACATCTCCCCAGATTATCCACGCATCAGCAAACATTGGTGTCATAGATGCAGGAATTCATCTTGCTTAGTGCCACACTCGCTCTGTGGTGCTAAAAGGAATAATAAATAATACAGATTCGTTGTCACAAATGTGAGTAGATATGGTTGAGTTCACGCAGTTTGAGGAAGATTGTCTCTTTTTTTTTTATCTTGTCGGTTTTCAGTGTAGAACTGCACTATTAAAGAATGAAGCATGAATATTGGCACAGATTCCTGCAGATCAGAGCAGGAAGATAGATGGAAAAAAATGGATTAGAGGGAAAATTTTATAAGGAAGAAAGGGAGCAGGTGTGGTCTGCAATGAAAGAAATTGTTGCAAGAATAAGTGAAGAGTATAACATGGTAAGACTGGAAGAAGTCTACTTGAATCCTCAGCTCCAGTATCCTGCTATTAGAAATAACTGCACTGTACAGTTAATAGGAACTCTCTCCCATTTATGAAATTCTTTTTTTTTCCTTCCAGTTTGAAGTTGCAGAATCAATTGAGAGTTCAGTTATGCCGAACCTTGTGTGTTTTCTAGCATGTAATTTAGGAAGTTGGATCTAGATACTTACTTGACTGTATATTTAACTTGTAGCTGCAGCCAAGAGCTGTAGTTGACATTTATTTTTAAGAAATGCTTTGAAACTACTGCTTTGCCATTGAAAAAACTGAAGAAATAGCAGATTTTATTCTTCTTAATAAAGGGTTGCCAAGTTCCTGAAGTTTTTTTTTCTCTTTTCTAATTATTTTTTTCTTTTTTTTTTCATATTAGTTAAAGACAGAATGCTGTGATTTGCCCAGAAGAAATTTCCATTAGTCATTATTTCTGAAATTGTTTGTAATTCAGGAGCAAAATTTACCATCCTTTGAGATTTTTCTCTCCTTAGTTGACAGAGGATGTGATTTCACTGTGCAATACAACTATAAATGCTTGAAAATCTAGTTTTAGTCTTATTTCAGTATTTTGATTTCTGATCTCTCATCTTTCGGGAGCTTCTCCCAAATTTCAGAGTGACTTTTTTCCCCATGTATAGACTATTTAGAATTTGAGAGAGCATTTAATTAGTACTTCATATAGAAATAATTATCTACATTTTATTTTTAAATAAACTGAATGCTGCGTAATAGTATAATGTCAAAAGGCCATATGCGTACATCTGTTTGTTAGTAACAGCATGTTATTTTTTCAGGTTTTGGCGGATAAACACGGTAATGCCTTGTGGTTGAATGAGAGAGAGTGCTCCATTCAAAGGAGAAACCAGAAAGTTGTGGAGGAAGCACCAAGGTATGGATAGTACGCTCTTGATGCAGTTCCGTAGTTACTGAAAGCACTTGTAGAAAGCTGCTGGTTTCACTTATTGTAGAAATGCATACAAATTTTATTCTCTTGAAATCCACAAAGAAAATAAATGTTTTAAGTTATAGTCATTTGACTGTAGTGCGATTTTGTTACACTTGAGGGTATTTTAACCTTGCTTCGTGATGTCTTTCTGCACAAAGAAAACGGGTGTTGTGGTGTTAATTTTTTTCATAATCGTCTATAAAATGGACACGGATCTTATCAAATACGGTGTATAAGCTGGTTTTTAAAATATATTTAAGATATTTTTCCTTTTCTTTGCTATTCAACTTTTGGATTTAAAAGTCAAGTATGGAATAAGTATTCATTTTACCACAGATACACATATTTGACTATATCATAGTAATTGTTAGAGAACCACGTAATACGTTTGTTTCTGTTTGAAATGGAACACAAAGTACTAAATAGACTGCACCACTTTTAGAACTATTTATGGTAATGAAGTATAGATGTAGGTGTCTGTCTAGTAACTCAAAAATTATGATCTTAGTTTCACTCCTTTAACATGGAACTGCTATGCAAGGTGTGGTCTTGCTGTGTTTTCTGTTGCATAGCATTCAGCAGAGAATATATATATGTAGAAAAAAGGGCAGGAGGAAGTTCTGATTTCAGAAAACCAGATGTAGGTATTTCACCATGTGTGGGAATTCCCAGTGTAATACCTTCACCAGTTGAGATGGGTTTGCCATTGTTTTACAGCACAGAACGGTGTGAGGCCACAACTTAGGATGTGAGGAAAAGCACATCCTGCAAATGATTGTGTTTTTTTTTTTTTTAAAGGCAGCATATAGGTTAACAGTTGACCATAACTGTTGGACTGGCACTGTTCATGACCTGGGTTTTAAATGAAAAAATGAAGTTTAAGGGTACAAACCCACTGATAAATGCTTAACTAGGTTTTTGTGCTTCCTGGTAGTGTTTGTGGGTTTCTCGGCAATCTTATGCCCAAAGGTCTTACCATGTTTTTACTTATGAAATGTGAGTACTTCAGGTTCTGCTATAATGTGCGTGTGCATTTGTGTGTATCTAAGCACTTGAGAGTCTTTTGCCTCAGGGGTACATGTAAGGTGCTGCCTGCCACTGCTACCTGCTCGTTCTCCATGCCTGTGGTCAGTTAAAGGGAGCGATATGTCTTTCTCTCATCAGCCAACTGTGATCAGAGTGTTTTCTTTCATCAGAAATATCAGCATTTTAACTCTCTTGGACTTCTCTCTTGGAGTTGCCAGTAAGTTTTCTCATCCCCTCCTGTAACTCTGCAAAAGAGTGCAGACAAGTCAGTAGCTTCCAAAATTCGGTGTGAAAACTCTTCTTCCTTATTGTTGTTGCGTGTTTTAGACTGCGCCAGACTTTTATTGACAGCTTTGCAAGCTTCATGTGCCTTACAGCCACTTACAGGTGGCTGCAGAATCCATTTAGTGACAAAGGGTTATGAGGCAGTTGCAGGTAAGCAGGGTGCTAACCTCTGTGTGACACCAAAGCTTGAAGTTAGTCCTTCCTGTTGAGGGTCTTTTGACTCTGAGAAGAATCTCTGTGGTTTTCTTAAAGCTGAGTCTGCAACTGTTGAATTTATCCTTACAGGATCATTTTATGCTTGAATCTCCAGTTTTTCTAGGGATGTTCATTCTCTTGTTAAAAAAAAGTAAAAAAAAATAAAATAGTTCTCTCTTGGGGAGAGAAAGCTCCTCACACCCTGAAGAGGTTACAGTATTCAAGGGAGCCCTGGTGTTCAGGGTGCTCAATCCCCCAATTTCCAATAGGAGACCAACAGACTTTGCTTATGCCGTTTTAATATAGTCAGTTGTCCTGCTCTGTGCTGGGAAGCACAGAGTAAGATGCATCTGATCATCGCCAATTTTTTGGTTAGCGCTGGGCAAGGTTAGTGCACTGCAAGATTTACAACTATTTACAGTATTTTTCTTTGCTTCCAGCTTCATACCATGGGGAAGATGCTGTTGGCTTTACATTTCACCAGAGTGGCTGAAATTTAAACAGGTGAATAACATTTAATCACCTGTTCCCCTCCCCCCTTGATTAATCCACTTTTTGTTCCTCCTCTGCCCAAACTCTTCTCTGTTTATTTTCAGAGACAGTTGCTATGAAACAGTGTACTTTGGCAATAAAAATTGCAAGGGTGTGGTTGTATTTTCCTATATGTTAGAGTGATTAATAAGAGATGCTTCCCCATGTGGCCATAAGCATATCAGAAAATCCATTGCTCCTTTCAGATCAGTCTAAAGTAAATGGATCAATGGAAAGTAAACATACAGGAGCCTGAGCTGACTTCAGTAACGGAGCGTTCTTAAATTTGACTTTGGTGAGAGGAGTGTCCTATCTAACCTCTAAGAAGCTTTTTAAAGCACTTTAACTTTTGCCACACCACTTAGGTGAAGAGATGTCCATCTTTTCAGAGTCACTTGGGTATCTGTACTGTTTGATGTCCAAAGTCAAGATTTTTAGAATGTTGTTACGGAAGAGTGCCATGCAGAGGTCATTCCATTCCCTGTGATCGTCCAGCACTGTCCTTTGCTATAACAGTCAAAGAGATTAAATATTTGATTCTCTATGGAATACCATTTAGAACTGCAGAAACGTTTAGGTTGGTAAAGGCCCTTAAGGTTATTGACTTGCGCTATAAACACAACACTGCCAAGTCCACCACTAAACCATGTCCTGAAGTACCACTTCTACACATCTTCTAAATAGTGACTCTACCACTTCCCTGGGCAGCCTGTTCCAATGCTTGACAACCCTTTTGGTGAAGAAATTTTTCCTCATATGCAATCTAAACATCCCCTGGAATCACTTGAGGCTGTTTCTTCTTGTCCCTCTAGACCTTTCACCAGCTTCATTGCTCTCCCTTGAAGGGGTTCCAGCTCCTCAATGTCTTTCTTGTAGGGAGGGGCCCAAAACTGCACACAGTACTTGAGGTGTGGTATCTACCGTATCTGAAAATGCTGAGCTTCAGCATGCTGTGTGTTAAATCTTCTGTCTACATATTTAGGTCTGTCTTTGACAAGTAATGATGCGACAGTACCCTGTCATTGTATTCTATCCTAGCATGCAGCATGTGTTAGCATCTATCCGCTGTGACCAAGTCTAGAGCTTGATAGCTGCTTGCTTATTCTCCTTTGTTGTTTCTGCTTTTCTCCAGTGATTCCATGTCTTTTGGATCAAACCTTAGCATCCAAGGTTTCTGGAACAGGATGATTCCTAGGACAGTCTCTTAGCCATTTCCCCAAATTTCCCTGAGTTTAACCTCTTCGTAGCTGCATATGTTCAGAGTTGAGATTGCCTTTATCTCTCCCAGATGCTAGTTTTGTGTTGTCTTTTGGAATTGAAAAATATTGTTTCCATTCAAAGGACAAAAGTGTTTATTTCTGTTTCTGCCTGTGACAGAAAGATCTGAGAGGTTGTAGATTTAAAAGGAAGGCTGTTTTACCAGTAAGTACCTGCCGTAGAATGCAAGCAAAACAGGTGAACTATTTTTGTAGCCTTTTTTGTGTGTTCCATTGTTAGTTTCTTTCAGAAAGGTTTCTGTCCTTGGAAGATTCACAGACAGTAACTTCTTTCACTTTCTCCGAGCACTAAGCTTTCTCAGAAAGATCTTGGTATGATGCCAGGTACTGCAGGATCATATTCCAGGTTAACTGTCAAGGTGCTACTTGAAGCCACTGAAAATTTGAACGAATATATAAAGTTGCCTATATGCATTAGTGACTAAGCCAGACTTTGAACTAGATTTTATGTTCAAGTTCTCCTTAGAGTTGTACCGGATGCGTGCCTATATATCAGACTCTACGTTTCCTATCGCTTTGTCTAGAAGTCCTTGAAGGATTTGGGATTAAGGGAAACAGTGAACCTGTTGTGTCTGTGACTGTGTGCATGATTCGCACATGGCCACAGTTAAGATGTGGGGGCAAAACTGTCTTAAATACTTTAGCTTATTTATGCCTGCAGTGTAGTACTACATAATAGGTATCTCAAAGAGGAATGTTTTTTGTAGGAAAGTAGGTTTTTCTTAAACAATATGCCTATTTCATAGGAATAGGTAAGCTGGCCTTGATATTTAGAAAATGAAGTTGTACTTGTAGTTGCATCTTCAGAGGAATTGTAAATATTACTGTGTGGTGGTTTTGTTTTTTCTTTTTTGTCTGAGCATTAAATTTTATGTTGATGGTGCAATTATCTGTACTTTTCAAAATCTCAACCTTACGTGTGAGTGAAGGTGATAGAGATATTTTGGGAAATGTCACCTGATGAAGTAGAACTGGAGAGGTAACATCTTACCAATGTGCTTCATCTCCCTGGCTATAGAAACAATGGCACAAACCAATTGTATCGTCTTTGATCAACTGAACAATAGCTTCAAGAAGGTCTTACGAGTGAAATGTCAGGTCTGATCTTATTTTTTCTTTTTCAGGCTTTTATCTTGTGATTCCTTTTTATTTTGCAGCCTTCATGCTGCCATAGGAGCTATTTGGTCAAAAGAAAAACAGGTACATGTGTGAGAAAAAGGTTTGAAGTCAGGTTTAAAATGCTGTTTTCAAGTGATGCCTAATTAGATTGGAGAAGAGTTATTTCAGTTGTAAAAGGTGTATTGTTAAAGGAGAAACAATGTATCTGAAAGGTAAAGCAGCAGAGGGGAATAGGAAAACTTTGGTTAATTAACCTAGCTGACTGCAGGGATGATCCAGTCATTTTAGAGCATAAAGCTTAACCACATGTCAGAGATCAAGTTTAGCAGTGTGACACCTCTGTTCCATTCTTTTGCTGCAGCAGGAGGTGAACCGAGAGATCTCAGACCTACATTTAACAAACATAGGGAAGACACCACTGTAATAAAGGGGAGTAACTGTCTTTCATCCATATGAGAAGCAATAATGGTTATTCTAGAAACAGAGTATGAAGCCCATATTGAAAAGGTTCTGTTCTTCATAAGCCACTTGTTGACCTTTCATGATCAAAGCCCTGCAGAACCCCCAAATTGGATTATAGATCGTTGATTTTGAATAATAGTCCTCTTATAGAATCAAGATAAATATTATGAAACTCTTCTACATTACGACTATCTATTTTTGATAGCTATGACAGTTTTGCACATCTTCTGGTTTTGAATTTGTTCTGTGTAGGATCCGATAGGTTTCTTGGGATCAGACTTGACTTTTTCCTGTTGATCCTGTTGTTTGCTGAGGAAGAAATTATTTCCTAAATTCTGAAAATACATGTCCTACTGTCCATTTGAATCTGCCTGTGTGGGCACTGGAAGGATGTAGATGCTAAGTAGCACTTTCCCAGTGAAGAGAAGGACTCTGTTGTCTCTTAGTTTGCCTAGATATTTCCTCGCTCTTTGTGTTACGTCAAATACAGTTTGTTGTGGCACATGCGTCTAAATTTTCTGAGTTCAGATCTCAGTGCAAAACATCACAATAAGTACTGATAGAGAGGTCCTCGCCCAGCACTGGTGTCTGCCCGAGCACAGTCCTGGGCCCATGATGGAGCTTCTCTGACTTTGATGGGGCCAGTTCTGATACATGGAGGCTTCTGATTGCTCCTTTACAATGCTGAAGACACCTCAAGAAATATGTAACATTTGCTATTTTAAACTTGAGGTAGAAATGAGTTCCTATTCTATTACAAAAGTACTTTTAAAATGTTAGTTATGTGCCTAATGTGAGTCACCACAGAATAAGCGTATTTGTAAGTCTATATAAGGTGAACAGCTGCATGTTGTCCTTCATTTAAAGTCGGCGTATCAGGGTGAGGGGCAGCCAGTTTCACAGCTTTGAGGGAAAGCCAGAGAAATTCCTCTAGCTCTAAATTAACAATCTGAATTTGCAGTACAGAGGAGAGTAATGAACAGAATGTGTACCTGCCCAAGTCTTTGATTCACTGGAGCAATGGAAGTGGGATGTTGTTCTCCTAGACTGAGAAGGCTTGGCATTTGGGCAACTGTCACAGGGACTCCCAAAGAGGTGTCTGAGCTGCTCCTTGGGTGCCCTTGAGAGTGTCTGGGATTTGTGGAGAGGAGTGAATTGCAATTACCAAACGCAGACAGCTGGGCTTCAGCTCACAAGTAAAGCTGAGAGAGGAAATACTGGCATAAGTCGTGATAGCATTGGCAGTGTTTTAGTTAAATATTATGAGTGCCCAAATTTTCCTCGTTGCAAGTTTAGTCACAGAAGTCCAAATAAATACTTTAATTTCCAAAGCTTATTTATTGCATAAAATACCAATGAAATGGCCGTGCTGTTTTAATTTAGAGTCAGAAGATAAATTCCTCTTAAAACTCTTGTATTTTGGCATTCATATTTCTATTGAACGGATATTTTAGTTAACCTTTTTTTTGCAAATAGATATGCCTTCTAAAAATATCATGGATTTGTATGTGTTTATTTTAATTTAACTTCCATTATTAGAGATATTTTCTAAAAAAGTGGTGTTCTGTTATTTTATATTTTAGAGAACACTGTTCTTTATCATGTATTTCCTGTATATTAGTGATAATTGCGGAGCATGCAGTATATCAATTTAGGAGCAATATAAATATAAAGGCATACATTTGAGAATCTTGACATGTTTTCATAACTTAAGTAATGATACTGTCTTGGTGGTGGTTTAAGCAGAAGATTAAATGATTGAATAATAATTATTAGTAAATTATTATTTAACTGAGGAATGTTTCTGTTTTGTAGCACTTTTCTAGACCCTGAAACTCGAAGAGCAATGGGAGAACAAGCAGTAGCTCTTGCCAAAGCAGTAAAATATTCCTCTGCTGGAACAGTAGAATTCCTTGTGGACTCCAAGAAGAATTTCTACTTCTTAGAAATGAATACTAGACTTCAGGTAAGAAAAAGAGCTCTACAGATTTAAAAAAAAAAAAAACGTTAAATGAAAAAGCAGAACGTAGCCTCCTTCCATACTTAGGGATCTACTTCTGCAGAGACATACAAATAGCTGACTGGAGGCATGTGAGCACTTCCCCTGAACATAAAGGATCTGATCGTTTAAACAAGCTTGCGTATACATGACTTTGAGCAGCGAGCCCTTGCCCGGCACTCAAGCGTTCAGAGCTTTTGCTCTTTGTTACACTTGACCTAAAGACCTTGCGAGAGGTCACTGTTAAGTGCCACTGTGAGTTCACAGTAAGTGGCTAGCCACTGTGCTCTGCTGTTTTTCCCCACTGGTCCCCGAAGTTTCTTTTTTATTTCTTACCCTTCGATGATTGCTTGCTGAGTTTCACTAGGAGGGTGATTAGAAGTGTATGTGTATATCAGCAATAAAACCACCAGCAATCTGCATATGATTCAAATTGTGACTGGAATGCAATTGGTAAGAGGATGCTGACACAGTGTAGAATGTTTGTAACGTTTCATGTGGTCACTAGTAGATCTTATAATGTACACTGCAGATAAATGGACAAACTGTTTTATGGAGAACTTCCTCTACCTCTTACTTGGCTGCTACAATGCATTTTATGGTCCTAATCTAAGAAAACGGTCACAGACCTTGAAGTGTGGATATCATTCTCTAAAATGGGAAGAAAGTTCAACTTACAAAAAAGTGAATACCATCATCTTTATTCTCCTTTTCTCACTTTAAGTAATGCCAGAAAGACTGAAATGTGGAATCGAGCAATAGAGTGATTAGCTGCTTATTTTGTTTTGGCTACATTTTGTTAGGGCTGTGTCCTGCCTGCTCCTCATACGTGTGGGACAGTGATAGAGCATAAAGAGATCCTCATAATTCTGCCGTGTTCACGTGACTTTGTGTAACAGCTGGGTTAATTTATGCTTTGGGTACAGAAGCGAGAGAGAATTTGGGGTATGAAGGGGAAATGAGGGTGTCGCAGTCTTCCTCTGTGCCAGGGGAACACTGCTGCTGAAATTGGCCTTGCCTTGCAGGGTAGTGGTGTTTTTGGAATTGGCTGTGACAGTTATGCTTCACATGGTTTTGCTAGGAGTTTGCTAGACACAATCTGGTCTAAGATTCAGTTAGAGAGGAGGATGTTGGTTAATGGTTAATGTATAGTTCATTAAAATACTGTGAAGAATTTGTCTTTTTAGTCATATTCTTTATACTTTTCCCCAGTCTTGTAGTTCTTGAGAGCATGTTCTTGTTTACATAGAAGAAAATTAATAAATGTCTATTGTGGTTCAAGCCAACTGGAACAAAGAACAACACTGTCTCCAGCTCATTCCTCTCCCACTCTCATTTCAACAGTGATGTAGAGGGAGACAATTCAACTGAAAAAAAGGCTCAAGGGTTTGAGATTAAGGATAGGGAGGGTAATAATCTACCATTTAAGATGACGGGTAAAGAACCAGAGTGACTTGGGGAGAAGAAACAGATTTAATTCAGCACCACCATTTACGAAGTAGGATAGTAAGAGGAATACATCAATAAATATGACTTGGTCTTAAATACCCATTGCCCCCGCCTCCATCTTCCTGGCTACCTCCTTCCCCCCATCAGTGCAAGGGGTGCAGGGGGTTGGGGAGTGCTGTCCATCGGGCCTTTACTCATTGCACATGGCAGCTCCTCCTTGAGAAAGAGGGGCTCCTTGCACTCTCTCCTTCATGCTGTGTGGTCTCCACCTCACAGGAGGCAATCCTCTTCCTCCTCGTGAATTCCCAAGGGCCATGGATAGCTTCGGGCAGGTCTCCTGCTGATGCTTGTTCTTTCTCCCCTCTCACATGGAGCTCTGCACATACCAACACATCCTGAATGTTCTTGCTGCCATCACTCCCCTCAGCTGGCAGGCAATCACCTTCCTGCCATCTCAACCACCATGGGGCTCCAGCAGCCTTCTCCCTCTCCTCCTCTACGACCCTTCTCCCTCTCTTTCTTCTCAGGGTGATGTTGCTTTGTTGTTCTCCTCTCACCTCCAGCAGCCTTCTCCCTCTCCTCCTCTACGACCCTTCTCCCTCTCTTTCTTCTCAGGGTGATGTTGCTTTGTTGTTCTCCTCTCACCTCCCCCTCCTCCACCAGAAACACTCCCTAACATTAGAGACAGGACAGCTCAAGACAAGATGAAACCAAAAGAGAGAAAAGAAAATGGGGTTGCCTCTTATATACCGTGATGGCGGAGGCTCTGATTGGCCTGGCCCTGGCCAGAGGCAGGTCCAACTCTACCTGGGAGTAGGGGAGGCTCTTGAAGTTTTGCATGAGTCTACACCCGCTTTTTTACAAAAAACCTGATCAGACTCGAGCCCATGACAATGTCTTTCTGCATAACGTAGGGGCATTCTGTGATGGAGTGGCTACATCAGTGGCCAAGGGAAGAGTTATGGATGCCATCTGTCTGGACTTCTTGTAAGGCCTTTGATATCCCCCCCTCAACATTCTTTTCTCTAAATTTGAGTTGGATTTGATGGATGGGCTGTTCAGTGGATGAGGAATTGGTTGAATGGTTGCATCCAGAGAGTAGTGGTCAATGGCTTGATGTCCAGATGGAGAGCAGTAATGAGTTGTGTCCCTCAGGGGCCCATACTGGGACCAGTGCTGTTTTAGTATCTTCATCGGTGATACAGACAGTGGGATTGACTACACTGTCAGCAGGTTTGCAGGTGACACCAAGCTACGTGGTGTGGTTGACATGCTGAAGGAAAGATGCCTTCCAGAGGGACCTGGACAAGCTTGAGAAGTGGGCCCATGAGAATCTCATGAGGTTCAACAAGGCCAAGTACAAGGTCATGTGTGTGGGTCAGGGCAATCCCTGGTATCAGCACAGACGAGGGGATGAAGGGATTGAGAGCAGCCCTGCAGAAAAGGACTTGGAGGTGTTGGTGGATGAAAAGCTGGACATGAGATGGCAACCTGCACTTGCAGCCCAGAAGGCCAATCGCATCCTGGGCTGCATCAAACGCATCGTGGCCAGCAGGTTGGGGGAGGTGATTCTGCTGTGGTACTCTGCTCAGGTGAGTCCCCAGTGTGGTGTTCAGTGCTGGAGTGCTCAACACAAGAAGGACATGGACATGTTGGAGAGAGTCCAGTGGAGGGCCACAAAGGTGGTCTCCTATGAAGAGAGGCTGAGAGACTTGGGGTTGTTCAACCTGCAGAAGAGAAGGCTCTGAGACACCTTCCAATACTTAAAGGGGACCTATAAGAAAGCTGGGGACAATCTTTTTAGCAGGGCCTGTTGCAATAGAACAAGGGGAAATCGTTATAAACTAAAAGAGGGTAGATTTAGACTAGATATAGGGAAGAAATTTTTTACGATGAGGGTAATGAAACACTGGAACAGGTTGCCCAGAGAGGTGGTTGAAGCCTTATCCCTGGAGACATTCAAGGTCAGGCCGGACGGGACTCTGAGCATCCTGATCTAGTTAGACATGTCCCTGCTCACTGCAGGGGAGTTGGACTAGATGACCTTTAGAGGTTCCTTCCTACCAAAACCATTCTATGATTCTATAACATACCGGAAGTTCAAAACCACTTCCTTTCTGTAGTATATTATTTTCCATCAGTTCTTAAATGGGTTGCTGTGGAGTATCCTTGGGCTGATTGTATTTTGCAATTTGTTTTTAAGCTGTTCTCCTTCCCTTCTGTCTTCCCCTTGTAATGCATACTGGTAAGCGTTCGAAGTCCCAAGTTTGCTTAATCGTAGAGGTCTCCACTTATGCAGTAAGAAAGCCTTCATGATTCCATCTTTAAGAACTTTGACTCCCTTTAAAATATAGCCTAAGCAGTTTGACAATCCCCTACAATAGCAGACTCATTCTTTCTAGCTCTTAAAGAAATTTACTAACTTAAATTATAGTACTTTTATAGATACTCTCCAATTCCTTTCTCCTGACTGTGTATTGTCTCTAATTAGCATTTCAGCTTGAGGCTGGTGAATAGTGATTTTCCTGGATTCTTCCCTAGGCTTGCCCAATTGATCTGTCACTTCTCCCAGGTCTCAAGCTTCACTTTTTGTTCAACTACCAGTTATGCAACTAATGTCTTGTTCTTGCCCCCTTCTATTAAGGGCCAAACATAGAAACCCTGATGAAGCTCGCCCAGACTTAACTTCAGAACCAGGAGAATCTCCAGATGTGCCTTTATTGCTTCAGCCCTTTTCTTTTGCATTTTCTAACTGTGAACAGTGGCCAACAGGCTCACTTGCATGTTTTCGCTGAGCATTCCACTGTTGGAAGAACTTTCCAAAATGAAGGACATCTGATGCATAAATGGTGCTCCTAAGGTCACTGTCAGTGCGCATTAGCTACCTGTCGGCATCATTGGAACGTGTCTACTAAACTGTGCAGTTTCCTGTGTCTGTTTTTAATATTTCGACAATCTCTAAATCAGATGGCTGTAGCCTTTTTGCTTTAGTTACAGATTCAGGAATATAATTCTGTAAAGCTAACTAAATGGTGCCTAATACTTTGCACTGCCTGCTAATTTCTCCCCTCCCTTCACCTGATATGTCTGTCTAGGTGTCTTACAGTGCTTTTGGTAAATTATTTTGCAGTAATTGAGAGTCATATTATTATTTGCCTGTCTTTTTGGAGAACTCTTTGGGAATATACGTTTTCTGCTATATAGTTCTGCAAAAGAAAGTCTAAGTAGCACCTTACAGGAACTTTATATTTTATTTAATTTTTGTGTTAAGTGTTGCTGCAATACAATACGAGTTTGGAAAGTGAAAAAAGGTTGGTCAATCAGCTCCATTGTGTCTCTTGTGTGCTACACAAATCTATTACAGATGTTCCACTCTCTCCAAGTGATTTGGCTAGAATGATTTGTTCTTTGCTTTTGGCAGTGTAGTTGTTGTTTTATCTGCTTCTCTGCTATCTTGCAGAGGCTAGCTGATGAGAGTGGATAATTACGTAACAAAATGAGTTGTTCTTGCTTTTCACAAAGAAACATAGAAGTATCTGCCCTAGCAGCTACAGGAGAACTTCTGTACATTGTTGTTTGGGGTGCTTTGGGAGTGGTTTTCAGGCAGCTACCACTGTTGGAATTGTTGAGGCAGACCAGATGTTGAATATTTGCTTCTTTATAGCTGTTCAACCTTTGCTGTGAATAAAGAATATCTGTTAACATCTGGGTGTGCAGTGTGGCTGGCCTTCTGACACATGAATCAGCTGGTGACAGCAAAGGGAAAATATCACATATTCTAGAAGTCTGTAGTACCTCAAAATGAGAAACATTTCTCGTTGCACTTTTCTCGATTCTCCTCAAGCCAATGAGCAATCTTGAGGAGAGTACTTACCCTGAATAGAGTTTGTATGTCTGTCTCGGGCCTGCTCCTAAACTTCTACCTCCTTTGCCCATCGTGCAGCTTGAGTGACAAGTGAACATGCCCTTGCTCCTCAAAATGTGACCAAATTTCCCTGGAGTAATTGGATTGAAAAGATCATCTGCGTGGGCTGTATCTGACACAGCAGAATTGAGAAATGTAATTTCAGTAGCAGTGACTTTTATGCACATGTGACAGTTTAACAGTTTTTGTTGTAACTTTTGAGGAAATAAAAGTTAATTTTGTAGAATAGTGTTAATGTGTTTGTAAGAGATCTATTGAAAGCAAATGGCATATCCGTATGTTTCAGTTTACAGTTAATTGTAGTGAAAGTATTTATTTTATGTAAATGTATTTAAGTTCTTTTAAAGTAACTTGATTCTAAGGTGCAAGGTGCATGTAAATAAACCTCAATACATCTGTGAAACACTACCCAGAGTTAAGGTTTTTGTTCATCACTTCCAGTGTTTTCATCAGATTTTACTGACCTCTGGAAAATGTTATATTCCAGAGCCTTGTCTTTGTGCAAAATGGGCTGTGCTTGGTATAAAAGACAGGAAGAATTTTTCAAATTCAACATATTTTTCTACCTCCCTCTTCATCTCTTTGTCCAGTCATGAAAGTATAAAAGTTGGGAAATGTCTAGAAGTGCGTAGAAATCCTGTCGGTGACTGGCTGGAGCTCTCCCGCTTTCAAACTCCCGGTTCTAACAGTCTCTTAATGGTATCTGTGTTGTCGCACATCATTAGGCAGCACCTGCCATGCGTTTGCTCAGCGAAGGAGAGAAACGCTGCAAAATATTGCAGCTGCACTGTGTAAACAGCAGCGGCAAAATATAAATGAGTGATGAGCTGGGGAGAGGTGGGCGCCTGGGTATCAGCAGCAGACCCGGGGGATGGCGAGCGGTGCCTTTGCTGCCTCGGATGCGCGTCGCTGCTGGGAGGATGAGCTGTGAGGGGTGGGCAGGAGTGCGGGAGCAGTGGAAGGGGCTGTCAGGAGTTAGAGGAGTAGATTTCTTCAAAGTAAGCTCTCAAGTGACTGTTCCTGCCGTTTGCCGAGAGTCTTCATATTTCTTAATACTGGAATCTTGTTCTACTGTGACACTTTGCTTCAGTCATTTGGAATAGGCTAACGAACAGTGTCAGATGGTAAAGACTTTCAATTGCTGCTAACCTGGGCCGAATTTGAACTACTGACCTCAAGGTGAAAGGTCTCTTATCCCATTACCAATCCCCTAAGCCCACCAGAATCCATTCTGCACACAGTTTATACCAGCTGTTCATGGCCATTTTTAGAACCGAAAGAAAAGGTGATTTTGCTGCCAAACAACACTTCTTCACACAAGAGGGTCAGCCGACAACAGTTAACCAGATTTTTGCCACATTCTTGCCTCCTAATGCAACTTCCATTATGTAGCTACTGGTTGTCTGCTTTTCAGGCTTCCCAAAAGAACTACAGAAAAGCATTGCTAATTGTTGTTGACAGAAGAGAACGACATTGTTTGTGTAAGTCATTGAATCTGAAAGATGCCATTAGCGGTGCTGCCAGGGCATGGAGTGATATCTTAGAGACAACATTACCACATGACGATCATAGAATACTATTAAAAAGGTAAAGAAAAAGGAGGCTCCCCTCTTTTTTTTTTTTTTTTTTTTTTGGTAAGTAGCGAAACAAAAGATCATTCTTCAAAGGGTACATTAGTTTTTCCTTTGGTGAATTTAGTGTAAAGAATACCCAAGAAGGGCTGTGGTGTGACCACAGCTACCTTGAACGAACAGCTCTGAGAGGGTTTTAGTACTGCTGCTGAATGTAGTGAAGGCAGGAGTTGCATCTTTAGGAAAGGAAGTGTAAGCATGTTTGTTTTCCTCTGTGGAGTATACAGTGGAAAGGAAACTGTGTAACATTACTTAATTGGAAGATTTTTTTTTTTGAAGTGTAGGATGTTAGATCATAATTTCAACACAATTTTCATAACTAAGTAACTTGCTGGTGTAAAGTGTGTGCTGTTCGTTTAAAACACAGGAAAAGGCATATTCAGTATTCATAGGCACATGGATACTGTCCCGTGACTGTCTGGTATGATAAACAAATCTTTGCAAGGAAAAAATTGAGAAAGCTGAATGAATGATAACTGGAAGATAGCTTACTATGTGGAAGTAGATTAAATATTTTTTTTGAAGGTACTGTATGCTATGATTACAAAATTAGTTTGTACCCAATGTCATTGTGTTAGTTTTTATTTCTGCAACGTCTTACTTAAGAAATAATAAAAGAAGTCTACCCGAGCATCTTAGTTGATGGACGTTTTTGTAGTTCTGGTTGCACTTGGTTCTTTGATCGTGTACTAGTAAATCGGGAAATGAACAGCAACAGCGACTTCCATTATACACTGTATCTATAGAAAAGGACAGTGTAGGAGATTGCTGGTTATGTATTCCTGCGTGCTGTCCATTCATTCTGTACATTAATCCCACATTTGTCTGTTCTCCAGCAGCCTTTCTCAAAAGCTGCTGTTTTTCTCCCAAACCCCCCATCCATGTGAACTGTTTTGCAGAAAGGAGGTGTAACCCCAGAGTGCTCCTGCTCGTAGCAGTCAGGAGGCTGGCATGCCTGAAGAGCAGAACACGTGTGCACCTCTGTTGCTGTTCAGTTCTCTGAAATAGAAGCCAGGCTTATGGAAATAAAGGGGTTTGGAGGAATACCTGTAAATTAGTGGGTTTGGGTCAGTTGATACTGGATTGGGCTGCAGCAAAAATACCTGTGGGACACCAGGTGAATTGTGTTTCCTGGAAACTGAAGTGTGTGTTGAAAGTTAGTTTTGAGATCATTTATCGGAATGTAAAGATTTATGTGACACCAGCCTAGGGACTTACAGGAGTAGAGGTGACATAGGCTGTAGTTTTAAGTCTACTGAAATTTAGATTTTCTTGGTCGCTGTGGTCTGCTTGAATACTCCAACTGGTGTGTGAGTAACTTGATGCTTTATGCACAGAGGGGCAAGAGAGCAATCTGTGAGAGTATCCAGAAGTGTTTGCTATTAGATCTGAGCACCCTGATGGTCTTGAGAAAAATGTGTCCTGAAATAATTTCCCCTGAATGTAAGGGGAGCAGTCATTGCTAATTTCACTCTTAGCTCCATCTCTTCATAAAAGCTGCATGACTCTCTTTGTAGCTGTGGATGAACCCCAGTGTGGTAAAGCTTTTAAGGTGGTTGGCAGTCATAGAACAGGAGGAGAATTAGCAGAATCTGTTCTGGGGGCAGATGCTAACTGGGCTGTGATCTTGGTGGGTTCCCCGAGCTCTTTTGTACCTGCTTCACCATCTGTAAACTGGGACTTTGTTATTACGGACATAGTATCTTCTTGCAGGCTTTGCCACTCGTGTCTTTTGTTGTATAAGCTGAAAGAGGCTAAGGAAGCAAAAACGCTTGTGATGCTCTCAGGGAATCTGATTGCTTTGAGTTTCTGAAGAAGAGCAGATCCAGTTTGAAGGGGAAGCACTTTACCCTGTATGGATATTACTGGCCATAAGAGGTATGGCTTTGCGGACTTGAAAGCAGGACTTTAAGTGGCGTTTTTCAGAGAAAGAGATGCGTGTGGATCACAGAAAGTGGGGAAGTAAGGCTTTTTGAAGGAGGTATGTATTGTACTTCAGTGCATTCAGATGATGACTTATTATAAATTGTTTGTAATCAGACTTGGCGTAAGTAAAGGAACTGGTAGTAAAGACAACACTTTTGGCGGCTAATTGAGGGTTATTGCTGATCAATTTTTCTGCTTGTTGTCTAGAGAATAGAGTACCGCTGCCTTGATATAGCTGTCACCTGTAGATTGCTTGCTGCAGACATGTCTGATTTTGCCCCTTATGTTAAGGACAGAAGTAATGTGTAAATTTATCTGCTGCCATATAACCATACCATTGTTAGCTCTTGCCTTATTGACTGGGGCTTCACTAGCAAGATCTTGGATCAGCTGACTACAAAATTAAGTATGGCCCAGAGCTCAAAGAATTGATCAACCGAGTGTGATCCAGCTCCATTTGTGAGCGTGTTTGCATTCATCTCTTTAAAAATTGAGCGCTCGACGTAGTGGCCATAAAATGGGATGTAAAGGGTGTTGATGGAGAAGAGGTTTAACATAAGATTAATAGTAGAAAATACTACAGACAGGCAAAACAAGAGTGACACCTGAAGTATATGATCTGGAAGTAAAAGAGGAAAGTGTTTAAAGCCTAGCTTTTAATAGTTTTTTAAAAATAGATACAATTACCTTAGTCAAATAGCTGTGATGATTAGTGTAGAGCTTTCGTAATCAGGGAATAATGATACCTGTTTGCTTTTTTGGGGAGAGAAGGTAGAAGCGGGGTTTGATTTCTTTGTTTTTCCAACCCCTTTCCTTCCGTGCTTTCTGAAAGATTAGAGCTTTAATTTCAGAACCTGCATGTGCCTCTCTGTGGATGGATTCTTGCACCTCTAAAACCTCATAGCATGGTGTGTGTTGAACCAGGATATGTCATTTAGTGCTTTGTTATTGCCTTTTATACTGTGCTGAAACATATTCTGTATAATGCTAAAAATACTGGCCCCCTCCTGCCCTCCTTTGCCAAAAGAGAACTATAAATGCTAAAACAAGTGTAATTTGAACTGCGCACTTTACTGAAAGGTAAAAAATACATCAAATCAACTAGGATTTCAAGGTTAAAATGGTTTTCTACCTCATTTTGGGCATCTGAGGGCCTTGATGTATACTAAAATGCATTTTAAATGGTAGCCCAGAATTAGCGATATGATTGGTACTATCTACATTATGCCTGAACAACACTAGTCAAATCACAGTCCTAAAAGAAAGCAGAACAGCTTCTCCCCATCCCAGAAAAAACTTCAAAAATTTTTCATCATATTTTCTGAATGCTGTTTTGTGAGCAGACACAAAGGGAGTATTTTGAAGAAACAGAAGAAAATATTGACTAAGTCAAAGATCTGTACTGAAGAATGGATTAAGTAAATGTTTGTGAGTCGTAAGAACCAAACAACAAAAATATTTTTCTTTCCAGAAACATTCCATCCTATTTTGATCATCAACAATAAAGCTGAAAACAACAATGAAGCTATTGAATCTGGAATGCCAATTGCTATCCAAAAAAAATGACAGTGTAACTAAATAATGCAAATGTCTTTGTCAAAAGAAATACATAAAAAATTGTATTTTAATTATCTGGAATATTAAGATTCCAAATGTGTTCTGAACTTGAAGGTAATTTTTTAAGACTTAAATTCTAAACCAAGAGAATAATTCTCTTGTCCTGACATGAATGTGTGATAAGTAACTTTCTATTAAGACTTTGGGAGTTTTAATAGAAACTTCAAGCCTTAATAGAAATTGAATTGCTTCAATTTAACACTGCAGGATAGACACTGAGATGTTTCATAGATTCTCCAAATACTGTTATTAAGCTTGACATGCTGGAGAACATCATGTGTTAGGTAGAATCAAGATTGAATCCCAAAGGTACATCCTTAAACTGTATAATCAGATTCCTATTTCAATGTCACTTTTATCCTTCAAAGGATAGGTGCTTGTTTCAGTGATGATTTGTCATTAAAATTATGTCAAAACGTCTTAAAATGTTGTTGAAACTCTAAACAAACTCACAGGGCTAATTAGGGGTGCCATCTGTTTATTTTTACAAAGCTTTTTTTTCTTAAAGACCGAAGCATCTTCTCGTTCTGATAAACCACGAGATTATTATAATGACTGAATGTTTTCCTTAATGCTCCTGTGCTTGATGGAAGACAGACAAGTGGTTTGGTCACTGACCTTTTCCCGTGTCGCAAAATGTACGTGGTACGACATCTCACGATAGAGAAACTCCTGTGAAGTATGTTTTCTTAAGGTATTTTGGCCCTGGGAACGTAAGCATTTGATAAGAAAAATGGCAGTTCTGTCCTAATTTCGGCCATGGCAAGCCTCAGGGCTGTCTTGGCGCGAAGAACGAGCGTTTAGCACGCCTGACGTTTTACATCGCGGTGTGCCCGCCTGTCTTTGGTGTGCTTGTTTACCGCCCTGTGGCTAGTCAAAGGTGTTGGTTTTTTTTGTTTTTGACATTAATCAACGTGTCCGTTTCTATCCCTGTTTCGAGGAGGAAGCGCGCGTTTGTGCGCATCTGCGCGCACACGCGTACATGCTCGTACGCACATGCCGGGGTGAGTGCGAGCGACGGGTATTCCCATGGCAGCATCATCCCAAGCCGTTAGCAGCAATTTGCTGAGAGCTGCAGAGCGACTCCGCTGGTCCAGCCCAGCTATTGTGCATGCTAAGCACTAAACAGATAAGTCTGGGGAGGGGGGAAGGAAGAAAAAAAATAAAAAGGAAGGATCCATCTGCTCATTTCTGCTACACTGCGCTGATGCAAGATTACGCTAATCTGGTTGCTTGTCAGGACAGGTTAGTGAAAGCAGGCGAATGGGTGAGATTTAGGGTAGGCTAGTTCTATGGAAAATTGTAAGCGGCTCCTGTACGTGCCATGTTAAGTGTAGCAGAATGGGTTGATTATCAGCTACTTTGAGGTTTTTCAGTTAAAATGCATTTATGGCTCCAGCGTGAGCCTTTTCAAAGGGAAGCCGAATGGGAAAGGCTTCCAAACAAAGGAAAATTAACTCATCGTCACCAGGTGCATTTGAATTTGTAAAATAAATGAACAAAACCACAACACTCAGCCTAATCTTGCAAAAACCCAAACCCTCCTAGGTGCTCTCTGTATGCTTTTGTATGCTGCTCCTGGTTATTGTATTCTGCTAATTATTTTATTTTCTGGGGTTTCCTGCAAAGGTGATGATTGCTGGAGTTTGTCAAGTAGGCTTTTTTTTTTTGGGGAAAAAGACTAAGATGGGAACGTATTCTTTGTTCTTTGGCTGGTGTAATTTCTTGTTTATCCGTGTTCATTTATGGATAGGGATATTTTTTTTGGGGGTTGTTTTTGTTACCTACTGACTGGCAGTTCTTGACCTTGCAGGTTGAACATCCCGTCACAGAATGCATTACCGGCCTGGACTTAGTCCAAGAAATGATCCGTGTTGCTAAGGGTTACCCTCTCAGGCACAAACAGGCTGATATTCCCATCAACGGCTGGGCGGTTGAATGTCGAGTTTATGCTGAGGTAAATGAGCGGTAATGGGGAGGAGGGCGGGTGGTTGAATTGTGGAGTAATAATACCCAAGTGTGGATGGATGTCAAGGTGAAGTCAAGGACTATCGTGCGGAAGTGGTGATTTAGAGCGTGTAACGCAAATGCTGTTGTAGAATTGTAGAATTTTTATTTTTGTATTTAGAAATAACTACGTATTTCAACATCGCTTTTTTTCCCCCTGAAAATCAATATTAAAAATGATAAAAGGAGATAAGTAAGGTTAATTTCTGAGGACATTGGCTGTATCTTCTGTTCACATTTAATGACGTAGTGTGGGAGTGTTTCCAGGTTTCCTAGTTTTGATACTCAAAACTTGTGGGCTTAAAAAGACAACTGAAATTCAGTGGCTTACATATTTTTTTGTTGTGCTAAAACATCATTTTAATATGTTGATGAAAAAGAACTTACCTGTCTTTGGAAAGTGCAGTTTATAGGATAAACTTTCAAAGTGCCTTCGAAGACAATAACTTTATACTTATGGCATTACTCCATCTCACCTTAAAAAAGCTTCTTAAAATATAAACCTCATTTTCAAGCATGTGTAAGACATTCCATGGGATCATCTTTCTGCGATAGTGATTTTTGCTAATGTCACATTTGACATATGACAATCCAGATTTCTTAATTAAAAACCATGCCTAGTTTCAGGGTTTTTTTGAAACATTTTAGGTAACTGTTTTTCTAAAATAATTCAGAACCTTGAGATGTTTTTTTCCCTTGAGCTAACTCTTGTGGCTTTTGTGACTCGGGGTATCTTACTTCATATTGTTTTTTTTCTTTCTCTTCATGGCATGCACATTACTGTCGATTGCTCAACTAATAATAAGTTATATGAACTATTTTGTTAAAAAATAAATATTTGCCCTGTGATTGGCATGGAAGCTCTTCTGAGTTATGAGTAGGCTTTACCCAGGAGTAACTGATGCTTGGACTTTTTGTCTTGGATTTTAAAACCCACAACTTACATGTGTGGGAATCTAAGTAATGGATCCAACTACTTTACATGAATTTGGTTATTCTGCAAGCCACATATTTATATGCTCTCCTATTAAGTTTATATTGATAGTACATTATGTAGGAGATTTCCAAAGGCATTAAGATCAGTTTGATTTCTGAAGATAATTCAATTTCTAACTGTCCTTTTTATCTCTGAATTTTTCTTCCTTACACTGCCTTCTCAGCTCTGGCCTTCTGAATACTTTTCCATCCTTCTTCCAGGGCACAATGCAGCAAATGAAGATGTTGTCTCTGTATGTCTTGGTGTTGTACCGTAGCTGTGTGCAGAGCGCTTCTTCCCTGCTCTTTGACTGCGATATGAGAGAATTAACGTGCTTCCAGTTCTTTATTCGGAGTCGCAGGGGTTCGGTGGATGAGGAAATGTACTTCAACACGAGTAATTCTGGGGAAGAATACAAAGTTACTCCAACAGTTGTTTCTGTTAGACTTTAAGCTTTTTGATATTACATTCTCTGGATCTGTAAAAGTTTAATGCTTTCATATGTTGAATTTTATTTCAGGACCCCTACAAATCTTTTGGCCTGCCATCCATTGGCAAACTGTCTCAGTATCAGGAACCATTGCACTTGCCAAGCGTAAGTAACTTGGTTCTGGTTTTCATAGGTGCTGAGTGTCTCTTTTACAGACAAAAACTATAAATACTCAGCAGCTTTGTAAACTGAGCCTTTTTTCCAGCTTTTTGCTGAGCAGGGGTGGGGAGGGAGAGGACGCGGGCCAACAGAGGACATGGCAATACTTATTTGTGCAACCTGAAAACTGATTAAGTGTACACTTGTAAACTGGGTTTAAAATGTTAAAATTAGTTGTAATGGGAAATGATTATCTATTGAAATATTTTATGTTCTGTAACGGTTTTTCAAACAGAGCATTAATAAAAATGCCGTGGAGATTAGAAAGACTAGTAAAATGTTGAGTCAGCTCTTCAAGCATATTGAACTAAGAAACCAGTGAGAAATGGACAGTGCTTTTTGTTTAGCTTTGTAAAGAGGAAATTTCTGACAATGTTTATTACACATTTCGGAATACAGTCTAACTATATGGAAGGCTGTTTAACGAACAGTGTTCTTTCCTAGGTGTTAGAGAACAAGGACTCAGCCTTTCTGTAAAATCAAGGTAGTTTGAGTCATAAGCACATACATACGTGACACTGTCAGTTAATGGAATGACGAGGCAGTTCCATCTGTGAATACGATTATTCAGTCTGATTGCTGGCATGGAAAATAGTGAAAGATTACAGGAGGAATCTTAAATGTGGAGATGTTATTGGATATATGATTTATTTCGCTTCTTAAATTGTTTTTGCCCGTGTACTTGCCGAAGAGACCTGACCCTTTCTGGTCTTTAAGGCTTCATGCTGTGTTCAAAGCCTGAAAGCAGAAAAAAAATTTGTGAAGATCTAAAAGCGTTATGTGATCTTAAAGAGGAGATGAGGGAAAAAGGTATCATTGGATGTATCTAAACTTTTTTTTTTTAATGAAACATAGAGTGTATTTAATAAGAATTTATAATGAGTACTCCAGTGGTTGTTAGAAGTTTTCACCAGGTTGTAATAGCTAACAGGATGTCAAACATTTTGCCCTTGCAAGTTTTTGCAATTTGCAATTTTCCAAACGTGAGACCTGTTGAAAGTACAAGTGATAATGGACAAACTGTACCCCCTACAGTCTTTGCCCCACCAAATCTTTCTTCAATTAATGCTGCAGCAGGAGTTTTATGTAATAACATTTGCGCTCGTGAGCCATCCATACAAAGAAAAAACAATTAAAATGCCTTAAATGTTCTGCTTACTGCTGTTATTTGCTTGTGTGAATGTTGCATGTCAGCTAAATGGACCACGGAATAGATAAAGTGATTGGGTGCAGGAGAGTGCACACTAAGCTTTGTCTATCATTATTGCTGGGAGCAATCAAATTGATGCCAGCAGGACAGTAGATGCGTTGACAGCTGTAATTATGTATCTCCATGGTGATCACTTTTGGCCTGTCATGGAGGCCCACGAGTCCCCTCCCTTGCAAGCGTTTAATCAGATTGGGCTGTCACTTGTCAGGTAGACGGGGTGGGTTGGGAGTTGTGCTTAGGGGGAGAGGTGAATTGAAAATGAAGGGTGGGAGACGCCTGATTGTTTCACGTGGTCCGTCGTGGTACCGAGGACAGAAATTTTAATTACGCTGGAGGCTTCAGAGCAATGCTTTGGAGGAGCTCATATGGGGTGCCGAGGCTGTTCTCTTTCTGTTTGCTTCTGTTGTCGTATTAAAAATAGAACAGCTATTTTTATGTAGACACTCAACGGTTTGGTGTCTTAATACGTATTTTCTGCCACCGTGAAACTAATTTCTCACCTCAGAACGTCATGCGGCTAAGAACAAAATTAATATGCCCAAAAAAGTTCAGCGTTACAGGCCTGTTGTGCGACAGCGTTTTGTTTTCTGCGTTTTAGATTTTATAATTGCCAACAAGTTGGCTTAAAGAAAAGTTCATGGAGACTCGCAGTGTGTCACAGAGAATTCGGCTTGCAAATAGTCTACTGCCAAATACATTTTCAATTCATTTTTTCTGTGTCTCAAGTTAGCTTCGATTGTCTGCTTGTGCCTGTGTGTCAGCTGCTCAAGCTGATGGAACTGCTGTGCATGGCTGTGTGAGTTTTGTTTTTGTGTTTTTTTTTTTTTTCCCCCTTAGCTATGGATAGGAATGTACTGGGTATCTCTGTATCCAGTAGCCTGTAATTTCCTTGCAACACGGGACTCGTAAATACCAATTTTTTTCCCATCTCTGATATGAAGCTTCAGAGAAGTAACCACAAAACCTTATGATGGTGAGTGTTCCCGTTCAATGCTCTTGTGCAACCTTAGCAAGTGTACTGCCTGATCTGAAGAGCTCCAGCATTGCTCTGTGCCAGAAGGGTCTTTTAATTAATTAAAAGACCGGTTTGGTCTTTTAATGACTCTTACCCAATTAGACTCTGATAGGGCAAAGAATTGAGAAATCCTAGAACCTTTATATCTTGGGAAGTGGAATTCGATGCACTAATTGCAGGACTGGGATATAGATTGTGCGTTTTTTTGTTGTGGGTGTTTTTGTTGTTTACCTTTTGATTTTTTTTTCTCTCTCAGTTTACTGTTGCCCTAGTGCAATAACACACAGTGGTAGTACAAGAACAATAAAAGTGTTGGGGCTGTAATACCACTTCTCTGTAGGGTACAGTAGGATCTTGAATCCTAACCTTTGTTTGGTATTTTAAATACTGAGTAAAAGAAAGGAAATGTGTTAAGTGGAAGTAAATGCTGGAGGTCTCATAAGTATTGCTATTATTTATCAAGTTAAGCACATTATAGCAAGTATCTCTTGAATTAGGATTTCTTTTTCATCCAATATTCATTAAGTTCTGTCACACCATATAGTTTATAAAATCACCTACTGTTACCAGACTCTGAAAATGTAAGCACCGCAGGGAGAAGTGAGGATGGTAAATAGATTTCTTTTCTGCTGTCATTTTTTTTAGTCATCTTGAGTCTATTTCATGAAAATTAAATTTCTACAGAGGACTCCAGATTTTTATTTTTTTTTAAAAAGGATATGATGCAGTAGTTTTAAAAGAATTTTAACTTCTCACTGTAACTTTTTCAGTTTTTTGGATATTGTACTTAAAAGTGAGTACAAATTATATAGCGGTATATGAACAGAAACATAGAGGAGGTGGACCATATATTTGGTAGCCTTAGGAGCCTGACATGAACTTTAAGGTCTGACTAACTTGCTTACAGTGAGTCTGAATTACGTGCCTTTTGCATGTTTTTTTTTTCTTTGTCAAAATATGATTTACCAGTATAAATACTTATATGCACATGCATACATGTGTAAGGCACACCTGAACACTTGTATGCGTTCACTTTATAGGTCCTACTTTGGAGACAGAAGTCACAATATAATTCAAGTATGTGTGGAGTATGTGTGTCATACCTCCATGTGTTATATATATAATATGTATGTATATTTGTTGAGTATTACAAAAATATATCATGTGCAAGGGATTTATCTCACGCTGAGTAGGTTGATTCTTTTGAATATGAGCATGTATCTGTTGACTTCGTGCATGGGAGGGAGAATGGTTTAGGAGTTACAAGAAGGGGAACTGGGCAATACACTGCCTGTTTTGTCTGTAATCATGATGTGTCTGAGCTACCTTCTCATCAGTAGCTGCCGTTAAGTGTACCTGATATGGGTAGTGGGGGGGCCTGGTTAAGCAGAGGTAAAGCACGCTCGGCTAAGATGCAAAAATACTACAAAAGTGCCTTTACATATGAATAATATGCTGTACAGATAAACAGAAATATGTGAGAAGTAATATATAAATGTGTAGGTATAAATATGTAATTACAAACATGAGTAAGTACTTTAAAAAAAATTAATATAAGGTCAGAAGAACTAGTCAGTGTTTTTTACTGAAGAAAGCGAGTACACCTGCCTAGGGTATCTTTTTATGTCATTTGGATAATGAAGTCATCATCGTGCCCTCATGTGGATTCTGTAGACAAGAGGTTCTACATGTGGTCCCTTGATAATTGCCTAAATTAAAATATTAAAGGCCTAACAGCCGTTGCATTGACCTTTTTCTGCCTTGCTGCAGACAGATGAGCTGCTGTTTATTACAAAGGTTCCTTCCCACAGGTGAAGATTTTAGTGAGATTCCAGGACCCTCTTTCCCACCCCTTTTACAGTGCGGTGTATTGGAGCCCTGCTGCTTCAGCAGCTTTGATTAGAGCCCTCCATCCTTATGATCCCCTGAATGCGTTTGTCGCTCTTATTTTGATTAGTTTTAAAAAAATATTTCAGATTCCAGCACTCAAAAGCGGCAATTTAATAAATATTTATTCCCCAGAAATTGCTCATTTGGAAAGTTTTGTATGGCTAACCTCATTGCTACAGTGATGAAATCAAACTGAGAGATGAAAACAAGAATCAGCAATATACTAACTAACTTGTTGGCTGGTTAACAGCAATCAGCCTCTTCAAAAGAAATTTTTGAACTTGTGTTATTTTTTTTCCATGAATATTGCAGAATCAGAGCTTTAATTGGGGCTGTGTCCTTACAAAGCAAAGCCATGGAAAAAGCTGTGTAAACATTAAAGCCTCAGGGGAACAGCAGCAACAGAAAAAAAATAAAAAATGTTTTACAGTTGAGAGGGTGAGGCAGAGAAGGAAAGTGTTACAGACATGAAAACCACAGGATCAGTCTTCCTACGGAGCTGATAAGCAGAGCTCCAAAGTTCCCGCTGAACGCTCCCTACTCGTGTTCCTCCCCGAGCCCTCGGAAGGGCTGGAGCAGAATGTGGGGGATGTGGTTACATATAGATGCAGAAAGGATGTGATTGTAAGGGGCATCCTTTATGTCAGGTGTCAGTCAGAAAAATAATTACAATTGTATTTTATTACAGGGATTAAATCAGAATTGGATACGTTCGGAGCTGAAGTCTAGAGTGTGTAACGGAACCGCTGTTGGTAGATCGAATATAATGCGTTCACTGTGTGTTCTGGGAGAACAAAAGAGAATTTTACTATCAGCTGAAGTTGTGTTTCTTTTAAAGGAGAGAATGACTTGCAATGTTTTTTCCTGGTGGAGAAAAAAGCTCCCCTTCCCTGCTTCCAGCTTCTCTGAAAACAAGTAATTATTCTAGTTCTTCAAGGAGAAAAAAACGTATGTGATAAGCTTCATGGGCGTTATGTTTTAAGCCTGCCGGATAGATTTGATCCTCGCATTGAAATATTTCTTTTTCTTCCCAACATATGATTACTTTTACTTCTTATTTTTTGAAGGTGCGCGTTGACAGTGGCATACAACAAGGAAGTGATATTAGCATTTATTATGATCCTATGATCTCAAAAGTGAGTTGATGATTATTTTTCAATATTCTAAAGGTATGAAACAAAAGGTATTTCATACAGGGATCTTTTCAATGAGAGAGAGTATATTCAAGGATTAGTAAAACAGTATTTTAAAGTTGCTAGGCATAACGTGAAACAAGTGAAGGAAGATGTGGAGTGGAGGAACTTTTATTTTCACTTCTAAACAATATTTTTTCATCTTTTGACTTGATAGTTATTTGTCCTGCAGCTCCTGATCACTAAAAAGATTGATTTAAACAGAAACGATGACTTTCAGACTTAGATGCTGCCAGTCTATATTTTTTGATGTAACCTAGCCAAAACTAAAATTTCAATAATTGTTGCTTCCAAAAATAAGGAATGAAAGAAATTGTTGATAGTGTCTTATTATTAGTTCCTGTTCATCAGTAACATACTGGTAAAATTAAAATAGGACATGGTAGCCAGAGTTCAGTTGTCAAAAAAATTTGCACTTATTTTAGATGTTGATTGGGCATTAAAATCAAGAGAGTAAAGTAGATACTGAACCTCTGCTCTAATTTTCTGTACACCTTAAAGAAGACAGCTTGTTTAGATGTTTTAAACTTTATGAAGGAAAAGTGATTGACCGCCTTTGATTGAATGGGTTAAGAAATTTTAGTTTTCTCTTGATGTTTTAGAGGGCCTTTGAAACACAGATACAGTGATGTGTGAGAAATGGTATTGTGAATGCAGAAGTTTTACAAACCATTTTAATTTTAAATGCTATTCGAATCTAGAGACAAACATTTCATTTCTAGGTAACTTAAATACCTTTTTTTTTTTTTTTTACCTATTTAGCTGATTACCTATGGCTCTAATAGAGCTGAAGCACTGAAAAGAATGGAAGAGGCTTTGGACAATTACGTAATTCGAGGTAACTACAGAAATTTGGGTTCCTAGTGTGATAGGCTGCCATCTATTTCGAGAGAACAGCTTGAAAAGGTAGTAATTAGCAAATTGAGTAAAGTTCCCGCTTCTTAAGTGTGAATTAAAACAGGGAAAGCTTGTGTTAATTAAGCTGAGAAGATACATCAAACCTAAAGAGATTTATTTTTTCTTGTCCATTGTTTTTGCTTGAATATTATGAGATATTTAAATGATGCCCTTAAATTTATAAAGTGTTTTCACAGGATGGTGAAATGTAATTAGTAGCATATAATTCGTGTGTTATGTTGTAGAAGGGAAAGAGACCATTGCACTGCAAGAAGTGTAAAGTGGTTGCCATTTTATAGCAGTTTAATACATTGATTGTGGTCGAATACTATCACAGTGCAGTATTAGATTGTATATATGTATTTTTTTCTTTCTTACTTTCTAGGTAATTGTTTAGATTTGGACAAATACGAATGTAGGCTGATGATCAGAATGTGCTTCAGCTTTTGCTGACTGACTGCCTAGAGAAGCAGCCGTTCTTCCAGCCTTTCCAAGCAGCAGGGGTGAATCAGCCATGGCCACTTCAACTCCTTTCAAGTTTTAGAGAGGGAAGTCATGGTTTGATGGGGAGAAACCTTTAGGTCTTCCTCTATGCCGTAAGGAAAAGGGAAAGTACAACTCAGGATAGAAGAGGAAGAAATTAGATTTCTTATCCTTTCTTTTCATGGAGGTAAATACAGGAGGGAGCTGTAATGTGGCAAAAATCTTAATTTTACCCCTTAACTGTGTGGGTCTCTGGGAGAATCTTATTTTTCATTACTGGTTGGTATGCTTGAAGAACCAGGATAGGTGGGAAAGTAACTGTTGGGAGTATTTTCTGTCTTTGTTCCTTGTTTTGGTTGCTGGACAGGTTGTTCCATGGTTTCGGATGGGAGAAGGACTTGGAACACTTATTTAATTCCTCTCCCGAGTGGCTGAGAGGAGGGACAGAAGAAACCTCATAGAGTAGACAATAATAGGAGTGTTTCTGTAAAACTTGGTTTGGCTTTAATGGTGTTTGCTGAATGCTAGCAGATGCCATGTCAGACTAGAGAGATTTATCTATCAAGGGGAAAATGAGCATCCCCCTACCACAGCGTAGCTAGATAGGTGCTAGAATTAGCCATTGTAAATGAACTGTTAACTCTAAAGTGGATTTATGCTGGTGCAACTTGAGCCATTAGACTATTGCAGTAGAATGTGCTGATGTAAACCCCTGCTGTATAACAGCTGAGTAAATTTATGAGAGAGAAATTTCAACCACTATTGCTAGACTGATGTGAGATGGGATTTGGTGTGGATTTCTTAATTTTTTTTGGTGGTATGTTTTTTTTTTTTTATTTGTTTTTCTTTTTTTTTTTTTAATAGAGACAGGCTCTGGATTCAAACTCAGTTTATTAATAGCAAATGATGCTAAAAGGATTGTACTTAATGAAAATATTGGAATTATGTGTGGAGCATCAATTTTAGTGTGTGCTGTAATGTGAGATGGAACCTGATCATCTCTTCTTGAGTGTTGTACACAGATGTGTATGTCCCTAATAAGTGTTTGACAGATACAGAAATACCTGCAAAGGATATGACACCTTACATGTGAAAATTGCTAATTTACATCCTTGATTTTTACAGTCTTTTACTGGTATGCATGTATGCGTTTAAGTGTTCTTACTTGATATCTCCATAGTATTTCTAACTGTGAAAAAGCTCTTCATCTATTAAAAACATTGGAAGAGGTAATAAATGAAGGAGGGGGGGAAATGCATTTTTTTGAGATAAAGCGTTGTGAAAGGAAAACTTTAATTTACCACAGGTTTCAAAAGTAGATGGATTTCCAGAACACACTTTTAGTTACAGAGGCTGGTAGTTTCCATCTGAAAACCAACAGGGTTTTTGCGTACTTTTACACAACTGGTAGTTTCTTCTTAGAGTTTATTTAAAAGGAAGCATTCATGGATATTAAAGTATTTCTTCTCTTGCCTAGTGTGAATGATGCTTGATAGGGCAGTTTGTTGAAACTGTCCTGTCTGTAATATTCTGAACTGTGTTGACATATGCAGAACTTCTTGTTCAAAGGACTTGTCTCTAAATTCAAGTAAGATTAACAGGTGATGAAGTAGTAGTAATATATTTGTAGTTAAATGGACAAAAATAGTAAAACATCAGAAAAATAAAAAGCCATCTTACGAATTTTTTACCCAAGTAAACTGTGTATATTTTTGCTTTAAAATGTTGCATGCTGTGAAAAACAATATTTTGATCTTGATCTTACGTGAAAGTGCCTCACATGAAGTCTTCTCCATAACTGAGTTGTTGTTAGTGAGAGATACAATATAGTTTTTTTACCTAGTTTTGAATTTACTTGGTGTTACATTTGATTAGTGAGCCTGCACGTAACTATTTAGAGGTCACCATGATCTTCCTCAATAGTGTACTCCATATTTCTGTTTCTGAACACAACTTCCCTCAACCCCCCCCAATTTCCTTGGAAGCAGCTTTTATTTTTGCATTGTGTTTAGGAGACAGCGTGTTTTTCCCTGTAAGTAACAAGTCTCTTCTGAGTTACAAAGCATTTTAGCAAAACGGTACTAGCTGAAGTCAGTGTGAATTGTACCAGTAATATCCACTGTGAGAATTTAAGTTTAAATTCCTAAGAATTGCAATGTTTTTGCAAACAAAAGTACTTGTTCACTCACCATAGGGTGGGAATGGGATGGGGTGACTTAGGTAATGGGCCAAGGGCCATCTCATGGGTAGCTTGGGGACTGCTAATGGAACATGGAGTCTTGCCCATCGCTTCTGTGCAACCAGTTCAAAACAGACAAAGCTGGTAAGGACCTTTAGTCGCCAGTATTTTGACGGTTTACTTGCTGACCTGTGGGAAATCAATGGTCCAGTTCCTAGAAGACAAATGTCCTCCTGGAACAAATGCTACCATATAATGTCATTTATGGCAGCCCTGGCAGAAAATCCAGGGCCTGAAGGGGCACAGTGACCCTCTGGGATGTGACTTGTCCCGGCTGCGTTGAGACATGCTGAGAGCAGTGTCAAGTGCAAGGACTTATCTGCTGCTCCTTGTCTACTGGCTGTGTGAGCAGATATTCAAGTTCTACTGCTGTGGCTTTAGGATATCCAAGAGTCACCCCATTACCTTTTAGCTCCCTTCCACTTACAGGGAGCAAGTCCTCAGACTGCAGTCTTTATTGACTTGTTTTCTAGGGCTGGATAGTACCTGGCCTAGAATGTATGGTTCAGCTGTCCCTTCCAGTTAAATCTGCGTGACAGCATCATGTAGGAAATAAATTAGATTATTTTTTTTTTCAAGTAATATATGCAAATAACAGACTTATGCAAAATCTGAGCAAATAATATTTTAAGCAACCAAGACTGTGTCACGTATTGCAGTATCTTGATTCTAAATGATGAGTAAATCAAATTTGATATTTGTGACAGTGCTGTATTCTGAGCCTATGCCTGTTGCCCCAACATTTTATTACAGTTTGGGTTGATGACAGCTTGCACACACTGAATAAAAAAATCTTACAGTCTGTTCATTGGTGTATGCTGACTGTGTTACTAATTTAAGATACATTCAGTGTTGTCATGGAAATGTAATCTACATCTTATTTTCTGTGTAGTATCTACATTGTTAGTAATGGGAGCCGGTAGAAGTCTAGGATACCGTTTCTTTGAGTGCTGGATGGGATTAAATGATCTCCTGAGGCCTTTAGCAGTCTGAATTATTCTGATAGGAACTGATCTGAACTCAAAACCTCAGTTGAGACTTCTGAGTGAGGAATGGTCTAATTAGGTAACGTTTTTATCTATGGATCTTTCAGCATAATTCAGGGATGTTTGGGATCTAACCCAAATTTGTCTCAAATAGATAGACTTTTCGTTTATCTCGTGGCTCCTGGAGAATTTATGAGCACTGAAGAGTGCAGCATGTCGGTCAAGCATAGAGGCACTGTTGCTCATCAAGATGAGACATCACCTGTTTCCTGTGATCTTGCACTGTTGTTAGTAGTTCATCTTTCTGTTGTTCTATGGCATTTTTCTTCAGAAACTTAAGGTTTTGTTTCTTAATTTGAAAAACGGAAATCAGGTATTTGAAGAATGTCTTTTGGTGTGTCTGCTATATGTACAAACATGATACGTGATTTCTCTCTTCTCAGTTTCTTTAAGATTTTAGCATGTGTTTGTCGTGTATCTTATGATACTGAATAATCTGTTCATTTTTAAAAGGCTTATCTAAAACCCCATATGAAGTTCTGGAAAGTTTATATAAAAGATTATTTCAATTTTATATTTAAATATATCAGTTCACCAGAGGTCTGATTGAGCTCATGTCATTAAGTGCAGAGTTTCCTACAATCTTGCCTTTGACCTCTGTTTGCTTTTTATCTTCCCTGGTGGTTCTAATATAAAGCAGTAACATGAAATTAACAGTCTTTGTGTAAAGTCAACCCTTCTCTGTTGAGGTCCTGCTTGCTGTGGGGAGAGAGATGTGTTAGACCATTTAGGAGGAAGAGGAGTGGAAAAAGGGAGCAACTGAGGAAACGGTCAGTGGCAGGTAGAGCAAGAATGAGTAGAAATGAGGGGAAAATAAGCAATGTGGAGAATCTTACTGCATGAGGTAAAAGAGCAAGGATAGAAAAGAAGATGAAGTGGTGCATAACTGTTAAAAGTTTGAGGGAAATGGGAATGTAGAAGGGAACTCTCTGATGTGAGTGGAGACCTGCCAGAACAGTGGCAAGCAGGAACTGTTGTCTGAGTTTCTGAGTTTTTGCAGCTCTAAGCACGCTAATTGGGAGTAAAAAAAGCACGATGCTTAATGTTGTGGCAAAGGCCTTGGCTTTTCAAGAAAAAGCACCCAACAAATAAAACCAGACTTTAATTTTAGTATTTTGTCATATATTTCAAATCAATTAATTTTCAGGTACAACGGTTTGTATGATAAACTTTAATTAAATCCAAATGTCATCAATTACTGAATGATTTTGTCTTTTGTGTATTAACTTAAAAGATGTTTCTCAAGGCAGTGGTACTTGTAAGGTTTATGTTCTCCTGTGTTCTGATCCCATGCAGGTATGCCAGTGCACTCGTTGGTATCGTAAACAAAAGAGTCTGTGTTTGTAAACCAGTTCTCCTGCAAAATCAGCATATGGTGTCTGTTTGTTCTTAAAGAATGAAACAAACCTCGTTTTCCTAGTTGCGCTTGAGAAAAGTGCCGCAACAGGTCGTAAAACTGAACGGTGGATTCTCCCCATTGTGTAGCAGAGGGAACGGAGGCTCAGAGTTCTGCAAGAGTCTCTGTGTTCTCTGACCCTTTGCAACAGGGACCAGCTGGTTCCCAAGCGTATCGGTGTGGAAACCGGAATTAGAGAAGGGGAAAGCAACAAACTGAGATCAAACCCGCGAGAAGGGACCGTTGCAGGACGCTCGGTAACGTCAGCTTGGAGCAGAGACGCCGGCGTGAAGGCAGATTCTCCTCCTCTGCTTTTTTTTCTTGCGGGGGAGAGGATGGCAGCTTGTCAGGGGTACGTTCGGGTGTGTAGCAGTTTAGGACGGATTATAGACCCCTGCGCTGTCGGGGAGAAAGAGGGGAGGGCAGTTGAAGCACAGGCTGCACAGGTCAAAGAGGAAGGCAGTCTTACTGATGCGATAGAAAGGAAATAAAATAAGGTTTCAGGTTTTTTTTTTTTTGGTGTTTGGGGTTTTTTTTGGGTCAAAGGAGTTTTTTTTTTTTAATTAAGAAAAAAAGAGTTGTGGCAGTGAAAAACTACAAGAAATGCAGCGTGTCAGATTGAGGAGGCATTGAAAGACAAGTGCTGTTCCCTCTAATTACGCCCTTTAGATATAATGTTGTCCTGCTGTTCTGTTCCCTTTCTCCAGAGTGGAGGGGTAGCTGAGGCAGGAGTGATGGCAGGATGGCCATCCATTTTATTTCACTTGTTTTTGACAAAGCCTGCTTAACTTCTGCTTCCAATTATTGTACCGATTCAAGCATTCATATGTGGTTTTGCTAACACCATAAATAACGGACTGCTTGATCTTATTAAGAGGTTCAGAAGTGCAGGCGCTGTGAAATATAGTTTCGGTCTGAACTAATGATTTTTATGGTAGGATGTTACCGTGTATTATCTAATCCCCTCCACCTTTTCCCTGTTTATTCTGGTCCGTGAGTTCTGTGAGCTCAAGGCTTTAATATCCAGAAAAATTAATGTTTTAATTGAAAGACATGCTCAGCTCTCAGGGTCATTGGTGTACTTGATCCTGTGTGAATGTTTGTGTTGAAATTACAAATTGTGTTGAAATTACGAAGCTAAAAAAGCCGTTCTTCTCACTTTTGGGGTGGAACATTGTATGCAGATAGCCTCCTCTGAAGTGAGCTGAAGCAAAGCACAAGCTTTGAAAGACAACAGTTGAATGTTGAGGGTTTTAGGGAATATTATGACAACTTCTGGAACTGCGGACACAGAGGTTAGCTGGGTAGCAATCACGAGCTTTGAAAAGTTCATGTGTTGAAAATGATGTTTTTGTAGTCTGTGCAAATCGATGATAATGTTCTTGTTTTAAGTGGAGAGTAACGTAATCAGTGTGTCGTAATTCTCAGTGCAGAGCCTCGTTAATATTCTATTATTTTTTGTTAGAGAAAGCAAGTGGGATGCCTCCTAAACTTCATAGCACTTATTCAACATTTAAATTGATCGATGATAATTTAGCTTTGCAATTTTTTTTAAAAAAGAGAAACCTCTAGAACTGTGCTCCACACATTTTCGCGATCAGTTAGTATGCAGATAAAAGTTCTTTCTATTCTACTTAGCACGATTTGAAATTATCTGCAAGTGAAGTATATTCAACTGCTTATCTACAGAGAGGCATGTCGAACTCCAATTAAGTTTACATGGGTAAATGCAGATTTATGTTTGTAGACGTCAAGATGACAGAAGCTTAATCCTGTAAAAAGGCTAATCAACACTGAATATGTTTAGTGTCAGTAAATATTTGTAGTGAAACATTGCCTATGGTTTTATGCCTTGGCATTCCAAGTTCTGGTTTTTAGTGAATAAAAATGTGGAGTGATATCCTGTTCGTAAACATGCTACAAAATTTTTGTTTTCTGCAAAATCAATGTTATTGTCTCTTTCTTTGTGTTTTCTTCAGAAGATGGGTTAGGAGTTAGGCTACAGTTAGTAATTTAATAAAAAGTCTGGTATGCATAGCAAGGTTTTAGGGTGGATGTAATACAGAGAATGAGGAAGAGGAGGAGGCAAGATAAAGAAACAGGCAGTATGAGCAATAATTGCTTCTGATTATGATTTCACTTTTTTTTTTTAATGCGTCCTTCTTCAGATAGTGGTCATTAATCAGCTCTGGTCAACCAAGTGATTATTTAATGTACTTGTGCATTAGGCAATAACTACAATTTAAGTGGGAAACTAATCGAACCTCAGGAATATATGTATATTCTTTATTTAAATACACAAATATATATGTGTATATATATTATTTCTTTTGATTCATTAGTCTCTAGAAGTTAATTGCTGGTGTATTCTCTTTTACAAATATATTCTGAAAAATCCAGAAGTACACCTGAAATTGAGCTTCTGCTAACGTACATTTTTGAAGAATACAGCCAAGTGAAATAAAAAAAATTGAGATCCAAGGAACATTGATTGTTTTTTTTTAAATTGTATTTTGACTTAGAGAAAAGAATAATATAACTGCAACTGCAGTTCTGCATCAGCCTTAAAAGTGGAAAAATGATGCTGAAGTAGAATTTTGTCTTCTGGAGGGGAAATAAATTGATATAGTTTAGGATTTTGTTTGTTTGTTAGAAATGTCACGGCTTCTCAGGTTAACAAATGTGATTTTGTCCCTGGCAGACTGCAGACATGGTCAAGAAAAAGAAAAATTCCCTGAAAACCACTGCCACATAAATACAATATACTTCAGTTTAGTGTCTAACTTTGCATGAAATAAGCACTGCCTGTTAGCCTCCGTTTGATCCTGTGAGAGTGTGGGGCTAATGTCTGGCCAGTGTTTTGGAAGCAGCAGGTAGCCAGGAGCAAGCTGCTCTAGGGGTCCATATTTCTGTAGCCTCGCAGTTACTCACACACAGATGGAGACCTTATGAACTTTGACAGAGGTCACGCTAAATTGCAAATCTAAAACTTCTAGACTTCTGAAGGATTACACTGGTACCTCTTTTTTTTTTTTTTTTTTTGAAGCAATATGGTTGGGAACATCACTGAAGGTATCAACCAGGTCTTGAGAAGTCGATCAGTACACGGTCATTGCTCACATAGTTATCGTGGAGACTGATAAAGATAACTGGTTGTGATACTTTAAAGGGAAACTGTTGCACATTAAAATTCTAATTTACCTATGTAAAATACATATTTTATGTTGCTTCCCAAACACCTAGGCATGCATGCTGCATTGAACTTGTTAAAGGAGTTTTGGAGCTGAAAGCATTGCAGAAGCCTCTGATTTTTCTGATGCATATGTCTTCGAAATAATTATTAAGGTACTCATAATATATTTTTGATTTCAGGCCTTTTGGGGCAGTCAGTTGAGACACGAAGCTCTCTGTCAGCTGTCATCAGCCGTCATCTCACCAGGGATCTTATAGCAGTTCAGGAAAGAAAAACAGGAGATGATCTGGTTACACATTGTAGAGCGTTTAAATCCTGGGCTCAGTCAAAGTCGAGGAGCATTGAAGAGCTCCTCTTTTGTCTTCTAATTATAGTCCTGAAGCTGTCCTTAATAAATTAAAATCTCTGTGATATTTCAACCTAACTTTCAAACACAAAAATTTGGAGGGGTTTTGTGGCAGCCGAAGAAAGATTTTATTTGTTTCCAAATAATACAATACAATAATTTAGTGTAAGACTGTTTTTTAAAATTTTTTTGTTTAGTGGAGATGCGATGTGAGTTTCATTCACTATTTATGAAATCAGGGTCCATGAATGACTATCTAGGTCACAGACAGCAAGGAGGCTGATCCTCTTTTAATCAAATGGTCCAATTTTTATCTTGCCATCATTGAACTGGTTGTGTAATGTGCTACTTAATGGCTCAAGAACTAGTCTTTAAAGCTGTGACTTCATGATTCAGTGAGGCTGAGTCTGACTCTCTTGTGTTGAAAGTGGTTTCGGTAACGGCCACACAGAGAGCTTGAAAATTCACACCAGCAGCAGACTGTAGGGGAAAGAAAGCTTTAAAACTGTTTGAACTGGTCTGCACATAAAATAACAAGAATGTTTTTCATGCTTCTAAAATGGAAAAACACAAAGGGAAAAGAAGTAGGAGCACAAAAGAACCTCCATCCGTAGCCCCACCAGTTCACATTCACTGTACTGCTGGTGTCGTCGCTTTGGTGAGATCTCGATAGGGGAAAAAACTCCAAATAGCTAAATTTGCTGTCGAGAGACCCGAGTTTGCAATGGATTCTTATTCATGCTATTTTAAACTAGAGCTATTATAAAAAATGTGCAGATAACTTTCAGTCATGTCGTCACTGAATTAATCGTGATAACTTTGTAAGTAAACACATATAAATTTAAAGTTTCGGATCCTTGTGCTTCATGAGAGTTACGGGTGCAGAGACATGTTTTTACAAGGTAAACCAGTCTGTGTGATGTGCTCTGCATTTTATACTTCCTGGTGTGCACCTAACGCCAAAGTTCACGTGCCCTGGCAAGTGCAGCTTGATTTGGAGTTGCCTTTCCCTCTGACATGGAGAGGAAAGAATGTGAATTACTTTGTATTTCCTGAAGGGTGACAATGTGCGCAGCCAAGCTGGGGTAACCTCTTTCCTATAGTGCCTTCCTCATTTATCTATACCTGGAATGGGTGCAACAGCTGCATAAACTTACAGTTTATGCTCCTGAATTGAATGTCTATCTCAGCTTCTCGTAAGAAATATTAATGTTCCTGAGGCAGTGTTATTCTCTTGTCATGTTGGGATTGAACTGTCGTGACTCCTCACATTTTCTGTTACAATCTCTTTCGAAAGTTGAAAAGAGAGTGGAGATAAAGACAGTGGTTTTCTTACCTGCATAATCTTCAAACTTTTCTTCCCAGAGATGGCATGTGTGCTACTTTCAAAAGAGAAAGTGTCTTCTCTTCGAAAATTTTTCGGAGTGCAGTAGGTGGATAATTTAAACTATCTGGGGATTCTTTTCCCAGGGCTTATTTTTTTACCTACTTTCCTCTCCCACGTCTTACAAAGACTTCTTTGTATTTAATATTTCAGTGAAATGACTTTTAGCAACTGTCGTATTTGGTGCTAAACTACAAGTACATCTGGCAAAGTGCAGTTTAGCATTAAGTTACTTAGTTACACAGCTGTGTTAAAATCAAAGAGAAATAAAGGTTGAAGGATTTCAGAAAGTCCTCTGGTCCCTCTGCCTGAACTAAGGTATACCAACTGTATCTGCATCCTGAAAGATGTTTCTTTAAACTATTTTTAAACATTTTCACTGAGTCAAAAAATCTTTCCCTAGCCAATCTTTTTTTGCAGTGTTAACTATCCCAAGTACATATCTTGTGCTGATGTCTACTCTTGATTACGTTGTTTCCAGCCAGTGCTGGAAATGGAATATGGTTTATTCCTTTCCTCTCTGAGAAAACAAGTTAATCTTTTACTTGTCTGTGTGGGCTTACTGTTTTGTGTGCAAGTACTGGACTGATGCTGGCAGAATCCTTGAAGCTGTGTAGCTTTAGATTGCTTTGTAAGAAGTTGTCTTTGTTGGCACAAAAAGCAGGAAAAAAGAAGGGAAAGAAAAATATGAGAAAAAGAAAGGGAGGAGGCAGGTGAAGAAGTGGAATGAAAGGGGGTGAAGAGAATTCAGAAAAAAAAAGGTGTAATACTCAAAGAAATAAAAGGGCAAAGGTGGCTGTAAGGGTTCCATAAGTAAATTTTTAAAGTTTTTTTTTTTTGCAGTGGGAGGAGGAGTCTGGAAGCCTAACAGAGTCATGTAATGGTGCTAAAAGGGAAACAAGGGCATTCAATAAAAGAATTGGCCAGGCAAGGTTGGGTAAAGGTATATATGGAGGTAGCAATAGATTTCTTTGTTTTCTGAGTTCCACAGGAGTCTCTTATGATTTACAAATGATAAAAACGTGAAGCGTTACATGACCCATACCTTCCCCAGGCGTGTGCGTGTGTGAGGTGACAGGATGACAAAGTGGACCAGGGTTCACTGGAACTGGGCTGGAATCGGTTGCTTCCAGGGGATGGCTGTGGTCTTGCCTACGTCTGCTGGGACTGAACCAAAAGTCTTTCGGTTGTGCTTGCTGTCATTGACTTAACTACGTTGTTGAATTAGGCTCTGTGAGGTGAAAATTTGGAAGGTTTACTTCTTAATTAAACTGAGTGTTTAAGGAGAGTATCTGGAGGCAGGAGTGGGACAAAACTGGTATATCTGCATTGTCTATATCAGTTCTATGGTCTCTAAGTTGTGAACAAGTACTTATTGTGGAACGATAAGAGCTCATACTTTTACAAGTTGCTTCCTACTGTAATTTGTGATTGATATGTTTACCTGATTTTATATTGATATTTTTTTTTTGGTTTGTTTTCAGGTGTGACTCACAATATTTCTTTACTGCGAGAAGTGATCATCCATCCACGCTTTGTTCAAGGGGACATCAGCACTAAATTCCTTCCTGAAGTCTATCCTGATGGTTTTAAAGGTTTGTTCCATCTGGGAATGTTTCTTTTTTCTTTCTTGAGAGGTGTTGTTTCTGATTATTATTCCTTTTTACAGACTGACATGTTCCCCAGTCAGTCTTTATTCTTTTTTTTTCCTAAAAAGTATTTGTGCATACATGGAATTAGGGTTTTTAAGTAATGCATAATAAAATTAAATAGTTAATTTTTCTGCTTTCAGGAAGACAAAATACACACTTATAGTGACAAAACAGTAAATGAAGTACATCCAATGTCAAGAAAAACAATTTGTAGGTGATATGAAATATGTAAAATAAATATCAGTTTGGATCTACCATGCTTTTGTGCTGTTACACACTGTGTTCCTACTGTTAACTGAAGATAAAACTTTTTTTGTACTCAACACTATTACTTCTCCAATGAGTTGGTGCAGCATATTTAGAATGGCCTTTCGGCACCCTTAGTATTCACCGTAGCATTGTCTAGATAGAGGGTATGGCATTTAATCAGAGTATTCTGGTAACCTGGTCTTAATGCTCATTATGGGCATCACCTTGAAATTATGAACTTGTACACTATGTTAGCAGAAAGACACGTGCAGATGTTTCTTTACAAATTCCAAGCAACTGAGATGCAAAAATGTGTGATGGTTGGTGGAGAAATGCAAGTAAATGTAGATTGGTTTCCTTTCACAAAGTTTAAATTTTGAAAGGTTATTTTCTCCCTCAGCTGATTGTAGATGCTTTCTTGACCTGTCTGGTTCTATAATGTCATGACACCAGAGCTGTCGTTCGTGAGGCAGTACCTCTTCCTTAAAAAATAAAAAAAAGTGAAAAAAAGTCAATGTTTTTAGCTCATAATTCATGGGTCCTTTATGAATCCCATGGAGATTCCTTTCTCTCCCACTCGTCATTAATCCAATGTGGCAGAATCCTCATCCCGCTTTGGAGACGTCACTGCCAGGTTGGCAGTCACTGGGCGTGACTGGCACCTTGCAAATTCTAGTCTCATTACGGAGCAAAACATATTTTTCTTACCTCAGGACTCAGTGTGTGAGTTTGGCGCAAAAAATATTCATCCACAGAACTACGTTATATCACGATGTAGTTGGCAACTGTAAGTGATAGTCCTACGTGTGGGATTAACGCGTCCAGCTTGTTATTGGCTCCTGGCTGCGACCAAAGCAATAGGAGTTAGTCACCTTGGGTGGCAGTAAGCTTGTGATGGTTGGAGCTCAAATGTTCCTTTGTTGTCTTAACTAATCTTCAGGTAACTCCACTCTGGCTTTTATCCAGCAAAGACTTGGGGGTACTCTGATCTGCTCTGAAGGCTCAGTGCTGCCGATTAGCCGGTCTGTCTCCTTCCCTGAAGCTTTCATACAGAATCCCATGTCCTGTCTCTTTGATGGTTCTGGGACTTCTCACTTTTCCTCAGTGCATTTAATTCCCTAAATCACAATAAAATGGCTTTTAAAAATTTTTGCTGCTTAGGTGGGGACAGTTTTTTGAGTCCTTGGGTTGACTTAGCTTGTGGAAGAATCTGGGGAACTTCAGCAGATGTGCAAAGTGAATGGCAGGCTAGGAATGAGGAGTGAATGGAGGAGAAAGGCGAGGATACAAGATGTTAGATAGGTTTATACCTGTATAGGTTTATGAAAAGGCAGCCTCACCTCGCACAAACCAGGAACAATAAAAGCATAAACCATTCTACCCTTATTTGTGATATTGTGTCTGTTGGGGCCCTCGGTCTTTTATAAGAAGCTGGGACCGGTTTTGCTGACCCAGAAGGAGACTCCTTGCTCTGTATTTTTGCCTGTGGAAAGGCACTCTTGTCTTCTTTTTTTTTTTTTTTTTTTTTTTAATACTTTGTATTTCAGTGTTAACTTGTGTATAACCAGTTAATTAATTGTTGGTCCACAAATTGCAGATGACAAGAAATTTGTTTTGGAGTCATCTGACCCAAACTGTGTATACATGTATTTGAGTGGGCAGGCACACTGATACAAATGCTTGGTTAGTGTCACAATCTGAGGTGAACAGTAATATTGTATTAACAGAGTCTTGAATCTAAGGTTTTGTTGTAGACACAAGAAGAGATACTGTGACAGTTAGCAGTGGAAATTAATGAATGGCACATGTGAAATGACTAAACTTTGTTCCTGCTGTAGGAAGTGTGTTGCTCTTCTCCTTCCATGTATCAAATGCAACCATAGATTAGCCTTCCTAATGATTAAAAAATTGCAGATATCATTATTACAAAACATTTGTATTTCAAGTCTAGGGCTGATTCAAGGCTCATTAAGTAATTGAGAGCCCTTTTAGAGATGTAGTTTGCTCTGCGTAAGACCCTGCTGGCTTAAAAAAAAATAAATCAGTGACTTGAATTAGAGGACAGTTTTTTAAGTATTTGTTGAAAAATATTTCTGCAAGTGCAAAGATTCTAATGAAAAGTGTTGAAAGCAAGCAAGGGTGGTTGGCAGATTGTGAGCAGAAGCTCCGCGAGAGCAACAAAGGCAAATTAACTTGTGCAATGTAAGTTCTCTACTTTCTTCAGCTAACTTTTTTGTATAAATACCCAATGTAAACTTTGCTCAGAGAATTTGAAAATTAAGTAGCTTCATGTATCTTAATATTGTTTATAAAAGACATAGCTGTAAAAAAAGGTCTGGAATAATCTGAAAAATTAGACCAATGTATAGCAAAAGTGAATTTGGAAACACCTAGAAATGTGTGCTGTTGTTAATAGTTGGAATCCATATCACAAGTGGTTTAGATTTGGGAAACTTGAGAAATAAAAAGAATTCAATGAAGATGCAAGCTATATTAATGCTTGAGCACAATCCAGTGTTTCTTTTGTAAACTACACAATTGCTGCTGTTGGTCTGTGTTGATGGCAAGTAACGAATGTCAGCTGTGTTCTTTCCGGTGACTACAAGATGTACTGGCCCATTTCTTATGTGCATTTTTCTTCAGATAGAAATATAAACTTCGGACTTACTTAGGAGTAAAATAAGAGATGCTTTGTTTTCCAGTCTTGTTTTCAAGGGTTTCATTATAAGTCCTTTCTTAGAAGGCTTTTACTGTAAGTTAAGAAAAAATTAATTATTAGAAACATCTTGACAGCTTTTCCATTAACCTGTGATGCCCACTTCAAATTACATCTAGAAAGGGAATGTTAGTAATTTTCCTGACTGGGTTTTAACTCTTTTCTTCCCTTCTTTAAATAAGCATCCATTACCAAAACCAGTTTTGTTTACCGTGAGTTACTTTACCATATTCCTGTGCCGAAACTAGCCTTGCTCAGAGTATGATTAGTGTGGGAAAACAGCTGCTGTCATACCCTTTTGTTGTCCCTACGAGGGAGGGGTGGCTGGAAGGAAGGCCGGCTGACAGTGGCTCAGCTGGAGTGGGTTATTGCTCTGAGCACACATGCACATTTTGGGAGGGCTGTGGATCTGAGGGTGGGCGCAGCAACACCGATTAGGTCAGGTGACGTAAATACATCTGTCTCAGGGCGGCCTCCAAGCACTTTGCTCACAAAATAAAAGTGTTAGCTGAGCACGCAGGAATTGCTCATACTGTTAGTTCTGAGTATCGGCAGGTGAGCTGACTACGGCTTCCAAGCAGCCTGTGGTGCCTCTGTACTTCTTAACCTGCCTGATGGGAAAGGTATATACAATCTATCATTTCTATTTTATACACACAGAAAATACCTCAGTTTTCACAAAGATCCAAGATGAGTCTTTGACAAAGAACAAATTAAACTCAAGAATCTTTAGGTTAGTACCCTATTTATTGGATCATTCTCTGTGGTTCAGTCTGTTTCATAGTTATCTTTTCCTGGATAGCTGTTTTAATATTGAGTTGATTTTTTTTTTTTTTTTTTTCTGGTCCATCTTCCTGGTTATTAAGTGACATCTCAAATGCTTGGTTAGTCTCTCTGGGAGAAATATCCTGTGTGAATGAGAAATGGGGAGTTTTCCAAGAGATTGTCGCAAAAGTCATACCAAAACACGGGGAAAAAAGGGAAAACGATTCCTTCACTTCCCCTTTTGTGACATGTCTACCTCATTTGGGTGGAGAGGAAGAGGAGGTGTTCTGAGGGACAATCCTGTATGTTAACTGATTTCTACTACAGAAAGGAAAAAAAGAGGAAGCACCTCTCTCCTGTGATTCTGTGTTGGCTCCAGCAACTGTGTATGAGACGAAGACTTTTAGATACCTTATTGATTATATAGGTTGGAGGAGATGATTGCTCTGCTTTACTCAACACTTATTAAATGACCTCTGGAATAGTGTGTCCAGTTTTAACCCCCTCACGCTTATAAGAAATATGTCAGTAAACTTGAGTAAGTCTGATGAAGAGCCACCAAGTTGGTGGTGGGATTGAAACAGAGGACCTGTGAGGAGATGCTGGGAGAACCAGGTTTGCTTTGCCTAGAAACAAGAGAGCTTAGGGTGGACCTAAAGGCAGCCTTCTTATACCTCTGAGGACATTCCCGAGAAGATGAAGCCAGGCTCTTTGGTGAGTTGCACAGTAGCAGAGAAGGAGACTGGTCATAAATTGGAGATTTTCAAGACCCGTGAGCAACCTGGTCTGAATTTGATGTTGAGATTTCTTGGTGGGGAGGTTGGGGCACAGTGAATAAACAAACATCTCCCAAGGTCCCTTCAATCTCAGTCATTCCATGATTCTGTTATAAATAAAAGTGCTTGTTTTTTTGTTTTGTTTTGGTTTTTTTTTTGTGAATTGGGACTGTAGGTATGACCTGTAAATTTAAGTCTGGAGACTTTTGTTACTAGTTGGGGTGGTGAGGAATGTGCCTTCCCTTGGTTGTGTTGCTGTTGGAAGGGAGAGGATGGTTGTGGTTAATTCCATTCATCTTCTCCACACTGGATTCTAATCTTTGTCTTCATTTTATGGAGCTACTGGATTATAAAAATTGACTTAACAGCTTACTTGATGATCTTCTTTCTGACAGGTGAAGCCAAAAAACATTTCTTGGTCTGTCACTAATCCCTTTATAATTCAAAATAGTAGAGGTTTCGTTTCTGTATGCTTATAGCACCATCTTATAAGTGATTACAAGGTCTCCAAGAGGCATACTTCTTCACTCTTCTGAATGGTTTGAGATTGCATACACAGGCAATATTGTCTGTCTTCTACTATGACCATCTGCGTGGAGCAAAGCTCTGTTGGACTTCAGAAGAAATTAAACCCTTTAATAACATCCAACTTCATTTTCTGCCTCAGCCTAATTGGTATACATGCCATCTGTAATGGTCAACTTCAAAATTCATTGGGGAAAATCTCAAGCCAAAACAGAACTCAGAAATGATATAAACATTGCCTGCATTGGTTTAGATCTGAATTACACATTGCACTTTCTGTTTTACCCACTTGGCTTTTAATTTTTATTCTTTCCGATCAGCAAACAGTCACTTTTCAAGTATTAAGTGACAGACCAGGGCATATAACCAGGGCTTTTTTGTTTTGTTTTGTTTTTTATCCTGTAATTGATAGTAGGAAATACATTTCTAGGACAAAATGCAAATGAGACTGTTATGGGAAAAATGACCTTTTATGTAATTTAATTTGAAGTTGGTTATGTAAAGTAATTGCATGAACCTTTTTGACTCAGCTTGGGGGATACTGGGATAATATTGATTTAAGCAATCATAACATCAGGGAAATGAGGGAAAAATACTTTTTCCTTGTCTTCCTTCTGACCTGGGTTCTGTCATTTAGTAGTAATAGATGTGTGCGGTCTAGTTTTAAATAATACGAACAGCAGTGCTTCTACTCCTTTAGTTGTAACTTAATTTTGTAGCCATTGATCCTGTTTCACATTCACCTTCTATATTTCAGCTCAGTGATGACAATGATAATACTGAAGTATATCCCAGGTTGAGCAGAGGGATTTGGGAGCTGGTTTACATTTTGTGGTGGAGGTAAAATTCTGTGTAGCCCAGGAGCCTGCAGTGATGAGAGTAGGAAAGAGCAATGGCAGAACTTCCCATGCTGGAAGCTGGGGAACCTTTGCTACTTATTTTTTTCTCTCTCTATCAAGGCAGCACTTAGACAAAAGCCCCAGGGATAGCTTTGTTACTGTTCTGATTGATCTTCTGCATGGTAAATGTGAAGGGCTGCATTTGTTGTATCTTTATTGATGGTGAATATATTAATTTATACCTCAAGACACCCAGTTGAAGTCCTGAGGGGTGGCTTCTAAAGTAGGGTAATACGTGAAGTGAAATGAAGGTATCACTGTCTGGAACGATCGCGTTTTTCCAAATATAGTAATGTAGTTGAAAGTTTAGCTTCAAAACTGTTTAAAATTCCGCTGAGCAGAAGAACAAGAGCAGAAGGCAAGGGCAATGGGACTGGAGTTCAGAGAACTGAGGCAGTGCTGACAGCAACCTGTCTTTTGTAATAAAGGTAAATTGCCATCTGTAGGAATCAAGCTTCCGAGGTGTGCCTCCAAAGTTCTGCCAAGGACGTTCTGTGGTAGGATTGTATCTTTATTGCCAAACACCAAAACCTAATTTTGGTATGTTCTTGTTAACAATTGATATTACCTCCCAGCAGTCCCACATTGGGTACTAGTCATGATGGGTTTTCTGCTTGCCACAACTAATGCAAATAATGACAAATAAAGAAGGCGGTTAAATGTGTGGTGTTTGTTTTTTTTAAGTTTGTGATAATGAAACAGTGAATGTAACTCTTGATAGGTTGTTAACCTCTTTCAAATTATTGTCCTTTGTTCACTGTTTGGAGTTTGATTTTTATTGAAGATACAAGGAGAAAATAGTTCTTGCAGCACAGCAAGCTCAGAAGCAGTTATTGATTTAATCCAAGGTGAAGGTCATGCAATAAAACCTTCAAATTGAGATCCTTCTAGTTCTACTTTGTTCCTTTATGTGAGTTGATACTCCTAGTTTGTGTTGGAGCAGGTGGGAACATGTGGTTTGGTCACACGGTCTTTTCGTGGGTGTTAGGCAGGGTAACTGAAAAGCAGAAGTTTTAGGATAGACTCCTCATTTGTCTTTAGCTGGGACATGTAAACAAATCATCAGTTTTAGAGCGTTTTGGAAGAATTATCTCAGAACTTCATTGTGTATAAACAATTGAAAAATTGACATCAGAGACAGACAGTTGATTTGACTGCACTGTATAATTATGTAAGACTTATATATCTGTATGTGTGTATATATATACAAATAGTACAAAAGTTCATTTTATTTTTTTTACTTTTGCTTTATAATCAGTTTTTCTAGTAACTGGCAAAGGAAAGATCAAGTTTGTTTCTCAAGCTGGTTTCTTAACCTTTCAGCATTTGTATTTCTGCATGTGTTTGTTAAAGCGAAGACAGTTTCCATTTCAAGGCAGATAAAAGAATAACAAACACTGAGGAAAGGAAGTTGCAGTAATCTTTAGCCAGAATATGTTAATATGTGCTGAATTAAAAATAGATCGATGCAGATTTGCTGGCTTTGGTTATTTTTAAATTTACTTTTTCTGGCCTGTGACAGCTCCTTTATGCTGTTATTTCGAACTGCAATGAGGTCATTTCCAGCGCCATGGCGTGACTGCATTGCTGAGGTGGACTCCGAGCAGCCTCTTCACCTGTCCGTATTTAATGTGCCCAGTGGAACGATGAGTCCTGTGCAGATGATGTCCTATTTTGAAATTGCGTGCTTGTTGCTGTAAAGTCTGCTCCAGTCCTTTTCAGAGCCCTCCACTGTTTTTTCTTGAGGATTGTATTAGTCTTACTTCGTGCTATTGATAGAAATTGTCACTTACTAGTGACCAGTGCTGGGGAATGTGAATTAACGCTACATGCAGTAGGGCTGAGGTGATGGGAAAATGGGGATGTAGGAGGGAGCTGTGTCACTTTCTCTGCTGCGGGACTGGAACTAAATGTGCCCCCCTGGGCAGAGTAACTCAGGGAGATGGAGCCTCCTAACCCCTCCCACAGCCTCTTCCCCCATCCCTTCATGTGAAAGCTGTACTTGCCACAGATGACAGTATTTGCTGCAATATGTACGCATAAAGCACTTGCTGAGAACTATGTTTTAACTGAGTTCAGCTAAGTCCTTCAATCTTAACCTTTATCTTTTAAAAAAACTTTATTTATTGTATTACCTTCGACTCTGGCTTTTGAAACACTCTTGCTTTTCATCTGTGCAAAATCTGTCTCCTGAGGATAAAGTTTGCCACTTTTTCTCCATGACAATTCAGCTTTGCACTTCTGGTCCACTTCTGTGTCAACTTTAACTTCCTGCCACTGCCTTATGGACTGAGTACTTATCCTTTTGTTCCCTCTCACATGAGTTTTGACTGTTCTCCTTCTCTGGTGACATCAGTTTTGGCCACCTACGTGCCAGCTTTTCATACCAAATCTGTGTTGTGCGGTTTCTAATGTAAAGATGGGAGAATGGCAAAGTTCTGTCACTGTGCTCTGTCTTTTAGGCTGCTGAGTGCACAATTGGATTTCTAATTAACCTTCACTTTCTGGAAGGAAACCAGTTTGGGAGAAGCCCTGCTTCCAGTCACCCTGGTTTGCAGGTTTTTGTCCAAACCTTTATTAGCTTGCCTGCCTTCAGACTGCAGGCTACTTTGAACTGTTTTCTGCTTAAGAAGTGCCAAACATGAATTTGACTCCATTAATCACAAACTAACAATTATGCAAATGGCAGTAAATGACCCAGGGCTGATGAGCGGTTTTATCCCCATTTATTTCTGGGGTTTATACTGTTGCATTATCCCTTTTGCTTGGAAGGTCTGTAGCCTTTGCAAGGTAAAGGAATGAGAAGGAATGCTGTGTATTTTGAGTAAGTTCTAACGTACAGATGGATTCCTTACCAGTATGAGACACAATATGTCAACGAGTGACATTTCAGTAACGAAAACAAGATGCTGCACCATCATTCAGTTGTTTTTTTTCTTTCAGTTGTCAAATTGTTTTTAACAGACATACCAGTGTTAACAGTAGGGCTGATCTGTATGAAAACATGTAATTTAAACTCTGAAACTCGGAACGTCTGCTATGCTAAGCCTCATCTTAAGTTTGAGGGAAAAATGTAGGTTTCGTGTATTAATGACTGAGCAGTGTCTTCACTGGTAGGTGTTACTTTTTTTGTCTGTTGGTCTGTGGTATCTAATTTTATTTTATTTTTTCTTTTAAACTGCTTTCTGAAAACTAGGACACACGTTGACGGATCTTGAAAGAAGAGAACTACTGGCAACAGCGGCATCTTTGTATGTGGCTGAACAACTGAGATCACAGCGATTTCTAGGGACTCCAAGGTAAGTTCATTTTTAGGAACTCAGATGTGCTGGTGCATTTTATTAATGGCATCTTCTCATACACAAGAGAGACTGTTGAGAAATCGCATCATTTCTTAATATAGTTTGCTTTTTTCTAAATTAAGATGAGCTGTGGCTTACATTTCTCTACTCACATGTCATACATGATTATTTGTATTCTACATATTAGCAGACTAATAGGCACAAAAATGTGTTACAAACCAGGACAGTAATTAATGCGCATCAGGAGTTTCATTAATGCAAAACATTGCTGCATTACTTACTAACCACAAATTGAGCATCACAAATTTCCCATGTGCCCATTTGAAGTGATCTAAGCACTTAATATGAATATTCAGCTACAGAGCTTTAAAATATTGTGGATTCATGAGGAATTTGTAACCTTGATGAAGATCCTTAATAGTTAGAATCTAATTGTGAAAACACTTTCTGACTTGTAGATTCTGGAAGAGTCAGCACCCTGCTTGCAAAGTATGTTTTTTGGTGCATTTCTTCCTGAGCTCCCTCATTCTTTTGAGTAGTAACTGCTGGTAACCTAGGTGGGACTGTTAATTGGCCAGCCATTGCAGTAGTTTATGTCAAAGTAAGAATTCACTTCTTCATCTTTTTGGAACAACATGCTTTTTTTCCTTTAGGATGCTTCATTGCTTTAGGAGCTTTCATTGTCCTCTGGCCCATCGTTGTCAGTGCATTGAGACCTTCTAGTAGAGCAACTGAACTTGTGAAACTTGCTTGGGTAGTTGATGTTTGCAACAGTTGCATGCTGTGAATCTTTATTTCAGCAAGACTCTCTCTACCTGCCTTGCATGCTTTAATGTAGTTGTGTGTGTGTGTGCGCATGTTTGTGTGACAGGGAAATCAGAATGCAGATCGACATTATTCACATTCCATACCAGTGGTTTGACAGTGTATTCTATTACTGATTTTACAGTGGTCAGGAATAAATCAAATGTGGTTTCAAGAAGTCTTTATTTTTATTTGTACCCACAAAGATAAATAGTACCATGTGGTGTTAAAAAAGAAAAGAAGAAAAGAGACACTTAAGACAAGCATAATAGCTTTGTAATATATAGCATATGTAGGGCTAGGTCATTGCTTGCCTTATGCACCTATAGGGGAAAATAAAGTGCCTTTTTATTTCCTTCCACAAGTTATATCCTCCATAGCAATAGCATAAGGAGAGGAACAGACACTTGAAGAACACTGTTCCCTAAAGACGAATGAGGGACAATAAGGAGGAGCCTTGATTGCAGTTTTCACTGACCGAAATAGGAAGTTGAGTAGTCTGATACTATAGAGAAATAATGGATTACTTTGTGCTTGGAGTAAGGATAGGGATTCTTGACTTAAGTAGTGATTCTCAAACTGTTATTGTGTTCCCTGCTCTGAGTTTTTTTTCTCCTCTGGCTTGTAAAATGTTTCTACTTGCTAAAACGAAAAGCAGTACAATTGTTGAAGAATCTTTTAATGTTTTCTATCTATTGCTGGTATTTTATTTCAGTACTAGGTGTCTGTGTATCTTGATAGAAAAGATATATACAACTACCTTAACCGAGATGGTGGGATGTGTAAGTGAAGTATTCGTTTGAGCAATCAGTTATGGTCATTGATCTTTTTTTTTTTTTTTTTTGTGTGCTGCATTAGGGAAACAAATACACCCTTAACACAGCTTATTTTTGGACTCCTAGCCTAACTCCTCACATATGTTCCTCCACCATGAGCAGAGAAGGCACCAAAGTGATGACGTGAAGTTTCTAAGACCTAGATCAAGGTCTGTTTTTTGAGATTTTAAGTGATTAAGCTAACAAACCTTTCAGTACAGGACAGATCACTTTCTCTTGCCATGATGGGGCTGTACTTATGTTCAGCTGAGCTTTCAAAGGATGATCTTTTCTGTCTGCTGAGGCATAGGCAGATCTGGAATGAATCCTTCAGAAGCTGAGCCTTAGCATTTTCCAAAGCAGTGTTTGAGTTGTGGTTCTTATTGAATAGGTGGTGATTTCAATCCACATATATGTTAGATCTACTTGTTTTAATGATACTAAAGCTGCCTGTTGGAGGCCAAGTAAGATGAAGATAATGCGAAAAGGCTTACTGGTAAATAACTTCTGAAGAAAACCAAACCTGTTGATACTCTTTCTCCAAAATCATGCAGCTCCTTCAGAGGAAAAGTAAAAGAAACAAAGGCAGAAAGAGGTCAAGGGATTGTGCGGTGTCCTGGACAGTGTTCTCCATTTCCTAGAGCAGCTAGTGGACTCCCTCTAGAGGGGACTGAGGACTGTGGAGCATACAAGTTGCTGCAGTCTCATGAAGGATCCCTCACTGCGGGTGCTTAACTTACCCAAAGTGCATTTCACTTGGTTTTGAGCATATTCCATGTTCCTGGGTACTTTTTAGGGAGCAGGACTGTGGCTGTAGAAAGCACATCTTCATTGGTATGACTGCAATCTGTTCAAAAAGTATTTTTAGGCAAAAAATGCAAAGTAGGAACCTGTACTACTGGCAACAAATCAAAAAGGCCAGTTGTAGTCTTGGATGTGGTTTACCGTGGCAGAATTGGGTGTTTGAATTCTGTGTGAATTTTAAATCCGTGTTGGAGGATGTAAGTGGATTAGACAGACTGCATGCTCTAAAGTTGATCCATAACATTCTCCTAATGGCTTGGAAAAGTACATTGTGACATGTTGATCATAATTTTCAAAATTTCAGCTATCTGGCACTATTTATGTTGACAGCATATTTTTTTTTGTATGCACTGAAAGCAGTTGAGGTTTTTTGTGTGAGCTTTTTTTTGCTAAAAAGTCGTGTTTTGCAATGATGCATTATTTCTTTTAAACTTGCCACAGCTGTCAAATCTACATTTTTGTGCTGAACCTGATTTACGTGCTTATCTTTGGTTTTGGTTTTTTGTTTTCTTTTCCTTTTTGGGAGTCATATTTATAATATGCATTCTTTTCACAACTGCATGGATATTTTGAGTTTCATTTTGTTCCCCTCCATGATTTATTCAGCCCAAGCTTGGGATTGTTATTCTAGTCAGAGAGAAAGAACTGTGCTGGGGAGTCTTCACAGAAGCTCCACCTTTCACTATCAGGGCTACGCAGACTGCAGTGAGATGAAATGCAGCTGAGCCAGATTAAGGAATCATTGTCCCAGCCTCCTCTTCCCTTGGTCTCTGCCTTTCCTTCTCCTTCTCCAGGTGGAAAAAATCCCCCAGGCATCATTTGTGTGTAGTTGCTTTCTACTCTGGTTCTGCTAAAATGACCTGTATTAGCGTAGAAAGAGTTTAATAATACTTTACTTTAGATCATTCTGACAGAACCAGGTTAAGTACTCATGACAAGTGAAATTATTCTGGGAGAACTACAAGAGTGGGAATGTGTAGCCAGGAGGAAGGGGTGAGCAGAGGGTGGCTCATAAAAGGGACGCGGAGGTGGGCCTTAGCTCTGTGCCACAGATCAGACTAGTAGAAACCTCGTGAGGGGGGTTCTCTACAGTCGATGATATTTGCAGGAATGTGACTGGAAAATATGTAATTTGCAGTCCCCTGAAACATCAATTGTAAGGTTCTTACTGGAATGCTTTCAGGTGATCAGCGAGCTGTTGCCTCATTAGGATCAAACGCCCAACTTTTTTCAGCTAGTTTCAAACAGACACGTGACCCATGTCGTGGGATTTTTGGTTGCAGTAGCTGGTGTGGTGTTGAGGTTAATACAGGCCACAAGCCAAAGGCTGGTTTGCCTTTCCTATGTTAGAATAAATTGTTTTATGATTTGGGTGGAGCACCCACAGGTGAGTTTCCACTGTCTCCATTGCTGTGTGTCCCTGGCCTCACCAACAGTCCCAAATATGAATTTGCCAACCGTTAGCTACAACAGCTGCTGGAGACCTGTGTGTGCTCAGAGTTACAGAAAAACAGACATTTACTTTTGTTGTGCAGTCAAATCTTATTTCCCCCCCCCCCCCCCCAGCCCAATTTAACCAGATTTCTTGGGAGAGAGGTTGTTGTGGTGTAATTTGGGCTTTGGGTTTTTTTTGAAAGATGATTAACTAGTGAAAATGCTTAGTATTCTGTGAGGCAGATACTAATGTGAATATTTCACTGTGATATCTAGATAATAGGGGCACATGTTTCCTACAGGAAAGAGCCATGAATGATTGATGATTGTTTCATTGTTCAGCTTACAGTTATTTTACCTAGGACTTTTCCTACTTATTCCATAGCCCAGTTTATTGTGAAACTGGTGCCACCCACAGCTGCTGAACAGATTTACAGCATCTAGTAAAATCCCAAGGTCTTCTAGACAGAGCTCGATCTTGTTTCAAGTGGAAACATATTTTGGCTGAAGTGAATCCAGCTTATTTTACGTCTGTTTGATGTAGTTAGCCTTTGAGACCAAAAATGATGTTGTACAGTTGAATCTTCACGTTTTGGCTTCAAACTTGTTTTCATTAGTGGGTTGGGAGGGGAATGGGAGAGTGACTCTCCAGGTGTGGCTACATCATGCTATCTCATGGGTCTACTAATGTGATGTTTATACTTTTAAACCCAATTGCCTACAGCACTTCCTATGCGTTGCTTGTGTTGGCTTCTAAGTGTATTTTCCTAATTTTGCTATGGGTTTTGTCCTTTCATCATTTATGACTCGGAAAAAAGCCAGTGAGGCTGCGTGCCCATATTACCTGATACTACATGCAAAAAGATGGTAACACATTGGAAAATGTTTTATATTGCTAGCAAAAAAAACCCTACAAGTTTTTCTTGCTCATGTGTTTAATATAGAAGACTAGGATTAGGGAGTCTTGTGTTAAATTCCTGACTCTTCTTGTGGGACCTTTGAGAAGTCAGTTGGATTTGGCCTTGGTTTAGAAAAAGATAAAATGGCTTTAATGCTTTACTGCATTATTGAGGTTTTGTAAATATACATATGAAGTATTCTGAGACCTAAAATGGGTGATGCATTTTAAGCATAACATAATACTTTCATGGGAAAAGTGTATAGTGAGAAATTAATACAAATGATTTTTTTGTCAAGTTCTGAAATAGCTGGGCTGATTTTTTGTGTTTTAAAATTCTGAAAATCTGGTGATCGGTGGACATGACGTGACGGGTGGGTTGCAAGAACAAAAACATATATTTAGCTTTTTATTGAATGAATTGTTGGAGGTTCATGCCTAGGCTGATTTGGCACTGATGTCTGACGCAAATCCTCGGGTACCGCTTAGTAACGGCGGCTCGGACGCCTGCTTTGCCTTGCCACTGCGTGCTGAGGGCGGCGAGGGAACCGCTCGGCGAGTGATGGAGCCCCGCACGCCGCAGGCGCGTTTGCTTTCACGCCGACTACACCTCTGGCCCTGCTGGAATCTGGGCCCGAGCCAGCTCTTTGCCAGCCTACGGCTTCCCCATATGGAAGGACGGTCAGCTGCCCAACAGGGGAGCTTTCTGGCTCTGCTGCACTGCTGGAGCAGCACAAAGTAAGGTTATGTTACATTAATTTTAAGAAAGAGGAAGGTGATGTCAGGGAAATTCATTGGAGTCATCTGAAGTGGCCTCTTGGAACGGGGGGTAGAGTTCTTGCTTGCAGCACAGTTATAGGCGCTGCGGAATTGTATCAATTGCATTATGTGAGTTCTGGTTTTATTTTTTACTGCCCTTACAACTGCAGTAATAACATGAACAGTTATTCCAAGTACAGCTAAATATTTATTCTTTGCCTTGCCCTACAGATACCTTCCAGTGTGATACGAAGATAAACCACTTGGTTTTCGTTTGGTAAGGATGACTAAGTCCAGCCCACTTGTGGCTTTCTTCATTCTCTCGCTTTGGAGTTATGCAGTCATCCTTAGCTCATGAAAGTAACACTGTCTTATCCTTACTGTTCTCGTCCCCTGGTCAACAAGTCAAGCATTCTTTTCATGATTTACTGTTATGCCTTTGAAAGTCCTAGATATGTTTATGTAACTACTGCAGCCTCAGACCGTTATTCCACTGTGTGGTTTTTCAGTCCCCATAGACTAGCAGGGCACTAAGACTCTGCTCTTTTCTTTTTTTTTTTTTTTTTTTCTTTTTTGTGATAGCCTTGCTTCTAATGGGCTCTTCTGATCATGACAACACTTTCTTGTCTCTTCAGGTGTTACTTGATGTTGTTCTTTTGACCTCTCATAAATAATTACTTTTCTTTTTTTTTTTTTTTTTTTTTGTTCTAGTTTAATCATTGCTAAACCAGCTGCCCTATATAATATTCTAGCTGTCTTTAAAATCTGGCCTTATTTACCCTTCTGCATCGTTCAGTTGCCTATCATGGAAAGAGGATTATATGTGTTGGAGACAACTAAGTAGCTGCAAGTATACGAAACGGGTATTTTTGGCCAGTGGAAATGAGCTTTTGTGCAAAATATAAAAGTTGAAATGGGACATATCAAGGTAGAATTTATGACTATATCTTATTTTTTCTCTGATGAGATTGAATTAATGGAGTCAGAATTGATACCGTAAGACATATAAGGTATTTATATGGTCATTTGAGAGCAGAGCCATTGTTCCATATAATTCATGAACATATATTCCAGAAACAGAATGGTCTGTTATGGGAAATTTTCGTAGCCTGTCATGCCTATGTCATTTGTAGGGAAAAAAATGTCCTGGGCTCTCAGGAATCCATGCTTGCTCAATCTTTATAGTTGATAACCATTATGAAAACATTCTGAAAATAATCATTATGAAAAATGAATCCTCCTCTTGGGAGGATCCCCAAAGCAGCGACGTACATCTTGCTGAGGTGTTTGCTGGTAGGAAAGCAGTTCACCAAAGTAAACAGAGCTGGCTAAGTCCCTATGTTGGCTTTTTTTTTTTTATTTTCACCGTGTCTGCTGGGAAAAGAGCAGCTGCTGTAGGAGCTTTATAGCTTCTGTGGCTACTGTTCACTTCGTGTTGAGGCTTGAATTTCTGTCATGTACACATGAATGTTTTCTATGCTGCTGCCATATTTTTTGCCATTTTTGTGAATCTTGCCCTTTTCTCATCGATGCTTCTTCTGCAAGATCCTCTCTTTACCCCAAGACCTCTCTCTCTTCCCTTTACTTCACTTGCTTTTGTAAGTCATAGAATCATAGAACAGTTTTGGATGGAAGAGACCTTCAAGATCATAGAGTCCACCCTTTTCCCAGCCCTATCAACACCACTGAACCATGTCCCTCAGCACAACATCTACCCGTCTCTTAAACACCTCCAGGGATGGTGACTCAACCACCTCCCTGGGCAGCCTGTTCCCTGACAACCCTTCCCCTCGCATGCAGGTTTACAGCTCCTAAACCTGTTTTTTTGGTATTTGTCTATGTGTAAAAAGTGTATGCGTGAAACATAGAACTAACAAGGTATGTGTTAATTGCCATGTGCTCACTGGCCTTCTACAGCTATTTTAGCATAGCTTTTTCTCTCTATCTGTGTATTTTATTTGGCGTTTCAAAGAGTAGAAATTGTGTTGGAGGTTTTTATATGAAAAGGCAAAGTTTTTCTTGACTTGGGGGAACCCTAGGCTCAGTAAATGCATTCACGTGAGAAGTTTTACTGATCTTTCTTTCCTACCATCACTAACATGAAAAAGATAAACAAGAACATCAGGACCTTACCTTGTGAAGTTCCTTGAGGCACTGGTTGTGTCCTGCTGTCTTTGTGGTGTATGGCTTATTCTGGATGCTGCTGCGGTAGAAATGTTGTCAACAAAATATATGGGAAGAGAAAGTCTCTCATTGCATATTGTCTGCATACTTTTACACGTATGTCTTGACTTCTCCGTTCTTTAGCATGCGTGCTTCGTACATGGTTCACAAAGGCTGCAGTTAAATGTAAGATATTGATTGAAGGGACAGATAATTCATTTATACCTTTGTTACTGAGCATTATAATTTTCGACCATTTCTTTTTCCTTTGAATCAACTGCAAAAGTGGGATGGGACACAGAATCGCCTCATTATTGTAGGAGTATTTCTCTGTTCCCTGCAACGATTCCAAAAGCTCTTGCACACTTCATCAGTATTATTGTAATTCTTTGGCTGCAGGATATTTGGCAGCTGTTGCACCCCACTGGCAAATCCTATTCAGACTTCACTTCCATTCACCATTGCCATTGGAGAATTGATTTCTCTCTCCTCTGCTCTAACCTTTCCCAATTCATTTTGGATTGTTCGATGTGAAACATTTTAATTTCATATCATACAGCCATTCAGCTCACAATCCTTTTTTAACCTGTCACCAGGGTAACAGCATAGCATGCTTTCTTTAGGCAATCAAGTTTTTATTTCACATGCTTAATGTTGCATTAAATGTTTGCATTTTGTTTAACCCTCTTAAATACTTTGAACTGTGGATATATTTTGCAGGGTAATGAAGTCTCTGATTTTGGTGTCAAGTCTTCACAGAAATTGCCTTACTTAAAATAAAAAATAAGAAATCAGAAGATGAATACAGTAATGAGAAGATTATTAATAAAATCCCAAATAGCTGAATGAGGCAAGCATCTGTAAAATGGCAAAAATATTTCTCTTCTGGAAAAACCTTCCAGAAGCTTATATTATAATCTTTAGACCTACTTTTACCTGTAAGTGCTTATAATCAAATTAATGCAAATATAGGATTAACCATGCAATAACATGACTTTAAGAAGTGAAATGTCTGGCCTATACCTGTCAACCTGCTTCAAACTGCTTGCCAGATATGTTTGTGGAACTGTAAGCCGAATAGCAAGTGTTTTATATACATAAAAATTAGAATTTAATGGGATAATGCAGTTGATTAAAGAAATGCGGAATTTTTAAGTGTCTCTTTTTCCTCTGCATACAAACCATCATGACGGGAACAACAGGCTGCATCTGTTGTATCGAAAATGAGACTAATAATGAATTTTGAATATGTTATCATAGATGATGGCAAAAATAAAATTGAAATGGGCATTCTTGTATGTGAAAAAGCCTTGATTTCTTATAACTGTGACGTTATAGAGCAAGTCCTTTTTCTCTCAGTAAGGGAATAGGACCAGCTAGGTTCACCCCCACCTATTTAATTGGAATTAAAAATAAATCTCTAATAGATGTCACTAAAATACCCAGAATTTCATATCCTGTGTCTATAATTATAATTAAAGGTGTAGTTTTAAAGACTTTTTATCTGTCACATTCTATCAATTATGTAGATATAAAAGATGTGGAAAAAATAATAATTTTAACACAAGTGAAACTTCAGAGCATGGTGTTGTGAAGAAGCTTGAACTTGGCTCACTTATAATGAAATAAACCCACTGTAATGAAAGCACTAGTAATATGCATTTTAACACTTAGGAGTACTAATTTTACAAAGCTTTTCATTTGCAAAACAGATCTTATATCTAGCATTGTTTTAAAAAAAATGCAGAGTATTTGCATTATTGTACATGCTGGAGTGTTTGAGCTTGCATTTGATACAGCTCTTTTTTAGGAGTCATCTGCTTATTAAAAGTCAGACCTGTAGAGTTGACTTTGTTGGATTTTTTTTTTTTCTTTCAACAGCATATAGCAAACTCTACAAAGATAGAAATGCAATTTCTTCTATTAATTTCAATGCTTTCTGCCTAGTTTTCTTTTCTCCCAAATTGTACTATAAGCTACCAAATATTATTACCTGCCAGAAGAGGTTTGGCAGTGTTTTGTTACTGAATTTTGCCAAAAGGAGCCAAACATATGGTAACAGTTAATTTATTGGTTCTTCTAACCTCAAGGGAATTCTTACGGAGAGCATATTACCTTTTTATCTAACATATTTTAAATAAAAGAGCTGTTGGCTTGAAACTTGATATGCCAGTATAGAAGCTGACCTTCAGTGCAGTTATGCTCAATTCAGTCTTGTTTAAGGTTAAGATGAAAAGTGTAAACATGCAGCATTGAGCTACGACTTATTTCTTTTCAGCTTTTAGAGAGGCAGGTCACTTCTGCGTAGTTTTAGTTTGCGTGTGTTTAAGTGGAAGTACTGAAGAAAAATTTTCACTAGAAAAAATGAGTCTTGCCTTTGTCTTGCAAGTCTTGGAGAGCTCCTTCACTTTTTTGTTAAGATATTTTCTGGTTGCTTTGTAACAACGTAGAATTGTGTAATTCTAACTGGAGAAGTATTTGAGAGGTAACGTTGATAATTGTGGCGCTATTCACATGCCTGAGATTTGCACGACTCAAAATCAGGGATCTGCTACCTTCATTTGAGGTGGCAGTCTTTGGTTCTACCTTAGATGCTGTATATTTTTGTCCAGTGATATCGTGAATCTTAAAAGGAAAACTACAGGGATGCATTGTCGTATTTGAGGTGCGATACTTGGGATAGATGGTGCCTTAAATCAAAAATATTCTGATTTCTGTGGGCTCATAATAAGTATTCAAAGGCTCGGTTTTTTCCTGGACCTCTGTTGAGACTGCTCAGATGACTTTTCCTTTTGTGATTATGGATGATTCTCTAATATCTTTTGCAGACCATTCTTTAGTGGTTTACTTCTCTGTGTAATTAGATGTGGTTCTCAGAGTTTGTTTTGGCTGTGGCTTCCCTTTAACATGTATCTTCAAAGCTCATAGTGTGAGAAAGCCTGAGCAGGAAAGAACAGAGCAGGACCTGGGTCTTTTGAAACCGGGGATGTTTACCCATTGACTTAGAAAGGAGATGATGACAGGTCTTTATCCTGTCTCTCTTGGTAGTGCTTAGTAAAATTAGTCTTGCTTCAGTTAGTAGGGCGATGATACCAATAATTTATTTGCCTGTTGAATTCCAAGTTTAAAAAAGCACTTGCAGAAATCAGGGCTGCCTGTTAAATTTTATCCTTCGTAGGCTTTAAGCTTTTGTTTTTATTCCAGTGGTATGTGTGTCTGAGGCTCCTTTCTCTGCTGTGGGTGGTGATCTGATACACCTTGGTCACACGTTAATTAATGATTTTCTTCGGAGTCTGCTGCCCATTTTTCTATCAGACACTAAATTTAAAGCAGGTCCTCGCCTGTCTGCAACCAGCCCTTGAAGTCCTTAGACAAGGGAGACACCATAAACCAACAGTTTTCCTCTGTTTGCTTCCTTGAACTTGTGAGAGCACTTCTAAACGGTGCATTTTCTCCACATTCCTGCAGCAAATATTATTTTTTTATGCTTGTGTTCTCTGGCAAATCACAGTCATTTTAACATGTTTACTAACATTAAGTCTACCTTGTTCCTCTATTAGATTTTTTGATTTCGTCTCAGACATTGCATGTAGAAGTCTGACTAGTTCTTGTACTGTTCTTATGCCTTATTTGACTATTTACTATTGATCGTTGAATATTGGGCCAGATGGATGTATGGGGCATCCAGTATGGCCATTTTTATGTTCCCAGGCTGTATAGTTCATTATTCTCCCAAAAGAAGCGGAAAGAAATCTGTGTAGGAGACCCACATTGTGATAAACTTGACGTGAAGTTGTGTTACCACCACTCCTTGAGTCCATCCCACCCGTGCAGCCTGGCTTCTCTGCTTCAACTTTAGTCAGCAGAAAGCTTAGTGGGAAACATTCTCTGTTATTAATACTGAGCACAAGGCACTGCTGTTAAAATTTTTTTTTTCCTTCACAATCAGCCTTAGCTTAACTGATAATTTATTCTGAAATTCTTTCATTCACGTGTGTGTAACTTCAGCAAAGTAGGAAACATATAGACAATTTTTTTCTGATTGGCTTTCTTCTCTTTACTTGTGAGACTGTAATATGAACAATGTCATGTGTCCTGTTAAAAGGATGAAAATATACAGAGGGCATGAAAATATATGGCGGGCAGTAGAGATTTATCTTCTTTTGAATACATGCGATGTTGTTAAATAACAATTTGAGTCTGCATTTCTGTTGCCCAGATTCACAATGCCCAAGTAATGTAATAAATACAGGTAACTGTCACCTAAAGGTAGTTCAGACTATCTAAGATCTAGCTCTTTGTGGAGAGGTACCTTCCTCTTTTCAGTAGTTAGAACGGGAAAAGGTGGTTAATATCAGGTGTTAAAAACTTAGTGGTGTGAACTCTACATATAAGCTTAAAATGCAGTAGAAGATCCATTGAAGGTAATGTGAGTCGCCAGGGTTTTGCTCTATGCTCTAATTGTCTAGATGTGAAGAATTTGTATTTGTTGAAGACGTACATGTTTTATGTTACCAAATATAATTTTTAATGAACTCCTGGGGTTTTTCTCATTTGCTATTTTTTTTCTCTTTATCTTTAGTGGCATTGTTCCATGGGAACGTAATGCAGAAGCAATAGAGAACAAAGCTTTAGGATCTGTGAAACATGCCACATTTTTTGCATGTTAGGGAGAGGAAGTAGCTGTCACGCTGCTTGTCAGAAACTGGCTTGAGTACCTCTAGCCAAACGTCCTAATCACATTTGTCTGTGGCTTGGTAGATTCATCACCGATACTTGTGCTCTCACCCAGCACTAGCTCTTGTGTATACAGTAAAGAGGCATCTTTTTGAAAAGCCAGCTGCTGTCTAGAAAAACACATTGTTGCAACTTGACCAGCTTCTTTTTCTTACAGTATGACACGTAGGATGGCTTGTAAGAAAACATCAGGCCATCCTTGTCTGGGACTGTGCCATCCTGAATGTGCATTCTGTGTATTTCCTGAATTAAGTCTCACGTAGATGCGAAATTTCAACAGAGCAAAAATAATCAGTACAACTGTATTACAAAACAGATCTCATTGGGATGAGATGGTTACGCTCTTGGATGTGCCGTTTTGATTCTGCTGCAACCAAGTTTGCGGGAGGTGATATGCTCTGGGTGATGAGTGAGCTCTTGTAAAGCTCTGGAACCTGGAACTGAAATCTGGTGCAAGCGTCGTTTTTTTCCGAGATGCACAAAATAATGAGAATTCTCTTTCAAATAATGACCTATGGAATATTGCACATGATGTGCTTCATAGAGACCAGGTCGAATCTGTGGTACTACAAAGTGGCAATACAATCTGGTTAGTTTTGAGGAGACTGACAGATCAAATGGGGACCGTAGTAAGTCTTAGGTGAGAGAACTAAATGAAACTGTTAAACACAGCAAAGACAGCATTCAATACATAGTTCTTAACAATAACCTCAAAAAAGATATGTAAAGGTGGTGTTGTATAAGATGTTATCTTCCGTTTGTCTCTAATACAATTTGTTGGGGTTTTTTTAATTAGCTTAATATAATTTATAATTTTTCGTTATTTTGCACACTGTTCCCTGTGGGCCTTGAAGAAGGCCATTACTTCCAGTGCTGTTGCCAGATTTTCTCAGAGGCGGCCTTATTCTGGTGTCTTTCCTCTTCCTAGTAGTTTTCTCTCACTCCAGATCTGGTGCTTCATTTAGTAAGTTCAGCAGGTGCTGACAGGTTTCACTGTATTTGGTCTTATAAAATCTGTTCTTTAAAGAAATGCTGCATTTCAGTCAGATGTTATTGCCTTTAGTAGTGGATATGGCAGTATATGAGTGAGGTTTTATGTCTCTGAATAAGAAAGAGATAGGTTAATGTGTTTTGGGGGGATTAACATTGTTAATTACTGACAGTTGGAGAAACGATGATGTGTTCAAGAAATTATATAACAGGATAGAGGCGGCAATGGAATGTCAGGCCAAGGTTTTTTCCAAAATGGAAGTTTTAAATTCAATTCTGATACATGTATTTTGTCCTCCAAATCGGCAGAAAGATTTTTCGGATGTGCTGCACTGTGTAGTATTCTCATTGCTTTCAGCTGAGAGGAGCTGGCACGTACTACTATTTCTTAACATAACTCTTTTTTTTATTGAGTCAACTAAATAAAGAGTTTTGGGACTGAATTTAAGTATCAGGTTTTTGTTTACCTTTTAAACTATGACCCCACATCTAGACTAAATACTATGCTTATGGTTTTGAGGGAGTACGGTTGCAAAAAGTGTCATTAAGATTAAAATGTCTTTATGAGGATGAAGATTTCTGCAATATTTTATCTAGCTGTCATTAGAGTGTGTACCAGTACAAGTGGATTTCTAATTCATGATGAGGATCTGATACTCTCACTGTGTATGTTTGACTTCTGATGAGTTCTAGTCCAGTCCTGTGAACTGAACGCCTACTTGGGGCTGGAGTGTGCTGGGAGCAGTTCTGGAACCTGGCTTCTTTCTGGCTTGCGTCAGATAGGAACGTGGTTCCCGTGTCTTGAGACTGTTCTGCAGCGTGTGGTCCGAAGCAGCGTAAGTGCAGGTGACTGGCATAATTTGCTTTGAGAGCTACTCTCAATCTGAACTAAAACACTGATGTTCTCACACCCAGTGTATGATGTATTGGTTACTTCTGAGATACCATACTCTCCAGAACTTCAACTGAAAAAGTGAGTGAATAACTGAAATTCTAAATGCTAACAAAAGAAATGGCAGATTCAAACAGCAAATGTGTTTTGAATTCAGGTTTGCAGCAGTTAATGGCAATTTAAGTTGAGATTAGTACGGTACCAGCCAGGTAGATTTCACTACTGGGATGAGTACAATCTAAAAGAGTTTGGCTGGATGTTTCAAAAAAAAACAGAGTATGGAAAGTAGTCTTATGCATTGACGTAAAACTGAATGTCTATTACTTTATCAACAGGTAATCTTTTAATCATTTCACCTCTTTTAATATCAGTAGAGATTGCTTGATGCCTATTTTTAACATGTACAGCGATTCTGTAATATTCTAAACTTATTAAAAAGTGAAAAATAGCACATCATTACTGGGCTCAGGAAGCAGGCTACCCCACAGCTACATCCCAATACCATCTTGTTATGATCTTAGAAGGATCTAAGTGCTACTAGATGATGCTAATGGAAGAGCTGTAGTCTTTCCTACTGCATCACTGATTTGTACTGGAGCTCTGAGCAGTAAAAGAAAGTGAGATAACTATTGTAAGAATCTTCTTAAATATCCGCACAGTAAATTTCCTTGGTCAAGGAAATGCAAATAGATTTATACAGGAAAAGGAGTTTGTAATTTTCCTTTTGTGGAGTGTGCTATTCTTATATTTTTCCAACTGCCCAAAGTAAACTCCTATTAAAAATAAAGGGTGTGTGAGAAAAAAAAAGAGTTGTGAAATTAAATACTTTAATGGAAAAGAAATAGCTGCGAATTTTTTCTGATGATGAACAGATTTTCAGATTTTTCTCTCTCTAACAATTGTCAGCACGCACAAGTCAATATTGTTGACTGATCTGATTAAAAACACCTGCTTGCAAGTAGTTCTTGCAAGTAAATAGTTTTGCTGATTTAGGACAGATGGTTTGAAAGAACAGATCAGAAGCACAGACTTGTAAATTATATGGAAAATAAATGTCTTTTCTCTCTACTTGAGAACACATGATTTGAATCTTCCTTGTGTCTCGTCTCACAAATGCTTGCAGTGAGACAACGAGCAACATCTCTTATCCAGCATCAGTGCTTGTGATGTTTCCTTTCTCCCAGAGAAACCAAATGCAGAAGTAGACCCTGACATGTCACTGGAGAGGAAATGAGTTTCAGATATCTTGTTTTACATTTATTTATTTGTAATTTTCAAGGTATGCTGGCATCTGCTGAAGGACTGGGCAGTCTCTCCCCTGAAATTGAGAGGTCTTGGGCTGTACATGCAGCTCCCAGGATTGCTTTGTGTTTCATCCAGTTTGTTAAACTCAAAGTATGTAGAAATTTCCTGACATAAGGCTAAATGCCAAAACTTTGTCCCGGAGAATGCACCATCAGGCTCCAAAGCTACATTCTTTGAGTCTCTGTGAGTCTCTCCTTCTTTCCTACTACCAGCAGCTTAGGCTGGTGAGACCCTTAGTGCCTACGTGGGCCCTGGCTCTTTCTCTGGAGAGGTGGGAGTGGTTGTAAACCCTCACAGGCTGCAGGAGCCCAGTAACCCAAACCTTTCATTCTCTGGACATATGTGCTGCAAGCTTGAATTCGTTACAGGAGTGACAATGATAGGCCTAGGACAAAGATTGGACTCGATAATCTTGAAGGTCTCTTCCAACCGAAACTATTCTATGATGAGCGATAGCAGCAATCCTACTTCTTTGCCTGACCAATTCAAAGCTAGAAGAGCCATAAAAGGTGTTTTACATGGCTTAGAATTGTTGATGTTTGCCCACATACTTGGAGCACGCTATCTCCGTAAGACTTTGGAGACAGCTTTGGCGGAGGAGCCCCATGTTCCTGCCAGGTTGCTTGAGGGAGGTAGCTGCGAAGCAATCTCGGCAGGGTGACTCCCAACCCCTGGGTGCTTAGAGACCTTCAGAGTGGAAGAGGATGAGCCGAAGCTGAGCTCAGATTGTCTGTTCATCTCAGTTAAGCGAAGATGAAAAGGGTTGAGCCACACACTTATGCCTGGGTAGCTAAATTCACCCTAGATTTACAAGATCTTGCTTTGTCTGTTTCTTTATTTAGCCTTGATCTGGGGTTCACTGATGAAGGCACTGGAGGTTTTCACTGGACACTGGATTGCGGGCCCTTAGGTCAGGGCAATTACCCAAAAGGCTTCTGCTGAAGGAAGAAGAAGCATCCAGATACGCACTGTTTTGAATCAAAGCGTGATGCCCTGCATAGCATCCTTTTAAAACAGTGCTTTTTATTTTATAGTACCTTCCATGTAATTTAACTTTTTTCTTGTAGTCTCTATTCAGGTAGAGTGCGTGGCTATAAAGATGCATATTTGTTATTGATCTAAACATAGTATGTAAGAAAATGTAATCTAAAACCATTTTGACATAAACATCGGGTAATTTTTTTTCAGCCTTTGTCTAATGAGCTGGCACACAGGCTAGTAGAGGTTATTATTTTGTATGACATATGCAGAACTATAATTTACTCTAATGATGGTATATTTTCATACTGTTGGTGAAAGAGGTATATGTATACATGTTCATGCATAAAGCAGAAGGAAGGAAAACCCATTTTTATGTAAAAGTGCACATGATATGTGTAGATGAAACAATCCTGAATATACATACAAAATGTGTGTGAATAGATGTAGAAAATACTTGAAATTGCTGAATAAAATATTCCCAGATTCTTAAGTTCCTTTGACATAATTTTTAGTTCTTAAAATAATCCTGTGAAAGTGCTGCTTTTATCTGTTCTGTGCAACAATGAACTTTTATGTTGGAAAGTGTTGAAAGTACTCGGATAGTAAAGCTTAGATTTTTGTTTTGTTTGGCAGTACACTTCTGTTTAGAATTCTTTTAATCTATCCATTCCCTGCTTTTATATTCATCTGATAGTTGAAGGTTCTGTGAAGGATATTTCTTTGTATGTGAACTTATTAAACCAATAATGCTTAAAAGTGTGAGATTTACTTCCCTTTTTCCTTTTTTTTTTTTTTTTTGCATCATGAGATAAGCTCTTGTTTGACTTGTTAAATTTCTATTTGCCTTTCTTGAGTTTTTTTGGGGGGAGGGCAGAGAAAATAAGAAACAATTTATATGGTAGATCTAAAGTTTCATTAAAATTGCTTATGCCCTGTCCCAGGCATTTTAAGTGGGCCATCTGTCTAAACATCTCTCCATTTTTTTCTGATCATTTCCTCGACTTATTCATGAGCCATGGGAGGGCTCCTTTGTAGTCTCCATGTAGCTGGTTCAGTCTACCCCCACTGAATACATCTATGTGCTTGCATAACATATCTTTTCACAGTGCTGGAAATTCTCTGAACTTGGTTCAGATGAATGGCCCACTTTCTGAAGGTCTTTTTTTTCTCCCCCTGCAAAGATTTGTATGCAGAAACTGACCTTGGTGGCTACAGAATCCAGCACATTATTCTTGATCATTTTACAGGCCACCTGCTGTGAAAGTTATGATGAAGGATTTCTTAATGATTCTTTGACCATTAACATTGTTTTAAGTCAATATTTCACTTTTATTTAACTGCTGAATAGGTAATTGCACAATTGAAAAACAGCTTTATGGGGTGTCATATAATGTGGTTTTCAAACGCTTATAATCTTTCATAATGGGAGAATTTGTTATGATAGTTTGGGATTTCTTTGTGTTTATGTAAAGTATTATGCGGCAAAAATACCAGAAGTAAAGGGAATTTGTAAGTTTTTTTTCCCCTCGACGTTAAAATTTTCTGTTTGAATTGGAAGGAAAAAAAAATAAAAAAAAATTCTATACTTCATTTCCTGACCCTTTAGGAGCTGATGACATTTGTCATAGCTCATTACATCATCAACGGTAATCGGAAGAAGGGAGTTTATTTGCCCCAAACTGCAGAAGATTGTAGTTTTATTGAGTTCCTTCTGTCTGATTGGTTGATGACAATCAAAATGGACAGGCCAGGGCAGAGTTATTACTTGACTTGCTTTTGTGAATGTCTGTTTTCTTTTGTTATTTGTTTTTTACTAGAATAGATAATAGTTTAACTAGTGTCTGTTTTCCATGAGCACAGTAAGTGTGTGTCGATCTAAAATTTTTAGCAGTTCTCTGCTTTCCTTGCTGAAAACTTACAAAGAAAGCAGGGGCTATAATTGCTGCATTATTATAAAGTATCTCCCTCCCTCTCTCTCTCTTGGCAGCTGGGGGTAAAAGGGACATAATACACTGTGCAATGTGTGAAATATATTATGGGAGCATGACATCATCTGTAGCCGAACAAACAGCGAGAGAGGCTGAAAATAAATAAATAAGCAGGCAAACAGTGCTGGTTTTCTCACTGTTTGCGCGTTTTTATGGGTTCAATGCTTTTATTACTTGTAGCCGGGCCATCACCGTAGTCTTCCTCTGGGCCCCTGTTGCTCGCAGTGCTTCCCTTTAGAAGGCAATAGGGAGTAAGAGAAGTTCAGAAGTGCCCATTTCTGTAGGGAGTGGAGACCACCCGTCGCTGCAGCCAGGCTACTGCCTTTGCTCTCTCTTTTGTGTCCCGTGCTCCTGGCAAGGGACAACAGCACCCAGCTCACTGTGGCCCTGCTTCCTGTTCACCTGGAACTCACCTTGCAGCTGAACTTGCGTTTCTTCCCGCAGCCAGTGATCTCTCGATGCAGAGAAAATAATTTTTTGGAAGATACGTCATTTGCCAAAGCTGTGAGAAGAAAGAGAGGGCGTGTTGAACCCTATCAAAGACATATTGTGTGGATTCCGAATCTAGAGTTGGAGGGGAAGCGCCGGTTTTTGTGTCCTTTGTGATGGTAAAAATGATGTCATTTTTTTTCTTTCAGTATTTTTTTTCTGTAAATAGAGTATGTCAGATTTCAGCCCAGTATGTAGAATTTAAAAAGTTTTATGCTTTTAAAAATAGCCAGAAGTTTGGAGAATTTTCCGTGAGCTAGTGGAAAATACATTCAGAAGTCCAGATGTTTTCCCTTTGGAGGATTTAGAAGAGTTCTCAGCTAAGGAAGCAACCTTGGTCAAGAACAAAGAGATTATTTCCCATGCATTGGGACGTCTCAGACATTTATAAAAAACCCCACAAAACAAAACAGCAAAAAAAAACCACCTACCTAGAAGCCCACCTTTTAGCCCGATAGATATTTCTGTATTTTTGATGTAGTTCATGGACTTCAGCAACTCTCTTTCCATATCCAAGAAACTTGGACTTCTGACTTTGTGATCCTTACTAACAGGAAATAAAAATACCCTCATATCAAAAATGGAGTCTACTGCAAGATAATTTATTTGAAAGGAATTTGATACAATGAAGAAAAAGCAGGATTCTTGTGAGCTAATGTAGGCAAGTCTTAGCCAGCATAACTGGGTTACAGTTACAGAGCCACAGGCGTTTGATTAGCAAAGCTGGAAAATGTCCCTGTGCAAGTGGATGTAGCAATTCCAGAAGGGAAGGCCAGCTTACTGCACGCTTGGTTTTAGGTGCAGCTCTGGACCTTGCCCTCCTGACCACCGGGATTGCGGAGAGAGGAATTATGTGTCTGCGCGGCTGCTTGAAACCCAGGCAAGCAGTGATCATAGCCGTGCCTTTCAAGAGGCGTGCATCCTGTTTGGAGACACACTTGACAAAGCTCAGCAAGACAGGGCCGAACAAAAATAATCCCTGCTGGAGAACAAGACTGTCTTTCCTTTGATGGCCAGCAGCCAGATTCATGAGGTCGCTTCCGGTCAAATGCAATATGGAGCGGGGCCGTGCCAGGCAGGCTCTAAGGAATCTCGTGCCACCGGTGAAGTGGATCTACTGAGCTGTGTTTGAGATGAGGTCTTCCCTCTTAGGCAAGAACTACCAAGTTGCTATAAACCACGAACTCCTGTTGGTTGTTCCGGTGGAGCCCTGTGGAAAATGTCACCCGACTGTTCCGAAATGTTCTTGCATTCCTCCTTCCTGGTGCTCTGGCACCAGGAAGCGCAATGGAAACATCTCGCAGCTTGCTGCCTGCTACCTGGGCAGGAAGTTCCTCTTCCTCCTCGTCAGGAACTCCCGTGTCTGTCGCGTTTCCTACCGGCCAGTCTGAACGTTTTGGTGACACACGGGAATTTCAAGACGAGGTGCTGAGAATTGTCATTGCACCCAGTAAGCCATAGATGTTTCCTCAAATTTGTTGTTTTGACAATCGTTGCCGTACGTCAAATGTGAAAGGTAACGCTTGGCATCATTAGTATGGGAACAAGTTATTTTCCGTATCTGTTTTCATGAAGTGAATAGGTACTGATAGTTAGATGTGAACTAAGATGTTTAGTGACATCCTGAACTTGTGCTTGCTTAGATTTCAGGTGTCTAAAACCCTAGCCTTCTTAAAATAGTTGTTGAAATCTGTAGCAAGTTAATGTGTTATCCGTGGCTTAGGCAGGTAATTTCTCCTCCTGTGGCCTCTGGAGGTCCTCACAGGTGATTCTCCCTGCTGATTCCCCAGGGAACCTGAGCACTCCCTTTGGGGAGATGTGATTCACTGGGCACCTGAATCCTCAGGAGGATGCATGACATAGGAATCATAGAAGAGTTTTGGTTGGAAGAGACCTTCAAAATCATCGAGTCCGACCTTTGTCCTAGCTCTATCAACACTATTAACCCATGTCCCTCAGCACAACACAACACAGTAAGATGCGTTTTCAAGTTTTAAGACTCTAGAGGTTGCAGGAAGATGGTGTAGTAAGGTCCATAATGCGTGATTACAGCAGAAATTATCCTTAAGAGGCGACCTATAGGTTTTTTATGGAGAATCTAAACATGAGAGGAAGTCAGTGTGGAAGAAAAGCTATACCAAAATGATGTCTTTGTTTTAATGGAGTTTAAACTCCACCTTTGTACCTTCTCTTTAGGCTACCTGGTGCTTGCTGATACTAACATAAGACAACCACTCATGAGAAAAGTTGTAGCAAACCTTCGGATGGCAGTTGTTACAACAAAGTTGGAGACACTTGAGAAGCTGGATGAGGAAACTGAAATCAAATACACGTTTAAATAAAATAGCTGAAAATCAGTTGTTTCACTTTGAACTGCCGAGAATGGAGACTCAGGTCTCATTCCCTTTCTGTCAGGTGTTTCTTTAAACTAAAGCTGAAAAGATTCAGGTTTCTTGTATTACCTGTATCCTTGTATTAGCCACAGAATGGTGCAGGAATAGGCATATAATCCTGCATGTGGACTGTGATGATATATCATGATTTTTTCAATTTGCTTGAAGGACTCTGTGGATGAGATACCCTAAAATGTATATTAATTATTAAATTACTTGTATTATTTGCTTGGCTGAATATTTTGTCTATAATTGGCCTTTAATTAAGGTTTACTGAGGATGAGATGAAAGAAATAGTGATTATATTTTGCCTTTAAAAAGAATGTTCCAGCTCTCACTGCTGCTATTCTCGTGCCAACCCACTTTCTCATCTGCTTTTCATCCTGTTTGAGCCAATTCTGCAGCAAGTGCTGGCTGTATTCAAGAGCCTCCTATAACTTTATCAGCGTGCCCAGTGTGTCAAGGCAAATCTAGAAAGAAAGTAGAGTGTATTTTCTCCTTCTGTGCCATTTGACAGGAAAAAAAATGTATTTAGTATTTTTTTTCCAAGTACGCTCCCCAGCTGTGTCTATAGATTAATGATATTTTATGTCCTTCGTGACCGTCCTATGAGGCAAGCACTTCTGGTTAAAATGGGAAAGGCATGAAATCTCTGTTAAAAATTCTTCTTCTGTCTGTTTCTTTTTTAGAATTCCTATTGCTAAATCAAAGAGAAGTAGCTGGGAGCTCTCTGTGCGTCTAGGAGATGGAATTTACCCAGTTGTAGTTTCAAAGGATGACTCTTCATTTTCTGTAAGTTCTACTCATTTTCTAAGAAATTTGATGTATTGTGTCCATGTATATTATTCCTGACACCTACAAAAAGTTCTGTATCTGTTCAATGACCATGAAGGTTTGTTTTGTCTTTAGTAGGCGTTGCTGCTTATTACAAAACAAAACTCTCTATGTTAATTAAATAGTGCTATCATACAAAGATTTTTCTCTGCTCATGCCTGTGGACTGTTTTTGTATCTACATGTTTATTAAATTAATTTTCTAATTAATGACCCTGTTGAAGTGTCTTGTTTAGAATTAAGGACTTATGCTCCATTGTAGATACATGAGAGCAAGAAAATAAGAGCAATGTCACCAAAAGTTACATTTTCTTAAGTTAGAACCAAGCAAGTTGAATGCGTAATCATACTGGAATGGAATTATTTAGCACCTTGGTAGTAAATATGGTCATAATAAAATGCCAGTGTTTTAAGATGTGTCTGGGTTGCTTCAGATGAATGTGTATGAACTGTTGTTTTTATAAATATTCTAAGATAAGTACTTTAAGTACTTAATACTACCAGCATGAAAGGCAGACAGACAGACAGACCACAACAGTAGAACAGTAACGCTGTGTTCAGTAGTTCAGCTGTTTGGCAGAATAAAGCCAAGGTACAAGCTGGTTGAATTGGAGTATCAAGAGGTAAATTTATAGATAACTAGTTTCTGTTAATGGTAATTCCCCAACCAAACTGAGATTTTTATTTTTATTTTTTAAATAGGAAGTTGACTTGTGTACTGTTTGTTAACTCTGAGGTAGTGGTTTTCAAGAGTCTAAAGAAGTGAGGGGTTTTTGGAATTGTTCAACAGCAGGACTATGAGGAATCCCAGAAGTCCTCTACCTCTGACAGCTGTTTACTTGTCTTGCATGTCTTCATTGAAGAAACTTCTGCAACATCTGCTCCATGATATTTTTATAGTCCTGATGTTCACACTTATATTACATTCAGAATCATGAGATTTCCTTAAAAAAGGACATTTAAATTAGTATTTTCGTATAATGAAGACAGTATTGTCTCGGTGAGTCAATTTTGCTTTGCTCTACTGAAATTTTGGTGTAAAAGATGTCATTTTCAGTTGAAACTGGTCCTCTTGTTAGGTGGTTATTTTCACTTATGTGAATTTAGGCAATGAAACTGTAGATTTTTTAAAATTTTTTTCTTTTTTTCTTGGCCTAACCAGAGCAAGAAGATGCCTAACCAATACACTTTTTAATACTGCCTTTACCCACATTACACTGCATTTTTACATATGCTCATGGTGAATGTGAGCGTATGAATAGAGATCAGGGATACTTTCTGTTCCATGTGGATCATAGGAGCACTGTAAAAAGGGTATGGAGAAGATCAGCAGTTGTGATCGGCACCTTCAAAGTTTTTCTCTTGCCAAGTGTACTACTTTAAGTGTGAAAAAAGGTGATAATTTTGGTTGTAGTGTTTCTTTAAGAATTCCAGGACATGTTGAATTGTTTACTGGGTACCTCATGCATAGTGTTGCTCCACCACAGTGACACTCGCTCTACTTGTGGAATGGTGCTTCAGGAGCAAAGGCCATGTCTGCATGCAGCTTTTTACTGAACTGGATTTATATAATGGCCCTAACAGACATCCCAAACTTAGATACAACCCATTGCTCGAACAGCAAAATACCTCTGCCAGATTTTCAGCTCAGTTTAGAGTTGGACTGGTGCTGTGCGACAGAGAGAGCCCTTCCCAGGAGCAGTCAGTGCCCCAGCCCTTCCACTTGTTTGTTGCAGCTTCGCTACCCAACAGCAACCAGCCTGGAGCTGCCCTCTGCTGTGAGGAAGGTACAGAGTGGCTGCTGGTCACTGTGGATGTTGCATAGGCCCGTTCTGCCATGAACTCAGAAATCTAAGTCCCATAATCGGAGTTTTTGTTTAGCACAACTAACAGACATCCGTCTGTGTGCGTGTGTGCATGCGTTATTTTTTGAGAGATTTACTTCGGTGTCATTTAGTTACTTAGGTTCCTGCTTGTACTCGCTTACGTAATTCAATGAAGATAACACAGAGGGAAGTTTACAGACGGAGGAGGCCTGAGCTTCCTTTTATGCTTTTGTCTCTGTCACTTGTGAAGGTAACTGGACATACGAGCTTGTTATGAGTCAGTCCTAGATTCCACTTGCAGCTGAGTTGTGAACTGCACTGTGTTTCTCCAGGAGGCACAAACTCTGAGAAGGGATGTTGAACACGTAACACTATTGCTGCTGGGTTATCATTTTAACATACAGAAAATCATTCCAGCCTATACCAAACTCCAGACTTGTGTCTCAGTTTCAATGAGACTGCTAAACAGTTTAGATGTCCTGGCGGTTTTCTGAGCATTACAGCGAGTATAAGCCCAGTTTAACGGAGCGTACATGGAGCCTGATTTTTAGTCCTTTGGTTTGTTACTGAAGCGGAGTGTCCTTGCAACCCTGCAGTAAGATACTGTTAACTCCTACTGCTTGGTAAGGTGGCAGGAGCACCCCTGGGGAGCCGAGCACCCCAAGTGTCCCAGATGAAGGGCTGCATAAGCAATAGGGGGGACTTAGGAGTGCCAGCTAGGGCAGGCTGCATGCCCTAAAGGCTGGGCCAGAGGAACTGGCAACCGCAGCTTTTTACATTCTGATTCTACATTGACCAAGCCTGTATACTTGGGGAGAGATAATTCCTTATTTATTTGTATCGCCTTAGCTGGTGAAATAAATCGCAGTAGGTGGATTTCACTGTGACCAGAGTTCCATTGAACTTAAACGTTAAGGTATACTGCAATAAAATTAACTCCTGAGCTTGACTTTGTAAAAAGCAGGTAACTGTTTTTGAATGCCAGGGTTGTTTAGTTACGCTTATTTTTCATTATTACTGGATAATAAATATTATTTATTAACAACTTTCTTTTTGCTGGGGTTCTTCTGTGATAGTGTTGCAGACAAGAGAATATAGTAAATGCAGCACAGTCAAAAATCTCCTAAATTATTATTTGAAGCTTTACAATGAAAAGACAATTGCTTTAAAACTTCAAAGAAGAAAAGTCAAAGACAAGAAGAAATCTTGCTCCTGATAAGGAGGTATAACGTGCCATCAGAAAAAAACATGAGGAAATTCAAAGCTTTCTTTATTAACTTTGCCATCAGGAACACGAACCTCACTTTTTGAACTTCTGCATTCACTTTTTGCTATTAAGTTGGTGTGACATGGGCTCCTGACTTTGTGGATTGTGTCCCCTTGTGGCTTGTGGCAAAGGTAGCTGAATCTGTGCTGTAGCTGGGTAGCCCAGTGGGAGGGCCACCTTCACATTCCCCTTCAGAAGTTTACTCTTGCTGCAAACTGTGCGTTGCAGCAGCAGTGTTCGCATCCTGATTTACTTTGTTTACCACTGGGACTCTTCCAACAGTGACTCCTTTCTCTTTTTCCTTAACTCTTCTACTCTTGCCAGCTGAAACCCCAGCACCTCGCAGTGTGCAGTGCTTTGCTCTCTGCGCGGGGAGTGCGAGCAGCAGGCTTCTCCGTGGCTCCCGCTGTCGGCGAGCAGATCATTCGTCAGCATCTCGGTCTGTGGGTCATCTGTGGTTTTCTTCCTTTATCATGAGAATCTTAATGAACTGTGCAGTGTTAACTGCTCTTGGCTGCTCTTTATTTTTCAGGATTTTGAGTTTTGTAACCATCTGTTTTTAACTACGTTGTTTGTAAGAGAGGTCCTTGGTGCAAGCTGGCTTTTGGCCACTTTAGAGGTTTTGCTTCCCGAGATTGAAGGACTTAAAAGATCAGTGGTCAAGTGTGAACTACGCTGTGTCTGAAGCAGTGCAAACAAAAAATATTAGTTTTGTTTCTAGTAGAGATTAAAAACTTCTCTATATACTAATGTGGTAAATTTTTTTTAAATAGAAGTAGGTGTGTTGTTACTCTGAAGCCAGCAACATATATGCTGACACTTAAGGTTAAATTAGTGTACTAGAATTTTCAGTATCAGACAGTTGCTTCTGGTGATAGCCTGTCAAAATAACACAAACACTTTCACAATTAAAAGAGTCTAGTGACCTGAGAATGAAAATTTAGCAACTTTTAAGATCTGCTTGCTTGTGTACCAAGAACCCGCCATCTAAGTTCACGTAAATGTAATTTGTTCTTTTTAACTTTTGCTTTGTCTTAGATGTTAGTAGTTAGAAGACTCTTTAAGCTAGCTGCTTGTCAGATATATCCTTTTAGTTCTTGGAGCACAGATGGTCAGATTCTGGGCTTTGATTAGTATTCTTCTTATCCTCAAAATTTCTCCTCTCATCAATGGAGTTAAAGATCTTACAATCAAGATTACTGTTAAAATAGAATTTGAAGGAACAATGTCCTCCTTCACATGAGACCAATCTAAGACAGGAACAAACAGTCCAGAAGCATCTCACCAGCATCGTTCTGGAATCTTCCATTTAGTTCAATTTCAGAATCTTTTTCATCTTTCCATTTTTGATTACCGCTCTGGCTATGAAATGTTGTGTATCTTATGATTTCATTGATACAAGGACTTAATCTGGATGGAGCGGATGTGTGGAGCGAACCTGGTAGCTGTGTCGTTTCCCTACACTATTCTAAACTGACCTTCAAAGCCAAGTGTCAGCCCCCAAGGATGCTCTGGATCCATGTGATGGTGGTTTTGTTGCCAGTTTGTAGACTCTCGCTCATGGCTGCTCACAGCCAGTGTGGGGTCCCTTTGCTATTGCTGGGTGGGAGCTGCCCTCCCCAGGCACACCGTAAGCAGCCCCTCAGCCGCCCATGTGTGTGAGACTTTTGTGGACAGCCATGAACCCACCTTCTCAGGTGTGGATGGATATCTTGTAGGCAGTACACTTAAAATGTATAATAACAACAAAGAGTGTAAGCAGCAGAGAACATAAATACATTGGACCAGGTATCCAATTCATTTGATTATATTGGATTATATATATTTTCCCCCTCAACTCTGCCCTGGTGAGGCCACATCTGGAATATTGTGTCCAGTTCTGGGCCCCTCAGTTCAAGAAGGACAGGGAGCTGCTTGAGAGAGTCCAGCGTAGAGCCACAAAGATGATGAAGGGAGTGGAACATCTCCCTTATGAGGAAAGGCTGAAGGAGCTGGGTCTCTTTAGCTTGGAGAAGAGGAGGCTGAGGAGTGACCTCACTAATGTTTATAAATATGTCAAAGGGGAGTGTCAGGAGGACGGAGCCAGGCTCTTTTCAGTGATGTCCAATGATAGGACAAGGGGCAATGGGTATAAGCTGGAACATAGGAGGTTGTATAAAAATCTTAGAAAACACTTTTTCACTGTGAGAGTGACAGAGCACTGGAACAGGCTGCCCAGAGAGGTTGTGGAGTCTCCTTCTCTGGAGACATTCAAAACCCACCTGGACACGTTCCTGTGTGACCTACTGTAGGGGATCCTGCTCTGGCAGGGGGGTTGGACTAGATGATCTTTTGAGGTCCCTTCCAACCCCTGACATTCTGTGATTGATTCTGGGATATTTCCAAATGATTTCCAATCAACCAATAATTGATATCTATCCAAAGTTCAGTTGGTTGGGTCCACCAGTGTATACTTTTCATTAAATGGAAGAATGAAAGATAACTAATTGCATGACTGTAGAGCATTCTTTCCCTGTAATCTTTTTGCTTTTGCTATAGCCCATCCTCCTTACTTCCTTCAGCATTCTTCAGATTTATATTTCTCTTATGAGTGTCACTCAATTAGACAACTAAAGAATAGTTTTATTAATACCATTGTGGTGGATGAGGTGGTGGAAAAAGGGTGGGTCATCTTGATTTTTGTCTGCACATCTGCTTTCATAAAAGCAATGGATGAATCCAAAGGCTCAGATGAAAAATACCAGCATTGAGTAATTATGCTTGAGGAGATACAGCCATGTTTCCTTTTCTTTGAAGTTCATTGGTGTATGCGTATGTTGAGGATGTAATTTTAGTTCAACAAGGAATTTGTAACTGTATTGTATGCAAAAACCTTTTTGACATAGTCAATTTTTTTTTTGCTATAGTATAGGAATCGTCTGTCTTGAGAGCATTTTGTTACTGATTTCTGTGATTTCTCTGTGTGTAGCTGTTCTTACTCTTTTTCATGTTTGAAACCAGCCCTTTCTGTTAGGGTTCTTCATCTCTGTAGTAGATGCATACCTTCTCAGACGACTTAGCCTCATCTTCTCATCTCTTCAGTTGACAAAGAATTTCCAGATGTTTTCAGTTATAAAGTAGCTTCTTATCATTGAAGTTGCGGTGAATGGAAGTTGTTTGTTTTTGTTGTTTTTTTAAAAAAAAAGCATAAGGTGAAATAGTTCAGAAGGTACTTTGAACAGATGGAAATTTGATATATTTCCAGAGGGACCTGTATAGGTCAACTGCTGAATAACAGCAGTAGAGAAAGCTTAATTACTTTTTTCAGGTTGCTGCTGGAATGAGCTACCATTTTCACAAAATATTGGATTACTTCCTAAATTCAAATTTAAGAACAGATAAATATAGTACAGCCATGAAATCTTTGAAAAATTTGTGAAGCTCCTTCAGCCAAATGAGAAATTTATTGAATGCTTTTAATCATTTTTAGGAAAAAGCAATGCTTTTCCCGTATCTTTTTCATGAGAAGATTTTATTAGATAAGTGTAGGTGGAAAATTATCCTATGTACTTCTTAGAATGTGCAGGGAAAAATCTATTGTGTAGTATATAACTGAGAGCATAAAAATACAAATCTAAGGCACTACTGTCATCTTTATTTGAATCCATCCTGTATCATCGACATGGAGTAGATAAGTAGTTTTCTACAACTTTCTTCTATGCTTAAATTTAGCTAGTGAATTAATGTATATTTAGTTGTGGGTGAGCTTTGTCTTGAAATGAAGATGTAGTAAATTTTTAATTAGGAGAACTGTGCTGTATTTGCTTGTTGTAAATTTTATCACCAAGGGGTAAGTTGATTTTAAAATTATTTCAGGAAATATTTCCTTTGTTTCGTAAATTATCTTCAGGGGCAGGGAAGAGTGCTTAGAAGAAGTATCACTCAAAAGTCAAACTAGATGCAGATGAAGTATGCAAAGCATCAAGTGTAAAAATGAAAAGTACAATGTAAAATGAGAGTAATGATACAGAAAGTTGCTGTAAGCAGACTTAGTCCACATTTAATTCTTTAAACGCAAATGACAGGAAGTGGGATTGTAATTCAGTGCATATTAAGCTTGGTCTTTTCAATAGCCCCTGTAAAAGAATAACATTGCCCAGCCTTATCAGTATAAAATCAATAAACTTGTTAAAAGAATCAATAAAATACAAGAATTACTGTTGCTAGTATTTTACATTTTACATGTGCTTTAGGCACATAAGAGTGCATAACTAATTGATCATATAAAAGAAATGTGAAGGCTGTGTTAATAGGGATGAAAAGCAAGTACCTGTAGGAATTAAAACAGTAAGAAGGGTTGTCGGTAGAGACACAAGTTAACATATATCCCCAGAAGCAGCAAATAATGATTTTTCTGGTTAGTTATATATATTTGAATGTTACATTGTGATATGCATGGAATAAAATAGACTGTTATTCCAATGCCTTGTATTAGTTTGAATGAAGGGAAGGTGCATGTGTCAAGGTACACGTGGACGGGGCAGATCAGTTAGATAACCCGTACAGCTCTAAGCAGAAAACTTTTCAGGTCTTTTTCCAAGTGGTTTATATTTCACTTGTGGAAACAGCACACAAATTCTGCATTGCAGTATGCGTCAAGTTGTGGGAACAATTCTTCATTACCACCTTTGACAGATTGTATATGTATAGAATCTTTTGTTTTTCTTTTGTTCTAAAGGTCACGTACCTTCTTTTTAAATTCAGGTTCAAATCCAGAGCATTTTCGGTTTTTAAGACTTACATGTTTTGTATAATGGCATTTTAATGCGATATACGTAAGCCAGTCCTGTGGCGAGAGCAGAACCCGTGGGTTCCACCGCTGCCGTTATCCCTGGGCTGTAGCAGCACTCCTATGTGCTGACTGACCCTGTGGCTTTACGGATCCCGCGTTCCTTTCCGTGCGTGGTGGATTTACTGGAAGGGTGGAGGCTGCCCCATCCAGTCCTGATGGGGTGGAGAGAGTTTCTTCTGGGGCGCAAGCACTGTGAGCTTGAATCCTTCAATCCGAGGAAAGTGTTGATGCTCGTGTTCTGTGGGCAAGTGCTTTAATTGCTACGTTTCTGTGGCTGCTGACATTGTGTTTTCTAATGAAAGTGGCCTTGGCCTCAGTATCTTGTGGTGAACTCAGTGTTTCTGGTATGTGTTTCCACTCTGCTGCCGTGAGTCTGCCAGAATTTAGATGCTGGGACACGTTAGGTGAGAAAGAGGTAAAAGTGCTTAGGTTAGCTCACTTGGTTAGAGAGTGGTGCTGGTAACACCAAGGTCGTGGGTTCGATCCCTTTGGGTCCCCATGTGTTGCCTGATCTAGTTGAGAGGCGTCCCTGCCCATGGCAGGGAGGTTGAATTAGATGATCTCCAAGGTCCCTTCCAGCCTAGGCCTTTCTGTGATTTTATGTATTTCTATTAGGTGTGCTTGTTTTTAGGAGGCAGAGGAAGAACTAGGTTTTTACAGTGATTAACTCCAAATTACCTAATAAAGAGTTTTACCCACACAGTGACTTCATAGGATGAATTCCTATGATATGAAAATGGACACTGTGTTCTGCATTGGATTTTGATCCGATGATTCAGAAATTCCACTGAACAACAAACAGAAGTATAAATTGAGTATCTGTAATGATACAGAGCAATAGCATACAATTTTCTTTCTTCAGAAAGTCTAGTTTCTGGCATAACAGCATTTAATATGTTCTACCACCCTTCCAGTCCTCCTGTGCTCTTTTGGTCTAAGACTGAAAGCTCACTGAGGCATGGGTGTTATCTTCAATTTATTTGTGTGCCATGCACACTTCAGACCATGCACTGCAAGTCATATAATTGTATTCTAGTTTCTAAAAACAAAGCTTACATGAGCATCACTTGGATGCTTTTCTTTACCATTGATTTTGCACTCACGACACTTGAAGGAACAAGCCTGACCAACTCCTCCCCTGAAAATCCCCTTCAACTTCCCAACCCCCCTCCCCGAATTTTGTAGAATGAATAGATTAAAAAATGTTGTGAGCTCCTCCTGCTGGTTCAGCACTAGCAATAGTTACATTTAAAAGCATGCTAATGTAACTTTAAGAGCCTGGCTTATTACGACAAAAGCAGTAGTTAACTCTGCAGCTCCTAGATGATGTTTCATCTTTAATTCTGTTCTCTGCGCAAATCTCAGCACATTTAATATTCAGTATGACACTCTACTTTGGGATCTCTTGATGCTTTGGCATGGGGCGAGACTATAAGGTTGTTGCTGCTTTGAGTTGCTTTCTTAGCTCTAAATTTCTTTGCTGCTTTTTTTTCCCCCCCTTTAATTTAATTTTTAAGTAAGCCAGACTATTAACATTACTTTAATGTAGCTTTTATGGCTTATGAAAAATAATGCTGCTGTAGTGGATAGATGTGCGTCAGCTGTGACTAAATGTTTTGATGTAGTCCTCTCAAAAGATAGACTAGAAGAGCTTTCCTTTGAAATATGTGAAGCAGTTTTAGACACAGCTTCTCAGATGGATCTAATTAGTCTTTCATACAGACTGGATGTCCGTTTGTTGCAGCTGAATTCTCATTTCATTCACCCATAACTAGAAACACCTCGCTTCAAACATGTTTCTTCAAAGAAAGAAGGGTTTAGGGTTCCATGTTTTACTGCTTTTTGATGTTGGTTTCCCTTTAACTGAGAAGACCTTATGTTTATACAACTGTTATTATTAAGAAAACATAGCTTTGTTCATGAGAGTTCATTCAGTACCAGTGTTGGCTATTGGTAGAAGTCTGAGTTCTGTGGAATAGATCTTGCTATATGAGACTAGTGGGACAGCTGTACAGCTGGCTATTAAGCTCCTTGTAAGGAAGATTTGACTGCAAGCAGGAGGTTCTAATAAAACCAGGGTACCTAGGTTGTGGGAGGATGAAAATTAAGATTAGAGGTGCAAATGATCTGGCTTATCAATGAATAGCAGTCCTATTTAATATTTATATGCCACAGTCACCAAAGAGCAATTTTACTCTGTGCTGTTCCTCCTTTAAGGGTACATTTACGTGGCACAGTTTAGTGCAATGTAAAGGAACCTCTGCTGGCTAACTCAGGGCAGTGCTGTGTTAATGCAACTGTACTGCCCCTGGTTGAACTAACTTGTTTAGAGCTCATGCATGCAACTTCATGCGACACTGCATTGTGCCACATCGTGACACCTCTACAACAAAGAATATCGTGAAAACTGCAGCCCTAAGTGACTGATCAGTGTGATATATTCAGTGAATGATACTTGAGTATTGCTATGGTTGATGCTTAAGGAAAAGAATTGGAAGGAAGGCGAGGGCACAGATGCTCTGCCTGGTTCTCCACCACTGCTTTGCCATCGTGATGTCCTTTAGACTAAGGAGAGTTAGTTTGCAGAAACTGAGGGTGCTGGCTTTACTTTCCTGCTTCCCAGCAATGTAGCTGAGCTGGTTTTGTCCCGGGTGGTTGCCATTAACCTCCTCTCTTCCTTCTCAAAGGAACGGCACATCAGCCCAGCTGCCTTGGGTGGTGGCACCCAGGCCACTTTGGTAAGAGACTGTGATGTTGCTGTTTTCAAAGGGAAAGGTTGCAAAAACGACAAAACTTATCTACACGTAGATAAGCAGGCACTTTTTTATTGCAGTGCTGGGAAGCATGGGAATCACCCAATGCTTTGAATACATCACAAAAATTCAATTTATTTATACTTTTTTTTGCAAAGTCATGATCTTTAACATATTTTAACATAAACATACATACTATGCCCGCTATTAACTCTAACCTTTACAATGATTGGTTCATTAATATTCCTATATCCTTATTTCCATATGAAATGACCATTGGGGTGAGACCACATTTGATCACAAGGCACAAAATAGGGAGATAGGGAGATAGGGAGGCATGCCTGCGTGAAATGCCTGTGTTGATCTGTCTAAATGAAATATGCTGGTATTGTTATTAAAGTGCAGGTGCAGTGATATAGATCTGGCCTTAACGAGTACGAAAGATTCCCAGCCAGTTTTGCAAAACATTCCCTGCCAGTTTTGCAACTTGCACTAGCTCTAGCCAAGGCCTACACGTGACTTCTTAGCATAAGCAGGGTTTTATATTCCTTATCCTAATATAAATCAATAAACTAATTTAATTAAAAGGGTGATTAGTTATTCATTAAGCAATTAGCTCCTTAAGTGTTAGGTTTGATTACAACAATGTGATGGTCTGTGAGCAGTCTGGCATTAGTGGAACTGGCTGGTCTGCAGGGTTGTTTCTCGGGTCCCCATTACTTCTCCACACCAGTAACTCCAATAAACTTGTGTGTCTTACAGGAGACTCTCACTGTAATACTTCTTCCAGTCCCAAGCCTCATCCTCCATTTGCCTCTCACCATATCGCTCTCCTTTCTTAAATCCTCTACTTGTCCACCGGCAACTTCGTGTTCCCCGCTTGTACTGCCAGAAAGCAGAGTCTGCTGTGCAGACAGGTTGGCCAGCCCAGCTGCTGGGTGACAATGAAGTTGTCCTTGTCTGCCCAAGAGCTGAATGGGTACCCTCAATTTTGTTCTCCATGCAGCTCCTGGTTCTCATAAAACTTAAAGGGATTTTAATATGCTTGGTTAATGCTGACAGGTCGGTGGGTTCGGAAATTGAGCCTGTGGTGGGGATTTAGAGGAGGGACTCACGAATAGTGCATTTTGTTAACTTTTGTTTCTTTTTGAGATCAGACTAACAGTACTGTTGTTGAAAGGGTTAAGAAAGAGAACAAGATTGTTCTGAATGCAGGAGGAGGGAAATTATTTTAAATTATTAAAAATGAATTGCAATACCGTCTGTGGCTCATATACAGAATGAAAAAGGAGCCTGATTTAAGTAGTCATAATCTACTGCCAATGGTTTATTTCATTTTCCAGAGAAATTCTGTGGATGTCAAGGACGTACAATAAATTGAAATCAACTGGAAACCAAAATAGACCTATAGCTCCATAATTCTAGAATTATTTCAAGTAACATTGTATGCACTAGTCTTCATTTCAAAAGTTCTTCTTGCAATTTCAAAATCACTTAATGTTTAAGGAATGCCAGATGTCAGGTGTGCATTTTTCAATAGCGTTAACTGTGTGACCGAGAGCAGAATCCCTTCACTGTTCAGTGCGTTATATAGGCCAGCTCTGGGCATTTCCCGTGGTTTGTATAGTGATGGGGACTACTGCCTATAGACCTTTGTTTCATTTGCAATGGAAACGTAAAGAGAGGCAATGTAGTAGGGGAGGGTAGGAAGAGAAGGGTCAGCCTTGTGGTTAAAGGGGGCTGTGTGCTGACTTCTCTCCCTGCTGCTGCCAAAGTCTTTCAGAATTGCTCGCCAGATCTTTGGAACCATACTTTCTAAATGCAATTGGTCTTGTATAGTCTTCATTTTCCAGCCCTCAAACATCACTCTAGAATCGGTCACGGGAATGCTCAAAACCTACAGCTGCTGGGGAGATCACTCCTATCAGAATATTTGAAGTTACAGAGCAAAGTACTTTGCAGTATCAGTTCTCATGTGCATCTTCTATTTAATATGTTCTTTTTAAACTGAAATCCGTTGATGTCTCACCTCTAGTAGATGGTGCGAGATGATAATGTGGTGAAAATAAATAGATGTTTCTCTAATGTGAGAGAGTGAAATGCTATGTGTTAAGGGAGACATGAAGAGTATGATGAAGAAACCAATACTAAGACTTGACTAGTATGCAGTAAGCCTACCTGAACAACTTGGAGACAAGCTTTGTTATCATTCAGTAATGTGCCCACAGCATTTGAATCTGTTTAAAATATGTATATAAAGGAGGTGAAGCCAGATGGTGCTTCATATCTCAGAATTTATCACTTCATGCTATTTACAATCCGAAGTTGATCTCCCTGTTGGCTTTTAATTGTTCTGTGATGGCTCTTGAGATTATTCGTTCCATCACCTTTCCCGGTTCTTATGTTATAGTTCTATATGTATATGTTCTTATGTTATAGTTCTTTTTTCCCCCCGAATTTGCTTTGTAATGTAACGCTGATACTTTGAGTATTTATTAACTGAGTTAGATCCATTAAGGTCATTGCATGGGTCCCTGCAGTGAGCTGAGAGTGTAACTGCTGGTGAGACTGCTGCTTTTTGCACAGCACAGTATTAGCAATGAACAGTAAAGGTTGGGAGCTTGAGTTTTATTTCAGACTGCATTTCTAAAGTGTGGTCCAGCATTCAAAGGCTGTGCCTTCGGTGTGTTTGCTTCTTTTTGCTCCCTGCTACTAATGTGTCATTTTTCAAGTTCTGCTTGTTCTCAGCTTGTCTCTTTGTTCTCGTTTCATTCTTCCCGCTAGCCCTAGTTTCCACCCCTCAGACTTCTCACCTGGTCTGTGCTCATTGTCTGGCCAGTCTCAGTCTCTCCTTCGGACTTCCCCATCACTTAGCAATTAGTCTTGGTTCTCCTCTACAGGAGTTTCTCCCGTGTAACTGTGTCCTGCTCCACAGGCTTCCAGTCTTTCATCCACATATCGGACCTCATTTCCATTTCCCTTTCCTAGGGCCTCAGCATTGTTTTTCTTTGTCCCATTTCTTCTACCTAAGTATTTGTTTCTCTGGTCCTATTTTTAAAAACACTCACTCCTTAGTTCCCTCTTTTCCTTCTTCTTTGCACAATTGCTGCATTCTTCCATCACTTCCATTCTCTGAGTTAGGTTTTGTGCATTTCTGTTACCGATTACATTTTCTGTCTTCGTTTTCAGTCGTCTTGCTCCCACATCTCACTTCTTGCTCCAAGTTTTTCTCTCCTTGTTCTGCACCTCCTTCACTGACACTGCCAATCTTTGTTCCAGTCTGCTTTCTCCAGTCGTGGGGCCCTCAGTGTCCAGTTTTTTATACTTCTGTTTCTTCCTTTGGTGCTCAGACCTAAGGGAAGTAAGCATTGAAACCACAGAGGTGACAGTCTGTCATTTTATGTGTTAGGTTTATACTTGATCTGGTATTCTGCAATCCAAAACCACAATTTCAGCCCCTGGGCTGGTACATGTTAAACATGAGGGAATATCTTCTAGAAGGGTAGCTGGGAAGTATGGTGATCTACAGATAGAGGTAGAATTTGTTTTCTGAATTGTGTAGAACTTGTTCAAAGTTAGGTGGTTTACAGGAGAATGGTAGAACTGCATTCCAACAGTTTCACTTCCCAAGCAGATTTTCAAGCCTGTGTTCCAAGTATAAAGGAGATGTTGTAGCATTTCATAGAAAAGTCAGTAGAATTCAGTAATGTGGCAAAAATGTATTCTTGTTCTGTGTCAGAAAAATGCTGCACATTTCTATCTGGAATTTCCTCTTTTTTAATTACTTCTAAATGACTGTTCAGCCTAAGTAGAATTTGTCTGATTTGTAAGAAACTACAAATACAGTGTGATGATGAGAGGAGTCAAACAATTTTGGCATTAAGGCTCTTCCCTTCCCCCTCACACTGTAGCTCCGTGTCCCAGACCCATGCCTTTTGGCGAGCTCTTCCTCTGCTCCTCCTGTGCTCCTGCTGTCTTCATTCCAACCTTGTCTTTCTGTTATGGCTGTCCCCTTGTTTCCACCATCTAACCTCTATCAGCTGTTTCCTTTATTGCTGTAATCGCTGTGTATTTTCACACAGTGACCTCTTTGTCACTGTTGCAGCAGCCCAGCTGTTTGATGGCAACAGACTAGTTTGCATGCATAGTTTATTCCATTTTAATTTAGTATTTTCTCCTAGCTGATAGAAGAGGAGGAAAGTAGTTTAGTGAAAAGTGCGTATGGTTAATCTGGCATCTGTATTTTGGTGATAGTGAGCTTTGTGTATTGTTAATTTAGAACGAACATACTTTTGAGTAATTTAAGGTCTTTTTTTTATTAGTTTTATCATCTAAACTCTCAAAGGAAGTCTATGTTGATGGTCAATCAGCATTACAGAAACATGGCATAGAATCACAGAATCATAAAGGTTGGAAAGGACCTTTAAGATCATCAAGTCCAACCTACATGGTTGGGTCAGAAATGCATGGTTTGGGTCAGAAATGACCTTTAAAGATCATCTAGTTCCAGCACCCTGCCATGGGCAGGGACATCTTCTCCCAAGCCAGGTTGCTCAAAGCCCTGTCCTGCCTGGCCTTGAACACTTAATAGGCACTAAGCAAGACTGAAGACCAGTTTAGTTGTTTAAAGATAACAGCAATAAGTGCAGAGGAGGGTAGAGATAGGCAGTATATCCAAATCTCGGCAATTTTACAATCTGGCTTCCTTTGTTAAACAGACCAAGAGAAAAACCAGCCAAAATAGGATGACCTTGAACAACACAGCAGGAACTCTTAAGATAAAAGAGATATAGGACACTCTCCCTTACACAGCTAGTGGATTTTCCTGGCCTTGTCAGAGGAAAACTTTCTGAAATATGAGAGTTAGTAGGAATGGAAAGAGCCAGGGAATGGTCATTGTCAGTCACAATCAGTCTGTCTGTCAGTCTACCCAGCCAAAAGTCTGTGGTGAGATCACATCACGTTGACCCATTATGTGGGCTACATCTGCAATCCAGAGTGAACCAAAGGTGATTTGAAGTTGCTCAGGCTGATCCGGCAGAGTCCAAATACTCATTATCTACCTTACTGGAATTTATGTCATAAATCCCAGTTCACGATATGTGGTTCTACTTTTTATAAAGTGCTTGAAATAACTGAAGTGCTAGATGGCCTTAAAAATGAATGCTTTCAGGAGGATTTCTGAGTGAGATCTTTAAAATCTGTTCAACAATTCACATCCCCAACAGAAGCTGTTTCAATAGCTAAGGGTGTGCCCCAGAAAGTTCAACATTACTAATGCTTTCCAGAATAGATGGAAATTATTTTGAAAATGGCAGTAGGAAGTATGTTCAATGTTACATACAAGTCTGGCATTTTTCAATCATTTAGAACTATTAATCTGCTTTACTAGATCTGCCTAGATCTCTCTGTGGATATGCACTAGGTTTTTGGGTTTTTTTTTATTTTTTTTTTATTCTTCAGCTGGAATTTTTTAATGGTCTCCATTAGTTTATCATTTTAGCAAGTTTACTTCTGGTACAGTTAGCGGGAGTGATTAACAGATGAAATGACTTCAGAGTATAAATTCTCATTTGGTCTTCTAGGTTATATTTCATCTCTGTTGTATGCCTTCCTAATTACCAGCATATTTCAGTACTTAAAATTAGAATTTTAAAACATGTATTATTCATCTTCTCCAGATCAGAATGAAAAACAACATGGGCTGACATGTTGTATTATTTCTTCAAAATCTGATAATGTATTTTTCTCTCTCATTTAGGCCTAATTACCTCTTTAAAATATTAAATCAAGAATTGCTTTAATCTATGTAACATAGTTTGGTGGATTTTTCAATTAAACTCTCTCTTTTTTCCCTCGCTTCCTCCCCCCGCCCCATGTGTGTTAAAACAACACTAGCCTGTGTTGTATTTGAACTGGAACACAGTGGTCCAGCTGGGAACCTGTATCAGTGGTGTCTGTCATTGGTGCCAGTACTGAAGAAAGCTCAAGGCAAATTTTGGCACTTGGTCTTATCCCTAAGAAATGTCTGAAGAATAAATGAAAAGCACAGGTAACTTTGGGAACGATAAGATTTAGATACAGCTTGATGACTTGGGATAATCTCTGTGTATGTCTTAGTGTGTTAAAAATCTTTTTCCTGTTCAGTAATGGTGTTAAAAAACAATCTGTGCAAAGCACGTAGAAGATTAATTAACATTGGAAAGAAAAGAGATGTTTGAGCCTTTCACCTGTAAGGTACCCTTTATCTCCAGCTGAGTTCGCCAGCCTTTAATGCTATTTGTCATCTTCCCCAACATGTATCTTGGATATTTTTTTCCACACGGCCCTTTGTACTTAGAATGACTCCTGTAATGACAATACCATGTATTATTAGTCGGTTATTGTCTCCCACTGAAAGCTTTAAATATTTGTTTGACTTAAGCAAAAAAAGTAAAGACATTTTCTCTTAACTGGTGTACACTTCCTGTTAGAAACAATTAATTTAATAGAGCATTAACAAAGGTAAAATGTCTATTCCCAAGTTTAAAGACATTGTAAATACAGAGTTAAGGCCTATGTATTATGATGCTTTTCATAAAACTGTTATTTACAAAGAGGATGTTCATTATTTTTTGCTAAAGCAAATGCACACAAGGAGAGTTCTACATGTAGCTTTGATATAGGTCCTATGCAAGTATCTGTCCTGGCTTGCACCATTTGATTTGAAGGAATGGAATGTGTTATGTAGACAAGGACTCTTTTAATTAATGGTTTCCTTATGTGGTGATCAGTAGGATATGATGGAACTGGCTGACTTCTTTTAAATATTAAGTAATTTAAACTTTTACAAGAAAGGAATAGCAGGGATCATTCTGTTTCTGCCTATATGGTACACTGATGGTTTCTGTATGATTTTTACATAGATATTCACATTCATGTTTTTATCTTTAAATGTTTTGCATATATGTTTAAGTGCACGCTTCTGTAAATATATCCACCCTATTTAATAATATTTTAGAACATTGAAAAATCATAGCATTATTACTCTTTCTTAGTATCTCAAATCTCAATCAGGGAGAACTGTGATTTTTTTGCATTCTTTTCTTTTTTCTTTCTCTGGCTTCACCTTCTGGCCTTTCTAAGGAAATATGTTTTGTGTAAGCAATCTCTTGGGTTTAGATAACCTTGAGCTTCAGGGCTGTAGGACTTCTGCCCTGAGTGGGATGCTGTCCTTTAACTTATATGGAAACCGTATCATTAGCACAGTCTACTGTGGAAAACTAGGGTGTTTCTTCTCCTTTTTCCAGTGTAAGGCATATGTTTAAAATAGCAGGGATAATCTCCATTTTGATTGCATGTATCCAAGGCTAAGAAATAATTGATGGACTAATAGTGGTGGTTGGAATGTGTCTTAATTTAAAAGAAGTGATTTTTGCAACACTAGGGATAAGGCAAAATTTTTTTTACTGACAATTTAAATATCAAATCTAATGCAAATGGCTTATTAGATTCATGGAAAGGTCTAAAATTCTTGTGCTGTTACTGCAACTTTGGTCTGTGCAACTTGATAATTTTGTTATCCATTTTACTGGAAATCAAAGATTAGTGATTTTAATTGCATGATAAAATATTTAAGTGTTCTTTTAATTTATCATTGATTGCTGATTGATACAAGGATTCTGATGATACCAGAGTCTTTCTCTTCACTAAGGAACTACTGATTGTCTGGTGGTTGTTACTTCAAGCATCAGAAACCTGCTTGCCTTGTAGGAAAAGCCTCCTGAAGGCTTTCCTCCACAGAAACAAACGTTTTCTTCCCCAAAGTGCTTCAGCATGCAAGGTCTTGTAGGAACTGTACAATTCCGTATCAAAAAGTGTATGCAAGCCTACCTTAGTGAAAGCATGCTGGAGTTCCCGTCTGTTTTTCAATTATCCTCCGATTACTGAGTGACAATGAAAAGTCCATTATATTTTTAGACTGGTGGTAAGTAGTGTACTTCGCTATCTCCATGCCAAGAATGGGATCCATCCTCAGCACTGAAAGAGCCCTTGTCTGTCTGTACATCACTCTGCACATATAAAAGGAAAGCCCCCGTTGAGTGTGAGGAGAATATTGTATTCGACACCCACTACTCTGGTGTGGTTTGAGTCCAAGGAGCAGGAAGATATAGGTTCTGTCAGAGGAAGCATAAGTTGAAATCTCCTCCTTTTCCTCTTCAGGCTTTCTTAACAATGAGGGCATTGGAAATCCTTTTTGTGTTCTAGGGCTGAATTTGCAACTTTTTAGGTTAGGGAGCCTAGTGGCAGGCAGCCCTACACAGAGAGCATGGTTCACGCTGGATTGGAAACCCTGGTTTGGGTTGAGGGATACCAGACTCTTATTATCAAGTTTTGGAAACGTTTTTTTGAGAAAAGTATGCTCTTGACATGATCAACAACACAGTAGCATCTGTGTAAATGGCACAGTCGTGTCATTTCAAGAAAGCACAAATGGTACCCGCTTGTAGAGAGAAATCACTTTCTGTGAACTGTTCACACCAGAAACAGCAGATATCCCAGGCAAATGGACTCTGCACTGAGAAGCTGGATTAAGGGGACTGGTGGAACAATGTTGTGGCTGCATATAGGAAAATCTTAAGCCTTTGGAAGCTTGTCAAGAAAGAGAGTGCTTTGTTTCCAGGGCTGCAGAGGACTGGCAGACTCTGCTGCAGTGGTATCGTAACTGTGAAAGTTACTGTTAAAGCATTTGCTGTCAAAATGAATCATTGTCTTTCTAACAGGAGATCCAGGAATAATTTTCCTTCTGACAAGAGATCCAATAAAGTTTTGCTCTTTGACAGTAAGGGCACTGTCTTTTGTTATCTCTGTAATTCTGGCAACAACTTTTAAGACTAACAAATATTTTTGCCTAAAACTGCTACTATAGTTTTGTGACTGCCTAAACTTGAAGTTTAACCTATTATAGCTTATGTCCCATCAGGTACCTCTTGGTGCAAGGCTCAGTTCAACAGTGTTTGGCTGTGCAGGTTGTACAATGAGTAAACTGAATAAAACACGGATTTCATTTTTAGGGCTATAATAAAGCATGATGCACACAAGAAAAATAAACACCGCCACCAATAAATAGGTGTGTGGTTTGACATGCAGAGTTTGGAATTACGTAAAAGGATTGATCCAATTCCAAGTAGTCTTTGTTTCCTCACATGTCAAAGTCACAGCAACATATAAAGTAAAAGCAATAAACTAGGATTCTGATTGATACGACTCCCATCTTGACATTCTCCTAATTCACAACTAGGTTAACTAGATACTTCAAACCCCTATTTTCTGCCTAGTTGAGCTGCTTTATTCAATATTTCTCTGCTTCTGAAGACATAAGGTTCCTTTCTGTATAACATAATAGTAAGGAGGATTTTGCAAGTTTGAGCTTTATTAGCTCAGCTAATACCTTCAGCAAGAGTACGGATACAGAATATGCCTGTACTGAAAATGTATTCCGTTTTTATCATTTATAAGAAAGTTCTGCTGTCTTTTGTCTGGAAACAAAAATGTGTGAAGAATCAAAAATCAGCACATAACTGATAGGAAATGTAATACTAATGTATATATTGTGATATTTTCCCCCCTGCTCTAAGTAGCAAGTAGCGTAATGGCTTCGTATCTTGAAAGAATTGGAGAATTTGAAAGGAGAGATCCCTCTTTGTTTTACATTAGCTGGCTGTGCGGAGGAGAAAACGCATGAGAAGTTCTCATTTTGAGGCGGCTCACATTCTTTGTATCAGAAGATATCGATGCCCGAGGCCTCACTCTTAATGGCACTCTTAAAGCAAATTCAACCTGAACAATCCCCACTTAATGCACAGGATGATATTCGTATATTCCTATGGAGAGATATGCAAACCTATGGAATGATCCAGTGTTGTAATTATTAACAAACAGAAGACTTGTAAATTTAATACAATAACTGGTAGCTTCTTGGGTAGAAAATTTGTCAAGCTCCAGGGATTTTGAGAATTTCTTTTCATTAATCATATAATTCTGAATATTCATTTTTCCCAGTCCTACTTGCCATTGCTATCATTAGACACCACTTTTGTTGTGATTGTAACAAGGAAACTCCCCACAGTGAAGATCAATGCACAGCCAGGTAATTACACTTTATGTTAACAAGCTTTGATTATTATTTTAGTCAACAGGTGCTGTAATGCAAAGTAGAGAATTTCCTTAACTTTAAAAAAAAATCTCAGATTTTAAACTATCTCTGTGGAAAAAAAGTGGAGATCGTTTGTTGTAGAGAACAGGAGTTAAGAGTAAACCCGGATGAAGGGTGCTGTAGCACGTGGGGTCTGTCGTTGCAGAACGAGCTTGTCTGAATTCAGTTTTCATAGAATGGTTATTCAGGTACACGCCAAAAAATTTTCAAGGCTGATCAGAAAATCAATACGTGAAATATATCTGGTTTGTTTTATTGTATCATCATTTTGTAATTAAAAAAATCCAGTGTTAGAATTTTAGCATTTCATTATGTGGTTAGGGCTTTGACAGCTGGTCTGGTTGACTGTTCTTTGTATTTTGACCTTTCCTAGATACTTCATCTGTGAACTGTCAAAGGTGTGTCTGCGTGTCAGTCTTCATAGCCGGCAGTAATGACTATGATTGCTTTGAAAACTGGTGTAGCTAAGTAGGCAGAAAAGTTTTTTTTTCCTGGGGTTTTTTAAGGCTTTTTTGTTAGCTGCACTTGTCTGTGGTGAGGGATTTTTACTGTTATTGTTTCTTAATATAAATCAATAAGCTCAGGGGTACTTAAGTTTTCCGTTCTACTGTCTACTGACAAGACAGACAGACATAGTTTCATTTACTCATTACAAAGTTACCCTCTTCTGCTTCTCCAGTCCTTCCCCAAAACTTTTCTGTTAAGAATGGCTGCAAAATGCTGAGCCAGAGATTAAGCAGCAGCGGTGCTCTGGCCAGTGTTTGTCGTACGGAATGGTCTTCTACAGGTGGACACGAAGTGTTTATGTTATGGGGAGAGCTTGATTTGTGTATTTGGAGAGATGATGGGTAGGGCCAAGTGCAAAGGCTCCGTTTTCATGAAAAGGTAAAAGAAAATTTGAGGAGACCTAAAACTGGCATTTTGGATCTTTTTCTTTTAGTTAAGTATTCTTCAGCTTTCCTTAAAGAAGGAGAATGTGACTGTCCCCAGTCAGTAGTTTGGCAGAGGGAGGGTGGTTGGTCTTAGTTCTCTAAACTTGTCCAGTGTCTCCTGAATCCTAGGTAACCGTGTGATGATAAACACAACAAATGATTTGCTTTGCATACCAAAGAACCAGCCTAGGTATGTAGAAGAGCTCAGTGTTGTAAGCAATTGATATGTTGATCTTTAATTCCTGGGGCGCCTTCATCAAAATCCAAGTAATCTTGGATTTTAATGTAATCTTGGATTTTTAATGTATCTGAAAGACTTCAGGTGCTTTTTTTTCTTTTTTTTTTTTTTTTTCTTGGCAGTAAAACTGCATGGAGTACTTGCCACATGCCTGGAGTTTGCAGTATCTTGCGTGGGCTGAAGCGTTGGCATCCCCTTCCCTACCCATCGCTGCTGACACACAATGGATTTGGGTGTTTCTGCACCTGCCTCCTTTGGAGGTGACCCACGGGCTCTGCCACCCGTGGGCTGGCGAGCACTGCTAGCGTGGAGTTCAGCACAAGAGCTAGCAAACCCTCTCCCTTCTGCTGGCCTCGTGTAGTGGGGAGCAATTAAAGCCCTTCTTTTGTTGAAGCTCTGCTGGTGCAGCGAGGAATAAAACATTCACGAGGTCAGAGACCGAATGCCTGAGGAGGAACGTAGTTGCAGGCCAGCCGTGGGGCCGCGAGGCTGGAAGAAAGGAAGCCTCAGCCCTGGCTTCCACTTCTGGGACCGCTCGGAGATTTTATCCAGTGACTGGTTTTGACACAACTGAGTAAACACAAAATTTAGCTTAGGTTATACGGTCTTGCAGTAAGTGAAGTATAGTATGCTAAGTTTTAAGAATTGCCTGAACTAAATGCCTTTTTTTTCTTTCTTTAAATATAGCATCAATTTAAAATATAACCTATGGTTTATATCAGCTAAAATCAGCTGCTCCACTTCTTGCAGTCTTTCTGGTTCTAAAAGGACTATCCTTTCTGCAGGGGGATGAATAATGTAGGTTAACTTGTTTCTGTGGGCATTTATTACAGCCACACAGAACAGTTCCTGGAGAGGTTTTCTATTTCTTATTTAGCAGCAGTGAAAATCGCAATTATTCTATTTACTTGGCTTGCCACTATGGCAGAGAGTAATTCTTTGGACTGTGAGGAGGAAATGTTTGTTTTCTCCGACTGCTCTTTGCATATGCTACTCAAATTATAATTAAATATGAATATTTACCAATAAAATAGAGCATTTTTCATGTTCAGTTAAATTGATTTTTAAGATCCAAGATAGAGACATAAGCAACCCATCTTGTGTTTTGTATAATGCTATTCATTATACAGAACTAATAGACAGAGTAGTGAATCAATAAAATATCACCATGCACGTCAGATGAACATTATGGCTGTAAATTCTTCATCAGGAAGAATCTGTAGGGGAAAAAAGGAAACAAAAAGCTAGATCAAAAGCGATGTGGGGAATTAATGTGGAGAAGATGAAAGGGAGGGAAACGAACAATAGAGTTGATGTAAGTGGAGGATTAAGTAAAGCAGAAGCAATCATTTTTTATGGGACAGATGAAAAGAAATTGAGAATAATTGTTACGGGAGGTGCAAGTAGTGGCAAGTTGAAAATGGCATGTATTTAATGGCTGTATGAAAACTAGGGCTTGTCCGTGATTTGTGCTATCATTCATTTCCAAGAAGTAGCTTCCTAATAGCTCTTGTTGTATCATGTGCTGTTCTATCAACGACAGTCACAAAACCTTATTGGATTCTTTTGGAAGTTAAAATACCACACGAGCATCATTTAACATTGTTTAGCTCTGGATAACAATTTTATTTAAAATATTTGAAGCTAGCCAAATCTTCCATTCACATCTGCTTGAACCTTTGCACACGCAATGCTAGGTTAACTAGCTTGCTTAAAGGAGCCTTTACAGACACAGTTCATTACTTGGTACAGCTGGTAACATGCAGAGGGAAGCTCTTCAACTTTGAAAGTTCCTGAAATATAGAACAAACCAAAATTATTGTTAGGGCAAAATCATATCTGTTTTTAAGCACGCTGAATGCTGTTAATAGTGTCCTAGGATTAAAGGAAGCCTCTCTTCCAAAACTGTGTGTAAGGCTGATGCGTGGCTCTGGTCTGAGGGGTGCTTCAGGAAACATCAGGGCTGGGATGTTCCTGTGTTTCCTGGCTGTCCTTTGCTGCATCCAACCTCGCGCAGAGGGTAAAGGAGCCCAGACCCTGGCTTTCAGACCTCGGGGTCATCCCAGCCTCTCACAGAGCAGCAGTGCTGCAAAATATCTATCTCCTTGTGCTTGGGAAAGACAGTGGGAAGAAAATGTGAAGGGATGGTGCTACCTTCTTTTGTGAGTCTTTGTCCCACAGCTGGTAGGAGAAGCCCTGACCAGGGCTCACGAGGCCCTCACCAGGCAGAGGTGATGTTTGTTCCCAAGGAAAGTCTGTTCTTTGGCTTCTTCCTCATTGTAATTTTTCTTCTTAATTCTATCCAGTTACACCAGTCGAGCTATGACGGGCACACCTGTAGGAGATTCTCAGATTGTTATTCCTGCCTGTCCTCTATTTGCCAAACTCTATCTGTACACCAAAGCATTAAAGATGGTAGTGTCAAGAGGGAAGCAAGTGGGATGGTGTGGTATTATGTAGACCTGTCACTAACAATTTGAACATTAACCCTTTCAGCTTTTTGCTGTTTTTTCGTAACAGTAAGTTCAAATCCACCTTCAGTCCTTGTTGCTCTTCCTGTGCTTTCCTCAATTCATTGTGAATAATGAGGCCTTGAATTGTGGATACATGATTGCACCAGTCTCTTTATAGACCTCTCTCTACCAATTACGGTATGTTTGATTTTTAATGTGTGAAGTTAGCTTTGTTAGCATCATTTTTTGCCTAAGGCCCCTATATAGACAAGGACTATGATTCCCCTGCTCTGAGATCCTGTCCCTTGCCTTTTTGACTTGCGGTTACATTAGCTACTTTTGCTTTTAATTGAATCCCAAATTAATTTTTCGTTCGCTGATATTTTAACTTTACTAGGGGTTTACCCCAATGTTTCTCACTTGCTTTTGGAATTTTTTTTAAAAATACTGTTCAGCTTTTAAACACTTTGGTCTGCTTCTTCATTTTTCATTTTGCTTACTTTTGCCCTGATACTGTGTTATATTTCCTGTTGATATACTTACATAGACCCTCTCTTAAGCTCTTTTAAAACATTAGAACTAAAGTCTTAACTTTTTTGTTTTGATTTTACTGTTTCATTGACTACCTCCTAAATTCTCCATGTGAGCTGCATCGATTCTTTGGATTTTAGGTACATCCTGCTGAAAGCCTTGGTTGTGGAGTTCTATTTTCTCATTTCCTGAATTAAAGCTTGTACAGAGCAAAATCTTTAATGTGATCTTTTGTCTTGTACCTTCCAGTCTCTGTTATGCTTACAACTACTTCTTACTGTTATATTGTCAAAATTAAATCTTGGATCTTTGCGAGAGAGTGAATCTCACACTTCTTAAAAGGAATGAAGAAGTTCAGCTAATGGATACCTCATATCATGTCATTGGAGGTAAACTCTAATTGTTTCTGCACCCTATGCGTACACTGTCTTTTTAGTTTCTGGTCAAGTGTTTTGGACTGACTTACTGCTTTACGAGCAGGGATGCCCCTGGAAGAGGGTAGAACAGGAGCAGAATTAGATCGGAGGCATTGCATTCCTTGCCCTAAGCTCTTCTATTCTCTTAAGAGAAGGAGGAATTTCTCTTACAGAGATTTTCGTCTTCTTTGACCCCTGGCTGGAGCATGTCTTTGTGCTGGTGAGAGGGACCGTTTAAAATGACCGGGACAGTGGAATCTTTATAGGAGTGTAAGAGGGTCCACATCTGCCATGTGGAATGTTTTCTGCAATGAATGTTAGACAGAGTCCAGCTGGGTTTACTGGGCTCAGGAATTGGGCCCTTGTTTAAAAGTGTTAGGGAACAGAAAAGAAAATGTTAGTATCTTCAGGGACTACTAGGGCTTTCAATATGGAAGTGTTACAATCCACAGGTAAACTTCCCATATTTTTCTGTCTTTGTAATTTCACTGATGTCTTGTGGCTGCATTGGAGAATATGAAGTGATGGCTGTTAGACTGAAAGATTGTATCTTGTAAGTTTTTTAGAAACAGGTGGTAGCAAAACGAGGTTAAGAAATGTTAGTGGAGCTTCTGAAAGATCTCAAAATGTGTTAGAGATAGAACCACAGTACAATTCTATGAAAAGTAAGCCTTTTGTGACAAAACCTTCAAAAAAGTCTGTACATTTCTGTTGTATTTAAATCAGCAAGGCAATAGAAATTGTGGTGTCAGGATGCCCCTTTTGTTCCTTCCAGAGAAGCAGATCGTGATTGTTTTGTATTCTCTGTGTGTTTTCTCCTAATCTAGTATCTGATACCTGATTTCCATCTCCAGAACTTCAGTGTTGTAGTATATACTGTGTGGTGATTGCATGTTTTTTTAAGACAGTGTAAAACTTCATTCTGTTCTTCCTGACAACTGTTAAAAGATGTATATCTCTGATTTGCCCGAAGTCTGAGTATTTGTAGGTGTTTAAAATAAAGAGGTTGTTTAGCAGGTGCTGACTGCGTTTTTGTAGTTACAGTATTGTAATAATTTAATGAGATTTCTCTGTTGAGGAAATTATCTTTGTTTAATGCTAAAGGATGCAGGTAATCTGTCTCTAATGCCAAATTATTTCAGGGTGTGAACTTCACTTTTTCCCCTACATTTACGTAGATTGGAAAACTGAATGTTCCAAATGACTTGTGAAACAGTTTCCATATCAACTTTTATGTGCTAAAAATGTAATTAAGATTGTTCAACCCAAAACATAAAAAAGAGCTTGGATTTAATTTATGTGGTGTTTTTGAGGGAAAAATTGTTTCTTATTTAACTGGCTCTATTAGCATGGTGAATTTGAGTTTACCCAGATAAAAATCAGTAGCAAGCCACTGACACCCATTTAAATGTAAGTAGCTGGAACCATGAGGAAATACTGAATTCAAAGAGGTGTCTATTCACAAACAGTACTTTTATGCTTTTTGAGTGAATTCATGGTAATCAGTTTGTTAACATAAACAATGCAATCCCATTAACTGCTAAGGTAAATAGCATTAGATGTAAACATCTTTTTTACATTGCTACATGACTTGATTCGTTCCACTTATGGAAACGCTTCAAAACTTTTTAGCATTTCCTCTTTTGTGTAAGTGGGTTATGACTCTTGTGGTATCTCATCTTCTTCCTGCTGTGTCAGCTTTGCATCCTTATCCCTTGCGCACGGACCTGTGCTCTTCCCTTTTCTGTTTATCACTGACACCTCTGGAGTGGTGACTTTCTTACTGCTTTTTCTGAAGGTATTTTAAAAGCTATAGGAGAAGTTTCTAAAGAAGGAATATGCCTACTATTACTCCTGGTAATTCCTTACAGTTCTTTCTTCACTGCAAAGTTCCCAGTGTGCTTTGATAAAAACAGGTGGTGTTTTCTTGATGCTGGTTAGACATGCCCAAGAGAAGTGATTCAGGTGTGTAGCTGGGGAGCAGGGAATGGTGGAAGGAATTTGGGAGCATCTGATGATGCTGTTGCTTCTGACTAGCTTCTTGAAAGTCATCAGTTAAAACACGTGCCTTGATGTTAAATTTATTAAACTTGTAAACTAACCAAACAGTGGGCATAGGTTTACAGATATTTTTGTATTGCATGTAGTCTCCTCTTCCTTGAGCTTATTTTTATTTCAAAACTGAAGGTGACTTTTTAAATCTTCTGTCTGTAAGAGAGAAATCTCTCCTGCAATCACTTTTTCTTCTTATACATGGGAAACCATATAGCTAGTGCAGCTGTTACAATTTTCCCTAGTCCAGTGGGCTGATACAGGATACATGTTCCCTTTGGCTATTTGAAGGGTGTGCATTGGATTGCAGATGATATCAGAATAGGTTTGGTTGTAAAATGAATTAGGTTTGATTCTGTGGTACGTTTATTGTCCTGAAGCATCAGGGGCAGTTTACTGAAGATACGCAACAGCAGATATTTGCATGTAAAGCCTGTAGTTTACGTGGTGAATAACCCTGGGCTGGGCATGTCCCAAGGACTAGTGCTGACCCGCTGAGAGCAGCAGGTTCGAACTGCTGGATGGAATCCATACCCGGTTGCCCATTATACTTTCTTCTTGCCACTACACAATGTCAAATCAAAGACTTTTTTTTTGGTTTTGTTTTTAACTGTTGCTTATTACAGCTTTTTACTAATTTGAAGATAGCCTTGCTGTCATAGTACCACAATGGGAAAAGTAATTGAAATCGGTGGCAAACTTTGTCCAGTATGAGCATCCACCCTACATAACTAGGCTGAGGTAGAGTAGAGCTTCCAAATATAATAAAGTGATGCTTTTCTTTCTCATTAGTCATTTTGGAGCCTGCTGATTTTGTTGGATCTCCGCATCAAGTTGTAAATGGTGTGTGAAATAAAACACTTCTCAGTTGATGGATATGGTCCTCATGATTTCAAATGCTCTTCAAATTGCTGTGGTATGCTTTGTTTAGACCAGACATGGAACTCTACCTAATGCATAATTCCCAGTTTAGAAAGGAGATAAAAAGAAGACCAGTAGGAACTAATTCTTTTTTTTTTTTTTTAATGCTGGGGATGTGTCTGCCTGTCCTTTTTTTTAAAAAAAAGATTCTTAAAAAAGTAATCTTGCTAATTTATATTCTTTGATGATACTGAGAGTTCCCTGATAGCCAGTATTAATTCCTATCCCAATTAAGAAAGCAAAAATTAGAAAATTAGAGACCTGAGTTATGTATGACTTGTCAGCAGCACATTAGCAGTCAAGGCAGAAATTCATTGATTTGTGACTCTAAGCTTGAGATCCAGCTTCTGGTGATACAGTCATCCTAAAAAAAAAAATAAATTTGTTCTTGTGTATCTCTATTGCATATCTCTCACTAAATGAATATGTGTATTAGATGAATGCTTAAAAAAACCCTATTCCATAATGTGTTCTTTGTCAAAAATGGTAGTAAGAGTTTTAGTCTGTCATGTTTTGTAGTGGTACATGGTATGATAATGTCATTACACTTTCTGAGAATTTATACTGTCAGCTGGGATGGGGCATGGGAATGATTCCTGTGTGACTCTGAAGGGAAAGAATGGAAACTCCGTAGCTGAATAGTGTTTAGGAATCAGGCTTGCTTAGTGATTTCAGTATATAGGCATGAATCATGACTCAAAAGCTACTAGAACAACAGTGCCTAACCTATGACTGTTTATTTTAACAATCTGTTTTTAACTGCTAGCATAATGCTCTTAATGACCCAGATTCTGTGATTAGTATCTGTGCTAGACCCCTTATCAAGCTAGAAAATGAGAATATCCTTAACACGTTATTCTATCAGCTAAGGCAAGTTGGAGTGCATTGCAATGTTGGAAGTGCTCTGTATGCACACGATAGTAATAACACTATTTTCCAACCATCTAGGAGCAGTATCTGTAGCCAGGCTGGAGCATATTTAGCTGAGCAGAGGCACGGCATTTGTCTCAGAAGAGCAACTAGAAAAGGAAAGCGAATCATGTTCTTGCTTCTTCTCTTCCACACTGCTTCTATAACAAGAGACACTCATATTCCCCAAACCAGCTGTGCTTTCTGTGTCTGAAGCTGTTGCCAGCAAACGTCAGTGATTTTTAATAGTTGATTTATTTTCTTGTGTTTAGAAGGTTGTGGGTTTTTTTTTTTTAATTATAGCGGGCTTAGGCAAGTTGCAAATACAAGATATCATCTTAGCAATGATTCCACAAAGTAAACTAAAGTAGTAAAACAAAGTGTTTGCTACAGTGGAGTGTTTTTGTTGCATGCGGCAACCTCTGCTTGGTTTTACAGAGAGGTTCACTCCCCTAGTGAACACTTGAAGGAAGCCCTTGCTGATTAGAGGCAAAGAAGGTCATCACTTCTCTCTCTTGTTTTGTTTTGATTCTGTTGTTGTCAAGCAGAGGAGCTGATGCCTGTTGTGTGCTCCTCTCCTTGGTCTCTAGGCTGGCGTGCTCCCATTTCTAAAGTGAGATACACCAAAAGCAGCTAATGGTAGTTTGCATCTATAAGTGCTACTTTAAAGAAAAGGGAGGTGATTTGAATGCGTGCACGTGTGTTTGCTTTATTCTAGTGGTTATGGGCTATTTGCTCTTCTTGTGATTAAGGACTGCGCGTTCTGTGAATGTGCTTAATACTTTAAAAACTTGAAAGAAATGATGGCACCTCACACAATGTCAAAATGTGCATTTGAAGTAAAAGCCCAGCAATTCAGATCTTCTGGTCTTGTTCATAGCAGGTAAAAGGCTGCCTTGATGACACTTAGAGCAAATGAATTTCTCTCCTGCAGTCATGCACTGAATAAATCGCTTGATCTAGTTTGGTACAAAAGAACATGATCTATAAATAGTTAACAGAGCTTTCTTCAGGACAAGTGATCTGTAGAGTGGAACTCTCTCTTGGGGTCTTTTAAAAAAAGTAAGTGCTGATATGAACAAAAGGAAAGTTTGTTTAAAAAAGGAAAAAAAAAAAAAAGAGGCCTTTTTAATGAGATTGAAACTCACATACTTTAACTTCCTTTTGAAAGCATCTGGCCAACCACTTCAAAAGTCCAAAAAGGTAACCCTACCAGTCACTTGAAAAGAAGAAGAAAAAAGGTCAGTCTCTTAATCTGATGTGAATATATTGTCAATAACTACAAGCTGAAAATGCAAGCCAAAACAACTGGTTAATTTGAATCAAAGAATTTGCTGTCATATAAGCATCAGCAAATTCAGTTATTTGAAAGCCACTTGTTTTGGGCTTAAAGTAGCTTCTTTATGATGTTTTTGTGAGTTTGTCGATACACTGCACTCTGGGCCAGAGTCTCTCTGTCCTATTTGCTCTTTCATACATTTTTTTGACAACTCATCTTGCAGGTTTCTAGACCATTGCTAATAATGATAAGCAAAACTTCTAAGAGACTTTAGTGTGCTAAAAGAAGCATCCATCTACCAAGTTTCTTCATTCTCAGAATAAAGCACAAGAACTTGTTATCTGTGGAAACAAAGGGAAGAAATCTCTGGTTTTGATGTTTTCCGCTTTGGTTCTTTTTTCATTGAGATGAGACTAGTCATCCTGATAGTGGGGTCAATGTGGATTTCCTTGAAAGAGACGTTATGACCTGTGCATTTAAAAATTTGTTGTTTTAGTGGCAGTGTTGCATGCAGGCCAGGGTGATGATGGTGGCAAGGGAACAGGTGCATGTTGCTAGTGCGGATGTTAATCTCATCAGCGTCTTCAGATAAGTCCTAGTGTGTGTATGCACCACAGCTAGCATGAGGACCAGCACCAGTCTGAAAATATGACTGGGCAGAGATTGTGAGTGTTTGAGGGCCAGAAGAACCCTTCACCAGAGTGAGAAGACCATCTGTATTTATGAATTTGCTATGAGTTTTGGGAGAGTGAATCATTCTGTACCTACAGAGGAACTGAAAGCCAGGTATCCAGACTATGAAATTATTTGAGCAAGTGGAAGCTACTGACTTGATCAATTAAAAAAAAAATAAAATAGCATGGTGGAAATATGGGACTATGTTACAGATTACCTGATCTAGGTGAGGAATTGGACTAAGACTTCTTTAAACAATTGGAGGAAATCTCTGTGTCACAGAATGTGGTCCTCGTAGGGAACCCTGGCATATTCTGTAGCGGTGACATAGTGGATGCAAGGAGGAAGATTTCTGAAGGGTGTTTGGAATAACTGATTGGTACTGGTACTGGATGGGTGAACTGATGTTCACACAGCCAGATCTGCTGTTAACTATAACAGAACAACTTCTTGAAGATATGGTAATCCATGACAGCCCTGTCTGTGGCGACCATGAAATAAATGGTTGGCTTTCAGGATCCTAAAGGGAGTGAGGAACAAGTCTAACAGACCCCATTCTTCAGGCCAGTGGACTTCAGCTTATTCTTTATTTATTTAAGCAGTCATGGAGAATTCCGTAGGAGACAGCTTTGAAGAGCAAAAGGGCTCAGAAAAGCTGACAGGTCTTTTAGGGACAGCATCCTCTGAGTGCAAGAGTACTCAGGAAAATAAGCACTTTTATCAGGACAAGTTTTGTTAAGAACAGGTATAATGGCAGAGCTTCAGTGTGAAAAGGCAGCGTTTGAGAGATGGAAGCAGGAACAGGGTACAAAGAAGGAATTTAGAAAATATCCAGGCATGGAGAGTTGATAGCAGAAAAACCAAAGCTTACCTTGACAGTTGCAAGGAATGTTAGGAGCAGCAAGATCTTCTACAACTATTTTAGTAATAAATAGCTGAAAAGGGGAAATGCGGCATCAACAAAGGGATCACAAGTGATTTGATAATAGCAGACATGGATCTACTGATGTCTTTGCTTCAGTCTGCACCAGCAAGGTCTCCCAGGTCTCTGTTATTAGTGGAAGAGTTCAGGAAAGAGTATGGTGCAGATCAAGTCTGTGATTTGGAGATTTCCTGCATGTGGAAATTGGTATGACCAGACAGACGACATCCTAGGATGCCAAGAAAACTGACATGGTACCAAGACCGCACTCTGTACTTTTGAAAGGTCATGAAGGTTCTTCATTACAGGAGAAGAGCAAATATTGCACCAACCTTCAGAAAGCAAACCCATGGAACTACAGCCTGGTCAACCTCACTCCAATCCCTGAAAAGTTTATAAAGTGGGTTTCCTTGGAACATGTTTCTGGGCACATAAAGAACGTGATGGGGAACAGTCAGTATGAGTTTACTGAGGGCTGATCAACCTGACGGCCTTCTATGAGAAATTGACAGGGATTGTGGACCAGGAGAGAGCAGTGAATGTCATTTACCTTGACTTTAGCAAGTCTTCTGACACCATCTTGCACAAACAGATGGATAAAACCCCAGTTGAGTGGTCAGGCTCAGTGGGTTGTGGTTAATGGGTTGTACTCAGAGATCATCGAGGGTCTGTAGGGGTCTGTATTGTGACCAGTCCTGTTCGACAACCTTGTCAATGACCTGGTGAAGGCAATGGAAGTGCACGGTCGCAAAATTTGCGGAAGATACAGAATTGGGGAAGCTGCTCAATACAGTCAAGGGCAATGCTGCCACCCAGTGGGACCTACACAGGCAAGAGGAATGGGATAATGGGAACTCTAAAACTAAACAAAGTCAGTGTCTTTCTTTTGGACACAGTATCTAGGCATGGTCTGAGTTTTGAGTAGAGGGGTCTAATGATTTGCCTCTATCAGCAGACCATACTTTTGTTAACAGAGCACAGGACACTGTTAGCTGCCTTTGCGGCCAGGGCATGCTGCTGACTCACTCATGGCCAGCTGAGTGCCTGACCACATCTCTGAGTCCTTCTCCACAGAGCTACTCTCCAGCCTATCACATCCCAGCCTATATCATTGCAATGGACTCTTTCTTCCCACACGCTGGACTTAGCAATTAAGGGAAGTGATCATGCCCCTGTACTCGGCACTGATGAGGCCACAGCTTGAGCACTGTGTTCATTCAATTCTGGGCACTGCAGTAAAGAAAGATATTGAGGTACTGGAGCGGGTCAAGAGAAGGGCACAAAGCTGATGAAGGGTCTGGAGAACAAGTCTTATGAGAAACGGGTGAGGGAACTGGGAGTGTTTAGTCTGGCAAAGAGGCTGAGGGGCAACCCTTACTGCTCTCTGCAACTACCTGAAATACAGTTGTAGCAAAGTGGGGGTCAGTCTCTTCTCCTAAGTTAAAACCAACAGGGTGAGAGGAGATGGGCTCAAGTTTCACCACGAGAGGTTTAGATTGGATATTAGGAAAACATTCTTCACTGAAAGAGTGGTAAAGCATTGGAACAGGCTGCCCAGGGAAGTGGTGGAGCCACCATCCCTGAAGGTGTTAAAAAAACCCATGTAGATGTGGCACTTTGGGATATAGCTTAGTAGTCATGGTAGTTTTGGGTTGAACAGTTGGATGTGATAATCTTAGAGGTGTTTTCCAACCTTAATGATTCTGTGATCCTATGAATCCCACAAAGTTTCTATTAGCCTCTTCCTCTTGCCTGTCTGGGCTCCTCTGAATGGCAACCTTGCCCTGAAGTGTGATAACTGTTTGGCCCAGTTTTGTGCCATCTGTAAATTTGACAAGATTACACTTTGTCACCTCTCCTAGGACATGACCCTGAAAAATGTCAAACCCTTTATGGATAATCAAATCCTTGGTCACTGGCAAATAGAGTCCAAAGAGCAGGAGAAAAAGCATACACAAGAAAGAACTTAGCTAATAAGAATTGCCTGCATGGGATTTTTTTTGTGTATTTCTTTGCATTTATGAATGAAAATATGGAAAGCATTATTTGGTTGATACTATTTCCTAATGTGACAGATATGACTCCCTTTTTATTCAAAGTACTTAAAGGCAGTGTGTGGGAGTTAGAGAAGATTGTACAGAAAAGCCCAAGAATTGCCAAGACAACTCTGCAACACAAGTGCTTACGGCCTCCAGGTGGTTGGTAATTTTCATAAGGAAATGTGTTGTGAATATTAGCTTTGGGAGTGTACAGAGATGCAAGATAGTGTTTGAGCTCTACTGCTGACTGGGAAAGAGGTTTTTTTTTATACTGAGTACTAGCAAAAAATTTTTACAAAATGCCTGGAGTCCTGCACTTTGCCACAACAACCCCCAGCAGCGCTACAGGCTTGGGGAGGAGTGGCTGAAGAGCTGCCAGGCAGAGAGGGAGTTGAGGGTGTTGATGGACAGCCGGCTGAACGTGAGCCAGCAGTGTGCCCAGGTGGTCAAGAAGGCCAATGGCCTCCTGGCCTGTGTCAGGAATGGTGTTGTCAGCAGGAGTGGGGAGGTGATCATGCCCCTGTAGTCGGCTCTGGTGAGACCTCACCTCGAGTGCTGTGTCCAGATTTGGGCCCCTCACTACAAGAGGCATATTGAGGGGCTGGAGAGGGTACAGAGGTGGGCTACCAAGCTGGTAAAGGGCTTAGAACATAAGCCTTATGAGGAAAGGCTGAGGGATCTGAGGCTGTTTAGCCTAGAGAAGAGGAGATTGAGGGGAGACCTCATCGCTCTCTACAGCTACAGGAGGTTGTAGAGAGGCCAGAGTTGGTCTGTTCTCCCTAGTGGTGAGTGATAGGGCAAGTGGACTTAAGTTGCACCAGGGGAGGTTCAGGTTAGATATTAGGAAGAATTTCTATACTGAGAGGATTGTCAGCCATTGGAACAGGCTGCCCAGGGAGGTGGTTGAGTCACCGTCCCTGGAGGTGTTTAAGAGATGGGTGGATGTTGTGTTGGGGGGAATCGTTTAGTAGGTTGATAGGACTGGGACAAAGGCTGGACTCTATGATCTTCTAGGTCTCTTCCAGCTGATACGATTCTATGATTCTGTGTGTTATGCTTCTAAAGGAAGCATTAGACTCAGGAGCACCATGAAGTCTTTGCTATTGCTCCTAAGGATATGTGGGACTGCAACAGGTAAGGGATGATAGCTTTGGCACAGAGTGGTTTTTACTTGCCTTTTCCATTCCGTGTGCTTCTCATTTAGCTGGACAGTAGATTAAATGAGAATTTCAGGGATTTTGTGAAAAGTATTTGGAAACCAAAAGCTACTTTCATAGAATCATAGAATGTCAGGGGTTGGAAGGGACCTCTGGAGATCATCTAGTCCAATCCCCCTGCCAGAGCAGGATCCCCTAGGGCAGCCACACAGGAATGCGTCAAGGTGGGCTTTGAATGTCTCCAGAGGAGACTCCACAACCTCTCTGGGCAGCCTGTTCCAGTGCTCTGTCACTCTCACAGTAAAGAAGTTTCTCCTCCTGTTGAGGTGGAACTTCCTGTGTTCTAACTTTAAACCCATTATTCCTTGTTCTGTTACTGGGCACCACTGAGAAGAGATTGTCCCCTTCCTCTTGACACCCACCCCTCGGATATTTATATACGTTAATAAGGTCCCCCTCTCAGCTGTCTCCTTTCAAGACTAAACAGCCCCAGTTGTCTCTCTTCACAGGAGAGATGTTCAAGTCCCTTAATCATCTTCGTAGCTCTGTGTTGGACTCTCTCCAGTAGGTTCCTGTCTGTCTTGAACTGGGGAGCCCAAAACTGGACACAGTATTCCAGGTGTGGTCTCACCAGGGCAGAGTAGAGAGGGAGGAGAACCTCCTCAGACCTGCTGGACACACTTTTCTTTGCACTCCAGGATCCCATTGGCCCTCTTGCCCTCTAGGGCATGTTGCTGTCCCATGGACAACTCACTGTCCACTAGGACTCCAGCGTCTTTCTCCCTGGGCCCGCTTTCCAGCAGGATGTCCCCTAATCTGTACTGGTGCCTGGTGTTATTCCTCCCCAGTTTGGCTTAGTCTGAGATTGCTGCAGACTGTTACTGAATATTGCTGCCTACAGCTGGTCCTTCTATTACCACACTGTGCTATGCCCCCCCTCTCTGCCTGCCCCCTCTTCTGCACAAAAAGCAGTACTTGCCCCTTACTTGACACATAAAAGCAAAAAGAATCTCCTTACTATTTTTGTGTGGGTGTTTAGTGGTAGTGGAAGTGAAGAGTTTTCTGCCTGAGACTTACTTCTTACAGAGAAGAGGACATCTCTATTTTGTGTAGGCTTTAGTAAAGTCCTCAAACGTGTGCTGCCTCATGTTTACAACAGTGATGTTTGCTACCTTGCAGGATAGTTTTAAGGTTTCAGTTTGTAACGTCCTTGCAGCCCACTGGATGTGCTTTGGATTTACAGCTAAATTAAGGCCAGTTGAAGGGAATGGAGTCTGTGACACTGAATATTCATAAATGTCCTGTGAATAGTAATGTCTAGTTTCCTGAAAGGTGATGTGTTCTTGGGCAGCTGTCTTGATCAGGGAAAAATTTTGGCAAGACAGGTCTGCAGAGCTTGGCTTTCATTTGGTTGATCTGTTCGGCTAGGAAATACCATCACTCCTGCTGTAGCAAGAGGTAGAATTAAGGGGTGTAAGGAATCAGGGTGGAGGTGGCATAACCCACTATCTGGGTCGGGACTGTCTAGGCCAGGGGTTAAACCAAAAGCATCAAGTAAAAGTCGAGTTAAACAGTGTGCTGGGAGGCAAAATTGAAACCATGGTATTAAGTCAGCAGACTAAGTTAGAGTCAAGGCTGGCATAAGGTACTTCAGATGTAGCATTTTGAAGCATCAGGCAGGAAACAAATGCTTGAGCTGCCCTCCAGTCTCCTGGAAAACCACCTTCATTTCCAGGAGAAAAGAAGTGACATGTGCCAGATGTATGCGAGACTCTGCATTAGTAAATTAACAGGGCTATAACACTCAGGCTTGGGCTGCCTCCTTTAATTGCCTGACATGCGTATAGAATGCCAAATGATGTTCTCTAAAGGAAACTGAATGCAGATTATGCTCTGCAGCTCTTTGCACTATTGGTTAGCTGATACCTATCATGCTGAACATAAGGAACTCAGTCCACAAGAGGTGAAGGGGCTGCTACTTGTGTAGTTCAGATGCATGCCAGCAAAAGTCTGCAAAGTTATGACAGTAGAATAAGCTGTTGACCTTTTCCTAGCATCGTGTCTTGGACTTGTCATTCTTTTTTTTGAGACCTCATTTACAACAGCTTTTGAATTGGAAATAATTGTAAAGGAGGACCATGGCTGCTTTTATATTTTATGCCCTTACACAGGCACAAACAATCCTGTTTAAAAGAAAAACCAACCACAAATCCACCCCCACCATGCCACACTGATGTAGTGTAGCAATGGTTCAAACAACCATAGTGACTATGGGGTAATTCCCCCACCCACCACAACACGATGTGCATGTGCACGCATACGCACACGTGCAGGTACTTGGAACTGAGTAGTTGAAGATAAAGCTGGTCTGTATAGCTGTGGTGTAAAGTATGATATGGTGATTCAACTGGGATCTCCTCTCTACATTTCAAATATTAGTATCCAGTGAGTGGTGATTTGTTCCTGGCTGTCTTACGAGTACAGAAACAAAATAGAATAGGAAATAGTTAATGTAACTCTTAATCAGTCATTCCTGTGTCCTCCTTCATCATCACTCCCCCCCCAAGACTAATGCAAAAAGGCTCTGGTTTTATTGCAGTGTTTGTTGGGTTCTCTTATATCCATTGTTCTTCAAACACCTGTTCCCCTACTGCCACCAACTGACCTCACTAAGCTGGTGGCTGCTCAGTGGCAGAAGGAAGATTTGCTCTGTTAGGTAAAGCGTTGGCTTGACTTCAGACCTCATCTGTTTCATTGTTTTTTTTCCCCCATTCGTTTGACTCCCCTATCCTTTCATCTTATTTGTAGGGAAATTAATGTGCTGGCTGCATGGTAAATTTCTTACCATTGGTCCTTGTTCATTTTCACTGATGGCTTGATCCTCCTGGCTTTGTCGTCCTACCTGTTGGAGCAGGTACAGCCAACTGCCTTGAGGTCCTCTTGAGTTTGCATCACCTCCCCAGCTGCACATGCTGTGGTGAGCCTCTGGTGAAAGCAGCTGAGAGCCTGGAGCTGGTAGCTCCCTTCTGTGAGCAAACTGCCACAGTTTACTGGGATATGCATTGGTTCAGATAACACTTAGCCCCACCCTGCTCTGGCCCTTAATTCTTTCTTGAATGAGGAAAACATAGTAGACGCAATATATTGTCTGCTTTTTGTATTGCATACAGGCAGCCATAGTGTTCCTAGAGTGCCACAGTTTGTTTAGGTTTACCATCTGACTGCTTGTGTGTCTTCTTCCAGAGCGGTTCACATCAGAAATTTTTTGATACTAAGGTAATCTGGAATCAGTGATAGTTAGACTCGAATAGACCCTTGTGGGGGATTTAAAACAGGTCATTTACCTCTACGACATGCTGGATTTACTTTTCTTTTGTTCGTCTGTACGGTGACAAGAGCTAATAATTAAATTGAGTTTGTAGTGGGAAGATATCAACTTGTGTTTTGTCACTGGAACAGTCTTCATTAGGACTATATGTACCAGCTGTAGGTTTTCTACAAGGCTGTGTGCTAATCCCGCAGTGCAACAAGCACGGTACAGTTGAAGATTTTTTGGTGGCTCGTGGCTTGGTGTGCTTTCACGCAGTCTCCTCTCCTTCCCAGGAGAGACATAGTAAATGATGTTTTCAGGCCCAGACTCCAGTGCAGATAGTCTTTTTTTTTTTTTTTTTTTTTGGTTTTATTGACAGTGACAGACAGCTTTTTAAATAACCGCCAAGGTTCAATTGGTAATCAAAGAGGGTTGAGATGGAGCACCGGATTTGCTTTTCTCCATTTGGGAAGTCTTTCTCGGATGTTTCTGCTGTTCTCAATAAAGGCAGTACTGCTGATTCAGGTTTGCTGAGAGCGGGCGAGATTCGCTGGTGTGTTCCAGCTGCTTTGCTGTGCTCTGGCAACGCAAACCAGCTGAGGGTCTGGTTTAACTCAAGCCAGGTTTATGGCTGGTTTGCATCACTGGAGCAGTGTAAAGTACCTGAAGCATGCCAGCTAATCTGGCCTATTGGTGAACCGTTATAAATGGCTTGTTTTCCTTTGTGTTCTCTACATGTAACTTTATTTATAGTTAAAGCCCAACGAAAATGGGTAGATTGTATCACTAGAAGATAAATTCTGTGTTCTGAAGTCTATGAAATTAGAGGTGTCTTTTTTTTTAAGCCAGAACTTTTTCTTCCTAACTGAAATAAAATTATCAAACTACACATTGCTCCTCTGCACTTCTCTGTTACGGATGTCTTCTAAGTTGCACTAAGATTGCCTGTTCTTATTATAAGATGAAATAAAGATTAGTCTGAGGTCTAAAAGAGTAGGCTTTATAAGTTTTGGGTTGCAAAATGTGAGCTCAGCGTTTATTCTAAATGCAATAGTTTTCCTCTAGTTTACTGAAAATGTACACAATATTTGTGTATCAATATTGTGTGTAATTTACTGACTGAAAATATTTTGGGGATTTTGAGATGTGAAATCAGCCAACTGTTTTTCTTTCTTCTGTTTATAGTAAAATATATAACTGAAATCACATTTATCTACCTTGGATGTAATGATTAGTGTTCAAAACATGCCATAAATATTAATAATTAATTGTATTAGTCTGTGAATGGTATTTTTCTTTTCATAATCCAGCTCTTCCTCTGCGGCTGTTAGTGTTGAATGCATAATGTGTCTTTTTAAGCAGTATTATACAACAGAAGAACGACAGAAGTGTCATTACAGCTGCTCTGATTTACAGTTTCTTCAGAACTCAGGATTTTTGCTCTTCACCTAGAAATATTTTTCTGTAAAGATTATGGGATGATTTTTAAAAAAATCTTTCTGGGTAAACATATGGGCGTTCAAGTCAGAAATTGTATTGCTCTTATCAGCCGTATATTAGAAGAAAACATGACAGAATTTGCGAAGTTTTTCTAGACTTTGAGGCAAAGCACTGAAGAATTAATTACTGCCTCATATTAATTAAGATAACAATGCAAAACCCTTCATTAGAAGCACAGGAAAAGTTCTTCCTTGGTCCTTGGAGAGAATATTATATGCAAGCCCTGTTGTGTGGGTTGCAAGGTGTCACTGGAATTTATATGCATTACTTGTCTAATTGCAGTAAATGTAGCATGTCCAGATAGGTTTAAAAGTTGGATGGCTGTTTGTTACTTGCTGGAAATCACTTGAAACCTTGCTACTCGGAGGCAGCTGTTCACAGGTCCTTCACCTCTCCCCAGAGAGAGCTGGAAGACTCTGTTGTTGGACCCTGTCTTTTATGGCAGAAGCAGTAAACATGACAGGTTGTTTGGGAGCCATCTGTTTTAAAATGGTCGCTGCTTTGTATGCAGTAATGAACTTGAGATCAGTTTTCTGTCTGTCTTCATAGTAACAGCCTTGTTTGGTGTCACAACAGGTGGAAGTTGACGGGATGAAACTGAACGTGACCGGCGAGTGGAACCTGGCTTCACCCTTGTTGTCTGTCGCCATTGATGGCACTCAGAGGACTGTGCAGGTAAACTCACCGACGCTTCCCTTGTGGAGCTGAGATAACCAGAAGCCTTTGGGGTACACGAGTGGCGCTGATACGTGGGCTCTGAACTTGCTGCATCATAAAAGTTACAGGACGCTGTGCACTTTGAATGCACCCCGAGCTTCAGAGGAGTGAATTTGTCTCAGTGTTACTTATCCAGAGTTGTGAATATCTAAGTTGCTCATTTTAGATAAAGATCTACCCCGATTTTTAGGGTTTCTTAATGGCTGTGAGGAAATAGTTTCTTAACCACTTGAGAAGTAAAGAACTTAATACTTTAAAAAAAACCCCAAACCAGGTGAGGGTAGTAAAATTATTCTTTTCCTCATATTTGGATTGTATGATTTTCCTACTTTTTTTTCAGTTTGAAAGTCACGGGACAGTGCATCACCCATGTAACATGTTTTTTTATAGGCTTTTATGAAGTATGATTAGTTCCAGGATTTGAGAAGAAAATGTAGAAAAAATTCCAGGCTTGCATAGCTCTAAGAATAGAGGACTAAAAAGATTAATGTAGTTGTATATTCTTTCCTTCCGACCACTAGTGTGTTTGAAACCAACGCCAGACAAAAGGGTGTGCCTTTAACTGCCTTGTAAATTTTTTGAAGCTAAGGCCAGTTAGGATTTATATATTTGTTAACAAATCATTTGTTTATAAATTTCTGGTCATAGTGATGGGGGAAAAAAAAAAGGAAACTTTTGGAGTTATTGAAAGCATTTTTCCATGTATAACTTTATGTTATTTCTATATGTTTGTCAATGATCAAGTGGTCGGATTTCTGATAACTTAGTAAAATGCATGAATTTATTTTTTTCATTTTCACTCCTAATAAATTACCCACCTGGAAATATTATTTTTGTTTTGACTGAATTTAAAAGACTGCAAGTTGAAGGTAAAAAATATTGTATCTTTCAAACTCAGTATTGACCAAGAGTGAAATTTTCATTACATGCCCAAGTAAATTTTGGACTTAAGGTTTGTAGATTTCTTGGAAGGTTAATCCCAGCTTCAAGTCTTGTGTATATCTAAAATAATCTTCTATTTTAAAAGTGTGTTCTTATATTTTAATACTGGTCCATTTTGGTGCTATTTTATAAAGTATCTCCCTAATTTTGGATAGGAACCAGTACCACTACTTGAATATACAAAACCTGTCTAGGAGAAAAGCATTGTGTTTAGAACGGGTAACTGTATTTGGGAGGCTTCCTTGCAAACTAGATAGTTATACGGCTGGATATAGATCTTGAAGTATAACTAACAGTAGTAAGACCAGTTAACAAAAAGTGTAATATTTGAACTGGCACACAAAATTAGTTTCAAAATTAATGATCGTGAGATCTGAACATGCTTTCTTCTAGGAGCTGAGCCAGCAATATGGTTACGTGCACTCCCTCAGTATGACCAAACTGCATGAAATACTGTGGGGATAGCCACAGCAACAAGCAATGAGTTGGCTGCGTGGTCTCTATCCAACAGAATGTGGAATAAGCACATATGTTGTTTCTCTCTCAGATTTTATCTGCAAGTCTTTGCTTTTAGCGGAGGAACCCAGTAGCTTGAAAAGTTATTAATCTTTTAGTGTACATATGTAAATTTATGGGAACCTTAAACTTGACCTCTGATATCCGCTCACTGGAATCTAAATTGGTTTTTTGGTTATATATTTCTGTAGACTTGCCCCACTGCAAGAACCAAATTAGACAAGTGTATTCCTGTAGGTCAATTTGTCTCCAAAAGCAATTGACCCCTGAGTCTTGAAGTATCTTCTTTCAGCAAGACTTAGCCCTAGAGCCATTTAAGCAACAAATATGGATGAATCGAATAATTCCAGCTGTGCTTTATTAATTTTCAGCCAATCTAATTTCTCTTCATAGTTGGTTTCATTCTTCTAAATTTGCTCACCAAATATAGTCTTTGTGAACATTGTAATTCTTTGAAGGTTTGATTTATGTACCTTTGGCTCGATCCTGCAGTCTGGCCCCAATCCAGCAAAGCACTTAAGCATAGAAGCAGGAAATAAATAATTTTAAAATGTTTTGGTTTAAAATGTATTTATGTAAATTATAGTCTAGACATTCCAATTGTTGCCTATCCGTCGCACATTTAAAAATAAGTAATTAAGCACGCTCCTGTATTTCCACTCCTCTGCTGAAGGCTCAGTGTGTATTAGAGCAACGCAGAGCCCTGACTGCCGTTGAGTTAAGGAGGCCTAAAGAGTTTAAAGCCCAGTTTTTCTAAGACTCTTCCTAGAGCGTGGGGCCTGGGAGTACATCTGAGCGCCCAAGGAGAGGTATATGCCTTGGTCGCAGCCTGTCTAGGGCATCTCGGGGCACAACTAGGATGTGTGGCAGCCCCCCCTCCTCCTGCTTTTGTTTCCTTCGCGAGGAAGCCCATCTGTGTGCGGCAGATGGGCACTGCGGAGCGCCTGGCCAGGTCCCCAGATGATGGAGGGACCAGAACCCTGGGGTATATGCTTCAGGTCCGTTTGGCTGCGGCATAAGGGCTCTCAAGTCTTTGTGCTGCTTTGGGTTACCGTGAAATCCGTAGGATGCTATACAGAGCGGCGAGCGGAGGAAAACCTGGGATCGTTTGAGCAAGAGGTGTCTGAGTTACGGTCCCCAGGGACGAAGCTGTGGGCAGGCCCCATAGTGCTTCTCAAAGTACACGGGTTCCGTCACGTTTTTTTGTCGTGGCTCTTTTTAGTGGTTCCTCAGCAAATCCCAGTTTCTCAGCATTTTCTCCGTTTGTGACTAGACTCTACCTCTCTTTTGGGGAGGCTGAATTTAACTCATTGTGAAGTGTAGGATTTTGTTCACCAAGCAAATGACATTTCTGTGTGGGGAAATACTTTGCCAAAATGGCTTTTCCCACCTGTTTCCAAAGATGTTAGTGGCTCAGAATCTGACTTAAACTTAGCTATTGTGAATTTGGACTCTGCCTTTGCTGAAAATCAGAGAAGTAACTATAGGCATGTTGTTACAATATGTTTTCCTGAGGATTCAGATTTGAAGAAATTGGCTGTTCTTTAACTGAAAGTACATATTTAAAATACATTTCTATATAAAACATTATTTGAATAGGATATAGCCTTTTGGGCAATATTCAGGGTAAGAATGAACAAATAAATGAGGTGCTTAATTCCTGTGAAAAGTGAGTGGAAAAGAGGAGGTTAGTTGAGTTGTGGAAGAGAACTGTTAAGAACTCCAGGGGAAATTGGAAGGAAGACTAGTGGTTCGGAATGGTATCCTGGAAAGTAATGACAGACGAAAGAAAGGCAGCAGGCATATTTTGAGACAATGAGGGCATTTCTTTCCCTCTATCTCTGCTCCCGTGTACAAGTTGGCTGGATTTCGGTGCCTGCAGAAGTCATCATCAGCGATCTCTTCTTCTCTCCTTGTGTGTGTGAACTAGTGAGTGGGTAGAAGAGAAGGAAGAAATGAGCTGCCTTTTCCAGAGAGCTGAACATCTACTTCTATTCCCTCATGTGAACCAGAATCTAAGGAGTCCTCGAGATAAATCAGGGAATCCATGAAGTCCAGCAGATGGACTTGAACCTAACTGCAAGTCTGTCCTTACTACAGTCAGGTCGCAAGTAGGTGCCTTCAACTGGGACGCCATGCAGAAGGATCTAGCATCTGCAGAGAGAGCAGGTTACCCAAACAAAATGCATGAAGGAGATCATCAAACCCTCTTTGCTTTGCCACTACTTATGCTTGTGCAACCACCCCACTGACCATTCAAATCCTGAGGCTGATCTATGGCAACACCACATGGGCAAATTTTACAACTCCTTAGTGCTATTAAATGCTCTGTCTTCATTGATCCTATCATCAGTCACCTCATCCTTATATACCATTTGCTTGGACACAGTTTGCTACAGCAAAAAGAATTCCAAGCCAGAATAAATTGTCACCATCTTTTGCTGACAGTTTTGTACCTCTTAATCGTGTCACCTGTGTTGTATTGTTGTCCCACACTGGTTTCACAGCTCTGCTAGCTAAAGGTAGTGCAGGCATTCTCTCTAAAGGTAGTGCAGGCATTCTGCCTGGAACCTGGAAAACTCTTGGTGGCTTTTGGCAGCCTCAGAAAAGCAATTTTATAATGGCACTGGTGTGCCTTCTCTTTGTATTTCCTGGCTTTCGGAGGATTGGTCTCTGCTGAACTGAAGCTCTGTAGGACATAGAGAGAAATCAATTCAACAAGGTCCTGAGAAGCTTGATATTACGTTGACATTAACCTTGCTTTGAACAGGGAATGTGACTACCTGATTTCCAGACATCCTTTCCAGCCTACTTGTTCTGTGACTCTGTTGGACATGCCAAACTTTACAGTAAAAAGGTCTTTATTAGTCCCAGCAAGGTGTAATTAAGAGAGTAATGAAGTTACTAAAAAAGGACATGATCTGTAAAGCTGAAATCATCAGTCTCAAACTTCAAGGTTTTTTTGTGAATTAAATAGCTGAAGATTTATCAGTAGAGTTTACTGTTACAGGGAATTCAGTGATGGCATCACTTATTATTTTTTCATTTTATCTATTGCATCAACAATTGCAGCAGAAATGTATTCTACATCCAGGGATATGACAAATCTAAGTGCTTCTCTGGTATAATGTTTCTTTTGGTTATTATTGTGATCTATAATAACAGAAAAATGAAAATGCTGTTGGTTATGAAGCCTTTGTTCCTGGGAAATATCTGACAGGAGAACAAAGCCTATGACCAAGTATTCATTTCCTTCAACCTCATGGAGACTTTTTTCAAACACGTGTAATTTTTTTTATATTTTTTTAAAATTACCTATATGTATTTTTTACTGTTTCGAGATCTCAGATGTAATCTGTGATAATGATATATTATATAGGTTTCAGGTCTAAAGTACCATTACTTCAGCACACTCATTTTCTTAAACCCTGAAAATGATTTTGGGAAGCTTTAGTGAGCGGTGTGCAATGAAGACTGCTCGACAGTCCGTTCTTTAGTGCTGTGCAATTACTGCGCACACTCTGCTGTTGTCGTTTACCAATGGTTTCAGAATTATTTTCCTAGCTTGTCTCTAGAAGAGGGACAGACAATGATTTGCAAACAGGGACAGACATTTGGATATAGTATATTATACTGTATATCCAAATAGCTATCGCGTTGGGGAAAGAAAAAATGGAGTGTGAGCCCCAGCACTGGATTTCTGATGACCGGTATTGAGTAATTGGGAGCTCACTCCATGGCTTTGTTTCAGTGTGTTCCAGTTATAGCTGACCTAGACAACTCTGGTACAGATTTGTGCTGTGCTGTGTAGACCTAAGCTGGGGGACGGAGACAGTCGTTGCCATTTGGCTTCGGGACCAGGGATCAATCCGTGGGATCAATCCTTTATTTATCAATATAGAAGCACAGGCTGCCCATCTTTTCCTGTTTGCTCATTCAGCCAGTCTTCTGAGAAAATGGAGCTCAACCTTGAAACTCCCAAAATGATCAGTGGGTATGATAAAGAGAAACTATTCTTTATCGCCTCACTTGACAGTCTCTTAGCATTTGAGGCAAGTACAAACAAGCTCTCAAATATCTCAGGTGAAAGACAGATGCAGAACTCTGTGGCATATGATGTAGCATGCCTTGCTGTGTTTCAGGCTTTCAAAATTTTTTTGAAAGTATTAATACGTGTTAGTCCAGGGCACTGTTATTGTTGTTTCTTCTTTCCGTGCAGTTGCACCAAGAGAGTGATAGATTTTGGCAAGTTGCTTATTGTAGCCTTATTATTGCCTAATAATTGCTGTGGCGGTGTCCTTTAGCTTTATTTGAATTCCTCCTAGTCCCTATGTTGGAAGAGACTACGTGCAGTTGATCCATACCCACCGTGTCTGTGCTGCTGGTGTTCTCATCCTCGCTCCGTCACCTCTTTCCAGTGCTGCAGAGTTGTTCCTTGTAGAGAAGCCTGTCTTGACGTCTGTGTTGCTCTCTGAACATCTTGCATTTCTGTTATCTCTTTTCTGAGGTTGGGGGGACCAGAACTGTGCTCAGTGGGAAAAGCATGGGCAAAACCTAGACTTTTACCATAGCCTAATAGTGTTCACTGAGCTGTTGCCTGTTCTCATTACTAATTTCAAGTATTGCCTCTGGCCTTTTTAACCAAAACCAAGCACGGAACTGATATTCCTGTTGGAATTATTACGTCTGGTTCGTAATGGCTGAAGTGGGCAAGGAAAAAAGATAAACTCTTTGGCAAGGAGGTTTTCCCAGAAAACTTAGAAGCTGTGCAGTGTTCTAGAGCACAGATATTGATGTCCTGGTGGTACCCTTGGCAAACAGTATAGCTGTTCTTGTGGGTGGAGATGGATCCTTTCTAAAGGACCAGACACAGAAGCAGAGAAAAGTGATAGAAGTTCTGAAAATTCCTCAACTTGCATGGTTCAGTGTGTCTCTCCTAGGTATACTTGGAAAGACCGGAGGGATTTGCTTTAGGTAATTATTAGGTAGTTCAGCTTGTTGAGTTTGTGAAAGGTTCTGTACCAGAAAATTAATAATTCTACCACTTAGGTTTCATCATTTGAACACGGGTGATCTAAGGAAGGTCTGAGACTTCCTTTGAAAATAAAAGTTGTGGGAAAGGAAGATGTATAAAAGCTGGCCTTTTTGGTGCTGCTTGCTCTAATTGCCAGTGATGCATATTAAAGCAAATATTACTATTAGAGCTTCATTGATACAGGTGTTTGCCAAAATGGTTAAAATTATTACTTTTTAAAATGAGCCCTGAATATACTTACAAGCCTATACAAGAGCAGTATGACCAGCTCCTGAGTCATGAAGCCTTTAAAAATATCAGATATCCTTTATTGTCATACAAGAGTAGTTGTATTAACATCCACTTTAAAAAAGAAGTACCCAAATCTCGTGAGTGGTCTGCAGTCTGTGTGAAATCAGTTTGACTGAAGGTTGACTCCACACTCTTGTCCATGGTTCAAATGAAGAGTGCTTCGAGGGACGGGAAGAATTCAAGGAAATAAAAGATGATGAGGGTATGAGGTTACAGATTACTTTTTTTGGTTGGTTGGTCTTGGTTTGTTTGGGTTTTTGTGTTGTGTTTTTTTTTTTTTTTTAACCGAACAGCAGAACCAAAAAGCAGCCATCACCATCCTTACTTGATTCTTTCATGAAAATGAAATTTTATTTTATTTTTTTAATCTGGACAGGAAATGAGTGATAACTGTTATGTCAAATAAATCCCTCTGGAATTTATTGTCAGCTTTTTTGAGAGAGGTCTCCCACAATAAAGCTCTATCTACAAACAAGTTTAACATAATAGAATTAGTTACATCCTATGCTACTGAAGGGGTTAATCAAGTAATGTTAGTTGTCACAGTATCTTACACCACGTTTTTTTCCAAAGGAGTTATACATTTCAATAACAGACAATATTCAGAATGAATAACTGTAAGGATTCCGTATGTGTCCAAAACCCAAAGCATTGCATTCAGTTGTTTTCAGACATTATAGTTGGGGTTTTTTTATGATATCTAAACTCTGACAGAAAAAGAATGGTTCTCCTGAACATGGTAACATGTTCAGAGAGCCAAGGGGAAGGAAGAGGAGGAGCATCAAAGAATGAACAAGGACTATGGATCCTGCAAAGAATCTGTCTCAGGGCAGTCATAAAGATTATCAGATCTAGAATCACATGGCAGCGTTTTGCAGGCACACTGTCCCCTAGAAGAACAAAACAAATCGTGGCATGTCGAAACAGGGGCAAAGTTCATAAAAGTTTCGGTCGTTCTGTGATTTAACATAACAGCAGCATAGATTTAGAGGTTCAAAGATAGAACTAAACTCTTCATTATTGTAAATAATTATAAATAGCTGGAAATGTAGGGCTGGAGTAAATGTCCTTTAGATTATTTCTTTGCCAACACCAAATAGTCTTTCCTGTGTTGTTGTTATTTTTTTTTAAATTTGTTTGTTTTAAAGCCTCTCATCCACTGCTCTATAACACCGACCTACCTTTGAGGGTTAAAGCAGCACACGGACACGATTGGAAGGCATCTTTGTTTATGCAGTAGCCATACTGCAGTGTTATTAATAATAAACATTTGCGTATCTAAACTTGGGCAGCAAGAAGTCACAAGTGAAATGAACTTTGGATATCACCTAAAGAGATACTGGGAAGGATCTGTGTTTCCATTTTTCTGTTTATGGGAGGACAGAAATTCTGAAGCTATCTGCTGTAATTAAATCTCAGGCATTAAGAGAGCGGTTCCTTGGAAAGTAGTAATAGGGTGTCTTGGTTTCTTAGAAACTGCACCTGCACCTTCATCCGTGTGGATTGATGCCCTGTAACCCATTCACGCTGCGATGAACACCCATATTTGTGCTGTTTGGGAATAGGTTCCATTTAGTCTCTGGAAACGGACTGAGATAATTTTGCAACAGGTGGTGAAGGAGGTTGGTATCTTAGCGTCCTGGCAAGATTCCTTTTAAAGGGAAAGACTACTTAAGCCTAGTACTGCCTAGGCCAGTCTCAGACATTTCACATGTCAAAATGCTTCACACGCAGCAGAACTTGATCATCTTTTTCCCCACTGGGTGACTGCTGCCCTTTTTAAGAAGCTGGAAAATGTGGACGTGCCCCGAGGAAGACCGGCAAACTGAGGTTTCCTTTGCTGTAAAGCGTGATCTAAACCTGATAATGGCTGAGGGCAGGGCAGCACACAAAATCGGGCTTCATTTCCACCTGTAGCTTAATGCACTAAGGGAAGGAAATGATGGCAGCACTAGTGGAGAGCACTGCATTGTAGAGCGGTCCCCTCGATGGAAAGGCTTGTGAGGCTACACAAGTCTGAACATGAACAGGCTCCAACATAGAAGAAGGCTTGGTCACTTTGTTAGTTTGGGAATGCATCCCTAGGCTGAGATTTTGCGGAGTGGAAAGGGAGTGCTGAAATGAAGTTGTGCTTTCTGCCAAGGTTCTAGGAGGAGAGGAAAAAGGAGACCGATAAAGCCAAACCATTCCTCATGTTTTGACGAGAAGATGACTTCGTGGTTTTACAGCTGCTTCTGCAGCCACAGGACTTGAAAGATAGGAGTGACATAGGTGGATGATGGAGCTTTTTGAATGTCCAAGCACCCTATATACAAATTTCATAGGTGAGGTACTAGCAGATGAATCTGCTATAACTTTATGAGGTGAAATACTGTGGGATTTTTTCCCCTCGTTGCCCTATTGTGGGAATAATTTGTTCTTTTAATGAAGTTGGTCTGGGGATGATTCTGGCCTGTTTTTTGCTAGGTTGGATTTTCAAGAATTTATAAATACTGGCAAAAAATTTGAGTAGTCTTCTCCATTTGAAATTTATGGTATAAGATGTTCTGAATTTCCAGTAGTGAGCAGTTGAAATGAAGGAATAGGGGCTGCAAGAACTTCTGCATTCTGAAAAACAGCACCATGCTGGGGAACTACACAGTGTTTTGCTCAAAATTTGATCCATAGTCTACCTGTAGTTTTTCTGGGCTTGGTTTTGCTGTGGGTGGGGTTTTTTTGGTGTGGGTTTTTTGTTGTTGTTGTTGTTCTGTATAGTCTGATACATGTTGTCTGACTGTTAATATAGTCATGCCATGGCTTGAAAAAATTGCAGAAAAGTTGGCCAAGTGACAATCTGTACATTTTCTGTAACAAATGGTCTCCAGCTTTACTTTCAACAAATAAAGGTGGTATATAGTGGTTCAAGATAATTGTGTTTGAGAAGCTTGTATATGTGATTTCCTTTGCCAGTTTGTATTCACTTTGACTTGACACATTACTTTCTAATTTGTAAGCAATGCAAAAAAATTGCTTTTGGTCTGTTAGAGGTTTTTTTTGTTTGTTTTATATCATTCTTTCCCTGCAGCTGCTCCTCTCCAGTAGCTTGGAGAGCCCAAGATACCAGAAAATTTGTGGAAAAAGCTCCAAGATCTTCTCGTTGTGTCATAATGTCTATGTCAGTTTAGACTCTCTTTCAATATTATATATTTTACGTTTGGCTGAGCTTCTTTATTCTCCTTCATGTAAAGGTTGTTATCATTTTTATCTGCAAGTGCTCATCCACCACAGGCTTAATGCAAAGCTGATTGTAACCCTGCTGCATCTTACGATGAATAGATCATTGATACCCAACTAAGTGGAAATAATTTTCTATGGCAAAGCAGAAGAATTTAAAGTCATATCACACTAACCTCTGGTAATTTACTGGGATTTACAGATTAAAATGATTATTTGTGAAATGACTGTGGTATAGCTTGTGCTTAAGAAAGAGGAGGGAAATCAAACACACTTTATATGATTGTATACACTTGTCAGTTTTTACACGGGTGCATAAGCATGTTGTTTGTATATACATAGCATATGCAGTATAGCACACTGTAACCTGCGTGTGTAAAAATACATATAATATTTATGTAACACTCACACTCGTTTGACAGCTTTGAGACTGCAGATGGATTTTTTGAAGTTGCGATTGATTTTTTTTTTTCCTTGAGATTTGATTTAGCTTGTTACTTTCTCATAAGGAAAAGGAAGATATTTTTCAGTCATATTATGCTAATGAAGTTGGTCTGAAATTCTGTCAGCTGAATCAACCAGAAGAGCACTGGTTATGTCTAAAACCAAGTAATCGATGCCAAAAATGTAATTTTACAGTCATGTTTTGTCTTTATTCAAATGGTATACTTCCCTTGCTTTTTGGTGTAAACGTGCTAGTAAATAATTTGCAATTTATTAGGAAAACAATTACAATGTGTATAATGAGCTGTTCTCTTTTGTTACTTCTATTTGATTACTTTCCTGCTATCACACGCAATATGAAACCATCTATTATGAGGTATAGAATATGTAAATATCTAACTTTACAAGAGAAACTGGAGACCCGTCCTTTTTCTAAAGAGGTGGCAAATAAAAGAATAATTGTTAACCGTGTCCTTTAATTTTCCTGAAAACATCAATTACACTTACAAATCCCAGAAACACAGGCCCACCAGTGGAACAGAAATAACTCCTTTCAATATGCTTCAAAAAAATCTAATCACATCTAACAGCTGAAATTTATTTACAACTGTAATTTGAAACATTAATTATGATAATGTGCTGACTTCTTTTGTAGCATGGTTCTCAAAAGCCTGGCAGTTCTCTTTTTGGTCTTGATGTAACATATGTTTTGTGACTTGGAGAATTTCTGCACCTTTCTTTCTTGTTTTTCTTTTTTTGAAATAGACCCAGAAGCGAAATTTCTTTTTCTCCTCTGTTAACTGTTTTCTTCACCTTCTCCGTCATAATTTTTTTTGCCCCTCACTGGCTGTTAATTCAACAGACAGATTTTACTGCTTAGGCTGACTCTTAAAGCTGTTGACAACTGAAAGTGATGCTTTGTATTTTGGACACAGCAGTGAGGATTTACTGTAGCGTGATACCAGTGCACTTTAACAGTGTCAAAGCAGGAAAAAGGCTACTTATATCTTTGTCTGGTCTTGAGACTGTGGCTTAAGAATATGTGTATATTTAGCTTTATCAAATTGGTTATTGAATTATTTTTGAAAGGGCTTGCTTATTGCTATGCTAGCTTATTTAGCTGTGAGTAAAGAGAATCTGTGTGAAGAAATACTTCAGTGATTTGGGTTTCAGCTGTGAAAAAGAAGTCAAGTTTTCAAGATACCTGGCTTTACCTTGGAAGCCTTTAAAGAAAATTACAAAAGGGCTCTATTTTTCTTTTTTTGTTGTTGTTTTGTTTTGTTTTTTAAGTTGTGTTTTTCTGTGTGACAGGGAGATTAGCCAAAAAAATGGAATTTTTATTAGGACATGAAAAGGTCTCTAATGACCCTTGAAAGCGGACAAAAGGGTAGCACAATAAGTGACAGAACTCTAACGAGGGTGGAGGGCATTCCAGGAAAAAAAGAAATTAAATCCTTTAATTTTTTTCGGCTTGCCATTTTCTGACAGCTTATCAAGTGGTTGGGACTTGTTTGTTTTGGCATGTGGTTCATTCATTGTAGGCAGCCGGTACTTTGTTCTTCTTTGTGGTTTCCAAAACCTGATTGTGTTTATCCTAGACTGTGGGAAAAGTGTATATTCCTGTTTCCTTTATAAAAGTAAACGTCAGGTTTTGTATGAAATTTTATTTCCCATATTTTCCATTCCATTAATCATTATTGTTGGAATATGTCAGGCTTTGGCACATCATCCTTTGTTTTCATATGATTGTACAGATTGCGGTGTCAGTGTGTGACCTGTTAAATCAAAAAATAAGCATGTTTGGGCTGTAGTAATTATTACTTCAGAAAGTGTAGCGGAGGAACATGCACTGTTATTGAAAAGGGACCAGGATTTAATTTGTCACTATTACAATTGGTTTGGGGAATCGCTAGCTATTGTTGTATAGCACTTTCTCACATAATCTAGAGAAGACAAGACTAAAGGGAGCTGTGATAATGGCCCTTCACATACCTGTAGGTCGCTGGATAAAGGGAATAATCTGTGCTTCCTGTCTGGGATGAAGAAGAGGAGAGTTAACGTGCTGCAGTTGCAGTAAGGATTATTTTAGTCAGATATTAGGAAAAACTTCCTAATGATAAGGATGCTGAACACTGGGATAAATTGCTCAGGGAGACTGTGAAATCTCTGCAACTGAAAGATTTTAAGAAAGGGTTAGGCACACGTCGTTTGGCAGTGATATAGGTGATACAGATACTGGTTCTGCCAGGGGTACTAGACTGGAAGATCTCTTAAGATGGTTTGCAGTCCTGTTCCTAGGATTCGTTGTCTTTAAAATGTTGAAGATCTCTGTGCAGCTCTTTGTTTGCCATTTATACTCACCTTCTCGAATCTTTGCTTCTGTACTCATATGTACACCTGGCACTGTGTAAGTATTAGGGTTAAGTTCTGTTACTAGGGCCCCGATTTTGGGTCTATGTGTTCTGTAATTTAACAGCAGGAAAAAAAAGGGAGAAAAAATCTTTTCACATTGAAGGAGGAGGTGATTCACAAGAAGAAAAAGATTTCTTTATGTGTTTTGCATATTTAGATTATGAACAATACTGTGTTAATAACGTATTTTCTTTTGCATTGTCTTGTCGCTTACTGACAATGTAATATTTGAAGACCGTTTAATGACTTCAATCAACTCCTGAACCACAGTAGGTGACCAGACATTTCATAAGGTCATTTCTTTTTTTCTGTTTTCAAAGTGGCATCATTGGAGGTTTGCATTTTAAAAAGAGATTAAAATGTCTCTCATTAGGAGAGAATGAAGATTTAATATTAAATGTGAGTTACAGGAATACAGAATCACAGACGTTTAGAGATGGCAGAAACCTCATTATTCATGACATTGATTCTTCTGCAAGCCCAAGGTTGTTCTATGTTGTACTTGTCCATATTTGTTTTCATTGTTCTTCAATAATAGATTTTATTGTGTTGACTAAAACAACCCCAAAATCTGAACTGAAGTATGAATTAGATTTCTAATACTGTAGCTATTGAAGGAAATGGTTTTATCTGTTTCATGTATAGATTTGTGTACTCAATTAGTTTTGATTACAGTGATGTGACACAGAAAATGGAATGATTTCAAATTCCAGAGACTCTTCTAATCGGTTTTTACATCTGTGTTTTTCAGCGGATTTCTCGGAATGCCTCTGGAGATACAAGCATTCAGTTTCTAGGCACAGTGGTAAGTATGTGAAACTATTGTCAAGAGCTATGTTGATAAAAGACTATAATGTAAACAGAAAATAGGTAAATTACAGTGGCAGCAGGTTTATGCTTGTATTTGCAAAAGTTAGTATTATTTGTAAATATTCTGAGCTTAACAGGTGAGTTTAGGCATATTTCTGAAGCTCGCTCCCAAGGCACGGTGCACAGTATCTGCATTTCACGTTGCAATTGATTCAAATCTGCCTCAGTTTCATTTACAAGGGATTTAAGAGTAACTGGTTGTAGACTTGTAAGCTTACTGCAGCACACTGGGGTTTGATCCACATCAGGATCAAAGCTACCTTTCCCCACCACCTCAACTTTCTGATCTCTGTTGCTTCACTGTTACCACGTACTCTCACATCCCAGAGGTCGGTCAGTAACTGTCTTATGAAAAGACTGTTTAGCAACGCGAACTGTTCTGTCCTTTTCTCACTCCAGTCAAACGTGGTAACTCTGTAGTTCTCCTAGATTTTGTTTGCTGGAGAGAAGTATGCTTAAAATCCTAATCAGGCTTTATACCATTAGACAGAATTTACTCAATAAAATACCTTTTTTTTTTTGTCTGCTATTATCTGGAGCAGTCACATATATATAGAAACTAAAATTTTGTGTTAGATGACAGGTGATTATAAATACATATGTGATTGAAGCAGCTTCCAATTCCATGATTTGCATCAGAAGGCAGTCATTGAATTTTTCCAAGTTCCTTATGTACCTAAAAGTAGTTTGGAAAATGAAATAAAATGGAAGTATCCTCTTAAAGTAAGTTGTCCTGATTGCTGCTAACAGCAGTGGTAGTACCAATATTAACAGTGAAGAAACTAGAAATGAAATGTTCCCTTTAGAATTTAGTTCTGATTTCTCTGTGCACGATACCTTTGGACAAAATAGACTAAGATTGCACATGATAATGCTTTCACTCTACTTACTTGTGATTAGGTCTTCTACAAGTCCTATAAAGCCATTTTTTAGGAGGTATTACACAGTAAGAATAAACTTAAAAATACCTTACACATAGTTTTTTAGAGATGAAGAGTGCCCCTAGTATTTTTTTGCCTTTATAAATGTATCTCGGTAGATGCATATGCATTTATTTGTCTTATTTCAACATCAAGCAGAGCAGCAGTTACAAATAAGACATAAAAAACGTCATCTTCTGCACTGTTGTATTTGTAATGATGGTCCAGTTCTGGAGTTGCATCCTGCATGGGCAATGTTGCTGCTAGCTAGCTGATCTGGTAGTCTTTCTGTGAGAATTACTCCCAAGCAGATAAAATACAACAAATGTGATTTGGTAATACTGAAAAGTTTTTAATCGATCCTCTGTAAGTGGACGCTGTAGCAGAGATTGTGTATTTAGTGACATTAAAAATTGAATTAATTGTTAAGTGAGATATGAAAATTTTGTATTTATATGTTAAAAGTGCCCTGGAGTCTCACTTAGAGACTAGAACTCTTGTGCTGGGCCTTGTGCAAAAGAAGACAAAAGAAGGTGCAGTATTGATGTGCTTTTAGCTTGAAAAAAATTGATGATGAAACAGCCAACGGAATGTAGTATCTTTCAGAGCTTACTCACTAGATTGTGTGCTTATTGGATCCTAGTTATTTTGTATGTGATTACAACTGAAATTCTCAAGGGGACTAAACAGAAATGCCTGTGGTACTCTATCCACAATTTTTTATTTAATATAAATTATGCACATCTTGCTGATCAAACCCAGAGAGAGAGCTTCAGCGAGCAGGGTAGAGAAGCAGTAATGAAGTCTGCTTCCCAGGGTTTGCTCTGGTACCAGTTTTCCCACAGAATCCAAACCCAAGTCTGCACCTGTGTTTGTATCAGTTCCTCTAGAGTACTGGCCTTCTCCTTTCCACTAAGTCCTTTTATCTGATTTGTCCTTTGCTCCTTTGACATCCTTGTACTCTTCTGATTTCAACTTAATACATTCAGCTTAAGTAACTGGTGAGAAGGATGGCTTTTCCTTGTAGTGACATCTCCTACAAATTGCTTGTGTGTATAGATACACAGTCTATATGTGTGTACCTGTGTACACACACACAAATGTAAACGTTCAAACAACGAAAAGAATGTAATTTTAAGGAAATTACATTTTGGGCTTACCATTATTATGTTTTTCTTACTAAACCTTCATTAACATAGAAGTGCAGCCAAGACAGTGAGTGTTTGCAAGGAGTGTCACAGAATCACAGAATGGCCTGGGCTGGAAGGGACCTTAGAGATCATTTTAATCCAAACTCCCTGTTGTGGGCAGGGACGCCACCTCTCGACTAGGTCAGGCAACACGTGAGAACCGAACGGGAATCGAACCCACGACCTTCGGTGTTTCAAACACCACGCTCAACCCACAGAGCTAAACCGGCCCTCAAATATTTAGCAGCAAGAAACTCTCGATTGCTCATTATGGTTCTAATATATCGTTATCAATGTAATAGACAGCTTGTGAAATTATTTCTCTTCTCTTTATTTTCCATAGTAGAAAATGCTAGGGAAAGCTTTGAGCATTTTGTGTGACCTTTGAGGGGGGCAAATGTTGGTGGTGTTTCAGTGGCAGCAGGCAGCGTGGTGCTATGGAGCGTACACGCTGCTGACCTGTCCATCAGGATGTATTTTTAGAACCAGCTGATCAGGAGCGCAGCTCCCTGGCTTGTCAGGAGGGCATCAGCTTCCATAAATGGCTCCACTTGCTTTTTTGACGTTGGATGGTACAAACAGTTCTGGTAATGGTTTTTGAAAAGGCTCAAGCCTCTGCTTCACAAAGGCAGCTGACACTCTGAGGTGAGAGGGATATTCCTCTATTAGAAACATCCTTGCTGTCCCAGTTAGCTGGGTGAAGGACAGAGAAAACTACATCATAACAGAAAGGCAAGTTTAATATGAATTCTGCTGCATAACGTGGCAAACGTGAACAGTAAGATAAAATTTACTGTTTGCATAGCATATTTCTACTATTTTAGAGAAGAACAGGGGAAAACATGTTGCTCTCCCCAATGAACTCATAGCTTGGAGTTCACACTGTTAGCATCATTCAGGGCTGTCCATGGTTTTGTGGTAATACTTTTGTTTTTTTCTGATCATGAGTAGACATTCTTTGTTACTCGAGCATGTCTCTTCCAATTGTAGTGGCATTAGATAGCTTATTTTCTTCAAATTGTTTTTTGGTAGAGGGTTTTGGGTGTCAGATCTGATGTAGAAGTCTTGCTTTGGAGGATGTGCAAGGAAGTTTCTGCCTGAGGAGCAACAACTTTTAGCTGTATAAAAATAATTGTTGAATAGGAAATTACAGATTTGGTTTAATTTTCTTTGGATGATAACATTTTGAATTCTGATTAAATTATTTCAGAACAGGTCATGGGTTGTTGCCATAATTGAGATTTTACATGAGTTTTTACTGATATTTCCTGCAATCAGTGTGACTAGGTATCATATGCTGATGAAGTCCTGCTACTCCACCACTTTACAGTAGAATTATTCAGGATAATTTATTAATAGCATTACCATAACACCAGGGAATATCATATTATACTGTATATTGTACAGATATGCTATATATTGTGCAAATAAAAGGGAAACAAGGTAATACATGCTTCAGATAAATGTCTGAAACCATGCCCAAAGGCAAGAGTACCAGGAAACAAGAAGGCAGTCCTTTGTGGACTATCTCCCCCTGTGTGTTGGCAACTCACAGAAGTAGATTTGTAACAAACATAGAATCAGAATTGCTTAGGGTGGAAAAAACCTTTAGAATAATTGAGTCCAACCATTAACCTAGCAATGCCAAGTCCACTACTAAACCATGTCCCTAAGCACCACATCTCTACATCTTTTAAATACCTCCAGGATGATGACTCAACCACTTCCCTAGGCAGCCTGTTCCAGTACTTGATAACCCTTTTGGTGAAGATTTTTTTTTTCCTAATATCCAATCTAATTCTCCCCTGGTACAACCTGAGGCCTTTTCCTTTTGTCTTACCACTTGTTACTTGAGAGAAGAGACCGACCCTCACTTTGCTACAACCTCCTTTCAGGTAGTTGTAGAGATTGGTAAGGTCTCCTCTCAACCTCCTTTTCTTGAGGCTAAACAAACCCAGTTCCTTCAGCTGCTCCCCATAAAACTAGTTCTCTAAATTTAAAGATCTGTGAAATAGAAACATAAAGATCTATAGGAAAATACTAAGAGCATCTGCCTCAACCTCTGCAGTTCAAAAGCTTGTATGTTTGAGTAGTCTTTTCAAAGGATCCAAGTCCACACTTCATTCCTCTCTTTCTAGTTAGCCTCCAGCTGCTGTTGTGTCCTGTCTCTTCGTTCCACCTTCTGCTGTCTTATGTAAGGGGAATGTTTTTTGTTGGCCCACTGGTAGCCCCAGTTGTTTGCTGGTTATTCAGGCCTTGCTCAGCTGGCCTTCAGAAATTAAATACTTCTGGGCAGGCAGCCTTTAACACTGCAAGTATATAGAGATCTACAGGTTGTTATGGATGCATTAAACTCATGGCTTCTGTGTAAGAATTTCAAATAGGAAAATACTGTCTGTATGCTCAGGTAATGAGTGGCCTGGCTCCACCTCATCCATAATTGTGTTGTCAGTTTTGGGCTGCAGGCTGTGCTTGACAGCTGGCCTAGTGGAACACTTGCTTCAAAAGAGACAATCCCAGACAGTGAATCCCAGACAAGTCCACAGCCACAGTGCAAAATTTCACTATCCTCTGCTTGTCGTTTGTGCCATTTCTTTGATCTTGTGTTTTCTAGCATCAGAGCAATGATACAGGAAAAACAATTTCTTCTTTCCTCTGAGGAAGGGTGAAAGAACATCTGTGTGACACCATTAGTCATGTTGCACAGTGTATTCCTTGACAATGTTCCTGCAGTTGTGAACACAATATAGGGACCCACATGGAACAGGGTGAAATTGCTCTGACCTAAGAATCAAGGGCTCTTTAGATGCTTCTGAGTTTTCTTGGTTCACTCTTCTCAACGGAGGCTTTTCCATTGCTTCAGTCTCATCCCTGGTGGAGTGCTTTTTGCCACCTTTGATTTACAAAACATTTAAAATTTTACTCTGGAGGCTTATGCTCTATTATGATTACTATTAGCCTGATAATGCTACTGTTGCTGTTCTTCAGCCTTTTTTTTCAGAACTTTTTAAAATAGTGTAGAGACCCACTGCTGTGGCCTGATCTGTGAACTCCAAGTTGAGAACACTGGATTTAGGAAAACTAGTCTCTGTCAAGCCCTGGACATGCTTTTTAGTGTAGTTGGCATACGTTCTAGTCATCACTCAATGACTTTTTGATTGTTCTTTAGTTACTTGCAGATAGATTGGCAAAAGAATGTCAGTCAGGCTTATTGAACATATGTATTGTTCATGAAGTTGGTCAGAAATTGAGAGCTTTACCTAGGGACATTCCTCCAAATATTTGTCTTTGCTTCCTAGCTTATTGCATATTTATCACTTAGGTATCTAAGGTAATCCTAGGAGCTCCAGATCAGTGTACTAGTCACTGCTGATTCCCCTTTCTGCTCCCTCCTGCCATGACTTGTCTGCTTTTACTTCAGCAGAAAACTTCCAACTTTCTGTCCCGTTACTGAGGCTTACAAATCGTCCTGAAACTTTTCAGTCTGAGTATGATCTCATCAGCTTCCAGACAGCTTCCTCCTCCTTTTTTTCTTCCTCCCTGCATTCTTACAAAGACCAATTAAAAGGCAATAAAAATGGAAGCTTTGACTGTGTGAGTCTGATTTAGCTCACAATGACAAATGTTTAACAACCTGCTTCTTTCACCCTTACGAATCATTACAGTTCTTAACAGGTTTTCTTTCTTTCTGCTTTTCTTTCTATATGTGACACTTCTGAAACTAGATACTAAAGGTTTGTGCAGACTTTCAAATATTGATTGAAAACCTGCAGAGGTTACAAAGGTTGTGTGTATTGGAATATGTAGAGTATTAACCACAAGAAAATAAATATAGTCTAGTAGGTGGTTATTTTGCAAGCTAATGTATTTTTTTTGACTCTTCCTTTTCACAGACCTTAAGATTAGAGTCCCTGTGGATATAAAGGGAATTTACTGGTGTATAGATTTCTTTTCTTTTCACCCAGTTTCACTGTGAGCCACAGTACTTCTAGTAGCAGAGCTGTTGTCAGTGACATTTCAGTAGCGCAAAAGGTGTCACTAGGAATAACATGCTGTTGCTTTTGGAAGCATTAACTTCTGCAAGTCCCTTTTTGAACATGGGTTGTGGGAAGAAGGTTTGTGGAAATGTAGTTATGGTTCCTACAATACCTACAGGTAGCTGGATTTACCTGACTTTTTTTGTCAGATTTGGCTGAAAATGGTCAGCAGGCTAAACCAGTGTATGTGAGTACGGGTGGGTTGGAATGAGTTGGGAGTGGGGATTGAGAGACAGAAATCTGGATTGCAAGCCTGGCTTTCTTACAAAACCAGATTGGAAATGGGCTGTTATGTTTAGATCCTAATGTTTTGCTTCTTATTTGTTTATATGGGATCTTGGCCTTTTCTTCTGTTTTCAATTAAAGTTTTTATTTGCAGAGAAAAAAAAATGTGTGTTAACACCATAAATAGATCAGAATTCCCATGAACATCCTTAACATTGGTGGATTCTGTAGTGCCTGTGCTATCTGTAATGCAGAAGTCTTTACTTATAATAAATTATTCCCCTTATCCTAGGAAATAAGCAAATGGAAGAATAAAGATTTCTGATTTTCTATACTTGGTTTGACAAATCTCTTGCTTACTGAGCTTGCTAATGCTTTAAGGACAAGGACTGAACTCTGTTGGTTAGCCTGTTACTTCTTGGAACACAAGTGGACAGGTTACCCAAAGGTAATTCAAGTGATTTCCTTTGGTAGGCTAGGATTTAGCAGTGTTGAAACAATTATTAATTGCTTTGTTTCGCCAAAGAGTTATTGTTGGTTTGGGGTTTTTAAATGTATCAAGACTGTTACCTCATAGTGAAGATCTAGTGTTTTCTTCTGAAGATGTCTACTGCCAAGTAATAAATGTATGTGTAGCCCATGTTTTTAAACAGCTTTTTGATGGCTGCAACTTTGGCATATAGCCAAGAACTATTTAGGAGGTACTAATTTATATAGCTTTGAAGTTTAACCAGGAATCTTAATGAAACGAAAGCATGATGAAGTTAGTAAAGCTGATTTTAAATCTCTGAATGTAAATTTTAAATGAAGTTTTTATTGATAATAAATATAGTTTGTTTTTCATTAGTCTTCTAGGCTTCAGTGGTAATATCAGTAAAATAAACATGTTTTACAAAGATTTAACATTAAAAATGCTATTAATATGACCCTTGGTACACCAGCACAATTAGATTTCAAAGTGAGCATTTAGGATGTAACAGCGATTAATGACAACCATCGAAAACAATTTTGAACTCCATCAGTTTAACTCAGGAGGGTAAACTTAATATGATAATTTATCTAGTTGAATTGTATCAGCTTAGCAGGAAAGTATGCAAATATGTGACCCTTACCTAGAATCTAAATGGATGCTGTGCTGATAGATTTATCAGTTCCATTAAAGAACTTTAGGGAACTTTGGAATTTCCGCAATTGTTCCCTTGGAGGCTGAAAACCAAACCTGATCTCATACTGGGACCATTCTGGTCTGCATATTTCCATAATTTGCCTTTGCTACTAATATGACAGCAAGACGCAAATAACTGTTTCTAATAATATCAAATGGAGTTGTGGAGGACAGCATTTTAATGTAGTAAAAGACCTCCCCGTGGGGTTGTTATTGCCACTATAGAACAGCAGTTACACAGTTGCAACAATAGTCTCTTAATTGATTCGTTTAATTAGCAAGAGATGAAGCTTGTGCTGCATCTTGTCGTCTGTTATCATGGGGGCGGCTACAGAGAGGATCTTTGCATTTGTCACTCTTTATGGTCGGGTTTAAGGAGAGTAAAAGGAAACTTCCAAACGCATTTCAGCTACGGAGGCGAGCGGTGGCAAGAATGTTTTGCGAGCGTGCTCCCACTCGGGTTTTCATTGTGTTGACACGTCTGGTTTAAGAATGAGCGTGGTCTCTGGAGTAGAATTTATGACAAAACGTTCTATAACCAGGAGAAAATCTTAATCCAGTGATGCCAGGCATTTCTAACCTAAATATGCAAATCTAAGCATTATAGGAATGGTGGATTATTTGGGGCATTGCTATTGTAGACTAGATTTGCTTGGAAGAAATAGGGTCAGATTAATGAAACCAGCCATCTGCCTTGTGATTGCTTTCTCGTGGCATTTTGGTTTCCAGACTAGATAAACAATGAGTTACATGAGCACATGGTCCATGGTAGGAAGCGTGTGTAAAAGAGGGATGGTCTTTGTGATTGGTTTTCCCTGGAGTAGTTATGAATACAGATACAGTGCTGTGCTTGCTTCTGGGAGATGAAGTCATTTTTTTAAGCAGATCTATTTTATTTACATGTTAAGGGTATGTAAATAAATATATTTTAAAGTCATGTAAATATGTTAGGAGCTTCAGTTTAATTTTTCTCTTCCTCTTGGCTTAGTTTTATCTTCTGTTCAAGGTTATTCTTCCTTATGGAAAGAAATATTTCTAGAGGAGGACAAACTTCTTGTTAAATGCTAATTAAGAAAATGAAGGTTACATTGGCATGCTTCCATTGTCATAGCACTGACCTAAAATAAGGCATCTCTTACTGATCTGAAATAAATTAGAGAGGGAAGCAAGTAATTCTGTGCATGTGAAACATTTGAGATATCTACTTCTGGTCTGTTTTTTAAATTATCGTGCTTTGGATTTTTTTGTTTTTTGTTTGTTTTCCACTTATGTGCTGTAGCGTTGAACACGCCATCTAATTTTGGAGTGTGATGATGCTGCCAATCCATCTAGCAAAGGGACAAAGCACTGTTGGAGAAGGCATCTTTTTTTAGGGCAATGTAAATGCAGATTTAGCCCACTTATCATTACAGATCCCATGGTAATTTCCGCAAGGTTCTGAGATCGCTTCATATTCTGAAAGTCTTGGCCAAAGTCCACTTTGTGTAATTACCTTCTGTCTGCGCAAATCCCTAATGCAATTTTAGATGTTTGGTATTTTTCACTTCCTGTCCTAAATAGTGAAAATACTGCCAGACACTGCTCATATTAAACTGTGGGGTTTATCCTCAGTTCAAATAAATAACCGTAGTGAATTTTGGTTTCTCATTGCTAAAGCACCGGAATACGTGACAAAAGATGAGTGAACAGTAGGATATGTAATTAAATGCACAAACCATTGAAATAACTCTATTTTTTTGACTTTTCAGTTTCACTGCGTTTTGGCTGTCTCTGAGCTAAAATATCTCTACTGCTTGGCCCATCGCTGAGGGAAAGGCCAACTCTCAGACCATGTCAGAGGTCAAACTTAACACACTGTGTGGGGCTTTGAAGCAGGTCGGAATCTTAAGCGCTGTCATCATGCCCTCAGTTGGCTTTTACTTGCATTCCACACTTTTTCATTCCTGCTACTGAAACCCTTGCCTGTGCGTTAGTCTCTTAACTAAAACTGGTTTCAGTTCCTCTTTCTGGATGCCTTTCATGGACTCCAGGATATGTGTTCTACCACGCTGTCTTTAAAATGATCTGCTTCTGTGTTGTCTCTTTTGATAGAATTTATTGCCTTATTCTTGAATTTGAGTCCTTCTGTCTTCATCACCAAAGCCTTATATTACTTTGTCATATGCCACGTCAAATCTTTTCCCCTGATGTTTCATTCCTTCTTTCTAGTCATCCTTTCTTTGATTTTGTTTTTTCTGCCATATTTATCTTCTATATTTTTTTCTCAGATTGCTTCTTGTGAGCATTTCCCATGTCAGGTTTTTTTTAGGCATACTTGGTTTTTTTGCTAGAAAAAATACATAGGTTGAGAAGAGAGATATTACTATTAATCTGACATTAACATGCATTTTTTTTCTGTAAGTAGCATTTAGAAAGAAGCATGAGGACAAACTATAGAAAAATGTCTGTGGATCAGCAAGCCATACAATTACTGGAGTGAACATATAAATATGACAGTTAGGGCACACCAGGGGTAAGACAAAAGTATTTCCTTTGTCTATTGTGGATCTTACGGTGTCTGGGTCCAGTTTATTCATTGCATGTAAGATCTAATATTACCCTTCTGTTGTTAAGCTTTATGCAAATAATGGGAATTTACCAGGTAGAAACAGACAGTATATTTTCACTTTTGATGAAACTAAAGTTTCACGTAAGTTCTCTTCTGAGTGAAGTTCGTTGAAAATTACATTCCTGATGTTTTAATGAAGATCTGGTGCATCCCTTCGTATCTGAAGGGCAGCAATCCACAGTGCTACAAGCGCTCGTGTTGGTACAAACAGGGAGCCCCCATCTTCACTTCATTCATGCTGTTTGAGATTTATAGCTCTTGCCCATAGCAAGGCGAAGAAGGAAGGTGAAGGGCAGAGCAGTTGCAGTGGGAAGTATCACGCTTGTGTGACCATCTCCCAGTCACCAGTCTTGTGTCTTGGAGAGGTGCCACGTTGGCAGGGTGTGCAGGAAGTATTCGCGTAGCAAATTGTGTTATGAGCAGCAGAACCACAACAAGGTTCTTCCTGCATCTGATGATAATTGTTTGACTGGGGGAAGGGAGGGAGAAAAAAGGGAAGTCAGGGCAACGCGGATGAAAAGGGAAGGCCCGCGCTATTGTAAGGGCAGGGAAAACAAACTGCCCCTGTGCCAAAGAGCTTCGGCGTGTGTGACACAGCAGCGCTGAGTGGGACATGGGAATATTCCATCAAGGCCAAAAAAGCTCTGTGGGTAGGAAAGCTGTGGTGGTGCCCGGTGTTTCCACTGCTACCTCCTCCTCCCTCCTTCAACGGGATTTCTCCTCGCATGCCCTCGGAACCAACGCTCGCTTGCTGCTTTCTTTGATGTCAGTCTTCGTATGAAGGAAAACAAAGATGCTGGAGTTTTAAAATACTTACATTAGTGTTCTGTTACAAGCCTTTGGGTGTTCCTTGTTTTTTTGTGAGGGTTTTGTGTTATTTTGCATTTTTTTTCCTCCGTAGGTTTATATTTTAAAGAGAGGTGTAGGGAAGTCTTCCCTTAGGCTTCTAAGTTCCAAGCCCGCTGTTAACATTTAACAAATAAGCAAGCAGAACATCCCGATGTGGTCACTGTACCTAAGCCAGATCTGGACACTGCGTCAAGGAAATCACGGCTACTTTCTGAAAGGCATCTGTCCCGCAGCCTGTTTTTGGCAGATTGACTTAGAAAAAAAAGAGTACGTGATAGTGGAAAAACCCTTGTTTATGGCATCAGGTGGTGGCTTTTATGAGGCACAAACTGTACTCTGGTTTCCTTTAAAGCAGAAGATACTTTTGAGAAGTTAGGAAGCATCCCAAGATGCAAGAGGCAGCGAGTTTCTCCACCCTTAAAATATTTCCCAGCATGCTGCAGGCAAGATGAAAACCTGGAACATTACTGTTACCTGATTTATCTTAAATAGCCAAATAGAAATGTGGTGTTACATGTGAAGTAACTGTACAAACATGCTTGCACTCTAATATCATAGAATATTTAAGATGGGAAGCAATCCCCGTGCCCCTTCAAAGCAGGGTCGATTAGAGCAGGCTGATCAGAGCTGCGTCCAGTTGGCTTTTTAATATCTCCGCACACGCCACGTTTTGACAAATGTACTCAGTGATTTTGCAGATTCTTGGGTGTCCCTGAGGGCTTTACAGGGCAGTGACACAGAAATAATATAGATGGAGAAAATCAGGACAAGCAATTCCATGTCTGCAGTAATACTGAGTGTAAAAGGGAATAATCATTCTTTACCAGAGCTTGTATGACTGCACTGAGAAGTATCCAGTTGAGGAGAGGTCAGAAGCTCCATTTCTAATCCGAAAAATGCTGGATGCATGTGGTGGAGACACAGGCATGTAGCAGAATGCACTGATGGTTTGAGGACTAAGAGAGCTCTGGCAGGATGACGCTTCTTAACCTGTCAAAACCCATCTAGAAGGCGATGATGAAAGCTGTAGAGAAGGTTGAGAAGAGATTATCACCAGAGATGAATTGAACTCTCAAGCAGTCTACCATTAGTGTCCTGAAGGAATAAAGATTTTAATAGAAACATCGGTAGGGTACGCAGGAAACAGACTATCAAAGGCAAAGTGTCAAGCAAAGGATAGCTTGTATACAAAACAGAGGGCTTCCCCCTGCCCCCACCCAGTAAACACTTTATAATCAAGTCATTGTTAAATGTTTAAAAGTACGTGCCTGTTTTTGTAGATATAAGTTCATTTCTTGTTTGTTTTTTTTTGCGATGGTAGGTAAATTATTGGAGAAAAAGCACGTGACTGAGAATCTTAGGTGTGTGCCTCAATAATGTGAGAGTTCACTGAGAAGATGAGAAGTAAAAAAATGGCATCAAAGTTGTATAATTAATTTCCCTCCATGATCTGAAGGGTCTGTAGTTGACTCTTTGCTCTCTCAGTTATGGAGTTTTCCTTTATTATTAGGATTATGATTGCTGGCTCATTTCCATGCAGGTTTCCCTACATTGTTATTTGCTGCGCTTCAGAAGAAGCTCTGCTTGTGACAAACTCTCTTTTATCTTTCTCCATTTTCTTTAAACTCTAGCCCTAGAGTGCTTGTTGAGAGGCATAGGAACCAAAAGTCATGAGTTCCCCGGCATTTGGAAGGGGGTTTTCATGAGGAGATCACCAAGTCATCCATCCTCGGTGCTGCGTTAGCAGAGGTGAATTCTGAGCCCAAGACCAATTCTACTGTATTCTTCTCAGATGTCTGTCTGCTCTGGCGAAGCTCCTGCAACCCTGTGCCAGCTCTCAAAGCATTTTTCAAACCTGTGTGGTGTTTCAGTTGTGGTCAAGTTGCAGGTGGCACCAGTTGGTTCCAAAACCACTTTCAGCGTTGTGAGAGTAGTGGGAGGCTCCTCCAGCTGTAGAGAAAAGCAACTGCTATTCCCACTTCTGATTTTCTTCTTCCTGACATGGTTTGTCGTTCATGAAGTCCACTCTGCTGTGCTAGAATTATGTTTGAGTTGACATCAGTAACATGAGAGATGTAACAACTTACCTGAAACATCTCATCTGAAAAAGCATTATTCTCACTGACAGATGATCTTGCGTTGCTGTCAGATGCGCTGAATTGAGTAGTTAGCCTGAAATTACTGACAACTCTGTTGCAACTGGGCACTGGCTGATGAAGAATTTGGTTGTGCTTGGTCTGGAGAATAGACACTAGCTAGTTGTGTTGAGTGGAAATAGGGCAGTCTGAGCTAAGTTCTCTTTCTTGGGCTTCAAGGAGGCAAGGTGGGCTCCTGTTGCCTTAGATGCCCTGCAGTGTCATTCTGGGCAGTGAAGGAGGAGAGGACTATGAGAAGACACATTGAGGCAACTACTTAAGGTTGTAGTGAAGATACCAGCTTGTTGGAAATCCTTTCCCTTACATAAATTTTGATGAGCAGAGTGAAAAACGTCAGAGATGGAAGGCTAGCTGGAGGCTGTGATTTCCACCTATTTTCATGTATGACAGTGTGAGACATCTAGCACGAGCGAGTCAGATGCTTGGCCTTATGCACAGACTGCAAACTGAATGGTGTGTAGTGGTTTTCAGCTTCACTATAGACTGGCATATACTCTCCAGGCCATTGTAGCCTCTCAGCAGCAGGTGATGAGCAGCAGAGAAGTTCCCTTGCATAAAAGCTTTGTACAAATGCAGATGCTTCCTAGGAAACTCCCTGCCACAGGCATGCTCGGTATAAGGATGGGGCTGAAAGGCCTAGCACTTACTGGAGTGTACCTCGCTCTCTCGTGTCCTGACAAGAGCCACTTCTCAGTACCTAAAGGATTTGTCTGTGCCTGATAGGTCAGAGCTCGACCTCCAGGGCAGAGTAACCCAGCTCTGTGCAGCCCTCCTGGGCTCAGCCCAAAACCACCCTGGTTTGGTTTTGACCCGTTTTTCATTTAGTGTCAGGATTTCCTTATGTAATATACAGCTAGAAGTGATTTTAAAGTACTTCGACTTCATCGTGTTTTTGTTCCCCACCCCCACGCTTTTATGTTTGAAGGCTCCATTAGTGTCCATAACAAAGAGAGAGTAACACAGATGGTAAACATTTTTACCACAGAACACCAGCAGCGAACACCATATCACTGATTTAGGAGTCTCTGTGCTTGCTCAGCTGTATATAATCACTCTCATTTCCTTCCCTTGGGTTTCTGGCCGGCATGGGGAGACTTTACTGGCATGTTCAGCGAAGGCTCCCTGGCATCGCTGAGCTGTTGCTCACGTCTCGTGTTTGTCGTTTTGCGGAACAAGAAGCTCCATCCTGGAGCTGGTGTGAGCTTTTGCCTGGTGCGTTCTCTGCTTTCTTTTTTCAGAAATATATTTTTACCAAATGTATGAGACTGAAATTAAAACTCTGTTGGGCGAGGACAGTATCTGCCTCGGCTGCCAGGCAGCCATCGTGCTTTTGAATGCCTCCCTGATATAAAAGATAATAAACCGAGGGAACTGCCATTAGCCTTGCCTGAGTTTTGTGGGATAGTTGCCATGGTGGAAGCTAGTGTGTGTTTGGTACAAAGCGATAGTGTTTTTAAAGTTTCAGTTTTCATTCTGGGAATGCTGATAGAAAGACGAATGCTATGAATGTTGGCTCTCTGTAGTAGTTCAAATAAAACTGTAAGAAAGTAATTCATTTTGGTGCAGCATTATACCAAGCCAGCTAGCTGTGAGGTTCTTGTTTTATCTTCCTTTTTTCTTCTCTTTGTACAAACAAAATAGCAAACTTAGTCTCTGTCTGTCAAAAATGCATGTAGCTTTTCTTTTGTACTTAGATGAGAGAGATAATCTCTTAACTAAAATTTCACATTAGCATTCTGCTTGTGAAGTAGAGCAGTGTCCTTTGGGCCAGAGAAGTCTTTTTTTAAAAAAACAAGCATGCACTGCAATCTGCATAGTGGTGGCCCATTTTGGTGACTTGTTTACTGGTGTGTCTTTCATATCCAGATTCTTGGCTACAGACAAAGCATTCAAATACTTTTCTCTTTGTCAAAAAAAAAAAGAAGATGAAAATCGTCTGAAATTGGAGCCAAGTTCACATTCTCCGGAGTACCGTTTCAGCCTTTGGGAGGGCCGTCTAGTGCAGAGAGACTGAAAACTTGAGCTAGGTTTGTTTGAACAATCTAAACTTAAAGAAGACACAGCAAAACAAATACTTTTTAATTCTTGTGCTTTTTATATTTACACTGGCGGTGGTGTCTTCCTCAGATAAAACGTTTTGATATCAAGCAGTTCCTCTAATTTTACCGGGCTCTGTTTCTTTTTATGGTAACACACACTGTGCAGGAAGGTCATTATACGGGAGAAAAAAGCTGTCAGCATAAAAGAGAAAGTTAACATTGCACATGTTGTCTTTGTTTATGGGGTTCCTGGAATGTGGTACGAATTGAGCCAAATGATGGCTTAAACTGTTCTTTTTAATATGCTGTACAGCCCCTCCATAGGTTCTGCCAGTAACAGGTATTTCACCTTGCAAGTACAGGTTGTAAAAATATCTGTGAAAGCATCCCAAGTGTTTCCTTCTTATGTTGCTAGTATTTGCTTTAAAGACAGTTTGTATTTTTTTTACAGGTGGGGGGAATGTAGTCATTGTTACATTCTATTAAGCCTACTGTGTGTGATAAGAACATTGAAATTAATAATGAAACATGCATTGGTTGTGTATGCAGAGCCAGTTTGTGTTAGTGCTAGTCTCGCTGTTGCCTGATGACTGTACATCACAGGGAGCCTTGCAGAGTACATTGGTGATTTTTGTCTCGTTTAGTATTTCGTTCGTAGCTGTGTTACAAATGGCCATTCATCAGCTGGTATTTCTGAGTTCCAGAAGAAAGAAAATGCAACTACTTCACATTTTTTGAGTTCCGTCCTCTAGCAGGTTTTGTGTCTAAGATTAAACCAGGGCAAAGAAGTAAAACCCTTGTATAACCCTTAGGTTACATAAGTGACAGTAAATTCTTTAATCATATACCTTATTAAAAGAAGAGTAAAACCTTGTGTTCTCTAAGCCAGAACTACTGCCTTCAGTTTCTACTTGAAATGAGGATTCCTCATGAGCTGACATGGGGCTGACCAGGTGTTAAACCATCTTAGGGATTCCTGCTGAGCCAGTCCTGCACAGGAGTGGGGAAGGAGCCCTGATGGCTTGGGACATGAGGGATCAAATCAACAATTAAAGGATAATTGTGAGTTGGGAAGGAAAGGGAAGATGACTAGCCAGGAAGGATTAGCCTGAGTCAGGAACAAATTTCCTGAAATTACTCAAGCAGGTGCTTAAAGGGAGGTGGGTTATTCTCTTAAGGAGTGATTTTCAGAAGTGTGTGAGCCAGCTACAAGGAGGTCTGAGAGGCCAGCAAAGCAGAAACTCCATTGGGGAAGAGAAGTGTGCTGCCTCGTAGGGTCAGAGAGGAAGTAGTGTGCTCTTGGAAGACAACGAGATTTTTGCTTTCTCCTGTGAGAGGCAATGTGTATCGTACCGTGAAGGAGGTTAACGTGCTGCCTCACAGACCCTTTTCCGTTGGACGAAAAGGAGTGGTTAAAGATCTAATATATATATTTTCAGTGTGGGTTTTTTTTGTATAATATCACTAGATATTAAAAGTAAGACTTACTGAAAGGAAAACAACTGACTGGTATAAAACAAGGAGGCAAGTTCCACAGGGAAAACCAGCATCTTTTATTAGAGCGACCGAAGATGTTGGGGAGAAAAAAGGCACAACCTAAGTTCTTCGACTGTTCCCTGCTGCAGCTTCAGTGGTGAAGGGAAATAAAGCTTTGTCTGAGACCTTTTAGAAGCTCCATCCCAGTACTATTGACTTTGGGGAGCTGGAACTTAGTGCAAGGCCATGAGAAGGGTGAGGAGAGGGCTTGCAGTTTCTGCTCTCAAGAATTGGTGTAGCAGGATCTGTCAGTGCAGCATGAGCATCAGCTCATGAGTGGCCTAGCATTAGCAGATATTACAGCTACCTGTGTTGAGATATTACAGCTACCTGTGTTTATTTTTATTAAAATATTCTCAGATCTATTTTTGCTGCCTTGTGAATTAAAGTGAGGATTTTGTTTTCTCATTTTCAGTGTGTTTCGTTACACTGGATTCCTTTAAAAGCCAAGCTGGTGCTTGTTTGGCTGAGTTCCTTTTGGAGTTGTCTGGGAATGGACATCTCAAATGCTAATTTCTGATTTTTATGCACACTATAACACCTACGTTATTTCTTTTGGGATTAGCATTCTTTAGGCAATGGTTTTGTCCAGGAGCAATTACGTTCGTGTTCAGAAAAGCTGAAATTGTATGTTTTATTCGTTGTAAGATTTGTCAAAGCATTGGCATCCATTAAACACTTTTCCCACCTGAAGGAGGGAAGCAGAGTTTATCTGGGTGTCAGCAGTTTCGACATCCTGCGAGCTTCTGGCCTCAATCTCAGTAAAAAGGAGTGAGACCTGCAGATACCATGTATATAAAATTCCAGTGTATTTTATTGGACAGGAAAACCTTGTTATAAAAGCACTGTACTTTGAATAATTTCCAGAATATACTGTTGGATTCAAAGCTGTGAAATGTAATTGCTCCTACATCCCGACAGAGCCACAGGATCTGGAGTGGCTTAAGAAAAGTGAAGACCGAAGGCCGGATTTTCAGAGGCAACTTAGTCTCCCTAAAATTAATGCAAGTCAGGCACCTAAATGCCTTTGAAATCTGGCTCTGAGCCTGTGTTTTTTGTTGCTGTTAATACATTGGACGTTTTCTTTATGCCAGCCCTTCAGTTCAACTCAAGGAACAGGAGAGGGATTTCCTGTGTCGGTCAGCAACGTGCTGTTTAGCACTGGAGCTAACCCCAAGCGCAGGGCTGGGCAGTGCTGCTCTGGGACTCGCTCTACATTAATATTGCTCCAGTAGGAGTCAAAGTTTAATTGCCAGTGCGACATTTGGCTCCGTTCTGAAGCACAAATAAGTCCTCAAGTAAGGAAGATGTCAAAGAACAATTTGCCCCTTCCCTCCCCCCACTTCTTCCCCCTGCCCCCCACCGAGTTTCGGTGTTCCTCCCAAAACTTGAGAAAAGAATATAGATCCCAGCAACATGGACCTCACTGAACTGGACTCGTTGTGTAGTTGTAGTTTTATTTTATAGATAATAATACTATGCCATTTTTTAAGGTGGGGAGCAGCTGGCAAATAGCAAAAAAGTATCTTTTTTTTTCCGTGAAATTATAAAACTGTACTGTGCTAGCTGAAAGCACATAATGAGCAGGAAGTGATCGCTAATCTGTTTGGCTCTGTCTGAACCTTTATATTTCTATTTATCCCAGTGGGAGATTTTAATATTCTACTAATGTTATTTTATGTTTTGCCAACTTTCAGGTTGGGATATTGGTGCTTAAAATCTTGTTGACTGCTTGAATGCAAAATCAGGCTTTATGAGAATTAATAAAATGATACTTTTATGAATCTTGGACATGGCACTAGCTGATATAAATGGTGTCTGAAAATGATGTAATGAGGATTTTGCAAAGGTATATCCATATTAAGGCCCAGATTCTGCTTATATTACTAAGAGAGTATCTCTAATTAATCTAACCTGTAAAACTAAAAGTATGAATGAAACTTTTTTTCCAGTAGCTACTTTATTAATTGCAAATTACTTTTGCCTGGTCCTCAGTTTGCCACCTGATTTTCTCTAAATGCCTACCTCCTCCCCACTGCAGCTCCAGATCACGATTATTGAACATGAAGTGGCTTTGCAGCTGACTCAGTGAGGATTGCAAAATTAGATTTAAAATTTTGACGTGTGATAGCACACCCCACTATTTGTGATGCTAAAGAAGGACAGAATATGCAGTGATGAGGAATGCTCTATAGGAGCAAAGTAACCTGCAGCTCTTGTTGGCAGGTCAACATGTGTCTGGAAAAGTGTTTTTAAAGTAATAGCTAAAAGCTTTTTATAACAAAACACAAAAATGTTGTAAAATTAATTTAGCTTTGTAGTTTTAAAATACGTTGAAATCTGCTGTGCAGATATGATATTTAGTTAAATTTGTTTTGAAACTGAATGATCTTGGAGAAATCATTAAATCAATTTCTTCATTTTACCCTGAAAGTTCCCTATTCACTTTGTGCCAGGGTTACTGAAAGGTGAGTTGACTCTGAAATTCAGGCTCAGATTTAAACAGTTGGAACAAATGCAGGTGAAAAATCTTGAAATGAGAAGAGTCCCGGGGAAGCAAAGGCCTACAATCACTTCTTTCTCCCTTTGACTCATAGTCATACTGAATTTTGAAGTGAAGCAATTTGTCAGAGGAACTGAGGAGTTTTAATCTTATGGCTGTTCCTGAGATTGCTCAAAATAAATCAATAATTTCTCCAAATAACTTCCTAGGCTTTTTAAAAGATTTGGGAATAGAACCACTGAAGCTGGCCATTCAGAAGAGTGACTCCAGACTATCAACTACATTAGAACTGGTAGAACTAGAGGCTGCTGACATGTTTAAGGCCCTTAGGAAAGTGCTAAAATGTGATTCAGCATGTCCTTATTCTTGAAAGCACTTAAAACACTGACATGCTTTTGTGAGGTGAGATCTGTATAGAAAATTTTATGTCAATTCATCATTTAACTACGTTCATTATAGTTTTTATTGCCTACTTGAAACCTATTGGAGTGAGCTCAATTAGTCAGAAGAAAATAGGACACACCTTCCATGTTATAGAATCATAGAACAGTTTTGGTTGGAAGAGACCTTCAAGGTCTTTGAGTCCAACCTTTGCCCTAGCCCTACCAACACCACTGAACCATGTCCCTCAGCACAACATCCACCCGTCTCTTAAACACCTCCAGGGATGGTGACTCTACCACCTCCCTGGGCAGCCTGTTCCAGTGCTTGCCAAACCTTTCAGTAAAGAAATTCTTCTAATATCCAACCTGAACCTGTACTGCTTTGCCCAATAATCTGCATGTGAATAAGGATTCATAAATAGCAGAATTATGAATGTCCAAGGAATCTTTCCTAATTCGTAATGGTTTATTTTTAGAGCCATCTGTGCACTTCAGTTCCATAGAAAGCCTGTAAAATCTCTGACAAATTATGAGCTTACACTTTGGTTTTCCCCACCAGAGAGAATCCTCCTTCAAGTTCTCAGGAACTTCAGTGATTGCCACTGATACAGATTTCACAAGTGTGTATCATATATCCAGCTCTTTGACACTATGTCCTTACAGTAGATGTTGATGCCCTCCAATAGCAAGAAAAATAGTTAAAGGATGGATTCTTTGTCCTTCGGAAGTCAGTACTGTGGAGCTTAATAAGTCTACTGAATTTTGACTTAGCCTGTTACTTACTCACTAGTATACATCTATTAGATTTATTCCTAGCACGATAAATTAAGGCTAGTTAGCAGCCACAGATTTCTAGTGTGAGATGTCTAGAATACTTCCATACCCAAGAAAATGTTTTGTAGGAAGCTAGCACTACTCTTTTGTGCAAGGAAAGCTTTGCTTTACTTAAAAAAAAAAACCCACCAAAATTCCTTATACGTGTTTTAAAAGTTGCTTGCATGCTTTAAAGATTGCTTATAAGTTTTTGGGAGGTGAAATGCAAAAATATGATACATAGTGAAAATACATTGTCAGATGGTCATACAGAAATATATTGCCGGATGGACAAATGGGGAGAAAAATGATTCAAAACCTTTAGTGCTTGGTCATTGCTTGTACGCGTGCTGGCTTGCACCTGAAAGCGGAAGAAGGTAGAACAAATGGAGAAAATGTGCATACCCAATGAAGAGTGCCTTGTTTTGCATAAATAAAGGCCGAGTCTTCTTCTCAGTTAAGACAATACTGAGTAACTCCGCATCAGATTTTTGTGATTCTTTTTTTCAGGGGTGATAGATCACTGTTATTTCCGTGCAAATCAATGGAAGCTGCAAATTCTTTCATCTTTCAAAAAACCCAGGATATTGATAGTTCAGGTTTCTCCACTGTCTCTCACGTGGAGTAAGTTATTTCTCTCAACAGAGGATTATTAAGGCCTCTTTTAATGTGAATTTGTATGTAGCTTGCCAATGACATCTTTACTATGCAGGCATGCACAGTGGCCCAGTGGGAGTTTCATTTCACTTCTGGTTATTTCCCAGGCTTTGGCCAGAGGATTTTTCAGGCTCACATGGTTCTGAGTGATTGTTTCGGAGCAATCCCCTTCTTCGTTGCACGAGTGCCAGATTTTCAAAGATGCAAACCGCAGTGTGATGTGTGACAGTTCTGTCTCTGCGGCTCAAAGGCGTGTATTTGAGAAGGGAGTCATCTAAGTCTGGGTTTGAAGCTCTCAGTGATCTTGGTGGTACTATAGAGAAAAATTAGTTCTTTCAACAACAGAGGGAGAGAGACAAATGTTTTAATCAGAAGAACAAAGAAAACCCATGTGTACTCCTCAGTAACAGAGCTAGTGGGGAGAATTTACTATTTTTTAATTAAAAAAGTGAAAAATTAAGTCTCGCTGTCAGACTGCTTGTTTCTGTTTCAGATGATATGACTGCATCATTACTTATTAATCGATACTATTTTTCTGTGCTCAAGGAACTTATTTATTGTATTTATATAACACTGCCTGATGAACAGGGTGGCTGCTTACAGCGCAGTGATATTGGAGTAACTCGAGTTATAAATATTTTTAATGATCCTTTTGTTGATGGATGGATTATTTCTCCCGGCAAAGGCGAAGGCTCGCCAAGTAGCTTAAGAGAACAATTTGAGTGTCAGTTTCACAAGTGAAAAAAATCCGAAAAGGAAAAGGAAGCAATTCATTCACAACGGGACATGGTGCAGAGGAGGATAACCTGCCTTCAAAGATTTTTGTTTCGAGTATTATAATGTTTAATAAATAGTTTACTTCAAAGGCCTTTGCTGGAGAAAAGAAAAAATAAAATAAGCAGCTTTCCTGCTATTCTTGTTCACTGGTCCAGTGTTGCTATAAGTAGCTCATATCCTGTCCTCTGTGGTCTCAGGTGGTTAGCTTTTGTTTGGGAAACTGAAGCTTCAACCGAAAGAGCTGTGCCACCAGTTAAATTATTAGGTAGTTGACAATATGTCTCAAAAATCAATGGAACTCATTGTGGAGCTTGGAGGGGGTGACTTTGGCAGGGGAGGAGGGGTCTCGGTATTATTTTGGGTGATGAGCAAAGGCGACTGATCAGATCATGTAAAAATAGAAGTTGCTAAGAAAGGCATCTGAAGTAAATTCTTCACTTCCATCTACCCCCACCATGTACTTTTTTTCAAGTATTGTTAAAGTTTCATGGAGCACAAGATATATTGGGAGGTCATTTGATCTGTCCTCGATGGCATAATTAGCTATAACAAAACACATTCCTGTTTGAAGTTCTGACATGTTCTGTATCCATTTCGGTATTTCTGTATTGTTTTGTTTCTGTTAAATGTTGTACTTTGTATTTGTGTTCCATCGAGTAAAGAAATGACTCAAGGCTTAAAGGAAAAGGCTTGGGTGTTTCCCGAATAATTACATCTTAGGTTGTCTAGTTCTGGGCGTATGAACTAAGCTACTGCTTTGTTTTCTTCCATTGTTTTTAATTCTGAGCCATTTCAAATCATTTGAGGGAGTAGTGTTATGTTGCTGCCATCCTTCCAAGCCTCAGGTGGGTCCCTCACTGTTCGTTCCCATCTTTTGGGGGCGCAGTCTGGATCTGAAAACAGAACCAGTCAATCTTTAAGCTAAGGATCATGAAACAGAATTGCAAAGCTCCAGTCTTGCATTTTGTAGCCCATTGTAGCCAAAACCTGTTAAGTGACAGGACTTGAAAGAGAGATGAATAGTAAAAGCAAGGAGATTCTGCTGGAGCTAGCTTCGCTTCACCCATGCTCTGAGATGACTGAACATGGGCAGTTTTTAACAGGGTTTTAACTTACTCCTTCCTGATAATACATTTTCCTGAGATCACATCTGGTATTTGAGATCTGGAACATAACCACTAGAGCAGCTTGCTTCAATTGGAGATTTATTGGGATGAGTCCGAGGGCTGCACACCCTGTTTACGTGTCCACATCAAAGTCAGAAATCTGAATGAGTTTCCACAAGTGAATAAAAGAATGTACCATGGATAACAAATTATTGCTGCAGCAGAAAAAGGAATCAATAACCTGTCTCTAGAAGCGGATCTTGTTGTATCCTACACTTGCTTTCCAGTTAAATGGTATGTAATAAGAATGATGGAGCTTGATCAACGGGTCCTCAAGATGAGATCCAAAATGCAACCCCCAACAAAATGGCAAGAGGAAACTAAACAGATAAATGTGCTGAGGGGAACAAGAAAGATGTTTGGGAATGTTTGAGACGTATCCTCTGGTCCTGATTTCAGTGTCTTCTCTATGAAATATCCTGTATTTCAAGCCACAACACCACCAAGCCAATGAAACAAAAAATACTCTCCTCACATGCGAATTTGTCTATGAGGAAGATGTTTTTGTCACTGAGGGTCAGTGTAACAGTCTTGGTTACTCAGCCTGGGGGAAAGCTGGTTTCACCTGATAATCCACACATAGAAAAATGGAAGTGATTTTGAAAATACTTTGGAGTTTCACCCCTGAATTCTTTGAGGTTTGTTTTTTTTTTTTTGACTGCATTTTGTCAGTCGTTATCTGATGACTGTGAAATACTTAGTCCCCAGAACATGTCAAGGAAGCAATTACCTCAAATCAGCTCTTGTTCAACTTACAGCTAATGAATAACTATTACAAACTAATCAGTGGTGTTATGCTAATTAGTAAAGTGGATAAAATAACTGGAAATTAAAGTGATTAAACTTGCTTGTTTGGAATTCCATGTTGAGCAGTGAGTAAATGATGTTGTGCTCAATTCAGAAATAATATGTGGTCAGTTGTGTATTTACACTACTACGCCACTCAGACAAATCCTCTGCACTTCAAGCAGCTGTTCGAAGAGAGAGGACATACGCTGCTCACATTCTGCCAGGCTCCTTCCCCATTCCTACAAGCTCTTCTACACTTAAAGACTATGCAAAGTCTTTGGTGTATACCTTGTGGACGAGCCTTTATCTGCTGGCCCCACAGTCCAGGAACATTTCCAGGTCCAATAATGTCCTCCTTTAGATAAACTGCCTGTAGAAAATTCAGAAACTATTTGTATTTTGTCATAAAAGGTTAAAGGGCTTAGAACATAAGTCTTATGAGAAAAGGCTGAGGGATCTGGGGCTGCTTAGCCTAGAGAAGAGGAGATTGAGGGGAGACCTCATCGCTCTCTACAACTACCTGAAGAGAGGCTGTAGAGAGGTGAGGGTTGGTCTATGCTCTCTAGTGGTGAGTAATAGGATGAGGGCAAGTGGATTTAAGTTGCACCAGGGGAGGTTCAGGTTAGATATCAGGAAGAATTTCTATACTGAGAGGATTGTCAGCCATTGGAACAGGCTGCCCAGGGAGGTGGTTGAGTCACCGTCCCTGGAGGCGTTTAAGAGACGGGTGGATGTTGTGTTGGGGGGAATCATTTAGTAGGTTGATAGGGCTGGGACAAATGCTGGACTCTATGATCTTCTAGGTCTCTTCCAGCTGATACGATTCTATGATTCTTTAAGCAAATGTCGTGGTTTAACAGTGACTTGCCTCATTTTTGTTTGGTTTTTTTTTTTTCACACAAGGGCCTTAGTGAAATGGTTGTTCCCATTATCCCACTGTGATAAAACTACTTGGCTGTGCTTGTTTTTAAAGGGGAGTGTAATTGCCTTTTTCTGTCCCACGTCTCTTTTGCCAATGTTTTCTGAATCAGGGACAGCATTTTCCAGAACTGAGAAGCGCAACAATCTGGCTTTCCCCTGCTGTAATGGAAGTGGCCAAAAATTAGACATTGCAATCTGAGATTCCTTAGTCAGTAGAGGGTGTCAGGTACTTCCAGGGCAGTTCTGTTGCATGTGCTTCTCTGCTGGGTCTGTATACATGTTGAAGTTCCCGTGTTCAAAACTTTGGTGTCTAACTTTTATGCATGTAATGTACCCAAGACGTCTGTAGGGAGCTGACAGCTGTAAGGTGAGACCTTTAGGTGCCTTTCCATTTTCTAGAGCAGCATGCAGAAGCCAGGTGGGACACCTTAAAGCATCCAAAATGGTAATGGTACCTGAACTTCACCCCTAAAGCTGGGTGAGATGTTACAGGAAAAGTTTCTGTTAGAGCCTAGAATTTACAGGGAGCATTATCAACAGACTTTCTCTCTAATGCCTGACATACTATCTTAATACCTTAACCGAAGAACAAAACTTCCTTCAGGGTGCCTTTCAAAATGTGCAAGAACAAGTGAAAGCCTTGTTTTATTCCACGTTTCATGTTGCTGATTGCAATAAACCCTCTTCCACTTAACCCCTCCTAACTGCATTCTTGCACAGGAAAAAGCTCTTAGAACTGTAAGAGAAAAAGTTTTATAAAATTCAGAACTAAATTCTTACATATATATCAATGTATGTAAACATGTGCACACATGTAAATATTATGATTTGTACATTTGCAGTGTAGATTTATATGCTTATATATAAATATTTTTAATAAAGATTAAATTTACATGATAAAAAGTTTAATGTAAATATAATCTGATGATGATTGCACTTTATATGTTCAGATAGTAAGGTTGTGCATGTGATAGGGAAGCTTAATATTAATTTTTTTTTACTGTATGTCACTTTGTTGATGTGAATGTTAAATGAATTGATGAAATCACAAGTTAATAACTAGTTATTTTGAATAAAGTAGTCAAATATTGGGAGAACGAGGCTGGGAGGAACGGAAGCAACAACAAACAAAAAAAAGCAGAGAAAAGATAAAGTATTCTGTGGTGATTTCTGTTGCCTGCTCTACACATTAAATTGCCTCACTGCCCCACTGGCAAACCTTCAGTATTGTGGATGCCAGCAGTTACAGGAGGTCTTCTGCATTGAACATGTTATATTTAATAGTTTTTGTCATTATGGGCCCTTGAAATATAAATTGTGGAAGCTTCCTTTCTGCTTACGTTATAGTATTTTAGGGGAAATAATTTTAAGTGTAGATTGTTAATTGCAAAACCGTTTTACCTTTATTCTGTAAAGCTAGATACAGCATTTATGCTGTTTTTGGGAGAATTGTGGTAGATTATGGTTGACATAAGGAGGTTTTTATGAAACACAGAGGGGAAGAAAGATGGATGACACATGCTGGCTTGTCACATTTTTTTCAAGCAGACATCAAAACAGTGATAGATGTTATATATGATCAGGTTATTTTATTTTTAAGGAAACGAGGTACTTTAGATTTTCATGAATTTGCAAATTTTTCCAAGAAGGCCAACTTCATTCTTAAAATGCATATATAAAGCCATGAAGTTGTAGTTGGTATCTGAAAGATGTGAGCTGTAAAGACTGTTTATGTGTAAAATTGCTATTCATCTCTCAGTAAATATATAAAATGTGCCAATGTTATTCTAAAGCATTCTGCTTTTCTTTTCTTGGCTCTTACACAAAGAATATCTGAATACTAAGTCAGCAGTAAAACATGAGATCAAGTGTACTTTTCTTCCATGTACTTTCTAGAATGTTCTGTAAAGTAAAAGCAGGGTTGCTCGGTACGTGTAAGAGTCAAGAAACTTGCTGGAAAGAAGGAATGGTACCTCAGTAGCTGGAAAAATGATGGGTACAGCATGACTTCAGAACTAGTGCTGGCTAGGATAAGTTACTCTAGAAAAAATGAGGAGTGCTTTAAATAGATTTTAAAAAAATTAAGGGTTCTGGGGGTTCAAGGGCACATTTTACAAGGGAGAAAGAGCAACCGGAAGACCCAACTCCCACTGAAAAGGAGTGGTCGTGGACACCCATGGCTTTAATATCTTTTAAAGATCTCCTTTTCACATGTTTTACTTTAAAATGAAATTACTTTGCCAAAATCACTTTTTTTAAGTTCATTTTGAAGTTAACAGAGAAGTTATGTCAATCTCGTTGACAGAAGTTCTCACTGTATATAGTATAACTTAAAATGATTCTTAGCTTGTATTAATTCATATTGCATTCATACATTTTTTCCTAAATGAAAAATGTCTTGGGATATCCTCCCAAGAACTATAGCTTTTCTTTCTTACTCTGTTTTGAACAGAACAAATTGAAATTCATGCAATGTGCCCTTCACAATGCAGACTTGTCTTCCACATAATACTCATGTGATGCTTAAGAGTTCAAACAATCATGTTTTTTCAAGAAATGCTGAAAATCTCTGATATTTCTTTCTTGAGCTTTCCTTTTTTTCTGCCTGCTCTCTCGTGCGGCATAACCTTGTCAGAGGGTAATGATGTTCAATGTGCAATGGTGCTGCCTGGTAATTTTTCAGATGGTTACTGTACTGATGCCGACTATGAAATTCAAATTCTCCTTATATGAAACCTTAAAGAAGAAGTAAAAAAGACCTGAACAAAACTCAGCCTTCACTACAATTCAGTCATACGCCAGAAAACTCACATTTCTGAGTATTGATTATGTTCATTTACCACAGCAAAGTGCATTCATTGATAACTACCCGCTGGTATTGAATCAATCTTATGTGAAGCACGGGCATTATTGTCAGGTAGGGTAAATAATATTGATTCTATTTTAAAATGAATACGCCATAGGAGAAATTAATTTGATTCTATGAAGTCATTTAATTATGTTCTATTGACTATATAAACAGCGAAGGTTGTGTAATAGTATGATATCATGAGGCAAGTTACAGCTGCAAGCTTTAGCAAGGTTACCCCTCCATAATGGCAGTAAACACATTTTGTTTCAGTTTTATGTTAAAGGAGGAAGAGAAATCTGATGCCTGTAATCAATCTCAAAGTAGGATCCCAACTGGTACCAAATCCTCTGACACCCTGTAAATGGAAGGTGTAGTTTTCAGTGACTGCAGCAAAGCAGGTCCTTGGTTATGTTGTAGGTCAGCAGATTCTGAAGCTTCGGATATTATTCTGACTAATGTACTCTGCTGTCAAAACTCCTTGTCTTCCAAAATAAGCAAATAATTGGGAATAGGAGAAGGGAGTTGTGTTGATTATGTGTTTTTGCTTGATCGTGTTTAAAGCTATTGGCTCTGCAGCAAGGAAGGACTGAGTGCACTAAGCAGAACTGCCACCAACAAGACTAAGCCATGGAGAGAGCCTCGCAATTCCTCTTGCATCTATTCCTCAATAATGAGCTGTGTTACAGTAAAGTCGTTAAATGGCAGCAGCTAAAGCGATGAAACTGTGGAACATGGAACCCTTTTTGGATTACAGGCGACCATGCAGCTGAGATGCAACCGTTGATCATATACCTCAAACATTGTCTTCGTAGGCTGTACAATTAATGTTGAAGTCTTAATAGATGAGAAAAAAATGTTATTATCACATACTGTATGATGAGAGCAGCAGACATTGGGAATTCTGCCGGTGCCATATGAAATCTTGTATTATTTTAAATATTTAAGATCAAATACCTTGCAACTAAGCTGTAGCCAGTTGAACCACTATTGAGAATCCAATACTTTTGGAAGCAGTAGTGGAGTCAAAAGAGCTGGAGGAATAGAAACAGTTGTCTCTATTTGAGAAGGAGGCAGAGGATGTGAGCCTTGTGACTTTAATTGGTGGATACAATTTTATCTTGAGTGAAGTTTGTAGAAAGTAATCCATAGAGAAATGAAGGTAGATGGATAATTATCGCTAACAAATGTTGCAGAAATTGACATAAACATCACATAAACATCAGTGTGTTTATATATACTTTTATTTTGACAATACTTCAGTGTCATATATTCAGATGTCTTTAGGCATCAGGCTTGAAGGTCCAAAGGGGCTGAAGTTTCATTTTCACATGTACAACAAGAGTCAAAGTCAAAGCTTAAAATCCAGTAACCTTTCAAATGTCTTCAGGGCACCTAAAATAGGTTTCACAACTGTCTGTCTAAAGGTACTTGCATCTTCTCAGGAACCCTGCTCTGGGGAACTAGATATCAAATGTTCACTTATCCTTTCGGTGTTGCTGAAACAAAATACTTAAGGGTTCTGAAAGAATAGTCTTCATAAAACATCTAGCGTGGGTGAGCAGCGTTGAGTTCAACCCAAAGCCTCACAGCTGTGGCCACATTCATCAAAATTCATAGCAGTAGAAGGCAGAGATACTTGCTTTTTTGCAGCTCCTCTTGCTGCTGGGAGTGCTTGCCTAGAAGGCTGAATATGAGGGTTCTTGTGTTGACTGTCACATGATGGAATTGAAATCTGCTCTGTCCCTGCAATATATTGTAATTGCCAGGTCTTAGGGTGGTAGAGGAAGAGACCCCAGGCTTAAGCCACTCTGCTGGGAAAACAGATTCTGGTCTCTATTTTCAGAACCATTTCCCTGTGTCAGACTAGGTAGCCAGGTAACTCTGGGAGCCGAGACCAGAAAGTAATTTTCTCCTCTCCCCAGCTGAGGCTTAGCCTTTAAGCCACAGAACCAGTTTTGTTCCTTCCTTGTCCCCTTCGTCCACTCACAACTGCATAACAGCCTGCTTCACACAGTAGAAGTCTTCTTTGAGCACCCTTTAGTCAAATTTGTAAATATTTAAATTACTGAGTTGCTTTTGAAGTATGGAGTCCTGAGTTGCATCTTGATTAGATTTCTGGAGAACAAATCTTATGGGGAGCAGCTGAGGGAACTGGGATTGCTTAGCCAGGAGAAGAGGAGACTGAGTGGAGACTTTATTGGTCTCTACAACTACCTGAAAGGAGGTTGTAGTGAGGTGGGCGTCGATCTCTTCTCCCAAGTAACAAGTGATAGGACAAGAGGAAATGGACTCAAGTTGTGCCAGGGGAGATTTAGATTGAATATTTGGAAAAATTTCATTACTGAAAAAGTGGAGAAGCATTGGAACAGGCTGCCCAGAGAAGCTATGGAGTCACCCTTCCTGGAGGTGTTCAAAAAACGTGTAGGCGTAGCACTTCGGGACATGGTTTAGTAGGCGTGGTAGTGCTGAGTTGATCGGTGCACTTGATGATCTTAGAAGTCTTTTACAACCCTAATGATTCTATGGTTGTCCTTTCAATGTGTCTACACTGGCTGGGCGCATGTGTTGCAGTTTTAGTCGTCTGCTGATGAAAGCCCTCCTTTAGCACCCAGCAGGTTACTTTGTCAGCAAAATTCCAGCTATGCTGCATAGATTTGAAAAAAGAGAAGAGAGAAGAGAGAAAAAATTTCTTTTCAGTGTGTCTCACTTAAAAATTCTGTTTGTAAATAATGTTCCAAGATCAATCAGTAAAATTTGTTCAAAAATCTTTGATTTTATCCCATGGTGAAATGTTCTATTTCTTTGTGAATTTGACAGGCAAACTAGGTAGCCTTAAAGCATCAGGATAAGTTGCGTGTTTCTTCCTAACATTATGTTGAGTAGTTGAGAGCATTGTAATGGATGTACTCAGACTATTTCCAGTCTTACAACCCCTTCCTTCTCTTCATTTTACTCTGCACAGCAATGCTCAGGAATTTGTATTTCTCAGCAGAGTTCTTCGTTGTTCCTAGTTTCTTTTCCTAGTTTCTTTTCTTTGTCAATATAAATTTATTAATACACAGACTCACTCAGGTTGCTGTTTATGCCAAGTATGATTAACTGACATGTTGAAAATGGATATGTAACTACGGATGTGTTACTGTGCTGTGTTATCACTGCTAAAATTCTTTCTAGCTGACTGGTTTTCACCTCACAGCCAGTGGATCATTCTTCTCCTTGGGTAGACTAATTGTGTGATTAACAGACCTGTGAATGAGTTTCTGGCTGAATAGTGGTTTTGTTCTTTTCAAGCAAGGAACCACAGTTAAAGAAGCATGACTAAGTTCTCTAGAGATTGAAATAAGTCTAAGTTGTATTTCATCTTTTAAAGTAGCAGAGAAATTAGCTCTTGGGCCTAAACCAGTAGTAAATGCAAGTATAATAGTCCAGATCTACTGCAGTTTGTCTGAGCAATCATTCTGTTGGATTGCACTCAGAAAAATGCTAGCATGAGGAATAAACATAGTTCAGATACATAATAAGCTAGAACAGATGTGTAAAATGAATCTCTAAAAGAAATCCTATAATGGCAATTGCAAATATATTTCCCATGGCATAAAAAAATGATTGTTCAGTGAAGTGAAGAGTAGGACTGATAAAATATTTATTCAAGTCCATTATCTTTGAGTTTCATTTGCATTTAAAGAAATATTCCTAGCTTGCTTTCAGCAGTGTTTTCATTAGGAACATCTGAAACAGTTTCACACGATCCTTTAATTGTTATGTCAAAAACTGAGTCAGGAGCAGAGATGAAAATACGGAGATCAATATACTCCATACTCTGAATGCCTCACAAAAACTTAGTCTAATTAAAAAAATAAATACTAAATCACTTTAACCAACAGCTTCAAAATATTACCCTGAGGACAGAGGTTAAATCAATTATGAAGTAGTGGCTGAAGCTCACACACTAATAACTTGGGGAGAGTGGTTACGAGTTGTTAACTGAGGTACTCTAGTCTGATCTTTGCTTGGTGATTGCATTCGACTGCCCTAGCAAGAGTAATTGCATACAGTAATGTTCATTACTTTATCCCCAGTCCCAAATCCGCTGAGTAATATTGGTTTTCACTGGTAAATGACTCCCAGGACTCACTTCTTACCTGAGCCTCTTACACGAGTGTTACGGCTTTGGGCGAAGACAGCTCAGTCATAAATTGTCTGCTGTGTATTTGGAAAATATTAACTTTATAACTGTGTGAGTGAAATATTTATAAATATAAGCCTGGTTTTGAAATAGCTGCTCTGATACATCAGCACACATCAGGGATATGTTTGACTACAGGAGTGCTTAAAGCTGAAAATAAGGGGCTAGTCTTTCAGAGGGGTTTTTTTCAGTTTTTGCTATCCATCTGATCTCAAATCTACTATTTTTTTTTGTCTGCTCTGAGATGTTTCATGTGTGATATGCGATGTCAGTTGAAAGAAAAATATGGAAGTGGTCCCTGGAGCAGAACTGGACGCTGCTTTCTGGACTTCTGGGTCACATCTGGGCTTGAAGAAAGAAGTAGATCTATTGCTTGCCTCTGAGGAGGTGCAGCAGCAGAACTATAAACATGTATTTTAAACCAGGAGGGAGGATAGAATGTAAGTACCTTCAGTGTTAAGCGGCAGATGATCAGGACTTTGTATTGCCGTTTTGGATTTCGGTGCTTCAGTTCTGCCTAAGTGTCCTGCTTTGGGTATCTAAGTCTATTGGATCCAGCCCTCAGATATGAGCAAAGATTGTCATGTACGGTTCAAATTATAAAAGCACAGTTCTGTTATGTTAAAGAGCATTTTAAGTCCTACATGGATAGTGCTGCTAGTAATCACAGATGCAACAGGAAGTTGTCTCTGAATTACGAGGATCAGAGAATGCATCTGTTGCTAATGTAGATACCCGGGAAATGTAATGGTGGGAAACAGGTATAGTATTGGTGTTAAAACTGCACTATTGCTGAAACTTCCATAAGGATTTCCTGTCCAGAGTAATAAGAAGCATAATTAAAACTTTTATTACATGTCATAAAATTTACAGAGTTTTTGTGGGTTTTCATAATCTTAGCATCAGTCTTTTTTGTTAATTTTATTGAATCTGAAAAAAAAACCCTAAGCTGCCTTAAACTGAGTAATTAAAAAGTAGAATGCAGCTTTCCCCATATTATTTAGTCTTTTTTCACCAGCCCCACACTGAAAAAGACAGTAAGGATGACGGATTCATTTTTCAAACAAGTAATTTTTTTTTTTCTCAGGCAGGTGGTGTCCATATGAACATTCAGTGTAGCAACCCATTTAGTTCTTGAATTGGAAGTTTTCACTGAGGTATCTTGGATGAGACCATGAACTTACTGAAATCAGAGAGGCTACTGAGAGAAACCAGTCCAGGACAAAGCCAGATTCACAATTTAAGGCCTTTCTATCTCTAACCTAAAGAGCGATGCTACTAAAACCTCTGAACAGGTTGCCAGGCTGCGTAGTTGCTGTAGTGTTAGAACAGAGTGCTTGGCAGGAAGAAATTATCGCACAGTTCGTGTAAAACTGCACCATCTTAGATGGCCTGAGTTCTCATACAGGTAGTCACTCCTTTCTTACAGCTTCCCCTCATGAGCAGCTAGGCTGCTGCTTTGAATTTTGAGTGTGTAGCAGCAGCCTTGGACTTCCCCAGGTTCAAGGGGCTTCGTATGTTAACCTCCCTAAATTCGTGTTTCAATCCAGAGAAGTTTGTAAACTGAATCAAATCAGTGTGAAGAGGCCTTGACTTCCTACACACATTTTTCTCCAGTTGTAGATGGTGTTGGGCTGCCTGCTGTACAAAACCAAACAGAAAGATGCTGTGGCTTACCAAGTAGTATTTGGAAGCACTCCAAGGCGAATGAACAGACCAAGCTCTAACCAGTGCTTGCCCAACCATTAGAAAACGTTGTAGGCTGTGAAAGAATGCTGTTTGCTCTGCAATTTTCTCCCTATGAAACATACAGACTAAAACCATTTTTGTAGTCACTGGAAAATACGACCTATCTAAATGTTCTGTATGGTTGCCCCACAGTGAATGAAAGGCCTCTGCACTCTGCTTTTTCTTCAGTATAAGTGAGTGCCAAAAGTAGTGCTGAGTTTGAAGGGAAGAGGAGACAAACATACATTATTGCCTGGCCACCCAGAGGAGGAAAAACATTGGTGTCTAGAAACTAAGCAGCATTTGCTTGACATTTCTGTAAATCATTTCTTCTCAGTAGGTGAGGCTTTTGCTTGCGTTATTTTTTAATTCTTTTTCTGGAGGGGGCTGTGTTGTGCTCCAAATCAGATAGTCCTTTTCAAAAAAGTACTTCTTTACTGAACTTACTGAATAACTTTCAAATTCATAGTTAACTAAAATGAACCATGCTGAAAAGTAGCAAGTATTCTACAGTTGTTGGGTTGCTGTATAATTGCTACTATAGTTTTACACCTCTTTGTTGGCTTTTTGTAGAATCATAGAATCATAGAATGTTAGGGGTTGGAAGGGACCTCGAAGGATCATCTAGTCCAACCCCCCCTGCCAGAGCAGGATCCCCTAGGGCAGCCACACAGGAACGTGTCCAGGCAGATTTTGAAAGTCTCCAGAAAATGAGACTCCACAACCTCTCTGGGCAGCCTGTTCCAGTGCTCTGTCACCACCTCCTGTTGAGGTGGAACTTCCTATGTTCTAACTTAAACCCATTACTCCTGGTTCTGTTGCTGGGCACCACTGAGAAGAGATTGTCCCCTTCCTCTTGACACCCACGCCTCGGATATTTATATACGTTAATAAGGTCCCCTCTCAGCCATCTCCTTTCAAGGCTAAACAGCCCCAGTTGTCTCAGTCTCTCTTCACAGGAGAGACGTTCAAGTCCCTTAATCATTCTCATAGCTCTCCGCTGGACTCTCTCCAGTAGGTCCCTGTCTCTCTTGAACTGGGGAGCCCAAAACTGGACACAGTATTCCAGGTGTGGTCTCACCAGGGCAGAGTAGAGGGGGAGGAGAAACTCCCTAGACCTGCTGGACACACTTTTCTTAATGCACCCCAGGATCCCATTGGCCCTCTTGCGCTCTAGGGCACGTTGCTGTCCCATGGACAACTTAGTGCCCACTGGGACTCCAAGGTCTTTCTCCATGGGGTTTCCTTCCAGCAGGACATCCCCTAATCTTTTCTGGTGCCTGGTGTTATTCCTTCCCAGATGCAGGACTCTACACTTGTCCTTATTGAACTTCATGAGGTTCCCCTTTGCCCGGCTCTCCAGCCTGTCCAGATCTCACTGGATGGCAGCACAGCCTGACTGTGTGTCAGCCACCCCTCCCAGTTTGGTATCATCAGCAAGATTTCCTCTTGATAAATCCATGCAGGCTACTCCTTTTTTATAAATTGTTACCTTGGTCCTTAGGCTCTAGCGGTTGTTTTTGTGAGTCTGGTGCAGTTCGTTATCAGGACTTGCGTTTATGGCTGTGAGAATCCATTACTCTAACAAGTTGCCCTAGCAAGATGTGCAGACAGCTTGGGAGTCACCTGGGGCCAGTGAAATCCATTGTAACCTTTATTAGTTGGACATCTGTATAACTCATCTCCTTGAACAGTGAAATCCAGGACAGTTGAACCAAATTTCTTTCCTAAAGATGTTTGAAGACTTGTTTATACTGATATCAGTACCACTACTTAGCAGCTTCTTTCTAATGTTAAGAACAGGAGGAGTGCAAGTTGCTACTTATGAAGCAACATATTTTTATTTTCAAAATATTAAGCCTTCCTAACTGTTTTGTTTACGATACAATTGAAATCTCAGGGCAAATGGATATTATAGTTACAGTGGAGGTTCAAAGTGTCAGCACACTTTGTCTTACCTGCCAGCACTGAGTCTGCTCCATCACCTTCTTTTCCTGCGTGCCTCCTGTAGCAGTGCTCACTAAAAGTTGATTGTGCTTTTTTGTTTGGTTGGTTGGTTGGTTTTGGCTTGGTTAGATTTTTGAGGGTTGCACGTGGTTTTTTGAAAAACAAAAGCAAAATCCCATCCGATTTTGCGACCATCTACTTGTTCTCTGCCACACAATGAAGAGAGAATTACATGGTTCTTGTCAGTCGTTACATTTTTATAATTATATAATCAACAGGTGAAATATTCTTTCCTATTTAAAATACTTGTAGAAATAAAATGGGGTTTTTTTTGTTTTTTTTTTTTTTTAAATACACGTTAAAAGCCATTATGTCGTATAATGGCATTAGTCAAGTTTAACCACACTGTCTGTCTGTTTATAGCTGATAAGATTTTCTTCCCATTCCAGGTTGTATTTCCTACTTAAGGGATACGATTTTGCAAACACTTAAGTATGTGATTTGCCTTAAACTAACAAATTTGGGTGGCTACTGTTGGCCTGATTAAATGTGAAAAGGTAGGCAAAAGCCTGCAGGACTGGGACATGTTTCAGAAAACAGGTAGTTGCTTTTTCTTGTGCATCTGTTTTCACACTCTTTTTGAACAGATTTTATCAGATAAATACATATTATTCCATTAGGAGCTTCCGGTGTTTTGGGACGGAAAGCAAGTTGCTAACAGCATAACCAAACCATTTTCACAGAGTTGCAAGCGTTGTGGCAGGAACTCATTTCTAACCAAGCTGCAGATGAATTGAGGTGGTGGTAGGTGTATGTTCCACATGTGGTACCCAAGGCTGTTCTCCCTGGCTTTTTCATTAAGTGGCAGTTATAAAGTAAATGTTTGAAGTATAAGTTGACTGTATTTGAAGCATAAGAGTGATGAAAGTGATGCATTATATCACTGTAACATTGACATTATCAATTATGTGTTATTAAACAGCTTAGCTAACTGAATGATTTACCTTGTGTTTAACTGCCTCTTTCAATTAAAGGTAGCAAATGCTGTAGAGCTGGGGCACAGTCACAGAAACCATATATTTTCCCCTGTTAACACCAGCACTGCTGACATGCAAGTGATGGGAGTGTTGGCGTTTTGCTGCAGGCTCTAATGGGCTAGTTTAAATGGTCTAAAAAAAAGTGATTAATGATTAGGAACAGGACTGTTACACAGCTTCACAGCTCTTTTCCTCAATGCGTTTCCATTTATGTCAACTAGCCACACACTTGGGAGGTGTTATTTCAAAGTAGTCAACATGGTTTTGTTTTTTTTTTTTCCCTACGACCATTTGTTTCTATTTCATAGGTCCCTTTGGTTGGCCAGATATAGCTAGTGTTTCCTTAAAGCTGTAAGCTTCAGTGCTAAAGGGGGATAAGCCACAGGCTTTGTATGTCTGGTGAGCAAAATCTAAACTGTTGAACTCTACGGTCATTTCAAAACAGAGGATGCTGTCTTTAACATCACCCTGCTTGCTCCTGTTTGGTGTATCGTGTTGGAAATAATTTAAAGGTTCCTCTCAAAGTAATTGAAACACTTTGTCAACCAATCTGTGATTCTCTTCTTCTATTCACTTGATTTTGCAGCAAGCAATAATTTGTACATTAGTACTGCTTGTTCGTAATGGGTAACTGTCCACCCCTAAGCCCTCTCTTATATACATGAATACACAGAGACATATATATGTTATGTGTATTTCTTTGAGAGCTGAGGTCAGTAAACAATACTGCAACACTTTACATCCTCCCCCACCCAAGTAATAATGAGCTGCCATTAGTAGGAAAAATGAGTAGTTCCAAAAGAAAATTAAAAACAAGGTTGGAAAATCCAGCAACTCACTTATTTTAACAAAGCTTAGGGCAGTGAGCTATCAAGTAGATATAATGCGTTCTCTTTGCTCTTTTAAGCTAAGGCAGGTATCAAACACTGAAGAGTAGCAGGGATTGAATATTGAAGGGGAAGATGCCATCTATTTTTCAGAAGTTTATTTCGCTGTGCTAAGATCTTAGCGCTCGCGGCTGAAAGTCAGCATTTGCTCATAAGTATCATGTTGTGAGTGAGTGGAATATATTTTCTCAGTACAGGTAGTATTTTAATTGCTAGTGTTTTGTCTTGGCATTTTAGTGAATGAAACTAAGTCACAACTGTGTACAAGCTCAGCCAAGTTTTCTGAACAAGAAGCTGAAGAAAAAAGTTTATACAGTAATTTGAGGGCAGCGGGGGGATGATTTAGGGTGCAGTGGTGTTGGCTCCTGTACATATACTAGGCCCACTCCTCTGCAGAATAAAAGTTAAGCCAAACAGATTTGTGGTGTCTGGAAGGGGAAAACGTGTGGCTCAAAGGCGAGTGTGTCGGCCTGTTGGCTTGTCCTTGAATGTGGTGCTCAAGACGACATTGTAGCTCATCTTCCTTTTTTAATGCTATTTTTAGCCACCTTTGCTGGCAAACCAAGGCTCAGGCAGGCGTGCTGGATGTCCATTGTGCGTGCTTCTCCCCTGGCTCCCCAGTAACTTTGAGTCAGTTGATCAACTTCAGCCAAATGGTGAGAGGGGAAAGGGTCCTAAAAATGTTATGGCCCAACCCACTTCATGAATAAAAGGTGTCCAGCTAGGGGAGAAGAGCAGAGGGTTTGGTCAAATTCGGCGCTTATTTAAGGTGAGACAATCCCCCTGAGGCTTCAGTGTTGTTTTAAACATGACAAAACCCCACAGTCCCCAGCTATGAGACAGCAGACTTTGTTAGTCCCGGTGCTGATGCAGCTACCTGTTACTTCAGAGAGGTTCTCTTCTTCTGATTGTGCAGTACACAGAGGGGGATTTTCAAGGGTTTTCTTCATGTGAATGGCTAGAATAGTTGCTAGCACGAGTGTATGAGGCTGCTTCCCTTCTTCCTTCCTATTATGACATTCAGTTTATCAGTAACCACTTGAACGTATCTATGTTTTGTTTTTTACACCACAGACACAGTTTCTGTTTAAAGAAATGTTCTGCATTTCTAGTCTGTGGATGGGTCAGGGGAACATCTACTCTGGGTGGTTTACAAGTGTTACTCATGCAGCCAGGCCCTCGAAATCTGAACAGCATGGTGACTGTTCCCAAAGCATGCCTGCCCTGCAGCGTGTCTTTTGGAAGCTTGTGTTGAGGTTCATTACACACGTTTATTCTTCAGTTTTCTGCTTGGCTCAGATTCGCTACTAAGATTCTGTTCAGAAACGATGATGTGAAATAGATATATTTTTTTTTCGTTAGGCATCGGTGCGTCACTTTTCCCCCCGTAGTTCATAGTAGTACTGCTTGTAGGCAGGTTTCAAAGGAATCTCATCTCCATATGGTTTTACTCGATAATCCTTTATCCACCATCTTCAGCTCTCATTCCCTTGCTTTCTTGCCTGTGGCTACGTTTCTATCTCTGCATCAATTAGCACAGTGATTTATACAACAAGCAAGCAGTTTAGAGGTAATGGTACACAATTAACATCTCATTCCACCATAAAGGGTATGCTAAATACCCCAGTCACTGCTTTCTCTGCCTGGAATTGAAATAAGTGTTTGTCCTAATTCATATGCTATCTGATGTGAAGTGGGCCCGCTTTGTACGGCACTACACCATTAATCTAATTATAGATAGCTGCAAATGAAGTGCTGTCTGAGCACAGAGACTGAAGAAAATAGCGCTTTTGTCATTTAGCATGACTCTGTGAAGCAAGATCGCACTTTGCATGGCAGCATGGCAGAATGGAAATCTGAATAATCTCGCTGCCTGTTGCATCTTTTCTAATTACAACAGCGTTGTAAACACAACTGGGCGCTGATATAAATAGAGCTGTAGATACGCTGTCATGTGGGTTGTAGGAGAAAATCCTTAGTGTGCTGTTGTATTAAATGATGCATCCTGATTGACAGCTACCTTGAGACTGCGCTGATGGAGTTGTCAAAGCATTACGAGAACAGGCTGCTCCGGCGACTGCAGCTGCAGCCGCCTCCTCCGCTCACACCACTCCCGCCTCGCTTCACCTTGCTCAGCTGCATGCTGGCTCCAAGAGGAGGACATCCCCAAGCTTTGAGCCTGTACGTTTGGTTTTTTGTGGCTTTGTTTCTTTTTAATTTTCATTCCGCTTGTTCAGCTGCCTTCGTCTGGAGTGGAGAGAATAGATTTCCGCGTGGCTTTAACCCTTGCGAGGGTTCTCCAGAGTGTTAATTGTGTATCACGCAAGGAATGGGAAGTGTGGCCGAATTGCAATTCTAATTAAGTTTCAGCTGCTGGAGTGTGTGCTAGGTGGTGGTGAGGCTTCTCTCTTTTTTTCCTTTCCCTTTTGCTAGTACTAAAGGCTCACGATTTTTGTGGCTGTTCTGTTCTCCTTTTTAATTTTTTTTAAATAACTGTCTCCGTAGCGTGTTGAATGTCTGCTGCTCCGTTAGACTAAAAGTGCCGTTACTTTGTGCAGGTGTTAGTGCTAATCCTCACCACCACCCTATGGAAGTAAATGAGCCCTAGAACTTGGAGCTTGGCAGAAAGCCTCTGTGATTTGCAAAATGTCACTTATGTTCTTGTCGAGTAACAAATCTTCGACTCTGAGAGAAGGTGGTGCCTGACACCTTCAAGTAATACGGAATAAATACGTCATTTCCCTGTTTAGATGCTGTACTAGAAACCTAAGCAAGGGTATGGTCACGATGTTAAAATGTATAATGGGTTAATAAAAAAACATGTTCATTGTGTTCAGTACAGGAACAATGCTTAGTATTGCTTTGAATGACCACTGAATAATAACCTACTTGCGAACCTATGACAGTCAAACCGCAGGTGACAGCAGTTAAGTGACTTGAGGCAGGATGCAGATTAGGAATGTTAAAGGGAAATTATGTGGCCACAGTTAATAGATTTCAGTGATTCAAAAAACAAGACTGTAAGGTTAGTGAAAATAATGAAGACACACGGCAGACAGTTTCTCTGCTGAAATCTGAGCTACGTAAGATTTTCACCCTTCTGACCACAAGAATGACAGACATTTGGAAAACGGGGTTGAACATTTTGGTAAAACATACTGAAAAATCCACATCTGGTCAGCAGTCCAAACACTGCCGTAAGTAACACAGGGGTAGTGATACATTAGATTGCTCCATAAAATCTCCAATGGAGTTTGAACATTTACAGCTTCTGGGGACATGGGTTTCAGGTGTACAGGGAAAATCATATTTAATAAACTAATGTGAGGTGTAACAGTGCAGTTTTGAGCATTTTACATTTAGAATACTCTGTTGTACATGACAAGGGAACCATATCTGTGCAAACTACAGAACTTGTTTTTAAGCAAAGGTGGGGGCAGAGGTGCCATGGCCGCCTTTTTTTTTGTGGCAGCATTTGACTTCTTATATACTGACTCAGAGGGTCAGTATTGGATATACCTACAAAAACCTCCACAAACCCAGGGTGTACTTTTCACTGTAATTGGTTCTCCCTTCCTTACTCCTTTGCACTGCTATTATTACACCTTTTTGTTTTCTCCTCTTTTTTCAAAGAGATCTGATTGTAAGAGGTAGTTTTGCGTTACAGAAACACCCAATTCGTTCAGTTGGAGAGGTAGGACAGGATACTGTTACCCTTTGAAAACTATTAAGTAACATCACTTTTCCCTACTATAATTTTTGTGAACCGATTTGTGGACTCCCAGCAGTCTTTTGGAAGAGAAACACCTGTTTTCTATGCCATCAAAAGCTGTCCAGCTCCTTTTGGGTATCTCTTTACTGACTTGACTTTGGCTGGCAGAATTAGGCTCTGAAACCCCCGTGGAGTGGAGCAGTGGCTGGTGACAACTACTCATCAGTGCAGATCTGATGGCTGGTAGATTTCCTTGCTCTAAGAGTCCACCTGCAATCTATTTATGACTCCGACAGATGTTTCTTCTGGTTTAGGCTAGTGGAAACCTTCTGGTCTGTTTATAACCCCAACTTTACGGCTTTCCCCAATTTACGCCCCTTCTTTCTCCCATCTCCTCCTCCTGAGAGTAAAGGAAGAAAACCTGCAGCTCGCCTGCGCTCCCCGTCAGTCGTGTGTCAAAACTTCTGCTTCCTGTGTTCCACCTTGTCCTCGCTAAACCACAGGCGTAACAGCAGCGTTCATCATGTAATGAGAAAATGTGGAATATTCTTAATTGTCTTTGTTGTAGCAGCACTGGCGGGCGTTGTTTGACAGGGTCTTCCAGAGAGTCTTGCGGCTCTCGGCGAGGCTCCACCTGGGTTAGGTGAGCTGCCCCCTGCACCCCCCTGCACCCCTCATCCCCCAGAGATGAGAAGCGGCGTTACAAAGGGATGCTTATGTGGGTATTTAGTGGGGTCCAGCCAGCAGCAGAAATACATCAAAGGTAATCTTAAAGAAGGAACCTTTCTTTGCGGCTTTGTCTTTTTATATTCTGAAAGGTCATTTGTGAACCAGCTGTGCCAAAAAAGGCCTTTCCCCAGAAGTTTACTGTTGTTATTTTTTACTTTTTGATTATAGTAACTTGCTTATCCCCCAAACAGACTAAAGAACAATAAACAAATACAAAAGGAAAAGGAACAGCTCATCAATAACAAAGACCTGTGTTTTAAAGCTTTGAGTGTACTGACTCTTACATCTCACTCCAAGCAAAGCAGGAGTCCTGCAGAGAAAGGAATCTAAAAGATATGAAAATTATAAAGATAGTAAAAACAATGTTTGGTAGGGATATTTTAACTTGTTGTGGAGCACTGAGCTTTAAAGTGCAGCGTACTCAGGAACATGGCTTTTCCCCCACTGTTGCACATTGTGGAGTGCATGGAGAATTCTGTATTTCAGTCCTTGCAAAATAATGTAACTTACATGAGGGCAGAAGGTCTAGCTTTCTCTTCAAGTTTAAATTTTGAAATTGAGCAGCTCAGAAGTGTTGTGTGCCTCCAAAAACTAAATGGCATCTAAACCTAACCTTTTGAAATCATATCAAAATAGTCTCTTGCAAGAGACAACAATACGGTCTACAAACGTAGCTTATTCCCATGTTTTTTTCCTATATTTATTTATTTATTTAGTTTCAAACTCTGAGTACAAAGATGACACTAACCATGGATACTGAAACTGTGCAATTTGGTGTAATTATATTCCCCCCCATAGATTTAATGAAGGACTTTTAAGTACAATTTATCTTTGATAAATAGTCCCTCTGCACAGAATGTTTATTAGATTGACAGCAGAATACACTCTGCAAGCTTTTTGTCCTCGCCACTTATGACTCAGATGAATTTTAATAGGAGTAAAAAGCTTTTATTTGCACGGTAATTTCACTTAAGGATCATATCCTTCAGAAACTGGCAGACACTTGTATGTCTTGATTGCAAAACAGACACTCAAGAGTAAAGAAACATGCATAAGATGTTATTATTTGACTTGTCACGCGGCTGCAATTCTGTTTGCAACTTATGTCATCAAATCTATAGGCATCACCTCCCCTCCCTCTGGAAGCGTGCGCGCAAACGTGCGGACGGGCACGCGTACGCGCGCACACACGCACGGAGACTTTTAGAAAAAGAAACTGGAAGGAGCGTGCCGTGTCGGATGTAGCTGCTTGTGCAGGGAGAGAACTCGCTGCATTTTTGGGATGGAAGAGGCAAGCGCCACAGTCGTAATTGTCGTGATGATGCCTGCAGGAAGCTTGGAGTGAAAGCAGCGTACGTTGGTGCTGGTTTCCCTGCGCCCTTATTGGTCATTGCCAAGGCAGGCGTTGGGGAACAGGTTCTTAAATCTTTGGGGGCAGCTTCCAGGGTTTTATTCTATTTGCTGGGTTGGGGCAACCGGTTTGCTCAACCGTTTGCTTCTATTTCTGCTTAGAAGCAAGTATTTCTGACGGAACAGCTGCACCGTTCGTGGCACATCGTCCTGTGTGTCCAAACGCCGTTTACAGAGGTTGATAACGTTGCTTTAATTTGGCTTTGAAAGCTGCTTTCTGAAGATGTCATTACAGAGTTAATCACCTTTTGCGTCTATGTCTAAAAGCCTTGTTGTGCTCTCTACGGAAGCAGAAGGTAGAGTCCCCCTTTACCTTCACCATAAGGGTATCGGGTTTTTTCTGTCTGTGCAAAAATGAGAAGACGTTTTATTGCTAATAAAACAATAGCTAATTGTTTTGGAGGAAAACATACTGTTCAAAGCAAGGTGTTGAACTTTACATCAGCAAAATACACATTTGAATTGTAAATGCAGCTCATCCAGTGCTCATTATTAAAACCTTTGTTTAAATTATTGATGAAGTGTGGTGCCGGTCTTCCCGCGGTTGGCCCTGCTGAGGCAGGAGTTTGGCGCAGAGACCTGCTGCCATCTACTGGCTTTTTCCATTTATTTTCGAGGGCGCTGGGAGAAACTGCCTTAAGTGCAGTGAATTATCTGTCAAAGGGATGACAAGTTTTTAAAACCTGAAAGCCTGGAGCTCAAATTAGTGTACGCTCTTAGATGTTTTCAGAAAGGTTTTGTTTAAAGGGTTGCTCTCGAACACTTGAGGCTCATCATACTCTTTTCTATTTCTAATTGCTATAAAACATACTAGAGAGAACATCTTTTTTTTTTCTTTTTTTTCCCCTCAAAGTAGATAACAACTGCTGGGCAGTTTTTATTACAGATAAAGTATATTCGCTACAACCACAATGTTCCATCATTCTTCCTGTGCATGAAAAAATGGAGTTGAAATTGGTTAATGTGTTCTAATAAAAATCTAAGCAAGTTACGGACTTCAAGCATTAAATATGTGATAAAAAGAAATGTTTAAAAAGTAAACGTAATGTTTAAAATTAATCAGGTAATTGAAAGTCTAGCAGACTTCCCCAAAAGGTCAGGTTCTAAATCAGCACTGCACTGGAAACAAATCCCTCAGTATTCCTTATCTGCTAGAGATAGTGCACAGTAAGCAAAAGGATATTTCTTTTTTGAAAAATTTGTATCTCCCCTCTCTACCCTCAATTTTTAAATGAATCTGACATTACGGCACTTGATTCTTTCCTTTTATGTGCTTATTGCTGCAGATGGGGGTTGCGTGTTTTTCTTTCTACATCCTGAAGCCGAAACTCTGAATAAAGACTTGAAACAGTGATTTTTACACACTGCTGCAAAGAATTGGTAACAGATGTATTATATAAAAACATGCCATAAAATAGAGCAGATTATTGACTGGAATTCACTAAGGTGCAGTTTTGTAAAACATTCCTCTTCCTATTCTTTAGTACAAATTGCAAATACTGACGAAGGCTGCTGCAGAGCTGAGCAAGTACATGCCAGAGAAAACAGCAGAGGACACCTCCAGCATTTTGAGGTCTCCCATGCCTGGAGCAGTAGTGGCAGTTTCTGTCAAGCCTGGGGACACGGTAAGAAATGTGATCTATATATCTGCATTTTCATTATATATTCCACGCAAATTTCTCCTTGGTGCAACTGAAACTGCAGGTCAAAGTTGTTGAGGGTTTTTTTTTTTTGTATGTCACATGTAGAAGAAAATGTACTGAAGGATGTGTGCTGCTCTCTGTTTGAATTGTAAAAACTAATAAGGAAGTACAATTCAAATTAAACTGCCTTTAAAAAGAAAATTTTCAGCTGTATACTAGTGTGCAGCTGAAACTCAACAAATAGCCTGGATTTGTGTCACAAAATGCCTTTGCAGGGTGAAAAAAATGGTGTCTGTGTATATGTGCGTGTAAATATACATAAGTATGCATATGCTCCTAGTGCTAGCAGGAGGAGATTGTTGATTTTCTGCCCTGAAGCAATGAAAATATTACTAAATATGAGGGACACAGGATACATATTTTAACTTTCTTTGGTTCATTCCTCCTTTTTTTTTTTTAAGAATTCCAGTGTTAGCATTTCGCAAGACATATGAATTTCCCGAATTGGAAATTCCGTGCTGGGAATTCCCAGTCTCTTATGGGGATCCTATTGTCCTGCAAAGGAAATAAACTTGACAAACTGGGTATTTCCAGTGCTTCTTGCCTCACATCAAGCTGGAAACAAATGTAATTACAGTGTTTTAGAGTTAGCTATAAACACCTGCTTGAACTCAGCTGTCTATGAAATTCTACCACATTGTATCATATGTTATTTCTAAGGTTGGGGCCCTTATCTCTCATAACCGTTGAAAGCATTAGAGTGATACAGGCACAGGGATATTTGAATCAGATGGTGCCGATTAATTTTGAAGTACTGTTGTCAGTTAAATGATGCCATAAACGTGTATGTGGCACTTAAATGCAAACAGAAAGCTTTAGTCACAGAGTTCATAATTTATGGCAACGGAACCTACATTTTCTTGAGAGACAATGTAGATATGGGATCAAAATCAGAAATCCAAAATTAACAATGTACTTACTATGTGGCAGTCATCAGTCGTGCTGATGAAGTGATCTGTTTGCTTACATTTTGCTATGATGCCACGTTTGGTTTTGGAAGAGATGATTGTTTCTATTTACAGAGAGAAGGGAGTCACGTTAATATTAAAGATCTATAGGTGCTAATGATTGTATTAATGAAATGACATTTCTGAGAAAATAGAACTAAGTACAGCGGAGTAAAAATTAGCAAGAGAGAAATTCTTTTATCTTCTATGCTTACCTTTCTGGTTTTGTGATTCTGTACATGCACACACGCTGTTTATACCTTTAAAACCAGCAATATTCAATTAAAATTAATCGCTGTGTCATGACATGGACAGAGAAATCTGTGATTTCTGTGTCTAGGCCAATATGAATGGCTGAGTGAGTGAGATCTTAAACAAATACTTTTCTTTTTTTTGGCAAAGAATTAAAGGAAATGTTATTAAGGCGAGGATTTTGAGCCTCTCTTAAATTGTTAAAGATTTTTTTTGAGAAGTTAATTCTGCTAAATGTTGCCAGCCCTCTTGCCCTGAAAATAGTTCTTATTATTTTGAAGGAATAGAACCAGTGGAGAAGGAGGCCAGAGCCAAAGGGATTTTAAGTCAATAAATAAATGAACCTCCCCTCCCCTCCACAAATCCACAAGTGGTACAATGCATCAGAGCACAAGTTGTTAAATAATGTGTGGAGATTTTTTCTTCCCTCTTCTCTTCTCCTGCAGCTTCTTGCTGGAGGCACTGAGTGGCAGAGCATTTAAATGGCGTAATCTATGTTCTGCTGACCTGAGCTTGTCAGTGCTAATTGTGTGGCTTTAATTGCAAAAACACATTTGCGTTATTGAAAAGGGTTTAGCTTAAATCCTTCCTTTTCAGGACTAGTGTCAAAACGTTAAAAAAAGGCAAGCCGGCGAGCGAGATGAGGGTAGCATCAGCTCTTGGCACTGAATAAGCAGTGGGATGGTGTGATTCAGATTACACGTCTTGGCTGTCCGTCAGAAGCCAGCTCACCCACTGCCGCTGTTCAAGGCGTGATGGGCAGGGAACCGTAGCTCCCTGATAAATACAGCTCTTCTTCTTGCACCGCTTGGGAAAAGTCTGATTTCTTTAGCGTGCTGGAGAAATGGGAACTTAAGTAGCTGCTGTTCTCTATTTGCAAATGGATTTGGCAGCTCAAATTTGCACGGCAGTGTGGAAACAGCACGGCTGAAAAACGGGAGAGCGCCAGGCAGTTGTCCATCTTTCCACTCGGGTGTTGCTGCCGCTAGCGATGAAGCTGCCTGGTTATCAGCTACTCCGAGATTGTTTTCTCCTCACCTGTGATCTACGCTGAGTAGCGTTAGCACAGCAGCCCAGAGAGATAGTGCTCACTAGCACAGGGAGCTGGGCTGCCCTACCCCTCCTTCAGGTGTAGCTTCACAATCGGTGAAGAAACTCCTAGAGAGGAATGACATCTCCTGTTTGAATAGCCACGCTTGCCAACTCGCGTTTGGTCCCTGTGGTTCAGCTATGCCCGGTCAGGTAAAGCACATGGGGTTTGTTAGTCCCTCTCTGTGTTAATTTTCTCCACTCGATATGTTGATGTTTTTCCTTGAAGCGTAGTCTTCCCCTTTGACTGCTGTAGCTGAAGAAGACTTTGGTCTGATGAAGCCAGATAGAAGATGGTGAGAGCGTCCTCTATCCAGCTGGTCTCTGCTAAGCAGCTTTCAATTCATTTTTGCCAAAAGACGTTACAAGGAATTTATTTTCTTTTGTCTGTAAGATGATCTATAGATTTTAATAACACAGTGGGGAAGTGCTGTTTGTCATTTAGAGAGAAGCAGAACTTGCGATGCTGCCAATTTTTAAAGCTTTTTAGTTACTTTTTACTTTCTTTATTTTCTTTCATGTGATCAGAAGACTGTAATTAGCTGTCACTCAGTTATTCCTGGAAACACAATGAAGGCACTCAGAAGCAGAAGGCAACATAAACAACAAAACAATTTGAAATCTGGCTGACTGGGAGGAAGGTTACTATTATTTAGGAAAAGAAGGTTTAAATTTAGCTTACGTTCCTCATGATAACACAGTCACGTTACATAGGACATACCCATTCGCGGGGGGATGGTGTTTGTGTATTTATTCGGTAAGTAGGTTGTTAACGATGAGTGTGCATTGGGATGAAATTTGGTCTTGAGAGAGTTACTTTTTGGTTCCCCATGGTGCCAGAGACCAGAGAAACTGCAGAGCTTCAGGAGTCCAGGCAGGGGACTCGTTCTGTTTCTGCCAACACTGATGGCAGCAGAAGCCAGCCCTGCCAGCACGCAGCACTGGTTTTATGCCGGGGTGGTGGAAGTGGCGCTACACAGCGACTACCACAAATACAGGACCATACCAAAGCTGCACAAATTCCCTGCTTGACTTAGAGGGCCAGCAGTAGGCAGGCACTTGCAAAATATTTCTTCTTCGTCTTCGGTTGCTTGGCTGGATTATTGTACTGAAATCCCAGGAGCAGGGGAAGCCCGAAATCCTTGTGGTTGAATGGGTAAAGCGATGTTGTCACCCCACAGAGTGCTCCCAGAACTGATTCCAACCTTAGTAGTCTGAGCTGTCCACAACAACAAAACAAGATCTTGCCTTGTAGCCTTTGCTATATTTTCACCTATGGGTATAGTCTTTGCTTTTTCAGCTTTCCACGTGTCAGAAATGCAAAGATGTTTTTCTTCTAAGCTCTAAGTTTCTGTTGGTTGTTTTTCTTTTGTAATTAAATGACTCAGAACAGGTGGCATTACTAAGCCAAGCGTTGGTCAATAAGATAACACGAGTGCTGGTAGCCTAAATCGCTTTATTAATGAACGCCCCCATCCATAAATATGTCAAAGGAAAGCACCTCTGGGTAAACACCCTCGTGTTACTGAATCTTTGTAGGATTACAGCCAAAAGAAAAGGACGGTTCATTATTTTGACCTAATTTTCCAAATTTCCTCTCCTCTTTCCAGTATATTCAAGATTACGCTAGGTTTTAGAGGTTATCACCATTCAAAACACTCTTTAAACGGGTTTTTCCCGTATCAAAATTTCTTCTGATTTCAGATTGATGCAACCAAGATGTTAACTGTTAAACGTACGTGCTAACTAGCGCTGTAATTTCAAAAGTGGCTACCTTGAAGGCTGGTTTTTTTTTTAATTGTATAATGTACAAAACCACATTACTGTCAGTGATTCAGTGTTTTAAAAACAACCGATGAAGGTGTTTTAACCTGCTTTCCAGTTCTTTTCAATTGCATTCTTCTTCCAGTTCTGTTGCATGGACGTTATTTCACCTTCTCATGTTATTCTTCAGAAGAACAGTTCAAGAAACATCTTTCTCCACAGTTTTCCATTTCACAGGCCTTGGAAGGTTCTTGCTATGGGAAAAGATATGTTTTGCTTGACCTCTGCTGCTGAAATGCTCGCTTCTGAAAACCAAAACAAAAACAACTTCCTCAATTCTGTTTCTCACTAAGGTGTTCATTTTCATGAAAGAAAAGTTAAGAGTTATGAAGTTACCTGTTGCCATGAGCCAGCTGTGTGTTATTTTAAAGCCTATTTGCCATTCAGATATCAAAATCTAAAATTGAAAAGAAAATAAATTTTCTCTTTCTTAGAATTATACTGCTTGGAATTTATAACAGAGAAATAACAGCCAGGAAAAACTTTAAAAATATATTTGTTGAAGTAACAGTTTCACGTTTTATTTGGTTGAATATGAGATCAATAATTTATTAAGGTATTCTTAAATTCAAATAAGATTCTTTCTCTTGTGTGCTAGCCTTTTTTTTCCCCCTTCTATTACTGTTTTTCTTTTTTCTGTTCCTTTACTTCTTTTCCTCCCCCCTGTCCTTCAGCAATCCCAGAGCAAACACAAATTGCATTTTTCAGTTAAAGGCAGTTTGCAAACTTGACCAAATGTGGTCACAAACCTCACGTAGCTCTTATGATTCTGTGTATTAAGTTCTTTTTTTGGGCGTATTTTTCTGGTGGAAAAAATCCTGTTGGTAAACAGGAAATGAAAACATTTTCAGAGCTGTGAAATTTCAAGAGTAAAAGCAGTCAAGTGTTTCACCGTTCTTGTAATGCGAGGCTTCAAATGATGACTGTGGTTACATTAAACAAACCCCTCAACTATAGTAGTTGCTCATAAAATATTTTTGTAATATTTTTTATATTTCAATAGATGTTTCTTCTATATCTTTGTGCAATTGCCCAGTGAAAGATTTGTGTTCAAGTACGGTGTAAATATAGAATGAAATCCTATTCTGATGAGGAGATACAAAAGGTATTATTAGAGCTTCCTCCTAGCATCCTTTGAAAATAACTCATAGATTTTTAATTTTTTTTTCCTTTTTTTTTAATTGGTGTGCTTTGCCTTTGTGACTGATGAGCAACTTTTTTAGTCGTTACTGAAGAAGTTGAGGGATAAGGATGGGTGTGGTGGCAGCTAGAGCCTGGCTTTGGGCTGAGCAGCGCCGGAGTCGCCCCCAGACGTGCCCTGCCCGCGCGTGTCACTCTCCCGGCACGCCGGGGCCGCAGAAGCGGTTGGGGAAGTGTGTTTTGGATAAGTGGGAGTGCAATGGCCAGTGCTGATTGCTGTCAGGGGGACATTGCTGACCTTTGGTTAGTCAGAGGTCACAAAATTTGGGATGGGCTATTTTTCGGATTCACTCGTTAAAGGAGCGTGGCCAAAAAAGTTTAATAATGATTCGTCAAGTACTATTAATTGCCCCTAATTATATTTGCCGCTCCGGTTTCAAAGTTAATTTGGAAAGAAGGGAAGACCTGCACTAATTGTTTTATGTGGTAATGGACAGTGTCAAGGAATTTCAATTGCTGTTCATCCAATTCCTCTTGATTTGTTTTCTTGTTGGATGCTGCCAGATTGCCAACAAGTCAGAGAGAAAAAAATCTGGGAAGGCAATGATACCAGCATGGACTGGGTTTAAACAACAAACAAACAAACAAGAATCCCGAGATCTTCATGGGGGTTTTAGATAGTGAGTGCATACTTGATTCAGTGTTCGGTGGGTTTTGCACAAGCATAGATGGGATGAATGTTTGTAATTATTTTGCGGAGGGCTGCGAGAGAGTAACTGGATTTCACATGACACCGTCTTGCATCATCCTTTCTTACTTCCAAGGCTCAGTAGGGACACAAATTGCAGCATAGTGGAAATGGCGAGAGATCTTTACTGGTGACTCCCCAAAGCTGAGAAAGGAGATATCAACAAAATCCAATTCTCATTTCGCTTTTAGCCAAATCTAAGATTGTTTTTGCTTAGGGCTTTCGTTGTGGGTTTTTTTTTTGTTTTTTTTTTTTTCTCTTCAACTCCAAGAGCCTTAAAAATGTAACGCATCGGAGCACCTGTGCTCTAAATATAATGGTCCTAAAAATATAATTGAGGGATTTTCACTTTTGTAGGCAAATCAGCAGGGTTGATATTGATCCATCTTTTTAGGGAGCCACAGCGCACCAGAAGGTGATACTGTAGAGGGCCCCGTAAACCCTCGGAGCCTTCTGTCTAATTTGGCAGAAAAACACAGAATGTCGGACAACAAAAGAACGATCCGATTCCGTAAGAAATCTTCATCCCTCCCACCTTCTTTTCACAAGATTTAAAAAAAAAAAAAAAAAAAAAGACAGACTTAATTTTTTCAGCTGCACACAGTGATTCGGTGCTCACTCTTGCATTGAAACAGTTGCTGTCAGAACAGGCAGGAAACAGTTTTCTTTTAATTGCTGAAATCATTCGGAAGTGCTTCACGCACGGCTTCTATACAGCAGATGCTGTGCATTAATTGGCCTGTGTAGGGCTGACCCAGGGTTCCTTGCAGTGGGCCCAATTTTAGGCAGAGGGTTTAAATAGCGTATTTCTTTTTTTGTATAACCTGGCGTACATTATGAGCGCGCTTGCACGTGGGGTATTTCACGGTCTGCAGTTTCTAGTGTCATGTGGGCTTCAAAACCTGTGTTTCTCTGGTAATGTACTAGCAGCAGGTAAGCTCTAAATACCATCCATCAGGAGCTAATTTTTTACCCAGATACTCCAATGACTGATGAACCTGTCTTTTGTATGAATGTTCAGCACAGGAGAAAGCCATATGCCCCTGGCACTGGTTCCTATGCATGCTTTACAGTTTGTAGCTAGGAGATGAAGGAAAAAAACCCAAATCCTTACATTTACATGTCTTTCATTTATTTAGCAGTTAGCACGTTCTAAAATAGCTCTGGTTTTTTTTTTTTTCAAAAATGTTATTAACAGGGAAAGGAGATTTAGGTCTCTTAAAGCAATCTGACTAGCACTATTCGTTTTCTTTATCAAGAATATTGCCACACACCCTTAATAGGGAACCTTGTTTTGCTACTCCCCGTCTGTTCAAAACAGACCTTAGCCCATTAGAAGGTCCTCCCTTGTGTGGGAAGACCACAGCTGTTACTGTAAATCTCATCCAGTAACTGTATCACCCCCATTTTGTGGCTCTGAAGGATGAAATTGAGAAATGGAATACTGTGCAGTCATCCTTTACATCTCCAATTTTAGGCCTTTGCACTTCATTTTCATGCTTTTATTCCAAATCAAACAACATTAGTGAGCAACACCACCCTGTGCTAAATGTCTGGCGTCTCAGGCAGCACCCACGATCTTTGTTTTTGGAGGTTTTAGGATTTGAAGGGAAGCCTGCGGTTTGTTGACGGAGGATTTTTTTTTTTAAATGATTATTACTATTTTTTATTCCCTCTTTTTCCTCCCTCCCTGCCACCAGATCTTTCCCAATCCCCAGAATTTGTGGGAGGCAGGAATCCAGATGGCAGCGAGGTGCCTAAGATGGAGGATGCTCCGTTGTGCCTCCGCAGAGGAAGGGAGAGCTCAGCGCGGTTAACAAACACAACTTTAAAAAGGTTTCTGTGTCTTTAAATCCTTCTGAATAAAGTGGATCTAACTTCTTACGAAGGATGTTGGGGGCTTTAATCAGAAATAAGAAGTGGTTTAAATCATTAGCACAACAAAGCAAACTATAAGCTTGAAGATAAAAGTCTCAGGGGAAAGAGTCCTCTGAAAATAAATGGGACTTGATAGATTTCCATATCATTTATAACTTCCCTTAATTACACTTGGAAGACTTGCCAGTAAAACTGGAAAATTGGCAGCCTATATCCATTATAGTAATTTTGCCGACCATGGCAAGCAGCTGGCTTTACTGGATTTTATTTCCCATCACTCACAATTAATCATCAGCTGGAGATGTCTGAAACTCCTCAAAACGTAGCAACACTGTGTGACATTCAGGCCTCCTTAAAATGCTAAAATCTGCTGAGTAAATGGGCTGAGTTCCCCTTCCAGCGAACTCATTTTGGTGCGAGGCAGGCTGCCGGTTAATGAGTGCCACTTCGATAATCGGATGCGAATGTGAACCCTGACCTCGTGTCAAAGGAGAGGACGCAGCAAGCTGGATAAAAGATACGGGGTTCAGATCTGCAAACTTTACACCAATTAGACAGGGAGAGGGGGAAATACATCAGCGCCGATTGGGTTTATCAGAAAGACTTGCGGGGCTTGTGACCACTTTGTAAGCCTAACATTGAAGACGTCCTGTCACAATCATTAAGTCTTTATCAGATGACGCACAAAAGTCCGAGGAAAGGCTACCATATTCTCAAAGATCCCGCCGTAGCGATGCCCTCGGGTGTGCGCTGTCTTTTTGTGTCGCTGAGTTTCAAAGAGACCCGTCCGTAAAGCGCAATTAGTCTCCGCGGTCCTCCCGTAGGTGCGGTGGAGACGGCGGCGCGGGGCTGCCGCTGCTGCTTCTCGCGTTCGGCCGCTTCCACCCCGTGTGGCGAGTTGCTTGGCCGGGAAATGACTGGAGACAGTTCCCTGTCCTGTGGGTAACCTCTCGGTCAGAAGAGATCGCCGGCACCGTGCGGTCCCCCGGTTATTCAGACAGCCCTATTGACTGTTCCCCAACCCACGTCAGAATTGTTAGTAACATCAAGATGTCAAGTACCCTCCCCTTCAGTGATTTCTTTTCTGTTTTCTTGCTCACTTGCTTTTTCTTTTTTTTTTTTTTTTTTTTTTTTCCTTCCCCTCCCCTTTTTTCCTTTTCACTCTGTGGAGAACAAAACTGAGCAGATACTTTGAACTGCGCCGTGCGGAAATAAACCACTAAAATACAGACCGCAGGTCTGACGGTTAATCGCTTGTTTATTTTGATTTTCCAAGCGATGTACAGATAGGTTTGTCTGCAGCGTAACTCTGTGAGAAAGATACCCAAGTTTAATTTCCTTTAAGTAAAGGAGCCCTTTTATTTTACTTGGTTCCAATCAGTCAGATTTTTTTGTTTGATTTTATTTGCCTGTTTTGACAGATTTGGGTCATTGCTGAGACCTCTCTAAATTGAAATGTAAAGATGGTCGCTCACATTGGTTTACCATCCTCTGAAAGAAAGAAATTGTACCATGAAAACGCAACATTAAAAATGGCCATTAAAACACCATTAAAAATGGAGTTTCAGACATCTCCAGCTGATGATTAATTGTGAATGATGGGAAGTAAAATAAGTTAGAAAGCAAGAACTTGCACACATTGCTGCAGTTTGCATTTGCAGGCTGAATACCAGGCAAAAGGATATGTGCAATTATGGAATGAAAGAAATTGGACAATCCCCAAAAGACTGAAAAAAGAGAAAAGAGAGATACAAGTGCCTAATTTTAGGATTTGCTGCTTTGCAACACAATGAGCTGAACTGTAAAGGTTTAACGTAAGAACCGTAATTAAACTTCTGTGCTTAAGCAACACTTTCACCAAGGTAATTTTCAACAAATTGCACATCATCACGAGTACTGACACAGCAGCATTTTCACACGTGGTACCTGCTGAAAGTGCCTCCTTCCTTCCAAATTAGTAAGCTTAGATGTTAACGGGATACTTTGTCTATATATTTTGTGGGTCAGGGAGTTGTTTGCTTCCCAGACACCATTTCCTTTGTCATCAACCCAGCAGGTATTTCATAAAACACAAAAACTTTACATTTGAGAAAGTGAGGAAACCGAGGAAAAATTCAGATCCATGGTCATTTCCATCCCACAACTAATACTTCTTGGTATTTTAATGCTGTATTTAAGAGCTGCAGAGAAAATTCTGCGATTTTCCAGTAGATGTATTTCCAGAACTCTGTTTAGATAATTGCAAACTGGTTCATTTGCACATCGCCCACCTGATGAAGCCGTGTTACAGCTGAATCGCACTGGGGCTCAAGAGAAGAGTTTCTTGTGCCCTTGGAATTAGGCCACTCAGTTAAAATCTGCACTCCTTAACATCTCAGTCTTCAGCAACCTTTAGAGAGGTCCATGTTCTTGGTGCTCTGATAGCTGAGTTAATTGAAGGGTGGCAAATTTGTTTCTGAAATATGCTATTAAAAACCTAACACCTCCAAGAAACATTCTTGCATTTTTTAAAAAAACCCCAAAAAACAACAAAACAGAAGTAGATCTTCATAGCTTTCTCTTAACTTCAGAAACGAATGAAAAGTTCAGAGGAGATGGAAGAAAAACTGAGCAGTGAGGTAGGGAGAAGAGGGGAAAAGGAGCAAGAAAGGAAAGAAAGAGCTGCTGGGACAAGGCTACAGGCGGAGCAGCAGGTGTGGAAGGAAGGAGACAAAAGACGGGGAAGGGGAGCAGAGGGGAAATAACTGGGGACAAAGAACAAGTCTTTGATACTATTCACCAAATTTGACACTGCTGATGACTTAAATGCTCGCCTGAAGCTCGGGATGAAGTTTCTGCAGGTGAAGTGTTGGGCGTTGGTTATTCTGTGTATCCGGTTAGTACACGGTGTTCCCACAGCTGACGCTTTCCTTATTTACCCCAAAAAACCCATCCCGTTGCCGTCGGCAGTCTGCTGGAGGAAGCGGGTGTGTGTAAGCACCTTTTAATGTAACTTCTTTTCTTCTGCCTTGCTCAGAATCCCTGGGCGGACATCAGTGTTTTTCATTCACTGCTAGTGCACGCTTTAGGAAAAAACCTCTATATTTAAATTTTCGGAATCTACTTCATGCAATGTATGTTTGATCTCTGACTTCACACCCATCTTTTAGCCAGTGTATTCCTCCAAAGTGGTACGCACTTGTCCTTAAATACAGATTTATTCATTTCACATATATTTAGAGAAGTGTGTGTGCATATATATATTTATATAAACAGACACATTTTGAGGGCACTGGCACGTGTAACAACGCATAAACCAGATCTCTGCGCGTCTCAAATTACCCTGTTTAATGAAATTTTGACATCACAGTGAAAGCATCCCAAATTTGCTCGGAAAATTGAGCGAATGGCAGACTGCATCTGCAAGAGAGCCTAATGGCAAGACTTGCAGTGAGCGCTGGGAGCCGGGCATCCCAGCGGGGTTGTACCCGCACAAGTCCTAAATACGGGCACATAAGGGCCCAGCACCCTTCCCTCTCCAGAATAAATCATCTTCTTGGGGTGACCGGCTGATCGCCGGGTTACATGAGGGGTAAATTCCGAGTCCCATGTTTTTCCCTCATGTATTGGCGTCTCTCACAACGACTGTAAAGCCTCGAGCGGCTGTTTCCTCTGCACCCCGTGTTCCGAGGTGTCGGAGGGAGCGTCTGACTGGGAGGCACAGGGATCCCAGCAGAGCAGCCCAGTGGGTTACTGGTGACCTTGAGCTTGCACGTGCCTGTTAGCAGAGTGCAAACAAGCACAAAGAGGAAACTTGAATGTTTCCCTTTATGAGCTGTCAGCTATGGTGAAAATGATGAGTTTGCCTCCACAATGCCTCTCCTGTGGACAAGGGGTGGTGGTTCCTTGATACCTCTCCCATGGAGAAGAAGTGGTGGTTCCTTGATGCCTCTCCTGTGGGTGAGGGCTGGTGGTTCCTCGCAGGCGTGCTCCAGCTGCTGTCAGATGCTGCCATGTGCAGAGGTGTGACTTTCTGCTCGGCATTAGCCTGTTGGGCTTCCAGCCTGTGCTCCCCCGGGTGCGTGCCAAGAAACTTTTGGCTTCTGAATCAGGGTTAGTATCTGCAGGATCTGTGCCAGGGAAGCAAAGCAAAGGCTCTCTGGCCAAACCTGCGCAGATTAAACGTTGCTCTGGATCTAACGTTGAACTGTGATAGATGTGAAATGCAAGCTGTAGAAGTTAAGAGCTGAATAGCTGGGAGTGGAGAGAGACCTTTCAGGTTAGTCTGGGGTAATAGTTTCAAGTAGATGATTCCTTTTTCCCTGTGTGTTGCTGCTGGTTTTGTCAAAGGCAACAGCGATTTGTGATTGTGGTTTGTGTCGTGGCTCGTGTAGCTGGCTGACTTGACTTGTGCCATGAAAGTCTTTTTAGCATTTAATGAAATAATCCCTTTATTTTTTAGAAGAATCATACACACTTAGAGCATTTCAAATCCCCTATCCTCATTTCGTACTGCTTTAATTTTACCAGGTTTCAGAAGGTCAAGAGATTTGCGTAATTGAAGCAATGAAAATGCAGAACAGTATGATTGCTGCTAAAACAGGCAAGGTAAGCTACCTTGGGTCACTTAAAACCATATGCAACTTGTCAAATAGGATAGAATTTAAAAAAGGAAAAAAAGGAGGATTCTGGTTGTTAAGGAATTAAGTCTGATTGTTGTAAGTCTTTCGAAGTGAGGTGTCTTTAATTTTTAACATTTGCATCTGCTGTGAATGCTGTTAAGTAGTTCCGAGCCTTAGATAGCACAGCAGGAAATAGTTTTACTGGCTTCAGAAATTCATATAACTCTCTTTCTTCTAAATGATTTGTTTTCTGTGATGTTACAATGCCAAGTTGAATTGAAAGGTGTTGCAGACTGTTTCTCCAAATTCCATCTGTCCAGAGAGCAGCCGAAGAAGAGAGATCTCTTTGCCAATTAATTAATTAATGGCAAACAATTCGATGTTAAAAAACTCAGAGCAAGGCACTGAAAGTGGTTTTGCAGGAAGATGGGGGAAGCACTTTTTTAATTATTGCGACTGTTAAACGTGAAGCCTAGATCTGCAAAATGCATTGAAACCATTGCCGGGACATGGGCCCCTGGGCCCTCCTTTTCGAAGGGAGAGCAGAGTCTGGATCTGGGTTATGTATTCTCTTCCATCGCAGGTTTCCCAGCCTGTCCGAGCCCTTCTCTGCTGGGGAACAAGCCCCTCTGCTCCCCCCGAAGCACTGCTGTTTTGCTGTTAAAACCAGCAAAACAAACCCCTGAGCCCGGAGGGAGGCAGCAAGGCGCCTGACTCCCCGGGGCAGGAGGGAGGTTTTGCCACTGGCAAGGTTCGCTGGGACCTCAGGATGGGTCTCTGTGCCAAGGACTGTTTGTGTGTTTACAAGAACGGCTTATTTGGCACAGCACTAACATCGCCACCGAGGCTGGGACCCAGGGCTTGCCTCTTCCAGGGCGTCTAGTGCAAAATTGGGTCTCGAGAGGGAAGAAAATTGCAGAGAGAGAGAGAGAACGTACCTTCTCTAGTTGCTCTGGCATTGTCACTTCATTATTTTCTTTCATGAGTTAATTCCTCTATGATTTATTTTCTTATTTGATTAGTATTTCCTAGGATTTATTTTTTCATCCTTGCTTCTTTTGTTTAATCCCTTATTGCTGCTCTTTTCATCCACTGATTTTAACTTGTGAGTATTTGCAATTAAAATGCCGTTCCCCTCTTTCCCGTTTTATTTTTTACATTAACCTTCCCCACCAAGGTGTGCTGGAACCCTTGGGTGTGTTCCATAAAATCCTGCTTGTACTTCTCCCAGTAATAAATATTTCCCACTCATTCTGTACAGATGCCACCTAAAATCCACGTTTGGCTTACTAATCCTTTGGAGTGGGATGTGAACGGTGCACAGGCCATTCAGTGGGCCTGACGTGCACCTTGCAATGTCCCCTTGACGTTTCCGTTTTAATAATAAGCATATTACTTAGTTATTTAGAATTTTAATAATTTGAAAAATCAAAGAAGTTTTGGGCTGTGGAGAAATGAAGCCACGAAACAGAATTCATCCTCTTCTGCAGTGCAAAGTCATGGCTCTGAGTGCTAAAATAACTCGGCCCCTGCACAGGAATGGGATGTTTGGCACTGGCTGTTAGTCCACGTTGTGATGCTTTGAAACCATGTTTTTGAAACTCGGTTCGTTTGTCTTCAGCTGGAAGATGTTCCTCATTTTCATTCCCAGCTGAATTCCTTTTCTGCATCAAACCCCATTTTCCTGTTTGTAATTGTGAGAAAAGTGGCTTTTTTTTTTTTTTTTTTTTTTAATCTACTTTGAGTTTACTCCAGCTGCAGGTGGTTTAAAAACGAGGGAAAGATGGAGAGGAGCTGGCGTGCCGCCTGGCTCTTACGGGACAGCTGCGTGTGGGTCGGGGCAGGGAGCTGGCCCCGCTGCGAGTCAGAAATCGCTGGGGAGTTTGAAACACTGGTCAGCTACAGTGTTTGCTGAACCTTGGCTTTGCAGGAAAAGGAAAGAAAGATTATTTTTCATAGTGCTTTCATCTCTGAAAAGATTGTGACTCGGGGATGAGGCAGGCTATCGATTTAGAAGTCCTTTTTTGTACTATCTCACGGTGCCTTTGCCCATGTACGACGTTCAGCTTCATTTCTCGTGTGATGCCAGGAATGTGCCTGTGCTGCAGAGACTTGCTTACAAGCTCATGTGGCTTTAGACCATCAAACTCAGGTGTGGGCAATGGTGCAACCATAGTAGCCTGATATTTTGGGTACAGCTGCAGGTTTCCTTTAGGAGCCCAAGAAAACACTTGGATGGCTAAACTAAGTCTGAACAAAGTTTTGACCAAGGATTTGGGCATGAGCTCTGAATTAATATTGCAAGTACACTCTAATACATGGATTCAAGTATCTGTTGGTGCTCCATGGGCTGAAAGGGACTGCACACACATTACAGCCTTTATATAGAGGAAATGAGGGACTTGTATAAGATGTTTGTGTTTGAAAATTCAGGAATCGGCACGCGAGTATATAATTCATCTACAGATGTAGTTGCCTTTATTTGATAGCAGTAGTTCTTTGCCAGGTTCTGTGATGTTAAAGGATCCCAGTTCAGATTTGAATCAATCTGTCCCAACTGTCTGGGTATTGAGGGAAATCCGCTTCGTGGCTGCAGTCCCAAAATTTAATTATACTTAAAATATGTAATGCAAGAAATACTGGAATATTTCATTCATGTCCAAGGGTGCATGTTGAACAGTCAGTCTGTCTTGTAAAAGATTTAAAATTTAGTAGTAAATGAGCAGCAGTGCAAACAGGTGGAAGAAAGGTGCTTTTTAAAAAAAAAAATAAAAAGTACTACCTCCACCTGATGTTCAGGTCTTCAAGCACCTAAGTTATAAGACAACCAGCTAGTGGTGGGTGCCTAAATACCTTGACAGAGTTGGGCACGGTTTGGTCAAGCACTGGCAAGGTCGTGGAGTCTCCGTTCTCCGGGACACTCAAAACTCAGGGAGGTCAAGCTGCCAACCTCTCACGGTCCCGCCAGCGTACAGGCATCTGTGATCCCCAGGGTGGCCATCGTGCTGCTTAGTGGCCATTTACCCTGTGCGTGCAGATGTGACCCTCTAGATACGCAATGTCAACTAAACCATTGATCTAACCGTGCTGTTGAGGAAGGTTTGAAATAAACTCCCTGCCCATGACAGGGAGGTTGGATTAGATAATCTCTGAGGTCCCTTCCAGCCCAGGCCATTCTATGATTCTGTAATTTCTGTTTCTGTACCGTAGGTGAAAGCTGTGCATTGCAAAGCTGGTGATACCGTTGGAGAAGGAGATCTGCTGGTGGAACTGGAATGAAAGGTTTCCCTCCACACTGTTGAATTAACTAAGCCTTTATTATTTTAATCCGTAAAGTAAGATTAAGGCATTCCAACACAGAAAATGGACAGTCCTGTGCACAAGACTTTACACAGTTGTATTTATTGTATCAGTGGTTAAGACAGCAAACACAGATGTTAAACCTTGGCAACAGATCCCAGATTTTTACTTCCAGAAATACTTGTACATAACCTTTGTAATTCTTTGATTTTTCAGGATCAAATAAAATCAATAAAATACCATTTCTGCTTTAAAACAGGAAAAGCGTCTTTTAAAAAAAAAAATCAAAACACAAAGCACAATAAAAGCCTGAATCCGATTAATCTTCTCTGTGGTAATATCACTGGTTTGAGGGTCCAGCCAAATTGTACAGAATGGCTGGTAACAGTGAAAAAGGAATCACTCAGTGGTTAACCCAGCACTTTTCCTACGCTCTGTGTAAGCGCTGAACAGGTTCTGCTGATGGCTTTGATTGTGATCAGATTTGTGGCAATATTTTGAAGCCTTTGTATAGACCAATTTAAATAACAAGTTAGATGTTTTGCTAATGCAGACTTTCCGCATGTGTTTTCATTTACAACTGTAAGGGAATTTTCTTCTTTTATTCAGACTCCATAGTCATTCTCCCACCACCTTCTATTAACTACTGGATGGAATTCTTTACAGAAGGAGCTGGCACTGTCCTCAAATGCCTTTAGCCACCCCAAGGTATTGCTGGAGGCACTCACTGTCCCTCAGGCCAAGCCTTCTCCTGAACTCTTACGGGAAAGGGAGACCAAGTGTCTGGTCTTTTGTCGTGCAGAGGCTCTTACCATAAAGACTGTGTGAACAACTAGGACTGTATCCTGCTGGATGAGTTGTGCATCCAGTGTGTGAAACCATATAAGGCCTGGAGGGGAGGAAAATTAAAAAAGCTTGAAGTGAGAGGTGACTTGGTCAGAACAGGTAAGAAGATGTCTATTTTTTTTTTTCCCCTCCTCGTTCAGGAACTCCATGCCCCACAGTGGTGTAGGCGCCAGAAGTTTACTGGGTTCAGAATGTTAGTGTGTGGTTAACAGAGGCTCTTCCTTCCATTAACTGGCCTAGCTCGCTAAGTCAGCAGCTGCAGCTCACTCCACACAGGGATACCTCTGCATTCCTGCACGTGAAGCATCATCTCTGTCCCTGTGCTCCTGCCTAAAGCCTCCGCTGCTGCCCACTGCTGGGCCAGGACCCCGGGCTACTCCTGCCTTTCGTCTCACCTCCTACAGCTGTTTTGTTTTACATACCTCTAAGTCACTGTTCCCGCTTGCCTTCACTGCTGCCCCAGAGAAGAGGGGGCCTGCTCTCATTTTCTTGCCTAGGATGTGTGGAGTCATGCAGCATCCCAGAAAAACCCCTCTGGGCCCTCCACCAGAAGGTGAAGGATGAAAACAGTCTGGGACAGGGCGGGTGACTCATGTTTGACCAGAAAAGTTCACGAGTCTGCTTAAAACTGACTGAAGAGGCATTTTTCATGTTATTGAGCGATGCTGCCAACTACATCACACAGCCAAGGGGGAATAATGTAGTTACAGGGATCCGGTTTGTTAGTTAGTTTACAAAACCTATCAAGATGAGTAAAAAGAAAATTAATGCTTTTGCAGTTGAAGACACTGAGCCTGACACCCTACAGATCTTCCTAGACAATTCCTTAACACCCTCTTGCCCCTTCCAAAAGGAGCCCAGTTCAGCTTCTGTGGGTTGCCCTAAACAACAAAAAAAGTATTGTAAAGAAATGCAAGTATTCTGCTTTAAAATTATGTAGTTTGCTTAGTGCAGCAACATAAGCTTTCTCTCTGTTTTTCTAAATGAGATGTGGCAGTGCCTGCTACTTTGATAAAGTTTAGGCTGATTCCTTACCCTTGTTCCCTGGGCAGAATCCCTAACCTGGATCTCCTCCAGCCATCACAGGGCTACTGGCAGTGAAGCAAAAGTACAATATTGTTCTTAATGGTATCTTTAGTACATTTAATCATACTTTGGCTCACTGCATGGCATACATTCCCTGCGCCTTTTGACAGCTTTGTATACTGTACAGTCTATATGTACCAAACACGAAGGAAAATATAAGGCACAAGGGTATAATAACAAAAAGAGAAAGCCGTGATTTTCCCAGATTGTACAGAAACCAATACAGTTGGTTGGGTCGTCTTCTTTCCATCTCCCCCTCCCTGTTTTAAATGTTGCAATAATAACAATATGTGTCCTTTGGATATTTTTTATAATGTATATAAAAATCATTCCCCCAACAGGAAATCCAGTTTGCATATGGTTGCAAGTTCTGCATTAAAGTGCTTGGCAGAAAAGTCACCTTGATAGTAAGTGCTCAAAACAGCTGCTTCCGCTGCAGCACGTGGGCAGCTGAAATCAGCTTTGCTTTTCCTCGTCCCCACCATCACCACGCACCCCAGGCCCCATGCCCCCCCCCCCCAGTCCTACAGTCACTCAGTAACCTGAAGTAGTACCTAAAGTGCTTGGAATGCTAAATTTAAGATATGATTTTAAATGTAATTCTCATATACTCTTAATATTGCTTCACAGTACCTTATAAAACTGAATGTTTTTAAAATACTCCTTTCCAGTTCAGAAAAACACTTCAATACAGAGTAAGAATAGTCTTTAAATTTTCTCTATTTTTCAAGCCATTTTGTATTTGTCTTGAAGCACATAGTATCTATGTGGTCACCTCTCCCTGTTTACATTCAGTAACCTATTAAACACCATTACAAATCAATACTAAAAGCGAGATGTGCTTTACTTTGTTTGCAGACAAAATTTTTAAAAAATCAGTTTCAGCTATTAGTGCAATAGTATCATCATGATTCCACCCACCTTGGAGACCTACACAAGAAAAAATGTCAATACAGGCAAAAAAAAAAATTAAAAAAATTAGTCTGTTCTCTGCCTTTCACTGACCTCAGTTATGCACTGAGGCAAAGGGCGGGGGAGGGAGGGGGAGTTGAGAAAATAATTAGACCTCAAAACTGATGTGTACAGATTTTACACCTCATGCAAACCCCGTTACTCAGGGCAGGTTAGCGGGGAGGACGCTGACTAACGGAGGAGGAGTCCCCACCTCTGGGCCTACAAGACTCCAACGCTAACACCAAGGCTCCCAGGTTGGGAAGGTTACAAGAGATCCTGTGCGTTTTAATAAAAAATTATTACAGCTTTCCCGGAAAGGTTACCGATCGACACGTGCTTAGTACTACGCCTTCAGCCAGGCTGTGTTCTCTCTCTCTCTCTCACTTCTAATCCCGGCTTTCACGTAGGACGTAGGAGAGGCCGTGCTTCCCCGAGGAGTCGTAACTGTCATGGTAGGGGAGGCCGACCCACTCGGGCGGGTACGTTGCTGTGCTGTAGACGAAGCACTCCACGACGCCGTCGGCGGCTGCCCGTGCCTCGCCCGCGGCCCCCTTCTCTTCCCACTCCACCACCTCGATCCTCATCAGGGTGCGCTGGTACATGTCTGGGCAGCATTCAAACTCATCCAGGAACTGCAGCATCTGGTCGTCAACTGAGTAAATCTCTCCGGCAACGTGATGTCCCGTCCCCGGGATGTTCAGCATGTAAGGGATGTTGTATTTTCCGGCAATCACCAGCGGGTACTTCTCAGCCGTGCGGCCCCTTCCTTGGAATTTCGCGAGCCCTTTGGCCGTGTTGATCATGTGCTTGTAGTTGGGCTGGCCTTTCTTCAGCGTGCCGTAGACGAAGACACGAGCCATCGTACCTGCAAAAGCAGCTGAAAGACAAGAGCAGACGTTACCCACGTTGGCTGATTTGGCCACTGCACCTATACCAAGACTCTTCATGCACATGCAAAAGTGGTCTCGTAGTCCTACACCTTGTTTATAAAATCATACTGAGCTCAAGTACCTCTTTAAACTTCTCATTCAAAAACTGTAATAGTGAAAAACAGATACCAGGGGCAAGTCACCCTTGCAGGTCCTTATTGCAATCAAATTATGGCCCATGGTTTCTCTAATAAATCCCCAACATCAACCAATGTGTCCCTCAGCCTCAGAAAAAGCTCCAAACCTCCTTTTTTCTTTTTTCCTTCTCACCATTATGGGAGCCATGCTGCAGTTAAGTTTGGTGTCACACTCAGTAACACCCCAAAAGCGACGCAGGAAGCCATTCCTGTGATGGGAACATGTTCCTCTTACTTAGCACATTCTTTATGCGAAGGAAGTTAAAAAAAAAAAAATAAAAAAAATCAGAGTTCAGGCTCAGCTATGAAGACACCTATGCTGCTCTACTGCACTTATGGTTTAAGTAGCTCAGGTCAAGCACAGATATTACAACTTCCAGGAATGAAGCCGCATTTAGTTTGTTTTCCCTTGCTGGGATAGTGGGGGGTGGGTTTTTTAAAAGCCTGAACTGGTGGACCTGGTCACACACCTCCTGGGACACCCAGTCTCATGACCTCCAGATGGGGTCCACTGGATCCGGGAGACATGCCTACTGCGCTCCCGCTTCTGCTCGGGCTCTCCTTTCACAGTGGCTGTACTCAGTATTTGAGAAACAACCTTTTTATTCAGTGACAGAAGAGCCTGATGCAGTTTGAAAGTTTGAGTGTCTTCTTGTTTCACAGTAAACTAAAGCACAGGGGCATTAACTAATTGGAAAGCAAATTAAGGCGTTCAAACTTCTGGTCCCGTTGTGCTGCAGTTGCATGCATTTGGTGGTGTGTTTTTTTTTTTTTCCCCAAGATAATCAGTCTTAATAAAAAAAAAGGGAAAAGAAAAACAAGCAGCACGATGCTTGTAGCTGCAGCAAGCTAACTATGTACAAACTGGGACATCACCAAGCCGAACAGAGGACCCGTCTGTCACGGAGAGGGATGAAAAGGCTTTCATGCCAGCCCTTACAAGCACAAGGAGGCCAGGCCAGCGCGGCAGCGGCGCAAGTTTAACCAACCTGGCACTCAGTCATTTCAGGGACACGATGAAGGATTTTCAGTTACCCCAGCGCCGAGGTCCTGCTTGCTCACTGACCGAGAAGGGCTGAAGAGCAAGCTGCAACTGCGAAGAGAGAAGCGGGGTGGCCGACAGCAACCACATCCCAAGCGAGTGGGTGCTGTCTGGAAGGACATGTCTGTCCTGCTCCTTCAGAGGAAGGGAATGATGACGGCTTTCCTCTGCACTGCTGATAAACCTTAGGTGACAAACCTCATTTATGGGGCCAGTGAGGCCCATGATTGCAGCCTTCACGAGCACCTTCACTGTTCCTGTTCGAGGGAACTGTACAAATGCTGTTTCTGTTTATTTACGGGAGGTAGGTGGCCCTAAGAAAAGTGGAAGCTGGGGCTGCTGGCAGGAAGGCCAGGTAATGCCGTGCTCCTCCTCTCTTCCCCAGGTACCCTAAAGTGCTGAGACACCTGAAGTAGCCAATCTGCACACACACTTGCTCTCTCTTGAAACCAGACCCTGAATGACGTTCTGACATTTATCTGTGTGCATAAACTACTGGGTTTAAAAAGGATAAAAGGCTGGCTTTACTGGAAGGTAAGGGGCGAAAAGAAAGTACCTTCATAGCTCCCAAGTTATTTTTGCACGCTGTGCCCCATTTATCCCTCTATTGTTTCTGTAAGGCAGAAACAGGTCTTCCACCATTTGATGGTCTCCCATGTTTTTGCCTCGGACTGGACCCCCAGCATCAGAGCAGCACATGCAGCTCCTTTTGGAAAGAGGGTCATTGAATAATGTATTTAAGGTTTGGGAAAAAAAATAACATCTTTAAAAACAGACTGGAAGTAGAAACTTAATCTAGTTTCTGCTATTTACTCTTATTTTAGTAAACTGTTAGATCAGCTCAATTATCCAAAAGGGTAAGTTGCTGGCCAAGAGCCGTGTCATTTAAAATACTCAGTTCAAAGCATTTTTCCCCTTGGTGAAGTAAACAGTTTTTCTCTGTAACAGAATACAGTTTTCCAAGCAAAAATGGTGCGTGCCTTTATTTAATGGTAAACTGCTTTCACTTAAGGAAAAAAGACCGCATTGATTTTTCCTCACCTCTATTTTATCAGATATACTTCTACATAATTTATCCTTCATGACATAAACAAGTAGGTTTTTTTTTGGATGCAGCTCATTCCCTCACAATAAAAAGGACATTAATATTCAGTCAGTCTGTCTCCCTTTTCTAAGAAAAATCATTACCTTTCAGATTGTGTTTTGAATAACAAACACAGATCCTTCAGGAAGAAACTTGTCCCAGTGGGGATTGAGAAAGGATCAGAGTTAAGCACTGAAACATGCAATTAATTCCCATTAGGGGATTAGGGCACTCGTGTTCACTTTGAATCAGAAAAATGAATTGTGAATCAAATTGTTCACAACCAAGAGGTTACTTGTCAGAGTTAATAAGTTAAAAAATAAAAAGGGAAACCTAAAACACACATAAAAAGCTGAATAGTGAGTGGTGCATCTGTAAGAAAAAGATACGCTTCATTTCCATTAAACAAAAGCTCTGTCCCTACTGTACAGCTGGAGATAAGCTTCCAAAAAGTTTGCAGGGAAGTGTTAGCTCTCCCGAAATTGAAGGAAACGAAGGATGTGTTGCTGATGGCGCAAGCAGATGGCTGTTCAAAAACGTTGCTAATTTAAAGAAATGCACCCGTCAGCATAGTGCAGGACCCACAAAATTCAACAACAGCAATCAAAGGACTTGCTAACCCAGGCTTGGACAGTGTTTCCACTTGAGCATTTGAGTAGATGGCTTCAGCAGACACTACAAACGGAGACAGGAGTGGGAATCTGAAGTTTCCGCCCCAGTTTGTGTCAAGCCGTGAGGCTGATGTACTGGTACAACCATGGTTTCACAGACAGGCGGCCACTGAGCTCCCTGTCACAAGCGCTGCAGTCCTTTCCCTCATGCAAGACGGACTGGGCACAAAGACTTCTCCTTCTATTAAAAAAACCCCCACAAATCCCACCAACAAACCACCAAAAACCACCCCAAAGACAAGACCAAATAACCCTGCCTCAGCAGTGATTGAAGTAAACTTGGTAAAAACATTTTCTGAACATTTTTCCATATAAATAAGACTTAGCAATTTTCTGTGCAAGAAATCTGGCCTCCTGTGTGCTGTGTGTGGCATTGCAGAGAGGCTGTTAGCTGTATTAGTATCATTTCTAGCACTCATGTATCACGGGCTTTCAAAACATTTTTTAGCCACCTTGTGGTAGGATAGTAAAGAGCAGAATTTTATTTGAGGGTCGTTCCGCTAAGCAGCTGAAGAGAGTTATAGTCGGCATCCCTTCGCTGAATCACCAACAAGAAGTCACCTTTTCTCACTTAATCCTACACTAAACTACCTAAGAGGAAAAGAAAATCCACCAAAAAACTAAACACATCCCCCTCCAGGGTCTTTACTGAGTATTAGCTGTCAGGACAAAACAAACCCATTCACAAGGTACTTTCATGAAATATTCATGCTAGAATCATTAAAATTTAATGGCACGGGGAAACACAAATGAAATCTGTATGTCATCTCTTCAAACTATTTCTTTTAGCTACGAAAGACGACACGCCAAACCGCTCACAGGATCAATTATTACACAAGATGCAAAGGTCAACAAATAAAGCAACTAGTTTAGGATCATGCCGGCAGAAGATGCTGTTGGGTGAAAATGAAAGTGGCTTGTAACTGGCACCGGCCATCAGCTCGGACTGATGGTTGCATCACCGTATCCATGTCTGTCCTTGCCTACGGACAAGAGTTTTGGGTCAGGGCTTTTGTTTTCCCTCCTAATTAGGGCCCAAGCAGCCCCAGCATGGTGAGAGGGGCTGTCGGGCACAGCGTCCGTCGCTGGCTCAGGCAACAGGCGCTCGCAGATGAAGCTGAACTGCTGCAACCTGGCTCTTCTCCCAGGTAGCCCCCAAAACAAGACCTCCATTCCCTATAAGCAGCAGCAGCAGCTTCGACAATAAACATCATCCTTTCACCAAAATTCAGACAATTGCTGCATCCTACCAGCTTGTTTCATAAAATCAAATAAGGAAAAGCGCGTGTGCTGTGCCGGCCCCAGGGCCGTTTGTGATCATGATAGCAGGGGCTTGGGGTTTTATTTTGTTGAAACTTTTTCCTGCAACTCAAAGTATCCATTTCTCTCCCCCATACAGTAACATTATTTTCCCTTGAGAAAAATTCTCTGTCTTGGCTCAGTGACCAGATATAGTTACACATTAATTCTTCAGAAGTTTCTTAAAACTGTAGGAAACAGGTGAAAAAACAAAATGCCTTGAACTTTAAACTTGAGCCCAGTCTGTTTGAATGAAGCGAGTTTTAAGGTCACTCTTCACTCAATGCTAACTTTCAAGAAGGACTAACATGCCAGAGAGGACTCCTGGGACCGCATCCTGTTGGTCCTTTGATGCTTTCATTTTGTTGCTTGCTATTTTCTTTATAGCACAGACAAGGGCTTCCTGCCCGGGCCGACCCCTTTCCAACCTTGCTGAATACCTCGGAAAAAGTTTATGGCAAGACACCTTTCTTATATTAACCACAGAGGCACCAGCGAAGTGATGGCTCCTTTGAAATCAAGAGGTTACGGTCTCCTCGCAGCAGTCGTCCGCTCAGAAACTGCGAGGTGCTGGTTTGTGAAAACAAACAAGAGTATTAAAGTAACCGGTGCCACACTGGACGCTACCGGGCACTATCTGAAAACGCCACTTAACCTACTTTGCAGAGGCTTTTCATTTCACTTTCAGATAGTTTACAGCTCCAATCCAACAAATGTGCCTGCGTTGAAGCTGCAATACCTTGGAGGTAACTTGGAGTATCTGCCAGGCAGCAGAGTGAGGATGCCCTCCCTTCGAGCAAGCGCTGCTCACGTGCTTTGTACCAATTCAGAATCACAGCAAATGTTTTCCTTTTGTCTGTTTGAAATCGTTTCAAATTACTTTCCATTCTACTGCATAGAGTAGCATTTGTTAGATTAATTTTTACTACTGCTAGAAAGAGTTTCAATCCCAAGGTGGTTGTTAGGAGCAGCTCGAGAGGCCTCCAAGTGACCATCAGGTAAAACCACCACGTGCAAAAGGATGCTGGGGATGTGACGTAGAAACATGCGGGACACACTGTTAGACTGATGAACAGACTGAATTTCTAAACAGTGCAGAGACAGGAGGGGACTGCCAGCACTTTAGAAGGGCAAGAAAAGAAGGATGAAAAAAATGGAAAATCAATGGATGCAGATAAATTGGTATCAGGGTGGGGGGAAGCTGCACAAGAGAATATTACATCAGTATTAGTAAGTATCAACTGGTTTATCCTAATATTAAGTAAAATTGTTTAAGTTGCAGACAGAATATTATATCGTGGTCTTGCTACCACAGTTCAGAAACCTCTGGACCACAGAAGTAGTTGGAAAGAGGTCAGGGCAGAGCACTCAGTCCAGGATTGGTTTTTTGGGGCACAGACTGAACAAGCAGGACCATAAACAGGAACTGACAAGATGTGGCATAATCACCTACAAATATGGGTAAAGGTTTTGCAGAAGAGACAACTGCTTCTCCACATACACCAACACACAGACAGACAAAATTTCTGTATAAAAAAACAATGCAAGCTCGTGCAACCACTTTCAGGAATGGTCAGCAAAGGCAGCAGCCCGCAGTAGGGGGCCCAAGGCTTGACTCCACGTGGGTGCAATGGATGCAAATTGCTTTGTTGGTTTTTTTTCTCCCCCCCTCTGCCACCTGCTTGCTTCATCTGATGGCTCTTTCTCTGAGTCAGGGCTCTCTGTGCACCTCCTCAGTGCCACTAGATGCTTCTTCAGCTCTTGCTCTTTTCTAGGCTGATGAGCTCACGTGTATTTAACAGAATGGAAAGCACTCCTTACCTGCAGTCCTCTTTGCCACTTCTTCCTCTTAACTTTTTAGGTTCTCCTATAGTTTTTTTTTTGAGATAGGTAAACCAGAACTGATATACTTGAGTATGGATTTATACAGGGATAAAACCCCCACCTCCCATTTTGTTCCCATTCTTGTACCCCAGTGCCTTTTGAGGTGCTATTGAGCAACAGCCTAATGTTTGAAAAGAACATAGCGATACCTGAAGCAACCTATTCTTGAGTAGCAACTGGGGCGTGAAGCATTTACTGAAAATCTAACGGTGTTGAAGCCTTGAAAACTGGAACTCTTTAAAAGCAGTTATTTGTCCAAAAATTACCATGGATGCTACAGTTAAGCTTGCCTTAGGGAAAGGTAGCAGACTAGATGGCTTCTCAAAATCCCACTCAGCATCTGGGTCCTTATGATGCTGTTTCAAGTACACGACATTTAATTTAAATGATATACATAGAAATGTTTCATCTTTGCATCTTTAGCACAGACAGTACATAAAAGGGAAAAAAAAACAACAAAAAAACCACCCAACCCAAACCCGGAGCATTAACTTCGAATGCCAAATTGCCGTTACAGGAAAAAAGTAGAAAACAACTTCTGATAGGGCAGCCCTGCTACGCCAGCGCTGCTCCCAGTCCTGTTTTGGATGCTACCGTGAATTTGAAGTGGTGGTTTCCATCATTGACATGCAGGGCAGAACCCAGGATTTCAAACCACCGACATCCTGAAACCCAGGACACAGCCTGCAGCTTGGATGGGTTCCCCGCGGGGTCAGCACACTGATTTACATGCCAATACCCGGAGCGGTCAGTTCGCTGTTTTGGACCTAGAAGAGCATCCCGGCCTGCAAAACACGGCAAACACTTTTGAGTACCTAAGCATGGGAATGTGTTTTTCTATGCTGAAAAGATGCTGAGAGAGAGAAGGGGAAGAGAGAAAAAGATGGGGTCTTGTGCGAGATCGTGAGGTGCTTTCTTCCCACAAGGGAAAGGGGGGAATGGCTGCACAATGACGCTCTGTAAGGAGAGGTGCCCAGGTCGTGGCACAGCACCATCCCCTCATCCCTCGGGTGAGCGTGACTGAGCCTGGAAAGGAGGCCTCAAATAAAACCCCATCGCTCAGCAACAGCAGCCTGTAGCACTGGAAACCATCTTCTGCCTTTGCTCCAGCTGGTGCGGAGGTACCGCAGCACTGGGCTGATGGCGAGGTGCCCTCTGCCCAGGGGAGACCCAGCAGCCCCCCGAGTGCCCGGATGGGCCTCTCAGCCCTTGTCCTGCTCCTGGCCAGGCAGGACAGCACCCGGATGTCCCGATGGCGTGGTGGGAGGCCGCTCTGGCCAGTAGCTGCGCAGGACAGCTCGCCGGGATGATGCGAGGTACTAGCGCCTTGAAGCACCCACATAGAGGGGTGGCAGCAACACGATGTTCCTCAGACCTTGCTAAAACCCAAGTGCAGACGTTCAGGGAACAAAATTTGCTCCGCTAAATGGGCCAAACAGAAAATCTGGGTGTGAATCTGGGAGCGGTGTCACATAACACTGCGCGTTTTTTCCTCCAAAAAGCAATTACCTACCCCAGTGTGACCAGCTACTGAAACACAAAGGTTTGACCAATGTGGCAGAAATGAAGCATCAGGAAATCCCAACAGACTGTTTCTTTTAAGCCTGTGATTCCCTGGAAAACTAAAGGCTGCACTTCAGGGCCAAAGGAAGATAATTCATATGCACTTACACCATCCATGTACACACACACACGGGGATTTTCTGCACAGAGCCATGCTTTGCTCATAGTGTTAGTGGCCTACAGAGAAGGAGAGAGGAAGATTAAAAACAGCTGTATTGGAGGAACCACCAGATTTAAACACAAACAGTATTTCAAATATTCAACCAGGAAGGGTTCACTTGGAAGCAGGGTCACACAAATTTTGTGAGCTTTGGAAGGCGTAGCGGATAACAAGGTATATCTCTACTCGGATATAATAACGTTAACATTTTTTTGATTTGTATGTATGCCACTAGGTAGCAGCTGAAGAAGGAGAGGACCATCTTGAAATCCAGAAGACCACAGCTACAGCTAAGGTTACTAAGGATGCACCGAAGGAAAAGTGGAGTATTCATATATAATAAAGGAGAATTGTAGAATTGCTGGTTTGCAGCTACAGCTCTGAAGGAAGTGAGACCACTGGTGCGGAGACAGCCATTAGACCAACAGTGGAAAATGTGAAAAGATGAAAAAATTCCAGCAGATCTTCTTTCTATGATACACAGAAATATTTTTCTTCCACTTAATTTATTCAGGTCAAGTTTTCTTAAAGCTAAGAAACAGATTATGTTTTTGTTTGGTTTGGGTTTTTTTTTAAAGAAAGGAGGCTCATACCACCCTTTCAATCTATGAATCAAATTTGTGGAAAGGTGTAACATTTAACACCTGACACAATGGTAACAAAACAGACCAGCTCAACAGGCTGCCCAGGGAAGTGGCTGAGTCACCACCCCTGGGAGTATTTAAAAGATGTGCAGGATGTGCTCAGGGACACAGTTTTGTGGTGGATTTGGCAGTGTCAGGTTAATAACTGGACAAGATGATCTTAACAATCTCTTCCAACCGAAACGATTCTATTACAGTCTAATTCACTAACTGAAAGTTACTTTATTTGCCTAATTAAATACATATGTAAAGTCTTACTCTGACAACCTATGCAGCTCAATACAAGTCAAAAATAAAAACGCAGTCCATATCTCAGCAACAAATCTCTTCTACCACTTTCTAATAAAATAAAAGGTAAGAAAATACAAATCAAAACAGAACATCAAATCAAAACTACAAAGAACCATGAACAGATGTATGTAATTACTTCTGTCCCACTGAGGCATATAATTTCTGTTTAGAAATTAGGACAGAGTTTCTTACAGAAAAGATAAAAAGTCACAGATCATCAGGAGAAGAAAACTAATGAGTTTTATGAACTGTCCCAGTCTCGATTTTTCTTCTCCAAGAAAGACTTGCAAAGCCCTGAAATGAAATATGAAACATACCTCACCTCCTTCTTCATCAATGGGGAAGGCATCTGTATCTCAAATACATTTACTATCTTGTACACAAAAGAAACAAACACATATTCTGGGGCATCCAAAAAAAAGCCTGAAATCGCCCTCAGCAAGGCACTGGAGTAATTGCTTTCAGATCCAGAAAATGTACTGATCAGAATCTCAAACATCCTCCTGCCCGGTAGAGGCAAAGATGAGCAAAAAGACAAGAAATTCACAATTTGTCTGTGTGGCCTGTGAGGACATGTTGAAGGAAATGGTTACTTTCAGGTTTGGTCCCCAGTGCAGAAACAGGTTCTGTGGTCTGATGCAAAATGTAACAAAGGACTGCATTTACTGAAAAACAAGGAAAACTAGCTACACAAACCTTTAAATCTTCTCCTGGAGCCACAAGATGCTCACAAGAAATACTGATGGAAATAATTCCCCATCTCTTCTTAGATACACATCTGCAATTGCAAAAAAGCTATTCTGGCATATAGAATTTACTGTAATTGAAGGTCTCCTTAGCACTGCCCAGGATGTCTGGAAGGAAGCCTTAATGAAAGGCATCTTTAACCAGAGGTCTGGCTGTAATAGAAAAACATTATATAATATTCATCTGAATTATATAGACATTTATGAGACATAACTATTTACAAATAAAATATTTATATAAATGAAAATAACTTACACATGCTGTGCAGCCTCTTTTCAGTGACCTTTGAGAAGGAATTTCTGTTACTAACTTGATAAAAGGAAGAAGAACAGAATCAGGTATTGGAAGTAAATGAGAAGGGGAATAATATGCAACGTGGTTCTGAATGCAAAAAAGACAGACCAATGTCATTAAAACAACCTCCTTTGACAAGGACAACGCAATGGCCTTGGAGTCAAGTAAAATATTTTATTGAATATGCAGTGAAAATATCTCCAGATCAAGTTAGATGGAAGAACTGCCCATGAATGTCTTAGATAAGGGAAGATAACAACAGACTATATTAAAACAAGGAGTAATCATAGAATTATAGAATGGCCTAGGCTGGAAAGGACCTTAGAGATCAGTTAATCCAACCTCCCTGTCATGGCCAGGGACGCCTCTCAACTAGATCAGGCAACACATGGGGACCGAACAGGGATATGTAATAAGCACAGAAAGAAGTTATTCATCATATTCCTCAGGAATCAATGTTATTTATTAATGGTCTTGCTACAGCAAGTAGTTGCACGCCTACTACATCTGCACATGATACATCCTGAGGAAGACTGGTTTACACTACAGACAGATTAAACAGCCTATGAACTGTATAACTGAAATAAAATGGCTTTTAATCATACAATATGCAGAAACATACACTTAAGGACCAGTGACAAGACTCATCACTTGAAGGCAATGAAGGAATCATACAATATTTCAAGTTGGAAAGGATCACAAAGTCCAACACCCTGCTCCTTGCAGGACTACCTAACACTGACCCATATAACTAAGAGCATCATCCAGGAGCTTCTCAAATCCCAACAGGCTTGGTGCCATGACCACTTCCCCTGGGGAGCTTGGGGAGTCCAGTGACTGACCACACCCTCAGTGAAGAGCCTTTCCCTAACGTCTGATCTGAACTACCCCTGATACAGCTTTATTCCATTTCCATGTGTCCTATCGCTGGTCCCCAAAGAGAGATCAGCACCTCTCCCTTTGCTGCCCCTCTTGAGGAAACTGTAGATCATGATGAGGTCACCCCTCAGCCTTCTCTTCTCCAAGCTGAACAAACCAAGGGACCTCAGTTACTCCTCTTAAGTCTTGCCTTCAAGCTTTCACCATCTTGGTCATCCTCCTCTGGAATGTCCAGTGATGCTGTGCTTGGTGCACCCCTGGACACAACTGGCCCTTTTGGCTGCAAAGGCACACTGTTGACTCCTATTCAACTTGCCACCAACCCACATCCCCAGATTTCTTTCTGCGGGGCTGCTCTCCAGCTTCTTGCTCCCCGATTTCCACATATAACCAAGTTTACCCCATCCCAGGTGGAGAAAGTGGCATTTGCTCTTGTTAAATTTCATACTGCTGGTGATTGCTCTAGTCTATCCAGGTCTCTCCGCAAGGCATCTCTCTACCCTCAAGGAAGTCAATAGTTCCTCCTTCTTAGTGTATATTTGACTCCTGCATCCAGATGACTTATAGAAACACTAAAGAGCACTGGCCCTGAAGTTGAGCCCTGGGCAACCCCACAGGCCACCAGCCTGATGTAATCCCATTTACTATAACTCCTTGAGCCTGACCCATCAGCCAATTGCTCAACCAACATATTATGGACTTGTCTGGCTGTGTGCTGGACAGCTTATCCAGAAGGATACTGTAAGAGACAGTATCAAAAGCTTTGCTAAAATCCAAAACCACCACATCTACTGCCTTCCTGTGGTCAACTAGATGGGTGACCCTGTCATATAGAAACACTCTTGTATATTTTGGTCGACTGCAGAATGACAAGTGAATGAAACCAAGCTGTAGGCCAGGATTAAAATAATACTCAAGAAGAATCATGTATGTTTTGCAGTCTTCAGAAAATCACATGTTCATTTGCCAACCATTCCCATGGTTGGGTGCACAGATGTTGAAAGTAAATATCAGCAAAAGACACTGTCCTCATCAGCTACAAGAGACACCTGTGCCAGCCACCAAGACGGCATGGTTGAAAGAGGGCAGCACAACTGAAAGAAGTATTTCAAGGAAATGCTGAAGACATCCCAAAAGGTACAGGTAAAATTTCATTTAGAGAAAGTGCAAGAAAATTACCTCTTCATACTCAGAAAAATCAATGAAAGGTTCAACAGGTGCACAGACAGGAAAGTTGTTAATTTCCTTGATCACTCTATTTTATAGGGTTAAAGAGATGGAATGGCTTAGATCTGTAAATGCAGAATGTGTATTTTACAGTTGTGTGAATTGCACTTAGGGCACGCATTTCTTACTTCTTCTTCTGCAGTTATGGATGTCTGTAGTTAATGATGTGAACGTGCTCCTATACACCTAAAGGTTTCCTATTGTCCAGCACCAGGTAATTTTTTATAAGGATTTTATTTCTACAAACTAGGTGATTTCCATATGCAATATGTTCCTGCATCACAACAGCATACAGAGTAGCTGAAAACCAGCATTCTAGGGACATAGGTCTTCATAATTTGGGTGTATATTGGAGCAAACTCATGTACCTTAAGGCATTCAGATATGAGGGGGCCGGTTAGCTCACTCGGTCAGAGCGTGGTGCTGATAATACCAAGGTCACGGGTGTTGGGTCCCCATGTGTTGCCTGATGTAGTTGAGAGGCGTCCCTGCCCATGACAGGGAGGTTGGATTAAATGATCTCCCTTCCAGCCTAGGCCATTCTATGATTCTACGATCTTGGAGAGTATCCAGCTACACCTATCTATCAATCTAGACTTTGCGCTGGGAACAGAGGCGTGGAGAGCAGACAAGGCAGTATTACAATATAAAGTGTTCCGAATGCCTCAAGCTAAATCTTAAGATGCTGCCAGTTTATGACTGGAGTAAATCCCAGGCAAAGTTGATTTTAAGCTTTATGTATAAATTAGCATATTCTCTGACTAGCTTTAGTATCTCCCCACAACAGTCTTCTCACACACCCCAAACATGGGACTAAATTAGGAGAAAAAAAGCATGGCTAAAACAGCTACATTAGCAGTCAACAAAGAAGATACAGATTTCCCGGTGAAAAGGGGAACTGCCAAACCAGTACCACTGCCTATACCATGGGACTTGAGGCAGAAGTGACAATAGTAACACCATATTCACCCTCTTCCAGGGTTTGATCTGGAAATGCGAAAGAAATTCATACCTGCTGCAGTGGGGTTTATTTTATTTCTTTGCTTTACTGGGATCCCAACCTTTCACAGAATCACAGAATTGCCCAGATTGGAAAAATACCTTTAGGAACATCGAGTCCAACCATTTCCAAGTCCCAAATACTCAGTACTATGTAAAGTATCCTCCAGTTCACTTCCTTATTCTTTACTTATTCCAGTTTCAGTGTCATGATGAGCAGGACAAGAGCAAATCCTAAGGCTTCTCTATCCTTCTGAGTGAAAACTTTCTTCTTGCATTGGGATTAACAAACATTTTCAAAATGCTCCTCCTCTCAGAACAAACTGATACATCATATAAAGACAACTGCTCTTCTTGTTAGCAACTCTCCTTGTAATTTAAAGTAAATTTATAATCACCCCTTTTAATTTATTTTTATGCCACAACTAAACAGAAGAGCCTCCACTGAACACCGTGGAGGAGTCAGCCTGCTTTCACTGAAAGGTCTTGGCTCATAGCAACCATGGCCTGGCAGCTTCAACAGGTGGTTCTGGGTGAAGGCTTGTACACCCTCACATCAAATGCATTTCACAATGGAAAGCTGAAATAAGAAGCGACCATTTTACAGATTAACCAAATATCGTATCTTTGGACTTAAGACGATATTAACTGAAAATATTAAAGATAAACATCCATACAATGTTGAAAACTCACCAAACATTATTAAATAACTTGGCAGTAGAAAGTTACACTTCAGGGCTTGAAAGCAATCACTGCCCTCCCAGTGCCACTACTCCCGCTCAAATATCACATAAGGCAGCAGTCTCTGGTAACTCCCAATCCCCAAACCTAGGAATATGTTGTTATTCTGAACACTGTTTCTCCCACATGTGACAAACAGTGTCTAGGGACATCTGGAAATATCAGTTAATTTTACTTCTGTATTCTTTAAGCAAATACTCAGTGATGTTAATTAACTAAAGAAAAATCAAATTACATGAGTTACATTAGCTGCAAGTCAGAAACAGCACGTTATTTAAGACACGGGAAGAAGAGAAACTGCAAAAGAATTTCCTTTTGTCTTTTTGATATGGCTTAAAGAGACAGCTAATGAACAAATCACTTCCGATTTTCAGCACATGAACATAATATTTAAAACAGGTATCTCAAATTACTGTCAAATTACAAACCTTCACTAGTTCACTGTTTAGCCCATGATAACTATTAATAAAGGCACGCTTCTGAATATGTGATGCATTACATTTTTTACTTTCAACACCTGGTGTCACCAGAATAACGCTGTACATTTCTAAAATGCTCTGCAGTCGTGTGTGTGCTTTGATTTTAGGGCAGTAATACTTCAAAAGAAGTGGAACCATAGAGAATTACAGGAAGTGATGCACACAGGCTATTTTTTGTGCTTAAATGATCTGCTATCAGCTAACTGACCATGACAGGTCATTTTAAAAATGAAACTCAAGGTGTCTAAAAGTCTTTGTCCCTTAGTCAAGGTCAAAAAAGGCCTGAAGCACAGTCAAAATTCTGCTGCATCTCCACATTTTGAGCAAGTTAAAGCCTTTTTGCAAAACAGGTGTAGGATTTAACTGGTGACTTCTGCTGCACCAGAATTAAGCTAATTGCAATCAACTTTTGTACTGGCTAATCACTACTTTTCCATCCAGTCTAGGGCTGTATTAATTAGGTTTTATGATGGCTCCACGGAGAACAGACAGAGGGGAGTGATTTACATTGATTATTCTCTGGAGCTCCTTGGATCTCCAGGATACTAAATAAAAAACTAAATATCAAAGAAGATGTAATTAATGTTAGTCTCTCCTTCCTTCCACTCTATCAGCAAGACAGAGCTGATTAAAAAAAAAAGACAAATTCAAGGAAAATGCAAAGAGTCAGAATTGGTGACCCAGTATTTCATTAAAACAATGAAAAAATAAATATATTTATTTCCTTTAAATTTTAGATAATGTGGATAAGAGAATGAAAGCTTTCTCAGCTTTCAGGGCTTATTTCAAAACACACTGAATTACGGCAGGCATTTACATCAACTGCTGTAAGATTTAAGTTGTGCTACATTGTTGTGGTTTTTTTCTCCAACACAGCTTTTCAAATAAATTAGTGAAAGAATCCTGAACTTTTGAAAGATGAGTCATAAGCTTGCTATACAAGGAAGATTGAAAATACTGTATTACAACAAACAAATGCAATACTTCAGAATCAGAAGTTCCTGATGTCTCGTTTTGGAAGAAAACTCTGCATCAGAAAACAGAGGAACATGTGGTCAAGATACTTGTAATTCATTTTGTAAAAAAGCATTCGGTTGTCACTCACTCAGAATGTGCTTAAACTTGATGTGAGCGGGAGCAGACGTACGCCTGGTGAAGTAACACACAGGTCAAAGAGGTTTGCCCAGAGCTGCTGAGCAGAGCAGCCCGACATCTCCTGCCCAACCCGCGCTCAGCGGGAGAGGCTGAGCCCACGCTGCCCTGGTGAGGCTCAGCAGGAGAAGGCTGACAAGGTAGACCCAGGAGACACCACCTAGATGGAGATACCCACTATTTCCAATGTTGGTTCTTCAGAATAAAAAAGGCATGCAGACCCTCTAGTAATAAAAGCTGATATTTAGAATACACACAGAGTTAGTTTCCTACCTCTACAGCTGGTAAGATGTCCAGGTGCTGAAACAATCATTTGTCTTGATACATACTAGTTATTTATTTTGACCTTGGTATAACTTTTGAGACTGTTGCTTGTGATATTGCCACAAGTAAGTTAGAAAAACATGATTTAAAAAGAACCGTTGGTACTTTGATTAAAAAAAATGTTTAGAAAGACTGTTTAATATTTATCAGAGGTTCATCACAAACTAGATATATGTACAAGATTTGTTTTATTCACTTCAGTAGCAGGGAAATGCTGGTAAAGAAAATGTTCAAAGATGAAAGACGTAGGTAATAACACAACGTGAAAGGCTGTGCATAAGGGTAGCGACACAATCACAAGCCCCTGTACAACCGATGCTCTGCAGCAGCCGTTCAAGTAAGGCCAGTAGAGAGTCCTAGGATTAGCCAGGAAAAAAATCAACTATGTAAACAAAATCTGGGGAAAGATTAGTGTAGCAGCAGTTCTGCAGAAAGAGATTTGGCAGTTATAATGATCACGAACTCGGCACGAGTCAACAATGTGGTACTCTTGGAACAGAATATCCTGATGTTTGTGTACAAACAAGTGCATCACTAGTAAAACACGTGAACATAATCTCCTGCTACGATCTGGTCACAAATTAAACAGCATGTCCAGCTTCGAGCACTGTACTTTTAGAGATATGTGATCTATTGGACAGAAAGATTAGACAGAGCAATCACAGGTCAAGAAACCACAACCTGTAGAGAAAGGGGAAAAAAAAAAAAAAAAAGAGACTGTACTGTCTCTTAAGAAATTCCTTACTTTTGAGAAAATTGGCTTATGCCCTTCAGTATATGAAAGCATACTGCAGTAGAAAAAGCGAGGCTGTAAGCTTCTTGCCATATCTACTTGGGCAGAAGATCTAACAAGCCTAAATTCCAAAGATGGACAGGAAAGACTAACAAGCTGTTGGTAAGCACAGTGCCTAGGAAGAGCCTACGCCATCCAGGAAGGCTGGGAATCCCACCCTGCTGACCACCCTCAACAACAAGTCAGTCAAATCTCCATCAGAAATAACACTATTACTGCCAAACTTGCCCTTTGCCAAGGAAATGGATGAGACAGTCTCTCAGCTCTCCTTTAAAAAGGCAATTTGATTCATGCACTATGGATGGAAAGTAACTCTAGACTCATGGAGACTGCAAGAGACTGATTCTACAGTCCAGTCACTAGATTCCTGCTACCTCAAGAAGAGGTTTCTAGATCCCACTCCCTACCTGTTTATAGATGGTACATTACGCAATTATTTGATTTTGGAGAGTTTTTCTCCCCAAATAGCAATAATCCTGAAAAGAGGGAATGAAATGTTGGATCTCCACCCATTCTTACTCCACATAGCTCCTTCCAAATACACTCAGAGATATAATCCCGAGGTGCTACACTGAACACAAATCCTGCACTGCTTTCTGCAGTGTGATCCAGCTTCAAAAGGCCAAACAAGACTAAATGCACTTACAAGACATGGGTTAGAGACCTTGGGAAAAAGAGAGCATGAATCTAATTTTTCTACTTTGTAGGAGATGGCGCAAAGACTGTTTTTAGTCCTGAGGCTGGCTTTGGTTGGATCTGGCACACAGGAGGTATGTTTGGCTCAAAGGCAGAGAGGTGCCAGGCCAGCTGTACGTCTTTGGCCAGGAAAAGCACTGAAAGAAGGCAAAGTGCGCGAAAGACCCAAGACTGCACCGCCACAGCCTCGAGAGTACCTGCACAGCTCACTGCTACCATTTTCCCTCTGAAACTTCCGCTTCTCAGGCAAAAAAGCTACACACCCTTCAAGTTTTCCAAGACAGCCACCCTGTTTCACACATTGTACATAAAAGCAGTTATGAATCTGAAACTAAAAGACATGCCAACTCTTGGTTTTGTCTGTTTTTCTTCTCAAACACTGTTTTCAGATCACAGATACAAGACTGTTCTGAACTAACTGCTGTTTATTAGATATTTTTAAAATCTATTTTCTTTATAGGCATGTGCTTTATTTAATTTGTTCTACTGACAGCAAGCTGCTGAGATAAATAACTTCAGCACAAAATAACTGAAAACCTATACCCTAATGTAGGTTTCCTCCAAGCTGTAGATATGGCAACTGTAGACGAGATATACCACTATTTTTCCAGATATACAGGAAACTATCTTGCACACACGTTCGTTCACATGCCGTTTTCAGCATATCTGATCTCACTGAAGAGTCATGGGCAAATTTACACATGCATGCGGGTGTAATCCAGAGCAATGACGTACGTTTTATCAGAAAGAACAATGTAAGCTAACACACATTTCTTAGAAAGGTAGTTCAGGGATTATATTGTGGCAGCTCAGACAACTTGCTACAGAAGTTACATCTGCGGCAGCGCTGCACACAGCACAGAAATAATCAGAGTTGTGATCCGAGAGCTGTCTACGTAAACACTAAATTTGTGCATACTGTTAATACGGTGGAGTTTTTACACACCACAGAAGTACAAGAATACTGGAGAACTTATTCTTGCTGAGGGATAAAAATCATTAATCTTAAGACTGGTCTGCTCTACCGTCACTGTAAATACTTTCTAACATTTTTCCCTAAACACACTCCCAAAGCATCACTACTATTCAAAGTAAAAAAACAGCTCATAATACAGTTGGGCTATTGGGTTTAATGGGCTGGCCTAGAGAACCGGCGAGGGGTGGGGGTAATATCAAATAACCCATCCTATATAGAATCTCAAAAATCAGCCCAATAGATTAATTTTTGACCTGGCAGATGTGAAATCAAATTACCCAATTTGGCAGGGCCACGAGAGGCAAACTATCCTAAAGGCAGTATCATCTGCTCCTTCCTTCTAGCATCGTAGCTGCCACGTCAAGAGTTCGCTGCACCACTCTGCAAACTCCGCTTAAAATCAGGTTATATCAACATTGATGGTCAACCTCAAAAAACAAATTAAAAATTAAAACATATTTGCGGAACTAAGAATTGAAAGGTCAGTCGCAGACTTTATTTTTTTTTTTAAGTCTATCATAAGATTTAGAGCACAAAGTTCTTAAGAGTGAAAGAATTAACAGGATTCAAAACTGAAATGGATCACCTGTCAATGAATAAACATTTTCTACTCTCATAATATGACTGTGATAATAATATATCTCTGGTAAAGGCAGCTAAATTACAGAGCCTAACCGAGTTTTCACCTAAAATAAAAGTGAAACTGAAGTTACAGGTAAAACATATAGACTAGAATTTGACAAATTAGAGAGATTAAATCATTGTTCCAATATATAAAAATTAGGAAAAGAAACTTCTCTGCATTAGTGAGTTCATCTTGTGCAAAATAGAGATACTTGATGCCACCCATGTGGTAAACCGTCATTAATCATACTTAATTAATAGATATAGTAACTACTAGCAGTAAAAGAACAGATTAGATGAGCAGATGGATCCAGATATATTTTGACCTAAATTTCTTGATATTTCGACAAGATAAAGGTAAATATAAACAAGAATAGAAAAGAGAGGAAGAAATAGCCAGGCAGTGTATCTCATTAAGAAGCCTCTACTACAAAGATGAAAAAAACACCAACCACCTCTTGTCTCTCTTTTCTGCACCTGCTTGTCTTCTCCAAGATGTTTTGTTTCTGCTAAGCAGGTTTCCTGAAGCTTCACATAACTACAGAAATAACCACATTAGTGAGAAATTTATTGTCTGGAACCCATCATGGCTAGGCTTTGCGAATGAAGACATGGGAAGGGCTCTACCCACACTTGCTACAAGCACGCTGGTGGCTAAAAAGGCCAATGTGGCATGGGCAAGTCCAGTTGCAAAAGGCACAGCGGAAAGTCTCCTTAGGCGGTATTGGCGAGGCACGGTTCTTTCTGTGCTGTCTTTTCTCCTCGAGACTAATTCTACGTGCATTCTCAAAGGAGGCAGCAGCGTTATGGATGGTGTGCCTCCACATCTCCCGATTGGAGGCCAGGGTGGACCACTGATGGCAGTCAATATGGCCAAGACGAACCACAATCATGAAGTAAGGCCCATTGCCTTCGAACAGTTTAATCACAAGGAAGAAATCATTAACCTGAAATATAATTTAAACCTCTTAATTATTGATTTTCTTTTGTGTTCATTCTCTGTTGAATTTGACCTGTTAGAAATCTGTCCTCTTAACTGTTATCTCTATCTACAGAGTCCACAGAAAGCAGAGACTTTTCCTTCTGAGCCCTTCATATCACCTTCCCCACAGACACTCTGCCCAAACAGACAAAGTTCACAAGCATATGTTACTTTCCTTGTTTGAAATGAGCTTCAGAAAGCTTTAGTAAGATTTGGCCAGTGGCTTGATTCATATTCTGAAAGTTTTCATAGCCAATACATTTGAACTATATCATAGCAAGCACTGCATCCTTGGAGCAGGTCAGTGGTTTGATGTGTGAAACGTGTATGTGTACGGTTAAGTGTCCAGCTGGGATGTATTCCCTACGTAATCTTCAGATATGGCAAAATTAAGCCTGGGACTCCACTCCGTAAGTTGTGCTGAAACATTTCTCTCATTCATGTAGCTTCTCAGTTATTTATATATTTTCCTAATATAGCACAGGCTTAGCTCTGTGCAATCCCATCTACATTTAATTTATTCTCCTGTGCCCACACCTCAACACACTTACCAAACAGTACCTCCACTCCTCACAGGCAACACACGGCAAAGCTGTACTCAGCACTGTGCAAAGTGACCCAGTTTTAAAGCACTGCTTCAAAGTACACATTGCCACACTCCACACACATGCTGTACTCTAGCCCCTTTCAATGAAAATACTACACAACACAGAGCTCAGATTCTCACTTACCCATTCTACAGAGAATATAAGTTTTGATGGCTTCACTAAAATACAGCCTCAAAGAAAATCAGGAACAATTCATATACACTCTTAAATGTATTTAAATGCTGACATTCACTCCAAGATTACATTTCCCACCTAGTCATCTCCAGTAATCTTTTCCACTCATTTTTCTAATCTTTCTAGGTTTATCATCCTCTTTAGAGTTCTTCCTTTTCCCAGAGTAAGTCTGGCCTTAAAGTTGTTCTTCAAACCACAATCTCCCTTTAGCACCTGTGTAGGCACGCAGTCAGGGGAATAAGGAAACCTAAGGCCTATAAACTTCTATCTGTAAATCCAAGACTATCACACCTCAGCTGATAACTATGGCAAGTAAATTCTTTTTCATCCCTCATCTGATCATCTCTACCCAACTGCTATTGCATAAAACTCCCTTCTTCAGGTGCCTCCAATTTCGGCCCCCCCCCCAGATATTCTGATAGCAACTCCTATTGTGAGCTTAAATTTGATCTCAATAATAAGAAAAACCCGAATCCAGCATTTTATCTTCAATTTGCTACTATGGCTGCTTATGTTATTAATTCCCTTTCCTAGCCTCCTAAAATTTATCTTCCTTCTCCAGGAGCTTTTCACAAACCCCATGAAGGATTCCTAGGTTTCCACAGACCAAAACACTGACAAGAACCTGTTGCCTCTCTGTAGAACAATGTCCTCTCAGACCAGGAGAGCATATTCTGTCACTCATTCCACCTGTTGCCTGTGTACAGCCCAGTAACCCCTTGAGCATGGGAGAATGAATAAAAAACAGCAGCCAGAAGAATGTCATCACAAAAGGGAGGCAGGAGTTATGCAAGAGGACAAACAAAGGATAATGTGAGCAGCACGGAGATGGACTGCACAGGGAAGAGCAATTACACAAGCGTCTTGCAAGCTAAAACTGGAGAGATGACAAAGAAGGAGCCAAATATCTGAGGGGTGGGTGTCAAGGGGAAGGAGACAATCTCTTCTCAGTGGTGCCCAGTATTAGAAGGAGGAAGAATGGGTTTAAATTAAAACATAGGAAGTTCCACCTCAACAGGAGGAGAAACTTCTTTACTGTGAGGGTGACAGAGCACTGGCACAGGCTGCCCAGAGAGGTTGTGGACTCTCCTTCCCTGGAGACGTTCAAAACCCGCCTGGATGCGTTCCTGTGTGGCTGCCCTAGGGGATCCTGCTCTGGCAGGGGGTTGAACTAGATGATCGTTCGAGGTCCCTTCCAACTCCTGACATTCTATGATTCTATATCAATATCCCTTCACTGGACACCCGTAAAGTCGCCGACACAGAACCAGTTACTTTACTGGACAACACCTTCCAATCACACTTCTGGGCTTGCAACTGCCTGAGCCCGCAAGTTTGCTTTTTTGTGACACCAATTATTTTGCATCTTCTAGTTTAGGAATTGCAACTATAGATGTTAAACTAATGATTAAACAGCCTGAAACACTTCCCCTCAATCTTGAAGCACATGCTATGTGCTGCCAGAATCTGAAATGTTTTGTTCCAGCACCCACAGTGAATTGCAGGGTATGCATTTAGTTCAATTAGCTTAAAAAAGATAAAGTTAACAAGAGAATGAAAAGAGTTAATTTACAGAATAAAAGAAAATTTGTTAAAGACAAGAGGATTACAACCTCAAGCAGGGCTCTTTATGTGCTTTGGCCTATCTACCTACCACTTCCCTTTACATTAAAACAACCTACAATTTCTTCTAATGAAGCTATTAGCTAATGAAATTCTGTTATGGCCATACTCTCTTATCAAAACTAACACAAATCCCCTGTTCATGAGGTGGTCTAAATGTCATTCAAACCCACCACAATCACCATGCTTCCAACACAAAACCAGCCTCACTTCTAATATCATTTTTCTCAGCAGTGTTTTGAAGAAAATTGCTTTATTTCTATTTTCCTTCTAGCTTTCAGTATTACAGTATACGTGTACTGTGATTCTCCTGATGGGAAATAATCTAACTTGTTACCTTTGATTTCTAGAGAAATTCACACATTCTGAGAGCCAAGCAATAACAAAATTGTTATTTACAGACTTACAGAATCCATAGAGATAACTAAAATTACATACTAATTTTACTGCTAAAATGCAGTGTCCATACTATAGCCTGTTTAATATACAATTAAACTACAAAGACGTGCATTCCATGTAAAATAATTCAGAAAGTATACTATTAATAACTTCTTAAGAACCAGAGGGTAGTAGTCTTCACCTCAGAACTTTAATTTCACAAAGTTCAGAATCTGGGCTGGTCATTCAGGCTTCACCAACTGATATAAAGAGATGTGAGCTGAATCTCTCATCATCAACTACAAATGGAACTCACATTAACAATGCAAGTCTGTCGTCTGAAGAAGTAGATGAAAGAGAGGGGCAATAGTCAAGTGCAGACAATTCTTACCATTACTGTGTGTTAGTAGAAACAATGAAACCTTATGTCCTGTATACAAACTGGTCTGCCTACCAGATGGTAAAATGTATTAAATGACATATTTCACTAGATATGTGGACAACTTTTAGTCCCTGTGATGCAGAAGGCAGCAGCAGACGTACAGGTTGATACCAGGATACAGAGAGATACAAGAGAAAAACTACAGAAGATAAAGTCCAGATTAGCAGCAACAAATATTCTGGAGAAAAGAGGTCTCTTACATCACCCTTCCAAAATACTACTTGAATTGTCCATAATAATGTTACCATAAAGTAACATAAGGCCAACAAGTATTCCTGAGACTTGTTGTCGAGGGTTAGGACTGGGCCGGCCACCAACGCGGACAGATGCTCTCTAACCCCCTCTTCTCCCCCCAAACGGGAAGAGAAAAGGGAATGAGGCAGAGAGACTTATGGGTTAGAGAAGAAAAACTAGAACAGCTTTAATGAAAATAATAGAAATAATGGTGAAAAGATAAAAGTAAAGAACTATATACAACTGTAGATAGTAGCCCGATATCAAACCCAACTCCCTCCCCTGATATCAATCCCCACTGGTGCTGCAGAGCAGGAGGCACCGGGGAAACCCCAGGCTCAGCGGCAGCGGGGAGCTGGATACAGGGAGTTGGATTCGGGAACTCAGGATCCGGATCAAAATCAGGAGGTCAGATGGAGTCCTCTCTGGACACCGGTCATTGCAGGAAAGGGGCAAAAATGGGCTGAAACTCTCATGATCACTCAATTTATACTAAATACGACGTATGTGGGATGGAATACTCTCGTTGGTCAACTATCCTGCCTATTACCCCCCCGAGGTGCAAACTTTTACTTCCTTGTGACCTCTCTTACTACCCAGCACCCCCAGCGTGGCACACAAGAGCCAGCAGTGGCCTTGGTCACTATAGGAATAAGTATCAGCAAGAGCCTTCCTGCATCCCAGTCCCAGGCAGTAACTGTAAACATCAGGTGTTATCACTGCCAGTAGCACACACTGTCTGCAAAAACATGCTGCTGACTTGAGAACGTGCAGCCCCTTAGAAGACATTAAACTGGAAAGTAAAAATCACTAAATAGGACTGGTTTTTTAGCTAAACCCAGGACACTTGTAGAAAATATAAGTAAACACAGTTTTAGACGTGATGAGAAATGAACATCTACATCTCCTTCCTTGCTAACAGGACAGCTAACCCCTTGACAGCTATTGGAGAGCCAGGACTCAGCCAGAGGTGCAGTACAGCGGCCAAGAGGATACTGGCTGGGACCCACACTTCCTCTGATGTCTCAATTATTTACCTTACTCATCCTTCCCTTAAGACTCACAAGTACACCTCGCTGAACAAAGTGAGCAGAAAAGGTGGCAAGCACCCAGCACTGTTTTAATGGGAAGCAATGATCTCCCTCTACCTGACACCCATTAGACTGCACCTATAATCCTGCATCCAATTCCAGGCCCCCCCAGTACAAGGAAGACCCTGACACACCACAGTGAGTTCAAGCAGTCATGGGGTGGGAGTGCTTGCTCTGTGAAAAGCAGCTCAGGAACCCAGGCCTGTTCAACTCGAGAAGAGATGGTTTGGGGGTGACCTAGCAGTGGTCTTCCCACACCTGTGAGGAGGTTATCCAGAACAGGCAGGTAGGCTCTTTGCAGTGGTGCATCTGGGAGTTGGAGAAACCACAGGTATAAACTAAGAGAGGGCCTGACATGACTCAAGGAAAAGGGTTTTCACAATGCAGATAAAACACTGAAGCAAGGTGCCCAGAGGGGCTGTATAGCCTCTATCCTGGCAGGTTTTCAACACACATCGGATAAAACCCTGAATGGCCCAGTTTGCCCACATGGGTGATCGTGTTTTGAAGACAGAGGTTGGACTAGAGATGCCTGAGGTCACTTTTGAAGTAAGCAGGGACATCTTTAACTTGATCAGGTTGCTCAGAGCCCCAAAAAGCCTGACCTCAAATGATAAAGAGCAGACTTGTAATTACTCTGGTATTATTTGATTGCATACACATTTAAAACTGTGTTATCGTTCTAATACAAATACTCCTGCACAGCTGAAGCCTGGCACAGATGGGATGAGAAAAAGCAATTCTACATGGCCAAGAACTTGTCAGAATGTCAGCAGTGTGATGGAAACTTTGGCTCCTAGTAAAGGACATGAGCAATTACAGTCAAAACACTGCAGAGAGAGGTGGTTATAGGGGCAATTCCAAAGGAAAAGAGGTGTCTTGTAAGACACAGAAACCAAGAGTGACAGTGATATTCAGTATGTTTTCTTAAGAAGTTAAGAGCGAATAGCCGACACAGTGGCCAAAAATCTTAATGTAAAGGGCATCCTTGAAAAACACTGTAATGGTAAATCAATAGAATGTTATATTATCCTGGTATATTATCGGTCCTTCATTAGCATTAATTGGTGGTTGGAAGTGAGGGAAAGAACTGCACCTGACACGGTCCATAAAACGTAATTAAACTTCTGGAATGAAAAAGAGCAGAAAATTCTAAATAGCTACAGATCTAGAAGAGTGATTTACTACTGCTTGAACAGCTTTATTTTTGAAGAAAAATGGTATTCAGCACACTCTTTAGAGAGACAGAATAATAAAAGGTATTATACTTGCAAACTCAATGGCATGGTGACATCCATACATTTCCCCTGCCTCTTATTAAATGATCTATGTAATACTTACCCTCTGTCAGAATGCTGAAAATGTATTTTGAGATAGAAGAAGACAGGTAGCATCAGTTCATACAGAAAATGCGTCCTATTGTGGCAACTGCTCTCTGCTTAAGCACTTCACGTCACTTAAAATATCATGCAAGTTTCACATTCAATTCTACCTAAATCAAGAGTTATGAAATTTATTTAACCAAGTTCAAAGAGCATATATTTTCAGAGCAGGAGAAACATACAAGACTTGAATAGGAAAAAAAAGAGAAAAAAAGGTATGTCACTCTACAAAAGAGATTACTAAAGCTACAGTGAAATGAAGTGTATTTTTTGCTACAGTCACTATCAACTTGGCTAATCCAGCAAAAGAGTAAAAGTGTACTGGAGCTAGCAGCAGAAAGCAAATAGTATCACAACACACCCCTGGAATTTATTATTTCCTTGTTTACTTCATGACGCCCTCATGACTGTAGCTTTGTGCCTTTACCTATGCTCCCAAATCCAAAACATCCACCAGGAAGGCTTTCGAAAAGTTCCCAAAGAAGAGCAAGCACAACCATATGAACAACAGAAGCAGACCTGGCAAAAATCGTGGTTACACCAGCAGCCAGATGAAAGCAATTGTCAAGAGGAACTTTCTTTTGAGATAGGTAGTCAAGTTACTATTGGGAGCCATGAAAACTTACAGATGGAGTTGGCAAAATGTTGGTTGGAAGGGACTTCTGAATGTCACCCAGTCCAGCATTCCCCTCAGAGCAGGGCTAAAGCAAATGAACGCTAGATAACACTTTTTCATGAGAAGAGGCAGTTCTCAGCCTAACAGTGGGTGGGAGAGACAGCAGGATGCCCAGTGCAAAATCAGGCCTGGTTTGTGCTCTGTACTCTCCAGAGGCATCCAGCTTTCCATGTCAAAAATCAGCTAAGGAAAGCACGAACTGACATGATGATCCTTTCTAAAGGATAAAAAGCAAACACTGTAGTAAGTGAAGCATTTACAGCAGTATTTCTGCCCTGAACTGATATGAGAAAATTATCAGCAAAAAACTCTTATCACAAATATACAGAGGTCACCAAAGGAAAATCTGTAAGGAGCAGATGAAAGGACATATATTAACAACATGACTCATTTGCTTCTGTGACTGAGTGAAGCTTTGCTTGATATTCCGGTGATCTCAAAACTCATGAAAAATCTTGAAGAAACTCACTTGCAAAGCTGATGCAGAACAACACAGTAATTTGGAAAGTGAGGCACGAACAGGCTGTAAGAACCTAAGCAAAATAACGTATGACACACATATCAAGTCAGCAAATATCAGCAATGTAAGGAAAGTCCATTTTTTTTTTGTTTAATGTGTAACACCCTTGACAATTCAGGCTGAGACAGATGGTAACACCTGTTCTGTTTAGCTTTTATTTACTGATGGCAATAGAATGCTGAGCTAACAAGACACATTAGTTTTCATAAGACTTTGAGAGCTATGACAAAGCAAGGCCAGGAGACGTGTGCGAGCTGAGGACACATGTACTTCACAGATATAGTCTAGGTTTTAAAAACTTTTCTCAGGAGGAAGGGAAAAGAAAGATGGAAGTACGGCCACTTCTCATTCAGACATGCAAAAGTTAATGCCTCTCCCAATGGCCTATGTCACACAACGAACAACTTTAATTGTTAAGGAACTGCTTTTCAAAACTGACTGCCTGCTTAAACTAGAGAGTGTATAAAACAAGTCCACTCTTCACACAGTCCTACATGAAACAACTTGGTCATAGAGATATTCAGAGTGGTACCTCTGTGTCAGCTGCTACCTTGATATTTGCAAAGCATGGCAAAAATCACATAAGTAGAAAATGAAAAAGCCCTGAAGCAAAAAATAAAGAAGTTAATTGTCTTAACATAGATACTGCTAAATGCACCTTAACTAAAAAGCAAAACGCTTATGTAACTGTAAAATGGAAAAGGACAGAGAAAAAGCAAGAGAAGAAAATTAAATTCTTCCGATAAAAGAGGGCAAAAATATCTTTAAAAAACCAATACGGTGTGAGCAATGCAGGCAAAAAGATAAACGCTCTTGAGTATTATTTAGTAAGGATATAGGTACCAACTGTCACAGCTTCTCTTCACCTATGACACCAGAACCATTTTCCTTCTATCTCCCCGTAGTTTAAACCTTTGCTCTCCAAATCCACGTCACTAACCCTTACGAGGTAAAAGTACGTTACTAAACGAGTATCTGGATCATGACAGTTTGTTGCGAGGATGCTCTAAGCGTCCACATACCAGTAAGGACCCAAGGTGAACCACCTCGGCCCACCCGAGCTTCAGTTACAGACCGCTGCCCCCGGGCCGGGCTGCGGTACCGGAGCAAGGGGTCGCTCCGCACATCCCTCCGACCTCCGACAGGCCCGGCGCACCACCGGCGCCCGGCTCCCGGAGGGGGCGGGGGCAGCGCTCGGCCCAGTGGCAGAGGGCACCGAGCCGCGGGCAGCTCCCGCACGACACCGCCGAACGGCAAGAAGCCGGCGGCCGCCCTCCCCGCCGCGGCCCGCAAGCCTGCCTCAGTCACGTTCAGCCCGGTGGCCCGCGGGCAGGGGGTTCTCTCCGCCGGTTTGAGCGGGGCCCTTCCTCGGCCCGCCCCAGGCCGCCGCGAAGACCGGCCCCCGCCGCCCGTTGGGCGCGAGGAGGCCGCGCGGCGCCGCCGCCGCCGTCAGAGGGCAAGCCCGGCGCGCGGAGGGCACAGCTGCCGCTCGAGCCGCGCGGGACCCCGCCGGGTCACGTGGCAGCGAGGGCGGGCCGCCCCGCCCCGCTCCGCTCCGCTCTGCCCCGGCGGCGGGTCCTAGCGCGCGCCCCCGGAGGCCTCCCGCGGCCACTCACTCGCCAGCGCTGCCGTCCCCTTCGCTTCCGCCCGCGGCCGCGTCCTTCTGCCCGGCCCGGGACGCCTCTCCGGGGAGTAGGCGGTGGGGCGGGGCGGACCGGCGGGGCGGGGCTGGCGGCGGGGCGGGCGGGGGTGGGGCTTCCTCCGGCGGCGCCGGGACGGGCAGGGGCAGTACAGGTTGTCGGCGGGGGTGAGGCGGGGTCGTTGGCCCGATTCGCCCTGGGTGGCGGCGGGAGGGAGCGTGCCCTGCGGGGCGGTGGAAGCTCGGGAGGAGCAGGTGCCCGTCGCTGCCCAAGGCGAGGCGCTCCCGAAACCCCGGCAACAAGAAAACCCCCGCGGTGGTAGTAGCCCCGGTGCCTTCCGAGCCGAGGGCGATAACACGTTCTCTGGCTTTCTGAGAACTTCTAACACCCCTTACTATTATTATTATCGCTATTTTAAAATGACACCGACTGCTGCGCGGGTGGGGCGCTGGCTGCAGCCAGCCAGATTCTGGGCCTGCGGGAGCAGGAGCTCCAAGACTTGGAGCGTGCCCAGGGGCTTTCTGTTCGCCTCCCCTTCGGGCAGCTCTCCAAGTCCCAGCCGGGGACCCCTCGAGCTGGAGCTGGCTCCGTAGCGATCCGACTCCGCACCGTGACATCCCCTTAGGAAAACGAACACAGGCTTGGAGCCGTGAGAGCGGGGTGCCCTCCTGCTCCCTTTGGCGCTGAACCAGTCGGTACTTGCTCGCCTGGAGCACACGGGCACCTCTCCACAGCCTTGTCACCGGGACAGCAAGGGATGCTCGGGCTTCTGTCTGTCCTGAGGTGAAAGCTGGGCTGTGTCCGTTACAGACTATTCCCTTTCTCACTCAATTAGCATTCAATAACTATTCCACCTCTGAAGCATGGTAAGATTGCTCAGAGCTCAAGGCAGTATCTCCTAGTTTTCCTTCTGTAGTTTATTGTATTAGAGGTTGAAGTAGTCAGATATTCCATCACTTTCTCAAGTGACACTTACGCAGAATCAAGATTTTGAACTGTTACTCTAAGGGGAAGAATGTCTTCCTGTGTATCACAGTACTAGTGTACCAAACCAGCTGAATTTTCTTCCTAGCTTATAGCAGAATGCCGAAACAAAAACTTACAAAGAAAAAAATGCCATGATCACAATTCAAATACGCAAAAAATTACAATATGCAAAAAGATAGCAAAATGCAGATTTATTACACAGCTCCATTACAAATGTATTTACTTCTTGCTCAGCTGAAAATAAACTGGAACATATCATTGGCAGTCTAACACTACATAAACAGTTCAATTTGGCAATCACAAGCTACCAATTTCAATATCTGCAGTTATTTTTTTCTTTTTTTTCCTAACAAAAATACTTATCTCGAAAAGCCCCCGAACCACTGACATGCACTGAAATACCTGTGCCGCTACGCTGCAGCGCCAGCTTTCTGACAGGAAGGCTGTCGTCAGTCCTCCAGCGCTCGGCAGCCTGTACAGCTACGTGTACCCTCTTCTTCCGCAAACGCACGGAGTCCAGGTTGCTGCGTTTGTAATGTCACCCCTACGTACAACCACTTCACACAATCACAGAGCCCAGCAGACAGCCTGAATTACTCCCTTTTACTAGTGGTACCTGCTGCTTGTGGTGGTACGTAACAGATGTTTGGCTTCTCAGCCGCTTACATCACAGAAAACTGAGTGTGTGGTGTCACTTCTGCTTTGCACAAATTTTAGTCTTTTGCAACTACACTTGCCTTCATCAACAGGCATTTTGCATAGACATATCAAGAGCTGTGGAAGGAAGCTATTCAGTGAAAGGGCAAATCACACGGGAATCAACATGTCGTGATAGCTCTATGCTCACATGAAATACAGAACACAGGCAAGAACCAGCAAATAAATACTAGCATATTTAAACTAAAAAAAACCTCCACACCATTCAGACATGGGCTATGCTATTACATTTAACATTCTAACAGCCACAGCTTGAAACAGCAACTTCAGTTGGAGAAAAAAAACAAATCTCACCGCTGCAAATTTACAGTTGCTTTAGACTACTTTTAAAACAAAGTGAAGGACACCAAAAGTCAATTTGGTAAGAAGCTGTTACCATTTATTGTGCTCACAGATAAGCTAACAATGGATTGAACTAGACCTCAGTGTTGTTTCCGCAGGCAGAGATTTGACATTCAGATGCTTTATCAGTCATATAAATTTAACTGTCTGCAGAAAGCTCTCTTAATTTCTCTCATCCCATTTCCTCATCCAACTACTATAACTCCGTGACTGTCAAGGAAAGTACCTGCTAACCTGCTTCAACGTATGAGAACACTGGAGGTGTATGGGACCTGATTACTCGCACCTGAAAGCAGCAGTGAGATTTTCTTCACGTGTATGAGCCAATCACCTTAGTTACCCTTTGAAGTTAGTGAAGAGAAATACCTGCTTCGAGTAGGTGATGCCTCATATCCTAAAGATGCTTTCTTTAGGAGCAGAATCATATTTCAGATGATCTGGGTTTTTTCCCCAATGATAATACAGAGAAACTAGAACAAAGAGCTCAGATTCAGGTATCTCAGATATCAATGAAACAAGTTCCCAGTGAATAGGCCCAATGTTTTTAACAAACCGCTCAAAAGCATTGAAGATTTTTATTTCTGAGTACTCGTAAACACACACACCCTCCCCCCATCTCTAAGGTTTGAATTCTAAGTAGGAAATTAAATAACAGGAAAGCTCACATACATGGCAATGGTCTAAACAGGAGAAAACCACACAATTAGGGAACTCCCTGAAAAGTTTTTGGTGAAAAGAGGCGGTCATTCATAGTAGTCATTGTGAATATTTTTCTGACTCCATTCTGTGCACTGAATCATTCCCAGGACTGTACTTGAACAAGCAATCATTTAAAAAAAATGTAATCAAGCAGACCAGCTGATAAGAAAGAAACTTTAATCTTCTGTAATTAGCAACGGTCGAAAGATAACGTGGGGGAAACTTCCAACACACTGGAAAAACAAGACAAAGTCTGTAACAAGTTACATGCAAAACCTTCTTCACCTTTCTCTCTTCCAGATTGTGTTTTTTGTACTATTTGAGGGGTCAGTTATGAAGTATGAAAAAACAAGCAAAAGGTTAACATTATCACCATTTTAATAAAACTCGCTGTGTATTATTTTCATTCACAAAATACTTCTGAAAGTAAGGTAAAAAAAACCTTTAGCATTCTTGAAAGTCTTAAGGAATTTTTTATTAAAAAAGCAGTCTTGTTTGTTGCTTCTTTTGAACCCAATTCTGCCTCAACATTACATTCAGACATAAGTGTATCCCTCCTATTACCATCATACAAGTAATCACACAATTTTTGCAGCACTGAAAAAGACATAAAACAAATAAACCCTCAGAAAAATATATATGGGTACCCAAAAATTTAATCAAGAAGAAATTATGTTTTCTATGGAAGAGTCAACACCATTTTCAAATACCAACAAAACATCCAAATTGCAGGCAAGTCTCCTCCATCTAAGACTCTTGAGTAGAAGGACAAACTGACTTCTACAGAGGAATTCCTACAACAACTTTGGTTTATAATGAGCTAGAGAGAATTCATACCCTGTACATAATATTGATCTAGTGGATTTCTGTAAAGCTAATACAGCAGGCAACAGGGAAAACTATACATGTGAACTTCATGATGAGAATAATAATTTAAACTCAGTATGTCATATTCCAAATATACAGAAAAGACCTGATTCTATTAAACGCATTTATCTTCTGCTATGAACTAACACATCCACCCAGATCCCAATGCTTTAATACCTCATGACTGAAGTAGCTAAGTGTTCTCTGTATCTGATGAATGGTAGGCTATGTATGGAAAGCCTTAAAAGTCTGCTCTTTGTACTGAAGTGTCTATCTATATCAGCATATTTCAAGTACAAAAGTTGGTATTATTCACAGAATCACAGAATGTCCGGGGTTTGGAAGGGACCTCTGAAGATCATCTAGTCCAACCCCCCTGCCAGAGCAGGATCACCTACAGTAGGCCACACAGGAACGCGTCCAGGCAGACGTCTCTGGAGACTCTACAACCTCACCGGGCAGCCTGTTCCAGTGCTCTGTCACCCTCACTGTGAAAAGGTTTTTCCTAACACTTTTGTAGAACCTCCTGTGCTCCAGCCTGCACCTGTTGCCCCTTGTCCTATCATTAGACATCACTGAGAAGAGCCTGACTCCATCCTCCTGACATTCACCCTTTACGTATCTATAAAAATTAATGAGGACATCCCTCAGCCTCCTCTTCTCCAAGCTAAAGAGCCCCAGCTCCTTCAGCCTTTCCTCATAAGGGAGATGCTCCACTCCATCATCTTTGTGGCTCTGCGCTGGACTCTCTCAAGCAGTTCCCTGTCCTTCTTGAACTGAGGGGCCCAGAACTGGACCCAATATTCCAGATGTGGCCTCACCAGGGCAGAGTAGAGGGGCAGGAGGACCTCTCTCGACCTACTCACCACCCCCCTTCTAATACACCCCAAGATGCCATTGGCCTTCTTGGCCACGAGGGCACATTGCTGGCTCACGGCCATCCTGCTGTCCACCAGAACCCCCAGGTCCCTTTCCCCTCCGCTGCTCTCCAGCAGGGCAGTCCCCAACCTGTACTGGTACATGGGGTTGTTCTTTCCCAGATGCAAGACTACACTTTTTTTTACATATTGACTAAACTATATTGGTTATCAGAAGATAACCAGCCATAGTGATGCAGCGCTCTACTAGATCAGCACATATACTTAGTAAAGAGCATCTTTATATCCTGCAAATATGTTTAGAAACTAGTTTCTGAAAATTTTGTCCCGAAGCCAGAAGAAATGGAAAGAATTGCATCAATGTAGTACCCTATGTGAACTAACTGGTCCTGCTGAGAAACAGGCTATATTTGCAGGAGAGGACTGCACCAGCACAAAGACATGCCTCTGGTAGGGCAACATACTATATGAAAGTCGGCATGTTAATTCATTCAAAGCCAGCTTTGTGGATAGCATCACACTGCCACAACCTTGCTGGCTAGCTTTAGTTAGTCTGGCACGAATATTACAATAAAGTAGCTGCATGACCCAAACTAGCTTTGTCAGAGGATGCTTTGGTAGCTCTGCAGTATTGCAATGTGCTCTGCAGACACACTCGGTTCCATAATTTCCAGGCAAATTTATCATGTAGAAGTAACCTACTGTAGGTTCAAAACATGGTATAAGTGTAGAACAGTGACATCCTGTCCTATGGCAGGCATTTCCCCAACACAATAACCATCGGACAAATCAGGAAACTGCAAATGCTGTACTGATCAATTTCTTTCTGCGGACATGGTCAAAAAGAATAAAGGAATATGAAAAGAGAGATGAAGTTCCTCAGTTTTCATGTCCAATAGCAATCTTCCAATGTAAAACAAAAAACAACAAAAAAATCCAACCAAAAACCAGACAGACATATGATCACTTCCTGAAGCAAGAATCTAAGTATTAGCACAAGAGAAACAACTCTGGAGATGCAGAGTTTAAATATGTATTAAAGCATAGCACATTTTGAAAAGTGACATCATATCAATGTATACCATCTCTGAATCATTCCACATCAACGTGATCAGTTTATGCATTAACAGTTATCGTTATTTAAACACCACTTCAGCAAAAACATGAGCCACAGGAGATGAAGGCAAAGCTGAGTTCTTGCAAGTTAAGACATCAACAGTCAAGGTCAGGTCCTCTGCCCAGGTACTTTCTCACAGAAATTCTCTCCTTAACTACAAGGTAAGAGCTGAAAGGTGTAAGGCCTTTAACCACAAAGCACTGAAATGTGTGAGAATGCTGGAACTAACTCCTGTAAACATCATACTGTGTTTAGAACATTGACCTGCCACAGAAACTGAAGCAATTCTGACTTGTTGCCCAAGCTATGTATGCTGCATGAGGCTGCCTAGAAGAACAAAAACTCTAGCCAGCTCCTCTGTCGCCTCATGCTTCTTTTCACTCTCCTTCTTGCTAAAGTTTCCATCTTAATGTATGAGTGTTTTCTGCACTCAAACACACCTCAGCAGTACACTGACTGACAAATATTTATGGTCAAATCCTGGTCCTCATTTTTACTCCTGTACAAATGTGACACTTCACAGGGTGGACCCAGAAACAAGAACATGAGCATAATTCAAATTACAGGAGTAGACTGACGTGCTGGAGAGAATCCCATCTTCCACCGGCTCTGTAGGACTGGCAGTAGAAGGCAGTAATAAAACTGAAGTGGACAGATACTCTTCATACTTGAAAATATCAGAATTTAAACAGGAAATTGCACTTTAAAAAAAAAAAATCTTTCAGAAATAAAACTGCCTTCTGATATTCATCCTGCTACAAAAACATTCGATGAAGATATTAAATTACAAATGAAAGGTATGAAATTCCATCTGCATTGCTTTCATATACCTATAAAAATGTTCCAAGGGATTTTAAAAGCAGTTCAAGAGTAAAAATAAAATGATCCCTCAAGCTGAAATGTTAGGATCTGTAGGAGGGCGTAACTGGACATTCAAGTGTGCGGTGCTGGTGGTGGTATTTTTGAGAAAGAATGGATCTTTTACATGGTCAAAAGTACCCATGTAACATTAATTGTAAACAGCATGCACGGACAACCTGAAAAGAAACGTCAGGCACCGCCTTTCTTCTGCAATTGCTCCAGTTTTCTTCTCAAGAGGTTGTAGTTTTCCTTGGTCCCAGGTGCCGTAGGATCAAGCTTCAGAGAGACTTCATAGTGCTTCTTTGCCAAGTCAAGATTTCCCCAGCGATGATAAAGCACAGCTGGAACATCAACGAGGAATTTCATTAGCAATATTGTTGAATAATGTGCAATCTTGCCAATCACTCGGAAAACAACATTAAAGCATTTGTTTCCAGCGAGGGTCTCTCGCTGGCTGGTGGCACAGTAGCTGCTTGTTCTGTTGCCAAACGCGGGAGCAAAGCCTGGGAGCGGAGCTGGCATGGGAATGATGAAGGAATGAATTACAATGCAGCCATAAATGGCAGCTCTTATCGGGTGAGCTCATTGCGGGTTACAAGTGGAGCATAAATGAACCAATTTGCAGACACTGAAGTGCAGCTACCTCTGGGCTGGATTGTGCAGCCCTCCTGATCTGTCATATCGTGTGACAGATTTTCTGGTTTAGTGCCCTGTTCTTCTGGCTGGCAGTTTTTCTAGGAAGTGAAATAGAAATCTGCCCAGCAGGAAGAAGGCTCAAAAGATTGCTTTTTCTTTTTAAACACAATGGATATGAAGCAAACAAACAATATAGCTGATAAGAGTTAGAAAGGCTCTTACCCAAATTACCATGATAACTGGCAGCATTCGGATTGGCTTTAATTGCCTTGAGGAACAAAGCTTCAGATTCCTGAATAATTTAGAAGAACAAGTCACCAGGGCAGTCTACTCTTGTGGTATATAAAATAATGCAAAATTTACCCACAATTGTAATTAAAAATCCTCTCCAACTACATCATATCTATACACCACTGTATATATATTCTAAACCTGCATGATCTGGTAGTTCAGGTGGCTACAGCCTCCAGAAAAGTTATCTGCTGTTATTTTAGCAGACAGCTATTAAGCACTAGTGAAGTTCGCAAAACACTTTACTTCAATTCTTTTTCATTTACAGTATTTTCAAACATTACCTACTGAAGTTTTCCTGACTTAAGGATAATATAATTGAGAATCTGAGCATACTGCTTTTAGACACCTTTCCCTTTAAAATAGTTTTTAGCATTTAAAATGGTGGCATTCCAGTAAACCCCTTTCAAACAGCTGTTTCAACGTGGTTCTCAATGAAGGGTAACCGAGTACCTGTTAGTTAAAATCAAAAAAAAAATATCAAGCCAACTTCATCACATTCATGTGAAACATTCATCACCAGTTAACTTTCCCATATTCCCACCTGAATACTCTTGAGGACTGTTAATATGTGTGAGTACTTCTTAGAAAATCTGAGCTCCTTCACCAAATATTCAGAGAACAATTACTGCTACATTTATTCTCTAATTCAAATGGTTTTGTTTTCCCAAGCTAGCTGCTAATGTAGACATTTTGGTTCCAGAGCATATTTCTTGCAAAAGTCAAAAAAGGTACCCACCCCCCCCAACTCTAAATGGAGCATATTTACTCACTTGCATGCAAGCGTACGTATTTCAGAGAGCAAACTTTACATAGATTTCTATGCTACGCTGTGTTTTAGGGAAAGTTGCCCATTCAGTTTCAATGCAAATGACCTGAAGATAAAATTAGCTCAACGTGGTAGGCTTCCGTGTGAATGCACATACTTGCTGTCTGAGTTATGTGAGAACAAGAACCTGGGGAAAAGGCCTTTCCTTTGTGCTGAGCTTTTATTACTTATATCGCCAAAACACAACAAAGAAAAAGAAAGAAAACCTGTCAGCCAGATTTTTGGTTCCACTGTCCTCTCATGTGAAGCATGAAGTAAGTTTCTGTAAGGGTCCCTCAGGGGACAAGAAATTTCTGGTGTCAAGATTGAGTCGCTCAACTTTGAGTGACTTAACAGCTTCCCAGTATGTCTAAATTCAAACCCAAACGATGTGCCCCTTTCAAAGCACTGCTGAGCACAGCTGAGGCTTCCACTCTGAAGCCAAAAGAGACTGATGCAGAAAGGGCCTTCATCTTCTCAGGTCAAGGAAATTACAAACCCTAAGATTCCTGACAAACCCTTTTGCAAGATATTCCAGATTCGGCAGAAGGAATAGTTAGACAGGAGTGAACAAGGGAACCAGATGTCTGGAAATTTAGGGAATACATGACTCCATAGTAAAAGTTTTAACATTGCTTTTCCCTGGTATATGCAGCAATTCCAGCATTCTCATACCCACACTACTGAAGTTCTGGATGTGTTGGTCTCTTTGAAAGCTATACTATTTAAGGTCTTCATTAAAGTTTTGGATAATGAGGCTGAAGACACACTTTCAAAAACTTTACAGAGAGCTCCTAAGAGAAGGGAGTGTTCAATACACTGGAGGGGAGAGCTGCTACTTGTATTTGTAGGCACAAATACAAACTGGGCACAGAGTGGGTTGAGAGTAGCCCTGAAGAGAAGGATTTGGGGGTGTTGATAGATGAGAAGCTCAACATAAGTCAGCAGTGCGCTCATGCAGCCCAGAAGGCCAACCCCATCCTGGGATGTATCAGGAGAAGCGTAGCCAGCAGGTCAAGAGAGGTGATTCTCCCCCTTTACTCTGCTCTTGGGAGACCCCACTCGAATACTGCGTCCAGTTCTGGTGTCCCCACCATAAGAGGGACATAGATCTGTTGGAGCGTGTTCAGAGGAGGGACACAAAGTTGATCCAGGGGCTGGAGCACCTCTGCTACGACGACAGGCTGAGGGAGCTGGGATTGTTCAGTCTTGAAAGGAGAAGACTTCGGGGGGACCTAATAGCTGCCTTCCAATACCTGAAGGGAACCTACAGGAAAGCTGGGGAGGGACTTTTTACAAGACTGATAGGACAAGGGGAAATGGGTTTAAGCTGAAGGAGAATAGATTTAGATTGGATCTTAGGAAGAAATTCTTCAGTCTGAGGGTGGCAAGACTTTGGAATAAATTGCCCAGAGATGTTGTGGCTGCCCCCTCCCTGGAGGTGTTCAAGGCCAAGTTGGACAGAACCTTGAGTAGCCTGATCTAGTAGAGAGGCAGCGCTGCCCATGACAGGGAGGTTGGATTAGATGAACTCTAAGGTCCCTTCCCTTCTATGATTCTATGATACTCGGAGAGACCTGGACAGAACCAAGAAATAGAGTACCAGGAGCTGAGCCGCTCTCCATCACCTTTGAAAAATCATGGGGAGTGGGAGAGGTGTCTGAGGACTGGAAAAAAGCCAGTATCACTCCAGTCTTCAAAAAGGGCAAGAGGGAGGGCCCTGGCAACTACAGACTGGTCAGCCTCACCTCCATCCCTGGGAAGATGATGGAGTGGATCATTCTACAGGCCTTCTCTAATCAATTGGAAGAAAAGAAGGTTATCAGGAGTAGCCAGCATGGATTCACTAAGGAGAAATCTTGCCTGACTAATCTGATATCCTTCTACAAAGGCATGACCAAATCGGTTGATGAAGGGAGACCAGCTGATGTCATATACCTCGACTCCAGTAAGGCTTTCAATACTGTCCCTCATAACATCCTCATAGGTAAACTCCAGAAATGTGAGAGAGATGACTGGACTGTGAGGTGGATTGTGAACTCAACAACAGAGTTCAGAGGGTTGTGATCAGCGGCACAGAGTCAAGTTGGAGGCCTGTGGCCAGTGGTGCTCCCCAGGGATCAGTGCTGGGTCCAGTTTTGTTCAATATCTTCATCAACGACCTGGATGAGGCGATAAGAGTGCACCCTCAGCAAGTTTGTCAATGGTACAAAACTGGGAGGGGTGGCTGACACACAGTCAGGCTGTGCTGCCATCCAACGAGATCTGGACAGGCTGGAGAGCTGGGCAAAGGTGAACCTCATGAAATTCAATAAGGACAAGTGTAGAGTCCTGCACCTGGGGAGGAATAACACCAGGCACCAGTACAGATTAGGGGATGTCCTGCTGGAAAGCAGCCCCATGGAGAAAGACCTTGGAGTCCTAGTGGGCAGAAAGTTGTCCATGGGACAGCAACGTGCCCTAGTGGCCAAGAGGGCCAATGGGATCCTGGGGTGCATTAAGAAAAGTGTGTCCAGCAGGTCTAGAGAGGTTCTCCTCCCCCCTCTACTCTGTCCTGATGAGACCACATCTGGAATACTGTGTCCAGTTTTGGGCTCTCCAGTTCAAGAGAGACAGGGACCTACTGGAGAGAGTCCAGTGGAGAGCTACGAGGATGATTAAGAGACTTAAGTATATCTCCTATGAAGACAGACTGGGAGAACTGGGGCTGTTTAGCCTTGAAAGGAGACAGCTGAGAGGGGACCTTATTAACTTATATAAATATCTGAGGGGTGGGTATCAAGAGGAAGGGGACAATCTATTTTCAGTGGTGCCCAGCAACAGAACAAGAAATAATGCATTGAAGTTAGAACATAGAAAGTTCTACCTCAACAGGAGGAGAAACTTCTTTACTGTGAGGGTGACAGAGCGCTGGAACAGGCTGCCCAGAGAGGTTGTGGAGTCTCTGTCTGGAGACCCGCCTGGACGCATTCCTGTGTGGCTGCCCTAGGGAAACCTGCTCTGGCAGGAGGGTTGGACTAGATGATCTCTAGAGGTCCATCTGACCTCAACCGTTCTGTGATTCATATAATCATAGAATGTTAGGGGTTGAAAGGGATGTCTAGGGATCATCTAGTCCACTGTTCAAGCAGGGCTGGTAGCTCAGGAGTGTGTTGAGGCAACATCTCCAAGGTCAAAGACTCCACAACTTCTCTGGGCAATCAGTGCCAGTATTAAGTTACAGTAAAAAAGCATTTCCTGACATTCAGAAGGAACATCCCTCATCTTGGTTTGGATTCGTTGTTTCCTGTCCTGTCACTCAGCACCACTGAAAAGAGCCTGGCTCTGTCTTCTTTGCACCCCCTCCTTCAAGTATTTACATGGATTGAGATCCCACCCCTCAAACCTCTCTTCTCCAGACTCAACCATTCCCCATAAAAAAACGCTCCAGTCCCTTCATCATCTTTGTGGCCTCTTGCTGGACTCTCTCCTGTATGTTCATGGCTCTCTGGAAACTGGACACAGGACTCCAGAAGTGGCCTCACCAGTAGGGAAGGAAGGATCACCTTCTTCAGCCTGCTGGGGCAATGCTCCTAACATGTCCCAGACACCATTAGCCTTCTTTGCATGTTGCTGGCTTGTGTTCAGTCTGTGTCCACCAGGACTTTCAGGTGCCTTTCTGTCAAGCTGCTTTCCAGCTGGGAGGCCCCCAGCATGTACTGCTCCAGGCCTGGAGAGGCTTGTTCCTCTCCAGCTGCAAGGCTTTGCACTTCTTGTTGAACTGCATGAGCTTCCTACCAGCCCATTTCTTCAGCCTACTGAGATCCCTCTGGATGGCATCAAAATCCTCTGGCTTATCTCCTCCCCATTTTGTGTCATCCACAAACATGCTGAGGATACACTCTGCCCCATCATCCAGATCAATAATGAAGATGTTGACTGGATTGGACCGCAGGAATCTCATGAAGTTCAATAAAAGTAAGTGCCAAGTCATGCACCTGGGATGGGATAACCCCATGCAGAAGCACAGGTTGTAGGAGGCAACTCTCTAGGAAGCAGCTCTATAGAAATGGATCTGGTGGGCCTGGTAGACAGTAAGTTGAATAACAGCTATCAGTGTACCCTCAAAGCAGGGTTGACTAACCACATACCTGGGCTATATTGACTAGAATTAGAGCCAGCAGGTTCAAGGGAGTAATCCTTCTCCTCTATTAACACCTGCAAGACTGCATCTAGACTATGTGTTCAGGCTGGGGCTCTCCATTGCAAGAAGGACACGGACATCCTTTAGTGAGTCCAGTAGAGAGCTACCAAGATGGCTAGGGGCTGGAGCACAAGATGTACAACAAGGAACTGAAAGAACTTCTGTTTTCAGAAAAGAAGTTGAAGAGGAGACTTTATTGCTATCTACAACTACCTGATCAGATGACACAGAGAAAAAGATGGAGACAGACTCTTCCCAAAAGCCTGTGGGACAGGATGAAACACAACGAATGCAAACTGGCATACAGAAAGTTCCTACTAGGTAAAAGGAAAGATCTTTTTATTTTATTTTTTTTCACCATAAGGGTGGTCAAGCACTGGAAGATGTTGTCCAAAGAGGTTTTAGAATCTCCATCCATAGAGGTATTTAAGATTCAACTGGCTATGGCCCTGGTTTAGGTCAGGGGTTCTACCAGATGATCTCTGGATGTCCTTTCCAGTCAAAAATCATTCTATGATTTTAACTCAGTCACTCAAGAAACATACTGAGGCTCAAACATTTGGCAAGTCTAAAAATCAATAGTGGATTGGCACTTGAAAGCGTGTAGTAATCAGAAATCCCCAAAAATTGTACTTTATTCCATTGCAAATATTAGTATTTTGGTCTAATAAGTAAATCTCTGCTTTCTTCACTGAGCAGGTTAATAGCAATCAACGAGAAAGATGCGCTGTCTGATTAACTGAGTCTTATGCCTAAAAGCTGCCACATACACAAAGTAGAAACACCCAATGTATCGCCTCACCCTTTCACTGCTGAAGCATGATGGGACAACACGTGCAGTGTGGTCCCAGAAAATTTAGTGAAATAGATTTTCAGAGTTGGCTGCCATTATCAGACATCTTCAATTACATGCTGAAACCATTTTTATCACCACTACTTCACTCAGCAGCTAGCAGAAGCATACTGGCTGATTAAAGGCTATTTAGGTTGCATCATAGTCATATTACTTTAGATATATGGAGTAAATGTACATTCCAGTACACTGGTAATATTACAAATTGTCATATCTTGCCAAATCTTTAAGTGTTGCTGAGAAACTTGCACCCTGCATATAGCAAAGGCTTTGGGCAAGCACACTGTATTCCATCTGTGCCAAGGCCACAGCACAAAATTGCAGTCTGGCTTTATTTCAAATACAAAAAAAAGGCTGAATGGTTTCAATTTATTGTACTTTTACAGAAAAAGCATAGATGCATGCATAATAAAAATACAGCATACATATTTTCAAAGAACTAAAGATAGCTTGGTTCTTCATCCATTGTGACAAGAACAAGCATTTAAAGGAGAAGTGTAACTTGGTGTAACAGATGTTAATTAAAAAACAAAACAAAACCACCAGCACAGCTTATCCTTTATGTGCTTTTGTTTCTGGAACAATAAATCATTCATGAGTACATACAAACAGAAATCATAAAGGGTTGGAGGTTTTTTGGTCACTTAGGAAAACCATCTTCTGCTGAAAATCAAAGTGCATTTGAAACTGAAGGAGAATATTGTGTGCTTATTGAAATCTCTTGTAACATAGTAAAACCTTTTTGACTTGATGTCTTTTAAAACAAGAGATAACAAAAAAACCCAGAACAAATCTTACTTTACGGCAACAGAGCCAATACAGTAAAAACTTTTATACAGACACATAACAAGTAACCTAATAAATTAAATGCCTGAGGTTATACAGCACATCAGACACAGCCAGGCAGCCCTCTGAAAATTACGTTAATCACCTTGACAGTCTCCATCCTCCCCCTTCTCACCTCCTATCCGAAATACTCAATAAAAATCCTTAAAGAGCCATCTACTTCTTTGTTTTTACACGGTGAGGGGGTGGACAAGAAATCTGAATTTTCTGTGCTTTTTATCATCATTTAGCATTCTCCCACTTAAAAAACCACCTGTGTCTTCTCTTCCCAGGTGATAGAAAATGTTATGATCTCAGCAGCTGTATTTTGCAAGTGAGTTGTCCTGGTCTGAGCTAAACAGAACCAATTCTGTTCAGTGATTTTACTTTGCAGCTCAGTCTCTCCTAAGAGAGGACACTTTCTGAAGTTAGCAGTGTGTTTTTGCAGACAGTTTCTGCTCCTAGAAGTGATAACGTCTGATGTTTAGAGTTACTACCAGAGATGAGTATGCAGAAAGGCTCTTGCTGATACTCCTGCAGTGACCAAGGTCACTGACAAATCTTGTGCAACATGTTGGGAGTGCCAGGAAGTGAAAGGGGTCACAAGGAGGTAAATGATCACACCTCCAGGGAGAAGCAGACAGGACAAGGGATCAACAGGTGGAGAATGCAGGCAACGATCCTACTTTTCAATTCTCTTAATTTGCTCTCCCTGTTATAACCCATCAATTTCAAGTGAGTATTTTTTTGTGCTCTACACAAACCTACTACTCCATATCGAACTATTAAAACATTCACTGGCTCCCTGCTTGCTTCTCTTGTATCCACTGCTCCTTTTGCTTTATTAAAGATGCTGACCTGAAAGCTTCATTTTCCCCTACTAATGACTTTTGAGAGCTAGCAATCAAAGTTCCTACCTCCTTTTTTATTTTTTAAATCCACTATGATAGAGCTGTTTCTCCTATACCTGGAGAAGTTTTCTAGCTTGTTTTCAACTTATTTTTTCTACTCATTGCATTAGAAAGGTTCTTTATTCTGTCATGCTGCATGCTCTTCTTGATGAATAACTACACAATCCTCTATTCTTTCACAGTCATGACTCACCAAAATAACCCTAGCAATTACCTCCTCCATAATCTCATGTCTTATACATTCTGGATGTTAATTTGTATCCTTCTGTAACTTCATTAAAGTAACCTAAAATATGTATTTCATAACAATCTCAGGTGGAGAGAGAAAAGAATGTACAGAAATGAACCCAGCTAGTCTAGAGAAACAGTAATGGGGTGTCCAGCAGCATTACTAACACTAACAAAAGCAAGTGCTGGAATGTCACAGGCAGACAGGTCATGACTCCAGAGCTGAACAGGACTGTAGAGATTTAAGTAGACACAGTAACTGGTGGAAAAAATGTAATCTTCCATTTTTGCATGGCTGATCCTTCAGTGTTGGTAACATCACTATTCAAAAAGTCATCAAAACCTCCAAAAGCCAGAGCTCAGTCAATGATTTTTTCCTAAGGAATACCAAAACCTGCCTTGATTATTAATTTTGCCCTATCACATACATAAATCAGTGACCATGGAGTCAATAAACCAACTAAAAATATTAACTCTGTAGGAATTTTTTTTTCTCTGTCAGTTCATATAATTCCTTTTGGAAAATAACTCATTCTCATCAGTTCCATTATATTTACTACTTGTAAATATAAGTAGCTAATGTTGAGGTACCACTTGCAGGCTGGTAAACTGCATCCAAAAGAAAATTCAATATACTGCTCCATGCATAGACTTAGAATATCTTAGGATTAACCAGGTATCCTATCATAAATCTAGGTTTGGCAGATCTGTATATCTGTAATTTAGTTGGTGTCTGAGGTAAAGAGGCTAGAATTCATATCAGGTATGGGTAAACTTTGCTTCTTTTACATACCAAAAACACAAGAACTAGCACATCACATTTAATTTTAGTCCTGAACGAGGCATCTAGATCAGAGCAGGCTCTGTCAGCAGTGAAGCAACACAAGACCCTAACTGCCCTCTAGTGTGCTTAAGAGCCTATTTCTCTCTGCTGACCATGGACAGCAACAGGGCAGCAACATTCATAACCCAGGCATCTAAAATATAGTGGGATGAACTTAGGCCAGAATCACATGGCAATATTATGACAGAAACAGGAACTGGAATTTGGTGACGGTTTGAGCAACCTGGTCTAGCGAGAGGTGTCCCAGCCCATGGCAGGTTGCTTGGAACCAGATGAACTTTAAGGCCCCCTCCAACTCAAACCATTTCATGATTCTACGATAATGACCTCCTCAGACAGGTTCTACAAAAAAATTACCTAGTTCAAATGGGAAAAAACCCAAACCAAACCTAAAACTCAATACTCAAAAAGCTCTAGCTACCTACCTTATATTTTTGTGATTTCCCCAGTACATTTGCCAATGAAAACATAAGGGAATGATCGTTAGGTATTAATTCCAGGGCCTCTCTTCCAACTGCTTCTGCTTGAGCTAGATTGCCTGTGAGCCCATGCAGTGGAAAAAGAGAAGACATCTTTTAACACAGCCTGATTTGCTACCTTTCATGCTGCAACCACGCATAGCATACAAATAGCTGATTACATGCTTTTTAAAAGAAAACCAGGTATCACATACACACACAAATGTAAAATCCCACTGAATAAGACAACAGAAACCCCTGACTTTGTTTTCAACAGATAACACCTACAAAGGAAAAACAAAGCACAGATTCACAAGTTCTGAAGGTTGATCTATAATACAAACATGTTTGCACAATGATGGCATTTCAAACAAGAATCAGAAATTCAATTTATTGGCTGGATTTCACGTGATACTTAAAAAGCATGTAGTCAGAAGTTATTCTGATATTTATAGAGAGTGTCTGGGTAGCCAAAGAAGAGGCAGAACTCCTTTTAGATAAATACAGATAAAGCTTTAAGTTTTGCTAGACCTTGAATTATTCATTAAAACATTAAAAAAGGCTTATACCTGTGTTATCAAGCAATATAATCATATTGTTCCAAGCCAAACTATGCTCTGGTTTCAGAACTGTAGCATTCCTCCATGCATTCAATGCATCTATATGGCGATTCAGATCTGCGTACTAAAAAGAAAGAAAAAACCACTAATTTCACGCTTTACTTTCCTATCATGCACTACAGACACTGAAGAGCTGTTAATGTCTCATTCCATCTTAGCAGAATTCGGTTTTATAGACAAAAATAAGAAATGTAAAAAGAATACTATAGTTGTATGGAAGATAGAGTGCTATACACTAAATTCAGCCTGCTTTTTTCTAGGAGCCAGGTTTGTTTTCAAATACACATAATATAATATAAATATTTCCAAGAATCTAAGCGGATTTTTTTTGCATAGCTCTACTACCTAACAATATACTAATAACTGCAAAATAGTCTAACATTGGGAAGTGATTAATAATGTTTTGAAGAAAACACCACAATGTATATTTTTGTTTATACCTTCTTAATATGAAAACTAGGACTACCAAAGGTTGTATGGAAGGAATATATGGAGAAAGTAATAGGAAAAGCTACTAAAAATGTGAAATCACCCTGAACTACTGGAAAAACTGGAACAGCTATCAGCATTCAACAGTACAGCAAAATTATGTATATACAGACACACAGAGATTCCTGTCGTAGCTGCCATTTATTCAAAAGCACTTACCAACCGCCCTAAATTGTAATAGCAATCTGGATATTTTTTTCTGTGTTTAATTGCTGTCCAGTAGCTTTGCTCTGCCTCTTCAAACCTTCTTAAACTGTTCTGTACTATTCCTAGATTCATCCATGCAGCTGCAAAATCAGGTCTGGGCAAATTGGGGAAAAAGAAAAAAAAAAAAAAGAGAAAGAGACAGAGAGATAACAATCAAGCACTTGTAACACAAGATCCTACTGTATAATTTCTGCTCAGTTGGTGCAAAACACTGCTGAGCATTGTTGTAAACATACTGTATTCGTACAGCCAAGGACAGCAACTCCTCTGCTTCTTGGAGTTCATTTCTTTCTTTCAGAATATTTCCAAGGTTGTTCATGGCATGTACGTATTTAGGATTCAACCTAAAATTTAAAATTTAAGAGATGATTATTATGTATGGGGCATGTATTACTATAAACAAATTGCTAGCTCTGCAATGCTGCAGATCATGAAAATTAACACCTAATCATTTTCTTCATGTTAAACACGAAAGCAGTTCTAGGGTAGTTCATTAAAGCAGTAAAATTCCTAATACCTTACAGCTTCTCTGTAGTATTTGATTGCAGCACTTTGATTTCCTTTGTCAGCCAGGTTTTTGCCAACATTGTAGTGTACCTGAAAACACAGATGAACAGTATACCAGATGCTATATATTAAAATTTTTCTGTGGAGCCAAGTTGCTAAAAATTCTTACTCCAAATACAAAACAGTCAACACTCGTGTCATTCACTGCTGGCTTTTGTTGTAGGTCAATACTTAAGATTGGACAATACATACAATGGAGACAGTATACAAAATCTGAGGAATAAATCAGCTTGCCTGTTCCAGATATTTAAGCTTTCCATGAGACTCCTTATATGGAGATCTCCTGATCTTCATTTCATTTATTTGTCAGATAAGAGAAAGTCGGACTCCAAACAAATCCACCATTGCAGAAGAAACACTACAGCAAGGTGCTGATTAACCTTTGCTTTCACTATAGCATAAATTAGAAGAAACTCAACATTAAGAGAAAAAAACCCTAAGCTCCATATTTAAACAAAACCAAAACAAAAAACCTACATACATTATTATTGTCTTGTGATAAAAAGGCATTTCTGAAATAAAAATAATGTGTATTGCAACATGCTGGTGATCTTGCCTGTTAAAAAGTGGAGAACAAAGGAAGGATCTAGAGCTTTGAGATAGAGCTACAGGGAAGAAGACACATCATCTGAACTTTCTGCACGAACTAGATAGGAATAAATATATCTCACAACAAATTTCAGTTGCAACACACCTCAAATCCTACTTTACTTAGTCAAGGGAAGACTGAAGATTGGAAATAACAGAAAAGCACTGTGAATATTGACTTCTGAAAACAAACTTCTCAGCAACTAGATCAGAATTCATTATTTAAATTACCTTACTATTTGAAATCAAATTGTTTATCTAAAACAAACACACATTGCAATTTCTTCCATATTTTGAAAATCTAATTTAAATACTTTTCAAAAACACTATGCAGGAACTACTTCAGATTCAAGTACACTCTAATTCAGTTTGTACATTCAAAAAAAAGGATTTTATCTCATATGTCTGAAGGAAAAATCCTAATTGTATTTGCCACGATACCTTTTGATCTAGCATACACTATTATGTTTTAACCTAATTGTTATGGTAATAAATTGTTGAATTTCATCTCTATATGATTGTGGCTACACAGTAATATATCATCAAGAAATAAAGTTAAGAACATTTTCGATGCTTTCTAGAATGAGTGAAAAAGTAGTTTCACTGATTTTACTGGTAGCAAAGATGCTACAAAGCTTATTAAGCACACAGAGAAGCAGTTCCTCATGCTACAAGATACAAAATAGCACACAAATTCAGCATCCTATAAAAGCAGTTCTAGCACACCTTCCAAAAAAACCCCTCAGAAACCAGGGACTTCTGTTATACATTCGTAAAGATATGACAAGGACCATGCCAAAGAAGCAACAGAATGGTCCACTTATATCAAGACCGAGCTATTCATAAAGACCAGTTGACTGTCAAAAAAACCCAAACCCAACAAAAAAAAGACAGAATAGCACTGGTTTCCCAGGAATCATTAAAGTAAAAAGATACACCCTCAAAGATGTTTCTTAGAACTGAATCCTATTTGTGTATCGCTTCCAGGATTTTTTCAGCACACTATGATAATGTTCTTAGGAAACTGGATTGCTCTGATTATGTATACCCTGAAGTTTACAGACTTAAATTTATTCAGGGCACACCAGGTTATTAAACTTTGCTGTGTTTCCAGACAAAAGTTAAATTGTGGCAAAGGAGAACAAATTGGGGAAGACTTCACTCAGTAATGTATATTAGCCCTTAAAATACCTAACCTGACATTTCAGTATCAGCAAACAAGATTACATTTAACCTGATTAAATTTATTTATTTAAGAAGCTTTACAAAAGGGCTGGGTACTTTTTATTTTTTTACATTTTACAAAAGCCATAAACACTACTGAAAAAAAAGAAATGTGATTAAAGACTGGGGACAGAGCATATGAGGGAAAAAACTCAGTATACACCAACCACTCAGTTTTTCATATGTCAGCTGTCTTACGTTAGGAAACAGCATCTCACTTTCTATTTTTATCAGTTTTTTAAAACATATAACTTCACCTCTATCATATATATTCATCTCTATCTCAAACAAAGCAGTAGAAAGACTGTTCTCATAAAACAATTGTGCACACTGCAGAAACCTGAGAGATAGTCCTCTCTAGTCAAAACAAATGAAATATTAAGTGTACATGTACATTTTGTGAACTAAAAAGATGTGCTATAGTCTATTAAAAGTGATATAGTCTATAGTCTATTAAAACTGATAGCAAAACTCTTTAAATAACCTACAAGCATTTTTGATGGTGCATTTCTTCTGTCCTCAGACACAGCTTCTGTGTGAAAGGAAACTGCATTTCTATGCAATACCCCTGAAAAGAAGAGCTCCTTGTTATAGTTAAGTTTCCTCATTTTCCTTCAAATGAAACTGTAGCTTTAGTTCCGCTCAATATGGTGGTGACAGAGAAGAAGGGAAGAGAAGAAAAACTGCAACAAACATACCAAAACAGCTCCTCGGTCTACCAGAAAATACCCAATGACAAAACCAGCTCTACAGTGGCCTAGAATATGCAGTAACGTCCTGCTCTGAAGAATCAGATCTTAAGAGCAGGGAGTGTCCAGGCACACACACAGGCCCTGCAGCCATGTCTCCCCCTCCCCAGTCCTCACAGAGGGGTGTCAAAAGCAGCCTTAAGCTCTGCTCCCCAAAACCAGGCCTGCCCTCTGCTAAGCACAAAGGCTTCAACATTCCTTGGCTCTTCCCAAGACCCCAACCTGCACAAGAATCTTCTATATGCTGATAGCCAGGAAGAACCTGGCCTTAAAAGATGCGGAGCTGCTGCAATGTTTTAAATTTCATCTCTTAGAGATGCAGTTCTGCTGCTTTTGACAGATATCGTGCCTGCCAGCCTGGAAGGGAGGATTTTCTGTTCCTCATTAAACATTTAAGAGCACACACAGCATTTTGTTATTAAATGATTAAAGACAGATAGATATTAACTAGAACTGCTGTATTGCATTATGCCCACGTGCTCTTTTATCAGACTTAAACAGGTAATTACTTTACAGTAATAGCTCTGAAAGGAGCATCTCTCAGGGATGCATAACAACACAGTAGTCTCCAAAAGCAGGGCAATTCAGTAAAAATACCCTCAGGTAGACCCTACTTGATCTCAACAGGCAGGCATTGCTTAAAGTTAACAAAACCACAGCACCATAACGCAAAGAATTGGCTCTCTGTGTTTGTTCGCAACACCTCAGTCAGCCTACACAGCCAGTACAGAAAAGCAAAAACACTGTGTGCTACTCTATGTTAGACGCACGCAGTGCTTTAACTCTTAAGGGGTTAAATGTGCACACGCATTTAAACGATGAAGAGAAAAAACAACTTTCCTGTACAAAACCAAAGGTACTGTCAAAATGATTTTTTTTCCCCCTCTCAAAGCAGTGTAGGAAGAAATTAAAATGTAGTATCAGCTTCTAGGAGGTACACCCCCTCAGTTGGAGCACTACTATTATCAGCTATTTTATTCTCTCTTCCTAGCTACTTATAATCACCTTTTTCAGCACATATGAACATTTGCTGAGAAGGATGGAAGCAAGCACAGATGTCAAAATTTCTACAGAAACATGCAGATGCTTCTGTTCAATGACAGCTTCTTTCATAAAACACTCTTCTCGTTCCTCTACTACTGAAATTCCATTTTCTGATTAATAATGAAACAAAGCCTTTTTGATCTTCACATTTTGTATGTGTGGCTAATGTTGTCTAAAGGTTCTTCTGCATAGCTGTGCTTGTATACAAAATAACTGACATCAAAAATCTGTGTGGCAAAACACTGCAGATAGCCCCTACAAACATAGCCCAGAGCACTTAAGGTAAACTCTGCAGAAGATAATCCCCTTTTAACATACAGCACAGAAGAATATTCTCACTATCTAAAGCAAATGCTTTCTAGATCAGCTTCACAGATCCTTAAACAGGACTAAATCTTGTTTCTGTCACAAAGAGGTTCTAAAAAACCTGTTTAATAAAGTATAGAAGGTAATCTCACAAACTCTGTTGTACATTTTCAGTACTAGCACAGCTTGTCTTTGACAAATTTATCTCTCTAGTAATTACAGTTTTCATAAATCGTCAAGTGCAAAGTTACTATGCTTAGTACGTCAAGGCAGACTGGTTAGTAACACATTCTGCTGGCAGTATCCTAACTTCCTTGCTTACTATTGCAGAAAAGTTGCTATTGAAACGGCTTTACAAAAATCATGTTTATTAATTTCTATCCTTGAAAGAAAAGCCAGCAGCAAGTAGAACGTAGAGACTACATATAGAATTTTAACTATTGATTTCAAAACTAAGAACAGAAAAACAGCGGCTATTTCCCATGTATTTAACAACGCAATTGCAAATTTTATTTAGATAATCAATTAGAGGAAGTCATCCAGAAATGAAGACTTATCTCTGGATTCTTAAAAACTGCCAAAACTTTGCTAGAAGCCGAGAAAAAGTAGCTTGGTGCTTCCAAAAATAACTTGTCGCATGTCAGAAAAATGCAGTAGGATGAGCATTTTGGGGAATAACCTTTAAAATTAAAAGAAAAACCTATGTAATGACCTCAGAAAGCAAGGAGCAATGCAGCCATATCTAGAAATAGTGAACAGCAGGAGGGCAAAGGCAAAATCTCATGTAACCTGATGTGTCCACATCTGCTCTAGTTATCAGGATTTCTTTTACCATCAGTGGAGAGAAACACACAGATCCAGCTGCAGTCCTTCTGGCCTGTGTCAGTCATTTAGTCCGAGGTGATGAGGAACCACGTGCTAAAAGGGACAGCCTCTCCTCCTCAGTTATAAAGGGAGCCTGGCTGACTTGCTCAGATGTAGATGTCTAAAGCTAAGGAGATAAATTTAAGCCGGTAGTCTGATCCAGTGAAGCAGTAGTTATGCTTTTATTGTAACCTGTAATTAGATATTCCCATACTTCCACAAGGCAATCCAGGAGGAAAGTGAAACATAATGACATCAAATGAAAAGATACCAGATTGGATCCAGTGAGCCTTTTAAGCCCGCAGAACTGAAATATTCCAAATTTATAAACTGCCTGTAACATGAGAAAGCAGTCTCTCCAACTGCTCACAATATTTGCTTTAGCTGAAACACAGGTTTAGTTCAAACTCACACTATTGTGGATCACCACTGAGCTCCAGGAATTAAGTCAATCTATATCTTACGAAAAAAGGTGGTAAGAGGAAACTGAATCAATATACAAGCATCTTGTGTTCAGCTAAGAAAAATAATGCCAAACATACTAGAAGTGTACACTGTTTCAGTTTAACAACCTTTGAAATCAACTACGGTGCAGGAGTATGCAAGTTCAAATGTGTGACATACTCCTGCACATGTGTAACTTATCTGATACAGGTTTCTTTCTCTACATATTTCATTTATTTTTTTAAAAAAAAGAATGCATAAGAATATATATTTAAAATAAATATAATTCAAAATAATTTTTAAAATACTAAAAAGAACTCCAAATCTTTGTCAATTCATTATGGTACTTGATTATTGCCAATACACTTTAAAATCACTGGGCAACACTTATATAATCTCATCCTCTTAAGCCAGATGCATCCATCACTCAACAGGGTAGATTCACTACTACGCGAAACTGATTTAATGAAGTTTCCACACCTCTATCTCAAGAGATTTTTAAAGAAGGTGAATTTTGAAATTAGAGAACTAAGAATTAAGGTAAGTTTACTCTACACTACTCACATATAGACAATTTGGAATTGAAAAGAGCTGTACCACAAAACATGAACTAGAAGCTGCAGCTCTTGTTAGCTGGGAAACACCTGGAGATTTTGGGACCTTGCTACACAAGGGAAGTAAGGCATGACCACATTGCCCATATTAAAGATGTTCTAAGAACAACAAGAAAAAGCCATTATCTGTGTTCCATCTTTTGGTCTGCATCAGCCTCCCACTGCAATAAATGAGCCACTGAAAGAAAGTCCCGTGGAGTCATTTTTAAAGGAAGTGTGCAATTTCAACACAATAGAAAATCAGTACAGAACCCAGTTCCAATTTTTACATTTATCTTTGTCAAAACGGAATAAATATAGCTGAGTCGTTACAGAAAAAAAAAAGAGATTGGCTCTCACTCATGGACTCTGTTGCCTAGAAAAGTTCCCTACTCCTGCAGTTTCAAAGTTACTCCTTCAGCAAAACTGGAACGTGAGCCTACAAAGCCCTCCCTGCTCACATCGCTACGCTTCCCATTTGCGTAAGCTGTCACTTAGCAGCAATATAGCTCAGGCATGTTGATGTGGCCTAGTGTTGACAAACAGAGGCTCATTCTCCCCTCGCACTCACTGCCTTTGAACCAGCTGCGTTAGTTCAGCAGCTCGCGCGCAGCTTATCGGCTCGAGCCCAGCGCTGTGCGAACACAGCTCCACAGCTTCCCAGCCAGCCGTGGCTTGAGTCCAAGGAGCTTGGAGCACAGGCAAAGAGCGTGGATCTGTCTAAAGCACTCTCGCCGTGGCAGATGGATGGAGTCGCACACAAAGGAACAGATTGCGTTCGCTCCGTTTATAACATGCGCTTGTCATCCAGAAGACGAGACAAGCTGAGGTCATCATTAAAAGGAAGATGGTCGCCTACCACCACCACACAAGAAAAGACAACCGCTCTTTCTCTGTGTATTGAAATCTGAGATTATGGAAAGACACCACCATCTTGTAAATATTGGCCATAAATTTTTTTTTTTTTTACAACTCACTGCTGTGTATTTGTATTTCAGTAGATGCTAAGTTTATCATTCTCTTTGCAAAGCTGAGCGTTCACAGGCTCCTTTTAAAACTCTGCATCTTGATCTGCGTTATCTAGATATCACTCCAGATCACAGAAGTCTCATCTTTTAAAACATCAATGCATTTTTATTGACAAGCTGTGCATCTCTATTCCTAGGCTCTTCAAAGAAGAGTCTCTGCTAAAATTCAGACAACATCAGGGCTCTGCGGTATGCTCCACCAGATCACTCTCTCAGCTATCAAAGGACTACTGTGGAGGTCACCTCCGTTGGCAGGCTAGATTCAGTCCACTACGCCAAGCACTGATGTTCAGCTCAGTGAGACATCCTATCCAGTCCCAACCTTTTTACCCATTCCCTCACTAAACCCTGCAGAGAATATAGTTTTCCTCAGTGTCGGTGTCTGAAGACTCCAGCACATTCAGGAAACTGTAAAAGGGCAGAAATGGGAACAAACATTTTTACTCCCACATCCTGCAATGACAGTGATGATATGCTGCTTTGTCTCTTAGCTCTGTTGGCTACATATATACCACTGGGAAGTACACAAAAAGCATTCTAAAAGCATAGCACAGGCATTATTCAGGTGAATACATTGCTACAATTTATTTTTTCTTCAATATTTTGTAGTAATAACTTGCAATTACATGCACAACTGGTTTAGTAGATTTCATTCGCAGCACATCCAATCTGACTGGATGCCTTTCCTGAAGCGTATTGCCCCTTTTCACTCCCTTTCCCACTCCCACCCCCAAGTTCTGAATTACAATACTGTAATTTGCACTGCCTGGTGTTTTGACTATTGTACCACTGTAATTTCGGTGTCTGACATGTCAATGTCATATTATCGCACCAAGCAAGACTGTCAATAACACTGTACCACAATATATTAACTACACACAACATCTCCTTTATCCCAAACTTCAATACACTCACAAAAAAAAAAACAATGAAAAACATTGAATTCCACATGAGTGACTTACTTTTGCATTCAGAGGGCACACAGACAGGGCACTCCTAAAAAGCTGTTCTTCTGACCTCCACTGACTGCTGCGGAGTGCACAGCGCATGACATTTATCAACAAGATTCCAAGTACTGCCACAGCAAGAATTTTCTTGAGGAAAGAGAGACATGTTAAGAAACAAACCATTCAACTGAAGCACTTCATCATCAACTCTACTGATTGTTTTGATGGTACCTTTTTCTTGGCTTGCTTACTCAAGAGACTAAATCCATATGTAAACAGAATACAATATCCAATACTGGGGAGGTAGATGACTCTCTCTGCAATAACAAATCCTACTCGGAAGAACAGATTACTTGCAGGAAGAAAAGGGATAATAAGAAATCCAAGTCCCAGTGTAAGAATTCTGCAAAGAAAAAAACAGATTCTCAAATTAACCACAAAACACAAGTACCTTTCCCACTTAACATATAAACTTTATTTAAACATTGTAGAAGGATGTGTGCATGGAAGAGAGCATTCAAAAGGAACCTGTAAGAGCTACTAACAAAATCAGATTAAATTTCAGTGAGGTTTTGGCACTTCATGCCATCAGGCACTTTGAAGATCCTAGCTATAATTTCCAGAAAAGCAATGTTCATACTTCCAGGCCATAAAATTACAAATTACACATTAATGATATAATTCTGATTTACAATACACAGGCAAAAAAAAGTAATTGTAAAAGCTACTTGTCTATTTTTGGATGCAGTAAAACAGTAGCAGGAGAAAAATACAGGTCACTGTTAAAGACAATTTATGTACATATCCTACTTAGATTGTGTTTTCTTGACTAACAAATACATCAATAGAATCCACTGTGGTTAACCACTCAAAAGTTAGTAATCTACACTCTTTCTATAGTCATCAGACAGAGGCATTTCTTGAGGGAAGTTTGTCTTCCTTGGTTCAGGTATGAGTAATTCTCAGCAGGTAACTCTTTATGGATGATACAGAGCTTAGACAACTGAGACTAGATACCTTACATTTACAGAGCTGCAGTAAGTGATTAAGTTTTCTACTCTAATTTATCTAATAAATCTCTCTAACATAGATATATCTTCTTTTATCATCACCAAGAATTCTAGGTATTCACTACACTTTTTGTCTTTTTATTGAAACTGTAATACACGCTTAGTAAGTACATTTTTACTAGAAAACATGACATCACTTGTAACAGGAATTCTACTCCTCTCCAGAATGATTTTATCTGTGTAAGTATGGGAACAGCAGAAAGGAAGGCAGATGAGATTTTAACATTTATGGAGATGAGTGGGAAGGGATAAAATTACAGAAGAGAGAAAGAAAAATATTCAGCACTCTGAACAACAGAATGACCACGATTAAGCTGCTGAAAATTTTTAAAGAACTGACAAATTAATTATACATAAAGTCCATGGGAATAGAACCTGAAAAGTTAAACTGAAGCCCTTAGTCAGACAGAACAGTTTACAGTATCCTTTTCTTTTTTAGTTCTTTTGGGTAAAGTACAAGTTGTTTCCTCAGTAGATACTATGGGTCAGCATTTTACTTTTTAACTGTATGGCCATGGACAGCATTTCTACCTCCTTTCAAGGTACATCTCCTCTCTTTCATTATTAGAAGATTAAAGGAGATGATAACTTGTAAGAAGTAGGGGCAACAACATACATCATCTCCTACTCTGTTCTGAGCACATATTGCTTTCTACCACCTACAGTGTTAAGAATCTCAAAAAGCCACTGCAGGAAAAAAAAATAAAGCAGCCATCCATACCTCCTCCTCCAACTCTGTTTCCCACTAGTCAGTGTACAGTGATGGGCCCAAATTGGGATAAAACCGAAATGACAGCTATAAATATTTATTTGAACTGCATTTGCTAGACACTGGTTCCTCTGAATTGTTAAAATTATCAGTAGTGGGTTTAACAAAATAATACTCTACTAAAGTTGGCCAGGCATTTAAAATTCATCACTGTCTCTTACCTTCTCTTATGGCTGTCTTCTGAGCACAGAGCTTGGCAGATCAGACCAATTAGGCAGAACCAAAGTGCTGCTAGTGCAATTATCCTCCAGTCGCTGACGGACTTAATGAGGGGTATGCAGCCCATTGACCAATCAAAACACAGCCACCAGGGACACAACAGCAACCACGCATTCAACGAATAGTAGTAATTATAGTTTATAGCCTGTCAGTCAAAAAGAAAACAAACATTTAGTTGATACTAAACTTAAGGGGGGGGCCTACAACTAGTTACGTATCCATTTATTTTACAGTTGTGAAATTAATTTTTTTTTTTTTTTAACATAGCTAGGTGGTTCTCCCATTCAGAAAACAGGAGAATGCAGGGAAATGCAATTCTGTGCTGTCCAGCCAATATCCACATGTAAAAAGAATAATCTCCTATAATAGGAGAAAATGTCAAAAGACATCACCCCCTGTCTTGGTCTTTCATTTTCCATCTCCGGAAGGAGCCTTAATGCAGTCAGAACATACTCCAAATGCACAAGACCAGAACTTTATGCTATTTTCTTCAATTGTGAAAGAACAGACGAAAAGTCAAGCACAGTATGTGGAAAAGGAATGAAACTTAGCAAAAGCTGAATCCTTGCATGTATGGAAAAAATAGTGAGTAAATGGAAATGTAGTTCTTTGTGTGCGGTGCACTCCAAATTGAATGTAAAGAATATACAAGGTATACTATCTAAAAAAAAAAAAAGGCAGAAAATCATCACAGCAGCACAACTGAAGGTGACTCATCACACATGTTGAAACATAAAGACTGCCCACTTTATTTTTTTCTTTGAAGCACAGAAAAGAAATTCAATTTGATGACAAAGACGAATGTTCTGAGCTGGCCAGAAAACAGCAACTTCATAACTTACTCTCACAAACAGACTGTCTGCAAATGAAGCTGGGTTGTCTACTTCAGTGAAAGCTGGTGGCCCTGTGCCCATAATCCTCCAGCGTATATAAAGTATACTGGCCCCTCCAGACATCAGAAGAGTTATCCTGAAAAGCAGTCCCTTCCTTAACAGCCCAGCTTTCTGCAGGAAAGAAGGAAAAAAAAATCAAGATATTAAAAAACCATCATTTTGTTCTCTTCCCCACTACATTCACATCCTTTTCGCCACTATCTCAGAAAGAATAGGCTACTCCTGTGCATTTCAGCTATTAGAGGTGACATTTTTATTATTTTTGCAGTTACTAGAAAGCTCTCAAACTTTACTATGCTTTCCTTTACTAACTGCAAAATATTTTTTTGCAAGTATTTTAGCTTCCTTTTTCAATAAGAAACCCTTTTTTTCAAGGAGTCTATCTTCTACAAATCCTCAGTTATTCTATAGCTGTTGCAATTTCGCACAAGAATTTCTGGAGGGGAATTTGGGCAGAATACAGCCTTTAGTATACAGCATATTAAATGGATCTACCTTTACTTTGTGAACTTTATTTTAAATAGCTCTATCCACTTGACCGCTTATCATGGCAAGTTTTTGTTCATTTAGGTATCTCTAGAGGTATACTTTACAAGAAAACTGCGTAGTTAGAAACTGAGGGGAATTAGAAAACAAAATAAAATTTTCACAATCATTACTGTGATTAAAAAGTTAATGACAGGCAAGCATCCAAATCTCTTTGGTCAGGCTAAAATTACCCGAGATCTACAAAAACATTTAGCTGAATGCCTAAGAATAAAGAAGTTAGCAATGTTGATTTTGCATAAGTTAACATTTGTGCTCAAACAGTTGCTTCCAACTTACACATCTCAGCAACCAAAGTCACACCATTCCTAAAAACTATTATTGGAAGAAAATTGTGCTACAAACAAAACCATATAGTGACAATTTATAACTGCCTTATGACAGATTAACTACACAAAACCTCTTATCCCAGGCTTCAATTCATTTAACAGTATATTCAGCTTCTTAAAGGTCAGATCTCACAACTCACTGCAAAATCTCTTAGTATGCAGAATTTTAAGAAGTGTTATCGTATTGTCTTTGATTTAGAGTTAACTGAAACCCGGCATGAAACTGAAACCTGTCTCAACAAAAATCTGCAAGTAAGAGACTCTAAGATCTGCCTTTCAACAAAATAAATCAAAACAAAAAAGCCTTAGATAGACTTTCATGAATACAGCAGGTCAGATTTTTGTAGGTGGCAGGAGCAAAAATTAATTACTCCAACTAAAAAATAAGGAAGAAAAATGCACATTTGAGGTTTTCTTCACCCTGACAGAACTGTTTAAAAAACACAAAATGGAAGCATAATGCTTTGAGTTTTTCATGTTTCAAGAGTAATCCTCCAGAAAGGTTTGACTCTGACACAACGCACAGAATTATAAAATGGTTTGGGTTGGAAGGGACCTTTAAAAATCATCTAGTCCAATCCCTCCTCCCATGGACAGGGACACCAGGTTGCTCAAAGCCTCATTCAACCTGACCTCAAGCACTTCCAACATCCACCACCTCTCTGGGCAAGCTGTGCCAGTGTCTCACCACCCTCATGGGGAAGAACTTCTTCCTAACGTCCAATCTGAATCGACCCATCTCTAGCTTTAATCCTTTCCCTCTAGTCCTACCACTACCCGACATCCTAAAACGCCCCTCACCAGCTTTCTTAAGATACTGGAAGGCCACAATAAGGTCTCCTCAGAGCCTTCTTTTCTGCAGACTGAACAGCCCCAACTCTCTCAGTCTGTCTTCACAGGAGAGGTGCTCCAGCCCTCTGATCATCCTCGTGGCCCTTCTCTGGACACGCTCCAGCACATCCATATCTTTCTTGTGCTGTGGGCTCCAGAACTGGACGCAGCACTGCAGGTGGGGTCTCATGAGAGTGGAGTAGAGAGGGAGAATCACCTCCTTCGACCTGCTGGCCACGCACCTCTTGATGCAGCCCAGGACACGATTGGCTTTCTGGGCTGCACGTGCACGCTGACAGTGCACGTTGAGCTTCTCATTCGCCAGTACCCCCAAGTCCTTTTCTTCAGGGCTGCTCTCAAGCCAGTCACTGCCCAGCCTATATCGGTGCTTGGGATTGCCCCGACCCAGATGGAGGACCTTGCACTTGGTCTTGTTGAACTTCATGAGGTTGGCCTGGGCCCACCTCTCCAGCCTGTCGAGGTCCCTCTGGATGGCATCTCTACCCTCCAGGGTGTCAGTCGCCCCACACAGCTTGGTGTCATCGGCAAACTTGCTGAGAGTGCACTCGAAGCCACTGTCCATGTCACTGATGAAGATGTTAAACAAGACTGGTCCCAGTACTGATCCTTGAGGGACTCCACTTGTCACTGGCATCCACTTGGACATTGACAGCCACTCTTTGGGTGCGGCCGTCAAGCCAGTTCTTTATCCGCTGAATTGTCCATCCATCAAACCCATATTTTATCAGCTTGGAGACCAGGATGTCATGCGGGACTCTGCTTTAGTCCTCTACAGCTCTAGACTCTTTCCTTGTCATATGCTAATTGACATTGTCATAATACACCAAAATTCTCCAGCATTCCTATTTGCTGCCTGGAATATTCCAGCATCCCTCACTTAACCACTGTTGGTGAGATCTACTGTTTCAATTCTAGAGATTCCACTTTCACCGGTTTCACCCTAAAACTTCTCACTTCACTCTCTGCAAAGGAATTTAAAAGACCTATAGGGCTTTTGCTACTCAGAAATGTGAGCAAGGACTTCTCTGCAGTGAAACCATTGAGCGATACAAAGTATGATGAAGACTCCTTTGCCTTGCTGAACCTTGGGTGGGAGAGGCAAATCATTTAGCTGTTTAACAGTAGCGATGTTCTAGTAGGCTCTTGGTCTATTTGGTTGCTATCAATCATTCACCTGAGGCTGACTGTTTCTGCGACTTGCCCACCAGTGCAAATAACAGGTGCCAGATTCCATTTGCGCCAATACTAGCTAAGTGATATCAACAAAAGTCGGAAATTTGATCCCTAGCTACTAGAAGTGCTTATATATTTTTTCTCTTAAACTCCCAAGGTACTAGGAACTGTCTCATGTTTGGTAATTTATATTCTGAAAAAAAAAGTATACTACTTAAATGGGATTGGTAAGGTAAACATAATACTTTTTAATGTATTTTTTCGAATGCCCAACTATCTCATTTGAGAATGTGAATAAATCTCATTCTCTTTACTCTTACCAAACTGCATTAAACAATCATTTCAGGTGTGTGACTACTGAGCCTGCAGAACTTGTTGCATCAAGCAGTCAGCTCTTCCACACCGTATTTTTAACATACTGTTGAGAAGTGTGGAATGAATTTCACTACCCAATGCAATTCTAATGCTTTGCCATTACTAGTCATGTTGCTGCAAAGATGTCATAGAATCAGGGAATGCAGAGAATGTCATAGCACATCGCCTTATGAGGCTAACTAAAAATACCTCTATTTTTCTTAACTCTCAACAACAACAAAACTGTCGGAAATTGTATCTTTGTCTTTCAGTACATGATTGTATGAATGGCCAGAATGAACAAAACCTTTGAGGACTCACCTCCAATGACTTGTCCTTATGTAGTAACTTTTGAATAACCTCCAGAATATTTAGCTTGTTAATTACCAGTGCATCAAACACTGCATTCAAACCCTGTGCAACCAAGAGAAAAGAGCGTAAGATGGAATAGCTCACCACAAATATAATTTGTTTTAAATACATCTTAAACTCTATTTCTACTATGAGTTACATTTTAATTCTGATTCCAAGCAAGTAGAGATGTACATTGGTAGAAATCATGGCAGAATGGTAAATTGAGAATCTGAGCTCAGATGAATCACAGAATCATAAAGGTTGTAAAGGACCTTAAGATCATCAAGTCCAACCTACAGCCCTACACCACCCTAACACTAAACCATCTCCTGAAGTGCCACATGCAGCCGTTTTTTAAACACGTCCAGGGATGGTGACTCCACCATCTCCCTCGGCAACCCATTCCAATGCTTCATCACCCTTTCGGTGAAGAATTTTATCCTAATATCCAATCTAAACTTCCCCTGGTGCAACTTGAACCCGTTCCCTCTTGTCCTGTTGCTATTCACTAGGGAGAAGGGGCCAACACCCGTCTCACTACAGCTGCCTTTCAGGTAGTTGCAGAGAGTGATAAGGTCTCCCCTCAGCCTCCTCTTCTCCAGGCTGAACAGTCCCAGCTCCCTCTCTTCATAAGACTTACCCTCTAGTCCCCTAATCATTCTGGTTGCCCTTCTCTGTACCTTCTCCAGCACCTCGATGTCCTTCCTGTACTGTGGAGCCCAGACCTGCACACAGCACTCGAGGTGCGGCCTCACCAGTGCCGAGTACAGGGGCACAATCACTTCCCTGGTCCTACTGGCCACACAGATGAGTAGAATATCATGTTACTGTAATGCAGATTTTCCTCCTACATGGAATAACCATGGGGAATACCATGTACCAGCAAGCTAGATCCCATATACATGGTCACAATAATATTCTGCTCTCCGTCTTCTTTCCCAAATGCTTAACAGCATAAGTGCTGCAGGCAAAAGACAACGCTTCGCTCAGAAAGCTGCAGTTTCTTTAAGCCTTTCACTTACTTTTTGCTGTGCAACATTGTATCTTTTGACTGTCAAGTTTCAGAAATATTATTTCTAAAGGGTACATAAATTGTTACCACAGAGAAAGGCTCAGATTTAACTGAGGTATTAGCTTGTTTTTCTTACAGTTGCACCAATATACACACAGTGGAAGTTGCTGTAAAGTTCTATGTGACATCAGCCACTACACATAAAACTAGAGCATATTCAGTGCTTTGCAGGACTACACTTGTACGTATTACTCCCAAGCAAGCAAACAAAACGTATCCAGAGGTAATTCTGTTGAGGTGATAAGCAAAATCCAACTTTAACATTTTCCCTTAAATCTTTCAAGCAATCACCAATCATGATGATCCTTGAATATTTAGCCTACATCCTAACAACTTTGGAAATCACCTCAATGTTGAGAAGACTAAATGGAAAAAAGACAGGAAAAATAGTTCCAGATGAGGCAAAGAGATAGTACACTGGAGAGGTCATAAGTCTTTTCTAACAGTCGGATGAAGAAGACAGAAGATAGGTTGGAGAGTGGTGTTAATCTACGTAGAAAGGCCACCTGTCAGTTAAAAGGCTTTTGGTGGAGTTAGGAAGGCAAGAATCCAGCTGAAAAATACAGTCAGCCTACAAGCAATCTTTTTATTGTGATTATTCCTTCATCCCTCTGACCTGTGCCCCTCAGCACAACAATAAATCAATCATCCTAGCAATGCAACCGTAAACAAATAAAAAACCCAGATCCAATAACAGTTCTGTGTTTGCTAGCTTAAAAAGATTACTTCATACTACTAAAGGAAATAATCACACCATGTTTTAAGAGATTTTCTTATGTTTTCCTTACAGTTATCTTTGAGAAAACGCATCACTCCACAAACATCTATCCAAAAATACTGTCTTAAACCAAGAAGTTTTCTGTAATTTCTTCTCCCTTTTTTGACTTGCAAGGACAAGAGAGTCCTGGCTGCAAAGGATTCTGCTGACTCTGTCACCTTACCTATGGCAGTTAAAGCTATGAAGTAGATTTATTTATACAGATACATGGCTACATAAAAGGTAAAAAAAAAAATAAATCACAGTTGTAGCATTTCAGGTGGTTGATTTGGTCACCCAAAACAGAATTGCTTCACTGAAATAATAAAAAGCAAGAACACAATCAACATAAAGTAACTGCATTTGTTTGTGCAGACAGATCCTTAAATAAGGCTCAGAAGTAAGAGAATCAGCATCAGAAATACATAAACAGCGGCCCTATTTCTAATTACACTGTCCACAACAGCAACAGGGTGTAGCTTTTAAAAACACTCTCCTCTAGTTATATATTTTCTATACATATTATATATAAGCCTTCAACAAAAGGTTTGTAGGTCTGCTATCTTGACAACTACGTTCAAAATCCAGGCCAACATGCTGCGCATTGAAACTAAGACTGCAAATCTTTAATATTTTGCAAACAATTAACAGATACATGCAATCTGCTTCCAAAAGATAAAACGAGGAATTCCAACAGATTGGCAGGGATACAATCAGGACATATCTACTAGAACACTGCTTTATGTCAACATCAACTAGTTTTCTGAACAGAACAAAAGGATGTGCATGTGATTAGCTGTGGAGAAGATTAATAACTGTAGACTTTACAACTGCATCTGACAGATGCTGAGGTCAAAATGCTGCCAGTGAGAGGATTCTTACCAGTATCGTAATTCCTTGTTCTTTGCAGAGCATGGCTATTGCACCTAGGATAACACTCACCAGCACCCAGAATATAGAGAAATGATGTCCTTCCTTATCTGTCAAAATAAAGCATGCCGTAGCATTAGATTTCCAATTTTACCTTTAAATGTATAAACCTAAATTAAAATTAGAATTTAAAAAAAATACACAGCATTTAATGTCACAATCTTCTCTATCAGTCAAGATCTAGATACAGACTGAAAAAGTACAGGGCACCTGCTGCAATATGCTGGCATTTGTCCCTTTATTGTAGTCATTTTCTATTCTCAGAGACATTACAGATTTCCCTATTCCCTAGACATTTTCGCCAGATTAATTAGACTGGCAGAAGCTTCACGTAGTTTCCACAATTCATCATGTCCAAAGGTTAATTCCCAATACTTAGACACATTTATCATCCTTAGCTAGGGCTCTATCACTACTGGTCATTCTCTTCCAAGCTACCGCAAGAACAAAAAATTCTTTCTAATGGTTGCACCTGAAGTGCCACACACACAAGCTGCTTTAACTGTAGTCTAATCTACAAAGGCACAATGAGCTGCTTCTCCAGGGCTGCTGCATTTAGCAAGTACCTCATGTCATTTCATTAGCACTGCAATGGAATGCCACGGAGCTCAAAAATTTCAGCATCTGAGCAGAGAAGCAGTTAGTTCTTGCGCTCAGGAAGCAGTTTTAAAGCAGGGTGAGGCACTCTGGGGTTAAGAGATCAAGAGTAACTACAGTTTCTACTCAAAGAAAGAGTCTTTAAAGACTGCACCACGTAGCTGATTTTAGGTACTACAGGCAGGCCTTTCTGAGATTAATATAACAATAAGCCCAACTTCAGCCAAGGTACTATCACACACACGGTGCATGGGTACTTCACATAAAAACATATCTGTCACAACCTCTACTCCACAGGTGCAAGCAACAGAGGGAAGCTCTCTGCTCATTCAGAGACAGTTTCTTGCTTCAAGCAATATGGGCACTACAGGCATCACAAGAATCAATCTTTGACTTGGCACGTGAAAAAACAAAGTTGAACTCTACATTCATTGACTGAACCCCTTTCCTACTTTCCTTGATCTCTCAAGCAGTTCTTCCCTACTGCTAATGCAGGTTTGACCCTCAGTACTTAAACAGAACTGTAGTAATGGTCTATGGAAAGGGTAAATGGCAGAATTAAGATTAATTTCACCAGAAGCAGGCACCTACACCAAAGCTAATATTTGAGGCTTTCTTTCTAACTAGCTTTATGGATTGTTACCTAATTAAATGCAGTCATCCATCTTTCAGAGGAGTAGCTCACTCTCTTCACTGATTATAAAGGGAAGCTAGCATACTAGCTCAGATGTTATTGGGTCAGACACAAACCATAACCACAAGCATGAAAATGTTTCGCTGACATTGCCCTCCCCTCTCATTCTGAAGCAGACTGCTTTTGTGGCAGAGAGCAGAAGTTTTCATAAAAATATGTGGAAGAACAGGTTGAGGTTGCTCCTAGCACTCTTTTCTTAACTAAGATTTAAAGTTTTCATGGGCTGTCAAGATGTTTGAGACTCATCATTGCGATACCTACTAGGCATTTCTTCCTTCTCTTTCCACTCCAAATTATCTCCTCACAGGTGAAGTAAGACTTAACATCAGAGGTGCAGATGTTATAAAGTTAAAAGAAAGCCTTCTGAAGGAAAGGAGTCATATACATCTCGACACCATCAAAACAGAGCAGGGAAATACAAAATACATAAGGACTAAACTAAAGAAACATTGCAACCCAAAAAGACAAAAAAAAAGCAACGAGGAAACTCCAGCTCACATTAGTTATACAGAAGAAGAGCTGAGGGTTGCAATTCATGGAGGAAGGAGCTTCAAAATTCATTTTAACAGTATTGCTAAGAATAAAAAGAATCTATCCTAAATTCATCCCTTAAAGGAACCCTCCAACTATGCAGAACAGTCAAACAGACCGTAGTCTGTTTAACAGCTCTTTAAATTCAGTTTTGGCTGGGTTTTCTTTGTGGTTTGTTTTTTAAATGTAGAAATAAACTAGCTGAGAGAATGAGAAGATGGAAGGCAAAACGACTGTGTTCACAAGATGACAGTCATACTTAGTGCAAAAGGGAGAACAGTGAACAAAACCAATGGACTTCACTGAGTTTACTGAAGGATACTGCCTTCTACTTTGACATTTCTTCTTCCCAGAATTAAATTGTATGAAAAGAAGCCAGGGCAACTAAGCACTTATCAGAGAGGCAGTATTCAGTGTACAAACACTATCTTAACACGGAAGATAGTAGGAAGTATATATAGTACGAGACCAGCTGGTGATTCACAAATGCTTTGATGATTCAAAACATAAGGGTAATCAGAAAAAAGGAACTAGGTCAAATTTTCAAGGACAAGTGTAACAGCAGCACACTCATACAGAAACAAACTTGGAAAGGTCACATAACAAAACAAGAACAGGTAATGCACATAAAGAAGAAAATCCACAATTCTGCAGATATATTAGTAAGAAGAGCTGCAGTAAGGAAGGAGCTATTCCAATACTCAGTGGGAAAGAAAATGGACAATGCCAAGAAAACAGAAGTGTTCTGTGCCTTTTTGGGCAAGCACAACACGAGCCAAAAGGGATCAAGAACAAAAGCAAAAATAGTGAACTACAAGATACTGAATTTATGGAGAAGTTAATCTGTTTTAAATTATAATGATTGGTTAAATTCATTCCAACAGGTCCTATACAACGCCGAGTAATCTCAACCAGAGGTAACTCTGAGAAATCATGAAAAAACATGATGATCCAAAGGCTTGAAATAAATCAAAACAATGCCTACATGCCTAGTTTTAAATGGGAAAAGAGATATGAAAGGATAAGCTAAAGAAACAAAGCTGACTGGTCAGAATTACTGAGAAAAAAAATTACTTAAAATATTTTCTAGGTGACCCTCTAAAACATAAAAAGATATTACTGTTTGCCAAAGACATCTTTTAGCCATTTTTATCAAACTAAGTATAATTTCTGTCTTGGATGGGGAAAAAAAAGAATAAAAAGGGCCTTCATAATGAAAACAAACTTGTAAACATCCTATACCTTGACTTCATGAAGGCATATGAATACCACAGGAGACAGCGTGAAGCATGCCAGAAAAAATAAGGCATGAGGAAGTTATTACAGAATAGGTACAAGTAACAGCTGCAAAACTACACTAAGAGTCTAGCTCATTGTGAAAAACGTAAAGACACATTCTGGACAGGGTCTTTCCTTCATCTAGTTCTAATAGATAATTAAAAAAATTTAGATGATGGAATAAGGAACACATTGATTAAGTCCTGAGGTGCTGCCAGGTTGCAATGGCCAGTAAGCGTACTAAGGAGAACTCAGAATTCCATTGACAAACTGGAGAAATGCTCTAGCAAAATGCCCTGATAATCATTTGCAATTCAATAGGCACACGGTCCAAGTTGTGCAGAAACAGGTTTGTCTTGTGAGCACCCCAAGCCTCAGATGCCGGAAATGTCTCAGCACATCAAGCGTAGCCAAGCGTATGGACTCTCGGAGATGGTAAAAGTGCCCAGCAAAAGAGAAATCATGAGGGACCCACAATGAGGACATTATGGGAGACAGCGTCAAATGCCTGGACTTTAGTAAAGCCTTTGACACAGCCTCCCCTAATACACTCACAAAGAATTTGTTGATACATAGGCTGGATGGGCAGACAGTGAGGTGGAGTGAAAACTGGATGAATGGCCACGACCAGTAGGTTGTAATCAGTGGCACAAATAGGAGGCCAGTAACTAACCAGTGGTGTACCCCAAGGGTCAATACTGGGTCCAGTTCTGTTCAACATCTTCATTAATGACCTGGATGATGAGGCAGAGGGCACCCTCAGCAAGTTTGCAGATGACTCCAAACTGTGAGGAGTGGCTGATATGTCAGAAGGTCATGATGTCATCCAGAGGGACCTTGATGGGATGGAGAAATAGGCTGGCAGGCACCTCATGTTCAGCAAGGAGAACTGCAAAATCCTGCCCCTGGAGAGGAACAACCTCAGGTTGGCTGGGGGCCAACCAGCTGGAAAGCAACTTGGCAGGAAAGGACCTTGATTTCAGTAAAGCATTTGACACCGTCTCTCATAGCACCCACCCAGACGTATTCCTGTGTGTCCTACTGTAGGTGATCCTGCTTTGGCAGGGGGACTGGACTAGGCGATCTTTCGAGGTCCCTTCCAACCCCTGACATTCTGTGATTCTGTGAGGGTCCTGGTGGACACCAAGTTGAACATGAGCCAGCAACATGCCCTTGTAGCAAAGACAGCTAATAGCATCCTGAGTTATGGACAGCAAAGTATTGCCAGCAGGTCAAGGGAGAGCATCCTTCTCTCCTCTGCACTGAGGAGACAACGCCTGGAGTTCTGGGCTCCTCAGTACGAGAGCCATGGACATACTGGAGTGAGTGCAACAAAGGGATGATGTAAGATGATGAAGGGACTGGAGCACGTCTCCTGTGAGGAAAGGCTGAGAATTGGGACTGTTCAGCGTGGGGAAGAGAAGGGTCGGGGGATCTCATCAATGTGTACAAACACCTGCAGGGAGGGTGCAGAGAGGACTCTGCTCAGTGGTGTCCAGTGACAGGACCAGAGGCAATGGGCACAAACTGAAACACAGGAGGTTCCCTCTGGACATCAGGAAACAGCTTTTTACTGAGAGGATGACCAAGCACTGGCACAGGTCACGCAGAGAGGATGTGGAGTCTCCATACTTGTGAATTTTCAAAAGTCATCTGGACACAGTACTGGACAACTGACACTAGGTGACCCTGCTTGAGCATGTCAGCTCAGGTCACCTCCAGAGGTCCCTTCCTACCTCAACCATTCTGTGATCAAGATCTCCTCCCAAAACCCATACTCTCCATTTCTTTGTTTTCTTTTGCAGCCTTAAAAGGTAAATACAGTCATATACAGAATTGTAATATTATGAAAATTCATCAGTGATTAGACTTGAAAGAGAAAGAATTTAAATTAAGACACATTTTATCTTGCACTTGTTCCTTGTGCTGTCCACACAACACTCTATTGTCCCCACCACGTCCATCCCCTCACCTGCCTTCCCCCCACCCCATCCCCTCGTAGAAATCTCAGTAAACTAGACTGGAAAAATAGGTACAAAAGACCACCATTCAGCAATGTCTTCAATCTTTTTTTTTTTTTCCTTAACAGTGATATGAAAATGTAAAACGCTGCAGAAGTGCTAATTATTATTATGACATACACACATGCCAACAGAAGTAATCAGTCTAACAAAGCACATTCCTCTAATACGGTGTTGCTTCCCACCAGAAAAATCTTGTCTCAGAAACCAAAACCAATCTTTTGCTGGCACCTGTGTCTGGTTGAAACTGGTACACCATATTGTGAGTGGGCATGGTGCCACCTAACAGATGGACAAAATTGTAAGCATGCCAAAGAACAGAGCACTGTTTTTTAAAAAAAAAAAAAGCTAGAAAAATATAGTGTTTCTATACAAAACCAAAAATGGTTGCTCAGATGGTCCCTCTTTAGGAGTACATTAAGTCTGAAAGTTGAGGGCATTTATTGAAATACCTATATAAACTATACACAAAAAATGAGGGCTCCTCCATTTAGACTTAAGTATAAGCATCCCTAGAGCAACAATGCATACACAAAGCATTTCAGAGAATGGAAAGGACTGATCTTAAATTTATGAGCAGCACATCCACAATATACTTCAACTCCACCTTTTTAAATGCTAAATCGATTTCAACAGACCTTATTTTGCAATGTCCTAAATCCACAAGTCAATGAAAACAAATTCCTTAGAAGTTAAGGATATGAGTGTGATATTTAGAGTACCAAGTTTATTCTTAAAGTCAAACTAACAATATCCCAAACAATTATTACCAATTCAGACATTTAGACATTTGGCATCTTCTTCAAAGCTAAGTGAGAATCTTAGAGCTCAGTCAAGTGACAGCTTCAAGCAGTTTAAGAAGTCACCACCTTGAGGGGAAACGTAGTAATTGATTCTGTGAAAGTAACTACTCCTTCAAAAGGCAAAGCAAAGCAAAGTTGCGCTCTCGCAGGAAGTTTTAATTTTTAACTGAAGTAGATCACAAATGTTCATATATTCCATTGATTTGCCTTGCCTGTGAGGGGTAGAATCTTCCAGCTGAAGTACTACAAATAACCTTCTAAACAAGCTCTAAGATTTCCCTGCTTGTGAATTGCTAAGAGGGGAAGAATTACCCAATCTTAAAAGATCAGAAAAAAATCCATGGTTATAATTAACTTAAGCCTGAGATCTCTCTGTGTGTCTCCAAATGCACATACTACCACAGCTCAGTGCTTCACTTAATAATAAAATTACAATAGCAAATGCCATTCCAATAATAATAAACATATCCAAGCACCTCAAACTCACTACATATAGGCTACAGCAGAGGGATCATCTATCCCTGAATTACACTACCTTGAACAAGCAAAAGTTAGCACTAATTCTACAAAAAAAGGTTATTGTTTCTCCTCTGCCCCCTAAAATAATGAAATTGCTAGCTTTTCTACATACAACTATTCACTCCCAGTAAGTTCAAATATGAGCAGTATGGCACATAGTTGAGAAATTAGGGCCCACATGTTTAATAGTAACGAATACCTCTTGACCAACTGTGAAATCGCTAACAAATTCCCCATATCTTAAGAACGATCAGAGAGGAGACACAAATGTTTCAAATCTACGGGAAAATCTCCATAATACAAACCCCCAATATTCCCAAAACTCATCACTACAGTCTACTTCGCATGCTTTATTAAATTAGCAATGAACTAGTAGATGATTAACACGCGACTACACAGAACAGAACAAAACAGAAAAACGACCAGAACAAAGTCATAGTTAGAAGTCATAGCACAGGAGCAAGTGGTTGATCCCCTATTTAATACCCAGGCCAATATTATTCACGTGAAGCAAATCATGAACTCATCATTTTACATCACTCAGAGATCACCAGTGCAGATGGCAAACACACGCAACTGGATAACTGTCAAAGCTGAAGACAAAGGAAAGCAAAATGAATACCACAGCAGTTTTAAATTGCCTTATGAATTCCCAAAAAACCTGCATTAAAATTCAAAAAAGTTAATAACCCACAATTCCCTTCAGAACATACCTAAACAGTTGTCAGCTCTTGCTGTCTCCAAAGCCTATGCAGTGGATTTGTCCCCACAGTTGTGTTTTAAAACAGCAGGACAGAATGAGAACAACAGATTAGTTCCTTGCAAATATAAAAGTTATCCTATCAAAGATGGTAACAACAAAAACTGTTTATTGGGGAAGAAGTAACAGAATTGTAGAACTTCAGTAAGACATAATAATAGTCCACATAGAGTGTTAAAGGCTTGTAACTTAGAAGAGTAAATAAAAAAATAATGCTACAGATTTTGGCCAAAAGAAACTGTCTACCCCAAAATCCACCAAAACCGCAAATGAACCACATCAGGCTAACAAGCTTCAGTGTATCCTGAGCTTTACAAAACACGTTGTTTTCCTTTGGAAATTTTCCAGTCTGACACTAATATTTTTCTGATCTTCTGATTGTCTTTAGCAGTATATATGCTTTCCCTACAGTACCCTCAAACCCTTCTCCAACAGTCCTCACTTCCAAGCAAGAAATAATTCTTACATTGATTCACTTAGACATCTGGTGAAAACAAGCACTGACCAGTCTCTCTTCTGTGACTTTTGCCTTCTTTAGAGGAGATCAAGAATGACAGTTCAACAACTACATCTATACTAGTGAAACACAAACAAATTTCTGGAACTCAGGAGTACACAAATCTCACATTGCCTTGCTGCAAGAACAGTCAAGTTCTTTATGAAAGACTCAGATAATCCGTCTGTCTGATAGTAGCATTGGGATGTTGCTGGTGACAAAACAGTGTATGTTACTGGGGTCACAACCACATCAGTAGCATCAACTCAGGTTTTTCAATGTTCGTTTTACTCAGATGCTCACTTGAAGCTCATCACTGAAAGCAAACTGGCATCAAACACATTTTGGTAACTGTATTCAAAAGGCAATACAAGTGCAGTCCACAAATCCTGAATGCCTTGGGGTTGTAATCTCTTTTAAGTATTCTAAGAGCCACACTACAGTGCATCTATTAAAAAAAATTTTTAAAACTTAATTTTTTTTAAAAAAAAATTTAAAATCCACTTTTGAGAGTTCTTCTGTTGCTTGTAAAAAGCTGGTGACCTAAGTTTTATATACACATGTGACAGTCAAATTCAGAAACAAGGACACATGCAGTTGACCTAGGATTTAGGGTTACACTTGCCTTTAACATACAAAAATCCAGCAGGACAAAAGGAAATAAGATGCAAGAACAGACTGGTCGATCTCACTTTTCTGTAGGATTATTGTAATGCAGCCATATTTGATTAGAAACGTCAGCCTGATGCAATGGAATGCACAGAGTGTTTTTTGGTTGCTTCCTGTCCCTCTTTCTTTCTCACAAAGACTATTCCACAAAGACAAATTACCATCTTGATCGGGCCTAGAAAGCCAGCTTGGACTCTTAACTTGCACTAGAACTATTAATGTGCACTGGCGGTATTGCAAATATTCTGGATCTATCTTGTGGATTAGACAGTAGAAGGAAAACATTCTTAGAGAATAAAGGGTATTTTTTCTTTGCTGCTTAGGAGACATCATTTCAGTTTGTTCACAGAACCACAGAGTGTTAGAGGTTGGAAGGGACCTCAGAGATCATCTAGTCCAACCCCCCTGCAGGACCACCTACAGTAGGTCACACAGGCAGGTTTTGAATGTCTCCAGAGAAGGAGACTCCACAACCTCCCTGGGCAGCCTGTGCCAGTGCTCTGTCACTCTCACAGTGAAAAAGTTTTTTCTAATATTTTTATGGAACCTCCTATGTTCCAACTTGCACCCATTGCCCCTTGTCCTGTCAATGGACGCCGCTGAAAAGAGCCTGGCTCCGTCCTCCTGACACTCCTCCTTGACATATTTACAAACATGAATGAAGTCACCCCTCAGCCTCCTCTTCTCCAAGCTAAAGAGACCCAGCTCCTTCAGCCTTTCCTCATAAGGGAGATGTTCCACTCCCTTCATCATCTCTGTGGCTCTGTGCTGGACTCTCTCAAGCAGTTCCCTGTCTCTCTTGAGCTGAGGGGCCCAGAACTGGACACAATATTCCAGATGCTCTTTATATGTACATATTTTTAAAGCGCTGTTCTTTACCTTTATTCAGAATGAGATCTGCTTACATTTGGGACTAAGACAGTTTTTACTGTCTTTGACTCTCTCAATCTATGCAGAATCAGACTCAGATAAATTCAGATTAAGGAGTCTTTACTCCTCATTTATCCTACTGTTTATGAAGAGCTAGAAGAACTGTTCACACAAGAAGAAAATTCATATCACCAAAATGGAGGCATCCAACGGTAAAACTTCATATTTAATTTAATACAACAAAACCTTCAAAAAGTCATATTCTACTACAGTCATTTCCCCACATTTGGTTATCCCTTCCTAAAGCTTTTCATGCACCCATAGAATCACAGAACAGCCCAGGTTGGAAGAGGTCTCCAAAGATCATCTGGTCCAACCTTTTGTGGGAAAGAGAGCCTAGATGAGGTTAACTACCACCCTGTCCAACTGTATCTCGAAAACCTCCAGTGACGGGGACTCTGCCACATCTGTCGAGAGGTTGCTCCAGTGACTGATGGTTCTCACTGTAGAAAATTTCTCTCTTATATCAAGGTGAAACCTCTCTCAGTGGAACTTGTACCCATTTCCCCTGTCTTCTCCATATGTTGCTTTATAAAGAAAGAACCTCCGTTGTCTTTGTAGTTGCCCTTTCCAACACAGGCACCACCCCTTCCTATATGGACTCTAATGTTCAAACAGTGCCTGATGGGTGGGACCAACTTCCCCTCCCAAAGGAAAAAAATTAAAGCAAGAGCAGAAGGTAAAATGAGTTGTGGTGCCTGGCAAGGTTCAGCTACAACTTAGTCACTGAGGAAAAAGCACACAGTGAAGGTGACAGTAAACACCAAAATGTGATCTGAAAGACAAAAGGCACAACCATGTGAGCAGACTGTAGTTTTCCTTGGCAAATCTGCTCAAGAGACACAGTTCTGACCCTATCATGAGGTAATGTCCAGTAAAAAAAATACTAAGTGCTGCTTAGTGCCTTACCTTCACATTTTTCTTCTATATCAATGACAAAAATTTCAGTACAGGAATATTGTTGAAGTGACACTGACTTCTAAAAGCTATCAAACTGGCCTCTGCAAGTTGTACAAGCACTCAGAATATCCCTAAACAGAGTACACATCACATTAATAATCATTCCTGAGATGTCCTCCTTAACAAAATATTAGAGTCCTATATAAAACTCTCTAACGGTCATCCTAAGAGTTTCACTCTCGAGTTCTTCAAGTAAAGGTTATTACCCCTGTCATATACGTCTCCCTGTACCAATAAACTGGAAAGTACATTGCGAAGATTTTGTCTAATTTACTCTGGCACTAACAGAAGAAACATCAAAGCACACTCATACCCAGTAAAACAGGTGAGAAAAGAATAAATGAGCAAGATCCCAAGGCTAATTTTCATCAAGAAATTATTAGTTCAGTTGAAAGAAACAAAACCTACTCAAAGGGAAGAACAAAATATTAGAAGTGAATAGGAATCACTAACAAGTATCATTTGAAGGGGCTAAGAGTAAGTTAAACTTATGATATCAGCTGTAGAAATACACAAAATAGTTCTAAACAATCTAAACTCAATTATCAGGAGCTCTTCACAGCATCTCGAGGCTCACTGTGGCCTAACCTACCCTCCTCGTCCTACACTAAACTCTGTGATGACAAGAAAACATTGTTAAGCTGCATCACTTAAAGCCAGCTCGGGTACCACTGTAAGACACTGCCAACCCCGCTTAAACACAACAGGCCACGCCTACAGAACTGATCCCAAACAAGCTCTCCACAATACAGCTCCTTATGGCTTCCCCAAACGACTCCCCTGTTTCCTCTGGCGGGGCACGTTCAGATACCAGACTGCATGTCCTCTACAGTTTTCCATAATCATGGATTCATCTATTCTTGTGTGTTTATTTAACAGAGCCTCGAGATAATTTCTCCACAATCGTATGTGAATCGTCAACCTGCATTCAGGTCAAATCATACAACAGATGAAAACACATCTACGAAGGAATTGTTCATGTTAAACACAGCTGTCTCACAAAAACTTGATGAGTAACACTATTTTCAGCAAGTATATGCCAGCACTTGCATATTGCAGGAATTTGGAGGGCTTACTCTTATGAATAATTCTTTACAGTTCATTAAAAATACAAGTAAGGTTCCTAAAGTTTGTTCCCATTTGAGTCATTCCAACATAATGGCATAAAGTGTACTAAAATATTTAAGAACACACATTTATAGGTTTGATTTCTTTCTAAGATACTTATTTAAATACTTTTTATTCTTCTCAACAATAAAACATTTAACAAATAAGCCTATCATAAAATGCACTTTAAAAAAAATAAATTCTTAGTCTTTAACGGGAATTAGAAGCAGCAACTCTTCCAGCTCTTCTAGCAATAAATACCTGTTAAAGTACTTTGGAGGGTTTTTTAAAATATTTTATGAGGATATAAACATTAATAAATTCAAACCACATCAAGCTGACATTTTTAGTTTTGCTATACTTCACTGAAATGTATAAACAAGAAAATATAGACAATACAAAATTAAAGGGGGAAACAGAATGCTTACTTTCTCTAAATGCTTTACAGTAGCCAAGGAATGACAACAAAAAGAACAGGGCACACAGAAGGTCTGCTCTGCCAACAATTCCGGCAACCTTAAAAAAAAAGAAAAGAAAAAAGTTTCTTATCACGAGATTTTATTCTTAAAAAAAAAACTGAGCTAAATGTACACACACATAAACAAAATGAAATGTATAAAAGAATATCACTGTATCATTTTTTTTAACCTGTTCCACTGGATTAGTGACACCTAGTTTTCTAAGCCACATCCTAATTTTATTTGGGTATTGCCCAGCATCAACTAGGTAAATGATTTGGCTTTGATTTATCAAAAACTGCCGTTTTAAGAAATTAAGAAGGACCTCAGTGAATAAAATGCAGACTGCCCAATTCCATCTGTTTTTTGGATCGGGTTGCCTTTCAGTAAAACTCTTAACAAAACCCCTCAACCCCAATGAAACTGGCAGCTCTGATGAAACGCAAATCAAGCCCATCCGCTTTCAGAAGACAAGTCAGCCTTCACACTGCAGTCTGAACATCCAGAATAGACAAAGAGCTTCCAGCCTGCAGAATCAGAAAATCCCCAGTCCCGTAGATTTTTGTGTCATATTAACTGATTGCATTAGAGCTATCTCCAAATGTACCTTGTAATAGAGGTTGTACTAACGCAAAAGAAAATAAGAAGAGAGTTCTGGGAACCTCTCTACTCCAGATCTGTGCCAACTATTTTAAATCAACAGTGTTCTCGGGGACATCAACAAGCTTTTGTTCAAGCCCTTAAACTGTATCTACAATAACTTGCTGAGACACAGCATGACGTATTTTTGGATCTTCATTGCTCAATTATACGAGTGTCAGGATACACTATGATTTTTTTTTGGTGAAAATCATGTCAGAGGGGGTTGGCAGGGAAGTATCTAGGTCCTTATGTCAGGACCTCACCAGAAGATATGCCCAGCACAAGGATCGTGGAAACATCCTTACTATTCAGTCTAGTTCTACTTCCTGCAGTGCTGGGTTCCACGTTTCCAGTAGAAGATGTACACAGAGGCCTTTCTGAAGCAGGGCACAACAGCTGCAGGGTTGTTTTTTTAATCCACTTCTTGAAGTCATATTTCAGGGACAAAAGCAGAAGCTTTGGTTCTTGTACAGTACACCAGTTGTGCCATTTTGTGAGTGGAACAGAAAGAGGAAAGTAAAAAGATAAATTGTACCTTCCTTTTGTTTAAAGCAATCTGCTAAACCTCTCTTAGGAAAAGGGCATTTTCTGTGTCCATCTGACATGATGGAACAATTATTTCTAAATACCATTAGACAGAGAAAGCGAAGTGTAGAGGCATGAGAGTAGGATGAAGAGACTCTCTCCCACTTTATCCTGAGTTTCACCTGAGCACCATAAAAGAAGAAATTGTTGGACTCCTAAATTCAGCTTAGCAAAACTTCTTGATTTATCCAAAGGCATGCATCTAACTTGCCTGCCTTTTTTGTCTATCTAATAGAGGAATTATAAGGATTAACTCAATAGCTGTCAAGTGCTTTGGAAGGTGAAAATAATGAAGTGTCATTCTGTTTCAGGGGCTGCTGTCAGCTAATGAGATAAAAGTAAAGGTGAACTGACACAATTTTCAAAATAAATGCCAACTTGTTAAAACAAAGAGATTAAAGGGCTAATAACACACATATGGCCTCAGATGACTTCAACAGTACAATATTTTATCACATGCAGAATCAGGTAGCCAGGTGAACAAAAAAATGCATTTTTAAATTAGTATCAGGTATATTCTAATGTCCAGGTTTAAGTCAATATTTATAGTTCCAAAGCATATTTACAGTATCAAAAAATAAGCGTTTTTAGAAGACAGAGCTACACCACAAGACTATTTACTTGTAGGTAGAAAAATGACAACAGATGTTTTTCTTACATAGATACTGAAAGCACTAAACTTTTCAAGATCTGTTTTACACGACAGTTTGTTTTGTGCTGTATATACCAAAATCCAAAGCAGCAAACAGACAGATTCTTCACAACTTCATGTCAAAATATGTCACCTCCTTTCAAAACCAAGATGTCACAATACTTAAAACTCACAGCTTTAAAACCATAAGGAATGCTTTTTGAGAAGTGCCTCACAAACTCATGCTAGAACCATAGCAGTATCACGACTGCTTCAGTGCAGCAAGATTTATTATTGACCGTGGAAATGATGAGAGGCATTTGTTCACTCCTGGATCTTAGGAGAGACACAGCATGTGAGCACCCTACATTTTTCCACTTATTCCAATGTTTGCCCAAGGCATGCGCAAGTCTTCACACCTGACACATGCAAGCAAACTGCATCACTTGTAATTTATTTGACATGACTAAGGTCTTACTAACATTTCCATGCTGACTTAAATATATTTTTAGAGTCAAAAGGAAAGAAGAATAAAATTACCGATATTGATAAAGGAGTCAGTAGTAGGCCTATTATGAAGTTAAAACAAGTGAGATTTCTCTTTACATGTCAGAACATCAAAAGCACTGAAGACTTGTTTTACTTCACTTTGGCATCTAGAACTCATTTTGGAGAACAAATAAAAGGGGCCCTTCTAACACTAGCACAACTACTTTCATAAAAGAAGCTATTTTGCATGTGAGCAAACACCAGAAAATGATTGGCAGGATGTTTTAGTCACACTGCCAAAAAAGGTGCCAAATTAGTAATACATAACTTCGCACCATCTCTAGGGGCCCCCATGCGGCTCAGAGGTATAGCTTTCCATGATTTCTTCCCCATCAATCATGTGCAAAGCAAATGAAAAAAGCCAAAACTATGGCATGTTGTGAATAAATAAAAAAATAAGCTAAAAAAAAAATTGGTGCTACATATATAGAATAGACTTGGGTGTTCACTGCTAGCACAAAAATCAAAGTTAAAGTTAGTACTTTTCCAGTTGCTCAGTCCTTCCAAACTCTAAAAAAAACTTAAAAAAAAATAATTCCTGCATTGTGATTATTTTATATTTCATTTATTCATTATTACAAGATCAAGCAATCAGGGACCACATCCAGCAAACCCTCTGGCATAAAGCCATAAGATTTTCTTAGCTATGAGTGCAAAAGAGCTTTTTAAGAAAATCATCTCCTCTTCACTAGAATTTCCACACAAGGACTTTGATCTATGGTCAGGTATTTTAAACAGTTGCTATGCATGTGCCACATTTCTGTTCTGCATCTTTACAGTTGCAACTTCCAGTCACTGTTATGCTTCTCTCTGCACTATTACGGGGTCCACTACTATCACATTTGTGTTCCTCATGTACATAATTACAGACTGGGATTAAAAAAAACAAAAATCCTTTAATCTTCTTAATTTTAATAATATAAATCCATGGAGTCTGATCTCTCATGACATGGCATGATTTCCAAACCCTTTAATCATTTTCATGGCTCTTCTGAGCCCTCTCCATTTTTCCCAGTGCTCTGCTCGCAGCATGGATTCAAAACTGGATGCAATGTTCTAACACAGCTGTATACAGAGTTCATAAAATGTCCCTACTCCAAATTTCTATCTTCTTGCTTTTCTATCAAAGCAAACAGAAATGAAAGGTGGTTATGCATTTGCACTCAGTTTATCATCCATTCTCCTGGGCTGCTCATGAGCTAATGTTTCCAGTAATTCCTAATCCAGTAATTAGGGCAACTCTGGAGTTTAGGGCTGTCCTTCTTTAGTTATTGTAATGAAATTATTTAATTTCTCTTCCTTAATAAGGTCCAGCCCTATGGAATTACAAGCTTTTGGACTTATTAACCATAATATTTGATTGTTCTCATAAGACATGTGCCAAGAGAAGCGTTAGGAATATATAAAAGCAATGTGTAGAGTGTAAGGCTATGTCAGAATTAATTAGTCAAAAAGGTCAGGAACTTCTAAGATACAAATTCTTGGAGCTAACTGTTCCATACTTACGCATTCGGTGTGCACTGGATGTACAGCAAACAGTAAAGCAGCTAGAAGAGATGTCTTTGGAGCCAGGTTTAGCCTTCTTCCTTTATTACTGAACTGCAGTCCACCCAGTAATATTGAGAACACATCAACCATCAACACTGAGATAGTACAATGCAGTATTATATTGATGACATGGAAACCAACTGGGTAGAAGCCTCCAGCAAAAAGGTAATTAATTCTATATAGAAACAAAAACATTAAGGCTAACAATTACATCAATGGTTGGAGATAGGCAAACAGAAAAAACTAAACAACCCCGTAGCAAGATCGTATTAGACACATACACACACAAAAATAAGCCTGAAAAACACCAGCAAACCCCAGCACACATTGCATTACCTATTAGTCACCACAGCTGGCTAGAAACAATGTCCCGATCTTTACTGACAGGTATTCATATGGGATAATATAGTCAGCATAATACCTGTCCTCTCCGAAGACAAATGCTAATGCTGTTACGTTAATCATACCTGCGGTTACTTAGAACTGGCTTTTAGTCAGGGGCACAACTTCACTGCGTGTCCTGCAGATAAACAATCCAGCCTACTGGGGGGATACCCTTGGGCTTAAGGGAAGCTGCATCCAAAACCAACCTGATGAAGTTATTTTAATTAAATCCACAGTGAGGAAACTAATACATACTAAGGCTATAATTCCACTGATATTCTAGCTGAAAAACGTCCTACCATTTGAATCGATGATGTAGAAACCATCTGGGGACAATCAGTATCCCGAAAGTAGTCAGTTAGCACATCTTAGTAACTAATTTGTGAGGCTAGTTAGAGAGAGGTTTCATGCAACCGTGAGAACCAGAAAAAAAGTGTAAGTGAAAATTCCATCTAAATCCCTATTCAGAATAGGAACTCTGCAGTAAAACGGAGAAGGAGAAGAAAAAGGAGAAAGATCTCATTATTATCCATCCTCTTTTATCAGTAGGTGAGATATACAGAAACTTAAGATTGGATAGGGAATTTCATATACTTCATTTGGTCAGTCTGTATCTGGCTTAAGTGAAATCTATTAAAAAACTCTAATGCACTATAAATGTGATACGTATAAAAACCGGAGCTTAGGGAAATTAAGGAAACCAATTTCTTACTTGTGAAAATAGCATTTTATGGACCATCTCCACACGCTCATCTATATTTTCAGATATAGCAATGACTGTATCCCAGTTCACTCTTTAAACTAACCAGGATGTTATTAGAGATGGAATATACCACAGGGACCTTGAAAAGAGAGGAAAGCACGTGCTGTGTAATGCAGTGAAAGCTTTAGTAGGTTTAAGACTGACACATTCTATTCAGTTGCGTTTTTTTCTTGATGAGAATGTGAAGAAAGCCCAACAGACAGTGAAACCCATGAGGCCAAGTACTTAAAATACTGACACACTGCACTCAACAGTCAAAGATTTTGCTTGAATATGAGGACTAAGAGTGAGAGTACTTCCTCCACAGTCACTTAGTCCCTGGCTTAGAATGGACACAACTGCAGAATATGTTTCAAGTCCCCATCCACAACAGAGTCGCGTGGAGAAAATATAGAAACTTAAGACTGAATCCTCAAAGATTGTCTGCATTATTGTTCCAAATTTCTACATGGTCTAGTGCTTGCTCAAATCTTTGTGCAAAAGTCATGAGCTAAGCACCTACAGAAGTAACCCTCATCATCAACTTTTAGTTGAGAAAACCAGCAAGTTATATATAGAGACAGGCAGCTCTCTCACTAGGATTCTCAGACACAAACACTCATTTGAAGTCAGAATACCAGAGGGAATTGGGTGGAAGACTATTCAGTGACTTTATGGCAAAAGGCCACAGTAGACTGATGCTATTTATAAAAAAAAAAAAACCACAACATTTGACAGGTCACCAAGAAAGCAGAGAACAGAAGCTACAATAGCAGTATAAGTGGCAGCCAAGGCAAAGTGAAGGCAAGGTGTGCTTCCTAGTTCTTTTGATGACGTGACCTACATACTGAACCATACTGCCCTAGTATCAAGGTATATAAGAGCGTAAGATGCAATCTCTGAAAGGTACATTGAAATACAGAATGCCAATATAATGTATCCTGTGGGAAAGAAACAATTTGAAAATTAAAACTCGAGATGAACGGAAAAATAGGAAAGTCACATTCAGGAAAGGTATCTAACTACCTTCCAGATACTTTGTCTCTCTCCTTTTCTGTTGCCTCCTCCCTATATTGAGCCAACATAAGTTAAAAAAATTCAGATCTTGAACAAAAAGACAAGTCTTACCTGAAAGTTAGGACAGTTAGTGGTCGATATGACTTATGACTGGTATTGCTGCTGAGTTTGCTACCCCAAAAGTCATGATGCCACAGGTCACCAAGCGGGGTTTCTGCCCTGAGGTCCTGAAAGAAAACATCATAAATTACTAGATGCTGAACATTTCTGTTTTGTTCAAAACAGTTAAATCACAAACAAGTTCTAACTGATACAAGCTTATGCTATCATGGACATAGCAGGTGTTTTGTCAGCTCACAGCTGACGTTTGACAAGAATCCAAGTCTGCAGTGAAGGTCACATCTTGGATGTCCATCATCTAAGATGCTCGGGTTCTGTAAGTAGGTATAACTACACGAAATTTAGTAGTGCTATGTGTACTCATATCCGCTGATAACCTTGTCAATAGCTGAGATATGAAACACATTAAAAACATCTTTATCTTACAGTTTTGTAAAACATCTTGATTTTACGTCTAAGCAAAAGTGGCCAACTACAAGCTGTTACAAACAGCTATTTTTCTACCACTGTCAGTAGCACAACTACTAATGAAGGCACGAAATCAAGGAGACTAAAGACAACAATTAACTGGTTTTGAAGCCTTACTTCTCACAGGACACTATTCAACTATCTTTTTAAATTATTATTCTTAATACATGAAAGCAAGAATCAAAATCTCTATATGTTGCTCTAAAAGATTAACAGCAGAAGACAGAAAAGTAATTAACTATTTTAATTTGAGGTGGCACAGGGGACTATTAAAAAAAAACAAACAACACTTAAGACAGAACCTAAGAATAAAATTGCAATAGCAAGATAGTAGCTTTTGTATGATTTCTGGTATTACACCTACAATCAACCTCATGTTACTCTACTCCACCTTCTCCCCAGAAATTGTTCAAGAGACCATCAAATCAAAGCTGATTAACAGGCGAATACAAACACAAGTAAGCAGATTGGGTTGCTAAACCCATGAAAGGTCTTACAAAGCCTGGTGTCCTATGTCTTATTCTTCCTAAATCTTCACCTACTTACAAGATTCCTACATTACAACACCCTTGGTTCACTAAATACACTTCCTCTCACATGCTGCTACCATTCTCTTTGGCTTCTACAGCATTTTGAGCACCTCCTGTGGTTTCCAGTACCTTCCATCTCACCCTTAGTTAGCATTTTTGGCCTGTCAACAAGGCAAGAGATAGTACGTACCTCTGCTAGTCTCAAGGTACAACCGAATGTCTGGGTCACTCTGGCTGCTGCTAAATTGAACTTAAAGTAACTGACTTTTGCTTCTCTCTTAAAACATTCTGACTTTCATCCATTCAAAAATAAAATAAAAAAAAACAAATCCAGGAAGAGATTTATCTCTATCATTTGGCCAGTAATAGACAAACAGTTATAAAAAACCCAAGCAAATAAAAACCCAAACCAAACAAACAAAAAAAAAAACACCAGGAAGGGGAAGTAGCCTAAAATCCTAGCACATTGTCAAATGAAACATTCTCTAACAGATAGAAAGTAAAACTTAAAAGAGAGCAGGGCTAACACTGTAGTCTTTGAAAAGTCCTATAGTCTAGATGTCAATTCAGGCATTCTCAGGAAAAAAAATAAAAAATCAAGAAATCAAGATCACGGGGGATCCTATTTGGGCTTAACAATTATCAAGGTGCAAAATTTCTTCACTCACAGATGTTTCTACTGACAAGGACCAGCTACAAATGTCTTTCTTCCAGAACTCAAGTGTTGGACTTGGCACCTAAATTCCTGTTCCATTCCTCATTAGAATGCACAAACCCTAAAGGTCCTAATTTGACTCTCTGAGCAGGAGTGCGCTCAAGCAGCAGCCCACTAGATCAGTACAGCCTGCTTTTCCAGGGAAAGTTGGGACCAGGTTGTACACCAATGCCTACTGAAGTCATAGAATCGCAGAATTGTTGAGACTGGAAAAGACCTCTGAGATCATCAAGTCCAGCCCATGACCCAACCCCACCACATCGGTCAGACCACGGCACTAAGTGCCACATCCAGCCTCTCCTTAAACACCTCCAGGGACGGTGACTCCCCCACTTCCCTGGGCAGTGCATCCCAATGCCTGAGCACCCTCTCCGTGAGGAAGGGCTTCCTGAGATCCAACCTAAACCTCCCCTGACGCAGTTTCAGGCCGTGCCCTCTCGTCCTGTCACTGGTTGCCCAGGAGAAGAGCCCGACCCCCACCTGACTGCAACCTCCCTTCAGGCAGGCGTAGAGAGTAATAAGGTCCCCCCCGAGTCTCCTCTTCTCCAGGCTAAACAGCCCCAGCTCCCTCAGCCTCTCCTCATAGGACCTTCCCTCTAGTCCCTTCACCAGCCTTCACCAGTCTTTCTAACCTGCAGGGGACAGCTCTTGGTGGCCTTGTGGCCCTCACACTGTTTTTCCAACCAACAGCACCAGGATCCTTATGCACATTTGCCAAAGAAAGGGACTATGAAAGAGGGCTCAGGGTTTTTTTAATATTAAAATTTTAAAAGAGTATTTTCTATGTGACAAATGGTCTTCATTAACTTGAGATGGGAAATATATATCTGGGATGTGCAAGGCTAGATTTCCCTTACTGCTAGAATCAGACTTCTTTTGTCTTTCATAGGAAGAATGCAGGAAAAGCTGAATACATGTGATTAGTGATTAGACTACAGTTCCATATGACCTAAAAAGTCTTCAGTCATGTATCTTGTTCTTGTATCAAGTTCTGTGAGAAAAAGTTTCCTACATTAGTTTTCCCATCCAGTGGACTTCTGAAAGAGGAACGGTTTGCTCTAAGAGACACAGCTGTTTAAAAGTTATGTATGATTTTCTCTTCAAGAACTGAAAGTAGATATCAAAGAATCTCTAAATATTTGACTAGCAGCAGCTTACAGACAGCAGAATTCAATACTTGACAAAAGGTCAATTCTTCTATATAAAGGCTTACAAAAATGACACATTGTGTCTGAAGTTCCTCCTAATACAACTGTTTGTCTTGCCAAACCAGTAAACGAATAAAGACAAAAGTCACTGCTGTGTGCCAGTTAAAATGCTCCTTAAAATGACAAGAAAGCATCTGGAAAACCACCTTGAATCCCAGTAAAATTTAATAACAGAATGTTCCATTATACAGTAGGCATGGAGTCAGCTAACTGTATCTTTTGCTAAAAAAAAAAAAAAGAAAGATTGTGGTGGTGTTGGTAGGTAGTATATTAACAAAAAGGTCACTGTGTGGTACCCAAGAAAATTCGAGTATAGTAATGCTCAGTAAGTCTACAAAATTACTTCACCTGCTGTTTCTCCTATTAAATAGGATTAAAATATGCTATACTTTGCTTAATAAACAGTGCCTTTGTTAGATGTTCTCCCCCATTAAACTGGTAAACTCACTGTCTGTGCATTTTTCTTGTGGATTTTGTATTTCCATATATTCATACGACCCCTGTGTTAAAATGATACTGTCACAAAAATTTCATCTACTTTCTAGGGAATAGTTGAGGATTTTGATGTGAAAAATAGAATAAGCCTCAGCATTTCAAACATACAGACTAGGTATGAATTAATCTATTTAAGCAGTTGGTTGAACTCCTCAGCATTGCCAACAGCTATAATCCTGGTGCAGGTTGCCATGTGGCATAGATAAATTGAAACATTTTGAAAGCAAAGATTGAAATAAATGGAGAAAGATTAAAAGTGTGGAAATTGCACATGAACAAAACAACCTGTCTTCCTTCAACATCAGTCTTTTGCTCATACTTTCAGGAAATTAAAATATTATAATTGTGTCCCAAATAAAACTTTGCAGAATGAAATAATGGCAGGAACTGTGTAATTTAAAATACGCTTTTTAAAAATAATAATAAAATCCCTGTAGGTCCTTACTTTGTCTATAGTATTCTCTTAGAAGCTTTGAGATTTACTTCCAATCTGGCAGATGTATTTTCTCCCCACACATTTATAACTCAAGGTATTGATGACTTACACAAGCACAATACAAATTTGTTTAACAAAACAGTAATTCTGTAGGATTCTAAAAGGCACATTGTGATCATTTGCCTCTAAGTCTTGTGCAAGGCAAGATGAGGACAATTCCTTTTACATCATGCTTCTCTTTCCAAGCATCTAACAAGTACCTTCCAGAACAGCATAAGACCTGTAACGTCAAGACTGACCCACAAGTACAGGCTAAAAAACTGCTGAATTGTCTCAGCAACTGAAGATGCTCAACTCCTCAAAGGCAAAAGATTCTCAGCTAGGGGTTTAAGTCAGATGTTAATTTCTGCGCATTTCAAGGATTGCTCATTGCAAATATGATCATTTTTAAAATAGAGAACAAGAATACTCTTTCTCTATTTCACAAAAGTACTGCTGTCACAGGAACTTCCAGTGGGGAACGAGCATATGAGAAGGAAGCTATTCCTGCTCCTGTAAAATTTTTATGGTATAAACCACAGCTGGAGAACCCCTGCACCCTACAATCGCTTAGTGATGCACTACGTATCTTGCAACCAGAGTAAGTTTATTCATTGGGCTTATTCACTTGTGACTCTGTGAAGATGAAGAAATTTTAACAGTCTGTGTACTTTGACAGACTTCGAAATGAGCATTAATTAGACCCACAGGCAATCTTATTGTACCGGTACCTGCAAGTAAGTGTTACTAAAAATCACACCCAAAGTTGCTGCAACCCTAGATAATACTCTCTTAGATGACAAGCAGGCAAAGTCCATTTGGTATGGCAAAAAGCTCCCTTGACCAGATAGCAGCACTCACTAAGCAGCACAAAAGAATAAAAGGGGATGCATTCTGAGGGGTCGAAACCAATACTGTCTAATTTCTTCGCTTTTTGTGTATGCATTAGAACCCAAGTCATGTTATTCAAATAGCTTTAGAAACAATATTATGTTAAGCACACTTATGCTTCTAGCTTTTCAGTAGAGCACTGCTGCACAACTTGTTTGTCAACTTTAAATACGGCTTACTTAAAAGAAAAACACACGATAAAACAGACCAGAAAAAAGGTAGTTTAAAAAGTATCAGAAGGAAGCCTACTTAGATCAACTGTTGTCATTATTTCTTCTCCTATGACCATTTTATGTCAATGGGCACGGGGAGAAAGAAGAGAGACAAACCTTGTTATTGATGATGGCTTCAGAATCATCAAAGACAAAATCTCCATCATAGCTGTTAGCGAAACAGAGGAAGGATATTAATGCCACAACCATTTTAGCCCAGTATGACGGAAGGAGGAACCATGATACGTCATGGTCCAGACTAGGTTCTGTTTGTGCCATTCTGTGAAATACTTGTTCCAAATTGGGAGCTTCAGCATTATGTTGGTTGCAAATCTGAAAGAAATACATAAAAAATGCACAATTACATTTGCATTTCACTAAACCAAAAATTTTAAGATGGAAAGTTGGGTTGAAATACAAGAATGTAGTTTCATTCAACCTAACACTTTCTCTTGGTGCATTTCATAATTACTGGAACACACCTAAACATAATTTGTACTTCAAATGTGGAAGAAAAGCACTGTTTCTCATGGTTGGAGCACAGAGATAGAGCCAAGAAACTCTTAGATTCTAAATTAAAGCTTTGGCACGGGTAAATTCTAAGACCTTGAGCAAATCAGTATTTTCCTGTTTCTTACTTTTCAAGTATAACAAACATAGGCATCATGGGGACTCCAGAGCATTCACAAAGTTCTTAGGAGAATGATAAGCACTATAATTTCCTTCTAAGTGTAAAAAACAAACATCATAAACTGCAGAAAAAGCTCATCTCTCTTCTGTTCCAGTCTGATACAGAGCCCATACAGGGAATTTGTACAAACATCATAGGTAGACATATACAGATAGCAGTTACAGGAGTAGGCCCTAAATGTCAGCAACTCAAAGAATGAGGTAAGATGCATACAATTAAGACCAAAGTAGCTCTCACTAGATCACTCTGCATGCCAAAAAGTACAGTATAGGCTAAATTTCACTGCTGTGTTCATGGGCTTATGGGGTTGTTGAGGTAGAGCCAAAAGACCTTGCAGTCCAACAGCACTGAGTGATACATCAGTGTGGTGGACATACTGAGGCTGTGGAGGTACATGAGCCACTTTTACTTGGAAGGGGGTCTTCTGATACTCCAAAGCCAGCCCTCTGCCTGGAAAGCTGTTCTGTCTCTGCCTCTCTGGTACTCCAACAGCAGCGTGAGTGGCCTTACTACCAAGTGCTGCTATAAATGGCAGGGGGAGGAGGT